>OX454527.1:70317575-73150075 GCA_949715645.1 Portevinia maculata
GGCATAGAAGGAGACGCATAGTGGATTTATTTCTTGGATAGTCTAGAAGAGGTAGCGTCGATTGACTGCAACAAGGTAGTAAGTTTTTTTAGGTAAATAAAATGCGTTGAGTAAGAGGTTTAAGATGATGACAGACTTTATGTTGGTTCCCCCAAAGATGGGCCTAGTGTTTCTATGGCAGCAATGTCATAGCGCTGGCTAACCTAACCCTAACCTAAACTAAGTAAGGTTGATATGGCTTTTAGCCACAGCTGACACGAGGAGGCCAACATTCACCGAACCAATAAAAATGCTGTCATATTTAGGGTTGATTTGATACCAGTGCAGTACTGATAACAGTACTTATTACAGTCCTCACAATAGGGCATCGATACCCATCGAGTTACAAATCAAATGTATCGATAGCTACTTGTATCGAAACAAATAATTCAATTGTGTAATGGATCGCGTATGGTGGTAATGTGAATAAAACACTAGCAAGACGATATCGCTTCGGTTATAGATGTCTCTATCTACGAATATGAGGAGTCGTCGTAGAAACAGATCAACAAAGCCACTCCGACTTCGACTTTGAAACGCCGCACGTTTTAAAACCAATGCTTTTTAATGTGATGGAAAACATTAGCACCTAAACCTTCAAGCATCAACTATAACATTAGACCTAAGTCCTGGTTTCGAAGTTGAAGTGCAAATCCCACCAAACTTGTGGCGATGTTTCCAGCTTTCCCAACATACAAATGCTTATATTTTGAAGGTATTTTCTCTCTTATTTGCATTGTGAATGAAATTTCTCTTTGCTCTCTTAGTTGCATTTTTCAGTTCTCACTCATGTCAAAGTTGAAGTCGGAGTTGAAGTGTTGATTTGTTTCTACCAGAAAGGTTCTACCGAAACAATATCGTCTGGAGATAATCGACATACAGAATGAGGCGGTATTTCTCATGAAGCAAAAAGGACGATTGTCGTAAAAGGACGGTCAAACAAAAATCAATAACAGCTGCCAGATTCCAGTTTTGATACCTCGCAGAGCCAATATTTTTACCTCAAATAATTTTCCCAAAAAAAAGCCTAATGTCGGGGACTGCACAAAGTATGTCCTTTTTTTAAATTTAAGTTATGCATTTTCTGGTATGCACGACAAGGTCGACTAGTTTTAATTTGTATTCTAACAGCAGTTTTATAGCACTTTTGACACCGTTTTCCTCATAAATCGCTGCTAATGCTACCGTTTCGCAGATTGTCCTGTAGCATATGTGATTCACTAGGTATACTTTTATAAAACTATTTTAAAGATTGATTCATACTAACTCCACTTAAAGGGTTCCCGTTCCGACTACCGATTCTTGAAGAGTCTCCGCCAGATATACTATATCTGATTTGATGTTTGCTTCTTATCTAAAATAAAGCAAGACAGTTCAGTCGTCAAACTCTATAGCCTTTTTGGAACATTAGGAATTACTAGCAGATCCTTCCTTTCCAAATTCCTATCCCTCAAAGTGGGTGTGGCATTAACCCAATGCATTTGCCTTTGGGCCAACCAACTGTTAAATTTTTAGCCACCCATTGTATCCTTCCGAAGGCAACTCAAATTAAATCCAATCAAAGGGCAACAGGAGTGATGCCTCGCACCAGTACGGATCTATGCGAAAAAAAACACTAATAAGGATTACGAATTGCTAGGCAAAACAGGACAGAATTTAGTTATAAGAAATTCATGACGTAAAACAAATAATAAAAATAAATCTATTAAAAAGCTCAGTCGCTATTACAGTTAATGCAAATAAAAACGGCTCAGGTGAGCACTTCGAATGAGCCCATTTTCGGCGAATATGACACTGTACCCACTCCTCACCCGGTAAACTTTCAGAAAATGTTTCCATTACCTTGATTTATGATTTGCACGTTTTCACCACTAATCGAAAGGTCCCCGGTTCAATTCCCGCCGGGACCAAGTAACGTCTTCAGTTTTTTCCACCGCCCTTGCGAACGTCTGACAAACATCCAAAAGTATGAATTTTCATGAGAAACTTCTCAAAAATGTGCCTTTCGGATTCGGCTTAAAATTGTTGGTCTCTTCCACTTCGCACAAGAAAGTGGTTGGAAAATCTAAGTTTTAGGCCCTGTTCTTAAGTAATTCGCATGGTCCAACCTGCCCCGTTGTCAAACTAGCCGCGCTCTACCTCACAAACGGTCGTGAGAATCTTCTCAAAAAGTTTGCCATTTCGAACCGGCGTAAAACTGTAGGTCGTTCCCATTCGTAACAATAAATATAGCTCCACACGCACAAATGGAAGGAGAAACTAGGTTTTAATGGGCGGAAGATTTATTGATTTTTTTTACAATTGAACAATTATGTTTATTAAATGTTTTATCAACCCATTGATGCAATGTTAGACGTTCCATAGTAAATTGTTGCTGAATACTTTCCACAAAAGTTATATACGAACTGACAAATGGCAATCAAACTAAAATGGCAGTCAAACAAAATCGGCCTCAAACATAAATCGCACCCTGTATATGTATGCACGTTGGCATATATTCACTCATTTGAATAGTACACGATTTCTGCCTATATAAAGACACCCTAGCGTGTCTATTAAAATACGAATCAAAAGGCCATCTGCTGCCAAAGAAATTCAAATATTCATTGACAGAAGAAACACAATGCCTGTGTCACTCTTATTTTCCCTGAATTCAATGAAAATTTATTTCGTTTTGATAAAGACACTATTTATATTTTTGTTTCTACTAAAAATATCTTGTTGAGGGGGTCAGGGCTTTCTTTTTTTTGTGGTTCCTTATGTGAGTCGTGAGTCATGTATTTTATTGTCAATACATTTTCTTGACAATCCAACCGTTTGCCGCGCGTGACTAAATGAATTACGGCCTTATAAACAAAACGTACTCCTTCGTGATTAAAAATTCAGTTGACACAACACACTTCCAACACCTTACATCCATCCAAAGAGGCAAATAGATAAGAACAAACGAATCCGCCATACTCCAAACCTATCCCATACATAAATCAACATTCATTAAAAAATATTCTTGTGATAAAAATTCATAAAGTAATTTATTCCATCACCAAATCATATATCAAAATATCAAATGAATATGAAATATTTAATAATTCAATAAGCCGGCAAATCAAAATTGTTTCATAAAGAGAAGTTTATTTACGGTACAATCTCCTCAACACACTTTTTTATTTGTCTAAATGGGTTCAAATCGTTACTCAACTCAGCTGTCATTGCAACTGTTAAAAACCACTAGTAAATTCGCGCCAAGCGATTCCCATCTATTATAAACTAAGTAAGTGTAATTTAAAAGAAAGACCGAGCTTATTTATAGATTTATCAAGAAACGGTGAAACAGAATGAGAAATCAAAACAAATAAAAGATTTAAATTAAAAAGAAGCTGAGCTCACCAACTCAACTCAACCGAAACACGTTTGGCTGTAGATACGTTCTGTCAATATTAGAATTAGCGAAACAGAACAAAAAGCTTTTCACCATACGATAACAACCCCGACAGTAGATCTCAAAGCTTATTCATTTTCAGTCTTTCAGTCAAACGAACGAGGACGATCTTTTGTCGCGCGCGAAGATTTGATTTTTTTCTTATAATTGTCAATGTCGTCGCAATTTCAACTCGATCAGTCAATCAAACGAATATTTTTATTAAATTATAGAATATAAAAACCGATATAATATCAACGAACGAAAATTGTTTTTAACAAAAAAAAAAAGACAATCGAAAAGTATTATTTAATAAAAAGACAAAAACGAACTTTTTTTATATAAAAATCGAAAAGTGAAATCAAATAGAAGAAAAAACAAACTTCACAATAACATTAAAAACCAATACTCTTCAATAAACCAGAAATAAAAGAGTTGGTTAATCGAGCCTATACAAGGTTAGTAAAAACACTAGCTAACACAATTTACTGAGATACATCATCTGGATGATGTAGCAATTGACGTACCCCGCACTCGTGTTTTTGGCAAATTCGTTTGCTAATCCCGGAATACATGTACGAATTTTGTTTTCACTTAATTTATGACTTACAAAGAATGTATATATTCTACTTGCCACTTGATGGAATGTACAAAATACAAATCATCCATTAAAAATAGATATGAACAATAGTATAGTTTCTTTTTTGTCAACGTGTGTCGTTAATTCTTTTCTTTTGTTAAGTTAGAGAAATTCCATTTCATGCAAATTTAAAAATAATGTCTTAAAATATTCTATAAATGAATTCGTGTGCCTGCGTGTCAAATAAATATAGTTAGCAGGCTACAAAATGCACATAACCGCGTGATAGACACATGTAAATAGTTATTGTTTGGAGCTGTTGTTTGTTTTGCAAAGCCACTTTTATGCTGATTAGATATAAATTTCAAATTTACTTTTATGTTTATCTTTTGGTTGATATTTATTTCATGATATGAACATTTGCTCAAAAGTAATCAATTTGTTGATTGTGCAAACAAATTATTTCAAAATGAACTTGAATACTGAATTCCATTCCATTTTGTTTTTTCTATTCCTGGATTACGCTTTTCTGATTGTCTACATTGCCAAGTCAGTTTTGTCTATCTTTGTGATTTTATTTAAAGGGACTTTCATTAGCGACTTGACAACTTCAGACTTTCAGTGTAAACGCACCCTTAAACCGGTTACCGAACTGTTAATGTCAAAATATTTAGTAAAATCAACATCATGGTAAAGTACAATTAAAATTTTCTACCGAAATTACGAGTCGGTGGTCGCAACTTTAAGAGCGTTAACGCCAATTTTTGGCCGTAATTCTCGTACCAGCAATTCATAGTCTAGTGAGCGAATTTGAGTCAGAATATTCGCTATGTGATGTTGCCGTGCCAGTGAGATTACGTTTTGCCCGAAGTGTGGAGAATATTGCTGCCGTAGAGGCGTCCGTCGCAAACTGGTCACATCAGTCAATTTCACGGCGTTCTCAAGAATTGGGCCTCTCCCAGAACACATTATGGCAAATTTTTGCGTAATTAACTCGGCATACACCATTTCAAGATCAAGCTGACTCAAGAACTAAAGCCACTTGATTATATGAAGCGACGTACGTTCTCGAATTGGGCTCTGGGCATGATGGAAGAAAATGAAGAATTACATCCCAAAATCATCTTCAGCGATGTAGCGCATTGTTGATTAAACGACTTCGTCAATAAGCAACATATGTGTTACTGCACAGGTGAGAACCCTCATGTGCTTCATGAAACATCACATCCGCAAAAAGTCACCGTTTGGTGCGGTTTTTGGGCCGTTTTTTTGTCGACGAAAATGACAGTCACGTTACGGTAAATGGTATTCGCTACAGAGACATGTTGGCACGTTATTTCTTTAAGCAATTGCATGAATTGGACATCAGTGACATGTGGTTCCAACAAGACGGTGCCACAAGCCACACAGCGGGTGCAACAATCGAGTTATTGAAGTCTCAGTTCGGTGAACGTGTTATCTCGAGAAACGGATCGTCTATTGGCCGCCAAGATCGTGTTATTTAACGCCTCTAGACTTTTTTTTATGGGACAACGTTAAATAATTGGTCTATGCCAACAAGCCGGCGACGTTTGAGTAGCTCCGAGCCAATATTGAACGGGAACTAGCGGCCTTATCGGTCGAAATGTGCGACCGAGTCATAGAAAAATGATTTCAACGTATTGACCGCTGCGTATGTTTCCGTGGTGGACACATGAAAGAAGTCGAATTCCATTCATAAATGTTTTGCTAGTAATTCAAGCCAGTACATTTTTTTTTTTTAAATCTCAAGTAGTTTGCATTTTATTTAAAAAATAAGTTGTCAAGTCCCTAATGAAAGACCCTTTATACACACGTGATTGAAGTACTCTTACTCGTAAATTAATTAATAAATGACACTGGCGTCAAGAGATGCTAATGACCTGCCGTTTCCAAGATGATGCCCAAGCCAACTATGATGTCATGAATATTACGCTTATAAAGTATTTATTTATGTTTTTTTGGAACTTGATGCACAATATTCATGATTCATTATTAGCTTGTTTGTGGAGAGCAGATAATTTGTCGCGGGTGTATAGATTTTTTTCTAGGAATGAATCAGCAAATAAGGAGTTCATATTCGTAGTTGTTCGTCAGATAAATGAGATTTAAATTTTGGAGTGGATTAATAAGCGGCACAGCATTCGCATGGCCTTTGTTGCGAAAATAATTCTTGCCAAGACTTCCGTGTTGATAGTGCGAGCATTTTTTTTTTGTCAGCAAGGGAGTAAAGAAATCATCTGTCAGCGTATTTTGTTGTCAAAATCGAACGGCTTTTTGTACTTGTAGATTGCAAATTTTTGATTACCATAGAACATGCTGTATCAAAAGTATTCTAATCTTTTAATGAATTTACATCTTTTGAATATAATAACGCAAAGCACCTTATGTCATCTGAGGAAATAAACGCACGTGCCAGATATACCGTACAGCCGCTGCCACCGTTCATCTCTGAGATCTACATAAAAATCACGTAGATTTCGATAAATTGTGAATTTTTTTGAAGACATTTATCATGGAATTGGTAGACCTTAAGTTTGCCGCCTGTTTCAATCAACTTTATAGACACGTCGCGTGTCGATAAATTTCTACAGTATGGTACCGGATAAAAGTGAAACCTCCCTAACAGAGCTCGATTGCGTAAAAATAAACCAAATTACTTTCTGTAATAGGTTACGTGAGTAAAAGTGAGGGTTTTAAGTTAGGTCATACATTGACTAACTTCTGTCTTCATCTTCCGATTCAACTACCATTTGAATCTACCATCCATTTGCTTGGCCTTTATTGTGTAGCTAAGGCTTTAACCTTTCGACTTTGATTGATTGATTATATTTTTGTATGTTGTACTGTTTAGTGAATAAGATACCTAAACCTAAACCTAACCTAACCAAACCTGCCCTTTAACAACTGATTTTAGCCTACTTTGCGAGTTTTTTGTAAAAAGATTTTATACTTTAATTATCTCAAGTTATTGTTTGTGTTTCTGTGCGTTACATTGAATACGAGATTCCCCCTCAGTGATTTAGACGGACCCAATGCACAAACCATTCTTTTCTATCGTTGTTTTGTTTCGCAATACATGCGCCTAAAAGTTTACTATGAAATTTGCCAATAATAGCATTGCCGTTGAAAACAAATACAGCTCTGTTCCTTACGCTATAAACTTCTTCACCTTCTTCTTTAACGGCAAAGCGATGATCTGGATTAGACTAATGATGAAACCATTATAAGCGAGGATCAAACGTCCCTGCAACGAGCAATTGATGTATGGTTGGACGTTTTGGAGGGGAATGGGTAACATAATGTGGTGCCCGTTCTCTGAACAATTTCGACCAATAGCACACATTGATATGAATGGAAGAATGATTCCCATGTGCGAAAATTTCAAATATTCGGGATCTATGATCAATAGCGAAGCAAGGTGTGATGACGACATTGAGCATGGTGAACGAGGTGCCGTTAAAATGCAGCCATCTTCTGTGGCCGAAAAATGCCCCCTAAGCTGAAAGGGAGGCTCTACACCGCAGTTGTGCGCCCGGCGCTCACATAGGGTTCACAATATTGGACAGCATACACAAAGTATGAGGGCAAATTAACGGCAGCTGAGATGAAGATGCTTCGCATGACAACAAAGCTTGATCGAATAAGAAGTTCCAATATTCTGGGAAGCCTTCCTCGAAGAAAATGAAGCACGTCTAGGGTTTAAACGAGTGATCCTTCGAATCCTATCAAAAGAGTAATAGAAATCAGCGTTTCCATACAATCGCGAAAGAGAGGCATGCATAAAAACTCCTGGATGACACAAATGTAGCAACGCCAACATTTAATTGGCCTCAGTTAGGAAGTGATTCAAAACCATAAGGCCTTCTGTTATTTTTTGATTCCAAACGCAGACCATAAGGCGTTTCGATGAAGTGGAAGAGTAGTAAATTTGTTTAATTGCCGAACCATTGTGTAGCATTCAAAGAAAAGATCTAGTCAATTTACTTTAAAAACCATGAAAACAGCTTTTATTGTCTGCAAAATATGTAAATCGATGCGAGACGATAACGTGATGAGGGCCCTGGGGATTTTTAGTTTTTGATTTTCCTTTTTAAAAAATGAACGTCTTCCTGCGGAACAAACACATTTCGTGGCATTTCCATTGTAGAGCTATCTAAGAAGGGCATTTTGTTTGAATGAACAGCAGTAACTTGCGATTGTTACCACGTGCTTTATTTTGTTTTTGAATGAATAACCTTACATTCGTTACCACGTGAAGTCGACGGCTGGAGTTACAGCGCTGTTTCACATAGAAAGATAAAACCAGAATGAATTACATAATATACTTACAGGAGCAAGTCTGTCCAAGAAAATCAAAATAAAAACTGCATAAACTGAAAACTCGTGGCTTCAATGGCACAGTGCATGAGTGCTTGCCTGAGACGACGCTGGTCTAGGTTCGAATCCCAATGAAATAAATGGATTTTCGGGATAAAATGAAGGAAAAAGACAGACCAGCACCACAGAAGGAGTCTGATGATCGGTTGTGGCGAACCGTGAAACAGCGCTGTAACTCCAGCCGTCCACTTCACGTGGTAACGAATGTAAGGTTATTCATTCAAAAACAACATAAGGTGTTTTTTGACACGTCAGTTAAGTCAGTTTTAAATAACGCTTTTGATAGCATTAAATGGTTGGCCGCAGAATGATCTTGGCATCACAATAGAGATGCAGGTCAATTTCTGGTTGAAGACAATCCCAGACTCGTTGAGATGTTATTTTAAAGGACTTATTGCAAGCAAAGCTATCCTGCTAGAGAGGATATAAATGATTTTGTTGTTTGTAGATCTATTCAGATTCTCTCTGATTGCATGCATACTGGCATATAAATAAGTACTTGTGCGACTACCGTTTACTCCAGCTTCAACTCCTTCAACTGTTTTGCATCCATCTGTGAACCATACTTGGGAATCGCTAGCAAATATTAGTTTATTTTGTTCCCAGTTCAAGCGATGTGGGATCGTTACCTTGAAGTTTTGTCTGAATTAACATTTGGGCAGACATTTTTCTGATAGGTATTCCGAGCAGTTCATTACTATTGATTTCTTGTAGATTAACAGAATGGAATAGACTGGAATTTGATTCATGTTTGATTCATCTTCTGTGATGAGCCTGTAGGCATTTACCATAACTTCTGGATGACGTTTATGATTGTTTCAAGTGCTGTGGTAGATGCAGTTCTCATAGCACCAGTTGCGCTGACATCGACTAGTCTTTGTAGTTTTTTGAGCTTGGCCTGCACAGACCTTTGCTTTGCTTTGGGTGCTGAGTATGTTATAATGTTTCCGCGACAAATTGCCCAAAACGGAAAAAATAGAGAAAATGTCAAATCGTCTAAAAACTGGTTGAGTGATTTGTCATTTTTAATTTTGACATGATGTCAAAAGACCCAATAAAATGTTGCGCGATTTTGTATTTCGGATATTTTTTTTTCTTCTCTGAGAGTAACACCTAACCCAACCTCGCACTTAATCCCCATCTAACCGAAAAGTGGAACCAATCTCTTCACCAAGGTGGAGATAGTAAGATTGTTGCGGTTGACATTTCAAAGGCATTTGACAGAGTTTGGCATCAAGCTCTCTTGTCGAAAATGCGTGCATTTGGAATCGATGATACTGTTTTTCAATGGAGTAGAAATTACCTCTCGGACCGTTCAATCAATTCAAGTTGTCTTGGACGGTTTCAAGTCTGCAACTCACCAAATAAATGCTGGTATTCCCCAAGGCTCCGTTCTGTCCCCGACTCTCTTTCTCATTTTTATAAATGATCTCCTGTCTGTGTTACTTCTTATCCAATCCAATCAATCTTCTAATCAAAGAATCAAATTTTCTCAGTCATACAACACGAATGTTGAATACTCTTCCAAGCATTGTATTTCCTTCACATAACCTACAAACATTCAAAACCAACGTGCATCGGCATCTCTCCTTTTCGTCTCACCCTAATTTCCTTAACGCGCTGTGTAGCTATTACATTATAAGGGTCCCAACAAATCCCTTTAGTGCGTGTAAATAATAAAAAAAAAATCCAATAGTGACCCCAAGCAGGGGATATAGTGGCAAATCGCCCAAATTGTTGGGCGATCTGACTTTTTTTGTAGGCTATTTGGTTTTGGGCGTTTTGTCGCGGAACCTGTTTTAACTGATCTCCCTGTGGCAGTATACATCCACAGCGTCATTTTGGGACTAAGCTCCTCAATTTTTACCAAGTAGACTTTTGCTGGCCGAAAGTGCGATTTTGGCTTTTATCTATGGTCTTAATAAGGTGAGAATTCCATGTTAGGTAAGGTAACGCCTTTTGCTTCATTTGAAAATGTTATTGCTTCGCCTTTGAGTGAGGCGTTTCAAAGTTTGTCTCGCTTCTACGTTTGTTGAATGCAATTATGGTGCTGCGAGTTATTGTCTTTGAGTTTGTCGATAGGTAGCTTTTGAGATACGATCAAGGCATCGTGCGAAACAATTCAAAATGCGGTGGCGGCCCGACGTTAAGGCGGTTGACAGTTCGGATTCGCCGCACGTAAGACTAAACTTTCACCAGCTCCCAGGCTTAACAGTTTTCTATGATTTTATGCATACTTAATGGAGATGATACTTAAAACTAAGACGTGCGTCAATAATCACTCCCAAGTACTTAATAAATGGTTGGTAATTTACTTCTCTACTTCCGACTCTTAACGCTTCCGTTTCGCGAGCTTAAGGAAATTGAATTTTCTTCCATAATGGTTACAGAGCCTGTTACAGATTCAAGGTGTCTGCAAGTAGTTCTGAATTTTGTTCGTAGGAAGTAACTAGATTTCCTTGATTTTAAAGTTATACGTTCCATAGAATTTAATTGATTTTTTGTGTCCAGATTTTATTAATTTCTTTAGCTCTGTGCATATATTATTTCGTACACACACATCAGAGTTATGTTCATGTTTAATATTCATAGATACATTCATAAATTACGTTAAGTAAAAATTATGTGTGTTTGATTGTAGATGGGGCTATTGCTTCAATGCAACTGGTTTTGCATATTTACGTTTTCTAAAGTTTTCTAAAACCTAAACAATAATCTCCGTTTTACCTATAGAGATTTTATCTCCATTTAATCTGTTTAAGTTTTATTACACCTTTTGTCATTGTGTGTGTGCCATTAAATTCATTCACAATTGGGCGATGTGTTGTTAAAAACTATATAAGCATTCACTTTACGATCTATAAAAATGCCTCAGACATTCATCTGTCCAATAAATTATTCTTAGTCGTATAAGTAATTCCAATTTTTAATAAACAATATTAGTGGGTTACACGTTTTTTTTAATACTTTAACCTATGTCATTGATAAAAATAGCCTGTCAACGTAATCAGAGTCATCATTCAAATTCCTCTTATCATATTTTTTTTCAAATTAATTCTTTTATGCACAACATAATGGTGAAAACGTATTTATAATGGAACTTTCCAATATATCAATATTATCGCGGGCCTTTAATCTGCTAGAAACTAAAGTTCTATTTAAGTAAACAGATCAATTTGAAGAATTTATCCTTTATTCGTTTTGTTTTTTCAGGTTGTCAATAGTAGCAGTACCACGACACGTGTTGAAAAAAAATCGCAACGTTTACATCACGTTACATCATCATCATCGTCCTCCTCATCGACATCCGAAATGAAGGCGACCGCCCTTAAACGTGATTTAAGTGAAATTAAGAACTCAATGTCTGAAATAAACGACTTGGCCATGAGTCGTACAGCAACACAGAAATTGAACGATTTAAAGCTGAATAGCTCGTCGACAATCGATCAAATTCAAAAGAAGTAAGTTTTGTCCTTTTTGGTATGAGAAAAATATTATTCAATGTTTTGTTTTTTTCTAGAATTCGTTCCTCAATAGAAAATCTCGTCGACAGTCCAACTGGTGAGCCATTGGTAACATTTCCAGATGGCGATGATGATCATCATCATGATTTAAAAATGGATTTGGTAAATGCGTCCAAGAACGCTGCATTAACAAACGGCTTCAGTGGTGCTTCGAAAACTTTAGACACTGTTAAATTTGAAGAGAAACGCACAAAAAGCGAATCAAAAACAAAAGTGATAACTGACGGGTTCAGTTCGGAACAGGCCACTAGCAATATGGCCTTGAGCAAACGTCTGCAAGCTGGTGATATTGATTATAAAGAAGCTAAGGCAGCGTCTGCAATGAGAAATAGACTGGAAGTGGATGGTGTTAAAACGGAAGAGAATGCAGCTGTTGTTCAGGTGCGTAATTTTTTTTTTTATAATTAGCGTGCGCTAAAAGGGTTTTCTTTCCTTTAATTGATCAGTAGTATTATTATAGTGTAGCGCAGGCATTTTGTAATTCAACACCTACAAATGCAATGTCATTGTGGACGTATTTCATTGCCTACTATTAGGTGTTAGGGGAAGAAGTAGAATGATAGGAAAGATAGGTTTTTGCATTGGGTATAGTTTTTTCTCATCGGGTGGCGTTTAAATAACTTGTTGAAGTTTTGTATTCAAGTTCAATCCGCGGAAAGTTATACAATAATTAGAAGTGCACATATGAGCAAGTATGCGCTGCACTTATATTGATTTTTATTCTGCGGATTTTTGCTTCATGGACATGTTCGGGGTTCGAACACGCAACCTTCCGATTAGCAAGTGAATCCACTACCATTGCACTGTTGCCATCCGCCATTATATTTCTAAATCAAATAAGCGAATGATAGGATTGCATATGTTAATGTTTGCTGGAAACAATTCCTTTCATCAGGTTGCACAACCGAAAAAACTCTTTAAATTTATTCTTACTTACTTACTATCTTACTTACTTACTTATTTACTTACTTACTTACCTACTTATTTACTTACTTACTTACTTACTTAAGGTGGCGCTACAGTCCGGTGTGGACCTGGGCCCCAACCAACTAGCGTGTCCCACTAACTTGATCTTTAGCCAGCTGCCTCTAGTTTTGCACGCAAAGTTGGTTGAGGTCCCTTTCCACTTGCGTGCGCCACCTGAGTCGCGGTCTTCCTGCTCTGCGCCGTCCCTTGGGGGTGAATTCGAAGATTGTCCGTGCCGGAGCATTGGTGTCCATACGCTATACATGACTCAGCCACCTCAGTTGGTGGACCTTCGCTTATCTGTCTTAGTCAATGTCGGACAAAATCCACACAAAAGGTCGTAATAGAGAAGCTCAAAAAGGTACAACGGATTGCGTGCCTTGGTATCTCCGGAGCCATGCGAACCTGCCCAACAGCTGCCATAGAGGCAAAAGCAGGACTAACACCTCTCCACATACATTCAAAAAGTGGCGATCCGCAGTTCAATAAGTCTAAACGAGGTAAGTCTAAGCGACCATCCGGAACTTAAGACCCTTCTCGATGAACTGCCAGAACTTAATATGAACTGCGCGGTCACAGACCGCATTCAAGAAACACTATGCTTCAATAAACGGTTCTCCACGAAGATCCCCAAGATAGAAGAATTGGTTAGTAATAACCCACCAAACAGCCACAACGGCATAAAGTGGTATACGGATGATTCTAAAATGGAAAGGGGGGTAGGAGCGGGAATATACGGACCAAACAAATGCTTTACGATACCCATGGGAAAAGTCCCAGCGTATTTCAAGCAGAGCTCCACGCCATTCAAGAATGCGCCAGCCACATTAATAATTTATCTGGCATAAAAGGTGCTTTTTTACTTTTTTACTTTTAAATTCATTTTTATTAATTATTAGCTTATATCAACTTATATACTAGACAAAAATGAGTAAATCTAACTTAACATTAACAGGATACTTATTCTAGATTATTGATCCTTATGCGGACGCCCTAAACTTAACTCTATCTTATAATTATTGCCTTTCGGCCTAAAAACTATTTTACGAACTAATCTTACATATTATGTTTTCATCGAGAAAATTTTTAAGAAAACTCGGCATCTTTATCAAATTTTATATTTTTATATAAAAAAACGAATTACAAACTACCTACTCTACTTACTTAAACTACTTAACATATTCTAACTATAATTAGGATTCTGAGCACTCGTTGCATTACGGAACAAGTGGTCAAATTCCCAATTGCTTTCCGAGCGCCTGGCAGTCGTCAACGTGCACACGCGCCGCCGTGAGCTGACTGATGCCTTACAGAATCAATCACCTCCCGGAAGCACCACCACAAGTTGGCGAGCCCGGCCCCTCCCAGAAACGCCCTAGCTAACTTAATCTATCTTACAAACTAAGAGGATGTTACCTAGAGTAACGCACCGTCTTGGGAGGGCATGTTGACCCCTCCCCCCTCAAAAAGCCACCAAAATTCGGCAAATTGCTTTTCTGTATCGAATTTATCCCTCTCCGCTATTGCGGTACTAAAACGGAGGAGCTCATGAGCATTGGCGACGTCCTCGCCGCGGATGAGCCGCTTATCTCTCGCACTGCGGTAGCGGTGGTATAATACCGGGATACCATCCCTCGTCTGTACCAGCCCTTTTGCATCAATATGGATAAATGCCTCTGGCGGGATAAAGCCAGACCGGAGTGTACTCTCAATGTACATTTCATTGGGGTAGTAAGCCCCAAAGATCAGACTATTGTCGCTGGCCATCGCCCTTGCAACGTGCCTTCGAGTCACCTTAATGAGGAAATTGTCAATCCTATTCAACTGAGCCCCATCGTATAGGACCTTGTTGGGATAGTATTTTATATAGTTGGATTCAGGCGTTCGGAACAATCGGAGACAGGTCCTAAGACATTGTCTCTCCAAAACCCGAATCTTTTCCATATAGCTAGGCGCTATATTAAACCATAATGGACAACCATAAGCGATGATCGGCCTTATAAGGGCCACGTAGCAAATGACCTTCACTCTGGAGTCAAGTTGACTGCTATGAAACAGTCTCCTTGTCAGAGCATAAGCCTTCTTGGCCCCAGCAAGACAAGCAACTATATGTCTATCGAAATATAGATACTGGTCAAGCCAGATACCTAGATATCTAACTGCGCTTCTCACCGCCAATGGCTGCCCATTTTGTCCAATAATGGCCAATTTTTTCCAGTTTTTTCTGGTATCCCTAGAGGCCCCAGCCAATGGAGTTCTGAACAAGATTGTTTCCGTCTTCTGAAAGTTGATTTTCAACTTCCAGTCGTCGCAATATCGCTTAATTTGATCGAAGTCACGCTGCAAAAGGATATTAATGACCTCGATTTTAGGACCTGATCTGTATGCCACCAAATCGTCGGCATACGCTATAGCATGTCTGAGTGAACCCACCAGATCACTCGTGTAAATGTTAAACAGGATCGGAGAATTGACCGCCCCCTGCTGTAAACCGTTTTTAATTTCAAAGACTCTGCTCGAAGTCACGTTGCCACATTTGACAACGAACTTCTTTCCCATAAGCATATTATAAATTACATATAGCAAAGGTTTGTGCATCCCCCGCCTGGTCAACTTGTAGAAAAGTCCCTCTAACCATACGGTGTCGAAAGCCTTCTCAAAATCAACCAGACAAGCACCCGTGCATTGGCTCTTGCATTTATTCCACTGAATGTCGGAAACCAGTTTCGACGCGGCATGAATAGTGTCATGCCTCGCCCTGAAACCAAACTGGTTGTCCGGAATTATGTTATTGTCCTCGACCCACTTTAACAGAGCTCTATTGACAACCTTTTCAAAGACCTTGCTAATATTCGGAAGCAAGCTAATTGACCGGAGATTGGCTGGGTTCGTCCTATCTTTACCTTTTTTCGGGATAGGGTGTACCACAGCTACCTTCCAATGCGCCGGATAATGTGCATTATTCAGCGCATTGTTAAACAGCGTGGTGAAAATATCTACAGCCTCCAAAGGCAGGTGTCTCAATACGACGTTTGGGACACCATCCATCCCCGCCGACTTTTTATTCTTTAGTGACCCGAAGATGCACAGAAGATCATCCTTCGACACGAACAAGTGCGATGCATCTCGGCCATTGGCGACAACTGCATTAGCATGGTTTTCATCAGTGAACACGGTGAATCCGTTATTCTCAGATCGCCAATTCTCAAATTCGGTGCGCAGATCGAAGTGGTTCACCAGAGCCCTATTCTCAATGTCGTGGTTACGGCGAACAGGATTGCTCACCGTATACACGGCCTCGAAACAAGCGCCCAGCAAATCCACTTTCTCCTGTGGGTCCTCGACCACGAAAAAATCGTCGTTTGAAGCGACACTTTCTGGACTTATTCCAGCAGTCAGTACTGTCTGTCTGTTGTCTGCTGTCTGGGAGATTCGAACACAAGGAATATCATTGTGATCTTTCCTCCTGAACAACTTATTTATCTGTGGGAACATATTCGGACTACAGGTTTTAATAGCCCGAATTTTATTGCCCCAATACAGACTTACAGATTTTTTGTAATTTTCTTTTATCAGCTGTTTCAGGATTCGGATCTCTGAATTCAGCATCCTTACCTCCGGGTCGTTGCGATCAGTAAATTGCCTGTACAGCCGTTTAAGCCTCGAGAGCAGTCTACTTTTCTGTCGGTATAGTGCGTCGATTGTCGGGTTTCTGTACTTTTCTGTCTGGTCGTCGTCGGAACGTCCTACTCGAGGAATAGTTCGTTCCATAGTTCGTTTGATGGCGTCGTTCATTTGCAATAAATGCCGATCAATGTCATCATTTGTCATGTTACTGTTTGTCGGTGGGTCGATCCCACTCGAACGTATATCTCGCTTTAAAAATCTGGAGAAGCGCGACCATTGTGCCCTCCGATAATCGAATGAACACAATGCTTCGTACTCCTCCAGCAGCGTTTGCTCGTTCGGGATCCGTATTGCGGCGGCGAGTCCGTATTGATCACTATCGTACTCAAACGCACGCAAACAGTTCCGCGTGTTTTGATCTATGTTCGTCAGTTGAAGTCTTGCGTCCGTTAAGGCCAAGTCCAGGAAAGCACCGCTTCTTGGGAAAGAAGGGATATCCGTCGCGTACAACTCGAGGTTGTACTCAATCATATTGAGGCGCCACCAGTCGTGAAACTGGTTGCCCCTGGGATTCGCAGTAACATTTCCCCATGCCGCATGTTTGGCATTAATATCTCCGGCCAAGAAGTAATAATTCTCCTCCGAGTTCAGCTGCAGACCACGAAAAAGTGTCTCGAGCTCTGTCATAAATTGGTTTGGTGGAGGTGCAGCAGGTGCGTAAGGCGACACCACATACATTCTCCTCCGGCTATGGAGAGGAATGCATATGATGCATGCCTCCAACAACTGGAACCTACGCACGTCTCCGCTATATATAACCCTATGGCGCAGGCCTTTTCGAATTAAGATTCCAACCCCACCTCCTTGAGTGGAGTGAGGCCGGTCTCTTCTTATTACATGATAGTCTTTGTATCCCAGTTTGTGCTTCTGATTTAGCTTAGTTTCGCTAACCAAAAGCACATCCGGGTTTTCGGTTTTCAACAAATTGGCAAGTGGCGTTCTTTTCTCGATCCTGACTAGTGAATTAACATTCACAGCAAGGATCTTTAAGTTTCCCTCATCCAGCGCAGCCATTAGATTTATGGCACACCAGACCCCACAAACAGCTCCGAATAGATAAAGTCAATTCGGGCCGCTTGTTCATTTAATTGTTTCTGGAACTTGTCGATCTTTCCGTGCAGAGACAGAAGGATCGATTTTAAGTCCAGATCCACCTCTGGTGCCTTTTGGGCTACCTTTGGTTGGATTGATGTCATGTGGGCTTGACCCGGTCCAGCTGCCATTTGGGCAAAGGACACGTTGGGTGCCACAAAATTCGAGAACGAGCGACTCTTTTGACGCCTATCGTCTTCCGACTGCTGTTTGCGGGCCTGGACTAGCTTTTTCAGCTCCTGGTACTTTGGGCAACCCCTGAAGTTGGCGGGATGCCCAGAGTTCCTGCAGAGCACACAAGAGAGGACACCCCGGTCTTCGACTCTCTCCTTGCCAAGAGAACATTCACCATGTTTGTGGTCTTTGTCGCACTTGACGCATCTAAACTGCATGTTGCAGTTAGCTGCGGCGTGCCCGAACCTTTGGCAGCGCATACATTGAAGTATGCGATCTGACCTCTTTATTTTCTCCCACCTTACAGCATGGTAGTACAGGAAGCGGATATTTCTCAGCCTGTCGATTTTGCTGTCGGGAGTGAGCTGAACCAGGAAGAATGGTAAGTGACGGTTACCACCCCTTGCCACAGCCGAGGAAAACGGCTTGACCCCCACGAACTTGAGGTCATCGCTTTCAAAGTTCTTTAGCTCTCTTTCGAGCTCCTCCGTTTTTATTGAGGGATCAATTCCCTTTAATACAACGGTTTTTAGCTTTTGCTCTCTTGGGGTGTACGTAAAGTACTCGGTCTTAACCTCTCCCAAGGCGGTGCGCACCCTATTGTACTCCTCTATTTCTTCACAAATAATTATATGTTTATTGGCCGATAGCCTTTTAACATGAAAGTTCTTTGTTATAAGCCTACATAACCTTATACTATCACTTATATCGAAATTACTCACATTAATCGGTGGAATTTTGTTCTTCCTTGCTGGTTTCTGCTGCTGTTGCTGCTTTGACTGCTGTTGCTGATTTGGCTGCAGTTGCTGCTTTTGCTGCTGCTGTTGCTGCTTTTGTTGGTTCTGTTGCTGTTGTCGTTGTTGTTGCTTCTGTTGATGTTGTTGCTGGATTTGCTCCCTCAGCACTATTTGTTGTTGCTGCTGCTGTACTTTTTTCAGCCTCAACTGCTCACGTTTCTCAAGGATCTCTTTGATGAGTTGGTCAAGCTGAGCCTCCTCATCATCTTCCTCTCTATCCTCCATTTGGATGACATTGCTATCATCGTCGTCGACCGGTAGGTCCCTGAAGGAGTTTCCCTCTCCGACGTACCGGCCCGCTCGCACTTCAGCTTCGTAAGAGCTGGTGTTATCCGTGTCATCATCGGTACCAGCCATCGACGATTCCACATTAGGGCCTGCCAGGTTCGCCCTTCTCTTCGCAGAAAGATTCGGCTTCGGATTAAGCTTCCGTCGCCTCTTCTCCACCTTTCGAAACTCCTCCTTCTCTACTTCTGTAGCTGGGTTTTCAGCTGCTGCTACTGACTTTGTTGGTGCTGGTATTGCCTGCGAGAACACTCGCCTAGGCAACGATCGACCCGTTGTTGTTGCTGCAATTGGTGCCATTTTAGAAGCATGTGCAGCTACTGCCCTTGGCATACACACTGCTGCTGCTGCTGTTCTCGTTGCTGTTGCTATTGTTGTTGTTGTTGCTGATGTTATTGCTGCTGCTGTTGTTGCTGCTGTTGCTGCTTTCGTTACTGCTGTTGTTGCTGCTGTTGTTGCTGCTGATTTTTTTGCCGGCTCACGTGTTCGCACCACACGTCGCAACGGCACACCCACACCCGTAAGCGGGACCACCGATTTTCCGGGGTCCATCGCCTGATAATGCGGCACTTTTTTTTTGTTTTTTTTGTGTCTCTATCACTATATTTCCGAAAAAAAATAAAATTAAAAAATTGAAGACTGGCCGAGAATCGAACCCGAGTCTCCGGCGTCAAAGTCGGACGCCTAACTTACTAAGCCAACTTCGGACTTAAAAATACTTGGCTAAATCGCTTTTATAATCGATATACTTTCCGTTTTTCCCGCTGAACACTAACTAGCCGACCTATCTCGATGAGAGCTGCGGCACGACTGGCATAAAAGGTGCAATCATCCATATATTCACGGACAGTCAAGCAGCTATAAAAGCCCTTAGCTCGCATACCATCGACTCCAAATCAGTCATGTACTGCTTCAATACCCTTCAAACACTCGGATTAAGAAACAAGACCAAATTATGGTGGGCTCCGGGTCATGTCGGGGTAGCAGGTAACAAAAAAGCCGACGAACTGGCCAGAAAAGGTTCAGAAACACCTTTCATAGGTCCCGAACCTCTCTGCTGCACTCCTAAATCAGCAGCAATAAAAAGCTGGGAACATAGAAAATGTATTTATTTTTGGGAAAGCATTGGCACAGGCCAAACGAGCTATTCGGCCCTTCAATCAAATTGCCAGCAAATGCCTAAACCTAAGCAGGCATGATATCAAAAACTTAGTAGGTTACCTTACTGGTCACGATGGTTTAAGATATCATCTAAACACATTTGCTCTTTTTTTTGTAAATTACGTCTCTTCTTTTTGTGCAGCTTTACACTTTCTACATTTTATTTTATTGCAACACTTGCCACTGGTTCCTCCAACCACAAAGTGTTTTTTTTTTTTTTTTTTTTTCATTTCATGATTACATTTTAATCAAATAACACTTTAATTGAATAATAACTCATGGTTAAACTTGTAGTTTATAGATATTAATAAATATTACATTAAAATGAATTAAATTTAAATTATGATATACTAAATTCTGTTAATTAATTACCAATGCATTACCCATAAAATGTTTGTTATTTATATTTATATTGTACATGGAATTGGAAAAAATAAAGAATCTAATCTAATCTAATCTAATCTAAACAAAATGAGAATAGCAGACTCTCCTGAGTGCCCGGTCTGTCTTGAAGAGGACGAGTCAGCTGAACACATTTTATGTGAATGTCCAGCCCTTAATGGAATTAGAAAGAAGATCTTTTTCAGGGAACAAATGAGCCCCGAGGACAAACAATTCTTCTACTGGTAAAATTGTCCGCTTTACACGAAAAATGGAGATTCTACTAGTTTACAATTTTCCTGGCCCATACGGTACAAAAGATCTTTTAGGTCGAAGTGCCCCTAATTAATCGCTTTGGCGACCCAGAAGTTAAAAAAAAAAATAGTCAATGTCGCTGAACAGACCGTATATGTAGTTCGTCATTGTATCTCCTCTTCCACTAACAGAAAATTACCTAATGAATTTTCCTCTCAAGGCAGCCAATAGCAACCTCTTCCATTTTTGACAAAGTCCATGCCCCTGCGCCATATAGCAGTACTGGGATAATTAAGGCCACTTTAGCTGTTCGTGAGAGGGCGTCGCTTTTCAATTTCTTTGTAAGTCCAAGGAAAGAGTTATTCTTCGTTTGGTCTCAGCGCTGGTACCATTGTATGAATTAATTGCGGTGCCGAGTTAGACAAAGTCCTTAACTACCTCAAAGTTATACCTATCTACATTGACGTTCTCTCTGAAACGTCTGTGTTCGGTGTCCTTTCTTTGGCATAAACGCTGCATTCTTCCGCTTATCTCAATAACGTATGCGATTGAGTAATTGGACGGTCTTTTAAAAGATTGTGCCTCTGGGCCCTGATTCCGAATTACGATTCCCGTTACTTGGCTATCGTTACTGTCAAAAAGCAATTACAAGTTACAAGATTCGTCGCAGGTATCGTTAGTCTAACCACACCATTGCAGTTGTCGTTATGTGACAAGACAATGGAAGGCGAGTGACAGTGAAGGAAACATTTGGTGAATACTTTTTAATTAGTGCAATCAGCTGCCAAATCAACTTTCCTCTTAGAGAAATAATCCGTGTGTTTCTTTATTTTTTCCGAATAAGGAATAGAAAAGACAGAATATTCGATTTTTTTATCCGGAATATCCAGAATGGAATGAATAAAGAAACAAAAATGGACCGAACAGAATGACAGCCATTTGTCTAATGACCAGCGCTGCCACTTAGTTCAAGAACAAATACAACATTTACTACTTACAATTAATATATTTTTTCTATTACTGAACTCACATGTGAAGTAATACTCCACTATAGCACTAATATAAAAACATATATAATAAAAGAAATATGAGAAACATTACGAAAATATAATTTAAGCTCACAAAAACTATAATAATAACGATATCTTAGTAATACAAATTACATTAAATGTTTTCTAAGCGGAAATCTTGCACCCTATTATCGTTGTCAAAAATCAATTATTGATAAGCGACAAAATTTATTAATCGATCGATATTTTGGTACTATGAATGTCAATTAACAAATTATTCATCCATTGTGAACACTGACAAGCAAAATGCGATAGAGCACGTGCGTAAAGCCACTCGTATCTCTTTCTGAAGTGCCGCATTTCTTTCTTAAACGTCAAGAAAAAATTGAAGCATACAATTTCAGAAATTGTATGAAAAATTATTGCGATTGTTAATAAAGTGTATATTTAGGTGAAATCAAAGGGACATTTTCTCCCTAATCGAGGAAAAACCAGAGAAAGTATGTCAGGGCAAAAAAAAGGTGTGAGCCACGCTGCACTTACGGTATAGTTGATGTGTAAACATGTAGGCTCGTCAGTGTTGCATGTGGAAATATCACAGAGGCTGTGGTTTTGATAAACAAGAGATTTGGGTGTTGTATTGAAATAAAACCATGATATATATTTAATGTCAACAAAGTTTATTTAATGTTTGACCGAACAAATAATTGGTTTGTGAAAGCTGAAGTAGGAGACGTACACCGTCGACTCAAGTGTGTCGATGTACCGGGAAAATATAGCATCGATTGTCGTTTAAGTGACATTCTTAAATCGGCCATCGGTTACCGAAGTACAAATCGAAATTTTTCCTCTTACCTTCAACTGATGTACAACAAACTACAAGCTATACAACCTCAATTATTCAAAACAAATCTACTTCCACATAACTTTCCGGTGTTTCGTAAGGACATAATAATCTCTAAAATTGAACATACATAATTAGTAAAAAAAAAAAACAATGACACGCGGTTGTTCTCAAACGGTCATCCATCTACGTACTAACCGCGCCAAACGTCGTTTAATTGCGGTGATCTGTCGAGCAGCGATTAACTCACGTGGTAATGAAAATTAACGGGAAAATCTGACGATGACGAAATCTGACGATGATGGTGACGCTAGATATTTCCAACTAGCCCCTACCGAGAAAAAATATATTTACACATCAACGAGAGCAAAAATGTTTACACAGCAAAATGGCTTGTGCAGATCCTGATGCAGCAATTTAAAGGCATTTTTATTTTCTTGTACAATTTTGTTATTAAATTATTGTTTTTGTTCGTTTGTACATAGTAGTATTAAGAATATATATAGCAAATTTGTTCAACCTAATTTGTTTCCAAAAAAAATACATTTTTGCCAAAAGTTCATTTTTATTTCTCGTACACAATTCTACAATATTTTTTACGTTTTACTGTTCAAAAATAGTGTTTAGATACTCCTTCTTAATTTTATAGCGCAAATAATTTGATTATTCAATTAATAATTTGATTATTCAATTAATCAGCTGAGTACTACTATTGGGAAAACGTATTAAAATTTAATTTAATTTTGTTGTTGTTGT
This sequence comes from Portevinia maculata, assembly GCA_949715645.1. NCBI lineage: Eukaryota > Metazoa > Arthropoda > Insecta > Diptera > Syrphidae > Portevinia > Portevinia maculata. The sequence continues at coordinate 70,340,943 of OX454527.1, forward strand.
TTTGTTTAAGCTCGTGCTTTTGTGACTGCTTTTTGTTCATACGATTTATGGAAGTGAAGTTCCAGTGATTGTATCTATTCAATACATATTATTTTATTTTCCAAAAAAGCAATTCTACTCACATTTCGTTTTAAAAATGTTGTTTTACAAACAAAAACAGCGAATGAATTCTCTAAATTTATTTGTCAGTGACGAATGTGTGATTGACTGAACATTTTAAAGCTATCAATATTTTCGACAACCAAAACAATACATAACAGAAAACGACTTGCCCCTATTTAAGTCTCCACAGCTGCGTTTCTTAACGAAGTACCCAATACAGTAATATACCTATACAACTTTCGCTCAGATTACTTTATTTTTATGAATAACATTATATTCTCGTATTGGTATTATTTTAAATATGTTGAATCGAAGGAAAAAAGTAAAACATTAAATATGTTGTCCTTTCGAGTAAGGATTTAGTACAAGTTCAAAAAACATGCACCTTTTTATGTTGCATAAGTGGCAACACTGCTCATGAAATCGTCTTGTCACAATCACAAACATCTATGCGGCATTTCATGCCCACAGAAGACCATTCTAAAAATGTATGATTCGGGAAGGAAATTAAAAATATATAATAATAAAATAATTAACTAAAAACAACACACATAAAAATATAAAAAAAGACAACAAATTTGCAATAAATGCTCACCCATTTCATTGTTTGCTGTTGCTTCTATTTTTTTTTGATCAAGTGCATCTGTCAAACGAGGCAATATTCCTTTTATTCCACCTTTTTTTAGGAATAAAAAGAATGCATTCCATTTATTCCAGAATGAATAAAGAAACACCGAAATGGATTATCCGGAATATTCCATTGAATAAAGAAACGTAAATGGCTCACTCGGAATATTCCGAATATTCCGAATGAATAAAGAAACACATGGAATGCGATCCCCGAGTTTCATTCGCAACTAGTTGACTGATTGATAAGATGTGTATGCCGTAGTGGGATCTTTTTGAAACCAGAGCTCACCTACGTACAATTCATCCTGCGCGATTTGCAAGAAACCCATCCCGCACAAGAAACTGTGGCACTTTGTGTACTTGCAACATCTTGAGCAGATAAAGGACCTGCATATCTCTTTGACTAAAAAATGTTGGCCGAAGTTCTTCCACTGCCAATTGTAGTTTGTAATTTTGGAAAGACAGCAATGCCCAAATGTTGAATTTATCGAGGTTCTTGGCTTATTTCGAACCCTTTGGCTTATAGTGCTAATCTGGGTTGGCATGTAGATTACTCGAATGTAAAATACATGAGTTTTCTACGTAGATTACGTGAGGTAAAATACTCAGTCTGATTCGGCATGTAAAATACCCAATGTAGAAAACTTTTTTTTAATTTTATATATTTTATTTATAATGAATAATGATACATTTATAAAGAAAAAATAAAACTTAATATCGGAATGAAGACATTATTCGTCCTCGCCGTAATAACAAAACGTTGATCAATTTCTTAGACGAATGACCAATTCGAAAATAAACGCTCCAACTGTGCAGTCGATGATGGAATCAAAAGAAGTTTCGTCGCAAGCTCTGCAAGTTGTTTATGTTGACGCAATGCGTAGAACCAGTATGTTTTGGGCAATGCGATTTTTTTTTTATCAGTGAATAGAAAATTTCTTCGCCTGAAGTAAACATATGGAGCGATTCGTTAACATCATCTTTCTGCAAATTACTCAACTTTTGGCCGCTGTAAACTGAATGCAAAAAGTGCGCTGCCATTGCAACACTGATGAAGACGTTGCTTTTCGTAAAGCGAGTGACGGCAAGCGCCCGAAGCTCGTCTGGTGCTTGGTCGAGTAAAACGAGCCATTCTTCGACGGCATTAGCAACGGAAGATTCACTTTTTTGGCACAAATTGATAAGTTTGGCAATTGGATTCATAATTGCGTAAATTTTTCTGACTGACTCTACAAAACTTGCGTTGAAAAATAGTTGAGTCACACTTGGATCTGGTTTTCTCGATTTGGCATCCTCGTCGTTTTCGTCTACGTTTTCCTCGTCTTCGTCAGCGGTCGCTCTTTTCATGTATGGTAAATTGTTAGTGAACGATTTGAGTGCGTTACGGGAGCTCGCAACAAACGTCTAGTTTCGGCTTCTTGAAATCTTTTTGTACAAGCATGACTTTGTTCAAAATGGTCGTATTTTTCTTGACGCTAACAAAATCCTTGGATCATAAATTGCCGGTGTGTGAATTGCATGTTGTGAACATCAATGTTGGTGGCAATTTCCCACCCATACTAACCATATTCGGCGCATTGTCACTGACAACAGCGTATTTTTCAGCATCGAACCGTTCCCTGGCCACAACAATTGCTTTTAATACGATATCCATTAGATTATCGCTTGATTCGCGAAGTTCTACCATATCGTAAGACTCAAGAAACAGTTTTTGGTCTTCCGATGTCGCCAGCATAGTGACCACGTTGTGTCGATTTAAATTCGGACAGATATGTTATCCATAAAATGGCCGACTCTAGGTTGCTTTGCTTGGGATGTCGTTGAAATTGATCGGCTTAACTGTGGAGAGCTTGTAACAAATTCACAAGGTCGGAATAATGATGAAGTTGGCTTGACAAATAAATGTTGTGACTGGTGAAACATTACATAACCAAACAAAGAGAAACAAATGGAACAAAATTACATTTGATTTAATTGACATCGCCGATGTATTAAAATTTTCGTTCAAATCGACTACACTGCCACCATTGGCACCAGTGATTTGCAGAACCTCAGAATTGACTTCTGCAGAGTCTTCGTCATCGGCAATTCATCCAAATAAAAATAATAATAAAATAAATAATTATTTACCGGTGCGCAATCAATCGTGCTTTACATGAAATTAATAAAGTATTCCAACATAACTTGCATTTGGCAGCCACTTTTCCTCGAACATACACTTTTCCAAAACCTTCCCAATATTCGTTCATTGGTCGTCCTCCCGATGATGATGGAGTTGGCGGTGCAACCGGTGCTGATACTCCACTTCTGTTCATCATTTTTTCAAAAATATTCGGCATTTAATATTTTTATTATTTAATAAAGGCTAAGAACGATACGTTCGATTGCGAGCTTGGAACACAAATGAAACGAATTTGACAGGTTCGGTACATACCTACCTACTTCATTTTTGGTTATGTGCAGCATTTCGGCGTTGCATGTTGGCTGCATTGGTAGGCTGAAGTTTCACTCGGGTATTATCAAAATCCCTGATATTTAGCGAACACTAAACTGTAAGATTATTTGCAAAACTGCATCATCGAGGTTTTCTACATGTAGAAAACATGTAATCTACGTCGTGAATGTAGATTACATAGGCCAATTGAAAATCATGTAGTTTTGCCAACCCAGGTGCTAATGTTGTGACGTGTACATGCTGGCTGTGTAGCGACTGAAGCACTTTATTCGAAATGTTTAAACATTGCGCGAATTCCGGACTGTACAAAATCACGAAACTTGCAAAATGTAACATTTACAGAACGCCTATTTTCATAACAACTTAAAATAACAGAAATGCGTTGTTGTGCGGTAAACGACTTCATGACTAAAATTGCGCTAGTTCGTACTTGACACCTGTCAAAAAGATCAGCCATGAACATCCACACCATCTGTGGGGTAACCTTATGTATTGACTACAAAAGTTACTAGCCTGAGTGGACTTTCGAAAGAAGGTGCTTTTCTTGACATTTTCGGCATTAAAATTGATAAGGTTCAGTTAAGCAGTTCATGGAAGCATTTCTCTGAAACGACATTCTTCTCCTCGATGAGATTGTAAGTTCAATTTTCAAAAGCTGCATGACAGCACAAAGCTGTAAACGTCAGCCTTGATGCCATAACAAGAGATCCCCCATTTGTGTCTGGCATCTGCACTGCAATTGGTTAAGATTGGCTATTCCGTTTGGACCTGTCGAGCATTGTTGTTCCTGATTTTATGTGTCTAGTGGAAACAATTTATCCCACTACTATTCTGGCAATATAGGGTCTAGCGCCTTGCTTCTCCTTCATATGCATATGTGCGAAGTTTTATTTTTGACACGAATAAAAGTAACCTACAGTTTTACTTTAATTTCGAAGAGCAACCATTGAGCCACTGCGTCCAGAATCTAGATGGCCATGAGATACAACCCAATGTTGTACACTCATCCCTCGCTTCGAGCGGGGGGCAAGGGGAATTTTTTTTTTTTTTTTTTTTTTTTTATAATTAGCGCGCACTAAAGGGATTTGTTGGGACCCTTATAATGTATTAGCTACACAGCGCGGGCGTTAAGGAAATTAGGGTGAGAGGAAAAGGAGAGATGCCGATGCACGTTGGTTTTGAATGTCTGTAGGTTATAATGTGTAGGAAAAATGGAGCGGGGAAGAGCATTCCACATTCGTGTTGTACGGCTGAGGAAAGATTCTTTGAACTTCACTGTACGTCCGAACACAGGCTTGAGGGTGAACTGATGAGCATTCCCTGCATGGCGGGTATTGCGGTTGAAATGTTCAAGGGGAGGAATGCAACTGGCTATTTCGTTTGAGCACTTATGGTGGAAATAACGATAAAATAACGACAGGCAGGAGACATTACGACGATGACTAAGAGAGTCAATCGATCTCGCTATGTCTCGGTCGCCAATGAGTTTTATCGCGCGTTTTTGGATCCTGTCAAGTAGCTCCAAATAAGTTATTGGTGCACCGGACCAGATATGATCGTTGTACTCGAGTTTCGGGCGAATAAACGCCTTATAAATTGTAGCCAGATCAGAAGGGGTGAAATATTTCTTACAACGGTTAAGGAAGCCTAGACATTTCGCGGCGTTCTTGGCGATATCGAATATGTGGTCATTCCAACGAAGGTTGTCATTAACACACATACCGAGAATGGAAAGTCTTTCGGTTTCACCGATGTAAGTGCCATTCATAGATAATGGCAGTGTGTGTGGGTTTTGCTTTAATGACAGGAGACAGCATTGAGTTTTGGAAGCATTAAATTCCACTCTATTGGTTTTACCCCACTGAGTTATGCTGTTAAGATCGGAATTTAATGAGCTTAACATACGTTGCCGTTCCAGTTCCACACCCGAAGATGAGGGGCGTGACCCAAGAAACGAATATGAGAAGCTGAGGGTACTGTCATCAGCAAAGGAATAGATTGGATTAGAAGTAACAGACAGTAGATCATTTATAAAAATGAGAAAGAGAGTCGGGGACAGAACAGAGCCTTGGGGGACACCAGCATTTATTTGGTGAGTTGCAGACTTGAAGCCGTCCAAAACAACTTGAATTGAACGGTCCGAAAGGTAATTTCTAATCCATTGAAGAAGAGTATCATCGATTCCAAATACACGCATTTTCGACAAGAAAGCTTGGTGCCAAACTCTGTCAAATGCTTTTGAAATATCAAGCGCAACGATCTTACTTTCACCACCTTGGTGAAGAGATTGGTTCCACTTTTCGGTTAGATATGTCATCAAATCACCGGTGGACCTGTTGCTGCGAAAACCATACTGCCGGTCATTAAGAAGTTTTCGCGATTCAAGATATTTCATTAGCTGACGGTTTATCAGCGTTTCCATGACCTTAGAAAGAAGGGACGTAAGTGCAATTGGTCGGTAGGAGGAGGGAGAAGAAGAAGAAGATTCGCCTACTCTAGCCACTGTACGAGTGCGAAAGTGGATTGGTCCCATAGAGAATTCTACGCGCTCGAGTACAGGGGGAGACAAAGCACAATCTGGGAGCGTTGAGCTGACTGCAAAGTGAGCAGCAAGCAGATTGGCCTTATCTGTAGAGCTAACAGCTGGAATGTCGTTGTAAATGAGTGTCGGGATAGATGACGAGGCCGAATTCTTGATGTTTTTAACAAATGACCAAAAGTTTTTACTACCAGTGGGACTTTGAAGTATTTTTTGCCTCAACTTTTGGTCATAGGAGAATTTGACACGATTAATGTGGGCATTGCAGTCATTTCTGGCTCGTTTAAACTTTTTACGGCTTTCCTCAGACGGGTTGGCTTTGAATAGCCGAAAACTTACCTCTTTTAACCTGATAGCCTCTTTGCAGCTCGAGTCACACCACACGTTAACCTTGGGTTTGATACTTTTAATCCTGTTAGGGATAAAAGTCTTCATACCCAGGTGAATTATGTTTGTGACCATATCAGCAGCAGCATCCACGTCGCTGTCGAGGAAGCACAGCGACCAGTTAAAACTCTTAAAGAAACCGTTTAATTTTTCCCAATTGGCTTTCTCGTACTGCCATACGGTTCTTTTAGGAGTTTGTTCTTTAACTATGTGGTTGGAGTACGAGAAATTTGCTGATATGATGCAATGGTCTGACGAACCTAGAGGCGATAATACGTTCAAAGCGTATTTATCAGGGTGAGAGGTAAGAAACAAGTCCAATGTGTTGGCAGTTTGGCTGCTAATGTCCGGTATTCGTGTCGGCTCATTTACAAGCTGAGTCAGGTTATTTACCTCAACAAAGATCTCGACGTACCTTCCTTCGGGTGTTGTCTGACCAGAATGTCGAAGCCAGCTTGAATTGTGTATATTGAAATCGCCCGCAATAACGATTTCAGAACGAGGATGAAGGGTCACAATTCTTGTAATAGAATCAGACAGGGCATCAAACTCATTATAAGTTGAATGTTTGTCCAAGTTGGGGCTTCTGTAAATAAAACAGTAGTGTATTAATTGCCTACGGACATGGAGTTTTAGCCAAATGAAATTAAATTCTGGGTTGGCACATTGGCCATATTGAGGCTGAAGTTGGTAGACTACGTCACTACGTATATAAACGGCGATACCGCGATGGGCAAAGAATAAAGGCACTAAGTTATACCCAGGTAGACTAAACTCTGTTAAATCAGAGCCAACGCTAACCTGGGTTTCACTAAGTGCCAAAACAGCTGGTTTGTTGTAAACATGGGCGTATAATGAAAAAAAAATCTTTCTCAACCCACGAATGTTGCTGATATCCACAACGAAATTCCTACGCATTATAAAAAAACAAACATAAAAAAAACACAACTCCGACGCTAACTAAGCATAGGTCGTGAATTGAAAATATACGTTAGATTTCCAAAACAATCTACCGCAGGTGTTATGCCCGTACGGTAATTTGTTTGGTCCACTAACAGAATCAACAACTCACGACCCGCTATTCGCCCGATGCTGCCTTTACCCAAACATTGCAAGTGCACAAACGATAATCGATCGACACATGCAATAGTCAAGAAAGAGCAACAGGGATGAAGTGGGATGGGGGACGGAAGGAAGACCCTACGCTGTTGCTTTTTTTTCGCTTTTTTCGTTATCATTGCCACCGGCCACCGGCACTGGCTCTATGTGGATTTTTTTTTCTTTTTTCACACACACGCGATTTTGTATTTTTTTTCGCGAAACGTATTGGCGAGCCGGTAGGTATTATGTTTGACGGTTTAGTGGCACCGAAACTGCGTTTAAAAGAGGCAACAAGTCCGCACGCGACGGGAGGCAAACAACAACAAGGGGAATGAGAAATCTCGCGCAAAGTGAAGTAATTTAGGGGTTACGTTCCTGAAATTGAGTAGAGCCAAAACAAAAATTTACGAAATTTTGTTTTCTTATGGTTTTTTTTCCTTCAACTGAAAACTTTCAACAAAGCTAACCATTATTTCGAGGAAGTGGTTATTATAATGTGTTAAAATTGTTTCTTCATAAACATTTTCCATTTTTGAGTAAATTCTATTCCTGGAGAAAAAGCGATACGTCAACTCGTGTTTTTGAAAAATCACTTTAAAAGTGCAGATACGCCTCTTCGTGTAGGATAAATGTTTCCTTTGTAAGAAAGATAAACCCTTTTTTTTATATAACACATTTAATGCTTTTCTCTTAACAAAAAAAGATATATTTTTACCAAACAAATTCAATTCAAATTTAATAGAAAAAAAATTCTCTTAAAAAAACAGGTAGGTATGGTTAAAACGAAAATTGAATTCAATGCGGAATAGATTTATAATAATTCACAAACTCTGCCGTACGGATTACTGGAAACGGTCCTCACACAGAGGGACACCAGATCTTTATATTTATCGAGAGAAATCTTTTATTGTTGAAGGTTTAATACTTTTAAGGGATTTTTTAGACCCTGGTGACTACGTCTCGTATTCCTCTTTAATGACAGAGATCTAAACGTGGAGTCAAAGTGGCTTTTGTTTTAAAAAATAAAATTTCAGGATTGTTCTTATTAAACTCTTATTGGAGCATTTCTGGCCACGAAATTGATGCCTCAGTTTCGTTGTCCTTTCTGATTGCCAGGATCCGGAGTTCTTTAGAAAGGTCCTTGAAATCAAAAAACTCGTCTATTTCCATCTGGTGAACTTTATATGGTTTCTTCCTCCGTGCTAATGCTATAATTGGGTTTAGCTGCGAGGGCACAAACACATCTCCAGCTAGGGAGATGGCTTGCCCGATTGCGCTGTGAGCCGAATCCCCCTCGCTTTGTTCATGATTCGGCTAAAAAAAATGCAGAGTTACCCCTTCAATACTTGTTGTGTTATTTAAAACATACATGAACATAGTGGCAACAATGCTATTTTTCTTTTACCCTGTGCATCCATCGCAGAATAGACTTACATTCTTGAATCCTTGACCATCATAATTTGTAATTACCGTGTATAAGCATGACGCTATTTCACTAGCACCTCGTTTACTTATACTTTCGTTCCATGTAAAACAATATCACTCTCCACTTGCCAAGTCAGGTAAACACTGACAACCGCCTTTCATAAAAAACTGCACTTTCATTTGTCTTTGGCAGGGAAATTACTTGCTGCAGATCGAAAACTAAACAGGCTTTAGTTTTGTCAATTTTAGCTTCTTGCTTGAAATTTTCTTTTATCTATTGAACTTTTTGTTTCTCAGCTACATGTTTTTCATATTTTTCCAACAATCTTTCTTTTGTGCTTTCATCCCCTGGTTTAAAGGTCACGCATAATGTGCATTGGTCCTTTTTAAGACTATGGGAGCTTAAATTTTGTCTTTTAAATATTTTTTGATAGCTTTCAATGCTTCCGAAGTTGTTCGGATTGTCTTCCTTGTACATCTGGAACATTTTCTTAATACATATTTAAATCTGGGTGTAAATATTATCTGGTTGTTGTCGACTGACAATAATGAGATTCTATACGTGAAAATCGAGAAATATGAGACTTCATCAACGCTTTCATTAAAGAATCGCGTGCAGCAACGGAGGCTTGTCTGCCACCTCTCATCTCTGGATCAAGAACTCCAGTAGTTAGAACTTTTTCCAAAGCTGTTCTAGTGGTCCTCTCACTGATTCCAAGCCCTCGCGCCATGCTCAAATGAAGTGCGCGACGAATCATGAAGCTACCAGTAAGCTCATTGCGATAGCATTCTCCTTTATTGAAAAAGTTACGAAAATTTAAATTAGTGGGCTGACAGCCCAACGCTCGGGTATAGGAAGGTTAAAGATGATAATGGATGTTTCTCACAATACATTACATTCAGTTACGCCAGTTCGTGATTATTGTCACAGACGTATTATAATGGCTGGAGTAAAAAAAAATTAAACACGAACTAGCGTATAGACAGATACGTCTGTTCGTATTTTGCGTAAAACATATAAAATCATTTACGTCAAAACAGAAAGTATTAATAAAATTAAAACGGCTTGAGATACAGATACCCCACTTTGTGTGATGATAAATAACGATCGTTCGATAATATACGCCAAATATCTCAAAATGTCAATTTTTGCAGATACACCACTTCGTGTTTGGAGCGACGATATTCTCCATCAAAACGTCAAACGTAAACAATCGGGTTTGCCTAGAGACACATTTAACATCTTGAAAGTCTTGAAACTCTCCCACAAGTTTGCATGCAATTATCAATAAAAGGAGCCTATGCACTTGTCATATCGTAAGAAAGAGGTAATCCAAAAACTCTTGGATCACAATAATGCAATAACATCAGCCTCAGTAGAAAGGTTTCCGAAAGCGAAAGGCCTGCCGATGTTTATTGAAGTCAAACCGGCGATAGGGATGCAGTAAAGTGACAGTTATGGTCCTTTCGATCCTGATCAAACTGCGACGTTAACGAAGAGATTCCTTGTTCATCCACACGCTATGAAAAGTCAATACAGCTTTTAACCATATCCGAATGCGTTGGAGTCATAGACGGACATTGACTGTTATTTGAATGCTTTGTTCTGCAATAGGTCACATTAAGTAACTCCTTCATTTGAGGTTCTTTGAATTTTTCAATACGTTGCTGAAAGAGATATTCCTGGCGCCAGTGGGTCCTTCAAAAAAGTTTGCGTCTTAAAAATGAAAAACTACTAGGGCGTGTATGGAACATTTTTTTCTCTGGTAAAATACCTTGAACATATAAATGGATTTGGTATTTAGGTCGAACCTTATTTCTGAGAAATTGCGTGTTTATCCGTTTAAATCTAACAAAAGTTACCATGACATGGAAGCCCCTTCAAGCTTCTTGAAAAACAAAGAATTTCTAACGAAAAGCTCAAAAGAAATCCACATATAAACTTGAAGTTCCTTTCTCTTTGAACCCATTATTGTTCGAGTACAAAACATCATTAAGGAGTGCTTCCCTACCAAAAAACACAGTGTGCGCATTACCAACTCAGTAGCAAGAATTTTACCCTAAAATGGGTGTGTTCAAGTTTACATATGAAAAATTCCACAGCCAACTCTAGTATCCCTTAAATTTCATCAGTTTGGGGGATGTCGACATACATAGCTTTAGCTTATCGAATACGTGTTCCTTTGTGTTATTTTCGATGTTCACTCTTTTTTGTAAAGCAGTAGTCTCCTCGGAGGACTTCAGATATGACCTTAAAATTAAGTAGCCCCGCATTATGCCATTAACAAAATGAAAAAGTAGCAAATTCGCAACAGCAAAACAAGTTAACAAATTATGATAGTTTTACTTTCAATCGATTTTTTATTCTGACCCCGGTTCAAGTTCTTTGCGTGCGGGAATTTCATTTAAATCAGCTTCGTGTGCGCCAGATGTTTGCTGTAAAATGTTGTTATCAAAGTGTTTTCCCGTCACCGTGAGATTTTTACCATCGCCATCTATACACCGAAAGGGGAATCATAATAAATCAATTTTCCAGAAATTATCGGTAAATAAAATAAAATTAAAAAAATAAATCCCTCTTTGTGCAGCAACAACATATTTGTTCCTCCTCCTCCTTGAACATTTCACTCCATACATAATGTCTAAAACGAGTTTGTCATTTTTGACGTAAAGTCTCGTTAACAAGCAATAAATTTTTTTAAATTATAATCCATCTACTAAGTAGTTGATATGCGATGTTGACGTCTAAAACGTCATTAAGGGGCATTAAAAAAATATGTGTTTTGTTTGACACATTAGTTTTCCCCAACGAACACCTTTCTTTGGCTGTTGTCCAAGACAATTTATTTATTTTCTGATTTTGACGAAAACAAGTCATGTCTTTTATTAGGTTTTCTTTTGCCAATCAATTAATTATAAAATTTGTTCTTGGCAAAATAAATTTATGAAGACAGATTTAACATATTTATCTAAACACGGCGGTATATGAGCGCCTTAAATGGATACCAGGTAACCTGCCGAAACACGAAACATGAAAGTTTTTAAAGTTGCTTGTTAATTCGAATGAAAAACGTGTAACAAAAAAAGTTGATCAACTAAATTAATAAATTAAAGCTTCGCCGTTTGTGACTAATCAATTTGTATTTATAAAAAAACGTGTTGAAAAAATGTCGTATTGTCACTTTCCTGGTTCGAGAAAGCCAACTAGATGAAACACAAAGCAGTTTACCTGGTCCCAATAATCAAAATATTGTTCTTGTGATTCATGTTGAAAATATTCTTCATGCGACGGGTTGACATTTTATTATGAAATGTCTATCTAAAGAGAGTTGTGTTTGGAATTAGATGCCGGGTTAGTGAATTAACCATGATTAGGGCGTTCGTAAATTATTTAAATAAACAATTTAAAGATTAATTTTAGTCACAGTAAGACAATTCACCGGTAGCTATAGGAACTGCTAGCTTAATACAAAGAAATATTGATTAATTGAAAATTAAATGTTGTGAAGTTATTAAAAATGAATTGTTAAGTTTTCCAACCGCTTATTAATATGCAATACCAACAAAGGGTTGGTGCTTATTTATATGAGTGTTCTGTTATCTGTCAAATATGATCTGCCAGTTCATCAAACACACGTCGCGCTTCTACAGGTGTAAACCCAAAAGTTGTCACAATACATGTTTAACATTTTTTTTTTGATTTATATTAGCAATTTGTTTCTGCCAAATGAATGTATTGTACTTGTGTCACAAATTAGTTATTCACATGAATTGTTGAGATACCAACCAATACAAACAAATGGAAAATGTTGTACTATTTTTGACTTTCGTCTAAGAAACGTTTTACGATTTTGTCTTCAAAATATAAAAGCAGACTGTATAAGTCAAATGTTTTTGTTGGGATATTTCTGTGGATACACTAGGTCTCAGTTCACTCAAATTTACTAAAAACTTCTTAAAGTTGTTCTCCAACACGAGAACTTCGTCAAAGAGAGAGACAACGAGGACGCAAATCACTTCCCCCCTAAAAGAGAGAGAATTTCTGCCAAAAAATTTCTTTGGACAGCTTGTAAAACATCTGTCAACACTCAACAGTATTCAATATGACTGTTGACATTTCAGTGTTATTTTTTCTTTCATATAAGTTCGAATGACTTTCTTTTGATTTAGTTAGTGGCCCAACTAATATACCTAATTTAGCAATTTTTCGTTACTCATTTTCAACCAAATATTTCTATTTATCGCGATTTCACAAATTGTTGATGTATCACTTGACAAACTTATGACAGCAACCAAAACCCACTTGGGGACACACACATTAATTTAAATTGTTGATCAAACTTTGTTCAGGTGTGCAGCATCCTTTAGCGTCAACGTCAACCTCGATCTGTTAACGCTTCAATATTTTGTTCACTACCTACTTATAGAAATCAGTGCAGTCGAAAGAGGGAGGTTTTTTAATGGAAGGGAATGGTTTGGTATAAGAAACAGGATTTTGTGAAAATACTTAAATTTAGTTAATAGCACTTTATTAAATCATAAATATTATATATTTATGTATACAAATTGTACACTTAAGCATGTTGTAGCAGTCTGCCGTACTAGGAATAAGAAATACATATATAGGCTTGATTGCTTGAAATAAAATATTTACGACTTTTCAAGAAGCGAACAGTCCCACAAAAAGCAATGCGCTGACAGATATTCAGCGGGAATTCCTACACCTGTGGTTCACATTGAGTTTGCTGCAAACGTACGTCTCTCAATTTGCCGTCTAACGAAAAAACAGCTGAAAAAGACTTAAACGTTTGTGTATTGGTTTTTGCGTAGAAATCAAATTATAGCCTCACTCCCACATTCTCAGTTAGCGCACTTTTGCATGGGCCGCCATCTTTTTTAATGTGAAGTTAGGAGTAAATTTAATTTAATTTAAGAGTAATCTACCCGTCGTCGTAAGTACGATAATTAGCAGATGTAATAAATACATTTTTTTTATTATGTGTGTGACCATCTCTTGGCTCATCTTTGGTCAAAACCTACTGCTGGACACATACACACACATATATACTTTTTTCCATCTACAAAAATCGGTTTAAATTGTTGGCCACATTTTGTTAAAGTGTGCAGCAACATTTAGCGTCAAGTTTTATAGTTTGTTAACTACCTACCCATAAAAATCGGTGCAGTCGAAGTGGCAGGTTTTTGAATGGAAAGGAAATGGATTTAGAAACAGGATTTTGTAAACGATTCTTCAAGTACGCGAACAGTCTAACTAAAAAGGTTGCGTTAACAGATTTTCAGTATGAATTCCCATACCTGCGGTTCACATTCAGTTTGCTGCAAACGTACATCGGTCCGCCGAGGACATACTTCGCATATAAGAAAGTTTACGAAATACTCGATTTGATGTCCAATTTTTTAGTTGTGTAACGGACTTGGAAAGGCTTGAGCCTTTTGCCTCGATCTGTATCTCTTTTTAACATTTTAATATTGGACCGTAGTACCTGTCTTCTTTTTGAAAGCGGGCAGACGTTGTTTGCGTAATATAATGTTCAATATAAGATGGTATTCCCATTCAATCCCCAGGGCAGCTATTCTGACGACCTGGACGCTTGAATAAATTACGCAAGAATTTGTTTTCCCCCAAAACCTTAAGTGTCTAAATTGTCCATACAAAATGTTGCCTATTTTCTTGGAAAAAATGCCTAACTTTTCTGGCAATCTTTCCGATACTTCAGGCTTTTTTTCGAAAAAAGTTCGCGTTTGCCATTAAATGAAAAATTTAGTTTATTATCTATAATTGTAGTTATTATAATCATTTTGTTTTATATACTATTAATTCTTATTTTAACTATCCTTTAACTTTATGTACTATAAAAGACTTAAGTCTTATTTGTTTTTCACTTAAATAAAAATTGAATTGAATTGAATTGAATTGAATGAAATGGAAGAAAAAACGCCAGGAAAATGATTTCAGCATTTCTGGTGTTTCTGTATTTTTATCACTTTCTGTATCAAATTAAAATGTAGATACATATGTTATTTGAGTCATTGTTCTCGGTGTGTCTTTTGAAAAAGTTGTTATTTCGTTGTTTTCGAGCGTTTCCGGGCAACCATGCCGCATTCAGGGCCACCTGCGTCACGCCGAGGCGACGAAAGTTTTTGCACCTCCGTTGGTGGTATTTGTTTCCTTACTTTTCACTCACATGACAGGCATATTTTTAAATAAATTATATTTTCTGGCCTTGTTTCTATGATTATTTTGGAAAGGAGGCAAGAATATGTTAATTTTCCGGCCTTTCTTCAAAAATTATGTTTGGAAAATAGACCAGAATATGTTAAATTTCTTATCTTATTTCCATTTAACTTTGCGGTTCATTTTCCACATCTGTTTTCCGTTATTTCCGGCATATATTCTGAACAAAATTCTGCTACTTTTTCCAAAACTGAAATCACAAAATTGTTCTGTCATTTTTTTTCAAAAAGATCCTGTCAGAATTCCTCCAGGAATAATATTAGCCCCATTCTAAGCTTTTAACTGGGTAGTGAAATCGGGCGTTTGTACGGCTTGGAAGAAACGTTTAATCTGCTATAAAAAGTTTAATTTTGTAACCAACTGACAGCCGTCAAAATGTTTAAAAATAGTTTAGAAAATTGAAGCGGTTTTTGTGTGATAACACACTTTAAGTAAGTCTGCCAAGTTTCCCGTCAATTAACGTTGAATTGTTGAATGAACAACCGTATCTTGTGATTGCTACCACTTCAACATTCAACTGTAGGCTGAAGGCAGCGTTGTTTCATGGTTCGCCACGACCGATCATCAGATTCCTTTTTTTGTGGTGCTGGTCTATTTCCATTCATCACTGTGACTCGAACCTAGACCACCGTCTTTTCAGGCAAGTTCACTACGCACTTCGCCATTGCCAGCTCAGCCTGAAATGGGGGTTTATCAATTTTTAATGAACAGGTCAATATTTTCCCAAGCGCCTCAAAGTAGACTGCAATTTAATTTGTTTCTTTCACCCCTATTGCGAGTGTCAATCGACAATTGATAATTGCCTATTTTCAATGTGTGCTATTGTGAACGAAGGATACTAAAGGATTTTAACAATCGCAGTCAATTGAAAAAATCCGATTGACAAGAATATCAATGAAAATGATGTGTTCACAATAGCACACATTGAAAATAGTCAATTATCAATAATTGTCGATTGACACTCGCAATAGGGGTGTTAATATTTCTCTGATTTATTCTGAGTGAAAAAGGAGAGAGGGTGAAAGATCCCGGAGATAATGAATTCCGATAGAAACTCATGAAAGGAACAAAAATGTTTCAGGATCTACCCTCGGAATTGATAAGAGCCCTGAGTAATAAATTGGTTTTAGTTCAATCGGAAACCGGCACACATTTTCAAAGCTTGCGAAACTTAAATGTGTATTAAAAAAAAAAATCTTATTTCGCCGTCTGAAATTAATTGTTTATACGTCCATCTGTCAGTTGTTTCCTGTCTGCAAATTGACATATTCAAAAGAATCTCATCTCCTAATTAATATAAAAAAAAATCAGCATAGCGTATATATTTCACTTTTAAGAATTTAAGTGTCCGTTAGATTCAGCAAATTCTTAAAAACTTGTATTTATTTGTCTAAATAAATTCTCACAAAACAAAAATCAAACAACAACAGCAGTGATCTTGACTTGTCATCTTATTTAAAACTTTTATCAGTTTTTAAATTAATTCAGCAAATGGCAATGACGATTTCTTTTTAACCGACGAATCAGAATTTTGGCATTCCAAATTCGATCATGGAATCATTTTCACATGACAAATCCATTTTATTTATTTAATTAAATTCATACAATATGTGTTTTTGTTTTTTTTTTCTTTGTTTTTTTTTTGAGAAGATGTAAGAAGTTTCCTGGTCAAGGCGTTACCGAAACATAAATGACAGATCCATGTTCGACATTCGACACAGCGTGCACGTTTTGATTGGTATTTTGAAACTTTTTTCGTTTAAAACTATTGTTTCGAGGAATCTGCATGCTAATAATCAGTTATAAACATCCAAACAGGTGTTGGTTCATTGTTTGTGCATGTGTTTCTTTTTTATAGACTTATCACGCAGTATGAATAATTAACACATAGACCTACATTTATTTAGCGCGTCGGGGTATTTATCTTTTTTAAAATGAAAATAACTTCACAGTTTCTCTTATCTCAATCACCCCCTTTCGCCGACCATCACAAAGCTATTGCCTTATTAAAGCTCTAGCTTTATATTTTGATTATATTTTTTATTTTCGAAAATCTATTTTCGATTTTACTTTTGAGAGAAAGAGAAGATGAAATATGCAAACTCTTTCTTAAATTAAATAAAAAACAAAAAAACAATACATATTTCTCAGTTCTTTTTTCGATGAACGTTTTCGAAAATT
The DNA here is from genome assembly GCA_949715645.1 of Portevinia maculata. Lineage (NCBI taxonomy): Eukaryota > Metazoa > Arthropoda > Insecta > Diptera > Syrphidae > Portevinia > Portevinia maculata. Next base: position 70,358,019 of record OX454527.1, read on the forward strand.
TTCTTTCACTCAGCTACCATTCGCGTAGATGTTCCGGGCATGTGTGTTTGCTGAGCACCATTCGAACCGGACAGCTCACCGCTATCAATAAAAGTCATTCCGACGGATTTTTCTCGAGAATTTAATTATAGAATCCATTCGACCTTCTGAAAAGAAAAAAAAGAAAAAACGACAAACGACAAGTGCTTGATTTTCGAAAACGAAAAAGTGCATTATTTCAAAAACCACCATTCTCGTCGACAAGCTCTGTGACGGCAATTTGATTGGTTTGTGCCCTTTTACGAATGGTATAATACTGTTATACGGATGTATAAACCCGTCTAAAGAATATTTTGACATTTGTGAATTGTGTTATATGGTTCGACAGCATTTGCTAATTAAACTTATCGATTCAGCGAAAACGCGTACCCGGTACTTGATGTGAATATTATCTATTCGCGGTTACATATACCATACTCGTATAATGCGCAGCAAATAGTGATAGCGGGCGGAAAACCTATTCTCAGTTAGATCGCTCTGTGGAAGCTTTGTGTTCGTGCGTATATCGCGTGGTATTCGGATTCAGTGGTGCTATATCTTCAATTGGGAAGTGGTGGAATGAACATTTTATCAACATTAGTTAATTCGTTTAAAAATAAAATTCTTACACAGATGCTAATTTGAAATATGTTCTATTATGTGTGGTGTTTGAATTAAAACAGCAATCTTTAAGATTGCGAAATCCTATTGAAACAGTTTTAATTACATGTTTTGAGTATAATACATTTAATTGTTGCTGTTATACTTAACGAATATATAAACAAATAGACACAACGATGGCAAACAATGCACCTTGGTCTGTGCGGAAGGGTATCTTCCGATCGAGTGGACAATCTGATTTTATTCGAACGCGATCGCCGAGTCCGATTATTGAGATGCCCTTGTCGCCACCGCCGTCATCGTACGAATACAATGCCGGTTCTAGGTCACGCTATGAAAATGGACGCGGAAGTCCATTTACTTCGTGTGTAACGATTGTCGAGAGTCCGTTCTCACCGGGTGATTCGCCGTCGCCGCCGTCGTCGTTATCTTCGTCGTCGCGCAATTGTCGAAACCATTCCTCATCGCCGCCATTTACTGCTGGGAATAATAGCAATAATTCAAAAAATAAATACATTCGCGATATACCCATTGAAGTTGAACAGGACAAGGTAAATTGGGAGATGTGTTTTCTAATGATGTTCTTTAGATTAAGTCAAATCCATGAAATATGAAGTGACCATGAATTTTTCTGAGTCAACATTTCAAGGTCGACCTCAGCATACAGCGCTGATTTATTAGATGTTTTCAGTATTAATTAAAACGTGTGTGAGTGTGTCCTTTGGAAAACATTTTATAAGCTAAATTAGTTTTAGCGGAAAATCTGCAGGTGCTCAAGGGGCACAGTAGGTCCCAGAGAAGTTCTCTAGTAAAATGGCACTACATCCAACCAACTCAGGTCAACGCAACTCAAACTTCCCAAATCAAAGGCCCAAGTCAAACGCAAGCCTTCATATCCAATCACTGGAGGTTAAGAAAGTTATTAGTTCCGTTATACATTTTTCAGAGAAGTCTGGTCCTAACTAGTGCCGGACAGGCGTACAAAACATGAATTAGGGCTGCAATATTTTAACTGCGGAGGTCGGTTTTATGTGCGATGCCTAGTTTGACCGCATGGTCTTCTAAAGGCCAATGTCCTGTGATAATTGTTCTGACTTAAAAAATCTGAGTCTGATTACAATGCATCCCTTGACTACAAGAGCCACAGGCTCATTAAACTGAATGGAATGCGATCAACATATAGATTTTGCAGGGCACCTGGAAAGAAGAAGCCAATGGATTAGCCAGGTGATATCACTGGAAAGTGTTGAAATTTGGCAGTTATGGTAAAGAACCTTCGGGCCCAATTCGTGCTTGACCTTTTTTTTTTTTTGTACATTTAAGAATCAAGAATTATTCAATAGCAATATACAATTTTGACAACTTGTGATTCCATGTGCCCATACATTTTTTACAATTTATATTAAAGAGCCTTTGGCAAGAGTACGATAACTCAGGCGACAAGAAAAAATATCGGTTTTTTGTAGAACAGTTATTTACAAGCATTTTTTACTATGGGAAGGGGTGGGGGGGGGGGGTCTATCTCGCCCCATTTGGGCGAAAGGGGCGATTTTCTAAAAAGCTACTTCAAATGGAAAAAACAATATTTAAAAATAACGGTAATACTTACAATTCAGTATTGCACATTTTTTAAAGCTAAAAGTCGGTTCTATCATCCTGTTTTTAAATCAAGTGATTTCCATTAATAGTTTTTGAAAAAAATTATTTCAAACTCAAAATTTCGCAAAAAAAAAATGAAAAAACAAGTTTATATTATCTTTATTCCAAATTGTGAGACTACATACTAAATTTTGTTTACTATTTTTTTTTGCTGTTGGGTTTTTAATCGAATACTAACAACTCGATGGTTTTAAGTCTACTAGTTTTCGAGAAAATTGAAAATTACCAAACCTACTTTTTATTAAATTCGTATTTATGGACTTTTTTTTCCTTGACGTCAATGAATAAATAATGATATCCTTCTAATAAGTAGAGAACAGTAAGTTATTTGGCGTTACCTAGAATGCAAGCATTACGGTACGGCATACAAACAGTGAGGTTATGTAGGATAGGTAAAAGGTTGGGTGTATGCAAAGTTTCTTTTGCACTTAAGGAATCTGGATTTAAAGACACTTTGAGTTTGAAATTAGTTTTTTTAAAAACCTATTCATGGAAATGGAAAAAAATGTGCTATGGCATAATGGGCCCATCGCGATCACTGGCTGAACCAACTGTAACGTCAGTCATCATCCTCATTTTATTTCCCTACAAAAACTCTCTAGTATGTTGAAGTCGATCGACGCCCAGGCACCTTTTTCTATGTCGAGCGATACCCTCACATTTACAAAGTATGTACCTAATGTCTTCCATGACGCAAATATCATTGCAGTAGGTATCTGAAAGATACTTTTGGCGTGCTTCCTCTGAAGGCAATGCCCGGAAAGGAGGCTGATTCTCGTTCTTAGCTGACATGCCCAATCTCGTGCTTTGCAGACGCATTAGTACCCCTTTTCTTGCCAGATCATCCGCAAGCTCATTTCCCTCTATGTCGCAGTGCCCGGGCACTCTAGCACGGTGCTGTTCGTATAATGCCTTAATCATTGTGCGGCAATACCAGACCAGTTAGGATCTGATGACACATGATCCCACCACGTTGGGGGCGGCCTGACTGGCAATATAGAAGGTTTTTTTTTATAATTTGCGCGTGCGAAAGGGATTTTAAGCACCCTTATAATGTATATAATAACACAGCACGAGCATTGAGGAAAAGAGGAAAAAGGAAGGATGAGTAACCGCTGCACGTTGGTTTTGAATGTTTGTAAATCATAATGTGTAGGAAAAACAGAGCGTGATAACGCATTCCACATTCGTGTTGTACGGCTAAGGAACGATTCTTTATTTTTCAATGTACTGCAATGTTAAAGGTGGTACTAAGTAGTGCTTAGTAGTGTTAGTGTGTTGGCTTGTGACCCGTGCGGTGCAGGTTCAATCCCCATGGGGAACAACAACATACGCCACCCAATCACATGCCTCTACACCAACAGGAGGATTTCTGCCTGGTAGTACAATGGAACGTTACCGAGTCTGAGTGCTCTGGGATTTGGATTTCCTATTTCTTTTTATAAAAAAAAAAAAAAAAAAAAAAAAAGTTGTGCTAGAACCTCCGACTGGAAGACACTGCTATTTGGAAGCGGCAGGCTCGGTTCCCGCATAGTAAATTCCGAACCCCGTGCCATTATCGGTTTTTGAGCCATCCGTAAATTCTGCAACGTCACATGAATTAATGACTGCATTATTCTGCCACTCCGCTCTATCGGGATGTTAGGTTAGCTTAGGTAAGGTTAGGTTTCCGGGTTGATGGAACAGAGCGAATCTGTTACACCACGCTTAGGTCCATGTGGTCTCATTGTGATGCCCTTTGTTGGGAGTGTTGGCCTCGCTGTTCTGCCCTTGGTCCTTCGTCCTTGGTTTGTATCACTGTAAAGGGTGTCTCGAAATCAATAGAAATCTATTAAAGGGGATAACATCCGATTTTACTAAAATTACCAAAACAGGTCGAAATTGGTGAGACGTATCGCACTATTTTCTGCCTGGTATTCCACCTGGAGGCAGTTTTCCCTCTATAATGTTTCTTATTTCTAGGTGAGAGTGGGTCAGACTCATTATATACAGTCGGCGCATCATCAGGTCAGAACCGACCTAAATCTGAAATGCTGGTATTCTGTCGCCGAAAATTTGCATATTCTATTTTACGATTCGAAAATCCCAAAAAGATTGTAATGTGCAAATAAATGATTTTTCGTATTTTGTTATGCATAATATTATTATTCAATTCATGTTACTACAACAGATTAGCAATAGTGCGAAATCTAGAGAAAATCTCAATCGTTTTTAAAATTCCGCGGTTTTTTGAAGAATTCTTGCAGAATTTCGTCTTCCGTTAGTCCAATTTCAGGATGGATACTCAAAGAAGTGAGTCCATTGAGGCGCTCCCGTCCTATTGTACTTCTAAGATAGTTTTTTATTCTTCTTAGGGTCGAAAATGATCGTTCTGGAGCTGCTGTTGTTACGGGTAACACTGCCAATACTCGTAAGATCGTGTTTACGTTTTTGAAACATTTTTCATTGATAACCTAAAAAATAACGTAACCATTGAAAGTTAAGTATTCGATGGGTTATAGAAACTGATTCTGGAAGTAAAAATTCCGATCTGAAGTTACTCACTGATAGTGCATCGAGCGCATTTTGAATATCTTGATCAAAGATCCGTTGCCTCCACATTCTCATCTCTGAGATAAAATTCGTTTCGGAACAGTCCAATATTTCGTCATAAAACTTGTAAAGATCTGCGCATTTTTCCTCATCAAATTCCTGCTTGGAAGGAAATAGTTGTCCGAAACTGTGGAAGATCGATTTGTGTTTTTCGAACTGACTTTGGAGATGAAAAATGTAAGTACCTATCAAGGAATGGAATGTAGAAGGCAATTCTGTAATAATCTTCGACATTTTGTGTTTCAACGTTGCAACGGTTTTTCTGTTGACTGCAACAACGAGGCAATTTCATATTAAGAACAGATTTCAGCTACATTGTCGTAAATGATACAAAAATTTGAATCAACGTTTTCCCGCTTTTCCTTGATATCATTCGTAGCATCATCAGCTAACTTTGTGGCTTCTCCTAGATCTTGATTTTTCGTTTGCAATTCCCGACTCAGAGGCAAGACGATAGAATTGATCGATTCCATTATACTCGTATGACAGAAGATTTGAAATTCGATTGTCAAAATTGCAGTCAAAAGCTGAGGAGTCTTTTGTATTTTTTCCAAAGCTTCTATAACGGCCGGTTGAAGGTTCGAGGTAAGTTGAAACTGCTTCATGAGACTGAGCCCATCTTGTAACAGCGAAAGAATTCAATTTTTCTTTTCTCCGGTCACTCTTTTTCGGCATTTTCAAAATGTCTTCCTTTAAAATGCTTTGTCTCTTCGGCCAGTGGAAAAATGCTTCTATTGCTCCAATAGTTCCTAACGCATTTTTTATACCCGAAACTCGTCAAGCGGCATTGATGACCAAACTGAAGCCATGCGCGGCACAATGAACGTAGATTGCAAGAGGAAAATGAGACCTGATATGGGCTTGTACTCCGTTTACTTCGCCACTCATAACTGGTGCATATATTATATATCTGTGTATCAAAAAATTATCGACACTGTGTCGCGAAGTACATGTTCCGAATTAAAATTGTTTGCAGTGGTAACCGTGTGTCCACACAAGCGGCACTATCGTAGTTTCATGCAAAATGTATGAGAAAAAGAATGAGAAAATGTGGTTAAGTTAGGTCATGACAGCATAAATTTTATGGACCCGCAGCCCACCCAACCCCCCCCCCCCCCCCCCACCCTAGTCGAGATCCTTAGAAAATGACAAATTGTATGTTAAGTACTTATAAGGCCATCAAATCATCGCACTAATGGTGACCCTATGAACTGAGAGGCCAGCCAACACACAAATCATCATTTGGATTTCGCATTTCGCTATGGAACGTGAAATCGTCGACAGCCAGCTCGCCATATTGTGTCTACCGGAGACATGAATTGCTAATTAACTTAAATTTACTGAGGTGCAACCAAATAAACATTTTTGCAATTATGTATTTTGAAAATCTGTTTATATGTCTTATTGCAATATTCAATATTTTCATTCAATTTGAGTTGAAATCATATATTTTTATTTAATTTATGGCGAATATTTCGCAGTAAGAGTAGTTGAGTGACAATTTGTGTATAATAATTGTCATGAGAAAGCTTCAGAATTTCGCTGCCGGCTTGCGATGAAAAATTAAACTGCTTGCAGAAATGGTTTCAATCAATTCAATTCATTTTTATTGAGGCCATAGACAAAGTACATTATTTTTTGAATACTTAAGTTTTAAAAGTAGCTGACTTAAAATTATATCAGGCTAGCAGGAAAGGAACAATCTAGTGTAACTATTATTAAGTAACAGCTTCATGAAATACATTTTACTTAAAATTTCAAACAATAATTTGTTGTATATATGCTTGCTCCCGGCATATATGCACTTTTTTGGCTCTTGTAGGCCGACTTAAGACTAATGACTAGAGAAAACAATAAAAACATTATATTTTTTTAACAGATGTCAATGAACTATTCGAGTTTAACTATAAAACAGAGCTAGAGCGATCGTGCAATAGATTGAAGGGTGATAGATAGTAATTGTCGTACACGCTATCATTTATATTTGCATCCCAAAGCGCTTTAATGAGCGGATTATCGTGAGACGCAAAACCTTGCAGTCTTTTCTGCAAGCTAATTATCATGTAGGCCATTAGGGGTGTAATGTCAGTTTCATTATGGAGCATCCCGTTTGGGTACCATTTTTGACCAGGAGTGGAATCAGCTAAGGTGATAGTTGATAGTTGACAATCAAAATCATACCTTTACGTCCACGTAAGGTGATTATCAAATTGACAATCACCTTTTTGCCATCAATTTCATGTGACAGCTATTTAGGTGTAGCTTTCATACATTTTTGTTGTTTTCATAGGTATGCACCTCGGCTTCAACTCCAAATAAATTAAATGCTTTACTGAAAAAAGAATATATATTAAATAAATTCAAATAAAAAAGTGAAATTGGAAAATTCGTGACGTGCAATGGGAATCAGAGGATTGCTGACAAGCTGGCTCAAAAGCTATCTGACTGATAGAGTAATCCAAGTCAAGGTATCTGATACATTAAGCCGAAAAAAAAACATGCGAATACGGCGTACCACAAGGTTCCAAATTGGGGCCCATTTTATTCATTCTTTTTACAAATGAACTGTTAAGAACATTTAAGAATTCGATTGCCTATGCCTATGCCGATGATATCGCAATCGTTGTAAAACACAAAGACTTGCAGTTAGCGGTAAAGATATTGCAAGACGAATTCAACGCTGTATCTGAATGGTGTCACGATAACGACCTGGTGATAAACCCAGACAAAACCAAAGTAATGCACATTCGGACTCCGTCAAAGCCAACTGAAATAATTGAAATCTTTCATCGTAATGATACATGAACGACCAAAGGTTTCTCCGACCCATAATCCACCCACAAAACACCCGAAGACGAGCCCAAGGGATGCTTGAAGTTCCGGAAGCTTACAACTCGTATGGTGATAGAGAGCTGCGATGCACGGTCCCTAAATTAGTTAATTCGCTGCCACAATTTTTAAAAGTAATTCCTAACTTTAAAAAAAGAAAAAAAGAATTAAAAAAACATTTAATTGAAAAAAAAAAAAAATTGTGTCCTAATTGTAAACAAAATCTTTTCAATTTAAATCATTTCAAAAGCTACCTTATTCAATTTATGCTTAACCACCTGCAGATAAGCACTCTGCTTTACAGGTAATACATGTAAATGAAAACTTCTTTGATGCAAATAAAATAAAATTGAATTGAAATTAAAAAAAAAAAAAAAAAAAAAAATTACTTCATTAGAACTTTTCTACACAAATGAAGAAAATAATTACACAAATGTCCAACTATTAAGAAGAAAAATTAGAAATAAAGCAAATATCTTGGAACTTTCAAACCCGATGAAAGAATTCATAGAATTATAAATATTCATTGTTGATTGCTATCATTTATTATTGTGTATTTTAGAGTTTTGAAAAACTTTCGCTTATCAAAAGAAGCGTTTGTTTGTTTTGGGACTGTTTGATTTACCAACTGAAGAAAGGTCAACGCCTGTTCCACCCATCCTTCAATTGGCTGCAACTTAAAATCTTCTTGGGGGTGGTGGCTATCAAAGACAAGTTGGGGCTGACTGGGATGCACCAATGGGTCAAAGTACGGTGGCTGAAATTACTGCTGCAGTCATTAAAAAAATGCAGTCAATACTTTGTCCATTTATGACAAAGTTTTTGCCTAAGGACTCAACGAAATCATATTTGAAATATAAATCATGAAAAATAAACACACATCAGCTGCTCGGAATGACAGCGTCGGCAAGGAAGTGACGTTTAAAACTCTAAGTGCTGCCAATAATCAATCATTTTTTAGTGATCACTTTACGCAGAGCAAAGAGGAGTTGATAATCAAAAACGACAATTAAAAAGCGACAATCAACTATCACCTTAGCCGATTCCACCCCAGGTCTTTTAAACAATCCACTGCAGCATCTTAAGACGTATCTCTCAAAAATGTCTAGCTCTTTTGCCACTGTGGGAAAAATGGCAAACCAAGTGCTAAAATGTTAAAACTGGTCTATAAGTCAATTTTGTTTTCATGCTCACATGGCTTGATGAGAGCATAGGTTTTAGGACAGAGGCAGCACCCTTTGCTCTGTTTAAGGCTTTCCTATCATGAACGTTGAAACGAAACCGATTATGAAACCAGACACCTAAATATTTTGTCTCGTTTTTGAGTGGCACGGGATTTCTTTGAATGTGTAAGGACAGTGTTTTGCTTTCCTTACCCGCTAACCTATGGCCTTTTCCATAGGAATTCCTAAAACATGTAAGCCCACATTTCTGAGTATTTATGCTTAGGCCCCAGGATTTATAGTACGATAACAACGTAGGAATCGAGTTTCTAATTTTGTTTAGAGCAGTATGTGGTCGTTTGTCCCTTGCTAGGATAGAATTGTCGTCAGCGAAGAATATTGTTCCCGGCTCATTCGTCGGATCGCCTAAGGGAAAGTCTGTAGAAACACGTTAAACAACTTCGATCCTAGAATCGATCCTTGGGGAACACCAGAGAGAACTGGGAATTCGTTCGAGTTGTCTGAACCTATGACCAAACATGCATTTCTGTCTTCCACAAAACTAATCATCATACGAATGAATGACGTTGAAAAATTAAGTGAGATAAGCTTACAAATGAGTCCTTTGTGCCAAATCGAATCGAAAGCTGATTTTAAGTCAATATCCAGTACTACGAATGTACTTAGCTCTCAAATTTTGAATAATTTTGTTACCTAAAATTAATGTTAAGTTGAATGGCCTTTCTTAAACCCGAATTGGTTGATCCCTATTAAGTTGAAGTCCTCGCAGAAAGTGTCCATGGTTTCGGATAGCACTCTCTCAAATAATTTACCTACATTGGATAACATTGAAATAGGACGAAAGTCTTTAACGTTGCGGGTTCCTTTTTTCTTTGCAATGGGAATTAAAAATAACTTTTTCCATATTACTGGACAGTGTAGCCATTATTAATGCAGTGATTAAAGACACAAGCAAGCGTTATATCCAAGGAATAAGGACATTTTGGAAGGATACAATTTGAGATTTTATCTGGGCCCTGCGATTTCTAGTTGTTACGACCAATACGAGACTCTTTTAACTTACTTGGTGTTGAGAAAGGTGCGCCCTGATTGCGAACACTGTTTGCTTCAGAAAATGTTAGGAGGTAGCCATGGCATTGCTGATCCTTAAAATCGTTCACAGTTTGGCTGACTTCCTGAGTCAAATTTGGATCAAAGTCTGGAGTTACTTCGGCGTAAGCATCGGCAAACATGGCTTGGAGTTGGAATAAAGAAAGATGTTAGTCAGTTCTTGGTCATTGTAAATCAGGGTATCGGTGGCAACATCGGTTCCAAAGTATTTCCCGCCAATTATTTTGTCAATATCTTTAAAGGCCTGCGGAGATGGTTTTATTTTGCTTAAACGAGACCTAAGATCATTTTGCAGAAATAGTTATACAATAAAATATTCAGTAATTTTGTTCAACATTCAGATGATTATTCTTTGACAATCAGACAAAATTTAATTCAACTGTCAATCGCCTAATTTATGGCTGAAACACAATCACGATTTGAAGCATCGCGTTGCAAGACGCATCAAGTTTAACCATAGGTAACAAGTGAAACCTATCACAAAGCCGCGTTGTAAATAGTCCAAATTGCATTCATAATACCAGAACGAAATGTTTCGTTACGTTGTTGTAAGGCGTTATAGACTGTCACTCTTTGGATGACTGTCAAACTATTTCTTGGTTTAGCGTTGATTTTTGAATTCTACCCGTCCCTAGGTTAGGAACATCACTACAGCGCACCCCGATGCTTGTCGTAAAAGGCGACTAAGGGGAAAATCACATCTAGGCAATTTAATCACTCAGTTGAGCTTAGCGACACATATAAAATCTTAAAGCTGTCCCGCAAGTGTGGATGCAAACCCGTGGGTTGACACGGCTTGAGATCACCTGTGTCGTGAAAGCAAGATCAAACAAGAAATAGTAGGAGCAGGTACGTGTCGAACTCGTTTAAAATAAAGCACTATGCAAATGTACGATAATAGAAAATGCACTTCTCCGCCAGGCACTACTTATCATGGTAATATTCCTGAATCCTGGGACGGGCAGACATGCTCGGGTCAGAGCTATCCGGTTACCGGGGGATAGCAAAGTAATTCTTAAGTTTAGGCGAAACCTAAGAATCGCGAGTTGGAACGTTGGAAGTATGAGTGCTCGTAGCTACGAGCTTGAAGAGTTCCGGCGATCCCCACAGGCGGACCAGTAGGGATGCAGTTAAGTGGGAGGGTTATGATCTCTTTAATCCTGATCATAGCCTCACCACCGTTAAGGAAGATTAAGAAGCATTCGTGTTTAAATTTTTGTTTGAGTCATATGTCAAAGCACACACAAACGACGTATCAAAAGCGATGCACGCCCCAAAGCGTGGTTGTGGCTTGGACATTATGCCAAAGTTTATGCCATTTGCAAACATAAATTTGGTAACTCATGAGTTTGGCGGCAAAAAAAAAAACTATTGCTTATGTTTTATCTCATTTGCTTGTGCGAAGTGGAATACAATTTTTATTCGACTAACGGCAAATTTGAGAAGCTTCTCATGACAATTGATAATCAACGATATTTGTCAGAAAATGACATTAGGTGTTACTTGGAACGACGTAGTTTGAACCTGAGACAACTCGATCAGTCCAACACAATAACCATTGATCCACCGCGCCCACACCAACATATGGTGGTAGGTGGCGGGCGGAAATGTGATTGGAGATTTGATTCCATACAATAGCTGTGTTTCCTTACTTAAATTCTCGAATTTCCAGGAGTGGGGATAAATTCTCTAGAAGATTGAAGAAATTATGAAAAAGCTGAAAAAGTAATGAAACGCTTTTGTACAAAGATGTAGTAAACAAACAACATTACAGCAGAAACGTCAAATGGAGAATCAAACAATTTGCGAAATCGAGATTAAAAGAAATATTTGATTGAAAATGATTAAGAAAAAAAAGTTAAATTTAGTATCGCTATTAGTTGGTCCATCATCATTTAAGAAGAAAGTCATACGGACTTACGTGAAAGAAAAAATAACAAACTAAAATATCAACTGTCATTTGAATTACTGTTGACAGCTGTTTTACAACCCGGCCAAAGAAATTTCTTGTCCAGAACTCCTGTTTACATCCTAATGGTAGAAAAAGATCAACACTTTAACTTCGACTTCCACTTTGACAGGAGCAAGAAGAAAAACTTTAAATTAAACTTCAAGAGCGAAACAAAAAATGGTTGTAAACAAAGTTGAAGTGTTGATATGTTTCTGCCATAACTTTTTCAGTTAAGTTCAGGGTAAGTTGTTTACTTTCTCGTTGCCTCTCTCTTTAACGAAATTTGTGTTAGGGATCAACTTAAAGAAGTTTTTAGGCACTTCGAGTAGCTAAAAGTGACCTGAAAAAGTAGGGGACACACCCTTTATATGTTACTTCCTAGATTTAATTTGTTTACATTCAAAATGGTGGACAATTTAAAGTGTTTTGAAAGTCAATGTTTTCAATAATCATTATAAGTAAACAGATAAAAGCATTTTTACTGATCTCCACTAACAGCAGAGCTCTGGTAGTGGATTTTTTTAACCTACCGCGATTAATCATCATGGCCAGGGAACGGATTTTGTTGACCTTGCCTTTTTTACCATATTGTTTTTTTCTGCCATTTTTGGCCATATTTATTAAGTTTATGTGCACTTTCTTCTTAACTATAAATTTAAAAAAAAAAATACGTCGAAACACCACCGAAGTTTGCACTAGTTACTAATCTCGCCAATAGAGAACTCTGATGCGACTACAATGTTGCATTTTTGTTTACGTGTCGAAGCAAAATTTTTGCAAAATATCTATCAGCTAGGTTCCAGAAAACGAGTGAAATGAAATCGAAAGTGAAATTGTAAATCGAGTGAATTTGTTTTCCGTGTTCCACATTTCACTCATTTTATAATATTCGAAACTTTTTCGAAATCACTTCAAGTGAAATTAAAAACAGCTTATCTGTCATTTGAAACGTCGCAAAAATATAGTTTTTGTAATAAATAGTTTGTTTGTTTTAAATTTCGTCTCGTTTTTGCGATTTGTTTAAAAAATGAGTGCTGTGGTAATTGCCGTGGTGTTGCACAACATTTGTAGACACTTTAAGCTACAAAATGAAGAAGAAGAAAGTTTTGAGGTAGGGAACGAGGCAAGTGAAATTGAAGAAGACGACGAATTTACAGAAAAAGCTGCAAATTTCAATGAAGCCAGTCACATAAGAAACCATACTGTTAATGGTATACTCTTTATTTGAAAAGGTTATAAAAAAACAACAAAAAACTCAGTTCAGTACAAATATTAGATAAATAAAAAAAATGAACATGAAAGTGATCATAAGTTCTTAAAAATGCAAGTCTTTCGCCATTTACGTTTTAGCTCTTATAAATATCGAGCTTCATTTCTTTTGATTCTAATTTCCTTTTTTTATTAGAATTTCTTCTTGATGAAATTTCTCCATTTCAGTATTGTGCCTCTGTGCTTCTTCATTTTTTGTTTCCAAAATACTTTGTATGTTGTCCACAAATATTTGGAGCTTTCTGATAGTATGATCGATATATGGAAATAATTTTACACTAATGTAATTATTATTATTATTTAATTACATTTCCAAGACGTCTGTCGTCTGCTTTCCACTATTTCACACTGATGGAAATGCTCGATTTGAACTCACTTTCAAATCGATAAAATCGAATTGTGGAACCTGCCAATTTCACTTTGTTTGAATTTCGAAAAATTTGAAATCGATATCGATAAAAGTGAAATGTAGAACACCAAAATCTATTTTCGACCGATTTCGATTTCATTTCGAGTGAAAGTGAAATGTGGAACCTGGCTGTATATCTACATTCTACTAGTGTTTTGTGTCGTGTATCGTGTGTGCAATTTCCAGTACCTATTTTATTTCTGTTATACGTCTATTTCTATATACGTCTGACAAAAACCGTTAGACGTCTGTGAGGTATTTTCTCACGAACGCTGGCAGTCGATAACAGTCGATGACGTGACATCTTTCAACTGGGCTCCACTCTTCTCTGCCCATGTGGAGAGGTCCTTCAGCTCTTTCATAGCTCTCCTGAGCAACAATCGCAGGCGTTTGTTGCCAGAAAATGTTAAAATGTATATGGTTGTACAGTGCTATTATAATGCTTAAAAAAAATTCCTTTTTAATGAAAGGCATTTATGTATGCCATTTTCACAGTTTAGTTTTGCCTTTTTTTGATTTTTTAGGTTAACAAAATCCGTTCCCTGATCATGACCATGAGGCAGATCGCGTCAAATGAAAACGACCGACGACACCTGTTTCACATCTATAGAGGAAGACTGGGTCCATTGTCGTCAAACCGATGTCACTCGATCGTTTTCCTTTTACGTGATCTGGCATCAGGTGATAGGTAGAACAAGCAACTCTTCCTAATTCCATATTTTTCTTCTCATTTACAGGAAGCGCTCTCCTTGCGGTCCGGTGATGTCACCCAACAGGCGTTCAATAATGTAGCTGCCGCCAGTATTAAAGTCCAAGGCGATAGTTTCAGTGCCGAACGTAAGGCAATCTCACAGGAGCAAAAAAGCCAAACGATGACAACAAATGGTGGCATCATTAATCAAGAGAAACATGTATCCTCAGCATCACAATCCAACTACACAATCACAACGAAAGGAGTATCTAGTACGGGCAGTAGCATGATCTCATCGTCATCGATGAGCTCTAATGGTCACATGCGATCAGACATAAAGTTCGATGATTTAAAATCGTTGACGTCATGTAGCTCAAGCCGGGACATTGAAAATGCCAAGAGTAAATATTCAAACTTCCTCAAAACGTTCGTGAGTAACCTGCAGGAAACACACTCACAGGAAAAGCCCGCCTACCTGGACACCATCAACGACGTTATACAAAAAGCTTGGGCCGTCCCAACACACGGCCATGAATTAGGATACAGTTTGTGTAATTCCCTGCGACAAAGTGGAGGGCTGGATATGCTAATGGAAAACTGCATGCAAAGCGATCAAGCTGTACAATTCTCATCGGCCCGTTTATTGGAGCAGTGTTTGACCACTGAAAACCGGACACATGTCGTGGACAATGGCCTTGATAAAGTGGTTAAGGTTGCGTGTGTTTGTACGAAAAATACAGACACTCAGCACTCGAGGGTCGGTACTGGAATATTAGAGCATCTGTTTAAACACAGCGAAGGAACCTGCTATGATGTGATTAGGCTTGGTGGTTTAGATGCTGTCCTATTTGAATGCCGAACAAATGACGTAGAGACTCTGAGACACTGTGCTAGTGCGTTGGCCAATCTCTCGCTGTATGGTGGTGCAGAAAATCAAGAAGCGATGATTAACAGAAAGGTACCCATGTGGCTGTTTCCACTGGCTTTCCATCACGATGACAACATAAAGTATTACGCTTGCTTGGCAATTGCCGTCCTCGTTGCTAACAAGGAAATCGAGGCGGAAGTGTTGAAGTCCGGAACTTTGGATCTTGTGGAACCGTTTGTAACCTCACATGACCCATCGGAATTCGCCAAGTCGAATTTGGCGCATGCTCATGGTCAGAGTAAACACTGGCTTGAGCGTTTGGTGCCGGTATTGAGCTCTAATCGGGAGGAGGCCAGAAACTTGGCAGCGTTCCACTTCTGCATGGAAGCTGGTATAAAGAAAGAGCAAGGAAACACAGAAATTTTCCGAGAAATCGGTGCCATTGAGCCGCTTAAAATTGTGGCCAGCTGCCCGAATGCGATTGCATCTAAGTTCGCTGCACAGGCGTTGCGTTTGATTGGGGAGACGGTTCCTCATAAGCTATCTCAACAAGTCCCACTGTGGTCTGTCGAGGACGTCCAAGAGTGGGTGAAACAAATCGGTTTCGGTCAGTTCGAGAATCAGTTCGCCGAGTCACAAGTAGACGGTGATCTGTTGCTCAAATTGAACGAAGACAATCTCCGGGAAGATATTGGTATCACTAACGGTATCCTTAGGAAGCGTTTCGCGCGCGAGCTTCAAAACCTGAAAAAGATGGCCGACTACTCATCGAAGGACTGCGCGAAAATGTGCCAGTTCCTAAATGAAATCGGTCCCGAATACTGTACCTACACTTACGCGATGTTGAATGCTGGCATTGACAAATCCTCGCTAAGGCAACTCAACGAAGATATGCTGATCGCGGAATGTGGTATACATAACTCAATCCATAGACTTCGAATTCTGAATGCAGTCAAGTCGCTAGAGAACTCGCTTCCGAGCGCGTCCGAAGAGAATATGGCCAAGACACTCGACGTGTTTGTTAGCTATCGGCGATCGAATGGATCTCAGTTGGCTAGTTTGTTAAAAGTTAGTTTGACTTGAAGACTTAAGTAGGAAGTATCATTCTGATTCTGTATCTTTCCAGGTCCACTTGCAATTGCGTGGCTTTTCAGTGTTTATTGACGTAGAGCGGCTTGAGGCTGGAAAGTTTGACAACGGTCTGTTGAATAGCATCAGGCAGGCTAAACATTTTATTTTAGTATTAACCCCAAATGCGCTGGAGCGTTGCGTTGAAGACTATGACGGCAAAGATTGGGTGCATAGGGTGAGCAAATTGAATCCCCTTATGCTTGTGAGTCTTAAAAAAAATGTTTTTCTTGTTATAGGAAATTGTTGCTGCTCTCAGCTCCAATTGCAACATCATCCCAATCATAGACAATTTCCGTTGGCCAGAAACTGACCAACTCCCGGAAGACATGCGCAGTGTTTGCCATTTCAATGGAGTTACATGGATACATGACTACCAGGATGCCTGCATCGATAAACTAGAAAGGTAAGAGTTTGGATAATTTGTTTAGTTCGTGATTAGCAACCTTTTTTTTGCAGATTCATGCGCGGCGAAAAGAATCCAGATCGCATCGGTTACATGCGACCGGACGTAATGACACCGACTACGCCGGGATCCGCTTCGGTTACATACCAAAGAATGCATAGCAACGATTCCGATTATCAGACGGGCGTCAGTAGTTCTGGCGGCAGCTCAGTCGGTGGTAACGGTGGCACTGGCGGTTGCAGCAGCGCGGTCAGCGGCAATGGAAGCTGTACAGGAACAATTGCCGGACAAGGTGGGCCAACGATTTCAACCACAACGGGGCGATCGGGTTGTGATTGACTAGATTGCTCCACATCTCCGTACACTAATTTAACTATTAATAATAATCAATTTAATACTAATCACAAACTAGCAGCTAATCATCCGGCAAATAGATACCGTAAAACATCCAGTCCGGCTCGGACGTATTTCGGTGGCAATGGGCCTAACGGTGGTAGCGGTGTTGTCTCTGGAGCAGGTTCGATGGGTGGCATTGGTCCGTATGGCGGTCGTGGTGGATCGAAGAGGTATCCCCTGCTCCCACCATATCGAACGAGTCCGATCTCAGGGCGGCCAGTGGTAAGCAGCATGGCCAGCATGGCGCCCAACAATAGTTTAATGGCGGCACCTATGTCGCCGTACAAATCAACACGTCGCAGTTCAGCGATTGCAATGACAAATGCTACATCGCCAGCGGCTCCATCGGGTTATAGAAGTCACAGTTTGGATGGTCTGCTGGATGGACCCGCAGACGATAATACCATCGTGGCCGATGACGACGACAATGGCCCGATGGAAGCCAGTTGCGATTCAGTGGTCCTTAAGCGGGACAAGTCAACAACGGTACTTAATCCGCAAAACCGTAAGTCGCGAAGCCTTGATCAGCTTTTGAATGGCCCCCCAATGACGATCGCCGGTCCGACCGATGGCACCCAAAGTATGCAGAATCTTTCCATACCAAAAACACCCGACCTAAATGGGCGACAGCGCATGGACGGCATATGTGAATCATCACCACAACCATCGAAGCTCACCACACCATCGCCCTTGCCCAGAGACTCACAATCCGTTACACCAGAGCGAAGTTTGGCAGCGGTGTCCCGCCAGAGCCCCGAAGGCATCAGTTCGGCCGAAGATGACCGTGAAGATACCCAATCGAATCATAGTACCGGCTCGAAGGACACTGGTAAAAGTTCAAATAGTCAGAAAACCCTGTTCAACCGGACCTTAAAAAAGGTTCGGTCGCTCATGAAAAAGTAAGCAATCTTGGCTTTACCTTACTACTACTACCATAATTTACTTATAAATGAGTCTATACATATTATCAATCGATATGTTGTCTTACACCGCCCTAAATGTCCTCTGCGCGTGCCTCTCCGTCCCACCTTAACGCGCACTTAACATTGTTTTTTTTATATACATATATATAATCGCATCTGTAGTTGGAAATTTTATAGAACAAAATCGATTTCATCGCAGCTTGAATGCATAATGTAATTGTCTAATGCTGATGACATTTGTCGTTTATGACTTTTATGCTTCTCTCCTAAAAAAAAGAAAGAAAATCGCTTAAATTTATCAAAAAATTAATGTTAAATGTGAATGTCAAACGTCCTTTCAAAACTGATTATTTTATTAAGGGTAGAAAACATTTATATTCGATATTTGTAATAGGCTTGGTGATATTTTGACAGAAAAAAAAACAAATAAGTGACTTATAAACGCACCAATTTTTTACATTGTCTTTATTGTGTATTGACAAAAAAAACAAAGCTTTGATTATATGCTATAATTAATTGTTTTAAATTTAAGATGAACAAAAATTGCATTAAATGTCAAATCGTTAACAATTTATATTTAAACTGCATATTGACAGAATGCTGAAATCTTAATGGCGCTGTCAATTTTGAAATTGACTTAACGATTTATTGGAATTCTCAAACGGTTTGACATTAGCCGTGTTTCTTTGCACGCGGATATAGGGATGGCATCAGAAAACGACTATCGCCGCTTAAGAATTCATCAAAAAACACTTGGCAGCACACATGCACCTATGACATGCACCGTGACACAGCTGTAAGTTCTTGTAGTTAAGAAATTTGTATTGAAAATCCTGAAATTGAAAATTATTTACTTCCGCCAATTGAAATTGATGCCAAGCATATTCTAAAATTATGAAAAACAATTTCACATTAACAGATTTGCTAAATTCAATTACCCTTAAAATGAAGTTTGAAAAATAATAATAATAAAATCACGAATAAAATATTCGGCGGGATGTGTGAGTGGTCGGTGGGTTGTCAAACTTTAACATTTCCTCAAAAATTCATCGGAAGGATTCATCAGAAACGAAGAAAATGGATTTTGGAAGCACTGTTTATCCCCGCTAAAGGACTTAGCGGTGATAGCTATCCCCGCTAAAGTTAGCGTATATAGGATAAGTTGTTGTTGTATTTTACATGCAAATTTCAAATTATCCCTATATCCGCGTGCAAAGAAACACGGCTATTTAAGTTATTCGTATGATAATCTTTTTGGATTTAATTTTTTTTTGTACTTTTCTTTTGTATATAATTTTGACTGTTTGTGCATGTTTTGTTTGTTTTAGCTTTTATTTTTTCTTTGTTTTTGGTAAGAGTTTAAGGAAATGCTTCACATGTCAGTGCTTTTAGAAATTTGTAGATGTTGGGTGGCTCTGCACAGCCATACGGAATGTTAAATCGAACTAGTTTTATGAGGGTAGTGGTGTAAATCGTTGGTAGGTCTCCTTAATCATCTTAGGCCCCGATCGCGGTTTCTTGATCGATGAACACATTTTTTTCGATCAACGATCGTCGAATTCTCTGGCGTCAAATTTTAGACTTTTCAGTCAGAATTCTTTTCCGCCTTATTTGTTTTTCTTTGTCTGGTAAAATTATATTATTACATTTCATTGCTAATCAGGTCATTAACAGCTTAAACTTGCCAAAGCGATCTTCAATTAGACTAATTAGAACACATCGAAATAACAGAAGACATCGATTGTGAGTGAATATGTGAATTTGATTGTCAAAAGCTATTGTCAAGCCTCAAATGTCAAATTTCGGTCAGGGTCAAGGTCAGGATCAAAGAAGTCAGGAAATAAAGTTGGCTATGTTGTCGACCACGAGACTGACAAAACTGACTTTCAGTCAGAATTCCTGTCCGTCATATTTGTTTTACTTTGGCTGGTCAAATTATACTATGACATTTCATTCCTAAGCATGTCATCAAACCGACAGTGAATTCGAAACTATATCTCGTGCAGACTGGGTGTTACAAACACAATAAATTACGCTATGCCTGCTTAAGTTCGCTTTGAAATTTTGATTATGAACAAACAATGCTCCCCCATTTTAAGTTGTTTAATAATATGTGGGCCGGTTGGTGGTGTATATCTTTTTCATCGTTTTAGTTTTCCGGTTCTGGTTGTTTTGGTAAAATTCTTTAACTATTGGTTCATGTTCTGTTTCTTATAAAACTGCAGCATCTTTTTTTATGTCATCTCCTCTGCTTACATTGTGGCCGCAAAGCCGTCTACTTACCAATTATTTGCATCATAACGAATTACACACTTCGATATATCAGTGTTCATCTTCTGTCAGCTTATTCAGAAAATTATTTATTTATGGGATCAATGTGTCAAGTCACAAATATCATTTTTTCAATATAGATTTTGACACAAAGTTATGTATATATTGTTAGGAAAAACAGCACCTCGCCCGGATTTCAGTATGTGCAGTCGAATTTTTCTAGGAATTCGGAGAATATTCCATACGTCAAAAATGTCAGATACGAACCATGATGATGATTAGCTGCAGTGTTTCTGATTGAGGTGAATGATTAGTGCAGCAGTGTTATTACAAATACAAAGTTTATTCAAAGAAAACAAAAATGCATGTCGCTCCAGCTTAACCGTCAAGCGTGTCCAAATTTTTTGCAACACATTTTTTTGTAGTTTTTGCTTTGTTTTTTTTTTTATTTTTTTATGCATTTTGTTTTGTTTGTTTGGCGTTTTTGTACAGAATAAAAAATTATAAAAAAAAAATTCTTAAAAAGAAAATCAAATTGAATTGTTCTTTTCCTAAATCTTTTTATTTGTAGACCGTAGAAAAATGTCTTCGTCATGCCTGATGTGTCCTTGACAGCATTAAAAATGAGTGATTGCATCCACCCACACAGAAAATGTTGTTCAGTTGTAGTGAATTGTGGTGAACCGTGCAGTCTTGCTTTGTCTTAATCTTAGTGTTATGTTTAAAACGTTATGTTTATATATATTTATTATTATTTGTTTGTTAAGAAATTGTGTTTGTAAATTGATTTTTTTCCGAATTTTGTAGAAGTCATATTTTATTTAACAAAAAAAAATTATCTCTTATTGTGATTTATTTTTCCCATAAATTATTTATTATTTGTTTTTATTATTTTCTTTGACACACTCACACACGCGTATACACACACAAAAAAAAACAATTCAGCTATGAAAACGAAGACGATGCTGAAATGCCAGGAATTATACTTTCAAAAATCAATACGCCATCTTCTGGCAAAATGAATTTCTGGTAAAAGCCACACACACGCAAACAAATATAAACAAACGACGAAGTAGACTTATAAGTAGTGCTGACATATAAATACATTTTTCTATTAAGAAAGCAAATAACTTGTATTTCCTTAGACTGGTCTAAGAAAAGTTAAAACAAGTTTTAAAAAAACCTGAAAATACATAAAATCAATAAAACAATTTAATTTTGTTGTTGTTTGGTGTAGTAAATTTGTTTTTTTTTTTATTTTTTTATTGCAATTTATTTTCATCTTAACATTGAAATTAATTTGCATATAATCAAATCGTTATGCCAATATAACAAAAAAAAATAGATTTCTATTTTT
This sequence comes from Portevinia maculata, assembly GCA_949715645.1. Taxonomy (NCBI): domain Eukaryota; kingdom Metazoa; phylum Arthropoda; class Insecta; order Diptera; family Syrphidae; genus Portevinia; species Portevinia maculata. Next base: position 70,379,701 of record OX454527.1, read on the forward strand.
AAAAGAAAGGAAAAACTCTACTTATCAAGGAACAAAACTTAAAATAGAAAATGATGGTGCCTTACAATTTTGTTTACAGCTTTTGCAGAGAACACTTAACAAATGAAAAATAGAAAAAGAATTTACACATTTAATTGTAAAGAAAAAAATAAAATAAAACTATTTTAAGTTTTAACACTTAATTTAATGTATAGTACCTGTTAAGTATATTCTAATAATATAAATATTATGAAATAATTACTTTTTGTCTTAACATTGTGATTTTTTTTACACATTTGACTATGCAAAAATTAACGAAACAAAAACCTATCTGTCCGATGCATATTTTGTTTTTTTTTCGAATTTCATTGCTGTTGGATAGACTGAGAAAGAAAAGACCTAAAATCTGATGTAAATTTCGAATAAAATGGAAAATAAGACGAACGTTTTCTCAGTAAATGTATTTTAATTCTGCGGTACAATTTGTTTTTATACGTGCAGGCATTATTATTGATTAAACACAAATGCAAAAGCAAAATCAAAAATATATTTGTTACGAATTAAGTCTTTGAGGAGCTAATGTTTTATTATTTCCAAATAAGTTTGTATTTAGTGCTGAATAGAATACACACTTCTGGTAGTTGTTAAATATTATTAATTGCAACATTTTTAATGTTTAGGAGTACTTTATTTCTAGAATATTCTTTACAGAGATTAAACATTAACAGCTACTTGCAAAAAAAAAAAGAAAACAATAACATGTAAAGAATTCATTAGACATTATGAATAAAATTAAACAAACAAAAATAAAATCTTTTCTAAACTAAAGAAACATTGTATTTTAATTATTGATTATCATTATTATTACTAGGTGCCCTTGCTCCGCAACCGGACTATTCAAACTCAAAGGAGTTAAAGCATAAATGAGATACAATGTAATAAACCCCGTTTACAAGACCAAATTGAAAATTTGAAACTGATGAAGATTTTCGCTGTCACCGGATTGAGCAATTGAAATGGAATTGAGTGTTACAGTTCCTACTAAATACGTGTTTTGTATAGCCTTGTTTAAGTGGCGACAAAATCCTAGTCAAATGAACACAACATAGGAAAACAAAAAGGGCGCAGACACGCTCTCTCACTTGTATGATCATATTTTCATTTTTCGCGAAACTATTGGTAGAAACCGATAAACACAAAAAAAAACCTCTGACTTCGACAACCACGCCTCCTGTCAAAGCCGAGGTCGGAGTTGAAGTATCGATCTGTTTCTACCATACTCCTCCTGAACTGCCAAATCTTAAACGTCAAAAACGAAAATTAAAGGAAACAATTGAAGTAAATTGTAGAAATCGTATGGAAAAATCATTGTGGTGCGTCGTTATATTTTCAAATGTTGGCTCTTGTTCTCAGTACATTTTGGTCTTCAGCATGGCTTCTGCCATGTTTACACCCTAATCAACATTATAAAATCTACTATCCTGGCATAGATTGACTACGGACTATGCATATATGGGAAGTGTTCAAACTTCCAAATCGTCCAAATCGCAGTTGACGTTAGTAAAATACTGGCCCGAAAACGAATCCCTAGATGTCAATCCACTATAAACAGGGTCATAAGCCTGTCACATTGGCATACCATTACAAAATAAAGTAAGCTACTCATCAACATTGGCAGCTCTAAAAAAAATTTGCTTTGAAGAGTGGTTTCTACGACTTTCGAAAACAATTTAATTAATTACATGTATTATAAATCTGCGATTGTGCAATTTATTGAAAAATAAAATAATATTCTTTGTTCTACAAATGTTTTAATTGTTGAATCTCCTTTTCGAACTCCAATTTTTAGTTTTGATTTGGCTTTCCTGTGGTTGTCGTTATTTTCCTTGTATAGTTTGAATTTCTCTTTCTTTAGCTTTAGGATTCCGGCCTCATGATCTTGCACCTGTTGATATTTTTTTTTTTGTGTAGTACTAGATGGTTTTGATACTTTTTCTTATATCGGCCATTATATTTGTCATGTTGTCATTAAACTGTTTTTGAGCAGAAGTTTGTTCTTCTAACAGTGGCATGCGACTCTGTTGCAATGCTTTAACTCGCGGTGTTGCTTTTGCTCTTGTGTGAACTGTTGGTTGTTCTGCTCTTTGGGTGACATTATTTGGCGATCTTCCCTGACTGGAGCTTGATGTTTGCGCTGTATCTGGCTGGTTAAGCCAAATTCAATACCAGGATGATCCATGTATTCAATTCAAGGATACGAATCACAGCCTCTTCCATGTCATTAAACTGGTGACATCGGTTTGGGCCACCACCAGTCGCACATATTTGGACTTTATTTTCAGTTTTTTTTCTTTTTTTTTGCATTTCGGTCGATCCATACCTACAAATGTAGAAATTTAAATTGAAGATAAAGTCATTGGAAAAGTGGCGCAAGGTACCCTTTGCCATTTCTGTCAATCTCGCTCTGGTGGTCCTAAGCTATTTAGCTCTATCGCAAATTGATCCCACTTCGCCTGGCCACCAGTTTTGGAACAAAGCCCTTTTGCGATATCAAGATTCTGCTCCATTAACTCAACCAATCTATTGAGTTGCCTTTTACTTATATGTCTGTTTAAGAGTCGTCCTTTATCAACACCGAGATTGCGATTGATAGAAAAATTGACAGCTACCAATAAAATTGTTCACGATTGACATTCATAATACCGATTTGTCAACTGACTATCGCTAATTGATGCACTTTCACAATCGATCAACACTTCATTGATAATAATTATTGATCTTCGCAATACCATTTAAAAAAAATGATTGATAAGTATCAACTATCAATTGCTAGTTGATCTTCGCAATAGGGCTATAAATCATTGGTCTATGCCAACAAGCCGGCGACGTTAGCTCAGAACCAATATTTAACGAGGAATGTGCGGCCGAGTTATCGAAAATTGGGTTCAACGTATCGACCGCTGCCGCGTTCACGTGGTGGACATATGAACGAAGTCAAATTCCATTAATAAATGTTTTGATAGTAATTCAAGCCAATAAAATTGTTTTTGAGATATCTCAAGTAGTTTGCATTTTATTTTAAAAAAAAGTTGTCAAGTCCTTAATAAAAGACCTTTTATAGAAACAGTCATTTTTTTCAACCCCTTTTTTACTTATATGTGAGGAAACTGTGTTGTCACAATTTGTTTAGTTAGGCAGAGAGACTGAAGAAGTTGCTTTATATTCGTTGTGGTAGAAAGAGAAAATATATGCATACGTGTTGACAGATGCGAATGCGATATCCTCCTCAGCTGAGAATGTTGTTCCACTTAATAAAAAATCTCAACTCTACGAATGATTGGCACGGTTGCCGTTTTAGTGACTTTGTCGCTATATCTAGTGGAATTTTCAAAAATTTAGTGACAAAAATTTATGTTTTGTCACTAAAAAATTCTAGTTACTTTTCTAGTGACTTTTTGCAACAACATGTTTTTTCTAAATTATTACGCCGCTGGTGATGTTACATCCCTGGTATTCAGGTTTGACACTTGCAAATTGCAATATTAAATTTGATTTTTGGGTGTTGTTTGTTGATTTGTTTCGGCTGGGGTGGAGATTTTGGCTTTGCGAAGAAATAAACTTTTGCTTAAGCGTAGTACGCTGCTCGAGCTAAGCTAAATTTTATCTGGTCTCCAACTTTTCTCTCCAAACATCAGCTAAAGTTCTCGCTAAATTTTGACAAATGGAGAGCTGTGGATAGATGTCACAAAAAAACAGCTGTTCTTTGAAAATAAGTTGCAACAACAATTCAATTCAATTGAGAAAAAATTTTAAGTTTAATAACAAGTATGGACACAAATGAAATTGAAGAGGAATTAATTATCTGTGCAGCAGCGCAAATCATTGCAACGCTGCAATGCAACAAAAAAAGCTTCCTTCTATTCGTGTTAATCCCTACTTGAAAGAAAGAACAACAAAGAGACGTTTTGAAACAGCCTATTCCTATTGCTTCAGATATAGCTCTCCAATCAGCGTTAACTGCGTCCAAGTTGCTGTGGTACCTATCTGCCAGGCACCATATTGATGGATGTTGCTCCACCAGCATCGCCAACTTTTTTTTCTGCTCTACGCTAAAAATCGTTTTATTTATTCGTTTTCTTTTTTTCTTTATTAATTCCGACGATTTCTCTTGCAATTCAATAAACGACTCTAGCTCTAGATACTCCTCGTCCATAAATTCGCGATCAACCATCTTTTGAAAACAATTGGAATATAACACAACAGCCCTTCAAGCAAGAGACTCCGTTTTACGTCCGCAAACGGAGTTAATGACATATGGACTACTCCGCATACGGGTCCGAAAAACGACGTTTTTCGGATCCAATTAGTATGGAAATTGTAATAACCGCGGACTCACATGTGTATGTACCTATTGTGACAGATTGAGTTCGCTTTGGTCAGCAAAAAACGAATCCAAAACTGATCCAAAAAAAAGGCACAAATCGAGGCTAGATAAGAAGAGAAACGAGAATCGAGTATCGCTAAAATAAAAATCAGAAATGTTTGTTCATGTTTATTTTATTTCCTAAAAACAATACATTTTTGCATTTTGTATACCTGCAACCATTTCTCCTTCTCCTGCAAAATAAATGAATCAAATAAATGTGCATGCTATCTATACATATGTATGTTACTTACTTTCAGCATGAATTTGTGCCGGTAGCATTTAAATCATCGAAATGCGGCCCACAATTGGTAGTTTCGCCTTCATCGGTTGCTATTTTTTTTTTGGTTTTGATATATCTAAATTCAAACAAAGTTTAATTAAGCAAATAATTGTGTGCAATAATAAATTCAATTTTAGTTTACCTTTCAAAGAAAATTATATCTGCAGCTACACCCAGAGACAGTGTAAGTGACAGATGAACGAATCGCCATTACAAATAACTACTCTCGACTCTCGCTCTTCTTCTTATTGGCAATGTAGTTACAGTCAATTTACAAATGTGTGCGTGGAACGCCTCATATATCGCGGATCCAAAAATGACGGGAAAAGTTGGGTCAGTGTTTTTGCTTGAAGGGATGTGTATGTATTGTGACAGATTGAGTTCGCTACCCTTCAAGCAAAATCGCTGACCCAACTTTTCCCGTCATTTTCGGATCCGCGATATATGAGGCGTTCCACGCACACATTTGTAAATTGACTGTAACTACATTGCCAATAAGAAGAAGAGCGAGAGTCGAGAGTAGTTATTTGTAATGGCGATTCGTTCATCTGTCACTTACACTGTCTCTGGGTGTAGCTGCAGATATAATTTTCTTTGAAAGGTAAACTAAAATTGAATTTATTATTGCACACAATTATTTGCTTAATTAAACTTTGTTTGAATTTAGATATATCAAAACCAAAAAAAAAATAGCAACCGATGAAGGCGAAACTACCAATTGTGGGCCGCATTTCGATGATTTAAATGCTACCGGCACAAATTCATGCTGAAAGTAAGTAACATACATATGTATAGATAGCATGCACATTTATTTGATTCATTTATTTTGCAGGAGAAGGAGAAATGGTTGCAGGTATACAAAATGCAAAAATGTATTGTTTTTAGGAAATAAAATAAACATGAACAAACATTTCTGATTTTTATTTTAGCGATACTCGATTCTCGTTTCTCTTCTTATCTAGCCTCGATTTGTGCCTTTTTTTTGGATCAGTTTTGGATTCGTTTTTTGCTGACCAAAGCGAACTCAATCTGTCACAATACATACACATGTGAGTCCGCGGCTATTACAATTTCCATACTAATTGGATCCGAAAAACGTCGTTTTTCGGACCCGTATGCGGAGTAGTCCATATGTCATTGACTCCGTTTGCGGACGTAAAACGGAGTCTCTTGCTTGAAGGGTATGCTCAGCAAAAAACGAATCCAGAACTGATCCGAAAAAAAGGTACAAATCGAGGCCAGATAAGAAGAGAATCGAGTATCGTTAAAATAAAAATCAAAAATGTTTGTTCATGTTTATTTTATTTCTTAGAATACATTTTTCCATTATCCTGCTACCATTTCTCCAACAAATTCTCCTGCAAAAGAAAAGAAGCAAATAAATGTGTATATTATCTATACCAATGTATGTTACTTACTTTCATCATGAATTTCTGCCGGTACCATTAGTCATTCAAAATTCGGCCCACGCCTTCATCGGTTGCTATTTTTTTGATTTTGATAAATCTAAATTCAAACAAAGTTTAATTAGGCAAACAATAGTGTGGAATAATAAATTCAATTTTAGTTTACCTTCCCAAGAAAATTATATCAGCAGCTGCTGCCAGAGACAGTGTCAGTGACAGATGAACAAATCCGCCATTACAAATAACTACACTCGACTCTCGCTCTTCTTCTTATTGGCCATGTAATTACAGTCAATTTACAATTGTGTGCGTGGAACGCCTCATATATCGCGGATCCAAAAATGACGGGAAAAGTTGGGTCAGTGTTTTTGCTTGAAGGGCTCTGTAACTACATTGCCAATAAGAAGAAGAGCGAGTGTCGAGATTTGTTATTTGTAATGGCGATTCGTTTATCTGTCACTGACACTGTCTCTGGCTGCAGCTGCAGATATAATTTTCTTTGAAAGGTAAACTAAAATTGAATTTATTATTGCACACAATTATTTGCTTAATTAAACTTTGTTTGAATTTAGATTTATCGAAATAACAAAATTGCCAACCGATGAAGATGAAACTACCAATGGTGTGACGAATTTTTATGATTTTCTTGCTGCCGGCACATGAATTTGTGCTGAAAGTAAGTAACATCCATTGGTATAGATAACATACACATTTATTTGCTTCTTTTCTTTTGCAGGAAAATTTGTTGGAGAAAGCAGGTATACCAAATAAAAACATGTATTGTTCATAGAAATAAAATAAACGTGAACAAACATTTCTGATTTTTATTTTAGCGATACTCGATTCTCGATTCCCTTCTTATCTAGCCTCGATTTGTATCTTTTTTTGGATCAGTTTTGGATTCGTTTTTTGCTGAGCACAGCGAGCTCAATCTGTCACAATACATACACATGTGAGTCCGCGGCTATTACAATTTCCATACTAATTGGATCCGAAAAACGTCGTTTTTCGGACCCCTATGCGGAGCCGTATGCGGAGTCGTCCATATGTCATTGACTCCGTTTGACTTCCGTTTGCGGACGTAAAACGGAGGCGTTCCACGCACACATTTGCAAATTGACTGTAACTACATTGCCAATAAGAAGAAGAGCGAGAGTCGAAAGTAGTTATTTGTAATGGCGATTCGTTCATCTGTCACTGACACTGTCTCTGGCTGCAGCTGCAGATATAATTTTCTTTGAAAGGTAAACTTAAATTGAATTTACTATTGCACACAATTTTTCTTAAAAACAATACATTTTTCCATTTGGTATACCTGCAACCATTTCTCCTTCTCCTGCAAAATAAATGAATCAAATAAATGTACATGTTATCTATACATATGACTGTTACTTACTTTCAGCATGAATTTGTGCCGGTAGCATTAATATCAACGAAATGCGGCCCATTGATAGTTTCGCCTTCATCGGTTGCTATTTTTTTTGATTTTGATAAATCTAAATTCAAACAAAGTTAATTAAGCAAATAATAGTGTGCAATAATAAATTCAATTTTAGTTTACCTTTCAAAGAAAATTATATCTGCAGCTGCAGCCAGATGACAGATGAACGAATCGCCATTACAAATAACTACTCTCGACTCTCGCTCTTCTTCTTATTGGCAATGTAGTTACAGTCAATTTACAAATGTGTGCGTGGAACGCCTCATATATCGCGGATCCAAAAATGGCGGGAAAAGTTGGGTCAGTGTTTTTGCTTGAAGGGAGAGCACAGCGATCTGTCAAAATTTAGCTCGAAAAAAATGTCCCGACCCATTAAATAGGCGCGCTAAGTTTTGACAGATACACGATGTACATTCTGAAACAAAAGTTGGATTATTTAGCTCGAGCAGCGTACCACTCAGCTAAATGGGTTCGCTAGAATTTAGCTCAGCTATATTTTGGAGAGAATTTTGTATGGGAGCGAAAATTTATCTTGAGCAGCGTACTAAGCTTTAACTTAGTAAGTTTACGTTTTTAATTCGTTTTCCTTTCTTTGAAATGTGAATCTTAGAAATATATTGCAGATTTTCTAAGGAAATTAATATTTTGCGAGCTAGCTGCCAAATAAACCAAAAAAGGTAGGCATGCAACTACTTACTTACAATAGGTCCGTTCGCGTACTTTATGTGTAGGAAAATGAAAAGTGTCAAATCTCCAAAATCGAGAGAGAATCCTCTAATTTCTAAGAAAAGTACGCGAACGCTTTTGTGTATAAAGTTGAAAAAACATCGTAGTTTGGCTTGAATAGAAGCAACAGCTATTTACTTTTGCTGGCAAACTCATAGGATTTCATCATTTGACAGTTTTCATTTTCTTGCCAGCTGAAATTCTATGTGAAGAAAAATTAACGAAAGTACATTTTTCTTTCGTTCATCTTTTTATCATTTTCTCAGTACGCGAACGCGTTTGTGTAGTTTTGCACGAAAGTTTATATAAATTAACGTTTGCATATTAGTTCGCGAACGGACCTAATATTATGACTATGAATAATATTTAAAGTCCAGATGGATCTACCAATCTACTGAATTTGTTTTTTTTTATAAGTTTACATAATGTATGTACATGTACCTACATTATTGTAAGTTTTTGATTTATTGTTCAAAATAAAAATGTGGTTAAAATTGAATATGTTTTTTTCATTTGTAGGTTGGTAGTGAACATTTTTTTCTAGTGACTTCTTTCAAAAATGTTAGCATATCTGGTGGATTTTTAGGTTGGAGTTAGTGCCTTTTTTTAAGTTAACGGCAACCTTGATGATTTGTTAAACAGTGTCCCAATTGTAGTTGTAGGTTTTTGGTACTGAATGTTGGGAATGGCTAAAATAAAGGGTGTACTTTGCAGTTGTGCCCGGCGCTTACATACGGTTCACAAAGTTGGACAGCGTACAAAAAGTATGAGGGCAAATTAACGGCGGATGAAGATACAGTGAAATCTCTCTTAAGTGGACACCCAAGGGACCGGAGTTTTTTGTCCACATAAGAGAGTGTCCGCTCAAGTGAAGATTTTAAAAAGAACACAAAATTGTTTTATTTAATTCGATTTTTCAAAAATAGGTACATATACATACACAAACATAGTCCATAATTGCTTTTTTTAAGAAATCTTCAATCCGGCTCTGATAAAGATTACAACCGCTAGCTACCACTCATAGTGAGATCGAAGAACAGATATATATCAATGTTTCCATACACATACAAACCGCCGTCACCGGAATGCTTCCAGACTCTTCTAAAAGTGTTCCATTGGCACTCGAATGACATTTCTTCTTCTTAAAAGAAGAGCAATAGCATCTGGAGTTGAAATCAGAATCAAAACCTGATGCAAACACTATAAACGTCAAAATCGCAAAGGGCATTTGCTTGTGCCTCATTTGATAATTGGGACGAGTTTTATAAAGCAAACAAGAAAATAATTTTATAATGGATAATCTCATGGCTTTTATTCAATGCTAGCATCCTCTACAGCATCCTCATCATTATCTGATGATGCTGCTACTTTCATAGAGCTTTTACTGAAGGAATTTGGAAAAAAAGCAACAAGTGTAGAACTTCCTTGAGGGTATCGAGAAATATTCAGAAGAGGATGTAAGAAGATTTGCATAACATCACACATTTATGCCTGAAACAGTCGTGCAGTAGGGACGCACGCAGTAATGCATGCAGTAACGCACGTGAAAGACGAGAACGAAACTGCCAGTATCAGTATGCTTTTTGCCTAGACTAAATATTACTGAACGACCAAACAGTAACAGACTAGAATGCTAGCAGCACGAAACGTCAAACCGGAAAAATGTTACCAAATAATTCTTTTTTACTACTATTGGTGCAGGTAAACTAGAAATAGAGACACCATGCAGCAAGATTTGACATGCAGTCAAAATCATCTTACCGCACGAGGGTTGCTGCACATCTGTTTCAGCCAGCAACATACCATATGTGTAATTAATCGGTGGACAGTTGGGCTTCACTCAAATGTTTTTAAAAAGTAATTTATTTTTACTGTTCACACACATCTTTTCTATAGAAAAAAACTTAAAAAAAAAAAATATAATTGAATTGAAACGGCAGTCTATTAACAAGATGTTTTTGGAGTTCTATTTTGCCTTCAATGCAGATGTCCTTGTAGACAATAGCAGATTTGGATTTTGTATTGTTATTGTAGAAGAAGCAGAAGAGGAAGAAGAAGAGGGAGAAGAGGTTAGGAGCTTTCCTACCGTAAAACTACCTTACATTTCCTGGGCTCCTAACTTCTTCCACTTCCTCTTCTTCTTTTTCTTCTTCATCTTCTTCTCTTCTTCTACCTCCTCTTCTTCTTCTTGGCGGTGAGGCTATGATTACTTAACTGCATCCCTACTGGTCTGGTTCGTCGTTTAGACCTCAGCAAATAACGTCAATCTTCCGGATTTTGAATCACTTCGTCTCTGATGCCAATCAAATGCTGATGTTGCTACATTTCTGAGGCCCGTACGTTTGTTGTCATTCGAAGAATCTTCATCTCAGCCAAAAAATAAACAAAACATTTAATCTCTACTAACAACCTCTCCTGCCAAGTCAGGACAATCATTTCAACCCTGCTTTAACACTTGTTTATTGACAAGTGGTGGGAAAAAATATATAAACATTTAAGTGACAGATTTGAATTTAGCCGCTTATAACTTAAAGGTTTTTTTTAAAGTGTAATACAGAGCGGCGACTGAATTGTATTTTTCCACTAAGTTGCTGTTGCAATCAAACAGGTAGTAGTTTGACAAATTTTCCGTCGAATAATGTAAGAATTGGCAATATCAGAACTCACACATAATAGTTTAATGTAAAAGTTTAAGAATCCTAATAAAAATGATTTCTTTTCCTAACTTTGACCATGGGGTTCCCAACATTGATCACCTGTTCAGTTTTAAGATCCCAATATAATATAATCGTTGCCTAAGTTGAGGCACAGTGCCCGTGTTCTGTAATTATCGCATCGTTATATTTATCACATGAGCGATGTGAATTGAAACAAAATTTCATTATACATATCACATTTCCGTGTTCTGTAACTATGCGATGCGAAAACTATACCACATGGAACATTGTGAAATGAAACCCCTGGAAATATGTGACAAATCGGTGTTCTGTAACTTTCGAATGCGATAAATTATTCACTTCAACTGTCACATTTCAATTGGCTTGCGAGAAAGGGATTTGAACAATTTTAAACGGATAGTGGACAGTGAACATTTTTGATTTTTTATTTAACAAAATATACAGTTCGTTGATCAAGTTCAACGTTTAAAAAATTCAAAAGAATTAAAAAATAACTGATAACAGTCAGAATTAGTAGAGAAGAATGTAGATATCTACATTCTGTCCAAAGAATTCAGCAAGCACTTACATAAGATCCATTTTGAACATTCTTGGAACTGTGTTGCTTCAAAAATAAAGAGCTTGGTACATCCAACAAGAGAGAGCAAAAGGTTCTTGTTTTAAAAAAAAAATATTTCATTTATTTTTTTCATAGACAGACGAAACAAATGTAAAATTTTAACTTCATTAAATTCATCAACATAATGTTGTCTTAAGTCAGCGTTAGGATCAGATTAATTTCAAAAAATTTCGTCGGAGTCAAGCAGAATGAGCGATCATCGTATTTTTGAAAATTCAACAGAAACACTTAATTTTCCGATAATCCGCTAAAAAGTCGCGCTAAACCATCCCTATCCCAACAAAATGTAAATACACACTGAATTTCCTCGCCAAACTACTCCTCGATTTCCAGAATTTTGACAATCCTTCCAATTTCCCATGATATTAAAAGTTACCAAGGTATATTTTATCGCATGGAGTTACAGAACACAAATTCTTTCCACATGCGATAAACGGTGGAATTTTGTGTTCCAAAGTTTTCGATGCGAAGAGTTATCACATGAGTTACAGAACATGGACACAGTGCACTTGACCACTTACTTATTTACCTATAACTTCTCCAAGAAACACAATAAACCAAAATATTTATTTGTTTATATAGAATCACAAAGCTTCGCAGTCCCCCAAGACCATGTATTTCCAAACATTAATACGAAATATGAATAATCTGTAGCAACCTGCCAAAGTTATAAGTGTTCAAATCCAATTCGGATTAGACTGGGCGATAAAAAAAAAACTCAAATTATATCAATATCCTCCAAATTGAAAGCAGCCATGCTGACAAACAACTCTGGTGTCTGTATTTGACGTCTCAAAAATACAAAAAAATAAACTTCAAACTCAACTGTTTGCTTGTTGAATTGACATCGCAGATCGGAGAGTTCTTCCCGATTGCCAATGGAAAATGCCATAATTGAACTTTTAAATTTGCGAAGCAAGTTTTCCACATGTAGATTTCCTCACTGCAGTTGTCGACACAAACAAACAAGTAACAAGTCTGTTCGTGTTTCCAATATTGGGGAATTCACCAACTTCTGAAAAAGAATGGAAACTGAAACGTGAACGGCAAACTACATCAAGTTTTTCTTCATTTCACATCATTCTGTCTCTGTGCTGTTGGTTGGTAATATTTGGCATTGGCAGCGTTGCTGTTTTGCTGAAGAAATAAAATCGCGTAGTTTTAGTTTGGCAGTGGTCGTCGGTCACCGAGTTCTTGAATAAATGGTTTAATTAAATTAATTAAGTATATTATCAGAAATCAAATAATTGTATTTGTCTTACCTCGCCTTTCCTGCACCCAGGCAAAGAAAAAATAATAATTCTATTTATTGCGTGTTGTCATTCGAAATTCAAAACCAATAACAAGTGAAGTGATTCTTGCTAATTAAAGAAAAATATAAAATAAAATAATCGAAAGACGAAAGTAAATTAATAAAAGTAAAGTGCTTTGTTTTTAGTAAGTGTTTATTACTCTCGCGAGTTCACTTAAAAGAAAAAGGAAATACAAAAACCTGCGAAGCGAACGAATTTAATTACATCTTTGGATGCTGTAATCATTACCAGTTGTTTTGTGGATAAAATATCAGTTTCTTCTTCGGACGTAAGCTAGCATTCACTTTATTTTTACTTTGTTTCCCTTTTGAATGGTCATTCGAATGAAATTTAGAACGTTCCATTATTTTTTCCTAATTAGAAAGTTTCTTTTATTTAAATCAAACATGAAAGTCGAAAGAATATAAGTTGAAAGTAAAAACTGGAATCTTGTCCAATATGGTGGTCAAAAAATAAATACAAATATTTAATTGCTTTGCTGTGATTTTTTTGTGTGGGTTTTAAGTGGTTAGGTACAGTGAATCAGAGCACTTTCTTTACCGATAGAAAATACAAATTTGTCGTTTATTTACTCTATTACCCTATTTCAACAGAGCGAACATTCAGATTTGGTCATAATTTGCTCACTTGGCGACAAACAGTCTAATCTTACCTTTAATTTTTTGGGTGGATTTCCTTTGGGGTAAATCTTTTTTTTTTTTTAAAACAGAATTTATCTAAATATAGCGTGAAAGTGCAAGAGAAATAGTTTTTAAAACCTCACAAAAAAAAAAAAACAATTGTAAATTTGTTCAGAAAATAGCATCATTCATTAATAAAAACGGTGGGTTCATTCAGCTACAAGTCAGTGAAAAACATTCAATCCCGATTGAATTCGCAAATCTTAGCCGGATGACACCAAAGTAAATATAGTGAGCTTGGAAATGTGTGCATATGTTTGCGATTTTGTCGCCACTAAGGACAAAATACATAATTAAGTAGAAACGAGCGCTGATAACAGTACTTTGCGGGTAAAAGGGCTTCAAACTCTGAACATCTCTTCGGCTCATACACCGGCCAGCCTTCAAATCACATGCAGGTTCTTAAGGCACGGTTACGCAACGTTGCAATAGATCAACAGATAACCGTACATTGGTGGCCCGCTTCACGGGTAAAAGTGTTTAAAGCTGTATATAGGTGCTCAGGACGCCGCTACGCTGCGTTGTTCAGATCTAATGCGTTATGAAAAAGTTCAAAAGAATTCTCTTAAAATAATTTTACAGAATATTTAAAACTGAGCAGAGCCTGAACACGTCTAATATGCTCTGAACAGAGTAAGCTCAGAGCACTCCGATTTCAAACATACTTCAGCACTTCACTGTTATATGCTTAGCAATCATGTTTATTGAAATAAAAATCATCTTAATTAACTGTATTACATTTCACGCATGCGTGGCATATTGATTTAAGATTAGACTGCATGCCAATTGTGCATTCAAATGACCACAGCCAAATGACCAGATTATCTGTCAAATGACCAAAAGTTCAGCGCTGTCAAGGTAGTATATGAGACTACGTGACCACAATGACCATTGTGGTCATTTCTGCCCTGCTGGTCATTATAGGCATCTGTTTTTATATTTTCAAAGTGAGTTGTGGTAACGCCGTACATGTTAAACTTAATTTTTCAAACAAAATAAATAAAACAGATAATCGGACAAATGACAGCAATGCCACAACCAAATTTCAATAAATTGCATATGGTCATTAGGTCATTATACTGGCGTTCGTGCTTATTGTCCGATTTCACTGCTCGCAATTTGGTCATTTTTATCTGTCAAAATCAGCATGGTCATTTGTGGTCATTTGGCCATTAGGTTATTTGAGATATGCCGATTACACTGCTTGACCCTATTTTGACAGCGAAAACTGTAAAAAATGATCATTAAATGTCAACTTGGGTTACAGTCTAATCTAACCTTTAGACTGGTAGACGTGGGTAAAAGCAGATTTTGTCAGGACCTGCAGGCAGAGGAAAACATAACACACATACTGTGTGAGTGCGAGGGAATAGCACGGAGTCATAGGAGGTTTCTGGGTGAGTACCTACTTCTTCGACGAAATAGGGGAGTTGAGCGACACAGACTACAGGCAGCTAGTAAAATTCTGCAGGGAGATTCGATGATTTCGTGCTTTTTAATTTGTATTCAATCGGTTCTCGAGGGATCGCGATGGGACTTTTTCTTGGTGCCTAGTACTGTATGCGATTGCATATCCCTTTTTATACCCTATTCTAAGGGTATATTAATTTTGACGCATAGTTTGTAACATACCTTAATATTGCCCGTAGACCCCCAAAAGTTACTATATTTATGATCAGCATCGATAGTAATGTCGATGTAGACATGTCCGTCCGTCCGTCCGTCTGTCGGCAAAAATTAGGCCTTTAAACTGGGCCTAGAGAGCTGAAATTTTAACCATATACTCTCTAGGGTCCCGAAATAATCAAGTTTACGAATTTTTGAAATCCGCCCACAGACACGCCCACAAACTCTAAAAACTAAATTTTGGAAAAAATCGAATTTTGAGCTAGAAAGCCGAAATTTTTTATATATGATCTATGACTTCTGAAACCAACGACCATACCACGTCGAGTTAATCGGTTCTCGTTAGATCACCGAAATTAAACGACGTTGGGCGCGGTTAGTACGTAGATGGGGGACCGTTTGAGAACAACCGCGTGTCGTTGGCCAGTCCCATCTACAGAGTTGAGGTAGATAATATACGTGGTATCACAATGGACCTAAATTGGTCTAAGTGTGTCGGCTTCTGCCGACAGCCACATAAACCTAACCTAACCTAACCATGACTTCTGAAACTGCTCGGAAGATAAAACTTTCAAAATTATCCCACTGACACGCCCACAATTAAATGAAAGAATTTTATTGAAAAACCAAAGTTTGAGCTAGGAAGCTGAAATTTATAATATATACTCTCTAGGCGGCCCCTTATGCTCATGTGTTAATATTTTAAAAATGCGCCTACTGACACGCCCACAATTTTTTTTTTTTTTTTTTTTTTTGAAAATTCAAAGTTTGAGCTAGGGAGCTGAAATTTATACTATATTTATACTCTCTAGGGGCCCTTTATGCTCATGTGTTAATTTTTTTTAAATCCGCCTACTGACACGCCCACAATTAAATAAAACATTTTATTGAAAAACCAAAGTTTGAGCTAGGGAGCGTTTTTTTTTACAAAAGCTTCGCTTTTTTTTGATAAAATCCTTTAAATGTTATATAACAAAATATGTAGACCGTTCCTTATAATTCAACCATACTAAGACTTTTGTCACACCCACTTATGAGGTATAGGAATAAGAATAGGGTATCCAACAGTTCGCCCAAGCGGACTGTAGCCCGTTCCTATGTTTTAACATCACCTTACCTAACCTGAAATCCATCTTAATTGAGGAATAGAATAAGATTTTCCGGAGACGACTTTCATTCAATGAAAAACCGAATGCAGGAAGTCATTTTTGCTAACTCTTTTTCTTTTGTTTTAAGGGAACTAAAAACAAAATTAAGTGTACGGATACTTTTAATATGGTTTTTGCTTTATTTGCTGTGAATTATATTTTAATTTTATTTTTATTTTTCAATATATTATTTCTTCGCTGGAAATTTTATGTTTTTTTATTATTTTTTTTTTCAAATTCCATAGTTTATCACAGAATAAAAATAAACTGCTGTACGGAGACTTTTTTAACTTTAATTACATACAAACTCCTGTTATTTAAACGGCTTCTACAAACTTAAAAAATGTTGGTTTATCAAAATTCGTACAACGTTCAATTTTCCATTTAATTTTTTTTTATTTAATTTCTCACAAGGAAACCCAAAAATAATATTTCCCCCTTGCCAAAAGAATTATAAAAACTAATTGATTCAATTTTATAGATAAAGAGGAATGAATTCCTTGCGAACAAAATTAGATAGATAATCGCGTCAATAATTTAAATAAAAACCCATCATTGATTATGAAAGAACAACAAGTAAGCACAATGCACCTTCATATCTAAGTCTCTTTCAATATTAAATTTACTGAACAAAGAAATTGATTTTCACCCCCAAATAACCTTTTCGTTTCTCTTCGGTCGCTTTGATCAAAAATCATATGGCATCGGTTTTGTGTCTTATAGTACGTAGGTACCATTTTCCTATCGTCCACTCAATAATATATCCCAACAAAACATTGCACCGGACCAACACCCCTATCACATCGTAATATCTACAAGGTGGCGCAAAAGTAATCCTCCTATCAGAAAATGCTATAAATTTTGCGATTGGTCCCTAATGTCAGTTCTGTTTTGATATTTGTGTAGTAAACACATGCGAAATACACGTTAATAAACAATGCTACGCTACACTGCTCCAGAACGCGGAATATTGGTGGCTATTTATTTGAGCAATAATCGGTCGGTCGGCCAAAAAACATCGGAAGGTTATTTTTGCGCCACCTTGTACAAGCAAGCCAAAATATTACATAAAGCCGACGACAAAAAGGGATTCATTAATGCTTCTTCTCTCTCTTTGGGCAACTCAGAAAGAAAATCTACTCTACTTTTGTCCGTTGATCTTACAGCAAAAAGCTTTGTCAGTTGATAAAATTGCTGAAGACATGTTTGACAGTTCTTGGCTTCGTTAGTGATAGTTTTTATCAAAGAAATATAAAATTAATTCTATACTAAAGGGTCTTTCATTTGCGACTTGACAACTTCAAACTTTCAGTGTGAACGCACCCTTAAACCGACTACCAAACTGTCAATGTCAAAATATTCAGTAAAATTATCATGGTACCCCGAAGGAACAACGTTTACAAATAATTGGAATTTACTACCACAATTCCGAGTCGGTGGTCGCAACTTTAAGACCGTCAACGCCAGTTTTCGGCCGTTATTCTCGTCCAGACAAGCAATTCATAGTCTAGTGAACAAATTTGAGTCAGAATATTCGCTACTTGATGTTGCCGTGCCAGTGAGACTAGGTTTTGCCCAAAGTGTGGAGAATATTGCTGCCGTAGAGGCGTCCGTCGCAAACCAGACAAATTTAGCATCTCCCAGACCACATTATGGCTAAGGATCTTGGCCCACAACCTTACAAGATCAAGCTGACTCAAGAACTAAAGCCAGTTGATCATATTAAGCGACGTACGTTCTTGAATTGGGCCCTGGACATGATGGAAGAAAATGAAGAATTTTATCGCAAAATTATCTTCAGCGATGATTTTTCCTACAGACACATGTTGGAACGTTATTTCTTTGAGCAATTGCATGAATTAGACATCAGTGATATGTGGTTCCAACAAGACGGTGCTACAATCCACACAGCGGGTGCAACAATCAAGTTATTGAAGTCTCATTTCGGTATCTCGAGAAACGGACCCGTCTATTGGCCGCCGAGGTCGTGTGATTTAACACCTCTAGACTTTTGTTTATGGGGCTTCATTAAATCATTGATCAATGCCAACAAGCCAGCGACGTTAGAGAAGCTCAGAGCCAATATTGAACGAGAAATAGCGGCCGTATCGGTCGAAATGTGCGGCCGAGTCGTCGATGATTGTGTTCAACCTATCGACCGCGGCATACGTTCCCGTGGTGGAGATATGATCGAAGTGGAATTCCATTCATAAATGTTTTGATAGTAATTCAAGCCAATAAAATGTTTTTTTTTTTCAATATCTCAAATAGTTTGCATTTTATTTAAAAAAGAAGTTTAAAATTAAAATCTTCTTTTTCTTTTGCTTCTTCTTCTTCTCCTTCTCTTTAAATTTTAAATTTGCTACGCCATATCTAATTCCAGACGACACACGTCTTGACAATTAGAAGCAGCGGCTGGCTGAGACTTTTTGAGGACAAGTTGGAAAACCTACAAAGAATATTGAGAAGAAGAGATTCTTCTTTGTCTGCGAGGTACTCCAACCTGAACCCAAAAAGTCTCGGCCAGCCGCTGCTTCCAGTTGTGAAGACGTGTGTCGTCTGGAATTCAATATGGTCGAGCAAATTTAAAGGAGAACACAAAAAAAGGAGCATTCAAGATTTAGTTGGAGGCAGTAAAATTCCAGCAAACTGAGCAATCATTGTATATTTAAACACAGGCGCGTTGTTTTAATTCAAAAAGTCCATAAATAACTTAAGGAGTGCCTGTTTCCATCTCAACATTATAGATAATGCCTGTTAAATTTGTGTACATTTTAGGCAAATCTACTACAAATAAGTCGAGTCGTTTGTGCGTAGCACGGCATAGCATAAGTCTGGACATTTCAGTCACTGCATTTCTTGACATATCTGTGGACATAAACCCCCGACTGAAATCTGACATTTAAGGCCTGATAGCAGCTTTTGAAAATCAAAAATCGGTATCTTCTTTTATTTTTGATGCTTTTTAACTTTTTTTCATTCACTTAACGCTTTCAAACCAAGAGTCGTTTTGTTGTTTTGTTTTTTGACAAAATGGTTAAGAGTGAAATGTCATAACATAATTTGCCCAGCCAAACCATCCTGACTGAAAAGTCTGACATTTTTAGTGGAGACGCCATCTAATGAAAATGTAAATGAGACACGATTTAGAATCTGACAAACGACAACGTTAATCGAGGTGAATGTGCTGTCTGTTGTCTCTCCTGTCAAAGTGCTTGTCAACTTATAATTTTATTCTTAAAGTGAGAACTTGGCCGAATCAAACAACTTTACAAGTGAGTATTGCTGAAAGAAAGGCGCCTTTGTCTAGCTCTAACTCTTGAAAAATGACTTCATATTTAGTGACATTGTTTGTACATTGAAAACTCTCCATATAAACGTCAATAATTTCAAGGGGCTACTCCTAAAGGGGGAATGTGTGAGGTTGGCAGTAAAGAATCTACTAAATTCTTCTAAATAGGTACCCTATTAACCTTTCAACACTTTACAAAGTGTGGGAAATCCCCTATACAAAAAATATAGTGTACGTTTGCTCTTGATATTCTACAATTTAAGCAGAACATTTTTCACCTTTTATATGCCTTGCACGTGCGAGTTTTATATGGTTTCTTTTCAATGTCAGCCATCCTTATTATTGAAATTATTCCACTTATTCGAATTATTGTTGTGTACCAATAGCAGATGCACATGTGACTTTGTTTTGACATTCAGGTAATCGTACAGAGTTCGTGATTGAATGCAAAAATTAAGGTACACACACATGTTTTTACTTTGAATAGCAATTCGAGATTCCTTCATTTTTTGTTCACATTTGAACAGATGACAGTAATCATTATGTTGACACTTGCTCCACACCGTCACTTATTCCTCGCACTACTACTTAATATTGTAATGCAACAAAAATGACAAAAAAAAAAACATAAAATTGCCGCAACCGAAATTAGCTTATGACATCATAACACCTTTCTGGTAAGTTGAACTTTTACATTTCATATATTTACGGCTTCAAGCTACCGGGTCCTACATAGCGGTAATGTGACAATGGAACAAGTGCCACAAAGGCAAGACAGATGATTATTTGAGTCATTTTGCAAATGCCTTTATAATGTTGGAATTTCGTATGAGTTTCACTTATAGACCTGTTGACACAAGTGACAGTAGGGTACACATTTAGCACATTTTGCACTACTGACAGAGCTTTGACAATATTACTGGCACTACCTGTGTGCGTCATTATGAATTCAACTGTTATCGGCAAGTCGGGCGTGCATTTTTTTATGAATTCCATCCTTTGCTTGTTTTTATACGACTTTTATCACGTTTCACGAATGGTCGACAATAATACATACATACATTTATTGATTAACAAAATTTTTAGTGGCGATCAAAAGCCAGTTCGAGGTGTAGACGTATGGTCTGCGCATGAAACTAGGTTTTTTTTTGTATTTATATTAATGATAATTACTAAAATAGGAATTTAATTAAACTATATATTATACAAATGGGTACCCGGCGTGTGCTGCTGCGTGTAATAATAAGAAATACATTTTTTTTAAACACTCCGGAAAATACCGTAGATTGGCTCATTTTTAAGGCTCAACAGGTTCCGCATAGTTTATCCTGCTGACGCAATATTTTTATCAGCTTACTTTTTCAAATCAGTCATTTTTGTTGGCCAGCGTCGCGGGTTAAAGGGCGAGTAACAACAAATTGTACAGGCGTTGACCTTCGAGTTGCGAAAAGGTTTGCTTCCGAAGATTCCTGCAGCTCTATCTCCGACACGTTCGGTAGACTGGGCTGGAAACATGGAGAAAGTGGCGGAGAGGTTCAACCTGATACGCTTAATCTTCAGACCAATAGACAGACATCCGATAGGTGCGATGCTGCCGACGAGGCCTGCGAAACCGAATAGGTGAAACGGGCCACAGAGTCAGCGTCCGTCTAAGAGCCAGCGAAAGAGGAAAAGGAGAAAGGCGGCTATCGTGCGGCGCAAAGAAACTGCACCGCCAGTTGACGGCGCAAGCGCTGAGAACTGCCCTTCACCGGCGGCGACGGCAAAGAGATGCAGGTCGGCAGAGGTTACCCCAACCGAAACCAGCCAGCTTACTGAAACCAACGCTGCCTCCCCTTCCAATAGCTCGAACAGGAGAAAACGGAGGAAGAAGGCCTCAAGCACTCCTGTCGGTGGAACTGCGCGCGCACCTTCTGCGTGCCCTTCCACCAGAACACTTCAAGCTGATGTATTTCCAATGATTGGATTTACTCAGATTAACCTTCAACACTCCAAGGCTGCTACTGCACTAATCAGTAAGAAGCTTTCTGTGTTGAATACAAAAGCCCACATAACATCCATACAGGAGCCATGAGTGTGGAAAAATCGCATCTGTGGCCTTGGAAATGTCCGTGGCACTACGATACTCTGTGACGAGCGGTCCGAGAGACCAAGGGCTTGTCTTGCTGTGTCGAACATTCTCTCAACGACTAAGCTTGGACAATTTTGTGGCCAAGATTTAATTGCTGCAGCCATTAGCTACGAAACGAATGGAGATTGGAAGACCTTCGTCGTGGCGTCAGCTTATCTCCCCTATGATTCGGTAGTGCCTCCACCACCGAGGGCAATTGCTGAACTCATCGACTATTGCGACACCAGGAAGATGGGCCTAGTTATATGCTGTGATGCCAATGCTCAAAACACTGTTTGGGGCAGAAGCAAATGCAACATGCGAGGAAACCATCTCCTGGATTTCATTCTATCATCTGATCTTACTATCAACAATGTTGGCTCCCAACCAACTTTTGTGACGTCAAGAAGACAGGAAGTGATCGACCTAACTTTATCAAATAGATACTTTAAGGCGGTTACTAACTGGAGGGTCTCTTCAGAGGTGTCCCTCTCAGACCATAGATATATCGAATTCGTTATCGGATGCGAAGCCATAACTTTGCAGGAGAGGAGGAATCCGAGAAAAACCAACTGGATACGCTTCAGGGAGGAATTAGGGAAAACTCTCAAAACTCCAACCAAACTCAGGATGAGACAAAAGGTAGAGGAAGCTGTTCAAGACCTGAATAGTGCCATTACTTGCTGTTTTGAACTGACGTGCCCAGTAAGCAAACCCCCTGGCAGAACACCGGTTCCCTGGTGGAGCTCGGAACTGCAAAGAATTCGTAGAGAAGCTAGAAAGCTTCTAAATAGGTCACTCAAAACTGATTTGGAGACAGACTGGAATCTCTACCGATCGAAGCAGAAGGAATATAAGAGGCTAATTCGGGTATCGAAAAGTGCTTCTTATAAGAATTTCTGCGAAAAGATTGAAACGCTGGGTGAAACTAGTAGGTTGGTTAAAGTTCTGAAAAAGGGCAAACCAGCCAAACTGGACTCACTTAGAAAACTTGATGGCACCTTCACTGAGACGAAAGCGAAAACTCTTAGTTATCTGCTGGAGTCTCACTTTCCGGGTAACCAGATTACAATTGGCTCACAACCAGCCCCGATTACCGAGACTATGAGTGAGCCAAGACAAACAACTCGGCGTAGCTGGTATATTGCGAAGGCCGTGGTGACGGACGAGGCCATTAAATACGCCTTTGCGTCTTTTGACGGCTTCAAGTCGCCTGGTACGGACGGAATATACCCAGCCATGCTGCAACAGTGTACAAACCAGTTGCTACCGACTATGAAGAAAATCTTCACCGCTGTCCTAGCACTGGCATACATTCCAACACCCTGGCGTACAGTTAGAGTGGCATTTATACCAAAAATTAGCAGAAGTGACTACTCGCTCGCCAAGAGCTTCAGACCAATCAGTCTGACTTCCTTCTTGCTGAAAAGCTTGGAAAGGCTGGTCGAGCTTCACGTGCGCAAAAGTTCATTGCGATTGCCCCCACTATCTCAGATGCAACATGCCTATCAACGCGGAAAATCCTGCGAGACTGCGCTCCAAATTCTAGTTGGTAGAATTGAGGGCGCGCTTGACAGAAAAGAATACGCGATGGGCATTTTCATCGATATTGAGGGTGCTTTTGACAATGCGACTTTTGATAGCATGTGCAGCTCCGCCAGACAACACGGAGTAGACGAACCATTGGTGTTGTGGATTAAAGCAATGCTAATGAATAGAACGTTGGTTGCGGATGCGGATTGTGGCCGCTATGTTATGGCGGGGGTAAACAGAGGCTGCCCGCAAGGCGGTGTCCTGTCTCCACTGCTGTGGTGTATGCTGGTCGACTCTCTGTTGAACGCACTCAACAGTTCTAATATTTACGCTCAGGCGTACGCGGATGATGTTGCCGTGCTTTCTGTTGGATCATGCCTAGCGACTGTATGCGCCAAGGCGCAGGCGGCCCTTGACGTGATCGACGAATGGTGCACTAGTAATGGGCTCTCAGTCAATCCTCTTAAAACTGAGGTTGTTCTCTTTACGAGAAGGAGGAAGCTGGTCGGGTTGACTCAGCCAGTGCTAAAAGGCGTCACAATCCAACTCTCCAATGAAGCAAAGTATCTGGGAGTCATCCTGGATAGCAAACTTCTTTGGTCCAAACATGTTGAGCTGAAGACTGCCAAGGCGCTGTCTGTTTTCTGGCAGTGCAAAGGCATTTTCGGCAAGACATGGGGCTTATCACCAAAAAGAGTCCTATGGATTTATACGGCTATGATAAGACCATTTATAGCATACGCATCGGTTGTTTGGTGGAATAAGCTTTCACGTAAATACGTCACTGCTGCTTTTGCCAAACTCCAAAGGCAGGTATGTCTCGGCTGCACGGGGGCCTTCCCCAGCACGCCTGGCTCCGGCCTAGATGCACTATTGAACCTTCCGCAAGGCTATCGCACGTCTTAGAAGAGGTGACTTTTGGTATAACTCGCACTGGAGTTTTGATGAACTTGCGCAACGGTTGTCCTTCGACTCCTGTCTTATGGATATGCCGTCTGATGCGATGACACCGGAACTTTGGCTAAAGCGCAACTACGAGGTCGACTTTCCTCGCGTCCAGGACTGGCTCTGGCCGGACTCTGAACCTGGAAGGGAATGCAGTCGAATCTTCACGGATGGCTCCAAAACCGATCAAGGATCTGGTGCTGGTATGTATCTTCGTGGAGAGCGATAACGTTAGACTTTTCTTTCCGTTAGGCAAATATGCGTCAGTCTTCCAAGCAGAGACTTATGCTATCCTAATGGCCATGGACTATGTTACGAGGAACAGGTGGAGGGGGCGAAGTATCTGCGTCTGTAGCGACAGTCAGGCTGCGCTTAAGGCCTTACTCAAACCCTTAACTACCTCCAAAATAGTACGTGAATGCAAGATATCTCTGAATTCGGTCGGAAGGCTGAATTCACTTAAACTTGTCTGGGTCCCGGGTCATAACGGGATCACGGGAAATGAGATCTCCGATGAACTTGCTAGACAAGGCTCAGAAGGGGACTTCTCAGGACCTAAACCAGCGATCTGTCTACCTGCGTCCTCGGTCAGGGCTTCCATTGACGGTTGGGTTTCCTATGAACACAATCGCAGTTGGCATGACTCTCCAGGGTGCAGACAGACTAAGCAAATGCTCCCCGACGTCTGTGGGAAATCCGCGGCATTCTTGTTGTCTCCCAACAGAAAAGACTGCAGACAGACGACTGGCGTTCTTACGGGACACTACGCTTTTGCCAAACACCTTAAGGTGCTAGGCCTTAGCGACACCACCAACTGCGAAGCCTGTGGAGAAAGCGACGACACTGCGGAACATTTCCTCTGTGATTGTCCTGCTTTTGCTCGTATCAGGTGGCAGGTATTTGGTGCGGATATGGTGAGTGCTGTAAACCTAAGCTCCTTATCATTGAAGCGCCTTCTCGTTTTTCTTAGAAAAACGAGTAAATTCCCACAGTAAAATGTGGTGTGTCTGCCTGGTAGTACAATGGACCAGTATTAAGTCTGAGTGCTCCAGTGCAGAAAGTCTCACACACCCCGAAAAAAAAAAAAAAAAAAAAAACAACAAATTGGATATGGAAAAAATGTTCTTAATGAAAAAATACATATATGTATGTGCCAACTTTTATGGTGGTTCTCAAGAATTGGGACTCTCCCAGGCCATATTATGTTTAGATTTACTACGCACTATCTCTACATACGTAGGATACTTTCACCTGCCCTAGAAGGACCTAGGCTCTGGTGTTCAATTTATGGCTAAGGATCTTGGCCTACAACCCTAGAAAATCAAGCTGACTCAAGAGCTAAAGCCACTTGATCATATGAAGCGACGTACGTTCTCGAATGGGGCTCTGGACATGATGGAAGAAAATGAAGAATTTCATTGCAAAATCATCTTCAGCGATGAAGCGCATGTTTGGTTAAACGGCTTTGTCAAAAAGCAAAATATACGTTACTGCACAGGTGAAAACCCTCATGTGCTTCATGAAACAGCACTTCATCCGCAAAAAGTCACTGTTTGGTGCGGTTTTCATGCCGGTAGCGTCATTGGACCGTTTTTTTTCGTCGATGAAAATGACCGTCACGTTACGGTAAATGGTATTCGCTACAGAGACTTGTTGGAACATTATTTCTTTGGGCAATTGTATGAATTGGACATCAGAGATATGTGGTTCCAACAAGACGGTGCCACAAGCCACACAGCGGGTGCAACAATCGATTTATTGAAGTCTCAGTTCGGTGAACGTGTTATCTCGAGAAACGGACTCGTCTATTGGCCGCCGAGATCGTGTGATTTAACGAATCTAGACTTCTGAGGCTACATTAAATCGTTGGTCTTTGCCAACAAGCTGGCGACGTTAGAGGAGCTCAGAGTCAATATTGAACGAGAAATAGCGGCCGTATCGGTCGAGTCATCGAAAATTGGGTTCAACGTATCGACCGCTGCATACGTTCCCGTGGTGGACATATAAACGAAGTCGAATTCCATTCACAAACGTTTCGATAGTAATTCAAGCCTATACATTTTTTCTTTTAGATATCTCAAGTAGTTTCCATTTTACCCTTTATTAATAAGCCCACGGGTGTCATGCGACTCCCATTCTGACATTGTGCGTTGTATAAACTGTCAAATTAAAAGCTGGCTGTAAAGTGCTGCCAATTTATTCAACACATGTCCCAGTGTCCTTGCTCTATCAACAAGTTGTCGTTCTTAAAGTATTGCAATAGGTTGGAAAAGAGAATATTTTAGGCGTCTGGTAAGCTTTTACAGACACGGTGGTCAAAAACGATTATACGACTTTCACCTAAAATTGTCTTTGTCAAATAAAAATGTTCACATGCCAAATAACTAAATATTTATAAACAACTAGGGGTTGGTCGAAATTCGACCAATTTATTCTATAAGTTGGAAAAAAAACAAAGTTGACTGTTATACATATTAATCGGAAAATGAAATTTTTCGACATTGCATTCTCTGATTTCACATGATATAAAATTTGTCTAGCATTTTCAAGTAACTTCAAGTATTTTCAAGCATTTTCAAGTCACTTCAAGTACCTTCAAGCATTTTCAAGTAACTTCAAGCATGTCCAAGTAACTTTAAGTATGTTCAAGCATTATCAAATGCATAACATGCACAGCAATGGTGTTGTTGGTAACTTCAAGTAACTTCAAGCATTTTCAAGTAACTTCAAGCATTTTCAAGTAACTTCATGATATAAAATTTGTTCGTTCCGATTGGCAAATTATTGCCTCACACAGCAATGTTGTTGTTGTTGTAATTCCAATTCGCTTCATTTTACCTGCTGTAATTCATAATGTGTGTTATATATGTGGATAATTTTTGTATTGTGCACTTCTATGTATTGTCCCCTACCCATATATATGTATAGTGTTGGCATATCTATGTGACGTATAATAGCAAAAATGGGTGGAAACACGTTATATGCAACTCCGTATTAATATATAGATGTTTATACAATTGGGGCGTGTTTTACACGACAACTTGTTACTTCATATCAACATTAATTAGATCTTATAGTCGGTGGTGTTCAGCATCCAAATTAAACAAAAATAAATAATTGCACGGAACTGAATTGTTTCACCACACTCCATCGCATTTTAATTGCTAAAATTATTCATTCACTGTTTTTTCTGACATAAGTAGCACTTCGTGTACATAGGTATTGGGGTCTACAGCTGATCCGCTTTGACTTGCATTTGAATTCATCCCACTTGCACGAGTATAATTTCCATAACTTAACTTATGTTGCATAATGGATGGACAGACAATGGAAGAAGAAACAATTACATGCAACGAATAGGTACACAACTGCGGATATTAATAAAGTTGAAGCCATTCAATTGTACACAAAACAAATTTAGATAACCGCGTTTTATTATTTTGACTTGTTTGATTTTTTTACTAAGCATTCTTTAACGATTTCCTTTAGCAATTTTTCATATCCTCTCACGGCAACATTCTGTTTTTTGTTACTACACAACGGCCCATACAGAGCCTAGGGCCTAGCTTCTCGAAACATTTTTTTGTGCGAAGTTCAAAGCGATGAGTAAAAGCGAATACTTGCAAGCTTACTTAACGCGCTCCCGACCCGTGGAGAGTCTCTTCTATCCAGAACTTCAACAGATTATTCCAATTATCTCGTTTCGTACTTACAGTTCTGTAACCTTTTTCACTGTCTCTATCAACGCTATCTTTCTGATGCTCAAGCTAACCTCATCAAGGGCCCATCATTTCATTTTGTTAATTATAAAAGGAAATCTGATAGATATCCCTGCTCACTCTTGTTTAAAAGCAAGTCCTCAACGGACCCATTTGTAATCGCAAACTCTTTTGAAACCGTATCCAAGCAGTCCTTCACTGACGACTGCCCAGAATGGGATAACTCTTACTTCAGTTATCTGAAAAACTTTACCGATGGCCCATTAATTTTACCCACCTTTGACTTTTGACCATTAAATGGTGTGCAACAGACTTCTTCATCTCAATGATGAATTTGTACCCGGCCCAGACGGCCTTCCTGCCATTCTTCTCAAAAAGTGTTCTGCGATTCTTTCACCTTTCATTGCTAATCTCTTCAAACATTCCTTATCCCTTGGGAAATTTCCTAAAATCTTGAAAACGTCCTTCATTTCACCAGTTCACAAAAAAGGACCAAAGATGACGTATCTAACTATCGACCTATTGCCAAGCTCCAGTCACAGAAGAAGGCGAAATAGCTATCTATACCGACGGATCCAAAATGGATGCGGGTACAGGTGCAGGCATCTTCTGTGAGACTCTGGGCCTGGGTATGTCCTTCAGAATCAACGATGAATGCAGCGTCTTTCAGGCAGAGACAGCTGCAATCACTCAAGCCGCTAAGGAGGTGAAGAAGCGTAAACTGGCCGATAAGCAGATCACCATATACTCTGACACCCAAGCGGCCATAATGGCCATGGAGTCAGCAGTTGTTGAATCAAGGACGGTGTTACAGTGCAGAAAACACCTAGACGAGATATTAACCGTAAACTCGGTGACCCTATGCTGGGTACCGGGGCACAAGGACATCTCGGGCAACGAAGAAGCAGACAAGCTGGCAAGATGCGGATCGGAGATGGATGCATCTCTGGCTCTGAAATCTTTACAAACTCCGCTCAGTACACTGTCACGGAAAATTGATGCCGAATCCATGAGTAGAACAAACCTACGTTGGACCAGCCTTGAAACATGCAGACACACGAGGGAGCTTTGGCCAGCGGTAAACAAAAGGAAATCTAAGGCCACAATCGGGCTGAACCGCAGAGACATACGCACACTGACAGGGGTCCTTACAGGACACTGCGTGGTGGGCATAGCGCACAACGATTACTGCAGGAGCTGTAGAGACGTCGAAGAGACAGAATCTATTCGTCACCTATTATGTGAATGCCCTGCCCTTAGTACTAAGAGATTCAAGATTCTTGGCAGCTACTTTTTTGAGGAGCTGGAGGATCTGACCGACATTGAGCTTAACAAACTCCTGAGATTTACATATAGATCCGGGTGGTTCTAATAAAGCGGATCACTGAGCTGTTTAACAGCGGCATATCTTTTGTATTTGCAGGTTCAAAATTTTGGAAACCCCAACAGCAATGAACACAATGGACCCAAACAGATGGTCTAAGTGAGCCGTGACAACAGTCACAAGGGCATCCATCTACCTACCTACCTACCTATTGCCAAGCTGTCACATTTTTCCTCAGAATTTACCAATCCCTATGTGGTAAATTCCCATCCGTTGCACGTCGTATGGCTTGAACGAGCCGATTGATTTTAATCGCTACACCTCTTCCCTCAAATCTGCGCTCCTCCACCCCTCACCATCCACCTAATTAGTTTTGAGTATTAGTTTTTATGTCCTAGCTGTAAGTCTTAGTTTTGTAATTAGTTTTTGCGACCTAAAGCTTGTTGTTGAATTTATTAGTTTACCTTTAGATTAAGCTGAAAAGAGTTCACCTTGAAATAGAAACGCAGACAGTTAATTCAGATAGTTTTAAAGTTTAATGAAACAAGAAGTAAAAAAAAGAACTCATGTAGCGTTACATATTTGCACACAGTTTTAATTATATAATATGATTTACTGTAAGCGGTGTGATGTGTGCAAAAAGAAACAAATTAAGAAGGGAACATTTGGGTGGAAGCAAAAGAAAATTTGACGAAAGTTATTATTTTTAACACTTGTATTAAGCTAAATAAATGGACGCGTACGTCCCCACCAAAATCAAAATCTGCCTGAGGCACTGCAGCCTTCCATCGTCCGCAAACCCGGGTACGCTGCTTCCAGTTGTCCAGACCAAGTGCTCTGACAGAAATGGAACTGTAGGGTCTCCAAGATCATATGATTACAAGCCGCTGAACCATTTTCTGTAGGGGTATTTGAAGTCCTTGTTCTATGCGAACATGCCTACGTGAGATCTACATCTTGGGTTTAAAAATAATCAATCAAGGGAGCATGCACGAGTCGAAATCGTAGAAAAAAGACATTCCTTAAAGCTCCAGGATCACACAAATGCAACAATACCTGCATTTGATCGGCCTCAGTGATGAATTAATCGTAAACCAGAAAACCTGCCGATTTCGATTGAACCGGCTAAGTTTTGGACCAGTAGGGTAGCAGTAAAGTGGGAGCGTTATAATCCTTATAATCCCGTTCATAACCTTGTCGTAAAGAAAGAAGAACACCATGTTGTCAGATTGTCTATCGAATAAAAAATTTAAAACTCATTTGCTTAACTTGTGTGTTGACCGACCGCTCCTCGAATTTTGCAACTTTTTATTAGATCAGAGTTTGATTTTATGCCTAATACCTCTACATATCTTCAGTACGGTGTTGTGAAACGAGATCAAGATCGTCGCTTGGGCATATGATGAACATACAGATCAAAAAGAAGTGATCCCAAACGTGGTCCCTGCAGAAGCCCGTTGTCGAGTTGTTCGGAGAGTAGGATCGGTTAGGTTAGTCAGGGGTGTGACATTGCTGCAATAGAAACGCAAGGCACCAAGTGAGTGCGGTAACGGACGAAAAACCCTAGTATATATCAATGATTGTATTTACTCAGATTAACCTTCAACACTCCAAGGCTGCTACTGCTCTCATCAGTAAGAAGCTTTCCGCGTTGAATACAAAAGCCCACATAACATCCATACGGGAGCCATGGGTGTGGAAAAATTGCATCTGTGGCCTTGGAGGTGTCCGTGGCACCACGATATTCTGTGACGAGCGGTCCGAGAGGAGAAGGGCTTGTCTTGCTATGTCGAACCTTCTCTCAGCGACTAAGATTGGACAATTTTGTGGCTAAGACTTGGTTGCTGCAGCCATTAGCTACGAAACGAATGGAGATTGGAAGACCTTCGTCGTGGCGTCAGCTTATCGCCCCTATGATTCGGTAGTGCCTCAACCACCAAGGGCAATTGCTGAACTTATAGACTATTGCGACACCAGGAAGATGGGCCTAGTTATATGTTGCGATGCCAATGCTCAGAACATTGTTTGGGGCAGGAGCAAATGCAACATGCGAGGAAACCATCTCCTGGATTTCATTCTATCGTCTGATCTTACCATCAACAATGTTGGTTAACAGCAAACTTTTGTGACGTCAAGAAGACAGGAGGCGATTGACCTAACTTTATCTAATAGATACTTTAAGGCGGTTACGAACTGGAGGGTCTCTTCGAAGGTGTCCCTCTCAGACCATAGATATATCGAATTCCGAATCGAATGCGAAGCCATAACTTTGCAGGAGAGAAGAAATCCGAGAAAAACCAACTGGATACGCTTCAGGGAGGAATTGGGGAAAACTCTCACAACTCCAGCCAAACTCAGGACGGGACGAAAGGTAGAGAAAACTGTTCAAGACCTAAATAGTGCCATTATTAGCTGTTTTGAACTGGCGTGCCCAAGCAGAACGCCGGTTCCCTGGTGGAACTCGAACTTGCAGAGGATCCGAAAAGAAGCTAGGGAACTTCTAAATAGGTCACTCAAGACTGATTTGGACGAAGACTGGAATCTCTACCGATCGAAGTAGAAGGAATATAAGACTAGAGGTTAATTCTGGTATCGAAAAGTGCTTCTTACAGGATTTTTGCGAAAAGATTGAAACACTGGGTGGTTAAAGTTCTGAAAAAGGGCAAAACAGCCAAACTTGAATCACTTAGAAAACTTGATGGCACTTTCACTGAGAAGAAAGAGGAAACTCTTAGTCATCTGCTGGAGTCTCACTTTCCGGCTAACCAGATAACAATTGGTTCACAACCAGCCCCGACTACCGAGACTGCGAGTCAGCTAAGATAAACAACTCGGTGTAGCTGGTATATTGCGAAGGCTGTGGTAACGGACGAGGCCATCAAATACGCTTTTGCGTCTTTTAACGGCCTCAAGTCACCTGGCACGGACGGAATTAACCCAGCCATGCTGCAACAAGGTACAAACCAGTTGCTACCGACTATGAAGAGAATCTTCACCTCTGTCCTTGCACTGGCACAGGCATTGCCTTATGGCCATGGACTATGGTGCGAGGAACAGGTGGGGGGCGCGAAGTATCTGTGTCTGTAGCGACAGTCAGGCTGCGCCTAAGACCTTGCTCAACTTCTTAACCACCTCCAAAATAGTTCGTGAATGCAAGATCTCTCTGAATTCGGTCGGAAGGCTGAATTCACCTAGACGTCTGGGTCCCGGGTCATAACGGGATCACAGGAAATGAGATCTCCGATGAGCTTGCTGGACAGGGCTCAGAGGAGGACTTCTCAGGACCTGAACCAGCGATATATCTGCCTGCATCTTCGGTCAGGGCTTCCATTGACGGTTGGGTTTCATATGAACACATTCGCCGATGCCATGACTCTCCAGGGTGCAGACACACTAAGCGAATACTCCCCGACGTCTGTAGTAAATCCGCGGCATTCTTGTTGTCTCTCAATAGAAAAAACTGCAGACAGACTACTGGCGTTCTAACGTGACACTACGCTTTTGCCAAGCACCTTAAGGTGCAGTCAATCAACGCTACCTCTTCTAGACTATCAAAGCAATAATTGCGCAGGAGTCGTGTTATTTGTCAGGCGATACCCTCGCATTCACAAAGTATGTGCCTCATATCTTCCGTGACGCAAATATCATTGCAGTATCTGCACCCGTGTGTTTCCGAGAGCGCCAATCTTTTGGCGTGCTTCCTCATAAGGTAATACGCGGAAAGGATGTCGATTGTCATTCAAAGCTGACATCTACTTGGTTTCAAAATCTCCCCAGTTTTCTTTTTGTTGAAGTTGGGCCACAGGGCCTTGGATACCTTGTGCCGCTTTATAACTCCATCTTTGACTAGCCATTCTTGTGGCCGCTTCCGATAACTTCCATTCAGCATGTTGTTAAGGGATGCTGTTCAGCACAAACTAAACCGGATGACGTCTACGAACACAGCGTCAGTTTTTTTTGAAACGGTCTACGATACAATTGTTGAGACTTGGCGGGTAGTTTTAGTTCGGCAACTATTTTTTAAACAATATTGACTTTTCTAAGCATTGCTTTTTAAATGCACTAAGAAGCAGCCATAGCAAAACAATCACTCTTTTAAGTACAATACAGCTTTAATTGGAAAGGTCAATCATCCCTAGTAGCAGTTCTCCGACTCACTGTCTCTTATTCTTTCTGTTTAATTCTTTGTGCTGGCTAAACATGTCTGCCTTCACTTTTTCACTACTTACAACGTACACTTATGCACCACTACGTTTATAACCATTGCTTTCATCATCAACACTTTGGAGTCGATTCCGTCTTTGCGGCTGTCTCGTTTCACCAGTACCTTAACCGCGCTCGTACCTAAACAGGCCAATGGCGACGACGAGGTATGCGAGTACCATGAAGTACATCCATAAACCTCATTATGAAAAGTACACTTGAATTACACTGCATTGGCTGTGTATTGATGGAGAACTTGATTTTCTAGATTTGCCGCAATACTGCGGTTTGATGTTGACGCCGATAGCAACATTACAATTATAACAAGACAAACCAACACAAGCTTAAACCATCCATCATCGGGTTGGGGGTCTCGGGAATGTTGTGGTTGGGTTGCTTGTTCAGAGTTCATTCGTTTTATAGGATGACAATAGATAAATCTGTTGTATTCCTCTTCTTTCGAATAGAATCGGAGATCAATTTGAGGTTTGTTTTTTAATTGTATTATATTTTTCTCACCAAATTGTCGTTGGCTCTGTTGCTTCAAATAAATTAAATAAAATACTCCTACGTCAAATAAAATACATTAAAGTTTGTACCGGTTGCGTTGACACGCAGTCTCCAATTGCGATAAATTGAAAGTAGGTATATCTCAAGTGCAAACCTTTATATTTCTAGTTTGCGATAGAAAGTGTGCTGCTATTGCTTACTATAATGCGTTTAGTGCAGTTATGCTCTCGATGAAAATCGTTGCATCTCTCTCTTAAGCGAACAAAGTGTGTTATGAAATGCCCACCAAACGAAATTCGACACTTGTTTTGCTTATACTTTTTTCTTTTGCTTCTGCTTTCTGCTATGAATTTATCGTAAGTTGAGTCAGCGTATAAAGGCTTAATGGTATCTCCTCTTTTCATCCTTCTCCGCTTTGTTTCCTTCATCCTGTGTATTACAAACGAGTTAATATTTAATTTTGTTTTATGCAAATCCTTTTCCACCATGAGTTTGCTATCTAAAACAGTGAATGTCCTGTCCTGTCCTGTGACTGTTAACTGTTCTGTTGTAGTCAAATCACAGAGATAGGTACATCTAGAAAAAAAATGTTTTTTTGTAACTGAAGTTTTTTGCCCGACAGCAACTACATGACAGCTTTTTTTTCTACACGGAATTAATTAAAGTGGAATCCATTCAAATGAGTCTGTGTTGTGTTGAATTAATTCCGTAGAAAGATGAAGGAGTCCAAATGATGATAAATAAGGATTATGACGACAACGATGATGATGGTGACGATAGCGACAGCGATGCTTGACTTGAAGTGGAAAATGTATGCTCTATAGCAAAGAGGGCGGTGTTGCCACTTTTCTTTTCTTTTTCTTCAAGTATTAATCTACCTAGTAAGCGACACTAAGCACATATACTGGGTGGCGCCAAAGTCATCACCCTATCGGAAGAGGCTATAATTTTTGCAAATCGTCGTCCGAGAATTGTTTTGTTGTATACGCCATTTAGACGATTTTGGAAAATCGCATATTAAGGTTTGCATTGGAATTAAAAGAAATTTTTTTTTATATTTTTAACAGAATATTATATTGACAATCTTCTTTCAATTAAGGTGCTCCAATCTCGTCAATCGCTTTTAGTTTACAAATTATTAAGGCTTTTTCTCAAAATCAGTTTGTTGTATACGCCGAGAAAATGAAAAGTTGTTTACACTACATACACGTACGACTAAGTAAACGCACGTACGACATTCCAATACTGAGTTCAATGGTTGAATCAAATACTGAGTGGTATGATACATTTTTTCCATAATGGAGCCTTGGTCATGCAAGTTTTTAAAATAATAGTTTCGCTAATAGATAACGTGTTTAAAAAATATGTTTTACAAACTCGGTGAATTCTTTCCTCATCAGACTGAAGAAAGAACTTATATGAATCTTTCTTAACAT
This sequence comes from Portevinia maculata, assembly GCA_949715645.1. Taxonomy (NCBI): domain Eukaryota; kingdom Metazoa; phylum Arthropoda; class Insecta; order Diptera; family Syrphidae; genus Portevinia; species Portevinia maculata. Next base: position 70,415,095 of record OX454527.1, read on the forward strand.
TCGATTCTTTAACTTTTCGTCTTTGGACAGTGTTTTTCTTGACGAACTTGCAATAAAAAACCGGTTTCTCGGCATCACTTAAGTTCCAGAATGAATTATGAATTCGTTGTCTATCTTCATTGGTGACATTTTTTGTACAAAAATAGAAACAGTTCTGCTTACATGCTTCCTTTATATTTCTTGCTGGCATGGATTTTCCATTTATATTACAATACTCCTGCCCTGATTCTCGGAGCCTTTTCCTTATGAGTCTTTTCCACAGTTCTGGTTTTTTTGGTTTTTTCCTCGTTCCTTTCGGAGTAACGTCACCGTCTTCAAAAAACAAAAATATTACTAGAAGCTAGGGGCCTTAGTAGCAATTTATTTTACCTGATGATGATTAGTATTCGGATGGTATACTTCTTAAATTTTCAATGAAAGGAAGATCTACTAAGAGTTCACGGAGCTCGCTTATATTTGATTCTGGTTGTTTTTCTACTGTTGGTGGAATAAAATCGGGGTCCTTGTTACTGTCGTCGCTATCTAAAAAATTAACAATCAACTTCATAACATTCCATTTTTTTTCTTTAATTGAAGTTCATAAATACCAAAATCGTTTTCAGATAAAATAGAATTAGGATCATCAATATTTTCCGCAAAATCATTTCCATTAGGAACTATTTCATCAGTTAATCTAAAATTAAATGAGTCAAATCAAAGTGAAATAATAATGATTAGAAGTACATAATATTTTCAATTATGCTACTCGTACTTACGAAAGTATTCCTTGGGGAATGTTTCGGACTGGTGATTCCATTTTTAAGGAGCACAGCACAACCTTACTCTACGAGATTTTTTTGTTGATCCTCTGATATTTATTCTTTCCACATTTCTGTTGAAATTTGTATGCATGTGCAACAAACCAAGACGCAATTGTTTTTTTGCGTTTGTGTTGTATGTGTATACGGTCGTTTTCATATCCTCCCGAATCACGACAACACAATTCTAAGGTTTATTTTGAAATTTGTGGTCGTATCTATTAGGCCTATACACATACGATAAAACAAAACTAAACAAAAAAAATGGCAAAAATATATGGACTTTTTGTCGTATATGCCAAAATATGGCGTTTACGACAAAGCAAAACTAAAGGATGCGTAATTTTGTGGATGTACTACAAAATACACACTAATTATCTCAGTAACAGTAAATGATAGGCTAGATCTGATTACAGAAATGGAAAGAGCACCTTCGAAAACCTGTTACTGCATACTCACTTTAAAAAAGTGAATTTTGGCGTTTACGACAAAACAATTCTCGGCCGACGAAATGGCGGCAAATGTCATTTCTCTTTTGAAATTTGTGAAGTAAACAGATGCAAAATACCTACACGTCAACAGGATTTAAAAAAAGTTAAGACTTCAACAAACATAATTCAAAATCAGAACCAAAGTTTTTCATTCATACAAAATGACAGCTAAAGAACATCGGGTGACAACTTTTGCGCCACCTTGTATTTTAAGGACGAAGAGTGGGATATACATATATGTAGATACATTTGACTTGTGAGTGTAAGCAATACAAGTTAATAATTATAATACATGCAGGATAGAATTACTACTAACTTAGTTAATGGGCGCCAGAGCCGTGAAGAGTCTCTGTCTGAGGAGCTGTAGCCTTCCATCCTCTGCGATCCAGGGCACGCTGCTTCCAGTTCTCCTGACCAAGTGCTCTGGCATCCGCGGTTGCTTGGTCTTTAAAACTGAGGTTCGGTCTACTTGCCTTTTCGAACCTGGGGGCTGGGAGTCAAAATTCCTCTTGGCTGGAGCATAATAGTCCATTCTCTCAATGTGGCCGAGCCAATGTAGTCGACATGATTTAGCTTTTTGAACTATATCCACATCTTGGTACATACAGCTCTCTTAGCACACAGGATCAAGTATCCGACGGAGTATTTTTCTTTCAAAAGAATCCAATATATGCTTTCATACTTATCGTCCAGCTCTCGGCAGCATTAAGAAGGACTGGCAGGATTAAGGTTCGATAGAGCATGCAGCTTAGGAAACAGGTAATTCTCGTTGGATCTCTACTAAGGTGTCATTTGTGGAGTTGATATTTCCTCCAAGGTAGATGAACCCCTTATTTACCTTGAAGTTATTGCTATCAACAGTGACGTTTTATCCTAGGAGGTAAACAGATGTTTGTTTCTTGGTTGATAGCATGCATTTGATCTGATCCTCATTAACATTAAGACCAACCAATTTCGGCTGTTCTTCAATCAACGTAAACGCCTCTAACACGCACGCTGGGAACGGCCTATGATGTCGATATTGTCCGCATAGGCCAGTATCTGGACGGATCTATTGAAGATAGTGCCTTCCGTGTTGACACCTGCCCTGCGCACTGCGAACTATTTTTTCCAGAACAAGATTGAGGAAAACACATGATAGCGCATCTCCTTGCCTAAATTGGTTTGGAATAATTTGGAAAAGCTGCTTCCAAACTGCACATCACGCAGCGTATTTTCAAATGTGTCACACGACATATGAGTAACTGGATCAGTTTTGCCGGGATCCCATATTCCGCCAGAGCTCCTGACTATGAATGCTATAATATGCGGCTTTAAATGAAAATGAAAAGATGGTTGGTCTCGACTTGAAATTCGTTGATCTTTTCCAGGATTTGCCTTAGTATGACAATTTGGTCTATTGTGGATCTGCCGGGAAGGAAGCCACACTGGTACGTGCCCATTAGTCTGTTGCAGAATGGCTTGAGACGATCACACAGTACGTTGGATAGCATTTTCTATGCGACATTAAGCAGGGATATGTCTCGAAAGTTCTTGCATATGGAGCTGATAGTCCAGTCATTGGGCATGCTTTCTTTCACCCTTATTTGGTTGATGATTTGGTGCATGCGCCTAACCAAAACATCACACCCGTATTTGAAAATCTCCGCTGGTAAGCCATCAGAGCCATCTCATCGGCCTTATTGTTCTTACGCTTTCTAATAGCTAATCCAACCTCTTCTGTACTGGGTAGTGAAATCTGCTATTCATTGACAGGACGTGGGTTCTCTTCTTGTCGTATAACTCTCCCTGCATGATGCACATTTAGCAGCTGCTGGGAATGCTGCTTAAATACATCTTATATTCTCTACGCTTCGGTGACTAGGCTTCCGTCGCGGTTTCGAAGAGTCTGCTTTCCGGTCTTAAAGCCAGCAGCCAGTTGCTTCTCTTTCTTGTAAAATCTCCGGATGTTGTTTCGATCGCGAGACTCTGCGATTGCGTTTCTAAATGTTCTAAATGTCCATCTTCTGTCAGCTTCTTCCGGGAAACACATTTATCATACCACGGGCTTTTCCTCTGGGACTGTACGGTGGTTTCGGATACCTCCTTGATGATGTCGCAATATCGGTTCCACATATTGTTGGTACTTGTTTGAGGTGGTGGATTGCGCGTCTCTGTACAATTCTATATTCGTTTGCACTATAGTTCTCATAATTAACGACATCCTCGTCTCTTCTATCTACCGAAACACAGCACATAATATGGCTCTAACGAACCGTTCTCCACATGCTGCGAAAAGTCAACACAAACTTTACCGCTTTCAATTTCAACCTCAGCAACCCTTGCCTCAAACTCCATCTGCTTTAACACAATGCTCGCTAGCACTAAGACCTCCTTCACCACTCACCTCCTTCACCATTCTCCTCCTCAGCTTTAACTCCTAGCTATAAGCCTTAGTTTTTAATTGTTTTCAAGACATATATGTAGCTTGTAATAAGCCAAATAAACAGGGTCGTATGCCACCACCAAAATTAGAATTTTGAGGTCTGACACTCTTTGGCGATTGTATGGGAACGTTGATTAATACTGGCTTTTTGTCAGGGTTCGTAGGATCTCTTCTTTGAACATGACAGTTTCTTGTCCCATATTTTTACGATATCAATTTCCTTTGAATCTACAGTTCTGGAAAGGTAGTGATACCGTCGTCATTGGAAAATGTTTTTCAGAAATGTTTCCTTAGGGGGTTTGTTTTCTTATGACTTTTTCAAAGTCAGTTTCCATCCATTTTCTGTAGAGGTGGATACTGAATCACGCCACTTTTTATTTTGTGTAAGGAAACAAACGTTTTTGAGTTTTCTTTTCAACGATTTTACAGGTTTATGTTGCGACTTTACTATGTTATCAATATTATTGTCGCTAAATTTGGTTTTGATCTTCTTCTGTTTTCTTTATTTTAAGCTTTTGTTTTGATTTTTTTTTAATTTTTACTAAAAAACCAGCAGAATTATCCTTGGTTTCCGTTTAGATAAAATGCATGTGTTCAATGTTTCTATTCAACATGTTTTCAGTTATACATCGCAGCACTTTTTCTTATACCTATTTGAAAAATTCAATACTTGCACCGCGGCATATGTGTACGTTAAACCAATTTGCTGGAATGAGACCGAAAATATCTCACAGTCCACTAAGAGTCGAATAATACTGTTTTTGACATTTTGCTTTATTCTCGATTCTATTCTCACTGTTTCTGCAGTTTTTAAATTCTTTCATTTCTGAATTTAGATAACAGAACGTGCTATCACTATTAATATACTTTAGATACACTTATATTATTTTAACTTAAATCTTTTCTACGCGCTAACTTTGTGTTTGATTAAACTGGTGATTAATTTAAATGGTTTGGTATTGTGATGCCTGTTACGTCCGACAAATCCCTGACATTGCCAAAATATCATGATCCATGAATTGTTCTTCGAATAACCTTGAATACATGTAAATAACAGACACTTAGTTCTGGGGACTTTTAGAATATTTTGTGGATTTTTGAACTTATGAAGGAGGTGTGACTAAAGATGAAGCAACGCTCTTATTGCCGCACCATTCTGTCTGTCAATTTAATCATTAATTTGTTGGTACGAGTAGCTATACAAATATCGGGTTTCAAAAGCATCAATATTGAACTTTTTGAAAATGATCTGTAAAGGATTGACTGGAATATTATGAAACCTCAACTGATATTCAAGATGATGTCTCCCAAAACCAAGTAATACAACTATTCAACGGTCACGTGACTCTTGCCAAAATTGTTACTCAACGTTATAACTTTTGGTATACATTTGAAATTAAAGATCTACGAAACAAACGTGATGCCTATAAAAAATGGAATAGGTTTAAACTCCCCGAATGTTACTACAGTTTTCGTCAGCTATGAATTTTTGTCAACTCCAAAATTAAACAGTCGAAGGGAAAGTTTTTCGATATAAACCTCAACTCGTTTGGTAATTTTGAGATGATTGGCATTATGCGGGGAAAATGCGGGGATTTTAACATTTTAGTATTTAGTACTTTATCTAAGGACGAAAACATTAACGGTTTGATGATTTTAATAAAAAAATATGTGTAGCTTTAGAGAAAATATATATTGGGGTAAAGGCTACGGAAAGTATGGAACATTTGAAAAGAGACGAAAGGGTACATTTTCGTTCAGTTTTCAGCTATTTCAAGTTTCTATAAAACATGCCAAGATTTTTACATTGAATTGACGTCGGACATTTCAAAGAGATTAGATTTTAAGGATACATTTTTTTCTATTATTTTTATTGTTAATCCATCAGAACTCAGCAGTTCAACACAAAATCAATTATCCCTGTGCTGAAGCGATTTCCAGTGCTTGAAAAGTTTGTAACACTTCAAAAACTGGATGACGATTGGATTCTGTTCGACATAGACTTGACAAACAAGATAGTGCTCAAAACTACTGGGGTAAGGTGTTTAGACTTAAAAACAATGCCTGTTATGGGCAGTTTCCAAATTAAAAAATTGTCATCTGCCTTTTACTTGTATTGCCTTTCGCAAACGCACCAGTTGAAAAAAAATTCACTGAAAAACATAGAAACTGAAAACAAAAATCACCTACATACTAATACTTTGTATCTTTAATGACCAGAGAAGGAATTCAAAAATAGGGAATAGTTTGAAATTTGATCCATCAACGATGTTAGGAGCAAAGATATGTCAAAACATAGGGACGGGCTCAGTCCGCTCGGGCGAACTGTTGGATACCCTATTCATATTCCTATCCCTCATAAGTGGGCGAGACAAAAGTCTAAGTTTGGTTGAATTGTTAAGAACGCTTTACATATTTTGTTATATAATATTCAAAAGATTTAATCGAAAAAACAAAGCTTTTGTAAAAAAACGCACCCTAGCTCACACTTTGATTTTTTAATAAAATTGTTTTATTTAATTGCGGGCGTGTCAGTAGGCGGATTTAAAAAATATTTTACCAATAAGTATAAAGAGCACCTAGAGAGTCTATATTATAAAATTTCAGCTCCCTAGCTCAAATTTTGGTTTTTCAAAAAAGTTTTTGTTTTAAATTGTGAGCGTGTCAGTAGGCATATTTAGAAAATATTTACACATCAGCATAACGGCCCCTAGAAAGTATATATATTATAAATTTCAGCTCCCTAGTTCAAAATTTGACTTTTCAATAAAATTGTTTCATTTAATTGTGGACGTGTCAGTGGGCGGATTTTAAAAGTTGTATCTCCCGAGCAGTTTTAGGAGTCAAAGATCATATATAAAAAATTTCAGCTTTCTAGATAAAAATTCAATTTTTTCGATAAATTTGTTTTTTTGACGTTTCGTCAACTTAGGTTGGCAAAAATTTATTGAAACTGTCAACTTCAAACAGTGGATAACAAGTGAGAGAACTTCATTACATACTTTGATATCTAGTGTAGATGAATTTTTAGAATCTTTAAGTAGTGGTTTAAGTAAATTGTTGCTACATTCTTTTTTAGTAAAAAAGCAAAGGCAGTTTATGAATGACAAAAAAACTGAATTGATAAAAATGAATGCTTTGTAATTTGCGACTTTTCTGAAAACTACGCATTTGTTATACAAAATTCTGTTCAGGGCATACATTGGAATAATGAAAATGATCAAGTAACAATACATCCATTTTCTTTTACTACAAAGATGACAATGACGAATTAAAAATTAAAAGTTTTGTTTCTGTTACTGAGTGCTTACGTCATGATACTATTGCTGTTCATCTATTTCAAAGACAACTAGTAAAATTTATAAAAACACATTTAAAATATGTCAATAAAACAATATACTTGTCGGACGGTGCGAGTGGACAATATAACAAAAAAAGAATTTTAAAAATCCTACGCAGCATTTTGAAGATTTTAAAATGGCAGCTGAGTGGCACTTATTCCCAACATCACATGGCAAAGGACCATGTGATGGAGTGGGTGGAACTCTGAAACGACTTGCTGCTAGAGCAAGCCATCAAAGGGCGAATAATCAAATCCGTACACCAAAAGAGTTATTTGACTGGGCTATAGAGTATTACGTGTTCCTATTCAACCAATGATGAGTACAACGAAGAAGAAACAACATAGGGACGGGCTACAGTCCGCTTGGGCGAACTGTTGGATACCCTATTCTTATTCCTATCCCTCATAAGTGGGCGTGACAAAATTCTAAGTATGGTTGAATTGTTAAGAACGCTCTACCTATTTTGTTATATAACATTTGAAGGATTTTATCGAAAAAAACGCTCCCTAGCTCAAACTTGGGTGTTTCGATAAAATTGGTCTATTTAATTGTGGGCGTGTGAGTAGGCAGATTTAAAAAAAATTAACACATGAACATAAAGGGCCCCTAGAGAGTATATATTATAAATTTCAGCTCCCTAGCTCAAACTTTGGATTTTCAAAAAAAAAAAAATTTTAAATTGTGGGCGTGTCAGTAGGCGGATTTTGAAAATATTTACACATGAGCTTAAAGGGCCCCTAGAGAGTAATATTATAAATTTCAGCACCCTAGCTCAAATTTTGCTTTTTCAATAAAATTGTTTTATTTATTTGTGGGCGTGTCAGTGGGCGGATTTTGAAAATGTTATATCCCGAGCAGTTTTAGGAGTCATGGATCATATATAAAAAATTTCAGCTTTCTAGCTCAAAATTCGATTTTTTCCAAAATTTTGTTTTTTTGAGTTTGTGGGCGTGTCTGTGGGCGGATTTCAAAAATTCGTAAACTTGATTATTTCGGGACCCTAGAGAGTATATGGTTAAAATTTCAGCTCTCTAGGCCCAGTTTAAAGGCCTAATTTTTACCGACGGACGGACGGACGGACATGGCTAGATCGACATTACTATCGATGCTGATCATAAATATAGTAACTTTTAGGGGTCTACGGGCAATATTAAGGTATGTTACAAACTATGCTACAAACTATGAGTCAAAATTATTATACCCTTAGAATAGGGTATAAAAACAATGGCTGAATAAATATAAATAAATAAAATTTATTGATTTTTTATTAAAACCAGTTTTTTTACTAGATAATTATGTGGGGAATTGCATCTTTGTTACAAGTTACCCTCAAAAACTCTAAAGCTGTTTGTATTGACGATGTTCACGCGATTTTCGTTAAAATCATGTTACCCCATATTCTGGGATATCTGCGCAATCTTAGCTCCTATCTTTTGATTTATATATAAATAACTCCTTATTTGTGTGTGTCTTTTATAGACTCACGAACCACTAGACATACTTTGATGAAATTTTATGGGTGGATTCTTTATGGTCTCTGGATTAATCTTAAAAAGGTAGGTTTATTTACAATTGACATTGGTGTTAGAAATTAACAAAATGTGAAAAAGAGATAATTGTTTCCAAGTAGGCAATGATAAAAATAATTAAATTGTGAAAAAATAATTTCATCATTAGAGACAATTTTCAGAATTTTTGTTCTTCCCCTAAATCCATTGTAAAATGCAAAAAATGTGTTTTTAGTATTATAAAGGAAATTAACGCATATTCGATGACACGTATATTTAAAAACAATATTAATTGTCAGTCTCACAATTGAAAAGTAGAATTTTAATGGCATTTTGGCTAGGCTCCACCGGACAGTTTCAATTTGGTGTGGTTAAAGGTTTAATTTAATTTGCGTGCGCCCCTATGTTCAGCTTAATACAAGCTACGAGTATATGTCTTAAAAATACTAATAAAACAAATAATTATAGCTAGGACTTCAAACTAATATGTACTTAAAACTAATTAGGTGGATGGTGAGGGGTGGAGGAGGGCAGATTTGAGGGAAGAGCTGCAGCGATTAAAGTCATGTAGGTGGCTAGAATTGACCTTCTGCAACAGACGGGATATCGGCTCGTTCAAGCCGTACGAGAAGTTTTTTATGAATTCCACTTTTGTTGCAACTCGCAACTAGATGGCGCTGCAGCATATCCACTTCTGTACTGATCGACCGATCAGAAATTACTGATGTGGCTGGTTGGCGACGGACGCCTCTACGGCAGCAATATTCTCCACACTTTTGTCAAAACGTAGTCTCGCTGGCACGGCAACATCAAGCAGCGAATATTCTGACTCCAATTTTTATACCCTATTCTAGGGGTATATTAATTTTGACGCATAGTTTGTAACATACCTTAATATTGCCCGTAGACCCCTAAAAGTTACTATATTTATGATCAGCATCGATAGTAATGTCGATCTAGCCATGTCCGTCCGTCCGTCCGTCCGTCGGCAAAAATTAGGCCTTTAAACTGGACCTAGAGAGCTGAAATTTTAACCATATACTCTCTAGGGTCCCGAAATAATCAAGTTTAAGAATTTTTGAAATCCGCCCACAGACACGCCCACAAACTCAAAAAAACAAAATTTTGGAAAAAATCGAATTTTGAGCTAGAGAGCTGAAATTTTTTATATATGATCTATGGCCCATAAAACTGATTGGGACATAAAATTTTCAAAATCCGCCCCCTGACACGCCCACAATTAAATAAAACAAATTTTGGGAAAAATTGAATTTTGAGCTAGAAAGCTGAAATTTTTTATATATGATCTTTGGCCCATAAAACTGCTTGGGACATAAAATTTTCAAAATCCGCCCACTGACACGCCCACAATTAAATAAAATATTTTTTTTGAAAAACCAAAATTTGAGCTAGGGAGCTGAAATTTTTAATATATACTCTCTAAGGGCCCTTTATGCTCATGTGTAAATATTTTCAAAATCCGCCTACTGACACGCCCACAATTATTTATTTTTTATTTTTGAAAGTCCAAAGTTTGAGCTAGGGAGCTGAAATTTATAGTATATATTCTCTAGGTGCCCTTTATGCTCATACTTAAATTTTTTTTAAATCCGCCTACTGACACGCCCACAAATAAATAAAACAATTTTTTTGAAAATCCAAAGTTTGAGCTAGGGAGCTGAAATTTATAATATATACTCTCTATGGGCCCTTTATGCTTATGTGTAAATATTTTCAAAATCCGCCCACTGGCACGCCCACAATTATTATTATTTTTTTTTTTTTGAAAATTCAAAGTGAGCTAGGGAGCTGAAATTTATAATATATACTCTCTAGGGGCGCTTTATGCTCATGTGTTAATTTTTTTAAATCCGCCTACTGACACGCCCACAATTAAATAAAACAATTTTATTGAAACACCCAAGTTTGAGCTAGGGAGCGTTTTTTTTGATAAAATCCTTTAAATGTTATATAACAAAATATGTAAAGCGTTCTTAACAATTCAACCATACTTAGGGTTTTGTCACGCCCACTTATGAGGGATAGGAATAAGAATAGGGTATCCAACAGTTCGCCCAAGCGGACTGTAGCCCTTCCCTATGTTTTCACTAGACTATGAATTCTTGGTTGCCAATGGACTGGAAAGTCAGGGAACGAACATTTGGTCAGGGAATGTCGGGGAAAGTCAGGGAATTTCAAAAATAGTCAGGGAAAATTCGCTCAGTGGGTATTTTTTTTTTTTAAATTATAAAAAAAAATGTATGTCGAGCTCTGAAGTCTGCGTGTGGTTTACGCAAAAATATAAAAATTTAGGCGCCTGAACCATCGACATGTTCGCAGTCACAGAAAATTTTATATGTGAAAGAGAGACAACTTTATATCTTTTCTGTTCTGTGCAATATTTTTTAATTAAACATTATGTGGTTTTCCATTGGGAGCAAAAATATTACTTTTTATGAATCCACCTTTTTTCTTACTTTGGGATCACATTTCATAGATCTCGATATCTTTCGAGATATACCTACGCACCATTTCACTAATCCACCATTAGTATCTAATAATTACACTGCAAGTCATAAGATTAGAAGAAGGAATTTTTGAGAAGTAAAATCGAAATTTCTTCCGTTACATGATGGATTAGAGAGAGAGAGACTGTTTTGTTAACAACAAAATATGAATTGTGTGTATAGGAGAGATTTAGCTAACGGAACTTAGAAGACAGTGAGTAAAGAATATGCGGAAATAAATCGGGTCATTAGATTAGAAGCAGTGAACAAATCAAAGTCTTTTGTGAAGTGAATATATTTTTTTCTCGATTTCGATCGAAGAACGATTTGATTGTAAACGTGAACAGGCTTAATCCTAGAAATATTTTGCAAAACAACGGTCTCTACAGTAAAAGATTCATTTGCTTCAAATTTTATATAATGCAAACCGATTGTTTGATACATGCGCGGAAAGTGCATAAATACATGTACAGATGCAAAGACAGTCCTAGAAGAGGAGTACAAAAGCTTTATAATCAACGAATCTACTTGTAGAGTTGATGAGTTCTACTTTCAGCTTTTTGATAAAAATGAAAATTTTAAAGATCTCTGGCATGTTATAGAAATGTGTTACATTTTATCGCACGGAAACGCCTTAGTTGAGAGTGACTTCTCAATTAACAAGACTCTTTTGGTCGAAAACCACCTTGAAGAGTCGCTCAGAGAAGAGTCTTAGATAGCGTGAAAGAGGCTGGGGGAGTATCGAAAGTGGAAATAAATTCAAAATTACCTAATATTTAATTTTCATAGCCGTTATACACAGCAGTTAGAAGAAAACTTATTTTTAAAAAAAAAAGAAGATGGAGTAAACGTATTAAAAAGAAAAAGGGAGGAAAAAATAAAAAGACTTCATAAGGAAAAAGAAAAAAATCGCATTCAAGCCCAGGTTGAAGAAGATAAAATAAATTATCAACTCTACCTTTTGAAAAAATAAGGTATGTCCTGTTCTCAACTGATTGGTTCATTGATATTTTTTAAAAGGAATGTTTAGAAGTATACAATTTGTCTGTTCTTTAATTATTTGGGACTAGTGTTTAAATGCGTCATTTTTGTTTGCTATATTTGCAAAATTTGGTCAGGGAAAACTTCAAAACTGGTCAATGAAAGTCAGGGATTTTTTTTTTAATAATAGTGGCAACCATGGAATCGCTTGTCTACTGGGACGAGAATTACGCCCGAAAATTGGCGTTAACGCTCTTAAAGTTGCGACCGCCGACTCGGAATTTCGGTAGTAAATTTTTATTATTTGTACGCTTTGTTCCTTGTTCACCATGATGAAAATGATTTTACTGAATATTTTGACATTGACACTTCGGTAATCGGCTTAAGGGTGCGTTCACACTAAAAGTTTGAAGTTGTCAAGTCGGTAATGAAAGACTTTTTTGTTTTTCAGCGAATTATTTTTTGACGTTAATGGCAAGAAGTCATTTCCATTAAATTATATTTTTAGATCCTGTCGCTTTTTTTGCGTTAAAATAAACTTCAATAAACCAACGAACCCAGCCCTCTGATTTCGCAAACTTGAAAATTTGGAATTTAATAATTTTTATTTAGAAAACTGAAAAGTCTCGAGTTTCTTCTTCGAACCAATTTTTTCAATTTGGCAACAAAATGAATGCTGCCACCACTGCGACAGCTCATCTTACAGTTAAATACAAAGAAAAAACTGTGCTAATTACATTTATCCGTAAGGCAGTCGGATTTAAGTCAAATTAACCCGCATTTTGCGCAGTCTGCTTTGTGGTTATAAGAAAAAAGTGAACATCAAGTCAACAACAAAAACTGCCCACGACAGAAATTTCCATAACACCACGACCACATTCGCTATCTCTGCATCGGTATTGCCGTTGGTGGCACACTTTCTTCACTTTTTAAGCGTTATTTTTTGTCCTCCATTCTCTGGAAATAAATTAATTTTGCCGCTGTCAACAACAAATAAATGGTTTGTTGAACTTCACCACATCCACATCTATGCGGTGGATAGTGTTCTGGGCAGGAATAATTTTCTCATGGCAAATGGTGAAGAATTTTTGTGTTTTCTTACAAAATCGGGTTAATATTCAAACAGCTCAATTAATTGAATTAAATTGATGCTAATGTCGGAGCGGGCAATTCTCAAAACAAAACAAAAAAGTTGCATGGTTGAATGAACAACAACAACTTGTGATTGCTACCACGTGAAGTGGGGGCTGGAGTTACAGCGCTGTTTCACGGGTTGCCACTAAAGTTGTTTTCTTTCGTGTGGTTCAATTAAGATCGTTTAACATTATTTTTAGATTCATTTCCATCCCGAAATTGGTGGGTGCGTGTAATATTTTGAAAAAATAGGAATAATTATAGGGAAAATGTTTAAGTCTCCTCCTCCATTAAAGATCCAACATGGCATGTACATAATTGACTCGGTCCGGACCTAAATGACTTTTAACATTATAAAGGCGTTTATTATTTTGGGGCGGGGGTGTGCTAAGCATATTTATTTATTTTTAGGTAATGAAGGATTTTAAACTTATTTGGAATGACAGCGGCATATATCATGTGTAGAGAATAGATATCAAGTCAAAATTATTGTATTTGCTTTCGACCTTTATATTATATTGGAAACTGTTTTTGGAGGCGAATTTTTTGTTAACTTTTTATAAGGAGGTGGAGTGTATAGTATATGGAAGTATCCGATCTCAACTACGAATTCCATTCGCAAATCTTGATAGAGAACTGTTACGAGTGGGCTCAGTGGTTGCTGCGTTGACTACTTTGCGAGGGGTTCGAAGTTCGTATCCCACCAAAAATATACATATGTTCTGCGGTTAAGTTTTTCGTGCAAAAAATATAACTTCGCTTACACGAATGTCGAGAGGAGGTAGGCTTTAGTTGGACTACTAATCTAAAGGTCTCAGGTTCAAATCCCGCCGGGGCCAAGTAACACCTAAGTTTTTTTCCACTGCGAACGTCTGACAAACATCCATTAGTCATGAGCAGAGAACGGACTTTTTTGACCTAAAAAATCAAAAACAGGCAAAACTAAAGTGTGAAAAAGGCATAAATGCCTTAAATTAAAAAGGAAACTTTTTTTAAGCATTTTAATAGCACTGTACACCCATATACATTTTAAATTTGTCTGGCAACAAACGCCTGCGATTGTCTCTCAGGAGATCTTTGAAAGAGCTGAAGGACCTCCCCACATGGGCAGAGAAGTGTGGAGCCCAGTTGAAAGATGACACGTGATCGACTGCAACAATTAAAGGAAGTTTAAAGTCAGCGCCACTTAGCTTATTCGGACCAGTCTGCTACGAAATATAAACCTAGATGACAGCGTTAGCACTTACGAGAAAATACCTCACAGATGTCTAACGATTTTTGTCAGACGTATATAGGTACACAGCTGCAACAAATACCAGAGAAATAAAATACTGGAAATTTCACACACGACAAAAAACACTAGCAGAATGTAGATATAGATATTTTGCAAAAATGTTGCTTCGACACGTAAACAAAAATGCGACATTGTAGTCGCATCAGAGTACCTACACTATTGGCGAGATAAGTAACTAGTGCAAACTTCGGTGGTGTTTCGGCGATTTTTTTTTAATTTTATAGTTAAGAAGAAAGTGCACATAAACTTAATAAATATGGCCAAAAAAGGTAGCAAAAACCAATATTGGTAAAAGGGGCAAAAAAGGCAATATGGGTAGAAAAGGCAAAAAAAAATTCTAGGTCAACAAAATCCGTTCACTGGTCAAGAGAAACTTCTCAAATTTGCCGTATGATGTGCTTTTTGCTTGAGGCCGAGGTACGATCGTCGGTGCCAGGGTCTCCCCAAAGTCTCAGGTTCAAGTCCCGCCGGGGCCAAGTAACACCTAAGTTTTTTCCACTGCAAACGTCTGACAAACATCCCAGAGGCATGAGAAACTTCTCAAATTTGCCGTGGGATGTGTTTTTTGCCTGAGGCCGAGGTTTGATCGTCAGTGCCAGGGTCTCCCCAAAGAAAACACAAAAATTTCGGGCGGAGTACAATAGATTTTTAATGCAACTTTTTAATCGTACCTTCTTACAATACTTATTTGGTGAACTGGGGATAGGGTTGCGGTTACGTCAGTGTATTGGACGTCACAGGTCTACGACACCTACTCTTGGATTTCTTCAGTCCTAGGTGGCGGATCGAACCCTTAACGACTCTCGTCCGTTGGGATCTGGGGACGATGGTTTAGTCGTAGTCTCAATATCAAAACTGACGCGGGTCTAAACGGCGGATCGGACCGAATTCGACGACACCACCTCCGTCAGACTGTTTCGGGGTTGACATAATTAAGGGTATATCTTGCGATTGTCCGGCAAAATTTGGGTGGGCAATGGGTATATCTGGTGATTGGCCGGAGATTGTTTGCAGCTTTAGATTGTGGTATTCCCAGAATTATCGAGTATCGAACCTCCCCGACTGGGATTTGCGTGGTGTACTATTTCCTTGCAAGCGGCCGGTGTGAATTAAAACGATGAAAATCAAAATTGTCCAGATATTTATACTCGGCCAGCCGGTCGTGGATGGTGACGTGTTGTTTATGTTGTAATGTGGCCTAATGATACGGCTGCTGGTTGACATGCTGTAATGACGATTAGGGGTCCATTTGAACATCTGCCAGAGTAGTCGATCAGGGGTTAATTTGATAATACTTCGATGATGACATTCAGTGGTGGCGATCAGGGGCCCACTTGCACTCACCGTCAGGGCTTTCGGTCAGGGGTTAATCGGGGAATTTTGCTCGTCACGTTATAGTCGCTCAGATTCAACTTAAAAATGTAGGGCGTACAAGCCAATGGTTGGAGAAGCTAGGTATGGGCCGTTAATGCCTAATATTTATTTTCTTTATTTATGCGCTGTTAACAACAGAATAGAATTTAAGCATAGGAGACGAACCGCATGCTTTTCCTGTTTATGCAGTGCAAAATATTCTACGGACTGTATCAAATATATAAAAATCGGAACCAAAGTTCTGCCTAAGTGATTTCGAACTTATCTAGGGTCTCCAGTTGGCAAATAGAACATACTATCTGGAAAACAATTTTAATATCGGTGACTCGCCTGACTTTCATGTCGGAAAGTCGCGATTTAGTTTAATTTAATAAAAAGCTGTCACATATATTATGTTGGTATAAAAATATCAGTTTTAGCTAAGAGTAAGGCAACAACTCTTAAAATAAGCAAAAAGTAAAAAATATGCGGTTTTTTTTCAAAAATTGCACGAACAATACGACATCGGGGCTTTGCAACGTCATCACAAAAACTTGGCAGCACTGCGTGTGGCCACTTCGGTTGTATGAACCATGCCTTGTTATTTGTGTTATAATACTGAGCGATACCGCAAAGATGGCAAAAAAGTTCTATTAAATTCAGTTCTATTCTATTAGCCGTGTTTATATTCTTTTCAACAAAAACACAACATCAGGATCACATTTAATGATTTATAAACTAGTTCTCACTATTTCCCACTAGGTGTCGCAAGTGTCACTAACTTTATGGAAATTAAAAGCCAACCTTTTTATTTCAACTTGTTTATTGTCCAAGTAAAAGCAGACTGACCAAGAATGAATAAATATCTTCTCCCTTACCAAAACCATCAGCCGGAACGAACATCTTTCGGCAGTTGTTTTTGCCTATTTGAATCCGCGCGATGGTGGCGGTATCAATCGGCAGATAGCGGCGGTGCTGTCAGGTGCTGCCACAACTTGTCATTTTATTCCTGAATTGCCACACCAAAATTGAAATCATTTCAAAAAGCCAAACATTAGCCGTGTTTTATTATTTCTTCTGATCTGTAGATATAGATCTGCCGACGATAACAAAACAGTGTGAATCATCGAACATTTGCACAGCCGAATTTCCAATTTGAAATCTATCCCGGAGTTAACTTAACATGCAATCAAAAGTTTCCATAAAATTAAAATTGTACGCTTTCGGCTGTTAAATATTTTTCGAGCAGATACAGTACCTGGATTGAATTTGACTGCCAAACCTTTTTATTTTTTTTGATAATGGTTCCATGTCTTAAGGACCAATGAAAAAAAGCACAGTAAGGTTAATGGAATAAAAAAATGGTAAATTAATGTTTCGCTTTTTTGAAATGATTTGAATTTTGGTATGGCAACATAATTCAGGAATAAAATGACAACCTGCGACACCTAGTTAAAAATAGTTGGAACTAATTTATAGATCATAAAATATGATCCTGATATTTTGTTGTATTTGTTGTAAAGCATAAAAATTGGGGTGTGGTGCAGTGAAAAGTGGCATAAACCCAAATTGCCCTTATGCCGCTTTGGGGAATTAACGTAAGTTCAATTTCCAGATTTGTCCTCATGTCACGGCATCGTTTAAAATATGGCGTCAGACAAATGTCCACCATTTTGATCGATAGAGACATTGGCTCGTCTTAGCGCGTTTTTCATTACACCACGCAATATTTCTGCTTGCAGGCTCTGCATTTCGTCGCGCATATTCTGATTCAGCTGTCTAATAGTGTCTGCTTAATTAACATACACTTTGTCTTTTAAATATCCCCGTAAAAAAAGTCTGAAAATGCCCAATTTACCGGAACGACGACAAGTTGATACAGATGGATCATTTGCACAGCTTTATCGTTGGCTTCAGTGCGAATATTTCGATGAGCACCTCTTCCAGAACGGTCGGCAACTGAACCCTTTTCCTCAAAACGGTCGACCAAACTCCTAGTCTGAAGGCTGATCTCAAATTAAAATATTGGGGATATTTTTTGCTGCGTCATAACAATTGATTGTTGACAAGAGTAGACAAATTTGTTAATTTCAACGCGTTGTTGTGTACTGTATGTATCCATTCTAAATTTCCAAGAAATCAATTATAATCCGCAAAGAGAAAAAAACAGTTATGTAGGTATATTGGAAAATTTAAATTTTATTTTTGTTTAACATTGATTGGTCTTATTTGGCCCACCCTGTATTATTCATTACAGAACCGAAAATCTAGTTTTCCAATCATTTGCTAGTGCGAAATGAAAGGGACCTACAATTTAAAGTCGAATCCGAACGGTGAATTTAGGAAGCTTCTCATTTCAATTGATACTCTTGGATGTTCGTCGTTCTCAAGAGGTTGGAAAGTGAAAAATGCGCCCACTTTAAAAAAAAAACATGTTACCAACTGGACACATAACCTACATTTTACCCGATGCCACGCCGATTTTTGGACTAGGAAATTGGTTGGGGTTGGGGTATAAAACAGTTTGCCCATACGTGGATAAGTTTATCAACTGTCTTCGTTAGTCCAAGGCATGACTTCTGGACGTATAAGGTGCTTTTGATAACACTAGATATGAATCCATATCAAATGCTTTGTACCATAGAAACATACATAGACAAACCAACTATAAAATGGATCAAAGCGATGCTGGAAAGTCGCAAAATAACTGTAAGGGGCTGCCCACCAGGGGGTGTACGTTCACCCCTCTTGTGGTCCTTGGTCGTCGATAACTTGCTACACAAGATGAGCAATTTGCGCTACACTACAATTGGGTGCGCCGATGATATTGTCATCATTGTTAGGGGCGAAAACTCAATTGGAGTCACTTCAAAAATGAATGCTCTAAAGACAGCCATAAACTGGTGCATCAAGGAATATCTTTCCATAAATCCCAGTAAAGCTGTCATCTTTCCTTTCACCAAAAGAAGGAAATTAGACCTAGGTCTAATCACAATTAACGACACGGTCGTAGAGTATTCCGACGAAGTCATTTATCTTGGAGTAATCCTAGACAAGAGACTTAACTGGAACTCACACATTAATAACAAAATTACTAAAGCTAATAGAGCTTTATGGGCCTGTCGCCGCACATATGGCAGAACTTGGGGAATCTCTCCGAAGATCGTATACTGGATCTACACAGTGATGATAAGACCCATTATAACATACGCTTCCATAGTATGGTGGACAAAATCCACACAAAAGATCCCAATGGAGAAACTCAAAAAGGTCCAACGGCTTGCTTGCATAGGTATCTCCGGAGCCATGCGAACCTGTCCAAAAGCTACCATAGAGGCAATAACAGGACTAACACCTCCACATATACATACAAAAAGTGGCGATCCGCAGTGCAACAAGTCTAATACAGTTAAATCAGATAAGGCTTAACGACCATCCTTAACTTAAGGCCCTTCTCGATGAACTTTCGGAACTTAATATGAACTGCGCGGTCACAGACCGCATTCAAAAAACACTATGCTTCAACAAACAGTCGAGATCCCCAAGAGAGAAACCTGGGTTAGTAATAACCCACCAAACAGCCACAACGGCATAAAGTGGTATACGGATGGGTCTAAAATGAAAACGGGGGTAGGAGCGGGAATATACGGACCAAATAAACGCTTTACGATACCCATGGGAAAAAGTCCCACCGTATTTCAAGCAGAGCTCCACGCCATTCAAGAATGCGCCAGCCTCATTTATTCATCTGGCATAAAAGGAGCAATCATCCATATATTCACGGATAGTCAAGCAGCTATAAACGCCCTTAGCTCGTTCGTTCACAATAGCACACATTGAAAATAGTCAATTATCAACTATGGATTGATCTTCGCAACAAGGCTCCTTTTCTGTCAAGCGCGCCCTCAATTCTACCAACTAGATTTTGGAGCGCAGTCTCGCAGGATTTTCCGCGTTGCATCTGAGATAGTGGATGCAATCGCAAAGCAGTTTTGCGCACGAGAAGCTCGACCAGCCTTTCCATGCTTTTCAGCAAGAAGGAAGTCAGACTGATTGGTCTGAAGGCGAGTGAGTAGTCACTTCTGCCAATTTTTGGTATAAATGCCACTCTAACTGTACGCCAGGGTGTTGAAATGTATGCCAGTGCTAGGACAGCGGTGAAGATTTTCTTCATAGTCGGCAGCAACTGGTTTATACTCGTACATTGCTGCAGCATGGCTGGGTATATTCCGTCCGTACCAGGTGACTTGAAGCCTTCAAAAACGCAAAAGCATATTTAATGGCCTCGTCCGTCACCACGGCCTTCGCAATATACCAGCTACGCCGAGTTGTTTGTCTTGGCTCACTCATAGTCTCGGTAATCGGGGCTGGTTGTGAACCAATTGTTATCTGGTTACCCGGAAAGTGAAACTCCAGCAGATAACTAAGAGTTTCCGCTTTCTTCTCAGTGAAGGTGCCATCAAGTTTTCTAAGTGAGTCCAGTTTGGCTGGTTTGCCCTTTTTCAGAACTTTAACCAACCAGCGTTTCAATCTTTTCACAGAAATTCATATAAGAAGCACTTTTCAATAAACGAATTAGCCTCATATATTCCTTCTGCTTCGATCGGTAGAGATTCCAGTCTGTCTCTCTTTATGAGCTTTCTGGCTTCTATTCGGTTTCTTTGCAGTTCCGAGCTCCACCACGGAACCGGTGTTCTGCCAGAGGGTTTGCTTACTGGGCACGTCAGTTCGAAACAGCTAGTAATGGCACTATTCAGGTTTTGAACAGCATCCTCTACCTTTTGTCTCGTCCTGAGTTTGGTTGGAGTTTTGAGAGTTTTTCCCATTTCCTCACTGAAGCGTATCCAGTTGTTTTTTCTTGGATTCCTCCTCTCCTGCAAAGTTATGGCTTCGCATTCGATTAGTAAGTTACCTTACTGGTCACCATGGTTTAAGATATAATCTAAATAAAATGAAAATAGTAGACTCTCCTGAGTGCCGACTTTGTCTTGTAGAGGACGAGTCAGCTGAACACATATTATGTGAATGTTCAGCCCTTAATGGAATTAGAAAGAAGATCTTTTTCAGGGAACATATGAGCCCCGACGACATAAAGAAATTTTCTACTGGTAAAATTATCCGCTTTACACGGAAAGTAGAAATTCTACAAACTTAAACTTTTTCTGGCCCATGTGGTACAATGGTGGCTCTGCGACATATTCCTTTGGCCTGGAGAAGAACTAGGGCGGTTTTCATTCCCAAACCGGGAAAGGCCGCGTATGACCTTTCCAAAAGCTTCAGGACTATTAGCCTTTCATCATTTCTGTTAAAGGGCCTTGAAAAATTTATTGAAGTACGGCTTAAGAGCATTCCAGCTTTGCTGGGTATTCATGATAGCCAACACGCCTATCAAAAGGCAAGTCCACAGAGACGGCATTAACGGACCTGACGGTCAGAGTGCGCAGGGCGCTCGACCCCAAGATCTATGCTCTTGCTGTCTTCATGGATATTGAGGGTGCCTTTGACAATCCCACCTTTTGCAGAATTGAGTCTGCCTTAACACTGAAAGGCGTCGATTCTACAACTGTGGAATGGATCCTGGAAATGCTTAGGAGCAGAGAACTTACAGCTGCTGTTGGCGGCTGTGTCAGAACTGTGCGCGCTGTTAAAGGCTTTGCGCAGGGCGGTGTACTCTCCGCGACATTGTGGAACCTGTTGGTCGACTCCTTGCTGAGAAGACTTGATGGGGAAGGTCACCCTGTTATTGGGTACGCTGACGATGTGTGTATCATTTTCAGCGGCAGGAGTTTACCAACTCTTTGCGAGCGGATAGAAACAGCGCTCAATAGTGTTGGGAGTTGGTGCCGCGAGCAGGCTCTGCCAGTCAACCCCGCGAAGACTGAGATGATGCTGTTCACGAGTAGAAGGGCAATACCTCAAGTGAGGTGGCCTTACTTCCAGGGCACTCAACTAAAGCTATCAAGCAATTTTAAGTATCTGGGTATTGTTCTAGACCCAAAGCTTAACTTTTCTGAACATTTGGTTGCTAGAATTTCGAAGGCAACTAACATTCTCTGACAGTGCCGTAGGATGTTCAGCAGAACCTGGGGACTTAGTCCCAGGCTGGTTCACTGGATTTACACGTGCATCGTTAGGCCATACCTTATGTATGGTGCGTTTGTATGGTGGGCTAGAGCTCACATCCTCAAACGACGAAGCTACAGCACCTTGCGTGCTTACGCATTACAGGTGCGATTAGAGGAACTCCCACTGCTGCTATGGAAGTGTTGCTCTGTTTACCTCCCTTGCAGTTCCTTGCTCAGAGTGAGGCCAGAAAATCACTATACCGTATGTGTGTACTTTGTAGTACTTGTACGGCAGGTCAATCTCGGCGAAGGGGCCAGATATGCTAGGTACAGAGCTCTCTATGACAACCTACCTGGCCATCGGGGAGGAGCACTTGACACTGTGTACACGAAGCAAGTCTTTGAACGCCGTTTTCAGGTCATCCTTCCTGAACGGCAGGAATGGAACAGTGAGGGGTGGAATGACTTTAGGCCGGGTGATGTCATTGTCTATGCGGATGACTCATTCATTGACGGTATCTCCGGAGCCGGGGTCTAGTCTAGAGACTGTCGGATAAATCTATCTGCAGCCTTGGGTAGACAAACAACTGTTTTTCAGGCAGAAATCTTTGCGATTGCCACTGCCGCCAATATCCTGCTAAGGAGAAGGATTAAGGGTAAAACCTTATACATCTGCTCAGATAGCCAAGCAGCTATCAAAGCTTGTTCGGCTGGCTCTCTCAACTCAAAAATTGTTGAGGAAACCATGGTTAAGCTTAACCGTCTGGGAAGATGTAACTAGGTATCACTTGCCTGGGTTCCTGGGCACACAGGTATCCAGGGTAATGAAAGAGCGGATGCTCTGGCCAGGAAGGGCTCTTCAACAGCCTTCATTGGCCCACAACCATCCATAGGATGCTGCTCATCCGTCCACAAACGTGAAATGAATTCGGCTCTACGCCAACAACATTCCGAATACTGGCATGGCCTGGTCTCATGCAGGTATTCGAAGTAGCTAGTGGACGGTTGAAAAATCAGCAGAGCTAAGTTTTTGCTTGGACTAAACAGGAAAGCCTTGAGATCCTTGATTGGTCTCGTCACTGGTTTCAGTCCTCTTAACGAGCACCTTAAAACCGTTCACATTAGGAGCTCGGGCCTATGTGAGTGCTGCCTAGAGGCGGATGAAACGGCATCTCACTTCATCTGTGAATGTCCTGCTTTCGCCAGAACCAGGCTCAACACTATAGGTAAACAATTCGTCAACGAAGATGAGATGAGGGACATGGAACTTGCTAATATCCTTCGCTTTGCCAAGGCTACTGGCAGGTTCTCACTCACACTGACTCTTACTAATCGCCAATAAGCAGCGAGCGGGCAGCTATGCTGAAGTACAATGGACCAATAGGTCTAAGTGCTTGTCATCTACTGATGACCCCACTGCACATTCAATACAATACAATGCTACAAAAGATCTTTTAGGTCGAAGTGTCCCCTTTTGAATCGCCTTGGCGAGCCAGAAGTTAAATAAAAACATAGGGACGGGCTACAGCCCGCTTGGGCGAACTGTTGGATACCCTATTCTTATTCCTATCAATCATAAGTGGGCGTGACAAAAGTCTAAGTATGGTTGAATTGTTAAGAACGCTCTACATATTTTGTTATATAACATTTAAAGGATTTTATCAAAAAAAACGCTCCCTAGCTCAAACTTGGGTGTTTGAATAAAATTGTTTTATTTAATTGTGGGCGTGTCAGTAGGCGGATTTAAAAAAAATTAACACATGAGCATAAAGGGCCCCTAGAGAGTATATATTATAAATTTCAGCTCCCTAGCTCAAACTTTGGATTTTCAAAAAAATTGTTTTATTTATTTGTGGGCGTGTCAGTGGGCGGATTTTGAAAAATTTTTATCTCGAGCAGTTTTAGGAGTCATAGATCATATATAAAAAAATTTCAGCTTTCCAGCTCAAAATTCGATTTTTTCCAAAATTTTGTTTTTTTTTGAGTTTGTGGGCGTGTCTGTTTGCGGATTTCAAAAATTCGTAAACTTGATTATTTCGGGACCCTAGAGAGTATATGGTTAAAATTTCAGCTCTCTAGGTCCAGTTTAAAGGCCTAATTTTTGCCGACGGACGAACGGACGGACATGGCTAGATCGACATTACTATCGATGCTGATCATAAATATAGTAACTTTTAGGGGTCTACGGGCAATATTAAGGTATGTTACAAACTATGCGTCAAAATTAAAAAAAAATAGTCCAACGCATTGAACCCACAGAAAGACACCCGAATGTATACATGCGTTTACATGCTATTTTAGTTTAAAAATATAAATGCCATGCCATCAAAAAGATGGCTTAAGAGCCTCCTGCACCTAACAGACGCGACCCGTAGAAAGCCCTTGCTACAAAATCACAAGTCCGTTAATTGTGTTTAGTTTTCTTGTTAGGCCCATATTTTGTTCTTATAAACTAACTTCAAAAGCACTCTTATGTTTCCCCCATCGTGTTCGCATTCACCCTAAGTGACAGTTCACAAGTCCTTTGAAATTTTGACAATACCTATTATTAGCAAATCCTTATAATATGTCAATGTGTGCAATACGATATGTGGGTATTCCCTTCAGGGTCAGAGAAAATGGGAACCCCAACCGCAATACTTCCTCCCTTCGGCTGACTGTACTGGCTAACCGAATCCCTTTCATATAAGGATGATTGATGGATCGTACCCCTATAGTGGTATTTATTTCGTATTTTGCTTTTGTTGGGGCGAAAGAGCCTGCAGAAACTGGTTTGGCAGAAAGAGTCAAAGTAAAACCGCTCTCGAATAATTTCTTACCATTAACGTCAGTTTACATTTTAGCGGAACTTAAACACTAATCTCCCTCTAGATGGTTTCGAATCAAGCAATTATTCCTCTGACAGATTAGGAATACCAACGATGTGCTGCACACTATCAATTATGAATCAAAAATCTGCACACAGTGCGAGCATGGTTCTCATGCGCGTTTATTTATTGAAATGCACACTCTCAATATCATATAGAGCAATATCTAATTTCACACTCTACCTCCGGGGTGCTCTACTTTTCGAAATGAGTGACAGTCAGTGTCTTTCCGAATGTTCCCATTTGAATTGTCATATATATATATTTTTTCTGTTCGATGACATTCGCTCTTCTCTAGTAGCAAAAGTGACACCTCACAAATGAGGTGCATATCGTATTCGTAAATGGCCTCGAATCGCATTCATTTTCATGGATATTGCACTCAATTGACACACTACAATTTATGAGAAGTGGAAATTGATAAACTGGAACAAACTTAACGTTGAAAATTATAGTTTTGTGTTTCTTCTTTTTAAATCTAATTTAATGATTAGTTGTTTGTGGTGTGAGTATGATGAGGAAAAACGTTTGAAGGTCAGTGACAGCTTGTGGTACATAACATTCATATTCGTTTCTTTCGTTGTTATCGTGTTGACTTTAACAAAATATTTTGCTGTTGCGTCAAACTCAGGGTTACTGCTCATTGGATAAACTTCTGTTTCAATGTGATAAGCAAGTAAACGCTGATAAAACAGTAAATATTGCTTCCGGAAGGTGACATTCAAGACGTCATTATTTTTCTTAAATTGGGCGCCTTGAATTTGCAAGACAACTACTAGTCCCAACTATTTTACCCTTCCTCATTGATCGAATAACTCACGTCACCATCATTTGACAAGTGATGGAGGTTTAACTAGTAGGGAGCTCGCAGTTGCCTTGCAAATTGAACGAGCCCATTGAGTTTCATTTAATTTCGATATTGCGAGTGATATCCGCATTTCCATTATTTTAATTTGGCTCGAAAGTAGCCACGCACTTGGATGGACTTCTCGAACGCAACCCACTCGATTGGCAAGGCTGTACGTAGGCGAATATGTTTTTTTTATGACTGTGTGTGTGTGCAATAATTTCCAGACCGGAAATTCCTCTTCAGTTTGTTTCGTTCTCTGCCAACATTTTCTGCGTCTATAGGGAGTGTGAGTTGAGTAGTCATACTGAGGGTGCGGACACTGTTCCCAGTTCCCATGCAATTACTCGGGTAAATTGTATCATTCTGATGCGTTTCGAGGGGAGAACGATTCAGAGATACAATACGAATCGAAATGTATTTGCACTGAGGAAATATAGAAGTGGGAAACATTTTCTTTGATTTGTTTTGATGTTGATGGAGGGATGGGTTTTGATTTTTGA
Source organism: Portevinia maculata (assembly GCA_949715645.1). NCBI lineage: Eukaryota > Metazoa > Arthropoda > Insecta > Diptera > Syrphidae > Portevinia > Portevinia maculata. Next base: position 70,441,211 of record OX454527.1, read on the forward strand.
GTAAAGTTATCTCATTTCAAAGTGACTGAATGGACTGCAGGACTTAAGTGAATTATGTTTGGCGAGGGAGGCACTTGAAAGGTCAAACAACTTCAAATGGTTTAAAATGCTTATTTCTACGAGCACTTGTATTATTTTAATTAAATTTTCTCTCGAATTGAAAACATTTCCATGCGTCAGCGTCTCGTTTAATTGCAATGTTATGACGTTCGTGAAATTGGTAGCAAATTTGGAGTTAGTCTCGGTGGTTAATTGGTTCAGGTGTACGTTAGCAGTTTAAACGAGCTTCACTATGGTACTACTTCAACTTGCTGTCAAGCTAGCTATAAATTCTTCCAACGAACTATGCGGTGTTAAGCGAAGGATCTGTCTAGGATTTTAGCGTTGCATTTAAATGAAAGACAATGTTTGAAAATTAAACCTCCGATGCAAATGTGCGAAATAGTTTATTTGTCATTTGCCTAATGCTGTTGGAAAGAATCCTTCTTTCCCTTTAACGACGAGGTTATGATCTGTGCTAAAGATATCATAACCCTTCAACTGAACTGCACTCTGTAGGGTTCGTCGGTTCGACCTCAAAAAATAACGCCAGGCCTGCAGATTTTGAACCACTTCGCCACTGATGTCAATCAAATGCTGGTGTTGCTGCAGTTGTTTCATCCAGAAATTTTAAGGCCTACCACTCCTGCGATTGTATGGAAACGTTTAGTGATATTGCCTATTTTACAGGATTCGTAGGATCTCTCTTTTGAAAGTACCAACTGAGCCGGTCGCGCTCCATTTCCTTTGAGATGGGTTCATTGACGTGAAGGCTTCCTCGATTCTGGGAACTTCTTATTCGATCAGTTTTTGTTACTCCTGCTGTCATGCCAAGCAACTTCATCTGAGCTGCCGTTGATTTGTCCTCATACTTTTTGTACACAGTCCAATATCGTTAACCGTATGTGAGCGCCGGGCGCACAACTGCGGTGTAGAGCCTTTCTTTTGGCTTAGGAGGTATTGTTCGGTCACAGAAGCTGGCTAGCTTTTCACGCCACTTCATCCACCCTGGAGAAGAAGTCCAACATAACCTTGCTGGACGAAACTCAACGAGTTGCATGCCTCAGCATCACCGGTGCACTGAGAACCTCTCCCACTGCGGTGCTCCAAGCCATGCTCCATCTTCTCCCGACTGACATCGTCAGCAAACAGTTGGCTGCCAGCTCAGCAATAAGACTGAGCAGCTAAAAACAATAGAAAGAGCAACACACTGGACACGCCAAAATACTATCGATGTATCGACATCTTCCTAAGGTCACCGACCACCTGCCCACTGAATACAATTTCAACCTAACTACCAACATCTAATCCCAAACAGAACCTAGTGGACACAACGTCACGTTCTACACCACGAATCGCTGTCAATTTTTACGGATGGGTCCAAAACGGAGGACGGGGTCGGTGCCGGAGTCTTTTCTGAAGACCTGGATATTCCCTTCCCTCTCCTTTAACCTTCCAGAACACTGCAGCGTTTTTCCGGCTGAAGTCACCGCCGTCCGCCAAGCTGCTGATTGGCTGTCGGTTAATACGATATAGAAATCAGATATTGTAATATACATCGACAGTCAGGCGGCCATCAAATCCCTTGCATCCAGCACTACGAGATCCAAGGCAGTGAAAGACTGCCGCGCATCTCTTAACGAGATAGCCGGTCAGTAAAGCCTCAGCCTTTGCTGGGTGCCGGGTCACTGTGACATACCAGGGAATTATGAAGCTGACGAACTTCCTCGACGAGGCTCTTCTGGTTTAAACAGCATGAGCGTCACCGACATCGAGGCGACAACGTCTTATGTTAAACACCTCATAGACACCAATGCTGTGAGCGAAGCCAACCGTCGCGTCGTTGGCATCAACTCGACCAGTGCGACACCCCAAGGCTACTCTGGCCGACATTAAATAAATCCAGGCCCATCGGACTTCTGAGGCATAAGAGAGGAACCCTCTCCAAATTAGTAAACGCCCTTACCAGGCACTGTGCTATAGGAAGACATGCTCAAAGGCTGGGCATTCCCTACAATGACTTCTGCAGGAGCTGTAGGCACGAGGAGGAAGAGGAGTCACTTCTTTTGCACGCGTCCTGCACTCGCCAACATTATGAAGGCTACACTGGGTGAATACCTTTTCAATGATCTAAACGATTTCAACGATCTCAACAACGCCTGCACAGCAAAGATTAGCTCCTTCATTCCCTGAGTAAGAGAGTGACCCACCCACCTTACACATCGGCATCACAATGGACCTACCTCTGGTCTAAGTGCATCCTCATAGAGGGCCGGTTCCAACCAACCAAACCACCCTACGCTTACGTGATGATAAATGTCGCTATACTGATTGATTGATCACAGGCGGACCAGTAGAGATGCAGTAAGGTGAGAGGGCTATGACCGTTCTAATCCTGATTATAACCTCGTCGTAAAGATCAGAGAACGGGCTGCACAAGTATTCTGTTTTTTCCCTTCAAAACTTCTTCGCATACTGCAAGTGCTCATTGAAGGGACGTTTGATCCCTGTTTATGATCCATCTCCACCGTCAGCAAGAAAAACTGATGCAGTTTTTAGTCCGCCAGTTTCCTTCAAGCAGATAATCAAGGTGGGCTCAGTGGATAGTTCCACTTCTGACAAACATCCAAGAGTATTAATTGTCATGAGAAGCTTCTTAAATTGGCCGTTCGGATTTTTAAAGATGTTTGCCGACGCTTCGTGAGGTTTCATGCAATTGGAAGTCAACCTAAGCTTTTTTTCTTCTATCACTATAAGTGATGATTTGCCTTCTTTGTTTGACGAACACACAGAACTATAAGACCGTTGTACCTGCGTATGCCTAGGACAGCGTTGCCATTTTTTTGGTTTTGCCAAGTCGGGATTTTGGAACTTTTTGCGTGAAAACAGCGGGATTCTTTCGTCGAAAGCGGGACATAGTAAAAAACGTACATAATCAGAAGTTTTCAAATATTTATCTTTTTATTTGAATTAAAATTACGTTTACGTGACAATAAATAGCAAAAATAGTCATAGAAAATGTATTTTAATAAACGTATAATATTTTAAATCACCCTATCGTTAAATAGATGAGTCTTATTCGTCTTCAGGATAAAAAAAAAATCAAAAATCCAAACCAAAAAGGTTTTATTCATTAGAAAAATGTGGCGTTCTAAAAAAATAGTCTGTGGAGTGAGTGTTACAAATTGCAACTTACAATAAGAGAATAATTATTTATAAGAATTACTTATTCATGATATTTCTGTGAAGATTTAACTTCTTTTAAAGTTTCTTTTTTCCCTTTAATAAAGATGAAGAACTCTTCACAGGATAGCTGTAGATTAAACTGGATGAGTAATTCTGCTTTCATTAAATTTACGGAGTATTTATTTCTGGCATCCGACCATTTTAAATTCATCTGGGAAAAAACGCGTTCGTTACCTAATATGAAAGACACTAGTTTGAATATATTCCTGGTATCTTTTTTTGGAAACTGTTGAAAGAGCTGGTGCCATTTCTGTGCGGTGGTGGCAGTGGTGTCTTTGCAATTTCCTACATATACGTCCAACGATGATTTTAGAAAGTTAAATTCTTCATATAAGTTATCTACCGAAATATCGCCTGTCAATTTTATTAAAGATACAGCATTTTCAATCATGTCAAAACTAACTTCACTTTCCAGGTTTATGAATTTAAGTCTAGAAAAAATATTTTCATCTGAAAAATTATAACGTTTGTTATTGTTGGCAATTTGTGTAAAATTGTTTTTAACTCTTCGATGGCTTTGGTCCGTTCAGATTCAATCAATTTATTTAAAATCTGTTTTGTCTGGTAGCCGAAAAACCCATCCTTTAGCCTTTGAGTCAACCTTGAGCGGAAGAGGCACAATGACTCATGCATTTCTGTTATGGCAATATCATTTCCCTGAGACTCTGTTATTAATGTACCAAAAGCACTCATCACATTATGAATAAAATGCAAGTAGGCTAGAGTTTTCGTTTCCTCTGCTTCAGAGTAAAAAAATCTTTTCAATGGCTTTCGCACATGATTCTTGCTTATCAAAGTAGCTTTTCAAAGCAGGCCAAACCTTGATTACTCTCTCAACAGCAGGACAGAGTGACAGAAATCTTGTATTTACGTGACGTAATAATTCGACAAACTCCATTTCCGTAGTTTCAAATATCTTCTTCAATTCCGCACGACGTTTAGCTGAATGTGAGAAATGGCCGTATATTTTTAAGATGATAGCTTCTACTTCGATGTCTAATCTATCACATGCAAATTTGCTCATGTTATGCAAGATGTGAACTAAACAATTACAGCCATATTAATAGAAAAACACTATTCGCTCCTTAACATACGAGTTAGCTGGCACGCGGATAGCGAACTTGTCCATATGATAACTTTTCTGATTAATAAAAATATGTTTTCCCTGTGTTAGCTGTTTGCTCTTTATCACCTACAATACAGCAGCACTTCACCTACAATACGGCAGCACTTTACCAAACTATATTCAAAAATCGAGTGTATCTGTCATATTTCATCAATTGACACTTATTTCTGTGTATTCCATTCCAATACTATGGTACTACTATGGACTCAACGCATTATGAAAGAGTAATATGCCCAAATGGGAGTCAGTGTTCTCTCTCATCCTCTCAATGTTTCCACACATACATGCGCATCCTCTCAATTTGTGAATGCATGAACTACAATCTGAGAATGTGTGAAGTTATCCGCTCCTTATACGCCGAATTCGGTGAGTTAAGTTATCCACTCGTTATCACATGTCAGTGAAAGCTAACACACGTTTATTAATCAAGAATTAACACGTGTGCTAGTGCTAACTCGCCGCTATCCGTTGTTTATTAATACGGGGGTTAGATTTTAATATTTTTTCGTTTTTGTCAACGGGATTCATGAAAACAGAATTATTTCCCCGAAAAGCGGGACTGAGGCTGTCCCGGGCGGGACATTTAATTTTGATTTAAAAATCTGGCAACGCTGGCCTAGGATATCTTTACTCGAAAAGTTACTGGTGTTGTACACCAGACCTCCATGGCAATCCTCATAGTCTCTGTTTGGCTTGCCGAAATGTCCGTTCTAATCTCTGCGAACAAAAAAAATAGCTCGTCCTTTGAGATGTTGTTGTGTGTGCATTTGGAATCGATGATACTCTTCTTTAATGGATTAGAAATTACCTTTCGGACCGTTCAGTTCAAGTTGTTTTGGACGGTTTCAAATCTGCCAATTACCAAATAAATGGTGGTGTTCCCCATGGCTCTGTGTTGTCTCCGATTCTCTTTCTCTTGACTCTCTTAGTCATCGTCACAATGTCTCCTGCCTTTCGTTATTTGATCGTTATTATCACCATAAGTGCTCAAACGAAATAGCCAGTTTTATTCCTCCTCTTGAACATTTCAACCGCAATACCCGCCATGCAAGGAATGCTTATCACTTCACCCCAGAACACAGGTTTGTCCGGACGTGCAAAGGAGTTCAAAGAATCTTTCCTCAGCCGTATAACACGAATGTGGAATACTCTTCCACACATTGTTTTTCCTTCACATTATAGCCTACAAACATTTAAAACCAACGTGTATTGGCAACTCTCCTTTTCTTCTCACCCTAATTTCCTTAACGCCCGCGCTGTGGAGCTATTACATTATAAGGGTCCCAACAAATCCCTTTCGTGCGTGTATGTATATTATATAAAAAAAAAACTAACACAATGGACAAACCCTTATAAACTTTACATTCAGAAATTTGTGCAAATTTGTCGTTTTAAATTATTTTCCGGCATTTTGTGTTTTCGGAATTTTAGATTTTTGGGGTTGCGACTGTTATAGCAATAAAGAAAAACTGTTAATAAATAGAGCCGAACTCATCATAGGAACGAACCCTTATGGATTCGTCATGTCTGTCTGTCTGTATGTCCGTCCGTATGTCACAGCCACCTTTTTCCGCAACTATGTATAAGAACTATACTGTTGAAACTTGCTAATTAGATGTATTCTGAGAACCGCATTAAGATTTCCACACAAAAATAGAAAAAAACATAGGGGCGGGCTACAGTCCGCTTGGGCGAACTGTTGGATACCCTATTCTTATTCCTATATCTCATAAGTGGGCGTGACAAAAATTTAAAGGATTTTATCGAAAAAACTAAGCTTTTGTAAATAAAAACGCTCCCTAGCTCAAACTTTGGTTTTTCAATAAAATTGTTTTATTTAATTGTGGGCGTGTCAGTAGGCGGATTTAAAAAAAATTTAAGTATGAGCATAAAGGGCACCTAGAGAGTATATACTATAAATTTCAGCTCCCTAGCTCAAACTTTGGACTTTCAAAAATAAAAAAATAAAAATTGTGGGCGTGTCAGTAGGCGGATTTTGAAAATATTTACACATGAGCATAAAGGGCCCCTAGAGAGTATATACTAAAAATTTCAGCTCCCTAGCTCAAATTTTGGTTTTTCAAAAAAAATATTTTATTTAATTGTGGGCGTGTCAGTGGGCGGATTTTGAAAATTTTATGTCCCAAGCAGTTTTATGGGCCAAAGATCATATATAAAAAATTTCAGCTTTCTAGCTCAAAATTCAATTTTTCCCAAAATTTGTTTTATTTAATTGTGGGCGTGTCAGTGGGCGGATTTTGAAAATTTTATGTCCCAATCAGTTTTATGGGCCATAGATCATATATAAAAAATTTCAGCTCTCTAGCTCAAAATTCGATTTTTTCCAAAATTTTGTTTTTTTGAGTTTGTGGGCGTGTCTGTGGGCGGATTTCAAAAATTCTTAATCTTGATTATTTCGGGACCCTAGAGAGTATATGGTTAAAATTTCAGCTCTCTAGGTCCAGTTTAAAGGCCTAATTTTTGCCGACGGACGGACGGACGGACGGACGGACGGACGGACGGACGGACGGACATGGCTAGATCGACATTACTATCGATGCTGATCATAAATATAGTAACTTTTAGGGGTCTACGGGCAATATTAAGGTATGTTACAAACTATGCGTCAAAATTAATATACCCCTAGAATAGGGTATAAAAACAATAAATTTTGGGGGTTCCCAATATGTACTTAGAATTGAAACTCAATTTTTTTTTTTCATCAAACCCATATGTGGTATCTATGGATAGGTCTTCAAAAATGATATTGAGGTTTCTCATATCATTTTTTTCTAAACTGAATAGTTTGCGCGAGAGACACTTCCAAAGTGGTAAAATGTGTGTCCCCCCTGTAACTTCTAAAATAAGAGAATGATAAAACAAAAAAAAATATATGATGTACATTACCATGCAAACTTCCACCGCAAGGTTTGAACGAGATCTAGTAAGTAGTTTTTTTTAATACGTCATAAATCGTAAACCGCAATTTACTATTCATTCAATCAACTCAAATATAAAAACATAAGGACGGGCTACAGTCCGCTTGGGCGAACTGTTGGATACCCTATTCTTAGGGGATAGCCCTCATAAGTAAGCGTGACAAAAGTCTAAGTATGGTTGAATTGTTAAGAACGCTCTACATATTTTGTTATATAACATTTAAAGGATTTTATCAAAAAAAACGCTCCCTAGCTCAAACTTGGGTGTTTCAATAAAATTGTTTTATTTAAATGTGGGCGTGTCAGTAGGCGGATTTAAAAAAAATTAACACATGAGCATAAAGGGCCCCTAGAGAGCATATATTATAAATTTCAGCTCCCTAGCTCAAACTTTGGATTTTCAAAAAAATTGTTTTATTTATTTGTGGGCGTGTCAGTGGGCGGATTTTGAAAATTGTTTATCCCGAGCAGTTTTAGGAGTCATAGATCATATATAAAAAATTTCAGCTTTCTAGCTCAAAATTCGATTTTTTCCAAAATTTTGTTTTTTTGAGTTTGTGGGCGTGTCTGTGGGCGGATTTCAAAAATTCGTAAACTTGATTATTTCGGGACCCTAGAGAGTATATGGTTAAAATTTCAGCTCTCTAGGTCCAGTTTAAAGGCATAATTTTTGTCGACGGACAGACGGACGGACGGACATGGCTAGATCGACATTACTATCGATGCTGATCATAAATATAGTAACTTTTAGGGGTCTACGGGCAATATTAAGGTATGTTCCAAACTCTGCGTCAAAATTAATATACCCTTAGAATAGGGTATAAAAAAATGGAAACTGGCAAAGGTAGTCCCAATACCAAAGGCGGGAAAGCCTCTTGATAAACCTCAAAGTTACAGACCTATAAGTTTACTTAGTAGTGTTAGTAAGATTTACGAAAAAATCCTAAAAGAAAAAAATATCAAGTTTATTGAGGATCATAAACTATATCCCGATGAACAGTTTAGTTTTAGGCGTGGTACCTCCCATCAAGTTTTAAGATTGTGCTATATTGTTAAAATGAACCGTCCAATAGGAAGATCAACTGGTATGATCCTACTAGGTATTGAAAAAGCTTTTTATTCTGTCTGGCACAATGGACTTATATACAAAATGATTAACCTAAATTTCCCTTTGTTCCTGTGTAAAATCATCCAAAGTTTCGTAGCAAATCGTCGTTTTATTGTGCATGTAAATGGTAGTGTATCAAAGGTAATAAACTTTCACACAGGTTTGCCCCAAGGCTCAGTTCTTGGGCCAGTTCTTTACAATCTGTACACATCCGACTCTCCTCTCCTCTTTCAATGTGAAGCAGCATTTTATGCCGATGCCACGGCTATTTCATCGCATGAGTTCAGTCTATATATTGAGACGAATCTTAACAATGCGATTGAGACGCTGCAAAACTACTACACAAAGTGGAAAATAAAACTAAATGCTGAAAAAACACAAGCTATCTTTTTCACACGAAAAAGAAGACTTTGTTTTCTTCCAGCAAACCAACTGCTTGTCAATGGGTATTCAATTTCGTGGAAGTCTTCTGTAAGATACTTGGGACACACTACGCAAACACTTAACAAAATAAATATTGGCGTAAAAATATTATATCCATTTATAAATAGGAAATCATCACTTTCAAATGAAAACAAAATATTTATTCATAAAACAATTTTTCAATCCATCTTATTGTACGGCTGCCCGGTTTGGGGTGATTGTTCTGAATGTCACATTAAAAAGTTGCAAATCGCACAGAACAAATTATTAAAAATGAGGCTTAACCTTCCATGGCATCACTCCACGGTAGATCTACATGCAAGAGCAAACGTTGAAATGATCTGCTTCAGAATACGCAAACTAATAGAAACATTTAAGATCAGATGTGATATCACTGACAATCCTCTTATTAATCAATTAAATATTGCATATCACCTACCTCACTGATATTAACTAACGCAATATTCAACTTTTTGTCAATTTATTTGTATTTTATCTATTTATCTCTATATTACATTACTATATTGTTTGTCAATTTGATATTATCTATTTATTTACTCAAATGTATCTCCTTTTTGAATTCATTTATGTTTATTTGTTTATTTACTTATTTATTCATTTGTTCACTTATTTATTTACTTATTTATTTATTTATTTACTTATTTATTTATTTATATATTTTTTATTTACTTATTTATTTATTTATTTATTTATTGATATATTTATTTATTTACCTATTAAACAATTTATTTATTTATTTATTTATTTAGGTATATATTTGTTCATGTAGATATACATATATTATTTATTGATTTATGCATTCATGTCAATTTTATTTATTATTATCTTTTTTTGTCTCCTTAATTTGAGGTTTTTAGTCGTTATTTTTCCTCAAAAACAAACATTTTTCTAATTTAAGTTAATTTTTGTCACTTGTAAACTTTTTTCAGTAGAAAGATGTCATATCTCTGTATTTAAATTATGTATATTGTGCTATAACAAATTGTAAATTAAAAACGAAATAAAATATCTTATATCTTATATATATAGTAAGTAGTTTTTTTTAATACGTCATAAATCGCAAACCGCCACTTATCTATTATTAAAACATCGATCAAAGTTACGAGTACAACGAACTACATGAACTTTTATATGATGTTACTTGCTGCTACGGAATCCTTCATGGGCGAGTCCGACGCGCACTTGCTTTTTTTTCTGATGAAGTTGAACAGAAAAAAGTTGAATACGGAATAATTAAAAAATTGTGTTTCTAGAAAACTAAGTTCAATTGGAATTTTTTTTTGGGTGGCAGAATGAAATAAGGCCCAATGCAAAATGGTAACAAAAAAATTAAATCCAATAGTGACCCCAAGCAGGGCAGCATGCCGCCCCATGCACATTGCACTGTTTATAGATCTACTTGTGATCCTTTACTATATTCACACGTTTTAAGTGTTCCACCAGTTTTGTCCTTGAAAATTGATCGGAAAAGGGTTAAGTCCCATTACCCTGCGAAGCGGTCCACCCAAACACTGTTTGATTCAAAAATGAAAGCTGTGCAAAATCGCCTCAACAAAAATGAAAAAAGGCTCCAAAGCATAGCAAAATCACCCCGATCGGACTACAAAACTTTTTGTTGTTTCCTATAGAATTTTTGGGGGCCATTCTGCATTATCCCTTTCAGCACCATATAACACGTTTGTGCGGGTAATATTGACTCATTTTCTTATTCGAGTTTTGCTATGTTCTAGTTCGTTTAGCCAAGTTTTTAGTACCAACACCATCATTTGTTTGGTTTTCTCGTACTTTTTATATCCATTTCAGTGTTTGCTCAATTTTTGTGCCGAGAAGACCCGATAGTAAGTATAGGTTTTCTATATTCGGCAATATTTTGGAATAAATATTTTGTATAATTATAAATTAATAATAAATGAACATATAATACAAAATTACAAACATTTCAAATTCTGCAACGAAAATATACGCATTTAAAAATTGACCCGTACAATTGTGCTACTTGGCTCTCATTATATGCGTTTTTTAAAATTTGAGCCGCACGAGGGAGCTACCGACTGCCCTTTTATGCTTGATTGACCAAGGACCTCTGACCTCTCTTGGAGTATGATCGATAGGACCGGGTCCAATTGTAGTTCTGCTATTAATGAAAATTTTGCAAGGGAACTCCCTTGTGTTGATCGCTATTTTACTTCTATAAATTTACTCGACCGATTAAAATACTTTATAATGACAAGAATTGAGACAATTCAAGTAAATCGCCTCAAGGCTGTAGAATTTAAAACTGACGGAACAGTGAGTCGAGGAGAATTCTGATCAAAGAGTTCGAGCTGATGGAAGGATTGTAGTAGTTAAATAGAAGGATAACGGAATCGTCGCAATGACATCTACTGCATTTGGAAAGGACCCGATGCAATCCGTCTCAAGGTGGAGCAAAAAGAGACATCTTGGATTAATATGACATGTCATGTACTTCTGGACCGATTTTGACCTAGCTTCACAGAAACACTCGCGAGTCTATACCGATGATTTCCCAAAAATGTTAGCTCAATCGGTTCGGCGGTTTTGAAGTCTATTAATCTCAAACAGATACACAAATCTCCATTTTTAAATATGCAGAAGATACAAAAATTAATTTAAAAAAAAACTACATTATTTGTGTATTAAAACAATACCAACTCACCCATACTTTTTTGGGGATTCTAGAAGCCCTACGTCAAAATAATTTCATGTTTTTACTTATATACAATAAATGACTAAAATTCCAATTTTCAACTAAATGCACAAGCTTTTTAACTTGTCGATACTGAAAGGGTTATGGCCAAACTCCATGGAGTATTTTTGGATAAATTCGTTTTATAATTCACAAGTTACATTTTAAGACCAAGATTTGAGTAATCTAGTATGGCTATGATTGTGACAATAGGATCTTCGACTCCCAGCCTCCAGGTTCGAGAAGGCAAAGAAGACCTACCATCGCGGATGCCAGAGCGCTTGCTCTCGTAGAGATGAAAGTCTGTAGTGTGTCAGGCAGAGACCCTTCACGGGTCGGGAGCCACTTAAGAAATTAAGTACTATGATTGGGACGAGCAGAATGCGCATCTATAACTTGTCAATAACGCCACAGTGGCTTGCAGATTTGTAGGTGTCACTTCGTTGGCATTTTTCAAAAAGCAATTGTTAACCAATTGTTCATGCTGACAAACTACAAGGTGGCGCAAAAGTTGTCAGGTGGCGCAAAAGTTGTCACCCGATGTTCTTTCGCTGTAATTCTTTTTATGAATGAAAAACTTTGGTTCTGCTTTTGGATTATGTTAAGTCTTAAGTTTTTTCTGTATAGTTAACTTCACAAATGTCAAAGTAGAATTTACATTTGCCGCCATTTGCAAAAATTATAGCTTCTTCCGATAGGATGATGACTTTTGCGCCACCTTGTAGAATCGGCAAAAGTATATACCCCTGAGGAACTTGTGTTTATGGCAAAGAGAATTTGTAATTTCCTGGTCTCGGATTTTCAAAGAAGAAAATTGAAAAAATGTGCTCAGCTTTACATAGTTACTTACCAATTTTAAGAATCTCTTTATAGTTTATTTATTCAAATAATTACTTTGAAACTTTTACAATATTCATTTATACTTATAATGGGTTTATTTATAAGTCACTTGGTTTTCTGTTTTCAAAAGAAGTTCATGTCCGGTTGGCAATGGACGTAAAAAATTGTGTCATCAGCAAAGTCCTTGGAACTCAAATTTTTCTTCTGTTATAGTTCAAATTGAAAAGTTGGCAAATGATGAAATGAGAGGATTTGTCGCAGTTCTCAAATAAACTGCTCATTATAATTGTAAGTTTAGCCTGCTGTCAATCATCTGAGTTCGAATATGTTATATAATTGGGCAATCCTTCATTCCCTATAAAAATGTTTTTCTAGGAAGAATAAAAATTACAAATAAACGCCAACACACAAGTCCTGACATTATGTAAAATGTATCTAAATAATAATAATAAATTCCAACTTACTTTTAACTATTTCTCCATGGCAGAATTATACAAACATTCTAAGTACAAATATTATACAAACTAAAACTAATACGCAAACGACAACAATGGATCGAAACAGTTCAAGTGTATCCATATTGCCCAGGATAGAAATATGTATTACTTTATAAAAGCGTTTTCTTTTGACTTTTTTTTCGAAATAAAAACTAAAATTTTGTGCTTATGAAAATTCCCAATGCTGTTCCGATTCATAAGGTATCAAAGTGGAAAATTTAATTGCTGTGAACGACTACGAAATGACGTCCTTGGCTCTTCAGCAACACCTCTGCTAACAGCTGCAATATTTCCACTCAAACGACCACTACGATGATAGGCTTTACTTCTCTGATCTTGAACCGAACCAGTTTCTTTAAATTTATGAACGATAAGCTTAATAGCACGGTTTGACGGAGCATTTACTCTACCGTATTTTGAACGAAATTTTCTTTCAACTTTTGCAAAACTTTCACCATACAGTAATGTCTCGCTAATCCGAATCAAAGATTGCAATTGCAAAGAAATTGCACTATTAGCTTTTCTTGACATAGAGGGTGCTTTTGATAACACTGGTTATGATTCAATATCAAATGCTTTTATTCACCGGAAGGTAAACCTTCCCACCATAAACTGGGTAAAAGCGATGCTCGAAAGTCGGAAAATTACTGCTTCGTCAGGACAGACTTCAGTATCAGTATCAGCTATAAAAGGCTGTCAACAAGGAGGAGTTCTATCACCCCTCCTGTGGTCTTTGGTCATAGATGACCTACTTCAAAAACTAAGTAATTTAGGCTACGACATAATAGGGTACGCCGATGACTTGGCCATCATTATTAGGGGCAAAGAATCAAACGTAGTTACTTCACGTATGCAAAACGCCCTTAAGATAGCTATAGACTGGTGCGTCAAGGAACATCTCTCCATAAACCCCAGTAAAGCTATCATAGTTCCTTTCACAAAAAGAAGAAATCTCAACTTAGCCCAGATTTCACTAAATGGCACGTCCATTGAGTATTCCGATGACGTCAAATATCTTGGAGTAATCCTGGACAAAAGACTAAACTGGAATTCTCACATCATCAACAAAATCACTAAAGCTAACAGAGCTTTATGGGCCTGTCGCGCACATATGGCAGAACCTGGGGAATCTCTCCAAAGATTGTCCACTGGATCTACACAGTGATGATAAGACCCATTATAACATACGCCTCCATTGTATGGTGGACGAAATCCACACAAAAGGTCGCAATAGAGAAGCTCAAAAAGGTACAACGGCTTGCGTGCTTTGGTATCTCCGGAGCCATGCGAACCTGTCCAACGGCTGCCATAGAGGCAATAACAGGTGTTACTACTCTCCACATATACATTCAAAAAGTGGCGATCCGCAGTGCAATAAGTCAAATACAGTTAAACGAGATAAGTCTTAACGATCATTCGGAACTTGAGACCCTTCTCGATGAACTGCCAGAACTCAACATGAACTGCGCGGTCACAGACCGCATCCATAAAACACTATGCTTCAATAAGCGGTTCTCCACGGAGATTCCCAAGAGAGAAGCATGGGTTAGTAATAACCCACCTAACAGCCACAACGGCATAAAGTGGTATACGGATGGTTCTAAAATGGAAGTGGGGGTAGGAGCGGGAATATACGGACCAAACAAACGCTTTACGATACCCATGGGAAAAAGTCCCAGCGTATTTCAAGCAGAGCTCCACGCCATTCAAGAATGCGCTAGCCACATAAATTTATCTGGTATAAAAGGTGCAACCATCCATATATTCACGGATAGTCAAGCAGCTATAAACGCCCTTAGCTCGCATACGATTGACTCCAAATCAGTCATGTACTGCTTCAACACCCTACAGGTACTCGGAACAAGTAACAAGACCAAGCTATGGTGGGTTCCGTGTCATGTCGGGGTGGAAGGTAACGAAAAGGCCGACGAACTGGCCAGAAAAGGTTCGGAAACACCCTTCATAGGTCCCGAACCCTTCTGCTGCACTCCTAGATCAGCAGCAACGGCAGCAATAAAAAGCTGGGAATACAGAAAATGTATCCATCTTTGGGAAAGCATCCCAGGTTTAAGACAGACCAAACAAGCCATTCGGCCTTTCAATAAAAATGCCAGCAAATGCCTAAACCTAAACAGGCATGATATCAAAAACTTAGTAGGTTACCTTACTGGTCACCATGGTTTAAGATATCATCTATACAAAATGAAAATAGTAGACTCTCCTGAGTGCCGACTCTGTCTTGAAGAGGACGAGTCAGCTGAACACATTTTATGTGAATGTCCGGCCCTAAACGGAATTAGAAAGAAGATCTTTTTCAGTGAACAAATGTGCCCCGAGGACATAAAGAATTCTTCGACTAGTAGAATTGTCCGCGTTACACGGAAAGTGGAAACTCTACTAGTCTAAACTTTTCTGGCCCACACGGCACAAAAGATCTTTTTTTTTTTTTAGGTCGAAGTGCCCCATATTTAATCGCCTTTGCGAGCCAGAATTTAAAAAAAAAAAAAAAAAAAAAATCCGAATCAATTATTGGAAGGGGGTATTCGGATTATCGAAAAATTCGGACTAATGAGTACAAGACGGGAACACTAAAAAATTGCTTATTTAACGATAATAATCTTTATTTACTACAGCTTAAAGTTAAAATTCAGTTCAAAGACATTATGTACGTTTGTAAAAACAAAAATGGCTTAAGAAAAAATTTAAAAGAAATCCATAAATTAGATATTTTTCATCTATGAGAATTTTTATACAACAATTTAATGTCATATAATCTACGCTTACACTGCTTATGTTATTTTAATCGCAAAATCAGTGATAAATATTTGTTTTTTCATTTGCATTTGCAATGTCATCAAAGCCTTTTGTTTGAGATTTTGCAGAGCCAATATGTCTGAAGCGGAGGCTTCGTTCCAACGCCCAGTTTGTAGAAACATCTAAGGCAGTGATTGCATCTTCATGCTTTGTCTTCTCTTGATGCTCGTGTACTGCCTCTTATTCGTCGCTTTCTACAACTGTGCTATCCTGGATGTTGTCCTCGTTCAGCCAATCGATAACTTCATTAGCACTTAAATGAATTCCACACATACCTTCGATAGTTTATGTAAAATTTGCCATTTCAGAATTCGATATACCGTTTGGTTGATCCATTAGTCGAGCCAGCGGAATATCGTCCTCGACATCCCACTTATCTGACTCAGTGAAAGATGGCAAGATTTTCCAGCAATTTTTTATCGTTTCCTGTGACAGCCCCTTCCATGCACTGGCCAAAACGAAAATGGCGTCTTTTAACGTTATGCTTTTTAAAACAGTTATTTCAGCATTTTGGTTCATAACGTGAGACAACAGACTGTTTTTTGTAGTTTAGCTTCGTTATCCTTATTACATTCTGATCCATGGATTGGATCAGGGACGTACAGTAAGCTCATTTGCTGGTGGGTGGGATGGCGCATTGTCCAATAGCAGCAACGCTCTTTCCGGTAGTTCATTTGCACGCATAAAACGTTTCACCTGAGGCACGAGCGAATTGAAAAACCACTTTTTGAAAACTGTGGATGTCATCCAGGCACTTGCAGTAGAATCGTATTCCACGGGCAAATTCGCTGCACCAAAGGAACGTGGTTTCTTTAAATTTCCAATCACTAACATTTTCAGTTGATGTGTGCCTGTTGAGTTAGTGCAGGCCAGGAAAGTAAAACGCTCTTTGCTTGTCTTTCGTCCAGGAGCTATTTTTTCGGTAGAGCCTACTAGAGTCCTTCCAATATAGACCACTCTCATCAGCGTTATAAATTTGGAACGGGTGAAGTTCCAGCTCTTTTATTTTGCGGGAAAAGTTGTTCTGGAACTCGGTGGCAGCATTTGAATCAGCAGAAAGTTTTTCCCGCAAATTTTGAGATTTCGGATGCCAAAGCGTTTTCTGAAATTTGCAATCTATCCTCGGCTTGCATTAAAGGAACGTTCAACACCATAAATGTCCCGGAAAATTATGTTCGACTTCATCTTCAATAAAAGAGACAGGAGCGTTTTTTTCTCTCTGTTTAAGAAACCATTCGTGTAACCTTTTCTCCATTTCTAGGTACTCCGCAGATTTCGTTGCTTTTATCTTTAAAATTTTTGCACCACTTGCTGAAACAAAACTGTAAAAAGAGAAACAAATTTCGGTAGCACAAAATATCCAGTTTACGAATTTAACCCTAACCTCAAAATACTTCTCTTATTGCGTTTAATATCAGATATTGTGGACGCGCCAACACCGCAGTCCCTAGCTACGAACTTTCCGCAAACACCACTTTTTTTTAATAATAATTTCACTTTTTTGTTGTAATGTTAGCGTTATGTGCCTCTTTTTATTCGCCATTTCCAAACAAAATTAAATAAACGAAACAATAAAAAACTTAGAAACTTCTGTTAGCACTTTGAATAAACTCCTGAGCACGTGCTAAACCGACAGAAATAAGATCCTACTGCTACCAAAGGAGCGAAGGAAGAACGAAAAATGCGTAAATACCTACGAGTACATGCATTGATAACAACTACTGGGTCACAAAACGACAAGGTTACTGTTAAAACTAAAATTACTGTAAAAACCAAAGCGTTTGTATGTTTTTAGTAGGAATTCGGATAACAGCGTACAAGAATTGGGGCTGATTCGGATTGTAGAGTACATAATGAGGAAAAATATTGATTCGGATTAGCGCGATATTCGGATTACCGGTGATTCGGATTACCGGTGATTCGGATTAGCGAGACATTACTGTATTTAAAATAAGTTTTAATAATAAAAACACGTTGCTTAATAGTGTACGGATCCATTTTAGCTAACGGGAATGTATTTACTTCATATCGGAAAAAAATTCGGTGTAATCTTAGCTGTAAAAAAAGTCGTGGTCAATTTAAAATGATACGTCAAATTTGAACACCCTTTATAATAGACAGCATTGATATACCAATGTCTTCTGCTAGGTACCTCATCCACGCCGCACAGTGGCGCATTTGGACTTTTTTTGATTCCAAAAATCATAGCTCTTAAACAAATAAAGATATCGTGATAATTTTTTTTTCAGCTTGAAGGAAATTTCCAAAGCTATACATTTTGTGAATTTTTAGAAAAAATATTTACAGGGTGTTTCAGAATTTTTTGCTGAAATACGACTTTCTCCCAATAGGAAATGGACTTAATATTTTACCTCAAAAACTGTCAATAGTAAACAACTGAAGTAAAAACAGGGTGTCTTAAAGTCAAACCACTTAACCAACGACCATACCACGTCGAGGTAATCGGTTCTCGTCAGATCACCGTAATTAAACGACGTTGGGCGCGGTTAGTACGTAGATGGGGGACCGTTTAAAAACATCCGCGTGTCGTTGGCCAGTCCCATCTACAGAGTTGAGGTAGATCATACATACGTATCACAATGGACCTAAATTGGTCTAAGTGTGCCGGCTTCTGCCGACAGCCACATAAACCTAACCTAACCTAACCTAAAGTCAAACGAAGTCGCAGTGGTGCATACAAGTAAACAAACAATAATTTGTTGAAATATTTCTGCATGTGTGTCTAAAGCGTTTTTTTTTTATTATTTTACTGCACATTAGAGTTAAAATATACTACTTCAGTGGTACATTTTAAGTCAAGGTATAGAGAAAGTATGTAAAGTGCTATAAAATAATAAAATTTAAGAAAAATGCTTTACAGGGTGTTCCAGAATTTTATGTTAAAAAGCCCAGCCGATCCATTACAGCCCCACTTGCTTTGTAACGTCAGACTTTTTGGAA
Source organism: Portevinia maculata (assembly GCA_949715645.1). Lineage (NCBI taxonomy): Eukaryota > Metazoa > Arthropoda > Insecta > Diptera > Syrphidae > Portevinia > Portevinia maculata. The sequence continues at coordinate 70,459,932 of OX454527.1, forward strand.
GTCCAATTAATTCCTGTTCACTCTCGGCTTCCAAGATTCTTCTTGTTGTGTGATCCAAGGTGTATTGAAGGCTGACTCTGGCAGATGTTTCTGTTACTTCACAATTATCTGGAACTAATGCTTTTTTCGTGAGTGTTATGGTCTTATAAGATAGGAGAACATTTACGTTGTGTCTCATTAAGGAACTTCTTAAAATTCCCTACTTTTGTTTTGTTAGTCCCAGATCCTTAAACAAGGCTAAGGCGTGTGCACTTTCATATGTGATGGGATCTCTATGAGGAGTGCGAATGCTTTCTCTAATCCTTTCAAGTCTTAGTGGACTTGCTACTGATACTAAAATATTAGGCATTAACGGTCCATGGAGGGCCTAAAACCTAGCTTCTCCAACCACTTTCTTTGCGAAGTGGAAGGGACCTACAACTTTACGCCGAATCCGAACGGCAAATTTGAGAAGCTTCTCATCACAATTGATACTCTTCGATGCTTGTCTGACGTTCACAAGAGGTGCGGCAGGAACCTGGAACCTTTCGATTAGTAGTCCGACACACTAACCATTGAGCCACTGTGCCCGACTGATACTGACTTATACTGGTTATATCGGCCTTCTCATGATCCTTATTATACTTTATAACTAAGGCTGTTGAAAGATTTTCAGTGGTGATGTCTTCAGTAGCATTGATCAATTTCTATTTCTTGGTAAATGAGGAGCACTCCGTTATATATTTCCTTCCTCTAGAATTATTTGATGTACCTACTTGGTAAATTATCCGTCCTTTCAAAACCAATGCAAAGAACAATTGGCAACCAACAACCATTTTTTTTTTAAATACGAGTTTCGTTCTATTGGCTGCATTTCATTTTGACTTAGCGTTTAGATAAAATGATGACAACTTTTTATCGAATTTAGCTATTCCTTCAAGTGACCAATTGTCAGCTAAAAGGTTATATATTTATTTTTCTGTAAGCTTTTTATCAAAAAAAATTTCAACAAGATCATTGTAGGCAATTTCCATTTTTAAGTTTTTTGAAACTAATTTGTTTGTTAAAATACAAGCAGTGTCTATGACTTATCAATTACGTGTTTGCTGTATAACTAATCATTTAGACTATTTTTTTATATTTATATACCTAATTCCTTGTGATGATAATATGTATAGGTATCTAACATAGGTCATAAACATGAATAGATTTTCACAAATCACGAAAACTATCTGATTTATCATAAAAAAATATTACCTAGCCATACCCAACCCATGTCCTAATTCTTTAAATTTGAGGTATAAAATATTTAACATATGTAGTTAAGAATGCATTTTTACATGTAAAAATAATGTTTTTATGACCACTTGCATTTTTATGGATATAATAAATAAACATAGGGGCGGCTACAGTCGCTTGGGCGAACTCTTGGATACCCTATTCTTATTCCTGTCCCTCATAACTGGGCGTGGCAAAAGTCTAAGTATGGTTGAATTGTTAAGAACGCTCTACATATTTTGTTATATAACATTTAAAATATTTTATCAAACAAAAACGAAGCTTTTGTAAAAAAAACGCTCCCTAGCTCAAACTTTGGCTTTTCAATAAAATTATTTTAAGTAAGCGGATTTAAAAAAAATTAACACATGAGCATAGAGGGCCCCTAGAGAGTATACAGTGCCGCTCACTTGAATAGAACCCTTCCTTTGCTTCGATTTCCAAGTTCAGTAACTTTTAAACTATTAGATAAAACAACTCAATTTCTTTTTTCAATTCAAGTTTATTTAATTTTGTAAAACATAATAAAAAATGGTGTCTATATTGAAAGTGATAATTTTACTATACATTTTAAAGTGATAGGACTCAATATATTTGTATTAAATTTTAGCTCATTTTTCTATTCAAAATGCATTTAGGAATAGTTAAACACTTTTAAGTTTAGGTAAATATTAAGGAACATAATTTAAATTATATTGAAGAACAAAATAACAAAAATTAGTAATGGGTGCTTCCACCCTGCTTATGAATAACCTCAAAAACTCTGTTAGGCAGAGAATCATACAGTTTCTTGATACAATCAAATGAAATGGAGGCCCAGCTACATTTAAATGATCCTATGAGTTCATTTTTATTTGAATATTCGTAGACCTTCTGAACAAGCCATCCCTAAACATTTTCGATGATGTTCAAATCTGGCGAGTATGGTGGCCAGTCCAAAACATTTTGGCGCTCAAGGTAAAGTTTAACCACTCTTCCGTTATGTATTGGTGCATTATCTTATTGTAGTTTCCACAGCAAGTCACCAAACAGCTCATTCATGGAAGGGAAAACCTTTTCGGGTACGCCATTGTAAGATTGCGCATTCATACGAGGAGTCAGAAACTGCAATTCTAAAGTGCCATAGTACGTTATGGCTCTCCAAGCCATAACACCGCCCACTCGGCTCTGTAATCGATCCAATTGATGCTCCTTTTTTCGCAAATCATGGAAGTAGTAGTTAAATCCGTCAGGACCCTATAAATTATATTTTTTTACCGGAGAAAACAACACGGTACCATTCCTTACTCCAGGTCATGTTAGCACGGCAGAAACAAAGACGTTGTTCCTTTACGGGACGGGCTAAGCGGTGTTTTTTTTAAATTTTAAACGCATCAAGTGTTTACCCTTTGAAATAACCCACCTTACCGTAGAAACACTAGCTATAACACCACTTTTTTCTTTTATTTTGACTGCAGAATCGTGCGAATTCGACGCGAGTCGCAAAACTGCTCTTTTGTCAGCAGCGGTAACGGCACAAACAGTTCGCCCTTTCATGTTTTTACCATAGTTGGACTCATTGCGTAGAAATGTTGACGTTACCTTGCGGCTTAGCTGCATTCTTTTAGCTATTTGGTGAATAGACAAGTCACACTCGCGATAAGCTTTGATTTTAGCTTTCTCGTCCCCGGCCAATGATTAGGCACGCCCCATTTTGACTGTAATTATTTAAAAATAACTGAAATATATTAGAGACAACTTTTGCATAACTACCTGCCTTGGCTTGCATGTGAAAACTAATATTTTATGGGGGGGTTCTATTCAAGTGAGCTAAAATTTAATACAAATATTTTGAATCCTATCACTTTAAAATGCATAGTAAAATTATTACTTTAAATATGGACACCATTTTTAATTATGTTTTACAAAATTTAATAAACTTGAATTGAAAAAAGAAATTGAGTTGTTTTCTTTATTAGTTTAAAAGTCATTGAACTTGGAAGTCGAAACAAAGGGGGGGTTCTATTCAAGTGAGCGGCACTGTATATTATAAATTTCAGCTCCCTAGCTCAAACTTTGGATTTTCAAAAAAATGTTTTTTTTAAATTGTGGGCGTGTCAGTAGGCAGATTTTGAAAATATTTACACATGAGCTTAAAGGGCCCCTAGAGAGTATATATTATAAATTTCAGCTCCCTAGATCAAATTTATATAAATAATCAAATTGTTTTATTTAATTGTGGGCGTGTCAGTGGGCGGATTTTGAAAATTTTATCTCCCGAGCAGTTTTAGGAGGCATAGATCATAATAAAAAATGTCAGCTTTCTAGCTCAAAATTCGATTTTTTCGAAAATTTTGTTTTTTTGAGTTTGTGGGCGTGTCTGTGGGCGAATTTCAAAAATTCGTAAACTTGTTTATTTCGGGACCCTAGAGAGTATATGGTTAAAATTTCAGATCTCTAGGCCCTTTTAAATGCCAAATTTTTGACGACGGACGGACGGACGAACATGGCTAGATCGACATTACTATCGATGCTGATCATAAATATAGTAACTTTTAGGGGTCTACGGGCAATATTAAGGTATGTTACAAACTATGCGTCAAAATTAATATACCTACCCTTAGAATAGGGTATAAAAAGGAAAACTTAATAAAAATAACCTTCTTTAATAAAATCTCTCTAAACCGCAAATAGGCAAAAACTGGCAGCTGTTTTTTTTTTGTAAATGTTTCAGAAATAGTTAAAGAATAAATTTCCGTTGAGTTTAGACCAAAGAATCTTAAAGGATTTTTTTTTAACTCAACTCAAAGTCAAAAAATGCAGCCAAAAACAACTCTCGAAAATCTTAAAATTTTGCAATTAAAAAAAAATGGACCATAATTGTAATACAAATGGTACTTTTTACAAGCTCAAATAAAAAAAATATAATTTTTAAACAAGGTTCTTGGATTTTAATGCCGAAACTCTGAAACTTTTCATAAAACAAATATTTTTTTTTTGATTTTAGAAATTAGGAAACTTTGATTATCTGTATCATCCGAATCCCTAGACCCATTTTAAAATTTCTTTCGGCTTTTGAAGCTTCCAATATTTCCTAATCCAATAAATAAATTAGTTTTAGATTTTAAGCACACACAAATATTGAATTTTGCCAGCACTTTTGCAAAAATGCGCCACAGTGCGCCGATGCACTAAAAAAAGCAAAACTTAGTTGAAGCTTGACAATTATGTCCGAAGCTGAACCAGAGAAGATCGTACGGAATTCTTAGACATAAGAGAGGAGCCCTCTACTCTTACAAACATAATCACTGGGCACTGTTCGATGGGCAGGCATGCTCAGAGAGTGGGCATCCCCTACGACGTTTTCTGCAGATGTTGTAGAGAAGAGGAAGAAAAGGAGCCAGTCCTGTGGACGTGTCCCGCACCTGTCAACATAATGATGGCTACTTTAGATTAATACCCCTTTCACGATCTCGATAATCTAAACAATGCTTGCACGGCTGATATCAACAATTTCATTAAGAAAAGCAAATGGTTCTATTAGCGGGCACCGTAACCCACCTTCCATTTACCAATAACATCACAATGGAACTACTTTGTCCAAGTGTACCTCATCGAGGGCGATTTTAAACCAACCAACCAAGCAGTTTCTTCAATTGGACAGTCCGGTCCTGATTGTATCCATTTTCGGTGGGAGCCAAGAGTACAAATATATACCTGACACTCCCTCCACCACTGTCCTACCTAATGGTTACCATCCCCGTGAGTTTCCGATATTCACTTCAACTATGCGTAACATAAACAAAGCGAAGTTATTACATCTTGACAGCCTTATAAACCCCACGAACTAAAAGCAATATTTCAGCCCAATTCCATTCCTCCGATGGTTGCTCCACGAGAGCTATCGCTTTTATTCATTGATCAAATCCAGTCATCTTTAATTCTTCGAAATAACCACATTCTCCAAGCTTAAGGTGGTGTGTTCGAACTTTTCTCAATGAATTCACCAATGTGCTGGTTAGGAAAATAGGAAAAACGTTTTACCCATACGTCCACAGCTAGTGATGGAAAAATCTCAACCAGTTTATAATTACAACTTCCACGAAGTGGCTGTGCAAAATAAATGACTAATACGTTGCTACAAACCGACCTACAGATAACTCTGCAAAAGTTTCAGTCATAAATAATTGTTTTTTTTTTGTTTTCAATTTCAAACAAATAAAATAGACGATGCATGACTGAACTGAGCTATCCAACATGAACTAAAAATTATGAAAGCAAATATTTATCGCAGTCCATATTTTTATTTAAAATTTGTACAAGTGTTTTTTTTATTTTGCTAAAAATGGAATAAAAAGCTTTCTTTCATTGGCAGTTTTACTGTCTGTTGTGTCACTGTAACTATGGATGGGGATGAAAGGGAAGATATTTCCTTCTTCTGGGGGTAAGATTCTTGGAAATTTCGATTAGTGTGCCGAGGAATAATTGGTTAATTTCATAATTGCCGTCTGGTGGGGTCAGATTTCTTTAAGTCTGGCGAAGCATTTTTTATTTAATTTTTTTTTTTTTATAAAAAGTTCAGTCAAAAACTGGAGACACGAGACAATTTAAATGTCTATGAGAAGAATTTTCGTTGGACAATGTGACAATAAATCGTTCGTAGAATGACGTGCCTTTTATGTGAATAGTGACGCGGTGTCAACTAGCTTACATATGGTCAGAGGTTTCAACTTATCTACTCGTACATGTGTGATGGGTTTTCATTATAAAGGGTTTTTCAATAAGAGCGCTATAAAAGTAAAACAAAAACGGTTTTGGATATCAATGAAATTCTTTATTCCTGTGAAAGTACGTTTGATGCCATTATGTATGAAACTCGATTTCTTTGGCATGGCCACCACGGGCACGCTTGCAGAAGTCCAGACGCTGAACCCAATTTTCGACAGTTTTCAAGCATAAATCGGCCGATACTGCTGCAATTTCACGTTCGATATTCGTACGAAGTTCATCAATCGTCGCTGGCTTATTGGCATAGACCATAGACTTGACGTAGCCCCACAGGAAATAGTCAAATCGCACAACCGAGGCGGCCAAGCGACTGGACCATTTCGTGAGATAACATGGCTTCCAAACTTGGTTTCCAATAAATTGATTGTGGCATTCGCTGTGTGGCTTGTGGCGCCGTCCTGTTGGAACCACATATCCTCCAAGTCCATATCATCCAATTGGGGCCAAAAATATTCGGTTATCATTGAACGGTAGCGATTCCCATTCACAGTAACGTGCTGGTCTTGATCATCACGGAAGAAGTACGGCCCAATGACACCGCCGGCCCATAAACCACACCAAACCGTAATTTTGTCAGGATGCAATGATGACTCATGGAGTACGTGTGGATTGCTGCCTGACCAATACCGCATATTGTGTTTATTGACGAAGCCATTCAGCCAGAAATGAGCCTCATCGCTGAAGATGATTTTTCGCAGACGTAGCGCTCTTAACGTTGAGGCCACTGACTCCGAATTTCGGTAGTAAATTTTAATAATTTCGACTCGTTGTTGGCTCGTATATCTTTCCATCATGAAATGGCAAACCTTACTGAAGAGAAATGTCAAAAGAGCGGCAAGAAATTCGGCGTCGTTTGCTATCCCTGTCGCTCTACTTTTGTAGCGTCCCTGTTGAAAAACCCTTTAGTAGATTTTATTTGAGGAAAAAACACTTATTTGTTGGTACGTACCTAATAATGGTTTTTATCACGAATGGGTAGCCGCTGTCGGTTTTAAATCGTTATAGCCCTATTGCGTGCATTTGGTAGGGTCATTTAGGCAAAAAATACTACAAAGTCCTGCGGGTAGTAAAAACGTTTGGTCGTTTGTCAAAAAACATCAAGACTTCGGCCTCGTCATCTATCCCGACACTCATTTACAACGACATTCTAGCCGTCAGCTCTTTGGATAAAGCCAATCTGCTTGCTGCTCACTTTGCAGCTAGCTCAACGCTCCCAGATTGAGCTTTATCTCCCCCTGCACTCGAGCGCGTAGAATACTCCATTAGACCAATTCACTTTCGCACTCGTTCAGTGACTAGAGTACTTCGAGATCTTGACATACACAAATCCGCTGGTCCAGATGGTATTTCCCCCATCGTTCTGAAGAGGTGTTCTTCAACGCTGGCAAAACCACTGCGTAAGCTTTTTTATCTGTCCTACTCTTCAGGGCTCTTTTCGAGGAGATGGAAAACAGCGTTGGTCCAGCCTGTGCCAAAAAAGGCGAGTCTTCTTCTCCCTCCTCCTACCGACCAATTGCACTTACGCCCCTTCTTTCTAAGGTCATGGAAACGCTAATCAACCGTCAGCTAATGAAATATCTTAAATCCTGAGAACTTCTCAATGACCGGCAGTACGGTTTTCGGGGCAACAGGTCCACCGGTGATTTGATAACATATCTAACAGAAAAGTGGAACCAATGTCTTCACCAAGGTGGTGAAAGTAAGATCGTTGCGCTTGATATTTCAAAGGCATTTGACAGATTTTGGCATCAAGCTCTCTTGTCAAAAATGCGTGCATTTGGAATCGATGATAATCTTCGTCAATGGATTAGAAATTACCTTTACCTTTCTTTCAACTCAAGTTGTCTTGGACGGTTTCAAGTCTGCAACTCACCAAATAAATGCTGGTGTTCCACAAGGCTCCGTTCTGTCCCGGACTTTCTTTCTCATTTTTATAAATGATCTCTTGTGTTGTACTTCTAATCCAATTCATTCCTTTGCTGATGACAGTACCCTCAGCTTTTCATATTCGTTTCTTGGGTCACGCCCCTCTTCTTCGGGTGTGGAACTGGAACGGCAACGTATGTTAAGCTCATTAAATTCCGAACTTAACAGCATAACTCACTGGAGCACAAGCAATAGAGTGGAATTTAATGCTACCAAAACGCAATGCTTTCTCCTGTCATTAAAGCAAAACCCACACACACTGCCATTATCCATGAAAGGCACTTGCATCGCTGAAACCGAAAGACTTTCCATTCTCGGTATGTGTGTTAATCACAACCTTCGTTGGAATGACCACATATTCGATGTCGCCAAGAACGCTGCGAAATGTCTAGACTTCCTTAACCGATGTAAGAAATATTTCACCCCTTCTGATCTGGATACCATTTATAAGGCGTTTATTCGCCCGAAACTCGAGTACAACGCTCATATCTGGTCCGGTGCACCAATAACTTATTTGGAGCTACTTAACAGGATCCAAAAACGCGCGATAAAACTCATTGGCGACTGAGACTTCGCGAGATCGATTGACTCTCTTAGTCAACTCGTAATGTCTCCTGTCTTTCGCTATTTTATCGGTATTTCCAGCATAACTGCTCAAACGAAATAGCCAGTTGCATTCCACCCCTTGAACATTTCAACCGGAATACCCGCAATTCAATGCTCAGCAGTTCTACCTCAAGCTTCTATTCGGACGTACAGTGAAGTACAAAGAATCTTTCCTCAGCCGTACAACACGAATGTGGAATACTCTTTCACGCTCTATTTTTCCTTTACATTATAACCTACAAACATTTAAAACCGACGTGCATCGGTAACTCTGCTTGTCTTCTAATCCCGATTTCCCTAACGCCAATGTAGCCAATACATGATAAGGGTACAAACAAAATCCCTTTAGTGCGTGTAAATTATAAAAAAGGAGGTGATTTCAAAAATATGAATATCATTTTGTAGGTTTGAACGCGCATGCAAATCAAAAAGGGGTTTCAGAAAGAAGCTAACAGTACGGTACGAAAGCCAACCAACTCGAATTCAAAAAGCATAAAACACGAACAAAAAATTAAAAACCACAGTGACATCAAGGCAAGGAATTAAGTTCATATTTGAAGTTTATTTATGAATTTAAAAACTTTCAAAACATTTGTACACCCTATTCTAAGGGTATATATTAATTTTGACTCAACTTTTGAAGCATATGTTAATATTGCCCGCAGGCCCCTAACTGTTACTATATTCGTTATCAGCATCAATAGAAATGTCGATTTAGGCATGTCCGTCCGTCCGTCGGCAAAAACTAGGCCCTAAAACTCGAGCTAGAAAACCGAAATTTTAAACAATAAATATACAGAAGAATTTTTAAAATCCACGCACTGTCACGCCCACAATCTCAAAAAACAAATTTATAGAAAAAATAGAATTTGGAGCTGAAATATGGAATACATTATATTGTGTCTAGGGGCCAAAAATGCTCGTGTATTAAGATTTTAAAAATCCGCCCACTGACACACCCACAAGTTAATGGAGGCATTATACGAGACAATGAATTAAAGCCGGTTTGGTTACTTTTCAAAACCATTTCTGCAGACTGCTAAACGGCGAAGACGCCACAAATTATGCTGTCAGGCAGAACGAACCATTCAGCCTGGACGATGAAACCCAAGACTTCCGTCCACCTGACCAAAACGAAGTGAGGATAGCGATATCCAAGCTTAAGTCCAACAAAGCTGCTGGACCAGACGGTTTAAATGCCGAGCTTTTTAAGGCAGCGGGAGATGACCTGGTGGAGAGCATACACCAAAAAGATTTGGTCAGAAGAAAGTACGAGTATGCCTGATGAATGGAGCCTCACATCGTTTTCCCGATCCACAAGAAAGGAGACCCTCTAAACTGCGCCAATTATAGAGGCATCAGTCTCCTGGAATACTGCCTATAAGATCATGTCTGCTGTACTGTGTGAACGCCTGAAAGCATTCGTCAACGACCTGATTGGTCCCTACCAGTGCGGTTTTAGGCCCGGTAAGTCCACGCCCGATCAGATATTCACACTACGGCATATCCTGGAGAAAACCCACCATTTTTTTTTATCGATTTTAAGGCCGCATATGACAGCATCTATAGAGACGAGCTATACAGAGCCATGAATAGTTTTAGCATCCCTGCCAAACTTGTTAGATTGTGCAGAATGGCGATGGAAAACGCCCGCTGCTCCATAAAGGTCGGAAACAATCTCACCTTTGATGTCAAAAAAGGATTTAGACAAGGTGATGCGCTGTTATGTGACTTCTTCAACATCATACTTGGGAAAATTGTGCGAAACTCTCAAGCCAACACTAGAGGCACAATTTTCCAAAAGTCTGTGCAACTACTTGCATATGCTGACGACACTGACATAATTGGCAGAACGCAGCGAGCTGTCACTGGAGCGTTTGCAAGTATTAGCACAGAAGCGGCAAAAATGGGCTTAGTGGGGATGAGGGCTATAATTTTGAGGTAGTTAGGGACTTTGTCTACCTCGGCTCCTGATAATGACGACACAGCTGAAATCAAACGAACCAAAGAAGCCAACCGCTGTTTAGAATTAAATTTAAATTTTTAATTTGGTGGGGGCATGCGCCCCCATTTATTCAGCTTAATACAAGCTATAATATGTCTTAAAACAAAACTAAGACTTATAGCTAGACTTAAAAACTAATACTTACAAGCTAGAGATTAAGTTAGGGTTTATGGAGAAGGAGGTTAAGTTTAATGGAGGGAGTGCTGCGGTTGAAATCAAAAACAGAAATGTTTGAATTTACCTTCCGTAGCATACGGGAAATTGGTTCGTTGGAGCCATAGAACGTGCGGTGGGTTGGTAGATAGAACAGACGGGGATGTCTTAAATTACGAGGGTTGGTATTAAAGGAGATGGAGTTGTAAAGGGACGGGCAATCGATAGAGCCTGAGAGGAGGCGATGAATGAAGAGAATGTCTGCTGCATCCCTGCGATCTTCAAGGCTATTCAAGTTAATGAGTTTGAGGCGGTCTAAATAGGAAGGAAGAATTAGGGGATCGTTCCAAGGAAGTCCGCGGAGGGCAAATCGAAGAAAACGTCGGTGTATGTTTTCGATTCTGGTTACATGAACTTGCTGAAAGGGTGACCACGTTTGGCTGGCGTATTCGAGGAGGGGGCGGACAAAAGTAATGTAGAGAGATCTGGTAACGTATGGATCAGAGAATTCCTTTGACCACCGTTTAATGAACCCAAGGGATGAATTTGCTTTACGAATTATCTCGTCAATGTGCGAACGGAAGTTAAGCTGGCGGTCGTACAATATGCCAAGGTCACGAAGAGACTGTACGATAGGTATAGGTTGATCATTAGAAGGTAAAGACGGGGAGGGGACTTGTTGTATTTACGTGATAAGGTTATGGATTGGCATTTCGCAACATTGAACTCTAGGCGGTTTTTGAGACACCAAATAGAAAAACTGTCTAGATCTTGTTGTAGCAAGCAGGAGTCTTGCGATGAAGATATGTGTTTGAAAAATTTGGTGTCATCGGCATAGAGAGAGATACGAGTAGAAGAGTGTTTAATAACCCTTTCCAGATCGTTTATAGTTAAGATGAAGAGAAGTGGACCTAGGTGACTGCCTTGTGGTACACCAGAGGTCACCACGAATGGGGCAGATAGGACGGAAAGAGGCTATATAAATAAGTAAAGGCTCTATATAAACCCTCATCATCCCAGTCCCGCTCTACGGCGCAGAATCGTGGACATTCGCAAAAGCGGACGAAGATATCTTCTTGGTCGTTTCGAACGCAAAATTCTTAGACTGATTTTCCGTCCCGTTTGCGTTGACGGGCTTTGGAGGAAGAGATTTAACAGCGAACGAGCTGTACAGCGACATCGACCTGGACACCAACGCTGCGGCCCAAAGTGTTTTCGATTCCAACCCGGAGGGACAACGCAGTAGAGGAAGACCTCGCCTTAGGTGGCGCGCGCAAGTGGATGGGGACCTCACCCAAATTGGAGTGCACAAATGGAGGCAGTTGGCAAAAGATCGTGCTAACTGGAGAGGTGTATTGGTTGAGGCCCAGGTCCACCCCGGACTGTAGCGCCACCTAAGTAAGTAAGTAATTATGTAGTGGTTACTTTTTTGTACATTATTAACTTCCCAGTGGAAGTTCTTGTAATGGGGCCGATTTTGTGAATCGCGGATTTTAACATATCTTCACGTTTCAAGGTCACCAGAATCCAAATCCAACGTTTTTATAGAGATGTCTGGGTGTGTGTATGTATGTACGTATGTGCGTATGTGCGTTCGGAATTTTCTTTCGCCACGATTATCTGGAGAACCAATGATGCTATTGATATGGAACCGGGTTTATTCGAAGCGTAATAACGTAACTCAGAACTGATTAAGTTTCCAGCCAAATCGGCCCAGCCGTTTTTTGTTAGTAAATAAATAACTAAAAAAATAAAGGCAAACTAGCTGAATTTTGAAATTGATGATTTGTACTATTTTTAACTTCCCAGTGGAAGTTCTTGTAATGGGCCCGATTTTGTGAATCGCGGATTTTGACATATCTACACGTTTCAAGGTCACCAGAATCCAAATCCAACATTTTTATAGAGATGTCTCTGTTTGTGTATGTAAGTATGTGCGTATGTTTGTATGTGCGTTCGAAATTATCTTTCGCCGCGATTATCTCAAGAACCAAAGATGATATTGACATGCGACCAGGTTTATTCGAAGCGTAATTACGTAACTCAGAACTGATTAAGTTTCTAGCGAAATCGGTCCAGCCGTTTTTTGTTAGTAAATAAATAACTAAAATAATTTGCCTTTATTTGTACTATTTATTGTCATTTGTTATTGAGCAAATCATTATTACATTGTGCTCCGTTATTTCGCATACATATAAATTTACAGGTCTCCGTGTTCATAACAATGGTTGCATTAATATATGTATGTATATAACACTTTGCTGTTATTAACAATATTTAATTTCCATGAACAATATTAAAGAGCATTTTTTAATATTAAATAATTCTTAACCATATCTTATGGTTAACCACATTTCAAAATTTCCCACTAATCGCATAAATCATATTGATTCCACTGGGAAGTTAGTCGTGTGGACCTTTCGGGTGGCACCCAGACCACTTTTTTATTCTATTTTATTTTAGGCCGCCAAAAGTTCCTATATTTATGTGATCACTGATCAGGATCGAAAGCCATGTCGATCTAGTCCGTCCGTTGCCTGTTTTGAGACACATAAATTCGCGCTCTGAATTTTGGAACGTATACTCTCTAATGGCCCGAAATGCTCACATGTTAATATTTTTAAAATCCGCCCACTGACACACGCCCTCTATTTAAAAAAAAACTAGCTTACTTTACTTACTTAACGGGCTCCCGACCAGGGAGCAGTCTCTGCCTGAGACACTGCAGCCGTCCTTCCTCTGCGATCCTGGGCACGCTGCTTCCAGTTGTTTGTTGTTTAGACCAAGCGCTCTGCCATCCGCGATGGCTTGGTCTTTAAAATGGACGTTCGGTCTTCCTTGCCTTCTCGAACCTGGGGGCTTTGAGTCGAAGATCCTCTTGGCTGGAGCATTATTTTCCATTCGCCCAATGTGGCCGAGCGAATGTAGTCGACGTGGTTTAGCTTTTTGGACTACATCCACATCTTGGTACAGCTCATGGACTTCGCGGTTGTAACTGCTCCTCTCTTTGCACACAGGACCAAATATCCGACGGAGCATTTTTCTTTCAAAATAATCCAATATTAGCTCCCCTTTTATACTTATCGTCCAGCACTCGCCGCCATAAAGCAGGTTCGATAGAGCATGCATTTGGTCCTTCGAGTGAGGAGTTTTGAACCCATTTGTTTCGCTAAACCGAAGTAGCCGCAGTTGATGTTTACTCCTAGGTAGATGAACTCCTTAACTACCTCGAAGTTATTGCTATCAACAGTGACGTTTTGTTTTTGTCCTAGGCGGTGGACAGATGTTTGTTCGTTGAAGAAAAAAAACTAAAGTAAATAAATTAATCCATAAAAAAATCCTTTTGTATAACAAAATATGTAGACAGTATCCTTCTTAACAACGCATACTAAGCATTTTACCACGCCTCCTTTTTGGAGGATATGAATAGGGTATCCAACAGATCTGATGACACATGATTCCGTCGCCTTGAGGGGTTCTGACTCTCTATGTAAAAGCTGATGCCCCTGTAGGTTATCGATTTCATTAGCAGTAATTCCGAAGCCTTTAATACTGCCAGACTGGAAAACACTGCAACTGCAACTGTTGGAAGCCGCAGAGATACCATCAGCTCTGTTTTCGCAAAGTAGATTCCGGACCCCGTGCCATCGTCGGTTACTGCAATCCGTGAATACTGCAATGTCACCTGAATTAATGACTGCATTTTTCTGCCACTCCGCTCTATCGGGATACACCACTGTATAGCGTATCTCGAAATCAATCCTTTCATCGGATTTTACGAAATTTCCTTTATTGAAAATGCACAGCACAAAATTGGACTGCTTTTGAACAGGCCGAAATTGTTGAGACTTAACGCACTATTTCCTGACTGATATTTCATCTGTATATCTACACACAGTAGGTGCAGAAACATTTCTAGTGCCGCTGTGGTCGTTCTTCGCATGACACCCGCGATTGCAACACGGTACAAATACCGTTGCCAATTTGCCCTACATTTTTCTTATTTGTAGCTTTCCACCAAACAATGACCCCATAGGTTTAGGTGAGGATGGGTCTGACTATCATTATATACAGTCAGCGCAACATTCCTGGTTTAAGACCCCACTTTTTTCGCACTACCCTCTTGTACGTAAAGAGTGCGTTGTAGGCTTTCTTGATTGTCTCCTGAATATTGAGATTACAGTTTAATATCTTGTCCAGAGTAATGCCATCGGTCCCATAGGACTTTATTAACGGCACCCCTTCTACTCGTATATCAAGAAAAGCTGCAAAAGCGAATTTCCTATGATAAAGGCTTACCTCAATATTCCCATCTACCTCATATTAGGCGGTTTCCACGGATATACCTTTCATATAGGCTAGTTTTGCCTTGCTGTCATTACCGTAGAGTCTCCAGATGTGAACATCTAGAAGTCTTTCCAGGGTTTTTAACAGGAAGGAGGAGAACTTAAGGGTCTGAAATCCGTCGATGTCGTATGGCCCTGCCTGCCCGTTTTAGGAATGAATGTGGCCTTCACATCCATCCATGCCCGTGGTTGTGGTATGTATGTGCCCCAGTGACAGTGCCTATATATATCTTTATAAGCCTGCCATCGAATATTAATGTTGCTTTATAGAGGCAAAATGAGGCAGCCATCCTTATACACTTTTGTTTCTCGTAAACTGAGGCCAATCAAATGCTGATGATGTTGCATTCGTGTGATCCAGGATTTCTGGGCCTATTTTTCCGTATATGCTCCCATTGTTGATTATTCTTTGATCTTGCTTTTAGGGCACCGGTGATCTCCAGTCGTGTCAACTCTCAAATTTGCAGGCACACATCCGGTACAGTTTCGAGATATTACATATGTCGCTAGGCTCACATGATAAATTGGCTCGATGAGGTTGTTCCCCTTAGTCTCATTTTATTACTAGTGCTGTTTTTTTGGGGGCGATCTATTGATATTCAAAGCCCATCCCTGCAGGGGCTTTTTAACTTTTCTTCTTATTGATAACAATCGAATGGACATACTCAATTTCGTTTATCATTTAAGTCACAAAATATTTACTATTACAAAACGAAATCTCTTAAGCTCTAAAATGGATAAACACACTCCTTTAATATTTCAAAAACTATCTTATTAACAGAGATAAGATAACGAAATACAAAAATGATAAGATCTTCAAAATCAAGCAGCAATTTTAGTGCACCGCAATGAATCAAGATTGTGAAATTGAAGCCAAGGATAAGAAACACTGTATAAAGTTCAAGGCACTTACCACAGGGCAACATTATAAATGTATTAAAACAAATAAAATATAAAACCCTAAGCCGCATGAAGAGGATTTTTATGAAAGCAAATCGCCCGTATTTGTATAAGGGAAGCCATAAAGCAGCAGATAGTAGATACCCGCACAATAATTCCATTTAAGTGCAGTGCATGAGTGGTAAATATTTTCAAAAAAGTACGACGGAGACATTTATAACTAAATTCATTTTTTCACAAAGAGCTGACAATATCTTAGTAAATGTATAAAACGCATAATATTGAATGAAATAGTTTGACCGTTTCAATGACATTAGTTAATTGCTGTATTACGAGTATATGTCGGACTCTTTTAATGATGAAAAATCTGTCATTCATTTATTTGATTTTCTTTTATTCTTTCTTTCTTTCTAGCGCTATCTGGATTGCTGAATCAACTGTCTATGTAATTTTATATGTAAGTGTCTTTAAGTTGCAGCAGTTACGTATGTTGTATCTAAGAACTCACGCTTCGTCACCAATATCTGTATGCACGATGGAATCCTGTACGGAACAGATTTTAATTAAATATATATTTTTCCAGAATTTTTAAAGCTCAGATATCAGATCAAACGATTGTAGTTGTAAGGGCAAGTGGAAAAAAATTTCTCAAGTCAATCTGTCATAGACGAAGTATAAGGTTTTTCAATAAGAGCGCTACAAAAGTTTGTTTTAACCTTCGCATGGACACATCTTTTTATGTACCCGAATGGACTGTATCTACATGTGTAGATAAAAAAAATCCCATACATTTATTTTGTACGAATCTGGTCTAGGAAATATTTTTTTTTGTTTTGTTTCTTATATCTCATGATTTGTATTTACTTTACTTCGTCGCTTCAGAGCAATTTCGAAATTTATCCGTTTTGATTCGGAAATTACCAGAGCTGATCGAATAGCATCTGACAAAGCAGCACCTATAAGGGATGTATTTGAAATGTTAAATTTCAATCTTGGACAATGTTATCGGCCTTCTGAGTCAATTACGGTAGATGAAGAACTTTTCCGCTTTAGAGGACGTACTAAATTTACCGAATACATACCATCCAAGCCAGCAAAGTATGGCATAAAGCTTTGGTGGGCCTGTGATTCACAGACAACCTCTCCATTGAGTGGACAAATTTATACTGCTGAAATTGGTTCCAACAGAGAAGTAAACCAGGGTGAACGGATTGTGAAGGAACTTACCAGATAAATTTAAAGCTTCAAAATGCAGAGAAATGTTGTCCACCGAATTTGGATTTAGTGAAAATGCTGTGCTTTGCTCTTACGTCCCAAAAAAAAGACAAGTCTGTCGTTTTGCTGTCAACCTTCCACCAAACTAAGGCAATCTCCGAGGGACAAAAAAAAAAACAGATAATCCTGTATTATAATCATACCATAGGCGGGGTTGATACGATGGACAAAATGCTTAGCCAGTATACCACAAAACGAAGGACGCTACGTTGGCCGTTGGCTTTATTTTATAATCTGCTTGACGTATCAGGACTAGCTGCATACATAATTTATGTGAAAAATAATCCACAAGGATCAGCAAATATTGCAACAAAGAAAAGTCGCAGAATAAATTTCCTTGAAAGCCTGGGTGAGAGCTTGTGCTTCCGCAGATACGTAAAAGAACACAAAACCGAAGAATAACGTGCCAAATTCGTATTCAAAGTGCCATGGAGTGCATTCTAGGAGAAAATGTTGGACCTGGAACAAACATCGAAGGTTTCACCCCAGATGAGCGGCGCGAAATAGATCCTGCAGGTCATACGCCTCAAAAAGGGGCATGCTTCATAAGCTCCAGGATCAATAAAAAGAAGAGAGCTACCCGCCGAAGATGCGTAAAATGCCAAAAGCCAGTGTGTTTGGAGCACAGTCTTACCCAAACAATGTGCCAAAATTGTTATATGGCCTAGCTTACAGTCTTCTTTTTTATGAATAAAACGAATTAGCTGGTATGTTACTTGTATTTTTTTTATTTAATTTCAGATGGTTATTCTATTGCTGTTCCTTCAGGCTAGATTTTTAGTCTAGGCTCTAGGTGTAACAATATGTCTTCATGTTTCCCCCTATCTTAGCCCCGCATTTGCGAAAATATCAAGCAAAATGTATGAAAAAAAAATTATCTACATGTGTAGATACTGTTCATATGTGCAAAAAAAACGTCGAAATGTATAAAAAGGTGAGAAAATCTGAGAATTTTTTTTTAAATCTTTTGTTTTCCTACTAAGATCAGAAAGTTAGTTAGTGAGTAAAATTTTCTTCGAGATAAGTTAAGCCCTAACAAAAATATTCAATAAAGAAAATTCAAATATCTACATGTTTACATGCTTAGATTAAGTTTAATTTCATGCGCTGATGCAGTTTTTCGTTGAAAAAATAAAATTAAAAATCCAATTAAAGCTACAAACCGCGGATCTTTAGAATGTATGAAAGTCCAAAAAGTGTGGGAGATTTGCGGTTGAACACGCGTTTGTTTCATACATTTTTACATACTGTTATTTAATTGAATATACCAAAGTGTATAACACTGCATACAAAATACATTTACGAAACCCGATGACACGACTAGAGATCACCGGTGTTGACAAACTGAGTAGCTGCTTATTTATTTATTTATTTTGTCTATAAGTTACAAACTTTCTTAGACTACCAAAATACCTAAACTATATATCCCTATTAAAATAATACATATTTAATTAATACACACCTATTAAGCCTTAACAGTGCCTAGAACCTATGTAGCTTCTCCAACCACTTTCATGCGAAGTGGAGGGGACCTACAGTTTAACGCCGAATCCGAACGGCAAATTTGAGAAGGTTTTCATGACAATTTGATAGTTTTGGATGTTTGTCAGACGTTCGTAAGAGGTGCCAACAACACTCGGTATTCCCAAGTGGTCCTCCATCTAAGTACTAACGTCGTTTGATTGCGGTGATCGAACGAAAACCGATTGATTCGACGTGGCAAGGTCGTTGTCATGTTTAATTAATGGCTTCCAGAATAATATGTACATTTAAATTTATTTGTATTTAAATCAAGATCGATTACATTTGCGTAACGGTTGAAATTCAAGCAGGCATTAGTGATTGGTTCATTACGACCATAGTTTGTCGCGTGCCAAGGAATGTGGAAAAAAACATCAATTCGAAGCCTAAGAGTTCAAGAGGGAGCATAAATACGAAATACGGCTGAATGAGGTGCACAGTCGATATGTCCTGTTATAACATCCCTAGCAAACGTAATAAAAAAGTACGTTCTTCTGCACTATCGAGACTTTAAGCCAATTAATGCACATCTACTATTATAAGATGGTAAGGGAATGGACCAATTCAATTTTTAGACCGCATTTCTCGTAAGTCGTTTTTGAATTTTTTCAATGCGATGTAGATCTTTATTGAAAAGGGGAGACCATACGAGGCAGCAATATTCAAGCAATGGGCCAACGAACGCGATGAATAGTGATTTATATGTATTTTAATGTCTCGAAAATCAGCAGAATTCTTAATAAAAAATCCCCACATTGCATTAGCTCTGGAAATTATATAATCGAAATGTAAACTAAAAGATGAATAAGAATCAAAAATGACACCTAAGTCCTTATGACTGATTTGATTACCCTATTAAATTTTGATTTTGTAGCTTATAATCAAAGACAAAAAGCATTTCAGATCTGGAAAAAGTAATTACGGCGCATTTATTACTATTCAATTGCAAGCAGTTTGAACAGCACCATGCATTCAAATTATTGATATCTACTCGCAAATCGCAGCAGTCAGCCACAGCCCTGACCGCCTTAAATACCTTGAGGTCATTCGCAATTATTAGACAATTTGATGGCTTGACCACTGAGGCAAGATCATTAATGAAAAGCGGGAACAATAGGGGACCTAGGTGGCTGCCCTGTGCTACCGCGGAATGGTTCAGTATTTCAAAAGATTTTTCGAACCCAATTTTTACAAATTGAGAACTACCAATCAGGTAGTTTGTATTCCATTCATTCAAGGAGGGTAAAGTAAAAACGAAGAAAACTAAGTTTTTTTAATAGAATACTATTGTACAAGATAGCGGGGTTCCAAAGTAGAAGTAAAACTCAAACGCAAACGAATTAAAACAGTTTAATAAGAATGCCAATTCCTGTACATTTAAATTAGGATGTTAAAAGTTACAAGGCCAAAACAAAAGTAAACCCAACAAAACTGCCAGAGTAAGGTACTCTGGTGGCGAAAAAACAACGGAAAACTGGAACTGTCGTTTGGCAAAAAAAATTATAAAGAAGCAAAAAATGCACTGGCTCACAAGTGTGGGTGAAACCGTGAAGCGGTTTAATTTATGAGCCGTATACACAGTATTGCCAATTGAATCACGAACAACTATGATTGACTCTATCAAAAGCCTTGGGAAAATCCGTAACAATAACATCTGTATGATATTTGTTTTCCATATTTTTTAGGCAGACATTCGTAAAAAGGGTCAGTTAGTTGTGGTAGACCGATGATATACAAATCCTTGCTGATAGTCAGATATATGATTCCTAACAGCATTATACATTTTTCTCTTCACAATAGACTCATAGATCTTAAGGGGCCCTTACATGGTGAATCGGTCGACATCATGCATCGTGTATGTGTGGATTGACGCTACCCCTTACACAGTTCAATCGATTGACGTCAAATTTTTATTTTTTGTGAGTTTTCGTGGTGTACTGATGTGCGATGAGTGAAACAGACGATTGTATTGCAATTTCTCTTGCAATATATTCTTGAATTGAACTGGCGAGATGCACACGGAGATTCGCTGTCTTTAATGAAACTAATTTCATTAAAATACCAAAGAGTTAGTTCACTGAATATATCAACACCGGTTCCGCTTTTGTTTAATTCATTTAAGATAGATAGATAGATTCTTTATTTTTTCATCATAAAGTTTACAAATTGGTATACTTAAGAATAAGGACATGGCAATACTGCCGTCTGCCTGAGATGACATTTCATAATATGATTTAAAAATAAAAGAAATAATAAAAAGCACAAATTTTAAAATATAAAGAAAAGGAAAAAAGAAAAAATGTTTAACAAAAGATATGAAGAAATATTATTATATAAAACAATGCTATCAATTTTAACGTGATTTGAAACACAAAATATTATACAATTTGGTTAATTTGATTAGCTGTTTATACAAAATTTTATCAATTTTAACATGATTTGAAACCCAAGATAATACACAATTTGGTTAGAAATAGCTGTTTATACAATATTATCAATTTTAACGCGATTTGAAACACAAAAGAGATATTATCAAATTTAGTATGATCAGCAACAAAACAATAAATAGTTAGGTATAAAATTTGGTCAAAACTGCAATAAGTGGGTAATCGACTAAGTTTAATATGTGAAACTGTTACGGTAAGAAAGAGCATGTTGGCAATATTTAAAGAGGCTGAGCCAGCCCATTGCTCCATTTAAAATTTCAAAAAGTTTGTCCAAAGATATAAAACTTTCCCGAAAATGCAACCGGCGAATTTCTTGTAGAATAGGACAAGCAGCAACGAAATGGTATATATCTTCATTCACTCTTCCGTTACATAGATCACATAGCTGGGGCAAGTCTGATCGATGAGGTATAAAGTTCAAATTTAAAATTTCAACTCTTGCTCTAAAAATAATACTTATAACCGAGGCTGAAAATTCATTACTAAAGTAAGAGACTTCCGAGGGCAGTTCATGGTTTAAATGACTATAAATAGCTCTTGAAGTAGATGAAGATGCTCTGGAAAGGTTATCCAGAAACATTTTGTGATCCACCTTAGCAATCACATCAGAAAACTGAGCCTGCCAATCGGTCACATTAGTTTCTGTTAAGTTTAAACTTGCTTCGTAAGATAAAGCTAGTTCGTTCCAGTTTTTAAACGGGGAAGCATTCACTCGAAGTAATTTTCTTAAGATGATTTTGTGAAGACAAGTTTCACTTCTTTTCATCACTCTAGTAATGAAGTTCGCATTTGCCTTCAAATTTTGTATATATATAGGGACTATTCCTGACTCTACATATATGGCGTAGTTGGGTGTTGAGTTTGGCAAACGAAATATCCTCTTAAAAAAGTTCCTTTGTACAGTTTCAAAAGCTTCGAAGTGTGTGTATCCGACGGGTTGGACGCCATATGCCATGCATGCATTTACTGTCGCGTTGAAAACTTTGTACTTGGACGTTAAATCAACATTTTGGTTCGAAAAAAACTTTGGCCACATTATATTAAGAGCCAATTTAGCTTCGTTGCTTTTTTCTTTGGAGTGCTTTAGATAGCTTAAATTGTAGGTCAAGAGGACACCCAAATATTTAAACTCTTGTAAAACCTCAATGTGTGTATTGTTTAGAGACCATTTTTCTTCCGCTCGCCTTCTTGATTGTCTCTTTTCAAATATAACAATCTTAGTTTTTTGGGTATTAATTTGCAAGCCCCAAGACTCGCAAAATGAACTTAGACGGTTTATTTGCAATTGAAGCGTGAAAGGATTATCAGCAAGCATGACTAGATCGTCCGCGTACAACAGGACTTTGATTATAATGTTAGCAAAATTAACTCCACCCGGAAGAAGCTCGCAGACATCATCTATGAACAGGGCAAATAATAATGGGCTGAGGATACAACCCTGAGGAACACCTGTAATTGTATCAAATCGATTTGAAAATGTGAAACCGTCCCATACCCTTGCATTTGTTGACGAAATAAGACTTGCATACACTTCGAGAAACTTTCTTGACAAACCAATGCAAGAAAGTTTGTATATTAAAGCTTGTCTATTGACTTTATCGAATGCAGCTTTAAAATCAACAAAGCAAGTGTATAGTTTCTTTTTTCTATCTATAAATTGTTGAGCAATGCTTGAAATGGCCAAGATATGATCCATGGTTGAAAAACCTGGGCGGAAACCGGCTTGAAAGATGCTCAAAAGACTGTTATCCTCAATCCATTTTGAGAGCCTTTCATATAGGATTGCAGTGAAAGTTTTTCTTATTGAATTTAAAATTGAAATACCTCTATAATTTTCCGCAGCGTTGGCATCACCTTTTTTAAAAATGGCAAAAATTACAGATTCGTTGAAACTGTTAGGGACACATCCATCATTGTACAATTTGTTATAGAAAGACACGAGGTAGTTTTTAAAATCAATAGTGCTGTTTTTATAAAACTCGACTGGTAGGCCAGGAGCCTTGCTGTTTTTCAATCTTTGGAGCGTTACTTCCAATTCGGGCAATGAGAATTCTAAATCCAGCTCGTTGACTCTAGTATCAGGTAGCGCGTAATCAAAGGTATGAAGGTCTTCATCAGCTGAGAGTAGAGTTTTAAAATGAGCTGCTAACGTCTCAGCTTCTAAAGAGAACTTCATACCCTGATTGCGCCCACCAAGATTGCGCACTGTCTCCCAAAATATCTTTGAGTTTGTGCAGTTTTCCAATTTCTTAGCCACGTTTATTAAATAGGTGATTTTCTTAACTGAGCACATTTTTTTAAAATCATTATTAACGCGAAGATAGATGTTTTTGAAAAATTGAGAATTGGTCGTTCTAAACAGTTTTAAGTAAACGAACGAAAGTTTACGGAGATTTCTGCAATCCTTATCAAACCATACATTTTTAGCTACAAAAGTGTGTGTACTCTTCAACGCAAAAGGGGCTGCGGTCTTTATAACCCGTTCTATACTTTCACATACCACTTCAGACGAGACTGCGGATTGTTGGGGCAGAGATAGTAAGTGCCGAGAAAGGAGGCTTCTATAGAGGGTTGCATTGTTCTCCGACCACTTCAGCTTATTAAAACTAGAAGGTGTAGCTTGCTGGTTTAACTCCTTTAGCTGAATTTTAATTACAATTGGAAAATGAGCCGAGTAGTTGACTAGTGCAACTTCAAAGTCATCGATAATGTTCAGCCAGTCCCCTGAAATCGCAGCAAAGTCAATCACGGATTGTCCCTGCCCGCTAACAAAAGTGAATTCGCCACATGCATCACTAATAGAAGACCCATTCAAAACAAATAGACCGAAAACTTCAAAAAATTCTGTTAAACTCCCCCCGTTGCGGTTATAAATTTTATCCTTAGAACATCTACTCTCGGCCAGTGCAACTCGTGCTCGTAAAATATTGGCGGAAGAATTTTGATATTCACCAATCCTAGCATTTAAATCACCGACGATTAACACATGGTCAAGAGAAGTGTTATTCATAAATTCCACTAGTTCATCGAAGTCGCTAAGCCAATGATTGCAATTTAAATAAATAGGAATAATATAATAGTTTAGGTTGTTGCTAACCATATGAAAAATAATTTTAGATTCAATAATTTTAAAATTAATAAGATTACCCCATAAAGATTTTTTAATCCCATATAGAATACCCCCACTGGCTCTTCCATGCAAATTAGATCTTATCGCGGGTGTAAACATTACTTTAAAGTCTTTGAAATATTTTAGAAATTCATTTTGATTCTTTTCTTCAATAAAAGTTTCTATAAGAATTATAACATCAAATTGGTGTAAATATTTAAAAAAAATCGGAATGTAAAAGCTTACTTTTGAGACCAGTTATATTATACGAGCATATATTTAATTTTTGAAAAATAGTTGTGTTATGGCAGACGACAGAATTTACCTATTGTGTTTTATCCCTAACATGGTGTGAACTCTGATTTCCAAATGGCGCTCGCTGCGGTTGGAGGCCAAAAGCGGAAGAAGAGCTTGGAACCACGGCCAACCTCGCTCCCTCGCTGCAGTTAAAGTACTCGTAACCACTGTCACCAAATAGTTCACTAATGAGTGACATGTCCGCTGCTGATTTGACAACTAAACCTCGTGAAATTTGATAAACAAAAAGTTGATTGTTGATTTGCAATTTGTTGTCTCCTTTAACGAAAATTCTGGCGTTTGGATTTATCTGCCGCAGTTTGTTTTTTATTTCTATTAGTGTTTTTCTTTTTCTTCTTGATAAAAGTGATTGCTCGCGAAATATACTTATTCCGGAGCCTTTGAGCGTGTGCGCGGAGGTAATAAGTTTATCGGTGATCGCCGCTGTTGGAAGTTCGATGATGACAGTTGCTCTTTCAGTGTTGTTGTTGCGTATTTGTCTGGAGCTCTTAAATTGGATTTCTTCGTCTTCATTTAACTTCAGAAGCCCCTTGCAAGTCTGTTTAGCTAATTGGATTGCATCGGTTTCTGTGTCTAAAGGAAGGTGTACCACAATAGACTTATCGTTTGATTTCCGTGAGAGAATTTCCAATTGGGTTTCAAGCAAATCGCATCTTTCTGTCATTAAAGTGAGTTTTCTGCTGAGTTGGGTGTTAAGTGTCTTCAAAGAAAGTATCTCGTTCGAGAGCACCAACAAGTCATTTTTTGTGACTAGATCTTTAAGCTTTTCTTCGAGACTCTCATTTAAGATAGTTTTTAGATCAGCAACTGATAAATCGCCTATTCCCATATTTGCTGCTTTTAGATGAGAAATCTTTTTGTTGGTAGTGTTTTGTTCAGGAGAAATTTCAAATAAGTATCGCTTGCGGTTCATCGGCAAATCGTTGTACCGCAATTTGATTTCGATGCAACACGGAGAAAACTTTTTTTTTTTTTATTTTTTGTTTTCCTTTTTGAGCTTATTTACTTGAGTAAATTTAACTAGCAATTTGCGGTGTTAGTTCAAAGTGATTAAATGAGTGTTTTTACGTGGTTTTTCTTAGGAAGTTACTTGGATTTATAATTTAATTTGGAAAAAAATACGGAGCTTCGAAAATTTTTGCAATTCCACTTTGACAGTTGAAACGTCACTGAAATTAATTCATTTAAACGTTTTAGCTCGCGCCGAAAATTCGTTCTCAACGTATTTATTTTTCTGGTGACATCCGCTTTTTGTGCATCAGGATACTTTTCTTTATACGTTTGCAGTAAAACTTAATATTGTTGCATTTTTTTGTTTCTGTCGCTTTAATCTTTCCCTTTGACATCCCATAAACTCGGTAATAACCGATACGTTTCAATTAATTCCAAAACAAATGCTCGGTCTTCATCGTCCTTCAGTTTTCCGCACAGTTTTTCGCTTCCGCGACACAAAACACAATGAAGTAATTACGTCAATCAAACCCTTACACATATCAATCAGCATGACGTTCATCATGAAAAATCAAACTTGCTTTGATTTTCGTCAATCAGACTTCAACAAATGTGTGTGATTCATACAGATACATTTTCACAAACACATGTTAGTGATTGATGTCATTCGATTGACCGTGTAAGGGCATGCACGCACATGTCGAGATCGTAAAAAGAAATATGCTTATCGGAAATTTTGTCCTTTGAATTTTGTCCAAATAGTAACTAGTCAAGACCGGACTCACTTAGCGGGACTTAAGGCCTCGAAAACTGAACAGAAAGAAAACTAATGCGATCTTGAACCTCAATAACATTGCGTTTCATCGGCCTCATAAGAATACGTCGTAACTCACAATTAAAAATTGTTATTTATCATTACAGAAATATTGCACTGTTCTTAAGGCTATATTGCACAATTTACAGATGTGTGGAGAGTTTACCTTACTACTGAAATATTAATTATAAATGTTTTAAAGAATTATTATTAAAACTACGATAGAAGGAAAAGCTACTATAAAAACCTTCTTATCATTTTAAGATCCTAGGAATCTAGGCTGGATAGAAGGAGAGTCGGGGAAACGCAGAAGACATCCTCATTTCATCAGACAATATTTACAAACTATTGCGACAGCAATTAAAAGTAACAATTGATTAATAAATAAACAAAAAATTAAAAGGCTAAACAAGTAAACAAATGAACAACAGATTAAATTAAAATTAACAAATGAATAAATAAATAAGAAAACCAAAAGGTAAATAAATAAATCATAAGTTCACAAGTAAATGAACATATAAATAAATAAATAAAAAAAAACAACAGATAAATACATTAACAAATGAATAAATGAATATATATACCTAAAGGTAAATAAATAAATTAATTAATTCACAAATAAATAAAGAAATATAAGCTTCTCATAACAATTTACATTCTTGGATGTTTGTCAGACTTTTGCAAGAGGTGAGCGTGGGACAATCAAAACAAAAAAACATTACGTGTTCCCTTGTCGCGGGGTGATTTGAACCTGAGAACTTTCACTTAGTAGTCCAACGCACTTAAAAACGAAGCCAATAGATATAGAGGACACTTAGGCTAGTATTAAAATATTAGAATGTCACCCCCTTCACGTCAAAAATCGCACGTAGAAAATATTATTTTCTGCCTGACTTTGTCTCAGCTAGTAATAGAACCAAGCGTGTTATGTTTTCGTCTTTGTAAATTATTTAGTGATATTAAGGTAGGACAAGACTGTTGGCCAAGTGGTCATTAACTGGGTCTTGTTTGACAGAAACTGCCAAACACGAACATTTCTGCCATTTGCTGTCAAATATGATCCAATAAATGACTACTTGGCATACTTTCTAATCCTTCATTTACCAAATTCGCGTTCTGTATGTTACGTAAACTTACGCTAGTTACATACAAACTTACGACCTTAGAAAAGAGGCAGACCTAACATCTCCAAGTGCAACAACACCAGCATTTGATCGGCCTCAGTGATGACTTGATCTGAAACCAGGAGATCTACCGATGTCGATTGAGGTCGAACCGGCGAACCCCACAAGCGGACAAGTAGGGATGAAGTTAAGTGGGAGGGGTATGATCCCCTAATCCTGGTCGTAACCTCACCTTAACCCTTGAAAGATAATCTTATTTTTTAGTACTGAAAAGATAAACATGCGCCTGGGAGGCGCACAATTAAAAAACGTTTTTTTTTACAAAATTAAATAAATATTTTTTTTATTGTTTCATTTTATTGTTACATTATTAGCAATAAAGTAAAACATAAACATATATTATAAATTTTTCTGTTTTTTAAAGAGAAGTAGGATTTTATAAATCCATAACAAAAAGGAACACAAAATTAGAGATCTTCGGTATTTAATTTTCATATGCTGATAATAGCGCATTACCATAACTGCATTACCATAACTGAAAAACAGTGGTACTTACCGAACCGGAACGACCGTCAATCGCAAGTACATATAAATCGACGACTGAGTTGGCTTAAAAAAGCAAGTTTGTTCGAGCGTCGGTTAAAAGAAGAAAGCAATATATATATTTCGTGGGCGCCTCCGAGGCGCAGTTTATCTTTCTAGGGTTAAAGAAAGAAGAAGAAGACATACAAACTTATGGTCACCATAATTGTTTAAACGAACATTTTGTTTGTCTCATTGTTGCTTCAACCGGTTCTATTCTGTGCATTATCGTAGTCGGTTAAATCGGAATTTATTTCGTGATAGTCCAAAACTGTCGTCTCAAATGTTTCTTTTTTCATAGACGTAAACATTTTGTAGTCGGCTCATAAATTTGGACTTACACCAATATTATCAATACAACTGAACGAGGTTATTTATGGAACAGCTTTAGATTAATGATATAAGCCGTGTTTCTTTGCACGCGGATATATCATGGCATTAAAAAACGACCATCGCCGCTTAAGAATTCATCAAAAAAAAAAATTGGCAGCACACATGCACCGTGACACAGCTGTAAGTTGTAGTTAAGAAATTTGTATTGAAAATCCTGAAATTGGAAAATATTTACTTTCGCCAATTGAAATTGATGCCAAGCATATTCTAAAATTATGAAAAACAATTTCACATTAACAGATTTGCTAAATTCAATTACCCTTAAAATGAAGTTTGTGGGTTGTCAAACTTTGACATTTCCTGAAAAATTCAGCGAAAGGATTCATCAGAAACGAAGAAAATGGATTTTGGAAGCACTGTTTATCCCCGCTAAAGGACTTAGCGGCGATAGCTATCCCCGCTAAAGTTAGCGTATATAGGATAAGTTGTTGTTGTATTTTACATGCAAATTTCAAATTATCCCTATATCCGCGTGCAAAGAAACACGGCTAATGTATCTTTCAGGAGGCTCCACGGAGAATGCGGTTCAGCCGATGCTGAAGCCGCAAATAATTTTGTAGAACTCGTTGTGTCAGAGATACGAGGGCGGGTCAATAAGTCCGTGACTTTTTGAATTTCTGACCTCTTTACTGAAACGGCAACACTGCTCCTGTCAACAGGCATCTGTCAGTTGACTCCTGTCAAAATTTAAAATTGCTGTGTCAGTTAGTTTGTGTTTGACAGCTATTTTTATCAGACTACTCACTAATTTGAGGAGAAAATGGAAAAAGTGAATTTCGTGTGCTTATTAAGCATTATTTCTTGCGAAAAAAAAACCATTACCGAGACCAAGGCTAAGCTTGAAAAATACTATGGGGACTCTGCACCATTGATTTCAATGGTAAAAAAGTGGTTTACTGAATTTCGTTGTGGCCGTACAAGCACTGAAGATGCCGATCGTCCTGGACGCCCAGTTGAGGTCTCTACACCCGAAACAATCGAAAAAATTCACGATATGGTGTTGGCCGACCGAAAATTGAAAGTGCGAGAGATTGTGGAAGCCGTAGGGATCTCGCATGGCTCAGTGGTTTCAATTTTGAATGATCACTTGGGCATGAGAAAGCTTTCCGCAAGATGGGTGCCGCGTTTGCTCATAGTCGACCACAAACGCAATCGTGTAACAACTTCACAGGAAGGTTTGGCGTTGTTTAATCGCAATATGGAGGAGTTTTTGCGCCGTTTTGTAACCGTGGACGAAACATGGATCCATCACAACACACCAGAGACCAAACAACAGTCAAAACAGTGGGTTTCTAAGGGTGAATCGGCGCCAAAGAAGGCCAAGGTGGGTTTGTCAGCCAATAAAGTTATGGCGACTGTTTTTTGGGATGCACGCGGGATAATCCACATTGACTACCTTCAAAAGGGAAGAACAATCAATGGGGAATATTATGCCAACTTATTGGACCGATTCAATGACGATTTGAAAAAAAACCGACCTCATTTGGCCAAGAAAAAAGTTCTTTTCCACCAAGACAATGCAAGGGTGCACACATGTGCAGTTGCCATGGCAAAAAACCATGAATTGGGCTATGAATTGCTCCCTCATCCACCCTATTCTCCAGATTTGGCTCCGAGCGACTACTTCTTGTTCCCAAACCTGAAGAAATGGCTTGGTGGAAAAAGATTTGACTCCAATGATGAAGTCATCTCGCAAATAAAGGCCTATTTTGAGGACCTCGACAAATCATTTTTTTTGGAAGGGATAAAAAAATTGGAGAAGCGTTGGACAAAGTTTATAGAGCTCAAGGGAGACTACGTTGAAAAATAAAAAAAAATTTTTATCAAAAAATCTGTGTTTTATTCCAAAAGTCACGGACTTATTGACCCGCCCTCGTATTACAAAAAAAAATGGTTTAGAAAATATTTACAACGCAAACGAGACTGGATTGTTCTGTGAGGCTCTTCCTACTGGTACCCATGTCACAAATGGGCAAGACATACAGGCGCAAAAAATGCCGAAAGGTACTCGTAGAGTAACATTGCTCTTCATGTAATGCTATCGGCACAGACAAATATGTCTTTTCGATTGGAAAATATATGCAGCCCAAATGTTTCAGAAACCAACCAATTAAAATCGGTTACAACTTTAATAAAAAGTGTTGGATGACAAGAGTATTTTTTGGATTGAAATTATCAAAGAGCTTGATGATCCCATGAAAAAGAAAAAGAAAAAAATTCTACTCTTAGTTGATAATAGCCGTGTTTCTTTGCACGCGGATATAGGAATGACATCAGAAAACGACTATCGCCGCTTAAGAATTCATCAAAAAAAAAAAAAAAAACATGGCAGCACACATGCACCTATGACATGCACCGTGACACAGCTGCAAGTTGTAGTTAAGAAATTTGTATTGAAAATCTTGAAATTAAGAAATATTTACTTCCGCCAATTGAAATTGATGCCAAGCATATTCTAAAATTATGAAAAACAATTTCACATTAACAGGTTTGCTAAATTCAATTACCTTTATAATGAAGTTTGAAAAAAAATAATAATAAAATCACTAACAAAATATTCGGCGGGTGTGTTAGTTGTCGGAGGGATGTCAAACTTTGACATTTCCTGAAAAATTCATCGCATCAGTTCATCAGAAACGAAGAAAATGGGTTTTGCAAGCACTGTTTATCCCCGCTAACTGACTTAGCGGCGATAGCTATCCCCGCTAAAGTTAGCGTATATAGGATAAGTTGTTGTTGTATTTTACATGCAAATTTCAAATTATCCCTATATCCGCGTGCAAAGAAACACGGCTATTAATGAATGCCCATCTTCTGGTAGTGGGAGTGTCTCTCAAAAAATATAGTTTATTGCGATGAGCATTCAAAAGTGACATTCAACAACGAGGTGAACATTTGTTGCCCTACAATTTTACTTCATGATTCATAAGCTCATCCACCTACGAAAAATCCATCATCCATTTCCGTCTCCCTCTCATTCAATCAAAACTCCATCATAATCCGCTGTGCATTTTTCCTATTTAATTTAAGAAGTTCTCATTCATTTCTTATACAAGTGGCCAATTAGAGCCGCTGTACAATTACATTCGTCTACTTCATTCGTATTCTCAACCATATTGCTCGTTAAATGCATATACTAACATCTATTGAATTAAAGAAACTTGTGAGTACTTACGAACTGTTCACGCTGTCACGCGCTGCATTGACCTGGTTTACGAGTGTTGACAGAACGATGGATGGAAGAAGTTCATCGTTACAGTTGAAGCGACGACGACACTACGCTTGGATGTGAACAATTAATGTCATATTTCGAGACAACGCTTGGCATGGAATTCATTATGTATGTGCTCGTATGTTTGTTGTTTCCCTGTCCCGAAACAAAGTAGACTCAAGTTCAAGATGTTCGGCGTGTATTTTTCTGAATCGAGGACGCATCCGAATGTAAGCCAAGAGCTTTTTAAAATAATAAGATATTTGAAACGTTTTTCTGTGTTCTTTTGTTTCGTTTGAAAAAAAAACTATTGCCGCAGAATATGTATATCTGGTTATTGTTTTTTTTTTTATAACCATAAAGCGATCAAATGCTTACTCAACTCGATTTGTTTTCGTTATCGACTCATTTGGTAAACAAACCGCTTCACTTCGTTCTCGTATCAATGCAAAATTTGTTTACTTCGGCAAAAGATTCATCATCGCTTATCTTCACTCGCCATGCCAACGTCATGAATGAGAATAAAAAGAAAAATTCATTATGATAAAATAGCATTACTCAGTTGATGGCAACTTGAGATCTCAATGACATTTGCGGTGACAGTTCTAAAACAGAGAAACGTTTCCAAACAATCACAGAACTGCTCTGTGTTTTTTTTTTTTTTTATGTGAAAAGGGAGTGTGTGATTACTACTGAGAGATAGTGTTCACTTGGCCACTATATTTGTGTGATTTACGAGTACGACTACAACTACAACGTAAAATAAATAAATTGGAAGTGCGGAAGTCCGTAATAATTGATAATAATATACGTAAGGTTTTTTTTTTGTCTGTGGAAGTTAACACGAACAGATCGAGCGCTTTTTATTTGCCTGAACTGTTTGACTTCTGTGAATATAGTCCGCAGAGCTCGACCAAACAAAGAGCAAGGGAGACGTTAATTTCATTAATAAACAAATTGTTTCATTTCTGCGCATGGGATACGTTGTGAGATTTAATTTTACGATACAGCGTTGATTAGTTGTGTGTTTTAAGGCGATTTTTGTTAGTCATCAATTTTAATTTTGATTATTGAATTGAACGTAATCTCTTAATGAATCTGGATGCTGTTTTGACAGCTTTAGCTGGTTATGGTTGTGGTAATACGATATAACGTATACCTTGTGAGTTTTTAATATTCATATTGCGGATTCGCTTTGTTGTGATGAAATTCAATGCGCCCTTGCCAAGTTTATCTGTATAGTTAAGTCATAGCATTGGCCATAGCATTGGTCTATTGGACAGTGATTACATATGTTATAAAGAAGGACCCCAAAAGTGTTTATAAACAGTTGTCAAATTTTGATTTTAAAATTTCATCAAAACAAACGGAGTGGAACAGGTAAATAAAATCTTTAAGGATTAAATTAAATTTAAGCTTCTTCCTATATGCAACATAAGATATTTTTGAAGCTAAGTGCTTGACCAGCTTCTATGCAATGACAGTTATGACATGACAGTTAATGAATTGTCGTTTTGTTAGTTAAAAGTGATTGTCGTTTTGAAGTTGGCAGTTACTTTATGACAGTTGAAATAGAATGAGGTCTGTTCTATCATAAAACAGCGAATCTTTTCGAAAAACTACGAATTTAACGAAATTCTGTTCGCTTAGGAAACAAATTTTGTAGAACCTACGTGTGTGCTCCGAAAGAACAAATCTTACCCCAGAAATTTCTACGGGCTGATTTGTGAATTCTGTCGAATCCCTGTTAATGATTTTGTTTGTGTTTTTCTCAGGTCTTTAAATATTCCACATTTACAGCCCATACAGAGCCTAAAACCGAGCTTCTTGAACCATTTAGATGTGCGAAGTGGAAGAGAAATATGAGCGTTCGCAAGAGGTAGGGCGAAACAAAAAAAACTTTAGGTGTTGATGTAATGTGAACCTGAGACCCCCCTTAGATTAGTATCCGCACATACTTACCGCTCAGGTCTGTCTTATATTTTTGAGGTTTCAAAATAAGGCAACTTTTTGATGCTCAAGCCATTCGAGATCTCTTTGGTAATTTTTTCCTATCTGAATGAATTTCATTCCGTTTTTGAAATTTGACATTTGCTGAATTTTGGCTTCTTCTGAACAAACCTACAACAAAAATTATCCGCTGGCCTCCCGGTTTCGGATCACTTCGTCACTGGAGCTTATCTATCAATTGATAGTGTTGTTGCATTTATGTGATAAAGACATTTTAAAGCCTGCCTCTCTAGTGATATTGTAGAGGAAGGTTTATTGATATTGTCTTGTTGACGGAACTCTTATGATCCCTTTTGAACATAACAGTAGCAACAAAGGCAGTCGCAAATCTCTTTGTTTGTGTTTTGACATGAAGGCTTCCTTGAATCTGCGAACTTCTTACTCGATCAACCGTTGTTACTTCTTCTGTCATACGAAGCATCTTTATTTCAGCTGCTTCATTTGTATACCCTATTCTAAGGGTATATTAATTTTGGCTCATAGTTTGTAACATACCTTAAAAAACCGCTTACATTTAGTATATTCGCCATCAGCATCGATAGTAATGTCAATCTATCCATGTCCGTCCGTCCGTCGGCAAAAATGAGGCCTCAAAACTCGAGCTACTGACATGCTGAACTCATCGTTTTGCTTATCTTGTGAAGTTAAGCGTTGAAATACATGTGCCCGGTTAGAAAGTGACATCTTGAATCAACCTCGCGGTCCATCGCCCTCAATTCTCTTAGTTCCATCTGTCTTGCGCCTGCTGCTTAGTAAGCCTCCCCGGTTGCCGCTTTCACTCCAACTTCGGCCTTTTTGTGGTGTACGTATTTTCTTTCTGCAGCTAGGATATCAATATGGGTCATTCCCCTTAATAACGCGCACTAAGCAAAACGAGTAGGCGCCTCAGTGATGAGGAGCCTATGTTTACAGCACTCACCACATTCGCACCAAATGCCTGCCATCTGATACGAGGAAAAGCAAGACAATCTCAAAGATCATGTTCCGGAGTGTCATCGGTTTCTCCACAGGATTCGCAGTTGGGGGTATCGCTTAAGCCTATCACCTTAAGATGCTTGGCAAACGCATAATGGCTCGTAAGAACGCCAGTAATTGTCTCCAGACTTTTCTGTTGAGAGACAACAAAAATATCGCAGATTTTTAACAGACGTCGGGGCCTTGCTACCAAATTAAGAGAGATCTTGCATTCACTAACTATTTTGGAGGTGGTTAGTTGAGCAAGGCCTTAAGCGCAGCTTAACTGTCGCTACAGACGCAGATACTATGCTTCCTCCCCTGTTCCTCACAACATTGAACATAGCCATAAGGATAGCATTAGCCTCCGTTTGGAAGACTGACAAATGTTTGTCTGACGAAAAGAGCAGTTTAATGTTGTAGCTCTCCATGAAATCACCAGCACCAGATCCTTGATCGGTTTTGGAGCCATCCGTAAAGATTCGACTGCATTCCTTTGCAGGCTCCGAGCCTGGCCAGAGCCAGTCCGGAACACGAGGAAAGTCGACTTCGTAGTTGCGCTTCAGCCGAAGTTCCGGTGTCTTTGCATCGGACGGAATATCCATAAGACAGGAGTCGAAGGACAGCCGTCGCGCAAGTTCATCAAAACTCCAGTGCGAGTTTTACCACAAGCCACCTCTTCTTAAACGTGAGATAGCTTTGATTGTGCAACCCACAGTGTAAATATTAAGAGGCGGAAGGTTCAATAATGCATCTAGGCCGGCGCCAGGAGTGTTGGGGAAGCCCTCAGTGCAGCCGAGACATGCCTTCGTTTGGAGTTTGGCGAAAGCAGCAGCAACGTATAGCGATGCATATGCTAGAAAATGTTCTTATGATATCCGTGTAAATCCATACTACTCTTTTCGGTGATAAGCTCCATGTCTTGCCGAAAATACCGACCCCTTGCAGTCTTCAGCTCAACATGTTTGGTAGATATAATCACTGATCATTCTGTGGTAAATTTGGCCATTGACTTTAAATCGAGCTCTGGCCTCATTTTTGAAAAAAATAAACACCGATAATATCCCCCTCTCTATGCCGGTTTGACCTTAATGAAATTCGGCAGGCCTTTCGGTTCCGAATCACTTCATTACTGATGCTAATCCAATGCTGGTCACATCTGCGTGATCCAGGAGTTGTCAGGTCTGTTTTTTTTTTACGATTTCGACACCTGCATGATCCGGTTACTGATTTTCGTTTCATCGTACTTTTGACCAGAGTATGTATCCATTAATGAGTAGTGACACTCTCCACGTGTTTCTTATCAGTTTACAATTTGAAGTACACATATACGAGAAATAGACGGCACTAAAAGTGCTCTAGTAAAAGGGGGATGGAAGAGTAGTTGAACTATTTCAAAATGTGGTACAGGGTGTGACGTAAAAAAAAAGCAAAATCAATTTGTAATATTTCTTATTGAACATTTTATATCTAATATATATTCACATGTGTGCTACACTTAAATATTTTTGTTTGTTGGTACATTTTTTATTATTTTTATTGAACTG
Organism: Portevinia maculata; assembly: GCA_949715645.1. NCBI lineage: Eukaryota > Metazoa > Arthropoda > Insecta > Diptera > Syrphidae > Portevinia > Portevinia maculata. Next base: position 70,496,148 of record OX454527.1, read on the forward strand.
TTTTAGAATAAAGTAAACCCGTACTCGGCCGTAAAATTTGATACGAAATTCCTTATTTTGATTTTTGCAACAATTGTAATGAAATTCATTTTTCAAAAAGTTAAAAATATTCCCCTCAAAATTATTTAGGTAGTACAGTGAACTCTCTCATAAGCGGACACTAACGGTACCAAGAAATTTGTCCGCTTATTAGAGGTGTCCGGTTATGAGCAAAAATATTTTATTGACAACCTTGAAAAAAGAAACAAGACATGCATTTATGCTATAAGATTTTATTTTAAAATGGAATGCATTTTTTGTGATAAACATTAATTGTAGGTAATAAAAAGGATAATAACAAATCATAAACAAGAACAAAGCCTTTAATAATTTATTTTGTGCATTACTTGAAACTATGTATGTAGGTACTTATAAGCCGCGGCCTACTATGTTTACATTCCCTACCGTTTTTTTTTAAATGTTTGCTGGTTATCAAGGGCAAAGCGCAAAGAAAAGGAAAAAAAAGCAAACAAAATAAAAGACAACGAAGTGTGCCAAATCGTCGGTGAAACCAGAAAGTCGTGTAACTCCACTTTTAAACGAAAATGAAATTTGAATGACATCTATTAGCTCAAACCCTTGAGCCCCCTAATAAGGTTAATTATTATATTATCGGAGATTCAGTAGGTAGCATATCTTCAAAATCATAGCATTTGGTGAGTACACTGTGTGTGGAAAAATGCTCTCCTGTAAAATTTGCTAAAATGGAGTTACACAGTTTTCTGGTTTCACCGACGAAATGCGTTTTGTCCGATTAAGAGAGAGTGAAATTCTATTGCGGCTATGAAAACTGGTGTCCGCGTCCGGTTATAAAAGAGTCCGTTTATGAGAGAATTATTTACATTAAAAATTGTGTAGATTATTCCGTTCTTTGAAATTTGTCCGGTTGTGAGAGGTGTCCGCTTATGAGGGGTGTCCGTTAGGAGAGAGTACACTGTACATACATATTTGGAAAACAAGAAATAAATTTTTGTTCAAGATTCTCTAAAAATTCTTGATTGGGCCGTGTCAATTTCACATCTTCATATTCTTTAAAATCTGTAAAAAGGGAGAAAACGTTAAGTTGCGGACTCAATTTTAACTCACACTTGTGGTTTAGGCGGTATTTTTTTTTAAATATAACCAGCGAAATAGTAGAATGCATTATCAATACCAAAGTTCACAGTTTTATAATCAGGTTCAGTTTTGAAAGAGTAAACCAAATTGTCCTTATTTTGTTTTTGTGGTTCCATCTGCACTTCAATGTCTGGAAATTCCGTGTTAGCAGTTGGCTCACAGTTTCCATGGGTAATATCCTTTGCCGAAAAAGTTCTTTTAAATGAACAAATGAATTGAAATGGAGTCAGGAACTTGTTATTTCCCCCTCGGTTACGTAAAAAAGCAAAGGTGTTTTCCAAGCAATCTTGATTAAGATTTCTTGTTAACAGAAACTTAATACCGTCTTCTTTTATTTCTGTAAAAATGCCAATTAAGGCATTTATATTCTGTTGCCATCCTTTTATAAAACGCATTTTTTTAGTTGCATTTCTAGAATTTTCATGAAAAGTCATATTTTCAAAAAATAAATTCATTTCATGCAAAAAAGTAATTTGTTCCGGGTTTGCGAAAAATGGCCTTCTGAATTTTTTGGATTCTCGAAATAAATTGAAAATATCAAATAACTTATCTATTTTGTCAATAATTTCAGCGGTATAAATAGTTGTTGAAGATCTCACTATTATCTGGTATTTTGAAATATTTAACTCCAACATTTTCTTTCTCCTCTCGCCCACATGCCAAACATTTAAAATAATGTTTTCCCATTATTTTATTTCGAGTTTTTAAACTATGCAAACTTGCACTTCAACTTCACTATTTCACTACTTTTATTTGTTTGCCACACGCACTGACACGGAACACCCTTTCTTTCGTCAATTGATGTTAATGAACGACTGATAACAATCCAATTCCGGCCCGCCTTTAAAAATACGTGCGAAAAAAATGTAAACAATCCCCTCTACAGCCAACCTAAGTAATTAGTATGACCATCTGCTAACTTCAAATTGCAAAAAATGGTTATTAACGAAGTCGTAGCAAAGCAAAAGGGTTGAATTTCGTGATATAGAATGAAACATTTCTTTTTCATGTCCATAACAAAGACCATTTAATCAATAACCAATGGCAAAAAATACAAATATTACCAATTCTACTAAAGTACAGTTGGTTACCTGATCATATTAATTCATATCTGCATGGTTGAGAGAGAATACTTATGTACTGACAGTCATTCCGGCCCGCCTTTAAAAATGCTTTATTAAAAAACCCACTATCGTTCGTCGTACGCAGCAAGCCGCATGTAGTGGTTCAGGTAAAATGTGTGTACCCTTTTCTTCTCAAGCAGTCGTTGTATTCAGGTAAAAAGTATATTCTTTCGACCTGCTTCCAGTTATTGTACGATTTTTTCTGCATTTTGCCTTGTAGTAGTAGCAAATGCATATGTAGAGAGAGTGTCCCTACTCATTAATGGATATACTCTGCTTTTGACTATCTCCAGTCATGTCAACCCACGGATTTCTATGCACACTTGCAGGACACTTTCAAAATTTTTTATGTAGTCATTCGTAATGGAAAATTACCCATTACCATTCAAGAAAAAATCACATAGTGGCTGACCGGAGATGGTCAAACCTTGGTGGGCATTGGAAGGGATCCGGTTGGAACTCTATCTTGTGAGGAAACAAGCCAAAAGGCTGAGAATGACAGATACGGGCACTAGCAGATTCTGAAAGGGAAATACTGGGAAATAAAATACACAATAATTATTCCGCGAACCCAACAGGTCCGCCTGTTTTTTGGTGTGGTTTTGTTTTGCAAGTAAAGGGTTTAACCTACTTTTTAGTTAACTTGGTTCTCTATAGATCGCAATGGGTTGTCTAGTGTTGACCTAACCAAGACAAAGCGGTAGGTTTAGGTTGAAATAGTCTAAAGACGTCACATCAAACATTTGCAACGCACATAAGTACTCGTAAGTCCATCGACTTCGAACGATACCCACCGCCAAGTCATACCAAAACGTAAGCCAAAATAATGCGAATAATGCAACTGTATTGCTGCTTCAGCATAATCATCGAGTTTCACAAAGACTTTCTTGTGTGTGTTTGCAAAACATGAGAAACTTTTAAGTTCCTGGAGTGATTTTTGTGAAAATGTTTCTTTGTGCATGCTTACGTGCATGGACATTGTTATTTCATTTCAGTGAATGTTGACGTTTCGCTGTAACTTTCTCACTGTTTTTTTTTTGCATGTTCCACCCTGGAGTGTTATCAAATTTACGTTGAAACGTTGCCCTAGAGGCAATATGAACGTGACATTGTTTGTATTTGTTTTTCTTTGTTACAGTTTTAAATGCATTTTTTATCTATGCGGCCTGAACCTTAACAAATCGAATAGGGTTTTAAAAGCAGCAAACAATTTAACTGAGGCACACAAAAATAAATAAAATGAAAAGATTGCAAAAGGTGTAAGCGCTTTTTTACACGATTTGGTATTGTTTAGTGTGCGTCATAATTGAATTGGTAAAAAGGAAAAACCTTAAATCGTTTGTGATCGCATATTTTGGTGACTCTACTGAACCTACTGAACTCATTCATCTCATTAGCAGACAACTTTGAGAACAGATCGGAACTTGTTGTATGCATATACAGTACCAACAGATGGTACCCGGCACTGCACCCCATTTGTTGTTTAGCGTCTCAAAAATTTAGTTTTCAAAATTATTTATCTGTTTAAATACATATAGATAAAAGGATAGTCAAATTGAACTTAATCCTTACATCGGTAAAATCTATCTAAAGTGTTCAATAGAGATCACACGCATATTACTTTAAAACTAACTTTTTTTCAACTATTTGTTGATGGGTTAACAGTATTATATATTTATGAAAACTTAGTACTTTAGATTATTCGAATAGTTAAACATTTAAGATAATGATAAATTTAATAAATTTTATTTTTTTAATAATATTATGTGAATAATGAAATGAATAATAAAGATGTTTAGAATTTTACTATAAAGACAGCTTTGTGGGAATAACCCAACAATGGTTTGTTGTTCTCTTTCTTTTCTTGAATGGCGAACAATTTTTGAAAGGAAACGCCTGTTTTTTGAAGGACAAAGCAAAGCGCTATAGAATTGAATTAAGGTAAAAAACCACAACTTTGGTCAAGGTTGTAGTCACACTTGTCAGATGATCTGACAATATACTCGTACATACATGCTTTTTTGGTGTTGACAAAAAGACAGAAGAAAAATTGTCTGCGCCGATCAAGAGCAATAAGCGTGTGACAAGGAACGAAACAATATCGGACAATTCTTCAATACATCGCGGATGAAGTGATATCTGATGTCGATGTTTTTAGACCGCGCATGAAAAACAGGGTTTTCGGCGAGCTTCCCTGCTCCTTGGTTGTCGTTGAACATGTTGATCGTGTTTAGGTTTTCAAAGCCTAATTCTTTAAGGAACTTGAGTAGAAAAACTGCTTCTCTGCTTGCATCGCTGACTGCCATGTATTCCGCTTCTGTCGAGGACAATGCAACAGTGCGTTGTTTACGCGATTCCCAGGATACTGCTGCTCCGTTGAGGATAAAAGTTGATCCTGTGTAGGACCGTCGGTCTACGGTGCAATTTCCCCAATCTGCGTCGACGAAACATGTCAGCGTTCCTGCTTCATTTCCGGCAAATTCAAGTCCATGATTAGATGTCCCTTTCAGATAACGCAGCACTCGCTTGGCTGCGACCCAGTGTTCTTGACGATAACAGTTGTTAAACTGGCTAAGAGCACTTGCTGCATGAGCGATGTCAGGACGAGTTGCTACAGCAAGGTACATAAGAGCGCCTGTCAGCTCCCGATAAGGAACATGACAATTCGGAATGTTGGATTCATTGGAAGCAATTGAGAACTTACTATTCGATGCCATTGGAGTGGCCACTGGTTTGCAATCGACCATATTGAATCTTCTAAGTATATCCTGAATATATTCACTTTGCGACAGTTGAATGTTGTCGTTGACTCGTTTTATCTGTACTCTTAAACAATAGTCAGCTTCTCCAAGATCTCGTACGTTGAACGAGTTGGCTATTTGCTTCTTAACGTTGTCTATATGGTCTTGATCCTTCGAAAAAACTAAGATATCGTCTACATAAATTAATACGATTACCTTCTTTTGTTGGTCGGCATATATGCATGGATCCGAAGTTGTTGGAATCAATCCGATGTTCCTCAGCGTCTTGTCAATTTCGATGTTCCATTGACGCCCTGCTTGCCGTAATCCGTATAAGGCCTATTTAAGCTTGCACACCTTTTCGACAGTTCCTTGAAGTTGTTTTAACATTTGGTTAGCTTTTCTCCGCAGGTTATTGTCACTCTCGCAAGCCGACATCCACTTCAGCATCTCCTCCAGCAGAACGGGTGTTTCCATAAGGATTTCTTCGTCAACTTTTCCATTTAGGTAAGCGGATGTGATATCCATCTGATGAATCCTCATCTGGTTCCTTGCCGCAAGAGCGATCAACAGTCGTAATGAACTGAGTCTGGGCACAGGAGCGAATGTATCATGGAAGTCTATTCCAGGTCGTTGGGTGAAACCTGTTGCTACAAGTCTCGCCTTCCGTCTCTCAAGCAAACCATCAGCGGTCCATTTGTTCCGCAACACCATTCTGCAGCCAACTGTCTTCGCATTCTCGGCCTTATCCACGATGGTCCAGGTATCATTCGTGATTAAGTTCCTCATTTCAGTATAGATGGCATCCTCCCAGTCACATCTTTCATCTCCTGCAAATGCGGTTGTCAATGGAATCTCAGAAGCATTCATCCCGAATTCGTTTTCCTCTTTTATCGCCTCAGCTTCGTCTTAGATTCATCTAGATATACGTCTTTGGTGCTCTCTTCGACGATTTCAATTTCTTTCTTTAGTTTCCGTGGACGTCCTGGCTTTCCAGATGTTAGTTTCTTTGGCCTCCCTGGTGCGAATGTGAACCTTTTCGAAACTTCTGAAGGTGTATCGCCTTGAGGTGACTCGGCTGTTTCATAATCGTCCTTCAGATCCTCAGAACATTCTGTATTAAAGCGTTCATCTGCTGAATGCAAGTCCCCACTATTATCGAGTGATAAGTTTGAACCAGCGATGATGGTGCTGCTGGGAAAGCGTTCTATACAGAAGCGCCCGTTCATGGTTTCCTCGTCGACGAAATCTTCAAAATCTCCACGATCCTTGAGATCGTCCAAACATCTGACATCTCTCGTTACATGAACTTTCTTTTGTGATGGAACCCAGACTCTGTACCCCTTTTATGTATCTGGATATCCCACGAAGATTCCTTATGTCGCCCTAACATCGAATTTTCCTTTGGATGGGGATTTGTTCAAGATAAAAACCTTGCTGCCGAATGGATGAAGGTAGTTCAAAATTGGTAATTTGCCGGTCCATTTCTTGAAAGGAACATCTCCGTCCAGGCTTTTTGTGATACAGCGATTACGAATGTGATTTGCAGCTGCTATTGCCTCAGCCCAGAATGAGGATGGAAGACCTGATTCTTTTAGCATGCATCTGGCTGACTCGACTAAAGTCCTGTTTCTCCTCTCAGCTACCCCGTTTTGTTGCGGAGTATAAACGGTTGTTAGTCGACGCTGGATTCCAGATTCCTTAAAAATCGCATCCATGGCTGAATTGCTATACTCGGTGCCATTATCCGACTGTAGAGCTTTGACTTTTCGTCCAGTTTGCAGTTCTACGAATGCTTTGTACTCTTTAAATTTTGACGTTACTTCACTCTTATGACGGATGAAATATATGTATAAGGCAGAACCGACTGTAGTCGTCAACAAAAGTTAAAAAATAACGTGACCCACCTTTTGATTCGGTTCGCATGGGGCCGCAGACGTTACTGTGCACAATCTCGAGCAATTCTTCAGAACGTTCAATTCGACTGCAAAATGGTAAGCGTGTAAATTTGGATACGATGCACGTTTCACACGGCTTCAAGCAATGTTTTGTCGTAGGTATAAGTCCCTTTTTAGCCATTTGAGATAAGTCGTTCACGTTCAAGTGGCCTAGTTTACGGTGCTATATGTCTGCTTCTTCAGTTCCACTTGTTGATGCGAGTCGGCTTTCTTGGTATCCTGCACGTAAGTAAAACAAATCTCCACTCCCATCTGCAACAATCTTTATCTTCCCATATTGGTCTTGTACGACAGCCTTACTTTTATTGAAAAGTACTTGATCACCTTTGTCCACAATCTTTGCAATAGAAATTAGATTGGTGCGTAGATCTGGAACATGAAGTGCGTTGTAGAGCTTGACCGTCTTATTCTCTTTGCCATTCCATTTAGAAATGGAGACATCTCCCTTCGCTGTAACACCTGAGGACATATTCGTTGCTAGCTTCAGGCTGGACTGTGTTGGTTGAGCATTTGTAAACAACGTTTTGTTTTTGCAAAGATGCGAGGTACATCCGCTATCCAGGCACCATCTTTCATCTAAATCGTCTTTCATAGAAGGGTTTGCGAAGTATGTGGCATCTGTATTCTCCGTTCCCGATTTGGATCCCTTTTTCTTAAAGCAGTCAGCAGCCTTATGGCCCTTTTTGCCACAAAATTTGGAATAATATTTAAACAATTTGACTGGTGGCATGTTGACGTTCCTGCTTTTGCCAAGGTTTTTGTTGAAATCTTCTTTGTGGTGTCGTGTTATTATTATGTTTGGCGAACAATGCTCCAGATGGGTGATCGTGAGATTTCCGAATTGTTACGTCATGCTCTTCGATGATTTTTGTTTTGATAGTCTCGATGTCTGGAAGATTGTCGCGAAATTCGATAGCACATCTGAAATTTTCAAACGAGTCAGGAAGACTATATAATAACATTACAGCCAACAAGTCGTCATTTATGGTAATTTCCATATTCCTTAGCTTGTCAACTGTATCGAAGAACTTGGAAAGATACTCTCTTATGTCATCGTTGTCCGACATTTTGTTTTGTGTTAGTTGCTTTAACAACGTCGCCTTTCGTGCCGGACCTTTTGATGCGTATATTGATTCCAACTTTAGCCAAATGTCCCTTGAAGCTATACAACTGCGTACTTGACTGAGCTCTGATGGATTGATTGCCAAGATGAGGTCGGATTTTGCCTTTCGGTCTTCCAACATCCAATCGTCCAGAAGTTCTTGTGTCCTGGCACGCGCCTAATCGCTGTCTTCGACTTTTGGTTTTGGTTTTTCTCCACAAACGTATGCCCAAGTTTCATTTTTCACTAGCACGGCCTCTATCTGAATTTTCCACGTTTCGTAGTTGTGCTTCGATAATGTTTCGATGCGAAAAGAATTGGCGTGCGCCATTGTTATTTTGTTTTTAAGGTATGTTCTTTGATTGTCACTTTGTTAAAGGGTTGAAATTCTTTATTTTTTATTTACTGCCGTTCTGGGCCCATAACCTGTCAGAGTTACGCATTAAATAAAAAGACTTTTGCAAGTAACTGAACAAAGAAAAAGAAACGTTTTATTAGTATCAATTGTGAAAACACTTCTGGTCAAGTCGAGAACAAAAATGGAATGAGAAAAAAGATGTCTAGACAGAAAATATGTATCCATTGGCTGCGTTTGTATTTAAGTTGATGAGATGGTAGATGGCGCGAGGACTCACATTGAAGAGTACTAAGTGTTACCATCCAATAATTTGTCTAATATTAAAGTATTTTTTTAAAAAAATCCTTAAGAAACTTGTATTGTTGGATGCGCTTAGATTCACGATAATGTGTACAAAATTTCACTGAATTATTTTAAGAGACCAAAAACTACAGACTTTTGAGACGCAAAAAAAAAAATATATATGAGAGAGGTCGTCTTCTTCAATTCGCTTAATCTCTTAGAACTACTAATCTTATAGTACCGGCTTTCAACTACTTGAATTCTTCACGACTCTTCCTTGTTCATGCAACCAGGCTATGGACCTCCCTTCCTACCGCCATTAAAAGAATAATTGGTACAGCAAATTTTAAAACTGCAATCTTTTCTTTCTTTCGATAAAAAAAAAAAAAAATATTATTAACCTATATTATATTTTATAATTATATTAATATTAGCTTTAAGATTAATGTATTATTATCATTATCCGTATTGTTAAGTACTACAAAAGCCTGAGTCTTATTTGTACATTGGTTCTAAATAAATTGAAAATTGAAAATTGAATTGAGGTCTCACGCCTCCGCTAAAATATCAGGAAACTACTTAACCATCGTTTACAGCCTCCCTTCCTACCGCCATTAAAAGAATAATTGGTACAGCAAATTTTAAAACTGCAATCTTTTCTTTCTTTCGATAAAAAAAAACAAAATATTATTAACCTATATTATATTTTATATTTTATAATTATATTAATATTAGCTTTAAGATTAATGTATTATTATCATTATCCGTATTGTTAAGTACTACAAAAGCCTGAGTCTTATTTGTACATTGGTTCTAAATAAATTGAAAATTGAAAATTGAATTGAGGTCTCACGCCTCCGCTAAAATATCAGGAAACTACTTAACCATCGTTTACAGCCTCCCTTCCTACCGCCATTAAAAGAATAATTGGTACAGCAAATTTTAAAACTGCAATCTTTTCTTTCTTTCGATAAAAAAAAAATAAAATATTATTAACCTATATTATATTTTATATTTTATATTTTATAATTATATTAATATTAGCTTTAAGATTAATGTATTATTATCATTATCCGTATTGTTAAGTACTACAAAAGCCTGAGTCTTATTTGTACATTGGTTCTAAATAAATTGAAAATTGAAAATTGAATTGAGGTCTCACGCCTCCGCTAAAATATCAGGAAACTACTTAACCATCGTTTACAGCAGTAACAAATGGATGCTGCACTAAAATCGCCTGCTTGCTTGGCGCATAGAATGGTTCATATTTTGATATGATGATATTTTGAAGGTGTCTTTAAGGTATTGGGAGTATTTGGCAGATTATAAACATTTTCATTGGCTGGTGCCGATTAGATATTTTCTAAGTGATTCACTTTTTCTATCTTTGCTCTGCTAGTGGGGTGAAAACGTTTGCTGCATGTCAAGTGATATTTCTTCAATTCACCTGTCTCTGTCATCGCCGCAATTTGCTACAGCATTCTATTAAGTTAAATCTAGACTTCCCGCAGCCACAAAATAATAAAAATACCAATTTTTGTTCATTCACCAGAACCTACAAGATCTCCTTAGGGAGCCTGAAAGATGGTCAAGTTCCCATAGATTGATGTCTCATTTATATTCATTATTCACGTGTCTACTATGAAATGTTCTATAAAATTAAATTGAACAAATTATACCCCATGCGGAGAACAAGAAAACCCCTAATTACACCGCCTTATATTTATTATGTACAATATGTATATTAAAGATTAAGTTTTTTGTTTTGATCGAATAATTATACCATCACGCGAGTCTACCTTTTGTTCACCAAAACAATTTAATCAGACATGTCATATCCTATATGTTTACAAAACTGTAATTATAAAAGTCCAACATTATGCCTGCCGACAAAATAAATTCACTCTGGGTCAAGGTCATGGTATTTTAATTAAAATATTTACCACACACGGAATATCAACTATTAGGTTTGGGTTTGACACAAAGCAGTTGGCTTCCAATAGAAATACCAATAAACGAATAGTGCAACGACAGCGACTCGAATTTTAGCATAACTTTGTAAAACTTTCAGGTTCCACATTTGTAAAAGTGGCCTTCTTTTGAAAAGAAATGCCAGCGAAATTTTAAAGAGTTGAGTAACAACGATCATCATGAGTGCAGCAAGAAAGATGACATTTGTGATGAATTGTACCAGTTTTTGATAGACAACATTGTTGAGAATACGTCTCGAAACGGTTGGTGATAGTTCAAACAGAAGCAATTGGCTTCGAAGAGTTTGAAACATTTTTCGCGACTCATAGGTTGAATATTGGTATGAATCGCTGTATTCCTCCTCAGAATCCGTTTGAAATGAAATACGACGTTTACTTCGTAGGAAAGCTCCTTGCGGTAGCATTGAGGTGTCACCCTCATAGACTCCTTGGTAGCTAGAAAAAAAAATGAGACTTAGTTCGAAAAACGATTAGGTACCTTACCTGTTTTTGAATTCAGCGCGGCTTGTGGGTAGCGGCTTTCGGAGGTTCTGTTGACGGTTTGTTCTCATTTTGTTTTTTTTTTTTGTCGAATAATTTTTACTTCTAGTGACAGAATTACATACGATTATAGCTTGCTTGTTTGGGAGTTTTTGTTTCTATATTTGTCTTGAGACTTAAATGTGAAGATTTTTTCAGGGTCCATTGTTTCGATATATTTATTCTTGCGAGTGTTTGTTTCCTGTAGATATCTTCTGTCAAACTTATATTTATAAACCGACACTTTGACCATTCTCTTCTTCCGGTATGGCGGTAACGCAATGGTAGGCATTAAGGGGATCTACACACTCCCACTTTACTGCATCACTACTGGTCCGTTTGTGAGGTTCGCCGAATAATTATTGTATATTTGATTTCCTCTAATTAATAAAAGAACTATTTCCCCTTGGAATATGCTTCGGTTGTTTTATTCATGTCTTGAAGTGAATATATGTTATATCTTCCTCAGCTTATTAGTTCTCCGTAGAACCTGTGAGTGTTCGTATCTGTCATTCTCAGCCATTTGGAATGTTCCGCACAAGATTGAGTCCCAACAGAATCCCTTCCAATGTCCACCAAGGTTCGACCATCTCAGGTCAACCACCGTTGTGTTATTAGTTTTGCCCCTCCCACCTAATAGAATAGGGGGAATAAACCCCGTATTGAAAAGTGCTTGTAATTTGTCCCTCTACAAAACACCATTATTTTTTTGCGGCGTCAAACTTATCGTACTCTTGCTCACTTTCAAACAGTTTCGTCATTTTCTACAGTTCTTTGACGTTTATGATTATTAATGTTGTCAAATCAATACTGGTTAATATCAGCTGTGTTTCAGAACGAAAACTGGATCAGAACAGAGCAGAACAGCACAAATGAGTGAAAACTGTCACATCAAATCAGAACAGAAAAGTACAGATTCGAGTCATTATGGTGTAAATTCAGAAACGTCAAACATTTGCCGCGTGATGCGGCATCACTGCTTATTTGCGATGCTGATGCGATGCACAGTTTAAGCTGATGCGTTGCTGATTGAATATGGCGTTTTAGTTTTAGAACGCATCGTTTAAATCAAACATTTAAAATGGAAGTTTTGCTAATAAAAGTTTTAGTCCATAACTTTGATCGTAAAGACGATAAATTTAGTTTTAATATGTGTGAAGCAAGAAGAAAGAGGTCGAAACGCATATACGGACTTTAATTAGCAGATTTAAAAGAAGGAAAATTCCTAAGATTAGGGACTATTTCAAAGTTCTAGAAGAATATCTACACGATGTATTTCGAAATCATTTTAGAATGTGCCGCTCAACCTTCGATGTAAGTCCACTAATGATTTAACTTTTCTAAATGAAAACCAAACCATGTTTCTAGGATTTGCGAAAATCATTAAATCCTTTTTGGACACCTTCTTATACACCTTCTTATAGTATCTATCAATTAAAATGTTTGTTTACTTACTTTTCTTTCTCTTCCGACATTTTTCTTCCTTTTTTTCCGGCGAATCAACAGCGCATCAGGTATTTCTGTGATGCCTTTTTTTCGTTATGTTTGCGCATCAGTTTGATCAACTTTGCAATAATGAACACTTGACGTTGAAAGTGATGCCAATAGTTGCGTTAATGAACATTTTGCAAAGCATCATGAGCATCATGATGCCAGTGATGTGTTACTGAATTTACACATGTTCACCTTTCAGCTGTGAGATTTCAAATAGATGATCCACTGTATTTTCTAGTGAACGTCGGGTGTTGGTGGAGCATTATACTGTCAATGTTTAGCCTGATGTCGACTTGATCACAATTTAAAGTTGTTCTATGTTATTCTTTTGATTTGTTTTTAACAAATATGCGAATATTTGTAACATTAAACTGAGAAGACACCTTAGCACAACTGGAGTAGCCAAACAGAACGGATAAGCGAGAGACTCTCCTCTGTGTGTTCACCACCCACAAGCGCCAACAATATGTTTTTTTTTTTTTTGAAGAAGGTGACAGAAGATGCACATTTAAAAACGCTGCAGCGCAAAACAAGGGCACCGAGGGAAGAGTATCGAGCCAAGAGAAGGGAGGAGAAGAAAATCCTGCGTAGAAAGAAGAGGGCGTACGCAGTCTCCCAGCTCAAGGAAATCGAAGAGTCTCGCGATCGAAACAACACCCGGAGATTTTACAAGAATGCGAAGCAACTGGCTGATGGATGATGGTTACTGAAACCTAGTCACCGAAGCACAGGGAATTGTAGATGTATTTAAGCAGCATTTTCAACAGCTGCTAAATGGGCATCATGTACAGAGAGTGATAGACCCAGAAGATAACCCTCGTCCTGTCAATGAGGAACAGAAATCCCCACCCAGTAAAGAAGAACTTGGATTAGCATTAGAGAGCGCACCAAATCATCAACCAAGAATGGGTGGAAGAAAGCATGCCTGATGACTGGACTATCAGCTCCATATGCCCCATATTCAAAAAAGGCCTATGTCTTGCAAGAACTATCCCGGCTTAATGTCGTATATAAGATCCTATCCAACGTACTGTGTGAACTTCTGAAGCCATTCTGCAACACGCTAACCGGCACGTACCTTCCTTCACACTAAGGCAAATCCTGGAATATACCAATGAATTTCAAGTCGAGACCCACCACCTTTTCATCGACTTTAAAGCCGCATAACCAACGACCATACCACGTCGAGTTGATCGGTTCTCGTCAGATTACCGTAATTAAACGACGTTGGGCGCGGTTAGTACGTAGATGGGGGACCGTTTGAGAACAACCGCGTGTCGTTGGCCAGTCCCATCTACAGAATTGAGGTAGATAATATACGTGGTATCACAATGGACCTAAATTGGTCTAAGTGTGTCGGCTTCTGCTGACAGCCACATAAACCTAACCTAACCTAAAGCCGCATATGATAGCATTCATCGTCAGGAGTTCTACGTGGCGATGGCCGAACTCGGGGTCCCAGCAAAACTTATCCAGTTGTGTTGTGCCGCGTGACTTTTGAAAACACGCGGTGTATTGTGCAGTTTGGAAGCAGCACTTCGCTATCATGTGACTTCTTCAATCTAGTTCTGGAGAAAAAAGTACGAAGGGCAGGTGTCAACACGGAAGGCAATATCTTCAATAGATCCGTCCATCTACTGGGGTATGCGGACGATATCGACATCATTGGCCGTTCACAGCGTGCCGTGTTAGAGGCTTTTACGGTGATTGAAAAACATGCGAAATCGGTTGGTCTTGAAGTAAATGAGGACAAGACCAAGTACATGCTATCAACAAACAAACAAACATCCGAAAAAACGTAGCAATAACTTGGAGGTAGTTGAGTTCATCTACCTAGGAGTAAACATCAACTCCACGAATGACACCTTAGTGGAGATCCGGCGGAGAATTCCCTGGGAAACCGCTGCTACTTCGGTTTAGCGAAACAAATGGGTTCAAAACTCCTCACTCGAAGGACAAAATGCATGCTCTATCGAACCTTAATCCTGCCAGTCCTGCTTTTTGGCGCCGAGTGCTAAACGATAAGTAGGAAAGTTGAGCTAATATTGGGTTCTTTTTTCGGATATGTGGTCCTGTGTACGAGGAGGGCGATAGGAGGACTCGCACGAACTCTATGAGCTGTACCAAGATGTGGATGTAGTCCAAAAAGCTAAATCACGTCGACTACATTGGCTCGGCCACATTGAGCGAATGGAAAATATTGCTCCAGCCAAGAGGATCTTCGACTCCCAACCCCCTGGTTCGAGAAGGCAAGGGAGACCGAACCTTCGTTTTAAAGACCAAGCCATCGCGGATGCCAGAGCGCTTGGTCTGGATAACTGGAAGCAGCGTCGCAGATGATGGATACCCTTCACGGGTGGGGAGCCCGTTAAGTAAGTAAGTTAACTGGGAAATACGATATCTCATGCCAAACAAATAAATCAGTTGTCATCAATAGAATTTGAACTTTCAGATTGGACACATTTCACTCACTTGACTTACCCCCGAACTTGGTGCAGAAAATCTTGTGCTAAGCTGATCTGCACAGTTTCATGGAACATAAAGTGACAGAATGTAGAAAACTATGCGTCAAGACTTTTATTCATGGAACACCGAATCCTGTATTTGTCTCGTTGTTAAAATAATTTGTCTCTCCAAGGTCGTATTGAACCACGCGATATGTACACCGCGTTGACATTTTTTCGACAGGTGCGAAGGTTTCTTTGCAACATTTTCTTTCGATTCGAAAGTTATACAGAGTATCATTTGAAATTAGAATCGAAAACAACTTTCGAACAGTTTTTACTTTCGAATCGAATTACAGAGTTAGGCCCCTGGCTTTCCACGTAGTTTTGTTAAATTCCGTTAAGAGAATATCGTGTTCGTTGCTTAACCTGGACCATTCACTGAAGGATTGGGTTTTTTGCTGGATTAGGTGCTTCGCAATTTTTTGCGGAATTCGTTGGCTGAAAAGTTTTATGACTTTTAAAATGTACTGGAAATGTAGCTTTGCTGGATATATGAATAAAGGCAGGAGTCCTAATTCGCGGTCTAGCATTTAGTTAGGTGGTTAGGTTTTCTGGTAACCTGAACATTTTTTTTGACAAAGTATCTCATCAACTTTTCGACTTCATTGTATTGACGAAAAACCCATACCTCGGCGGCGTAGCACATAAAAGACCTTACTACCGCTTCGTATACTTTGTATTTGACGCGTGTTGCAATTTCCTTTTTGCCGAGCAGATTTTTCCATGATTAGCTTTTTTTTAATACCGGCAAAATAAATTACTTTTGTAAAAAAGTTGGCACGTCGTCCAGGAAAAAGAAAAACTAGACGGAGAGGAATCTTCGATGTAGGACGAATCTTGTTCGCGTCATGTGTGCAGAAGGCATAAGTATTCAGTACTTTGGCGGCAAGAACAGGTGCTCGGAAACGCGTTCAAGTAACAAGTCATAATTTAACTTACAGGCGACTTGTCTTGCAATGGAACTTGAACTTGCCTATTGCTTCTGGATTTAAATTCAGAATCTGACGATCTCCGTCCAAACGATAATAGTGAACAAGATCGTCACCTGTTTGCTTCATTAACATCATCGTGTCGTCAATCGCATAACAATCCAATTAAGTTATCTTGGACGCATTCAGTTGGAATCATACTCCTACTCAACTATAGACGGCGTTGCTAAACCATCATTCTAAACAAGCATTAAGAAATACGTATACGCTTGCTTGGCGCATAATATGGTTCACTCTGTAGTATCCGCTCCGCATGGACATTTTGAAGGTATCTTTCGGGAAGTGGATGTATTTGCTACATAATAAACACTTTCATTTGCTGGTGTCGATTAAAATCTTCCAAGTGACCCACGTCTTCTATAATGCCTCTGCTAATGGGGTTCAAACGTTTTTTGCATGACAAGTGATATTTCTGCAATTCATCTGCCTCTGTCATCGCCGCAATTTGCTCAACAATTAGTTTTCTTTGAATACCGCCTCTGCTCGCCACCTAGCATTCAATTAAATTGGAGTTAGACTTCCCGCAGCCACTTTTCAGTTCCGGACCAGGTCTGTAAAACTAACTTAACAAAATTATACCCCATTCAGAGAACAAGAAAACCTCTAACTACACCACCTTATTTATGATGTACATTTTTAAAAAGAACATTGTTTGTTTTCATGGAATAATTGAGCGATCACGCGAGTATACCTTTTGTTCACCAAAACAATTTAAGTCCACATCCTGTATGTTTACAAAACTGTAATTATTTTTAAAGTCCACGTTATGCCTGCGGCAAAATATTCACTCACGGTCAATGCCAAGGTATTTTAGTTAAATTATTTACAGCAATCACGGAATATCAATTATTCGGTTTGGCTTTGACACAAGCACTCTGCTTCCAAAAAAATACCAATAAACGAATAGTGCAACGAAAGCGGCTCCACTTTTGCGAAAGTGTCTTTCTTTTGAGCAGAAATGCCAGTAAAATTTTAAAGTGTTAAATAAAAAAAAACATCATCAGTGCAGCAAGGAAAATAACATTTGTGATGAATTGAACCAGTTTTTGATAGATAAAATTGTTGAGAATACATCTTGGAAGCGGTCGGTGATATTTCAAACAAAAGCAATTGACTTCGAACAGTTTTAAACGTTTGTCGCTACTCGTAGATGGAATATAAATATAAAGCGCCGTATTCCTCCTCGGAATCCGATTGAAATGAACCACGCCAAACGTTTCGAAAGAAAGCTTCTTGCGGCATTGAGGTGTCACCCACATAGTTTGCCGAGTTGCTGTATTCCTCCTCAGAACTCGATGGAAATGAAATACGCCAAACGCTTTGAAAGAAAGCTTCTTGCGATGGTGTTGCCCTCATAGTTTCCTATGTAGCTGCATTCCTCCTCAGAATCCGATAAAAATAAAAGACGCCAAACGCTTCGAAAGAAAGCTTCTTGTGACATTGAGGTGTCGCCCTAATAGTTTCCCAAGTAGCTTAAAAAATACTGATGATGAGAAATTGCTAGTTCGATATACGATTACCACCCTGCTTTGGAATTCAACGCCGGCGTGTGGGTAGCTGATGACGGATTGCTGTTTTTTTTTTTTAATAATAATGCCACTTCTAGTGACAGAAGATGGATGATACAGCTTGCTTGTTTGGAAGTTTTTTTGTTCTCTAGCTATATTTGTCTTAAGACTTTAATGTGGAGATTTTTTTTAAACTTTTCCTCTTTCTATAGATATCTTCTATCGAACTATTGTTTACAAATCGACCCTTTGATCATTTCTTATTGCAATACTTAAATGATCGCTCTCCATTACTACACTGATCAACAATTCATTTGGTTTCCCTTTTATTCCAGATAGCAACGATGTCCGAGTTATAGTTACACTCTTACATTCGAATGTGAACTGTTAACTACTCGCTTTAGGATAACACTTACTGCCTTGTAACCGACTGCATTTGAGAATGCATATCCATCCAACCTGAGATCTATATAACAAATCTATCTATTTAGAGGAGCAGCGGATATTCTTCTCCGTCAAAAAACAAATACATTAACTTATTCCAAAGCACTCATCATTATTAAATGGAAACATGAATGCGAATATGATAAAATTCGTTTACTTAGCGATAGCCCTAGGATTCGTTGCCGCTATCTACGCCGTCAATGCTGAGGTTATTGACGATACCGAACTAGAAGGACCGAATGTTTGCAAAAAACTAGAAAAGTGAGTAGATCTTGTGTTAGCCCCCTACTTACTTAATCTACTTCGTTTGCCTTTCTCAGTTACAATGTTGAAGTTACAACAACGGAAATGCAGTCATTTCAGGAGCGTGTGTCGATTTGGTGTTGGAACGTACCACCACGCTGCTCTACGTACAAATTGAAGCAGAAAAAAGTAAACAAGACTCAAGTCTTGTCCAAGTCTCGGGTAGTCAAGGAGTGCTGCGGTAGAGATTTTTATAGTTTTCCTTGTACGAATTATTGATTTTGTTTTTCATTACAGATGGCTTTGAACCCAACATATTCGGAAAAGGATGCACACCTGTGTGCAAAGAAATATGTCAACATGGCTCCTGCATTGCTCCAGATAAATGTAAATGTGAACATGGGTTCGGTGGACCTGCATGTGATATAAGTGAGTATTATATATTCTGTTGTCCCTAAACAATGTTCGTGGGCTGTACATGAGGGGGTACTACAAGAGGAAACGATGTGTTTGTTTGTTGTGTTTGTTGCTTATTTCGATTTGTCTGCTTTTCTTAGTTGAATTAATTTTTATTTTAGTGTTTTACGTACGCAAAATCAGTCCTTTTTTATGTTTTGATTGTATCATTATTTCGTACTAATTACCCATAGAATAAGACACATTTAACAGGTTTTGTTAGCGAGATGCAATCGATAATAAGATCGTTGTAACTTGTAGAAGTTAAGCTTTAATAATAGGTTAAGAAAACATAGAGAAATGCCCTATTCCTACGGCACTTCTCAAAATAAACTAAACAGATTTTTTTTCTTTTAAGTTACTAACCAGTTATTGACTCGTTAGTTTCCGAACACTAGGCTACTCGAAAGAGATCGAAATAAGTAGTTGTTTTTGAGTAATCACTTCTTTCACAAATTAAATATTAGATTGTAGTCATTAAGTCTGTGCGGAAGGAACAGAAATTAATAACAAATAAAACCATTTCTACCAAACAGAAAACTGAACTGAAAAGTAACTGGACAGCCAAGTCAACTGGAACTGACAACAAACGAGTTACTAACGCGATGTCCGATTTAATTAATTTAAGTTGCTAGTTAGTTTGTTTTTGAGTAGCTGCGACGGACTCTTAGATAATAATTTTAATTTACGTACTGCTAGTTCATTTAAACTTAACATGTAATCGTTTCTCTTACACTAGTTTTTAAGTAAGTCTATTTACTAGCAAAAAATCGAGTGAATAACTTCTGCTATTCTTATAGAACACTCCCGGTTATTTTTTTTAATAAAATACTTAATTTCCCGTTTACACGACAAATTTGAGCATAAATTATGAAACTATCTGCAAAAATATGTGTATTACATTATGAAACGTCAAGTCTTTCCATCGTCAATTACTTAAAGCAGAGAGTTCTGCAGGGCCCTCATCACGTAACGTAAGGCTGACGATCTCGTTTTCGACATCGACTTCGATAACTAATGAGGTATCGCCTTACATATTTTGTACACCATTAAAGCACTTTCATAGTTTTTAAAGTAAACAATCGGCTTTAGATCTTTTCTTTATATGCTGCAGATTGTTATTTGCAATTTATTATAAATAAGAAACTCTATTTCAACAAATATATGTATCCGGTGATGTCTTCAGTGAGTAAGCGAAGACATTAAAAAAGTTTCGGACATGAAACAAATTTGCCACTCCGAAAACATTCGTACTAGTTCGCTAACAAGGGATAAATAGTAAAAAGGATAATTGATTTGGAAAGTAACAATTAGAAGAAATTTACTGGAATAATAAAATTGAGGAAACACATGCTTTCATGCATATATGTACGTATAAAAACACATTTTAGTTTCAACAAAAATACATTATATTGAAGTTAGAATATTAGCAAATATTTTTGACAAAAAAAAAAACAGCAGCTATAAACAAATCTCAGCAGTCAGTTTTCTTCGTTTCTGACGTTTCTGACAATTTGATGTTGTTTTCAGTGTTTCTCAAACTGTAGCAAACGAGAGCGATGGACGAAACGAGAACGAGTGCGTTTCGTGAATGAAACTATTGACGATAGCGTTCAGTGCAATCGCATGGACGACAATCGTCCGCAAAGTTACGTGATGAGGGCCCTGATTTTGTGAATGCCTCGGACAGTAATCTACATGCATTCGAACCAATGGCAGTCAGATTGTTCTCCTCAAATGCTAAATTTGTGGTCGATAAATAGACTAATCCAATAGAATAAAGTGACGCCAACACACTCAAACGAAGATATTTCACCTTCTTCAACACTGTTCGCCTTTGGGCACTGTTGGGTGTGGATATTTTATTCTGCATCTCTTAAGTGATTATCTATAACGAAAGAAAAGTCAGAATCGTATAGTTACAGATACTATAAAGACACGAACGCTGCATAGACAGTATATTTTTAAGAACAAGCTTGAGTGGATCGAAGCACATCTAAAACCTATCACGTTGACGAGAAGGTGTAGATAAACGTTCATTAAGTAAAACTGAATCTAAAAACGAGGAGGCCTCCCGATGTTAATTGAGGTTATACCGGCGAACCCTACAGGCGGACCACTTGAGAGGGTTTTGATCCATTTAATCTTGATCATAGCTTCGCCGTGAAAGTATAAGAAGAAGTTGGATACGAGTGCAGTAGAACACTACGTGCTTGTCATTCTAAACAGAGGTTTGAGGAGTGAAAAGGTTAGGTTAGGTTTAGGTGGCACAAGCCGACACACTTAGACCAATTTAGGTCCATTGCAAAACCACGTACATATGTACTATCTACCTCAACTCTGTAGATGGGACTGGCCAACGACACGCGGTTGTTCTCAAACGGTCCCCCATTTACGTACTTACCGCGCCCAGCGTCGTTTAATTGCGGTGATCTGACGAGAACCAATGAACTCGACGTGGTATGGTTGTTGGAGTGAACATCTTCCCGCAGTTTCATACTTAAAGGTAAAGCATGATTAATGCATTTTGTCCTTTGATTCAGGAGTTTTTAACTCATTTGTAGCCGTTATCTGTTGTCGTGTCGTTAAGGCTCTGCTTACCAACTAATCCGCCGGAGATGTTTTCGTTACCAACTTCATTAAAATCCCCGAGCACAACTTTGACACCGGGCAGACTCCGTAGGCTCCGTCCAGGAGGTCATTGAACTCCTCCTTGATGAGATCTTCAGCCTCGTCGCTAGGGGCGTGTGCACATATTAGGTTTATGTTTAAAAATGTTGCTTTGATGCGGATCACAGCCAGGCGATCACTTATCGGCTTGAAGTATATTACTTTTGTCCTAAGCCGACGAATGCGCACAATAACTTATGCAATCTTTTATAGCAGCTGTTATAAAAATTGCAATTTTTTCTTTTCATCATACCTGATCCTATCCATCGCATCTTCTGGATCGCGGTAATATCTGCCGTGTACCGCTCGAGGACAGACTCAAGTTTTTGAGTAGCACCTGGGATGTACAGTGTACACACGTTCCAGGTGCATACTCTCAGATCGTTGTCCGTTGACGTTCCGGGTCTTGTGGCCATATGAGGGTATTTATTATCCAAAACTTCATTGGTCTCTCTCATAACGATTTATGTTTGACGTTATTGGGAAGATGCCCCGATGGCACAACCCCCAACCAGGAGGGCCAGTTCCATTATGTTTGTACCCCTAAGACGAGGGACCGGCGTTTCCGGAGTCAGGAACCCACTTCAAGGATATGAGCGCTGCTGTTGGCCCATTTAGGGCTCATCCGCCACCAACTCTTTTCCAGTACCCTGGCTCAGCATTGGAGATCCTTAAAGACCTGCGATTCAAATAAGTTGAAGCATTAGGAAGTGTCTCAGTGTGAACACTCCTCCCCCTCTCTCATCCGCTGCCACCAACGACCTTGCAAAGGGGTTGGTTACCCAATCTCCAGCCTAGGTACTAAGCACCCAGTAGCCACCAATGTAGATTTGGTAGTGAGAGGCTATCGTGAGAACGCCTGTGGTCTTATACATTCGCCTCACTACCCTTTGGCTACTTAACAGGCTCCCGACTCGTGAAGAGTATCTGCCTGAGACACTGCAGCCTTCCATCCTCTGCGATCCCGGACACGCTGCTTCCAGTTGTCCAGACCAAGCGCTCTGGCATCCGCGATGGATTGATCTTTAAAACGGAGGTTCGTCGGTCTTCCTTGCCCCATCGAACCTGGGGCTGTGTGGCGAAGATCCTGTTGGTTGGATCATTATTGTCCTTTCGCTCAATGTGGCCATTCCAATGTAGTCGGCGTCATTTAGCTTTTTGTACTACATCCACATCTTGGTACAGCTCATAGAGTTCGCGGTTGTTTCTTCTCTCCATTCGCCGTCCTCGTAAACATGACCAAATATCCGATGGAGTATTTTTCTTTCAAAAGCACTCAATATTTGCTCCTCTTTTCTACTTATCGTCCAGCACTCGGCATCGGCACCATAAAGCAGGACTGGCAGGATTAAGGCTCGATAAAGAATGCATTTTGTCCTTCGAATGAGGAGTTTTGAACCCATTTGTTTCGCTAAACCGAAGTAGCAGCGGTTTGCTAAGGTAATTCTCCGCCGGATCCCCACTCCTAGGTAGATGAACTCTATAACTACCTCGAAGTTGTTGCTATCAACAGTGAAGTTTGGTCCTAGGCGGTGGACAGATGTTTGTTTATTTGTTGATAGCATGTGTCACGCGACAGAGCATTTTTGTCGGGTTCCCATATTTGCCAATCGCCATGTATGTGGCCTTAAAATCTATGAAAAGATGGTGTGTCTCGACTCGAAGTTCGTTGGTCTTTTTCAGGATTTACTACAGTGTAAAAAATTGGTTTACTGTGCCGATTTGTGTGTTTATGAACGGCTTGAGACAAAGTACGTTTGATACGATCTTATATCTTAAGTTAATTTAAGGCTTTTATATATAAACTTTTTTAGGTCTAAGTTCTCTGTAGTAGCCATGTGAACACTATAGACAACTATAGTATTAGTATTAACCAACTAACCCCATTAAATAGAACATCCTAGGTGTGCCTTAAACTCGTTCATCCACCCTTTGTGTGTAACATCACTTTGTCCCTTGTGCACACAATAATCACTGCGTTTTTATTAACACCGTC
Organism: Portevinia maculata; assembly: GCA_949715645.1. Classification (NCBI taxonomy): domain Eukaryota; kingdom Metazoa; phylum Arthropoda; class Insecta; order Diptera; family Syrphidae; genus Portevinia; species Portevinia maculata. The sequence continues at coordinate 70,519,685 of OX454527.1, forward strand.
TTTTGACTAGTCACTCCCTCTTATCTCGTAAAATTATAAACTTTATAACTAACAAAAAAAAAAATTTAGACTGTCCTCCTGGCCGCTGGGGTCGCAATTGCGAGGAGAAATGTGAATGCATGAACAATGGTACCTGTGAGGCTTACACTGGTGCATGCGAATGCGCAAAGGGTTTTGTGGGTGAACAATGCGAAGAGTATTGTCCACCGGATCGTTACGGTGCCAAATGTCTCGAAGAGTGTCGCTGCGAGAATGGCGGCAGCTGTCACCATGTATCTGGCGAATGTACTTGTGCGCCAGGTTACACTGGACCTTTGTAAGTTCTTTCTGTTTGTGTTTTTTATGTTTTGTTTTTCTTTCACGTTTACCCTTCCTTCAATCAAAAATACATAAAAGATGTCAAGATCAATGTCCAGATGGAAAGCATGGCGCTCAATGCGAACAGGACTGCCGCTGCCAGAACGACGGCAAGTGTGATCCGCACACCGGTGAGTGTCAATGTCCACCGGGATGGATTGGCTTAGTTTGTGCCAATCGCTGTCCGAACGGCACTTTTGGTGCAAATTGTGAACTAAACTGTGAATGCTTCGGCGATGCTTCGTGTCATCACATCAGTGGAATCTGCGAATGTCCGCCGGGTTACATGGGCGAGAAGTGCTTTGATCAGTGTCCCAACAACCAATACGGTCTGAACTGTACACAGGAGTGTCAGTGTAAGAACGACGCTGTCTGTAATCCAGCGACTGGTGATTGCAGCTGCCAACAGGGCTGGAAAGGCATCGACTGCAGCAATCGTACATGTCCTGAAGACAAATACGGAGCTGGCTGCAATCGAACGTGCGAATGTGAAATAGAACACACTGAAAGTTGCCATCCGTGGAACGGCAAGTGTGACTGCAAGACTGGATGGACGAGTTCCCAATGTAATCGTCCGTGTACGTTCCTCAAGTATGGCAAAAACTGTGAACTAGCCTGTGAATGCAAGAACAACGCCAAGTGCTCCCCAGTAAATGGAACGTGTATCTGTGCGCCCGGCTTTCGTGGCCCCAAATGCGAGGAAATGTGTGAAGAGGGAAAATTCGGTCAAGACTGCGCCGAAAGTTGTGACTGCCAAAACGAAGCAAAGTGCTCCGCAGAGACTGGACAATGCTTCTGCACACCCGGTTGGAAGAACATCAAATGCGACCGGCCCTGTGATGAGAACCACTTTGGCAAGGACTGCAGTGGACTGTGTGACTGCCAGAACAACGCGTCGTGTAATCCTCAAAATGGTATTGAATTAAACGATGTTCTTTAAACATACATTGAGTAACTGTCTTTTCTATAAATCATCATTTAAAGGAGCGTGTACATGTGCTGCCGGCTGGACTGGTAAGAAATGTGAGCGCAAATGCGACTTCGGAACCTTTGGACAAAGCTGCGCTCAGAAGTGTGACTGTGATTTCAATAACACAATTGCATGCGATGCCGTCGATGGGCGATGCATTTGTAAAAGTGACTGGCGAGGTACGTGCATTGCATAATTAAGAGAAAGTCTCATTCAATACATAACACACTCATTACACTTGTAACAGCATGACATGTTGACACATTGTCATTCTGAAATCATTTCATTTCTAACTCAAACACTACACTTAAAGTTGTATTGTGCACTTTCCATAACCGGTACGGTGGTGGTTGGGTTTTCACTTTACTATTTGCGGGGTTATATAGTAGTTGATTGACTGGTGCTATATTGGTACGCCAGATGCAGCTTTGGTATTGAATGCTTTTTATGGACATCCTATGTATTTCTTGCGGTATTTTGCTTTTGACCTCGAATATAGCAGGTGATCAAGCTGTTGATGATCGATACACGATTTTGTAAGGAGTGCCAATTTCAAATTTGGTTTGTATTTTGGCGTGACATCCGTACTTCATTGTTTTAAATTGTGTGGGCATACATTTTAACGCTTCTTTTTCAACTTTGTGATTGTAGTAAGGTACTAAATTTGTTCCAATGGAGCACTATGTGGGCTTTACATTACCGTTTACTTCTCTTTCTACTTCCACGTCGAGATTTTAATCTGTACTGAAGGGATAAAAACTTCCCCACTTAACTTCATCCCTCCTCTGGGTTCGGCCTCAAAATATTTATTTATTTTTTTCAATTTGAAATCATCAATCACTTTCAAGTTCCTTCAACCCCGGCGTTCTTTTCCCTTTCTGCCGATAAATATTTCAGGTGTGGCCACGTTTTCCCCTGGTTCGCTATAACTTAATCTCTACGTTGTTCTGGGCCTTCCAATCATTTTAAAATGCTAAATAAATTACAAATGCATCTCTGCTTCACTTTAGAAAATCGTTTATTTGTGTACTGGAAACTTTATTTTTGAGCCACCCAATATGGTTCGTTCTTTCAAATGTAAAATAGGTTTAATACCTCGGTGGACGTACGTACGCTCACATAATCGATTTAGCTCATCCTTTCTATGTCAAAAAGCCTGCATAATTCTTCTCCTGTCACCGTCATCCTGACAATGTGACCTGAAGGATCTATTGTATCTAAAGGGTTTACTATTCCAAGAGACGTACCGCTTGCCTTATGAAGGCCAGCATGTCTTCAGAACCAATGTACTTCCGGGCATTCACAGAGAGTGTGTTCGAAGAATTCATCCTCTTCCGGAAAAACTTACATTCTGTCTCTGAGCACAGGTTCAATTTGTAAAGATGATACCTCAAGCCACAATGGTCTGCCAGGAAGCCAACCAGCTTCCTAATACTTGTCTTGTCTAGTATAAGAATTTCCTTTTAGGAGTAAGGCTTGAAGTCCAGTTGGCCCTGCAATATGGTTCTGGTCCTAAGAACGCGGATTCTTTGCCAGCCCTAGCTAGCTCATCCGCAACTTCGTTACCTGCAATGACCCGCCAGGTGGCCAACCAAGTTTGACCTTGCTGTTCAGCACTTGACTCATAGAGTCAATTGAATAGGACGACAGTGCTTGAAGTGCAGCTTTACTACACAAGAGTATGTTCATTCTGGGGCTCTTTATACCCTTGTAAAGGTTTACTCTAGCGCAGACATAAGTGCCATGGATTTCTGCGTGGACACAGTTGTACACATTCCCATAGGCACCGAGACAGATTCCAATTTTGGAACCAGAATGAATTTGCATATGTTTCTCGTTTGGTAATCGAACTAAGTTCAACAATTATCTAGGGTGCTGTGATATACTCCTATGTCTGTCTAACTGAATGATTAAATTTCAGGTCGTATTTCCAAATAAAATTGTGTTCAAATTGTAAGGACGATCATGTAGTGATATCTACCAATTCCAGAAGCAGTTAGGATTCCGCTAAGATATCCTAAAGATGCTGCGGTGATATCTGTTTTTATAGTTTGATGCGAATGCCGCTATTGTAGTCACTCTCAAAGTTTTCACTGTACATTATTGATTGAGCATTATTACAGTAATAGTATAGCTTTAAGACAGAGCCGTCTCAATAAAGAAAGTTACCTTTTATGAGAAATAAAAACTAAATTAAAATTAAGGCATCCCTAACAAAGTTCATTTATTTCAAAAAGCATGACACTTCATTTAATCTTTATTTCTAACTTAAACTGCATGCCATCGCATACGACGCACACTCATTCATTTCTCATATATATTCATTTATATTGCACAACATTACTCTTTTTTTTTTATTCAAAATTTAATATTAATTTCCATATTTGCGTTTTTGTTTTTTTTTTGTTTGGTGGTGTTTTTGTTGGGGGTTTTCTCTATTGCGTACAAACACGGACGTTGTATAGGAGTACATTGCGAGACACAATGTCCACGTGGCTTTTATGGCGAAAATTGTAATCTAGATTGCAAATGCCTCAACAACTCGTCATGCGAGGCTGAGACTGGTAAATGCATCTGTTCAAAGGGTTGGACGAGTGATGACTGCTCCAAGCCATGTCCGAAGGGATTCTATGGGGCCGGATGCAAGGAGAAGTGCCCTGATATTATTCATGGTGAGTTGTTGGGTTAATTTTCAATTTGGTCATCATACTACGTTTTGATTCGTATTCATTTTTTCATAGGAAACAAAAGTTGTGACCATATAACTGGAGAGTATGTCTGTCGGCCGGGATATGTGGGAATAACCTGTGAGCATCCATGTCCTTCCGGCTTGTATGGTCCAGGTTGTGATCTAAAGTGTAACTGCGAACATGGTAGTGAATGTAACCATATAACGGGACAGTGTCAGTGTCTGCCCGGCTGGACTGGAGCTAATTGCAATGAACTATGTCCAGACGGCTTTTATGGACCGAATTGCGCCAATAGATGTCGCTGTCAGAATCACAATGGATGCAGGAAAAATGATGGATTATGTATTTGCGAACCAGGTTGGATGGGAACGCGATGTGATGAAGGTAATGGATTAACACTTTCTATGGAAATGGTATGTTACAGTTTTTTTCAGTGTGTCCTGAGGGTTTCTACGGCCAGCACTGCATGTTGACGTGCGCTTGTTCGAGTCAAAACTTTGTCTGTCACGCGGCAAAAGGCTGTGTCTGCAGGCAAGGGTTCACTGGTGACAATTGTGACGTTCCAACAGCGGCACAAAGGATACAAGAAGTGGAAATCGAATGTAAGTTTGGAAATAAGTCGAAATTATAAGCTCTCTGATATTTTTTTTTTCAACAGCTAGTCGTGCCGGTCTCGCTTGGGGAATTGTTTTGGCAATTCTCTTCGTTGGTATTGTCGTTGCGGTTGTATTCTACTATCGTCGTCGTGTCTCTAATCTTAAGACAGAAATACAACATGTGCAATATATCACCGATCCACACGGCACCTATCCAGATCGGCATAACTTTGATAATCCCGTCTATGGGTTCCAGGGTCCAGATACAAGGCTACTCAACAATTTGCGTCCGAAAATGAACAATCTAGATCGCACTAACTCAGAGTATGGTGATGATTCGAATGCAAGTAGTAGAGGTGAGTTCATGTGAGCTATTTAGTTTGATGAGATTGATGATTTATATTTTCGTTTTCATCTCGCAGCTGGTACCTACTCCATCAACTACAACAGCGATATGCTGCAAAAAAATCTTAATGCAGATCTCACAAATCCCAATGTGTACAACAGTATTGAAGATCCACTAAAAGAAGAGCATGTTTATGATGAAATTAAACATAAAGAAGGCTACAAGGATCCTGGTAAGTCCGAGTAGATTTAGAATGTGCTCTTTGTCTACTATCTTGTTGTTAGATTTATTGTTAGACTTGCATTTAGTTCCTTTGCATAAAAAGGTTTTGAACCCATAAATGGCAACCATTAACGTCGAAAGTACTTCCCAACTGGATTGTAGCTTTTGTTTCTCTGTCTTTCATTTAACATAACATTTATTACATGGCGGTCACGTTTTAGAAGCAATATCGTAGCCTAAATGAAGACACGTTTGCGACGTAGCCCTTTCCTTATGAAGGACTTCACCACTTAGGGTGTTCATCTTTTATGTCATATCATTGTATTCATCTTTTGCAATTTTTTGTCAACCCAATGTCGTCCGGTGAGATACCTCTGTATCTGCTCTGGGTTATTGCACTAGTCTTTCTTGGCTCCGTACAATTTCGGTGGAAAGTCCGGTATTTGGATATAACATTTTTTGATAATTCAGTCATCGGGCATGCTTTCTTCCACCCATGCTTGGTTAATGATTTAGTGCATGCGCTCAACCAAAACATCACCACCGTATTTGAAAACCTCTGCGGGTAAACCAGAGCCGGTGGTCTTATTGTCCTTAAGCTCTGCTATAGCTACGCCAACCTTTTATATACTGCGTGGTAAAATCTGTTCTTCATTGACAGGACGTGGGTTCTCTTCTAGCCCTATCACTCTCTCTACATTATGCCCATTTAGCAGCTGTTTGAAATGCTGGTTAAATATATCTACTATTCTCTGCCCTTCGTTGACTAGATTTTCGTCTGTTTTGAATTCCCCGCGTACCGGTCTTAAAGAAAGCAAAGCAACTTTTTGTAAAATCTCCGGATGTTGTTTCATCTGAGACTGCGTACGCCCTCTTCTTTCTGCAGGATCTTCTCCTTCTCTCTTATCTTGGCTCGATGCTCTTCCCTCGCTGCCTTGCGCTGCAGTGTTTTTAAATGTGCATCTTCTGTCACCTTGTTCCGGTGAACGCATACATCATCATACCACGGGCTTTTTCTCTGGGATGGCTGGTAACCTACGGTGGTCTTGGCTACTTCCTTGATGATGTCTCTGCCCGCTGTCCTAGGGTGAAAACAAGGGCCTGGTCCTCCAGGTTGGGGGTCGTGCTGTCGGGGTATCTGCCTGATCACGTCAAACAATTTTTGCTGTAATTACTATATATCAGTTAGGAACGCCAGCTAGTTTAATTAATTTGGTGGGGCGTCCGTCCCCATTTATTCAGGTTAATATCAGCTATTATCTCCATTATAATCAAAATAATCGCAGTTTAAGAAAGAATTTTGATTCCTTTTACTCGCATCTTGCATCTTTGAACCATTTACCAGATTTGATTTTCCTTTCTGAGATATGGTTTCAGACTTTTATATACCCAATTTTACATTCGCTGCTACGTGCAATGATTCTTATTCATCTGGTGGCATCGCAGTATTTTATAGAAGCGACTTGGCGTGCGAATTTTTTAATTCTAATATGATCAGTGCTGACTTGATAAGTGTTAAATGCGACATTTCTGGTGCCCGGTTTTCTATTATTGGAATTTATAGATTACATATGTGTTCAATAAAGGTGTTTATGGAAGATTTTCCGAATTTCTCGGTAAGCAAACTTGTAAAAACCTTGTTCTTTTGGGAGACTTTAACATAGCTATTCTATCACATTCGCCCAATGCTGATCTATTTCTTTCAACGTTGTCTTCTTATGGGCTTGAATCATTACTGACCCAACCTACTCGAGTAGTTTTAAACTCTAGGACTTGCTTAGATCATATTTTCATACGGTTACACAGGAATAACTGCTTGACCTATAAATCAGCAGTGTATGATCTAAAACTAACTGATCATTGTTTAACAAGTCTTCAACTTAATAGTGCTGTCTTCAGATCGATCCAAGCAGTCTGCTGTTAAAAAATTGATTTTATTGCTTTACATTAACTTTTGAGTTTTGGGATGAAATCCACAGTTTAGATGACCCTATTGCGTTTGATTTGTTTTTGAGTACATTGCAGTTTCATATTTCGAATTGCAGCCAAAAAAATAAAGAAAAAAAGCAACAAATTTATCAGCCTTATTACGATTGTCAAAGATCAATTATTTGACATTTGATAAAATTTGTCAATCAATTTGTTATTCGGTATTATGAACAACGATTGACAAATTTTTGACTCATTGTGAATATTTAACAAAAACGACTGTGAATAGTGCGCACTTCGTTTTACATTTCACTTTATTTCATTAGTTCTTCATCTTCTGAATACTTAAATTTAATCCATTTAGGACAAATATGCCTTTCCAAGACATTTAGCACTTCCTTTAAAACAACCGAAACAGTTGGCTGCGCCATGCCAATATTATAATCATTCCCAACGCTTAGTTGGTAGATTCCTTGCGCAAGGAATCTTAAGACAGCAGCAAGCTTAAGTAAGATGGGAACAGATCGTTGTCTTTTTATAAGCTTCAATTTGTCCTTGATGTCATCAAATACATTAAGGAATGCTTCCTTCGAAAGTCTAAAGTTTTATGTATGTTCATACATTTGTTTGTAATCACGTAATTTTTTCCGAATGTTTTCTTGCCTCATATTATCCTCTTCCACAATATCATTTTCATCGGAAAAAAATTCTACCGTAGACATTATTATTTACAAAACAAATCAATAAAATAAACCATAATATATTTACCAACGACGAATTCGTGATTGGCTGAAAAATTGATAGATATCAAAAATTTTGACCGTGAAAAAACGAACAATGCCGTTCACAATAGATCGCCAAATGGTATTTTATTCACTACTGATCAAAAACTTTGATGTTTGTTAATCATAATACCGTTTTATCAATTTTATTGGTAAACGAACAAATCTGTCAAATATCGTATTGATATTTGACAACCATAATAGGGATGTATATGTATCAAACCTTGGATGACTTTATCATTACTAAAGAAAATTAGAAAGAAAAATCAACACTGTATTCGTGTAGCCAAACATCCAAACAATAGCCGTGTTTCTTTGCACGCGGATATAGGGATAATTTGAAATTTGCATGTAAAATACAACAACAACTTATCCTATATACGCTAACTTTAGCGGGGATAGCTATCGCCGCTAAGTCAGTTAGCGGGGATAAACAGTGCTTCCAAAACCCATTTTCTTCCTTTCTGATGAACCGATGCGATGAATTTTTCAGGAAATGTCAAAGTTTGACATCCCTCCGACCACTAACACATCCCGCCGAATATTTTGTTCGTGATTTTATTATTATTTTTTTTCAAACTTCATTATAAAGGTTATTGAATTTAGCAAATCTGTTAATGTGAAATTGTTTTTCATAATTCTAGAATATGCTTGGCATCAATTTCAATTGGCGGAAGTAAATATTTTTCAATTTCAGGTTTTTCAATACAAATTTCTTAACTACAACTTACAGCTGTGTCACGGTGCATGTCATAGGTGCATGTGTGCTGCCAAGTTTTTTTTGATGAATTCTTAAGCGGCGATAGTCGTTTTCTGATGCCATCCCTATATCCGCGTGCAAAGAAACACGGCTAATATTAGACTGAAAAAGTTATATAAAAAAATATGTGACGAACTAAGAACCCAAATACCTCTCCGTAGGCATACTTACTTCAGTAGTAGGCTGTCTGAAAATATTGGCAACACAAAAAAGGAAGGGGAAGTCGTTGACGTGATTTTAAATAGAAAGAAACCTAACGCTGACATAAGCCGTGTTTCTTTGCACGCGGATATAGGGATGGCATCAGAAAACGACTATCGCCGCTTAAGAATTCATCAAAAAAAAAACTTGGCAGCACACATGCACCTATGACATGCACCGTGACACAGCTGTAAGTTGTAGTTAAGAAATTTGTATTGAAAATCCTGAAATTGAAAAATATTTACTTCCGCCAATTGAAATTGATGCCAAGCATATTCTAAAATTATGAAAAACAATTTCACATTAACAGATTTGCTAAATTCAATTACCCTTAAAATGAAGTTTGTGGGTTGTCAAACTTTGACATTTCCTGAAAAATTCAGCGGAAGGATTCATCAGAAACGAAGAAAATGGATTTTGGAAGCACTGTTTATCCCCGATAAAGGACTTAGCGGCGATAGCTATCCCCGCTAAAGTTAGCGTATATAGGATAAGTTGTTGTTGTATTTTACATGCAAATTTCAAATTATCCCCATATCCGCGTGCAAAGAAACACGACTATAGTCTTAAGCAGAGATAATATGCATGTAACTGAACCTCTGGAGATTGCTAACCTTTTTAATGATTATTTTGCCAACGTCTCAGGAACTATTCAGGATTTATCATTGCTAAATAACTGATCCGGTCAATTTGACCACACAATCCAGCAGGAGGTATTTTAAATGCACAGTTTTTTTTTGAAAGTTTGACACCACTTGAAATTCATAAAATTATATGCACTCTAAAATCGTCCAACTCATCTTCTTACGATGGTATATCAAGTAGAGTTCTTAAAAATATATCAATTCTAATATCAGATGTTCTTCCCTTTATACTTAACCTTAGTATAAGCAAAGGGTGAAAATCAAATGCTGCGCAAGGGTCAGGGGTCGGGGATGATAATAGAAAGAAGATGGAGTTGTAAAGAGACGGGCAATCGATAGAGCCTGAGAGGAGGCGATGAATGAAGAGAATGTCTGCTGGTTTGCTTTCGATTTTGGTTACATGAACTTGCTGGAAGGGTGACCACGTTTGGACAAAAGTAATGTAGAGAGATCTAGTCACGTAGGGATCAGAGAACTCCTTTAACCACCGTTTAATGAACCCAAGGGATGAATTGGCTTGACGAATTATCTCGTCAATGTGCTAACGGAAATTAAGCTCGCGGTCGAACAATATGCCAAGGCCACGAAGAAACCGTACGATGGGTATAGGTTGATCATTAATAAGGTAAAGGCGGGGAGGGGACTTGTTGTATTTACGTGATAAGGTTATGGATTGGCATTTCGCAACATTGAGCTCTAGGCAGTTTTTAAGACACCAAATAGAAAAACTATCTAGATCTTGTAGTAGCAAGCAGGAGTCTTGTGATGAAGATATGTGTTTGAAAAATTTGGTGTCATCGGCATAGAGAGAGATAGAGGAGTGTTAAATAACCCTTTCCAGATCATTTGTAGTTAATATGAAGAGAAGGAGATCTAGCTGACTGCCTTGTGGTACACCAGAGGTTGCCTGGAATGGGACTGATTTTAAGATAGACAGGCTATTTTTGCTTTAGAACGGACATTCAAATTTAATTAGCTTTTAAATTGTGCCACACGGAATCGAATGCTTTTTCGGTATCCAGAAGCACAAGGCCTGTGGATGATTTTGCAGCTAGATTCTGCTTAAGGTGTCTGCAAAATCTGAGAACTTAACTTAAACGTTGCGCAAACCAAATTGATGCTGCGGTATTATATTTTTGTAGTTTGTGTTTAATTATTTTTTCTAAAATTTTGCTGCAGGGAATAATTTAGCTGATTGGTCAGTAGCTATTGGGTTGCTATCGCTGCTTTAAAATCAGAATAACTTTTGCGATTTTCCACTTGCGGAGTGGAAAGTATTGAAGCTTAAGTAAACCACTAACCGGAAATTGTTTCAATATCTGATTGCTTATTTTCTTCAAACCTGGAGACTTTCCGCTTCTTAGACATCGAACAATGTCTTCTATGTCCTCGGTTGAAACTAGTTCGGTTATGGGAAGTGTCATCTGCCTACCATTTAAAACAAAAAATCGTTTTCGACTTCTCTGTCTATTGACATAGTCAAGTTTGTGCTTCCAGTGCGTGGGAGATATAAACGATTCGGCTAATAGCTTATCTTTTTCATCATTACAAGAAGCTGTGTTGTTTGTATCCTGCATCATTGAGATTAAAGAATTTCATTTTTTAAATTCTTGATACATTCTAAAACGGCAAACAACCAGTGAGCTAAACTTTCTGTTGCATTCTTGATTTCTAAAGTCTTTAATTTTTAATGAAATCATCCGTTCAATCGATTCGTAAGCGTAAATCGCTTGGCAATCGATAACTCCTTCAATTTCATCTGATTTTATTACGATACTTAATAAGGTTAGGTATGAAACGAGGGAGAATTATTGATTACCCATGCAGAGACGGGCTAAGAATATCACTGCAGCGCCCCGAAAAAGAACACTTGTCGTAAAAGGCGACTAAGGGGTAGAATCCCACCTAAGTAATTTAAACATCCAGGTTAGCTTAGTGTCACATTTAATATCTTAAAGCTGTCTCGCAAGTGTGCATTCAAATCAGTGGGTTGACACGACTGGAAATAACCGGTGTGCTAAAAGGTCAATCAAACAATAATCAACAATTGAACCATGTACGTGTCGAAATCGAAAAGAAGCAGCAAATGCCATAACACCAGCATATGCTATATTGGGCTCACTGATGAAATTATCCGAAAGTGAGAAGTCTGCCGATGGTCATTGAGGTCAAATTGGCAAACCCCACAGGCGGCCCAGGAGGGATACAGTGAAGTGGGAGGGTTATAATTCATGTTTCCTTATCGTAACCTCGCCGAAAAGGAAGAAGAAAAGAGAGAATAATTGATCTACTACACGGAGTTTTTTTTTTGGGGACCGATACATTGATACTGTTAAGAATTTTATTTTCGAAGACTTCAATACACGTGTCTTCTTGCTCCCGCTCTTATTTCAATCAACATTTCTACTAGTTTTTGCATGAAAATTATCTTTTAATTTCTGAATGTTTTCCCTTTCAATGAATGCATCCCTAGTTAAGGAATATCAAAAGAAACTATTTCCTCCTGGTAAGATTGAGAGTAATTTACATTTAATCCTATCCACATCGTCCCTACAAACTACCTATTTATATACTCTCTCTTCCTCAGATGAATACGATCACTTGGACTATTCCCGGCCAAGTACTTCATTCAAACAGCACTACCATCGAATGAACGACACCGTTCTCAACATCAACAGTGATGAGGAAAAGCCAAGCAACTTAAAGGTTCTATTGGAAAAGAAAATCGATACCGATGCCGTTGCCGACGCCGATTGCGAGGATAGCGAAGAGGCAGCCTGTGATAGTATCTGCGACAATATGGATATTTCCACAGCGTCAGCAAGTTCAAATATTTCTAAAAACAAGTAAAAACAAACGTTAAGGCGGAAAGTTTCCATTAAAAACAAAAACAGAGTGAAAGCAATTTTTTTATTTCTATTAATTTTCTATTAGAATTTTAATGTACGGCGATGTAAAATACTAAAGTTGTAATCTAAAATTTGTTTAAATATTTTGTTTTAATGTAGTTTTTATGGGAACGAACAATTTTTATTATTTCATTGTTATAATTGGTAAAAACAAAATTAAAACATTTCGATGGAAAAAATGTTGTGTCCAATGTTACATGCCTGTAAGTTGGTTGTCAGTTCCAGTAAAGATGTCAAAGTATATGTAGAAATAATAATAATTATAAAAACTTTTTCAAAATCGAAATTGTTTTGGGAATAGGAAATATATATGTAAAAATTGTGCCAAATTTTAATTTGATTTATATATGTTATTGGTAAACTAATTTTAGGATATTAGACTCGAGTGGATGTAAATTTAGAAGACCCTTAATTGAGTTTTCTTTGAGAATATTTTGTTCGTGTTGTTTAAGTTTAAAGACTAAACCATCTTGGAGGGCAGCACCTATTGTGGTCCTTGATATGTCAATATGTATGAGAGTAATCTGCACAAAGAACAATATTTATAGATTTTTTTATTGCCCCACTTGTAAATACAATCTTCTTTATCAACGGCGAGACTTTGATGTCGTTTAGTTAGATTATAACTGTCCCATTTCACTGCCTATCTACTGGTCCGCTTGTGGGTTTTTCAGTAAAGACAAATGCGACCTGAAATAACCTAATGGATTTGAAAAGACGCTCATACACTGGCTTTGTATGAGATATACACTGCGGTTCATTTGAATAGTCGCACCAGAGTTGTTTTAGATCCTGATCTTTGTTTGTAAATAACATAAATACTGACTAAAAGAAAGATAACTTGATAAGAGGCCCATAACGATAGTTCTACTCTTTTTACAATGCAAAAACTTGTGTGTTTTTGTCAGTTTATTTGATGGCTGTTTTCTGTCAATGATATTGTTATCTTTGTCATAAAAAGATTACTTCTAGCGTAATATTTAAAAAGCCGTTTTACGCCACGGCACGAATGTTTTCCTTCGGCAGAACTTCTAGCGTAAGAAGTCATTGTACGGCTGCAGAAGGCTGTACGGGTTAATTAACGTAAACTTTGTCATTCAAGTATCCCCACAAAAAAAAGTTCGGGTGCTGTTAAATCTGAAGATCGAGGAGGCCGATCAAATCCCGAATTTTCTCATATGAGTCCGGCGCCAAAAATGTGCCTTAGCACAATGTTGGAAGCACATTTCAGAACAATAGCTTGTCTCAAAATTGTTTGAATCATAGCCCGATATCTTTCACCATTGTGTTGCCGACGTCGTCGTCCTTAAAGTAGAATGGCCCGATAACTTTTTATTCGCCTCGATCCGGGCGGTAAGAGGCCGAACAGCATCACCTTTTTGTTGCTGAAATCGTTCCACTATTCCCCGAATCATGTTAACTGAGGTTGAATTCCGCACATGAAAATGACGCGTTGTAAAAAAAATCAAACGATTATTTGAAAAATAATGACTTGGGGCACCGTAAAAAGGCTCCCAGATGGGGTTGTCGTCTTTGAGAGGCAGCCGGGCATGTGCAGAGAAGTTGGAGAATAGTTTCTTCCTTGCTCTTTCGAGAGATCAAACAAGTAAAGCATTTCAGATCCAACTGAGCTAATGTAGTCGACGTGCTTTGTATTTTTGGACTGCATTCATATCTTGGTACAGCTCATAGAGTTCGCGGTTCCAATCGACGAAAAATATTTCTTTCAAAGGAGCCTAATATCAACTGTCCTTTCTTGCATTTCGTCCAGCGAATCGTCGCCATAGAGCAGAACGTCAGAATTAAGGTCGGCAGAGCAAGCTTCGAGTCAGGAGTTTTGCACCCATTTGTTTTGCCAAGCCAAAACAGCAGTGGTTCCGTAGGGTAATTCTCCGTCGGATCTCCACTAGGTACTTATTCTATAATTGTTATCCACAGTAAAGTTTTGTCAAGTAAGTCAACCATTTATATTTAATTTTCAATCGATGTAAAAGCCTCTACCACTACTCGCTGGGAACGACTGGTTTGGATACCGTCGGCATACCCCAATAGCTGGACAGTTATATCTACTTCGTTGATCGCTATCGATTGTCACATTCTGTCAACATTTTGATATGGCTCACTACTTGCTCAATTTGCAAGCGTTTTCTATATACGTCATGTTCTCCATGTAGTACTAAGTGTAGCCAATCTGCAAAAATCCAACTATTCATCATACATATTTCGCAAATAAAACCACTTGTTAGCCCATACCAAGATTGAGCTTCTTAAGAATTAAATACAATAATATTCAGCCTCATTCCAAGATTCGCTTCAATCGCAACTTATTCGAATGTATATCTATCACTCTAATAAACTTTGTGTGTAATGCGATTGTTGCGATTGAGTGGGGTTTTTTTATTATTAATCTTTACCCATCCTACAGGCTGTATATTCCACAATATAAATATAAAGGTTTATATAAAGTTTCTGGTACGTATAAGACGACCTCAGTCCTCAACTGAAGACCAACCCATTGCCATCAATCATTACCATTATAAGATTATCCAATTGAACATTAAAATCAGTTCAACTTTTACTTTAAAATGGCATTTAACGAAACAGGGAATACATCATTAATTGAAACGAAGATGAATTTCTATCGAAATCGAAAAATGTTCGATTCGGCTCTAATTTCAGAGTAAGGTTGATTGTGCCAAATGAATGACATATATCATTCGGTACTCAACAACTTTCCATCACTTAAACAACTTTAGTAAACTTTTTTAAAAAAAGAATTGAGAAAAATTACAACCAAACTGATATAATTCGCTTTGCTCAATATTGCTCATGAATGAAAATAATGACTGAACGATTCTTGTTTAGCTGTGAGTTTCTGATTTTATAATTTAATTTAGCTTTTTTTTAATGTTTGTATATACCTATTAGGTTTTCTCTTAATTTTAGTTTAATGATATTGATTTCATTATTTTAAGTATTGTTATACAGATAACATCTTTAATATAACTCATATCACAACCCCATAAAATATGTACACAATTGTATTAAGTTTACAAGATTCACATATAAGCAATAAATCTAAACAATATAACGGGGAATAAAAACAATATCAAAAATGATTTCACAATAATCACTGAATAATCGTATTAAAACAAACAAAATGAAATGAAAAGAAAAATGTTAATATATTTTATATAAATCGTATTTAATATTAAAGTAAATAATTAAAGAATTTACATATATCTTAAGAGTCCTGGATGTTTTACCCTATTGGACATTAAATATAACTGTTTGTGCAAATTTTGCTTTAATACCAAAATTAGATTTTCAAAATTTATGTTTATTAAAAATTATAAATTTAGATTGTGTGCGTTCATTGTGCACAATGAAGATTTAAAAAAAAAATATTTACTCCCCAACAAGGTTTGTGTGTAATCAAAAAAAAATTCATATTTACCTGCATATTTTGAAATAAATATTTACCTAAAACAATAAATCTGATTTTTTTTTATTTCGAAAATCTTCTCCACTACTTTTCTAAATTAAAATTAAATAATTTTGCTTAATATCTGTCCAAACCGCCTCCGGAATATTTTTGGATGTTTGGAAACTTTCCTATATAACTAGCAGAATGTCTGCAATTTTAGGCATGTAATATATCTTTAATCCCGAAAATATTTCAGGAGATTGTATGCAACAAAATTTCGTGCTCCATCCGGAATGTGGTATTTGAAAACCAACACGGGGTTTCATATGGAAGATCCACTTCTACCAATTTAGCTTTCTTCTGCATTTTCACTGTAAACAACTGGGGGTGAGTGCAACACAGGAGGTCCACACGATAAACTCCCCAGCGTGATGTGAACATGATAATCATTAAAAAAAATTAACACCCCTATTCTGCTATTCATCCGGTGGGGGGGGGGGGGATTTTTTCTTCAATTTTCACTGAACACTATTCTACTATTCATTCGAATTGAATCTGGATTCACCTCGTTAATGTCGGTAACATCGAAATTCTGCGCGGTATTCTCTTATTCACGTGAACGCATTCGTTCTATACAATTCAAATCCGCGTATAAAATGTTGCGGGTTTTTCATTTAATGGATCGTCTGTCTGGTTGGTGGTCAATAAAATGTAAGTTTATTTCTTGATTAGTTGTATAAATAATGATTATTAACATTTTTAGAAGCAGAACAATAAACCGAGACCAATTTAAAACAATAATTTCTTATTTTTTGATAAGAGATATTTGAAAATGTCTACATATATTGTGTAGAGCACAGCACACGTTTATAATTTGTGCCGCTTTTTGAGGTAAATACTGTAATACTTTGGACAAATCCAAACATCGAAATCTACTTTTCAATGCACCAATAGTTCGCTCTATAATATTTCGTGCTTTGCAGTGTTGTGTATTGAATTTGGATTGTTGGGAACCTGCTTCTACATTTCGAAAAGGAGTCAGTAACCACGGTCGTGACTACTTCCGGAATAACTTGCGTCAACGTAGGTAATCCAGTGCTTGTTATGATTGCATATCTGAAAGAACATTTTTTCAAAGTAAAATTTAAAACACATTTTATTGCACTTACCAGCGTTGTGTTTAGGCTGTGGTAACCTTTTCTGTTGCAGAACAGATGTGGATTTTGATAAGGTGTCTTAAGAGGAATGTGCGTACCGTCAACACACATAACATTTGGTTCTGCGAAGTTTTCTATTTGATGATTCTCTTATTCCACTGTTTGGAAGTTGAAACAAAAGTCCAATACTACCTGTTTGTTTATATTTTTAATTTTATTGAAAGTAATTAACCAAAACAACATACATATTCAACTTTCCAAAGATTTTCGTAAACGGAGATCAAATCGATTACATTAATTTCAATTTGCAAACAACGAACCTCGTATTAGGTGTGTTTAATGAACCTGAGCTGCACAGAAAAGATCAGAAAAGTACAGGATTTTGTGTTCCATGAGCAAAAATCTTGCCCCAAAAGGTTTTACATTCTGGCACTTTGTGTTCCATGATGCTGTCCAGCTCAGTTAAGTACAGGATTTTCTGCACCTTCTTTTGAGGAAGGGCAACTGCGTAAAAGTTGTCAAATTGAAGACGTCAAATGTCACTGATATCAGTTGATTTGTTTGTTTGGCATGAAATTTGGCATTAGCTATTTTTGCCTAAAAATATTCGCATAGATAACCAATTCTCCACATAAATTTGAGAGCTCAGGATATATGTCGAAATTTTTCAAAACTCTATTGTCATGAACTGATCCTGGATAGCCAACGAAGATGTCAATAATTTGCTTCCTTTCGTTACAGATAGCTTGCAAACATATACCTACTTATAACGTTTTTTCTATTTATGTAATCGTCCTTGGCTCGCTTAGGAGGGTCAATCCGTATATGGGTACCGTCGATAGCACCTAAATAAAATATACCTATTAAATTTATTCTGGTTAGATTAAATAGTATTAACATTAACTATTATTCCCTGAATACCAGTTTTATTATACATCCATAAGGTAGTTCTACCTTTTTCTTTCTCTGTAGGCCACCGAATATTAAAAAGTTTGAATCTGAGAGGTTGCTTAAAAAGCCAAGCGTGCGATTTATTATTCGGCACACTGTTCCCAAAGAAAGATTGAACCTATCTGCTATATCTCTGAAGGAGCACGCTTCATGCCCAGCGAACCACAAGAAGAGTGCTAGATGTATTTCTGGAGAAAATGTTTTGGCCGCTTCCATTGCGATGTACTCAATCGATAATGCAAATTGTTGCACTAGGTATGCATTGATACAAATCGCGGCTTAATCGAAAGTGGGTTATAAATTCTTTTTCAGTATAAGAAGGAACTACTTCTTCTAAATACCTAGAAATCGCATTTCTGTCGTCCTTTCCAACAAAAAACAGTGGCTAATCTTCTTGATCATCGCTATTGCTGGTATCCGATGTTGTAATTTGTATGTGCAGTGGGGTCATCAGTAGATGACAAACACTTAGACCTATTGGTCCATTGTACTTCAGCATAGCTGCCCGCTCGTTGGTTATTGGCGATTAGTAAGATACAGTGAGGGAGAACCTACCAGTAGCCTTGGCAAAGCGAAGAATATTATCAAGTTCAATGTCGCCCATCTCATCTTCGTTGACGAATTGTTTGCCTATAGTGGTGAGCCTGGTTCTGGCGAAAGCCGGACATTCACAGATGAAGTGAGATACCGTTTCATCCGCCTATAGGCAGCACTCACATAGGCCCGAGCTCCTAATGTGGATGGTTTTGAGGTGCTCGTTAAGAGGACTGAAACCGGTGACGAGACCAATCAAGGGTCTCAAGACTTTCCTGTTTAGTCCAAGCAAAAACTTAGCTCTGCTGATTTTCGGACCGTTCACTAGCTTCTTCGAATACCTGCATGAGACCAGGTCATGCCAGTATTCGGAATGTTGTTGGCGTAGAGCCGAATCCATTTCACGTTTGTGGACGGATGAGCAGCATCCTATAGATGGTTGTGGGCCAATGAAGGCTGTTGAAGAGCCCTTCCTGGCCAGAGCATCCGCTCTTTCATTTTCCTCGATACCTGTGTGCCCAGGAACCCAGGCAAGTGATACCGAGTTACATCTACCCAGACGGTTAAGCTTAACCATGGTTTCCTCAACTATTTTTGACTTGAGAGAACCAGCCGAACAGGCTTTGATAGCGGCTTGGCTATCTGAGCAGATGTATAAGGTTTTACCCTTAATCCTTCTCCTTAACAGGATATTTGCGGCAGTATAGCAATCGCAAAGATTTCTGCCTGAAAAACAGTTCTTTGTCTACCCAAGGCTGCAGATAGATTTATCCGACAGTCTCTAGAGTAGACCCCAGCTCCGGAGATACCGTCAATGAGTGAGCCATCGGTATAGACGATGACATCACCCAGCTTAAAGCCATTCCACCCTTCACTGTTCCATTCCTGCCGTTCAGGAAGGATGACCTGAAAACGGCGCTCAAAGACTTGCTTCATGCACACAGTGTCAAGTGCTCCTCCCCGATGGCCAGGTAGGCTGTCATAGAGAGCTCTGTACCTAGCACCTCTGGCCCCATCGCCGAGATTGACCTGCCGTCCAAGTACAACACACATACGGTATAGTAATTTTCTGGACTCACTCTCAGCAAGGAACTGCAAGGGAGGTAAACAGAGCAACACTTCCATAGCAGCAGTGGGAGTTCCTCTCATCGCACCTGTAATGCATAAGCACACAAGGTGCTGTAGCTTCGACAGTTGACGTTTGAGGATGTGAGCTCTAGCCCACCATACAATCGCACCATACATAAGGTATGGCCTAACAATGCACGTGTAAATCCAGTGAACCAGCCTGGGACTAAGTCCCCAGGTTCTGCTGAACATCCTACGGCACTGCCAGAGAATGTTAGTTGCCTTCGAAATCCTAGCAACCAAATGTTCAGAAAAGTTAAGCTTTGGATCTAACACAATACCCAGATACTTAACCTTGCTTGATAGCTTTAGTTGAGTGCCCTGGAAGTAAGGCCACCTCACTTGAGGTATTGGCCTTCTACTCGTGAACAGCATCATCTCAGTCCTCGCGGGGTTGACTGACAGAGCTTGCTCGCGGCACCAACTCCCAACACTATTGAGCACTGTTTCCATCCGCTCACAAAGAGTTGGTAAAAACCTGCCGCTGACAATAATGCACACATCATCAGCGTACCCAATAACAGGGGTGACCTTCCCCATCAAGTCTTCTCAACAAGGAGTCGACCAACAGGTTCCACAATGTAGTGGAAAGTACACTGCCATGCGCAAAGCCTTTAACAGCGCGCACAGTTCTGGCGCAGCCGCCAACAGCAGCTGTAACTTCTCTGCTCCTAAGCATTTCCAGGATCCATTCCACAGTTGTAGAATCGACGCCCTTCAGTGTTAAGGCAGACTCAATTCTGCAAAAGGTGGGATTGTCAAAGGCACCCTCAATATCCATGAAGACAGCAAGAGCATAGTTCTTGCGGTCGAGCGCCCTACGCACTCTGGCCGTCAGATCCGTTAATGCCGTCTCTGTGGACTTGCCTTTATGATAGGCGTGTTGGCTATCATGAATACCCAGCGAAGCTGGAATGCTCTTAAGCCATACGTCAATCAGTTTTTCAAGGCCCTTTAACAGAAATGATGAAAGCCTAATATTCCTGAAGCTTTTGGGAAGATCATAGGCTGCCTTTCCCGGTTTGGGAATGAAAACCGCCCTAGCTCTTCTCCAGGCCAAAGGAATATGTCGCAGAGCCACGCTGGCTCTGTAGATTCTAGTTAGCAGTGTGAGCAAAATCTCGATACCCTTTTGCAAGAGTATGGGATAGATGCCATCAGGTCCAGGAGCCTTGAAAGGAGAAAAGGTCAGGATAATGGCTCTCGCCCTCTCTCTCGTAACAATGCTCTCCGCGATCCGCCACTGCTCAGTGGTAGCTCTGCTTTTGTTTGGCCACACGCAATTATCCACGGCTTTGCAGCCAGGAAAGTGGGTGTCCATTATCAGTTGAAGTACCTCCTCATTGGAGTTGGTCGAGGTGCCATCGGGCTTCCGAAGGACGTCAAGCCTGGCTCCCGGATCAGCTGAGAGGACTCTCTGCAATCTCGAAACCGCGCTAACATACTTCAGTTCTCCGCAGAACCTCTGCCAAGATACATTCTTAGCGCTCTTAATTTGCCTTTTGTACTCCTTCTGCGCATCCGCATGAGAAGACCAATCGGCAACCAGGTTAGACTTCCTGGCCCTGTTAAACAGCCTCCCCTCTCTTTTCATGAGAAGGGATAGCTTAGCGTTCCACCATCGGGTTGGTTTCGCACCACCAGCCTCCTTTTCCGGGCAAGCAGTATGAAAGGCCGTAATAATACCGCGGTGTAGCGTGTCGGTCGCCTTATCCAATTCGTCGCTACTAAGGATCCTGATAGGCAGGGAACCTATCTGACCCCGCAACTCCGTGGAATAGACGTCACAGTCAGTGCGTCGCACATTCCTGATTTTACTTCTGATCAGTCGATCTGCACTTAACTTAAAGATAACATACCGATGGTCAGATGCAGTTTCTTCCCTTGAAACCCTCCAGCCCGAAACGATGCCAGATGCAGCTGCGGTTGCTACTGTCACATCAATAACTTGCCGCCTCAGCCGAGTGACAAAGGTTGGCTCATTACCAGTGTTCAGTATATCGAGCTGGCTGGCTGCTATTTGAGTTAGTACTACCCCAAACGCGATGATGCGCGTTCGCGTCCATACCAACGATCAAATGCTTGTTACCTCGTCGGGCATGCTCGACAAGCCTTACCAGTTCCACCGTTGGAGGTGGGGCCAGTGAGTCGAATGGGAGGTACACTGAGGCTAAAATAATCTCAGTAACCAACCCTCCTCGCTTAAGACACATTTTAATAGCTGAACAGTCTCGAGAACTGAACTCAGGCATAAGACTAGCATCTAAGCCCTTTGCTACAAAGATGCACGTGCGAGTATTAACAATCCCAGGCTTTACAAAAGTTGCTCCTGGTACACCCGAGATGCCACTTACCGCCCCCTTATACAGATAAGGTTCCTGTATGATGCAAACGATGTTGTAATATCCGACGAACTTAACATGATGCTACCGCCAGAATCTTTCGACATCTCGAGCAACTTTGAATCTCATTTTTCATTTGGATTTATTTATTTTGGAATTCAACAGCTGATATTGGAGCTGTCACATGAAGCTTTACTTTTTTGTTCTAACTTGATCTGACAGTTTTCGCTCATGTGTGCTGATCTGATCTGTTCTGTTCTGATCTTTTGTTCATTAAACACAGCTATTATTTTCACATGAAAAGCTGTTAACTTGAATGTCAAATTGGGTTGGATAATGTAGTTCACCCGATGGATAGCAGAATGGAAAGCCAGAGTGAAAGGGAATCGAATGGGTGAATGGAATCTACGATTCACGTGAATAGCAGAATATGCCTGTAAGAGTAAAAGGACAAAATCTCGACATCATCGGCCGCGTTCCCAGTGTGCCTTGTAAGAGACTTTTTCGGCGATTGAAGAACAGGCGAAATTGGTTAATCTTGAAGTAAATTAGAAAAAGACTAAATACATGCTATCAACAAACAAACAAACATCTGTCTCAACCAACAAGCGTCTCCAGCCCCTCCTGTAAACCTTTTTTAATTTCAAAGACTGCTCGGAGTCACGTTGCCGCATTTGACAACGAACTTCTTTCCCATAAGCATTTATAAATTATATATAGCAAAGGTTTGTGCATCCCCGACTGGTCAACTTGTAGAAAAGTTCCTCTAATCATACGGTGTCGAAAGCCTTCTCAAAATCAACCAGACAAGCACCCGTGCATTGGTTCTTGCCTTTATTCCACTGAATGTCGGAATGAGTGTCATGCCCCGCCCTGAAACCAAACTTGTTGTCCGGAATGAAGTTATTGTCCTCGACCCACTTCAACAGGGCTCTATTTACAACCTTTTCAAAGATCTTGCTAATATTCGGAAGCAAACTAATCTAGCCTTTTTCAGGATAGGGTGTGCCACAGCTACCTTCCAATGCGCCGGATAATGTGCATTATTCAGCGCATTGTTAAACAGCGTTGTAAAAATATCTACCGCCTCCAGATGCAGGTGTCTCAACAGCGTTTACTAATCGTGAACATTTATTTCCGAAATTCGCGCACTGTTCGCCAAACTTAACAAACAGCGCATGCAACCATGGCTTTGTTGAGCCAAACGTTTGGTGACCGAATCATCTCAAAAAATGGACCTGTGAGTTGGCCACCTCGTTCGTGTGATTTGACACCTTTGGAATACTTTTTGTGGGGGTAGTCAAAAATTTGGTCTATGCTGATAAACCAGCAACGATTGATCATTTAGAAGCCAACATTCTAAGCACAATTGACGAAATAAGACCTGGTATTCTCGAAAAAGTGGTGCGAAATCGGACCGACAGGATGGCGTTCAAAAGGCGCAGTTGCGGAGGCCATATTTTTTTTTTATTTTTTTTATGACTTGAATTAAACGGTTCGAAAGGTAATTTCCAATCCATTGAAGAAAAGTATAATCGATTCCAAATGCACGCATTTTCGACAAGAGAGCTTGATGCCAAACTCTGTCAAATGCCTTTGAAATATCAAGCGCAACAATCTTACTTTCACCACCTTGGTGAACAGATTGGTTCCACTTTTCGGTCATCAAATCACCGGTGGACCTGTTGCTGCGAAAACCATACTGCCGGTCATTAAGAAGTTTTCGCGATTCAAGATATTTCATTTGCTGACGGTTGATCAGCGTTTCCATAACCTTAGAAAGAAGGGAAATAAGTGCAATTGGTCGGTAGGAGGAGGGAGAAGAAGATTCGCCTTTTTTTGGTACAGGCTGGACAAATGCTGTTTTCCATCTACCCGGGAAGAGTCCTGAAAAATAGGACAGATGGAAAAGCTTACGCAGTGGTTTTGCCAGAGTAGATGAACACCTCTTCAGAATGATAGGGGAAATACCATCTGGACCAGCGGATTTGTGTATGTCAAGATCTCGAAGTACTCTAGCCACTGTACGAGTGCGGAAGTAGATTGGTCACATGGAGTATTCTACGCGCTCGAGTACAGGGGGAGCAAAAGCACAATCTGGAAGCGTTGAGCTGACTGCAAAGTGAGCAGCAAGCAGATTGCCCTTATCTTTAGAGCGGACAGCTATAATGCCATTGTAAATGAGTGTCGGGATAGATGACAAGGCCGAATTCTTGATGAACAAACGACCAAAAGTTTATACTACCCGTTGGACTTTGTAGTATTTTTTGCCTTAAACTTTGATCATAGGAGCATTTGACATGATTAATGTGGGCATTGCAGTCATTTCTGGCTCGTTTAAACTTTTTACGGCTTTCCTCAGATGGGTTGGCTTTGAATAGCCGAAAGCTTACCTCTTTTAACCTGATAGCGGATAGCCTATTTGCAGCTCGAGTCACACCACGCATTAACCTTGGGTTTGATACTTTTTATCCTGTTAGGGATAAAATACTTCATGCCTAGGTGAATTATGTTTGTGATCATATCAGCAGCAGCATCCACCTCGCTGTCCAGGAAGCACAGCGACCAGTTAAAACTCTTAAAGAAACCGTTTAGTTTTTCCCAATTGGCTTTCTCGGATTGTTATACGGTTCTTTTAGGAGTTTGTTCTTTAACTATGTGGTTGGAGTACGAGAAATTTGCTGATATGATACAATGGTCTGACGAACCTAGAGGCGATAATACGTTCAAAGCGTATTTATCGGGGTAGAGGTAAGAAACAAGTCCAATGTGTTGGCAGTTTGATTGCTAATGTCCGGTATTCGTGTCCGCCCATTTACAAGCTGAGTCAGGCTATTTACCTCAGCAAAGATCTCTAAGATCCTTGGGGTGTTGTCTGACCAAAATGTCGAAGCCAACTTGAATTGTGTATGTTGAAATCGCCCGCAATGACGTTTTCAGAACGAGGATGAAGGGTCACAATTCTTGTAATGGAATCAGACAGGGCATCAAACTCATTATAAGTTAAATATCTGTCAAAGTTGGGGCTTCTGTAAATAAAACAGTAGTGGATTAATTGCCTACGGACATGAAATTTGAGCCAAATGAAATTAAATTCCGGATTGGAACACTAACCATTGGGGCTGAAGCTGGTAGGCTACGTCACTACGGATTTAGTCTACGCCCGATGATGAAGCCACTGCTTCGAAACGCATCGCGTTAGTAAAAAAAAAAAAAAAAAAAAAATTGTGACAGTTACATATTGAAATATAAAAAGGGATATTAAATAGAATAAAATATTTGTTTTAATTATCACATTTAACATATAAAACACAACCGGAGACAAGAACAACAAAATGGATACGTCACTACGTATATAAACGGCGATACCGCTATGGGGAAAGAATAATGGCACTAAGTTGTATCCAGGTCGACTAAACTCTGTTAAATCAGAGCCAACGCTAACCTTCCCAAAACAGCTGGTTTGTTGTGGAAAACATGGGCGTATAAGGAAAAAGAATGGTTCCTCAACCCACGAATGTTACTAACATCACTATAAAATTCCTACACATTATAAAATTAATAATATTGCCCGTAGACCCCTAAAAGTTACTATATTTATGATCAGCATCGATAGTAATGTCGATCTAGCCATGTCCGTCCGTCCGTCGGAAAAAATTAGGCCTTTAAACTTTACCTAGAGAGCTGAAATTTTAACCATATACTCTCTAGGGTCCCGAAATAATCAAGTTTACGAATTTTTGAAATCCGCCCACAGACACGCCCACAAACTCAAAAAAAACACAATTTTGGAAAAAATCGAATTTTGAGCTAGAAAGCTGAAATTTTTTATATATGATCTATGACTCCTAAAACTGCTCGGGATAAACAATTTTCAAAATCCGCCCACTGACACGCCCACAATTAATTTTTTTTTTTTTTAAATTCAAAGTTTGAGCTAGGGAGCTGAAATTTATAATATATACTCTCTAAGGGCCCTTTATTCTCATGTGTTAATTTTTTATAAATCCGCCTACTGACACGCCCACAATTAAATAAAACAATTTTATTGAAACACCCAAGTTTGAGCTAGGGAGCGTTTTTTTTGATAAAATCCTTTAAATGTTATATAACAAAATATGTAGAGCGTTCTTAACAATTTAACCATACTTAGACTTTTGTCACGCCACTTATAAGGGATAGGAATAAGAATAGGGTATCCAACAGTTCGCCCAAGCGGACTGTAGCCCGTTCCTATGTTTTTTGCGATTTGTTTTTCTCTGCGCACTATACACCGGCACTGACACTGAGTACATTTTTTTTTGTTTTTCTTACGAGATGCTTAATGTCGCCATCACAGCTTGCTTCGCAATTGATCACATAGATCCCAGATATTTGAACTTTTCGCACTTATAGGAATCACTCTTCCATTCATATAAATGTCTGGAATAGGTCGATGTGGATCAGAGAACGGGCAGCACAAGTAATCTGTTTTTTCGGACTAATACGATACACATCCCCTGCCAAAACGACAAATACTCGTACATCAAGTGCTCGTTGAGTGGACGTTTGATCCTCGATAATGATGGTTCCATCGTCAGCAAAAAATAACTGATGCACTTTGAAGTCAGTCTTTTTCCTCCAAGCACATAATCGAGGACTATAATAAATACCAAGTTAATTAATACGCCTCCCTGATGTACAGCGACTTTTATTGTGAACTTCTCGGTGAGGCCAGCGGGGCCTCTTAGGTCCATTTTATTCACTATTTTTCAACTTGCTGATAACTCCCAAGTTTGCTAACTTCGGGGTTGATATCAACTCGAGAGTTGAACTGCAAGTTGAAAAATGTTTTTTTCACTATTACAACTTTCGGTTTGGAAGTTGACATTCGCAAGTTGGCCAACTTGCTGTTTCAAAAAATTCCCTGGCGTATTTTTGACAGATGATACACAATATGTCAGTCTCAACTTAGGATTTCGATATATAAGTTAACAACATTCCCACCAAGCGGAAGAGTTTCCCGGAATTTCAACATCGGACGACAACACAATTCCCACAATGCAGGTAAAACTGCACCGGCAGCGCTGCAGTCACAATTCAAGCGATACAAACGACACCTGCATTGCTTTCATTCCAAACTTTCTGTTCAAGAACAAGTTAAACCATTTTTATTTAAATATATTATGTAAAAAAGCATACATTTTTGAAGTTTGTTTATTTTTCTCTTCTCATTTATTCTTCTACATTGATTGGACTGTTTTAAGCTTGATCTAAAATCGGCTTAAAATATGTGCGAACCAATCGAGAGCGGACATTGTCAGTGACTGTTGATATTGTTTGCAAAGGCGTACCCGAAGGAACATTATGTGCCGGCTAGCATATCGGAAAATCCGTACACTTCCGGTGGTGGTTCCGACTCATTCTCGTCAATAGCTACGTTGTGGAGAATGGCACAAGCAATTGTAATTAACTATACAGTCTCCACTCTGCACTTTAAGCCAGTGGTCAACACTGGAAAACTCCTTTTCCAAATGCCGTACGAACGTTCTACGCAATTGCGAGTGCGAATCTGCATTTTTCGATGGGGTTCGTGACATTCAGAAAAGGTGTCGCAAGATAGCTTTAGCTAGTGTAACCCGAACTACCAACAAGAATAAACTGCTGATCGTGCGTGGAGCCCTATTAAGGAGCACATATTAAAAACCGATTTGAAATGTATATTTTTCATGTACGCTATACCTACGGTGACCATATTTGTCAAGGCGAAATAAAGGACGCTAATTTCTACTGCAGATTTATTAGCGCTCATAAGACCACTCAAGTCCCTATCACTCTTTAGTTTACACAGAATTTTAGCTGGTAAGAAAATGATTTCATCATTTGATTAAATCTTCTGAGTTTGACAGCAAAAAGAAAATAGCTGTTGCTTCTTTTCAAGCTAAACTTTGACTTTTTTTTATATTTTTACATGCAATAATTTATAATAATAGCGTAATTTGCTTCGAAATGAGAGGATTCTCTTTCGACTTTGGAGATTAGACATTCTTCATTTTGCTACTCATAAAAGAACGTCAAAATTCTAAATCAGCTGGCTGTCACTTGACTTAAAAAATAGGAAAAAATTGTAGTCTTGTTTTTATTAATAAAAGACACCGAAACTTCTCGAATCTTCACTTTAAAATTACATAGTTTTACACTAGTAATTCCTATTTCTGACTTTCACTTTTTCATTTTTTCTTTTATTTACATGACTTTCCGACATTCTAAATTGTCGTGTTCCAGAGACAATTAATTTCGTTATTATTTAGAAAATTTCTTAGTTCTTTGCAGGTTCTGCAGCAATTATATTTTGTTATAAGTATAACTTTAGGAGTATTTACTACATTTATTTGTGATTTGTCATTGGTCCAAATATTATTCATTATTGAAAATAATTTTTCAGTTATTTTAATTACTCGTGACTTTTTCTCGATGATTTAAAGGACAGTTTCAAAAATAAAGGACAAAATACGTCCTTTATTAAGAATACAAAAATACAGGTCAGAGGTAAAAAGAAAGGACTGTCCTCTTAAATAAAGGACGGATGGTCACCGTAGCTATACCTGCCAACGAGCGACGATATCGTTTATCTTCAAATTCGCAGCACAAACCGTTTGAACGTTTAGGGAAAACCATCCCTAACGATTCCTAAAATTCTCTGCGTCAGTTCCACCTGGTGATTGAATTCGGATATGCGTACAATCAATCGCACCAATAGTTCGAGGGAATTTTGCTTTTGCAAAAAAGTCACGTGCTGCTTGCAGTAGTTCCAATTGGGTTTCCGGCATACGAATGAATTGTGGCGAAAAATTGGCAATCGCTCTGGACACTCGTTTCGTACCCCAATGAAATCGGCCACCGCCAATTGAATTGATCCGAGTGCATAGTACCGTAATACGATTAATAATTCGGTTATTGGTCGTAATTCACGCGATCTATCGAAGAAGAAAACCACTATGGAATATAGGTACAATAGATTCCAACTTATTCAGCGTAAAATACCTTCTCTCGTCGTACGGCAACGAATTCATTATAAGTTGGAGTACCATCATTGCCGTCCGCTTTTGAGAGACGAAAACGATATATGAAGTCGCGGTCGTCCCATTTTTCGAGTCCAACTACCATGTGTTGGACTCGAAAAATGGGATGACCTTGTATTGCCGTCTTTCACAGACCAAATTGCGCTCGTCTTCTTCGCTGCCCGAATCAGACGATGGCCAATCTTCCCAGAAATAATTTGAACGATACATTGTTTAAGTTTTAAAAAAATTAATATTTGATTATTTACGCCACTTGATTTGAAGTTCGCACAATCAAAAACAGAAGTGAGAAAAAAAAATCTGACATTTGACGTAAAATCCCAGGTTTGCTCTACAACTTCTACTACATATTTCGGGGAGTTGAGCAAATTCAAAGTTGATCAACTTTCAGTTTTCTCAACTTCGGAATATCCAAAATTCAGCGTGTCAACTTTAAGTGAATAAAAGCAATTTCTCAAGTTGAGAAGAAAAATCCCCGAGTTGTGTTCAACTTCGAGTGAATAAAATGGGCATTACTCTTGTCCTTACTCCCTCATACATGTTCATGATCGTCTGTACGTAGGTTTCTAGAACTCCTCGTTATGGTAGCGCCAACCATAACAGATCTCTGAGTTATCTATCAAAGTCTTTTTCAAAATCAACCAACACCATATGCCCATCCTTTTAGGAATTACGATGTTTTTCTATCATGATCCTTATACATACTTTGGATTGCATCTGTGGCTGATTTAACTATGTCAGACTCGCAATGTTCTTCAGATAGCCGTATTATTTTCCGCAATTGGCTATCTTCATCGTGTTTCGCAATAGCTTGATTGAACGGTAACTATTACAGTCTCGCGTATCGCCTTTTTATTAAGAAAAATGAAAAATCAAATCTTTGAGATCGAGAGAGGAGGAGAATTTTGAGCACAATCTCTTTAAACATTCCTTATCTCTTGGAAAATTTCCTAAAATCTGGAAAACGTCCATCATTTCACCAGTTCACAAAAAAGGACCAAAGAATGACGTATCTAACTATCGACCTATTGCCAAGCTCTCGCATTTACCCAAGGTTTTTGAAAGTATGATGTACGATTCATTATCCTTTCAGTGCAAGTCTCTTATCTCCCCCCTTCAGCATGGTTTCCTCAAAGGTAGATCCACAACCACCAACCTGGTTGACTTTGTCTCCGTTACACTTTCTGCATTAGAAAGTGGCAATGAAGTGGATTTAATCGCTACTGACTTCAGTAAAGCATTTGACAAAATATCTCATCGTTTGATTCTTTTCAAACTCTCCTTCCTTGGTTTTGATCCCCTACTATTGAATTGGTTTACTTCTTACCTTGAGAACCGATCTTATAATGTTGGTTTTCGCTCTGTTCTCTCTTTGCCTTTTAAAGCCACCTCTGGTATTCCGCAAGGTAGCCACCTTGGACCTTTGATTTTTATTCTGGCTATAAATGATATTGACAACGTCATTAAGTTCTCCTCCATCTCCCTCTATGCTGATGACGCTAAATTCTTCAAAATCATTTCTTCTCCACACGACTCTGATCTTCTTCACCAAGACCTCAATAGTTTTTCGGCCTGGTGTCAAAAAGCTTTATGGAGCTGAATATTGCTAAATGTGAATTTCTTACTTTTTCACGTAAGCGGATTCAGTCTACCCCAAGACGTTACTTTTTGAACAACCAACCCATTGTTACCGTTCTAACCATTCGCGACCTAGGTGTTCTGTGTGACAGAGAGCTTAACTTTCGGTCACATATTGACGAGATAATCAATAAAGCTAACTCGGCCCTTGGTTTCGTCAAACAGTGGTCTAACGAATTTACCAATCCCTACGTGACAAAATCCCTTTACATAACCTACGTCCGCCCTCTCCTTGAGTACGCTAGCCAAGTGTGGGCACCATACTACCGGATCCACATTACAAGAATCGAAAGCATTCAACGTCGATTTCTCCGCTTTGCTCTTCGTGGGCTCCCGTGGAATAATCACCTTATCCTTCCACCATATCACGAACGCCTTAATTTAATAAACCTTCAGACCCTTGAAAAAAGAAGAGATGTGGCTGACATTTTGTTTATACATCGTCCTCTCACTGGCTCCGTTGATTGTTCTTATCTTTTGAACTATATTGCCTTTAACACTAACCATCGGAATTTAAGATCCCCTCCTCTTTTCTACCTTCCCAGCCGTCGGACGTCGTACGGCTTGAATGAGCCGATATCCTGTATGTTGCAGAAGGTCAATTCTAACCACCTCCTCTTTGATTTCAATCACTGCACCTCTTCCCTCAAATCTGCCCTCCACCACCCCTCACCAACCACCTAATTAGTTTTAAGTATTAGTTGTTAAGCCCTAGCTGTAAGTCTTAGTGTAATTAGTTTTTAAGACCTAAAGCTTGTATTAAGCCGAATAAATGGGGGTGTATGTCCCCACCAAAATTCAAAAATTCAAAATAAAAATAAAAAATTCACACCAACAGTGGGACAACTCCTACAGTGAGGCACTCAATATTACTCCGAAATAACTTGTTCAAACACGATGCCCACTGCATATACAAGGTGGCGCAAAAATAACCTTCCGATGTTTTTTGCCGGTAATTTAAAAAAAAAAAATGAAAAACTTTGATTCTTCTTGTGGATTATTTTTATTTGGTCTTTTAATTTTTTTTACATCAAGTCGAGAATATGATGTCATGTAAATGGCCGCCGCCACAGTTGATTGTCATTTGAGCCCTTTTTATGGCATTTTCCATCACTTTGGCCAAAACTTCCGACGATAGGTCCTCACATTCTTGACGGATATTGTCTTTAAGAGCTGCAAGAGTCTGAGGCTTGTTGACATAAACCTGCGACTTCAAAAAGCCCCACAAAAATAAGTCTGGAGCGGTCAAATCAGGCGATCTTGCTGGCCAGTGCAAATCGCCAAAACGGGAGATTAGGCGCCCGGGAAATGCATCCTTCAGCATATCGGTTGTGGCACGTGCACTGTGTGCCGTTGCACCGTCCTGTTGGAACCACATGTTTTCCTATCCCAATTCATCAAGTTGCGGCAAAAAGAACTCGTTGATCATTGCTCTGTAGCGCTCACCATTCACAGTAACCGTTTGGCCCGCGACGTCTTCGAAGAAAAAAGGTCCGATGACTCCTCCAGCGAAAACAGCACACCATACAGTGACTTTGAG
Source organism: Portevinia maculata (assembly GCA_949715645.1). Classification (NCBI taxonomy): domain Eukaryota; kingdom Metazoa; phylum Arthropoda; class Insecta; order Diptera; family Syrphidae; genus Portevinia; species Portevinia maculata. The sequence continues at coordinate 70,551,869 of OX454527.1, forward strand.
CGGGTGTAGTGGCTCTTCGTGGGTTACACGCGGATTTTCAGTGCCCCAGAAGCGTAAATTTTGCTTATTTACGTACCCGCTAAGATGGAAATGGGCGTCATCACTCATGATTATTTTTGATGAAAAATCATCTTCCTCTTGGTGGTGATTAAGGATGGCTTGAGCGTATGTTAGACGCGATTGGCGGTCAGCAGCTAACAGCTGATGCACCGTTTGGACTTTGTACGGAAACATCTTCAAATCTTGTACCAAAATTCGCTGTAAAGACCGTCGACTGATACCCATTTGCGTGGCACGTCGTCTGGTCGATGTCGACGGCGCTTCCTGCAGAACGGCTACTCCGGGGTCTGCCACGCCTGGCAGCATCTCGTGTTGTGCCAGTCTCTTCGAGGCGAGCGGCTAAACGTCGCAGTGTTTCACCAGTAGGCGTTGGACGAAATTCACGTTGTGCCAAAGTCACCGACCGATTATTGCTCAAATAAATAGTCACCAATATTCCGCGTTCTGGAGCAGTGTAGCGTAACATTGTTTATTAACGTGTATTTCGCATGTGTTTACTACACAAATGTCAAAACAGAACTGACATTAGGGGCCAATCGCAAAATTTATACCATTTTCTGATAGGAGGATTACTTTTGCGCCACCTTGTACAAGAAGTGCGGCTGTATGTTATCATTTGGCTCACTTCTCATCAAGTTCGTGTGTAGTGTAGACCAGCTGTGAGATCGAAGCTCACAAAACACAAGAAATTTTATTTTTCAATTTTCGGTGACAGCCAAAAGTGATATATATCTGGGTGAGTCACATCAAGATGTAATTGTATTACTATTTAGAGTGGTGTGTGTTGTAAATATTAATAGGGCATTTAAGATGTTTCAAAGTGTAGCTTTGGAGGTATTTGTTTTTTTTTTTAATTTTTGAAATATGTGCTAACAGTGAGCCAGTGTACATCGACAAACAGTGAGGCAATGTCTCACTGTTGGTGAATTGACTGTTTTTTTTTTATATGTGAGAAAAAAGTTAGCAACATACTATACCTTACAGGATCATGAAAACTTTTCCGCGCGGAAAATTTACTGAGGATGCAATGAAGGCCGCCGTTGACTTAGCAAGTAATGGGATGAGTCTGCGTAAAGCTAGTGAGCAATGCTACATAGCACACTAAACTTTGGCACGTTATGTGAAGAAATATAAAAATGACAGCAGCTCAAAAATGTCACCAAATTACTCTCTAAATAAAATGTTCAATGACAACGAAGAAGAAGCACTCGCGCAGTACATAATAAAGTGCTCAAAAATGTTTTACCGCTTGCCGATATTAGAATGTCAAAATGTATGAAATGGCAGTTACAAACAATACAAAAAGACCTAAAAAATATGACAAAAATGAAATTGCTGCAGCCTTTCCCGTGCTACTTCTTTCAATCGGCATAACGTGCAACTATTTTTTAAAAATTTAAAAGATGTTCTGTCACGATCACCTAGTTGTTTTGAAAGTGGAAACCGTATATATAATATGGATGAGACAAGTTCAATGACTGTGCAAGGCCTCAGAAAGTACTCGCAGAAAAGGGAATAAAGCAAGTATCAAAGGTAACTAGTGGAGAACGAGAAACGCTGGTTTCAACTTGTTGCACTATTAGTGCAACTGGCCAGTATATTCCCCTGTAATGAATTTCCCTCGACCCCATTTCAAAGATCACATGATCACTGGATCTGGATCACCGGCTGGCACACTTGGACTTGCCAATCCGTCGGGATGTATGAATTCCCAATGCTTCTTCTCTGTTATTCAACATTTCATCAAATTTAACAGCTGTTCGATGGATAAACCAAACCTACTTATAATCGACAATCACGAAAGTCCCATAAATGTAGCTGCGCTGGATTCGGCAAAAAAAATGGAATAACTATTCTAACAGTTCCACCTCATTCCACCAACAATCCAAGCTTTAGATGTTTGCGTTTATGCACCATTTAAAACAGCCTGCAACTCGACAGTCGACACGTATTTAATGCAGAACATAGTTTGCCATTTACAATGTTACGGCATCCTTTGGATACGCATTTGAAAAATCGATAAAGATAATATTTAAGTCATATGTCTCACTGTTATCAGCTGTCTCACTGTATGTGCACGTGTCCCATCAGTGAGACAAAAGAGTTCTGCAGACTTTTTTTTATCACAAATTCTATTCCATAAACACAAAAACTAAATTTGATATGCAAAACGCAAATGAATACCATTTTAGAATTTTTAAATATTTTAAAAACCTTTTAAGTTACAGTAATTTAAAAAAAGTGTCTCACTGTTGGCTCCCCCCCCACCCCCTACGCGAATCGTTCGGAAGTTATATTTGCCAGTTTTCATTTTCTTACCAGTCGAAATTCTGTGTAAAGAAAAATTACCGAAAGTAAAATAAGAGAAAATTAGAGGATATACAAGGTGGCGCAAAAGTTGTCTGGTGGCGCAAAAGTTGTCACCCGATGTTCTTTCGCTGTAATTTTTTTTATGAATGAAAAACTTTGGTTCTGCTTTTGGATTATGTTAATTGGTGTCTTAAGTTTTTTCTGTATCAGTTAACTTCACAAATATCAAAGTAGAATTTACATTTGCCGCCATTTGCAAAAATTATGCTTCTTCCGATAGGAAGATGACTTTTGCGCCACCTTGTACAAGGTGGCGCAAAAGTTGTCACCCGATGTTCTTTCGCTGTAATTTTTTTTATGAATGAAAAACTTTGGTTCTGCTTTTGGATTATGTTAATTGGTGTCTTAAGTTTTTTCTGTATAGTTAACTTCACAAATGTCAAAGTAGAATTTACATTTGCCGCCATTTGCAAAAATTATAGCTTCTTCCGATAGGATGATGACTTTTGCGCCACCTTGTATATATTAGCATTTGTCGTTGTGGGAGGGGGTGGGTCACCTTTGGATTTGGAGTTGTTATTTCATTACGCAGTCGATCCGTAGAATGCGGAAGATAACGATGCATTAAGTATGTTGGCATGCCCATTGTCCTGTTTTCTCCACTGATGACCGTCTCTCTGTCGCAGTGCCGAGTTGGCAGCCATTTGCTTACCTGTAATGTCGATCGGAAGGAGATATAGCATGGTGTGAAGTGATCGATGTTGGAGAGGTCCTCGTGTTTATTAAATGTAAAAATTAAGCTATAATTTTATTCATGGCTTAGTTTTAAGTATAATGTCGAACTTACGAAGAAATGAATGCATATCCTCTGGCCTGATCAAAACAAATAAGAACTAAACCATATCACCATATACTTCAATAAATTAGCATTATTATTAGGTTATTTTTTTTTTTAGTATAATAATTACATCTTTCCTTACAGCAAAGAAAAAAAAATGTTTACTAATAACATTTCTACATTTTCCTTACAATTATCGGTGCGTTGCAATACAAATTACAAACATTTGGTAAATTAAGAATTAAGCCAAAAAGTACTTTAATTTTACATCCTTAAATTTAACAGGTTAAATCTTGTAGAGCTTTAGATCACCAATAACTTCGTTCATATTTTAGTATCTAAAGAAATCCATGACCGGCAACCTCTGCTGGGATGTATCCCTCGCGTCCGTCACGAGTTCTTACATAGAACCACTGGCGGCGATCTTTTGATTCACGGCACTCGCACAACGTCACAATCTCTCCCTTCTGCAAAGTGATACTCTCCGTTGCATAGTCACTCATGATGGCTACGAGTGTCTGACGCAGGCTACGAGTTTGAGATGATGCTGTTGCTGCGGCTATTGCAGCTTTCTGATTCATCAGATACTGTTGCTTCTGGAGAAGTTTCGCCTTTCGTTGTTGCAGGACGACGTATTCGTCATTGCACGTCCGAACAGATGCATTACACGAGTTGACTATAGCCGGTGAGGCTGCTGGTGTAAGAGTTGGCGCCACTACCGCGGCTTTGGAGGATTGTTTCTTGTACAGATTAGTTGACTTTAACTGGGCGTATGCCTTTTCGGTAAGCTTTGGTTGACTTGCGGCGCGTAAATACAATTTGTCGACGTGATGCTCGAGAGTGCCGGTGGGAGGCAGCCGTCGCAGTCGTGGTGTTCGAGCTCCATCTGATCTTGTACCACCGCGAAGGCGTATCTCCTTCTCGCTGTCGGTCATGTTTCCACAAGGACGTGGAAAAACATCGCCACTTGTCTCCCAACAGGGAGTCGGTTTTGATGTGGATGTTCCCCGGGCTGCAGGTGGTAGAATACCGAGTGGAAGACATGCGGCGTAACCCACATAGCCCTCCTCAGCATGCGGGGTCTGTACATAGAGCCAGTTTTGGTTTTTAAAAACTGCATTCACCACCATACCCAGAGGGAGAGGAATCTCGATCTGGTATCCACCGGGACGGGTTTGATAAAGTGTACTCGACGAAGACAACACTACGGGGATGTTGCCCGGCGATGCTAGCGAACATTTGGACAGGAATTCATCAACATTTCGAATTTCGTAACCAAACTTCTGCACACGATTCCGATCACGACGCTTGCGGTGTCTGTGTCGTCGGTGGTGACCTTCACTGGCCGCTATAAGACTAGGTTCGGAGTAAGTGCCCTTGAGAGACTTTGCATCTTCCTTTTCGCATTTCTCTAGAACATTATTTTCGCTCGCTTTAAAGAATTTTTTTTCGAGTACCTTCTTCGTCGTCTCGACTCTTCGCCGAATGGTGGAGTCCGGTGCGGTAGTGGTATCGCCAGACTTAACTGATATCGGCTGCCTCGATGGTGTGCACACGAACATAAGATCCTTGCTGGGCTCTCGCTTCTCTTGGTACTCCTGGAGGTTGTGGTTGCTAACGTACTTCTCACTGATGTGCTTATCTTGCTCATTGGTTTTGGTCTTGAGTTTCTTCTTGAACTCAACTCCTGCCGAAAGCTTTGGTTTCCTGTCGAATCGTGCGGCATTGTTGTTGTTTTGGTGTTCTGCTTCCTGTTCGGTTGGCTGATCTTGTTGCTGTTGCTGGTGTTGATTCTGTTGCTCTCTAAGAACCCAAGTCAATGATATGCGTGGCCTACGTAGGCTCAGATTCTGACCCATTTGATTCAGCTGTTGTGCTGCGCTTGATTCGGTTACACATCCTTCGTTGATCGATGGTCTTTGGTGATACAGTTCGGGAGTGCTCTTTGCTGATGTAAGGACATTATTGTTGCTAGCATCGATTGGAATAGGAAGTTCATCAATTTCTGCGTAGTCGGAGGATGAGGACGCTGCCGCCGATGAGCGGCGGTGCAACGCAATCGGTCGGGTGTATGGATTCCTTCTGGAACTTTGGCGTTCCGGCGATGAATCAGTCTCTTGCGACGGTAGTATCAATGAACAGGCGTTTAGAAGATCTGGACAGTATGCACCTAGAACAGAGACAAAATTTATTAGTTAGCCTTTGGTCCATTCTCTGTATCAATAATATCACTATGTGAATCTAAAACATTAAATTCAATTCAATTCAATTTATTTCGTAACAATGTTTTCACAAAAGTCTGTGACCGCACATTTTACAATTCAGAGATTTGATACATTATCTGTTTACTGAAACATTTTCTTATATGGCAAATAATAAATAACTATAAATGATGGGAAGAATTTATCGAAGGAAAATACGAAAAAAAATTGACAAAAAGAAATAGATAGAAAATAAATAAATAAATAGATAAAGAAATAAATACAAAAAAAAACAAATAAATAAATAAATAAATAGATAAATAAATAAATATATGAATAAATAAGTAAATAATTGATAAATAAAAAGTAAATGACAACAAACGCAATAAATATTTACACAGAAATATCACAGATTAAATATTTAGCTGGTTTATGAGAGGATTCTCAGAACTATCACAGCTGTTATTTAAGTTAGTTGTAAGTTTTCGAGTTCTATCGAAAATCAATTCAACATTCGCCCTTCTGTGGAGATCTAGGGTTGAATTATGAAAGGGCAGATTTAACATCATTTTTAAACTTTGTTTTGTGATTCCTGCAACTTCTTTAAATGGCATCTTGCTGCAGTACCCCATATTGGACACCCATATAATAGGATAGCCTGCGAAATTAATTTATAAATTATTATCTTACTAGCTGTCCCGTGCTCGCCTTGCTTCGTCAGCCTGCCACTTCTCAAATTTAAAGCAAAATACATGCTGATAAGAACTGATGACGAAAACGTCAACAGTGTCCTTCTCATTATATGGATATACTCTGAGTGTGACTTCCTCTCCATCTCAATTACATTTCATACCCTATCTTTCTCAACCCCATTCGCCACAAAAAAAACAACACAAACTACAAAAGGTGCCTAGAAAACTAGTTCCGCCTTCAACAGACTACATCATTCCCAGAATGTCGTTTACAAAACATTTCGTCGTTCAAATCCCTACTAGATCGGAATGGCAAAATGGAGAAGTGACAGGGGATTTCGATCAAACAATCTACACCGACGGTTCAAAAATGGACTGCGGCGTGGGTGCGGGAGTTTTTTCGGAATCGTTAAACATCGCAAAATCATACAGACTTCCGGATACTGCAAGCATCTTCCAGGCGGAGCTACTGGCTATCCGTGAAGCCTGTCACCAGATCAAACTTCACTCAAATATAACACCGAGGCAAAGGATCGCCATACTTATTGACAGCCAGGCTGCCATTAAAGCGGTCGCTTCGGTCACTATATCCTCTAAGTTAGTACTAGAATGCCGTAATGAGCTGGCCCTGCTTGATACGTTCAAGGTTACCCTGATCTGGGTTCCAGGGCACAGTAACGTTTATGGAAACGAACATGCCGACGAACTGGCCAGGCAAGGCTCAGCTCTCCACTGCTCTCTGGCAGAACTAGTCCACATTCCGCTCGGAGCAGTTAAGGCAAACATCACCGCAGAATACCTTAAGAAAGCCAACCTCAGATGGAGCAGGCTGACTGCATGCGTCATATCCAGAAAAACGTGGCCAAACTACAACAAGGCAAAAACAACCGACCTTCTAGGTAGAACCCGAAAAGACATCGCAAGACTTACAGCGATCTTCACGGGACACTGGCCTATAGGTGACCATGCGGCCAAGCTGGGCATCCCATACAATACACACTGCCGCAGTTGCAAAGTGACAACTGAAAAAGAAACCCTAATTCACTTTTTATGTACCTGTCCGGCTTTAGCTAGGACCAGACTACGTACATTGGGAAGCCCTTTCTTCAATACACTTGAGGAAGTTTCCGAGAAAAGTATCAAGGAACTGATAACTTTCCTGAACTCCGCAGGTTGGATTTAGCCTCCCCCACCAATCGATAATACCCAGGTTTACGTGAGTTTGTGGTAACAAAACGGCACTCAGTGCCAATTGGGTTTGTCTTATCAAACCGCCACACCTACCTACCTACCTACAAAAGGTGCATAAAAAAACAAAGAAAAAGCACACAGCACAAAAGGTACAGCGAGAGAGAAACAGATTTGTGCCGCACACACACACAAATTTTCTTCCACTGAACGCTGGGAAAATCCAACGATCTATCTTCAATCGAACATTTTACTTTTTTGAACTTTATCAAATTTATAGTTTAATGCTTATTGTTCAACTTCAGGATAACCTACAAAGATGATTTATATCTTAAAATCTTTGTAGATAATTGAACTTTATATTAAAAAAAAATCCTATTTCATTTGGATGAGTCATTCCAAAGCTATGAGCTAGAAAGCATTCGAGAGTTATAACTTTTTTTTAGATATCAGCTTAGATCTCCGCTTCTGGACAGCGGATGAAGCATTTTCTCGCCGTAAAAAGTAGCCTATGTCCATTCTCAGGCTCTAGACTATCTGAGTACCAAATTTCATTTAAATCGGTTCAATAGTTTTGGCGTTAAAGCGAGACAGACAGACAGACAGAGTTACTTTCGCATTTATAATATTAGTATGGATTGTCGTTTGTGAGTGAAGATTTTCTATTGATGAAAGGGTAAAGCATCTTAATTGCAATACCCGTTTTCCTTAAAGTACTTTGAATATGTTGATCAAATGTTAGTTTTGTATCAAGGTGCAACCCGAGATACTTTATGGATTGCTCCCATGGAATCGTTTTACCATTTATTTGAAGCTGTCTGCTGGGAAGATAGCAAGCTTTTCTTTTTCGTGTAAAAAAGGTGGCTTGCGTCTTCCTAACATTCAGCTTAATTTTCCATTTGTTATAATATTTTTCAAGTATTTCAATCCCATATTTTAGATTGGTCTCAATGTTGAAAACGCAAATACCGCAGTATCATCAGTAAAAACGGCTGCTTCATATTGCGGAAGATTTGGAAAATCTGAAGTATACATATTGAATAGGGTTGGACCTAAGACTGAGCCTTGGGGCACACCAGAATCAAGAAAATAACATATTGTTAGAAACACCACAATTTACTTGCACCTGAAAACATCAACTGGATAAGAAACTCTGAACAATTTTACATAAATACAAGGAAACTCGAAGTGTAACATTTTATATATTATTCCATTGTGCCATACAGAATCAAAGGCTTTTTCAATATCTATCAATATCATGCCCGTTGACTGACCACGTGAACGATGGTCTAAAATATGGTTACAAATTCTTTTTACCTGTTGTGAAGTGCTGTGAAAGCTTTGAATATCGAATTGTACATCAGGAAAAATATCTTTACCTGAAACAATTTTTAAAATGTATGGCTTGAGGATTTTTTCATAAACCTTACTAACGTTGCTTAGTACCTATGCTATGCTTATTGGCCTGTAACTTTTAGAGATATCTGGGGCTTTTCCAGCTTTAAGAACAGGGACAACCAAGGCTTTTTTCCAACATTAAGGAAAGTATTGGCATTTGAAACATGCATTAATAATGACTGTTAGATATTAAATTCCGACCTGAGGAAGTTGTTTTAAGTATATATTTTGAACTTTGTCTAGTCCTCCTACTTGGTGCCTTGGTATCTCCGGAGCCATGCGTACCTGTCCAACAGCTGCCATAGAGGCAATAACAGGAATTATACCCCTCCACATATACGTCCAAAAAGTGGCGATCCGCAGTGCAATAAGTCTAATACAGCTAAACGAGATAAGTCTTAATGATCATCCGGAACTTAAGACCCTTCTCGATGAACTGCCAGAACTTAACATGAACTGCACGGTCACAGACCGCATTCAAAAAACACTATGCTTCAACAAACGGTTCTCCACGGAGATACCCAAAAGAGAAGCATGGGTTAGCAATAACCCACCAAACAGCCATAACGGCATAAAGTGGTATACGGATGGTTCTAAAATGGAAACGGGGGTAGGAGCGGGAATATACGGACCACACAAACGCTTCACGATACCCATGGGAAAAAGTCCCAGCGTATTTCAAGCGGAGCTCCACGCCATTCAAGAATGCGCCAGCCACATTATCTTATCTGGCATAAAAGGTGCAACCATTCATATTTTCACGGACAGTCAAGCAGCTATAAACGCCCTTAGCTCGTATACCATTGACTCCAAATCAGTCATGTACTGCTTCAATACCCTTCAGAAACACCTTTCATAGGTCCCGAACCTTTCTGCTGCACTCCTAGATCAGCAGCAACGGCAGCAATTAAAAGCTGGGAACATAGAAAATGTATATATCATTGGGATAACATCCCAGGTCTAAGACAGGCCAAACGAGCCATTCGGCCCTTCAATCATAATGCCAGCAAATGTCTAAACCTAAGCAGGCATGATATCAAAAACCTAGTAGGTTACCTTACTGGTCACCACGGTTTAAGATATCATCTACACAAAATGAGAATAGCAGATTCTCCTGAGTGCCGACTCTGTCTTGAAGAGGACGAGTCAGCTGAACACATTTTATGTGAATGCCCAGCCCTTAATGGAATTAGAAAGAAGATCTTTCTCAGGGAACAATTGAGCCCCGAGGACATAAAGAATTCTTCTACTGGTAAAATTGTCCGCTTTACACGGAAAGTGGAAATTTTACTAGTTTAACATTTTTCTGGCCCATACGGTACAAAAGATCTTTTAGGTCGAAGTACCCCCCCTTTTATAAATCGCCCTGGCGAGCCAGAATTTAAAAAAAAAAAAAAAAAAAGTGCTCCTACTTTTCGGGTTTGCAGGCTGCTGACTATATCACTAACGTTTCCTTCAGCATTAGAAGAATTCAATTCATGTGACATGTTAAATCTGCCGATCGTGTCCCCAACAATTTCAAATGTTGAGAGACCAGGTGATTTTTTGAAAAATTTGTGCCGAGTAAGTTTGCTTTTTCAACATCTGTAAAGTATGTCTTGGAAGAATTGGAAGAATCCTTTAGAAATGGTATCTTTTGGTTTTTGTTTTTTACTACCTTGACGATATTCCAGAAAGGCTTGGCATTTTTATCAAGAACGCTCAATTTTCTGATCCAGTGAGGAGTTTATTAAAATGCGATACTATTGTTGGAGAAAAAGGTTGCCGATACTTTAGTCAATTTTTTCGATAAATATTTCTTATTTTTATAAGTTCTAAAGAGGTGCTAGCTGCTAGGTACAGAGCTCTCTATGACAGCCTACCTGGCCATCGGAGAGAAGCACTTGACAATGTGTGCACGAAGCAAGTCTTTGAGCGCCGTTTTCAGGTCATCCTTCCTGAACGGCAGGAATGGAACAGTGAGGGGTGGAATGGCTTTAGGCCGGGTGATGTCATTGTCTATACGGATGGCTCACTCATTGACGGTATCTCCGGAGCCGGGGTCTACTCTAGAGACTGTCGGATAAATCTATCTGCAGCCTTGGGTAGACAAACAACTGTTTTTCAGGCAGAAATCTTTGCGATTGCCACTGCCGCCAATATCCTGTTAAGGAGAAGTATTAAGGGTAAAACCTTTTACATCTGCTCAGATAGCCAAGCCGCTATCAAAGCCTGTTCGGCTGGCTCTCTCAACTCAAAAATAGTTGAGGAAACCATGTTTAAGCTTAACCGTCTGGGCAGATGTAACTTGGTATCATTTGCCTGGGTTCCTGGGAACACCGGTATCCAGGGTAATGAAAGAGCGGATGCTCTGGCCAGGAAGGGCTCTTCAACAGCCTTCAATGACCCACAAACATCCATAGGATGCTGCTCATCCGTCCAAAAATGTGAAATGGCTTCGGCTATACGCCAACAACAGTCCGAATACTGGCATGACCTGGTCTCATGCAGGTATTCGAAGAAGCTAGTGGACGGTGCAAAAATCAGCAGAGCTAAGTTTTTGCTTGGACTAAATAGGAAAGACTTGAGATCCTTGATTGGTCTTGTCAATCCATATTAGGAATTCGGGGCTATCTGAGTGCTGCCTAGAGGCGGATGAAACGGCATCTCACTTCATCTGTGAATGTCTTGCTTTCGCCAGAACCAGGCTCAACACTATAGGTAAACAATTCGTCAACGAAGATGAGATGGGGGACATTGTACATTGTACTTAAGTACATTGGCCCAATAGGTGTAAGTGCTTGTCATCTACTGATGACCCCACTGCACATACAATACAATACAATACAAAGTTCTAAAGTTCTTTCAAGGTCTGTGCAACTATTTTGAAGATTCCTTTTTACCTTTGATTTGAACGTTTTCCAATCAGCATTTTTCAAATCTAGGAAATATTGAACTTTTTTTTCCCACCAGCCAAGAAAGGTTTTTTTTTTTTTTTTTTTTTTTATAAAAATAGGAAATCCAAATCCCAGAGCACTCAGACTCGGTAACGGTCCATTGTACTACCAGGCAGAAATCCTCCTTTTTGGTGTAGAGGCATGAGAATGGGTGGCGTATGTTGTTGTTCCCCATGGGGATTGAACCTGCACCGCACGGGTCACAAGCCAACACACTAACCTCTATACAGTCGCCACCCTAAGAAAGGTAACAAGAAACAGGATTATGATTAGAACTGAGGGCTCTAAATGAATTGTGTTCTGTTATTAGATAAGTGACATTGGACACAAAACGGTCAAGAACAGAAGGACGACCACGAGAACCTGCAGGAAAATAAGTTGGACAAGGAGGATAAAAGATATTAATTTGTACAGTCAATGGAAAGTCAGACAGTATATTGCCCCAGGGATTCGTTCCCAATCTCTATGCCGGCAGTTAAAATCGACACCTAATAGAAGTTCTCCACTCATTGTAAATAAATTTCTGAAATCCTGATTGAGCCATTTCCTTTTTATATCCGATGCCGATCCAATAGGAAAATAAACTAAAAAAATGTTACTGTCTTCTAGTTTCTTAATTTGATCTCTATCCCTATATTCTCCACCAAGCGTGTTGGAACTACAGGTAAAAGCGAATGTTGAATTGACCTTCTAATAAGAACCTCTTTGTTCTATTTTATCCAAGCGATAGCATTTGAAATCAGATGATGGGAGTCTTACATTACAATCGAGCCAAATTTCCGTTACTAAAGCGACGTCCACTTTGTAGCTATTCAAAAAGTCTAAAAGTTCAAGAAATTTATTACGTGTTTATGAGTTATTATTTTTATTTGTGAGTTAGCCATTTTACTTATCATTAGAGTATAAAAACTTAGTTCTAAATTGTTCTATTTGTATACCCTATTCTAAGGGTATATTAATTTTGACGCATAGCTTGTAACATACATTAATATTGCCCGTAGACCCCTAAAAGTTGCTATATTTATGATCAGTATCGATAGTAATGTCGATCTAGCCATGTCCGTCCGTTCGTCAGTCCGTCCGTCCGTCCGTCTGTCGGCAAAAATTAGGCCTTTAAACTGGACCTAGAGAGCTGAAATTTTAACCATATACTCTCTAGGGTCCCGAAATAATCGAGTTTAAGAATTTTTAAAATCCGACCACAGACACGCCAACAAACTCAAAAAAAAAAAACAAATTTATCGAACAAATCGAATTTTGAACTAGAAAGCTGAAATTTTTTATATTATGATCTATGACTCCTAAAACTGCTCGGGAGATACAATTTTTAAAATCCGCCCACTGACACACCTACAATTAAATAAAACAATTTTATTGAAAAGTCAAAGTTTGATCTAGGGAGCGTTTTTTTTTTACAAAAGCTTCGTTTTTTTCGATAAAATCATTTAAATGTTATATAACAAAATATGTAGAGTCAACCAGACTTAGACTTTTGTCACGCCCACTTATGAGTGATAGGAATAAGAATACGGCATCCAACAGTTCGCCCAAGCGGACTACAGTCCGGCTACAGCCCGTCCCTATGTTTGTTTTACAAACTAATAAATTTGAAATCATTTCCATGCACAAAGAATTCGGTTCCTCAATTGTGAAGAGTGATGAATTGTTGTTGGTCACTTTGTCGTTAGTGTTTGATGAAAAAGCGCCGCGTGAGTCATTTTCCTAATAATTAATTGTTGGTGTTCTTTGAAGTTGAGAACTTCAATTTGGATGGCTTTGTGCATGTACCTGCCGACGCGGAGGCTTCGGGAGCGTAGGAAAGTCACTCAAAGAAGCAAACGAAGCCGGTTTTTGGTAAGCTTGATGAACAGCAATTTGTTCGGTTGCAGCAAAATGAGTTCTTGGGTGGGGATGAGCTTTTCTTCCAGATGATCTTTCTTTAATTACCAAATATTTAGATCTGCTATAGGTTAGGTTAGGTTTAGGTGGCTGTCGGCAGAAGCCGACACACTTAGACCAATTTAGGTCCATTGTGATACCACGTATGTATATTATCTACCTCAACTCTGTAGATGGGACTGGCCAACGACACGCGGTTGTTCTCAAACGGTCCCCCATCTACGTACTAACCGCGCCCAACGTCGTTTAATTACGGTGATCTGACGAGAACCGATTATAGATCTACTATACTTTATCCAACAAAAATTGACAGTACAAGCCTTATGGAGGAGCTTTTTTTCTACCAGTAGTGCCTGTAGATACTCTCACGGCACTCAAACGCAAGAATTGCCACTGAAATAAAAACCAAACCACTGTCATACCAAGGAATTGTTGTTGTAATTTTCCTAAAATTCGCATACAACCCACCACAACCAGTCTCCCACACAGCCGAATGGGAATGAGCATGATCGTCTTGTGTTCGCTTGCTATTATCATCCACCAAAATAAGCAGTGTGTGTGACTGAAGCACATCAGAAGAGTATTACCATCTCTACAATGAAGCATATCATTAAGGGTTTTTCTATGGATTTTGTCAAAGAACTTTCGGTTTTGGTGCTTTTGAGAACGAATTATTTCGTGGGGTGTTGCCATTCGGTTTTATTTTGATTACATTTGCATTTGTATTGTACAGCTGCACAAGTGCAGTTTTTTTTACCATCTGTTTAGGTATACGACATTGCGTCGTGGTTATATTATTGTCTATTCTAAATGCCTGATTGTGTCTACCTTTCACAATATACATATAGCGGAAAGGACTGGGAAATGTTTTTAGAAAATCTTGCTGATTGAGTTTATGTCGCTTATGTCGCAAACTGTTTAAATAAAACGAAAAACATAAATACATCCTTTGATCTCATTATGTACCTGTTTGTATGATGTCATTGTTTTTCCGATGAATGATGACGCCTGTTTTGCCTGTTCCCCAAAAGGAAGATCTCAAGTTAGGTAGGGATGCAATTATACAATAAGTTAGCGATAGAGGTATAATAAGAATGGCAAATTTTATTAAAATTCTAGGTATTGAAACCTGTTAGGTAGGATTTTATTAGAAATAAAGCACCATCCACTTCCACGAGAAAAGATGAAATAAAAAAGTGGTTGAGGTCTAATGCAATAAGTTTCGAGGATGATATGGTTAAAGCAGAGTTGCTTGAAATCGTTAAACGTTACAAAGGCAAGTATGAAACATACGTCGTGGATGAAATGGCTCAAAATGCGGGACATAAAGTGCTTCGCTTGCCGCCTTATCACTGTGACCTTAATCCAATAGAAATGTTTTGGGCTCAAGTGAAACGGTTTGTAGCAAGCCAAAACAAGCCATTTAAAATGACTGAAATAAGAGACGTACTAACGACAGCACTTACAAGGGTTGACAAAGAAAAATGGCATCGATGTGTCCAACACGTTGAACAGGTTGTTGAGTCAAATATGTGGGAAATGGACGTTTCTGCCGAGGAAGCAGTTGAAAGGTTAATAATAGACCTAAATTAGTATTTTATGTTTTACAATATTTATAATGAATAAATTGGATTACAGTGATATATTCGTTTTGATTTTTTTTTGTGTTATATATTTTGTTGGTCTACTTAAAAAAACGCGCCTATTATTATCCTACCAGAAAAGGAAAAAGATAAACGGAATTTATTTCGTTCCGCAATATTTTTATTTTAAATTAGATGTTGGTAACCCTAATAGAATTGCTCTCTGAGTTATGGCGAATTATCATACACACTACGGAAACCCTCTGAGAGCTTTAAAGAGGGACCGATTTATGTAAGTCATTGCAACCACACTGAGAGACAAACAACCTATCTTGCCTGTACTGACAATTTTTGTTGGATAAAGTATAGTGCATGTTATGTCAGTAGCTTTGTGATTGCCGCTGCAGTTAGCACATTTAATCGTAAGAGGGCTATTGCATTCGCTTGTTTTGTGAGATCTAGCGGAAAAAGCCACAATATGTTCTTATATGTCAATTTCTCTCACCATGTCGAAACATTAAAGACGACAAAATCCCTAACAGTATAAATTAAGTACCAATTGTATCTTTGTTACTTCCCTTAGTTACTAAAGGATGTTAATTTGTGTTCCCTTACTTGCAACTATCAAAAGAACAGGACAAAAAGAAGCACTGCAAAACCGGTGGTCCTCCAATAGATCAGAGAATCAAAAAAGGACCTCCACTCACTGCCACTCCACTTAAGAATAAACCATTTAATAATGTTCTTATAACCATTTCGAACCCTCCCCTGCAACAATAATTGAGAAAACTTAAGGACATCGCAAATTGTTTGAAGTAGCTCGCACAAAATATCTACTTCAACCCTTAACAAAACAAAGATTAATTTCGTTGACGAAAGCTATCTTGAAATGGGAAAATGTCCATTCAAAAGATCTTCACAAATACTCACAATTCTCTACTTAAGCTACCATTAGTCCTTACCATTTACTCGAAGAGTAGCATTTCTTCTTGAGAGTCCATTGTTAATGCCATCATCCTCATCGCTGCTAAGACTGTTGTTGTTACTTCGGCTTGTGTTGCTGCTGCTTCTGCTGCGACTTCCACTGGTATCACTACTTTCGGAATCATTACGTCCGCATCGATTGTTGCCTGCAGCTGCAAAACTTTGCACCGATTGCCTTGCTGTTCCAAATCCTACGGCTCCGATTGGCACCGGTATAGACCCACCATTGTGTGCACTACTGATGGAAACCTCTTGCTCCCGATAGTTGTGATGCTGAGGCTTTCTTGGTGTATACGAAGGTGGAGGCGTTGAAGGCAACGGGTTGTAGTCTCTAAACGGTGGAACTGAACTCAAATCGCTACTGCGATTATTTGTGACAACGATTCCAGCAGTTGATGACGATGACGACGGCTCCCCAGCAAGAGGACGTCGAGTGATTTCTAAAGGATTCGTCGATGATCGTTGACTGTTAGAACTTTTTTCTGAAAATAGAAGAGCCAAAATGGAAACAAAGTTAGTTCGGTCAAGAGAAACATTTTAATTGTCATTTTTTTGTGGTCTCCTCGCACCACCTTCTGAATTAAATGGGAAAATGAAATAGTTGCAAAAGTCGTTTTGCCCCATCAAAGAAACCAAAATCATTTCTTTCACTGACACCATTCAATCAGTCAGCACACTATAGGCAACTTAAGCCAAGCTATGGGGTTGGGGGAGGCAGGAGAGATAATTTTTATGTTGGTGCCAATTAGGAAGTTTTTCCTTGCCAAATACCGAATAATTCGCAAATAATTCGGATAGGGGTGTTCTTTCTTTGTGTGTATGTGTTTCCGTCTAATTAATCATTACTATGAGGGCTTAATGGTGGGATATACTTCTAAGTAGAAGAGTTTCATTTTACCAACAATTAACCATTCTTTTACTGGGAAAAGGGAGACAAGAATGCGATTTAATGACGGTGTACAAACGAATTTCGAAAAGGTATAACTGCGCGTCGCGTCGTCGTCAGGTTAGCACACCTACATCAGTCTAATATAATTGCTTCTGATTTGGTTGTTGTTAACTTGCAGCTACATTTTTGTTTTCTATTTTCCCCATCTTTGTATGCACTGTCACTGGCAAAGAGAACATGCGATAATAATATACCGTTATATGGTTTTTGCTATTTTCTTTTATTTTCAATCGAAAAACGTGCTTAATTTTTGCGTCATCAGGTTAGCACATGCAATTTGTCTTTCATTTATCTTCGGAATTTGAACTCGTATTGACCCCAAATTTTATTTCCTGCTCAGGTGATCTATTTTCTTTAATATGGGTAAAGGAAAAGCACTATCGGCTGAAGATAAAGCAAGAATCGAAGCTTATGAAGAGTTGAAGCTTTCAATAACTGAAATATCAAAAAAAAAGTCGGCAGAAGTCGAAAAGTTATATACAATTTCTTACGATATGGTCGAAATAATAAAGGCGGTAATAATACGAGTAAAATGATTTCCGATGCTGATAAGAGAGCAATTTTGAGAGAAGCATCCAACTCTTTTGAATCGACCGCAAAGATCAAATCAAATGTTGGTGTTGAAGCAAGCGTTTCTACAGTTCAAAGGGTGATAAGTAGGGTTCGGATTTTCATGCACTTAAAATCTGAAAATATGCGCTTAAAATATGCGCTTAAAAATGCAAAATATGCATTTAAAACATGCACTTAAAACCAATTTAACTTAATTTCGGTTCAATTTAAAAACAAATTTTCTTCAGTTAACTGTGTTAACTAAATTAACATTTAGTTAACACAGTTAACGTAAACATGAACATCTTTATTTGCTTGATTAAAATAAATAATACAAAACAACATAAAATCATGTTTCCTTAATTTTTCTGATTTTGAAAAGTTTTGTTTGCATAGATCATAAAATGTTTCTTAAAGTTTTAGAAATCAAAACGTTACCGATTCGTTCTTAAGAATGCCTTATACAACGAAAAAGATCGCTCCACGTCAACTGAAGTTAGTTGAGTATTTTTTAAAGAACAAACCTCATCGACGGTAAAGTTCTTTTGGCAATTTTAGTCATTGCAGTCCAATGTGAACGTCTTACTTACATTTTGCATTATTGAAAATCCTTCATTTTTTGCCAGAACGCACTGAAGTTTTTTTTTTTGACTTTTCCCATAACTATTTCAACCGCAATTATCTTTGCAACAACATCTTCAACTAAATCAATTTGATTTTTTAAGGTTGTCCTGCCTTCTCGCTTTGCGATGGTGTCACATAGGAAACTGAAGTTTGAACTTATAAATATTATTTGGCTTTTTAATAACGGCTGGTTTATTACTTCTTTTGCATTTTTTATCGCAACTGGATCGGAGTCATCGAACCCATTGGTAATGCTTTCAAACGCTTTATAATGTTTTGCATAATACTCAACAGCCTTCAACCAAGTTCCCCATCTTGTAACAATAGGCTGAGGCGGAAGAGAAGTCAACGAATATTTTTCTTTAAAAATTTCGACGCTTGATGGTTATATTATATTTTAATTATAATTTTTGCCGTTTGAAATTATTCCATCGACGTTCCGAAAATTACTCCTTATTTCTTCTGCAACTCGGTGCATTGCTAAGCAAGTGAAGTGCAACAATTTTGGATAAAACAGTGCTAATCCACAAGCTGCCTTTACCATATATGCCGCAGTATCGGTCAAAAAAAGGAGTATTTTGCTTTTATCAATTTGAAGTGAATTCATGGATTTATCAAATGCGCGAGCGATGGTGCCATGGTTCATTTTTTCTAATTGGACTTTATTAAAAAATTCTTTTTACTTTCTTCTTCATTTTGGTCCAAAACACCAGCAATTATGTTAGCAACAAAACGTCCTTGGATATCGGCAGTTTCATCAATAGAAACCCGTAAATACTTATCTTTTAGATCAATTTTCATTTGTTCAAATAGCGAAATAGTTCTTAATTCAGGGTTACTAAGCTTACTTAAAGGTACATATATGGGCTGAAACAAATGTCTCATATAATTACATTGAAATGGTGTTAGATGCATTGGTAAAGGACAGTAGTTGTTAAAATTTCTGGCAAACTTCAGATCTTCCTTCAAGTTCACGCAAGATGAACAAGTCCGCTCCCCGTCCTTACCTTCTCCATGGTCAACCTATATCCCGCGTTCAATCTCTTCGTGATCTTGGCATTCTGTGCGATAGGGAGCTTAATTTCCGTTTACATTTTGACGAGATAATTCTTAAAGCCAACTCATCACTTGGGTTTGTTAAACGGTGGTCAAAAGAATTCTCTAACCCTTACGTGACCAGATCTCTTTACACTACCTTTGTTCGCCCGCTTCTTGAGTACGCTAGCCAAGTATGGTCTCCTTTCCACCAAGTCCATGTGTCCAGAATCGAGAGCATCCAACCTCGCTTTCTCCGATTCGCTCTCCGTGGTTTACCCTGGAACGATCCTTCAACCTTACCCCCCTATCTAGACCGTCTCAAACTCATTAAAATGAATAGCCTTGAGGAACGCAGAGACGCTGCAGACATAGTTTTCATCCATCGACTCTTCTCTGGCTCCGTCGACTGCGCGTCACTTTATAATTCTACCTCCTTCAATACCAACCCTCGTAACTTACGATTCCCTCGTCTCTTTTATCTTCCTCCCCACCGCACGTCCTACGGTTCTAATGAACCAATCTCCCGAATGCTCCGGAAGGTTAACTCAAACCTCACCGCCTTCGATTTCAATCGCAGCACTCTCTACCTTAAACTTGACCTTCTTCACCAATCCTAAACCCTAACTTAAATTAGTTTTTAATTAGTTTTAAGCCTTATTATTAGCTTGCATTAAGCCAAATAAATGGGGACTTATGCCCCACCAAAATTAAAATTAAGTGCTTAACACTTTTCAAATGCTCTTCCATTTAAAATTTTTTTTCAAAGCGAACGCTTTTGTTACAAACTTTGCAGAAATATGAATTTATTGTAAAAATATGCAAAACTATGTATTTATAGTAAAATATGCAAAAATATGCACTAACGATTGAATGCCATTTTAAAGGAAATTTCCTGATTCGTATAGATAATTCGTTGTCTTGCTTCCAAGGTGTTCCTAAAAAAATATGCATTTGCATGGAAATACGATCCCTAGTGATAAGGAATGCTTCACATTTGAAAAGAAACTCAAGAAAAAACCACCACCACCTAGCGATGCTCGAATAGAAAAACGATTAAATTTCGCACGAGAGCACATGGCCTGGAAGTCTGATTGGCGCTATGTTGTCTTTTCGGTTGAAAAGAAATTTAATTCGGAAGGACCCGATGGATTCACCTACTACCTATGGTACATGTGAGTTGCAGTTTTTGAACACGAACATGAATGCAAACACTTATAAAAACGCACTGGAAACTGCTTTTCCCCATTTAAAAATTTGTTTGGAAATGTGCCATGGCGTTTTCAACACTACAATGCTTCGATTCACACTGCCCGGATTGAAGCACAAAACGTCGATTTATTGCATCGGACATCAATATTATAGAAAACGTGTGAGGATGGCTGGTTTGCAAAGTTTACGAATCTGGCAGGCAGTATTCTACCAAAGAGGAATTAATTGAAGGCATTAAAAGTGCTTGGTCAGTCATTTCTTTGATTTATATTGGAAAGTTGTACGAATAGCTTCTCAATCGGATCTATGAGATCATTCTTAGCAAGGGAGGATCGACTCATTATTAAAATTATAAAAAAATGTTTAAATTAAAATTAATAATTAAATTAAAAATAAGTTCTTACCTGAAAAGTTTAAAAAAAAAATTAAATAAAGAGTCGTGTGCTAACCTGATGACCTAATTGAAATTGTTAATTTTTCGGTTGATTTGGAAAAAATATTATAAAAAAATATTGAAAAATAGAGAAACATTAATTTTTGTTTTATCTAGTTGAAAATTGATTTGTTAATAGACCCTAGAATTTTAGGAATTTGAGTTTTTTTAGTTTTAATAGAAATTAGCGAAAACTATTAAAAAAACTATTAGGGGTGAGCTAACCTGATGACGCGCGAAGACAATGCGAAAAGCCCAAACAAAGAAATTCAATGTTGGACGCCTTAGAATGACTAGAGTAGACTGAATCTACACAAAGCGCCTGAGCGAGAGAGTTTCCGCTGTTAACTCACCATTATCACGTCTAAGCGCCAATAATATGGGGAACCGGTATCGCGACATCATCAAAGAGGAAGCCGAGACTACAGTAGGTTACCAGCCATGCCCATAAAAAGCAAATGATGTGATAATGTTGACCGGAAAACGCTGGCATAATGTGCACATCTGCAAACGTTGTTGCAGACGTACGAGCAGTCAATCATTGAATACATATGGTTTCAATAGAGGTGTTTAATGAACCTTAGCTGCACAGATAAGTACAGAACAAATCAGAAAAGTACAAGATTTGGTGTTGCATGAGTAAAAAACTTGCCGCAAAGTGTTCAACATTCTGTCAATTTGTGTTCCACGAAGCTGTGCAGATCAGTTTAGCACACGTTTTTCTGTACCTAGTTTTGAGGTAGGGCAAGTGAGTGTGACCTGTGTCAAGTTTGAAAATTCAAATTGTACTGATGCCAATTGATTTATTTGTTTGGCATGAAAATCGAAAGAATAACATGGAACGAGTGCGAGGATTGACGTGCTCATTCAAAACCCGAAATTCACTAGAAAACAAAGAGGATTATCTAAATATTTGAAATTTCGCAGCTGAGAGGAGAACATTATGACTCGAAGCTCTAGTTTTCTGATCTGATTTGATCTGACATTTTTCACTCACTGGTTTAATGCTAAACACTTTGAAAAATTTTCTTATTTTATTGTATTTTTTGAATAAAAACTTTGTTAACAAAAAAGATGAAATCGATTTTTCTTTTCAAATTGTAGCATCCAACTCCATGCTTTCTTGCCTTTCAGATATTTTGGATGAGAATTGCTTTGTGCCATATCCATTTTTTTGTGTTCCACGTGTATGAAAAAAAATCAGTTTCAAAATGTAGGAGTTTGGAAATTGGTAGGTGAACTCTTTATAAGACTAACTTCAAAATAAAAAAATAAAAAAAAATCGTATCACACAGTTTCGGAGTACCAAACCTTTAAATGCGTTTTTCTCGAAAAAGTGCCAATGGCATATGGAAAAAAAACAATTCTCAGGCGACGACATGTACCCACTGATGTCGTCAGTGAGTGAGCAAAGACATAAAAAACCATATTAAACAAATTGACCACCCCGAAAGTATTCATACTAACTCGCTAACAAGGGATAGTAAAAAGGAAAATTGATTTGGAAAGTAAAAATTAGAATGAATAAACGCTTGAAAAAAGTGGGCACAACGCCGCGCCGTCTATAGTTCAGTAGGAGTATGATTTCAATTTAATTTGTACCAGATTTCTTATTTGGATTCGTATGCGATTGACGATAGACCATACGATAATGGTAGAGTTACGTGAAGCGAACTGTTGACGATCTCATTTATTTTTATCGCTTGGACGATGATCGTCTGAAAAGTTGAGTGATGAGAAGCCAGTTAATCCTATGGCGTACTTTTAGTTCGTATCTATTACCTTTTTTTCATATAAAAATTCGGGTTCTTTTGACATTGCGTTTTCTTCATGTTGCCTGCATTATATACATAAATATATAATTTTGAAATCAAGTCGATTTATTATGACCGACACTCCATTTAGGTAAAAGGGTCTACAAATATTTTGGTTTACCCATAGTGATCATTTAGTTGGTCGACAGTTTGCTTTAATCAACCAACATTTTGTTAAATAAAGTCGATTCTAGCTTATTACTACACTATCAGTTCGTTAAGCCTCACCTATACAAGAAAAGCAATCGTATGATTTCCAGAGGAACCCATGGTTATAGTGTCGGGTATTACATCCTATCCAAGGTATTGTGTAAACGTTTCAATTCGTGCTGCACGTACCAGTGTGGTCTCTGGCCCGGCAGCTCGATAATAGACCAAATCAATGAGGGAAATTGTCGAAAAGACCAAAGAATTTCAAAGTGAGGCCTACTATATTTTCATCGGCTTTAAAGACGCATATGATAGTATTCATCATCAGGAGCTCTACGCATCGGTGACCGAGATCGGGATTCTGGCAAAACCGATCCAGCTATGTCGCGTGACGCTGGAAAACACGCGAGGTTATGTGCAATTTGGAAGGGGTACCGGATTCCAGAAGGAGTCAACACCATTGACTTCGACATATTAGTCAAGCTATTGGGGCAGGCGCACGAATTGCTGATGATATAGCCGTTTCCAGTGTGCTGTGGGAGAAGCATTATCGGCGCATTGGGTAAGGACAAAACTAAGTACGTAACAAACAGTTTTCTGATCACAGATTTGAACAAAATGTAACTGTTGAAAGCAATAACTTCAAGGTAGTTAAGGATTTTATTTACCTAGGAGTAAACATCAACTAGGCTTAAATAATCATTTCTTGCGTTTATTCTTCGAATTGAAGAGGCATTAGAAATGGAAAAAATAATTCACACTCACTCGTGAGTTGGAAATGTACATATACTCGTTGTATAATGAGAACAAAATTGCGTAAACATCAACTCCACGAATGACACTCTAGTGCAGCCTTTCCCAAAGTGGACGATAACGCCCCCTGTGGGCACTGCAGGCCTAAAGGGGGGCGGTAAGAAACCCAGAAAAAAATGGAGGCGTTGTGTAGAGGCTTGGGGGTGATTTGTAGTTTCATCTAGCTAGGAGGACTCTTAGATACCGACTGAACCAACGACCATACCACGTCGAGTTAATCGGTTTTCGTCAGATCACCGTAATTAAACGACGTTGGGCGCGGTTAGTACGTAGATGGGGGACCGTTTGAGAACAACCGCGTGTCGTTGGCCAGTCCCATCTACAGAGTTGAGGTAGATAATATACGTGGTATCACAATGGACCTAAATTGGTCTAAGTGTGTCGGCTTCTGCCGACAGCCACCTAAAACCTAAACCTAACCTAGACACCGACTGAGCTCTCGACTGTCGCCTATAACTTGTGAACATCAACTAATATTAATTAAGAGATTGCTCAAACTCGGTTCGATATTTCTCTCCGCGTAGTTCATATATCTGTCCTGTTTTATTGAATAAATAAAATAAAAATCATGTCAATAAAAAGGCTACAGATACACTTTCGCATTTTAATAGTTATTAGTATTTCTAGATAGGTAATTTTCGTAGATAATAAACCGCGGGCAATCATGTTTTAACAAGTTTTTGTTAAATAACCCGATTTGTGCATTCCTGTACTTAAGTTCATCACTTACATACTTACGTATTTCTCAAAACAAAACAATGTTGGAAGTAAAAAAGAAGAGACGGCAATACTGTGCGGAATATATTAAATTCGGATTCATTAAAAATCCCACAAACCCATCGTCGCCTTTGTGCCTTCTATGTCTAAAAACATTTTCGAATGAAGCAATGAAGCCTTCAAGACTGCAAGATCATTTGAATAAAATGCATCCAGATAAGAAAGACAAGAATGTACGGGTGGCAATGGTGCTGTAGTAGTGTATTCGCTTGCGGAATGGAAGGTCGTGCGTTCGAATCCCGGCCAAGTCCATTACTTTATACCGAATACATGAAATCGTAATCTCCCTAAGTAACTTAGACACCACCCGTGGAGAAAAACCCTATAACTGCACCCAAACACTTCTTTCCTATCTCTCTATTCTTTCTAATACCAAGTAGCTTACACTGTGTACTTAGCATTATAAGGGTACTGTAACAACAGAAAAAATCCCTTTAGCGTAAGCAAATTATATAAAAAAAAAAAAAAAAGAATGTACTCGTAGCATATTTTCAAGACCTAGAGAAGAAGCATAATACTCAGCCAAGTGCAGCTAAACTATTTTCGGCGGCTGCTAAGCAAGATGACGACGGACTTCGAGCTTTGTACAATATCTCTTTGTTAATTGCTCAAAAAGGCAAACCACACAACATCGGAGAAGAGTTAATTTTGCCAGCAATAAAGAAAGTAGTAACTACTGTGCTTCATAAACCGGCCGCAGATATTATCCGAAAAATTCCTTTGAGTAATAATTCTGTGCAAAGACGAATTGATGAAATGGCTGAAAACATCGAACGATCATTGTACAATCATCTGAGGACTAGTCAATTCTCAATTCAACTCGATGAGTCCACGTTACCAACTAATGAAGCATTGTTGCTGTCTTACGTGAGGTTTATTAAAGATGAGAAAATATGTGAAGAACTATTGTTTGCTAGAAATTTAGAGACCGATACAAAAGGCGAAACCATATTCAATACATTGAAAACGTTTTGTGATAAGAAAGAGATTCACTTGAAAAATATTATAGCTACATTGCGTTATTTATAGACAACATTTGGTTGCTAGAAATTTAAGTGAACGACTATTTCAATCACTGCAATATGTCATCAAAGCAGTCAATAAAATCCGTAACAGCTCTTTGAATGATAGATTATTTCATCAGCTAAGATTTCAACCGCTTGTTGTTTCATACTGAAGTACGTTGGCTGTCAAGAGGCAATTGTCTGACTCGATTTTACAACCAGTTTGACTCTGTGATACAGTTCTTGGAAACTAAAGATACAGAATTGCGCAACAAGCTCATTACATCAAAGAATGATATAGCTTACATGACAGACCTGTATAAATTGTTCAACGACATGAATCTCCAACTGCAAGGCGATGATCTAAACTTACTTAAAACAAAAAATGTCGTTGCTGCTTTTGCAGCTAAACTGCTTCTACACAAAAAAAAATATGGGCAGACGTGAGTTTCACAACTTTCCGAATTTATCACTATCCTGCGGTAACGACGAGTTGTTTGCCTACTGCCAACCTTTGGAAA
The DNA here is from genome assembly GCA_949715645.1 of Portevinia maculata. Taxonomy (NCBI): domain Eukaryota; kingdom Metazoa; phylum Arthropoda; class Insecta; order Diptera; family Syrphidae; genus Portevinia; species Portevinia maculata. Next base: position 70,577,842 of record OX454527.1, read on the forward strand.
ACATCCACATTGACTTCACCGAACGATACCAGGACATTTTGAACTTGGAAATAACAGACTGGGTGTTGGATCCATTTTCAAATGTCAATGCAGCAATGCCACCTCAGCTGGAAGAAGAACTTATAGAATTGACAACAAACGAGGAAATAAAAATCAAGTTCAAAAATGGCTACCAAGAATTTTGGCTACAAAAACCGATCCCGCAATTGTACCCTGGATTGTGGTCAATCGTTCAACGATTCTTGATAGCATTCCCATCGTCATATTTGTGTGAACGTGGATTTAGTGCTGTGGCAACGCTGCTTACTAAAAAGAGAAATCGTTTGCATGTTACCGAACGCGGCGACTTGCGGCTGTTCTTGAGTAAATTGGAACCTGATATCAACAAACTTATTAAACAGCATCAGATTCATCCTTCACCTTAGATGTTATATTAGAATCGATTATGTTTGTTTTATTTTGAATACAAGATACTCTGTCTGAATACTATAAAGTTGCGTTTCAATAATCTTTCTGATTGGCAGGTCTAGTTCGTAAGAGTTAACTTGAGACCTGAGCGCCGTTGTGTACTATCTACCGCGCTCGAGTGACGTTTCAACTGTCAAAGTGGAATTGCAAAAATTTTCGAAGCTCCGTATTTTTTTTCAAATTAAATTATAAATCCAAGTAACTTCCTAAGATAAACCACGTAAAAACACTCATTTAATCACTTTGAACTAACACCGCAAATTGCTAGTTAAATTTACTCAAGTAAATAAGCTCAAAAAGGAAAACAAAAAATAAAAAAAAAAAAAGTTTTCTCCGTGTTGCATCGAAATCAAATTGCGGTACAACGATTTGCCGATGAACCGCAAGCGATACTTATTTGAAATTTCTCCTGAACAAAACACTACCAACAAAAAGATTTCTCATCTAAAAGCAGCAAATATGGGAATAGGCGATTTATCAGTTGCTGATCTAAAAACTATCTTAAATGAAAGTCTCGAAGAAAAGCTTAAAGATCTAGTCACAAAAAATGACTTGTTGGTGCTCTCGAACGAGATACTTTCTTTGAAGACACTTAACACCCAACTCAGCAGAAAACTCACTTTAATGACAGAAAGATGCGATTTGCTTGAAACCCAATTGGAAATTCTCTCACGGAAATCAAACGATAAGTCTATTGTGGTACACCTTCCTTTAGACACAGAAACCGATGCAATCCAATTAGCTAAACAGACTTGCAAGGGGCTTCTGAAGTTAAATGAAGACGAAGAAATCCAATTTAAGAGCTCCAGACAAATACGCAACAACAACACTGAAAGAGCAACTGTCATCATCGAACTTCCAACAGCGGCGATCACCGATAAACTTATTACCTCCGCGCACACGCTCAAAGGCTCCGGAATAAGTATATTTCGCGAGCAATCACTTTTATCAAGAAGAAAAAGAAAAACACTAATAGAAATAAAAAACAAACTGCGGCAGATAAATCCAAACGCCAGAATTTTCGTTAAAGGAGACAACAAATTGCAAATCAACAATCAACTTTTTGTTTATCAAATTTCTCGAGGTTTAGTTGTCAAATCAGCAGCGGACATGTCACTCATTAGTGAACTATTTGGTGACAGTGGTTACGAGTACTTTAACTGCAGCGAGGGAGCGAGGTTGGCCGTGGTTTCAAGCTCTTCTTCCGCTTTTGGCCTCCAACCGCAGCGAGCGCCATTTGGAAATCAGAGTTCACACCATGTTAGGGATAAAACACAATAGGTAAATTCTGTCGCCTGCCATAACACAACTATTTTTCAAAAATTAAATATATGCTCGTATAATATAACTGGTCTCAAAAGTAAGCTTTTACATTCCGATTTTTTTAAATATTTACATCAATTTGATGTTATAATTCTTATAGAAAATTTGATTGAAGAAAAGAATCAAAATGAATTTCTAAAATATTTCAAAGACTTTAAAGTAATGTTTACACCCGCGATAAGATCTAACTTGCATGGAAGAGCCAGTGGGGGTATTCTATATGGGATTAAAAAATCTTTATGGGGTAATCTTATTAATTTTAAAATTATTGAATGTAAAATTATTTTTCATATGGTTAGCAACAACCTAAACTATTATATTATTCCTATTTATTTAAATTGCAATCATTGGCTTAGCGACTTCGATGAACTAGCGGAATTTATGAATAACACTTCTCTTGACCATGTGTTAATCGTCGGTGATTTAAATGCTAGGATTGGTGAATATCAAAATTCTTCCGCCAATATTTTACGAGCACGAGTTGCACTGGCCGAGAGTAGATGTTCTAAGGATAAAATTTATAACCGCAACGGGGGGAGTTTAACAGAATTTTTTGAAGTTTTCGGTCTATTTGTTTTGAATGGGTCTTCTATTAGTGATGCATGTGGCGAATTCACTTTTGTTAGCGGGCAGGGACAATCCGTGATTGACTTTGCTGCGATTTCAGGGGACTGGCTGAACATTATCGATGACTTTGAAGTTGCACTAGTCAACTACTCGGCTCATTTTCCAATTGTAATTAAAATTCAGCTAAAGGAGTTAAACCAGCAAGCTACACCTTCTAGTTTTAATAAGCTGAAGTGGTCGGAGAACAATGCAACCCTCTATAGAAGCCTCCATTCTCGGCACTTACTATCTCTGCCCCAACAATCCGCAGTCTCGTCTGAAGTGGTATGTGAAAGTATAGAACGGGTTATAAAGACCGCAGCCCCTTTTGCGTTGAAGAGTACACACACTTTTGTAGCTAAAAATGTATGGTTTGATAAGGATTGCAGAAATCTCCGTAAACTTTCGTTCGTTTACTTAAAACTGTTTAGAACGACCAATTCTCAATTTTTCAAAAAATGGGCGCAATCAGGGTATGAAGTTCTCTTTAGAAGCTGAGACGTTAGCAGCTCATTTTAAAACTCTACTCTCAGCTGATGAAGACCTTAATACCTTTGATTACGCGCTACCTGATACTAGAGTCAACGAGCTGGATTTAGAATTCTCATTGCCCGAATTGGAAGTAACGCTCCAAAGATTGAAAAACAGCAAGGCTCCTGGCCTAGACGGCATACCAGTCGAGTTTTATAAAAACAGCACTATTGATTTTAAAAACTACCTCGTGTCTTTCTATAACAAATTGTACAATGATGGATGTGTCCCTAACAGTTTCAACGAATCTGTAATTTTTGCCATTTTTAAAAAAGGTGATGCCAACGCTGCGGAAAATTATAGAGGTATTTCAATTTTAAATTCAATAAGAAAAACTTTCACTGCAATCCTATATGAAAGGCTCACAAAATGGATTGAGGATAACAGTCTTTTGAGCATCTTTCAAGCCGGTTTCCGCCCAGGTTTTTCAACCATGGATCATATCTTGGCCATTTCAAGCATTGCTCAACAATTTATAGATAGAAAAAAGAAACTATACACTTGCTTTGTTGATTTTAAAGCTGCATTCGATAAAGTCAATAGACAAGCTTTAATATACAAACTTTCTTGCATTGGTTTGTCAAGAAAGTTTCTCGAAGTGTATGCAAGTCTTATTTCGTCAACAAATGCAAGGGTATGGGACGGTTTCACATTTTCAAATCGATTTGATACAATTACAGGTGTTCCTCAGGGTTGTATCCTCAGCCCATTATTATTTGCCCTGTTCATAGATGATGTCTGCGAGCTTCTTCCGGGTGGAGTTAATTTTGCTAACATTATAATCAAAGTCCTGTTGTACGCGGACGATCTAGTTATGCTTGCTGATAATCCTTTCACGCTTCAATTGCAAATAAACCGTCTAAGTTCATTTTGCGAGTCTTGGGGATTGCATAATACCCAAAAAACTAAGATTGTTATATTTGAAAAGAGACAATCAAGAAGGCGAGCGGAAGAAAAATGGTCTCTAAACAATACACACATTGAGGTTTTACAAGAGTTTAAATATTTGGGTGTCCTCTTGACCTACAATTTAAGCTATCTAAAGCACTCCAAAGAAAACGAAGCAACGAAGCTAAATTGGCTCTTAATATAATGTGGCCAAAGTTTTTTTCGAACCAAAATGTTGATATAACGTCCAAGTACAAAGTTTTCAACGCGACAGTAAATGCATGCATGGCATATGGCGTCCAACCCGTCGGATACACACACTTCGAAGCTTTTGAAACTGTACAAAGGAACTTTTTTAAGAGGATATTTCGTTTGCCTAACTCAACACCCAACTACGCCATATATGTAGAGTCAGGAATAGTCCCTATATATATACAAAATTTGAAGGCAAATGCGAACTTCATTACTAGAGTGATGAAAAGAAGTGAAACTTGTCTTCACAAAATCATCTTAAGAAAATTACTTCGAGTGAATGCTTCCCCGTTTAAAAACTGGAACGAACTAGCTTTATCTTACGAAGCAAGTTTAAACTAAACAGAAACTAATGTGACCGATTGGCAGGCTCAGTTTTCTGATGTGATTGCTAAGGTGGATCACAAAATGTTTCTGGATAACCTTTCCAGAGCATCTTCATCTACTTCAAGAGCTATTTATAGTCATTTAAACCATGAACTGCCCTCGGAAGTCTCTTACTTTAGTAATGAATTTTCAGCCTCGGTTATAAGTATTATTTTTAGAGCAAGAGTTGAAATTTTAAATTTGAACTTTATACCTCATCGATCAGACTTGCCCCAGCTATGTGATCTATGTAACGGAAGAGTGAATGAAGATATATAGCATTTCGTTGCTGCTTGTCCTATTCTACAAGAAATTCGCCGGTTGCATTTTCGGGAAAGTTTTATATCTTTGGACAAACTTTTTGAAATTTTAAATGGAGCAATGGGCTGGCTCAGCCTCTTTAAATATTGCCAACATGCTCTTTCTTACCGTAACAGTTTCACATATTAAACTTAGTCGATTACCCACTTATTGCAGTTTTGACCAAATTTTATACCTAACTATTTATTGTTTTGTTGCTGATCATACTAAATTTGATAATATCTCTTTTGTGTTTCAAATCGCGTTAAAATTGATAATATTGTATAAACAGCTATTTCTAACCAAATTGTGTATTATCTTGGGTTTCAAATCATGTTAAAATTGATAAAATTTTGTATAAACAGCTAATCAAATTAACCAAATTGTATAATATTTTGTGTTTCAAATCACGTTAAAATTGATAGCATTTTTTTTTTATAATAATATTTCTTCATATCTTTTGTTAAACATTTTTTTTTTTGTTTTTTCCTTTTCTTTATATTTTAAAATTTTTGCTTTTTATTATTTCTTTTATTTTTAAATCATATTATGAAATGTCATCTCAGGCAGACGGCAGTATTGCCATGTCCTTATTCTTAAGTATACCAATTTGTAAACTTTATGATGAAAAAATAAAGAATCTATCTATCTATCTCTCTCTCTACCGCGCTCAGGTCTCAAGTTAACTCTTGAGGGTTATAGTAAAAGTCTAGTTTAGAATGAAGGTTTAATTAATTCATTTATTTTGAAGTTATGGTGGTTTTTAAGTGGGTGAAAAAATGGGGGCGCTAAAAAATAATTTATTCTCAAAGTGGGCAGTAGACAAAATAAGTTTGGGAACCCCTGCTCTAGTGAATATCCGAAAAATAATTGCCCTGGGAATCGCTGCTTTTTCAGTTAGGCATAGCTAATTAGTTCAAAACGGTGGCGTGCAAAAACTCCAACCGAAATAAAGTCAAATTTGAACGCTTGGGTTTATTGCATTTTCGGAAAGTGAAATAAGACCAGTTTTTCGGATGAAAGCAGAAGTAAATGAAACGGAGCAATCCGCTATTATGGGCAGAGAAACAGCATACAAATTCCCTGTGTTCTTTAAGTTTCTGACGGCGCCATACGCGCCGTTCCGATTATTATAGTTGGGATTTAAGGGAGAGCGATTGAAACGGCTCGTTACGTACGGACAGTTGTCTATCCCACTCTTTGTTTATACTCCTTGTTGGCAACACAAAACGCAGTTTCGCACTCGTACAGTGGCTAGAGTACTCCGAGATCTTGACATACACAAATCCGCTGGTCCAGATGATATTTCCCCCATCGTTCTGAAGAGGTGTTCTTCTACGCTGGCAAAACCACAGCATAAGCTTTTCTATCTATTCTATTCTTCAGGGCTCTTTCCGAGAAGATGGAAAACAGCATTGTCCAGCCCGTACCAAAAAAAGGCGAGTCTTCTTCTCCCTTCTCCTACCGACCAATTGCACTTACGTCCCTTCTTTCTAAAGTCATGGAAACGCTGATCAACCGTCAGCTAATGAAATATCTTGAATCCCGAAAACTTCTCAATGACCGGCAATACGGTTTTCGGCGCAATATATCCACCGGTGCTTTGATGACATATCTAACCGAAAAGTGAAACCAATCTCTTCACCAAGGTGGTGAAATTAAATCGTTGCGCTTGATATTTCAAAGGCATTTGACAGAGTTTGGCATCAAGCTCTCTTGTCGAAAATGTGTGCATCTGGAATCGATGATAATCTTCTTCAATGGATTAGAAATTACCTTTCGGACCGTTCAATTCAAGTTGTTTTGAACGGTTTCAAGTCTGCAACTCACCAAATAAATGGTGGTGTTCCCCAAAGCTCTGTTCTGTCCCCGACTCTCTTTCTCTTATCTCTCTTAGTCATCGTCGTAATGTCTGCCTTTTGTTATTTTGTAGTTATTTCCACCATAAGTGCTCAAACGAAATAGCCAGTTGCATTCCTCCCCTTTATCAGTTCAACCGCAATACCCGCCATGCAATGAAGGGTCATCAATTCACCTTCAAGCCTGTATTCGGACGTACAGTGAAGTTCAAAGAATCTTTTCTCAGCCGTACAACACGAATGTGGAATTCTCTTCCATGCTCTATTTTTCCTTCAAATTATAACCTTCAAACATTTAAAACCAACGTGCATCGGCATCTCTCCTTTTCTTCTAATCCTAATTTTCTTAATGCCCGAGCTGTGTAGCCAATACATGATAAGGGTACTAAAATATCCCTTTAGTGAGTGTACCTACATTATAAAAAAAAAAAGTTGCCAGAAGCAATTATAATTATGCGCACTTTTCGTGTTGGCAATGTTTCTGGTAGCTTATCCTTCGGTTTGCCCCTAACTTCAGGTCACCTTAGGACTATTTCATATTTATAACATTTGCATTGATTTGATTGCTTCTTTGTACAAACGAAAAGGCGATACGCGAGACTGTGACAATAAAGATCGCTGAGTGGGTAATATATAGCCAATGCGCAGTTAAATCAACCACAGATGTAATTCAATCCGATGCAAATTAAATAGATCACGATGGAAAAAGATCGTGATTCCTTAAAGGATTTGCAAAAGATGATTGCAAAGGCCTTTGATAGACAACCAAGAACAAGGAGTTCCAAAAACCTTCGTAAGATGAACAGGGATAAGTATGATGGCGTAAAACGAGAGTAAAATGCCCCGCCGGAGTCACCAAGTAGTTCGCAATCAAAGTCAGTGTACCACAGGGAAGCGTCTTTAGTCCCTTGATATTTATTACAGTCCTTGATTATCTGCTTGAAGGAAAAGTGGCGGACTCTAAAGTGCATCAGTTATTTTTTTGCCGACGATGAATCCATCATTAGCGAGGTTCAAACGTAACTGCAACGAGCAGTTGATGTGTGGATGGACGTTTCGGAGGAAAGGGTATCGTATTATTTCGAAAAAAAAACAGAATACTTGTGCTGTCCGTTCTCTGATCCACTTCGACCTACTCCGGATATTTATATGAATGGAAGAATGATTTCCAAGTGGACAAATTTCCGGGATCCATGGTCAATATCGAAGCAAGCTGCGATTACGACATTAAACATCGCTTAAGCATGTAGGGTGAATGAAGTGGAGGGGATACTTAGTCATCTTCTGCGACTAATAAATAACCCTAAGCTGAAAGGACGACTCTACACCGCAGCTGTGAGCCCGGTGCTCACAAACAATGTTGAGATGAAGGTGCTTCACACGACATCAGAAAAACCATTGATCGAATAAGAAGTTCCAAGATCAGAGGAAGCCTTCGCGTCAATGAACCTTTCTCGAAGAAAAGAGAGTGCTATCGGCTCATTTGATACTATGATGTTCAAAGGAGAGATCCTACGATCCCTGTCAAAAAGGCAATATCAATCAACCACCCCTATCGTGGAATCCGTCGGGGGGAACGATCCGCTAATAGTGAACAATTTGCATCGTGTAATCCGCAGACGTGAACCATCCACATGTCGGTAACGTGAATGAAATTCACTGTATCGTGGAAAACGAACGGTTCGAATCTATCCATGCATTTGACATCCGCAGTTTTTATTTTATTTTCACTGAATTTAATTTTTACAAAACAAATGTGTTTGAAATGAGCTGTTACAATTGAATTTCCTAATCACCAATAGTGGTCGGTAAGGGAGAGTATCCGACAGATCCCACGATAGCAATTTTCTGTTCACGTGAATTGAATAAGTGATCCGACGGATTCCACGATAGGGGTGAACGTTCCCATACAAACACGAAAGAGAGGCATGCGTAAAAACGCCTGGATCACACAAATGCAGAAACACAAGCATTTGATTGGCCTCTGCGACGAAGTGATTCAAAATCGGGAGGCCTGCCGTTATTTTCAGAGGTCGAACCGACGAACCTCACAGGCGGACCAGTAGGGATGCAGTTAAGTGGGAGCGTTATGATCCCTTTAATCCTGATCATATCATCGCCGTCAAGATGAAAGAAAATAGCATTTTTATTGAATCGATAGTTCTCTAGTTAATTTAAAGACTGGTCTCCAACACAGCTCCGTGAAATTGAATTCACAAATTTGTTCCCCCGTAGTAGGGTGTTGGTTCGATCTTCTGAGCGGCATAGCAATTGTCTGGCATATCTACCTTCTCAGTTCTGTTGTTCTACATTTAATTTAATAAATGCCTTAATTAAGTACCGAAAAGCTAGACCCTTGGCCATATATGAACTGATGGGAGCACCATTCACTTAAGAAACATCTACCAGCATATTTACGTATTCAATATGTCTCGTCAACGTACCAAATGCTGAAGCATAAAGCCTTCCTTATCGTAAAACCGAAACGGCAAAAAAAAGAGTATATAAGGCAACAGAGTCATTAAAGTATTCCCCTAGTCCTCGTTTCATGACTGCAACTTTTTTGTTAAACTTTTACGAGTATATTCGAGGCTTTATCCTTGCATGCATTTCCATTTCGACCCCAACAACATTGTAGAAATAAAAGCAACAAAAGTCCTAGGTAAACAGCATTTGAACGTTGTAACCCCGTATTTTGAAGTACCAGCAGAACAGAAGCGAGACATCAGCTCTATGAACAAGAAACTCTGTTCGCTACGGTTGCACTTGACACCCTGTTAACACAAACGTGGGCCAACGAAGGAGAAGGAGTAACTTTAAATTGCTGCTGGGTTATGTACAAATGGGGAGCAGTAGGGCTTCTCCTTAATTCGTCAAAGGTGCGTGTAAAAATAATAATGGGACTTCGCTGGAGTTACGTCATATGAAACGTGTCACTGCAGTCGTTTGGGATGCTATCGTTTGTTAACTCAAATACTCACACAAAAAACAAGGCGGAAGACTTGTTGAAGTGTATTCACTGGATATACATTTTTGTGATGCACCCAAGGATAATATAATTCATGTGGGAGTGTACTACTTTCGGATTGATTGCTTATAATTTGTTTGTAAATTGGAGCAGTGAACAGAACAGCGTTGAACTTTTAACGAAATCTATGAATGTCTTTTGATGACTGTTTCAATTGAATCAACGCCTTTAATATGTGACTTCTTAGATGGCCTACCTTTCCACCACCTTGAAGTATTTTGAACAACAAACCTTTTTTCAAATCTAAAAATAAATACAAACAAAAAACCATTAGTTCTTATTCATCCAGGTTAGCACGAGTTTTGTTCCTCAGTTTTGTTTATCGTTTGCTAGAACTTTACCAGCCCAGCAATTATATCCTCCAACCCACGTAAATTCCATTAAATTGTTAAAAGCAAAACGAAACATTTTCATTGCCTCCTTCTGCATCGAGAAGATGTCCGCCGACTATGCGACTCCACTACTCCCGTTGGCGAGGTGGAGGAACTTCGTTCACACCGGCAGCGAAAAATCCCATGAATTGCAACCAAAGGACCAACCCGAGACTCGAAGGAAAATAACTTGTGATTAGGTGATCATCATGTAAGAGATCACATCGCGCTACATGACGTATGCACTTATGCAATACGTGAGAGATCACTAAATTGCACTGCGCGCCTCTGTCGGCTCTCTATGGAGGTTTTGGTAATTACTGCGCAGACAGACAGAGATAGAGAAAACGCGGGCGCGCGTGCGCGCTCTTTAATGCTACATGTGGTGTCATGCTGTCCGGACACAACCCACAACAGCATACAGCACAGTGCACACAATAACACGAGTTGTGCCAAGAACAACAGACAGACAGAATGATTATTAGTGGCAGGACTTGGTCGATCCTTCTGCCTGTCGCTCTGATGAGTTCGATCAAACTGCAATGACGGCAAACGAATTTGAAATACCGTCACGTTTTTATGCATGTCCGTCTATGGAAGTAGGTACACTATGGTGGGATGAAATGCATGGTTTGTCGAATAGAATACAGTGAAGGGTAAATGTTTTTTATGAGGTGAATTAAGTTGATAGGGTGAAAATTCAAAAAAGAGAAAAAAGTGAAAGGGACATCAATAATCGGGCACATCCCGATGACAATCGACGCGTCTTATTGGTAAGTTATACACTCGTCGCCACTTGAATATTGAACCCTCAACACCCCATTTGCAAATGCTCATAACTCGAATGCGGAATGATAAAATAATGATATTATGCCCGTTATCTTTGTCCAACTCTTCTTCTTTCTCTGTGACAAAATTGCAAGTTCCACAAAAGAGCTGTTACATGTTTTTTTCCACTTTAAGTTAACATTTGTTGGAATTAAAACAACATTTTTGCGCCACTTGAATATAACATGCATTTAGTTTGATCGTTATCTTTGGCACGCGGACTCATATTCTTCATTGATCGATTTTGTTTACTATTTAGTTTTAAAAAAAACTAAACTGGGTCGAGGAAAAGTATTAACCGAGGCGGAAAAAGGACAAATCAAAGAAGGACGATGGCTTATCTATTGCCAAAATAGCTACAAAAATTGAGAGGGTGTCGGCTCCTCATTTTTAAGTAATGAGTATGATTATGGAAAAAACATGAAAAGCCGGACACACAGCATGCTTACTAGTGCGGAAAGGCGACTTATTTTAAGAAAAGCGTCAAATTCTCACGACTCTTTGGCAAAAATCAGTCGCTTTGCATGCTTCCTCAGGAGACAGTGTACAGATAGGATACCTACCATTAGTGTCCTTAGCTTGCCTCTGCTTAATTTAAGGATTTCCCCAGATTTTTTTTTTGGTCAAAATGTGGTCATAATGCCTTGGATACTCTGTGCCCCTGTAGATTCGCCCACATCAGGTCGGCAGCCTTCGTGATTTGCTCCCTTATTATGCCTTTTACTATGCCCAGATGTGGTTCACTGCTAACCCCTCCTGTTCTTGCCAGCTCATCGGCTAACTCGTTATCTTCTATACCGCAGTGACCTGACACCAAACACAGTCCCACTCGGTTCAGCGTGCACAATATCTTGAGCGTTGTGCGGCAGCTCCTGACTATTTCGGAATTGATGCTTACTGATTCAAGTCCCTTGAGTGCAGCCTGACTACCGATGTACATACCGGATATTGAATCCCATCCGCATCAGTTCTGCGCCCTAAGAACAGCTAGAACCTGCGATTGGAGGGTACGGGTGGAAATAGTGCAATGGTAGTGTTTTCACTTGCTAATCGGAAGATTGCGCGTTCAAATCCCAACCATGTCCATGAAGCAAAAATCCGGAGCAACTTGTATAAGTTTTTTTTTGAACTTAAATACAAAAAACTTCAACATAATGATCCCTAAGACGCCACCCGGAAAGAAAAAAATTAGTGTGCTTAAGCCCACACTACTGAAGTAAAACTTCTTTCGCTCCAGCTAATTAAAATTGTGGGCGTGTCATAGGGCGAGTTTTGAAAACATGAGCATCAAGGGCCCCTGGAGAGTCTACGAGGGGCGTTCAATATATTCTCGGTATCGGGGTGAAGCTGTGGTTGTATATTATATAAATTGACTTATTTATCAAGTAATACTATTATTTTAGTGCATTCATGTAAAATTTCATATAAATGTGATTATTAATTCGCGTTTTATCTCTAGTTAAACACAATCATAATGGCAACTGAGACGATGATGGTGAAAATTGAGCATCGCGCTGTAATTAAATTTCTCACTAAGCAAGGAAAAAGTCAAAAAACTATTCATGAAGAGATGGTGGCTGTTTACTATGGTTCCGCACCTTCATTATCAACTGTACAAAAGTGGTCAAGTGAGTTCAAGAGAGGCAGAGAGAGCATTGAAGACGACCCCCGCTCCGGCGCCCCGGCTACTGCTTGTACGGGAGAAAGCATCAAAGAAGTCGAAAAACTTGTTCTTGAGGATGCCCGAATAAAGGTGAAAATGATGGCAGAGATCACCAAGCTTTCAATTGGTACCATTCACACCATTCTTCATGACCATCTTAACCTTTCAAAGGTCAGTGCAAGGTGGGTGCCACGAATGCTCACAGCGAACGCGGACGGTGTTATGGATCGAATTGTTACTGGGGACGAAACATGGGTCCACTACTATGACCCTGAAAGCAAACAAGAGTCAATGCAGTGGCATAAAAAAGGAACAGACCACCCGAAGGAGTTCAAAGTCACTCCGTCTGCCGGGAAGCTCATGGCCACAGTTTTTTGGGACTCAAAGAGAATCTTGCTCATTGAGTACAAAAAAAAAAGGTGAAACCATGAACGCCACATCCTACGCTTCCACTTCGCATAATTTGCGGGAGGAAATTAAAAAGAAAAGACGAGGTAAACTCGTATAATATAAATTTCAGCGCCCTAGCTCAATTTTTTTTTTTTTTAAATTGTGGGCGTGTCAGTCTGCGAATTTTAAAAATATTTACACTTGAGCATCAAGGGCCCCTGGAGAGTCTATATTATAAATTTCAGCTCCCTAGCTCTAACTTTGGTTTTTTGCAGTCCGACCGGAAAATCTGACGATGACGGTGACGCTCTATATTTCCAACTAATGAACTGCGATTCATGGACACAATGACTTTACTCAGTTCCGGTAAATTCCATCTGTCGGCAACTGTTTTAGATATAGCTTTCTCCTTTGGATCGGTTTGGATAGATGATGAGCTCGGTATTGCCCTCTATTGAGGAGATTCAAGAGTGTTTACCCATTCCACAAACCTATGGGTTGTAACAAAAGAGTGTACGTCTACAATTCCGTTATGCCGGAAGTCTACGTTTGTCTACACCTCCGTTACGCTGGAAGTCTACAGTGGTCTACACTTCCGTTTCGCATTCACCAGCTTACTCCCCAAGTCAAGCGTGCGTAAAGAAGTTTTCCTTCAAAAAAAAACCCTTCCCAATATATAAACCTATCTTTCCTATCTGTTTACTTCTCTAGCACCTAATAGTAGGCAATGAAATACGTCCACAATGTAATTGCATTTGTAGGTGGTGAATTGAAAAATGCCTGCGCTGTGTATACACTATAAGGGTACTACTGTATCAACTATAGAAAAAGAAACCCCTTTAGCGTACGCTATTTATATAAAAAGAAAAAAAAGCTGTTTGTATCCGCAAGTCTTATAGACACTCTCAGGTCTGCACCGGCAGCGTAAAGCCAGTTTCTTCTGCCGTTTTAGAACTATCAGTGTATATTGCGATTTCGTTCGGTTTTCTTATTGCATTTCTTTGCCAACCTCTTTCCGGATATCGAACCATCGCAATGTCAGTTGTCTTGCAGAAGATTTGCTGAAATCGACCAATGTGCAATATCCTTAAAGTAACCCTGATTAGTGAGCCGTAAGGCACTGTTGCCAGCAAATTGCTTAATCTGGTAAATCAAGCGGATGTAAAAAGGTGTCTAGCGCTGCCGTAGTGGTGGTATGGAGAGCACCCGTGATGGCTATGCTTGCCGTTCTTTGCACCACCGCTAATTTTCCGAGTATCGTTTTTTTTCTTTGTCGAATTCCACGACACAAGTGCGCCATAAATTAGTATGCGACTTACCACAACTGTATATAGCCAATGCACCATTGCGGGTTTCAGGCTTCAAGTCTTACTAATTGGTTCATTTGCGGATAAAGAGTTGGGTATAGGCTTTCACGGGCATGGCCAGATCGACATACATTTCTATGCCAAAGACTAGAAGAATGATTGCCTTTAGACAAATGTTAGAAATAATTACAGTCACAAAAGACAACATCATTTTGGCAATGCACTCTGCGCTGAATACTGGAAGCGAGTGTAATCGAGGAGAATATTTTTCCAATCCGCATCCCAAACATCACATTAAATGAAAATTAATCAAAGTGGCCATCTACTATTAACCTCTACTGTCCGACAGTTTCATATTGTGGTAAATTAAGAGCAAACACATTGTGGGTGGGTGGCTCTGGCAATATCTTAAAATTTTATGTTTATTACGAGATCTCGACGAATTTCGATTGAAATAATTCAAAACGAATATCTTTCTTGGTCCGCGTTATGAGGTATATGGGGGTGTAGGAATGGCCGTCGAGCGATTTTCAATTTAGATCAATTTAAACAGAGAAACACACAACCAATTTCTAATCATGAGCACCGCTCCAAGCAGTGTATCTTTTTCATATTGATCTGAGGGAATGCATGCGATACCGTCGTGAATAAACGTTGCGCTCATAAAAGATTCAACCGTGCATCTAGCACGAAGATCGTAATTAAGATTAGTTCATCCAAATTCACATCTCCCAGTGATACTCCTTTATATTTCAGCGACCGAAAAAATAAAATCAGAAAGAAACCCCACTTCTTAGACGATGATGACGTTGTCCGATTTATCTAAGCTGAATGAGTATAAAATTAAAAAAAAAAAAAACTCAAGCAGATGTTCTTCAAACTTCAGCTCATCCAAGAGATAAATACCTAAAATTGCCACCTGCACCGAAAATCCTTTTTACTAACATTTAGCAGTTCTGCAACAAAATCACCTCATCCCCAGACTCCTGCAATGTGATAATTTTTATATTTAGCTCTTCGGGCCGGACGGAGGGACAGCCGCAGGCAGACGCACATACAAAGCGAGCAAGAGCTCGCAAATCCCAGCGAATTGAAATTAAGTATCTTTTATGGGTGGACGGTTTGGATTAGGGTTTAATTTTCACATTGTCCTCAGATTAGACGATATACCCTGGCAATGTATGTCTGTCTGTCTGTGTATATTTAATTGGCTGATGGAAGCCAATTGGTAGACCATTATCATTCGAAATTCGTTTTGTGTTCTTTTTGAGGAAGCAATTCAATGGATTTTCAGTATGAATGGCGGCGGGCTATGGATCTGAGCAGCTTGGAACATTTTAGAATTTATTATTTTTGTTGCTTTCGTTAGTAACTCCAGGACATAAACTAATTGAATCAAGTTCTAAGCAGTTAAATGGTTGCAATAAAAAGAGAAAACTAAAACAACTGCCGGTTGATAGAATCAATAAAAACTTATCAACTATCTGGTAGTAAAAGTATCTTTTTATTTATTTTTTATTATTATTTACAAGATTTTTTTATTTTATTTTAATTTTATTTTTATTGCTTTTGCGTTGACAGTCTGCGTGGCAGGCATTGCGGCATTATTGCTCGCTTACAACTGTGTGTATGTTAATTTAATTTGATTGTTAAAAAAGAATTTACGATTAAAACAAGCTATACGACTATAAAATTAAAAATATTTAATAAGTTTTAAATTTACTTTTATTTATTTTATTTTGTATGCCTTTTGGCATGATGGAGCGAATTTTATGCGTGGAATACCTTTTGGATAAGGTTTATGATATCTGACCTTAGTATCGTTTGAAAATAAAAATCTTTTCATTTATAGCATTGGCAAGAACTTCATACATAAAAAGGCGGTAGCTTTTGACTTAACTCCTTGCTCGTTGTTGGCAAGAGGTGCGTCAATTTGCGTACATAATTTTGCTGGTATAACAGGTAAATTAACAGTATCATTAAGAAAGTACACTTTTGGAGTTAGGAGGACACCTTCCTTTTCACATCATCAGTCCTCCCTCATCCAGGTATTCATTCGGAAGAAATTTTTTTCCGATTTGTAGAAAATAAACGAATTTCCATTCGAGGTAAATTGTATAAAATAAATAAATAAATAAATATTAGGCATTAACGGCTAGCTTCTCCAACCACTTTCTTTGGGAACTAGAAGGCACCTACAATTTCAGCCGAATCCGAACATCAAATTTGAGAAGCTCCTCATGACAATTGATACTCTTGGATGTTTTTGTCAGACGTTCGCAAGAGGTGGGGCAGTGGAATAAATTCTAGGTGTTATTGGCCCCGGCGGGATTTGAACCGGGAACCTTTCGATTGGTAGTCCGATATACTAACCATTGAGCCAGTGCGCCTGGCGTAAATTGTATTAAAAATTCGTATAGCTGTTGTTGTAAAATCAACATGGGCTACATTTTTTGTAACTTGCGAACTGGGCCACCCAAACACTGTTTGATTCAAACTACAACTATGACCTACCCTGAGCGGAGCTAAGAAGTTGAGTGAGCGGGCTTAACCATGGGGGAAAAGGGTGCAATCCCTTTAACCAAAGAACCGATTGAGCCACATCTTTGGTATTGGCCGGATAGTGCTTCTGTCTTCTGTGAAGTATGGTTAAAAATGGTGCTGCAGTTTGCCTTCAAGTTTTGTTTTTTTACTAAAACATGCACATAAAGGGTCTTTATTTAAGGACTTGACAACCTCCTTTTTAAACAAAATGCAAACTATTTGAGAAATCTCAAAATTGTATTGGCTTGAATTACTATCAAAACATTTATGAACCGACTTCGTTCATATGTCCACCACGGGAACGTATACAGCGGTCGATACATTGATTTTGTATTACACGGCCCCACATTGCGACCGATGCGGCCGCTATTTCTCGTTCAATATTGGCTCTGAGCTCCTCTAACGTCGCCGGCTTGTTCACATAGACCAATGATTTAATGTAGCCAAAAAAAAAGTCTAAAGGCGTTAAATCACACGATTTAGGCGGCCAATAGACGGGACCTTTTCTCGAAATAGCACAGTTACCGAACTGAGACTTCAGTAACTCGATTGATGCAGCCGCTGTATGGCTTGTGGCACGGTCTTGTTGGAGCCACATATCACTGATGTCCAATTCATGCAATTTCTCAAAGAAATAACGTTCCAACATGTCTCTGTAGCGAATACCATTTACCGTAATGTGACGGTCATTTTCATCGACGAAAAAAAACTGCCCAATGACGCCACTGGCATGAAAACCGCACCAAACAGTGACTTTTTGCGGATGAAGTGCTGTTTCATGAAGCACATGAGGGTTCTCACCTATCAAGTCAAGTAACGCATATTTTGCTTATTGATGAAGCCGTTTAACCAAACATGCGCTTCATCGCTGAAGACGATTTTGCGATGAAATTCCGATGAAAATGCATTTTTTTCCATCATGTCCAGAGCCGAATTCGAGAACGTACGGCGCTTCATATGATCAAGTGACCTTAGTTTTTGAGTCAGCTTGATCTTGTAAGGGTGTAGGCCAAGATCCTTACGCAAAATTCGGCATAATGCGGTCTGGTAGAGGCCCAATTCTTGAGAACGCCGTGAAATTGACTGATTTGGCTGGTTTGCGACGGACGCCTCTACGGCAGCAATATTCTCCACACTTCGTGCAAAGCGTAACCTCACTGACACGGCAACATCAAGCAGCGAATATTCTGACTCAAATTTATTCACTAGAATATGAATTGCTTGGACGAGAATTACGGGCGAAAATTGGCTTTAACGCTCTCAAAGTTGTTTCGGTAGTAAATTTCTTCGTGTGCTTTACGATGATGAAAATGTTGATTTTACTGAATATTTGACATTGACCCTTTGGTAATCAGTTTAGGGGTGCGTTCACACTGAAAGTTTAAAGTTGTCAAGTCGCTAATGAAAGACCCTTTATTTCTTTTACTAGATAACTTCAGCTATCCGCTCGTAAAAAAATATGATTTGATGTTAATTAGTTTAGTTATTTGGTTTTAAAGATCAAGCCATCGCAGATGCCAGAGCGCTTGGTCTGGACAACTTCAAGTAGCGTGCCCGGGATCGCGGAGGATGGAAGGTTGCGGTGTCTCAGGCAGAGGCTCTCCAAGAAGAAGAAGAACAATTTTTAAAATCCGCCCACTATTAAAAAAAAACTATTGAAAAAAATTAATGGAAATGAAAGTCCTATTCTTCGCAAAGAATGTAAATAAAGTCGTTTTGAACAATTCCTTCATATAAAGTTTTCAGCCATGCCCACTGCAAGAAGCGGCGTTTTTTTACAAAAACTTTGCTTTTTGGATAAAATCCTTTAAATGTTGTACATTATAACAGAATATATAGATCCTACTAAATAACTCACCCATACTTAAATTTTTGCCACGAAATTTTTATGGGGGATAGGATTAAGAATAGGGTATCCAGCAGTTCGCCCAAGCAGACTGTGGCGTTGCCCTATGTTTTTTTTTTCAAAATTTGAACTCACAGAAATAACTTGATTTGGAAATAATATAAAAGAACAGATTTCTCGCTTTTAAAGTTGGAGCATTTATTTATTCTAAGTGTTGAAGTTGTGTTTTATTTTATTTTAAGTCAATTGTTGGAAAACTGGGCCTACCGTCTACTCGGGAAGAAAGAGGCGCACCCATATTAAAAAATGTTTGCATTGTATTTCTCTAAAAGCATGAATTATCATTTTGCGGCGCCAAAGTATCGTACTCTCCCACTCCTGCAAAATTCCCAGACAATTGCAGAGTTCTGGTCAACGAAATTACAGCCTACAAATATCATATATGTATATAACTATATAAATATCTGTTTATTCGAAATATGACAATCAATTACCAACAGAACTCGCTGTTTTGTAATGCCCAAGAGCTGATTGATATTCAAACCAAATTAAATGCATTTAAGAGTCTATACTCCGCAGATTACTCTGAGAGAGCTTCAGCCGATCAGAAGTTTGAGCAAGAAGTTTTCTCGACAGTAAACTATTTCAAAGACACCCATTTCACTGAAACTCTTACCAGCCGCTTTCTCACGGCACTCAAACGCAAGAATTGCCACTGAAATAAAAGCCAAACCACTGTCATACCAAGGAATTGTTGTTGTAATTTTCCTAAAATCCGCATACAACCCACCACAACCAGTCTCCCACTCATTCCGAATGGGAATGAGCATGATCGTCTTGTGATCGCTTGCTATTATCATCCACCAAAATAAGCAGTGTGTGTGACTGAAGCACATCAGAAGAGTATTACCATCTCTACAATGAAGCATATCATTAAGGGTTTTTCTATGGATTTTGTCAAAGAAATTTCGGTTTTGGTGCTGTTGAGAACGAATTATTACGTAGGGTGTTGCCATTCGGTTTTAATTTGATTGTATTTGTATTGTACAGCTGCACAAGTGCAGTTTTTTTTACCATCTGTTTAGGTATATGACATTGCGTCGTGGTTATATAAATTTGTATTCTAATTGCCTGATTGTATCTACCTTTCACAATATACATATAGCGGAAAGGACTGGGAAATGTTTTTAGAAAATCTTGCTGATTGAGTTTATGTCGCTTATGTCGCAAACTGTTTAAATAAAACGAAAAACATAAATACATCCTTTGATCTCATTATGTACCTGTTTGTATGATGTCATTGTTTTTCCGATGAATGACGCCTGTTTTGCCAATGAATACGGGAATTCCCAAAAGGAAGATCTCAAGTTAGGTAGGGATGCAATCATACAATGGGTTGCTTGAAATCGTTAAACGTTACAAAGCCAAGTATGAAACATACGTCGAGGATGAAATGGCTCAAAATGCGGGACATAAAGTGCTTCGCTTGCCGCCTTGTGACCTTTATCCAATAGAATTGGTTTGGGCTCAAGTGAAGGGGTTTGTAGCAAGCCAAAACAAGTCATTTAAAATGGCAGAAATAAGAGGCTTACTAATGACAGCACTTACAAGGGTTGACAAGGAAAAATGGCATCGATGTGTCCAACACTTTGAACAGGTTGTTGAGCCAAATATGTTGGAAATGAATGTTTTTGCCGAGGAAGCAGTTGAAAGGTTAATAATAGACCTAAATAACGAAAGCAGTAACAGTAATTACTCATCGGATTAGTTGAGTAGTGATATTAGAAATTAGTATTTTATGTTTTACAATATTTATAATGAATAAACTGGATTACAGTGATATATTTTTCGTTTTGATTTTTTTTTGTGTTACGAAATTTATATATTTTGTTGGTCTACTGGAGATACCCTTAAAAAAACGCGACTATAATTATCCTACCAGAAAAGGAAAAAGATACACGGAATTTATTTCGTTCCGCAATATTTTTATTTTAAATTGGAAGATGGTAACCCTAATAGAATTACTCTCTGAGCTATGGCGAATTATCATACACAATACGTCAACCCTGTGAGAACTTTAAAGTGAATGCAAGATTTATGTAAGTCATTGCAACCAGACTGAGAGACAAACATCCTATCTTCCCTGTACTGAGAATTTTTGTTGGACAGAGTATAGTCGTCGCATTCATGACATTGCTGAAGACATTAATGAGCAAATTGTGGAAACACTTTGTTTTTCAATTCAACTGGATGAAGTGACAGACATAATAATGACGCTCAACTAATATGTTAAGTTCGGTACATGGAAGAAGCAAATGTATAAAGATTTGTTATTTTGCAAAAAAAAAGACTGATACCGGGAAGACTGGTGATTTGGTTACTATTATTGATTCATACATGGAAGAAAATCACATTCAATTGGAAAACTATGTTGGTGTGCGTACGGATGGAGCAATATGGAGGACTTAAAGCTCTTATTAAAATCAAGGCTCCAAATGCAAAATGGACACATTGTGTTATATATAGGGAGGCTCTAACTGCAAGAAATATGTCTCCTGAATTAAATATTGTGATGGATATAGTTATCAAAGTGGTAAACTTCATAAAATGAAGACCAGTGAATGTAAGATTTTTCCAAGAGCTTTGTGAAGATTTCGGTGCACAGTAGGGTGGGTCAAAAAAAAAAAAAAATTTTTAGTTCTAATAGTAATAAAAAGTGGCCATTTAGTGCCCATAGCACTTATGCAAAATATTTTTGAAATCGGTTGACATTATCTGCCTCCAATTTATCCTTAAAGTATTGACGTTTTCAATTTATTTAGCTTGATTGAATTTCTTGTTTCCTTTTTTAATTTCTTTTTTTAAATGTTCAAATTAGGTGACTTTGACTTGTTTCTCCATCTCATTAATAATTGCACTCTATAAAAAAAGAAAAATATCAAAGTAGGTCGTTACCTACATTGACAAAAATCATTACGAAAATCTTTATCCTCTCCTCAGTATAGGCGCAAAATTTGAAGCTAAAATAATATTAAAATTCTGATTGCTTTAAAAATCGTAATGGAACGTACCAGAAACGCTTTCAAATGTCCTATATTTGGCGAAACTTGTGATTTTAAGAATAATGTACTCCCCACTTATGAAGAGGTTATGAAGTGTTATGAGTGGAACAGGCACAATTTGAAAGCTAATAAAAAGGAACCAACATTAAAAGAAATAAGTGAAATAGTGTGTGAAAAAATTGAATTTGTTTGGAAACAGGCGTCACTACCAAATGTTTCTACTACGAGATCATTGCAAATGATAAAATCTTATCATGGTAAGTGCAAACAACTTCTTAAATTCCATCCCAACATTCCAAAAAAAAGCTAGAGGAATTTGTTTCTGATAGTAAAGTTTTATTTGACATTTCATCGTGTAAATGCTGTGATCTTTCGAAATGCAACTGTCCAAAAGAGAGGAAGGTACCGCCGAATGAAAGAAATTTTCTTAATGATCAAAGAACGACAAGGAAAATGGTTATTGGGAACACAGATGTACTCGCTACAAAAAATAATCGGAAAAGTCTGAAAAGAAAACAGGATAGAAAAACATCAGCATTTTGCCTTGCGGAAACGTCGACAAGTGTTTCGGCTTCTGTTGTTAACAACAGACTAACAACTGCACCACCTGATTCACGTGAAGATACAGACAGCGAAGTTGTTTTTACAGTTGACGATGGCAATTCGAAGGAAAAGAAACAAAAAAGAACAGCAATTCGTAAAATTGAATTATTCCGCGTTATCTCAAACTTGCGATCGATATGGAGTATCAGACAGAGCGGCAGCCGCCATTGCCTCTGTAATCTTACAGGAATCTAAATTACCCATTATTGATAAGAGTAAACTTAGAAGGGAGCGAAAAAAGGCCAGGGAAAGTGTTCAAAAGTAAGAGTCTGTTTCTGAGGTCAGTGCTTTATATTACGACGGCCGAAAAGACAAAACATTGGTCAACCAAAAAAAAAAGGTAAATATTACCGCGAACAAGTTGTTGAAGAACATATTTCACTAATAAGCGAACCAAGCTCAAAATACTTAGGTTACATTGCTCCAAAATCAGGTACTGCTAAATGCGTTGAATAAGAGTTGTATAACCATTTCCCAACAGAAAACAAAACACTCGAAAATTTAGTAGCTATTGGATGTGATGGCACTAATGTCAATGTTAGAAAATTTGGAGGGATCATCCGTCTGTTTGAAAAAAGATTGAATAGACCATTACAATGGATAGTTTGCATGTTACATATGAATGAGCTGCCATTCCGTCACTTATTTGCTCATATTGACGGCGTAACTTCGGGGCCAAGAACCTTTGTGCGAGTAATTGGAAAGGATCTGGAAAATTGTGAAGAAACCACCATCGTAAAATTTAAAAGCATTCCAGGAGAGTCGCTGCCGGTAATGGATACAAAAAATCTTAGCTCTGACCAACTGTATTTATTTAGGATCGTTTCAGCGATTTTGACTGGCAATTGTCCCAAGATAAATCACCCGGAAAAATGTCCCATGCTAGGTGGCTCACAAAAGCTAATCGTATTCTTCGTCTGTACATCGGAACATCAAACCCTACACAAAGTTTAGTAATGTTAGCAACTTACGACTCTTACGACGTATGCTCCAACTTGGTTCAATATTAAAAGCCAACCTTCCTGCAAAGATGGACCCAGGCATTAATGGGGTTTAATCTCGAAAACTCGCTATCTCTCAGTGGAATTACAGACTGTTATTGATCCTGTAATCAATCGTAACAGCTTCTTTGCGCATTCAGAAAACTTATTGCTAGCAATGTTAACTAATCCGAAAAAACACATCAGAGAGTTGGCTCTGCGCCGTATTTTAAAAGCTCGTGCGGGAAAATCTAATCGACTAAGAGTTTTTGAAGTCCCGAATATAAAATTAGATGCAAAAGTGTACTATGACCTTATCGATTGGCGAAAGGATCTTTTTGAACCACCCATGTTAAAACATATTACGGACGCTGAACTTAAATGCTTTATTGCTCAGAAAAAAAAACAACCAAATTGATTTTTTGCGGCTACCATGTCACACCCAAGCTGTTGAGAGGGCAGTTAAGACCGTAACAGAAGCCTCAGCAACCTTATGTACAAAACAAGCACGCGAAGGATTTATAAGATCTAAGATTTTTTCTCGTAAATTGATGCCAAAATTTGACACCAAAAAAGATTTTTGTGTAAATTAATGTCAATTTAAAATCATTCATGAAAAAAGTTTCTTTCAATAAATCCAGTGTAATAAAAAAAAAAGTTCATAAATGGATTTCCTTGCTTTGAAAATATATTATTTAATGCTCTTTTATATTAAGAATTGGAGGCAGAAGATGTTGTCCGATTGCAGTAATATTTTGGGTGTATATTTACAACATCAATTCGCAACGTTTTGTCACTATTAGAATCGATGACACATACATCCTTACTTTATTACTGTAACTCTCGCTGGGTATCGAGAGGTAACGTACTCTTATGTATATACGAATTAAGAAATAAGTTGAATGCGTATTTTATTTACTGACAGAATCGCATCGTGACGTAGATATGTTTAAAGATACTGACTTGTTAATAAAAATGGCATATCTTTACACATTAGAGAAATTGAATGTTCTAAGTAAATCGCTGCAGCGAAACGAAACGCATATCCTGCAACTGGCTGACAAAATTGGAGCGTTTTAAAGGAAGCTACTGCTGTGGAAAAGGAAAATAGAAGAGGACCAATGAAATACGGACTGGTTTCCTGTTTTGAAAGGCTTCCTGCAGGAAAATTCTATTCAAGATCTAAGGCCAAACTTACAATTGATTTTGTTTCAACATTTATCGACATTTAGCATCAATTTCTATAAATATTTTTCGTAGAATCTTCAACAATACGACTGGATTAGAGATCCATACCAATCGACCCCACCCCCATCTGCACTTTCAATAACCGAGGAAGAACAAGTTTTGGAACTATCTTTTGATACGAGCTTTAAACAACGGTTCGACAGAGACAAACTTTTTCAATTTTGGAGTAATGCCTCACAAGAACATTCCAATATCGAAAGTTAAGCTTTAAAGATACTTTCACCGTTTACTACGTCGTACTTGTGTGAAACCGGCTTTTCTGCAGTGGCAGTAATCAAGTCAAAATACAGATCACAAATTAATTTAGAAAAAGAAATGAGAGTAGCGATTTCAAAACTTCAGCCCCGATTTGAAAAGTTATGCTCAGGAAAACAAGCTCTCATTGATTATAATTTTCATGTTTTCTAATAAATAATAATAAATTAGTGTTCTACAATCTTCGAGTTTTCTTTAATTGTATGGAAAATACATATTCTGAATTTTTTCTAGAGTTACACACAGCTATCTTCCTTTAGAACGGCGTCGCAAAAAAATTACATTCTATAAAAGGAGTCGCAGCATAAAAAAGATTGGGAACCCCTGGTCTATAGTTTATTTTTTATCTTTCGTTTCAAACAAGCCTCCCCCCTGCCCGCCACTTAACCAAATTTGCCCATAGAGGAAGGCCACAGGGTGGCGTCATTTCTCCGCTACTATGGCTAATGGTTATGAACAAAATTCTAGTAAAACTAGACAGGGAAAGGGTCAAAGCTGTCACGTATGCGGATGACGTAGTGATACTAGTGTCAGGGAAGTTTCCCTCCGTGATAAGTGATATCATGGGGAATGCTCTAGACAAGGTAAGCACCTGGGCTATAAGTTGTGGCCTCGGCGTTAACCCGAGCAAAACCGAACTGATGCTGTTCACCACCAAAACCAAAATACCCGATTTTACCCTACCCCGCCTAAACGGTCAACCGATCACACTATCCTCCAGCGCTAAGTATCTGGGTATCGCGCTCGATCCTAAACTTAACTGGAAACATAACATTGAACACAGAGTGAGGAAGGCGTGTATTGCCTTCTATGCCTGTAGCAGAACCTTTGGAAAGAAGTGGGGACTTCAACCAAAGATGACCTTGTGGATGTACACAGCAGTAGTGCGTCAAATTCTCACCTATGGATCACTAGTATGGTGGCCCGCGTTGAGTAAAGGTTACAACCTCACAAAACTGAAAAGATTGCAAAGGACAGTCTGTATAGGCACCACGGGTGCACTGAGGTCGGCCCCAATGGACGCCCTCACTGTGCTCTTGCACCTTTTGCCTCTTTACCTACACACAAAAGATACCGCACTATGTAGTGCTGTAAGACTCAGGGAATCCGGGTGCTGGACTGCAAGGCCATACGGCCACAGCAGCATTCTGGACTCGCTACCAGAAGGCATGGTCACGTTTCCAACCGACTACATCACACCCAAAGTAAACTTCAAAAAAGGCTTCCAAGTAAGCTTCCCTTCCAGAGTTTGTTGGAAGAGGGACGAAGTAGTGAAAGATTTCGACACGGTCATATACACCGACGGTTCTAAGATGAACTGTGGTGTGGGTGCCGGTGTCTACTCGGAATCACTACAATAATATCGATATTCCTTCGCCTGCCGGATTTTGCCATCGTTTTCCAGGCGGAACTACTGGCTATCCGAGAGGCCTGGACGCAACTAGGGCATGACGCAGCATACAAACAAAACATTGCTATCCTCATAGATAGCCAGGCCGCAATCAAAGCTATTGACTCGGCTACCATATCCTCCAAACTGGTGCAGGAGTGCCGAAACGAGCTTGCGCGACTGGGCGAACGTTTCAGTGTTACACTACTCTGGGTTCCAGGGCATAGTAACATAACAGGAAACGAGCGTGCAGATGAGCTGGCCAGACAGGGCTCAGCTCTGGACGGCTCACTCGCTGCAAGGGTTCACATTCCGCTAGGTGCGGTCAAGACACAAATACGCTCAACTACA
This sequence comes from Portevinia maculata, assembly GCA_949715645.1. NCBI lineage: Eukaryota > Metazoa > Arthropoda > Insecta > Diptera > Syrphidae > Portevinia > Portevinia maculata. The sequence goes on from OX454527.1 coordinate 70,604,301, forward strand.
GAAAGCCAATCTTCAATGGAGAAGGTTAACTAACTGCATCATATCGAGGAAGATATGGCCTATTTATGACAAAGGAAGAACAGGGGATCTTCTAAACAGAACCCGCCCGAAGTCTCCAGAATTACGGCGATAATCACCGGGCACTGGCCAATTGGAGACAATGCGGCCCAACTGGGTATCCCATTTAACACCCACTGCCGATGCTGCGGGAATGTAAACGAAAGAGAAACTCTCTTCCATTTCCTCTGCGAAAGTCCGGCACTAGCAAGAGCTAGACTGCGGGCACTGAATCAACCATTCTTCGACGACCTTAGCGCTATATCGAGCAAAGGGATACAAGATCTTATCCGTTTTCTCAACTCCACAGGTTGGATATAGCCACACATCAAATCTTCTACAACCACTACAACATAGGTCACACGAGTCGTGGTCACAAAAAGGCACAAGCCACTTCTACCTACCTACCTACCCCCCTGCCCGAAAATGCTTAGAAGGAAAGTGTACAAAAATAGGGAGAAAAACGGTTGCAAAATGTTCTTCGAATTCGGGAAGCATGAACTACTGATAAAACGGTGGTAATTTACTAACATTGTTACAATTTAGTAGTCGTAATTGGATAAGAACATGATGCTGCTTTTTGCTCATCCTCAGCTAATGGCAGTTAGTATATTTCAGTAAATTTTTCTTTGAAGAACCTCCGATGAGTTCACATCCATTTGCTTCTCTAACAGAATCTCAGCATAAGCAAAACAGCGGTAGTAACAATGTAGTCAAATTCACAAGCGTATTCAACACGATCAAGCGACCAATTTGTACGCGCTCTCCAGGCACGAATTTCCAATCACAATTTACTCTTCAAATTGTACGGAGAAGAACGACGACGCGATTCTATGTATCTATCTACCTTGCGCTGCTATCTATCTGCAATTTTATTCGTAAAAATCATATCGTGCAACACAGCGTTAATAATACCAATAAATTCCAACTGCTTAATTGAAGAAACGGAACGCCTTGGCCGCTTTGAGATGTCTTCTTCGGTCTCGGATGACTTCTTAGGATCTTCCTGGATTCCATTGATTGTGATCGGTTCATGTTGCATCATTTCAATAATGTGAGTCCCCTCCTTTTAGCTACTTTTTATTATGCTTCCTGTTTGGGTGGTCTATGGCGAGATTTGTTCTCTGTGCAGCGAAAGCCATTTAACCTGGGTTTAAATGAAAATGCGGCAGCATAAGGTAGCAGGGGATAGAAATCTATACAAAAGTAGGAGTACTCAAGATTTAGTTGGGTTGATTTGAGTCAGGCGTACAATATTGTACAGACGCACACAATTTCAGAAGGACGTGAAGATCTTTATCGAATTTATATTGGTGACTTGAGGCTAATTCGAAGATCAAGTAGCCATCAATCAAAATGTAGTTGTGTGCTATGTAAAATGCTGAGATGTGGGCTAAGGGGGATGTTGATTTATTATTGCAGAGGGGAATAATGCCAAAGGAACTGTTATGTTGAGTGGGTAAATAAAGCTTAAGAACTTAGTGCAAAACGGATAAGATGAACCGTAGAGGATCGCACTAAGAACTGTAGAAGATAAGAAAAGTTTTCGACTCACAAAAGATCAGTCGCTTCTTCTCTTGTCAGCAAAGTTTTGAGCTCCCAATTACTACTGCACTCTAACTCACTGAACACCACACGAAATGGGTTCTTGAATTGGTGAAGAATTAGGCATTTGTGCCCCCATTGTGGTGCCCTTCGTTTGAAGTTATTCGCTTCATCTTCCTGGTGGTCACTCTATTCAGCCATCCTGATGTCCTCAGAAACATCAGATAGTGAGATATCAGAAAGCTTAAGAACTTCCTGGAAGAAGTGCTATGTTCCTCAGGCAACAGAGACTCTGAGAGTGAGAGATGAAATAAAAGAGGAAGAGAACTCCTTGAATATATTAAAAAAAACAACGTTAACTACCATTCAACGGGAAATCCTACTTACTGGCCCACAGATAGGAACAAAATCCCGGATGTTGTCGACTTCTTCTTAACTAAGAATATTTCCTCAAATACTACCCAAGTTAAGGAAGGGCCAGATCTTGACTCAGATCACTCATCTGTGCTGTTAACACTTGGCAATAAAATTATAATGAAGGAACACAACCCACGTCAAGTAAACAAACTAACTGACTAGACATATTTCAGATATTTAATAGATGAACGCATCGAACTATCCACAACAGTTAATACAATAGAGCAATTAGAAAGTGAAGTACAGTCCTTCACCCTAGCTATACAAAGGCTGCATGGGCTGCAACGCCTGAATTAAATAGCAAAGTAAAAAGAAACGTGTATCCCAACGAAATTTGCGAAATTATATCAGAAAAGAGACGAGCTCGCAAGCGATGGCAACTGTCAAGAGCTCCAAGTGATTAAAGTAGACTTAATAGCTTAAACAATAAGCTCAGAAAAAGGATAGCAGAATTTAAAAACGCATCGGTGGAAAGATACCTTACAAATCTGACAAACGATGTTAGTACAGAATACTCACTGTGGAAGGCTACAAAAAAAAATTAAAAGACCAACGGCATACATTCCGCCAGTGAAAAACAGCACTGATAACTGGGCTAAAACAAACAAACAAAAGGCGGATCTATTTGCGGAACATCTTGAAAACGTTTTCAAGCCATACGACCATAATGATATTTTCCAACAAACGGAAGAAATGTGCGAAGACGAGAGATCGATTCCAGCAGTAACCTCTAGGGAAATAGCCAAAGAAATAAAAGAAAAGATCAACCTGAAAAAAGCCCCGGGATTTGATCTAATAACGGGTGAAATTCTGAAAAAACTGCCTAAGAAAGGTATGAAAAAAATAGCACAGATAATAAATGCTGCGTTCAGACTAAGGTATGTTCCGCGCATGTGGAAGGTTGCGGAAGTTATCATGGTACCTATGCCGGGAAAATTGCCCAGTGAAGTAACGTCATATCGGTCGATATCATTGCTGCCAATCCTGCCAAAGCTATTCAAAAAAATGCTCCTAAAACGACTCCATCCGATTCTAGAAGAAAAGACACTGATCCCAAACCATCAGTTTGGATTCAGAAATAAATACTCAACAATAGATCAGGTCCACAGAATAACTGATATAATAGAAAAAGCTTTAGAAGAAAAACAAATATGCTCTGCCATCTTCCTTGATGTAACGCAGGCTTTTGATAAAATCTGGCACAAAGATTAATCCGTAAGCTACAAAAATATCTTCCAAAAGAGTACCATGAAATACTAGAGTCGTATATAATGCAACGATTATTTAGAATTAAGCAAGAGAATGAGTACTCCGAATTGAAACACATCAAAGCTGGAGTACCGCAAGGTAGTATGTTGGGACCACTACTGTTCCTCCTATACACGAAGGACCTACCACAAAATGACGAAACTACTGTTGCCACTTTTGCAGACGATACTGCTGAACTTGCAGTAGGAAAAACCGCACAGGAAGTTACAGAAAAACTGCAAAGGTCAGTAAATGATATATAAAAATGGACCAAAAAATGGCAAATAAAATTAAATGAACTAAAGTCGGTTCATATTAACTTTACGAATAAAAACGTACAACACATACCTGTGTACACAAATAATAAAGTAGTTCTGCATTCGAACTCAGCTAAGTATTTAGGCTTGACTTTGGACGCACAGTTGCGTTGGAAAACACATGTCCAAAAAAAAAACCAGATGAACATATACGATACAATAAAATGTATTGGCTCATAGGGAGGAATTCATACCTCTCAATCTACAACAAACTGCTTCTCTACAAGCAAATATTAAAACCAATTTGGACATATGGCCTCCAGTTATGGGGGTGCACAAGAAAGACAAATCTTCAAAGCATACAATGCTTTCAAAACAAAGTATTACGCAATATTGTTAATGCGCCGTGGTACATACCTAATGCTGATCTACAGAGGGATCTAAAAATTGAAATGGTAGAGGACGAGTTTCGGAAGGTCGCAAGAAGACATGAAGTTAGGCTTCGCAACCATGCTAATTTAGAAGTAGTTCAACTACTTAATAATAACAATTTAGTTAGAAGATTACATAGAGTTAAACCATTTGAACTAGTTAACTAGGTAATTAGGAAAGAAAAATAATTTGTACAACATAATCACACGAACAAAGTGATTATGAATTAAGAAAAAAAGGTAACAAACCAAAGTTAGTTCCTAAAAACAGTACATAAGTACATAAGCAAATGTTAAAACAAAATTGCTGATTAGTCTTAGACTAGGTGCGATTACTGGAAGGATGGTAACATCATGCCTTCCCTTGGTGTTTTTAGTGGATGATTCAAGTCCCACACTATCGCAAAGCTCGCAAGTGATGTCTTTTAACGATTTTCACCTAGCTACACGCAAAAAAAAAAAAAAAAAATTAAATAAAATATCTTCCGGCATTTCTTCGTCATCGTAGCCTCTACAGATGTCGTCGTCCTTGAGATTAATTTTCATTGCGTAGCTGCTTACAAAGTTGTGTCCAGTGAGACCTCCAACCAACTTACAAAGCGATGTTTTGTCATACCGCAAGAGTTTGTTGGTCCGCCTTCAAGCATACTCTGGCCACAACTTCCTTGATGTGTCATTGGTGGTTAAAGTTTTCCACCTGGTATTGGCTTTCATTCAGATCTTACATTCCACCCGTTCACTTCGACTAGGGAGTCGCAGTTGTACCGACTCAAGTGAATGTTGCGTCTAGCGCAGACCATATTCGTCCCTGTTCATCAGCCCGTTTTTTGGGGGATATGCCCCTTTGTCCAGGGATCGAGCAGTAATTTGTCTTATCCTGGGACCCAACCGGTTGCCGTATTGACAATCAGCGGTTGTCAACTGAAAATTGTCAAATTGATGACAAAAATTGTCAACATGATTGAAATTTTCGCCAGCTCCGGTGAGTCAAATTCACGATTTTCGGTATTCCATAGGAAGATAGAAGACAGCAAATTGTTAGCAGAAAATTTGCTCATCATATTGAAAAAAATTGTTTAATAATAATAATCGGGTTTTAAAGTCATCACGTTGACAATCACTCTATTCAAATTGACAATCGCGGTTATCGTATTGACAATTTTCTCATTAAAATCTTCGAAAATGAGGGTCAGCTATTCCGGTTGTCACATTGACAATTTAGATTTTCAACATGATGATCGCACGCTTGCAATTTACATTTGACAACCAGTTTTTTGTATGGAAAAAAACACAGGCTGTTGTTTCCGTTTACATACTTTTGTTATGGGATGGACTACGTAGGTCGGAAGAGAACGGATCATTCAAATATGGCATTAGCTTTAGTTTTTGCCCGTCTACTATAGTTGCCCCTTTATACGTGCGGCGATGTTTAGTTCATATATGTAATGAAGATTGTTTACACTATTATGTTTGAGCATTAAGCTTTCGGCATGCATATGACATTTTCGTGAACTCCCGCCAAGTTAAAACGGTATGCGGTAAACAAAAAAAAAGTCCAACAACGATGCCTCTGGTAGAACCTCCCTTAGACTGATACAACTTTCTTAACTAACTTCATACAAAGAAAGGCAACATCTAAGACCGAAGCCTTTGTATATACAGTTTATAGTACACCCCTATCGTGGAATCCGTCGGGGGGAACGATCCGCTAATAGTGAACAATTTGTATCCTGCAATCCGCAGACGTGAACCATCCACATGTCGGTAACGTGAATGAGATAATTTTTACAAAACAAATGTGTTCGAAATGAGCTGTCACAATTGAATTTTGAATTTCCTATTCACCAATAGTGGTCGGTAAGGAAGTGTATCCGACGGATCCCACGATAGCAATTTTCTGTTCACGTGAATCGAATAAGTGAAGTAAATCTCAGATCCGACGGATTCCACGATAGGGGTGGTAGTCTCACTTCGAGTATTCGACTTACACGCCATCTTACGACTTAAGTAAGTCATTAAAAAAAAGCTACATTTATACAACCATATTGTAGAACCTTTTCTACAAAATGCTAGTATGCCTTTGAATATGCATATTCGTAGTTATTTTTGTTGTCTTCCATTCTCCTCATTTATCGAATTTATTTTGTTTACTTCTCATGATGGGGATATGATGTGTGGGTGAGAGGGGTGCGGGATATGGTTGGTAAATTATTTGTTGTTTTTAATGGAAGTTTTTCATAAGTTTGTCGTTTATTTATCGATTTCTATACCCTATTCTAGGGGTATATTAATTTTGACGCATAGTTTGTAACATACCTTAATATTGCCCGTAGACCCCTAAAAGTTACTATATTTATGATCAGCATCGATAGTAATGTCGATCTAGCCATGTCCGTCCGTCCGTCCGTCGGCAAAAATTCGGCCTTTAAACTGGACCTAGAGAGCTGAAATTTTAACCATATACTCTCTAGGGTCCCGAAATAATCAAGTTTACGAATTTTTGAAATCCGCCCACAGACACGCCCACAAACTCAAAAAAACAAAATTTTGGAAAAAATCGAATTTTGAGCTAGGAAGCTGAAATTTTTTATATATGATCTATGACTCCTAAAACTGCTCGGGATATAAAATTTTCAAAATCCGCCCACTGCCACGCCCACAAAAAAATAAAACAATTTTATTGAAAAACCAAAATTTGAGCTAGGGAGCTGAAATTTTTAATATATACTCTCTAGGGGCCCTTTAAGCTCATGTATAAATATTTTCAAAATCCGCCCACTGACACGCCCACAAATAAATAAAACAATTTTTTTGAAAATCCAAAGTTTGAGCTAGGGAGCTGAAATTTATAATATATACTCTCTAGGGGCCCTTTATGCTCATGTGTTAATTTTTTTTTAAATCCGCCTACTGACACGCCCACAATTAAATAAAACAATTTTATTGAAACACCCAAGTTTGAGCTAGGGAGCGTTTTTTTTGATAAAATCCTTTAAATGTTATATAACAAAATATGTAGAGCGTTCTTAACAATTTAACCATACTTAGACTTTTGTCACGCCCACTTATGAGGGATAGGAATAAGAATAGGGTATCCAACAGTTCGCCCAGGCGGACTGTAGCCCGTCCCTATGTTTTTTTTTACTTTTCATGAAGGGGATATGATGTGTTGGTGAGAGGGGTGCAGTATATGGATGGTATATATATAGTTGTTGGTTTTGATGAAAGTTTGCGGTAGGTCAGGGGTAGGTATTCATTCATTCATAATCGGTATCAAAAATCATATTATGTGCATATTGCGATTGCATTATCTTGCACAAATAAATTTCCAATATTATGTATAAGCTGAATTTTTTCATTTGGTTTTCCACAAACAATTGATTTCGACAGTTTGAACAGCTAAATGTAATTGATTAATGTATTCTTTTTGATACTTTAATCGACACAAACTGTGCATAACTTATATGTTTTTTCCACTGTTTTATGAATAAGGATTTATGCATAAAGGCTGGAGAAATATTTAAACACTGCATAAGAAGATATGCAATCATTTCGAGATGTTAACGCAGAGAAGGTACAATAAAGAATGTTTATAGGTAGGCACCCATATGCACAAAATGTTAAGTATTGAACTTCGTCAAGCGCATGGTTAGGCATATTAACACATTTTAAAGAAGTACACATTTTTGATCATACCTCAGAAATATATATATATATACAGTGAAATCTTACTTGAGCGGACATCAATGGTGCAGGATTTGGTCCGCCTAAGGGAGTTGTCCATTTCAGGAAAATTAAAAGAAATTATCCTTCTTTAAGCTAAGAATAAGTCTTAATTTTCACTTATTTATATACACAAAAAGATGGTATATTATTTGTTTGTTTTGATGGAAAATGAGGGTAGGTTTTGTCAAGGAGGTGTATATCAGAGTTTATCTACTTACAGTGACTAGTCAAGCTCTCCACGTGTTCCTCTTTTGTTTACAATTTAAAGTACCGCTAGATATGTTTCACATACATGAAAAATAGACGTCTATAAGAAATATTAATTGTTAACTGCAATGTTAATCCTGTGACGGACAGAAATGCTCGGGTCGAAAACGCCGGAAATCGGGCACGTTTCTTGGACGTTAGGACAAAAGCTTTTAAGATGTTCTACTGCGGGACTTTTGTTTGTTGGCGGAGATTTGAACGGTAATGTCGGTTAGTCAAACGAAGACTATGAGGACTGCCATGGAGGACTGGGATACGGCACCAGGAACTCTCCGGGTGAGGGTTAGGTTACTGGGTTGACGGGGCAAGAGAGTCCTGCTCCCTCCGGGTGAGGGTAGCCTAAGCATATGTTGTCCACGAAATCCGACAAAGCAGCTTGAACGGGAATAGGTCTATATACAAAGACAAAGGTAAATAATGCAAAACATTTAATGTTCCGGCGAAATATTGTTTTCCATCTGAAGATACTTCTGCAAGCTGTTATAGGAATGACCTTGGAGGTTTTTTTTCATTTTAAGATCATCCAGGAAACCTTTTACAGCATTTAAATAATTAGTCTCCAAATCTGATTCACTTCGCATCCATAAAGGAACACAACAATTTTCAAAATTTGCCGCTGAGAGAAGGAAATCCGTTCGCCAAAGTTCATCAACAATGCTCAAGGGCTGCTTATTTTTTCCGAGAGCCGTTTCTAACACTGAAGAAGTACACGACATTACTGTCGAAGAAGTTAGGAAGGCGGTCAAAGACTTCAAAAATCGAAAAGCCCAACTCCAATTGTCTTAAGAAGAAAATAAATAAATAATAAAACTTGAATAAAATAAATATTGATCGTATAGGTAGAAACCTATTAACTATTAACCCCTAAGTGGTGGTGCAGCATGGCGCAATACTGACACAAAGTAACATGTCATTTCTTTATAAATTAGATTGAATATTTCTGAATCAATTACAAAAGAAATGTTACAAATCCGAACATTTTTCGACAAGATAGAGCCAAAATAGTAACAGTCTAAAAAGCGATAAGCTCAAAATTTCTTATTTGAGGAAAAAGACTGAAATCAGATTTTATTAAATTTTTCATTTCAAAACTTTTCGTCCCTTCCATCATCGCCCTCATCATACATGCTACTTGCCTAGGCGGCGATGCGATGTTAACCCCCACAGCATTTTGGGCGCCTTAAGACAATATATTCAACATTTCAGCTTTCTAGCTCACAAATTTGTTTTTTTGAAATTGTGGGCGTGTCAGTGGGCGGATTTTAAAAATTCTTAAAATTTATTTTTTCGGGCCCCTAGAGAGTATATGGTTTAAATTTCGGCTTTCTAGCTCCAGTGTAAAGGCCTTAATTTTTGCCGACGGGTGGACGGACGGACGGACGGACATAGTAGATACACATTACTATCGATGCTGACCACGAATATATTACAAAAAACTGCAAAACGACAGGTGACCTGCCTCAATATTAATGTAGGTCATCAATTCGCTAATAGATAAATTACCTATCCAACAACTATTTCTTTGAATAACGGCTGATACAACACAAATATTTCCGAGTCAAATACTGAAGAAATGATATAAATCGGTACATCTTTGAACGAGATACAGTGAAAATAGCAAAAGTCTAAAAATCCATAAATTCCTTATTTGATGGAAAATACCGAAATTAGCTTTTATTCAATTTTTCCATTCAAACGAATCGCCTCTTTCATCATACATTCTACTCGCAGACGACAAAGCCAGATTTCTAATTTTTTCATCATATCCCTCTCATCCTATATACTATTTGCCGAAGCGACGCAACAATACAAATCATCAAAAGTATTCGTCTGCTACACAGAAAAATAAATACTTACATAATATCAGAATGATTCGATAAAGAGAGACAGCAAAATTTAAGACACAAACCTTCAAACGCCACCACTTTTGCTCCCGCCTCTGTCGAGTTTGCCGTTTTCAAATTCGTGTTGATGAGACTACTATAGAACTCTATATACAAAGGCCAGGGTTAGGTGGCAAGCTCCAAAAACATTTGTGCTTTAGATTGATAGTGCCAACATACTTAAGGTGCACCGCTATCTTCTGCAGCCTACGGATCGACTGCCTACTGAAATGAGTTTCACTCTAGACTTCAAACACTTAATACCGGTCAGAGCGGAGTGGGCTTTTTTTTTTTTTTTTTTATATAATTAGCGTGCGCTAAAGGGATTTTTTTATTTTTCTGTAATTGATACAGTAGCCTTATAGCGTTGCCGCAGCGCAGGAGCCTGTTTTTGGGTGCTGCTTACTACTGAACGAACCCCCCGATTGATCACCTACCTTGTCGTGGTGGTGGGGCTTAAGTACTCCCCTCTCTGTTGTTAATCGACAAAGAGGGGGTGGAAAACTAAAAGGGATCAAATCCAAGGTAAGGTACGACGCGCCGAGACCTGCATGGCTGAGGGAGTGCTCAGTCGCTAGCGCAAACTCTGGATACCTGGGGACCTCCAGTTTTAACCCTAATTCCCCTTATCTGCATACAGGGGGTGAGTGCAGATGGACCTTCCTTCCCCCTTACTCGTGGGACCTACAATGAACAATTTAAACAAAACAAACAAACAAAACAAAACAAAAGAGACTAAGGTGCAAGGATCGGGCACCACTGACTCTAGAAAAACCGATCCCCAAACAGAACAACAACAACTGACGGAGGAAGAAGAAAACCTTCTTCTGAATCCATTTGCCAATCTTGGAGTATGGGATGGAGAAAGCGTTGGAACAGATGCTGCCATGGAGGGCATGAACCTTGACGTCAGCGACAGCTGTTCCGTCGCTAGCTCTAACCTCTCTTTATTGTCCACCTCCTCCAGACGGAAAAAACTAACAAACTGCAGGACAACAGTAAAGAGACTAGGGACGAAAAGATGGGAAGAACTGACAGAGACTGACCGCAAACGGCTTCATAACGCACGTGCGTATCTGCAGGAACAGCGTCTAACGGAGAATGAGCCTACTGCTCGTACACCGGCGGAAGCTAATCCTGGGGATAACACTAGCGATAGTAAATTGATGGGGCCACCTTCCTCCCAGATTGGCAAAGTCCATCCAGGGGAAAGGTCGACCACACCAATCACTCTGCCAAAGGATGCCACCGAGGAGCCACCGAACCTTTCGATCAGACGTTGCATCGAGCCTCTTGCTCGTACGGGTCTAGAGAAGGGGGAGGTGCTCCCTGCTCCTAATATTAACAACAAAACTGACACGGAGACTGATCGGGTACAGGAACCGACCCCGGGACCACCAGACTCACCGGCCAGGCGTTGCATCGAGCCTCTTGCTCGTACGGGCCTGGAAGGAGAGAAGATGGTCACTGGGGAGGTAGGGGAGAGGAAACTGCAGCTGGAGAACATCCAGAGCCTCAGCTCCACTTGCAATCTGGATGCAGGTTCCCCTCACCAACCAGGCAACTGCAGCCGTGACGTCAATAACTCGACAATGGACAGTTGCCAAACAGTCGTGGAGGCACAGCCCTCCAATCCCGGACGGGACACCCAAGGAGCCTTAGACTCTAAAGTCCCCAGCAAACCCAAGCCAAAGAGGCCTCTAGGGGAGCATGAGATCCTGCGCAGGCAAAGGCGTAACGCGCTCAGGATCGTCCGAAGGATGGGTAGCAAAAATCCGGAAGCCTTAACGGAGAAGGAGAAGCTATCCCTCGACAAGGCTAAAGAACGACTGGAGACCATACCCGACAACCCAACGGAGAAGAGCAAACGTTTGCCCAGCTCTAGGACAATTCCCAAAAGACCGGCTGGGAAGGGGAAAGAAAGCCCTTTGCTCTCCACCCCAATCGCAGCCAGACTTAGGAACCCTGTAATTGGCACGAGAGAGGATACTCAATCCAAGCTCGACCCGATTGCAAGCACGTCCAAAAGAGCTAGGCAAAACGACACGCTTTCTCCAATCTCTCAAACAAATGTTAGGAAGAAAGCCAAGGTCTCTTTACCAACCGCAGTTGGCCAACAAGTAGCCGTAGTAGACTACGGAAATCCTGCACGGAAGTTGACAGAGGACCAATGGCGACTCATCGAACTTCGAATCCTAGATGAGGTGAACGAGGCCATCCTAAAAAACAAGGAACCCCTCCCGCTTTTTGGCACCCTCAATACCATCCAAGGATTCAAACTCATGACCTGTGAGGAAGAACACACCCTCACATGGCTCAAGGAGTTTATTGCCAGGACGAAAGCTCCATGGCCAAACGCCGACCTTCGTCTGATCGACAAAAAAGAGATCGTACGGATAACAAGACCTAAAGCCAAACTTGTTGTACGAGGGCCTCATATCCCTAAGGACCGTATCGAGAGATACTTACGATCCCTAAATACCGATCAGCTGAGCCACGCTTGGGAAGTGATCGAGATGGGAGAATACCGTGAATCAGGCACGGAAGTGATAGTGTTGCTTAGTCACAAATCCATTCCGTTGTTGAAGAAGATCGACTTTAAAGTACGCGTCGGCATAAACCGATGCAAGCTTAGGCTTATCGCGAATAAAGTCAACAAAACCAACAAGGATGGGGAGCCAAAAAACCGTGATGAAGGTAATACAAATAAACCTTCATCACAGTAAGGCGGCCAGCGCCAACCTAATCTACCTCATGGAGGATAGAAAAATAGACCTAGCCCTTATTCAAGAACCCTGGGTAGCAGGAGGCAGAATAAGGGGTTTAAACTCGAAGGGACTTGTCCTGTTTAAAACAGTGCAGACAGATCCAAATAGTAAGATCAGAACTTGTATAGTAGCTAGGAAACAGATTAACCTCTTTCTTCTATCTACCTACAGTGATAACGACCACGTGACGGTAAAACTTGAGCGCAACGGGCTCCCTCCGCTGATTCTTACATCATGCTATATGCCCTATGATGCAACGGAAGGACCACCGTCAGATCTGACCCACCTTCTTGTTCAACGTGCTACACGGGAAAAATGGGACCTGGTGATGGGATGTGATGCTAACTCCCACCATGCCCTATGGAGTAGCTCAAATACAAATACAAGGGGTGAGTCACTTTTTGAATTTCTTATAGATCATAACTTACTTATAGCTAATAGGGGTTCAGAACCAACTTTTGTTATTAGAAATAGGCAAGAAGTAATCGATGTTACAATATTAAGTAACTCGAATACAATCACAATAGATCAGTGGAAGGTATTAAAGGAGGAAACATTCTCTGACCACAAAATCATTGAATTCCTGATACCAGACACAAACGATCCCCCAATATCATATAGGAACCATAGAAAAACTAACTGGGACCTTTTCAATATGGAAGTGGGAAAGAACTTAAGAACTCTCCAGACAGATGCTGCGTATGCACCAGAGAGTACAGACACGAATGCCGAGAATCTGGGAAAAATCCTAGGTAAAGCGCTCGAAAAATCATGTCCCCTACAAACGAGGAGTAAAAGAAAATCGACTCCTCCATGGTGGACAAAAGAACTGTACGACATTAAGAAAGAAACTAGAAAACTTTTTAATGTAGCAAAACGTACAAGATCTGACCATGACTGGGAAACCTACAAATCCAGTCAAAGAAAATTCAAAGCAGTAACGCAACAAGCAAAGCGATCTTCGTGGAAATCCTTCTGTAGTAAAATGGAAAGCACCGCGGAATCAGCTAGGCTCAGGAAACTACTTGCTAAGGAACCAGTAGCCTTGGGATCTCTCAAGGGCCCCAACGGCAACTGGACAGAATCCTGCAATGAAACACTCAAGCTCCTCCTTGAGACTCACTTTCCGGGATGCATTAATGAGCATAACAATCCGGAAGAAGAGCACTACACGGAGCACATAACAACAGCGGAGATTATAACGGAAGAAAGGATAAAATGGGCCATTAATTCCTTCTCTCCATATAAATCTCCGGGTATTGACGGCATTTTCCCTATGATGCTACAAAGATGTGAAGAACATATAACCCCACATCTGAGGAACCTCTTCCTAAGTAGCCTAAAATGGGGATATGTACCCAAAGTTTGGCGAGAAGTTAAAGTGGTTTTCATACCCAAAGCTGGGAAACCTAGTCACACTACCGCCAAAGACTTTAGGCCAATCAGTTTAACCTCTTTTGTTTTAAAAACTTTTGAGAGACTGATGGACATTTATATCCGTAGCAAACTGAGTCCAGAGGTCTTATCCCCAGCTCAGCATGCATATACGAAAGGCAAAGGTGTAGAGACAGCACTCCACAGTGTCGTCAGCACCATAGAAAAGACACTAAGGGACAAGGAATATACTCTAGCCGCCTTCTTGGACATTGAAGGTGCCTTCAACAACGTCCAAGGGGAAGCGGTAGAAAGAGCCCTAGTCAACCTAAATGTGGAGAATACCATAATTAAATGGATAATGTGCATGCTTAAAAGAAGATGCATCTACTCAGAGTTAGGTGGTGAAATAATTAAGGTGTCAGCATCTAGAGGAACCCCTCAAGGCGGAGTCCTATCACCCCTTCTTTGGGTACTCGTTTTAAACGAGATTCTGATTGAACTTAGACTTAGTGGAGTCAAGGCAGTAGCATATGCTGACGACTTAGCACTGCTAGCGACAGGAAAATTCCCATCCACTCTAAGTGAACAAATACAGAACGCCTTATCTATGGTTGGTAACTGGACCAGTAGCTGCGGACTTGCGGTTAACCCACAAAAGACAGAACTGGTCCTCTTCACCAATAAAAGGATTATACCGCAATTTAATCCGCCAACTATTGAGGGTACTCCACTACAAACATCAGAATACGCAAAGTATCTTGGCGTGATTCTGGATAGAAAATTAAACTGGAGCCTCAACATAAAAGAACGAGCAAAGAAGGCATCGGTAGCCTTATACGCCTGCAATAGAATCTTCGGCAAAACCTGGGGACCTAGTCCCAAAATTATCATGTGGTTGTATACGGCGGTAGTTAGACCGATACTCACATACGGTAATTTAGTCTGGTGGCAGGGGTTGTGTAAGGCCACCAACCTTAAGACTATGACTAGAGTCCAAAGAATTGCCTGTATTGGCACTACTGGGGCTATGAGAACCACCCCTACAGCGGGGATGGAGGTAATTCTCAATCTTAAACCCCTAGATCTTTTCGTACAAGAATCTGCAGCAAACAGTGCCTTGCGGCTAAGCCAAACAAAAAACTGGAAGCCCAGTACAACAGGGCATGCACAGATTCTAGAGAAATTTACGGGTAGAAATGTATGCACAGACTACATTACTCCCAAACTAGATTTTATAAGACCATTTACTGTCTCTTTTCCCTGTAGGGAAGAATGGCAGGATAATCAAGTACCAATCCATGCAACAACGATCCCCATCTATACAGATGGCTCCAAGATGGATACCGGCGTTGGTGCAGGTTTCTACTCAGAAACGCTCGGAATATCTGGCTCGATCAGACTCCCCGACTACAGCAGCGTCTTCCAAGCTGAGGTTCTGGCGGTGACAACAGCCGCTAAGCAGGCTGCAATGACGGCAATACCACATGCTGATATTACCTTCTTCATTGACAGCCAAGCGGCAATAAAATCGATTTCCGCCACAGAAATAAAATCGAGGCTTGTAAGAAGCTGTCGCGAAGAGCTGCGGGCTCTTGGCGTGCAGCACACTGTAAGACTCTGCTGGGTCCCCGGACACAGTGGTGTCCCAGGAAATGAAAGAGCCGATGAGCTGGCAAGAAAAGGATCTTCCCTTGAATCAAGGGATGCTGACACCACAGTAAAAACCCCACCCTGTTACCTTAAACAGGTGATTGGAAATAAAACACTGATGGCAGCAAACGAAAGATGGAGTGCCCTTGATTCCTGTGTTATTACAAGGAAAATGTGGCCACTATATGACAAACAAAAGACCAAGAGAATCCTTCAAATGAACAAAAATTCTTTGTCCTCTCTCACAGGTGTTATCACCGGACACAACATGCTGGGCTACCATGCAAAGAAATTAAAACTCAGCACAGATGAACTCTGCAGAGGATGTGGGGACGAGGAGGTGAATGAGGATACCCCGCATTTCCTCTGTCACTGCCCTGCACTCTGTCATATCAGAAACAATATCCTGGGCAGATATTTCTTCCAGGATTTAGAAGAACTCTCCGGCAAGTCTGTGAATGACTTGCGCAAGTTCATCAACGCATCGGGATGGTTTGTAAACCCGCTAAGTTTTTCATAGGTTTTTTTCATTGATTCCAGATAAGGGAAGCGTAACCTCCAGGGTATCACAAAGGGTCTACATTGACCTAAGTGTGACGGGCGCAGGATTCTCTTGCCCCGTCAGCCCAGTAACCTAACCTAACCTAACCTACTACTGAACGAATAGGAGGATAGGAAAGAAGTTTTTTGGTGGCCTTAATTTCATAAGGGGGATTTGATTTGTTGTGTGTATTCAATTTTGCAAAGCATGGCTCTGGTCTGGATACCATCACACCATTGCCACCTGCGATGTCCTTAAAAATGAGACCCATCAATATTCACAGATGGGTTCACGACCCAAGAAGGAATTGGTAATGCATCTTCCTAGCCGAAGTCATAGCAATTCGCCAAGCCGCTGACTATCGGTAAATACTTACTTACTTTTTTAGCTGACTCCCGACCCATGAAGAGCCTCTGCCTGGGCCACTGCAATCTTCTTTCCTAAGTCGATCCCGGGCACGCTGCTTTCAGCAGCCAGACCAAGCGCGCTGGCATCCGCGATAGCTTGGTCTTTAAAACGGAGGATTTGTCTTCCTTTCCTTCTCGAATATGGGGGCTGGGAGGTAGGTATGAGTGAATGCCTGGTTCAACCAGGACGCAATTAGCGCAGAGGCGCCGTTTTTATGCCACCACTCAAATGACCAATGGTGCCAATTTGTGTTTCAAATCCAGCCTGTGGAATTGAGGAATTCGATGATATTGCAGAATTTAATATTGCTCAATTCTGATAGGTTTTGCCGAGTGAGCGATGTCTAGCTCTAGCTAGGGCAGGACATTCGCAGAGGAAGTGATGGAGGGTCTCCTTTTCCTCTGGATCCTTGCCGCTGCGGCAGTGTGGGTTGAATGGGATACCCAACCTAGCAGCGTGAGTACCGACAGGCCCATGTCCAGTGCTGACCGCCACAATTCTGGTAATCTCCTGTCGGGTTCTGTTTGTTAGGTCGTGGGTTCTTTTAGCATTGAAGCAGGGCCACATCACCCTGGATATGACACAGCTATTTAGGCCGCTCCATTTGGAGTTCGCATGTGAAAGAAAGTACTGGGATATTAAACCCTTGACAGCTCCAATGGGAGGAGATACTGTCTCTGCAAGGGAACTATCAAGGGTAGATCCGTGTCTTGCCAGCGCATCGGCCCTTTCATTTCTTTCTATGCCACTATGGCCGGGAACCCAGAGGAGAGTAATGTTGAAGTGGCCGCTTAGACAAGTGATTACGTCTTTACACTGTGCGACTAATTTGGATGATTGATATGGAGTGTGAGTCGACAGCTTTAATAGCTGCCTTGCTATCAATGAATATGGCAACGTCTCTCTTGGTTATGGGGAAGAGTGTGAGTATCCTACACACCTCCCCGATCGCAAGTATTTCCATCTGAAATACGCTACAGGAGTGCGGGAGTCGGAATGAATCAGATATATTCAGTTCCGCTGAGAAGATACCCGCGCCGACTCCGCGTTCCATCTTTGAACCCTTGGTATAGATGGCCACCTGGTGGTTCGATGGGAACGCTTCGTTCTTCCATTCCGTTCTGGATGGGAAATAGACTTGAGCGGCTTTGTTGAGGTTGTGTTTGGGCGTTGTGTAGTCAGTGGCCGCAGCGAGGTTTCCGGGTAGCAAGTCAAGCAGCTTACTATGCCCGCACGGTTTATATGACCAGAACCCAGATTCCCTGGGCGTGACGTGACGTTTTATCCTAGGCAGTGGACAGATGTTTCTTTGTTTGTTGATAGCATGCACTTGGTCTTGTCCTCATTTACTTCAAGACCAACCAATTTCGCCTGTTCTTCAATAGCCGTCAAAGCCTCTAACATGGCACGCTGGGAACGCCTCATGACGTCGATATCGTCCGCATTCTCCAATACTGCCTTCCGTGTTGACACCTTCCCTACTCACTATTTTCTCCAGAACAAAATTGAAGAAGTCACACGATATGGAATAATTCTCAAGAGCTGCTTCCAAACTGCGAATTAGACCGCATGTTTTTAAGTCTCACGCGACACAACTGGGTCAGTTTTGCCAGGATTCCATATTCAGCCATCGCCATGTAGAGCTCCTGACGATGAATACTATCATAACCGGCTTAAAATTCAATGAAAAGGTGAGTCTCGACTTGAAATTCGTTGGTCGTTTCCAGAATTTGCCTCAGTGTGGAAATTCGGTCTATTGTCGATCTGCCAGGCCGGAAGACACACTGGTACGTACCGATTAGTGTGTTGCAGAACGGCTTGCGACGTTCATACAGTACGTTGGATATATTTACACATTTAGCAGGGATATGCCTTGATAGTTATGCAAGACATAGGATCGTCTTTTTCGAATGTGCGGCATATGGAGCTGATAGTCCCATCATCGGACATTCTTTCGTCCACCCATATTTGGTTCATGATTTGGTGCATGCGCCCTACCAAAACATGACCTCCCTATTTGAATAGCCCCGCTGGTAAACCATCAAGCCCGGCTGCCTTATTGTTCCTACGCTTTCTAATAGCTAATCCAAGTTCTTCTATACTGGGTGGTGAAGTCTGTTCTTCATTGACAGGACTTGGGTTCCCCTCTAGCCATATCACTCTCTCTACATGATACCCATTTAGCAGCAGTTGGAAATGCATCATATACCAATTATGGCCAAAGCTGGACCAAAGAAGATCCAACGGGCTTCTAAGACATAAAAGGGCAATCTTCTCCACCCTTACAAACGTTATCACTGGACTCTGTGCAATCGGTATTCATGCTCAGAGATTGGGCATCCCCTACAACGATTTCTGCACAAGTTGTATAGAGGAGGAAAAAGAGGATACAGTCCTGCAACTCTTGTGCGCGTGTCCCACACTCGCCCACACAAGGATCGCTACTTTAGTTCAATACCTCTTCCACGATCTGGATGATCTCAACAATGAATGCACGGCTGTTATCAACCACTTAATCAAGATAAGTAAATGGTTCTAGGAGCAGGCAGCTTGACCCACCTGTCCCTTCCCAATGGCATCACAATGGACCATTTCTAACCAGCCATTGGCAGTCGACCTACAAGGTGGCGCAAAAGTCATCTTCCTATCGGAAGAAGCATAATTTTTGCAAATGGCGGCAAATGTAAATTCTACTTTGATATTTGTGAAGTTAACTGATACAGAAAAAACTTAAGACACCAATTAACATAATCCAAAAGCAGAACCAAAGTTTTTCATTCATAAAAAAAATTACAGCGAAAGAACATCGGGTGACAACTTTTGCGCCACCTTGTACATTCAGAATGTTTAGAGGACGCATGATGTCTGCCACCGTCAGAAACGTTTTAAAACAATTTTAACTAGAAAGAGAATCCATTCGGAAACTTCGCACAATTTTGTCTTAGCAAACAAATTCAATTACAACCAAATTATTTCCAATTGCAAATTAAAAGGCAATCAAAGTCGGCATGGTCGCCGACCATAAATCGGATTTCATTATCAAAACGTAATCCCTAATACTGCGGTCCCGCTGTGAACATATTATTGTCTCTTCAACATCAAATGTTCCCTAGTTTTCAACCATTTTATGTAACCCAATCACGTCCACAATAACTATTATTTTAAATCACCAATAAAAGTCGTCTAATTCCGTGGTCACAGTCAAATTATCTCAGCACCAGATTATACATGGTCAGGGTAATTGAATCTAGAACGCTTAGGAAAGCTGCTTAAGTGCAGCATGCTGTGGCAGCGTTAATCCTTTATCCTTGACCACTGACTGCTGAGTGCCAACAAATTGTTTCATATAGCTACAGTCAAATTTCTGTTCCTGCCCGAGGACAAATTAAATTTCGAAAATTATGTTGCTAATAAATTCGACGACTTAAGTGGGGAGACTCCTTGGTTGGATTAGTCCCGCTCTGGGACACAGTGTCACCAGAGCTACACCTCTCAGCTTGTTTCTGATTTTACGATCATGTTTGCGGAGATTTCTCAAAACTGTTATTGAATCAAATGAATGGAGAGTGTGTGTGGTCCAGAGTGTTATATTCTGGCGCGGCACAGCAGCGCTTCTTGCGGGGATCCTTAGGTATGTGTGCAGATTTGAAATCGTTATTGTTAGTTAATGGCAAGCTTAATGGCAATTTACTATCATTTTAAGTGCTCCTTCTACGAGACGATGATTTCGGTTGTGGGGAAATTCATTGCTAGGTGGTTTCTTGGTTTAGCTGTTGAGATTCGTTACCTGCTGCTGTTCGGTGTCCCGTCCTATTGGTGTGAATTTATTTGTCTGCCATCGTGTTTTGGTTGAATTTTATGTATACACAGCCCTGGAGTGGATTATTAAAACTGTGGTTTATTGGAGATGATGATTGCATTTAGGACTGAGAAAGAGTAGTGTGTTTGCGTTGGGGTTTTATCAGTATTGGGATCACAGTTGACAGCTGACAGCTGTCATAATAAATTCTGCTGAGTACTTTAAACGCCAGAATAAAAGGAGTCTATATTATATGGATATTTTCTTTAAGTTTAAGGACATTATGCCTTCTGGAATCGTCCATAATTAAAGATTTCAATCGAGACAAACAAATAAACATAAATTACAGCTAGTCGACGTAGACAGAATGCACTTATGTCCTGTGATACATTTGAGAATTATAGTATGTATTTACAAAAAAATAAGCAATCTACCATTCCATTTCAATTGAATATACAGTGTGGAGACGAGGTCAATGAAGAGCTCGTCGCACGGTTCTGAAAACGTACAAGCTGATGTCCTCAAATGTGGAGGTGATGTTAAGGTAGGGCACACATGCCCCAATGTTGAAAGCAAAAATAGCTTCTATACATGATGGATAACTTTTTTTTTTCTTTTTATAATGTAGAAGATAGGGAGAGATGCCGAAGCAGTGTGTTTTGAATGTTTGTAAATTATAATGTGAAGGAAAAATGGAGCGAGGAAGAGCCTTAAGGGTGTTCCAGCTGGCTATTTCGTTTGAGTTCGTATGGTGGAAATATCGATTAAACAGCGATATACAGGAAATAGTACGACGATGACTAAGAAAGTCAAATGTTTCAGCGATATCCCGATCGTCAATAAATCAGGCCTGCCTTGCAATTAATTGCTCTTCATAATCCCAAGGATTAGCCCGTCCCTGTTCATTCCCGTGCAGGGAAGGGCGTAGAATATCACTGCAGCGCTTCCCCACACATTGCTTGTCGTTAAAGAGGACTTCATAAGACTGCAGATCACCTGTGTCATAATAATCCACTTGTAGAAATCCTAGAAAGATTCAGGTCTAAAAATGTCTGGATCGCACAAATGCAACAACACCAGCATTTGATTGGACTCGTGGATGACGTGATCCGAAACCCCGAGGCCTATCGATGTTTATTGAGGTCGAACCAGCGACCCTCACAGGCGGGGCAGTAGGGATGCAGTTAAGTGGGAACACTCTAATTCTCATCATAACCTCATCCTAAAGGAAGAAGGAAGAAATAAAAATAAATATAAGGCCCTGTATGGGCACTGAAATCTAACTTCTCCAACCGTGTGCTATGCCAAGTGGAGGGGACTTACAATTTCAAGCCGAATTCTAACGCCAAAATTTGAGAAGTTTCTCATGACCACTGAGTCACTGCTCCCATTCATATAAAAAATAAATCTACATCCTTGACCGTGAGCATGCATACACGGTAATACTCAGAATTCGGTGAGTTAAGTTATCCGCTTTTTATCACATGTCAGTTAAATCTAACACACATTTATTAATAAGAACTAAAATGTGTTAGCGATATAGCCGCTGCTATTTGGTGTTTCTTAATATAGGGCTTTGAGTTTTGCTCGCCCTCAGAAAATAACGACAGCTTTCCCGATTTTGAATCACTTCGTCCCTGCATTTGTGTGGCGGTTTTAAGGCCTGCCTCTTTATTGTATTGAAACGTTGATTGATATTTATCGCTGTTTCCATCCAAACGCGAACGAGGGGCAGACCTTAAAATTCCTGAATCACACAAATGCAGCAACACCATTTTTTGATTGGCCTTAGTGACAAAGTGAGTCAAAATCGGGAGGCCTGCCGTTATTTTCTGAGGTCCAACCGAAAAACCTTACAGGAGGACCAGTAGGGATGCAGTGAAATGGGGGTTATGATCCCTTTAATGCCATAGCCTCACCGCCATTGAGGAAGAAGAAAATAAATGCTGTCAACAAACAACAAATGCACATCGACCGCCTAGGGTCAAGCGCTATTATTGATCGTAACAACTTCGAAGTAGTCATGGGCTGCATTTACCTCAAAGTACACATCAACTCCAAGAACGATGACATGGTTGAGAGCCGACGAAGACTTAACCTATGAAACCGGTGCTGCTTTGGCTTGGCTTGAAAATGGATTGAAAATTGAAAACTCCTGTTTCAAAGAACTAAATGCATACAAAACCGTAATTATGCTTTATGGCGTCTAATGCCGGACGACAAGCAGAAAAGGAGAAATAATATTGGGCTCCTTCGAAGAAAAATACTTGGTCGGATATTTGGTCATTTGTGCGATGACGGATGGAGGAGAAGATACAACCGCGGACTCTATGAACTGCCCTAAGATGTGAATGTAGTCCGAAAAGCTAACATGGCCAAAAAATATTTTTTCACCACTGACAGTTGCTCATTTCCATAAAGTGATTTAAAAAAAAATAACCAACAAACATACCACGTCGAGTTAATCGGTTCTCGTCAGATCACCGCAATTAAACGACGTTGGGCGCGGTTAGTACGTAGGTGGGGGCCCGTTGAGAACAACCGCATGTCGTTGGCCAGTCCCATCTACAGAGTTGAGGTAGATAAAGATAATACATACGTGGTATCACAATGGACCTAAATTGGTCAAGTGTGTCGGCTTTGCCGACATCCACCTAACCTAACCTACCCTAACCTAACCGAAAAGCTAAAACACGTCAAAGAACAAGCCACCACGGGTGCCAGAGCGCTTGATCTGGAAAACTGGCAGCACCGTGCCCAAGATCGCAGAGGGTGGAAGGCTGCAGTGTCCCGTTAACTAAAATAAAGTACATATATGTAAACCGACTGAATATACACTCCGTTGTTAGAATCATTAGCGGTCACTGCTGTCTCTAGGTAAGCACGTATCAAGGCAAGCTGTATGAACGAATAATAAACGCAAGTCAATAACAAATATTTAAAAAAATAGTGGATCAGATGGCTTCCTTGAGGTATCCCAGAAATGACATGTATTTTATTTGAAATAACATCACAAAATACCATACATATTATTCTCTGCGTTCTCTGTGAAAAATACGACTCTATCCTTTTGAATAAATTTCCATGATACAATAATTTATGATTTAATTTGTTAAAAGTTTTATTAAAGACTTGGTTCACTTGATCCATTTTCAGGAGTATTTCGGCTATAAATATCGACTGACTGGCAGCGTCTACTACATATTTTTCTAAGTTTAATTATATCGTAAGAGGGTTTTACAAGTAATAGCTACACAACGCGGGCGTTAAGGAAATTAGGGTGAGAAGAAAAGGAGAGATGCCGATGCACGTTGGTTTTGAATGTTTGTAGGTTATAATGTAAAGGAATAACGGTGCGTGGAAGAGTATTCCACTTTTTCGTGTTGTACGGCTGAGGATAGATTCTTTGAACTTCACTGTACGTCCGAACACAAACTTGAGGGTGAACTGATGAGCATTCCTTGCATGGCGGGTAGTTGATTATAATCCGGTAATTGATTATAATTTGGTGGATCCTGTCGCTGGCATCGCGAGCTTCAACCACATACATTTATGTAAGGTGAAGAGCATCTGGCTCAGTGGCTCTTCTCTGGGACAAGCCAAATCAGTGAACACGCAAAGGCTTCACTTGAATCGAAATAGGGTAAGTAGGTACTTCATAGCAGAACAGACGCCTATTGATAAGTTGCTTTGAGTAACGATCAAGGCAAGGATATGAGGTTTCTTGTGCTGAATTCGTTGGTGGACGCATTTAACATTAAAGTTACTTTATCCTACGCCTCTAATATTACAAAAGCTCATTATTGCTCCTTGCATTGATTGACTCCTAAATGTGAGATAGGGTGCCAACCATAAACCCCACTATCTGTTAAGAAAAATAAATATACATGTTAAGTAATCAAATCGAAATTCAGAAAAGTCATTTATAGCTGCAGAATAGTAGACCATTTGTACAGGTTCCATTTTGCTCAAAGGATTTCTCCTTCAAGCAATTATCGATTCTTCCTAAATCGACCATCTTCTTTACCCTTTGTTCTTTAAAAAAATGCCTTAGTTAATTCAGCATTAAATATGCCATCTCATTACCAACGGTCCTATGGACTCCCTTATCAAACAGCTTACAAGGGAATATACATACATACATATTTGAGAGTACAAAGTCCTTTTCCAGTGCCCGATTCTTGAATTTAATATTTCAATACGAAATGTTATATTACAAATCCTTTTACGAGTCCCTCATTTCCTTTAAATAATTGAACACAAATCTGTCATCGTATCTTTAATATCAAAACATATTTGTTTCCTCGTCTTCTTCATCTGTGTCCTCGTTATCATTTTGTTACGATGGCAATTATAATTCTAGTTGAATACTACCCATACGGATACCCGCTTCAGCATCGGCACACCCACACACGAAATCAACTTCGTATATCAAAGAAAGCGAATATTTTCGAAATCATTTCTCGTTTACGAAGCAAAGTAAATACCCTAGTTAGGGTAAAAGAGTCCTATTCAGCAGAATGAAAGAACAAAAACCGACTTCAAGTCGCATATGAATTTAAAAAAAAAAATCTCCTCGAAGCTCGAACATCCTATAAAAATGTCCCCGCCGGGCATTGTTTTATTACAAAAGCCATGGAATGTATAAGAAACCATACCATCGTCCACCACCACCGCCGCATCTGCCTGCAATGGCATTCTAAAGCAAAGCAGATGTTCCAAGGCCAACTCCTTGCCATAATATTGGCTTACACCACCATAGGAGCGTACTTACAACAAGTCCTTTGAACATTGTTCATATATTTGTCTTTTTAGGGTTTTTTTTATGGGGTTCCTCGGCTTTGGTTCTTACCACCCCTCAAAGCCCTTAGTTACACAGGCAAAGCATAAAAAGGACAAGTGCCTACAAAATTGCACAGAAAAGTACGAGTAGAAGAAAATGTCATCAAACACATCATCTATCTGCGGGGACTCGGAACTTAAGGGACTAACATCAGATAACGCGATAAACATGAGCAGGTTTCTAAATTTTCATTTGCGTGGTGTTGTTTTTAAATCGCGGTTATTTGGCGGCCCTATAACTGCTCACAGATGGTACGTAATCAAGAGGAGATTCCATCTCATACTAATCATGGAATTTTATATTTGTTCGTTCACTAAACTCGAAAGAAATTGGATTTTAAGGATAAAAGAAGAGACGCATTGGAGTCAAAGTGGAAGAGCAATAGCGCCTGCTTGGGGACTATAATAGTTAATTTATTTATGTAAGCTTCATGCCTCTTATCATTTATTTCTCTATTTACGTATTTATTTATTTACCATCTATCGAGTACATCTCTTTTAGACTAAGCATTATAATAATAAACATAGGGACGGGCTACAGTCCGCTTGGGCGAACTGTTGGATACCCTATTCTTATTCCTATTCCTCATAAGTGGGCGTGACAAAAGTCTAAGTATGGTTGAATGGTTGTTATGAACGCTCTACATATTTTGTTATATAACATTTAAAGGATTTTATCGAAAAAAACGCTCCCTAGCTCAAACTTGGGTGTTTCAATAAAATTGTTTTATTTAATTGTGGGCGTGTCAGTAGGCGGATTTAAAAAAAATTAACACATGAGAATAAAGGGCCCCTAGAGAGTATATATTATAAATTTCAGCTCCCTAGCTCAAACTTTGAATTTTCAAAAAAAAAAAAAAATTATTGTGGGCGTGTCAGTGGGCGGATTTTGAAAATATTTACACATGAGTATAAAGGGCCCATAGAGAGTATATATTATAAATTTCAGCTCCCTAGCTCAAACTTTGGATTTTCAAAAATTAATATACCCTTAGAATAGGGTATAAAAAAATTATTTTATTTATTTGTGGGCGTGTCAGTGGGCGGATTTTGAAATTTTTTTATCCCGAGCAGTTTTAGGAGTCATAGATCATATAAAAAAAATTTCAGCTTTCTAGCTCAAAATTCGATTTTTCCCAAAATTTTGTTTTTTTGAGTTTGTGGGCGTGTCTGTGGGCGGATTTCAAAAATTCGTAAACTTGATTATTTCGGGACCCTAGAGAGTATATGGTTAAAATTTCAGCTCTCTAGGTCCAGTTTAAAGGCCTCATTTTTGCCGACAGACGGACGGACGGACGGACGGACGGACGGACGGACATGGCTAGATCGACATTACTATCGATGCTGATCATAAATATAGTAACTTTTAGGGGTCAACGGGCAATATTAAGGTATGTTACAAACTATGCGTCAAAATTAATATACCCTTATAATAGGGTATAAAAAGTGGTCTGGGTGCGACTCGCAAGGTCCGCACGACTAACTTCCCAGTGGGATCAATATGATTTATGCGATTAGTGGGAAATTTTGAAATGTGGTTAACCGTAAGATATGGTTAAGAATTATTTAATATTAAAAAATTCTTTGTAATATTGTTCATGGAATTAAATTTAGTTAATAACAGCGAGGTGTGATATATGTATATTGGCTCAACCATTGTTATGAACACGGAGACCTGTAAATTTATATGTATACGAAATAACGGAGCACAATGTAATAATGATTTGCCCAATGACAAATGACAATAAATAGTACAAATAAAGGTAAATTATTTTAGTTATTTATTTACTAAAAAAAAAACGGCTGGGCGGATTTTGCTGGAAGTTCTGAGTTACGTAATTACGCTTCGAATAGACCCGGTTCCATATTAATATCATCTTTGGTTCTCGAGATAATCGTGGCTAAAGATAATTCCGAAAGCACATACGAACATGCGCACATACGTCCATACACATACACACACACACACACAGCCATCTCTATAAAAACGCTAGATTTGCATTCTGGTGACCTTTAAACGTGGAGATAATGTCAAAATCTGCGATTCACAAAATCGGCCCCATTACAACAACTTCCACTGAGAAGTTAATAAATAGTTCAAATCATCAATTTCAAAATTCAGCTAGTTTGCCTTTATTTTTTTATTTATTTATTTATTAACAAAAAACGGCTCGAACGATTTCGCTGAAAACTTAATCAGTTCTGAGTTACGTAATTACGCTTCGAATAAACCCGGTCCCATGTCAATATCATCTTTGATTCTCCAGATAATCGTGGCGAAAGATAATTCCGAACGCACATACGTACATACGCACATACGTACATACACACGGACAGACATCTCTATAAAAACGTTGAATTCTGGTGACCTTAAAACGAGGAGATATGTCAAAATCCGCCATTCAGAAAATCGGCCCCATTACAATAACTTCCACTGGGACGTTAATAAGAAATATTACTATAATTATATTTAGATATAAATAACAAAAAATATACTTTTTTAGGGAAATCAAAAATATATGCGTTAATGTTACAACGAACATAATACTTCAGTGTTCTTTAAACACATCCCTACTAAGAAAAAAGTCAATGTGTTGGGAAACCAATAAAACTTTGGACTGGATATGGAAATAGGATCGTACATCGTACCTTCCATAGTTAGTGTACGAGTGGGGAACAAAAAAGTGTGTGTCAAAGTGTCCTTAGCGGCCTTGCGGGAGCATATAAGAAGAGAAGAGAGAAGTTTAGGACAATCAAAACGATTTCGGAAAGTATTATAAGATAATACTTGTTATAACTCCCAAGGGACTTTAGATTTATCAGAAGACATCTATGGGTATACGGCGGCAAAATATCGTCAACCCAATTGAGTTTTCTGAGCGGAAATCTTGTAAATTTTCTTTGTACAGATTCTAAACGATTATCACCTAATCTATACAACGGACACCATATACAGATCTTTTTAATTAGATAGATGGATAAATTTATTTCGTTTGAATCAATTTTACATTATATTTGTCACCGCACATTTTTTGTGGATTGTGTTTTTTTTTTTAATGTAAGATTCCCATAATAGTTGGTTGTTTTCTTTTCAAAAATTATTATTTTAGACCGATTTGGCTACTACCTGTCCATGTAAGGTTTGTACTCTCGACTGCGGAGAGCTCAAACATAAGTTTACAAGTAGCGATAGGTATACCTAACCTAGAAAACCTTTCAGGTAAAAGAGTTTTTTTTATATAGAAATAAATAGAAAGGAAATCCAAAAAGGAAAGGAAATCCAAATCCCAGAGCATTCAGACTCGGTAACGTTCCAATGTACTACCAGGCAAAAATCCTCATTTTGGTGTAGAGGCTGGAGAATGGGTGGCGTATGTAAAAGAGGTAATGCGGTTCCTTTTTTGGCGAGGTCATCAGTCCTACAGTTCGCTGGAATATCTCTATGCCCCGGCACCCAACCGAGGTGAATGTTGAAATGCTCGGCCATCTCCTCAAGAGATGAACGGCAGTCAAGGGTAACGCTGGAGTTTGAAGAGACTGAGCCCAGAGACTTTATCTCGGCTTGACTGTCCGAGAAGATACGGATGTCCTTAGTGAATATTACAATTCTCTCCAGCCACGACATGACTTCTTTAATCGCCTTGATTTCCGCCTGGAACACGCTACATTGATCAGGAAGACGAAAAGAGAGACTAATATTTAGTCTTTCTTAGAAAACACCCCCCACCTATCCATCACTAGTTTGTACTAGGTGTAGAAGTGGATCGATTTATCCTCCGTGTATGCATCATCCTCCCAGAATAATCTGGTGGGGATAGTGATTCGGAAATTCTTCCCGAACTGTAATTGGGGTATGGTGTAGTCTTTGTTTCTTGGTGGTGACCCAAACGAGTCCAGAATGATAGAGTGGCCAATATTCTTATTGATCCACTGTGAGGTAGCTTTGAAGCGGCCGGCGGAACAGGCAGCTGTTGAAGTAAAATGTCCAGTGCAGCTGATACACAGACCAACTGTATACGCTGGACCTTTCTCCGCTCCGCAGTCCACCGGACAACCACCCCGTATGTCAGCACCGGTCTGACTACCGATACGTATAGCCAGTGAGAGGTGCGGGGTTGTAGGCCCTATTTATTGCCAATGGCTTTATTGCAAGAGAAAAGGGCTATTGTAGCTTTTATGACTCTGTCTTGTAAACTGGGTTTCCAGCTTAACTTCCTATCAAATATTAGACCCAAGAATTTAGCTTCATCGAAAAAGGTTAAGCTTGTACAGTAAATAGAGGGTGGGTCAATATGGGGGATTTTATATTTTCTGGAAAAGAGGACAAGTTCGGTTTTGTGGGGGGTTAATACCCAGACCGCAGCGATCTTGTTAGCTTGTTAAGAACGTTTTGTAGGAGTTCCTTTAAAGTGATAATGTGTTTTCCAGAGACGGCAATAGCAACGTCATCCGCATAGGCAATCAATCACCATGCATGCAGCCCTCCCCAATTCACCAAGCGAGCCATCCGCATTCAGTTCTGTTAGTGCATTTGTGATTGCAGATGTGTTTACTTTGTTGAAGGCGAATTCTATATCTAGGGAAGCAACCATAGTGTACTCCTTATGATGAAGGGAGTAATCGATGTTGCATACCGAAGAGTGAAGCAAGTTGGGCCGCAGACAGAAGTTGCGGGTTTATATTCGTTAAACTCCTTGAGTTGCCATTTTATGTTGCGGAAGTAAAGCGAATTCCCCGGAAATGATCGTTTTCCATTTGGGTTCTATAAAAACTGCGGCCCAGAATAAACGATAATAAATTTTCATCTTATTCAATATTGATTGCTTTTAAATGTTAAAAAAGACATAGAAACGTTAGTAGTAGTAGTAAGAAGATTAACAGTTATAATGTTTTTTATAAAACAAACTACGACGAGGACTTTGTAGAACTTCCCCAAAGAAGAAATACTATAGCTCTGAAAAACTATGCTTACATCGTGGACGAATAAAAATTGCTGAAGCAAAATACCAATACTTACAGGTCCTTCCCTCCAGTATTCTTCCAAACATAGGTTAGGTTACTGGGTTGACGGGGCAAGAGAGTCCTGCTCCCGTCACACTTAGGTCTATGTAGACCATTTGTGATACCCTGGAGGTTATGATTCCCTTACTTGGGACCAATGAAAAACCTATGAAGAACCTAGCGGGCTTACAAGCCAACCCGATGCGATGATGAACTTACGCAAGTCGTTTACAGACTTGCCGGAGAGTTCTTCTGGAAGAAATATCTGCCAAGGACATTGTTTCTTATGTGACAGAGTGCAGGACAGTGACAGAGGAAATGAGGGGTATCCTCATTCACCTCCTCGTCCCCGCAACCTCTGCAGAGTTCGTCTGTGCTGAGTTTCAATTTCTTTGCATGGTAGCCCAGCATGTTGTGTCCGGTGATAACACCTGTGAGAGAGGACAAAGATCTTTTGTTCATTTGAAGGATTCTCTCGGTCTTTCGTTTGTCATATAGTGGCCACATTTTCCTGGTATTGACACAGGAGTCAAGGGCACTCCATCTTTCGTTAGCTGTCATCAGCGTTTTATCACCAATCACCTGTTTGAGGTAACAGGGTGGGGTTTTTACCGTTGTGTCAGCCTCTCTTAATTCAAGGGAGGATCCTTTTCTTGCCAGTTCATCGGCTCTTTCATTTCCCGGGACACCACTGTGTCCGAGGATCCAGCAGAGTCTTACACTGTGCTGTGCGCCAAGAGCCCGCAGCTCTTCGCGACAGCGACTTACAAGCTTCGATTTTATTTCTGTGGCGGAAATCGATTTTATTGCCGCTTGGCTGTCAATGAAGAAGGTAATATCAGCTTGTGGTATTGCCGTCATTGCAACTTGTTTAGCGGCTGCTGCCACCGCCAGAACCTCAGCTTGGAAGACGCTGCTGTAGTCGGGAAATCTGATCGAGCCAGACATTCCGAGTGTTTCGGAATAGAAACCCGCGCCAACGCCAGTATCCATCTTGGAGCCATCTGTGTAGATGGTGATCGTTGTTGCACGGACTGGTATTTGATTCTCATGCCATTCTTCCGTGCAGGGAAGAGAGACAGTAAATGGTCTTGTAAAGTCTAGTTTGGGAGTAATGTAGTCTGTGCATACATTATCACCCGTGAATTTCTTTAGAATCCGCGCATGTCCTGTTGTACTGGGTTTCCAGTTTTCCGTTTGGCTTAGCCGCAAGGCATTTCTTCCAAACATAATCATCTTTAATATTTATTGTGATTCCGAAGAAACCTGCCCGCTTCCTGTTTGCAAACTTACTAGGTGTCTAATTAATAATGCAAGCAATAGGAGTTTCGGTCTTCCTTGTCGTCTCGAAACTGAGAGCCGCGAGCATTATTGCCCATTTGATCGATATGGCTGAGCCGATGTTGTCGACGTGTTTTAGCTTTTCGGACTAGCTCCACATCTGGGTACAGCTCATAGAGTTAACGGTTGTATCTTCTCCTCCATTCACCCTTCTAGCTCAGAAGACCAAATATCCAACGGAATATTTTTCTCTCAAAAGAACATATACTGCCTGTCGTCCAACACTCGGCGCCATGAAGCAGAACCGGCAGTATCAGTGCTTTGTAGAGCTTACACTTGGTCTTCCGGGTTAGGAATTTTAAACCCATTTGTTTTGCCAAACCGAAATTGAAACGGTTTCGTGGAGTTGATGTTTACTCCGAATTGCTGCTATTAACACTAACGTTTTGTCCAAGTCGGTGGACAGATATTAGTTTGTTGGTCGAAAGCAAGTACTTTTTTATGTCCTCGATGACTTCAAGGCAAACCAATTTTCCCTATTCTTCAATCGCCATGAAAGCCTCTAAAACGCAATGCTGAGATCAGCCGATGATGTCGATATCGTCCGGGTATACCAGTTGTTAAACGGACCTGTTGAAGTGCCCTGCCTGAGCACTATCTGCTCCAGATTGAAGAACTCACATGACAGCGCATCTTCTTGCTGGAATCAGGTTCAGGTTTGGAATAGGTCGGAAGAGCTGTTTCCATTCTGCACATTGCACCGCGTGTTTCCCAGCGTCCACATGCGTAATTAAGTAAACCGGATTGTGTATATGTGGGATATAAGCATTTAAGCAGGCTGGAATGATTTAATGGATATAGATCGAAGGATTTAAAGTTATGGTTTTTATCCATTTGGACCTTTAAATTTTGAATAGCTTATTTATGCTGGAAATGAATTAATTGTCTTTTAAAAATCTTATTGTGAAAATTAAAATTGTAAGAATATAACCTCAAAATCTCGTACAACATGCTACGATTTTTTTTCTCGCAACGAGAACTGTTCTAGGAAAGAGGAGCTTTACTAATTTTGACTTTAGGTTTGAATTCTGCGACTAACAACTTTCTTTTTAAAGCTTGCTATACGACCTTTTTCGTTGTGTGTTGTTTTTTTTGGCTGCCTCAATTTAAAATGCAGAAATAATTAACACTGAATTAATTAACACTCTGCTAAGTACTATAAGGCTGGCTCGCCGAGGCGTCGACCTCTAAGATATTTTGAACCGTAAAAACCAGAAAATATTTAGGCTAATAGAATTCCTACTACCAGCAGAGATTTTCTTTATATCGTCGGAACTCAGTTGTTCCCTGAAGGAGATCTTCCTTCTAGTTTTGTAGTACTGAGGGCTGAACAATCATATAATATGAGGTCAGCTGTTTCGTCATCTTCAAGACGCAGCCGGACTCTAGAGAACCGCGGTGACCAATAAGATAACTTAAAGGGCGCATCTTGCTACCTATGACCTGGGATGTTCTCTCAATAAGTGAAGCATTTTATATGCTCTCAATTTTTTAGCTGCAGTTGCTTCCGGGAACTATGAATGGAGTTTCTGAGTCCTTTCTGACCAGTTCGTCTGCATTTTGATTTCCTTCAAAATCCTCACGGCCCTGAACCCACCAAAGTTTTATCTTATTACTCAAAGAACAGTGCATTACTGGTCTGCATGCAGTAAGCGGTGTGTTGTAGTCCATTGGACAAATCCACTTTCGCAATCGTACAGTGGCAAGAGTAGGCCGTGTACATCAAGATTTTTCCGCGCAACTATCGTTCTGAAGATACGCTGGCAAAACCACTGCCCGTAAGTTTTTCGTCCTATCATATTTTTCAGGGCTTTTTCCGAGACGAAGTCAAATTGTGTGTGTTCAGCCGTTCGCTTAAAAAAGCGAATATTCTTCTTCCCTCCTCCTACCTACCGTCCACTTGCGCTACGTCCCTTCTTACCGCTTTTTTCTTCTTCTTCTTTTTTAATTTTCAAAATAAGATAAACCGCCAGCTTATGAAATATGTTGGATACCGAAAAATTTTCAATGACCAGCAGTACGGTTTTCGCAAAAACATGACCGAAGCTGGTGATTTGATGACATATCTAACCGACAGGTGGAACCAATTTCTTCACCATTGTGAAGAAGATACAATCGGTGTGCTTGATATCTTTTTTAAGTGATGTAAAATCAAATAATCTTGTTATTTTGGGCGATTTTAATTTGGACTTTCTAAGTAGTTTTCCTGTGGTAGATGTATACATTGCACTTATGGCAGAGCATGGGTTAACTTCTTTAATAAATGAGACTACAACACCGGTTGCTGGTTCTTGTATTGACCATGTATTTGCACGGTTCCTAAGAATTTCTGCCAATACTTGCTCTGGTATCGACTTTGAACTTCAAATATCTGATCACTGTATGACTGGTTTAATTTTGAATGGACTAGAAAGTAGAAAGTAATGCGGCATCTGAGTTGCGTAAAATGAACTATCCACTGTTAATAATTTTCTACGTTTCGAAAATTGGGAAGAGGTGTATGCTCATGTAAACGTTTCTAAGGCTTACAACATATTTTTAAAGCAGCAAGCTACTTCACTGTTCCCAGAAAATCGGCATTGAGGCTTAAGCCTTGGATAACCAGTGTTCTTCTTAGGAAAATTAGACAAAAGCACAAATTGCGTAAAAAATGCCGAAAACATCCATGGAATACTGGCTTAAAGAGTCAAAATATAGACAGTGAAGTACGGAAATGTCGTGAAAATTACTACCCTAATCGGATAAGGGCTGCACAGGGAAATGTTAAACATGAATGGAAGGTGGTTAATGACATAATTAATCGAAATATAAGAAAGCAAAATACTACTATTATGTTAAAAAACGGTAACATTAATATTTCAGAACCTACTGAGGTAGGATATACAGGATATAGAAAGAGATAGTCTAAAAGTATGTAATTGTTATTGTCCTGAACCCAGACCATACAATAGTTTTGTAAGAAATAGCTTCTTCTTTGAACTAATTTCTGCGTCTGAGATTTTAAAGACTATTCATTTTTTAAATTTCTCTTACTCCTGTGGTAACGATTGTATTTCAAATGCTATGCTAAAAAAAATATTTCTTACAATAATGTGGATATTTTGGAATATCTCTTCAACCTGAGTGTCCTGTCTGGTAGTTTTCCGGATGATTTAAAATACGGCATTGTTATTCCTCTATTTAAAAAGGAAGCAGAAATGGCAAAAAGAACTATAGACCGATAACATTATTGCCTTCGATTTCCAAAGTCTTTGAGAAGTGCATTAAAAAAAGAGTTTTGGATTATCTCAACAAAATACATTTTTTAGTCCAATGCAGTATGGGTTTAGAGCTGGGCTATCAACTGAAGACGCACTATTAGATTTCTGTTGCATCATACAGAAAGGATTAGATGAAAAAAGATCGTGTGCCGGGCTCTTTGTTAATATAACAAAGGCGTTCGATATGGTCGATCACAAAATTCTATTAAACAAGCTGTTTAAAGTGGGTTTTCGTGGCTCAATACATAGTTGGTTTACATCCTATCTGAAAGACAGAATTCAAATTGTAAAGATCGAAGCTGAACTAAGTAACTCTACGGTAATAAATCTTGGTGTTCCTCAAGGTTCAGTTCTTGGACCTATCTTACTCGTATTTCTTATTTATATCAACTCTCTATTTAGCCAACCATTCGTAGGAAGGGTCAGAGCATTTGCTGATGATCTTGGTATTGCATACAATTCCGTCAATCCTTTAAATCTAGTGGCTGATATAAATAATGATCTTGAATTACTAAGAATCTGGTTTGCTGAACATAAGCTATTAGTAAGCGACAAAACAAAACTTATGTTTTTCAGTCTTGTTAACCAGGAGTATCCGGATATAGAGTTCATATTCCATGCTTCTAGATGTGCAAGATACAACCCGTTTAATAGTTCGTTTTCTGTTCCATGTTCCAAAGTATCTTTCGACGTTTGTGTTCACTGTCATGGTAATTGCTTTAAAATTGAAAACGTAAACGATTTTAAGTATCTAGGTGTCATAATTGACCGGAATTTGAGTTGGTCTAATCAAATCCAAAGTTTGAAGCAATATCTGCTCTCCACTATTCGTTGTTTTTACCGTCTGCAGAAGTTCTGTCATTTTAATGTTCTAAAAAGAATATATTATGGGATATTTCATTCGAAATTACAGTACGGTATAAGCTGTTGGGGAAGTGACTATCTGAGTTAAATTCAGCCTCTGATTGTACTTCAGAAGTGTGTTATACGAAAGATCTGCAATTCTTCACGTTTAGCCCACTCAATGGTATTATTTAAACACATGGATATTTTAAGGTCCTAAAGATATTTTTCATTAGAAGTGGTTACTTGCAAAGTCCGAACTATGGCGCTTATAGCTTGAGGAGCCGTCATCAACCTCTTGAATTCATTCCACCCTTTTGTACCACTTGCTATAGAAACTCATATTCAATTCTTTCTTACAAATTGTTCAATGATCTTCCTGAAGATATACGGATCATAGCAAATTTACTTACGTTTATGAAAACAGAAAACAGCTTCTTGGCTTTAATCATACTGAAATTGAAATTTTGCTGCACTACATCGTGTAATATTTTATCTTTTGTTGCAATACTTTTTGTTTTTGTTATTAGTTTTATTATAAGTAATAATTTAATCTTTGTTCTTGTATATTAAGATTGTTGTTCTTATATTAATTTGTTCACCCCACCATTAATAGTTTTATATAAAGTGATATTTGCCTCTATTAATGTTAATTAATACAAAATGTCACTAACTATTCTCAAAACTTTGCTGCAATATTAAATATTTTGAATTTTATGAATTGTAATATGAGGATAATGAAATAAATAAATAAAAAAAAATATTTCAAATATATTTGACTGAGTTTGGCATCAAGCTCATCTGTCGAAAATATGTGCATATGGATCCGGTGACACTCTTCTTCAATGGACAAGAAACCATTTTTCGGACCGGTCAATTCAAATTGTTTTGAACAGCTTCAAGTCTGTTACTCACCAAGTGCTGGTGTTCCCCATATCTCTATTTATCTCCTACTCTCGTTTCCATTTTTATAAATGATATTCTCTCTGTTATTTCTAATCCAATCCATTTCTTCGCTGATGACAGAACCCTCAGCTTCTTATATTCGTTTCCTGAATCATGCCCCTAACGAACTGAAACGGAAACGTATGTTAACATCATTAAATTCCAATCTTGATAGCAAAGCTCAGTACGGTGCCCTTGCAACCAATAGAGTGAAATGTTATCCTTTAAAACTCAATGCTGACTTCAATCAGTTAAGGAAAACCCAACCACTCTGCCATTATCCGTGAATAATATTTGGATCAGACTCCTTTTTCTGTTGGTCTATTTCCATTAATTTTTCTAGAAAAACCATTGCCTCCCATTGCAGGTAAGCACACTACGCAATTCGTCATTGAAGTCACAAGTTTCAACGTCCCCATTGAATGGAGAACATTTCTTATGGGAGCTATTGGTTACTCAACTTTTTTTTCTTTTGAAATCAGATCAGAAGTGGTTGCTCGAAAACGTTCGAATCTCCATTGAAATTTATTTAAAAATGATTTGTGTGATTTGATTGAAGTTTTTATTTGTCCATTTTCTTCTTTTTTTTAAATATTTATATATTTTTCGTCAATTCTTTTTATTCAGTGTTCGACAATATTTTGACCCTGTTTTCTTTCAAATTTACTTTTTTAGTCAGCGTGTTGAATTTCGTTTTTCGATTTGACAAACTTCTAAGTGCAGAGATGAAATTCAACTCCTTTCTTTTTCTCCCCTTAATGATGGTCAGGCTA
Source organism: Portevinia maculata (assembly GCA_949715645.1). Classification (NCBI taxonomy): domain Eukaryota; kingdom Metazoa; phylum Arthropoda; class Insecta; order Diptera; family Syrphidae; genus Portevinia; species Portevinia maculata. The sequence continues at coordinate 70,641,680 of OX454527.1, forward strand.
TGTTGAGGATTAAAGCGATCATAGCCCTCCCATTTAACTGCATCCCTACTGGTTCGACGTCAACAAATAACGGAAGGCCTCCCGATGTTAAGTCACTTACTCGCTGAGGCCAATCAAATGCTGGTGTTGCTTCATTTGTGTGATCCAGAAGTTTTTTACGCCTGCCTCTCTTTCGCGTTTGTATGGAAACGTTGACTGATATTGCCTTTTTGACAGGGTTCGTAAGATCTCTCATTTGAACATGACATTACCAACTGATCCGGTCGCGCTCCTGCCGTTAATTTGCCGCATACAAATTATGTTTTTCTTACTTGATATGGACTATGTCCAAAATGAAACACGTAATTACTTTGACGTCTAACAGAAGACTAACTTTATTTCTCGCACCACCAAATAACCTGAACATGAGAATACTTATTTTACATTTTTTTGTGTGGATCTTAATACATAGATAATATGGATAGCTACAACCTGATATGAGAAACTTACTCGTATTTTAAAATGATTATTAAGGGTCTAGACAATTTAAACAGATATCTACAACTTGAAATGTGAAGCATGGGAACAGTGGTTTGCATCTATTAGATAAACTGAAATGCGAAGCATGGGAACAGTGATTGTTAAGCATTTACATGGTTTATTTTTACTACAAAAATAAAACGAGAAAAATGATTCCCGTGTTAACTTACATCTTTCCTTTAGCTTCTATCTCAGTAGGCCTATAAAAACACTTCAATTTAAGGAGTTTAAGAACATACGAGTAGATATACAAAATCTCGAGGTTGATATGAGAAGGATTGATTGGGAAAGAGTGTACTCTTCGGAACTACCAGAAAAACAAGTAGAGTTCCTTCAGAGCTATTTATGTGGTTTGGTAGATGCCCACGTTCCTTTGAAAACCGTAAGCGTCAAATATGGTGAATTCGTGAAATACGAATAAAGTTAGACCAACGGAATCTGGCCTTCAAAAAATGGAGGCGTTTCAGGATACCTGCTGATTTTCAAGAGTATCGTCGATTACGGAATACAATTGTTCATCTCATTCGTGCAGCGAGAGTAAGTTGGTATCAGCGTCGTCTAAACCTTTCTTTGAGCGGCCGTAAACTGTGGAAAAACCTAAAGGAAATTGTTAACAAACGAGTTAACTTAGAAAGCAAGGATGCTAATTGCAATGAGATCAACAGCAGCTTTATTTCATCAATTCCACAAAGAAACAATATACCTCAAAACCTCTCTGGTGAAGAGTACACAGCGTTGTACACTGGTCCTGCATTTGGCTTTTCTAGAGTGAGCCCCGAGGAGGTTGTTAAAAGCTTCATATCTTTGAAGTCAAATGCTACCGGATTTGATAATTTAGATCTATTATTCCTTAAAGCAATCTTACCTCTCATATTGCCGTATCTCACACACATATTTAATAATATTCTGACCAAAAGCATTTTCCCGTCATAATGGAAATTCTCTAAAATCATCCCAATTCCTAAAAAATAGTGGGCATACTGAATTTTGTCCCATCTCAATACTATCCTTTTTATCGAAAGACCTTCAAAAACTTATGCAAGAGCAACTCACAGCTTTTCTCAATCTAAATAGACTTATTGCATCTAAACAGTAAGGTTTTCGTCAAGGTCATAGTAGTACAACGGCTCTATACTCTATCCAACAAAAATTGTCAGTACAGGGAAGTTAGGATGTTTGTCTCTCAGTCTGGTTGCAATGACTTACATAAATCGGTCCCTCTTTAAAGCTCTCACAGGGTTGCCGTAGTGTGTATGATAATTCGCCATAACTCAGAGAGCAATTCTATTAGGGTTACCATCTTCCAATTTAAAATAAAAATATTGCGGAACGACATAAATTCCGTTTATCTTTTTTGGTAAGATAACAATATTTTTTTAAGAGTATCTCCAGTAGTCTACTTTATCTTTATATTCCCTTTAATGTAACAATTTTTTGCCAAATTTTACTTTCAAATATTATTCTTCTCATGACTTATTCCGTCGCTTCGAGCTACTTCTCATACTTCTGCCCTATACACAACTACAATGCTTGCGAGTGCAAGCGCAGCTAACGACACCAGGGGGTTCACTGGCAGTAGCATGAATACGAATTTGTACAATATGATTCGAATTTTACAGACTCAAAATAATGGATTAAAGATATGTCATTTAAACGCGCAAAGTCTGACCAATAAATTAGGGGGGTTTAGATACCTGTTCGTGGGGTCTAAGATAGACATCGTTTCTGTGTCCGAAACCTGGTTTCAGCCAGACATAGGTGACGATTTCTATAGTTTGAAGGGTTTCAAGCTTTTTCGAGCTGATAGGAAGTTTACTTCTGGTGGTGGCACCGCTCTTTATGTGCGTGAGGGGATTAGTTGTAGGTTGGTATGTAAATCCAATAATTATTGTCCTCTGGAATATGTCTTTGCGGGTATCATTTGTAACACGGAAAATATCTTGGTTGGATCAGTCTACAGGCCATATAAACACATCAGCACGTTACCTTTGATCACGACTTTGGAGTCGATTTCTTGTTGCACACTTTACTGTGTGGTGATTTCAACTGCAATCTCCTGGATAAACATTTGGCTGCAAACTTTCTAAGCCTATTCAAGGCACTCAATCTGAGTCCCGTTAACCACTCCACCCCCACCCACTTTACTAATGAGTCTAGCTCACTATTAGACCTTTATCATGCTAGCGATGTTGGCAGGGTTATGCTTTACACACAGCTTCTTGCACCCGGTTTCTCCAAGTATGATTTAATTTTTCTAAGACTGGATATAGCTTGTCGGGTTGATCAGCGAAGTTTCAAATATAGAAACTATACAAATTTAAACACATCCGAACTGGTACGCGACCTTAATTGCATAGACTGGAATTCAATATACCTCATGGAAAATGTAAACGAACAAATTTGTTTTTTACGACATAACGTCAATCAACTTTTTGACATCCATGTTCCTTTAAAAACCCGTCTCATTAAGCATACGTCCCCACCTAGGCTGAATGGCGACATCTCTGCTCTAATGTTGAAACGAGATGCCGCTTACAGTCAATAGAGACGGTTCAAATTGGAGCACTTCCACAAATATTATTGCAGACTTCGTAATCAAGTCGTCGCATTGATCAGAACAACAAAAAGGCGTTTTTTACGGTATTATTACGCAAAATATTTTTCAGCTTAATTTTACTAACATGCAAGTCAATCACATGATCATTTATATTATAGATTCTACTCATGCGACTAATAGGCTCATGCCTCCCATAATTCGTTCTATGATGGGGGCTAAACAATAAATCAACACTACGTAAATTATGGGCACCACACCGAAAATTAAAGCCAATAGACGACAGCAAGTCAGGTGCATCTATTTGACCGGATATAAGCTGCTGTAAAAAAATGATATCGCTATTAAGCCTTCGTTGAGAAAGGGGTAACATTTGAAGAAGCTTAATACGCTGACTGTAAGGAGGAAGGTTAAAAGGATCATCCCATGGAAGTCCTCTAAGTGCAAATCGAAGAAATTTACGTTGAATGGCCTCTATTCGATTTGAATGAATGTTGTAGAACGGCGTCCAAACTTGTGAAGCATACTCTAGAATTGGACGGACAAAACAATTGTACAATGACATAGTAACGTATGGGTCATTAAAACCAACGACCATACCACGTCGAGTTAATCGGTTCTCATCAGATCACCGTAATTAAACGACGTTGGGCGCGGTTAGTACGTAGATGGGGGACCGTTTGAGAACAACCGCGTGTCGTTGGCCAGTCCCATCTACAGAGTTGAGGTAGATAATTATACGTGGTATCACAATGGACCTAAATTGGTCTAAGTGTGTCGGCTTCTGCCGACAGCCACATAAACCTAACCTAACCATGGGTCATTAAATTCTTTCGCCCAAATTTTTACGAAGCCCAGCATAGAATTGGATTTATTAACAATAAAATTGATATGCTTGGCAAAAACCAGTTTGGGATCGAAATAAACCCCAAGATCCTTAAAATTATCAACATTAACAAGAATAGTTGAGACAAAGAATATTGAAAGGTGGAAGGTATATTCTTTCTAGAGAAGGTCATATGTTGACATTTAGTAGGGTTCAGGGATAAACCGTTTTTATCACACCAATTGGCGAAGCTATTACTGTCAGATTGAAGAAAAATACTATCTTGCTGACTAGGGATAGATTTAAATATTTTCATATCATCAGCGTAGATCAGGATATTACTGTGATTTATACATGCTTTAACATCACTAATGGCTAGTATAAATAGAATTGGTCCAAGGTGACTACCTTGGGGAACTCCAGACTCAGCGGTAAAAGATAGAGATAGCGATCCTCTAAATTTGACTTGATAAACCCTTGATCTAAGGTATGAATTAACCGATTTTATGAAACTTGGTGGGAAACCAAAAGCCCTGAGCTTAAACTCGATTATTTCATGGGACAGCTGGTCGAAAGCTTTAGAGAAGTCAGTGTATATGCAATCCATTTCGTCCTTATTCTCTAAGGCATTAGAACAATCATGCAAGAAACTTAACAGATTAGTGACAGTGGATCTGTTTCTTACAAATCCATGCTGTTCATTACAAATTCCTATATACATTCCTATACATATAATTCAATAATTCAATATGAACATTAAATGTTAATAATATATTAAATTGCGACAAAGAAATATTAACTTTTCGCAAACAATTTGTTCAAAAAGCTTAGGAATACACGAAAGCTTTGAAATAGGCTCACCACGTTCGCCTTTTTTAAATACAGGTGTGATAAAGGCACTTTTCTATAGATAAGGGAATTTACCAGTACTAATGGACAATTCAAACAGATATTTAAGATATGGAGCAATTGCATGACTACATTTTTTAAGAACGATCGGTGCAATGGCAGCAGGACCTGATGAATAATCATTCTTCAGAGAAGAAATAAATTTTAAAATTGTTTCCAAGTCAAATGAGAAGCTACTAAAACTTATTTGGGAACAACTAGTTAGATAACTAAAAAATTGCTCATCTATGTGAAGAGGGGTCACCCTAAACGACTTACTGAAATAATCTGCAAACATATTGCTTGCATCTAGCGAATCAGCAGTTGTAGAGCTATTGTAAGTAAGTTTCGATGGATAACCATCGGTTTTTTTCTTAGAATTAACAAATCCCCAAAAAAGTTTGGGGTCCAATTTTAGATAGCATTCCATTTTACTTATGTAGTCAATATATAAGTTGCAGGATAAAGATTTGAATTCATTGAATAATGTGAAATAGAGTTCAAGATCTGAGTGGCAGAGACTTTTTAAATAGTTCTTCCAAGCCCTATTACGTCTGTTTCGTATCGATTTGAGCTCTTTGGTATACCAGGGATGGGACGTTTTCATATTCCTAGACGATTTGACAGGAATCACTTTTTTCATGCAGTTATCCATCAAAGAATAAAAAGCACCGACTGCATCTTCAATATTAGATAACGCAGTAAGATTAAAATTAAGGCTATTAATTTCATCGGAAAGCCTTTGAAAATTTGCTTTCCGAAAGTCAAAAGATTGCGAACGGTCATACGAATTACTGTTTTCGTACAGATGTGCGCCCAGTTCAATAAATACATCCAAGGGTGGATGATTGTCATCTATGTTAGTTATACTGAAGTGGGATTCCAGAACAACAGTACTAACAGAGTCAGAAGAGAAAACTAGATCGAGGGTTCGATTTTTGAAATTTTTTATACAGCTTGTTTGCTGTAAGTCAAGAGACAAAATGTTGTCCAATAAAGCGAGCTCTTGTTGGGCAAAGTCAAAGGATGGAATGAGATGAGAATTATCCTCAGAAGGTAGAAGCTACCCATCCAATATGTGGCAGATTGAAGTCGCCTATAAGTACGAGTAAAACAGTGCTGTCACAACAAGATATGTCAAAAATGTGGTCAAGTGCGATAGAAAGTTCAGAATACAAAGAACATAGACGAGACGATGTACGCATTAACAACATATAAATATTTGTTCTTAAGTGTAATTTTTACACAGATAATTTCGACATTTAGTGGAAATGGAAAGTCAATTTTTCGTGACTCAAAGTTGGAACGAACAGCAGTCAGGACACCTCCTCCAAGCGCTTTCAGGTCATTTTTATGACGGTCGTTTCTGAATACGGAGAACTCATGATTGAAGAGTTCCGTGTCTAAAATTCCGGCATTATGCCATGTTTCCGTCAAGGAGAAGATATCATGAGAGAGGGCTTGGGAGTTTAAATATATTTCAGCGGTTTTTGTGCGGAGTCCCCTTACATTTTGATAGTAGAGGGACAGCCTATTGGGTTTTTTAACACGGACGGCCAGTCTTTCCTACGACTTTTAGTCGATGTAAATTCTTTTACTGACGTATTTTGAGGCCATGCAGTGTTATTGCACAGTATTTCGAAATATTCTGAAGGGGCAACAATTTTGAATGACGCAACGAACCCATCAGCCTTGCTGATTTTGGTGCATTTTACTACGAACATAAAGTTGGTCCATTGGTTTCTGGAAAAAAGTTATGGAAAAACCTGCGAGAAATCGGTATTGGGAAGCAATCTATGAAGTCTGATAACATCGATTGTGATGCTCTCAACAAAAAGTTCACCTCCACGCCACAATCCTTTGACGTTGCTACACCTGTTGATTCCCCTATTGAAGAGGAATCAACAGGTGTCAGCTGTTCTCTGAGCTTTATAAGAATACGTGAAGAAGACATAGTTGAAGCAATATTATCTATCAAATTGAATGCTACTGGCCTCGACCTAATGGAACCTAAGTTCGTTAAGTTATTGCTTCCTCATATACTGCGCTTTATAGCTTATATATTCAATAGTATCCTGACTACATCCGAGTTTCCTTCAGAATGGAAGAAGGCTAAAATTATTCCCGTTCTTAAAAAGCAAACGGGTACTGCTACGGAGTTTCGACCCATTGCTAGCCTCCCGTTTCTATCAAAGGTGTTTGAAAAAACCATTATGAAGCAGATACAATCATATCTTTCTATTAACAACCTGTTAACCACTTGTCAGTGTGGTTTTAGACCTAAGCGCAGCTGCAAATCTGCCCCACTTTTTGTTACGGACGAAATAAGAACCGCAATGGACAAGGATCACATTACTCTTCTGACGCTTTTAGACTTCTCAAAGGCTTGTGACACTGTTAACCATTCAATTTTATGTAAAAAACTGCGTAATTTCTTTGGGTTTTCTATAGAGTCTTGTAAGTTGATTCTCTCGTACCTTAGCGGAAGGCAACAATGCGTGGGGGCAAATGGTCAATCATCGATCTTTCTCAATGTCTTGAATGGAGTGCCACAGGTATAAATTCTTGGCCCAATTCTCTTCTCACTTTACATAAATGAGCTCCCAAAAGTTGTCAAACATTGTATAATTCATCTTTATGCTGACGATGTGCAGCTTCTGATAAGTCGACCGTTTCGGGAAAAGAATGATGCCCTTGCATTGATGAATGAGGACCTTTCTTCCATTTCTCGCTAGTCTAAGAGAAATCATCTGTGCCTAAATCCTGTCAAATCAACAGCTCTCCCCATCTATCGCAAAATCTTTGATTTATCATTCTTAAGAATCTTGAAAACGATAGAATCGAATATGTTAGCAGTGCTAGAAACCTTGGAATAGTTTTCAATCGTTCCCTCATGGAACGACCACCTAACTAAAGTAATCGGTAAAGTATATGGTAGTCTCCGTGTTCTCCAAGTCACCCGAAGTTTCATCCCATAAAAACCAAACTCCTTCTTGCCAAACCGCTACTACTATGTTATATGGATGTGCGATTTTTTGCAACTTGGACTCTGCGACCAACCGTAAATTAAATGTCGCATATAACAACATTGTCCGTTATGTCTATAATCTCCGTCGCTATGACCACGTTTCCTCTTTTGCTGTTCGCATTTCTGGCTGTAGTCTAGACAATCTATTAAACTTTCGCTCACTAACCTATCTACATGAAATCATTCAAACAAAACAGCCTGATTATTTACACGGTAAGCTGAACTTCCCTCATTCAACAAGGTCTTTTGCTCTTATACTACTTCGACACAATTTTCTTATTACTGAGCGTCAATTTTTCGTCGATGTTATTCGCCTTTGGAACTCCCTGCCCATAAGTATGAGAAGTGTAAAGAGCACAAGAAGATTTAAATGTTTACTTTTCAACTATTTGGCAAATCATTGATAATCTCTATCTATTTATTCAATTTTTGTTTTCCTCTTTTTTCTTTTTTGTCTTTTTTAATGCCTGCTTTCTCTGTTTTTTGTAAATAGCTTAATAAATACATTAAACTCAAATTCTTAAATTATTTAAAGGCTTTCAAAAATGTATAAGACTTTTGTCCTACTCTGTAAGCGATTTTGAAAAAAATAAAAAAAAAAAATAAAAAATAAAAAAAAAAAGACCAACAAAATAAATAAATTTCGTAACACAAAAAAAATCAAAACGAAAAATATATCACTGTAATCCAATAATTCATTATAAATATTGTAAAACATAAAATACTAATTTCTAATATCACTACTCAACTAATCCGATGAGTAATTACTGCTACTGCTCTCGTTATTTAGGTCTATTATTAACCTTTCAACTGCTTCCTCGGCAAAAACGTCCATTTCCCACATATTTGGCTCAACAACCTGTTCAACGTGTTGGACACATCGATGCCATTTTTCCTTGTCAACCCTTGTAAGTGCTGTCGTTAGTACGTCTCTTATTTCAGCCATTTCAAATGGCTTGTATTGGCTTGCTACAAACCTTTTCACTTGAGCCCAAACCAATTCTATTGGATTAAGGCCACAGTGATAAGGCGGCAAGCGAAGCACTTTATGTCCCGCATTTTGAGCCATTTCATCCACGACGTATGTTTCATACTTGCCTTTGTAACGTTTAACGATTTCAAGCAACTCTGCTTTAACCATATCATCCTCGAAACTTATTGCATTAGACCTCAACCACTTTTTTATTTCATCTTTTCTCGTGGAAGTGGATGGTGCTTTATTTCTAATAAAATCCTACCTAACAGGTTTCAATACCTAGAATTTTATTAAAATTTGCCATTCTTATTATACCTCTATCGCCAACTTATTGTATGATTGCATCCCTACCTAACTTGAGATCTTCCTTTTGCGGAACAGGCAAAACAGGCGTCATCATTCATCGGAAAAACAATGACATCATACAAACAGGTACATAATGAGATCAAAGGATGCATTTATGTTTTTCGTTTTATTTAAACAGTTTGCGACATAAGCGACATAAACTCAATCAGCAAGATTTTCTAAAAACATTTCCCAGTCCTTTCCGCTATATGTATATTGTGAAAGGTAGACACAATCAGGCATTTAGAATAGACAATAATATAACCACGACGCAATGTCGTATACCTAAACAGATGGTAAAAAAAACTGCACTTGTGCAGCTGTACAATATAAATACAATCAAATTAAAACCGAATGGCAACATCCCACGTAATAATTCGTTCTCAAAAGCACCTAAACCGAAAGTTCTTTGACAAAATCCATAGAAAAACCCTTAATGATATGCTTCATTGTATCTTCTCGGATAGTCAGGCCGCGATTAAGTCCCTGGACTCAGTCTCTTCAAATTCCTTCATAGCCCAAGACTGCCGATCATCTCTTTCGGAGATGGCAGAGCAGTTCAATATTCACCTCTGTTGGGTGCCGGGGCATAGGGACATCCCAGGTAACTGCAGGGCAGATGATCTCGCCAAAAAAGGAACCACATTACCTCCTTTACCTGATAAAGTTTCCCTAGGTATACCAATCGCTACTTGTAAACTCTTGTTTAGGCTATCCGCAATCGAGAGAACAAACCTTAGGTGGACGAGTAGCAATACATGTCTAGCGACTAAGCGGATCTGGCCAAAGCTGGATCTGCGACGCTCTAAGTGTCTAATCTCATTAAACCGACTGCATATTACCTCCACTATAGGTGTTATCACAGGTCACTGCTTAATAGGCAGGCACGCATCCAGACTCGGTGTGTGCTCAAATGACTTCTGCAGAAGCTGCATGGACGAGGAGGAGGGGGAGACTGTACTTCACCTTCTCTGCACGTGTCCTGCGCTCTCCCATAGAAGAAATCTCCTTCTAGGGGACTTCTTGTTCAATGACACAAGCGACTTAGCCAGCACTGGCGCTAGAAGTCTTTCGCGCTTCATAAGAAGCTCCTACTGGTTCAACGAGCAGTGAGGGTAATCCCCAGATCTGTGTGGTACCACAATGGACCTATCATTGGTCTAAGTGTGTTGGCTTTGGTTGACAGCCACGTCTACCTAACCTAACCTAACCTATGCTTCATTGTAGAGATGGTAATACTCTTCTGATGTGCTTCAGTCACACACACTGCTTATTTTGGTGGATGATAATGGCCAGCGAACACAAGACGATCATGCTCATTCCCATTCGGCTGTGTGGGAGACTGGTTGTGGTGGGTTGTATGCGAATTTTAGGAAAATTACAACAACTATTCCTTGGTATGACAGTGGTTTGGTTTTTATTTCAGTGGCAATTCTTGCGTTTGAGTGCCGTGAGAGTATCTACAGGCACTACTGGTAGAAAAAAAGCTCCTCCATAAGGCCTGTACTGACAATTTTTGTTGGATAAAGTATAGTAGACGTTATCGAAAGAAATACGCTAGATGATAATAAAGTTACCTTCTTAATACTTTAAAAAGATTATTTGAAAGCATTCGAGACCATCGACCACAACATCATGTCTCAAAAGCTATTGCAAATGTATAACTTTTCACCTGAAGCATTGAAGCTCATTTTCTCCTATCTTTCTGGAAGACATCAAGCGGTTGTTGTTGATGATCAGATTTCCGACTTTCTACAGATTTCCTGTGGAGTCCCGCCAATATCAATATTGGGCCCAACTTTCTTCTCAGTTTATGTTAACGAAGTTCCGAAAGTAATTCGCCACTGTGATGCACATATTTTTGCTGATGACCTTCAGATAGTGAAAAGCGGTCCGCTTGGTATGAATGAGGACTGTGTTATCAAGATTAATGAGGAGCTTTCATCTATAAAATTATGGTCTATCAAATGTTGCCTCACCTTAAGCCCCCACAAAACTAATTGCCTTGTAATATCGAAAAGAATCGTAGATATTTCCTGTTTTCCTGCAATTGAACTCGGAAACCGCCAAGTCGAGTTTGTGAATAAAGTCAAGAACCTGGGTGACCCCAATAGTGATACTATTTTAACGACATCAACTTTTCCAATTTCATTGGAAGCTGCTAAGATTATTCCAATCCTTAAACAGAAAGCAACAAGTAGAGTCCCGGCGGAATATCGACCCATCGCAATACTACCATATCTATCCAAAGTCCTAGAAAAATGTGTTCACTATCAGTTGTCCGCCTATCTTCGACAAAACAATCTACTCTACGTATATCAATCGGGCTTTCGGCCACATCATAGTTGTACTTCAGCACTGCTTGATGATATACGGGTAGCTATGGATAAAAGCTACACCACTTTTCTGACTCTACTTGACTTTTCCAAGGCATTTGACACAGTTCACCACGGGCTTCTTGTTGAAAAACTTATGACACAATTCGGGCTCCCATCTTCTGCAGCGACATTTATTCAATCATATCTTACAGGTCGTACGCAAGCCGTCTTTATCAATGATGTCCCATCCGAGTTTTTAGCAACTTCAAATTGTGTCCATCAAGGATCCATCTTAGGCCCACTGCTCTTCTCAATCTTTTTTAATGACCTCCCAACTGTTATCAACTACTCGTCAGTACATATGTATGCAGACGATGTACAACTATACATAAGCAGTGAGCGCGGTCTCATCACTAATTATGCCCATAAGCTCAATCAGGATCTCAAGAATATCCTAACTTGGTCCGAGCGCAATTGTCTAAAGCTAAATCCTGACAAAACCAAATGCATAGTAATTAGCAGAAATTGTACGGATATATCTTGCGTTCCTAGCATCTATCTTGGAAATTTTCCAATTCAATTTGTCCAGAAAGTAAAAATTCTAGGTATTTGGTTCAGCACAACATTGTGTTGGGACAAGCATATTCTGACCGTTATTGGGAAAATCTACGGCTGTCTCAGAAACCTGTCATTTTTGCAAAATTTCACACCGACAACTACAAGGTTGTTGCTGGCTAGAACCCTGCTGGTGCCACTTATTACCTACTGCTGCGAAATCTTTTGTTGTAACAACGCCTTCATAACGCGCAAATTTCAAGTTGCATTTAACAATATTACTCGATATGTTTTTGGATTGAAAAGATACGACCATGTTTCCGCCTATGCTAAAAAGATTCTTGGTTGTACACTAAACAAGTATCTTGAATACTGCACTATCAAGCATCTACATAATATCATAACCACCAAACAGCATCCCTATTTGTATGATAAGCTTCAATTCGCACAATCGCAACGCTCCTCCAATTTGATTCCACCCCGGGTATCATATCAGCTCACGGAACCCCAATTTTTTGTTCACGCCATTCGCCTTTGGGATGCACTTCACCTCAGTTTAAGACGACTAAAGGATGCAAACAATTTTAGTGATCCTTTAAAAAATACTGTGAAAGTAAAATCGATCTCAAAGTGTCTCTTCGAACACCCCACGAACTTGAAGACGAAGTCGATCAATTTATTGACGTCATACAATGCTCAGCCTAGAAAAATACTCCCCATAAACGGAAAATAACCACAAATTGCGAAATAAAATATCCCTTGGAAATCACTCAATTGTTAAAGAAGAAAAGGAGAGCGCGCAAAATATGGCAACAATCTCGCGCTCCACAGGATAAAACCATTCTTAACTACCTTTATAGTAAACTTAAGAGAGAAATTCGAGACTTTAAAAATCGTGAAATTTCTACATATCTTGGAAGCCTAACTGCGGATAAAAGTACAAATTACTCGCTCTGGAAAGCCATGAAAGGCATTAAAAAACCAAAAACGCAAGCGCCACCCATCAGGAAAATCAATGGAGAATGGGCGAAGAGTGACAAGGAAAAAACCGAAATATTTGCCGAACATCTGGAAGAAACATTTAAACAATTTGATGGTCAAGCGTTGCTCGAATTTCCTGTCCTAACCGTGGCACCTGATAATTATTATAGAATAAAAAGTGTATCGCTACCCGAACTGCGCTTCGAAATAGAGAAACTAAAATTAAGCAAAGCTCCTGGATATGACTTAATCACAGGACAGGTTCTTAAAGAGTTACCTAGGAAAGCTTTAATCAAGTTTGCCTATCTTATCAATGCATCGTTCAGGTTATTGTACGTTCCACGACAATGGAAGGTAGCTGAAGTTATAATGGTTCCAAAGCCCGGTAAACCACTAAATGACAAAAAATCGTATAGGCCAATATCGCTCTTACCGATAATGTCGAAGGTATTCGAAAAACTTTTGTTAAACAACAGTAGCCACGTTTGCAGACGATACAGCTATATTAGCGGTCAGTAATACCGTTGAATCAGCAATTAATAAACTCCAACGTTCTATTGACAAAATTTGTGATTGGACAATAACGTCCTGGCGGACCTTAACTCTAGACACCCGTTTCATATCCTTTATCCTCCGCATCCTACTTACATACCGTCAAATAGTAGGGCAAACCCATCAACCCTATACCTCTTTTTGACTAACAAGCCAGAACTTTTCATCCAGCCCAGTGTTATTAATGAGCTCAGTTCAGACCATTTACCAGTGTTGGGTAGCGTCCTTTTAGAACCGGCGCAACACAGAAATCTAGTCCTTGATTTTGAAAATGCAAACTGGAATAGGTTTAAGTACAACGTGAGACAAAAATTGAGGGACTTTAATGAAGATATTACTGATCGATCTGAAATTGACGATGCTGTAGATTTTTTTACTCTGGCGGTTCTGGAAAGCATTGACCAATCAGTGCCAAAAAAGTCAAATCTGGAGACAACGCAAGTTTACTACCATCTCCTATACTAGAACTGATTAAGATAAGAAATATTCTTAGATCAAACTGGATTAGAACTAGAAACTCTATTTACAGTGCTGCAACTACAAGCTCCAGGGTTTAAAGAAAGGGAGTAAACCATTTTAGAACATCGTTAAGATAATTAAAAAGAAAAAGGGTCACATTCCTGCTTTCAGGGATGGAAATTCTATTTTGCTCACAAATACAGAAAAAGCAAATGCATTAGCCCGCGAGTTTTTTTTTAAATCATCATATAACAAACAACATTTCTAGCAGTAATAACACAAATTTTGCAGTTGAGCGTTCTATGGAACTTCTGTATTCAAGTCCAGTAAATGCAGGGGACAACTTTATATCTATTATTGAGATGGAGACGGTAGTGTCAAGCTTGAAAACCATTAAATCTGCTGGTCTAGATCAAATAAAGAACTTGTACCTAAAGAAACTTCCAATTATAGGTATAAAATTTCTTCAATGTCTGTTCAATGGTTGCATCAAACTGGGATATTTTATTAAAGAATGGAAATCAGCAAAAGTTATCCCAGTTTTAAAGCCGGGCAAAAGTGCCACCACAGCTTCTAGCTATAGACCGATAAGCTTGCTAAGTAGCCTGAGCAAATGCTTTGAAAAAATTATAAAATGTCAATTGCTAGCTCATGTATATTCCCGTAATATCCTTTCACCAGAACAGTTTGGTTTTAGGACTCACCACCACACGAGTCAGCAGGTTCATCGAATTACGCATCTCATTAAAAGTAACTTGGACTCGAGAAGAAGTACAGGTATGGTTTTACTTGATGTTGAGAAAGCCTTTGAAACCGTATGGCACAATGGTTTGCTGCACAAACTTATCAGTTTTAATTTCCCGATTTACCTTATCAAAATTATCGAGTCCTTTTTAACTGGGCGTAGTTTTAAAGTGTCAGTTAACAGGGCGTTTTCAGAAAACTACTCCATTGTTGCTGGCGTACCCCAAGGCTCGGTCATTGGTCCAATATTGTTCATCATCTACACCGCTGACTTTCCACAACTTAGAAATTGTGATACCGCTATGTTTGCAGACGATACGTGTATTCTGTCATCAGATGCAATCGGTTCCAACATTGAAACCAATTTGCAATCTGCCTTGAATGCAATTAAAATATATTTCAGTAATTGGAAAATAAAAATAAATGCTTTAAAGACTCAGGCTGTCTTTTTTACCAGAAAAAGAAAAGCCAGTTTATTACCAAGCAACAGACGGCAAATAAGTGGTATTCAGACAGAATGGAAGCAGAGTACAAAGTACCTAGGGGTACATCTCTATAAAACTTTGACCTTCGGGCCACATATACACATACAGCAAATAAAAACGAAGGTAAACATAACAATAAAGACGCTTTATCCGTTCATTAGTCGTAAGTCACAATTGAGCCTTGAAAACAAAATAATCATATTCAAGGTTATCTTCCAGGCGATAATGTTTTATGGATCCCCTGTTTGGGGGAAGTGTGCAAAAAGCCATATTCGTCGGTTGCAAATAACCCAAAACAAACTTCTAAAAATGGCATTTTTTCACCGACGAGCTGCATGCATTGGCAAATATTGAAAAAGTATCAGAAAGAATTTTAAAATTACATGATCGATACAATGGTGCTGATTTCAAATCTAGCTATTTGATTAAGAAAATGTGATATGTAATTTATTTGCTTATTTATTTATTTATTAATTATTTATTTATTATTTATTTTTTTATTTATTTAATTATTATTTATTTATTTATATATTTATTTATTTATTCATTTATTCATTCAATTATTTATTTATTTATTTTATTTATTTATTTATATATTATTTATTTATTTGTTAACCAAATTATTTATTTACTTATTTTTGTTTACATACTCGTATTAATCTATTCATTTGTTAATTTATTTATCTGTCGATTGGTTCATTTGTTAACTGTTTAGTATTTAAATTTTGTTAATTAATTAATCAATTGATACTTTAATTGTTGTCGCAATAGTTTGTAAACATTTTCTTATGAAATCAAGATGTCCTTTTGCACGTGTCCTGCACTCGCCAACATTAGGAAGGCTACATTGGGTGAATACCTTTTCAATGATCTAAACGATGTTAACAACGCCTGCACAGCAAGGATTAGCTCCTTCATTCAGAGGAGCAAATGGTTCCCTGAGTAAGAGGGTGACCCACCCACCTTACACATCGGCAGCACAATGGACCTACTTCTGGTCTAAGTGTATCCTCATCAAGGGCCGGTTTCAACCAACCAACCAACCAAGATGTCCTTGCGTTATTCACCGCCTCCCCTTCTCTCCAGCCTACGTTCATAGGATCTTAAATTGATAAGAAGGTTTTTATAGTAGCTTTTCCTTCTTACATAGTTTAAATAAAAATTCTTTAAAACAGTTATAATTAATATTTCAGTAGTAAGGTAGAGTATACCACATCTCTGTAAATTGTGCAATATAGTCTTTAGAACAATGTAACATTTCCGCTAAAATAAAAATACAAATAAATTGTGATTGGACAAAGACTTGGCGTATTGCTCTCAACGAGGCCAAATCAACGCACGTTAATTTTACTTATAGAAATGTAGACAACTTACCCATTCTCATTGATTTGGTACGAATTCCATACGCAAACGAGGCAAAATATTTGGGAATGACACTCGATGCGAAATTAAAATGGAAACCGCACGTCAAGTAGAAACGCGAAGAGCTCGCCATTCGATGTAAACAAATGCACTGGCTGCTTGGTAAATTTTCCCAACTCAGCATGCAGAACAAGCTGCTTTTATACAAGCAAGTACTAAAACCGGTTTGGGCATACGGTATACAACTTTGGGCTTGTACCAAATCCAGTAATATCAAAATTTTACAAACTTTTCAAAACAAAGTGCTAAGAAAAATAGTAAATGCACCATGGTTTATCAGAAACACTGGTATCCACAGAGACAGACAACAGACACGCCTACACGCTCATTGCAATAACACCATGCTACAAATTCGAGACAATACTAACCTAGTGCGCCGATTACAACGGATAAAACCATTTGAATTAGCGCAATAAGATGTAACCGCGTGCTTATGGCGGTATTAGCATATGTGCCTCCACTGGGAAGCTGCCTGCCAAACGCGTATTTAACACTTTAAATAAAACTACTAGATAGGAATAACCTAGTTGTAGTATGAAGGTTTCGAAGGGAGGTGGTTTTTGTTTTCTTTTCTTAAGTGACAAAGAGTCGCATGTACGATTTTCCACCTACCCCTATTATTAGTCCGAGCCTAGTTCTGGTTCCAAGTCTCGTGCTTTCAACCAGGATAGGTAACTCTATGAATATGAAATATGTTTTAATAGAACATAAAATTGGAACAACCATATCACACTGGCTGTAGGTAAGGCATACGGGGCTCTTCGATCGATTGTTTTGGCCAACTAGGAAATTCATCCCTTTGGATACCAGGAAAATGCTAGCTAAAACCCTTGCAACACCGATTTTGATTTATGGCTGTGAAATCTTCGGCAAGCTCGACAGCGTAAGTCAGAGGCAGCTCAACGTTGCCTTTAACAGTGTGGCTCGTTATATATTTGGTCTAAGCCGGTATGACCACCACATATCATCATTCTCCAAAAGTTATATATGGGATCTCTTTTCAAAACCTTATACAACTTAGATTAGAACTCTAACAATGTTTTTCAATATTTTCCAAACGCAATACCCTTCATACCTTTACGAAAGAATACAGTTCTCGTTGTCTAGAAGATTTTAACCAAATTATAGTTCCCCGTTTTTCATGTCTTACTTCAGAGCGACAGTTTTTTGTTAACCCAACTGGGTTATGGAATACCTTGCCACGCCATGTTCGAAATTCAGATAATTTACTTACCTTTAAGAAAAATGTCTTCTCACACTATCTGATGACATAGCCTTCCCTTTTCGCGGCTTTTGTTTTCTGTTGATCCCAGATAATTGAACTTTTCGCACTTGGGAATCACTCTTCCATTCATATAAATGTCTGGAATAGGTCGGAGTGGATGAAAGAGCGGGCAGCAGTTCAGTTTTTGGACTAATACGATAACCATTCCCTCCAAAACTTCCACCCATACATCAAGTGTTGGTGGCAGGAACGTTTGATCCTCGCTAATAATGGCTCCATCATCAGCAAAGAATAGCTGATGCACTTTGGTGTCCGTCACTTTTCCTTCAAGCAGATAATCAAGGACTGTAAAAAATATAAAGAGACATAAGACGCTTCCCACTTCGGGGGTACACCGATTTTGATTGCGTACTCCTCGGTGACGCCAACGGATCATCTTACTCTTGTCATTACTCCCGCATATGTGATTATCTGTATATAGCTTTATTGAACTCCTCGTTGTCTTAGCGCCACCCATAACAGGCATTCTTCATGTTGTCTGACATCAGCTTGATTGAACGATAATTGTCACAGTCACGCGTATCACCTTTTCCGTTGTACAAAGGAAGAAGAAAACGTTCCCTCCACTGGTAAGGCATTGGATCGCCTCTCATCAGTTTGCAGATGAAATTTTTTGAGAGATGAAACCCAACCTTCCGATGCTATTCAAAAATTCGCAATGCTGGAAAATATTGAATTTAGCTTAAATGATGAATTTCGTTTCGGTGTAAACGTATCCTATCCAACGTACTGTGTGAACGTCTTAAACCGTTTTGCAACACACTTATCGGCACGAAGCAGTGTGGCTTCCGGCCAGGCAGATCGACTATAGACCAAATATTCACACTGAGGCAAATCCTGGAAAAGACCAACGAATTTCAAGTCGAGACACACCACCTATTCATCGACTTGAAAGCCGCGTATGATAGTATACATCGTCAGGAGCTCTATATGACGATGGCCGAATTCGGAATCCCGGCAAAACTGATTCAGATGTATCGCGTGACTCTGGAAAACACGCGGTGCAACGTGCAGTTTGGAAATAGTTCCTCCGAACTATTTCAAACATGCACCGGATTTCGGCAAGGGGACGCGCTATCATTCGATTTCTTCAATCTCGTACTGGAGCAGATAGTGCGCAGGACAGGTGTCAATACGGAAGGCACCATCTTCAACAGGTCCGTTCAGCTGCTGGGTTATGCGGACCATATTGACATCATCGGCCGATCACAGCGCTCCGTGATATAAGCTTTCACGGCGATTGAAGAACAGGCGAAATCTGTTGGCCTTGCAGTAAATGTAGTAAATGAGGACAAGACTAAATACATGCTATCAACAAACAAACAAACATCTGTCCGCCACCTAGGACAAAACGTCACTATTGATACCAACAATTTTGAGGTAGTTAAGGAGTTCATCTACCTCGGAGTAAACATGAACTCCACCGGCGAAGAATTACCCTAAGAAACCACTGCTACTTCGGTTTGGCAAAACAACTGGGTTCAAAACTCCTCGGAGGACGAAATGTATGCTTTTCAAAACCCTTATCTTGCCAGTTCTGCTTTATGGCGCCGAGTGCTGGACGATAAGCAGGAAGGGAGAGGTGATACTGGGCTCCTTCGAAAGAAAAATTCTTCGGCGGATTTGTGGTCCTGTGTGCGAGTAGGGCGAATGGAGGAGAAGATACAACCACAAACTTTATGAGTTGTACCAAGATGTGGATGTAGTCCAAAAAGCCAAAATACGTCGACTACATTGGATCAGCCGCATCAAGCGAATGGACAATAATGCTGCAGCTAAGAGGATCTTCGAATCCCAACCCCCAGTTTCGAGAAGGCAAGGTAGACCGAACCTCCGTTTCAAAGACCAAGCAAGGATGCCAGAGCGCTTGGTCTGGACAACTGGAAGCAGCGTGCCCGAGATCGTAGAGGATGGAAGGCTGCTGTATCTCAGGCAGAGACTCTTCGCTGGTCGGGAGCTCGTTAAGTAAGTAAGTAGTAAACGTACTATTAGACGTGCAACACGAATGTGCAAGTCTCTTTCCCGCTCTATTTTCGTGCCCATTATAATTTCCAAACATTTAAACCCAAAATGCATCGGTTTCTCCGCTCTCATCCTTATACCTACTATGTAACTTTAAACATACCTACATTGAACGGGCACTAAAAATTCTTTCAGTGCGGGTAAGTTTAAAAAAAACTGTCGCGTTTCTTTTACGTCTTGCATTATTCGACAAGTTTTATTTTTAGGGCTTCACTATCAATTCCAAAAGGTTCTTATTCGCCTGAAGTAGAGCAAGAGTATGAAGATCCTCGATGTAGTGCGCATCCCTTTCTTCAATTGTGTCAACAATGACACAACAAATTATAAATGTGATCTCTCATTTCCTTTCCATTTCTCTATTTAATAAAAACAAACTAAGGCCTTATTACTTAAAACAGCTAAAGCCGCAACAAAACCCTGAAACATAACAAAGAAAAGGAAATACAAGGTCCAAGAAAATGAAAAAGCAATTTCACACGTAGCGACGAAAAAAGATGTAAAACAACAAAAAGAAACATAAAAATCCAGCCCCCTCCGTAAGAAAAAATCCGACACAACTATCGTAAAAAACAAAAAATACCTTCAACTTCAACCGCATTCATAGCTAGTGTATCGAGAGGCATTTCCTTGTTTACCTGACCGAAGGCGAAAACCACAATGCGCGTTCATTTATTGGTAATAGCTAGATAATAGCTAGATTCGCCCGATCCCCACCATTTAAGCTGACGTGATGAACCGGCAAACGCACGCCACATATTAAATCTTGCGCGCACATTCCCCGACACAATCTAGACCAACAATGGGGAATACCATCATCAGATGAGAGCCAGAAATCTGATTCGAATGAAAATAAAAAAATCGCTAGTTTGAACAGAAGTGTGTACGGATTTCTCGTGTAGCTGGAATAGATTCCCTACATGCCGCAGATGGATGCTGTGGACGAAAGATTCCCGAAAGTAAGTTGTAATGTGGAGAATCAATCGATCGATAGATACACATGGACGGGGTCTAGGTCGGAACGGTGGAGTGGACCGTGGTACGGCGACTTGATGCGGAATTATTGCGTCTTAGCATCTCTCACGTAGACTCGTATGTGAACGCATAATTATTTCGCGATTCCTCCGTACCAATTATGGGGTGAACTAATTTCAGGAATTTGCAAAAGGAAATAAATAAAAACTTTTGTTATCTATCACGATGGATGTTGCTTATGCGAAATGCGAAAAATATCGCAGAACTTATTGGATATGGAATGAATACTGATGTAGGTACACATCTTGAAATCTGAACACCCTTCCGTGAACTGTAGCTTGTAATAAAGATATTTTTTTTAAAGAAATCCTTTCATGACAAATAATCTAACTTGAAGTTCAAAAACTATAAATTTTTGTATGGTTTCTTCTCTCAGAAAAGGCGATCCAATAACGCTCAGTTAAGACCCCGACATGCTTTCCGATAAGTGTTGTCTTTATTCCTAAATTGTTGGTTTTCAAAAATTCTTGAAAGTTGACAAGTGCACCGTTAGATGGTGAGCATAAGCTGCCTGCCTAGTAAGACGAACAATAGATACGTTTTAAGTAATTATTGCAGTGGTACGTGTTGGACTACTAAGGCTTCAATTCACGCCAGTACCAATTGTATTTGTATTTGTATTTTGCTTTATTTATAATTCAAGTTAACCCGGGCAGTGCTGTAATTATTTTGTTCGATTTTTTTAATGAAACTTTCAGGGATTGTACATTTGAAACGAGTGTTGTTGTTTTTTCTTTGCTGAGGTGAGCTCGGAGCGGGGATTGTGTTGGGTGGTAATTCCTGTGGCGATGGTTCTCCGCAACGGTGACAATGTGATGCATAGGTTTTTCGACGCGAGCTTGGGGATTCCTCTACCACGGTTATGCTGCCCGGAGACCGCAGTAACGGTTGAATGGAAGAACCACCAAACTTTGATTTCTCGAAGAGAAAAAAAAAAAAAAAAAAATCCGAAAAGTTTTTTAAAAGAGAACAATTCGTTTTTTTTTATTTACTAAAAGATATTATAATTGACAAAATGGTTCCAAGGTAAATGGATTATGAAATATAAGCGTGACGCGCTAGGCAAATTGTGTTGACTTCCCAAAGGAGACGGTATTGTGGACAACCTTCGTCAATTGGCGAGCAAACAAAATCGGCAAATTGTTCTGGGCGTGCGTGTCCTTTTATACCAGATGGAAAGGAGCTTTTATAATTAATTTCCTTGTTGACATTAGTTAGTTTCTTATTTTAAAGCTGGAAGAGCTTTTCGAAATTGCATTATTCAAAAGCTTTCGAAATTACGTTAAGTTTCTTATTTAAAAGTAAGGCGTTGCCACATTGAAATTTCTTTAAAAATTTCTTAAAAAAATAAATTGTAAATTATAGGAAAGAAGAAATGAATTCATAAATGTTGGAAAATATAAAAATAGTGATAACAATAGAATAATAATAGAATAATAATAAAATAATAATAGTGATGATGATGATGAGCGGTGGTTTGTTACACATTGGGGTTTTTAAAGCCTAATTATACAATTTTTTGTATTGGACCTGTCCAGGTAACAAAGGTGAGACCATTTTCGAAGAGTAACAGTACGCTAGCACCACTAGGGTCTGTATATTTTTTTTTCTAAAATTAAGTTTTTAGGTAATAATAAAATAAAACTATAAAATTTTCACAAATAAATGTTTTTATTTTTTAATAGACATGAAAGGAAATACTTATGATCGAGTGTGGTACCCTGTGAAACACTTAACACAAAGGCCAACATTACTTTTTATACAGCATGTGCTCATTACACTTTTGCAGTTGTCTCCTGCACAGCGTCTTCTTTTCTCAAGTGAACCTACAAAATGATCGGTTCTATCAAACCGAATATTCTTCATTATACCATCTTCATTTGGTTTTCTCTTTGGGCCAGGTTGAATTGGGGGCTCGCCGTAGTGCGCACAGTAGTAAACCGCAATGGACCTTTTGAACTCCAATTGTGATAAGGGTTTAGTTCCTCTTTGCAATTGCCAGGCATTGTTTACTGCCATATCGATTAGCCATGTGAAAATGGAGCTCCACTATTTTTTTCCTCGGTAAGAGATGGGATGGTTATTTACATTTTGATCTAGGCGATCAACTCCACACATGTATTTGTTATACTCCGTAATTGCACAAGCACATGGCCGAACTATGCCGATTTTTTTTCCAGCTTCTCTTGAATAGCGAGATGCTGTTGAAGTTGGAAGAACCCCATAACACGTCGAGGCAATGCAAACAATAGAGTTGTCAACCCATTTTATTAACTTTATGCCCGTTTCTTGCATTTTTGTGGATTTATACGATCGACGAGGCATTTTTTTCATTTTGTTTTTATGTTCTAAAGGGCAACTTGATGGTATTCGATTTTCCCTTATGGTTCCTGTCGCGTTGTATCCTCTTGCTTTCAAATAAGTGAGGAATGGAAAACCGGTAAATAAGTTATCGAAGTAAAATGCAAACGGAAGACTTCGTATGTCTTCAGGAAAGTCGTCTATCATTGATAAAAGGGGTGCTGAGCATTTACCAACGCGTTCTTCATACTTCGTGTTAGAGCGAGGATTTTTACCTTGATACTCGTAAATCTCAAAATTTACCATATATCCGTATGGAGTACACAGCGACCAAACTTTATAACCAAATCTTATTGGCTTACCTTTTATGAATTGTTTGCATCCATGTCGTCCATAATAAGCGATCATGCTCTCATCGAAGGATAGGTATTGAGTTGGGTGGAAATTTTTAATCATATTCGCCTTTAGGTGATCCGTTATGGGTCGCAATTTCCAAAGTTTGTCTTTTTTTTTTCCGGTGCAGCTAAGTTCGGTTCGAAATGAAGACAACTCAGGATTTCTTCAAATCTTGATCGACGCATCAATTTGAAAATCAAGTCATTCCGAAGATCGTCAGAACCACTCCAGTATCCTTTATAGCTAGGAATTGAGTTGTAACCAGTCACCAGCCAAGGAAAGTACGCAATTCACGAACTGAAAATTTTTGAATCGGCTTGCCATTTTTTTTTACCGCATATCTTGCCGAACAGTCGCTGATGTTTTCCAATAACTCGTCATCAAAAAAACGCTCAAAAAGTTCGTGAGGCTGACAATCCCGGCAGTCATCATAGTTCGACTCAGGAAACATTGGGATCCCAGCACTTGACTTATCGTTCGTCCATGTAAACTTTGTTGCTTTATTGGACGAAGGTAAAGTAACATCTAAGAGAACGGGAGTAATTTTTCTTAGTCGAATAGCAATAGGTTCAATAAAACGGCTTCCCCCTTCTTCGTCGGTTGAACTTGACGCCTCTATTCTCTGCACGTCGATAACTTCAGCTGGTTGATCAATAGAAGCACTTAGTTCAGACTCCTCCAAAACATTTGCAAGGACACCCTCAATATCTTGATCCAAAACAGATAGGTCTTGAAGTGGAAAAGTTTCAATGCACTGACCATTTTTCATAACCAATTCACAACCAGCTCTCAATTGGTTTCCATTGAGATCATCGATTGTTCCGCCTTCATTTTCAGCAGCATCATCCTCACCGCTTATATTACCTTCTTCTTCGGGTGGTTCAATAAAAATACCTTCTATCATATCATCAAAAGTATTCTCATTATCAGTTATCTGCTCCACGTAGTCCATTAGATCTTTCAACGATAATTTTCTAAGCAAAAGTTATAAAAATATAAAAAAAAACTTTTAAAAAACGAACTACCAACGTACCAACGTAACCGCACAGTCACATTCTTTTATAGAGTGAACACGTACCCTGGCAGTGCCAGCGTGACTGTATGGTTACACCTTCAATAAAACCTTGAAAACTATAATAAAAACTAATTTTTCCGAAAAAAAAAACTAAATTAGAAAAGAATAGGTTTCTGACTATCGATTGATGCATTTATGATACTCGTAGGCATAGCTATCAGAATAGTATCCAAAATTCAAACTTACTTTTGCTTATCTGCCATATTGCACTTTTTTGTAGGCTGAAAAAATATATGAATTTTAAACAATACACTCTTTTGAAGTACATGAAGCAACTGACACAGAAGAAAAATAAAATCATGGTCACATGTATCAAGAATATAAAACCGCCTACTTTGATCATTTTTGTCAGTTAAAAATTTAAAAAAACAATTTTTTGTCTAACTATATTGTGTGTTACCATATAGTCACGCTAGCACAACCCGGGTTAACACATAGATACTATGCAATCTTTTAAGAATTGAAAAGGTTGGTACATTAAAATATAAGAATATTTTACAATTTCATATACGAGTATGTAGATTTAAATGGCAAAAATGTATACATATTTATATTGGACATTTTAATGAAGAAGAGAAAAAAATTAAAAAAAAGAAAAATAATAAGCAAAAATTCCCTAAAACCCTACAGCAGTTAAATAATTAAAATTACATTCAAAAGTTTTGTTTGATTTGTCTTTCAAAGTCGCTCATGCCTGAAAGATCTCCGGATATGAACCGGAAGCAAATTCCAAAGTCTTACGCAAAAAAATTTTGTGTAACGTTACAGTTAATTGATGGCGGAACAAAACTTCTACTTCTAACCGAAGAAGATGCAAATTCTAACGTTTGGAAAAGATATTCTGGTTGCTGTTTTTCTCGAAGAGTGAATAGGAAAGTCAATATTTTGAGGTCCATTCCAAGAAAGTTCCTAACATGACCAGAAATTTGTTGCCTTCGACCCAAGTTATAAGCAAATCTCACTGTACTATTTACTGCTACCTTCAACTTGCGAGAGCTATGACTGTCTAAGTCACAAAAGACTGGATGTGCGTAAAAAAGAATTGGCAGCAGAAGTGACTTAACCAACATCGTTTCATTTTCATTTGTTGGTTTCTATTACATCTTTTACATATAGACTTAAAGCCTTTAAAATTGTAAAAGTTAAAATAATTCATTTTTAGAATATGTATGCATTATAAAGGGTTTTTCAACAGGGACGCTACAAAAGTAGAGCGACAGGGACAGCAAACGACGGCGAATTTCTTGCCGCTCTTTTGACATTTCTCTTCAGTAAGGTTTGCCATTTCATGATGGAATTTACGAGCCAACAACGAGTCGAAATTATTAAAATTTATTACCGAAATTCGGAGTCAGTGGCCTCAACGTTAAGAGCGCTACGTCCAATTTATGGTCGTCATAATCGTCCTAGCAGATCAACAATTGAGCGTCTAGTGGAAAAATTTGAATCCACAAGCATAGTACAAAATGTTCCCGAATATTGCTGCCGCTGAGTCTTCAGTTGAAGAAAGCCCAAATGTGTCTCTCACACGTCGTTCTCAAGCGTTGGGCATCTCTGTGAAGTCGTTGTGGCGAATTTTGCGAAAAGATCTTGGCCTACATCCTTACAAGATTAAATTGGCGCAAGAACTGAAGCCGCTTGATCACAGGACGCCGCCACAAGCCACACAGCGAATGCCACAATCAAATTATTGGAAACCGTGTTAGCTCACGAAATGGTCCAGTCGCTTGCCCGCCTCGATCGTGCGATTTGACGCCGTTAGACTATTTCCTGTGGGGCTACGTCAAGTCTATGGTCTATGCCAACAAGCCAGCGACGATTGATGAACTTCGTACGAATATCGAACGTGAAATTGCAGCAGTATCGGCCGGTTTATGCTTGAAAACCGTCGAAAATTGGGTTCAGCGTCTGGACTTCTGCAAGCATGCCCGCGGTGGTCATGCAAAAGAAATCGAGTTCCATACATAATGGCATCGAACGTACTTTCACAGGAATAAAGAATTTCATTGATATCCAAAACCGTTTTTGTTTTATTTAAAAAAAAACTTTTGTAGCGCTCTTATTG
The DNA here is from genome assembly GCA_949715645.1 of Portevinia maculata. Lineage (NCBI taxonomy): Eukaryota > Metazoa > Arthropoda > Insecta > Diptera > Syrphidae > Portevinia > Portevinia maculata. The sequence continues at coordinate 70,668,508 of OX454527.1, forward strand.
AAAAACCCTTTACTAACATTAGGTTTGCCACTTAAGGAAACGAAAGAGAAGCTTACTTAATTCAATGGGACCTACTTAAGAATAATTTAATTATCAGCCAGATATCTACATACGGCCCTCTCGAATTGCCTGGTTCCTCGCAGTTTTCTAATGAAAAGTGGTAGGGAGTTCCATTGCCTGATGACGTAAACAAAAAATTGGCGCTCAGAGCTGTGACAATTAAATCTCGGTTGAATAAAAATATAAGACCGATTAGAAGTTGAGAAATCAATTTTTTCATATAGGTACAGCGGCTCTTTTTTGATTAATAAATTATTTCATGTATTTTGGGCGCAGTATTTCGTATATGCATTTAAGTTGCATCCCAGGATATTTTTTGAGTAAGCCGATATGTGATCAAATCGTTTGAGGTTGTTCACGTACCGGACTATATTGTTGAAGGATAACAATCGCAAAATTGAGCCTATCATGTTGGGTTGTGAAGTGTTTTGAAAGTGAAAGTGTTCGTAAGCAACCATATATCTTGGCAATTACTGACCGAATGTGAAGGTCCCAGCTAAGGGTAGTAGAGCTGTGTCAATCGTGATTGATTCGATCTTTTTGACCCGATCACAATAAAGTATTGGTGATTGCAATCACAATGCCCGAAGTCAATCGTTCATCGAGTCAATACTAATCAAAATATTTTTATTTATTTCGGCTTATTTCGTTTTACCAACACATATTTGTTCTACAAAAATATCGCTTCTGTGCAATAACCTCCATTTCTTTTGTTTGTTGTTATTGAGTGTATTCACTCTTACAATCCATTCGAATGTATCTATCTCTATCGAAACTAAATTGAACGAATGATGATTGGGGTTTGCGATTGTATTGAAATTGAATGGAGCAATACAATACTCCCATGTCCCATCTGTCATTGATTGTTTGAATGATTGATTGAAATGACCGAATCATTTTTTCAACCAATACTTGAACGATTCGATCATTAAATTTGAACGATTGACACAGCTCTAAAGGGTAGTGTTAAACCAGATGCCCAAATTCTTGACTTTCTCCACATATTGTAGAACTGAATTGCCGAGATACAAGGAAGGAAAATAACTTATGTCAAGTTTAGTTTTATAGATAATTATGCATTGAGATTTTTTGTGGGTTTAATAAAAGTTTATTGTCTTCAGACCAGTGAGTAATGCTTTTAAGGTCACAGTTGAGTTTTTAAGCCCCATCCTCGATCACTCCAAGCTTGCAGCTAAGGCGGATTTGTGCATCGTCGGCATACATATGAATTGCAGAGTTTGTGATTGCAAGCGGAAGATCGTTTATGAACACACTGAACAGTAGTGGACCGAGTATAGATCCCTGTGGGACTCCTGACAATAAATTTAGAAAACAGGATGAGTTTTCAACAGCAACGATAGCTTGTCTCCGTTCAGAAAGGTAAGATAACATCAATGAAGGAGCACTTTTTGAAAAACAAAATTGAGTTCTCAGTTTTGAGATCAGAGTTTTGTGATCGACCGTATCAAATGCTTTTGAAAAATCGAGAAGGCAAAGAAAGGACACCTGGTCAGGGTCCATTGCCATTCTGATGTCGTCAGCTACTTTTAAGATGGATGATATGCAGCTATGATATTCCCTAAAACCAGACTGGTGTGGATTCAGAAGCTTGTTATTTCTAATATACCTCGACATCTGCTTGTGCAGTATTTTTTCAAGTACCTTAGATAGAAGGGGCAGAATAGATATCGGCCTATATTCGGTTGGTGAGAGACGGGTAGCAGGTTTTTTGAGTATTGGAATAACTTTTGCAAATTTCCAAGCCGTAGGAAAAGATGATGTTAAGATGATAGTATTACATATATGTATGTAAGTATTGGGAGAATATGAGGCAGAATGATCTTTATGAAGACTGGATATATTCCGTCACAACCAACAGCTTTAGATTTGATGTCCAATACAGCTCTTACAACATCTGCTTCATTTAATCTTTGAAAATAAAATTCATTGTCACAGTTAAGGTCACTTGGTATTTCGAATGCATCCGCAACTAAGACATTTGGTGAGGAGCACTGAACTTTGGCAAATTCAGCGTTTAGCTCATCAACGTTGATGTTCTCCGGAAACTGTGCTTTCTGACGACCAACACCTAGTTCGCGAATATGTTTCCACAATGTTTTAGGTGGAAACTTTTTGTCGAACTTCTCCGTGTACAGTCGGCGTTTCGCTTCCCTAATTCTTACACGAACTTTGTTTCGCAATTCACAAAAAACATTATAGAATACAGCGAGACGAAAGCGTTTCCAACGTTTATAGGCCAGATCCCTTAGTTTCATGGCATCCTGAATATTAACTGTAAACCAAGAACTGTTGCCATTACGTACTAATTTGCGTTTAAGTGGTACGTGTTTTTTAAAAAGGTTATCTACTGCATTTTGCAAAAAGTTAACTTGGTCGTCAGCCGAGATCATAAAATAAACCTTTGATCATAAACGGCAGATCTTTTCCTACTTGATACAGAAGGCAGGGATCGCAGGGATCCATAAACTTTAGAGACGGTATTTATTATATGATTCTCCCAAGTGAGATTTTGGTTAAACGTTACACCGAGATTTTTTACGCTGGTGACTCTGATCCATCAATAAAAAGTTGAAGTAAGCTTAGTGTATCGATACTTAAACTTCTGATTGCAATTGCTTGACTTTTGCTGGAATTAAGTCTAAGCTTATTTTTTCGCGGCCATGTGACTAAAGATTTGAGGTCTCTATTCAGTCGCTGAGTGGCATCCTCAATGAGACCCAATGGATAGCTTAAGTGCAGCTGGACGACATCGGCATACATTTGAACCTTACAATATTTTCATACTAGTGGAATGTCATTATTGAATAAGGTGAACAATAACGGACCCATTATTGATCCCTGTGGAACGCCGGCTCTGGTTATAATGAAGTTGGATAATCTCTCGTTGAAATACACAGCTTGAGTATGCCCATTTAACTAGCTTTCCATCAGTCTTAAAGCCGTCGGGTTGAAATTAAAACAGTGTTTTAATTTAATAAGTAATATTTCATGGGGCACTATATCGAAGGCTTTCGAAAAATCTAGCAACATGAGATATTACACGATCTTCATTCATTTCAATGCGAAGGTCGTCCACCAAATTCAAAAACGCTGTAGTGCAGCTATGCTTTGGTATAAAGCCAGGTTGGTGCGGTGATAGAAGATTGAACTCATTAAGGTATGAGTGAATTTATTGGCTTATAAGTTTTTCGAAAGCTTTCGAAATGAATGGTAATATCGAGATGGGACTGTATTCTTTCTTCCTGGAGTTTGAGCTTTTAGGAATTTTAATGATCTTAGAAGCCTTCCAAGATATCGGATACATAAAGTAGGTTATAATATTATTGAAAATGTAGGTAATTTCGGGTAGTACCCAATGGCGGTGATGGCTTTAAGTAGGTACGTCATATTCATAAATTCTTTGAAAACAAAAATCTCTAGAAGTTACTGGAGTAAGTGATTCTTCAAGGATGTAAGGGGTCTCTTCTCTGTCGACAGGAACATTTGAGGTTACTGATGGAGCAGCAAACTCGATGTTTAGTTCTTCAGGACTTTTTTCACAGGCATTTGCATCAGATGCCTTTTTCCCAATGCCTGACTCCTTTAAATTGTTCCTTGTCTTTGTTTTACTGAGCGCGGGCTTAAACTTAGACCTGAAAAGTTAGTTTTTTGCAATCCTTAGCTCTCTTTTAGCATTGTTCCTCAGGGATTTTAAATCGTCTCCATCGCCTGTACGCCCCCTGTCCCTAATATCAAGCACATACTTTTTTCCACTGGCTAACCTCTTGCGAAAATCCGACAAACATCCAAGAGTATCAATTGTCATGAGAAGCTTCTCAAATTTATCGAAAAATCTAAGTTTGAGCCTGGAGGCTGAATTTTGGAATATAGTATACTCTCTAAGGGCCCTTAACGCTCATGTGCAAATAATTGTTAAATCCGCCCACTGGCAAGCCCACTATTTTAAAAAAAATTTTAATTTAAGAAATGGATAACATGAAAATTCTAGGTATACTTGGCATGCATGTAGATGAAGTCGTTTTGAACAATTAAAGTTTTCTGTTAGGTTTCTGGCGAACCACACAGGCGAACCAGTAGGGTAGCAGTTAAGTGGGAGGGCTTACTTATTTACTTACTTAGGTGGCGCTACAGTCCGGGGTGGGCCTGGGCCTCAATCGCAATACGCCTCTCCGCTTGAGCGCACTGTTGGCTACGCTTTTAGTATTCCTGTCCCCAAAAAGGTTGTCGTGATTAAAATCTTAGTATGTGTGAATTGTTAAAACAAATCTACTTGGATTTAGTTTTTGTGAATTTAAAAAAATATTTACTTAAATAATATTGTGTAAAATTAAATTTCTTGAAAATCCAACATTAATAAACAAATAAAATGATTAATATTTCGTGATTTGAAATGATTGATAGTAAATAGCTATATAAAAAAAAATCTGATCAACAGATTTTTCATGGACTGAAACGGGATGACGGCGAGCTATGATCAACATAAAAGGGATCATAAACCGAATAATTTACCCATCACTGATCTGCCTTTTACGACACCAGTCATGTCAACTTATTCCATGCACACTTACGAGACAGTTTATTATTATATATTTATATTTTATGGCAGTAGAACAATTTTGAAACTGACTGCAACTCCCTCAACGCTGAAATCACGTAATGCTAACGTTACAGGAACTGGAGGTCGTGAATTTGTGCAGTTTTTTAATAAAACCGAATGCATAGGTCTCATGAAAACCAATTAAAAAAAGTTTGCTCGCAAACAGGCATTTTTAAAGCTTAAAACAGATGTGCAGCAAAACCCGTGCAGTGAGATGATTTTGTATGTAAATTGACGCATTAGATACTTACTGCATGTCAATTCGTGCTGCAAGTTTTCTGTATTTCTAAATTTACTGCTTCTCCAGTAGTAGAACAGCAGAATTTGGTACATTTGTCCGGTTTGACGTTTCGTGCTGAGGATCTGAAAATGTCACAACACATCATTCTGTTTCATGCGGGTTACTGCCTTACTGGGCGCATCCTTTTTAAGGTATCCTTTGTTTTCAGCCAAAGTCCAAAATGCGTGCATTATAAAAAATATTCTTAAATAGCGTCAAATTAAAAAAAAAAAGATGGAAGATATGAGTGAAAGTTGGTCTGAAATTGCAAATAATGTTTAAGCTAAAACGAACTTAATTTTTTAACTATTATTTTTAATTATTATGTAGGTATGTTAAAAAACATTAACGGCCCATACAGGGCCTTAAACCTAGCTTCTCCAAAGATTGGCTTGTGCGAAGTGGTCGAGACCTGAAATTTCAAGCCGAATCCGAACGTCAAATTTGAGAAGTTTCTCATGACAATTGATACTCTTGGATGTTTGTCAGACGTTCGGAAGAGGTGGCAGGTGGGACAGTGGAAACAACTTCTAGATGTTATTTGGCACCGGCGATGTTCGAACCTGATACCTTTAGATTAGTAGTCCAACACACTTTTTGACTTTGTCTTTTAAATTCATTTTTTATTCAGCCCAATTCTAAATGACAACTCCCAGGTAATTTATTCCCTTTTCCCTTTACTCCAATCCCAAATATAAACTCATTGGAAATTTTTTCGAATTTCCCTTTCCTCTTATTCTAAACGAACTTCGAAAATGGGAAAATATACTCGGTGATAGGGATTTTAAATGTCAAAACAAAGGAGAATGTAATGTCATTTGCCGGGAGTTTATTCCCCACACATTTGCCCGGGAGTTTAATAAAATATGTAAGTTTTTCATTTTTGCACATTGAAACTATGTAAATTAAAACTGAAATAATTGTTTAGGTCTAAAACGACAAATAAGTTGCAGATGCGAGTGAAGCGTTTGAAAAGGAACTCGTAATTCAAAGTGAGTTGTGTGATGCTGTTAAGGATTTATTCGGAGGCGTTAAAGAGAACGTCGGTGTCCAAAAGGATTTGGGTACGGCTGTTAAGGATGTAGTCAGAGACTTTAGGGAGAAACACCGAAACGCTATAAAAATATATCATTCCCTCGTCAGAATCTACGAGAAATTTCAAGAAACCAAGCGGCACAACTGGTTAATGGAAAAACTTAAGAAAGCGAGAAGTAGAAGACAGCATTAAAAAAAATCTTCGGCTTCTAGAAATTGAGGACTTAAAAAGCATATATGGGTACAACTTTCCCATTCAGTTTTTTTTTTTGTTAAATATGCAATGTGATTAAGAGTGATTTCAAACTAATTAGTGAATTTACATTTGTTTTTTTTTTTATTATTTATCTTTTCACAATTTAGCAATCACGTTATTAAAAATAATAATACTCGTAAATGTATGTCATTCAAAAATTTAGCTATTTCAAGCAAGCATGTATGTTGATATCTGACAGGACTCTCTCAATTATTTTCGAACATAAACTCCCGCATTTTAAGGGAAAAAGATTCCCGTGGAATTCGTAATAGGGAAATTTAGCTCCCGGGGAAAACAATTCCAGGGGAGTTCTTTTCCCGGGGAATATTTAGAATAGGACTGATTGTTTATTTAATATCAACTAACATACTAGACAAAAATGATTAAATCTATATATCTATATATAGTGGGATTCAGGCGTTCGGAACAACCATAGACATGGCGTAAGCTATTGTCTCTCCAAAGCTCGAATCTTTTCCATATAACTTGGGGCTATATTAAACCACAATGGACAACCATAAGCGATGATTGGCTTTATAAGAGCCACGTAGCATATGACCTTGACTCTGGAGTCAAGTCGACACTAACCTCTGCGCCCAATACATAAAAACAATAATAATAGGCCAAAACACCAAAACATCATTGTGTGTGTAATCTTCCATTTATTTTGCGATAGTTTGTTGGTTTGCCAAACAAATAACTTTTCGAAATGAAATTATTTGTTTACCAGTCAACTTTTTTCATATGAAAGTTTTTTTTAGTAGTATGTACCAGATGACCTCAATCACGGGGCAATTTAGAGCTCCTATTATATACATAAACATAGTTATATACTTCAAAGCCTTGCACTGCCAATGACTTGACATGACTTTGTCATAAAAAGTTAATGAAAAAAAAACATTATATAAAAATGTTCGTAAGAATATTGACGCAAATGGCGGGAAGTGAGATGAATAATAATAATAAAAAAATCATAATTAACGTGACGTAAATATTACGCAATAGTAATAGTATAACAAGTTTACAATAACACGAGCGGAAAAATTACAGTAACTGACATCTAACTGGATTCGCAACATTTCTCATTACGACTTTGGGCAACTGACACCTCGCCGAAAGCAGGCAAAGAGTGTCGGACCACAAAGCTGCAATGATCCCTGTCTGAACATTTTCCAGATGAGTGTCGCTGACTCCCCTTAATCACTGATGAGTGATCCATGATTGCTTCGTACAGACAGGTTGTTGAGCACTGCAGTCATTCAACAGCTGTAGCAGTGGCTATGTTAATGATCTACTTGATGTTTCCATCAACAAAAATATTTCTTGTCATGGTGTGCAGTGGAATAAATGTTTGGAAAAAGTGTTACCACTTCCATACTAAAATTTGCTGTTTATATTTTGCTTAAACTACATATTAGTTTGATGGAAAAAATTTCCGCACTTTTGCATTCGATTGATGTGATGTCTCTTGAGATAATTTTAGAAATATTGTCTTTGATGTCAAACATTTCAGTGTTCGGGCTTTTAAGACGTCACCCAATTTAACAAAAAAAAAAAAAAACTCATTTCACAGGAAGGTGAGTCTTTTGATGTTGATTCTGCTGAAGAATTTTTATACATTATTGTAGTCGGATGGAGGAAAGGTTCAAAAGCTTAGCTTAACTAAACTAAGCACTCTAATTAGGTCCATGGTATAGGTAAATGATTGCCCACAACCCATGGTAGCCTTTTCCCTGTTGTACGTTTACTATGATTCTTTTTAGTCACACTCAGCAATGAAGGTTTCTATGTTTAAGGATATGCCGACGATATCGCTTTCCTAATCAGAAGTGATATTAAAGAACAGCCTCCAAAGAGGTTTTAACATTGTTGCTGACTGGTGCCAACAAGTTGAGCTTGATTTTGATGTTAGCCAAAAAAAAAACACACAGCTTTCACCAAAAGAAGAAAACTGAAGAAACTTAAAAGTCCAATATTTTTTGACGAAACTATCCTGGCTAAATTGTTCACCAAAACTCACTTGGAACTCTCAGATTAAAAAATACCAAGGACAAAGCATAGATCGCTATGGACGTGCAAAAGTCTACTTAGAAATCAAACGGGTGATAGGCCCGAATCACTGTGGATGTACACAACTATTGCTGGACCCATTGTTACATATGCATCACCTAGCTACACATGCTTGAATTAAAAATCTCAAAAAATTAGCCTGTGCTGTTTGTGTACGTTAGCAAATAGCGCTAGCGATTCTACTGTGCCTCCCTCCTCTTCATCTGTACAAACAAAAAGACTCAATGGAAAATGTATACACGCTGATCTCAATAGATGAAAGCAAATCCAAACTCAGACCTTGTACACGAACTCAGCAGTAATGAATCACTAGGAATTAGCTTTGAAGACAATTTACTGAAAAGATACAATTTCAGTCACAACTTCAAGGTCACTTTCCCGAAACGATAGAACTGGTAGTAAGATATGCATGTGTTTATTAAAGAATCAATCGTATGGAATGCGGATAGATCTAAAATAGTTGAAAGAGTTGGGATAGGTGTATACGGAGCGACTACTAAAACTTTCCTTTACGCGAGTTTAGAGAAAAACAACTACGTATTTTAACTACCTACCTAGGCAGTCAACTCTCTGTCTCTCACTGTCCCCTGCTTCCCTAAAACGGCGGACCCTAATCCTCTCTCAAAATTTCCTATCGGTGAATATACATATGTGAATCAATAAGAGTGAAGTTAGCCCCCGTTGAATTTTATTAATTCTGTCAGATTGTCAAATATGACAAGATTGTGTGATTTTATTTAGCAGAACTTTGTGATTCTTTCATTCCAAAGTTTAAATAATATATTTGTTACTATTCTGTTGAGTTGTATAGTTAAAGAGCAATGTGCAAGCACACCAAATTACTTTATTTTGCGGTACTGGAGTAAATAACATGTTTACAACTTAACTTCAGCAGCAAACAATAAAAGTGGGAGATTATTTCGCTCTTTTGCGACTAAGCCTAATTCAACCAAGCAAAATTTGTTAAGCTATCCGGCTTTATTGTTGGAATAAACTATTCAAAATATATAAAAGCCGCAATTTTACACCGCATGAAGACAGAGTTGAACGTCATCCGGATTCCACACACACTGCAGTTCTACAAAAACCGTGTATGTCTAAGACGTAATATATTTATTTCTAATGGCTTAGTAAAAAATCATTTCTATTCTTTAGTTCTACAAAGTTCCTGTTTACTCCCAAGCACTGAAACCACTCCATCGGGACATTATCTTAAATTTTACAAATCCACCTCGAAGTAGGTACACAGCGTATTTTCCATCATTTTGAGAGAGGATTTCACTCTTTTTCTTCAGTTGCTCCCAACTTCAAACCTGACTCCACTAGATATCCTATCTGTGTGCAAGCTTCCAATTTGATTTGCATTCAAACACTCATACAGATAGGTACTAGTGGAGTTTTTCAGCTGTTTTAAGCTTGTAGGCAATTTGAAAAATATCCTCTCAGTTGACTGTCTAATATAGATAGTCTGTGACAGAAACACTACCAGCAAGTACATTTATATCCTCTCTGACAACAGAACGGCACTGCTCAATTTACTAAGGCATTTTAAATCACTTTAAAAATAATCTGCGACCGACTCAAGCTACATTACTGGAAAAAAACTTTCTACCAACTGCACTGTCTCTTTATATTTACAATCTTTGGAGTAGTTTGTTTGCAAACATAACATTTGGAGCTTATGCCTACCGTGGCAAAATAGATACAACACGGGCGTTACAAATTGCATCTGCGCTAATAAATATCATCTGGTTGCTGGCACAGGAAAATTGACAAGTCTCACATAAGAGACGTCATCGCATGTCCAATGATTGCTTAAATAAAAGTACCTAGTTACGACATTATTTAAAACGAGAAAATTGTTTTATAAGATTTTGTAACGGTTCGATTGTAGGTTCTGAATTGCGACATTTTGTTTATGCGGAAACTTTTTTTTTAAAAATAATATGGCCACGCTGGATAGCACGTTGAAAAAATAAATGTTTTCTTTTTTTTCCCACCCAACAAATTAATGCTAGTTCTGTTTTCACATTAGTAAAGTTGGCCACTGGATACCAATGTATTAGAAACAAGTAAATAAAAAAAACCTACGAAATGGCAGCACTGATTTGCAGCCCATATTTGTAATCCTCATCCTCACATTTTCTTGAAAGAAATATGGAGACGATTTTGAAGGAAGAAATTTTGACAAGTATTTCAGCTTTCAGTTACACGTATGATTAACTTTATAAGTTTTTCTATTTTTCAGTGACACCTACTTTAAAAGTTAACGTTGACTTCATGGCTTACAATAACCAGCGTACCGACTTAAAGATAGTTTATTTTCAAATGGTAAATCGATTGTAAGGCACACTAAAACTATGTGAAAATGCTTTCAATTTTCTTATGGTTAAGTATTTTTTTTGTGGCAGGTGGTTAAATGAAAACAAACTTTTATGTGATACGAAAGTTGAAGGGATTTTTTATGGATATTAAGAGGAGTGTCGCGAGTTAAATAACTAAACTCAGTCGGGTGCTCGACTCACGATCTGGAAGAAGTGTCCTGTGGTGCTGTGTGCTGTCTCTTCTTCATTTTCGTTAACGGCGAATTCACTGCATTCATTCTGGTCCCAAAACTAAGAGACGCCTGGAACAGGCAAGAAGGCAAAAAGACGGCGAGCGTATTAAGGGCCCAACCCACAGAATTCAACGAAGAGCAATATAGAATACACGTAATCATATGGAAGGTGGCCCATAACCAACGGATCCATGAACTTCGACGGATAAAGTAGTTACTTTCTACTTTTCCGTCAGTTGACGTATGCATACATACAAAAATTGCACTTCAAACATTCTAGAATTCAGGTTCACGTATAACAAAATTGAGAGAGGCAGAGACATTTAACAAAAAATTGAAAAATTAGAGAAAACATTGGAAAATGTGAGAGAAAACGGTGCAGGGAAATAACTTCACGGGCAATAACTTCACATGGGCAATAACCTCACCTCGAGTGGGCAATAATTTCACCTTTTTTTGTGAACTTATTGCCCATCATAAGTGAGTTTTTCCACCACTTTTTTGTGGGAAATAATTTCTCTTAACATTTTATGATACTCCAAATCAAACACTGGCCCCAAGCAGGGGGGTTGCAGGGGGGCAGCATGCACCCCAAAGGCATTGCACTGTTTATGGAATCTACTATTGCCCGTGAAGTTATTTCCCTGCACCAGAGAAAACTGTAATTGCCGATTGACAGGCAGTTCAGTATATACATACACAGCAAAACTGCAACTCGACCGCTGATTGAAGTGGCTTTAAATTGTAAGGATGTTTTTGAATACGACTAGCAGTGATAGTAAATACTGGCATGTAAGGTAGTTGGAACGTTCAGTGGTGTTTAGGCAATTTAAGGTTAGGCGTATTAAATGAAAAAAATGTTTTCGGATGACAATGTTGGCGACGGATTCTATGGAACGGATCCTTCCGGCAAGTACGTTAAAGTCGATGGATCCAAAGCAAAGGATTCTATGGGTTGGGTCCTTCACTGACTCCAAGAATTCATTTCAAAAACAAAAGCTCCTTGGCCTAATTCGGAGTTTCGTCTGATCGCCAGGAAGGAGATCGTACTTCGGAAAAGACCAAAAGCCAGTCTTTTTGCAAGAAGACTTCGGATCAAATATCCGAGTTTTTTTTTCAAAAAAAAAACGATATAAGCTCTCTTTCCTGCTTAGCGTCCAGAGCTCGGTGCCATAAAGCAGAACTGGCGGTATCAGTGTTTTGTAAAGCTTACACTTGGTCTTTCGAGTTAAAAGTTATGAAGCCATTTGTTTTGCCAAATCGAAGAAGCAACGATTTCCTTTGGTAATTGTGCGCCTGATCTCCACTGAGGTATAATTCGTGGAGGCGATGTCTACTCCGAGGTAGGTGAACTCCGTTACTACCTCGAAGTTGATGCAATCAACAGTGAGGTGCTGTCCTAGTCGGTGGACATATACACTGGCGATCAGAAGGATACATTTTGCAATCGTTTTTCTTTTACTTTTACTACCTGTGAACAGGTACATATTTTCCCAACAGTAAGTCATAATATTAAAGGGCTAGAAACGACCGCTGGAATTTTCCAAGATCATGCAATGAACTTCTTGAAAAGCGTATAAAAAGATAAGCCACTAGGATGAGGCCATTTCGAATATTTCGCAGCAGGAGTTCACATTAGCGTTTTTTTTTCAAAGTTTTGTAAAGAATATTTAAAAAAGCGTTAAAAAGAACTGTTTTTATTTAGTTAAAAAAATGGATTCCACAGACAGCGACAGAAAGAGGAAAAATAGATGCTTTCAAGGAGTTAGGACTCTCAGGCCGAGAAATCGCAAGGAGGCTAAATAGAAGTAAGAATGTTGTAAACAGTTATCTTGCGGACCCACAACACTATAGGAAAAATTAAAAAGGACGCACGGCAGAAGCAACATGATTGCGAGAAAAGCGGGTTTTGCAAGAGAACATGTCGCTTTTATCAGTGAATGGAAACACGTTGTCTCTTCGGATGAAAAAAAGTTTAACCTTGACGGCCCCGATGGTTACAACTTATTTTGGCAAGACATCACAGCTGTACATCAGGTGTAATGGTGTGGGGAGCTATTACCCACTATGGCACAATCGAGTTGGAGTTTTTGTCCACAACAATTAACGGAAACAACTACAAATGTTTGCTGGAACGGTCATTTCCAAAAGTGAAAAACATTTTCGGACCCCTGTCTTGGATATTAAAACAAGACAATACCCCTATCCCCACTTCCAGGGTTGGTGGAAGTTGGATTCAATCAGAAGACGTGAAACTTTTGCCATAACTGCCCTATTCACCGTACTTAAACATAATCGAAAATGTTTGGGTATGGTTATCTCGAAAAGTGTATGAAGGCGGCAGACAATTTGAAGACAAGGACACTTTAATCGAAGCTATTTGTGATGCCTGGGCCCAAATTTCTCTTAATTATTAAAAAAAAACTGTATGATTCTATTGAAAACCGTCTTAGAGGTGTCATATCGAAAAATGGGGGGTACATTCATTATTAATGTAGAAGAACATAATAATGTAAACATTTTATTATTTTTTTTCTTTTTTTTTCGAAGATTTTGCATGTGGCCTCATCCTAGTGCGCATCTTTTTATACGCTTTTCAAGTAGTTCATTGTTTGATCTCGGGAAATTCCAGCTATCGTTTCTTATTAGCCCTTTAATTTTATGACTTACTGTTGGGAAAATATGTACCTGTTCACAGGTAGTAAAAGTTTAAGGTATAACATTTTCAACAGGTATAAAGACTGAAAAACGATTGCAAAATGTATGGCCTCATCCATAACTATTAGGCATTAACATACAGGGTCTAAAACGTAGCTTCTCCAACCATTTGGACGGATCTTTTGAAGATACTAGCTACCGTGTTGACACCTGCCCTGCGCACTATCGTCTCCAGAAGAAGATTGCAGAAATCACATCATGGCGCATCTCCTTGCTACAATACGGTACAAGTTTGAAAAATTCGGAACAGCTGTTTCCACACCTCATATTGCACTGCTTTTTAACTGGATCAGTAACGCCGGGATCTCGTAGCCTTACGATGAATGCCATCATATGCTGCTTCAAAGACGTTGAAAAGACTGTGGGTCTCGCATTGAAATTCCTTTTTCCTTTTCCAGGATTTGAAGTTTGAAGATTTGGTCTATTGTCGATCTGCCAGGCTTCAAACGTTAGGACAGCACGTTGGAAAGGATCTTATATGCGACATTTGGCAGGGATAGAAAAAATATCTGTTATTTCAGATCGATATCGCTACTTCCCACTTGTTTAAAGATTTGTGAAAAAAAAATATTTAAATCGCGAATTTTTCCCTTTTTAGAGAAACAATCATTCAAGAGGTCAATTTGGCTTCAGATCTGGTAAGAGCATAGAAATAGAAAATGCTATCCTCAATGTGTGCTGCGATCTATATGTCGGAGTTGAACAAAATGGCCTACTTTATCGATATGACGAAAGCATTCGACTTGGTTACCCGTGAATTGCTTTTATGCAAGCTCTGTAAGACAGGATTCAAGGGGTCCATCTACGATTTGTTCTCGCCATATTTGGTAGATTAGAGAACAGAAGGTATGAGTACCTAAATGGTTTTTCTAGTACTTCATTTCACTCAAAAAATGGAGTTCCACAGGGATCTGTACTATTTTCACTTTTGTTTATTATAATATGTTAACTCTCTTTTAACTCAAAATTTTCATGGGAAAAAGTTTAGCAATGGGCTAATATCTTTCGATTGGTTAGAGCCTGGTTTGGACTCCATGAATTTATCCTTACCAAAAAAACGAAAATCATGCGTTTTTAAGTATAGGCAAAAATTCAATATGACTTTAACGTTTTTTATTAGACACATGTCGTTTTTTTCCTGTCCTAGTAGCCAATGAAGACGAACGGATCCCAGAAAACCGTTGGCATGACTTTTCCGACCGACGACGGAAGCATTTTTGCATCTTTTGAAGCACGTTAGTCTTAAGAAGTCCACTGTTTTGACTCTTCTATCATTTTTGGCGTGTAGTGGTGTATCCTGGCAGTTATTCGTTGCTGACAATAGGGCCATCATATATGAGGATCAAACGTTCCTGCTATGAGCAACTGATGTATGAGTGGATATTTGATCCGAAAAAAAGGAATTCTTGAAATCATAAGCTGAAAGGAAGGCTCTTCATCGCAGTTGTCCGCCCGGCGATTATATGAACGGTTCACAATGTTGGACAGCGTACAAAAAGTATGAGGACAAACTAATAGCAGCTGAATAAGAAGTTTAAAGATCTGAGGAAGCCTTTACGTCAAAGAACATATCTCAACGAAAATGGAGTACGACTCAGTTTTCACTTTCATGTTCAAAGGAAAAATAATACAAACAATGGGCAATATCAATTAACGTTCATACAATCGCGAAAGAGGGGCAGGGACTAAAAGCTCCTGGAGCACACAAATGCAACAACACCAGCTTTTGATTTGCTTCAGTGATGAAGTGATTCAAAATTGGGAAGTCTGTCAACCCTTTTTGAGTACAAACTGGCGACCAGTAGGTTAGGTTAGGTTAGGTTAAGGTGACTGTCAGCTAATAGCCAACACACTTATGAGGTCCGTTGTGATGCCACGTCTATCAGGGGAGTTTCGCCCTCTATTCCCTAAAAAGATATGCTTAGTCGCTAGACATGGCCCGGCACCCAACAAAGGTGAATATTGAACTGCTCTGCCACCTTCTCAAGAGATAAACGGCAGTCTAGGGCTTCGATAAATTTTGAAGAGACTGACTCCAGGAACTTTAGCGTGGCTTGACTGTTCGAGAATATACGGATACCACATTTCTCTTCAGCCATGACAAAACTTCCTTAATCGCCATGATTTCCGCCTAGAACACTCTACAATGATCAGGAAGACGGAAAAAGTGACTAATATTTAGTCTTTCTGAGAAAACACCCCCACCTATTCCATCACTAGTTTTTGATCCATCGGTGTAGAAGTGAATCGATTTATCCTCCGTGTATGCATCATCCTCCCAGAATGATCTGGTGGGGATAGTGATTTAGAATTTCTTCTCGAACTGTAATTGGGGTATGGTGTAGTCGATGTTCCTTTGTAGAGACCCGAGTGAGTCCAGAATGATAGAGTGACCAATATTCGTATTTATCTACTGTTGGGGAGCTTTTAAGCGGACCGCGGAACAGGCAGCTATTTGCCTGCTCAAATATCGGGGGGTATCAGATGGAGTAAAATGTCCAGTGCAGCGGAGGGAGTCGTTCGTAGTGCTCAGACAAGCTGTGCGTTGAACCCTGCTCAGCTTATCACGGTTTACCGCTGTGCCCAAAGCAGTCCACCATACAACAAACCCCACAACCATTGCCAATGGCTTTTTTGCAAGAGAAAAGTGCTACTGTAGCTTTTTTGACTCATTCTTGTAAATTTGGTTTCCAGCTTAACTTCCTATCGAAGATTTGACCCAAGAATTTAGCTTCATCGGAAAAGGTTAAGCTTGTACCGTTAATAGAGAATGGGTCAATATGAGGGATTTTATATTTCCTGGAAAAGGACAAGTTCGGTTTTGTGTCCACGGCGATTTGCCCATCTTGTTAGCTTGTTGAGAGCGTTTTGTAGGAGTTCCTTTAAAGTGTTGAGGTGCTTTCCAGAAACGGCAATCGCAACATCATCCGCATAGACAATCACCGTGCAGTCCTCTCCCGACAGGCACATCAGTAGTTTATTCACCACCAAATTCCACAGAAGGGGGGAAAGGACCTCGCCTTGCATCGTAGCTCTACTGACAGACCTCGTAGCGGACTTATCGCCCAGTTCTGAGTTCATAATCCTGCTTGAGAGCAAAAAATTAATCAATTTACCAAGCAAACCATCCACATTCAGTTGTGTTAGTGCATTTGCGATTGCAGATGTGTTTATGTTGTTGAATGCGAATTCTATGTCTGGGAAAGAAACCATAGTGTATTCCCTGTGATAAAGGGAGTATTCGATGCTGCGTACCAAGGAATGAAGGGCGGTTTTCACCGATTTACCTTTGCAGTACGCATGTTGGGTTTATATTCGTACGAAGATGGATATCGATCAGACGCTCCAGCGTTTTAAGGAAGAATGGGGAATATTTGCCAGCTTTGAGTATGAAAACCACTTCTCTCCAAGCCTCAGGAATATAAGTCAGCTTTAAGTAGCTTTTTTAAAATCATCTCAAGTGCTGTTAGGATGATATCCGAAGTCATTATTTGCTATTATGCCGTCTGTTTCCTGCAGACTTGAAGGGCTTGAAGGTTTTTAGCGCCCAAAGGAGCGTGTCCCTAGTAATCAGACTTTGAGAAATAGTTTCCTGTATAAGTGGCGTGTTCAGGTTGCTATGACCGGTAATGTAAGAGCTACCTGGGAAGTGAGTATCAAGTAGCAGATTGAGCGATTCCTCGCTGGATGCAGAGCCATCTGATTTCTTTAGGCAGCTAGGCATTGTTGGATTTGATGGCATCAAAAACTTACCAGTGTTGTTAAGACCGTTTGCATTGGCTTTCAGCAAAAAGTGCTTAAGTCCAAAAATTAATATATTTAATGATCCAAGCGCATGTTTTCCCACGTTAAATAATTTTTAGTTGATGATACTAAAACGTTGTTTTAAATTAAAATCCATTTTATTAACATAAGGATTTAGTCGGAGAACTTGAGCACACTCAGAACGCCAACGATATAAAATTTGATTTATCCAATTAATAATAGTAATAGCCCTTACCTGTAAAGAGAAAAAGGGATACATTTGTTAAATACAAGTAGCTATGCAGATCCAATAATTTTTATTGAGATAGGTATTAAAAAGATAATGTTTTCCAAACGGTTACATTTCCCAAGGACACCCACGTATTTCTCATTTCATGTTTTTAAAAGGATAACATTATTTTTTCGTGTGTAACGAGGCACTTGATCATATGAAGCGACGTACGTTCGAAGATCTTCGTTTCCCAACTCCCAGGTTCAAAAAGGCAAGGATGACCGGGATTTTATAGGATAGAAGGCCGTTGTGTCTCAAGCAGGGACTGTTCACGCATCGGAAGCCAGTGAAGTAAAAGGAAAGTGATCTGAAAAATGGTTCATGTTAGAGTTCTTTAGGTTCATTATGGAAAAAAGGTTCTCAAAAAAAGCGAAAAACATAGGGACGGGATACAGTCCGCTTGGGCGAACTGTTGGATACCCTATTCTTATTCCTATCCCTCATAAGTGGGCGTGACAAAAGTCTAAGTATGGTTGAATTGTTAAGAACACTCTACATATTTTGTTATACAACATTTAAAGGATTTTATCAAAAAAAAACGAAGCTTTTGTAAAAAAAACGCTCCCTAGCTCAAACTTTGGTTTTTCAATAAAAATATTTTATTTAATTGTGGGCGTGTCAGTAGGCGGATTTTGAAAATATTTACACATGAGCATAAAGGGTCCGATAGAGAGAATCTATATATATAAAAGAAAGTGTCCGAAGCGATGTAACCGCGTAACTCGAGATTGGCCGAACCGATTTTGATGATTTATACTTTGTTGGAAAGGTATTTTCTCTGCACGGGTTTTAGAAGAAAAAAAAATCTACATTTCAAAATGGCTTATTTTGACCATCCAGCGTGTTACGACAGGTTTTTTTTCGATTTTTTTTAAATTTTTTTTTTTTTTTTTTCATTTTGTATTTATTTATTTTGGCAACAACCAAATAAAGAATCACATTTGAATGTAACATATCGTATCACAATTGAACTGTCAGATAGACACGCAACGTAACGCCATCTATTAAAGATCAATGGAGAAGCCAATTTTGTTTCATGTTTGGTGGCGCTGTCGGATTCGGATTTCTTCATTGCGATTTTGTGAGTTTTTGTGAATTAAAATTGATATGAGAATATAGTATCTATATCTATTTATATATATATGTATATAAAATCAATCCATATTTGCGTTTGTTGCCGGTGTTTGGCCAAACGCGTTAACCGATTCCAATGAAATTTTTTTTTAAAGAAAGGTGACGTCTATACGAAGGATGTTATGTATGTGCGATGTCTGTATCTGCATCGGTGTGTAAATTATGTGTTTCTTAAAAAAGAAAAAAAAATGACAATGTATTTATACACTGTGTGTTTCATATGTAGATAGGTATCATGTGCTTTGAAAAAAAAAACAAATTTAAGTGAAATAATAAAAAGTTTTTTTGTGTAATATTTTCTATATATAAAAATCAATCCATATTTGTGTTTGTTGCCGGTGTTTGGCCAAACGCGTTAACCGATTCCAATGATTTTTTTTCCATGAAAGGCGACGTCTGCACGAAGGTTGTTATGTTTGGCTATATCTGCATCGGTGTGTGAGATATGGGCATTTGAGTGAGTACACATGCATATGTGCGTATGCGTGTAAATTAAGACGCAGATACAGAGACCGTGCAGACGTCACTTATTTTGTTATCCGAACAAGCATATGAAAGAGGGAGACCACACGAACGTTTCAAGCTTATTGTGGAATTTGTGCGCACTTTCATTCTTGTGATATCGTGTGTTCAATATTTTATTCAAATAACTCTTATTGAAATTTTTTGCATTTTTTTGTGAATCGGACATCGGAAAGTTGCTTTTCCAACATTGATAACAATCGGTGTGGAAGTGAATGAAAAGTGATTCAATCGAAGTTTTTTATTTTCGCTTTGTTGTTTGATTCGCAGAAGTATGGTGACATAGGCGCCTGCCAGACAACAAGCACCTACCCTAAACGGAACAACGAAGTTGTGTGAGCGGCCTAAGCCATGCGGAGAAAAACGTGCAGTCCCTTTCACCGGTTGAGCTCAAATCAGGCAATCTTCGGTATTGGCCTGAGAGTGTTTCTGTGAACTTTGGTCAAAATCGGTCTTCTTTTTTTAGGCGCAGCAACATACGCCGGATACCCGCTATAGACAATTATAAGGAAATCTACTCGAACATATTGGCCAATAGAATTCTCGGACACGGGCAAAGCCGGGCAGGTGCAGCTAGTATATTATAAATTCCAACTCCCTAGCTCAAACTTTGGATTTTCAAAAAAGGTTTTTTTTAAAATGGGGGCGTGTCAGTAGTCGGATTTTGAAATAAGCTTAAAGGGCCTCTAGAAAGTATATATTATAAATTTCAGCTCCCTAGCTTTGGTTTTTCAATAAAATTGTTTTATTTAATTGTGGGCGTGTCAGTGGGCGGATTTTGAAAATGTTATCTCCCGAGCAGTTTTATGAGTCATAGACCATATGTAAAAAAATTCAGCTTCCTAGTTCAAAATTCGATTTTTTTCGAAAATTTTGTTTGAGTTTGCCCGTCTGTGGGCGGATTTCAAAAATTCGTAAACTTGATTATTTCGGGACCCTAGAGAGTATATGGTTAAAATTTCAGCTCTCTAGGCCCAGTTTAAAGGCCTAATTTTTGCCGAAAGACGGACGGACGGACATGGCTAGATCGACATTACTATCGATGCTGATCATAAATATAATAACTTTTAGGGGTCTACGGGCAATATTAAGGTATGTAACAAACTATGCGTCAAAAATAAATATACCTACCCTTAGAATAGGGTATAAATATAATATTTAAGACGAGTCAAAGGAATGAATTCTCTTCAACATCGTTCGAAACAAATTTGCCTTTGCCATCATTTGCAAAATGTTGTGACATCATTAAAAAGTTCCTTTCCGTGTTTATTTCATTCTTTACATTTTTCAATCTTTCCACACTCATACCGGCATCGGCATTTATAACACTTACTCCCGCACTGAAGCAATTCCGCTAACGGTTTTGCCAATTAAAATAAAATTTCTTAATTACGCAATGTTTCCGCCTCGGAATATCTGACAATCCATACATCCATACACCTTTCAGTTTTCACCCGCAGGACACCTCCTCATTGTATCGTCGTCGTCAGATATTTAAATCGTCAATATTCCACTTGAGGCCTGTTTACTTTCTTTCTAATCGCCAGGAAATCAGAAAACGAACCGTGTTCGTGTAATTCCAGGCGAATTTATGTCCTGAGTTATAAAAATTCTTCCCAAGAGAGAATCCCTGTCGAACATCGACACCGACATCAAGCAGCTTGTAATTACTGCATGTGCCATGTGTGTGCCCTTAATGCCTTTGCTATATGATTCCGTCTTTTCTGAAGGCGGAAACACAAAAATTACATCTAATTAAAATACCGTCAAGAAGAAGTCCAATCGAACATGTGCGGCTTGCTCTTTAGCATATGGCTGGTGGGGAGTCGTAACCAGAGTCACCTGAAAGACACATGAATACTTCCTTGCCGTCCTCCCATTTAAGCATCAGACAAGTGTAGTGTATGTGATTTCATGATAGCCTTCGTCCTCTGCTACGAATATTGATTTTAAACAATTAGACATAAATTCTGAAGGTTAATGACTTAGTTCAAGTTCCTTATGATTCCCAGATGAAGTGAATGAGAAAGTCGGCAGCCATTACGCCAACTTATCGCTCTCAATGGTTATTGTCACCTCAAATCGAATCGAATCAATCCTCAAACCTTGGCATCCGCTTCACATCACACAAACCCCGTGGCGATCACACACAAGTTGATCCTATGTCAGTATCCTTGTGTTTGTGTGCAATGTTTACGCTGCTGTCTTTTTGTGTGGTGCTGCCACCACCGCTTCTGTCTGATTTCTTCTTAACGAAGCCACGACTGTGCCAGTTCCACGGCTCCACCGCCACCACCCATCTCCCAGACAATATGCTGATCAAGTTCAAACCTTTCAGCGTCCGAAAAAAGGGAAAACAAAACCAAAACAAAACTTCACCGATGCACTTGTAGATATACGAAATGTTTTCCCTCTCAATGGCCATTGTGGCAACAATGTTGCGGAATCGATTTATATTTTGTTGGACACGAGAAAGGATTTTCGATTTTTTGTTTATCTTTTCCTTTATGGGCTCGTAACTTTATTATCGGGTTTTGTGTGGTGTACCCAAGGATCAGAGAAGGTTTTCTCGCGAAGATGATATCTTTGGAGAGAAATTTATTTGGCCAAATCTGTCGTCTTAACTGTGACATTATTGTCAGCAAATGGAATTTAGCCGTTGGCGTTGTAGGTAGATGGGTTGGTACATAAATACATCCAGGATAAGGGCAGGGGCTTTCCGTTTTTCATTTATTTTTCAAGAATGTTTTGTAGAAGCAATTTATAACGGACTGGATAGGATTAGGTTAAATGTAATTGTTGAAATTATATAATCTATTTACTGTATTGTTTGATACACTTTGTTAGTAATCATGTTTGCAGGCTGTTTCTTGTGTTTCTATATTTATATTTTTTCCTTACTTCTAATAAAACTTTGCTAACAATAGGTTATGGGCCCAGAACACAATGGCCGAACATAAAGAATTTTCTCACGGTATCCCACAGTTCGATGGAAGAGGATACGACGACTGGAAGTTCAGAGTAGAGATTCATTTGGACAGTCAGGGCTTGTTGGACGTTCTAACCGACGTTCAACCAACAGAAACTGCGGCGAGGGCTGAGTATTTGAAAAGGGACAAGAAGGCCAAGGAGCGCCTGGTAAATTTTATCCATTCAACTTGCCTTAGCTATGTTCGAGAGAAGAACACTGCCAAAGAGATGTGGAAAAGCTTAAAATCTGCATTCGAAAAGAAATCAGTAGTTAACGAATTACTGTTACGCAAGCAATTGGCAAAACTTCGAATGAAGAATGATGAGTCTGTGATCTCACATTTGACAAATTTTGAGGATTTGATAAGGAAGTTGAAATTGGCAGGGGCCAAACTAGAAGAAAGTGATTTGCTCGCTCAACTTTTTCTGACATTGCCTGCAAAATTTGATCCTTTAGTTACCGCATTACAAAACATTGACGACGGTAAGCTTACGTTCAATATTGCAAAGGAGAGACTAATATCGGAACAGAGCAAGTTCGAAGATCGACAAGAAGGGGAATTTGAAGAAAAAACTGCATTTTCAATAAGAAAAATTTGACGAAAAAGTTCAACGGAAAATGTTTTAAATGTGGAAAATTTGGCCACCAAGCACGAGAATGTAAAAAAGTGGAAGCCAGAAGCGTTGAGAGTACAAGTGTGTGTTTTAATGCAGACAAAAACTTGCTGGAAAGCAGTAACAAGGTTATAAGGAAGAAAAATAAAAAAAAAATGTACTTTCAAATTGGATTCTGGAGCAAGCGATCACCTGGCAAATGAAAAATGGTATTTTGCAGATCTTGAGCTACTGAAAGCTCCTGTTGAAATTAATGTCGCAAAAAGCGATCAGTCACTTACTGCATACCATTCTGGAGAAATTCATAGGATGAGCAATAACGGCGTGAACTTGTGCATAAACGATGTTTTGTACGTTCCAGAGTTACGAGACAATTTATTGTCGGTTCGAAAACTCACAAGAACTGGAATTAAAGTACATTTTTTACACAATAAAGCGTTAATTGTAAAAGATGATAGGCTAATAGCAACAGCCTACTTGCATGGAAATTTGTACGAGTTAAAAATAGAAATTGGGAAGCCGACTGTTAACTTATGTAAGATAAGTATAGCTTCTTTATGGCATAAAAGGTTAGGTCATATTGGCGACCAAGGGTTTGAAAAACTGATCAAAAACGGAATAATAAAAGATGTAAATGCCAAAGATGCAAAAATTGGTTTCTGTGACACTTGTGTGGAGGGTAAGCAATGCCGTGAACGTTTCAATGGAACACGTATTAGAGCAACAAGACCTCTTGAACGAATTCATTCTGATGTTTGTGGACCAATTGATCCTGTTGCTTGGGACGGCTCGAGATATTTTGTGTCATTCATTGATGATTACAGTCATTTTACAATGATATACCCAATTAAAAAGAAATCCCAAGTTGTCGAAGTTTTTCAAGAATATGAAGCAATGGTTACTGTAATGTTCAAAACTGCAATTTCAAAAATGACTATTGACCAAGGGCGTGAATATTTATCAAAAAATCAAGAAAATTGGTATAAACGAAAGGGTATTCAAGTGGAACCAGCTATAGCTTACTCGCCACAGCAAAATGGAGTTGCAGAAAGATTCAACAGAACTCTAGTTGAAAAGATAAGAACCATGCTGATTGAGACAAGCGTGCCTAAGAAACTGTGGGTTGAAGCAGCTTTGTGTGGTACTTATATACTCAATCGTAGTCCAACAAGAAGTTTGGAAAATTGTGCAACACCGGTGGAATTGTGGAACAGAAATAAGCCCCACCTGGAAAAGCTTAAGGTATTTGGTTGCAAAGCTTACTCTTGGATTCCAAAACAATGCAGAAAGAAATTGGATCCAAGGAGTAAGAAAGCAGTTATGGTTGGCTATGTACCAAATGGCTATCGGCTCTGGGATTTGCAGAAACAAAAAGTGTTCACTGCAAGAGATGTTAAGTTTCATAAGTCATATTATCCATTTAAAAATGAAAAAGCAAATGAGTACGAAAAAAAAAGTGAAATCTATTATTACAATTCAACCGATCCACGAGCAAGAGGGGGAATATTTATATAGTGATGATGCTGTGGGTCATACTCAAGAAGAATTTATGACCAACCCCGTGATTGTGGAACATGTCTATGAAGAACAAGAAGCTTTAAATGAAAAAGAAAATGCTCGTGTTACTGAACCTGAGGTTGATGAAGAAGGAGCTATGTTTGAGGATGCTGAATTTGGATACGAGGAAGCTACTGATATTGCGCTCCCTTCGCAACCAAATAACAGCAACCTTGAGGAGGTAACTGTAAGACGCAGTGACAGGGAGCGCCGAATGCCAAGTAAGTTCCTTGATTATTTTACTACTAGTAGAGCAAATTCTGCCGCTCTTCACATTTCTACCAGTGTTCGCGAGACATATGAAGAAATTTTAAAAATCAATAATAGCCAATGTTGGAAAGAGGCGATTCAAGATGAAATCGATTCAATGAAAAGAAACAGTGTTTGGCAAATTGTCAAACCTCCATCTGATGTAAAACTATTGAAGTCCAAGTGGGTATTCAAAATAAAAGAAGATGAAAATGGAAATCCTCTGAAATACAAGGCAAGGCTTGTTGCCAAAGGGTTTCTTCAAAAATATGGCATAGATTATCATGATACATATGCGCCAGTGGCGAAGCTAACTACAATACGTATCGTGTTGGCTGTAGGTGTTCGTCGAAAGTAAATTTTTCATCATATGGACGTCAAGACAGCTTTTTTATATGGAGACCTTAAAGAGGATATATACATGGATGTACCCGATGGATTAGAAGCTAAAAAAGGCATGGCGTGTAAACTTGTTAAGTCACTGTATGGTCTTAAGCAGTCACCGCGTTGCTGGAATGACAAATTTTATGAATTCCTTTTATTCCTGGGATTCATCAGATCTAAACATGATTATTGTTTGTATACCAAGAAGGATAAGAAGAATGATGATGTTTTAATCATTATCCTATATGTGGATAACTTACTTATCGTTGGAAATAAGTTGATGACTATTGAGAAACTCAAGAGGGACTTGTCTAACAAATTTGAAATGTACGATTGTGGAAAACTTAAATGTTTTCTTGGAGTTAAAGTGGACAACGATGAAGGAAGTATAAAGTTTTCGCAAGCAGCAAGTATTGAAAAACTACTTCAAAAATTCGGAATGTCAGAATGCAACTCAGTTAAAAGTCCAATGGAAAAGGGGTTACAGTTACAACCAAGTGATGCCCAAACAAAAACGGAGAAACCATACCGTGAACTTCTGGGAAGCCTGATGTATATCATGTTGTGCTCAAGACCAGACATATGCTATCCTGTTGCATATATGGGCCGATATCAGCAATCTCCATCCGATGTACATTGGCAGCACCTAAAAAGAATCGTTCGGTATCTGAAATACACAAAAGACCGGAAACTTGAATTCAAAATAAATGAAGATTTGCCAGTTATTGGATATGCTGATGCTGACTGGGGATCTGACCAAGTTGATCGAAAATCAGTTACTGGATATATTTTCAAAATATATGGATGCACTGTTTCTTGGTGCAGCAAAAAGCAAACTACTGTCGCTACATCATCTAGTGAAGCAGAATATATTGCGTTGAGCTCAGCTGTTACAGAAGTGCTATGGTTAAAAGGCATAATGCAAGACCTGAACGAGTTGAAAGAAGAGCCTGTTATAATTTATGAGGACATCCGTGGATTCATCTGTATGGCAAATAATTAAGAAAGTAAAAGAGCTAAACACATCGACATAAAACACCATTTTATAAGAGACACAATTGCAAGCGGCGCTGTACAAATTCAACACATAGGAACTACAAAACAATTTGCTGATATTTTCACAAAGAGTCTAGATGCCACCCGTTTTAAGAAGCTAAGTCTAAATTTGGGATTAAACGATTAAGAGTGGGTGTTGAAATTATATAATCTATTTACTGTATTGTTTGATACACTTTGTTAGTAATCATGTTTGCAGGCTGTTTCTTGTGTTTCTATATTTATATTTTTTCCTTACTTCTAATAAAACTTTGCTAACAATAGTAATGAATATAATTTCTCTAACCTTGGCAGCGGCCAAAGGAATACCTGCAATGCTGCAATGAGGATTGACTTCCCAGTGTCTTTCTTCGGCCTCTTCCAAGGTTAGAGGAATTTTGGGCAGCTATCAATAGTGAAGGCTCTCAGTGAATTTGTAAACATGGAAAAAATTTGAAAGCGTTTTGCGATACAATACTTTGTTTTCTGGACATGTATATAATGACGTCATCTGCATAAAGGTAAAAATGGCAGTTTTCTAGAAGGTAATTTATAAAGACAGAAAAAAGAAGTGGTCCTAGCACTGACCCTTGAGGAACACCTACGTTAACCGCATATGGACTGGAGCTTCCCAGATCGGTTTGAACTGTCAGTAAGCGATCGCATAGATAGTTGAGAATCAGTTTCAGGGCAGAACGAGTGAACTGAAAGTTATTCTTAAGCTTGTTTATTAGTATTGAATGAATAACCCCCAGTTTCACAGTAGAAGTTTAAACTCCACTTTTGGGTTAAACTTCAGTTCAGCAATTTATTCGGTTTCACAGTTTCGTTTAAACCTTAAACTGAGTTCAATTTGCAGTTTAAGTTAAACGACTGTATTCTGCCGTTTAATCCGTTTAATTTTGGAAACACTTTATTAGGGGGATAAAATGGTGAAATATTTCGAAAGCGAAAAGGGTATTTTTCCTTAAAAGTGCAGACCATGTGCGATCCAAAGCTCAAAATAATGGACATAGTTGCAAGGTGGCCTGGATCAAGTCGCGATTCCACAATTCACAACAATTCAAGAATCTGGCATTACGGGCAATGAGGCAGCGGACTCTCTGGCAAGAAAAGGGGCAGAGGAACCCTTCATAGGACCTGAACCATTCTGCGGGATAGGAGAACACACTATACGCGAAGAGTTCAGGAGACTGGAGGAAGAAACAAAGGCCAAAACATTTCTCAACCTCCAAGGTCTGAGGCAAGCAAAGAAACTCTTAGGAAATTACAACCAAAAGAGATTCAAAGTTTGTATCGGCCTTAACAAAAACAACCTAAGAATCCTAACAGGCCTCCTCACGGGGCACTGTAGACTCAAGCAGCATCTGGGGAAAATGGGCATATCGGAGGACGGGCTCTGCAGATTCTGCAGTGAAACCGCCGAAACTCCAGACCATATACTGGAATCCTGTGGGGCACTGACCCACAAAAGGATGAAATATTTGGGCACCAAATAACAGACAAGGACATACATACCATGGACCCACAGCTCATTCTCAGATTCATCAAAGAAACTGGACTGGACGCTGTGCTCTAAGGAGTTTGACCTGCCAAGGATAAATCAGAGCAATACCTCGACACGCTTCACAAAGAAGTATCTAGAGAGGGCTCTGAACGAGGGCATGCACCTCTCCGAGGCACAAGCAAGGGGACACAATATACCAATAGGTCGCAGTGTAATATACCCTTACCAAATATTATTATTATTAAGAATCTGTTCTAGGTTTGAAAATGGAGAATTTGGAAATCATGTTATAGTGGCGGACAGTGGCTATGGCTACCAATGCAGACGCTATATGATGAATCCTTTACGTAGTTGCAACAATCCACAAGAAACATTGAACAATGAATCTCAAATTCGAACACGAAATTGTGTTCAACGCTCTTATGGCGTATGGAAGAGAAGGTTTCCTATATTCTATATTCTTGACACCTTGCATAGAGGAAAAAACCCCAGACAAATACAATGGTGTGACAATAATTCAAACGAGATTTAAGCTAAAGCGCATGTTGAAAGAAGGAAGCTGTCGCTTCACACTACCACGCTTCGTATATTCCTTTCTTTAATTTAGCAAACGCTAAAAAAAACGAACAATAGATGACGGAAGAGCAAAAAAATAAAGGAAAACTTTAAGGGCTATAAATCCGGGATTTACGTAGGTTCTGTGTTCCGCTACCTGTGGTACAGCAAATTATTTGCCAATGTTGACTTGAGGGGAAAGTAGGTTATGAGCCAAGATGCAAATGAATTTCCAATTCTATATTCGACAGTTGACTTATGAATACTCGGATTTTATTGTCAAAACGAGAAAAAAAAAATACATAACGTCACATTACGTAATAAGAACAAAAATGCTGCCAGCTTCGATTCATAAAATCAAGTTAAACGAAGTTCAACTGAATTGAAGTTCAGATTTCACTGTGAAACCGGACGAGTTAAACCAAAAATTTGAACTCAGTTTAAGGTTCAGTTGAACTCAAGTTTAAACCTTCACTGTGAAACTGGCCATAATTGAATCAGACGCTTTAGAAAAATCTAGAGTCACCATTACACTTATTTTATTTAAGTACAATGCTGCCCTTAAATCGGTTGTGACCTTAAGGCTGATTCACAGCTGTGCTTTCTTCGAAAACCGGATTAGAACTTTGGAGAGCTTATTCCGAATATCCAAATCTTCTTGAATTTGCTGCTACAAAATCTTTTCCAATGCTTTTGAAAGAAAGGGAAGTACACTTATGGGTCTAAACTCAGTGGGGTTTGATTTTTTTTGGAATATGAATGATTTTGGAGCACTTCCACTGCTCTGGAAACTGACAGCTATACAAACAGTAATTGAAACATGAACTATATGGGGATAAAGAGGAGGGAGGATAATTTCAATAAACTTTGGCGAGATATTATCAAGGCCAGATGCATTGGATTTAACCGAAGGAATTGCTATTACAGCATCTAGTTTACTTATGCATCTAAAAGCACAGCACTCACTTGAACTTGAATCACTGAGGTTGACAAAGAAAGCATTCGATGAAGTAGGAATGAGAACAGACCCTATTTCAGTCGGACTGAACGCACGCGTAGTTTATTATCAACCATACCTGAATCCTTCAAGTTTTTAGATAGGCCTGTTGAGCTTATCTTGGGATCAAGTCTTTGCAGAAAATGGGAACGCTTAGCAGAACGTATCGCGGCAGTGACTATTTCGAGCGAATATATATTGGCTCCTATTGTTATCAGTAGGAGCTCTCTTAAGCCTCCTGAAAAAGCCCTCCCTTTCCTCGATCTACAATTTAAGCCGGTGATTAAACCATGTGGCTTAATGACGATTTACGTTTTCTAGGTAAATACTACCTTAAAGCAGCAGACATAGCTGTCAGCTCTGCTAAAGAATTAGCCGCCTTTCTAACAAACTGCCGCATCATGGACGAGCTTTAAATGAAGGATATCATAATAGGCCCACATGTAGCCGCAGTGATCTGGATACATTTTTTTTTCTTTTTTATAATAAACACGCACTAAAGGGGTTGGGACCCTTATAATGTATTAGCTACATAGCGCGGGCGTTAATTAAATTAGGGTGGGAAGAAAAGGAGAGATGCCGATGCACGTTGGTTTTGAATGTTTGTAGGTTATAATGTGAAGGAAAAACAATGCGTGGAAGAGTGTTCCACATTGGTGTTGTACGGCTGAGGAAATATTCTTTGAACTTCACTCTACGCCCGAACACAGGCTTTAGGGTGAACGGATGAGCACTCCTTGCATGAGGGGTATTGCGGTTAAAATGTTCAAGGGGAGGAATGCAACTGACTATTTCGTTTGAGCACTTATGGTGGAAATAACGATAAAATAACGAAAGGCAGGAGACATTACGACGATGACTAAGAGAAATAATCGATCTCGCGATGTCTCGGTCGCCAATGAGTTTTATCGCGCGTTGTTGGATCCTGTTAAGTAGCTCCAAATAAGTTATTGTTGCTCCGGACCAGATATGAGCGTTGTACTCGAGTTTCGGGCGAATAAACGCCTTATAAATTGTAGCCAGATCAGAAGGGGTAAAATATTTTTTACAACGCTTAAGGAAGCCTAGACATTTCGCGGCATTCTTGGCGACACCGAATATGTGGTCATTCCAACGAAGGTTGCCCTTAACACACATACCGAGAATGGAAAGTCTTTCGGTTTCAGCGATGCAAGTGCCATTCATAGATAGTGGCAGCGTGAACCAACTACCATACCACGTCGAGTTAATCGGTTCTCGTCAGATCACCGTAATTAAACGACGTTGGGCGCGGTTAGTACGTAGCTGGGGGACCGTTGGAGAACAACCGCGTGTCGTTGGCCAGTCCCATCTACAGAGTTGAGGTAGATAATATACGTGGTATCACAATGGACCTAAATTGGTTTAAGTGTGTCGGCTTCTGCCGACAGCCACATAAACCTAACCTAACCTAATGGCAGCGTGTGTGGGTTTTGCTTTAATGACAGGAGACAGCATTGTGTTTTTGAAGCATTAAATTCCACTCTATTGGTTGTACCCCAGTGAGTTATGCTGTTAAGATCGGAATTTAATGAGCTTAACATACGTCGCCGTTGCAGCTGAGGGTACTGTCATCAGCAAAGGAATGGATTGGGTTAGAAGTAACAGACATGGGATCATTTATAAAAATGAGAAAGAGAGTCGGGGAGAGAACAGAGCCTTGGGGGACGCCAGCATTTATTTGGTGAGTTGCAGACTTGAAACCCTCCAAAACAACTTGAATTGAACGGTCCGAAAGGTAATTTCTAATCCATTGAAGAAGAGTATCATCGATTCCAAATGTACGTATTTTCGACAAGAGAGCTTGATGCCAAACTCTGTCAAATGCCTTTGAAATATCAAGCGCAGCAATCTTACTTTCACCACCCTGATGAAGAGATTGGTACTACTTTTCGGTTAGATATGTCATCAATCCACTAGTGGACCTGTTGCTGCGAAAACCATACTGCCGGTCATTAAGAAGTTTTCGCGATTCAAGATATTTCATTAGCTGACGGTTTATCAGCGTTTCAATGACCTTAGAAAGAAGGGACGTAAGTGCAACTGGTCGGTAGGAGGAGGGAGATGAAGATTCGCCTTTTTTTGGTACAGGCTGGACAAATGCTGTTTTTCATCTTCCAAGGAAGAGTCCTGAAAAATAGAACATATGGAAAATCTTACGCAATGGTTTTGCCAGCGAGGAAGAACACCTCTTCAGAACGATACCACTCCCCACACACAATCTAATTCTAATCAAATCGGCCTTCGCCTCGTAAAGTTCCTGACGATTAATGCTTTCAGGTTTTGGATCTCGACTTGAAATTCATTGGTCTTTCCCAGGACTTGCCTTAGTGTGAAGATTTGGTCTGTTGTCGATCTGCCGGCACGGGAGCCACACTTCTTTCTTCTTTTTTTTAAATAAAAGGAAATCCAAATCCCAGAGCACTCAGACTCGTTAACGGTCCATTGTACTACCAGGCAGAATTCCTCAGCCACACTAGTTCGTGCCAATTAGTGTGGTGTAAAACGGCTTGAGACGTTCACACTGTACTTTGGATAGGATCTTATATGCCCCATTAAGCAGGGTAATTCCTCGAAAGTTCGTGCAAGGCACATAAATCGCCTGTTGTATTTGCGGACGTAGATATTTCATCTATTACTTAACTTAAAACAACAATCCCCAATAATCAATCATTAAACCACCTGCAACGTAGTGATGGCAAAAAAAATCATTAGCGTAACGACTACAATTGTTGGCACCCCTAAGGCAATTTCAACTTTTATTTCTGAAGTTATTGGAATCTGTTGGATACCAGAGTATAAAATATTAAATTTCGCATTGAATGAGTATTATAAATAAAGATTTAATTTTTTTTTTTTTTTTTTTTGTGTTGGGAATTCGCTGGAAGAAAAAATCATCGAAAGACATTGCACAGCTAGTACGCGAGGGATGCTTCTGCAATAGTGAGAGACTTTAACCCATCTAAAAAAAAACTCACAGGGGACTGACATTCGCCATCCTGAATGAGATTGCACCTAGTCGACGACTAATCGGCAATTTGTTTTTGAACTACATATTTGTTGAATTTAACAGATAAATCCGCCGTTTGTCGGATTTCTAAACTTTTTTCTTGTTTGAAATCAATACCTGATTTCTTAGCCCTAGCTAACTCTTATAGATCAAGAAGTTTTACCCGTCTCAATCTCCTGATTGCATTGTCATTATTTAATATGTCTGTTATTTCTCTGTTTACGCGGTTGAAATGCCTACTTCTCTTTGAGCAACTTTCTTAACTTCATCTTCAACCATTTCAACATTTAGATCTTTATGCAGATCGGCATTGCGTATGTACCAAGGTGCATTAACTATGTTCCTTAGTACTTTATTTTGGAAAACCTGAATTGTTTGTAAATTTGTTTGGCATGTGCATGCCCACAACTGTAGCCCGTAGGTCCATACTGGTTTCAGAACTTGCGTGTATAGCAATAAATTATTATAGTTAGACAGGGATGAGTATCTCTCAATTAGCCAATACATTTTACTGTATCGCATGTTCAACTCATCTTTTTCTTTGTTTACGTGCGCTTTCCAACGCAGTTTAGCGTCTAGAGTCATGCCTAGATATTTGGCTGTGTTTGAATATTCCACTACATTGTTGTTAATGTAGACTGGAATGTGTGGTACGTTTTTATACGTAAAATTAATATGGACTGACTTAAGGTCATTTAATGTAATCTGCCATTTCTTAGTCCATTTTAAAATATTGTTTATTGCTGTTTGAAGATTTTTTGTTGCTATTTCGACAGTTGCTCCCACAGCAAGGACAGCTGTGTCATCTGCAAAAGTAGCTATGGTGGTTTTTTCACTTTCAGAGAGATCGCTAGTGAAAAGTAGGTATAGAACTGGACCTAGCACACTGCCTTGCGGTACACCAGCTTTAATCTCTCTTAATGTTGAGTACTCTGAATCTTGTTTAATTCTGAAGAATCTATCTGATATATAAGACTCCAGAAAGGTCACATACTGCTTCGGCAGTTGCTTTTGTAATTTGTGTATCAGTCCTCTGTGCCAGACTTTATCGAAAGCTTGTGCTATATCAAGAAATACTGTAGAGCACACATTTTTCTCTTCAAATGCTTTTTCGATTCTATCTGTGATTCTATGCACCTGATCAATTGTAGAGTGCTTATTTCTAAATCCAAATTGGTGAATGGGGACTAGCGATTTTTCATGTATTATTTTTTGTAGACGTTTTACCAGCACTTTTTCGAATAACTTGGACAACATTGGTAGAATAGATATTGGGCGATATGAGGTAACTTCGTTAGGTGGTTTGCCTGGTTTGGGTATCATTATTATCTGCGCGACTTTCCACATGCTTTGCACATATCTTAATTTAAATGCAGCATTAATAATCGGCGCTAGTTTTTTTTAAACATTTTCGTGGAAATTGCTTCAAAATTTCTCCTGTAATTAAATCAAACCCTGGGGCCTTTTTTATATTTATGCTTTCTTTAATTTCTTTGGCAAGTTCTTTAGCTATTACCGGCCGAATAGGTGTATCTTCTTCGCACCTTATTTCGAGTCCTTGATAACCTCTATCTTCATAAGGTTTGAATACGTCTTCAAGATACTCAGCGAAAGTGTTTGCTTTCTCTTGGTTGCTTTTCGCCCAGTTACCTTCTCTGGTTTTTACTGGCGGAATGTGAGCTATTGGCCTGTTAATTTTCTTCGTTGCCTTCCAGAGCGAGTAGTCGGTACTAGCATCATGTGTAAGACTTGTGAGGTAAGTTTTCAAAGACTCATTATTGAATTCTCTTACAGATTTTCTGAGCTTATAATTTAAGTTGTTCAGTGTGGTCTTGTCGCTTGGCGCCCTTCTCTGTTGCCAGCGTTTTCTAGCTTTCCTCTTTTCTGTAATAATTTCACATATTTCGGGAGGATAAGAGTTTTGTTTGATCTTTTTTGTTGTTTTGGGAGTGGCAGCCCACGCAGCTTTTTGTATTCTGAGCGTCAATATTTGGACTGCCTCTTCTAGTTGAATAGCTGGTGATAGTTGGATACTTTCTTCCAACTTCTGTCTGAAGTAGTTCCAATCCGTCAGTCTATTTACTAGTTTTGGGCTATGGTCTTTTATTATTATTTTATCGCTAAGTGTTAAGAGTATAGAGGAATGATCTGATTGAAGATCAGGTCCTTCCTCTATGCTTATTTTATTTGAAGATATATTTTTTGATAGAAAGAAGTCGACAAGATCTGGGGCTTTATTTCTATCTGTTGGCCAATTGGTAGGTTTTCCCGTTGAGTTATATTTGGCGCCATCTTCTTTAATTGCTTCATGTAGTTCTCTGCCTCTAGTATTAGTTAATCTAGATCCCCAATACTTATTTTTGGCGTTAAAATCCCCTCCCGCGATTAATCTATTGTGAAATATGCGGAAAAGACTTTTAAAATCATTTTTCTTTAGTCTATAGCTAGGAGAGCGGTATCTGCTGCAACAGATATTTGTCCACTGCTCGTTTCTACACATATGGAAATTCCTTGGATGGCACATGATTGGAATTTTGCTTCTATATGGTGTTTTATTGTATTCTTTATTAACACTGCGGCCCCACCTTTTGCACAGTTATAAGGATGTGGGAAGTGATAGAATTCATATCCGTGCAGTTTGAAGTCAGTAATCAATTTAAAGTGCGTCTCTGAAATGAGACATATATCTATCTGGTGTATGTCAAGAGTCACTTGCTTCTCGTCCTTGCGACTCTCGATACCATTAGCATTCCATTCAAGAATTTTTATTTTATTCATCATGTCTGTCTTTTGGTAACAGCTCTTTTGTTGCTGTTTTGTCTATCTAACAACAATATTCTATCTAATATCGTTTTATTCGATTTTTCCATGGAGCCAATCCTGTTTAGGATTTGTTTCATGAGGTTTTCCATGCCAGTGTTTGACTCTACTTTGCGTTTTACCGTTTGATCTGCTGGTATTTGAGTATTTATTGATGCTGCCTGAGTATATGTCATTTTTGGACCAGCCGTCTTTTGTCTCGGGACCTTTTTGATTATCGCTTGGTCTTTATTCTTTTCTTTCTGTGGGCTCCTTTGCAAGTCCTTTTTAACTGTTTACTCATCCTTATTTGAGTTTTTTTGTGTTTTCTTTTGCTTTTTGTCCCTTGCAAGTTGGATTTCTTTTGCAACTAAACAACCTCTGTAGCTAGCAGGATGGTTTTCATTGCAGTTTGCACATTTAGGATGTTCATCCTCTTTCTTCTTACATTCTTTAGTGTGGTGACTTCCTGCACATTTAACACCACTTGGATTTGAGTTGCAGTATCTATGTGTATGCGCATATCTTTGGCAATTTTTGCATTGGGGCACTTTTTTTGATTTACGTAGGGTATGAATCTCAACTTGCATCCCCAGTATGTTTTTTATTTCATATATTTATACCCTATTCTAGGGGTATATTAATTTTGACGCATAGTTTGTAACATACCTTAATATTGCCCGTAGACCCCTAAAAGTTACTATATTTATGATCAGCATCGATAGTAATGTCGATCTAGCCATGTCCGTCCGTCCGTCCGTCCGTCCGTCCGTCCGTCCGTCCGTCGGCAAAAATTAGGCCTTTAAACTGGACCTAGAGAGCTGAAATTTTAACCATATACTCTCTAGGGTCCCGAAATAATCAAGTTTAAGAATTTTTGAAATCCGCCCACAGACACGCCCACAAACTCAAAAAAACAAAATTTTGGAAAAAATCGAATTTTGAGCTAGAGAGCTGAAATTTTTTATATATGATCTATGGCCCATAAAACTGATTGGGACATAAAATTTTCAAAATCCGCCCACTGACACGCCCACAATTAAATAAAACAAATTTTGGGAAAAATTGAATTTTGAGCTAGAAAGCTGAAATTTTTTATATATGATCTATGGCCCATAAAACAGATTGGGACATAAAATTTTCAAAATCCGCCCACTGACACGCCCACAATAAAATAAAATATTTTTTTTGAAAAACCAAAATTTGAGCTAGGGAGCTGAAATTTTAAATATATACTCTCTAGGGGTCCTTTATGCTAATGTGGAAATATTTTCAAAATCCGCCTACTGACACGCCCACAATTATTTTTTTTTTATTTTTGAAAGTCCAAAGTTTGAGCTAGTGAGCTGAAATTTATAGTATATACTCTCTAGGTGCCCTTTATGCTCATACTTAAATTTTTTTTAAATCCGCCTACTAACACGCCCACAATTAAATAAAACAATTTTATTGAAAAACCAAAGTTTGAGCTAGGGAGCGTTTTTATTTACAAAAGCTTAGTTTTTTCGATAAAATCCTTTAAATTTTTGTCACGCCCACTTATGAGATATAGGAATAAGAATAGGGTATCCAACAGTTCGCCCAAGCGGACTGTAGCCCGCCCCTATGTTTTTTTCTTATCTTCGTCATGTTCGAAGCTGAGTGTAAAAATTGGTAGCGGTACGTTGCTTTTAAATTTAAGCATATTTACAACTTCCAAGATTTTAAAGCCTCTGTCTTTTAACTCTTTTTTATGCTTTCAGGTGAGCATGAGTAATGCAGTCTTTTCACTACCATCTTCATTGGTCTGGTTTGCTTATTTTCATAAGAATACCATTGTACCTTTTTTTGGTTTAGTATATTAGTGAGGCTTCTGCCTCCCTCTTCTTCAACCACATTGATTTTGATGTTATTTTTGTTTATTAGCGCTGTAATAGCTTTAATTTTATTTCCCTCCAATACTTTGGCCAAGCTTTCGTACTTATTTACTTGCAGCGCGATAACTGGTGGGGGCTTGGTTGGATTTTGTGTTTTATTTTCTTTGTTTGAAGGATACACAGTGACTGTGCAGCTTTCTTTTGTTGGTGAGATTTTTGGGGACGCACTCATTTTGCGTTTTTTATTTTTATTCCCCTTGTAACGATGTCCTTCTGTCTATTTTCTTAGTTCTTCCTCGTCTGTTGAGAACTCGGCAGGTTGGACATTTACTTTTTTCTGGTTGTTGACCTCTTCTTTCAACAATTGCAACTCTTGCTTCAGATTATTTATCTCCTTAACCCTAGAAAGATAAACTGCGCCTCGGAGGCGCCCTCGAAATATATATATTGCTTTCTTCTTTTAACCGACGCTCGAACAAACTTGTTTCTTTAAACCAACTCAGTCGTCAATTAACACTTGCGAGTGACGGTAGTTCCGGCTCGGTAAGTACCACCGTTTTTCAGTTATGGTAATGCGTGGCGCTCGAGAGGCGCATGTTTATCTTCTGTGTAACTTTTATGCTATTTTTTGTGATATTTTTTTTTGTTACTTTTAACATATATTCTACTAATGTGCGGTAAATATGAAAGTATATAGCTGTAATTTCAAATTGAATGGGTTTTATGAACATTTTAACATCATGGCTAGAAGAGTGTTGAAAGACGAAGAAATTGTTCCTTTTTTGAATCAAGAAGACGAACTTGCAAATGATGGCAGTGAGAGAGAGCGAAATTGAGGATCAAATCAGTAAAGATGATGTTCAAAGTGAAACTGACAACGAGTACGTCGATGAAGTAATCGAAGAAAACTTAAATGACACCTCAACATCTGAAAACCGCGGACATGACCACCGCTTAATTATTCCGGCTCAAAGAGTAATCAGAGGTAAGAATAGATGCGTTTGGGCTACTTCTAAAGGTCAAAGTCATGAAAGAACCGTCAAGAAGAATCCGCGAAATGTGTCGAAATATTTTGGAACCACTTTTATGTTATTTATCACGGATGACATCATTCAAGAGCGCGTTCACTGGACAAATGTGGAGATATCAATAAAACGTACTGTGTAGTATGACTTCTTCGACATTTATAGATACGAATCCTACTCAAATCAAAGCCTTTATTGGAATACTTTCTATATGTGTTGCCATGATTCACGTCTATCCTTGTCGTTCATTGCTGCTTGCACCATATAAACTGACAATTGTGGGAACGGTATAAGGTCAATCTAACATACGGGAAATTCCTGACCAGTTGAAAAACACCCGTTCGCGAAAAGTGGGAACGTCTATGTTTCGCTGTGATGGATTTCATATTATAATTCATCAGTTAGTAAGAAATAAAATCCCAATGACAATATAATATAAATGTCATCTATTAATAATAACTGAAAATTAAATACAGAAGATCTATAATTTTGTGTTCCTTTTTGCTATGGATTTATAAAATCCTCCTTCACTTTAAAAAAAACGAAGAATTAATAATATATGTTTATGTTTTACTTAATTGATAATAATGTAACAATAAAATGGAGCAATAAAAAAAATATTTATTTAATTTTGGAAAAAAAAGAGTTTTTTTAATTGTGCGCCTCAAAGGCGCATGTTTATCTTTTCAGTACTAAAAAATAAGATTATCTTTCTAGGGTTAAGCAGTGTCTCATTGAGTTGCTTAAACCCATCTCTTTCATCGCAGGTTTTTAAATATTTAGCCTTCAATGCTTCATTTTGTTCTTCTTTTTTAGATGGGGGTGTTCTCTCTACCCTTTTACTTCTCCCAAATGGGTCGCTGCGTAGCAATAAATGGTCCCCCAGAATCCATGGAACCGACCTTCGAAGAGGGTGGATTTGCCAGGGTAACTGGCCTACCACCTGGCGTAATTATATCATTTGTTTTGTTCATTGCATATTTTTTTTTTTAACTTTTGCGAAAAGTTTAAACTTTGTTTTTTTATTGTGCACAGCCGCTCCTGACATGGAGAACAGACGCTGACCAGGGAGCCGCCCAATATGGGTCAGACGCTTCTGGATTTTTGTGACTAGGGTCCGCAGGGTCGTTACGCCCGTTGCCTCTCTCCAGAGAAGTACCCTTGCGGGTGACTAGGGTCCGCGGGGTCGTTACGCCCGTTACCTCTCCCAAAGAAGTACCCTCGCGGGTAAAGATTTAATAATTGAAAATATATTTAAAATGCCAATTTAAAAAAAGCTTACTAAAAACCACAATTTTTGGCACCCTGATTGCCACCAAAAAAACTACAATTATTGGCACTCTTTAAAGCAGGAAAACATCAAGGGTTATTATTTTATTTATGTTTTCAATACGTTTTATTTTAAATTATAAAATAATAGATAAATACAGTATCTATAAATGAATAAATAAATATGTTTATTCTTAGGGAACTGTCGTTTACTTCACTTTTTAAAGGATCATAGCTATTTATTTAATTAAAAGTAAATAGCTATATAGTTTTGTAAACAAACAGCTACATAGCTAAATACACATATTTTTTATAGAAAAATAAAAAAAAAAACATATTATTTTATTCATTACAAAATAAATTAATTAAAATAGTTAAATAAATAGATACTTATATCACATTTTCAAATAAAGGAACAACAATTAGTTTTTAATTCATTCCAAAACTAATTAAATAGCTAAATACTTTTTATATTATTTTTAAAGGAAACGAACAAAAATCAGTTTCTAATTCAAGTTTTTTTTTTTTGACATTTTGTTCAAAATTAATAACGGTTGGAAGATACAAATATTGGCACTAAAAAAAGTAAAACTATGGGCAGTGCCAATAATTGTAGCTACCTAGGATTCTGTTATTGGCACCCACCCCCCCCCCCCCCCTGCCAATAATTGAACCATAATTTTTTCTGGAACCAATTATTGGCACCCCTTTTATTAACAAAATAATATTTTTTTTTACAAAATATATTTAAAAGTGACTTCTTTAATGTATTATATTATAGTAAATAAAAAAAGTTTTCATTAAAAAATATAGAAGGAAGTAGTGATAAGAAACTTACAAAATTATAGGTCCTTAACGAAAACAAAGGAAATTGCGAAGATTTTTTTTTTGTCGCACGTGTTCTCACTTTCAGTTATAAAACAGAACTGAAAAGGAATATCTCCAAACTAAAGACGCAGAAATGTGAAGAAAATGTGCAAGTTCAAAACAAAATAATAAATTGACTATTCGGACCCAGGGTTACTGAGAAAATCACTGTTGAATGATGGGGTGCCAATAGTTGGGTAAAAAATTTGGGGTGCCAATAATTGTAGTCGTTACGCTAATCGATTAATTGATCAAGTGATTAATCAAAGGGAGCGATTATTAATCGCGATTAATCGCAACAAAATTAACCGCTTAATCGTTTTTTCGGTTAATATTTGATATTGTCATGAATAAGAAAATAATTTCAAAAATAAATTGTTTGCTGAGTACGAAAATAATTTATTAAGCGTTTAATTCACTAAATTTAATTTAATTTATACATTAAGAAAAAAATAAATATACTATTTGTTAAAAACTGAATTCAAAAACAAGAGTTCTGGGTTTTGTCGTTGAAAGATTCCGTTTTTCCGTAACCTGCTTTGGAAAAAAACCGTTCGGATGGTACGGAATTCCCAATCAAAAAGCAATATTTTTCGGAGAGAGTGTATAGCTTAGGGTAAACGGATTTCGCCTCTTCCCAAGCATCAACCACATTTCGTTTTAACTCGAGAACCGGAGCATTGAGGAAGAAGCTTAGTTCGTCTTGAGGATGTGATAATTCACTGTCCGTTCTTCGTCGTATGTGGGCCAAAGACTTATGGTGAGCCCATAAATCGAATTCATTATCACCCGTGGAAGACGATTCACTTCCACTCCCAATCCTGTCGTCTCCATGTCCAATTTCTGCCATTTCGCTGCTGATGGTTCTCATAACTTTGGACAAAGTTATGGGATCCTGAAAATGGATTTGTTTGAGTCGTGGGTCTAGGAGTTATGATGCTGCCAGTAGAAATGAATGTTCCTATTTGTCTAAAGCGGTGGTCAAATTGATTCAAAATATTTGTTTTTAATTTGTTTGCTACCACGGATGTATAACAAATTTTTATTATTTGTTGACGCCCACAATCAGCAAAAGGAATTACTTGACTTCGTATTTCTCCCCACTTATTTGAGTAGTCATAGCTTCCAATAGTCTCAAGAAGGGAAGTATTTCCACAATTTCCTCTTTGTTTTTTGTTGTTAATATGAATTGGGAATAGTTTATTAAAATTTGGCTGATGTATGGTACTAATTACATAATTAGAGACGCCCTCGTCGGTCGTCTAATACTGATTACTTGTGCGCGCAGATGTTTTATTGCTGTTGTTTCCGCAATGATCTGCGCTGTCTTATTCTAGACAGTATTGTTTTAGTAGTGATGGTTTTCTTTCGATTATTTTCGACTATTTTTTTTAATTAATCGATTATTTTGTCGATTAATCGAAAGGGAAAATTCGATACAATTAAATAGATAACCGAAAGAAAATTACCGATTAATATAAAATTTTCGAATAATCGTGCCATCACTACTGCAACACATCGCTGATTTCATCGACACAATTCACAATTCACATCATTCACAAAATAAGTTGTCAAAGCTGTTAAGGAAATCACATCGTCGGAGATTGCTGAATTATATTCCCGTATACATACGCGCCCATCAAATTCTTTTTGCATCAACATTAATTTCATAGCAAACGCAGAACGCTCACGCGCCAATCCTCATTATTATCATCAGTTGGACCAGTGCTATATCACCCATCAACTCTTATCGAATTCGACAGATAAACCGCAACCATGAGTGCCTGTCATAGCTATCATGCATCATAGACTACGATGAAGGGGATCCAAGACCAACTCTACTCCAATGGAATTAAAAAGAGACACGCAGTAAAAAACCTAAAGGTTTTCTTGATGATAATGATGAACCAGCGGCAACACCGATACACGTGATAATTCATATGCATTCGTGACGAGATGTTGTGCGAAATTCCCCAATGGCCAGACCACCATCAAATCAAATAGGAGATGGAAACCCTTTTTTGTGTGGATCTGCAATACGATATTCTTGCACGCTATCGCATCTGAAAATCGAAAATGTAAAAGCAACGATATGCTGCCGCATCATATCATCTGGGTTTTGTAGTTGTCATGGATGCACCTCATGATTTTCTCCACGAAATCAAAGAAGGAATTCCTTCGTGCTGGTATGCTTCAGCCTCCTGGAGCAATAACGTGCTGTTTCCCATGAAGGTAAACACCATTTACCTCCCCCCACCATGGATGAATCAATCACCACCGATTGTGCCAAATTGAGATGTGGCCAATGGACACAGGAACCCCATCAACGGTGAACGAATTTTCCCTGCTTCCAATTAAATCGTTTGTCACTGTGCTGGATATTTAAAGTTTTCTATAGTTTTCCATAGAGACATAAATATGGAAGGCGGCATGAAGACGACATTGGCGTTTGCCTAGAACGGATATGAATCTCGGCCGTGGAAGAGCACGCCCGGTGTCTTGTCCCATCGAGAGATGGACAATGATGGCACGTACCATTAAACATCTATTAGTGCGATTTTATCTGAGATCTCTGAAAGGTCGGTGTTTCCTTAATTTTTTTTTCTTTTTGATTACCACTCTTTGGCAAGGACTTCTTTTGGTCGTAAAAATTGAGAAGATTTTTATAGTGGATGTGGCATCGTTCGCTTAAGTGGGTTATGAAGGAGACTACGTGAGTTGAATGTAAAGTTCTCGCTCCTACTTGTTCTTCACATTGATGAGATTGAAGGCAGGCGATGGCCCTTGTAATTGAATTGTGAGTGTCAACTGATGTCACGGGCTCGAATATACATTAAGAAAAAAGAAATAAGGAAACAAACAGGAAACAATTGCTGACGAGAGGTTTATTGCTTTAATTAATTCTAATTTGGGGTGAAAATTGGTTGAGTTATCTCAGATGCAGCATGCCTATCAGCGAGGAAAATCATGCGAAGCTGCGCTCAAAAATCTATTTGGTAGAATTGATAGCGTGCTCTACAAGAAACTATACGCGGTGGGCATTTTTTATCGATATTAAGGTTGTTTTTGACAATGCGAACAATGTGTAGCTCTGCCAGACAACTTGGCTGGACGAGTCATTGGTTCTGCGGATTAAAGTAATGCAAATGAACAGAACGTTGGTTGCGGATGCGGATTGGTGCCGCGATGTGATGACTGTAAATATAGGCTGCATGCAAGGCGGCGTTCTGTCCCACTACTGTGGTGCATGCTGATCGACTCTCTGTAGAACGCTCTCAACAGTTCTAATGTATACGCTCAGGCGTACGCGGATGATGTTGCCGTGCTTTCTGTTGAATCATGCCTAGCGACTGTATGCGCCAAGGGCAGGCGGCCCTTGACATGATCGACGAATGGTGCACTAGGAATGGGCTCTCAGCCAATCACCGCAAAACTGAGGTTGTGCTCTTTAAGTGAAGGAAGAAGCTGATCGGGTTGAATGAGCCAGTGCTAAAAGGCGTCACAATCCAACCGCCTAAAGAAGCAAAATATTTGGGATTCATCCATGATGGTAAACTTCTTTGGTTGAAGCATGCTGAGCTGAAGACTGCCAAGGCGCTGTCGGTTTTCTATGGATGATTCAAATGTTGATCAACAATCGACCAAATTTTCACACTCCGACAGATCTTGGAAAAAACCCAGGAATTTCAGATCGATACACACCATCTATTTATCGACTTTAAAGTCGCCTATAATAGCGTATATAGGGACGAATTATACAAAGCCAAAGCTCGTCCGTTTGTGCAGGAGTTTGGCATCAAGCTCTCTTGTCGAAAATGTATGCATTTGGAATCGATGATTCTCTTCTTCAATGGATTAGAAATTACCTTTCGGACCGTTCAATTCAAGTTGTTTTGGACGGTTTCAAGTCTGCAACTCACCAAATAAATGCTGGTGTCCCCCAGGGCTCTGTTCTGTCCCCGACTCTCTTTCTCATTTTTATAAATGATCTCCTGTCTGTTACTTCTAATCCAATCCATTCCTTTGCTGATGACAGTACCCTCAGCTTCTCATATTCGTTTCTTGGGTCACGCCCCTCAACTTCGGGTGTGGAACTGGAACGGCAACGTATGTTAAGCTCATTAAATTCCGATCATAACAGCATAACTCAGTGGGGTAAAACCAATAGAGTGGAATTTAATGCTTTCAAAACACAATGCTGTCTCCTGTCATTAAAGCAAAACCCACACACACTGCCATTATCTATGAATGGCACTTGCATCGCTGAAACCGAAAGACTTTCCATTCTCGGTATGTGTGTTAATGACAACCTTCGTTAGAATGACCATATATTCGATGTCGCCAAGAACGCCGCGAAATGTCTAGGCTTCCTTAAGCGTTGTAAGAAATATTTCACCCCTCTGATCTGGCTACAATTTATAAGGCGATTATTCGCCCGAAATTCGAGTACAACGCCCATATCTGGTCCGGTGCACCAATAACTTATTTGGAGTTACTTGACAGGATCCAACAACGCGCGATAAAACTCATTGGCGACCGAGACATCGCGAGATCGATTGACTCTCTTAGTCATCGTCGTAATGTCTCCTGCCTTTCGTTATTTTATAGTTATTTCCACCATAAGTGCTCAAACGAAATAGCCAGTTGCA
Source organism: Portevinia maculata (assembly GCA_949715645.1). Lineage (NCBI taxonomy): Eukaryota > Metazoa > Arthropoda > Insecta > Diptera > Syrphidae > Portevinia > Portevinia maculata. The sequence goes on from OX454527.1 coordinate 70,713,156, forward strand.
TTCCTCCCCTTGAACATTTCAACCGCAATACCCGCCATGCAGGTAATGCTCATCAGTTCACCCTCAAGCCAGTGTTCGGACGTACAGTGAAGTTCAAAGAATCTTTCCTCAGCCGTACAACACGAATGTGGAATGCTCTTCCCCGCTCCATTTTTCCTGCACATTACAACCTACAAACATTCAAAACCAACGTGCACCGGCATCTCTCATTTTCTTCTCACCCTGATTTCCTTAATGCCCGCGCTGTGTAGCTAATACATAATAAGGGTGCTAACAAATCCCTTTAGTGCGCGCTTATAAAAAAAAAAAAAAATTGTACGGAACTCACAAGCCAACACCATTAGAGGTACAATTTTTCAAAAGTCCGTTCAACTACTTGCCTATGCTGATGATATTGACATTATTGGGAGAACGCGGCGAGTTGTCATTGGCGCATTTGCAAGCATCGAAACGGAGGCGGCGAAGATGGGTCTGGCTGGTAATGAGGACAAAACGAAGTATATGCTGTCAACGAGAAAGGACTCTCAACATCGGCGACTCGGACAAAACGTCACGATGGATAGATACAACTTCGAAGTAGTTAACGACTTTGTCTACATGGGCCCCACTATCACTTGCCAATCGCTGTTTCTTCGGGCTTAGAAGGCATCTAAAAAGTAAAGCCCTCTCTCATAGAATCAAGGAGATATTGTATAAGACCTTAATCATCCCGGTCCTGATGAATGGTGCAGAAGCATGGACCCTGTCAAAAGCGGATGAAAACCTTCTGTGATGCTTTGAGAGAAAGATTCTTCGAGTGATATTCGGTCCAGTTTGTGACGATGGAGTGTGGAGAAGACGATTCAACGACGAACTATACGAGCTATACAGCGACGCTGGCCTGGCCAAAAGCTAAAAATACAACGGCTGAGATGGCTGGGACACGTGGAGCGTATGGACAACAACGCACCAGCCCGACAAGTCTTCGAATCCACCCCTGAGGGTCAACGCAGCAGAGGAAGACCGCACTCGTAGGTGGCGCACACAAATGGAGAACAACCTCAACCAACTTGGTGTGCGGAACTGGAGGCAGCTAGCGTGGGACCGAGCTGTTTGGAGGGGCTTGTTGGTTGAGGCCGGGACTGTAAGCGCCACCAAAAGTAAAGTAAAGTAAGGCTTTTGGTATACCTCGCACTGGAGTTTTGATGAACTTGTGCGACAGTTGTCCGATACAATGACAACGGAACTGCGACTGATGCGCAATTACGAAGGCGACTTTCCTCGTGTTCAGGACTGGCTCTGCTTATACCCTGAGCCTGTAAGGGAATGCAGTCGAATCTTCATGATGGATGACTCCAAAACTGATCAAGGATCTGGTGCTGGTGTTTTCATGGAGAGCGATGACATTAGGTTTTTCTTCTCATTAGGCAAACATGCGTAGTCTTCCAAACGGAGACTTCTGCTATCCTAATGGCTCTCGACTATGTTGTGAGCAAGGGTGGCGACGGTGTAGAGGTTAGTGTGTTGGCTTGTGTTATATATAGCGGGGACGTACGTAGGTTCCAGTTGTTGGAGGCATGCATCATATGCATTCCTCTCCATAGCCGGAGGAGATTGTATGTGGTGTCGCTTTACGCACCTGCTGCACCTCCACCAAACCAATTTATGACAGAGCTCGAGACACTTTTTCGTGGTCTGCAGCTGAACTCGGAAGAGAATTATTACTTCTTGGCCGGAGATATTAATGCCAAACATGCGGCATGGGGAAATGTTACTGCAAATCCCAGGGGCAACCAGTTTCACGACTGGTGGCGCCTCAATATGATTGAGTACAACCTCGAGTTGTACGCGACGGATATCCCTTCTTTCCCAAGAAGCGGTGCTTTCCTGGACTTGGCCTTAACGGACGCAAGACTTCAACTGACGAATATAGATCAAAACACGCGGAACTGTTTGCGTGCGTTTGAGTACGATAGTGACCACTACGGACTCGCCGCCGCAATACGGATCCCGAACGAGCAAACGCTGCTGGAGGAGTACGAAGCAGTGTGTTCATTCGATTATCGGAGGGCACAATGGTCGCGCTTCTCCAGATTTTTAAAGCGAGATATACGTTCGAGTGGGATCGACCCACCGACAAACAGTAACATGACAAATGATGACATTGATCGGCATTTATTGCAAATGGACGACGCCATCAAACGAACTATGGAACGAACTATTCCTCGGGTAGGACGTTCCGACGACGACCAGACAGAAGAGTACAGAAACCCTACAATCGACGCACTATACCGACAGAAAAGTAGACTGCTCTCGAGGCTTAAACGGCTGTACAGGCAATTTACTGATCGCAACGACCCGGAGGTAAGGAGGCTGAATTCAGAGATCCGAATCCTGAAACAGCTGATAAAAGAAAATTACAGAAAATCTGTAAGTCTGTATTGGGGCAATAAAATTCGGGCTATTAAAACCTGTAGTCCGAATATGTTCCCACAGATAAATAAGTTGTTCAGGAGGAAAGATCACAATGATATTCCTTGTGTTCGAATCTCCCAGACAGCAGAGAACAGACAGACAGTACTGACTGCTGGAATAAGTCCAGAAAGTGTCGCTTCAAACGACGATTTTTTCGTGGTCGAGGACCCACAGGAGAAAGTGGATTTGCTGGGCGCTTGTTTCGAGGCCGTGTATACGGTGAACAATCCTGTTCGCCGTAACCACGACATTGAGAATAGGGCTCTGGTGAGCCACTTCTATCTGCGCACCGAACTTGAGAATTGGCGATCTGAGAATAACGGATTCACCGTGTTCACTGATGAAAACCATGCTAATGCAGTTGTCGCCAATGGCCGATATGCATCGCACTTGTTCGTGTCAAAGGATGATCTTCTGTGCATCTTCGAGTCACTAAAGAATAAAAAGTCGGCGGGGATGGATGGTGTTCCAAACGTCGTATTGAGACACCTGCCTCTGGAGGCTGTAGATATTTTCACCACGCTGTTTAACAATGCGCTGAATAATGCACATTATCCGGCGCATTGGAAGATAGCTGTGGTACACCCTATCCCGAAAAAAGGTAAAGATAGGACGAACCCTGCCAATCTCCGGTCAATTAGCTTGCTTCCGAATATTAGCAAGGTCTTTGAAAAGGTTGTCAATAGAGCTCTGTTAAAGTGGGTCGAGGACAATAACATAATTCCGGACAACCAGTTTGGTTTCAGGGCGAGGCATGACACTATTCATGCCGCGTCGAAACTGGTTTCCGACATTCAGTGGAATAAATGCAAGAGCCAATGCACGGGTGCTTGTCTGGTTGATTTTGAGAAGGCTTTCGACACCGTATGGTTAGAGGGACTTTTCTACAAGTTGACCAGGCGGGGGATGCACAAACCTTTGCTATATGTAATTTATAATATGCTTATGGGAAAGAAGTTCGTTGTCAAATGTGGCAACATGACTTCGAGCAGAGTCTTTGAAATTAAAAACGGTTTACAGCAGGGGGCGGTCAATTCTCCGATCCTGTTTAACATTTACACGAGTGATCTGGTGGGTTCACTCAGACATGCTATAGCGTATGCCGACGATTTGGTGGCATACAGATCAGGTCCTAAAATCGAGGTCATTAATATCCTTTTGCAGCGTGACTTTGATCAAATTAAGCGATATTGCGACGACTGGAAGTTGAAAATCAACTTTCAGAAGACGGAAACAATCTTGTTCAGAACTCCATTGGCTGGGGCCTCTAGGGATACCAGAAAAAACTGGAAAAAATTGGCCATTATTGGACAAAATGGGAAGCCATTGGCGGTGAGAAGCGCAGTTAGATATCTAGGTATCTGGCTTGACCAGTATCTATATTTCGATAGACATATAGTTGCTTGTCTTGCTGGGGCCAAGAAGGCTTATGCTCTGACAAGGAGACTGTTTCATAGCAGTCAACTTGACTCCAGAGTGAAGGTCATTTGCTACGTGGCCCTTATAAGGCCGATCATCGCTTATGGTTGTCCATTATGGTTTAATATAGCGCCTAGCTATATGGAAAAGATTCGGGTGTTGGAGAGACAATGTCTTAGGACCTGTCTCCGGTTGTTCCGAACGCCTGAATCCAACTATATAAAATACTATCCCAACAAGGTCCTATACGATGGGGCTCAGTTGAATAGGATTGACAATTTCCTCATTAAGGTGACTCGAAGGCACGTTGCAAGGGCGATGGCCAGCGACAATAGTCTGATCTTTGGGGCTTACTACCCCAATGAAATGTACATTGAGAGTACACTCCGGTCTGGCTTTATCCCGCCAGAGGCATTTATCCATATTGATGCAAAAGGGCTGGTACAGACGAGGGATGGTATCCCGGTATTATACCACCGCTACCGCAGTGCGAGAGATAAGCGGCTCATCCGCGGCGAGGACGTCGCCAATGCTCATGAGCTCTTCCGTTTTAGTACCGCAATAGCGGAGAGGGATAAATTCGATACAGAAAAGCAATTTGCCGAATTTTGGTGGCTTTTTGAGGGTGGAGGGTTCAACATGCCCTCCCAAGACGGTGCGTTACTCTAGGTAACATCCTCTTAGTTTGTAAGATAGATTAAGTTAGCTAGGGCGTTTCTGGGAGGGGCCGGGCTCGCCAACTTGTGGTGGTGCTTCCGGGAGGTGATTGATTCTGTAAGGCATCAGTCAGCTCACGGCGGCGCGTGTGCACGTTGACGACTGCCAGGCGCTCGGAAAGCAATTGCGAATTTGACCACTTGTTTCGTAATGCAACGAGTGCTCAGAATCCTAATTATAGTTAGAATATGTTAAGTAGTTTAAGTAAGTAGAGTAGGTAGTTTGTAATTTGTTTTTTTATATAAAAATATAAAATTTGATAAAGATGCCGAGTTTTCTTAAAAATTTTCTCGATGAAAACATAATATGTAAGATTAGTTCGTAAAATAGTTTTTAGGCCGAAAGGCAATAATTATAAGATAGAGTTAAGTTTAGGGCGTCCGCATAAGGATCAATAATCTAGAATAAGTATCCTGTTAATTTTAAGTTAGATTTACTCATTTTTGTCTAGTATATAAGTTGATATAAGCTAATAATTAATAAAAATGAATTTAAAAGTCAAAAAAAAAGTGTGTTGGCTTGTGACCCGTGCGGTGCAGGTTCAATCCCCATGGGGAACAACAACAGACGCCACCCAATCACATGCCTCTACACCAAAAGGAGGATTTCTGCCTGGTACTACAATGGAACGTTACCGAGTCTGAGTGTTTTGGGATTTGGATTTCCTTTTTTTAATAATAAAAAAAAAAAAAAAAAAAAAAAAAAATGTTGTGAGCAACAAGAGGGCGGATTCTTAGGATTCTGAACACTCGTTGCGAGGAAGCGTTAGCACAAGTTCGCATGCCCGTCTTGTTTCAATTTCAATTTCAATTTATTGTTATTAAACAAAGAGGTTTGTACATTAAGATTTGTTTTTTTGTTTAGTACTTAGTACTTTACAGTCAGAGAGATTTTGATAACTACTTAAAACTAAAAACAATATACGAGTAACATAACTAGCAACGGGAGATAATAGATGGAAAATAGAAGGGAATGGGTATAAATAGAAAAATAAATGGAGCGAAATGGGAGAGATCGGCAAAAGGAATTTATTGACGTGATGAGGTTGTGGAGAAGTAGAACATGATTACATTTTTAAAGTTAGAAGTACTACAGATTGTCTTAATTCGTGAGGGCAATGAGTTCCATAATTTAACAGTGTGAATAAAAAACAAACGAGACGAGTTTAAATAACGGTAGTAAGGTAGATTTATGTTAAAAGCCCTTTCAGAGCGAGAGAAGTTAAGTTTATTGAATAAATACGAAGGTGATTGATTTTTAATGATTTTATGTAAGAATACACAGTTTCTTGATGTATTGATGTATTGTTGAAGAGTGCAACCAAGTAGGCTTTTGGAGTGTTCGGAAATATGATCGTACCTACGAATGCCATAAATGTATCGCACAGCATCATTGGAGGAAGCTTCCTCTGAGATAAAGAGTCGAGGGAGCAATAAACCACCTCAGCGTATGTTATCATGGGCAAGATTAAGGTTAAGACCAGCCTTCGTCGAACTTCGGTCGGTGTGAAGCTAGCACTAAGCCAAAGCTTGCGAAGACATCCGTAAATACGTCCAATCACGACATTGGTGTGATTGTATCCGCATAAATTTCTATTGATTACATAGCCCAGACTAGTAGCTGTTACTGCAGAATTCAGCTTACAGTTCGAGAGCCATAAATCAGGTAGATTATTGGTGTCAATGGTCTTATTAGAGATCGGAATGAACTGCGATTTAGCTGGATTGAGTGATAGACCATTCACCTCAGCCCAATTGTGGATTTTCTTTAGATCCTCGTTCAGTCGGGAACCAAGGACATTTAAATCATTCATTGGTAGAGCTAAATGAAGCTGCACATCATCTGCATAGCGGTGCACAGCAGCATGTTTACAAACGGACGGTAGGTCATTTATAAATAAACAAAACAAAATCCTTGAGGTACCCCTTCATAAACAGGTTTGAATGCAGAGAGTTTTTCACCAAAAATAACTCGTTGCAGCCTGTCAGAAAGGAAGCTGCGAATGAGTTGCCCAGTCCTATCACTAAAACCAAACAGATTTTTTAACTTCCAGCAGAGGACATCATGATTAACCTTGTCAAATGCTTTCGAAAAGTCTAGCAGGCATAGAATAGTGACGTATCATTTGTCAAAATCTTGTCTTATTTCATCAATAATGTTAACCATTGCCGTAGAGCAACTATGGTTGGCCCCAAAACCGGACTGGTGTGGGTCAAGCAACCGATGAAGCGACAGGTGGTTTTATATTTGGTTTGCTATCAGTGTCTCGAAGACCTTAGATAAGCACGGTAAAATACTAATTGGCCTAAAATCGCCAACAGAGATCGGATTGACTTTTTTGCGATTGGTAAAACTCTTGATATTTTCCACGGATGGGGAAAGGTCGAAGTTGTTATACAGTGGTTAATAATATGAGTTAAATGCGTAACAATGTGGGGTAAAATTAGTTTGATAAAACGGATTGGTATACCATCCTCACCAGAAGACTTAGACTTGATGGCAGTAACACAAGCAGTGACATCATTTTCTGTTATCACCTCAAAGTCATCAAAAGTTGGAACCGATTCCACAGAGTTTACACCCAAATCGAAGTTTACTATCATTGAGCACATCGGGATCAAAATTAGACTTTGCAACATTCCTACTACCGGAAACACCAATTTTTCGTAAATTTGCCCATAGTTTTCTCGGAGATAGTGAAATGCTGAAATTTGAGGCATACAAATTTGATTTTGCATAACGAATAATAGCTGTTGTATTATTACGCGCAATTTTATATGCACGCCAGTTAAAGTTATTTGGTGTGTGCTTCCACTATACATTAATACGGAGTTGCCTATAACGTGTTTCCACCCATTTTTGCTATTATACGTCACATAGATATGCCAACACTATATATATTTGGGTAGGGGGCAATACATAGAAGTGCACAATACAAAAATTATCCGCATAATAACACACATTATAATTACAGCAGGTAAAATGAGGCGAATTGGATGAAATTACAACAACAACATTGCTGTGTGAGGCAATAATTTGCCAATCGGAACGGAAAAATTGTATATCACGTGATGAAGTTACTTGAAAATGCTTGAAGTTACTTGAAAATGCTTGAAAATACTTGAAGTTACTACAAGTTACCAACAAGAATATTGCTGTGCATGTTATGCATTTGATAATGCTTGAACATACTTGAAGTTACTTGGACATGCTTGAATTACTTGAAAATGCTTGAAGGTACTTGAAAATGCTTGAAGTTACTTGAAAATGCTTGAAAATACTTGAAGTTACTTGAAGTTACCAACAAGAATATTGCTGTGCATGTTATGCATTTGATAATGCTTGAACATACTTAAAGTTACTTGGACATGCTTGAATTACTTGAAAATGCTTGAAGGTACTTGAAAATGCTTGAAGTTACTTGAAAATGCCGGAAAAATTGTATATCATGTGAAATCAGAGAATGCAATGTCGAAATATTTTATTTTACGATTAATATGTATAACAGTCAACTTTGTTTATACCCTATTCTAGCGGTATATTAATTTTGACGCATAGTTTGTAACATACCTTAATATTGCCCGTAGACCCCTAAAAGTTACTATATTTATGATCAGCATCGATAGTAATGTCGATCTAGCCATGTCCGTCCGTCCGTCCGTCCGTCCGTCCGTCCGTCCGTCCGTCGGCAAAAATTAGGCCTTTAAACTGGACCTAGAGAGCTGAAATTTTAACCATATACTCTTAAGGGTCCCGAAATAATCAAGTTTACGAATTTTTGAAATGCGCCCACAGACACACGCCCACAAACTCAGAAAAACAAAATTTTGGAAAAAATCGAATTTTGAGCTAAAAAGCTGAAATTTTTTATATATGATCTATGACTCCTAAAACTGCTCGGGATAAAAAATTTTTTTTTTGAAAATCCAAAGTTTGAGCTAGGGAGCTGAAATTTATAATATATACTCTCTATGGGCCCTTTATGCTCATGTGTAAATATTTAAATATTTTCAAAATCCGCCCACGGGGGCACGCCCACAATTTTTTTTTTTTGAAAATTCAAGTGAGCTAGGGAGCTGAAATTTATAATATATACTCTCTAGGGCCCCTTTATGCTCATGTGTTAATTTTTTTTAAATCCGCCTACTGACACGCCCACAATTAAATAAAACAATTTTATTGAAACACCCAAGTTTGAGCTTGGGAGCGTTTTTTTTTATAAAATCCTTTAAATGTTATATAACAAAATATGTAGAGCGTTCTTAACAATTCAACCATACTTAGACTTTTGTCACGCCCACTTATGAGTGATAGGAATAAGAATAGGGTATCCAACAGTTCGCCCAAGCAGACTGTAGCCCGTCCCTATGTTTTTTATTTATTATTCGATAAAGTTAGTTCTTTAAGTTGTCCAGGTTGTTTAGATCGAATGAAATGGTTTCTCCACACGCGTTTCCAATTCTTAACCATTTTGACGCCCACCAGTCCTTGTTTTTTTTAACTTATAGAATAAATGGGTCGAATTTCGACCATGGGACGACCCCTAGTGCAAATTATTACGAGCTTTCATTGCATCGACTATATCCGAAGTAAACCAAGGGCAGCTTTCATTGCGTATTTTTACGGTTTTAGTTGGTACACACTGATTCAAAATCAGAACTACAAGACTTTGGAAAACATTTAATTTTACATTTGGATCAGGACTTGTTCGGCAACTCATCCAGGGGGCAGAAAGGGTGGAAACTTCGAGGGCGGTAGGGTCAATAGAACGAAAATCTTTAAAAGTAAAAGACAAAGGTACAGCAGGTTGAGAAAAATGAATGGCATACGTACAAAAAAGAAGATCATGATTCGAGACTAGATTCAAGAAATCTCGTCAAAGAGAAGAACCAAAGACGGATCAGAAACAATGGTAAGGTCGAGAAGACTAGGTGTGCAGTTTTTAGCGAATCGTGTTGCATATTTATTAATTATTTCCAGTCCAACAGAGGAAGCTAATTCCCTCAATTGAAGGGAACGAGAGTCACTTCGGAGCAGATCTGCATTAAAGTCACCACATACAATTATATGCTCATATAATGCTGAGTAATTAGATAGAGCTTTGAAAAAAGGTGCAAAACAACAGCTTCGATTATTGCTGTAGACACAGGACACAATGCACTTATTACTACTGTCATTTATTTCAAGCATGATATACTCTACTCCCAAATCATCAGACTTGCACACTATTTTGCAGTAGAGTGTTGATTTGCAATAAATTGCCACACCAGCTCCTATAGTGTTAGTGATCCTATCTTTTCTGAATATATGTACTATATCCAGGTATGTTGTAGAGAAGATCCGAAATATCAGGCTTGAACCAAGATTCACTTTCACAAATATCGTCAACTTGAGAACCAGTGAACAGGTACTTTAAGAAATCTAATTTAAAAACATTAAGGCTACGCGCATTTAAGTGACATACTTGGTTTTCGTCCATTATGACGATTTGAAAGAACATTTAACATAGTGGACGTTAAGTTATCACTCACACTGTATTGGCCACTTGAAGAAGTGTTTATAATATCCATTATAACTTTTAATCAATTAAGGAAGAAGGTGAAGGTATGAATAAAGAGCTTGGAAAAAAAGAGAAAAGAGAAATAAAATAGATAAAAGAGAATAGCTAATAGAGAAAATTAATAATCTTGAAATTATTGGAATAAATACGTTGTTATTATAATTAAGTCGCAGCTGCAGTTAACAGGTCTTCAGAGTTTCCAATATAAAAGCTGTGGTTTCCAATAAATTGATTGTGGCATTCGCTGTGTGGCTTGTGGCGCCGTCCTGTTGGAACCACATGTCCTCCGATTTGACGCCGTAAGACTAATGGCATCGAACGTACTTTCACAGGAATAAAGAATTTCATTGATATCCAAAACCGTTTTTGCTTTATTTTTTAAAAAAAACTTTTGTAGCGCTTTTATTGAAAAACCCTTTAGATACGGATAAATGAGTTGTTCAAGAGGAAGGATCGCAATGATATTCCTTGTGTTCGTATCTCCCAGACAACAGAGAATAGACAGACAGTACTGACTGCTGGAATAAGTCCAGAAAGTGTCGCTTCATGGTCGAGGACTCACAGGAGAAGGTGAATTTGCGCTTGTTTCGAGGCCGTGTATACGGTGAACAATCCTGTTCGTCGTAACCACGGCATTGAGAATAGGGCTCTAGTGAGCCACTTCTATCTGCGCACCGAACTGGAGAATTGGCGATCTGAGAAAAACGGATTCACAGTATTCAGTAATGAAAACCATGCTAATGCAGTTGTCGCCAATGGCCGAGATGCATCGCACTTGTTCGTGTCGAAGTATGATTTTCTGTGCGGGGATGGATGGTTTCCCAAACGTCGTATTGAGACATCTGCCGCATCAGGAGGCTATAGATATTTTTACCACGCTGTTTAACAATGCGCTGAACAATGCACATTATCCGGCGCATTGGAAGGTAGCTGTGGTACACCCTATTCCGAAAAAGGCTAAAGATAGGACGAACCCTGCCAATCTGCGGTCGATTAGGTTACTTCCGAATATTAGCAAGGTCTTCGAAAAGGTTGTTAATAGATCCCTGTGGTAGCGTGTCGAGGACAATAACATCATTCCGGACAACCAGTTTGGTTACAGGGCGAGACATGACAATATTCATGACGCGTCGAAACTGGTTTTCGACATTCAGTGGAATAAATGCAATAACCAATTCACGGGTGCTTGTCTGGTTGATTTTGAGAAGGCTTTCGACACCGTATGGTTAGAGGGACTTTTCTATAAGTTGACCAGGCGGGGGATGCACAAACCTTTGCTATATGTAATTTATAATATGCTTATGACAAAGACGTTCGTCGTCAAATGGGGCAACGTGACTTCGAGCAGAGTCTCTGAAATTAAAAACGGTTTACAGATGATTTGGTGGCATACAGATCAGGTCCTAAAATCGAGGTCATTGAGAGTCTTTTAGGATATTGCGATGACTGGAAGTTAAAAATCAACTTTTAGAAGACGGAAACAATCGTGTCCAGAACACCATTGGCTGGGGCCTCTAGGGATACCAGAAAAAACGGGAAGAAATTGGCCATTACTGGACAAAATGGGCAGCCATTGGCGGTGAGAAGCGTAGTTAGATATCCTGGGTATCTGGCTTGACCAGTATCTATGTTTCGATAGGCATATAGTTTGTCTTGCTGGTGCCAAGAAGGCTTATCGTCTGACAAGGAGACTGTTTCATAGCAGTCATCTTGACTCTGCATTTGCTACGTGGACCTTATAAGGCCGATCATCGCATAGGGTTGTTCATTGTGGTTTAATATAACGCCGAGTTGTATGGAAAAGATTCGGGTTTTGAAGAGACAATGTCTTAGGGCATGTCTGCGGTTGTTCCGAACGCCTGAATCCAACTATATATATAAAATACTATCCCAACAAGGTCCTATACGATGGGGCTCAGTTGAATAGGATTGACAATTTCCTCATTAAGGTGACTCGATGGCACGTTGCAAGGGCGATGGAAAGCGACAATAGTCTGATCTTTTGGGCTTACTACCCCAATGAAATGTAAATAGAGAGTACGCTCCGGATGGTATTCCGGCTCCTCCATTAACTTTCCAAGAACATTTGCAAAAATATCCGCCTATTCTTTTGATGTTGTGGGAAACTGTCTTCTTTCATTATTGTAGTAATGAAGCTACTACAACATTAAGCATATTTTTACATTTTTCATAATCAACGCGGGTTTGCAGCTGCATAACTAATGTGTTCATCCCAGAGCAATGCGATTCGGCAACGGTTCATTGTACTACCAGGCAGAAATCCTCCTTTTGGTGTAGAGGTTGGAGAAAACAAGGTGTCTTTCGTTTCTATCCATAAGTGGGTGGCGTATGTTGTTGTTCCCAACAGGGATTGAACCTGCACCGCACGGGTCACAAGCCAACACATTAATCTCTACACCGTCGCCGTTCAACTATAATTTGTAGAAGATTTTTTAATTTCATTAACGCTCGCTACAAAAGTTTATCGATAACCCTTGCAGTGTAAGACAGCACAGGCGTTCGCTTTTTGACATCTTGCGCCTATGCAATGCGCAATATCTGCGGGTTTTAGCTTCAACTAATGATCCGAATTTGAACGCGTATCCTCCAGATAATCAGGCAAATAATCACTACCACTGCTTTGAATTGCACCTTCGATTCGGTGCAAAGATTCGTTGTCAGAAGAAAAGGTTGTCAAAGGTGAACTTGACAATGGGGATCCAAGGCATTATCGTCCAAGAATAAGAAGCAAGCTAGGGTGATTTTTTATTTAAGTACATTTCGGCTTAGAATGGTTATCGGCATCGTGTCTGGACACTGCCTTTTTAACAGGCATCCACGAAGGCTGGGGCTCTCAGAAACGGACGCGTGTAGTTACTGCAGTGATATTTACGCCACGGACTATATTGCACATATACTGCGTGAATGCGAGTGTATTCCTTGTTCTAGAAGGAAATACCTCGAAAGTTTTTTCTTTGATGGATTTATAGTTGGTTTCCCCAGCGATCGCGATGGGCCCAATATCTTGCTAAGTGTTTCATTACAGCAGGAGTTCTAACTAAACCTAAATAGTGCAACAATCGGCCAATATCAAGCTCTTATTTAAGAGAGCTGTCAAACTATACGATTCACTGGAAAAACATCAGATGGAAGTGCTGGATTTTGCTTACAGCGTCGTTTACTACTTTTAAGCTTATCGTTGATCCGATACTTAACAAGGCTCCTTACCACAAGGCTGTCATCCGAATACAGTATAGCGCTGTTGTTCTTGGATGTTTCTGCCGCTGAAGCAAAAGCGTGAATGTGGGTACGTTACGGCACAGTTTTTCGATACTTTAAGTTCGAATTATTTCCAACTGAGTCCGCCGCAATTTGGGCTTGAAGCGCCAACCGTAGCTGAGGCATTTTGGAAAGTCTACAAGTCACTAATACGTTGCGAAAAACAATCGTTAGATACCAATGCCAATACCAAAAGATCCATTAATGCAAAAAAAATGGTTTTAAGTACCTATTTTCACAAATGTATACATCTTCCCAACTACCTGCTTGCTGATGCATATCATTGCCATCGATGACAACATCCTACTACCCTTAGAAAGACACTGGGTCACTTTAACTTTAATTGTTCAAAACTGGTTCTCATTTCACAGAACTACAATCAGCATTCCGAATGCACTTTCAGTGTCATTAGTTACCAATATTGCTAATTGCTCATCCAAAACAATTAACATTCGTGACAACCTGTTCTCCTAGAATTGCCTCTCCCCTACCACTCGAAACTAATCCCGAAAATTTGAATAAAAGCCACAACGCATTTGAAAACGATATCAAACAGAACTTAGTATCCAAGATGGTAAGTACCTTCTCAAGGAAGCAATTACTGCATTAGATTTAAGTAATCAAAATTTAATTCCAGAAATTCCTCATTGCCGCCACTTTCCTGTGCCTTTCACTTGTTGGGCAAATCCAAGGAGGTAGTCTTCGTGGTATAAATATTCCCGTTCCTCATCGTGCCTATGGACTTCCGGTGCTCGATAATGCAATTCCTATCGAAGAGACCAAGCCTATCGTTGAAGACAGTGATAGTTCTGTAGTTGAATTGGAGAAGAATGAAGAGCCAATGGCTGTTAAGCCATCCATTGAATATGGTGTTCCAGCTGTTGCAACTGACATAAAAACCGATGCCTTCGTCGATAGCCTTCCACTAGTTGATAGTATTGTGAGTTTCGGCACACCTTCAGATTACTATGGAGCGCCAGCTAGACCAATCGATATTGTACCAACCATCCCAAAAGTTGAGCTGCCATATCTAGAACCAGGTCTTCCATCTCTGCCAGCAGCTCCAGTGTTGCCGGTTGTGATTGAAAAGCCTGCTGAAGTGGAGAAAGTTTCCAATACCTATCTGCCCCCTGTTGAGAATTCATTTGACTTTCTGCAAGGCAAACCGATTGAAGTCTATGGACCCCCACCAACACCTGAAGCTCCAAAAATCAACGAAGTCATATTGCCATTGATTCATGAAATTCCGGCATTACCAGAAGCCCCTACAAATATTCCAGAGATCAGTGATGTATCAGCAGACTTGACCGGACAATATTTATATGAAGCCCCTGCAGTTGACTTCCATACTCCGACTAACCGCACTCCAGAAAAAGTTAAGCCTAGCGAAGTTTATGGACTGCCACAAGAACAAAAGCCAAGACAGGAGTATGGACCTCCAGCTGTGACAGTTGTTATCCCAGAAATTCCAAAAGCTCCCATTACACCCGTTGTTACTGAATATGTTCAACCCAGCAAAGTTTATGGACCCCCACGAACACCTGAAGCTCCAAAGCCCATTGAAACGATTCAAGTTACAGCCATCTCTGAACCAATTCCAAAAGTTCCCGTATCTATCCAACCAACTTTAACAAAGGTCAATACAGTTCCTGTTGAAGCAATCAGGCAATATTACTACGAGGCCCCTGAGGTAGCGTTTCCTACACCCGTTTCCGCCATTGACTCAGTTCTTACAGAAGTTAAGGACGAAGAGTCAACCGGAAAATTTCACTACGAAGCTCCGGTATCCGTTCAATCAGTCGTTCAAGAAGTTAAAGTCACTCCAGAAAAGTCAACCGGACACTATCACTACGAGGCCCCCAAAACCGTTTTCCCAACACCCATATCCATCGGACATGGCATCGTTTCTCAGTCTGGACTCGTAAAAAACTCAGGCAGCCTTCAGGTAAGATAACCATTTCAAAAGTAACCAAATCTCATCACCCTCCCTCCTCAGCTCAATAAATATGAAATTCCCATTTCAATCCAACCTTACTCGGACGCCATTCTTATCGAAGAAGTAAAGCCACTAGGACCAGGGTTTGCTATCCACTCCTTGACAGGAAACTCAAAAATCACCCCCACCCGCACTTACAACCATGTATCTCTAGTTAACCAAGTTGTGCCATCATTTGGAATTGTTGCCAAACCCACACCTCTTGTTTTGGCTCCCCAGCGTGCCTATGGTGCTGCGAACTTTTAATTCAATTATTGTTTGATGTATTTACGAGCAAAGCAGAATAAATAAATAATTCTATTTCTTAATTATTTTTTTCAAAATTGCGTCCTTCAGGCATTGTTCACTCAATTAAAATCATTTTTAAGGTACTCAAAGGAATCCAAACTCAAATTGCAAAAGAAAAATACCAAATGTTATCCCTGTTACCATAGGCTATTTAGGATGTTGATTAAAGTATAATTTCTTGTAGTACACGACACACACATAAACACAAATACAAGATAAGAACAGCATAATAACAAAAGCAAAAGAAGTGGTCCCCAATCTCGTTCAACCTCATCCTGCCGCGAAGGCTAAACACAAATATTATCTGCTTTCAAATAGAGTTATATACATGACATGACTTTGGAACGCAGTTAGGTGCCTGGCAGAATTCAGGCTACCATAATCTGTAGCAATAAGATTCTGCTATAGAAGAGGATAAGGTAAAAATACGACAAAGCAACCTAAAGAAATATCTAATTCGGTCCTAAAAAGCAAACAATCCGGCAAGAAGAATATCTTTTTACTTTGTTGCATTATTTTTGGTAAGTATGAATAAAAACACGAGAGTTTCTTTAAGCACAGTGGACACCAAAATTTATTTATTTCATTAATTGATTCAAGATCTGCTGATTACAAAAAACAAAGTTACAATACATTAAAAATAATAAATTAATAAATACTTCAATAGTTATATACAAATTTCTAATAGTTTTTTTTGAAAACATCTCTATTTATTGAAACATCAATATTATTGCACATTTCATTGAATAACTTTAAGGAACGCGTAATTGCTTCATTCAAACCGTAGTTTGTCCTATGATGAGGAAGATAAAAATAAACGTTACTATTACGAAACAATCTTGGCACATTTTTTTTTTTTTTTTTTTTTATAATTTGCTTACGCTAAAGGGATTTTTTTTCTGTTGTTACAGTACCCTTATAATGCTAAGAACACAGTGTAAGCTACTTGGTTTTAGAAAGAATAGAGAGATAGGAAAGAAGTGTTTGGGTGCAGTTGTAGGGTTTTTCTCCACGGGTGGTGTATAGTTACTTAGTGAGATTACGATTTCATGTATTCGGTATAAAGTAATGGACTTGGCCGGGATTCGAACGCACGACCTTCCATTCCGTAAGCGAATACACTACTACTGCACCATTGCCACCCGCAAGGAAAAGGAATTAAAGAAACAAGGTCGATAGATGCGATTCTATAGTCCAAAATATCTTTTACGAACATAACGCATTAAATTTGCCTACGACATTTAAGCGTTTTCATATCGATGAGAGAACATCTCGAATTATAGTCAGGCGTAGAACCAAGCCAATTTAATTTTCTTAATGCATAGATCGTAAAGCGTTTTTGAATTCTTTCTATCCTCATTGTTCCAATTTCATAATATGGTGACCAAACAACACAACCATATTCCAACACTGGAACAACAAGAGACAAGAATAATGTTTTTAGCGTATATGCATCCTGGAAATCATGTGAATTTCTTTTTAAAAAACCTAATAATGAATTACCCTTAGAGACGATATAGTCAATGTGTGACCTAAAATCCATTTTCGAATCGATATAGACTCCAAGATCTTTGATACAGTCAACTCTAAGAAGTTTAAAATCATTAAAACAATAATCAAATTTAACGATAGACGAAGACCTAGTCTCACTTAGAATTTTACATTTCGAATTATTCAACTCAAGATGGTTAAAATTACACCATTCCAAGAAACTGTTTATGTCTTCCTGCATGAAAAAACAGTCCTGAGATAAAGAAACCGGAAAAACACTTTGACATCGTCGGCATACATTAAACAACTGCAGTATTTCATAACAGAAGGCAAATTATTTGTGACGATGATGAATAGAAGTGGACCTAAATGACTTCCTTGTGGAAGACCCGACTTAACTTCTATTAGATTAAATGTACAATTTCCAATCTTTACTATTTGTTTCCTTCCAGTTAAATAAGATCTTAGCCACTTAACAAAAGATGAATTGAAACCTAATCGATCTAATTTCCGTAAAATAAGACCGTGATGTACACGATCGAAAGCTTTAACAAAATCTGTGTAAAGAACATCAACTTGTTTGCCCGATTCCATTTGGTTGCAGCAAAAATTTGTAAAAACACTTAAATTAGTGCAAGTTGATCTACCCTTCAAAAACCCGTGTTGGTACTGGGATAAAATTTCCTTTAACGAAAAAGATAGCTTTTGGGTTATAATTTTTTCAAGCAATTTAGGAATGGCGGAAAGCTTAGAGATGGGTCTGTAATTTTTGACTAAATCTTTAAGTCCATTTTAAAATATTGGATCAACAAAAGAAATCTTCCATTCATACAGAAAAACACCATCTTCTAGGGATTTATTGAAAATGCAAGTGATCACATAGCTCAAGGAAGTTGCGCATTTCGATAATAACAACAGAGAAATTTTATCATACCCAGCTTTTTTGGTAACATCAATATCGTTCAAACTTACCAGAATCTCTTCTACAGAAAAACAATTTAGGCAAAAATCGGTCATGGGATTTATGCAACGATAGTGTTCATTAATGTTAGAAATTGTATCACTGTTGTAGGATGTTTGGAAGAACTCCGCAAAGAAGTTACATGATTGTTATGTATTAAATAGTTTAAAGTTATGATGCGAAGTAAAGTTCCGCGTAACATCATTATTACTAAAGTATAAACCGTTGATACTAGCACGGTACCTTAGCAAGAGAAAAGAGCTTTTTGGGTTCGCTATTGTTACGTTGCACTCGAGCACTTCTTAGTCTTAGAAAATCATACGATCTGTTAACATTAAGTCACTGTACTGTAACTGAAATAAACAACTGGAATAATTAGAAGTTGAATTAAGACAAAGGCACGAGTTTTATTTTATGAAGACATAACATTTTTGGCGACGAGGATAAAGAAAAAAAATATCAAAAAAAAAAAAAACAAAGTTAAGTGATTAAGTGATAAATAAAAAATTCTATATGAGCAGTTGTCTGATCGTTTTATTGTTGGGTTAAAACACGACACAATTCAGCAAGCATTGCTGGAAAATGATAATTTAACGTTCGAGCAATATTGCGAAAAGGCCCTCACAATTGAGTCATCGGAAAGAGCATCCAGTGCAGTTCAAGTGTCAAGAGCAACCAATGTTGTCTACATGTCTAACAAGTCGTCGAAGAGTACGGGAACGTCTAGAAATCAAAAGCAGATCCAGTCCAGTCAAGTAGCACAGTCAAGCAGGTCGTCCTTCAGTCAAAAGCCAAATAATATTCAGCAGAAAAGTCGTCATCTACCGCAATCGAGTAGCAGTCAAAGAGGTCAATGTTTCCGATGTGGACGACCTGCACATCAAAATTGTCCAGCTGTAAATTGGGAGTGCTTTCTGTTCAACCGGAAAGGCCACATATCCCCAATGTGTCCAAATAAAAACAAGTCAGTCCATGTCGTTAATAGTTGGACTTCTTCTAATCAGCCAGAGGTATGCGAAGTCGTCGTAAATAGGACTAAAATGTTAATGGAGATCGATACTGGAGCAACCTCATCCCTAATGTCCGATAAGCAGTATAAGCTAAGTTTTCCAAATTGTAAATTAGTAAAAAATGACTCTAACTTAATTTCAGTTACAGGTAGTGAATTAGACGAATTGGGAACTATGAACTGTGAAGTGAGTTTTTCTGGTAAAGTGTTTAATTGTCCAATTGTCGTGGTTAGTGTTGTTATAGAAAAGTGCTTTTATCACACCTGGTGATATCACTAATTATATGCCTATTTCAAAGCTTTCGTGTATCCCTAAGCTTTTTGAACAAATTGTTTGCGAAAAGTTAATATTTCTTTGTCGCAATTTAATTTGCAATGAACAGCATGGATTTGTAAGAAACAGATCCACTGTCACTAATCTGTTAAGTTTCTTGCATGATTGTTCTAATACCTTAGAGAATAAGGACGAAATGGATTGCATATACACTGACTTCTCTAAAGCTTTCGACCAGCTGTCCCATGAAATAATCGATTTTAAGCTCAGGGCTTTTGGCTTCCCACCAAGTTTCATAAAATGGGTTAATTCATACCTTAGATCAAGGGTTTATCAAGTGAAATTTAGAGGATCGCTATCCGTATCTTTCACAGCGCAGTCTGGAGTTCCCCAAGGAAGTCATCTCGGACCAATATTATTTATACTTGCCATTAATGATGTTAAGGCATGTATAAATCACAGTAATATCCTGATCTACGCTGATGATATGAAAATATATAAATCTATCACTAGTCAGCAAGACAGAATGTTTCTTCAATCTGACATTAATAGCTTCGCCAATTGGTGTGATAAAAACGGTTTATCCCTGAACCCAACTAAATGTCAACATATGACATTCTCTAGAAAGAATATCCCTTCAATCTTTCAATACTCTCTGTCTCAACATATTATTTGTAGTGTTGATAATTTTAAGGATCTTGGGGTTTATTTCGACCCCAAACTGGATTTTGCTAAGCATATTAATTCTATTATTAATAAATCTAATTCTATGTTGGGCTTCGTAAAACGGTGGGCCAAAGAATTTAATGACCCTTATGTTTCTATGTCATTGTACAATTGTTTTGTCCGTCCGATTCTAGAGTATGCCTCTCAAGTTTGGACACCGTTCTACAACATTCATTCAAATCGAATAGAGGCCATTCAACGTAAATTTATTCGATTTGAACTTAGAGGACTTCCATGTGATGATACATTTAACCTTCCTCCCTACAGTCAACGTATCAAGCTTCTTCAAATGTTACCCCTTTCTCAACGAAGGCTTAATAGCGAAATCATTTTTTTACAGCAGCTTATATCCGGTCAAATAGATGCACCTGACTTGCTGTCATCTATTGGCTTTAATTTTCGTGGTGGTGCCCATAATTTACGCAGAAGGCATGAACCTATTAGTCGCATGAGTAGAATCTATAATCTAAATGATCATGTGATTGACTTGCATGTTAGTAAAATTAAGCTAAAAAATATTTTGCGTAATAATGCTTTAATGTCTTAAATTGTTTGCATTATTTTGTGTCTGTGTTAGTATTTTGTAGGTACATAATTATTGTATTTTTAATTGTTTTGTCCTTACTAACACCTGCACTAAATGATGAGCCTGTGAGAGCACTTTTAGTGGCGTCAATTTCTGCTCGTGATAGTTGCTTGCTTGTAAGCACTCCACGACACAGAGCTGATAGTGTAATAAAAAAAAAAAAAAAAAAAAAATAAGGGTAATAGACCTAAAATTAGTTTGATGGGTCGTCCGTGGATTGATGCAATTTTCCCCAAGTGCAGAGAACAATTTAAGTTTGAGTCGCAAGTACTTAATATAGCTAAAAACAGCGATATTTCGTCAAGAAATTACAACCAAGTTTCCAAATATAGTTGAGTCAAAATTAAACACCCCTATAGTCGGTTTTGAAGCAGATATTGTTTTGAAAGATTTTTCATGCCGCGTATAGTGTCCCGTTCAAATTGAGGGACAAAGTTGATAAGGAGTTGAGTCGTTTGGTTCAAGAGGGTATAATCGAGCCAAAAGATGTCAGTCGTTGGGCTAGTCCTATTGTAATTGTACCGAAAAAAGATAGAATTTGCGTAGACTGCAAAGTCACTATTAATAAGTGCATAGAAACAATGTATTATCCATTACCTAAAATTCAAGAGATGTTTGCGCAAATTTCGGAATGTAAATGGTTTTGTGTGGTTGATCTCATGGGAGCATACATGCAATTGTCGGTGAATGAAGAATCGAGAAAGCTTCTAGTCATCAATACCTTCAAGGGTCTCTTTGTGTTTAATCGTTTAGTCTTTGGGGTGAGTAGTGCACCTGCTATTTTTCAATCCTTTATGGATAGAGTAGTGCTGGGTATGAAAAATGTTTTATGCTATATCGATGATATCTTGATTGGAAGTGCCACTCCTGCTGACTGTAAGGAAACTCTTTTCGAAGTCTTGACACGTCTTTCAGAACACAATGTTCGTATAAATATCGAAAAATGCAAGTTCTTGAAAGACTCTGTGGACTTTTTGGGTCACACCTTATCTGGAGCAGGACTTAGTCCAAATAAAGAGAAGGTGAGAGCTATTGTTGAGGCTCCGCCTCCGAAAATTGTTTGAAACGAAAAGGGGAAAAGTTTGTTTGGACCGCGGCCTGTGATGCTGCGTTTAAACATTGTAAAAAGTTGTTGTTAGATAGTAGGTTGCTGTAACTATACGATCCTGAAAAAGAAATAATTGTCTCCTCAGATGCTAGTCCGGTGGGTATGGGGGCGATCTTGGCTCATTCATGCGACGGAATGGAAAAAACAGTTTTTTATGCTTCTTGCACTCTGAACTCGTCGGAGCGCAATTATTCCCAATTGCACAGAGAAGGATTGGCTGTCATTTTTGCGATTAATAAATTTCATACGTTTATTTATGGCCATCACTTCACCTTGTGAACTGATAATATGGCAATAAAAGAAATTTTTAATCCAAAGAAAAGTAATTCTGCTGTTGCTTTTGCGCGACTTCAGCGATGGTCGATAATTTTATCGCAGTATCAATACAAAGTTATTTACAAACGCAACGCAAACATGTGTCTTGTTGATTTTTTATCAAGGCATCCGAATGATGTGGAGTCAGAAATTGAACACAAAAAACTAATAAAAATTAAGCATTAACGGCCCATAGAGGGCCTAAAACCTAGCTTCTCCAACCACTTTCTTTGCGAAGTGGAAGCGACCTACAATTTTAAGCCGAATCCGAACGGCAAATTTGAGAAGCTTCTCATGACAATTGATACTCTTGGATTTTCGTCAGACGTTCGCAAGAGGTAGGGCAGCGGAAAAAAACTCAACATGTTATTTGGCCCCGGAATTGAACCGGGGACCTTTCGATTAGTAGGCAGACACGCTAACTTTACTTTACTTTTAAATTTATTTTTTAATTGTTACTGAATATCAACTTACGTACTAGACAAAAAAGATTAAATCTACCTTAAAATTACACCTAAACTTAACTATATCTTATAATTATTACCTTTCGGCCTAAAAACTATTTACGAACTAATCTTACATATGTATTCGTCGAGAAAATCAAATAAAACTCGGTATCATTATTAAGACACACTAACCATTGAGCCACTGCGCCCGAAATTGAACACATTCCAATCAATTTCTTTGGTTCCGATCAATTAGCGTGTGAAAATAGAGACTGCGAAAGACAAGTTGTTGTTTTCAGTTTACAATGCTCTATGTTCAGGATGGCCTAAGTGTATAACCGAAGAAATGCAACCATATTTCAACAATCGCACTGTTTTATGTACCGAGGATGATTGCGTTTTTTACCATCATCGTCTGGTAATACCTGAGACTTTGCGATTCCAAGTCTTGACAATTTTACATGAAGGGCACAAGGGAATTGTAAGTATGAAAATGCTGGCAAGAACATACGTTTGGTGGACTGGAATTAATAAGGCGATAGAAGATTTCCTGAAATGTTGTCATATATGTGAAATAAATCAAACTGTTCCAAAAGAAAAGTGCGAAACTAAGTGGCCAGTAGTTCAGCAAGCATTCGATCGGATCCATTTAGATTTTTTTCATTTTGCAGGTAAAACATGCCTTATAATGGTAGATTTGTTCAGCAAATTTTTTGTTGTCAAAATAATGTCATCGACAACATTAACTGTTCTGTTAGAAAAATTAAAAGATATATTTGTCATTTTCGGTTATCCAAAATGTATTGTAACCGACAATGGGCCACCCCATTTGTGCATACCTTTTCAATCAATACTGCTTGCCTACTAAAATAAACTATAAACCGACTCCACCTATGATACGGTGGCCAAAGTAATGGTTTAGCAGAACGCGGGGTACAAACTACAAAGTCTACCTTGGGAAAAATTGTACTTGAAAATCAATCCAGTTCTAACTTAGGTTCGTATATTTTTGAATTTTTGATGGTTTATAATAATACGCCTAGCACAATTACTGGAAAAACACCTTCAGAGTTGATATTTTCTTTTAAGCCATTGAACAAATTAGATTATCTTAATCCTAAAATTAACCTTATTCGTAATGAAAAATGTAATGAAATTAAAGAAATAAACAAAAAATTAGCCAAAGGCAAACTAATTAAATCTAGTATAAAACCTCCCGACAAAAATGTGAAAAACCAAATTTTTTTAGTGGGAGAGGAAGTATTGTACAGAAGTGAAATAAAAAACTTTGTGAAATGGATGCCAGCAGTAGTTGAAAAAGTAGTGAGTGAATTAACGTATTTAATAAACTTGAATTCTAAAATTAGATATGTTCACCGAAATCAATTAAAGAAAAAAACTTCGCCACATTTTATGGCTACGAACTTTAATCCAGATCGCCCGATAGTTGAACAACATAGTGCTGGTATTCATGAGGATAATCACGGTAGTAGGAAAGGAATGGTTGAACAAAAATGTAACTCAGATGGAGTCCATGACAAATCGTTGCCAATTGCGTTAAGGAAAGCCAAACGTAAAGCAACGCTAAAATAAATTATATAAATGTATTATATTATTTTTTGCTATCGTAAGGGATATTTTGTAGTAAGATAAGAAGGGAGTGGGTAGTTATCTATTTAAAATGGTGGAGAGTGTTATGTATTAAATAGTTTAAAGTTATGATGCGAAATAAAGTTCCACGTAACATCAGTATTACTAAAGTATAAACCGTTGATACTAGCACGGTACATTAGCAAGAGAAAAGAGCTTTTGGGTTCGCTATTGTTACGTTGCACTCGACCACTTCTTAGTCTTAGAAAATCATACGATCTGTTAACATTAAGTCACTGTACTTTAACTGAAATAAACAACTGGAATAATTAGAAGTTGAATTAAGACAAAGGCACGAGTTTTATTTTATGAAGACATAACAATGATGACTCTAAATCATTAGATATTTTGTCATTGTATTCCATACATTGCGGGAATGATGAAACTTTCCTTTTAGAATTAAGGAATATCCAAAAAGATTTAGAATTTCTTTTAATGTTTGATTATGTCTTAATAACGTATTGCGTGTATAAAAACTTGTTTAAAAAGTCGAACTCTTTTCGTAACTGACGAAATATTACGTAGTCATCGGGGTTATTGTTAGATTTAAGGCTTAAAGGCCTTATTTTTGGCATTTTCCAAATTTATTATCCTTTTATTAAACCACGGAAATTTAAAATTGTAACAAACGTACAAAGTGGCTCTACTACACTCCTCATTGTATCCATTACACTAACATACAAAGTGGCAACACTATATCTACTCCACACCGACAGCCAGCCAACACAACGACGCACTTCCTTAAACGTATCCAACACAACGACGCACTTCGTAAAACGTATAAAAGAGGGTGCTATCATTTAGAGCTGTGTCAATCGTTCAAATTTAATGATCGAATCGTTCAAGTATTGGTTGAAAAAATGATTCGGTCATTTCAATCAATCATTCAATCAATCAATGACAGATGGGACATGGGAGTATTGTATAGCTCCATTCAATTTCAATACAATCAAAAACCCCAATCATCATTCGTTCAATTTAGTTTCGATAGAGACAGATACATTCGAATGGATTGTAAGAGTGAATACACTCAAAAATACCAAAACGCCTTTGAATAATTAGGAAATGGAGGTTATTGCACAGAAGCGATATTTTTGTAGAACAAATATGTGTTGGTAAAACGAAATAAGCCGAAATAAATAAAAATATTTTGATATATTAACACATTTATTGGTTCAGTAGATAAGAAATCAGTAATAAAGAAATGAATTAGTCAGAACAGAACAAAAGTATTGACTCGATGAACGATTGACTTCGGGCATTGTGATTGCAATCACCAATACTTTATTGTGATCGGGTCAAAAAGATCGAATCAATCACGATTGACACAGCTCTACTATCATTCATCACTTGTTCTGTAGCAGTCAAACATGAAAGTCGAGCTCTACAAGTTGCAAAACTCCCATACTGTCTTTTGTATAAATAAAATTGTTAAAAGTTATTCTCTCAGTCTATTGATTTTGTATTTTGTGGAAATTCGCCAGCTAAAAAAATAATTTTTCTTTTTGTGGTAGGAATAAAACACTCCATACCATCGAATAAAATACCTTCAAAACAAGAATAGATGCATATAGCCAAATGAGGTATAAACATTATTCAATGAGATGAAATCTGCTTTTGCATAATTATACATTAAAAAGTCAGTTTTACTCGGTGATACAATGGAAAAATTATAAAATTTAAAAGATAAACAAATAGCTTTATGATGAATAGAATTTTTTAAAAGTGGAAAATCAGATATTTTTAAAAAGTATTTTATGTCATTATTTATAAATATTAAATTGAGAATTCTATGTAAATCATTTTTGATATTATTAATTTGAAAAAGACCCATAGCAGAGAATGAATCAACAACTAACATTTCTGTATCTTTATTTAAATCAAAAGGAAATAAAATTTGACCATCTTCAATATAACACCAGTCAATATCACCGATGTTAAAATCTCCAAGGATACAAGGAAACTGGTTAGTTTTTAATTCATTCACAATTGTTTGGGCATTATTAATATGTTTGTTATACAAATCAATACTGCTAGTAGGGCGAATGTAACTTACAACAAAAAATAGTTCTTGAAATTCAGCAGAATCTTTGTTACATACACTAACACAAAGTTGTTCAATTTCATCTGCATCATTAAATAAACTTCTCTGAGTGCTGTTTAAAGATGTTCGTACAGCGATAAGTACACCACCGCCTCGATCCCATCCAGTTGTAGATGCACGATCTTTACGATATACAATATAAGAAGAATCAAAAAGCTCTGATGACAAAAAATGTGAATTAAGCCATGTTTCAACAATAACAATAACATCGAATTCATGCAGTGATGAAGATAAGAATAGCTGATTTGTTTTTGTTCGCAAACCTCCAGCATTTTGGAAATATACTCGAGTTTCAGACATATCTCTTCTGGAATTAATCATTTTATCATGAAGTTGTGTTCCTTTTTTGGAAAATTTACGATTTTTTTTATTTGAACATGTTAAAGCCATATTGAAGCATCTAAAGAGGCATCGAAATGGCTTACAGGAACCCCTAGTTTATAGTTGACAAAGCGGAGCGAAGAAGAATCTGTATCTTTTTTAATAAGCTTAGAACACCGCAAAGTATTTTTACAGATGTTGAGCTTCAATGCAGCATAATCAATTACGTTTTCCGCCGAAACATTGCTATTCAAATGGGAAATATGTAGAAACCGTAGGCGTGGTACGGATTGCAATGTGAATTCACCATCTACAATAGCAGCAGTCCCGAACAATATCTTGTTTGATCGATAAGTTTTTGTCGCAATTTCGCAAGACATCAAATGTCCGAACGCATATTATGTCTCATCTGAATAGAGTTCTAAAGCGGTGTCAGTCAATCCAATTCAATTCGACTTTATTGAGATATTTAAAAAATGAGTACATTTGTTGTTTTAACTTATAAATCTATATAAAGGGTCTTTCATTAGCGACTTAACAACTTCAAACTTTCAGTGTGAACGCACCCTTAAACTGATTACCGAACTGTCAATGTCAAAATATTAGGTTAGGTTAGGTTAGGTA
The DNA here is from genome assembly GCA_949715645.1 of Portevinia maculata. Taxonomy (NCBI): domain Eukaryota; kingdom Metazoa; phylum Arthropoda; class Insecta; order Diptera; family Syrphidae; genus Portevinia; species Portevinia maculata. The sequence continues at coordinate 70,740,484 of OX454527.1, forward strand.
GACGTGGCTGTCAGCTAAAGCCAACACACTTAGACCAGCGTTCCCTCCCGTGCTACAATTGTAGTGTTTTCTAGTTTTTGAGTATATTTTTACTAACTGAGTACGGTACTACGAGTACTTTGGATCCACCGCGTGCTACTTTTTGTAAATTCATATCAAAAACTCATTTCTAATTTTTTCAAAATTGTTTTTAACAACAGACTTAAACTACAAGATACAAGTTCCAATTCAAATTCTCCCGCAGGATACACCTCTTTTTCGCAATTGCTTTCCTGAACAACTGTGAAGTGAAGTCTCAGACTGAACATACCTACTTTCATGCCAAAACTTATATGACAACCAACTTCGCTTTTATTATCATTCTGCTTGTTCTGGTTGGTGTGGTTGTGGTGTTTATCAACAAAAAAAGTTTATTTTGTACATATAGGGAAACATTTAAAATGGATAAATTTGTGGTTAAACGTAAAATGTAAGTCGATTTGTAAAATCTTCAACCGGAATATTTGATTACACATAACGTTAAAATTTATGAATTTGATTTTCAAAACCCTATATATCATCTTACTATAAGTAAACAGTATTTTGGACTAGAATTTGAAAAGTATGTAATATCGGAAAAGTTAGAAGAAACTAATTTGGAACTTCTTCAAGTACAGAAAACTCTTGATGATTTTTATATACAATTATGCAAGCAGATCAATCTCCGTTTCCAGAAAGTCATGGTGTCAAAGGTATATGAAAATCTTTCTTATATTAACCCTGACAAGATTGTGGCAGGAGAAAGCCCATCTATATTAGAGCTCACATCACACTTCCCCTATATATCTAATGATTTGCAAAATATAAATGACGAATGGAGGGCATTAATTGGATCTGAAGAAATACTTAAAAAGTGATATCATGAAGACGTATCAATTTACTGGCAGAATATAGGACAACTTAAAAATGGGTTAGGTGAATTTAAAAACAAAAGACAGAAATAGGCTGGAAGTAGACACTGTTAACCATCTAATGTTTGCTAAGGAGCTACTTAAAATGATGTATTTGAGCCCACTGTGGATTTAATTAAATTTGCAGCAGCACATAGCTACCATTCAAACGCGCATTATTTGTACGTATTTTCAATATTCGTGAGGAAGGCTTAGACATATTATGTATATGGGACTATATCTATCTTTTCAGGAAATTAACTTTCTGATCTATAGCTACAAAATCACTCACTATATTGAATTGTGATGTGAATGTTTAATTCTCTACTTTATTTTCTTTTATAAAAAATAATGTGTATTCAATTTTTTAATTTTAAATAATTTAATAACTGTGGAATATTTTTCTTTTTCGTTTATTTTTATATATTGAACTACATAACTTATAATTTATTTTTAAATTTCGATAAAGTAACTGAACTGAAATAATTTGTGTTAAATTAAAATAAGCTTTTGTTTGTTTAATGAATAAAAAATGTGTGTTCAAATAAAACAAATATTTGAAAATGTATAGTATACCTATGTGTGAATTTTGTATAAACAAATTTCCGATTCTAATTGAAAAATACCATAAAGCCGTTTTAGGTACATTATTGCGTACTACCTTCAGACCCATTTGAGTACCATTTTCTACCGCAATGAGAACTCTGCCTAACGACAAGGGAGGGAACGCTGACTTAGACCAATGATAGGTCCATTGTGTTACCACACAGATCTGGGAATTTCCCTCACTGCTCGTTGAACCAGTAGGAGCTTCTTATGAAGCGCGAAAGACTTCTAACGCCAGTGTTGGCTAAGTCGCTTGTAAACTAAATGTCAAAATATTAAGTAAATCAACATTTTCATCGTGGTGAAGTACGCGAAGGAACAACGTTACAAATAATTAAAATTTACTACCGAAATTCACAGCCAGTGGTCGCAACTTTAAGAGCGTTAACGCCAATTTTCAGCAGTGATTCTCGTCCCAGTCGAGAAGCAATTCATAGTCTAGTAAAAAAAATTTGAGTCAAAATATTGCTTGATGTTGCCGTACTAGTGAGACTACGTTTTTTCCGAAGTGTGGAGAATATTGCTGCCGTAGAGGCGTCCGTCAAAAACCAGCCAAATCAGTCAATTACACGGCGTTCTCAAGAATTGGGCCTCTCCCAGACCGCATTATGCCGAATTTTGCGTAAGGATCTCGGCCTACACCCTTACAAGATCAAGCTGACTCAAAAACTAAGGCTACTTGATCATATGAAGCGACGTACGTTCTAGAATAGGGCTCTGGACATGATGGAAGAAAATGCAGAATTTCATCGCAAAATCATCTCCAGCGATGAAGCGCATTTTTGGTTAAACGACGTCGTCAATTATAAGCAAAATATGCGTTACTGGACAGGTGGGAACATGTGCTTCATGAAACAGCACTTCATCCGCAAAAAGTCACTGTTTGGTGCGGTTTTCATGCCGGTGGCGTCATTGGACCGTTTTTTTCGTCGATGATGGTACTCGCTACAGAGACATGTTGGAACGTTATTTCTTTGAGCAATCGCATGAATTGGGCATCAAAGATATGTTGTTCCAACCAGATGGTGCCACAGCCACTCAGCGTCTCAGTTCGGTAACCGTGTTATATCGAGAAACGGACCAGTCTATTGGCCGCCGAGATCGTGTGATTTGACGCCTCTAGACTTCTTTTATGGGCTACATTAAATCATTGATGCCAACAAGCCGGCGACAATAGGCGTGTTCTTTTGCACGCGGATATAGGGATAATTTGAAATTTGCATGTAAAATACAACAACAACTTATCCTATATACGAGTACGTTAACTTTAGCGGGGATAGCTTTCGCCGCTAAGTCCTTTAGCGGGGATAAACAGTGCTTCCAAAATCTATTTTCTTCGTTTCTGATAAATTGTTGCGATAAATTTTTCAGGAACTGTCAAAGTTTGACATCCCACCGATCATTGAACTGACACATCCCGCCGAATATTTTGTTCGTAATTTTATTACCATAATTTGTGCTTAGTGAAGTTTCGCGTGCGTTTGAAGAAAGTTTTATTTGCGCTTTAAAGATGTCCGAGCAGAACAAAAGGAAGCTGTGGACAAGAGGGAAAACACTTGGTCTACTAAAGTGCTATTTAGCACGAAAATTTCAGTGTGATCTTCCTTTTTATACCCTATTCTAAGGGTATATTAATTTTGACGCATAGTTTGTAACATACCTTAATATTGCCCGTAGACGCCTAAAAGTTACTATATTTATGATCAGCATTGATAGTAATGTCGATCTAGCCATGTCCGTCCGTCCGTCCGTCTGCCGGCAAAAATTAGGCCTTTAAACTAGACCTAGAGAGCTAAAATTTTAACCATATACTCTCTAGGGTCCCGAAATAATCAAGTTTACGAATTTTTGAAATCCGCCCAAAGACACGCCCACAAACTCAAAAAAACAAATTTTTGGAAAAAATCTAATTTTGAGCTAGAAAGCTGAAATTTTCTATATATGATCTATGGCTCCTAAAACTAATCGGGATATAAAATTTTTAAAATCCGCCCACTGACACGCCCACAATTTAAAAAAAAACTTTTTTTGAAAATCCAAAGTTTGAGCTAGGAAGCTGAAATATATAATATATACTCTCAAGGGGCCCTTTATGCTCATGTGAAAATATTTTCCATATCCGCCTACTGACACGCCCACAATTTAAAAAAAAAAAAAAAACTTTTTTTGAAGATCCAAAGTTTAAGCTAGGAAGCTAAAATATATAATATATACTCTCAAGGGGCCCTTTATGCTCATGCGTAATTTTGTTTTAAGTCCGCCTACTGACACGACCACAATTAAATAAAACAATTTTATTGGTAAACCAAAGTTTGAGCTAGGGAGCGTTTTTTACAAAAGCTTCGTTTTTTCGATAAAATCCTTTGAATGTTATATAACAAAATATGTAGAGCGTTCTTAAAAATTCAACCATACTTAGACTTTTGTCACGCCCACTTATGTGGGATAGGAATAAGAATAGGGTATCCAACAGTTCGCCGAAGCGGACTGTAGCCCGTCCCTATGTTTTATGCATGTATTGTGTAAGACACATGCACTTACAACGATTTTGGTCACTGTACTCAAATCGGTCTGCTCGGTAAATTTCAACAGCCTCCGAAATCTACCTTTGAGCAACCCAAAGGAGTATTCCACAGTCATTCGGGTTGCTGAATGGATGTTGTTGAACCTCCGTTGTGAATCCGTTTAATTGCCATTATCCTTGAATGGTGGCACTAACCCGATTTTTGACGGATATGCGCAATCACCCAGTATGAAATATCCATTAAGAAACCAAGCTGCATATTCCGATTGAACTCTGGCGTATAGGTCGGATATTCGCAGAACTCTGGAGTCATGGAGTGAACCGGGCTTACCACAAGTGATGATTGTAAATTTTTTTTGGGCATCAACGACTGCTTGAAGGAGGAGGGTACCTATAACCTTTTTCCTGTTGGAGTAGGATTCTGTATCATGTTTTGGAGCTTTGATCGAGATGTGTGTGCAATCAATAGGCCCAATAACTCCGGGAATTCTTTTCTTCTCCTCAAATAACCTCCGCGCCTCTTCTGCAGCAACTCCTTGTGGCCATTTCACATACTCGTGGCCAATTGAAACTAGCCAATAGGTGATTCGTTGAACAGCCATCCACGCTGCCGATTTTGTAACTCCAAATAAATTACCGAGCTGCCAATATGTCACGGCATTACTAATATACCATATATGTACATGAAAACTGTCTTCCTTTCACCAATCGTTGACCTTCTTCCGCGAGAAGATGTCGGCATAAAATCAGGACGAGCAGTTATTTTTATACTATAGGAAAACAATATTCACATACCTATTAAGTATTCCACAGTTGGCCTTTGCAAAACGCATATGCTACTTAAAGTCATCATCGCTGTAAGCATCGATGGTCTCAATAAAGTTCGAGCACTTAACATGTTGCTCCTGTCCAAATTCCGATTATTCAGAACTGGAACTTGAACTTGAGCTGTCTGCAAAAACCACAGAAAATAGATCTTTCATCTGATTTTAATTCCTATGACGGCGACTGCTTAAATCATCCATAAATAAATTTATTATCTAAAACAATATATTCCTTTATAGGAACTTACATGAGCTTTTTCTGGGTTATTCCTAATCGCTTTTATTTTTTATTTTTTTAAACTTGAAGGGTATATTGTATTTAGCAAATATGTTAATGCGAAATTGTTTCTTATAATTTTAGAATATGTTTGGCATCGATTTTAATTGGCGGAAGATAATATTTGTGAATTTCAGGATTTTCAATAATTTTTTTTTGAATTAACTCTCTGACAAATGTCAAAATATTTACCAACTTACAGCTGATGTGTCACTAAACGTCGTAGGTGCATGTGTGCTGCCAAATTTTTTTTTCATGAATTCTTAAGCGGCGATGGTCGTTCTTTTGTGCCAATCCTGGTCATCGAAAATTGGGTTCAACGTATCGACCGGTGCATACGTTCCCGTGGTGGACATATGAACGAAATCGAATTCCATTCATAAATTCTTTGATAGTAATTCAAGACAAAAAAAGTTTCTCAGATATCTCAAGTAGTTTGCATTTTATTAAAAAACATAGGGACGGGTTACATTCCGCTTAGGCGAACTGTTGGATACCCTATTCTTATTCCTATCCCTCATAAGTGGGCGTGACAAAAGTCTAAGTATCGTTGAATTGCTCTACATATTTTGTTATATAACATTTAAAGGATTTTATCAAAAAAAACGCTCCCTAGCTCAAACTTGGGTGTTTCAATAAAATTGTTTTATTTAATTGTGGGCGTGTCAGTAGGCGGATTTAAAAAAAAATTAACACATGAGAATAAAGGGCCCCTAAGGAGTATATATTATAAATTTCAGCTCCCTAGCTCAAACTTTGAATTTAAAAAAAAAAAAAAAAATTAATTGTGGGCGTGTCAGTGGGCGGATTTTGACAATATTTACACATGAGCATAAAGGGCCCATAGAGAGTATATATTATAAATTTCAGCTCCCTAGCTCAAACTTTGGATTTTCAAAAATTAATATACCCTTAGAATAGGGTATAAAAAAATTATTTTATTTATTTGTGGGCGTGTCAGTGGGCGGATTTTGAAAATTTTTATCCCGAGTAGTTTTAGGAGTCATACATCATACTCGTATATAAAAAATTTCAGCTTTCTAGCTCAAAATTCGATTTTTTCCAAAATTTTGTTTTTTGAGTTTGTGGGCGTGTCTGTGGGCGGATTTCAAAAATTCGTGGACTTGATTATTTCGGGACCCTAGAGAGTATATGGTTAAAATTTCAGCTCTCTAAGTCCAGTTTAAAGGCCTCATTTTTGCCGACGGACGGACGGACATTACTATCGATGCTGATCATAAATATAGTAACTTTTAGGGGTCTACGGGCAATATTAAGGTATGTTACAAACTATTCGTCAAAATTAATATACCCTTAGAATAGGGTATAAAAACGTAGGGCGGGCTACAGTCCGCTTGGGCAAACTGTTGGATACCCTATTCGTATTCTTATCCCTCATAAGTCGGAGTGACATAAGTCTAAGTATGGTTGAATTGTTAAGAACGCTCTATAAATTTTGTTATATAACATTTAAGCCATTTAATCGAAAAAACGAAGCTTTTGTAAAAAAAACGCTCCCTAACTCAAATTTTGACTTTTCAATAAAATTGTCTTATTTAATTGTGGGCATGTCAGTGGGCGGATTTTAGAAATTTTATCTCCCAAGCAGTTTTAGGAGTCAAAGATCATATATAAAAAATTCAGCTTTCTGGATAAATTTGTTTTTTTGAGTTTGTGGGCATGTCTGTGGGCGTATTTCAAATTTTCCTAAAGTTGATTATTTCGGGACGGACCTGGCTAGATCGACATTACTATCGATGCTGATCATAAATATAGTAACTTTTGGGGTCTACGGCCAATATAAAAGTATGTTACAAATTTCGCGTCAAAATTAATATACCCTTAGAATAGGGTATAACAAGAAGTTGTCAAGACCTTAATGAAAGACCCTATATATGCCAACTTTTTTACAGGTATACATATCTGGCTGAACTTTAATCGAATTAAATTCGTTAGTAGATTTAAACTTATGTTTAGTAGGAATAAATATTTATAAATCTGTTTTATTTTGTCGTGTACATATTTTGCTCCCGGCGTACATTATTCACTTTGCTTCTATTGAGCACTTAATAATATTTTTTTTTAAATATGACCTAAAACTAAAACCAATACTAAATTAAAAAAAGCAAAGTTTTAGTATACATAATTATATTATATGGGAAAGTAAAGGATCGCTCAAATATTCACACTACGGTGGTTCCTGGAGAAAACCCAAAAAATCCAATCCCAAAATCCGAATTTCATCAATTTTAAGGCCGCATATGACAGTGTTTATAGAGACGATCTAGGGCCATTTCTAGTTTAAGCATCAATGCCAAACTTGTCAGATTGTGCAGAATGACGATGGAGACCACCCGCTGCTCCATAAAGGTCGGAAACAATCTCACCGAGACCTTCGATGTCAAAAAAGGATTTAGACAAGGTGATGCACTGTCATGTGCGTTCTTCAACATCGCACTTGAGAAAATTGTGCGAAACTCGCAAGCCAACACCAGGGGCATAATTTTCCAAAAGTCTGTGCAACTACTTGCATACGCTGACGACATTGCCATCATAAGGACAGAAGCGGCAAAAATGGGTTTAGTTGTGAATGAGGGCAAAACCAAGTATATGCTGTCAATAAGAAAGGATACACAACATAGACGAATCGGACAGAAGGTCACGATAGACAGCTCCAACTTTGAGGTAGTTAGGGACTTTGTCTACCTTGGCTCCGCTATAAATTCTGAAAACGACATCACATCAGAAATCAAACGAAGATTTACACTTGCCAACCGCTGTTTCTTTGGCCTAAGAAGGCAATTGACTAGTAAGGCCTTGTCAAGAAACACTTATTAGACTTTTTATAAGACCCTCATCAACCCAGTCCTGCTATAAGGCGCAGAAGCGCGTTTACGTTAACAAATGCGGATGAAGATCTACTTGGTCGTTTCGACTGTAAAATTTTTCGAGTGATTTTCGGTCCTGTTTACGTTGACGGGCTTTGGAGGAGGAGATTTAACAGCGAACTCTACGAGCTGTACAGCAACATCGACCTGGCCAGAAAAGTACGAATCAGTCGACTAAGATGACTAAACCATGTGGAGCGAATGAACACCAACGCTCCGGCCCGAAGAGTCTTCGATTCCAACTCGGAGAAAAAACGCGCTTGGCTGCACAAGTGAAAGGGGCCACAACCAACTTGCGGTGCGCAACTGGAGGCGGTTAGCCAAAGATGGGGCTAACTGGAGAGACGTGTTGGTTGAGGCCCAGGTCCACCCCGGACTGTAGCGCCACTTAAGAAGAAGAAAAGGTGCATTTGGTAAAGTCGTTTAATAATGGGTTCCTACCGATCAAATAAGTACATAAACATAGCTTTATCTCCTTACTGATTAAAATATTACTATAGGTATGAACAAAAACCCGACAAAACTAAATTTGACGACGGTCAAAACTGTACTACAAAATGCTTTCCACGTTTCTCAAACGTTTTCGGACGGATTCCATGGACATACCAGAACGACAACGCTCCCATTCATACAACTAGGGTAGTGAAACAGTGGATAAACGACCAAAATATAAAATTGCTTAAGCGGCAGCCGTACTCCGCGGATATCTATATATTAATACGGAGTTGCCCATAACGTGTTTCCACCCATTTTCGCTATTATACGTCACATAATCGTAGATATGCCAACACTATATATATTTGGGTAGGGGACAATACATAGAAGTGCACAATACAAAAATTATCGACATACATATATAACACACATTATGAATTACAGCAGGTAAAATGAAGCGAATTGGATGAAATTACAACAACAACAACATTGCTGTGTAAGGCAATAATCTGCCAATCGGAACGGAAAATTTTATATCATGAAGTTACTTGAAAATGCTTGAAGTTACTTGAAAATGCTTGAAGGAACTTGAAAATGCTTGAAGTTACTTGAAGTTACTTGAAAATGCTTGAAGTTACTTGAAGTTACCTCAAAATGCTTGCAGTTACTTTAAGTTACTTGAAAATGCTTGAAGTTACAGGAAAATGCTTGAAAACTTGAAGTTACTTGATAATGCTTGAACATATTTGAAGTTACTTGGACATGCTTGAAGTTACTTGAAAATGCTTAAAGTTACTTGAAAATGCTTGAAGTTACTTAAAAATGCCGGAAAATTTTTATATCATGTGAAATCAGAGAATGCAATGTCGAAAAATTTAATTTTTCGATTAATATGTAGGCATAACAGTCGACTTTGTTTTTTTTTTTCAACTTATAGAATAAATGGGTCGAATTTCGACCATGGGGCGACCCCTAGTTAATATTATTGAGAACCTTTAGGGGCTGCTGTCCCGAAGAGTTTAAGAAGGCGGGAGACAATTCGACTATTCTGCGACCCTGATTGAAGCCATTAAAGAAGCCTGTGGCATATTTCACCAAACTACAAACTACAACCACAAATTTGTATTTGTGAATCACAATTACAAATTTGTAATCTGGTTTTCCATTTCACCAAATACAAATATATGAGGCCACAAATTTGTGAATAGACAAAAAAAAATTAAAAAAGCAAAATGTTGTTTACAAATACAAAAATTCTCATTGCACCGGGTTTTTGTGCAATGTGTAATCTACAAGTGTTTTGTTAAAAATTTGTGGAATATCGTCACGCAATCACGGAATTAAAATGAATAAGTAAAATACGATTTTTTTTGTCTCTTTGATTAGAGAAACGAAGGAGGTTTTATTTGGCAAATTTTGTAATGCAACGCACGAGGTGAAAGTAAACGCGTGGAAAGATATTTTGAATGGAATGGATTGGAAATATCTTCGGGCTACTGTGGTTCCTAAGTACATTATGTAGGTACATATAAATTTAATTTTTTAATTGGTTTTTAATGTGTAAACATTTTTGCTCTCGTTGATGTATATGTGTATATATATTTTTTCTCGGTAGGGGCTAGTTGGAAATATGTAGCGTCACCATCATCGTCAGATTTTCCCGTTAATTTTCATTACCACGTGAGTTAATCGCTGCTCGACAGATCACCGCAATTAAACGACGTTTGGCGCGGTTAGTACGTAGATGGATGACCGTTTGAGAACAACCGCGCGTCGTTGTTATTTATTTATTTTATATATTTCGTTATAAATTTTCCAGTTTTAATTATGTTCAATTTTAGACATTATTATGTTATTACGAAACACCGGAAAGTTGTGTGAAAGTAGATTTGTTTTGAATAATATTGAGGTTGTATAGCTTGAAGTTTGTTGTACATCAGTTGAAGGTAAGAGGAAAAACATCGATTTGTACTTCGGTAACCGATGGCTGATTTAAGAATGTCACTTTTAGTTGTAATAAGGTTATTTACCAAGTGGTCATTGGAGAACCAAATAAAGTCCTTAAGCCCGAAAAAAACATTTTTTTCAAAAACTCCTAAAAACCCGCGCAGTATATTGTGTTCAATGTTATTTGACTAACAGATCCATTGAAAACAAAAAGGTCCTTAAAAGTAGAAAAAAGGATATTTTTCCAAAATGCCATTAGAATCCACACGGTATATCTGTGTTCAATGCTATTTGACTAAGAGGTCCTTGAAACAACAAAAAAGGTCATTAAAAGTCGAAGAAAGGATATTTTTCCAAAATGCCGTTAGAATCCACACGGTATATCTGTGTTCAATGTTATTTGACTAAGAGGTCCTTAAAAGTCGAAGAAAGGATATTTTTCCAAAATGCCGTTAGAATCCACACGGTATATCTGTGTTCAATGTTATTTGACTAAGAGGTCCTTGCAACAACAAGAAAGGTCCTTAAAAGTCGAAGAAATGATATTTTTCCAAAATGCCATTAGAATCCACACGGTATATCTGTGTTCAATGCTATTTGACTAAGAGGTCCTTGAAACAACAAAAAAGGTCCTTAAAAGTCGAAGAAAGGATATTTTTCCAAAATGCCGTTAGAATCCAAACGGTATATCTGTGTTCAATGTTATTTGACTAAGAGGTCCTTAAAAGTCGAAGAAAGGATATTTTTCCAAAATGCTGTTAGAATCCACACGGTATATCTGTGTTCAATGTTATTTGACTAAGAGGTCCTTGCAACAACAAGAAAGGTCCTTAAAAGTCGAAGAAATGATATTTTTCCAAAATGCCATTAGAATCCACACGGTATATATGAGTTCAATGTAAAACACATAAGCTGGTTATCAGTGCTAAAACAAAAGTTATGTATTTTAAACTCCCACAGCTAAATAGTTGCCCTCCACCTTTAATATTCCACAGTTGTGACTGCAAGAATATGTTGTTAAGTACAGAAACCTGTGTTACAAGTCCAAATAAAACAACTTCTTTTGATATTGACGAAGCTTGTTCGCCAAATTATTTCCTAATAGAAGGTGTATCTAGTTTTAAATATCTAGGTCTTCTTTTTGACTCTCAAATGAATTGGTACTCACATACCTTGCTGTTGAAAAATTATATGTTGAGAGCTAATTATATAATGTATCATCTAAACGGGTTGTGCTCCCAAAAACTCCTTCAAACCGTATGTATATTATGCCTTAATCCACTCAAAATTGTCTGCAGTGCTGGGGTGGCACTTACAACTATAATTTGCACCCTTTGTTCATATCACAAAACATGCTCTCCGAATTATATGGAAAAAAAGGCGTCGACAACATACTTTTCCGCTTTTCCTGAAATCAAAAATACTGCCATTGAAACATCTTTACTTTTACAAAGCCTTGAAAATATTTTTTCGAAGGAGTGGTAACTTGCCAAACCAAGACATTTCTATTTATCAACTTCGGAGTGCTGAAAGGAGAATCGCTTTCATTCCACCTCATAGTACCCAACAGTTTCTAAATTTCTATTCATCGATAGCGCTTAGATTATACAATAAATTACCGCTTGTAACTCGGCACATTTCACAGTCCTTTTTATTTAATAAACAAGTTAGACAATGGCTCTTCAACTTTGACCATGCCCAGATCAAAACTCTGATCAGAATTGTTTTGTAAAATTTAATATAAAACTCACCGAGTTTTTCTACTCATTTATCACCCCACAAACATCTCTTTTTAAAAAATGTTTGCTGTGTAGTATTTATTTACTCAAATCACTACATTCACCACTAGTTGGCTAAAGGATTTTATCCTTAGTCTCTATAGAATGTAAAGATATAAAACAATGTTTTATTTGTATTTTTATGAAAAACACTTAACTTTAATCTGTCTGTAAATTTTCTTTTCCTTTGAAACTTTATTGTTTAATTAATTTTATAGATTAAAAGTTCTTTGTAAGCTCTGTACAAGACATTGTTGAAATAAATAAATTGAATTGAATTGAATGTTATTTGAATGAGGGGTGCTAGGAACAACAAACATTTTGGTAAAATATCCGTGCCGTTTCTAAGGACATTTTGGGAAAATATTCTTTTTCGGGTTTAATTATTGTGGCTCCAAGGACCTCTTTGTAAAATAACATGATGGGACATTCAATCAATTTTTAATTTAAACGCAATATGCATAACAAATCCCAATAAATTATCACCATTATAGTAAAACAATAAATTTTGATTTAGTTATTAGTTATTACCTAGGCAGCTAAAAAGCTACAGCTAAAAACTAACCAACTTTTAGTTGTCATCCGCAACTAACTTTGGCAACCTAACGACCTTAGTTACACAACCTGCAACTAATAGCTAATAGCAAAAATTAGTTGTCATTATGATAGCTAACCACCAAATCGATTTCATTCTTAGCGCAGCTAATTTAACTACGTTAGTTACTTAGTTATGGCGTTAGCTAGATAACAAATTAGGTAGCTAACGCGCAACTGTGCCTACATGTTTACACATTAACTATACCGTGAGTGCAGCGTGGCTCACACCTTTTTTTTATATTATAGCTCAAATTTGATTCTGACTGGTTCTGACATTTTTTTTTTAATTAATATTTGTACATATTTTTTAATTTAATCAGACCTCAATCATCAAAAAAGCGCAAACACAACAACAAAATGCTAACTGACCAAGTGGATAATCTTCGATTGAAGAAAAGGAGGCTTCAACTCGAAATTTATAATTTGCAGTTAGATGCGTAGAAAAAGGAACGGGACTTGGGGTTGCCAAGAAATCATATAACTGCAGAGCTGGAAGAGAAGAGAAACGTGTTGGAAGAAAACGCTTTGGAATTTAGTGGCTAGTAAAAATAAAAATAAAATAAATAAACATATATTCCATTTAAAGTTCAACAGTATCGATATTAAATATGATACTTGCTTATGAAAAGTGATTTAAAAAATATTCTAAGGTAGCCCGGTCATCAGAATTTTCAGTGTTTTGAGTATCTTCGTCGTTTAAATCCATGTTTTCTTCCTCAGTGGCGGTGAACATTTCGTAAATACTATCAGATAATGCAACATTTTGTAACTGTAACTGCTTTCATGGGTTGCAATCGTAAGTGCTTCAGACACGGAAATTTCTCCTTCAAAATTCCAATGGCGTTTTCTATTATTTTCCGAGGTGATTTATGTGCTCGATTATAACGATAAATTTCAGGGGTTGGGTTTCTCAAAATCTACTGCTAAAAATAACAAGGAGCAGTATTGCCTTGGGCCACATACCAATGCAATGGAGACGAGCAAGGGTTGTGTTTATACCAAAAGCAGGGGAAAAAGACCCCACACAGCCAAAATCGTACAGACCCATCAGCCTTACATCATTTCTTCTGAAGATGACAGAAAAGGTTGTGGACAACTACTTAAGGGAAGATGTACTGAACACATCTCCCTTACATCATCGTCAGCATGCATACAGAGCGGGCAGATCAAGAGAGACCGCCCTATATCAGCTGACGGAGATAATTCAAAGTGCCTTGGAAGCAAAAGAAATAGTACTGTGCGCTTTCCTAGACATAGAGGGAGCATTTGACAACACCTCACATGAGGCGATTAATCGATCCGTGGATAGGAAAGGAGTTAACAGTACAGTATCCAACTGTGAGTGAGCTGCTGAGCACTAGATCCGCAGAGACTCAAACACCATCTGGAACCATCGGAGTGAACACAACAAGAGGATGTCCACAAGCAGGGGTACTATCACCCTTAATGTGGAGCCTAGTTGTAGACGAACTGCTGGAAAAATTAATCAACCTTGGCATCAACTGTCAGGCGTACGCCGATGACATTGTATTGATTGCCAGGGGCAAGTTCGAAGAAACCCTTGGGGACATCATACAAACGGGGCTTAAAGTAACCAAGGAATGGTGCCATACTGTGGGACTCAACATCAATCCGGCGAAAACAACGATAGTACCATTCACAAGGAAAATACAACTTCAGGCACGACACTGATACCAGTCAAAGAAGTAAAGTATCTAGGACTTCATCAAGATAGTAAACTCCTCTGGCAAAAACATACAGAGGAGATATCCTCTCATGATATGCAGGAGCCTGGCGGGGAAGGCATGGGTATGCAGCCCAAACATCCTGCGACGGATGTACACTGCAATCGTGAGACCAATGATCACATACGGAGCGGTAGCATGGGCGAAACGAACCAGTCTAGCCACAACAAGAGAGACACTCGTCAAAGTGCAAAGACTGGCGTGCCTGTGCATTACCGGAGCAATGCGTAGCTGCCCAACCGCACCCATGGAGGTGTTATTGGAATTGAATCCTCTACACATCATGGTGATGAACGCGGCAGAGAAAACAATCCAAAAGATGGCAAGGGAAGGAATTGGAAGAGGGAAATGCATCGGTTCGAAAGAAAACGGTGACTTACTCAAAAAACTTCCACTTCTTGGCAGACCTAGGGACGAGAGCATCAGGAAATTCAACTCCGAGAAGAATTTCCAGATAAAGCTCAGCAATAAGGAGAACTGGAGCAATGAATCCACAATTTATGGACTGAGCAACCACACAACAAAGTAGTACACGGACGGCTCGAGGACCGAGGAGGGAACTGGTGCAGGAGTGTTTGGGCCAGGAACTAAGCACTACGAATCCATGGGCAAATGTACCAGCATCTTCCAGGCAGAAATATGTGCCATAGACAGGTGCGTTCGAATCAACCTCCAGAAAAACTACAGAAATTGCAACATAGCAATAATGTCTGACAGCCAAGCAGCCATAAAGGCTCTTGACGCCTACGTCATCAAATCAAAACTCGTGTGGGATTGCCTACACGGACTGAATATACTAGGCAAGAATAACAGAATTTCCATCTGCTGGGTACCTGGCCATGTTGGCATTACAGGCAATAAGGCAGCGGACTATCTGGCAAGAAAAGGGGCAGAGGAACCCTTCATAGGACCTGAACCGTTCTGCGGGATAGGAGAACACACTCAACGCGAAGAGTTCAGGAGACTGGAGGAAGAAACAAGGGCCAAAACCTTTCTCAACCTCCAAGGTCTGAGGCAAGCAAAGAAACTCTTAGGAAATTACAACCAAAAGAGATTCAAAGCTTGTATCAGCCTTAACAAAAACAACCTTAGAATCCTAACAGGCCTCATCACGGGGCACTGCAGACTCAAGGATCACCTGAGGAAAATCGGTATATCAGAGGACGGGCTCTGCAAATTCTGCAGTGAAACCGCCGAAACTCCAGACCACATACTGGAATCCTGTGGGGCACTGGCCCACAAAAGGAAGAGATATTTGGGCAGGCACCAAATAATAGACAAGGACATACATGCCATGGACCCACAGCTCATTCTCAGATTCGTCAAAGAAACTGGACTAGATGCTGTGCTCTAGGGAGTGTGACCTGCCAACGATAAATCAGAGCAATACCTCGACACGCTTCACAAAAGAAGTATCTAGAGAGGGCTCTGAAAGAGGGCATGAACCTCTCCGAGGCACAAGCAGGGGACACAATAGACCAATAGGTCGCAGTGTAATATACCCTAAATAAATATTATTATTATTCTCAAAATCTAGGTAATTAACCAATCCTGTATCCCCAAGCAAAACAGAATGAGGAAAAGGTCGAAATCCACTTTTAAATTTTGAAAAAAGGGGACTTCTTCGTAACACCCTTAAATCGTGCACACTTCCCGGCGAATTCACATATGCATTATAAAAGTTATAGTCCGGCCAACATACCAACATACAATTTATGGAGTGCTGTCCGTGTCTGTCGACAAATGTAGATTCAAACTCGCTGGGGGCATCTATGTTTATTAAGGTTCCGTCTATACATCCGTAAACAAAGGGCATACCATGTAAGAAAGAAAATTGTATGCAAAACTTAAGAAATTAAAAAAATTTTACCAGCAATATTGTAAAACTTTTTACAAATACTTTTGTGTTCATTTGGCCATTTCCAAGCCAGTGTAAAGCTGTGAGAAACTGCTGCCTTGGTGTTAATCCAATTTCTTTTTCAGTCGTGTGGGCTATTTGTGGCCCATTAATTGCAATTATTTCCTCTGCCTTGCATCTTTTTTGTTAACAAAGCTTTTATTAAAAAAATACAATAAAAACATAGGAACGGGCTACAGTCCGCTTGGACGAACTGTTGGATATCCTATTCCTATTCCTATCCCTCATAAATGGGCGTGACAAAAGTCTAAGTATGGTTGAATTGTTAAGAACGCTCTTCATATTTTGTTATATAACATTTAAAGGATTTTATCGAAAAAACGAAGCTTTTGTAAAAAACGCTCCATAGCTCAAACTTTGGTTTTTGAATAAAATTGTTTTATTTAATTGCGGGCGTGTCAGTAGGCGGAGTCTCCCGATCAGTTTTAGGATTTATAGATCATATATAAAAAATTTCAACTTTCTAGCTCAAAATTCGATTTTTTCGATAAATTTCTTTTTTGAGTTTGTTGTTGTTTGTTTCAAAAATTCTTAAACTTAAACTTGTTTATTGTTTAGAGAGTATATGGTTAAAATTTCAGCTCTCTACGTCCAGTTTAAAGGCCTAATTTTTGCCGACAGACGAACATGGCTAGATCGACATTACTATCGATGCTGATCATAAATATAGTAACTTTTAGGGGTCTACGGGCAATATTATGGTATGTTGCAAACTATGCGTCAAAATGAATATACCCTTAGAATAGGGTATAATAAGAAAATTATTCAAAGTGTTTAACATTAAACCAGTGAGTGAAAAATGTCAGATCAAATTAGATTAGGAAAGTACAGCTTCGAGTCATAATGTTCTCCTCTCAGCTACGAAATTTCAAATAGATAATCCTCTTTGTTTTCTGGTGAATTTCTTGTTTTAAGTGAGCATTGATGTTTTCCTGACAAGTGATGAAAGTCTTGTGAAATGTTACAGTCAACTATCTGTACCTGTCTTTTTATATCATGACGTTATTTTCGCTACCTTCAATGTAAATAGAAGTTCCCCACAACCCATCCAGTATCGTGATTTTCGTAGTATTAATGTTGAAAGTCTGTTCTCTGAATGCCTTAGTCTTGAATGGTGCAATATCTATCTGTCGTCGGATGTTAATAAACAAGTAGAGTTCCTAAATGTAAGTCTGGAGTACCTGTTCACCAGACATGTCCCATGCAAAACGCGGGTTCCTAAAACAAAATCCTGTCCGTGGTTTTTAAATGCAATATTTGATGCTATGAAGAGAAGGGACATATTGTACCGACGTTGGAAGAGGTTTCGCTGTACTGAAATGCATGCAGACTATAAATCCAGCAGAAATCATGTCACATGCATGATAAAAACTGCAAAATTGAGGTACTATAGTGCCAAATTTAATTCTGACCGCTCCTCAAAATTTCTTTGGAACCGAATTCGCGAAATTGGTCTATGTAAAAAAAATATTTCCGGTAATAACGACGACATTGACATTGAAGAGTTAAATGACCGTCTCGCTACTTCAGGTCCTTCCAATACATTCAATTCTTCGGCTTTCTTGACTTTATTTGATAATAGTAGAATGGATGGCTTCGCATTCAACAGAGTAGATTTATACGCGGTTGGAATGACGATATTATCTATGAAGTGTAAATCTGTTGGTTTGGACAACGTCCATCCAGATTTCATTAAAATACTTCTTCCTCTCATTTTACCCCATGTTACGCATATATACAACACTATTCTTATGACTTCAACATACCCAAAGGCTTGGAAAAAAGCTAAAATTGTACCTATTCCGAAGAAAGGTAATGCTCCGGAATACAGACCAATTGCAATACTTCCGTTTCTTTCCAAAGTATTGGAATCAATCATAAGTCGCCAAATAAAGGAATACCTCGAGAGCAATAAGCTATTGACAACAATGCAATCTGGTTTCCGTTCAGGACACAGTTGCATAACAGCTTTGCTCAAAGTATCTGATGACATTCGGCAGGCTATCGATGAGGATAAAACTACTCTCTTGGCCTTGCTCGACTTCTCTAAAGCTTTCGATTGTGTAAATCCGTCAATTCTGTTTAACAAACTCTCCACAATATTCAATTTTTCTGTTCCCTCTAACAAGCTTATATACTCATATCTCACTAACCGTGTCCAAGCTGTAGGATCTATACTGGGCCCTTTACTGTTTACCATATTTATTAATGACCTCCCTACTGTACTGTCCCATTGTAAATTTCATGTCTACGCAGACGAAGTCCAGCTTTACCTAAGCTTTCCCATTGGTATGGTGGAAGATTCTGTTGCAAAAATTAACGAGGATCTACGTTCTATTACGAATTGGTCCACACAAAATGCTCTCAAGCTTAATCCTGAAAAAACCAAAATCATCCCCATCTCTAAGCATCCGCCTTGTCTTTCTATCTTTCCTCCTATAGAACTATACTCCACCCATGTAGAATATGTCGCCCATGTATGAAATCTCGGAATTATTTTTAACAGTGAGCTTACATGGAGCAACCATATTTGTTCCATAGTATCCAAAATATATGCATCGCTCAGAAGTTTATCTGTCAGCAAAGCAATACTTCCAGTTGAAGTTAAATTAAAACTTGTTAAAGCACTTATTGTGCCTATTATCTCATACGGTTGTGAAATCTTTGCTGACTCAGACTACATCTCTCTTCTTAAGCTAACAAAGGCACTTAATTCGACTGCTCGGTATGTCTTCAATCTACGGAGATATGACCACGTCTCAACAGAACGTCGTAAACTTCTTGGTTGCGACCTTGATGCCTTTTTAAAATATCGGTCCTGTATCTTGCGCTTCAAGATTATTCACAGACAACAACCAGAGTATTTGTTCAACAAACTTTCCTTCTCCCGGTCTAACCGTTGTTTAACTATTAAACCATCGACTCATACCTGCTTGACATCTCGCAAACAGTTTTTTGTTCATGCTGTTCGGCTTTGGAACCAGCTGCCTCACCAGGTGAGGAATAAAATCGAATATAGACAATTTTCATCGGCGTGTTATTCTCATTTTGTACCAAACTGAAATCACTCACACTTATTTTTGTTATCTTAGTTCTTGGTGTATATTTATTCTCTTCAGTATTCTCTATTCTGTATCTTCATCTTTCTTTTCTTTATCAAATCTCTTTCTTCTTCTAAATACATTTTAAAATTATTTTTAATATATTTAATACTTGTACCTGTACTATTTATAAGTGCTTTGCTCTCTATGTACAGCGATTCTTATTATAACTAATAAATCTAAATCTAAATCTAAATCTTGTACCGTCAATGTTTGGCCTGATGTCGATTCGATCACAATTTGAGCTCGTTCCATGTTATTCTTTGGATTTTTGTTTCATATAGGTATGCGAATATTTGTAACATTAAACTAAGAAATACGATATCTCATGCCAAACAAATAAATCAATTGGCATCAGTACAATTTGAATTTTCAAATTTGACATATTTTACTCACTTGCCCTATCTCTTAACTATGTACAGAAAATCGTAAACTGATTCGCACAGCATCATGGAACACAAATTGACAGAATGTAGAACCCTTGCGGCAAGATTTTTACTCATGGAAAACCAAATCTTGTACTTTTCTGATTTTTTCTGTACTTATCTGTACAGCTAAGGTTCATTAAACACATCTATTGAACCCATATGTATTCAATGATTTACTGCTCGTACGTCTGCAACTACGTTTTGCATTTGCAGGACTATTCATCACCGCACCGAATTCACATCTTCATAATATCGAATATTATGTACACAACTGTAATGGAGGTGGAACGAACCAATACTAAAATTTTGTTTGCGATCAGTGTTCCACATACATAGCTTTTCTTTAACACGAGTGCACGTGGGACAAACCAATTCTCAACTTTGTTAATGTTTTCTGTATCTCTTGTCGCAGTGATATGCACGTGGAACAAAACAATTCTCACAAAAAAATTGCGATAAATTATATAGAAAATTTGTCCCAAACGCCAAAAAATGGTTTATGGCACAAAACAATTCTACAAACTGTTGATTTTGGTGGATATGGGACAAAGTCGATGTTCGATATCTCGGGATTGGAAAGACTAAGAGCAAATCGAATCACAGATTTAAAAAGAGCATACAAAATTACCATAGAATCCGTTCCTAACTCAAAAACGACAAAAGTGGCGTATGGAACAAAACAATTCTAAAGCGACGCTATGTCTTCATCGCAAAGACGTTTTTTCGATTTCTTTCAATATGAAACAAAATTTTTTGGATGAATTACACGTCAACTTTGAGTTGAAAATTATTCTCATATACTTAACAAAATTTGTAAATTAATTTTCTTTGGTGAAACGTAAACTCACAAATAAGTCAACTTTTCTCAAATTTGTAACTTGTAAATTACAACTATATAAATAGCTTTTGGTAAAACGAAAAGGGAAATATTCCCACAAACTTCCCTTTGTAGAATACAACTACGAGTTTGTAATACCCAAAGTTTGGTGAAACGACATAAATCAACAAAATCACAAATTTTGTTAAAAAATGCTTGTAAATTCAAATTTGTAAGTTGGTGAAATAGGCCACTGGTCTACGATTTCGCTTAGGGATATTGGAAAATATTATATGTAAGTCTTTACCAAACCGAATATATGAAGTTATTTTAAACAAAGGTTTGTTCTCCCTCAAACTACTAAATTAACATTAAATACATACTATATACTTTAGGGTGGTCCTTATTGCTAAGAAAAAAAATATTTTTCTTTAATATCGCGGGGCACCACGTACTTTGATTATATGTATACCATAAGAAACTATTTCAGGATTTTTTTGGAATTTTTTAAATGACATTTAGGGGTCGCTACCAAGGTTTGAATTTAAAAAAAAAAACTCAAAATCTGTATTTTTTTTTCTATACTTAGGACATAAAAAATATTACAAAATCTTCAAAGATGGATGGCAATGTTGATTTTCTTAATTCGGATTATAATTGACCAATAAGCCAAATCTCACTTTGATTTCTAGTAGCTTTACTGAGTCCGCTACATTTAGACGCCATTGCAACACGTTGAAACACGTTTTTTTTTTGTCGGGGTGCGAGACTTTCTACGCTGGAGCACTCAGACTCAATACTGGTCCATTGTACTACCAGGCAGACACACCACATTTTACTGTGAGAATTTACTCGTTTTCCTAAGAAACACGAGAAGGCGCTTCAATGATAAGGAGCTTAGGTTTACAGCACTCACTATATCCGAACCAAATACCTGCCACCTGATACGAGCAAAAGCAGGACAATCACAGAGGAAATGTTCCGCAATGTCGTCGCTTTCTCCACAGGCTTCGCAGTTGGTGGTATCGCTTAGGCCTAGCACCTTAAGGTGTTTGGCAAAAGCGTAGTGTCCCGTAAGAACACCAGTAGTCTGTCTGCAGTCCTTTCTATTGAGAGACAACAAGAATGCCGCGGATTTCCACAGACGTCCGGGGAGAATTTGCTTAGTCTGTCTGCACCCTGGAGAGTCATGCCAACGGCGATTGTGTTCAAATGAAACCCAACCGTCAATGGAAGCCCTGACCGAGGACGCAGGCAGACAAATCGCTGGTTCAGGTCTTGAGAAGGGGTTGAGCAAGGCCTTAAGCGCAGCCTGACTGTCGCTACAGACGCAGATACTTCGCCCCTTCCACCAGTTCCACGCAACATAGTCCATGACCATTAGGATAGCATAAGTCTCCGTTTGGAAGACTGACGCATGTTTGCCTAACGAGAAGAAAAGTTTAATGTTGTCGCTCTCCATGAAAACACCAGCACCAGATCCTTGATCGGTTTTGGAGCCATCCGTGAAGATTCGACTGCATTCCCTTCCAGGTTCAGAGTACGGCCAAAGCCAGTCCTGAACGCGAGGAAAGTCGACTTCGTAGATGCGCTTTAGCCGAAGTTCCGGTGTCATCGCATCAGACGGCATATCCATAAGACAGGAGTCGAAGGACAGCCGTTGCGCAAGTTCATCAAAACTCCAGTGCGAATTATACCAAAAGCCACCTCTTCTCAGACGTGAGATAGCTTTGATTGTACAGCCCATGATGTAAACATCAAGGGGCGGGAGGTTCAATAGTGCATCTAGGCCGGAGCCACTCGTACTTGGGAAGGCCCCCGTGCAGCCGAGACATACCTGCCTTTGGAGTTTGGCAAAAGCAGCAGTAACGTATTTACGTGAAAACTTATTCCACCAAACAACCGATGCGTATGCTATAAATGGTCTTATCATAGCCGTATAAATCCATAGGACTCTTTTCGGTGATAAGCCCCATGTCTTGCCGAAAATGCCTTGCACTGCCAGAAAACAGACAGCGCCTTGGCAGTCTTCAGCTCAACATGTTTGGACCAAAGAAGTTTGCTATCCAGGATGACTCCCAGATACTTTGCTTCATTGGAGAGTTGGATTGGGACGCCTTTAAGCACTGGCTGAGTCAACCCGACCAACTTCCTCCTTCTCGTAAAGAGAACAACCTTAGTTTTAAGAGGATTGACCGAGAGCTCATTCCTAGTGCACCATTCGTCGAGCACGTCAAGGGCCACCTGCGGCTTGGCGCATACAGTCGCTAGGCATGATCCAACAGAAAGCACGGCAACATCATCCGCGTACGCCTGAGCGTATACATCCGCAACCAACGTTCTATTCATTAGCATTGCTTTTATCCACAACTCCAATTGTTCGTCTACGCCGTGTTGAAACACGTTACTATTACGTTACAAATAAAACGCGTGCGCTCTCGTAAATTACTTATTAGAACTGAAGTGCGGGGCGGACTAAATCTCGACGCATCGGTACAGAAGAGGGGTCGAGGCGAGGGCTTTGTGTAAAAATTTTGACAGCTGGTAGCGACCTCTAAATCTTAAAAAAAAAAAAAAACCTATTTCATATTTAGAGGTATATAATCAAATGGGAAAGTGCCACGGGAATAATTCACAAGTCGAAAAATAAGGACCACCCTAATGTACTTATAATAACAAGAAACAAAGATGTGATTTTTTTTTAATTTTAAGTTTCTGAATCTATTCAATTGAGCCAAAAAAAAAAAGGTTTTTTTTTGTTATGTTTTTGGGTAATGAGTATATACGTGTGTTAGACACCGCATACTTTTGTGTTTCATTAATAATTAATTGATTTATGCAATCAAACTTATTTCATTAAAATCGGTAAGTTGGTTGAAGAGATCTTGCCATATTACTTTTACGAAGTGTTGAACCTATTCAGTTGAGCAGGAGTGTACACATAAAGTTTGCGGGCCTACGATCAATAACACCCCATGCAAGAAATCAAGCTTACCAAAGCAAGCATACTTTAAGATACAGTAGACAATGATAGCTCACTATCACTGACCCCACTGGACAATTTTCAAGCATACATCGCGGATGCGAGTATCCTCATGAGACATCCGAATAGCAAACCAGCTGCTAAGCAATGGTCACCAACCAAACTTAAGCCATCTGTCCTGTGTATCTTTCTCAAACTGTGTCTGCAAGTTGCCTTGTAATGTTTTGGGTGATTCTGGTGCTAAGTGGTAAAGGTTGATTAAACTGATGACATCAAAAACAAGACCCCCACGATGACGACGATGGTGCAACAAAGTTTCAATGTAGTTTGACAAGAGATTCAGGGAAGAAACTGAGAAAGAAAAATAACAAAACAAACAGCGGAAGGATTTTCCTTTAAAGTTATGGCTAAGGAATTTCAGTTTGCCAGTAAGTATAAGAAAATATGTAGGTGGAAAAAGTTATACTTCTAAAGCAGGTATTCTTACGTAGAAGCTGAGAGTCTGGAAGGCAATATCCCATTCGACTTAGATGCGATGCGACTACTTTGTGTGTATGTGGAAAAGTTTTTTATTAATTTGACAGAACTAAATGGAGAATTTGAGAGAATTTTTAATGAATCGGACATTTCAGGAACGAATGCGAAAGTTGATCAAGTCGTCCTTTCATCGTATACTATATATAGCATTAGAACACTTTAACTTTAACTATTTAATGTAGCAAGTAACATGCTCCAACCAATGATGAAAGGAGCAATGAGAAAATAAGTTGGTCGTTAAATAAAGCGCACAAGTATGCTGCCAAGTTTTGGGTGGATTCTGGATAGTGCCTCATGGGCGAGAAGGTAATGATTAATTAGTTCGTGAGAAGAAGATATATTTAAAGGAAGTTTTGCTGGCTGCTGACAGATATACTTTGGGACTTTGTGTCAAAGAAAATTTCTCAATTATTTTCAGTTTATCCTCTATTATGTGCTTGTTAGTGGTGATGATTATTTGGTGAGTGAGTCTTACGCCTTCTTCGTGAGGAAGTGACACCTTATGTTCTAATGAAGGAGTAAGGTCCACGCTCGTTGATGCTGAGTCCGTTTGTAGGTATGACTTGTACGTTGTACCTCGTGTATCAGAAGTGTAAAAAGTGGCGTACAGTGGGCACGTCGATTTTTTCTTCTATATTTTTGGAGCTTCATGTTCACTGCGGTTGGTGATAGAATGACAAAAAGAATTTCATAATATGTACAGAGAAGGCACAAATAGACAGCACATATGAGAAGATGCTGCGGACTTTTTTTCAAACAAGACTTTAAATTAAGATGTATTAAACATCTTTTTTAATCGTGCAAGGTTAGGCTTCGAATATCAATCAAAAAACAGCGCTCGACGAAAAACCGACTATAAGGGGACAAATCGATTGAAATTGAGGTGTACGTTTTTTTAGAAACTGACAGTAATCTGGTTAAAATGTTTAATTTTTTAAAAACTGATTTGTATTGTTTGAACTATTAGCTTTATAGCATAGATTGCACAGTACTCTGAGAGATACTTGTCCCTTCAGGAAACATATAATTACTTCAAGTCTGTACTATTTAATGGTTTTAACACTTTTGTCCCATGTAGATCGAAGAAGAATTTATCGAAGCCTAAGAGAAGGTCAAACTGACTTCTAAAACATAAAAGAGGAACCCTCTCTACCCTTACAAACATAATCACCGGACACTGTGCAATGGGAAGGCATGCTCAGTCAGTATAACGACTTCTGTAGAAGTTGCAGAGATGAGGAAGAGGAGGAGACAGTCCTGCACCTCCTATGCACGTGTCCCGCACTAGCTAACATCAGGGTGGCTACTTTAGGTAAATACTTCTTCCAGGATCTAGATGATCTTACCAATGCCTGCACGGCTGATATTATCAACTTCATAAAGAAAAGTAGATGGTTCTAGGTTCGAGCAGCGTGACCCACCTGCCCCTTCCCAAATGGCATCACAATGGACCTTATCTGGTCTAAGTCTACCTCATCGAGGGCCTATCTAATCAACCAACCAACCAAGCCTCCATGGTACAATAGAAGGATCTCTCACCTTAAGAGCCTAAAAAACAAAGCACACACCAATTTCAAAATTTGCGATAGTCCTGTAGATTATGTACATTTTGACAACCTGCGTAAGGACTTTTTTGTCAAGCAAATTTTTACAGACAAAATACGTAATTCAAATTGAAAATCAAATAAAAACTGACTCCAAACGCTTCTGGTCTTTCATAAATAGCAAAAGAAAATCGACTGGTCTGACAAAATCTATGTTTTATAAAAATATTGAATCTAGAGACAACACTAGATTTGTTTGCGAAATTTTTTGAATATGTGTTGTACACAAAGCCTGATACACCTAGTTTTATATCAGCTACCGAATGCAGAATTGATTTTGGCCTCTTCCAACTAAGTCTTCACGACATTAAATTGGCCCTTGATAATCTCAACCCCAATTCAAGTCCAGGTCCCGATGGTATTCCTGCGATTATTTTTAAAAATGTTCTCGAGCAATTTGCAATCCCCTCCATCAAATTTTTTATGTCGCTCACCTCCGGTATTTTTCTTGAAGAAAAGGAAGTCATCTCTTCTTATTCCAATTTTTCGTGAATGGTAGTGTATCAAAGGTTATAAACTTTCAAACAGGTGTGCCCCAAGGCTCAGTTCTTGGGCCAGTTCTTTACAATCTGTACACATCCGACTTTCCACTCCTCTTTCAATGTGAAGCAGCAATATATGCCGATGACACGGCTATAATTTCATCGCATGAGTTCAGTCTAAATATTGAGACGAATCTTGAAAATGCGATTGAAACGCTGCAAAACTACTACACAAAGTGGAAAATAAAATTAAATGCTGAAAAAAGACAAGCTATCTTTTTCACACGAAAAAGAAGACCTTGTTTTCTCCCAGCAAACCAATTGCTTGTCAATGGGTATTCAATTGCGTGGAAGCTTTCTGTAAGATACTTGGGTGAATATCTTGATTCAAAACTGACGTTTAAAGAACACACTACGCAAACGCTTAGCAAAATAAATATTGACATAAAAATATTAGATCCATTGTAGTATGACGCAATGCAAGCACACAGAATGCGAGAAAACATTATGTAACATTGTATCGCTCCACATACCCGAGAGGTGTCACATGGCATTCAATCGGTATCGACAGTGATTCATGCTACAAGTGGGTTCGCGTAAGTTCATGTGTTTGCTATTGTTTACATTTTCATTCATTGCACCCACCACGTATTATATGGGTCAACTGGGTCAGATTCATACGTTGTACAGTATGTTATGAATCAAACATTAGAATGATTGTTGCTTAGAATAGCATAATTTAGCATTAAGAATTGTAGTATAAATAGATCGGATTTTGGTGAATAAAATCAGTCTTGAACACACTTCTTGACTCTTATTATTATTGTGGCAGTAATTTGCCTTCATTTCAGCGAGCTGCGTTTTATACAGCACGATAGAGCGGGCCGCGCTTTATACGGCTTAGGGCGGTAGGCTCCATGGTGAAGTGGCACCAAAGCAAAAGAAACGAAGAACACCACACCATTTATAAATAGGAAATCATCACTTTCAAATGAAAACAAAATATTAATCCATAAAACAATTTTTCAATCCATGTTATTGTACGGCTGCCCGGTTGCGTATTGCCAAACTGTATACCAGCACAGACACCCATAGTCTGTGCTGAACTATTTTGTGCTCAACAATTTCACCATTATTGTAGAGCAAACTGTATGCTACCACAGAGCGGTCCGTGGTAGCATATACTCGTAGTTTGCTTGTAATTTGAAGAAAAAACTGGAGCAAACTATATGCTACTACAGATCATTGCGTGGGCATACAACTATTCGTTGTTTATCAGGCTGTTTTGTGCTCATAGAGTTCTTCTATAGAATTGAAATAAAACAGCGTTTAGTACTGAAAAAATAAATTATTTCAATCTATTTTTTTAAATTCATATTAATTTCCGTATTTGATAAACAACATTAAATTAATAAGGAATGGACATGAAATAAATAACCGAATGAAAATAAATGAAAGAAAATAAGCGAATGAGAAGATAGATACATTTAATGCTGGCGCAGGGTCATAAGTCCACGAGCCAAAAGTTCATAATGGACTTTTGAACCACTGCAGTGGGTTACAAGTCCATAAATCAATTGTGGGCTTATAACCCACCCAGTTCGCAACCATCTGTTGTGGTGGGCTATCTGAAAGTGAAATAAGGCCATACGAATTCATTTACCCAAAGTGGAATAAGACCAAGTGCTAAAATAAAACCTCGCACCTACTCCAAATCAAACAGTGACCCCAAGCAGGGGGGTTGCAGGCGGGCAACCTGGCCGCCATAGTCCGATTTCGCAAATAATCCCATAAACAGTGCAATGCATACCCCCTGCTAATCAATCGCGATCAAAGTACAAAAATAACAGTACAATAACGACAAACGCACTGGGATAATAAATACATACTTATAGAAACATAAGTATAAAACGCGCGTGTAGATACGTCAAAGAGGTACATTACTCTTGTGAATGTAGAGCAAAGTGTATACCGTGTCAGAGCAAATGTGGTTTCCTCTGAGTCGGTATACATTTTGCTCTACATTTGCATGAGCACATTGTTGTATGTTGCAAAGCGCCCGATGTCTGTGCTGGTATTCAGTTTGGCAATACGCTGCCCGGTTTGGGGACATTGTGCTGAATGTCACATTAAAAAGTTACAAATCGCACAGTTAACAATGATGCTTACCTCCCATGGCATCACTCCACACTAGATCTACATGCAAGAGCAAATGTTGAAATGATCACCTTTAGAATACGCAAACAAATCGGAAAAT
Organism: Portevinia maculata; assembly: GCA_949715645.1. NCBI lineage: Eukaryota > Metazoa > Arthropoda > Insecta > Diptera > Syrphidae > Portevinia > Portevinia maculata. Next base: position 70,769,161 of record OX454527.1, read on the forward strand.
TTAAGATCAGATATGATATCCCTGACAATCCTTTTATCAATCAATTAAATATTGAATATCACATACTTCACTGATATTAACTAATGCAATATTCAACTTTTTGTAAATTTATTTCCTTAATTACATTACTACATTGTTTGTCAATTCGATACTATCTATTTATTTACTCAAAAGTACGAGTATCTCCTTTGTCAATTCATTTATGTTTATTTGTTTATTTACTTATTTATTCATTTGTTCACTTTTTTATTTATTTATTTATATATTTAGTTATTTACCTATTAATCAATTTATTTATTTATTTATACATTCATGTATATTTTATTTATTTATTTATGAATTCATGTATATTTTATTTATTATTATTATCTTTTTTTTTGTCCCCTTAATTTGAGGTTTTTAGTCGTTGTTTTTCTTCTAAAACAAACATTTTCCTAATTTAATTTAATTTTTGTCACTTGTAAACTTTTTTCAGTAGAAAGACATAAATTTGTCATATCTTTGTATTTAAATTATGTAAATTGTGCTATAACAAATTGTAAATTATAAGCGAAATAAAATATATCTTATTCGGATTTTTAAATCTGGATCTAAGAACAATATTGAATATTACAGAGGAATTTGCTAATCACCCGCTTTGCCAAAGCTTTTCGAAAGTATGTAAAGTATTTTTTTTGTGATACACAGCATCGCTTCGTCACTGGCAGGTCCACTGTATCTAATTCAGCTTGCTTCTCTCATTATGCCATGAATGCTATCGAAGATGGTTATCAAGTCGACTGTGCTTACAACTGACTTCAGTAAGGCATTTGACTCAGTCAATAATCTTATTTTGCTACAAAAACTTGAATGTTTTGGATTTCACTCTGCAATGCTTAATTGGATAGCATCTTATTTGATTGGCAGGACTCAAAGAGTGAAAATAGATAATTACTTTTTACGATCGTTTGGGTGCAGCTCTGGAGTACCACAAGGTAGTCATTTGGTTCCGCTCCTCTTTATAATTTTAATCAACGACATATAGTGTGAATTAAAATATTGCCATTGCTTTGATGACTTAAAGCTGTTCCTTAAAATCAAAACTCGATAAAGTGAAAGACCTTGGCATTATAATTGATTCGAGGTTCACCTTTGCATCTCATGTTGATATTTGCTAAAGCAAATAAGCTTTGCGGTTTTATAAAACGAAATAGCAATAATTTTTCTGATCCTCATACCCTTATTTCGCTTTTTATTGCGTTGGTTACATCTCTGCTTGAACATGCTGATGTTAAATGGAACCCATCGCTACCCCACCGCCATTTCTACCAATTCTGTCGGCCCGATCCGTCCTGTAACCATTTACATTAATGATTTCACTATTCCTGTTCATAGAACTAATTACGGCCATAATGAGCCTATGTCCAGAGCTATTGTTTCATTCAATGACGTTTATATTTTTGTTGATCTATATTTTCCTCGCGATCGCTTCAAAAGTGTTATACTTAATTTATCAGCATTATCTTAGTCTTAAGTTCATTATTTTTTTATAATTTTTATATTTATGTTGTAATCTGTATAGCTTAGCTAGTAGATGAAATGAAATAAATAAAAAATAAATCATATCTAGACCATTTTAGAATCCAGGTGAGCGGGTTGACTCGACTAGAAAACACCGGTTTTGTAAAACGACAATCAAACAAAAATCTTAATAACAGGAGCATGCACGCGTCGAAATCGTGAAAAGAGGCAGGCCGGGATCATACAAATGCAATAACACTAGCATTTGATTGGCCTCAGTAAATAAATTATTCGAAACCGGGAAGCCGATATTTATTGATGTAGAACCGGCGAACCCCACAACCGGAGAAGTAGGGATGCCATAAAAAGGTAGTTTTTATTACCAAGAAATCATACCCCCTCTAGAAATGCAAAGCGGGACTGCAAAATTACTCCCAAATGAGATGAACAAGAATTTGTGACACAAAACAACCTAATATGCTAAGCAAGCAACCTCAATATATAAAAACATAATTTGTTGAACTTAACCACACAATACTTAAGCTGCAAGCCTAACATTCAAGAAAGAGTTTAAAAGAGATACAGTACAACTTTTCAATTGCAATAAAGCCATCGGAGATTAGTTGGACTTACACCATGTATTAGGTTAGGTTGGAAGGGAAGTGCACAGCAGGGCTGCTGTGCTTGCACGGGGGCCCATTGGTCCATTGTGGTCCCTTATTGTTTTATGTGGTAAACCTACATTTACAATAAAACACTTACCATACTCAGTTTAGGTTAATCTTGCCGGTTGGCCTATTGGAACCAACCTGTGTTCTTGACAAACCTGATAGTGTCCGTCAGTGGTACCTGCGCTACGTCCTCTAAGTCTTCGAAGAATCTGTTGCCCAGATAGCGAAGTTGAGATGTCTGAAGGTTTGGACATTCGCAGAGCAGGTGTTTGATGGTCTCGGTTTCTTCTATATCTTGACAGCTCCTGCAGTAGTCTGGTGAGCTGATGCCCAGCCTGCTTGCCATTACACCTATGGTGCAGTGGCCTGTCAGTACGCCGGTTAAGATACGTATTTCTAGCTTATTCATTTCCAGAATGCTTTTTGTTCTTTTTTCGTTAATTCTTGGCCATAGACTGCGAGATATAACACAGTCGTGCCTTTGGGACCAGGTGGTGTTAAATTGTTCCCTCAGTTTTTGGTCAATGTTTCTTTTTGCTGCACTAATTGGGATGTCTATTGACGTATTGGCGTCTATTGCGTCAAGTTCTGACCCGATTCTTGCTAGCTGGTCTGCCTTTTCATTCCCAACAATGTCGCTATGACCGGGGACCCAGCAGAGAGTGATCCTGTGTCGTTCGCCTATTTTGTTGAGGGATTTTTGGCAGTTTCTGACTGTTTTTGACTTTATAGTTTCGCTGTCTAGTGCTTTGATAGCCGCCTGACTGTCTACGAAGATTGTGATCGTGGAAGGATCCAGATTCTTCGCGGAGATAGTTTCTGCTGCCTTGTCGATGGCGACAATCTCAGCTTGAAAGACGCTGCATTCATTGGGAAGTCTGTACGAGTCCTTTATGTCTAGGGGCTCGCAAAAAACTCCCGCTCCTGTCCCCACATCCATTTTCGACCCGTCCGTATAGATGTGGATTTCTTGCACGTTGACGTGCGTATTCCAGTTCTCTCTTTGGGGTATGTATGTGGAGTAGTTTTTCTCAAAGTTTCGTTTGGGAATTAAGTAGTCCGTTTTCCTGGATAGATCGATACCCAAGTAGTTGTGAATTATAGAGCCGTGTCCATAGGAGCTGTGCCTCCAGATGTTTGCCTCCTTGAGGCGGAGGGCTCCTTTGGCTGCCATGCTGCGAATATATTCACCAAGCGGGGGTAGGTTTAAAATGACTTCCAGCCCGGCTTGGGGTGTTGATCTCATTGCTCCCGTTGTACCAATACATGCTAATCTCTGTACCTTTGAGAGGTTATGGAGATAGGTAGTCCTTTCTGTTGCCTTCCACCATACAATTGACCCGTATGTAAGTATGGGTCGTATGATCGCTGTGTACATCCAATGGGTTATGTAAGGGCGCATACCCCAACGTTTGCCAAAGGTCTTTTTGCATGCGTAGAAGGCGCATAGTGCTTTTTTTGCTCTTTCTTCTGTGTTACGTTTCCAAGTAAGCTTAGAGTCTAGGATGATGCACAGATACTTTGCCTCCGGGGAAAGTTTCAGACGAATTCCGTTTAGCTTCGGCATATCGAATTTCTCGATTTTTCTTTTCCTAGTGAACAGAACACATTCGGTTTTGACTGGAAGGCCGTTCGGTCTTGCCCACGAGGATAATTCTTTTAGGGCAGATTCCATGAGTTCACTAATAGTGGGGAGATACTTGCCACTTATTAGAATTACAATATCGTCTGCATATGCTACTATTTTCGTTCTTTTGACCTTTAGAGTCGTTAGGATTTTGTTGACCACTATGAGCCACAGGAGGGGAGATAAGACGCCTCCCTGTGGGGTGCCCCTGGTCACTGTTTTCCTTATGTAACTCTCACCGATCTCTGAGTTAATTACTCTGCTGTTGAGCATTTCGTAAACCCAGTTCGTTATTTCTTTATTCGCTCCCAAGTCTTCGAGCGCTGTTTTTATGGCCGCTGTTTTAACATTGTTGAAAGCTCCCTCAATGTCCAAAAATGCAGCCATGGTGAATTTTTGTGGTGTAATCCTTTTTCTATTATTGACACAACTTCGTGCAGGGCTGTTTCAACGAACTTGCCTTTGAGGTAGGCGTGTTGAGTGCTGCATAGGTTGTTTTCGTTTAGAAGGTCCCTTGTGTATAAGTCGATTATTCTCTCCAGTGTCTTTAGGAGAAAAGAGGAGAGACTTATCGGCCTATAATCTTTTGCTGTGCAGTGTATATGTCTCCCTGCTTTGGGAATGAATATCACTTTAACTTCTTTCCAGCTTTGCGGTATGTAGCAGAGTCTTATACAGCTTTTGAAAATGACTTTTAGCCATGGCAGTATTACACTAAGAGCCTGTTGTATCATTGCTGGTATGACATTATCTGGTCCCGCCAATTTGTAGGGCTTGAATGATTTGACTGCCCAAGCAATTTTGTGCTCTGTTATAATGCTTTCCATTGCTATTTCCGTTTGTGTGTCTGGCGGAACAGGAGTGTAGTTGATCTCACATCCAGTGATTTCACTAGACTCCGGAAAGTGGGTATCCATTAATATTTGTAGAGTTTCTTGGCTAGACTCTGTCCAAGAGTCGTCAGCACGTTTAATATAGCCTGGGACCGTGGGGTCTTTGGACAATACTTTACGTAGTCTGGCGGCCTCGTTTGTACTCTCTATGGATTCGCAGAACGTGTTCCAGGATTCGAGTTTTGCTCTCCTTATTTCTTTAGTGTATAGATTAAGTTCGGACCTATACTTAGTCCAGTCTTCATCTGCCTTACTCTGTCTTGCTTTGTTAAACAGTTGTCTTACCACACCATGTATTACTCACTGGCTTTATTTTTCCGTTGTTAGACCAATACTTTGAAATTGGCCGAGCCAGTTTCTTGAATACATTCAGGGCCCTTTCAGTTTAAATCGAATAACAGTACTTTACAATAAGGCTTACAGTAGACTCTCGATAACGTGAACAATTAAAAACCAAGGGGGTTCACGTTTGCGGGAGAGTTCACGTTTGCGAAGGTCAAATTTTAATAAAAGAATATTGCAATCCCACTGTAGATTTTCATTTTAAAACGTCTTATGTTTAACAAATTAAAAATAATGCGCTTTTACTATTACATTCCGTTAATTTATTTAATTTTAACAAAAAATTATTGCATAGGAACATATAAAATAAAAGGTTATGGCATAAAAAGTAACACTAAATATTGACTGAGCACGGGCATTACCGATACGAAAAATGGAAAAAATCCGTCATTTATTTTTGCATCTTCTTCTTCTCCAAAAGCATTGTCACTGCTTTTTCTCTAAGGCGCCTTAAGACACTAATGTCATTTTGGCTAACCAGCTCACCTTCAGCTCCCTGGCCCTGAAAATGTGTTGTTTACACACTTTAAAATGTGTTCACTCTTTTTGTTACCGGCACAAATAGTAGACTTTGCAACGTCGTATTTTTTTGCCAAGCTCGTTACATTGGAGCCACTACGGAATTGCTACATTATCGCGCATTTGTCCTTAAGTGACAAAAACTTTGTTTTTTTTTTGAGGACATGTTTAAGCCAAGAACTATAAAACCAAAACTGTAACGAGTATAAAACTTATGATGACAAAAAAACAAAGAAAATCGCGAAAATCGAGCAGATCAATCAAAAACAATTATTGCAAGGAACAACGAGAAACAAACCGACACGAACTCACGTGCAAAAAACTGGAAACTGTGCAAGACAAAGTACTGTAGGTACTAAGAATAAGGAATTTCAAGCTAAAATACACTTGCTCAAACAGTTTACTGTTAACCTGAAGCAAAAATTGTTTTTCACGTTTTAGAGTGTTCATGATTTGTTCACGTTTTAGAGATGTCAAGCAAAAGAAAAATCTGTTCACGTTATCCGGTGTTCACACTAACCGGTGTTCACGCTAACGGGAGTCTACTGTATATTTAAAAACACCGTTGAAGAGAAAAATTAACAAATCTATACTCTGATTTTTGAAATGATTTTTAATAAAGTTTGTATTCATATACAGTTCCTGCAATTTTCAAAAATTTCAATTACCATACCCAGTTTTCCTCAAAAAACTTTAATAGAAAAACATAGGGACGGGCTACAGTCCGCTTGGGCGAACTGTTGGATACCCTATTCTTATTCCTATCCCTCATAAGTGGGCGTGACAAAAGTCTAAGTATGGTTGAAGCCAAGAGCTTCAGACCAATCAGTCTGACTTCTTTTTTGCTGAAAAGCTTGGAAAGGCTGGTCGAGCTTCACGTGCGCAAAGGTGCTTTGCGATTGCACCCACTATCTCCGATGCAACATGCCTATCAACGCGGAAAATCCTGCGAGACTGCGCTCCAAAATCTAGTTGGTAGAATTGAAGGCGCGCTTGACAGAAAAGAATACGCGATGGGCATTTTCATCGATATTGAGGGTGCTTTTGACAATGCGACTTTTGATAGCATGTGCAGCTCCGCCAGACAACACGGAGTAGACGAACCATTGGTGTTGTGGATTAAAGCAATGCTAATGAATAGAACGTTGGTTGCGGATGCGGATTGTGGCCGCTATGTTATGGCGGGGGTAAACAGAGGCTGCCCGCAAGGCGGCGTCATGTCTCCACTGCTGTGGTGTATGCTGGTCGACTCTCTGTTGAACGCACTCAACAGTTCTAATATTTACGCTCAGGCGTACGCGGATGATGTTGCCGTGCTTTCTGTTGGATCATGCCTAGCGACTGTATGCGCCAAGGCGCAGGCGGCCCTTGACGTGATCGACGAATGGTGCACTAGGAATGGGCTCTCGGTCAATCCTCTTAAGACTGAGGTTGTTCTCTTTACGAGAAGGAGGAAGCTGGTCGGGTTGACTCAGCCAGTGCTAAAAGGCGTCACAATCCAACTCTCCAATGAAGCAAAGTATCTGGGAGTCATCCTGGATAGCAAACTTCTTTGGTCCAAACATGTTGAGCTGAAGACTGCCAAGGCGCTGTCTATTTTCTGGCAGTGCAAAGGCATTTTCGGCAAGACATGGGGCTTATCACCGAAAAGAGTCCTATGGATTTATACGGCTATGATAAGACCATTTATAGCATACGCATCGGTTGTTTGGTGGAATAAGCTTTCACGTAAATACGTCACTGCTGCTTTTGCCAAACTCCAAAGGCAGGTATGTCTCGGCTGCACGGGGGCCTTCCCCAGCACGCCTGGCTCCGGCCTAGATGCACTATTGAACCTTCCGCCCCTTGATGTTTACATCATGGGATGTACAATCAAGGCTATCTCACGTCTTACAAGAGGTGGCTTTTGGTATAACTCGCACTGGAGTTTTGATGAACTTGCGCAACGGTTGTCCTTCGACTCCTGTCTTATGGATATGCCGTCTGATGCGATGACACCGGAACTTCGGCTAAAGCGCAAATACGAGGTCGACTTTCCTCGCGTCCAGGATTGGCTCTGGCCGGACTCTGAACCTGGAAGGGAATGCAGTCGAATCTTTACGGATGGCTCCAAAACCGATCAAGGATCTGGTGCTGGTGTCTTCGTGGAGAGCGATAGCGTTAGACTTTTTTTTTCCATTAGGCAAACATGCGTCAGTCTTCCAAACAGAGACTTATGCTATCCTAATGGCCATGGACTATGTTACGAGGAACAGGTGGAGGGGGCGAAGTATCTGCGTCTGTAGCGACAGTCAGGCTGCGCTTAAGGCCTTACTCAAACCCTTAACTACCTCCAAAATAGTACGTGAATGCAAGATATCTCTGAATTCGGTCGGAAGGCTGAATTCACTTAAACTTGTCTGGGTCCCGGGTCATAACGGGATCACGGGAAACGAGATCTCCGATGAACTTGCTAGACAAGGCTCAGAGGGGGACCTCTCAGGACCTGAACCAGCGATCTGTCTGCCTGCGTCCTCGGTCAGGGCTTCCATTGACGGTTGGGTTTCCTATGAACACAATCGCCGTTGGCATGACTCTCCAGGGTGCAGACAGACTAAGCAAATGCTCCCCGACGTCTGTGGGAAATCCGCGGCATTCTTGTTGTCTCTCAACAGAAAAGACTGCAGACAGACTACTGGCGTTCTAACGGGACACTACGCTTTTGCCAAACACCTTAAGGTGCTAGGCCTAAGCGACACCACCAACTGCGAAGCCTGTGGAGAAAGCGACGACACTGCGGAACATTTCCTCTGTGATTGTGCTGCCTTTGCTCGTATCAGGTGGCAGGTATTTGGCGCGGATATGGTGAGTGCTGTAAACCTAAGCTCCTTATCATTGAAGCGCCTTCTCGTTTTTCTTAGAAAAACGAGTAAATTCCCACAGTAAAATGTGGTGTGTCTGCCTGGCAGTACAATGGACCAGTATTGAGTCTGAGTGCTCCAGTGCAGAAAGTTTCACACATCCCGACAAAAAAAAAAAAAAAAAAAAATAAAAAAATGGTTGAATTGTTAAGAACGCTCTACATATTTTGTTATATAACATTTAAAGGATTTTATCGAAAAAACGCTCCCTAGCTCAAACTTGGCTGTTTCAATAAAATTGTTTTATTTAATTGTGGGCGTGTCAGTAGGCGGATTTAAAAAAAAATTAACACATGAGAATAAAGGGCCCCTAGAGAATATATATTATAAATTTCAGCTCCCTAGCTCAAACTTTGAATTTTCAAAAAAAATAAAAAATTAATTGTGGGCGTGTCAGTGGGCGGATTTTGAAAATATTTACACATGAGTATAAAGGACCCATAGAGAGTATATATTATAAATTTCAGCTTTCTAGCTCAAAATTCGATTTTTTCCAAAATTTTATTTTTTTGAGTTTGTGGGCGTGTCTGTGGGCGGATTTAAAAAATTCGTAAATTTGATTATTTCGGGACCCTAGAGAGTATATGGTTAAAATTTCAGCTCTCTAGGTCCAGTTTAAAGGCCTAATTTTTGCCGACAGACGGACGGACGGACGGACGGACATGGCTAGATCGACATTACTATCGATGCTGATCATAAATATAGTAACTTTTAGGGGTCTACGGGCAATATTAAGGTATGTTACAAACTATGCGTCAAAATTAATATACCCCTAGAATAGGGTATAAACAACGATAATTAAAAAATCAGTGAAATGATTTTAAGAAATCCGACAATCAGAGCAATTTTGAACGAATTCGCATACTCGGAATTTCGAAATATAGTTTTTAAAATTCTTGACATCTTTATCTTTGTCTAAAGCGGTCAATAATTATTGTGATCCGTGTCGATATTTCTAACACTTGGAGTCGGTGTAAACAATTGGTATAGCTATTCAGTTTTTCCCAAAAGACACTTACTTCAGTGGCGCTGCAGTCCGTCATCTTAGTCGACTGATTCGTACTTTTCTGACCAGGTCGATGTTGCTGTACAGCTCGTAGAATTCGCTGTTAAATATAATCCTCCATAGCCCGTCAACGGAAACGGGACCGAAAATCACTAGAAAAACTTTGCAGCCGAAACGACCAAGAAGATCTTCATCCGCTTTTGCTAATGTCCACGCCTCTCCGATGTAGGGCAGGACTGGGATGATAAGGGGCTTATATAGAGTCTCCTTAGTTTTTTTTTTGACAAAGCCTTACTAATCAATGGCCGTCTTAGGCCAAAGAAACAGCGGTTGGCAAGTGTAATTCTTCGTTTGATTTAAGCTGTGGTTTCATTTTCAGAATTAATAGCGGAGCCGAGGTAGAAAAAGTCCCTAACTACCTCAAAGTTGTAGCTGTCTATCGTGACGTTCTGTCCGTTTCGTCGATTTTGTGTGTACCTCTTGTTGACAGCATATACTTGGTTTTGTCCTCATTCACCACTAAACCCATTCTTTACTAATACTTGCAAACGCACCAGTGGTAGCTCGCTGTGTTCTGCCAATTATGTCAATGTTGTCAGCATACGCAAGTAGTTCACAGACTTTTGGAAAATTGTGCCTCTAGTGTTGGCTTGCGAGTTTCGCACAATTTTCACAAGCATGATGTTGAAGAAGTCACATGACAGCGCATTACCTTGTCTAAATCCTTTTTTGACATCAAAGGCCTCGGTGAGATTGTTACCGACCTTTATGGAGCAGTGAGAGTTCTCCATCGTCATTCTGCACAATCTGACAAGTTTGGCAGGGATGCCAAAACTAGACATAGCTCTATATAGCTCGTCTCTATAAAAGCGGTCTTAAAATCGATGAAAAGTTGGTGAGTATCGATCTGGATTTCTTGGGTTTTCTCCAGGATCTGCCGGAGTGTGAATATTTGATCGGTAGTGGACTTACCGGGCCTAAAACCGCACTGGTAGGGACCAATCAGTTCATTGACGAATGGTTTCAGGTGTTCATACAGTACAGAAGATATAATTATGCAATGCTCAGGAGACTGATGCCTCTATGGTTGGAGCAGTTTAAAGGGTCTCCTTTCTAGTGGATCGGGCAAGCAATGCTGAGGCTCCATTCATCAGGCATACTTTCTTCGGACCAGATCTTGGAGACGAGTTGGTGTATGCTCTCCACCAAGTCATCTGCACTCCATAAAAAAAACTCGCCAGTTAAGCCATCCGGTCCAGCAGCCTTGTTGGACTTAAGCTTGGATATTGCTATCCTCACTTCATCTTGGTCAGGTGGACGTAAGTCTTGGCTTTCGTTGGCCAGGTTGAATGGTTCGTTCTGTCTGACAGCTCACATATGAATTCAACCTTACTAAAAATACTTGTTTGGCATTGTAATATCTAAACAATCCTAAAAAATTATTGTCAAATGAAAAAATTGTAAGTCTCTCTTAAATTAACTGAATTCGAGAAAAGAATATCTTTTCTACCTACATATATATATATATCTCCAGTCCGACAATGGTATGTAATTTGTGCCACACCATTTGATTAGTATTTATAACCATCGTCGCTTGCAGAATTCTATTCAATTCGCATTTATTGTTTGGTTTGTTCTAAGGAGCCAAATCAACGCACATAATATTCACAAGCGAGTTCTTGTTGATCCGAAGCATTCTCCTGATGGTGAATCAATATCAGGAAATAAAACTGATGTCATTTTTCCAAATGAAGAAAATGCTAAAAATAATTTTATAAAAGTTTTTATTTTAACTGATGTCGGCGAAACTACTAAAAATGTACATCCCGAAGAAACGAACAAAACTCTTCCAAACACTAAAGCTTTACCTCAACTCCACAAAGAACCTGATCGAAAGTGGAAAACTGTGCCACCAGGAACATTGGAAGGTCATCAAAATCAATCAGTGACTGTTCTTTCGTCGATTGTGCCCACAATTGAAGCGAAACACGTCGAACATTCAAACAACACTGACCAGCCCCAAATGCACATGAGCCCCAAACAACAACCTCTCTTAAAAATGGAGACTTTGAAATTTGAAAACGAAACCACAACGGTGTTATCAGAGATGGAAACCGAAATTGGAATGATCTTTGAATTCGATGCAGCTATTGATCGCAAGCCCCTATTTCCATTGAATGTCATCGATTCTGTTACGAATGAAAAGGACGGAGTTTTCACAATTATCTTACTTCCTGAAACAAATAAATCCATGGACTCAAATACACCAGCTCAGATTGAAAATGCACCATTTATCGAAGACTGGTTCTCGTTCTTTAACAACGTATTTCGGCCATTCGAAGCTTTAGCTTTAGACGGTAGTTCTGCAACATCTACAGCTGAACATCATGATGCGAATTCAAGTGACGAAAAGGCACTGGAAGCAACAAGCACTCAGCAAAACTTCAATCTTGTGCCAATAAAATGAAGTGAATATTTTTTATTTTAATTTTATTTTTCATATTTTTTTGTGGATCTCTTTTTTCCAGAGTTGAATAAAAATATATATTTTTCATAGGAAATTATTGGGGCTATTTTGCGATTGTTTAGAAAAATCGAAGACGGGTTCTAACTTTTTCCTTGTAGGACATGGACAACACAGAGCATCGTTGAAAGTCTGATATTCTGGAAAAGAATTCAACCACCAACTAAACACGGATATCAAACTAGAGGGAAATCAGCCTTATTACGAGTAGCGTTTTAGTTAATCTACTCTTAGCGTTTTTTGAGTCGTTTTCGTGTCGGTGTTTTCAGTGGAATATAAATAAATCCGACACTTAAACTACACACCGTGGTGGTTTTGTGTCGTTTTCGTGTCATTTTTTTCAGTGTAACGTTTGTGGAATATAAATAAAACCGCCACAAAACCGCCACTACTCAACCGTGGCGGTTTTGTGTCGATTTCGTGTCAGTTTTTTCAATGGAACGTTTGTGGAATATAACTATAACCGACTCTTAAACGACACAAAACCGCCACGAGTTAAATAACGACAAGCGTCGATCAAGAATTTAAATTTTAAGGAAACATTTATTTGTGAATCCTTCAGATGTGATTTCTTAAATGCTAATTATACATAGTTATATATGTGAAGAGCTTAATAATTATGACTGGAGCCCTTATCTATCATTAGAAATTAATGACATTTGCTCCAAATTCTATGCGGTTATTAAATATGCTATATTTAAATATGTTCCTGAAGTTCGCGTTAGAATTAAGGCTGAGTCATGTCCTTGGGACAGCGAAATTACACGCAACCTAAAAACTAAAAAAAAAAAACCCGAGCCTACAAGAAATGGCGTTGTAGTTAAGCAATTGCAGACTACGTTTTGTTTAGAAGACTGAAGTCTGAGTTGAAAATATGGCTGAGTTCGTAATTGTAAAACTTCCGCAGTACTGCCAAAATTGCGTTCATAAATGTTAACGAACAGCATACGCTCTGCATGAGCATGGCAACACTTGTGTTCATAAAAGTAAAACGACAGTCAATTTGCCAGTCGTTCCGCAACACGTAGAGAGACAGGACGGCTAGTTACGGAAGATTATAAGCGATCAAGTGCAATATATAGTAATTTGTCATGTTAAATTCTAATATACAATTGGTTCAGTAGACTGAGTGTCTGACTCTGTTGTCAGAAGCGTGGGTTTGATTCCCAGCAAGAAAAATTTAATTTTTAATTTTTTATAATTTATGTGAGAAAGTTTGATAGAGACAATAACAAAAGTGTAAAAAAAGTGCCGTACGGTGGTAGGTGATGGACCCCGGAAAAACGGTGGTCCCGCGTACGGGTGTGGGTGTGCCGTTGCGACGCGTGGTGCAAACACGCGAGCTGGCTAAAAAATCATCTGCAGCAACAACAACCGCAGCAAGACCAACAACATCAGGAAGAGCAGCAGCTATAACATCAGCAGCAACAACAACAACAGCAACAATAACGGCAGCAGCAGCAGTATATATGCCAAAGGCAGTAGCTGCAGATGAAATGGAATTGGCAGCAACAACACCAACAAAAACAACAGCGGGTCGGTCGTTGACCAGGCGGGTGGTCTCGCAGGTAACACCAACAGCACCAATGGTAGCAGAAAATAAAGCTACAGAAGCACCAACGAAAGCTTCCACTACAGCGGTGACACCAGAAGCTGTAAGCGAGGAGTTCAGGCAAGTTGAGAAGAGGCGACGAAAGTTAAAGCCGAAGCCGAATCTTTCGGCCAAGAGAAGGGTTAACTTGGCAGGCCATAATGTGACATCATCGGCGGCTGGAGCCGATGATGATGCAGAAAATTCCAGCTCTTATGAATTTGAGAGTGGCAATGACCGGTACGTCGGAGAAGGAAATTCCTTCAGGGACCTACCGGTTGATAACGAGGAAGTCGTCCAAATGGACGAAGAAGTGGACGAGGAGGCGCAGCTGGACAAGCTCATAAAAGAGCTACTGGAGAAGCGCGACCAGTTGCGCAGAAAGAAGATGCAGCAACAGCAACAACAAGCTGTGCTTAAACAGCAAATGCAGCAACAGCTGCAGGAGAAGCAGCAACAACGACTACAACAACAACAACAACAAAAGCAACAACAACGGCAACAACAACAGCACCAACAACAGCACCAACAACAAGAACAACCACAAAAATCAAAGCAGCAAAAGCAGACTGAGGTACAGCAACACCAGCAACAAAAGAAACAAGCAAAGGTAAGAGTCCCACCTATAAATGTGAGTAATTTTGAAATTACAGATAGCATAAGGTTATGTAAATTAATCACGAAAAATTTTCATGTGAAAAGGCTATCAGCGAACAAACACATAATTTTATGTGAAAATATAGAGGAGTACCATAGGGTTCGTGCCGCCTTGGGAGAGGTTAAGACCGAATACTTTACGTACACCCCAAGGGAGCAAAAGCTTAAGACCGTTGTTTTGAAAGGAATTGATCCCTCAACAAAAACGGAGGAGTTAGAAAAAGAGCTCAAAACTTTTGAAAGCGACGACCTCAAGTTCGTGGGGGTCAAGCCGTTTTCCTCGGCTGTGGCAAGGGGTGGTAACCGTTACTTACCATTCTTCTTAGTGCAGCTTACTCCCGACAGCAAAATTGACAGGCTGCGAAATATCCGCTTCCTGTACTACCACGCTGTTAGATGGGAGAAAATTAAAAGGTCGGATCGCATACTTCAATGTATGCGCTGCCAAAGGTTCGGGCACGCCGCAGCTAACTGCAACATGCAGTTTAGATGTGTCAAGTGCGATAGGGACCACATACATGGAGAATGTCCTCTTGGTAAGGAGAGAGTTGAGGACCGGAGTGTCCTCTCTTGTGTGCTCTGCAGGAACACTGGGCATCCCGCCAACTTCAGGGGTTGCCCAAAGTACCAGGAGCTGAAAAAGCGAGTCCAGGTCCGCAAACAGCAGTCTGAAGACAATAGGCGTCAAAAGGGTCGCTCGTTCTCAAATTTTGTGGCACCCAACGTGTCCTTTGCCCAAATGGCAGCTGGATCGGGTCACGCCCAAATAACATCAAACCCACCAAAGGTAGCCCAAAAGGCACCAGAGGTGGACCTGGACTTAAAATCGATCCTTCTGTCTCTGCACGGAAAGATCGATAAGTTCCAGGCACAATTAAACGAACAAGCGGCCCGAATTGACTATATCTATTCGGAGTTGTTTGTAGGGTCTGGTGTGCCATAAATCAAATGGCTACACTGGATGAGGGAAACTTAAAGATCCTTGCTGTAGAGAGTACGCTCCGGTCTGGCTTTATCCCGCCGGAGGCATTTATTCATATTAATGCAAAAGGGCTGGTACAGACGAGGGATGGTATCCCGGTATTATACCCCCGCCACCGCAGCGCGAGAGATAAGCGGCTCATCCGCGGCGAAAACGTCGCCAATGCTCATGAGCTCCTCCGTTTTGGTACCGCAATAGCGGAGAGGGATATATTCGACAACAGGGGGAAGGGTCAACATGCCATCCCAAGACGGTGCGTTACTCTAGGTAACATCTTCTTAGTTTATAAGTTAGAATAAGTTAGCTAGGGCGTTTCTGCGAGAGGCCGGGCTCGCCGGCTCGTGGTGGTGCTTCCGGGAGGTGATTGATTCTGTAAGGTATCAGTCAGCTCACGGAGGCGCGTGTGCACGTTGACGACTGCCAGGGGCTCAGAAAGCAATTGGGATTTTGACCACTTGTTTCGTAATGCAACGAGTGATATCAGAATCCTAATTATAGTTAGAATATGTTAAGTAGTTTAAGTAAGTAGAGTAGGTAGTTTGTAATTTGTTTTTTTTTTTTTTTTTTTTTTATATAAAAAATATAAAATTTGATAAAGATGCCGAGTTTTCTTAACAATTTTCTCGATGAAAACATAATATGTAAGATTAGTTCGTAAAATAGTTTTTAGGCCGAAAGGCAATAATTATTAGATAGAGTTAAGTTTAGGGCGTCCGCATAAGGATCAATAATCTAGAATAAGTATCCTGTTAATTTTAAGTTAGATTTAATCATTTTTGTCTAGTATTTATGTTGATATAAACTAATAATTAATAAAAATGAATTTAAAAGTAAAAGTAACAGTCAATTTGCGGTCAAGTTGGCATTAGTTTTTATTATGTTGCTGAATTTGCACGAAAATGGCAGAGGAGCAAATGTAAGTAGTTGTTTAAATAAATTTATTTATAATTGTAATATTATTTTGTTTTATTAGCTTTTAATATGAAATTAATTATTTTTCCTTCAAAGGACTGAATCTGAGTTCAAACTGCGGTCTGATACTGACACCAAACTAGTCATTTCTAATCGGTTATGAATGGAATTGGAATTTGTAGCTGGGCGGAAGAAGAAAAGCGTTATTTGGGGAAAGGTTTTGCAAGAAATACGAAATATTTTGCCCACGTTTGCTTATGATAGGGTCCAAAATCTAAAAGCTTCCTATCATAGGATTAAAAAAAGGAATAAGAAAAGTGGCAGAGAAGCATCATCATGGGATTATTTCCAGCAATTCGACGATGTAGACGGGTCTCGACACAATGTTGAACTTCCTCCTGAGCTGATAGCTGAGGTATGAGTTGACCCCAATGAATTAGACAAGGAGGTAGAAGACGAGATTCCTGTAAAGAGGACAAAAAAATGTTCCAAGAAGTCAAACACCGATATTTTGGAATTTTCAGAAAAATAAGCAGTAGAAGATAAGCGGCGTCACAATGAAATGATGAAAATTGAAAATAGTGAGGTAGACCGCCGGCCTCATATCTATTTTCGGCCGTCCGCTTAAATTCGTTCAAAACAAACTCTTGGAAGTTCTGTGTAATTTCTGTAAGAAACAGTTAAGAATGCAAAGGGGCTTACTTGAAATGTAGACCTGGTCATTCGAAAATGGGTTTGAAAAATGTAATCCGGAAATTCCTTGATCGTTCTAAGGGAATTTTTATTTCTTGGGATATGCCTCATTAACATCGTTCTAAAGGTTTTCATATTAAAAAACATTTTCTTCTTCGGTTTTTTAATTTTCTTATTTCTGCCAATTTTTGTCCATGTTTTCAAAAACGAACAACAAGTTTTATGTATGTATGTATTACCTTTGTATATACATTCCTATAGTAGCGCCAATCCAGTAGTACCAGTATCCTAATAGGTGTCGCTACTCATACCAAATCGAGAATTAGTTGGCTGAGAGCTTTTGTGCCTTTGATAATTTTATTAATAATAAAAAAGCATTCGTTGAGATTTTTGTTCGTTCAATCATTCAATATTATAGTTCGTCGTTCGCCGAAGAGAAAAGAGAAAGAAAGAAGAAAGAAACGAAGAAATAAACTGCTTTGTCTCTCATTATCGAATCATTCTGATATTATGTAAGTATTTATTTTTCTTTGTAAAAGGCAAATACTTTTTGAAGATTTGCGTTGTGCGTCGCTTCGGCAAATAGTATGTAGGATGGATAGAGGGAGATCATGGAAAAATTAGAAATCTGGCTTTGTCGTCTGCGAGTAGAATGTATGATGGAAGAGGCGATTCGTTTGAAAAGAAAAATTGAATAAAAGCTGATTTCGGTAGGTATTTGAATTATGAATTAATGGATTTTTAGACTTTAGATATTTTCGCTGTATCTCGTCCAAAAATGTACCGATTTATATCATTTCTTCAGTATTTGATTCGGAAATATTCAATTTGTGTTGTATCAGCCGTTATACAAGGAAATAGTTGTTGGATAGGTGTATTTATCTAATTGATGACCTACATTAATATTGAGGCAGGTTACCTGTCGTTTTGCAGTTTTTTGTAATATATTCGTGGTCAGCATCGATAGTAATGTGTATCTACTATGTCCGTCCGTCCGTCCGCCCACCCGTCGGCACAAATGAATGCCTTTACACTGGAGCTAGAAAGCTGAAATTTTGGCAATGTTATCTCTAGGGGCCCGAAATAATATTTTTTAAGAATTTTTAAAATCCGCCCATTGACACGCCCACAATTTTAAAAGAACAAATTTGTGAGCTAGAAAGCTGAAATGTTGAATATATCTATTGTCTTAAGGCACCCAAAATGCTGTGGGAGTTAACTAACATTGCATCGTCGCCTCTTCAAGTAGCATGTATGATGAGAGGGGGATGATGGAAGGGACGAAAAGTTTTGAAATGAAAAATTTAATAAAATCAAATTTCAGTCTTTTCCCTCAAATAAGAAATTATGAGTTGATCGCTTTTTAGACTGTTACTATATCTTGGAGCTGGTCGAACGTCTGCCATTCCTAAAGAATTTGAAGATGAAATAGCTCGAAGCCTAATAGCACGTTGAATGAAGAACAAGAAATGGGAGTTCCTTCTGACAGAATAGAAATGCCAGAAGTAGGCGGAGAGTACATCTGCCTATGCAGGGACCAGCTTAGAAAATCACTACAGCGCCCTCCAACCGTAAAAGTATAGGTACTAAGTGGGGAAATCACATCTATGCAATTTAAACATCCAGATGAGATGAGCCCAGCGACACATTTAACATCTTGGTCAGGGACGATTGAACCTCGCTAATCCATCGCCAGCAAAGAATAACTGATACCAATTAGGGTCCGTCACTTTTTCTTCAAGCAGATAATCAAGGGCAATATGATTAGACTTAGGACGCTTCCCTGGTGTACACCTCTTTGATTGCGAAATCCTCGGTGACGCCAACTATACATCTTACTCTTGTCTTTACTCGCTCATACATGTATACATATCCATGACCATCCGACGTAGATTTCTGGAACTCCACGTTGTCTTAGCGCTACCCATAACAGATCCGTTGGTTTTTTATTACAGGACTATCCAAAATCAACCAACACCATAAGCAAATCCTTCAAAGAATCACTATGTTTTTCCATCATGATCATTATACTTTGGATTGCATCTGTGGTTGATTTACCTGCGACAAACCAGCACTGGTCTTCAGATAGCCGTACTATTTTACGGATTCGGCTATTTAATAACCCCTGAACGATCTTCGTGGTGTGTGACATCAGCTTGATTGAACGGTATTTATCAGTCTCGCATATCGCTTTTTTTTTTTTGTACAAAATAAGAAGAAAACTCTCCCTCCACGGGTTAGGCATTGGATCGACACTCATCAGTTTGCAGATGAGAATCATGAGCCATTTGGACCCGATGTCTGCCATCTTTTTCCAGAACTCAGAGGGTTATTTGTCCGGCAAAACTGCTTTTCGATTTTTAAGGTCTTGGACCGCATTCATAACTTCTTCAACAGCAATGTCGTGTACTTCTTCAGTGTTAGAAACGGCTCTCGGAAAATATATCCCATGAAATTGGTTAATTAGTAGTTTTTCGTCATCCACAAGAAGCATTAAGCATTGTTGATGAACTTTGGCGAACGGATTTCCTGGGCATTCCTCCTTCTCTCAGCGGCAAATTTTGAAAATAGTTGTTTTTCTGTTCAAGCTGCTTTGTTGGAGTTCGTGGACAGCCTTCTGACACATTTTTGTCACTAATCACTGCTTTAGCTTCATCTATATACAAAGGTATTACAAATCAAATCAAAAGCTTCTAACAAATAATTTATATTTCCCATTTTGTCAACGTTCGCTTTTATGAATTAATTTTAAACGAAGTATGATGACTGCACACATGCAGTTGTAATTGTGTTCATAAACGTATTTGAGCATCTTTTAGGCAGGGCATGGGACACAAAGCCTGCAATTACGAACTCAGCCCATCTCTCTACCATGCATACCTTGTATATTTAAATGATATACAGAATACTCTTGTTTACAGGCCAGATAAATTTTGGAAACTTATAAATTCTAAAAACAAAAGTGGTGGTTTTCCAGCCTCACTATCCTTTAATGGACGTTTCGCGGATTCTCCCGATACTATTTGTAATAATTTTGCAAGGTTTTTTCAATCAGTTTATTAAAAAAATGACTTGATGATTGATGAGAATTTTTTTGATTATATTAATGATTCTCCTAATCCTCTTTTCAACAGTATGATATTTTCTGAAAATGATGTTTTTAAGAATTTAGCTGCTTCGGAGTCAAGCCTTAATCCTGGTCATGATGGTCTTCCTTCTATTTTCCTTAGGAACTGTGCGTATCCATAAAATCGTATGTCATATTTTTAATTTATCTTTAAAAACTGGCACATTTCCATCTGTTTGGAAATTTTAATTTAATTTAATTTAATTTAATTTAATTTTAATTTAATTTTTATTTATTTACGCTTAATACAAGCAAATTACTTAAGATTAACAAGATAAATAAATAAATAAATAAATAAATATGTACTTAGAACTAACATTGAATATAAGTATGGTTAGGTCAGGAGGAGGGTGATGTTAGGAGGGCATGTTTTAAGGAGTGTTTAGAGTGATTCAGGTCAAAGGAATTGGAGTTATTTACTTTGCAAAGCATTCTAGTCATAGGTTCATGTTGGCCATATTCGGTGCGATGGTAGGGAAGGAAGAAAAATGGTACAGATCTTAGACGACGAGGGTTCGTATTAAGAAAAACTTTTTCGAGGAGGACTGGGCAGTGGATACAGCCAGTTAATAACTGATGTACGAATAGAATGTCAGCGTTATCGCGGCGTGAGTTTAATGTTTGTATGTTTAATAATTTAAGACGGTCTTCATAGGGCGGTAAGTTGTATGGGTCTGTCCAACCCAGCCCGCGTAGCGCAAAACGGATAAATCTACGCTGAACGGCTTCAATGCGATTAACATGGACGTAATGGTACGGTGACCAGACCTGGGAGGCATATTCAAGAAGAGGTCTAACAAAGGTTATATAGAGAGACTTAGTGAGATAGGGGTTACCGAATTCCTTGGACCAACGTTTTACGAATCCAAGGGTAGAGTTAGCCTTACATATGATGCTGTCGATGTGAGCTCGGAAGTTAAGCTAGTTGTCGCAGATTACACCTAAGTCTCTAATCGAGGTTACATATGGGCAAGGCTCGTTGTTGAAAAAATAATGCCGTTGAGACAAAGGATGGCGTTTGCGAGAGTAGGTTATAGCTTGACATTTATTTACATTTAGTTCAAGGAGATTTTGTTGACACCATGTAAAGAAATTATTCAAGTCGGACTGCAGCGCATCAGCATCGGCGTTACATGAAATATGCTTATAGATCTGCATGTCATCGGCGTAGATTTCCAGGTCAGATCTTGAAAGAATAAGCTTGACATCATTAATGGTTAGCAGGAAAATCAGTGGTCCTAAGTAGCTACCTTGCGGAACTCCTGAAGTTGCACGAATAGGATTTGAAGCACACGATCGGAAAAGGACTGTATAAAGACGATCATTTAAATAGGAACTTAGCCATGATATAAACAGGGGCGGGAAACCAAGCATTTTTAGTTTGTAAAGGACAACATTATGGGATATTTTGTCGAAAGCTTTACTGAAATCGGTTGCAACTGCGTCTACTTGTTTGCCAGCCTCCAGGGCACATATGGTATTGGACACGAATTCAATAAGATTA
Source organism: Portevinia maculata (assembly GCA_949715645.1). Lineage (NCBI taxonomy): Eukaryota > Metazoa > Arthropoda > Insecta > Diptera > Syrphidae > Portevinia > Portevinia maculata. Next base: position 70,790,609 of record OX454527.1, read on the forward strand.
GTTGACGTTGATTTGCCTTTCAGAAAACCATGTTGCCTAGGGGAAAAAACTGACTTACAGTGAAAGTAGAGTGTGTCGTAAACTATGCTCTCAAAAAGTTTAGGTATGCAGGAAAGTTTAGCTATGGGTATATAGATGGATACGTCGCTCCTACTGCCTTTCTTATGAATGGGAATGATGAAGGAGTCTTTCCATAATTTTGGAAACACACCAGATCTGATAGACAGCTGAGATAGTGAAGTAAGTGGTTGGGCTATTTTAGAAATACATTTTTTGAGAACAGCTGCAGGGATCCCATCAGGGCCGGATGAGAAATCTTCCTTAAGCTGGCAGATTTTGTCAACTACTGATGACAGACATACGTCCATTGCAGTGAAGGAGGTCTGGGTGCAATTGCTCATATAACTGAAGTAATTGGAATCTACTTCGCTGTTGTCAGGAGAAAACGCCTGGCCGAACAAATTCGCAAAAAGGTTAGAGATGGCTTTTGAATCAGAGGACGATGAGTTCAGTTAATTTAAAGTTGAAGGATAACCGTCTGATTTTCTTTTAGAGCTAATGAATTGAAAAAAATGTTTAGGTTTCGAAATAAGTTCAGACTGCATTTGGTTAATGTATCTTTTATATTGGGACTCGCACAGGATGCAAAACTCGTTGTAAACAGAGGTATAATTGTAAAAGTCTATGGTCGAGTTGGACGTGAGAAATTTTTTCCAGAGGTTGTTGCGTCTATTGCGGAGAGAACGAAGCTCTTTGTTATACCAGCGAGGAGAAGAAACGAAGTTTTTATATGTTACAACTGGAACAGATTGTAAACAACAGTTATGGATGAGATCGTAGAAAGTAGAGGTAGCTTTGTCTATATTTGGAAAGTCATCAGAGATAAAATCAAGATTCAAATTGCTTATAAGATCATTGAGTTTATCGAAGTTTGCTTTGCGAAAGTTAAATTTGCGCTGCGTCAGAGAGTCGGGGTTAATGTTTACACTCTTATAGGCGAATGTGAGTGAGATGGGAGGGTGATAAATATCAAGTTTAGTAAGGAGATGATTACTTTCACTTACGTCAGTATTGTCTGCGTCTGATGTGAAAATCAGATCAAGTTGTCTTCCTAGTACACTTTTTACACAACTCATTTGGAGAAGATTGGATGCAAGAAGTCTTTCGGTGAGCAAAATTTCTTTTTCAGGGGTGGCATTGGTCGAAATAAAATGAATCCCATCGTCTGACTCTTCCCAAGGTAAGCGTGGAAGATTGAAGTCACCAACGATGATGACATCGTCCTCGGGGTTTGAAAGTTCAACCACATAGTCTATGGCGTTAACAAGAAGTTGATATTCGCTAGTCGGTTGGCATGGGGGTATGTAACAGCAGATTATATAGAGGGAGCGATTCGAAAGGCAGATTTTAGTACAGATGAGTTCAATATTGGAGGAGTTGGGTATAGTTACCGATAATGAGTCGAGTTTAGAATGCAGTGCCAAAAGAACACCACGCCCGGAAGAAGGAACGCTGGAGGAGTCTTCGTTAAAATTACCATGGAAAACTTCTTTCATACTCGTAGTTCCCATTTTTAAGTCTCATGAGAAATAAAATTCAAAACTATAGAGGTATATGTAAGCAGTCTCCTATTCCAAAATTCTTTGATTCTCTAGTTACAGAAAGACTACATTTCTTTTGTAAATCTCTCATATGCAGTAATCAGCATGGCTTCGTAAAAACGAGGTCAACTGTAACCAATCTTTTGTTATTTACTAACTTTGTGATCTCTGAAATCAGTAAGGGTAACCAGGTTGATGCGATCTATACAGATTTCAGCAAAGCTTTTTTGATCGTGTTGACCATAAAATGTTACTTTTTAAATTAACAAAATTGGGATTTCCAATTTTCTTTTTAAAATGGCTTTCTTCCTTCCTTACTGATAAATTTCAAAATGTAAGGTTTCGTAATTTCATTTCATTTCATTTATTAAATTCAAGTTGACATTTACAAGTATTCGAGTATGTATACAATAGAATTTCTAGATAAGTACAAGAGCTAGTGCCCATTCAGCTTTAATATTAATTACCTATATTTATATTATCAGAAAATGTGAATGTGAATAATATTACATATTTGGGAAAACTTAAAGTAATCTGAAAGTATCTGAAAACCCAATGTACTAACTTACTAACTAATTTGGCAATAATTGCGTAACATATGGATTTACTGACAATGAACATTTTTCAAAAAACTTGCATGCCAGGGTGTTCATTTTATCCACCACAAAGTCGACGTTTGACATATTATGTAGTTCAGATGTGGAGAAGTGCCACGGCAAGTCAAGAATCATTTTAAGGATCTTGTTTTACATGATTTGCAGCTTATTAATATGAGTGCATGCACAATTATACCAAACAGGGGAACCATAAACCATAAGGGCCTGAAATGTGACTTTGTATATTATCAGCTTATTTTCGAGGTTAAGTGTAGATCTCCTATTTATAAACGGATATAATATTTTGATTAGAATTCCAGCTTTACTTAGTACATTTCTTATGTGGCAACTAAATGTCAGGGTTTTGTCGAAAGTGATGCCAAGATTTTTGACATTTTCTGCCAAAGGGATGTTACAACCGTTGAGATTAAGACTATTATTCGGAAGATAGCGAGGAAGTCTTCTACGCGTAAAAAACATGGCTTGAGTCTTACTTTCGTTTATTTTTATTTTCCATCTATTGAAATAGGCACTGAGCATAGAGAGACCTTGTTGAAGGTTTGAGCAGATATTTGAGGGTTGCTCATCTGAGCTATAAATTCCAGTATCATCAGCAAAAATTGACGAAAAGCAGTTCGGAAGATTGGGAAAATCTGCCATATATATGTTATATAAAATCGGGGCAAGCACCGAGCCTTGGGGGACTCCTACAGTAATTTGTTTCTCTGTGGATGTCACAGAGCCAACGTGTACTCTAAAGCTGCGTCCATGCAAGAAGTTACGTATTAGCGTAGTCAAGGCGGTAGGAAAACCAAAGTTTATCATTTTATGAATAAGTGCATCATGCCAGACAGAATCAAAAGCAGATTCTATGGCAAGCAACACAAGTGCAGTAGATTTTTTCATAGTGAAGTTAGCTTTTACATGTCTAGCAATTCTCAAGACAGGGTGAGGAGTACTGTGACCAGCTCTGAAACCAAATTGCTGGTTTTTTAATAATGAGTTATCGTCGATAAAGTAAATAAGCTTTCTTTTAATAATTTTTTCTAAGATCTTTGCTAGATTGCTTAGAAGGCTAATTGGACGATAGCTGGAGGGATCATTAGGAGGCTTTTGAGGTTTCGGAATTGCAATTAATTTTGCTACCTTCCATGCCTGTGGAAAGTACTGTAACTTGAGACAGCCATTTATTATGTAAGTGAGATAAATAAGTCCAACTCGAGGGAGATTTGCAAGGCACAAGTTGGAAATCCCATCAAGACAGGTGCTTTCTTGATTCGAGAAAGTTTTATTTTATTTTTTATTTCTTTAGGCCGGACGTATCAACATATTATCAGAAGATAATATGTGAGCAGTTGAATCAAGTTGATTAACAGAACTTTCAACCAGATTTGCTGTTGTAGGGTTACTAAGATTTCCTGCAATCGTGAAGTTTGAAGCAAATTTTTGTGAAAGAACTTCAGCCTTTTCAGCGCTTGTTATACAGCTAGTGTCATTTTGTTTGAGAACTCGAATAGACTTTTGCTTGCATCATTTTATTATCCTTGTGACGTTCCAGAGTGGCTTAGAACATTTTCCAAACCTTGAAGAAGTTTGTTCCATTTCATATACCTGTGCTTTTGTATAAAGTATTGAATAAGCTTGTTTAGATACCGGAGCTCAAATTTGTAGTAAGGTAATCTGTAACGTAACCAATTTCTGCGAGTTTTATTTCTCTTTGAAATAGTATCTAATATGTATGATGGAATCTTAGATTGAGCATTGATAGTGGGTAAATGAGGAACTGAGACGTCAACGCTATCTTTTATAGCATTTGTTAAAGTCATTATCATGGAATCTATGTCAGTATATTGCTGAATGTCTGCAAGTGATAATCCAGCTAAAGGATTTCGTAATAATTTTTCGAAAAATATACCAGTAACCTCTGGTGTTCCCCAAGGAAGTCACATTGGACCTCTACTTTTTTTCTGTTTGTGAATGATATTGTCGAATTTATTCTTGAATGTTCTTTGTTAATGTTTGCGGATGACTTTAAGATATATTTGCCGGGAAATGATTATCACTCTTTTCACCTTCTAAATTCATATCTTCAGAAACTTCATCTGTGGTGCTCTGAAAGCTACCTTTCATTAAATGTCTCTAAATGCTCAGTCATAACATTTTCCCGCTGTAAATCACCTGTCATGTATACGTATACTTTTGATGGCGTAGTCATTCCCCGTGTTTCTGTAATCAAAGATTTGGGAGTGTTTTTAGACACTAAGCTATCGGTTAATTACCATGTTGTGTCTATCACAAACAAGGCAAATAGAACATGGGGAATGTTAAGGCGCTATGCTTGTGAGTTTTCTAACGTTTATGTTATTAAAACTTTGTATGTAGCTTTTGTTAGATCTGTATTAGAATATGTGTCTATTGTTTGGTATCCCTACTATAGAATACATATTAATATAATTGAATCAATTCAAAAAAGAATACTAAGGTTCGCTCTTAGAAGACTCCCTTGGCTTGACTTAAGCAACTTACCACCTTATACCATCTGATTGATTCAACAGACATTCTAAGCCTTCTCAACATAAATGTTCCATCATTTAACCTGCGATGCTAAATTTTTTAGAGTAGACCACTCTCGTACAAACTACGGCCGTTCGTCTTCGGTTAACGGTTTAATGATATCGTATAATGCTTATGACAATTTAATCGATTTTAACTTATCAATTTCCACCATTAAAAGAAAATTACTTGGTAGTGTTCAGTCATAATTTGTTTGCTCTACGTTTTCGTTGTATTTTCTTCTATTTAATTTGTAATGTTGTGGCGAACGCCTTTAACAGCAAAAATATTAATTTTTATAAAACATTTTCGTCAAGTTTTAAATGTAACGATTACCTCCCCATATCCGCGACGGAAACAGGATATAAAACCAACACTCCCCTGTGCCCATCGTGAATTTGGCTTTTGCCACTGAACTGTGGCCTACACGGCCATCAATTTATATTTTTCCAAGCCGAGAGCGCAACGCTTTTTCTTTAGCGTGCAGACAGTGAAAGTGGTTAGGCGGGTTGCAGCTCTAGCAATCACAAAAATTCCGAGAAGGAAATTTAGATTAGATCCTTTTAAAGGTAAGACAGCCCGTTTACAATAAAGCACATTAATCTCCACTAATTTGGCAAAGTATTTCGCATCGATAGGTGTTGGTCTTTAACGGATGTATTGTGGAGCAAGAAAATCCATACCCTACCAAGCCACGTGTCCGAAAACACCGAACGCATGCCGAAGTACACCAGTACAGCAAATAGTAAACCCTCGAATAGGGCAACTCCCCTAAACACACTATCCACAATAAAATAGGTTGGTAATAAGTGAAGTATTGATTAACTTTTGACACTAATTCCCTTCTTATATGTCCACAGAAACTGCAGGCGCATTCTCGCTAGCTTCTCTACAAAAGTATAGAGAAGTCGAGTGGAGCGTCCGCAGCAAAAAATTCTATGCAATCTTTTCATCTTCAATGATCATCTTTGATCACGCAAAAAACTGAGCTTTCTGGCAACTGCACGCCTACGCAAATAACGAGAACGCATGTCTTCAGTATATAAAGAAGCGCATGCGGTCAGTCGAAGCGTAATCACACTCGCAGACATCCCTACACCAGCACCTCAGATGCCGTCCCGAAAATTTGACACACAGAGAAACACCACAAAATATTAATCGAACCTCGAAACTAATCTAAGAAAAAAGGTGTGAGCCACACTGCACTCACGGTATAGTTGATGTGTAAACATGTAGGCTCGTCAGTGTTGCATGTGAAAATATCACAGAGGTTGTGGTTTTGATAAACAAGAGATTTGGGTATTGTATTGAAATAAAACCATGATATATATTTAATGTCAACAACAAAATTTATTTAATGTTTGACCGAACAAATAATTGGTTTGTGAAAGCTGAAGTAGGAGACGTACACCGTCGACTCAAGTGTGTCGATGTACCGGGAAAATATAGCATCGATTGTCGTTTAAGTGACATTCTTAAATCGGCCATCGGTTACCGAAGTACAAATCGATATTTTTCCTCTTACCTTCAACTCATGTTCAACAAACTACAAGCTATACAACCTCAATTATTCAAAACAAATCTACTTCCACACAACTTTCCAGTGTTTCGTAAGGACATAATAATCTCTAAAATTGAACATACATAATTAATAAAAAAAAACAACGATACGCGGTTGTTCTCAAACGGTCATCCATCTACGTACTAACCGCGCCAAACGTCGTTTAATTGCGGTGATAATTGAACTTACATAATTAATAAAAAAAAAACAACGACACGCGGTTGTTCTCAAACGGTCATCCATCTACGTACTAACCGCGCCAAACGTCGTTTAATTGCGGTGATCTGTCGAGCAGCGATTAACTCACGTGGTAATGAAAATTAACAGGAAAATCTGACGATGACGAAATCTGACGATGATGGTGACGCTAGATATTTCCAACTAGTCCCTACCGAGAAAAAATATATTTACACATCAACGAGAACAAAAATGTTTACACATTAAAAAAAAAATAACAAGTGCTACAATTTATAATTTCTTTTGTGACTGTGTAAATTTATTCATTCACCCCTATAAATTTGATTAGCTTAAATTCAATTTTTCTAACCTAACCTTATTTTGCTAAACGAGTGCTAATGACTTGCCTAAGAAATTAGTTATTTCAAATTAAACATAAGCGAATGCAACAAAGTGCGTTCACACAGAACAAATCAGACAAAATTCCTAATCATTATCGTCCGTCATCTGCGAAGGAAAATTGTGGCCACAAATTTCATTGACACTCCTGGAAAACTGTAAGTATGCTTTGTACCATTTTAAGATTTCTTTGGCAAACTAGCTTCCTTTGTTTTATGCATTATGTACAAATTTAACTAGCCTAACATAAAGATACAATCCAAGTTTCATATATAAAATAGTTGCATCTAATCACTTAAATTCTATTAACAAAAATTACACTAAATCATACCTATTTTAATATTCAATTAAATTTACTACATACTAAGTTCCTAAATATAGGATATACTACAATCAGGGGAAAAACGAGATAAAATTAAGATAATCAGTGTCAGATCAAGCCTATCCGTTGACGATAGTCTGTTAAGCTCGGAAATTCTTAATTCGAATACAAAAATCTAACTTTGGGAATGTTTTTTACTAACCCTTAATTCTTATTTTAAGATTGTTCTATAAGGGTATTAAGAATATGTGAGCTTAAATTAAGCCGAAAGTAATTTCATTCTAAGAATGCAACAACTTGATTTTAAATCATTTTAAACTTAAATTAAGCTTATGTATTCTTAAAAATAGCGCAATGAAGATTGTGTGAGCTTAAATTAAGCCGAAAGTAATTTCATTCAAAGAATGCAACAACTTGATTTTAAATCATTTTAAACTTAATTTAAAGGGTGGCGACGGTGTAGAGGTTAGTGTGTTGGCTTGTCGAGATATACGTTCGAGTGGGATCGACCCACCGACAAACAGTAACATGACAAATGATGACATTGATCGGCATTTATTGCAAATGAACGACGCCATCAAACGAACTATGGAACGAACTATTCCTCGGGTAGGACGTTCCGACGACGACCAGACAGAAAAGTACCGAAACCCTACAATCGATGCACTATACCGACAGAAAAGTAGACTGCTCTCGAGGCTTAAACGGCTGTACAGGCAATTTACTGATCGCAACGACCCGGAGGTAAGGAGGCTGAATTCAGAGATCCGAATCCTGAAACAGCTGATAAAAGAAAATTACAGAAAATCTGTAAGTCTGTATTGGGGCAATAAAATTCGGGCTATTAAAACCTGTAGTCCGAATATGTTCCCACAGATAAATAAGTTGTTCAGGAGGAAAGATCACAATGATATTCCTTGTGTTCGAATCTCCCAGACAGCAGAGAACAGACAGACAGTACTGACTGCTGGAATAAGCCCAGAAAGTGTCGTTTCAAACGACGATTTTTTCGTGGTCGAGGACCCACAGGAGAAAGTTGATTTGCTGGGCGCTTGTTTCGAGGCCGTGTATACGGTGAACAATCCTGTTCGCCGTAACCACGACATTGAGAATAGGGCTCTGGTGAGCCACTTCTATCTACGCACCGAACTTGAGAATTGGCGATCTGAGAATAACGGATTCACCGTATTCACTGATGAAAACCATGCTAATGCAGTTGTCGCCAATGGCCGAGATGCATCGCACTTGTTCGTGTCGAAGGATGATCTTCTGTGCATCTTCGAGTCACTAAAAAATAAAAAGTCGACGGGGATGGATGGTGTCCCAAACGTCGTATTGAGACACCTGCCTCTGGAGGCTGTTGATATTTTCACCACGCTGTTTAACAATGCGCTGAATAATGCACATTATCCGGCGCATTGGAAGGTAGCTGTGGTACACCCTATCCCGAAAAAATGTAAAGATAGGACGAACCCTGCCAATCTGCGGTCAATTAGTTTGCTTCCGAATATTAGCAAGGTCTTTGAAAAGGTTGTCAATAGAGCCCTGTTAAAGTGGGTCGAGGACAATAACATAATTCCGGACAACCAGTTTGGTTTAAGGGCGAGGCATGACACTATTCATGCCGCGTCGAAACTGGTTTCCAACATTCAGTGGAATAAATGCAAGAACCAATGCACGGGTGCTTGTCTGGTTGATTTTGAGAAGGCTTTCGACACCGTATGGTTAGAGGGACTTTTCTACAAGTTGACCAGGCGGGGGATGCACAAACCTTTGCTATATGTAATTTATAATATGCTTATGGGAAAGAAGTTTGTTGTCAAATGTGGCAACGTGACTTCGAGCAGGGTCTTTGAAATTAAAAACGGTTTACAGCAGGGGGCGGTCAATTCTCCGATCCTGTTTAACATTTACACCAGTGATCTGGTAGGTTCACTCAGACATGCTATAGCGTATGCCGATGACTTGGTGGCATACAGATCATGTCCTAAAATCGAGGTCATTAATATCCTTTTGCAGCGTGACTTCGATCAAATTAAGCGATATTGCGACGACTGGAAGTTGAAAATCAACTTTCAGAAGACGGAAACAATCTTGTTCAGAACTCCATTGGCTGGGGCCTCTAGGGATACCAGAAAAAACTGGAAGAAATTGGCCATTATTGGACAAAATGGGCAGCCATTGGCGGTGAGAAGCGTAGTTAGATATCTGGGTATCTGGCTTGACCAGTATCTATATTTCGATAGACATATAGTTGCTTGTGTTGCTGGGGCCAAGAAGGCTTATGCTCTGACAAGGAGACTGTTTCATAGCAGTCAACTTGACTCCAGAGTGAAGGTCATTTGCTACGTGGCCCTTATAATGCCGATCATCGCTTATGGTTGTCCATTGTGGTTTAATATAGCGCCTAGTTATATGGAAAAGATTCGGGTTTTGGAGAGACAATGTCTTAGGACCTGTCTCCGGTTGTTCCGAACGCCTGAATCCAAATATATAAAATACTATCCCAACAAGGTCCTATACGATAGGGCTCAGTTGAATAGGATTGACAATTTCCTTATTAAGGTGACTCGAAGACAAGTTGCAAGGGCGATGGCCAACGACAATAGCCTGATCTTTGGGGCTTACTACCCCAATGAAATGTACATAGAGAGTACGCTCCGGTCTGGCTTTGTCCCGCCGGAGGCATTTATCCATATTGATGCAAAAGGGCTGGTACAGACGAGGGATGGTATCCCGGTATTATACCACCGCTACCGCGGCGCGAGAGATAAGCGGCTCATACGCGGCGAGGACGTCGATAATGCTCATGAGCTCCTCCGTTTTAGTACCGCAATAGCGGAGAGGGATAAATTCGACACGGCAAAACAATTCGCCGAATTTTGGTGGCTTTTTGAGGGGGGAGGGGTCAACATGCCCTCCCAAGACGGTGCGTTACTCTAGGTAACATCCTCTTAGTTTATAAGTTAGACTAAGTTAGCTAGGCCGTTTCTGGGAGAGGCCGGGCTCGCCAACTTGTGGTGGTGCTTCCGGGAGGTGATTGATTCTGTAAGGCATCAGTCAGCTCACGGCAGCGCGTGTGCACGTTGACGACTGCCAGGTGCTCGGAAAGTAATTGGGATTTTGATCACTTGTTTCGTAATGCAACGAGTGATCAGAATCCTAATTATAATTATAGTTAGAATTATAGTTAGAATATGTTAAGTAGCTTAAGTAAGTAGAGTAGGTAGTTTTTAATTTGTTTTTTTATATAAAAATATAAAATTTGATAAAGATGCCGAGTTTTCTTTAAAATTTTCTCGATGAAAACATAATATGTAAGATTAGTTTGTAAAATAGTTTTTAGGCCGAAAGGCAATAATTATAAGATAGAGTTAAGTTTAGGGCGTCCGCATAAGGATCAATAATCTAGAATAAGTATCCTGTTAATTTTAAGTTAGATTTAATCATTTTTGTCTAGTATGTAAGTTGATATAAGCTAATAATTAATAAAAATGAATTTAAAAGTAAAAGTAAAGTGTGTTGGCTTGTGACCCGTGCGGTGCAGGTTCAATTCCCATGGGGAACCACAACATACGCCACCCAATCACATGCCTCTACACCAAAAGGAGGATTTCTGCCTGGTAGGACAATGGACCGTTACCGAGTCTGAGTGATCTGGGATTTGGATTTCCTTTAAAAAAAAAAAAAAAAAACTTAATTTAAGCTTATGTATTCTTAAACATAACGCAATTAAGTCTGTGTAAGCTTAAATTATGCTCGAAATTTTTTACATATTTATCACCAGCAATATTATGTAATAATGCTTCTAAAACCCAGAATAATCACTCTTGAAATAAACTTACAAAAATCTACATAAGAACAAGTTATCCTTATATTATATTTTTTCGGAATGCTTCAACAATGTGAAATCCCAAGTTAAGATTGCACACTTTCCTGTTAAAAATAAAAATAAAACTTTTTTTTTTAAATTATATTTATTTATTAAAATACAAACGCTTAAATGGACTTCAATCTAAAATAGGTTTTTCCATTATTAAGTGGACACAAATGTAATTAGAATACTATTTAATAATAATGTTCCAACTTCAAAGGATTGAAAATGACAGTCAAACCCACGGATAAGAATTGGTTGGCACATTACATCAATATTTTCATTTTGAATAACAAAGCTTTATTTTATACAGTTCACAGCTATTAGAACTATCTTTATTAATGCTCTGATCAAGAGCTAAATAGTGGTTACTTACATAAAGTCTACCCTTAAACAACATTTCAATTGGTACTTCACAATTTTGAAAATTAATATCACAATAATTATTATTAGATATTTGATAAAAGTATTCCTCTTCAGTTAAATTCATTGTTTTACTTGAAATATGTAGTCCTAAAAATTGGTTCGAAAGAAATTTCGTTGTCAAGCAAAAATTTGGAAAATTTGATACCTGCCTTAATTACTAGAGAATGTGGTGGATTTATTCGCGAAGTTATGCTATGCAAATAGTTCTTTGCCTCCTTGTGCTTCGCTTCGAAACGCATGCCCCAAACATATTTTAGAGGTCCACATTTTTTGATTTGTCACTCTTTTATTTTAACACGAAACACGAGACACGACGTAAACTATATCAGAGATCAAAACGCAATGAATGAACTTTCTTTATCCATCATGCACGTTTTACATTGTGGGGGTTGGTTGGTGAGTACAATTCTTGTATCTGTATAATGTTTCGATTTTAGTTTGACATTGGTTGGGTTTGATTCGAGAACTAAATTCGTATATCATGATCGTTTAGATCTGGATTGGTATGAACTTTTCAGTCATGCAAGTTTAAGATTATTTCGGCTTGATTGGGGAGTATAATTCTTATTCGATCCTGCATTTGTGTGCAAAAGTAATAATTCAGGTGATATGATTCCGATTTTAATATTGCATAGGCTTGATTTAATAACAAAAAGCTTGATTTTAGATTTTTGTTCTTGCTCTAAGATTCATTCGATTTATTTTGAGATTGAGTACGTAAGAATGAAGAAAACTAAGAATAAGCCTAAACGGACTAGAATTTAGCTTGCGATATTTTTCTGAGTGTATGCCTTTAAAGTTATTAGACAGTTCTTTGTTGTTGATTAAAATGCGACATATTCGGTGAAATAAAACAATCTGTTCTTACATATCCTACAACTGGAGTATAATAATTATATATGAAATAAATATGAGTTTCTGTCACGGTTAAAATTCTTCGCTATTAAGGTCGTCATCGGGTAGACGCTCGGAAGGGTAGTTTAAGGGACTAAACCAGCTACAAAATGGACAAGTGATAGTCACGGTGCACCGGTTAACACCGAGTGCAAATTCATTCATAAATATGATATTGATATTTGTTTGATTTCGGAAACCCATCTGACGAAAGAATCCAGCACACACATAAGAGGATACATTGCCTATCACGCATATCACCCTTCGGAAAGGACGAGAGACGGGGCATCCTTGTTGATCAAAAATACAATTGAACACTCAATTAGTGCAACAATTGAGCTTGACAAACTGCAATTAAGCACGGTAAGCGTAAAAATTAAACACATAAAATATGATTTTGCAGCTATCTATTGCCCCCCACGTGCAACGATGGAAAGAAGCGATTTTATAAGTATCTTTGACTCACTTGGACGAAATTTCGTCATCGGACGTGACTTTAACGCAAAACATACCTTCTGGGGCTCGAGATGTATTTCAGTAAAAGGTAGAGTTCTTTACGAAGCCGGTATGGAATTGGGGGTAGACTTTCATTCCTCAGGTAAACCGACGTACTGGCCCTCGGATACGGCAAAAACACCAGACCTCATCGATTTCTTCATCTCGAAAGGGTTGTCGGGAAACTCTATTGTAGTTGAGGAATGCTTCGATCTTTCTTCTGATCATTCACCGGTCATTTTGACAATTAACGGCTGTCTACGAAAAAAAGAAGGTCCGCCCAGACTAACTAACATGAAAACAAACTGGGAATCCTTTAAAAAATACTATGAAAGTAAAATCGATCTCAAAGGGTCTCTTCGAACACCCCACGAACTTGAAGACGAAGTCGATCAATTTACGAGTATTAACGTCATACAATGCTCAGCCTGGAAAAATACTCCCCATAAACGGAAAATAACCACAAATTGCGAAATAAAATATCCCTTGGAAATCACTCAATTGTTAAAGAAGAAAAGGAGAGCGCGCAAAATATGGCAACAATCTCGCGCTCCACAGGATAAAACCACTCTTAACTACCTTTGTAGTAAACATAAGAGAGAAATTCGAGACTTTAAAAATCGTGAAATTTCTACATATCTTGGAAGCCTAACTGCGGATAAAAGTACAAATTACTCGCTCTGGAAAGCCATGAAAGGCATTAAAAAACCAAAAACGCAAGCGCCACCCATCAGGAAAATCAATGGAGAATGGGCGAAGAGTGACAAGGAAAAAACCGAAATATTTGCCGAACATCTGGAAGAAACATTTAAACAATTTGATGGTCAAGCGTTGCTCGAATTTCCTGTCCTAACCGTGGCACCTGATAATTATTATAGAATAAAAAGTGTATCGCTACCCGAACTGCGCTTCGAAATAGAGAAACTAAAATTAAGCAAAGCTCCTGGATATGACTTAATCACAGGACAGGTTCTTAAAGAGTTACCTAGGAAAGCTTTAATCAAGTTTGCCTATCTTATCAATGCATCGTTCAGGTTATTGTACGTTCCACGACAATGGAAGGTAGCTGAAGTTATAATGGTTCCGAAGCCCGGTAAACCACTAAATGACAAAAAATCATATATGCCAATATAGCTCTTACCGATAATGTCGAAGGTATTCGAAAAACTTTTGTTAAAGCGCCTACATCCGATTATCGAAGAACGTCGATTAATACCTGATCACCAATTCGGATTCAGTACTAAGCATTCTACAATCGACCAGGTTTACAGAATAACCAATGTAATTGAAAAAGCCGTAGAGGAGGAAAAAATATGTTCTAGTGTTTTTCTCGACGTCTCTCAGGCCTTTGATAAAGTATGGCATACGGGCTTGAAACATAAGCTAAGACAAGCTTTTCCGAAACAGTTATCTGATATCCTTAGTTGTTACTTATCAGACAGACTCTTTCGTGTAAAACACGGAAATGATTACTCTGAATTCAAAGAAAACGCGGCAGGAGTTCCCCAAGGAAGCGTTCTTAGACCGATCCTATTTCTAATATACACTAGTGATATTCCGCAAGAAGAAGGCACAACAGTAGCCACGTTTGCAGACGATGCAGCTATATTAGCGGTCAGTAGTACCGTTGAATCAGCAACTAGAGCTGTGTCAATCGTGATTGATTCGATCTTTTTGACCCGATCACAATAAAGTATTGGTGATTGCAATCACAATGCCCGAAGTCAATCGTTCATCAAGTCGATACTTTTGTTCTGTTCTGACTAACTCATTTCTTTATTACTGATTTCTTATCTACTGAACCAATAAATATGTTAATATATCAAAGTATTTTTATTTATTTCGGCTTATTTCGTTTTACCAACACATATTTGTTCTACAAAAATGTCGCTTCTGTGCAATAACCTCCATTTCCTAATTATTCAAAGGCGTTTTGGTATCTATATATACAATCAGCAGTTTGTTGTTATTGAGTGTATTCACTCTTACAATCCATTCGAATGTATCTGTCTCTATCGAAACTAAATTGAACGAATGATGATTGGGGTTTTTGATTGTATTGAAACTGAATCGAGCAATACAATACTCCCATGTCCCATCTGTCATTGATTGATTGAATGATTGATTGAAATGACCGAATCATTTTTTCAACCAATACTTGAACGATTCGATCATTAAATTTGAACGATTGACACAGCTCTATCAGCAACTAACAAACTCCAACTATTGACAAAATTTGTGATTGGACAAAGACTTGGCGTATTGCCCTCAACGAGGCCAAATCAACGCACGTGAATTTTATTTATAAAAATGTAGACAACTTACCAATTTTCATTGATTCGGTACGAATTCCGTACGCAAACGAGGCAAAATATTTGGGAATGACACTCGATGCGAAATTAAAATGGAAACCGCACGTCAAGAAGAAACGCAAAGAGCTCGCCATTCGATGTAAACAAATGCACTGGCTGCTTGGTAAATTTTCCCAACTCAGCATGCAGAACAAGCTGCTTTTATACAAGCAAGTACTAAAACCGGTTTGGACATACGGTATATAACTTTGGGCTTGTACCAAATCCAGTAATATCAAAATTTTACAAACTTTTCAAAACAAAGTGCTAAGAAAAATAGTAAATGCACCATGGTTTATCAGAAACACTGGTATCCACAGAGACCTAAGTATGGCTACCGTCAAAGATGAAATAAAATATTTTGCCCGCAAACAACAGACACGCCTACACGCTCATTGCAATAACACCATGCTACAAATTCGAGACAATACTAACCTATTGCGCCGATTACAAAGGATAAAACCATTTGAATTAGCGCAATAAGATGTAACCTCCACTGGGAAGCTGCCTGCCAAATGCGTATTTAACACTTTAAATAAAACTACTAGATAGGAATAACGTAGTTGTAGTATGATGGTTTCGAAGGGAGGTGGTTTTTGTTTTCTTATCTTAAGTGAGAAAGAGTCGCATGTACGATTTTCCACCTACCCCTATTATTCGTCCGAGCCTAGTTCTGGTTCCAAGTCTCGTGCTTTTAACCAGGATAGGTAACTCTCAGCTTGCTGAGAGTAACATTAATATTACTATGGCTTGGGAGTAATATTAAAAACTCTATAAAAAAAGGGGGAGGGCAAGTCCGTGTCTTTGAGACCATCTGAAACAGCATCAGCTTCATTTGTTCATCTCTCACCTTTTCTCCAAATTTCATTTAGTTCTCTCCTGAGCATACTTCTTTTTCTTTCCATCATAATAGTCTATTTTTAATCTTTTTGGACTTCCTTTCATTAATCAAAAAGTCCTTTAAGACCAGGCACGAAATTCATGTGTGCATAGAGAGGCAGCAAGATATCACCCCCACCGTCGAGCTAACGCCGTGCGATGGCAAGCGTGCCTAATGCTGCCAAGGGATTCAGGTCCTAGGCACACAAAGAGGCTTCACGTGGGTAAAGTACGACGGACTCACAATTGTAAGCGTCTATCTGAGCCCTAACGACAGTATTGCCGCGTTCCGGGAAAAATTGGGCGATCTGGAGGGCTTCCTGGTGGACAACACAGGGGAGATCCTGGTCGCAGGTGATCTCAACGTCAAAGCACAGGAGTGGGGAATGCCAACTACTGACTCTCGAGGAAGGCAAATACTCGAGATGGCCGCGCGACGTAGACTTCACGTAGTCAACACAGGAGACACCCCCACTTTCAGGAGACCTGGACACAGAGGAACTATCCCAGATGTAACTTTCGCGACCAACACCACATTCGTAAAAATCAAAAACTGGAGAGTAATCGAGGATTACACAGGTAGTGACTACTAGCACATCGTATTCGAGAATAACCAACGAGTTCCGAATCATCGTCAGCAACCACGGGCTCCTATGTGGAACTTAAACCGGTTTAACGCAGACCTTTTTAAGGGCGTGATCGAGGAAGGTGCAGACGCCGTGATCCAAATACAAGGACCTGCTGAAAGGAAAGCGGAAGCCACGATGCAACTAATTCGGCTCGCTAGCGACTCCTCAATGCGCCGAACGAGCGGTGCCAACAGAAACAGAGACCCAGTGTACTGGTGGACCGAGGAGATAGCTGCGCTACGCCGGAGATGCCTACAACTCCGGCGCATAGTCAAGAAGAGAGAAGAAGAAGAAATGGTGAACCCATGGAAGATGCTCTAGCGGAGGTCAGAGCCCAAAGATCTGAGCTCAAGAGGGCCATCAATTAAATACACTAAATACACTATCAGCTCTGTGTCGTGGAGTGCTTAAAGCAAGCAACTATCACGAGCAGAAATTACCGGCACAAAAAGTGCTCTCACAGGCTCATCATTTAGTGCAGGTGTTAGTAAGGACAAAACAATTAAAAATATATAAATAATTCAAGACTGCGTAAATTATGGGCACCACCACGAAAATTAAAGCCAATAGACGACAGCAAGTCAGGTGCATCTATTTGACCGGATATAAGCTGCTGTAAAAAAATGATATCGCTATTAAGCCTTCGTTGAGGAAGGGGTAACATTTGAAGAAGCTTGATACGTTGACTGTAGGGAGGAAGGTTAAATGGATCATCCCATGGAAGTCCTCTAAGTGCAAATCGAATAAATTTACGTTGAATGGCCTCTATTCGATTTGAATGAATGTTGTAGAACGGTGTCCAAACTTGTGAAGCATACTCTAGAATAGGACGGACAAAACAATTGTGCAATGACATAGAAACGTATGGATCATTAAATTCTTCCGCCCACCGTTTTGCGAAGCCCAGCATAGAATTAGATTTATTAACAATAAAATTGATATGCTTGTCAAAAACCAGTTTGGGATCGAAATAAACCCCAAGATCCTTAAAATTATCAACATTACAAAGAATATGTTGATACAAAGAATATTGAAAGGTGGAAGGTATATTCTTTCTAGAGAAGGTCATATGTTGACATTTAGTAGGGTTCAGGGATAAACCGTTTTTATCACACCAATTGGCGAAGCTATTAATGTCAGATTGAAGAAACATTCTGTCTTGCTGACTAGTGATAAATTTATATATTTTCATATCATTAGCGTAGGTCAGGATATAACTGTGATTTATACATGCCTTAACATCATTAATGGCAAGTATAAATAAAATTGGTTCGAGGTGACTTCCTTGGGGAACTCCAGACTGAGCTGTGAAAGATACACATAGCGATCCTCTAAATTTCACTTGATAAACCCTTGATCTAAGGTATGAATTAACCCATTTTATGAAACATGGTGGGAAACCAAAAGCCCTGAGCTTAAATTCGATTATTTCATGGGACAGCTGGTCGAAAGCCTTAGAGAAGTCAGTGTATATGCAATCCATTTCGTCCTTATTCTCTAAGGCATTAGAACAATCAAGAAAGATTGCGGTTTTTGTGCGGAGTCCCCTTACATTTTGATAGTAGAGGGACAGCCTACTAGGTTTTTTAACACGAACAGACAATCTTTCCTGCGACTTTTTGTCGAACGGGGTGTAAATTCTTTAACTAATGTATTATGAGGCCATGCAGTGCTATTGCACAGCTTTTCAAAATATACTGAAGGGGCAATAATCTTGAAAGACGCAACAAACCCAGCAGCCTTGCTGATTTTGGTGCATTTGATTGAGTCATCTTTTGGAATCAGGTTTCTCGAGACCAAATGGTTCAGGACATCGTCTGAAGAAGTGTTGGGTTTTAGTCGAGAAATGAAAATAGATTTCGGCATGGGAATCGATTCAATAGTTCCAGATTCTGTACCTAACGAATGATTTATATATGTGGGACTAACATTAAGAGTGGGCGCCTCGTTTGAGTTTTTTCGAGCAAGAAACAGAAATCGGAGGATCTCCGCCGTGACGTCAACAGCGACCACTGGGAACTAGGCTACAAAATCTTAACGCGGAAACTCGGAGCAGAGATGGCACCCCCTGTCCTCAGTGAAGGAAGAATGGAGCGCATCGTGGACACACTCTTCCCAACGCATCCGGTCAGGCCACTCGACACCACATTGGCCCAACGACAGGAAATTCCAGCTTTTATGGAAGAAGAGTTGAGCATAGCAGTGCTGTCCCTGCAAAATAGGAGAGCCTCCTTTCTATTTCATCCGAAATCGCCACCGATCATCTCAAAGCTCACAATTATTCTCTTTTAATTGTCGCATCCAACCTTACCAATCCCTGCTTCAGAATATTGATTCCTTGCAATTTGAAATTTTGCACAAACAGCCGGTTCATCGAACCACCTCATGCAACAGAAACAGTGCCATCAACAAAACACTTATTATTTCAGACGAGTGAAATCATCCTGCACACCTAAAAATGATCCGTGTTCAAAAGCATCTCCAACTACTGCTCCTCAATTCACCATCTACCCTTTCACGCTGATAAAGATAAACACTGTAGTACTCAATTTCATTTTTTCGCAGCTCATTCTATCAAGGATGCGCTTGTAAAACAGGCAAAAAAATGAATGTAAAACACCACAAAATGGAAGCAAACCATTATACAGGCCCTTTGCGGCGATGGTGTGGGCCGGGTGTTCCAGCGCAGCATTGCCCTAGCAATCCACTTAAGTACCTTCTTCCGTTTTACACGAATTTTCCATAACCTGACATACGGGGAACTATTTTCAACACCACGATTACGTTTCTCAGCTCCTCGGGGCTACCGCATTGTCTGCAAAAAAGGATGCACTACAGAATTTTCCTCGCACACTTGGTATATGTCCCACGAAATGGTAGCCAATCATTTTAGTTTGCTCAGAAATTCTGATGGTAGCTGGTGATGCGATGGTGCTGCCGGTGTTTCTGTTAATGCTTCAGGGGATGCATCCACTCAATGATGAATAAGAAATGGAGAGTTTCGTGTGTGGACAGGAGATGTATTGAATTCAATTCAATGGAACTGAATTTGCGACACCCCAATGTAAACGGTTTATCCGTGTTACGTCTATTCAAAGTCCCACACACCCGCATACTCCCACAGGCCAGAGAAACTATTTATCTGATGAAGTGTCGCGGATGTGAATGGTACTTGGGTGCTTGAGGTGCCTTGATTCATCATTACCATCATCGTCATCATCATCATCATTTCACCATCTGTGTTTGTTCATTATTCATTCTTTTCGATTAGTCTATTATCCAGACCGTAAACCGTAACGGTTGGCGTTGTTTATCGAACGATGTGGATCCTTTTGGGGAGTGCCTCGGAATGTAGCTATTCCGTTCATGGCCTGGGCAAACTAACTAACTAACATAAACCCACGAAAGGGGTGAAAGAACTCGTGGAAGATAGGTAGATAGTTCGCTGCCAGAATGGCGATACAAAAGGTTTTGTTTGATGAGATAGATAGGACAGTAACTCTTTATTATTAACGCGCTCTAAAGCGATTTCGGGTACGCTTATAATGAGATTTTGCATATAAAGTCAGTGGGGTGTACACGCTTTTTAGCCTTCTTCTACATTTTTGTTTATCTCTTGTGTTTTTGGACAGAAACAAATAAAAAAAAAAACATATACAGATCATTTATTTTATCATTCTCTTTACTGGAAAGGAAGAAAAAGACAAAAACTTAAATCTAGTGGTTTTGTTAATATTGCTAATTATGCCTTACAAATGTGGCCTAAAAGTTGATAGAATTGGCGCAAAAGTTCAGTGTGCTGTGTGCAAAGTGTACTACCACTTACATTGTGTAAATTTGCAACAAAGTGATAGTGTATATATGAAAAAGAACAGCATTCCTTATCGTTGTGTATCTTGTGATCAAGACAGACGCAAATCGTTGCGCTCACCACCGTCCTCTCTTCATAAAGAGAAACAAGTGCAGGAAGAGGCAAAATCAGCTGACGATGAGGTGCCTCTGTCTTCGTCAAACACTTTATTAACTCAATCTGCTGATATAAACATCGACTATCCAGCTGCTATCACACTTGAGGTACTCTACAATGAAATCATCGCACTGAAAAACGTGAATTCAAATGCATTGTTGCAAATTAGTCAACTTCAAGAAGAAAACAAATTATTATCTGCAAAGGTAAATAATCTTCAACATACACTGAATTTCCTGCAGCAAAAATCTTTAGAAAAGTGTATTGATGTTATTGGAGTTCCTAATGTTGACAACAACAATGCTTTGGACTCAGCTGTCAAACTTATGTCAGAAGGATTAGGTCAAAGCATAAATCCAGATGACATTAAGTCTTGTTATGTCAAGACCATGTCAACAAAGTCGCAGCCTAACTCAACATCTACATCAGCCAAATCATTAAGCGTGTTACGCATAAAATTTAGAACGTTGGACTTAAAGCAGAGTGTCTTAAACAAAAAAAAGAAAACAAAATTAACTACGGGTCTTTATGGTCAACATCTTGCAATTAAACCAATTTATATTAATGAAAGTCTTACTAACTATAACAGAGCTGTATATAATAGAGCAAAACAAATTAAAATAGAGAAACAATTTTCTTATTTGTGGATTAGCAAGGGAGTTATTTTAATGAAAAAAGAGAGGGTGATAAATCATTGAAAATTTGTTCTTTTGCTGATTTAGAGAAAATATCTTAATATCCTTTTCAATTAGTAATTGTTATGTTTAATTTAATTCATGATCAGCAAAATAATTTTGATCTTGCTACTCCTTTTTGTAAGTTTGATGAAGAATTATTTAAAAGTGTTTTTCATTCTGTCAATTTGAAAAAAACAATTCTCTATCACTCACCAAAACATTCGAAGCATTTGCAAAAATTTTCATATATTCCTAGCCCATTTAGAGTCATTTGTTAACAAGCCAGATTTTATATTTCTCTCTGAAATTTGGATTTTTGATCATGAAATAGCTCTTTATAGTATACCAGGGTTTAATTTTCATGCTAAATGTAATGAATCATATGCGTCAGGTGGAGTAGCTGTTTACGTAAATGAAAAATTAAACTATGAGGTCAGTAATCATAATATGGAAACTGCGGATATGCTTAAGATATCATGCACTATTGATTCACAGAAATTCATTTTTATGTGTTTTTATCGACTGCATGAAAAGAGTAAGACAGTTTTTGTTGAGGAGTTGAGCTCACTTTTGAGTTGCGAAAAGACGAAGAATCTATTCATCCTAGGTGATATGAATTTAGATATTTTAAGTGATTCCTCTGTTGTGTCTAACTATATCTCCGTATTGTCGGCAAAAGGGCTGGAAACTTGTTTCCTTGAACCTACTAGGCTAACTCAGTTTACGCGTACCTGCATTGATCATATTTTTGGAAGACTTGATCGCAGTTCTAAACTAGCCCTTATTAGTTCCATATCTGACTATAAGATCTCTGATCATTGCATGATAGGTTTATTTTTCTTTTGTGATAAGACCAAACAAACAAATAATTATACACCTTTTGAAAGAGTTGAATCCATTAATTTTGTATCTCTTATCGCCTCTTTATTGCAAGAAAACTGGACGGACGTTTACAAAGATCATGTCTCTGCATGTATTACTGTATCAAACAAATGTAGTAAACTAAAGAGACTTAAACCATGGATGTCAAAAACCTTGCTTTTGAAAATACAAAAAAAGAA
This sequence comes from Portevinia maculata, assembly GCA_949715645.1. Lineage (NCBI taxonomy): Eukaryota > Metazoa > Arthropoda > Insecta > Diptera > Syrphidae > Portevinia > Portevinia maculata. Next base: position 70,813,071 of record OX454527.1, read on the forward strand.
TAAACTTCGAATAAAATGTAAAAAACATCCTAATAACGTTCACCTTCGTAATTTTTATATTAAAATGTGTAAAGAAGTTGCTGCTGATGTACCGGTCTTTAAGGAAAACTTTTACATCAATAAATTTCAACTAGCCAAAGACAACTTAAAAAAAGAATGGGCAATTGTGAATGAACTTCTTAATAAACGAGTTCCTCTAAGTCTACCATCTAATATAATTTATAAAGATAGAGTTATCCAAAATTCTGGAGAGATGGCAAATGCTTTTACCGAATATTTTACTAATGTTGCCGCCAAAACACTTTCAGAAGCGGGTTACGACAATACTTCCAATCCTTGTATGGAGGATTGTTTCAGCAGTGAAAGGAGTGAAGTATGTAGTTTCTTCTTCGAACCAATTTCTTCTTTTGAATTGTTTAAAACAATAAAGCTGCTGAGCAGTTCTAACTCGGCGACAAGAGATAGTTGGTCTAACAATTTTATTAAAAAAGTTTCATATAATATTGCTGATGTTTTAGCTCATATTTTTAATAAAAGTATTTATTGCGGTATATTTCCCGATTCCTTAAAAATTGCTGAGGTTATACCTGTTTTGAAAAAAGGTGATAGCAAAAATTTGAACAATTACAGGCCTATATCCCTTCTTCCTGTGTTCTCAAAAATTTTTCTTTCTTAGAAAAAAAACACTTTTTTAGTTCAAACCAGTACGGTTTTAGAGCAGGTAAATCGACTGAGGATGCCCTTTTACAGTTTTGTAACTTCAATTATTATAGTCTAAATAATACCTAATATACCTAATAATAATACCGCTGCGCTTTATATTGATATAACTAAAGCGTTTGATACAGTGGACCATGACTTGTTACTTATGAAATTAAATAAAGCTGGCTTCAGAGGTTTCATGCTTCGCTGGTTCTTCTCATATCTCAATAACCGCAAACAAGTGATTAAACTTGTAGGTAAATTCAGTGAAAGCTTAGATATCCGTATTGGAGTACCACAAGGTTCAGTACTTGGCCCCATTCTTTTCTTGGTATATATTAATTCTATCTTCAGTCTAAACTTGAAAGGAATTCAGACAGGGTTTGCGGATGACATTGGTTGTTCATATTCTAATTATTCTGTTCTAGACCTAATTGCTAATATCTGCTACGACTTAGAACAGCTCAGACATTGCATAAACTAGTCATAAGTGATAAGACTAAAATTATGTTTTTTAATCTTTCGAATAACGTGGTTGAATTTCCTAATGTAACCTACCATAGCAATAATTGCCAACACATCCTACTTAGTGCTGACACTTGCTGCAAGAGAAGCTGTTCTAATACGTATAACTCTAATGTAAGCTGCTCCCCCAAATGTTTTATTATCGAAAGAACTACGGTTTTTAAGTATTTAGGACTTGTGTTTGATAGCGGACTGAATTGGGGTGAGCATACCGCTTTACTTGGAAAATACTTGATAAAAACTTCTTGCATAATGTATCATCTAAGACTTTTTTGTTCACGTAAACTATTAGAAACAGTTTATTATGGCTTGGTACAATCTAAGTTACAATATGGTTTAGTTTGCTGGGGCGGTACTCACGGTAATAAAATTCAACCTCTGATTGTTGTCCAGAAACATATAATTCGAATTATTTGGAGAAAGGGACGTATGGAGAATAGCTTTTCGCTCTTATTTAACTCAAAGATACTCGTACTTCCGCTCAAGCACCTTTACTTCTATAAAGTTCTGAGAATATTTTTTTTAAGAAGTGGTTACTTGCCTCATCGTAATCCTACCGCCCATGGACTTCGTAGCTACGAACGTGATTTGGCTGTTATTCCACCGCATAATACAACGCATTTTTTGATTTTTTTTACTTCTGTAGCTCCAAGACTATAATAAATTACCACTTGCATTAAGAACCATTAGTAATTTTCTTTTTTTCAGTCGAGAGATTAAAAAATGGCTTTTTAATTTTAATTTAATTGAAATAAATAACTTATTCAACGTTTTACGCTAAGAATTGAATTGAAAAATTGTTGATAAATATTATATAGATTTTGTTTTTTCAATAACCATAATCACCCCACTACCACCCTTTTATAGTACATGTAATAATACATTTTTTGATAAGATACATTCGACACTAGTTCTTTGAACTAAAGAGTGTATCTATAATATTCTTCAATAAATAATAGTAAAAATACCTAATGAAAAACACTTAATATTTATAAATTCACAAATTATTAATCTTTTTGTATAACTGAAATATTTATAAGCAATATTTATATACGAACATACCTATTTGTGAAATCTAGTTTATTTCAGTTTTTAAGCTCTGTAAATATTAAGGATTAATGTGTCCTATGTTTGTATATTTATTGAATTGGAGAATAAATTAAATGAAAATGAAAAAAAAGGTACGTTTATAGTTGCAAAGTGGGGTAAGGATGACAGAGGAGAAATCAATTCACGTTGGTTAAAAGTGTTTGTATTTTTTAATAGGTAGGAAAAACAGAGCGGGCAAGAGCATTCCACGTTCGTCTTGTACGGCTAGGGAAGAATTTTTGTATTTCACTGTTCGTCCGAAAACTGAGATTGGGGCACCGGCCAGATATGAGCGTTGTACTCTAGTTTGGGGCAAAAACGCCTCATAAATTCTAGCCAGATCAGAAGGGGTAAAATATTTTTTGCACCGCTCAAAGAAGCCTTTACATTTCGTAGCGTCCTTGGCGACATCGTATATGAGGTCATTCCAACGAAGGTTGTCATTTACACACATACCGAAAATGAAAGTCATTCGGTTTCAACGATGCAGGTGCCATCGTGGATAATGGAAAAGTATTAGGACTTTGCAAGAGCATTCCACGTTCGTCTTGTACGGCTAGGGAAGAATTTTTGTATTTCACTGTTCGTCCGAAAACTGAGATTGGGGCACCGGCCAGATATGAGCGTTGTACTCTAGTTTGGGGCAAAAACGCCTCATAAATTCTAGCCAGATCAGAAGGGGTAAAATATTTTTTGCACCGCTCAAAGAAGCCTTTACATTTCGTAGCGTCCTTGGCGACATCGAATATGAGGTCATTCCAACGAAGGTTGGCATATACACACATACCGAAAATGAAAGTCATTCGGTTTCAACGATGCAGGTGCCATCGTGGATAATGGAAAAGTATTAGGACTTTGCTTTAAAAACAGAACACAGCATTGCGTTTTAGAAGCTTTAAATTGCACTCTATTGGATATACCCCTATGGGTTATACGCCCAGATCGGAATTTAACGAGGTTAACATGCGTTGACATTCCATTATCACACCCGAAGATTAGGGACACGAACCAAGAAACGAATATGAGAAGCTGAGACTGCTGTCATCTGGTTCCACTTTTCAGTTGGATAAGTCATCAAAATCACCTGCTGGGAAAACCATACTGCCGACCATAAAGAAATGTGCGGGACTCAAGATATTTCATTAGCTCACGGTTGATAAGCGTTTTCATGACCTTCGGAAGAAGGGACGTAAGTGCGATTAGTCGGTAGGAGGAGTGGGAAGAATATTCGCCTATTTTGGGGACGGACTGGACAATTGCAGTTTTTCATCGCCTCGTTAAGAGCCCAATAGAAAAGCTTACGCAGTGCTTTTGCCAGCGTGGAAGAAAACCTCTTTAGAACGATAGGGGAAATACCATCTGTACCAGCGGATTTGTCTATTCCAAGATCTTGAAGTACTCTTGTCACTGTACGAGCGGGAGCGTATCGGAATCCCGCATTTCAAAAATCCCGAAAAAAGTTTTAAAATCCCCTCTACTAAAATACTGCTTTTTTTAAAATCCCGTCTTCTAAAATCCCGCTTGTTCAAAATCCCGATCTATTATAATCCCGTTTTTTAAAATCCCGCCAAATCCCGCTAATCCCGTTTTTTACAAAACATTCGTAATGGAAGTAGACAAGTGCAGTACTCTCCTAACTTTTGGTTTGTGTGTGACAGTGCAGAAAAAAAATTCCCGAGAAATCAAAATAATGCTGAAGCGTGGCATCGCAGACTGAAAGTTTTGGTTGGACGAAAAAGTGCTGGCTTGTATAAACTCATTGCACATTTGAGAAAGGAAGCAATTGTGGTGCAAACTGAAATACAAAAATTACGAAATGGACAAGAAAAATTATATAAAAAAACTAATGTTATAAAGTCACGCGCTGTAAAAAAATTAATGCGAAATAGAAAAAAAAATTAGTAAAACAGGTTTTTTGCGTTGCATTGCTTATAATACACTTGAACTAATAAAATAAAAAATGTTGTTAATGGTTTGAAGTAGTTTTTGTTCCCTTTTGCAGAATATCATATAGGTAACATTTCTTTATATTTTTTTTAAATTATTGAAGATTGTCATAATTTATTACTTAAAAATTTATTTTGATATTATTTATTTCTTATTTTGTTACTTCCTCTAAAAATGATAAATGTTAAAATAAACTGCATTTCAAAAAAACACTCATTGCTTAATTTATTTTAATTTTCTTATTATCCCGCTTTTACAATCAAAAGTAGTTGCTTTATTTTAAAAAATCGCGCGATTTTTAAAATAAAGCAACTACTTTTGATTGTAAAAGCGGGATAATAAGAAACGGGATTATAAAAAACGGGATTATAAGAGGCGGGATTTTAAAAGACGGGATTTTAAAAAAAGCATTATTATAAAAAGCGGGATTATAATAGCGGGATTTTAGGAATCGGAATTATAAAAAGCGGGATATCAAACCCAACCCGTACGAGCGTGAAAGTGCATGGATCCAATGGAAAATTCTGCACGCTCGAGTACAATGCTTTGATAGAAATCATGGGGACTGCTCTAGACAAGGTAAGCACCTGGGCTGCAAGTTGAGGCCTCGGCGTTAACCCGAGCAAAACCAACCTAATGATGTTCACTAACAAAACCATAATACCCGATTTTACTCTCTCCCGCCTAAACGGTCTTACTTACACTTACACTATCCTTAAGCGCTAAGTATCTCGCTAAGTATCACGCTCGATCCAAAACTTAACTGGAAAAATAACATTGAACACAGAGTGAGGAAGGCGTGCATTGCGTGGTGACTTCAACCAAAGATGACCTTGTGGATGTATGCAGCTATAGTACGTTCAATCCTCGCCTATGGATCAGTAGTATGGTGGCCCGCGTTGAGTAAAGGTTACAACCTCACAAAACTGAAAAAATTGCAAAGAACAGCCAGTGCACCACGGGTGCATTGAGGTCGGCCTAAACGAGCTCTTGCACCTTTTGCCTCTTGACCTACACACAAAGGATACCGCACTATGCAGTTCGGTAAGACTTAAAGAGTCTAGGTGCTGGACTGCAAGGCCATACAGCAACATCCTGGACTCGCTACCAGGAGGCATGATCAGTTTCCAACCGACTACATCACACCCAAACTAAATTTCGAAAAAGGCTTCCAAGTAAGTTTCCCTTCCAGAGCTCGTTGGAAGAGGGACGAAGTAGTAAAAGAGTTCGACACGGTCATATACACCGACGGATCTAAGATGGACTGTGGTGTGGGGGCTAGTGTCTACTCGGAATTACTACAAATATCAATATCACACCGCCTGCCGGATTTTGCCAGCGTTTTCCTGGCGGAACTACTGGCTATCCGAGAGGCCTGCACGCAACTAGGGCGTGACACAACGTACGAACAAAACATTGCTATTCTCATAGATAGGCAAGCCGCCATCATCAAAGCTATTGACTCGGCTACCATATCCTCCAAACTGGTGCAGGAGTGCCGGAACGAACTTGACCGACTGGGCGAACGTTTCAGGGTTACACTACTCTGGGTTCCAGGTCATTGTAACATAATAGGAAACGAGCGTGCAGATGAGCTGGCCAGGGAGGGCTCAGCTCTCGACGGCTCACTCGCGGCAAGGGTTCACACTCCGCTAGGTGCGGCTAAGACACAAATACACTCATACTTCCAGCAGAAAGCCAATCTTAAATGGAGAAGGTTAACTAACTGCATCACATCAAAAAAAGATATGGCCTACTTATGACAAAAGAAGAACAGAGAATCTTCTAAACAGAACCCGCCCCGATGTCGCCAGAATTAAGGCGATCACGGGCCATTGGCCAATTGAAGACCATACGGCTAAACTAGGGTAAAACTATACAATACGCCCCACTTTTTTAGAATCTTCAATAAAACAACAAAATAAACAAAAATAATAATTGTTTTATTAAATAAAAAATTAACAGTCTCTTTTCATGGGTTTGGCAATTTCATTTGTACAAAAATATGTTATCATATATTATATACATATTTTTTAAAAAAAGTTTAAGTGGGGCGTTTTGTAACTCAATCGTTGGGTAAAAAGCCCCGCATTAGTGACAAAACGCCCCTAAGGAAAAAGTAGGAACATATATTATAAAGTATGAAAATTAAATTATTGGTTTTGGAATATGGCTTTGCGGCCGCAGCTGTGTACATAGTACAAAACTCGTGCAACCAGCCCTGGCAAGATATGCACTGAATCCAGTCTTCTGTAGAAACGGTCTTGTGGTAATTTTCAGTGTACTCAATGGATTACGTTTCGAGAAACCATTGAGCCAAACATTACCAGCCGCCTTTGTATCGTTTGAGAAACGGTGTGCTAATCCAAGACGTTCGCCGAATCGATAAGCGATTTCATTTACGTCTTTTCGGTCAGGAGCAAACCCAACTTTTTCCAATTTTTGTACGTGGGCAACCAATTTTTTTTCTTGCTCCAACGAGAGAGCAGTTGACCAACCAAGCGACTTATTTGCATTGCATTTTAAAATGTGTCTCCTCAGGGTTCTGGATGGTACATATGTTGAACTCCCTACTTGCTTCATTTACTCCCAAAGTTTTATTTTTTACCTTCTCCATTGCTTTTTTCAGGTCTTTTTCGGACCATGATGCCCGCAGTGTCGTCCTTGTGTAATTTCGTGGCATTTCTGTAAACAATTAAGAAACATAGGGACGGGCTACAGTCCGCTTGGGCGAACTGTTGGATACCCTATTCTTATTCCTATCCCTCATAAGTGGGCGTGACAAAAGTCTAAGTATGGTTAAATTGTTAAGAACGCTCTACATATTTTGTTATATAACATTTAAAGGATTTTATCAAAAAAAACGCTCCCTAGCTCAAACTTGGGTGTTTCAATAAAATTGTTTTATTTAATTGTGGGCGTGTCAGTAGGCGGATTTTAAAAAAAATTAACACATGAGCATAAAGGGCCCCTAGAGAGTATATATTATAAATTTCAGCTCCCTAGCTCAAACTTTGGATTTTCAAAAAAATTGTTTTATTTATTTGTGGGCGTGTCAGTGGGCGGATTTTGAAAATATTTATACATGAGCTTAAAGGGCCCCTAGAGAGTATATATTATAAATTTCAGCTCCCTAGCTCAAACTTTGGATTTTCAAAAAAAAAAATTTATTTATTTGTGGGCGTGTCAGTGGGCGGATTTTGAAAATATTTATACATGAGCTTAAAGGGCCCCTAGAGAGTATATATTATAAATTTCAGCTCCCTAGCTCAAACTTTGGATTTTCAAAAAAATTGTTTTATTTTTTTGTGGGCGTGGCAGTGGGCGGATTTTGAAAATTTTATATCCCGAGCAGTTTTAGGAGTCATAGATCATATATAAAAAATTTCAGCTTCCTAGCTCAAAATTCGATTTTTTCCAAAATTTTGTTTTTTTTGAGTTTGTGGGCGTGTCTGTGGGCGGATTTCAAAAATTCGTAAACTTGATTATTTCGGGACCCTAGAGAGTATATGGTTAAAATTTCAGCTCTCTAGGTCCAGTTTAAAGGCCTAATTTTTGCCGACGGACGGACGGACGGACGGACGGACGGACGGACGGACGGACGGACGGACGGACATGGCTAGATCGACATTACTATCGATGCTGATCATAAATATAGTAACTTTTAGGGGTCTACGGGCAATATTAAGGTATGTTACAAACTATGCGTCAAAATTAATATACCCCTAGAATAGGGTATAAAAACAACGCTCTGATGAGTGTTATATTTCAATACATTACTGGGGCGTATTACACTTACTTTGTTGGGGCGTTTTGTAATTTCTGAGTGCAAAACGCCCCAGCAAAAATAAAGCAACCCATCCTGATTTAAAAAATAAACAAAAACGAACTAAAAAGCCAATTTTATGTACTTTATAAATATACTAGCTGACCCGGCAAACGTTGTTTTGCCATATAAATTATTTCTAGTGAATATTTTCGTAGGGAAATGAAAAATAACTAACTTATTGTAAGTGTGTGGGTATGTGGTCTATGACTGAAAGAGGAATTGAGCGCTGTGAACGTTTTGTCCCTTTCAGAACATTAGCGGATATTGGAGAGCGTTATATTAACGGTGTGTATCAGCAATGAACTCAAGATTATTCATGCTGATTTTGACATTCGAATTCGAACGATAGTTTGTCGAATTAGAAGAATTTGTATTTTGAGATTCGATCGAATAGAAAATTTATTTAAGGAAAACCGGTATAATTCGAACGAAAATAGGCATTCGAACGACTTGACTATTCAATATTCATTGGAATCTCAAAATAAGCATGATTATTTCTTCTTCAAATCACGATTTGTCGCGTCGCTGTACAGTCGCCAACCATGATTCCAGCAAAGTCGTCAATAACAGGTGCATGAAATCCACGCATGTGCTCTCCAGCTGGTGTTTTATCAGGATTGACGACAATAGCGTGATTGTCAGTTTGTAATTTGTGCATGTGTGATTTGAATAATTTGAACAATTCATTGTGCTCATTCAATAGAGTACCTCACGACAACGTCTGTGGCAAATGAACACAAAAAAAAACAACAGCTGAATAAAATGAAGGAAAACAATGGCGAATTCGCATCCAATTTTAACAAAAAAAGTTTCGGAACTAAGAAGGAGTATCCAAACCACGTTTTGGAATACTAAAAATCTAACAATATATTAAGATTCTGTACGAAAAATAAAAGTGAAACCATGACAATCGCGTTGTGGCAAAAAAATATTTTTGTTTGGAAGCAAATAAGTTGAAAAGTTTTATAAACAAACATTTTAGATATCTAAATACAATTGAACAGGGTTTTCGGTCAACATATTAACTGTTTTTATACCCTATTCTAAGGGTATAGTAATTTTGAAGCGAAGTTTGGTATTGCCCGTAGACCCCTAAAAGTTACTATATTTATCGATAGCAATGTCGATCTAGCCATGTCCGTTCGTCTGTCGGCAAAAATTGAGCCTTTAACCATATATACTCTCCAGGTCCCCGAAATAATCAAGTTTAAGAATTTTTGAAAACCGCCCACAGACACGCTAAAAACTCAAACTAAAAAAAAAAAAAAAAAAAAAAAAAAACAAATTTATCGACAAAATCGAATTTTTAGCTAGAAAGCTGACATTTTTTATGATCTTTGACTCATAAAACTGCTCGGGAGATAAAATTTCTAAAATCAGCCGACTGACACGCCCACAATTAAATAAAACAATTTTATTGGAAAGTCAAACTTTGAGCTAGGAAACTGAAATTTATGATATAGACTCTTTAGGTGTCTGATGGCAATAAGAATAGGATAGAGGATAGTTTATTGTTTGTTTTGCTTTAACATATGTACTTTCTCACGTTTTTTCTCTATAATTTGTTACTTTTTATCCTTCAATAGCTTCTGTTTGCACTTTCATATTCAGTTCATTAACAATCACAATGATTATTCCATACGACTTGTGCAAATTTCTGCAATTTTATCATTCAATTTGTTTCTGTTTTTTAAGACAGGGATTCCGCACTTCAGAAAGAGATAGCTCGGTGAAAATGTCTATAGAGCATCCAGCTCGCCGACGATGCGTCTGGCATATGGTGAATTGAGGTTATTGTAGCCGCAACGTCCATCCACGCGATTGGCGAGTGCGTTTTCGGAGTCCCCATAAAGCCCATAAAGTAAATTTGTAAAAACTTATGTGGTTAATTCGGCATTGGCAGCAATGAGCCCACTTTGTGATTAACTTGGCCTTTGATTTTGAATTTTGAAAGGAATTGTTGACCATTTGCAGCATTATTTTTAACTATTTCTGTTGCTCCGAACGATGTCATTTGGAAACATGAATTAAAGATTGACTTCAGGAACAGGTTAGAATCTGGATCCGTACCGATAAGTAAGCCGTTAAATACAATTGTCTTTGTTGATTTCGTTCTGCTCGTGCCTCTTGTATTTGTGATTCACGAAATTATGCCATGCTCATACACACATCTGCATTATCTCGTTGGACTCGTTCGTCTGATCTTTGGGCTCTTCTATTTCGCATGTCTGTCGTTCTATTCGTTCGACCGTCCAAATTGTTCGCTTTGCGTCTTGCTGGCGTTGTTTACTACACACATAAATAGATTAAATTGAAGTACTTAATGATGGAAAACAGTATACTGACAATGTATTCGTTCTTTTATTATTTTACCTTCCTTTCACAATCATAAAACACGTATATATTTCTCTTTTATTTTAAATTGTTCCCCTTAAGATTTTGCACGCACTGAATAATAAACAAACTAATAAATGATAAATCAGTTATCGATCACAGAGAGTTAAAGATTATTACAGTACTAATATTGCTATTAAACATAGGGACGGGCTACGGTCCGCTTGGGCGAACTGTTGGATACCCTATTCTTATTCCTATCCCTCATAAGTGGGCGTGACAAAAGTCTAAGTATGGTTGAATTGTTAAGAACGCTCTACATATTTTGTTATATAACATTTAAAGGATTTTATCAAAAAAAACGAAGCTTCTGTAAAAAAAACGCTCCCTAGCTCAAACTTTGGTTTTTCAATAAAATTATTTTATTTATTTGTGGGCGTGTCAGTAAGCGGATTTAAAAAAAATTAACACATGATCATAAAGGGCCCCCAGAGAGTATATTATTATTAATTTCAGCTTCCTAGCTCAAACTTTGGATTTTCAAAAAAAGTTTTTTTTGTAAATTGTGGGCGTGTCAGTAGGCGGATTTTGAAAATATTTAAACATGAGCATAAAGAGCCCCCTAGAGAGTATATATTATAAAGCTGCCTAGCTCAAACTTTGGATATTCAAAAAAAGTTATTTTTGTAAATTGTGGGCGTGTCAGTAGGCGGATTTTGAAAATATTTCCACATGAGCATAAACGGCCCCCTGGAGAGTATATATTCATAATTTCCAAGTTACCTGAATGTCACACCGCAATATTTGCAGATGATACTGCGATATTTTCTTCTCATGAGTTCGCTCTCAATATTGAGAGGAATCTTACAAATGCGATGAAAATATTGGAAAAATATTACAGCAAATGGAAAATTAAACTAAATGAGGAAAAAATGAAAGCCCACTTTTTCACACGAAAAAGAAAACCCTGTTTTCTTCCCAATAGTCAGTTGCAGACAAATAGATCATTTATTAATTGAAAGCCCTCTGTTCGTTATTTGGGAATATATCTAGATACAAAACTTACATTTAACGAACATATCAATAAGACACTTAAAAAGATAGGTATTGCAATCAAAATATTATACCCTTTTATAAACAGGAAATCATTACTTTCAGACAATAACAAAATGATCATCCATAAAGTAATTTTTCAGGTTATTCTGCTTTATGGTTGCCAAGTATGGGGTAACTGTTCAAAATGTCATATTAAAAAATTACAAGTCTCACAAAACAAACTGTTAAAAATGATGCTTAATTTACCATGGCATCATTCAACCTTAGATGTTCACTGTAAGGCAAATGTTGAATTGATTTCAAATAGGATACAAAATCTCCGATTAAAATTTATAGAACGCTGTAGTTTCGCTGAAAATCCCCTCATCACATGCTTAAATTCTGTATAACTAAAAGCTAAACTTTTTCCTTTTTTTTTATTTATTTATTTATTTATTGTTTTGTTATATGTTACATACACAATTGTTTTTTGTTAAGTTATGCATGTACCTACCTCGTTTTGTTATTTATAGACTATTTCGACTTATTTATTTACTATTATTTATTCATAAATTATCACATCTATTCATTTTATTTATTTGTTTATTTATTTGTTTCAAATTTGTTATTATCTAGTCAATTTTTTTTTTGTGTAATTATTTATTTATTGTTATTAATAATGAGTTTATTTATTTCCTTTTTTTGTATAATCTAGTCAATCTTTAATAATTTAATTATTGTTATTATTGACCTACTTATTTACTTATATATTTATTTATTTATATTAATATTTATTTACTTATTTATTAATATATTTATATATTTATTTATTTATTTATTTATTTATTTTTTTTACACTGGAGGTTTTTCTCGTATTTTCCCCCAAATTATAAAATTATAAAATTAAACAAAAAAACAAAAATTATAGTCACTAGTGAAAAACTTATTATACAAATTACACAATGTTTTAGAAGAAAGATATAAGCTATCACATCTCTAAATTGTAAAATGTGCGGTAACAATACTTATGTAAACACTATTATAAATACGAAATAAAATAAAATATCTATCTATCTATTAATAATTTCAGCTCCCTAGCTCAAACTTTGGATTTTCAAAAACAGTTTTTTTTGTAAATTGTGGGCGTGTCAGTAGACGGATTTTGAAAATATTTACACATGAGCATAAAGGGCCCCCTAGAGAGTATCCCTCATAAGTGGGCGTGACAAAAGTCTAAGTATGGTTGAATTGTTAAGAACGCTCTACATATTTTGTTATATAACATTTAAAGTATTTTATCAAAAAAAAAACGAAGCTTTTGTAAAAAAACCCTCCCTAACTCAAATTTTGGTTTTTCAATAAAATTGTTTTATTTATTTGTGGGCGTGTCAGTGGGCGGATTTTAAAAATTTTATATCCCGAGCAGTTTTAGGAGTCATAGATCATATATAAAAAATTTCAGCTTCCTAGCTCAAATTTCGATTTTTTCCAAAATTTTGTTTTTTTGAGTTTGTGGGCGTGTCTGTGGGCGGATTTCAAAAATTCGTAAACTTGATTATTTCGGGACCCTAGAGAGTATATGGTTAAAATTTCAGCTCTGTTTAAAGGCCTAATTTTTGCCGACAGACGGACGGACGGACGGACGGACATGGCTAGATCGACATTACTATCAATGCTGATCATAAATATAGTAACTTTTAGGGGTCTGCGGGCAATATTAAGGTATGTTACAAACTATGCGTCAAAATTAATGTACCTTTAGAATAGGGTATACAAATTTCAGCTTTCTAGCTCAAAATTAGTTTTTTTCCAAAATTTTGTTTTTTTTTTGTTTGAGTTTGTGGGCGTGTCTGTGGGCGGATTTCAAAAATTCGTAAACTTGATTATTTCGGGACCCTAGAGAGTATATGGTTAAAACTTCAGCTCTGTTTAAAGGCCTAATTTTTGCCGACAGACGGACGGACGGCCGGACGGACATGGCTAGATCGACATTACTATCAATGCTGATCATAAATATAGTAACTTTTAGGGGTCTGCGGGCAATATTAAGGTATGTTACAAACTATGCGTCAAAATTAATGTACCTTTAGAATAGGGTATACAAATTTCAGCTTTCTAGCTCAAAATTCGTTTTTTTCCAAAATTTTGTTTTTTTTTTGTTTGAGTTTGTGGGCGTGTCTGTGGGCGGATTTCAAAAATTCGTAAACTTGATTATTTCGGGACCCTAGAGAGTATATGGTTAAAATTTCAGCTTTGTTTAAAGGCCTAATTTTTGCCGACAGACGGACGGACGGATGGACGGACATGGCTAGATCGACATTACTATCAATGCTGATCATAAATATAGTAACTTTTAGGGGTCTGCGGGCAATATTAAGGTATGTTACAAACTATGCGTCAAAATTAATATACCTACACAATGGGGGTTGGTGGTAGAAGTTTGAAAATTAAGGGTTATATGTATTTTTGAATGGTAAATCATAAAAATATAAAAAAATAAATTTTTGTCAAAAAAAAAAATATTTGTGGTACACCACCATTATCACTTAGTGGTACAAAAATTAGTTATAAACCTATTCTCATACCTACGGGATATATGTACATATAAAATTTCATCAAAATCGGTCAAGCCGTTTTGGAGGAGTATAAACACTAAAACTGTGACACTCAAATTTTATATATTAGATATTTCATTTTAACAAAATCGGCATAGTTTCTGAAAAAATTAAATTATTACTGTACTGTGTGTAGCAATATGTTTTGGCGCCAACATTATTTTTTTTAGTTTTTTTCTCAACAGAGTACACAGAACACTACCACTCAATAACACAATTGGCCAACGACTGAAACTAGTTTGAACAGGTTTGGTTATGACTGCATAACAACACCTTTGTGCGTGCTAGACTACCGGGGTGTTTTGTAAACTGGGGCGTTTTGTATAGTTTTACCCTAGGTATCCCATTTAAACTCCAATGCCGCAGTTGCGGAAATGCAAATGAAAGAAACTCCACAGGTTGGATATAGCTGTACAACAAATCCTCAACAATCAGTACACATAGGTCACACAAAAGGCACAACATAGTGCTACTTGGGTTCAGGCCGAACCGCCACCTCTACCTACCTACCTACCTACCTACAGGGGGTAAAAACTACTTTCTCTCAGTGGAATAAAACCTCAAGGTAAATTGGTCAGCTTAAATTTTAACGCCTATTTCGCGTAAGTTTTGTGATAAGAAGATTTCTTGAAAACTTCTGGTATCTTGTTAAGCCCACCTTAGAGTGTCTTTAAACATCATAATAGCATTTAGCGCAATACTTGAATTTTCACACTTAAATTGTTTTCATCTTCGGATATTTCCTCTTATTCAATCGTGTCCATATTACAATCAGTAACTTCGTTAGCGGTGTGAACTTATATGAAAAACCCTTTTTCTAGCCAAACTAGGGCACTTACAGTCGTCGCAATTTTGTTTAATAAGTTGACAGTTTTCGTTATTACTTCTTTGGCTTTTCTTTATTGACTAACGAAACATTAAAGGAAAATATTTGAATAGTATTGTAAAATCATGGGCGGAAAACGAGTAGTAGTGCAAATATTTTACCTAGTGCGTAAATCTCGTCTGTATTTTGAAAAAAATGGCACGTCAAATCTCAGTGCCGCTTCAAATCCTTTTCAAGAGCTCGTTGGTTGGTTGGTTGGTTGGTTGGAACCGGCCCTCGATGAGGATACACTTAGACCAGAGGTAGGTCTTACTCAGGGAACCATTTGCTCTTCTGAATGAAGGAGCTAATCTTTGCAGTGCAGACGTTGTTGAGATCGTTTAGATTATTGAAAAGGCATTCACCCAGTGTAACCTTCCTAATGCTGGCAAGTGCAGGATACGTGCAAAGGAAGTGATTGATAGTCTCCTCTTCTTCCTCGTCCCTACAGCTTCTGCAGAAGTCATTATAGGGAATGCCCAGCCTTTAAGCATGTCTTCCTATAGCGCAGTGGCCGGTAAGCAGAGCTCGTTAGAACTTGGAAAAGTTCTTTTATAACGCCGACTCATAAATCTAGTCCCAAACAAGACATTACTATCTTCTTATATGCAAAATACCTACTATCCCGAAACTCTTCGAAAAACTGATTTGTAATAAACTTACAGTTGTGTTTAAAAATAGGATTTCCGTTTATCAGCATTTTTTCATTGGAAGATCCACCGGGAAAAATCTAGGTTAGGTTAGGTTAAAACAGGGGTACACAGTTCGCATACAGCACTAGGCACCAGAAGGGCCCATAGCGATCCCTAGGGAACCAATTGAAACCAAAACTTCCAAAGGAGAAAAACTTAAAACACTTTTCCTAAACACACCCTATCTTCCTGCAGAATTTTACCAGCTTCCTGTGGTCTGTGCCGCTCAGCTCCTAGAAAACTCCTACGATTCCGTGCTATACTCACGTTATGTCTTCCTCGGCTTGTAGATCAAGAGCTGCATGTATCCACATTTACCAGTCTAAGCCGCCTAGCATGCTTTCTTAGGAGACAGTGCCCCGACATAATTCCAACTACTGTTCTAAGCTGTGCCCTGCTCAATTTGAGAATTTTCTTATATCTTTCCTTGTCCAAATGAGGCCGAAGTGCTCTAGACACCCTATGCCCCTCTAAATTTTGCCATCTAAGGCCAGGCATTTTTAAGATTTTCTCATTGATTATTCACTTGATAACGCCAAGGGGTGGTTTAATGTTCACACCTCCACTATTCTCCAGTTCCCCTTCCTTTCTCGCTGGCTAATCGGCTTGCTCATTCACCTCTATACCGCTATGTCCTGGTACCCAGGACAGTCTTACTCGATTCCGTCTGCATACTGCTTTTAGAATTGAGCGACAGTTTCGGACTGTCTCAGAATTAATGTTAACAGATTCTGGTGCCTTAAGTGTCGCCTTACTGTCGATGTATGTAGATGGCGATATCCCCTCCCGACATTGACTTCCGATTGGAAGACACTGCTTGTCCGGGAGTCGTATAGACTCTCTCAGGTCTGCGTCAACAGAAAATATGCCAGAACCCGTTCCCTCCCCTGTCTTAGAGCCATTAGTGTAGATAGCAACCTCATTTGCTGCTGTGACTGCATCTCTTTGCCACTCTTCCCTTCCCGGATACGACACCTCATAAGGGATGTCAAAGTCGACAAAGGGGGACATTTCATTTGTACATAATTCAATTCAATTGTTCATATGTGAGGCACAAAGCGCTATTGCCAGCAACCTCGAAACCTAAAAAAAAATTATTTTTTTCCAAAACGTCTTTAGAAACCGCGCAGTATTTCTCTGTTCAAGGTTTTTTAGCGAAGAGGTCCTTCGAAAAGTATTTTCCCAAAATAAGCAAGCATTTTTCACTATGGGAGGGGGGGTCTATCTCGCCCCATTTGGGCGGGAGGGGCGATTTTCTAAAAAAAAAAACACTTCAAATGGAAAAAAAATATTCAAAAATAGCGGTAGTGCACATTTTTTTAAAGATAAATGTCGGTTCTATCATCTTGTTTTTAAATCAAAGTTAAAAAAACCTATTTCAAACTCGAAGTTTTTTTAAGTCCAGATTCCTTAAATGCAAAAGAAACTGCATACACCCAACCTCGCACCTACCCCAAATCCTACAGTGAGCCCAAGCAGGGGATTGCAGGGGGGCAGCGTGCCCCCCATGGATAACCTCACTGTTTATACGCCGTACCGTAATGCTTGCATTCTAGGTAACGCCAAAAAACTTACTGTTCTCTACTTATTAGAAGGATATCATTATTTATTCATTGACATCAAGGAAAAAAAAGTAATTTTCAATTTTCTCGAAAACTAGTAGAGCTTAACCAAACCATCTAGTTTTCAGTATTCCATTAAAAACTAATAACAGGAAAAAATAGTAAAAAAAATTTAGTATGTAGTCTCCCATTTTAAATAAAGATAACAAACTTTTTTTTTTTTAATTTTTTTTTTCTGAAATTTTGTGTTTGAAATTATTTTTTTCAAAAACTTTTAATGGAAATCACTTGATTTGAAAACAGTATCATAGAACCGACTTTTAGCTTTAAGTACTACCGTTATTTTTAAATATATTTTTTTTCCATTTGAAGTGTTTTTTTTTAGAAAATCGTCCCTCCCGATCATATGGGGCGAGATGGACCCCCCCCCCCCTCTCCCATAGTAAAAAATGCTTGTATCTAATTGTTTTACAAAAACCGTTATATTATCTTGTCGCGTGAGTTATCGTACCATTTCTGTGATCAAGATTATTTTTTTAATTCGAATATAAACTTATACTGTATCTTACTGTGTAAGCAATTCATGAAATAAAATAAATAAAATAAATAAAAATTAATAATGTTATAAAACGACGAAAATCGCAAATTCCCATACAAATTCCCATCTGTTGGCAGTAAAATTGAATACGATAAAATTGCAAAGACTACTGAATAATGATAACGGCCCATACAGGGAAGCTTCTCATGAAACGCTTGGATGTTTGTCAGACGTTCGCAAAAGGTGGGGCAGTGGAAAAAAACGTTAAGCTGTTACTTGGCCCCGGCGGTATTTGAACCTCCTGAGACCTTTAGATTAGTAGTCCAACACACTAGCCTCTGAGCCACTGCGCCGACTAAAGTTAGTACTGGGTTTAAAAAAACACCCCTTACATAAACTGAACGCAGTGGCGAAGTATCAACTTTATAGCGCAATGGATTGGAAGAGGCCATACAGCTGTCCTTTTCTACCTTACCCTGTAAAGTATGGGAAAAATCGCAAAGGATGTGTAAGCAAGGCAACAACTGCTCAAGAACGGCGAGCAATACTTAGAACTGCTTCCAATTCAAGGTTGTTTAGCGGAAAAATCAATGCTAAAACTGGGGTTAAGCCCAGTATATACCTGTTTAACGCGTGATACAGAAAGCCACCCATATTTAGCGCAAAAAATTATTTAGACGGACCTGAGGTATATAATTATTATTTTCATGATTTGAGAAAAGATGAAATAATCTTGGATAGGAGACACTGCAAGCGAGGAGGGTTAATGGTATGAGAAGCAATTAGCCTTCACGGCACAGTAGAACTGCATTTTCGAAGCTCAAGAATGACGGCGTATACCTACAAATCTATACTGGATAGAACTTTTCCTCATTTTTCAGAATCGTCTGGTGGACCGCAAATACAACAAATGCTCGGACTGAATTACTGCATCAGTTGGATAGCAATGCGTCACGGAATTATGTGAATTCGTAATGCAAAACTCACATAATTAAGTGACGTATTGCTTGATTACTGATGCGGTAACTTGGCACCTGGATTCTTCCCGAAAGTTTTGGCCTATGGCCACCACATTCGCCTGACCTGAACCTCATGGAAAACGCGTGGGGATGGCTTTCACGGAAACTCTACCAAGGAGGAAGGCAACGTAATAATACGGACGAGAAAATTGAAACCATGAAACGAGCCTGGTCTGAAAATTCCCCAAATTATTTAGATACACTTTATGAATCTCTACATAACAGGCTACTTGAAGTTATTCAATAATCCGGAGGAAGTACCCATTACTAATAACTAACTGTAAAAGTCCAAATGTATAGAAAAAAAAAAAAAAAATTAAATCAAACCTTCAGTGTTTTATTACTTTTGAAATGTCTAACAGGTCGATTTTGTATGTGTCCTTTATCAACTGATACAAACAAAAAGAGGAACATTTTAGGACATTAGGTATGAGAAAAAAATTCATAAAATTCTAAATATTCAACCTAACCGTTTCATTTTACAACATGATGGGTATTATATCCTTCTTACCTTTCGCAAAAGTCGCGCGCAGTGGCTTGGTGGTTAGTGGGTTGGACCACTAATCTAAAAATCCCCGGTTCCATACGCGACGGGGTCAAGTAACGTCTAGAGTTTTTTTTCCACTGCCCCACCTCTTGTGAATGTCTGACAAACATCCAAGAGCATCAATTGTCATGAGAAGCGTATCAAATCTGCCATTCCGATTCAGCTTAAAATTAAAGGTCCCTTCCACTTCGCACAAGAAAGTGGTTGGAGAAGCTAAACCCTGTTTGGGCCGTAAATGCCTAATATTTATTTTTAGTTTACCTTCCGCAAAAGGGGTTTTCTAGATCAGTGAATGGTTTTAAAAATATCGTAACATTTTCAAAAAAAAGTCCTTAATCAAGTGGTACGCAGTTCATATATTACCTCGGTGAAGCTAACGACATAGTAGATATCGCACCGATTCGGACAATGGAGGGACTTCGAACTCACCCCATTGAATTGATTTAAAAAATGTCAACCCCATGTTAAGTCGCAAAAAAATTTGAATATTAGTAGGTACAAGTGATAACTGATGTAATAGATTAGCGATATCACAAGCTCGACTTATACAACAATTGGTTGTCATATACAATAATATTTATTCTCTGCGGAGATGTGTTAATATGCCATTAACATGTACATATTAAATGCATGCAGATACGAGTATGATGATCCATTTGCAATACATGCCTGTTCATTGAATTTCCTCTCGGATTACATCAAATATTTTGCCTCAAGATGTCCTCGCAACACAAACACCGAATGTGTGCAGGTATAAATTATTATAATTAACTCCCCATCGCTTGAATAACAGTTGTCTTCAGTTACTTATTTGAATCGGCTTATCAGCCAGCCAATGCTCATGTTTGCCAATAACCATTTCTGGTAACACATTCGGGAAATTGAATGATTTCCACATCCCTGGCATTAACGTGAATTTTATTTTGATCTCGTAAGTGGCAAATCCTCGTAAAAAAATAATTTCCAATTACTTGTACGAATGAACCGACTTCAACAAATAAAATTCACCAACATACATAATGTACGTCTTTCAATTTTTTTAATGCCTCCTCGAAAATAATTCAACGTATATTTTATTACAGTTTATCATTGAAGTTTCCAATCAAAGTTCATTAAATATTCATTGACAATTCGAAGCGGGAAATTCTCATAAGGACTTACCAGAAATAAAATTCCCAATGATGTTGCGAAATATATACCTCAGCAAATCAGTTGATAAAATTTGAAATTTAAATTGTGGAAAGAACAATCAATATAATGTCCTCGAATGTATATTGACTAACCTTGAAATTAATTTACAAGCTTCCTATTTCCATTGAGGGCACCAACGGATAAAAAATTCACAAAGCGAAGGATGTTATTTTACACATCGAGTGACACTGTAAACACGAAATTAATTTGGAAATTTATTTTTCTTTATTTTCCACCTTATTCACCACACTTCTGTGTTATCACTTGAGATAATAGATACGAGTACGAGATTCATGCGACACTTAAATAACCGCAAAATCTTGCAAGGAGCTTTCGATTAGAACAAACCACCCGCGTTCGGATTCACGTTGAGACTGAATTTGCCACACATCCCCCATAAGGTTGTGGCTTCACGAAAATCTATGTACCATTGGATGTTGGAAAACAACTGCCAGCAGCATCATACCGTTTTATACACAGACTCAACTGACAGCTTCAATCCAGGAATTAAGATTTATTTGGTTCGATGTTGCGATGGCTCCACTCCATTCATGGGTACATTGGGGAAAGAATTAACGCGGGAAACTGAATGCTGGAGCAGTACACTGGTCTGGTACTGGATTAATACGTTCCACACATACGATACACAATCGAGTATTATATAGTCGGCATGTACCCTGTATATAAACTTTGTGTAACTGTTGAAGTAGAGTTGCCTCATTAAAGAGTTGTTTAGTAGTTGAGTAGGCTAGGCACTATGAAAGATGCTGAAGTACAGTGAATTAGATAATTTTGATTGGGATGAACGATGGGTAGAGTAAGTTTTTAAAATGTTACCATATTTTTATACACGAAAAGTATCGCTATCAGAACAATGTATTTTTTTAAAAACTTTAAGCGCTAATTTCCTTGAAAACGCTTCAATACCAGAAGTTATAGAGCTATAGCGGCCATATTATTCTTTTACTATAATCCAGAATAAAATTTACGTCCGGGTTTGAGTTAGTTAAACGCGAAAATTCAAACCAAGTACATATTAGTCACTCGCTAAACCTGAAGTTAAACTCAGTTTATTTTAGACTAGTTGGGGTTTGATGCAATTTAATTTAAACTGTCCTCCCGGGAACAGTAAACTAGTTTAATCCGGGTCAAAACTGAATTCCATGATAGTGGTGTTTTTTCTGCAACTCAGTAATAACTTATTCGTCATTTTATTTGTAAATCAAAAACCAATCTCCACTCAGTTTATTAACTTCCCAGTGGAAGTTCTTGTAATGCTGACGATTTCGTGAATCGCTAATTTCGACATATCTCCACCATTCAAGGTCACCAGAATCCAAATCCAACGGTTTTATAGAGATGTCTGGCTGTGTGTATGTATCTACGTATGTGCGTATGTACCTATATGTACGTATGTGCGTTCGGAAGTATCTTTTCACGATTATCTCGAGAGCCAAAGTGGATATTGACATGGGACTACGGAACTCAGAACTGATTACGTTTTCAGCGAAATCGGTTCAGCCGTTTTTTGTTAGTAAATAAATAACTAAAATAATTTGCCTTTATTTGTAGGTAGGTACTATTTATTGAGCAAATCATTATTACATTATGCTCCGTTATTTCGCGTGTTCATAAAAATGGTTGCATTAATATATATTACACTACGCTGTTATTAACAGCATTTAATTTCCATGAACAATATTAAAGAGCATTTTTTAATATTAAATAATTCTTAACCATTTCTTATGGTTAACCATATTTCAAAATTTCCCACTAATCGCATACATCACATTGATCCCACTGGGAAGTTAGTCGTGTGGACCTTGCGGGTCGCACCTAGACCACTTTTTTTCAGTAAACCCAGAACTCAGTTTAGTTTGTTAATATTGAAAACCAGATGGCGCTGAAATCAGTTGAAGGATGGAGAAAATTTTCGATTTTGTACCGTGGGTACCTACCGATGGCAAATTTGAGAAGGTCGCAAACAAAACGTTTTTTTTTTTTTTTTTATATTCCCAGTTTTTTTATTTTACACCTGTCCAAGGACAATTAGTAATTGTTTTTACAGTGGATACAATGGGATGTAAATTCAGGCTTTAGACCATTGCCTAAAGTGCTTCGTTCTTACAGAGTAGTTATACAATACAATTTTTTTTTTTTTATGTATATAATATGTTAAATGACAAGTATGTTATATCCTAGCATATATGTATGCATCTGTTATACATATAGCAGATTTTGAATTTTTATTGAAGATCTACTGGTCTGCGTCTTTTTAATCGTCTTCTTGAGTTTACTTCGTTGTCCGGTAAATTACGTATGTCGTTGTTTTAATGGTTTGATATTGTAATTTGATGTTTTTTACTTTGTTTTTTGATTTCGTCTATAACACTCAATATCTTAAGGTCACGATGGATGTCTTCGTTAGGGATGTACCAGGGTGCATTGACAATCGTTCGAAGTATTTTTGATTGCAGTCGCTGTATAATGTCGATATTTGTTTTGGCAGCGGCTCCCCATATTTGAATGCCATAAGTCCATATCGGTTTTATCACAGTCTTGTATATTAATAGTTTGTTTTGCGTTGAAAGGTTCGATTGTTTTCCTAAGAGCCAAAAAAGTTGTCTAAACTTGGTTTTAATTTGGTTGCGTTTTTGAGTTATGTGCAGTTTCCATGTTAGCTTGCTGTCTATTGTCATGCCCAGGTATTTCGCTGAGTTGGCTGTAGTAATGTTCTTGTTATTTAAATAGATGGGTTGAGGGTTGAAGTTCCTTTTCGTGGTGTATATGACTTGGAGCGTTTTTTCCTCGTTAATTTGAATTCCCCATTCGTTGAACCAGTTTATTGTTTTGGTTAGGTGTTGTTGTACTTGATTTGTAGCAGTTTGTAGACAGCTGTGTGAAGATAGGACCACTGTATCGTCCGCAAATGTTGCTAGCACGGAGTCATGTGTTACTGGTTTAGGTATGTCCGATGTGTAAAGGAGGTAAAGAGTGGGACCTAATACAATCCCTTGTGGAACGCCTGCGTCGATTTCTCGTAGACCTGAGTATTCGTCGTTGTATTGTATGTAGAAATGCCGATCGCAAAGGTAGCTTTTAATGAGTTGGCAGTATTCAGGTAGTATTGTCCTAAGTTTACATAATAGTCCCTTGTGCCATACACTATCGAAAGCTTTAGCAACGTCAAGGTAAACTGCGACACAGAATTTTTGCTCGTCCAAGTCGTTTAGTATTTTGTTTGTCACTCGATGTACCTGTTGGATGGTGGAGTGCTTCTCTCGAAAGCCAAATTGATGATCCGGGATAAGGTGTTTTTGTTTTAGTGATATGTCAATACGGTCAGATAGCAGTTTCTCGAATATCTTGGAGATGATCGGCAGAAGACTAATTGGTCTATATGAAGAGGGTTTAGTTGCATCTTTTCCTGGTTTCGGGATAGCAATTATTTTGGAAACTTTCCATACTTTTGGGTAGTAGTTAAGTCTTAAGATTGAGTTGAATACATTCCTCAGATAAATTATGGCTTTGTCAGGTAATTGTTTTAAGATTTTCCCTGAGATTAAATCGTATCCTGGTGATTTGTTGCATTTTAGTCTGCTTAGTATGTAATGTTTTATTTCTTTCGTGTGTATTTTCTTTATTACTTTATGCATTTTTATGTTGTTGTCAGGGAGAGGTATATTTTGAGCATCGTAGGCATTAGTAAAAGTTGTTTTGAAATAGTCTGCTAATGTTTTTGCTTTGTCAGTAAACAAAACGTAGGAAATAAAAAAGTATCTTATTGAAAAACATGTTAACAACTAAAGACGGAGTATTAATCTAAGATATTACATTTATTTATTTGACATTAGGTTATTTTACCACGAAATCACTGAAACTCCAAAAAGGCCTCTAAATTCTAAAAAAAGGTATTTTTCCAAAATGTCCTTGGAAATGTTCAGAAGAAGCTTCTAGCCCTAGCAATCACCTTTATAACGGCTCTTCTTTCCGTGGATCAGGAAGCAGTAGTTCTCCATCCGCTGCGCTGTTAAATGGGATCAATTGCATCAATTACTTCATCCTGATCCTAACCCATGGTTCGGGAGTCGGGCGGGAGTCGCGACTACACTAGTCACTCGCAACATAGGTAATCGCAGGGCTCCTAGTAGCCCGAACGACGACCGTCAAAACACCCCTCCCCAACCCCTTTGTGGTAACCCAATGGACCGAAATTGCGGTCTAAGTGTGCCTAACCTCTACACCGTCGCTACCCTTGCAGCCACCTTACCTAACCTAACCTAAGGAAGATTATTTGATGGTGCGCGTTGTTCAGACACAGAGAAATGGTTTGTGCGGTTTGATTCTTTTTAAAATCTGGATAATTAATATGGTTTCAAAGTAAATTCGATCTAGCCATGATTGTCTATCCGTTTTCAATTTTAAGGCACTAAAATTCGAGCTAGAATGCTCAAATTTGAAATTTAGAATCTCTAGTGGCCAGAAACGCTCAAGTGCGAATTTATTTAAAATACGCCTGGTGACACGCCCACTATTAAAAAAAATCATTATATTGAAGAAATCATTGTAAATGAAAGACCTATTCTATTCTATTCTATTCTGAAGTCGTTTTGAACATCATTCATCCGTGCCCTAATTTAAGAGGCGTTTTTTTACAAAAACTTTTTTTTCTCAATAATCTTTTTAATGTTGTATAACAAAATATTAAGCAATTCACTCATAATTAGATTTTTGCCACCCACACTTCATAAAAGAAATTGTGGGCGTGTCAGTGGGCGGATTTAACAAATTCTTAAACTTGATTTTTTCGGGCGCCTCTAGAGTACATAAATGTTTTAAATTTCAGCTTTCTAGCTCTAGTTTTAGGGCCTAATTTTGACGACGGATGGACGGACGACATCTTTTTCGATACTCATTACAAATATAGTTACTTTAAGGGGTCCACTGGCAATGTTAAGGTATGTTACAAACCATGAGTCAAAAAGAAGAAAATAAACACAAAACATTAAATTCATAAATGCAATAACAAAATAAACGCAAAGCAAATAAGTATTAAATACAATTTTGTCCCATTTAAATCAATTTTAAGCAACACTGGCAACAAATACAACCAACAAGCACAAATAAAATGTCAAACACAATATCAAATGTCATTTATATGAAATTGGAATTTCGAAGCTTTCATATGTGTAAAAAACGGTTTAAAATGGATTTAAGAATATATATGGCACAAAATGGTATTGCTAAAGTAAGCAAGTAAACACAGTGTTTCGGGATTTCAATAACATCCTCAGCATGGATGTGTTTCTTGGACGTCACTAGTGATAGAAATGTTGCTCCTTATATATGCTCAAACCTCCTCAAGTTGCTTTCAAGAGCTTTTGCCTCGGGTGTAAAAATCTTTCTAGTTTCGAACAGATTCATTATCTAGTGAGACATTATCCAACGCATCAGATGGCTATCTCCACTCAATGAACAACGCATATAACCCTCAGAAATGTGTCTACTAGAATCAAAAAAAATGTATTCCACTTTTTCTAGTTTTGAGATATTCAAAAAAAAAAACGTTTTTAAAGACATGGCCTTAAAGGTTCTATAACTAAATTAGTTTTTATGTTTCTGCTTTGATCTTCAATCCTTAATGCATATCGTTTTTTCTTGGCAGCCAAAACGTATTCGAACTATTTAACAATGCATTTTGGAATGGTGCTGTTTTGAAAGTCAGGATCTGGAATAGATGCGTTTTTGAAAATTTCTCTTCGGAATAGATTGTTTTTGAAAATAAAACAGACATTATTTAGTTCAAGTGTTGTTTGTTATTTAGTCTATATTTTAAATAAATAAACAAACTAAATTAAATAAAAAATTAACAAGCTTATACAAAATTAAAGAAATTCATATATTTTTAAAAAAACCAATATTGTTAGAGAGTTAACATATCTATAAAACAGCTGTTTATATTAGTTCGGAAAAAAATTAAGAATAAGTGAGAATAGTATGAACAAAAGGCTTAATTTAAATTAAATAAAATAATAATGGATAAATCTGGTTCATGGGACTCACGAATAGGGTCGCTGTCGATGTTGTCTTGTTCCTCATGTTTTTCATTAACATCTAAAATATCCTTGTGCTTAAACTTAAGCTTAAGCCAAGGCAAGCATTTCCAATTACTTCCAAAATGTTTTTTTTAGTAAACGTCGTTCAGATTTGCATCCTTAAGCTTTACTCCTGCTGGCAGTCGTTTTGGAGACATTGAAAAAAAGTGTTTGCAATTCCTTGTGTTTGGTTTTGCTTCCCCAATATCCGACTTGTAAAAAGGTTCACCCCGAACGCCAATTACGTTCAATTTACCCATTTTTTAAATAAACCTTTTTGATGCGTTGAATATAAAATGCAATGAGAAGTACCTATAACGAAGCCAAAAAGATGCAAATATATTTGCCGACTATGGTAAGAAGGGTGGCGATGGTGTAGAGGTTAGTGTGTTGGCTTGTGACCCGTGCGGTGCAGGTTCAATCCCCATGGGAAACAACAACATACGCCACCCAATCAAATGCCTTTACACCAAAAAGAGGATTTCTGCCTGGTAGTACAATGGACCGTTACCGAGTCTGAGTGCTCTGGGATTTGGATTTCCTTTTTTAAAAAAATATAATAACAAAAAAAAAAAAAAATAGTACGCAGCTTGATCAGAAACTTTAGGGAGTGTCATATTTTTCTGACAAACGAAAGACATTGTCAACATACGAGGGCGGGTCAATAAGTCCGTGACTTTTGGAATAAAACACAGATTTTTTGATAAAAAAATAATTTTATTTTTCAACGTAGTCTCCCTTGAGCTCTATAAACTTTGTCCGACGCTTCTCCAATTTTTTTATCCCTTCCAAAAAAAAATGATTTGTCGAGGTCCTCAAAATAGGCCTTTATTTGCGAGATGACTTCATCATTGGAGTCAAATCTTTTTCCACCAAGCCATTTCTTCAGGTTTGGGAACAAGAAGTAGTCGCTTGGAGCCAAATCTGGAGAATAGGGTGGATGAGGGAGCAATTCATAGCCCAATTCATGGTTTTTTGGCATGGCAACTGCACATGTGTGCACCCTTGCATTGTCTTGGTGGAAAAGAACTTTTTTCTTGGCCAAATGAGGTCGGTTTTTTTTCAAATCGTCATTGAATCGGTCCAATAAGTTGGCATAATATTCCCCATTGATTGTTCTTCCCTTTTGAAGGTAGTCAATGTGGATTATCCCGCGTGCATCCCAAAAAACAGTCGCCATAACTTTATTGGCTGACAAACCCACCTTGGCCTTCTTTGGCGCCGATTCACCCTTAGAAACCCACTGTTTTGACTGTTGTTTGGTCTCTGGTGTGTTGTGATGGATCCATGTTTCGTCCACGGTTACAAAACGGCGCAAAAACTCCTCCATATTGCGATTAAACAACGCCAAACCTTCCTGTGAAGTTGTTACACGATCGCGTTTGTGGTCGACTGTGAGCAAACGCGGCACCCATCTTGCGGAAAGCTTTCTGATGCCCAAGTGATCATTCAAAATTGAAACCACTGAGCCATGCGAGATCCCTACGGCTTCCACAATCTCTCGCATTTTCAATCTTCGGTCGGCCAACACCATATCGTGAATTTTTTTCGATTGTTTCGGGTGTAGAGACCTCAACTGGGCGTCCAGGACGTTCGGCAGCTTCAGTGCTTGTACGGCCACAACGAAATTCAGTAAACCACTTTTTTACCATTGAAATCGATGGTGCAGAGTCCCCATAGTATTTTTCAAGCTTAGCCTTGGTCTCGGTAATGTTTTTTTTCGCAAGAAATAATGCTTAATAAGCACACGAAATTCACTTTTTTCCATTTTCTCCTCAAATTAGTGAGTAGTCTGATAAAAATAGCTGTCAAACACAAACTAACTGACGCAGCAAGTTTAAATTTTGACAGGAGCCAACTGACAGATGCCTGTTGACAGGAGCAGTGTTGCCGTTTCAGTAAAGAGGTCAGAAATTCAAAAAGTCACGAACTTATTGACCCGCCCTCGTATCATCACTTTCCTCCTTTAAGAGGTAAAAAAATACTTTTGCCAGTAACTTTTGGATTCAATGTTTCGTCAACAACTTAACTTTGTTTTCATCCTCTCGTTCAATTTTTAAAAGTTCCTTTAGCTGAAGACATGTCGAACAAATATCTGATGAAGGGGCTTTAATTCCAAGATTACAGCGTGTGTTGAAAACCATACGAAAATAACTCAATTTAACTTGGTTGAGTTGATGAATCTGATTTAAGGCTTCAAACAATTTAGTGATCGAAAGATCTTCAGGTAGGTAGTGTCGTTTTGCAGCCCTACTCTCTTCAAGTTTCGGTCAGTACGTTCAGGCTTTTCAATGTTGCAGTAACTTAAAATAAATGCATCTTGGGCACATTTTGATGGTATTGTATAGAAACCATTTGAAAAATATAATGCATCGGCTGTTTTCAATATTCTACATTTATTTGAATTATGAACCACCTCTATGGTTGCATGTGTTCTTTTGTACCTAGTTAAGTTTGCTATTGAAATATTAATATTTCTTTCGCGTGGATATGCAGCAAGAACAGGTGATTCGATTGATTCCATGTTTAAAAAATATTCAATTTGTGTGTATCACTAATATTAATAAGATCGAAATAAAATTTTTAAATTCTTGCATAATAGTTTGACAGTAATTGATTTTCACGCCAAATTTGGAATACATTCGTTTTGATTCACAGCCAACAAAAATATTTGAATTTACTGTGGAATAGAGCTACTTTCATTCAAAAAGGTCTGAGGAATACGTTAGCTTTGATTCAAATAGATTTAAGGAATACGTTAGTTTTGATTCAAACCCCAATATTCAAATCAAAATATGTCTGGAATTAGTACACTTTTGAAAGTTTCGAAGACAGTCAAAGACAGATTTTTAAAAAATGAGTTAAACTGCATCGCTAAGTCATTTTTTCGAAAAGTGGAATACGTTGTTTTTGATTCTATTAGACACAAGTATAATTACGTAGTTATAGAACGCGCCCCTGACTCAATTTTATATTCCTAAAGAACATTCCATTTTTTGCATATTCTTCCAGCATCTTTAGCATTTTTGTCATGACAAACGTAACGCTTCACTCATTACTACCTTGCATCGAATTGAGTGAAGTTTATTCAGCGCCAGTTATCTCACTTTTCCTAATCTAGTTCATGGCTCCAGTTGAAAACACATCTATCACAGGAACTCAGTGATTTTAAACAATTCATTGGTTGGAGTGTATAAAGTCCTAGAATTGTAGCTTTACTGAGAACAGAAACTCGAAATCTTTTGATGAATATGGCTGGTTGAAGAGTGTTAGAATTATAACTCCTGATAAATCATCAAGATGAATATGAGCAATTATGAAATAGTGTTCGCTTGCTCCACATATGCCCGAGAATTGATGGTTCAATGTCCGAAGTGGTTAACTTCGTTCCTGATTGTCGCAGGGGACCCAGGTTACTTTTTGGAAAGTCCATACCTCACAGAGGGTGTGATAGGGAGCAAAACCGTCTTCAACTTCTCTAGTTTGTAGTTTCGGCCCCAGCAGAAAGGTTATTTTTCTAATATCACGTTTATTTCATTTGTCATTAAACCGGGGTGAAAATGGATAAAAATCAAGCCAACCTTGTTCTTCTTCTTATGCCTTGAACGATCAAAAAGGGACAAATCAGGTGCTGAAACTGCTGTCAGTTTTACAAAATGCCAAAATATATCCTTTTGTTCACTGGAAACATTTGAAAAAGAAAATGTTAACATCTTTCCATTATACTAGGTTTAATATCTGATGGAAATGTGGCTCTTGAATATCACTGCAGCGCTTAATTTTAATATTCAGGTGAGGCTAGCGACATTAACATTAACATCTTGAAACTCTCCCGCAAGTGTGCATGTAAGTCCGTGAGCTCACACGATATCGCCGGTGTCGTAAAAGACCGATCAAACAAAAGTCAAAAGCATAGGGACGGGCCACAGTCCGCTTGGGCGAACTGTTGGATACCCTATTCTTATTCCTATCCCTCATAAGTGGGCGTGACAAAAGTCTAAGTATGGTTGAATTGTTAAGAACGCTCTACATATTTTGTTATATAACATTTAAAGGATTTTATCAAAAAAAACGCTCCCTAGCTCAAACTTTGAATTTTCAAAAAAAAAAAAAAAAAAAAATTGTGGGCGTGTCAGTGGGCGGATTTTAAAAATATTTACACATGAGCATAAAGGGCCCATAGAGAGTATATATTATAAATTTCAGCTCCCTAGCTCAAACTTTGGATTTTCAAAAATTAATATACCCTTAGAATATAAAAAATTGTTTTATTTATTTGTGGGCGTGTCAGTGGGCGGATTTTGAAAATTTTTTATCACGAGCAGTTTTAGGAGTCATAGATCATATATACAAAAATTTCAGCTTTCTAGCTCAAAATTCGATTTTTTCCAAAATTTGGTTTTTTTGAGTTTGTGGGCGTGTCTGTGGGCGGATTTCAAAAATTCGTAAACTTGATTATTTCGGGACCCTAGAGAGTATATGGTTAAAATTTCAGCTCTCTAGGTCCAGTTTAAAGGCCTAATTTTTGGCTACAGACGGACGGACGGACGGACGGACGGACGGACGGACATGGCTAGATCGACATTACTATCGATGCTGATATTAAGGTATGTTACAAACTATGCGAACTGTTGGATACCCTATTCATAAGGGTCATTTTTTCGAGTCATTTAAATGAAGCTGTGACGTCAGGAAAAAATGTCGTATTAGAGAGACATTTAAGCTACAATTCGTCATTATTCATTTGCGAAAAAATGGCGATCACACGGTAATGACTAGTATCGTCATTTTAGTCCCAAAATGAAATGACACACACTGCGAGTCATTTAAAATTTTCCGTTGGGATGTCATTAAATGAAGAGCGAAAAAATGACGATCACACGGTAATGACTTGCCTCATTAAAAAAATGGCATTGCTATTATTTCGATTTCGTGATGAGCAATGAGAAAATTATAGCTTCTGTCATTTAGTGTTTTTCTCTCATCTAAATAAAAAATGTCGAAAAGAACTTTTGCGAAGATGGTGGAAATTGCGGAGACGGCGTATCTGGCAGTGTGTGCTGGAAAGCAGTGAAGATGACCTTGATTACGAGCCAACGCGACGAAAGCGGAGTATTTGGCAAAAGAAGGGGTTGAGCCCTCGCGAGAAGAGTGGATTTTGTGCTGGATTACTGCTCGAATTGCGCGAAGAAGGACCTGAACTATTTCGCAATGTGTTTTGTATGTCAGCCAATCAATTCGATTAGTTGTTCAGGTTGGTGAAGCCTCAAATCGAAAAACAGAACACAAATATGCGAGAGAGCGTTTCAGTGCAAGCACGACTGGTAATAACGTTCAACACAATTATAGCGTGCGGTTTCTAATAACATTTTGGAAAAATATCCTTTTTCCAGGATTAAGGGACCTTTTTTGTTGTTGCAAGGACCTCTCAGAAAAATAATATATTTACATATGCATACATATATATAAAATAGGGTCTTGCAAGAATTCAATATTATAGAAGACTTAAAGCATTCAAGACTTAAAAGCAGTCAGCGCGTTTTCGTGTCCTTCGACAGCCAATCAACCTGGATGCCGAAAAAAACAAGGAAAGTGGTGCTGGCGTGCACGTCGCTCCATCATTTTTTAATCACCACTAATAAAGTAATGTAAATGTGGATATTTTACATCACCTGCATCGCTGCATCGATTGCACCTTGACCGGACTTTGTCTTGCGCAGTTTCGTCACAAACACCTTGAATTTGCTGCGCGTTTCCCATTAACATCCGTATCTTCTCGGACAGTCAAGCCGCGATAAAGTTCCTGAACTCATTCTCATCAAACTTCATAGTAGCCGTATACTGCCGTTCATATCTTGAGGAGATTGGCAGAGCAGTTCAATATTCACCTCTTCTGGGTGCCGGGATATAAAGACATCCCAGGGAATTGTAGGTCAGATGAACTCGCCAAAAAAGGAACCGTATTACCTCTTCTACCTGATAAAGGTTTTCTAGTTACATATACCTATCGCTACTTGTAAACTTAGGTTTAAACTATCCGCAAACAAGAGTACAAACCTTAGGTGAACAGATAGTAATACATGTCTAACGACAAAGCATATCTGGCCAAAGCTGGATCTGCGACTTCACATTGGCTCTGCTATAGGTATGTGGTATTACAGGGCACTCTTTAATATGCAAGCACGCATCAAGGCTTGGCGTCTATTCAAATGACTTCTGTAGAAACTGCAGGGACGAGGAGGAGGAGGAGACTACACTTCATCTCCTCTGTACATGTCCTGCACTCTCCCATAAAAGAAATCTCTATCTAGTGTGTTGGCTATCAGCTAACAGCCACTTTAACCTAACCTAACCAAACCTATCCCTATGTAGTCCTGTTTTCTGCGTTTTGCCTAATTTGCTCGACTTTATTGTACTTTCGGTATTCAAACTCAAACGATAGTTGACAGAATAAGTCCATTATTGTCGGCACTCGACGGCAACGGTTCGTATTGCATTTCACTCATAGTAACTCGTACCGAAATAGCAGCCAGCCACATGCAACAAACACCAAATGAAAGCACAGATATCATATTAAATGCTGTGTCATTTATCATTTGCGTAGAAAAATTACACGGCATGAATTTCGTGCCGTGTCATTTTTTGGAGGGTGTCATTTAAATGACGCAACAGCAAAAAAGTGTAGTCATTTGTCCTAGCCGTCATTAAAGAGCGGTCATATTTCTGAGTTATTTTAATGACACAAAATTCATGTCATTTTCTTATTCATTTTTCTAGTCATTTAAATGACGCCTAAAATGTCGTCCCAATAATGGCGATCACACGGATCTTGTTCATCCTCAAACGTCAACTGACGAAGCTACAGCACCTTGCGTGCTTATGCACTACAGGTGCGATGAGAGGAACTCCCACTGCTGCTATGGAAGTATTGCTCTGTTTACCTCCCTTGCACTTCCTTGCTGAGAGTGAGGCCAGAAAATCACTATACCGTATGTGTGTAGAAGTACTTGGACGGCAGGTCAATCTCGGCGATGGGGCCAGAGGTGCTAGGTACAGAGCTCTCAATGACAGCCTACCTGGCCATCGGGGAGGAGCACTTGACACTACATATGTGCACGAAGCAAGTCTTTGAGCGCCGTTTTCAGGTCATCCTTCCTGAACGGCAGGAATGGAACAGTGAGGGGTGGAATGACTTTAGGCCGGGTGATGTCATTGTTTATACGGATGGCTCACTCATCGACGGTATCTCCGGAGCCGGGGTCTACTCTAGAGACTGTCGGATAAATCTATCTGCAGCCTTGGGTAGACAAACAACTGTTTTTCAGGCAGAAATCTTTGCGATTGCTACTGCCGCCAATATCCTGCTAACGAGAAGGATTAAGGGTAAAACCTTATAAATCTGCTCAGATAGTCAAGCCGCTATCAAAGCCTGTTCGCCTGGCTCTCTCAACTCAAAATTAGTTGAGGAAGCCATGGTTAAGCTTAACCGTCTGGGAAAATGTAACTCGGTATCACTCGCCTGGGTTCCTGGGCACACAGGTATCCAGGGTAATGAAAGAGCGGATGCTCTGGCCAGGAAGGGCTCTTCAACAGCCTTCATTGGCCCACAACCATCCATAGGATGCTGCTCATCCGTCCACAAACGTGAAATGAATTCGGCTCTACGCCAACAACATTCCGAATACTGGCATGACCTGGTCTCATGCAGGTATTCGAAGAAGCTAGTGGACGGTTCAAAAATCAGCAGAGCTAAGTTTTTGCTTGGACTAAACAGGAAAGACTTGAGATCCTTGATTGGTCTCGTAACTGGTTTCAGTCCTCGTAACGAGCACCTTAAAACCATCCACATTAGGAGCTCGGGCCTATGTCAGTGCTGCCTAGAGGCGGATGAAACGGCATCTCACTTCATCTGTGAATGTCCTGCTTTCGCCAGAACCCGTCTCAACACTATAGGTAAACAATTCGTCAACGAAGATGAGATGGGGGACATTGAACTTGCTAATATTCTTCGCTTTGCCAAGGCTAATGGCAGGTTCTCCCTCACTGAATCTTACTAATCGCCAATAAGCAGCGAGCGGGCAGCTATGCTGAAGTATTACAATGGACCAATAGGTCTAAGTGCTTGTCATCTACTGATGACCCCACTGCACATACAATACAATACACTAAACGGAACGACATTAAAATTACGGCTTTGTGACGTGATTTTTATGTCAGAGCGTCATTTAAATGACTCGAAAAAATTACCGTGTAATCGGGCCTTTATTCCTATCCCTCATAAGTGGGCGTGACAAAAGTCTTAGTATGGTTGAATTGTTAAGAACGCTCTACATATTTTGTTATATAACATTTTAAGGACTTAATGGAATAAAACGAAGCTTTTGTGAAAAAAACTAGGGCCAGGGAGCTCAAACTTTGGTTTTTCAAAAAAATTGCTTTATTTAATTGTGGGCGTGTCAGTGGGCGGATTTTAGAAATATTATCTCTTGAGCAGTTTTAGTATTATAAAAATTTCGGGTTGGGGACACAATCCCGAAAACCGAAATCCCGAAAATCCAAAATCCTGAAAATCCAAAATGCCGAAAACCCAAAATGCAGAAAATCCCAAATCCCGAAAAAAGAATCCCGAAAAATTATATAAAATGAAAAATTTGCGCAAATTTTTTTATTTTATATACAACTAGCTGCACCCGCCCGGCTTTGCCCGTGCCCGATAGTTCTATTGGCCAATATGTTCGAGTAGACTTCCTTATTATTGCCTATAAAAACATAGGGACGGGCTACAGTCCGCTTAGGCGAACTGTCGGATACCCTATTCTTATTCCTATCCCTCATAAGTGGGCGTGACAAAAGTCTAAATATGGTTGAATTGTTAAGAACGCTCTACATATTTTGTTATATAACATTTAAAGGATTTTATAAAAAAAAAACGCTCCCTAGCTCAAACCTGGGTGTTTCAATAAAATTGTTTTATTTAATTGTGGGCGTGTCAGTAGGCGGATTTAAAAAAAAATAACACATGAGAATAAAGGGCCCATAGAGAGTATATATTATAAATTTCAGCTCCCTAGCTCAAACTTTGGATTTTTAAAAAAATTGTTTTATTTATTGGTGGGCGTGTCAGTGGGCGGATTTTGAAAATTTTTTATCCCGAGTAGTTTTAGGAGTCATAGATCATATATAAAAAATTTCAGCTTTCTAGCTCAAAATTAGATTTTTTCCAAAATTTTGTTTTTTTGAGTTTGTGGGCGTATCTGAGGGCGCATTTCAAAAATTCGTAAACTTGATTATTTCGGGACCCTAGAGAGTATATGGTTAAAATTTCAGCTCTCTAGGTCCAGTTGAAAGGCCTAATTTTTGCCGACAGACGGACGGACGGACATGGCTAGATCGACATTACTATCGATGCTGATCATAAATATAGTAACTTTTAGGGGTCTACGGGCAATATTAAGGTATGTTACAAACTATGCGTCAAAATTAATATACCCTTAGAATAGATTATAAAAAGAGGACCGATTTTGACCAAACTTCACAGAAACACTCTCAGGCCAATACCGAAGATTGCTTGATTTGAGCTAAACCGGTGAAAGGAACTGCACGTTTTTCACCGCATGGCTTAGGTCCCTCACACAACTTCGTTGTTCCGTTTAGGGTAGGTGCTTGTTGTCTGGCAGGCGCCTATGTCAGCTTACTTGTGCGAATCAAACAACAAAGCGAAAGTAAAAAACTTCGATAGAATCACTTTTCATTCACTTTCACACCGATTTTTATCAATGTGGAAAAGCAACTTTCCGATGTCCGATTCACAACATAAAAAAATGCAAAACAATTCAATAAGAGGTATTTGAATAAAACATTGAACACACGATATCTCAAGAAGGAAAGTGCGCACAAACACCACAATAGGCTTGAAACGTTCTTGTGGTCTCCCTTTTTCATATGCGCGATCGGATAACAAAATAGGTGACCTCTGTACGATGGTTTTTTATATGTGCGGTCTCTGTATCTGCATCGGAATTTACACGCATACGCACATATGCATGTGTACTCACTCAAATGCCCAAAATTCACACACCGATGTAGATGCAAACATCGCAAATACAAAAGATCCTTCGTACAGACGTCACCTTTTATGGAAAACAAATTTCATTGGAATCGGTTAACGCATTTGGCCAAACACCGGCAACAAACACAAATATGGATTGATTTTTATATATACATATAGATAATTTTTCGGGATTTCGTTTTCGGGATTCTTTATTTTATTTTGAATGTAAAATAGACAAGTGTTTGTCCATTCCATTTAGCGTAATAATGTTTTGCAATTTTTTGCGTTGTAATGTTTTGCAATTCGCAATTGCATTCAGTTGTGCTGATCTCATATAGCTGACCGACTAGATTTTTGTTAGCAGGTGAACATTCTAATATTTACGCGGAACGAAACGAGCGTTCTGAAATAAGTTTTCTCACAGGAATTGCGTACATTATGAACTTGTATTAGATATTGTTTCGTCATGGATCGTTTTGATTTTGTTAATAAGACTTGAACTATTTTTGTTTTGTTTTAATTATTTAAAGTTTTTTATTTTGTTTATTTCGTTAAATAAATGTTGCTACAATAAAACTTTTAGTTTCATTTTCGGGATTTTGGTCTTTCGGAATTTTGGATTTTCGGGATTGTGGCGATTTTTAGCTTTCGGGATTCTGTCCGACTCCCAAAAATTTCAGGTTTCTAGCTAAAAATTCGATTTTTTCGATAAATTTGTTTTTTTGAGTTTGTGGGCGCGTCTGTGGAAGGATTTCAAAAATTCTTAAACTTGATTATTTCAGGCTCCTAGAGAGTAATCTTTCAGCTGTTTCAACTTTTTGTATCGTTATATCTCAAAAACAGTGGCTCTTAGGAAAAAAAGGTTTAAGGCATTTTTTATAGATAATTATCTGATCTACAATTTTTGTATCGGCTAATTTTATGATAAAACTTACCATTTTGCTGAAAATCGCGAAAAACCCGTTTTTGTGACCTTTGACCCCGAGTACATTTTTTTGCAGGTGTCGGATCGAAGTGGGCTTTTTAGATTTCATTTATGATGGTGTTTTGAACAATCCTATACATTGTCCAAGAAAAATTGTCAGTACAGGGAAGTTGGGATGTTTGTCTCTCAGTCTGGTTGCAATGACTTACATAAATCGGTCCCTCTTCAAAGCTCTCACAGGGTTACCGTAGTGTGTATGATAATTCGCCATAACTCAGAGAGCAATTCTATTAGGGTTACCATCTTCCAATTAAATTATTTTTTTAAGGGTATCTCAAGTAGACCAACAAAATATATAAATTTCGTAACACAAAAAAAAAATCAAAACGAAACATATATCACTGTAATCTAATTTATTCATTATAAATATTGTAAAACATAAAAAACTAATTTCTAATATCACTACTCAACTAATCCGATGAGTAATTACTGCTACTGCTCTCGTTATTTAGGTCTATTATTAACCTTTCAACTGCTTCCTCGGCAAAAACGTCTATTTCCCACATATTTGGATCGACAACCTGTTCAAAGTGTTGGACACATCGATGCCTTTTTTTCTTGTCAAACCTTGTAAGTGCTGTCGTTAGTATGTCTCTTATTTCAGCCATTTTAAATGACTTGTTTTGGCTTGCTACAAACGCTTTCACTTGAGCCCAAACCAATTCTATTGGATTAAGGTCACAGTGATAAGGAGGCAAGCGAAGCGCTTTTTGTCCCGCATTTTGAGCCATTTCATCCACGACGTATGTTTCATATTTGGCTTTGTAACGTTTAACGATTTCAAGCAACTCTGCTTTAACGATATCATCCTCGAAACTTATCGCATTAGACCTCAACCACTTTTTTATTTCATCTTTTCTCATGGAAGTGGATGGTGCTTTATTTTGTTTTCTGGAATGATAGGAAGCATAAAAGTCCTCCATCGACGAAACCTGTAGAACTTCCTCGTTGAGCCAGGTCTCATCAGTAAAAGAAAAATGTTCTTTTCTTTTCTCTAATTTTTTTACTTCCCGTAAATATCTTCGTCTCCAAGAAATAATGTTACTTCTTTCCAACAAGAGATTCTTTCGCTGACGTTTGACGAATTTAAGTCCGAGATCTTTTTGTAATATTGTATGCAAAGTTGATCTGTTCATTTTTGTTATATTTGCATTTTTTGTACTTCAAATAAAATCTTGTCTAGCGTTGGAAGGTCATTATCCATACAAAACTGATCGACTATCCGCCTAATGGCACATTTGTCAAAATCATCGACCTTGCTCTTGATACCGGATTTATTTTTCTTCTTTGGTGGTGAATTGTGGCCTTTGATTGTTTTTTTCCTTAAAAGCCTGTACACAGTTCGTTCCGTAACAGAAAAAACATTAGCTGCATTTCCTACGGCTTCCGATTTACTTTTAAAAACGCCATAGAATTTTGAAGTTGCATCAACAATTTGTTGTTTCTTTTCTACACTTAGATCCTTTGAAAACTTTGTAGCCATATTTCTCTTTATTCATATAAACAATAAAGTAAACCAATTGCTTAGATGCACTATCAGCGATTTAGATAACAACCATTGTTTCCGCCTTATAAACACAATCAGGCGATTAGAATACAAAATTATATAACCAGGACGCAATGTCATATACCTAAACAGATGGTAAAAAAAACTGCACTTGTGCAGCTGCAAAATACAAATACAATCAAATTAAAACCGAATGGCAACACCCCACATAATAATTCGTTCTCAAAAGCGCCAAAACCGAAAGTTCTTTGACAAAATCCATAGAAAACCCTTAATGATATGCTTCATTGTACAGATGGTAATACTCTTCTGATGTGCTTCAGTCACACACACTGCTTATTTTGGTGGATGATAATAGCAAGCGAACACAAGACGATCATGCTCATTCCCAATCCCATTCGGGCTGTGTGGGAGACTGGTTGTGGTGGGTTGTATGGGAATTTTAGGAAAATTACAACAACAATTCCTTGGTATGACAGTGGTTTGGTTTTTATTTCAGTGGCAATTCTTGCGTTTGAGTGCCGTGAGATTATCTACAGGCACCACTGGTAGAAAAAACGCTCCTCCATAAGGCCTGTACTGACAATTTTTGTTGGATAGAGTGTACCAATTTTCAGCTGGGTGCGAATTTTTGTACCCTCGGTTGTCTAAATTTTTTATTTTTTTTTATTTATTTATTTATTTATTTTCTACAATATGTTTCATTAGAACAAAACAACTTCAGAATATAGCGGAAAATAATAGTAATCAATCCGTAACTTAAAAGTTAGTGTGGAATGACACAGCGAATTAATTAACAAATAGAAATACATATATCTGATGTGGGGGAAACATCGGTTTATACAGAATTATTGTTTTCGGACTCCATAAAAAATATTCATAAAAAAAAATCAGGAAAACAAGAGCAATTAAAAAATGATAATGAGAGATATGTACAAATCGAAATAAATTATTAAAAATTTTAATTTAAAAACTATAACATTAATCTTAAACATCAAATTGTGCTTATGATTTCGATAGCAATTCACTTTAAAGTAACGATTCAAGGACGTCATAATTGATAGTGAATAACCAGTCTTTAACCTTTTTTAAAAACGAGTTAAAATGTGTGGCTGTCCGAACAGAAAATGGTAACTTATTGAACATTAAAGGAGCTATGACAGTGTAGAAGTGCGAAAAATGGGTTTTGTAAGCGATTGGAACATTGACAAGATGCATGTTATTTATACGAAGACTATACAATTGTGTGCTTCTACTAGGAATATTACCGCTTTGCTTATAAAATTCTTTTAGTACTTTAAAAACGTAAAGGTGTCTCATTGGTAGAATACTTAGGTCTCTAAATAAGGGCCAGCTTTGAGTGAAACGATTTTTGTTACAAATAATCCTAACTAAATGTTTCTGAGCTATTAACAATGGCCTGAAAGAGCTTCTGTAAGAACCGCCCCAACTTGATATACCATACTGCAACTTGGAGTGAGCAAGACCGTAATAAATTGACTTTAGAACTTTTGTGGAACAATATTGTTGGATTAGATACATTTTGCGCGTTACTAGCAACATATACGATTTAGTTGTTTTAATATGATCTTTCCAATTTAAATGATGGTCAATTAATACACCAAGGTATTTATAATGATGTACTGATTCAATTTTAAAACAGTTTTTTGAACAGGGTAAACTATGAACAAAATTACATTTTCCACAACTATGAACAGGTAAACTGAATTTTTTACAATCATAAGCATGAAAGTATAAATTAAAATCATTTAAAACGTTATTAGATATTTTAAAGGACATAAGTTTTGTCTTCTCGCTAATAATTAGTTTATGATTCGTAAACCAAAGTCTTAAAGTTTCTAGGTCTTCCGAGATCTTTGCAATACATTCGTATCCTGTCTCAAACTGGTAAGTAAACGCTATGTCATCTGCAAATGCAGTTGCCACTCCATTTAGATTTAAGTCAAAGAGAGAGTTTATGTAAATTAAAAACAGCACAGGACCAAGAACTGAGCCCTGTGGTACACCATTTTTTAAAATACGAGAGTCACTAAAGCTCCCATTTACATTAACTTTTTGTTTTCTACCTTTTAGATAAGAAGTAAACCACTTGTCTATTACTCCTCTAAAACCAGCATTGTATAATTTTTTTAGAAGTAAGTCATGGTCAACCATGTCAAACGCCTTTGTCATATCAACAAAAAGAGCCATGGTAGATTTGTTGCAGTTAATGCTTTCATACAACTGGCTACACACTCTAAGGATTGCATCCTCGGTTGACATTCCTCTCCTGAATCCAAATTGATTACAACTAAAATAACTGTTTCTGTCTAAAAAGGATAATATGCGTGATTTTATAAGTTTTTCAAAAATTTTAGAAAACGTTGGTAGTAGGGAAATTGGTCTGTAGTTGGACATATTTTTTTTATTACCTTTTTTAAAAAGTGGTATAACTTCAGCGCCTTTTAGGTGTTGAGGGAAACTACTATTTTGAACACTATGATTAAACAAGTAACACAAAACGTCCATCACATAGAAGCACATTTTCTTCAACAATACACTCGATATACCATCACTTGTACAAGAATTTTTTTTTTTAACGACAATATTGCCTTATAAATTTCACATGCAGAAAATGGTTGGAAAACAAAACTGTTTGGTTGTGTATTTTCAGCGGTTCTTATAGAACAATTGCAGTCTATTTGAAGTTCAACAGATGGTTTTAATTTTTCTGAAATATCGGTAAAGTACTCATTCAGCTTATTTGATATGCTGACTGAATCAGTGTAACT
Source organism: Portevinia maculata (assembly GCA_949715645.1). Classification (NCBI taxonomy): domain Eukaryota; kingdom Metazoa; phylum Arthropoda; class Insecta; order Diptera; family Syrphidae; genus Portevinia; species Portevinia maculata. The sequence goes on from OX454527.1 coordinate 70,854,991, forward strand.
AATACCATCTATATCCAAGCTGTTTATACCTATTGGTTGTCTACTTTTTCCCAAAATGCTATCAACTACCTTCCATTCCTCTCTTACATTACCCCTAGCTCGTTCAAAAGAATCAGAATAAAATTTGTTACGCGTTACTTCAATATTCTTGTGCACGGATTTGCACAGATTATCATAATATATTTTAAGTTTAATGTTGTGTGGATGACTTTTGTATTTTTTCGTAAGTTTGTTTTTTCTTTTTATCAGCTGCAAGAGGCTGTATGTCATCCAAGGCTTCAAAAATTTATTTTTACTTAAGATCTGTGGGGACAAGGTTGACCGGACTATAAGCTTATTTAAGAAAATATTTCTCCATCAAAAGATAAACTGACTCACTGTTCATACTTTTCATCTAATGATGCGTTTCAATGGCAAACGAATGATAATCATAGCTGAGGTTTGAACTGCTTTTTCTATTGAGTTATATTCACACATATCCACTTCGTATCCACCCCTTTGGCTGAGAATAGATGTAAAAAAAAGAGAAACAAAACCACCAAACAAATGGAGGAATCACGGTCCTGCACAGACCGACAGGCGAGAACTTTAACATTTCAGAGATAAAATAGATGGCCGGACAGTTGAGTTTTGGCCTGGTTATGTTGGGTGTTGTGTTGTTGTCTTCTTGTTTTTTTTTTCGCTGTGTTGCGGATCGTTGGTTTATCGGATGAATGAGTAGATGGATGGATGTATTTCTGTCTGTTGGCTGTTTCGCTTGAGAAGTACGTTTAGTGAATTAACTCAAAAGAAAAAGATTTTCCATCTGCTGATGCAGAAAAAACGAAAACTCTTACTTATTTTACGGGCACCTGTTTTTATAGAAGTGTAGATAAGGACAACCCAAATAAGCCCACACATATTGGAATGGATGATATTTTTTGTTTGTGAAGCGAAGCAATGCACCAGAGAATCCGTTACCGAAAATGCGAAATCATTTCCCGAACAAAGTTTGTCTATGATTTCGGAGCAAATTGCTCCCACCGGAGGACTACCATCAGGCGAATAAGCCACCTCAACCAGTTTTCGAATGCTACCAAGTCACTGGCTCTAATTAAAATGTTAATCATCCCCAGCTACCATACACGTGTATGAGTACGTAGAAATGGTTAGTCCCAAAAGTGGTGTACTCACATTTAAATGAAAAATGCTGCAAGGTAAGGCAGGTTAACGGATTTAAGTAAACGCGTTGTTTTTATTTTTTCTTGAATGGTTTAAGTTCAATAACGTTAAATAAAATATAAAACAAATTTGCGAAAAGATACGTAAATAAAATGCAAAACTTTCAACTAGTCATTACATAAGATCTATGTCCGGTGTGGTGTATGGACTCTTTTAGGGGAATTTCACTATTTATTCATTCTTTTCTTTCTCCCATTTAGGGTTGAAATAGCACTCAGTGGGACGGATAAAACTTTGGTTTTCAAGGTTTGGATGGTTGAATTTAAATAAAGATTAATGTGGGAATGTTACCCACAATGCCTGGGAAAATAAGGGAGTAATAAAATGTAAATAAAAGTAAAGTGAATGTAAGTTCCGTGGTACGGAGGTTTGGTATATGCTGGGTAACCTTGAAATTTGGTGGCTAGCATTGTGCGAACATGGTATTGACTTTGAAGTTTTTTAACCGAACACACACAAACATAGACGTATTTCATTTAAGTTATTTATACCGTTAGAATGTTCCGTGGTACTCAGCTACATTTATACGAATGAGGTAATGAATATCGCAAAGGATGTAGGTAGGTATTTATCAACAGTTGATTTTAAACATTATCCTTTGGGGTTAATGTTTGTACTGTTGCGGTAGTTTGGAGTTTAATTTGAAAAATATTGTGAATTAAGGGAGCAGGAGAGCTTAGATAGGTTCATACATTTTTGGAGACATCATTTTTATTCAGAAGCCGGTGTTGTATCAACCTAAATAATTATGTTCATGAAACAACAAATTGGTCGTTTGCTTAATGTATAGTTTTAGATAGATATAGATAGATATAATTTATTTCTTATAAATTCATTGTAAATTCACAATCTTCATTAATTACATAAATATGAAGTAAAGAAATATTTGCGGCATTCTGTATTTTTATATACTAAGTATTGAAAAGTGGTCTGGGTGCGACCCGCAAGGTCCAAACGACTAACTTGCCAGTGGGAAGAAATAAAAAAACAATATTTATTTTTTAATTTATTATTATTTCAAAATTCAGCTAGTTTGCCTTTATTTTAGTTATTTATTTACTAACAAAAAACGGCTGGACCGATTTCGCTGAAAACTTAATCAGTTCTGAGTTACGTAATTACGCTTCGAATAAACCCGGTCCCATGTCAATATAATCTTCGGTTATCCTGATAATCGTGGCGAAAGATAATTCCGAACGCACATACGTACATACGCACATACGTGCATACACACGGACAGATATCTCTATAAAAATGTTGAATTTGGATTCTGGTGACCTTGAAACGTGGAGATATGTCAAAATCCGCGATTCATAAAATCGGCCCCATTACAAGAACTTCCACTGGGAAGTTAAAAATAGTGTTGAATGCCACTTCAATAGGCTTAAATAATTCATATATAGATTTTTGCTTTTAATTTAACAAAAATTAATAGAACAGCAAATTCGACTGAATTAACTAAATTATATCAAAAATACTACAAAAGAAATTAATTTACTTTTAAGGATTTGATTACTACAACAAATTAAGACAACAAATTATCAAAACTGAAAGTTAGACCAGAATATCAGAAAGAATAGATTCCAAATTATTATATGTCAAATTTAGAAGCCAGTATTTTATATTGTTAGATATTGTTTTGATGGAGTAGCGAAGCTTATTAAATAAAGGACAAGATAAAACTGAATAAAAATTACGAAATGCCGTGGTGCGGAAGTTTTGTACAGATACCATATACGAAAAGTCTCCACGTCAATTATAATTTGATATTAAACGATAATTGCGGTTTCCAGACTTTATAAAGAAAGGCCTTCAACACTTTAAAACAGTACAAATGTCGGACTGTGAGAATTTTGAGGTCGTAGAACAAAGGAAAACTAGGATGTCTGCTAGGTTTACGGCATATTTTCCGTAAAATATATTTCTGCAGAATTAATAGTGGTTGAATTTTATTCGAATAAACACCTCCCCAACAAAAAATTCCATATTTTTTTTTAGTATTTTTTTTTTAGTATTTATTTATTTAGATCTACGATACATAAACATCAACAGATCAAGGAAAAAAAAAAAACAAAAGAGAATATTACTTTAAATTACAAAAAATAATTATCTTAATGCTAACAATGCGAGATCCTTAAATCTAGTTCTGGGTAAAGCAATATCGAGTTGATCATAAACAAGATTAAATAACCTACGGCAGAAAGTAACCGGCTCATTGGCCCCGTATAAAGTAGAGTGATGAAATTCAAATAACAGAAATTCAAATAAAGAACCCTGTGAGGGGCATAAATACGAATTAAGGAAAGCAAGTTATCACAATCAATAGAAGAACAGAGTAAATCTCTAACGAACATAACGCAGTGCAATTTACGGCGAACTTCGACGGGAACGAAACCCAACAGCAAGCATTTAGAACGGTAAGAATAGTGGACATTATCGTTCAAAAAGAAACGGCGTAAAGCAAAGCGCAAGAAGTTTTTTTGCACTTTTTCAATTCTGTTAATGTTTTTCAACGAAAACGGATTCCAAACAACACTACAATATTCCAGACAAGGACGAACCACGCTTGTATAAATGGCCTTAAGAGTATAGGGATCCCTAAAGTCCAATGAATTTCTTCAAGATTGGCCGAAGATGGCTTCCTTCCGGGACACCGGACTCAACTTCAATTTCAACAGAAAATAAATGTCCGATAGAAACGAATTGTTTCCTACCAAAAAGATAGGACTTAAACCATGAAAGTAATGGGCCAAAAAATCCGTAACATTCAAGCTTTTTTAGAAGGATATGCAAGTTAATTCTACTAAAGGCTTTCACAAAATCAGTATAAACTACATGCACTTGCTTGTGATTCTCAATGGAACATAAGCAATAATTGGTAAACTGAACAAGGTCAGAGCAAGTCGAACGCCCCTCCCAAAAACCATGCTGAGAATCACTTATATAGCTACTTACTATGAATACCATCGGTTCCTTCACAAGGCGGTCCAAAAGTTTAGGTATAATCGACAATTTAGAAACTGGTCTATAATTCGAAATTTGGTCTTTTTTACCGCTCTTATAATTTGGAGTTATAAGTGAATATTTCCAATCATCAATAAATGTCCCACTAGCCAATGACTGATTGAAAATAGAGAGCATAGGGTAGCTGAGAGAATCTGCACAAGATTTTAAAACAAACGGGTAAAAACCCAAGAAATCTGGATTTTTACTGTTCTTCAAATCCTGTAATGCCAACACTAATTCTGATCTAATAAGTACCAAAGAACTTGAAGCAGTAAAAGCTTGCAGGGAATGGAAATAATCCTTATTAAAAAAAGTAAGGCTGGAAGAATAGTAAATACTTTGAAAAAACGACGCGAACATGTTCAAAATATCGTTTGGATTACTGGATGATTTGCCTTGAAAATTCAAAGTTGACGGAAAACCGATACTAGCCCGTTTAGAATTTATGTACAAGGTGGCGCAAAAGTAATCCTCCTATCAGAAAATGCTATAAATTTTGCGATTGGCCCCTAATGTCAGTTCTGTTTTGACATTTGTGTAGTAAACACATGCGAAATACACGTTAATAAACAATGTTACGCTACACTGCCCCAGAACGCGGAATATTGGTGACTATTTATTTGAGCAATAATCGGTCGGTGACTTTGGCACAACGTGAATTTCGTCGCAGATTTCCTACCGGTCCAACGCCTACTGGTGAAACACTGCGACGTTTAGCCACTCGCCTCGAAGAGACCGGCACAACACGAGATGCTGCCAGGTGTGGCAGACCCCGGAGTAGCCGTTCTGCAGAGAATATTGCTGCTGTAGCCGAAGATGTCATGGAAGCGCCGTCGGCATCGACCAGACGACGTGCCACGCAAATGGGTATCAGTCGACGGTCTTTACAGCGAATTTTGGTACAAGATTTGAAGATGTTTCCGTACAAAGTCCAGACGGTGCATCAGCTGTTAGCTGCTGACCGCCAATCGCGTCTAACATACGCTCAAGCCATCCTTAATCACCACCAAGAGGAAGATGATTTTTCATCAAAAATAATCATGAGTGATGAGGCCCATTTCCATCTTAGCGGGTACGTAAATAAGCAAAATTTACGCTTCTGGATCACTGAAAATCCGCGTGTAACCCACGAAGAGCCATTACACCCGCTCAAAGTCACTGTATGGTGTGCTGTTTTCGCTGGAGGAGTCATCGGACCTTTTTTCTTCGAAGACGTCGCGGGCCAAACGGTTACTGTGAATGGTGAGCGCTACAGAGCAATGATCAACGAGTTCTTTTTGCCGCTACTTGATGAATTGGGATTGGAAAACATGTGGTTCCAACAGGACGGTGCAACGGCACACAGTGCACGTGCCACAACCGATATGCTGAAGGATGCATTTCCCGGGCGCCTAATCTCCCGTTTTGGCGATTTGCACTGGCCAGCAAGATCGCCTGATTTGACCGCTCCAGACTTCTTTTTGTGGGGCTTTTTGAAGTCGCGGGTTTATGTCAACAAGCCTCAGACTCTTGCAGCTCTTAAAGACAATATCCGTCAAGAATGTGAGGACCTAAGTGATGGAAAATGCCATTAAAAAGGGCTCAAATGACAATCAACTGTGGCGGCGGCCATTTACATGACATCATATTCTCGACTTGATGTAAAAAAAATTAAAAGACCAAATAAAAATAATCCACAAGAAGAATCAAAGTTTTTCATTTTTTTTTTAAATTACAGCCAAAAAACATCGGAAGGTTATTTTTGCGCCACCTTGTACGTCTTGGGTTGGATTTCAGATTCATTTCCAAGCGCTGAATGTATTTGTTTGAGAGGAACTTAGAAGGAAATATAAATTCTTTTCTCAACCGAGCAAATAACTCGTAACCCGATAGAGATTTACTCCTCTTAAAGTTTCTATGAGCTCTGTTTTTGGCATTTTTAAGATTAAGTAACCGTTGGTTATACCATGGTGGATGAGAGTTTACTCGTTTTCGTACTCTAGGCACCGACTTGTTTAAAGTAGTGAAAAAAATATTAAAGAAAGCGTTAAAGTTTTCAGCCACTGAGTTGTACCGAAGTTCATCACCTCAATTCATTGACGCAAGTATTGCAGTTTGGAATGGAAAATTACATAATAGATCGTTTTAAGGAGCATTGTTGAGCATATACTTCGCAAATAAAAAAAATATCTAAGTGTGCAGCGAAAATACCTCCTCAGAATTTCTGCGTGATTCGAAAAGCTCATTCTAGAATCAATTGTAAGCCCCAAGTATTAAAATGTATTCACTGTCTAAATTAAAAAAACACTTATCACTGCAGCTTGAATTATCACAAAAGTGGTAGAAGGCGTACACTTGCAATTAGAAAGGTTGTATTTTTGGTACTTAGGTGCGTGATAAAAGACATTCGCTTCCAAATTATTGAGGGATGACAAATTGAAAAATATTATTTTTCTTTTAGAGCTTATAATCAAAATATGTTGGGCAAACCAGCTTCTTAGTAAACTTAGATCCCAATTAATGTCAGAAACTAGATCCAAAAGACTGTTTAAACCAGAAGAAAAGCCTATATCATCCGCAAAAGCAGTAGGTGTTCCTTTAAAATTTAGTGCAAGGAGTGAATTAAGGTAAACGAGAAACAAAATTGGTCCCAAAACAGAACCTTGTGGTACACCCAAATTGAAAAACTTTATTTCGCTTCTAATCTCATCTAACTCTTCACTCTTTGCGACCTATCTTCTAAGTATGATCTGAACCGATCTAATATGAAATCGCGAAAACCGGCTTTTTCCAATTTTCTCAACTGAATAGTAGTTAACCATATCAAAAGCTGGAAGAAGTGATATGGGCCTGTAGTTACACATTTCAAAAGTAGAAGTAGAATTGTAAGACAATATTGAATGGAAGCAAATGCATCATCCCATGCAGGGACGGATTAAGCAAATCCACATGCATCCCCGTGTCGTAAAAGGTGTGTAAGAGCAGAAATCGCATCGAGGCAATTATAACATTCAGATGTGCCCAGCGACAAATTTAACCATATTAAAGCTGTCCGCAAGTTGCAAACTTTTAAGTTGACATGACTGCAGATTATACCTGTGTGCCTGGATTTCTGGAAACCCAATTAAGTACTACAGAGTTACACCTTCCCAAGCTGTTCAACTTAGCGATGGCTTTCTCAACTACTCGTATTTCAAATGTCATCATTGCAGCTGAGCAGTCCTTGAAAGAGGCTTGGCTATCTGGGCATATATAAAAGGTCCACATTTTTCACTTCTCCTTAGGTAAATGAATGCCCTTGTGACTGGAGTCATCTCTCACTTAGACCATCAGTTTGGGTTCATTGTGTCCATTGTTGGGATCTTCCAAAATTTTTGAGAACCTGCAAAGAAATCAAGAGTACGCCGCTGTTTCACAGCTTAGTGATCCGCTGTATTAGAACCAGCCGGATCTATATGAAATTCTCAGGAGTTTCCTCAGCTCAATATCGGTCAGTTCCTCCAGCTCCTCAAAGAAGTAGCTGCCAAGAATCTTCAATCTTTTGGTTCTAAGGGCAGGGGATTCCCATAGTAGGTGACGAATAGATTCGGTCTCTTAGATGTCTCTACAGCTCCTGCAGTAATCGTTGTGCATTATGCCCAGCCGCTCCGCGTTGCGGCCCACTGCGCAGTGTCCTGTGAGGACCCCCGTCAGTGTGCGTATGTTTTTGCTGTTCAGCCCGATCATGACCTTAGATTTCCTTTTGTTTACCGCTGGCCAAAGCCCCCACGAGTGTCTGCATGTTTCGAGGCTGGTCCAACGTAGGTTTGTTCTACGCATGGATTCAACATCGATTTGTATAGATTTCGGAGCCAGAGATGCATCCATCTCCGATTCGCATCTTGCCAGCTTGTCTGTTTCTTCGTTGCCCGAGATGTCCTTGTGCCCTGGTACCCAGCATAGGGTCACTGAATTGGTGATTGATATCTCGTCTAGGTGTTTTCTTGACAACTACTGACTCCATAGTCGCTATGGCCGCTTGGCTGTCAGAGTATATAGTGATCTGCTTGTCGGCCAGTTTACGCTTCCTCACCTCCTTGGCAGCCTGAGTGATCGCAGCTGTCTCTGCCTGAAACACAGAAGATGTCTGCACCAGTAACCGCATCCATTTTGGATCCGTCGGTATAGATAGCTATTTCGCCTTCTTCCGTGACTGTTTTGTTGATCCATTCGCTTCTTTCTGGGATTCTGGTAGCGATTCTCCTTTTGAAGGCAAAGGTGTGTGGTAGATAGTCAGTGGCTGTTGTTTCTTTCGAAGCCCTCCATCGTGCCTCGAGGGATGAGTTTCCGTAGGGCCTGAAAGACAACAGTCCCGACTCTCTGAGTCTAACGGCCGATTTAACCGCTATGCTGCAGTAGTATATGTCCAGGAGTGTGAGGTTGAGTATTACCTCCATTGCTGCGGTGAGTGTGGTTCTTAATGACCCTGTTATCCCAATGCAAGAAGTCCTTTGAATTTTGGTAAGGCTTGAGAGATGGCATTTCTTCTCGGTAGCCTTCCACCATACAGCTGCGCCATATGTTAAAATGGGTCTTAGCACCGCTGCGTGCAGCCAGTGTACCACATGTGGTTTGAATCCCCATGTATTGCCGAAAGTTCTTCTACAGGCACATAGTGCCACGTATGCCTTTTCACCCGATCTTCTATGTCTTCCTTCCAGTTGAGTGCGGAATCTAGTATACCACCCAAGTACCTTGCTGTCTTGGATAATTGCAGGTCCACTCCACTCATCCTTGGTAGTTTAAAGGCCGGTGTCGCCCTTTTCCTTGTGACCAGCAGGATTTCTGTCTTGGATGGGTTTACTCCGAGTCCTTTTTCCGCAACCCATTTGCTGACAAGAAGGAGTGCGTAGCTGAGTCGCTCACTGAGGACTGGGATGAATTTGCCTGGGCCCAGGACTGCTACATCGTCGGCGTAGGCGCTGACGATGAAGTCTTCCCGCTCCAATGTCTTTATTAGTTCGTTCATGACTAGGATCAATATGAGCGGAGAGAGGACGCCTCCTTGTGGTGTGCCTCTGCTAACTTTTCGTTCTATACACACGTCCCCTAGGTAGGACTTTATCCGTCGGGTAGCTAGCATAAGTCCAACCTAGTCACATAGACTGTTATTGAGGTGGGCCCCTCTAAGGCAGCGCAAGATTGCATGAGCTTCGATGTTATTGAAGGCGAAGCTATGATCAGGATTCAAGAGATCACAACCCTCTCCCATTACTCCAACCCTACTAATCCGTCTGTGGGGTTGGCCGATTTGACATCAATGAATATTGACAGACCTTCCGGTTTCGGATCACATTATCCTCAGGCCTCAGTCCAATCAAATGCTGGTGGTGCATTTTTGTAATGTACAAGTCTTAAGGCTTGGCTCTTTATTACTATCCAGTCGTGCCAATCCATGGCTTTGCATACGCACTTGCACGACGTGACGTTTCAAAATGTTAAATCTGTCGCTAGGCTCGCATGAATGGTAAAACTGCCCAGGTGTGATTTCTGCACGATAGTCGCGTTTTACGACAAGCGCTGTTTTTTTGGGGGCACGCAGTTATATTTCTAGTGCCTGGCTACACGTCCATAGAAATTAAATTCATGTTTAGCGAGACAGGTAAATTTTAAGTGAGTTTGAAAGAAACGGGTTGATTGCACTGAAAATCCCCCGAAAACCTACTTCCACAAATAATTCTCGGCTTTCATTTTCAAGAACGTATGTCCAGGCACGTCGTAGCAAGGGGGTAAAGGAAGGAATCCTGCTACCACACACATATGGTAAAGAGATTTTCTGTCCTCAGTTTCAACAGAGAACTGCAGAGAAGGTAAACAGAGCAGAACTTCCATAGCAGCAGTGAGAGTTCTTCTCATCGCATCAGTAATGCAGTAATACGCCAGGATTTGTAGTTTGTTCAGGTGTATATTGAGGATGTGAGCTCTAGTCCACCAAACAACCGTACCATAGGTTGGGTTAGGTTAGGTAGATGGATGCCCTTGTGACGGGTGTCACTACTCACTTAGGCCAACAACAGTTTGGGCCCATTGCGTCCATTTTGGGATTCTTTAAAACTTGCTGGGAACTGGAAAAAGAGAAATAAAAGAAACCACTGTTTAACAGCTTAGTAGAACCACCCGAATTCATGTGTGAATATCAGGAGTTTCTTCAGCTCCAAGGCAGCCAGATCCTCCAGCTCCTCAAAGAAGTACCTGCCAAGAATCTCCATTTTTTTTTTGTTCTAGGGGCAGGGCATTCGTATAGCAGGTGACGTATAGAATCTATTTCTTCAATGTCCCTGCAGCTCATGCAGTAGTCGTTGTGCAGTATGCCGCTCCGCGTGTAGACCCACCACACAGTGTCCTGTGAGGACCCCCGTGATTGTTCGAATATATTTGCGGTTAAGCCCGATCATGGTTTTAGATTGCATTTGGTTAACCGCTGGCCAGAGCTCCCTTGTGTGTCTGCATGTATTAAGGTTGATCCAACGTAAGTTTGCTCTACTCATGGATTCGGTGTCGATACTTAGCATTAATGTGCTTAGCGAAGTTGTTATGGATTTAAGGCCCAGAGATACAATCATCTGCGATCCTTTCCTTGCTAGTTTGTCCGCTTTCTCAATACTCGAGATGTCATTGTGCCCTGGTACACAGCGTAGGGTTACCGTATTGACAGTTGATATCTTGTTTAGGTATTTTTTGCTTTCAACACCGCCCTTAACTTGACTACTACTGACTCCATAGCTTTTATAGCCGCTTTTTTTTATAATAAGCGCGCACTAAAGGGATTTGTTGGGATCCTTATAATGTATTAGCTACACAGCGCGGGCGTTAAGGAAATAAGGGTGAGACGAAAAGGAGAGATGCCGATGCACGTTAATTTTGAATGCTTGTTGGTTATAATGTGTAGGAAAAATGGAGCGGGGAAGAGCATTCCACATTCGTGTTGTACGGTTGAGGAAAGATTCTTTGAACTTCACTGTACGTCCGAACACAGGCTTGAGGGTGAACTGATGGGCATTCCTTGCATGACGGGTATTGCGGTTGAAATGTTCAAGGAGAGGAATGCAACTGGCTATTTCGTTTGAGCACTTATGGTGGAAATAACGATAAAACAACGAAAGGCAGGAGACATTACGACGATGACTAAGAGAGTCAATCGATCTCGCGATGTCTCGGTCGCCAATGAGTTTTATCGCGCGTTATTGGATCCTGTCAAGTAACTCCAGATCAGAAGGGGTGAAATATTTCTTACAACGCTTAAGGAAGCCTAGACATTTCGCGGCATTCTTGTCGACATCGAATATAAGGTCATTCCAACGAAGGTTGTCATTAACACACATACCGAGAATGGAAAGTCTTTCGGTTTCAGCGATGCAAGTGCCATTCATAGATAATGGCAGGGTGTGTGGGTTTCGCTTTAATGACAGAAGACAGCATTGTGTTTTGGAAGCATTAAATTCCACTCTATTGGTTTTACCCCACTGAGTTATGCTGTTAAGATTGATTTAATGAGCTTAACATACGCTGCCGTTCCAGTTCCACACCCCAAGATGAGGGTCGTGACCCAAGAAACGAATATGAGAAGCTGAGGGTACTGTCATCATCAAAGGAATGGATTGGATTAGAAGTAACAGACAGGAGATCATTTATGAAAATGAGAAAGAGAGTCGGGGACAGAACAGAGCCTTGTGGGACACCAGCATTTATTTGGTGAGTTGCAGACTTGAAGCCGTCTAAAACAACTTGAATTGAACGGTCCGATAGGTAATTTCTAATCCATTGAAGAAGAGTATCATGGATTCCAAATGCACGCATTTACGACAAGAGAGCTTGATGCCAAACTCTGTCAAATGCCTTTGAAATATCAAGCGCAACAATCTTACTTTCACCACCCTGATGAAGAGATTGGTTCCACTTTTCGGTTAGATATGTCATCAAATCACCAGTGGACCTGTTACTACGAAAACCATACTGCCGGTCATTGAGAAGTTTTCGCGATTCAAGATATTTCATTAGCTGGCGGTTTATCAGCGTTTCCATGACCTTAGAAAGAAAGGACGTAAGTGGAATTGGTCGGCAGGAGGAGGGAGAAGAAGATTCGCCTTTTTTTGGTACAGGCTGGACAAACGCTGTTTTCCATCTTCCCGGGAAGAGTCCTAAAGAATATGACAGATGGAAAAGCTTACGCAATGGTTTTGCCAGCGAGGAAGAACACCTCTTCAGAACGATAGGGGAAATACCATCTGGACCAACGGATTTGTGAACGTCAAGATCTTGAAGTACTCTAGCCACTGTAAGAGTGCGAAAGTGGATTGGTCCCATAGAGAATGCTACGCGCTCGAGTACAGGGGGAGACAAAGCACAATCTGGGAGCGTTGAGCTGACTGCAAAGTGAGCAGCAAGCAGATTGGCTTTATCCAAAGAGCTGACAGCTGGAATGTCGTTGTAAGTGAGTGTCGGGATAGATGACGAGGCCGAATTCTTGATGTTTTTAACAAATGACCAAAAGTTTTTACTGCCAGTGGGACTTTGTAGTATTTTTTGCCTCAACTTTTGGTCATAGGAGAATTTGACACGATTAATGTGGGCATTGCAGTCATTTTTGGCTCGTTTAAACTTTTTACGGCTTTCCTCAGATGGGTTGGCTTTGAATAGCCGAAAACTTACCTCTTTTATCCTGATAGCCTCTTTGCAGCTCGAGTCACACCACGCGTTAACCTTGGGTTTGATACCTTTAATCCTGTTAGGGATAAAAGACTTCATACCCATGTGAGTTATGTTTGTGATCATATCAGCAGCAGCATCCACATCGCTGTCGAGGAAGCACAGCGACCAGTTAAAACTCTTAAGGCCCTTTTAGACGATCAAATATCAGTTCAGTTATCAGTTCAGTTATCAGTTCAGTTGTCAGTTCAGTCAAAAAATCCTTGCGTTTAGACTTCAGTCCGGTGTTCACTTCAGCTTTCATTTTATGTACTTGTGAGCCTGAGCAGTCGAAAGTCAGAAGAAATACATTGCGTAATTGACGATGAAAGCCTAATTGCAATAGCTATAGTTTTGTCGCTTAATAAATCAAAGAGAAGAAGAAAGAAATGCAGCAAAGATTGGTACTTAAAAAGACGAACCCTATCACACGTAAATTTAATGAGGGAATTGAGGTTTGAACATGGTGATTGGTCAAACTATTTACGTATGAGTGAAAGCGTATATTGAGCTACTCCAACTAGTGACTCCAATTTAAAAAAAAAAAAAACAAGATACCAATATGAGAAGATACTAATATTAGTATCTTATTAAGTGCAACCCTCCGATTTTTGACAACTGGAAATACTTACCAAAGTCTTAAATTTCTTACTGCAATATCGGCACCAAGTCTAAGTGCAAATATACCTGAAACCCACCTCTTTTAGTTTTTGCAGCAACATATTGTATGCTGCTTCCCTTTTCACGGAATTGTGATATAAAGGGTTACTTTTCTTTCACAAACATGGACAAGCGCGATAAATTTCAATGAAATCGACCATGTTATCATTCCGTTTCGACATATAGATTCAACGACAACTACGATTAAAATGACGACTGAACTGACGACTGAACTGAAACGTATTTACACATCAGTTTAACTGATAACTGAACTGAGAACTTCTGGGAATTCCATCAGTTTCAGTTTCAGTTAAACGCTTCAATTTTTGCATTTAGACATCAGTTTAACTGAAATGTGGACTGATAGCTCAACTGAAACTGAAACTGAAATGATCGTCTAAATGTGCCTTTAAAGAAACCGTTTAGTTGTTCCCAATTGGCTGTCTCGTACTGCCATACGGTTCTTTTAGGAGTTTGTTCTTTAACTATGTGGTTGGAGTACGATAAATTTGCTGATATGATACTCGTACAATGGTCTGACGAACCTAGAGGCGATAATACGTTCAAAGCGTATTTATCGGGGTGAGAGGTAAGAAACAAGTCCAATGTATTGGCAGTTTGGCTGCTAATGTCCGGTATTCGTGTCGGCTCATTTACAAGCCAGCTTGAATTGTGTATATTGAAATCGCCCGCAATAACGATTTCAGAAGGAGGATGAAGGGTCACAATTATTGTAATAGAATCAGACAGGGCATCAAACTCATTATAAGTTGAATGTCTGGATTAATTGCCTACGGACATGGAATTTTAGCCAAATGAAATTAAATTCTGGGTTGGCACATTGGCTAAAGTTGGTAATCTACGTCACTACGTATATAAACGGCGATACCGCGATGGGGAAAGAATAATGGCACTAAGATGTACCCAGGTAGACTAAACTCTGTTAAATCAGAGGCAACGCTAACCTGGGTTTCACTAAGTGCCAAAACAGCTGGTTTGTTGTGAAAAACATTGGCGTATAATGAAAAAAAAATGTTCCTCAACCCACGAATGTTGCTGACATCCACAACGAAATTCGTACACATTACAAAAAACAAACATAAAAAAAAACAACTCCGACGCTAACTAAGCATAGGCCGTGAATTGAAAATATACGTTAGATTTCCAAAACAATTTACCGCAGGTGTTATGCCCGTACGGTAATTTGTTTTGGTCCACCAACAAAATCAACAACTCACGACCCGCTATTGGCCCGATGCTGCCTTTACCCAAGCATTGCAAGTGCACAAACGATAAACGAACGACACATGCAATTGTCAAGAAAGAGCAACAGTGATGAAGTGGGATGGGGGACGGAAGGAAAACCCTACGCTGTTGCTTTTTTACGCTTTTTTTGTTATCAGCAGTGACACCGGGCACCGGCACTGGCTCTATGTGGATTTTGTTCCTTTTTTCACACACGCACGCACGCGAACCGGTAGGTACGAGTATATGTTTGTCGGTTTAGTGACACACGAAATTGCATTAAAAAAAAGGCAACGCGTCCGCACGCGACGGGGAGCAATCTGCAACTGCTTGGCTATCAAGCACCATAGGTTATATATTGGCTAACGATGTACGTGTTTACCCAGTGAACCAACCTGGGACTAAGTCCTCAGGTTCTGCGGAAGATCCTACGGCACTGCCAGATATTGAAATGATAGCGGCCGTCAAGGTTCTAGCCTCTATATGCTCCGCAACGGTAAGTTTTGGGCTTAAAACATTTCGCGGATACTTAACCGTCACTTCCAGATTTGAACAGCATCATCTCAGTCTAAGGGGGTTGACTGGTAGAGCCTGCTCACAGCACATACAAACATCATCAGAGTATCGAATAACAGGGGGTCTATCCTTGTAAAATTTTATTAGGACGGAGTCGACCAAATGGTTCTGCCAGGTTGTGTAGAGCGCGCCATCCTTTCCAAAGCCATTGACAGTGCACATCAGAAGCATTTTAAACTTATTTGTGGGCTCAACGAACTTCGATAAAAATACAGGCTCAATTCTGCAAAAAGTGGGGTTCTCAAACGCACCCTCAATATCTATGAAGACAGCAAGTGCATAGATCATGCGATCAAGCGCTTGGCGCACTCTGTCCGTAAGATCTCAGTGCCGTCTCAGTGGGCCTTCACTTTTGATAGTCGTGATTGCTATCATAAATACCCAGTGATGCTGGATTACTCTATTTAAGCTGCACGTAAATACATTTTTCACGGCCCTATCCAATTAGATTATCGGGTCACTTCTATTTAGTCCGATCAGGTATATACTTAAGTCCAGTCACTTGTGAGACGTCAAACATTCTCTTCGGATGTCGATATGAGGTGAAATCATGCCAGTATTCGATGCGTTGTCCTTTCACGTTGCAAACGAACAAGCAAAACTCTGACACGATCGTCCGTTCCGTCATTATCCTCAAAACACAAGCCAGGCAAGCGCTAGAGGGTTATACCGCCCAAACTTTGGTTAACAATGTCTTTCTGCACAACTTCGGAGAATGTTATAGAAGCAGAGTAACCGTTGACAGCGACTTACCTAAAAAAGCAACCAACGACCATACCACGTCGAGTTAATCGGTTCTCGTCAGATCACCATAATTAAACGACGTTGGGCGCGGTTAGTATGTAGATGGGGGACCGTTTGAGAACAACCGCGTGTCGTTAGCCAGTCCCATCTACAGAGTTGAGGTAGATAATATATACGTGGTATCACAATGGACCTAAATTGGTCTAAGTGTGTCGGCTTCTGCCGACAGCCACATAAACCTAACCTAACCCTACCTAAAAAAGCAGAGGTGGTATAAGTTGCATTTTTCACTTAAAAGACGGTTGTTTACCTAGCTAGGGCTGCAATTTGTTGCACTCAACTATCCAGTTCCATCAATTTATGTCTCTTAAAAGTAGTTACCCAGGAATATCACGGCAGCGCCCCCCAAAACAAAAAGCATGTCTTAAAAAGCTTCTGAGGGGAAAAATCAGTTGCAGACAATTTTGACATTCAAATAAGTCTTCCAGAGACAAATTCAACATTTTGAAACTCTCCCAAAAGTTTGCAATCCGTTGGTTGACTCGACTGGAGATCGCCCGTGTCCTATAAGGACGATCAAACAATTACCAATAACACGTGCATGCTACGTGTCGAAATCGTTAAAAAGGTGCAGGCCTACTCCTGTCCTGGGTCACATAAATGCAATATAACCGGCATTTGATTGGCCTCAGTAAAAAAACAAGTTATCCTAAACCGAGAGGCCTGCCTTTGTTAATTGAGGAAAAACCGACGAAACCCAAAGGCGGTCCAGAATGAAGGCAGTAAAGTGAGAGTGTTATAGCCCCCTTAAACCTTATCATAACTTCGCCGAAGGAAGAAGAGGATTGTTTGACAAATCATATTGAATAGACTTAAATTCCCGCCGAGCATAAAAATGGGACCAGAACTAAGCAGAAGGATTATAAGAGGTTAATTCTAGTATCGAAAAGTGCTTCTTATAGGAATTTCTGCGAAAAGATTGAAACACTGGGTGAAACTAGTAGGGTGGTTAAAGTCCTGAAAAAGGGCAAACCAGTCAAATTGGAATCACTTAGAAAACTTGATGGCACCTTCACTGAGACGAAAGCGGAAACTCTTAGTCATCTGCTGGAGTCTCACTTTCCGGGTAACCAGATAACAATTGATTCACAACCAATCAAGACTACCGAGACTGTGAGTGAGCCAAGACAAACAACTCGGCGTACCTGGTATATTGCGAAGGCTGTGGTAACGGACGAGGTTTCAAGTCACCTGGCACGGACGGAATTTACCCAGCCATGCTGCAAGAAGGTACAAACCAGTTGCTACTGATTATAAAGAGAATCTTCACCGCTGTCCTTGCACTGGCACGGCATTGCCTTATGGCCATGGACTATGTTGCGAGGAACAGGTGAAGGGCGCGAAGTATCTGTGTCTGCAGCGACAGTCAGGCTGCGCTAAAGGCCTTGCTCAACTTAACCAAAATAGTTCGTGACTGTAAGATCTCTCTGAATTCGGTCGGAAGGCTGAATTCACTTGGACTTGTCTGGGTCCCGGGTCATAAAGGGATCACGGGAAATGAGATCTCCAATGAGCTTGCTAGACAGGGCTCAGAGGAGGGTATCTTAGGACCTGAACCAGCGATATGTCTGCCTGTGTCCTCGGTCAGGGCTTGGATTGACGGTTGGGTTTCACATGAACACAATCGCCGATGGCTTGACTCTCCAGGGTGCAGACAGACTAAGCCAATACTCCCCGACGTGTGTAGGAAATCTGCGGCATTCTTGTTGTCTCTCAATAGAAAAGACTGCAGACAGACTACTGGCGTTCTTGCGGGCCACTACGCTTTTGCCAAACACCTTAAGGTGCTAGGTAGTGATGGGCGCATTTTAATGATATACATAATCGATTATAATCGATTCAGACAACATTTCGAGATATCTCGATTCTTCACTCAAATCATTCGAATGATTTCTCACACCTACTTACTCTATGCGAAATGAGAACTCGATACTCAAGTGCCGATTCGAGACCGAGAAGAGAATATTGAACGAAAGAACGAAAGAACAAAAAAGAAGAAAACACACAAAATCGAGAACTCGAGAAGTTTGTTATTTGTGTATCTCGTGTGTGTATTCACGAGTTTGGGTTTATTTTTATATTCATTTTCGTAATCGATGCATCGTTGAGGGTTGAAGTTGAATATTGAATTGTAAACGAAAAGCGAGAAGCTAGGATCGTTATGTTATGATTTTTTTTTTTGTGTTGGGTTTTTGTTCATTTATTTTTATTAACTGTTCTGTTATGTGCTGAAGTCTGAAGAAGAAGGTACGATACGAGTAATTTATGAATGTTTTGTCTATGTTTTATTTTTTAGAAAGCAATAAAGGCAGGTAAATTAAATTATAATCAGTAGTTTACTGTGATTTATTTTAGATATTTTGTGTAATCGGCAGTGATTTAAAATGAAACCTGGTGGAAAAAATCGTTTGGAAGATCATTCGAATGACCATTCGATTCTTTAAATCCTTCGAATACTAATATCTCGATTCTTTAAATCATTCGATTATGCCCATCACTAGTGCTAGGCCTAGGCGATACCACCAACTGCGAAGCTTGTGGAGAAAGCGACGACACTGCGTAACATTTCCACTGTGATTGTCCTGCTTTTGCTCGTATCAGGTGGCAGGTATTTGGAGTTTATATGGTGAGTGCTGTAAACCTAAGCTCCTCATCATTGAAGCGCCTTCTCGTCTTTCTTTGGAAAACGAGTAATTCTCACAGTAAAATGTGGTGTGTCTTCCTGGCACTGGCGGATCCACCGTGGGGGGGGGGGGTCATCGGGTCCGGTTCGTGTTCCGTTAGTCCAATTTCAGGATGGATACTCAAAGAAGCGAGTCCATTCAGGCGCTCCCGTCCCATTGTACTTCTAAGATAGTTTGTGACTACAACACATAATACATATATGCTTTAATTTTTATACCTTTATTTAGGGCGCATATATATATATCTGTGTATCAAAAAATTATCGACACTGTGTCACGAAGTAGATGTTCCGAATTAAAATTGTTTGCAATGGTAACCGTGTGTCCACAAAAGCGGCACTATCGTAGTTTCATGCAAAATGTACCAAAAGAATGAGAACATGAGGTTAAGTTAGATCATGACAGCATAAATTTTGTGGACCCCCCCTCGTCGAGATCCTATATTCGCCACTGCTTCCTGGTAGTAAAATGGACCAGTATTGAGTCTGAGTGCTCCAGTGTAGAACCCCGACAAAAAAAAAACAAGGTTTCACTGTATCAGTCACTTGACTCTGCTCCTCTCAAGGGGTATTGGAATCTTGTAGCCACTGCTTCTACTCTGTATTGAGTTATATCACCATAATCACCTCACAGAAGGCAAACAGAGTTTCAAAACCCATTAAACATCCTTTATTCTAATACGTCTTCTCTTTCTTAAAAAAATTCTGTTAGGCAGTACATTAGCTGTTATTTGAATAATTTTCGCTCCCTGTATAACCATGAAGGTGCGTTGAAAAGTCTTCAAACTGTGTCAAACGCAATTCCACCCATAATAAATGCACAAAAAAGAACTACCATGCCACCTTCATGATACCTTCATTCAAACCCACTAAAACCATCGACTCTTTCGGAAGATATCCTAAGGCTCCACTCTACACCCCAAACAGAGATTTCTTTTGGCAGCATGCCAATAAAAATTAATACCGAAACTAAATTTATATTCATTATCCTTCCAAATCTTCATCTTGCGGTGGTCACGGGCACGGGCATCTGTTTCATGCTGTTGCCTGTTGGCTTTGTATATAGAGACACCTGCCAGTGTATAACCTCACCATCGATTGCACTTTGGTTTGACACAGCATGCGAAAAATAAAGGCGGTTACGGCAAATTAACCAAACCGAAATCGTACAAATTTGAAACAGCCTTAATGCGTTCCATTCCGAGTTTCTTAAAACCCAACGACCTATGACCGAGACTTATGATAATTATCTGTACAAGGGACGAGACCGACGTGAGCATGAAACGGTGTGCTTTATGGCTGATGGAGCAACAGAAATATGGATTATGGAATTCCAGCATCCCAATGCGTAGCAAAACTAATTAAATGTGATCCTGAAGTTAATGCGGATGCGGTAGGATTCAGATTTAGCTGTAAAAGTAGGCGTTGCCTATATATAATTCAAATTTTAGTATAGGTCTGTGGTCTAAAAAATGGGTCACTTAATCCATTGCGGAGATGCAGATAGAGATGCTTGTTCGAATGCTTGCAACAAACCCAGCTTCACATTGCATCCATGACGACCCTGCCAATTATGTACGCAAGCTAATAACCGTTTCGAAGACGCCAATCATGACGGAATTCGCCATAATCCGTGGTGTGTATACACACTAGTCCTTTATAATCCTCCGATTCGCGTATATGTACTCGTATCTTGCACAATAGTTTTACTCTTTCCCATTGAGCCGCGAGTGGGTGAGAGAGGGAAACAAATAACCCATCCATCTATCCATCGTACACGCAGACTTGGCGGCCAAGTACGGGAACACTGCCATTAAGGGGCTCGCATTTAAGAGGTGGGAATTTAATAGTTTGATCGTGAGATGCGTGACTTTGAACTGCGGTGGTTGTTAAATGAGTTCCTCCTCCTCCCCTGTGTGAGAAGTGAACTTTGAGAACTTTTCGATGCTTCTTCTTCGATTTGAAAGACAGACAGAAAGGGAGTTGGTATATTGGTATTGTTTTTGGTTTAAAATTGTTTATTTTTTTTCGTTTTCTTATTGCGAATGCAATACATGGAGCAGCAGAATGTTTTTCGGTTTTGATTTTCCCACATAGTTTGGGGGAATCAATCTAGTGGTCGGAGGAACTGCATTGGATTAATCCCTCCATGGTGTCTGAACTGTTTAAAATTTCATACGAGTAGTTTGTGCCCCTTTACAAGTTTGGTTTTTTTCTAGATTGTATTGCGAGGGTTGTGTATATCTTGTGGGAACTGTCGACCGACGCCCAAGTTAATTATTTTCAAGCCGCAGTTACACAGTTGTTTGATTGCCATGTTCCTAATAGAACTAGAATTGTAAAATGCACAAGTCACCCCTGGTTTACCCCTGAAGATCTCAGACTAAAAAATGAACAAGATGCTGTGTTTAGAAAATGGAAGTATTTCAGGCTTCCTGAATTTTGGTTGACTTATAAATCTCTTAGAAACCTTGCCTGCTCAAAAATAAAGGAAGCAGAACGAAATTATTTCCGTGAGCATTTTAATCATAAACTTCCTGGCAAACTTCTATGGAAGAACTTACGGCGACAAGGTATTTGTGGTAAAATAGATTCAAGGATGGATGAAGTTGATCCAAACCAGCTAAATCGTGATTTCGACAAAATACAATCGACAAGCACTAACGCATCTCAATTAATCGAATCAAATGGCTCCTTTGAATTTTCGAGAGTTACGCGAACAGATGTTGTCAGAGCTGTCCTTAAAATTGAATCTAAGGCTGTTGGTGTTGATGGAAACAGACAGCAACAAGTAGAGCCCCGACAGAATATCGACCCAACGCAATGCTACCATATCTATCCAAAGCCATAGAAAAATGTATTCAGTATCACTAGTCCGCCTATCTTCGGAAAAATAATCTAATCTACGTATATCAATCGGGCTTTTGGCCACATCACAGTTGTACTTCAGACGGTTTAAATAAATAAAAATGATAGCTTCAGCAGTAACAAATGATATACGGGTAGCTATGGATAAAAACTACTTTACTTGTCTGACGCAGCCATACTTCAACCTATATCGATCAAAATGTAACAAGGTTGACTAAGCTCTATTCCAAAAAATAATAATCATAATAATCAAAATAATTGTTAAGCCATCTTGGAAAGAGTTTAAAGCAAATTCAATCGCTGAATGTTGGAAACAAGTAATGTATGTATATATCTATAATTCTTTATTAGTATTTTTAATACTTTATAAAACTTACAAATTATATATTATAAACTTTTCAATTCAGTCTTATTGCAGTTACATATTTTTAAGTATTTCTTTTCACAAATTCAATACATTTTCTTTTAAATGATCTACAATTGTTATCATATTTAATGTCATTTGGTAGCTTGTTAAACAGTTGAAATCCCTTATAGATGATCGTACTTTGGGCGCCCAATGAGTTCTGCCTTCTCAGTCTAAAGTCATTCGCATTTCGAAGTTGGTAGGGTTGCACCTCACTAACATGTCTAACCTCATTTAGTAAATATCTTGGCGCATCACCATATTTTATTTTGAAAACAGTCAAAAGCGTATTCAGCTCCAACCTAGCATATCCCTTACTGGAGTATATCTGTTGCACATCAGGATGCTCCTCATAGCTTTGTTTTGTAGTTTTGCAGCCTTTCGATCTGACCCTGGTTGCAGCAAGCAAACAATATTGATGAGCAAAACTGAAAATGTGGTTTGACTATTGTATTATACACTGTAACAGCTGTCAAATAGTTCATTCTTTTTCGAATCCTTTTAAAAAATCCTATTTTTTTACCAATTTTTTTGCAGATACATATAATCTATATGGTCGTGCATTTTTAGATCCGTTTTCAATAGCTTTTCCGTTTATTTCTATATTTGTTGTGCCATTCATATTTATCTGCATTAACTTTGTTTTCTGTTCGTTCAATTTTAGTTTGTTCATTTTTAGCCATGTGATCAATTTATTTATATCATTCATGAGTTTATATTTGCACTCCTCTTCGCCTGTTCCTTTTGCGTATATCAGGGTATCGTCAGCGTACATAACTATTTTGCAAAATTTAACCATTTCTGGCATATCATTTATGTATATTATAAATAGTAGCGAGCCTAATATTCAACCTTGCGGCACTCCTTGATCCACCTCAATAAAATCTGAAACGTTGTCATTTACTTTCGTCCGTTGTGTTCTATTTGTTAGGAAATATCTTAACCACTCTAGCTCCTTATCTTGTACACCATAAATATATAATTTTCTTAAGAGCGAATTTCTCTATCAATTGTTTCGAACGCCCGCTTAAAATCTAAGAACAACGCCATTGTTTTTTCTTCTTTCCGCCATCTTTCCATTCATTCACTACGTGATTAACTGTTGCTTCACAGGAATAATTCTTTCTGCACCCCGATTGATATATTGAGAGAATATTGGTCCTCAACGTATTCCATCAGCTGTTGTTTAACCACCGTCTCGACAACTTTCTCAATAGTCCTAAGTATATTTATTAGTCGAAACTCTTCACTCTTATTGGTTTTTGCCACTTTTTCTACAGGTGTCACCACAGAATCTTTCCAAGGGCTCGGAAACTCTCCTGATAGAAGCGATTCGTTGACTAGCTTAAGTATTGTTTGTCCTAGAGTAGGTACTTCAGTTATCCGTGAATATTCGCGAACTTATTTTTTCGAAATCCGCTTTGTTATTTAGTTTTCTGCATATTGTTTTAAGTTTGTCTATTGTTATTAGATGGAATTTGAATCCACTTTCTACAGTTAACATATTCGGTGTTCTCGATTGAATTCCCTATTTCTTTTACACTTTTTATGAAATACTCATTGAATTTATTAGCAATGGTCAAGACATCTTTATGAATTTCGCCTTCAAAAGACACGTTTTGAACTTTGTTCTTCTGCTGTTTTAGAACTAGTTGCTTTATTCGATTCCACATCTCCTTCTGCCCATTTGCTTGCCTTATTTTATTATCAACGTACTTATTTTTTGCTTTGTTTATTTCGACTTTAATATGGTTTCTTATTATTTTGTATTCATGCCATTGCTCTTTACTATTGCTGAATTTCGCTATTTGGTACTTCTCGATTTTTTTTTCGCCTTTAACTCTTTTAGTGTGTTATTAAACCATAAGTTTGTTTTGTTGTCCGAATTTATCTTTTTTTAACTAGATTTTTATTGACTGTGTTTTTCAAATAAATATTAATTTTGTTCGCGTTTTCGCTTACATCACAGTTTATGTCATATGCCGTATTTAACTGCCTCAGTTCTCTTGCAAACTTATCTTTCTTGTATCTGAACACATCGATTTCAAGGTTCGCATCTGCTATTCTATGAACTCCCGCATTGATTTCAATTTCCAGATTTTCATGGTCCGATATCTTATCATTCGCGTTTACTCGTACCGCAACGTTCTCCATATTTGTTATTACATAATCAATTATAGTTTTTGTGCTTTCCGTTATCCTCGAGTACTATTGTGTTTTTTGAGTAAGACAATTATCGTTTAATATTCGTTCTACTTCCTTCTCATATATATTTGATTTTGGCACCAGTCAATGTTGAAATCGTCTGCAATCAAAATGTTGCTTGGTGTTTCTGTTAATTTCTCCATATACTCTTTGAAAAATTCGCAAAACTCCCTTTCGGAGCTACTGGGCGATCGGTATATTGCAACTAATACCATTTCCAGGTCTTTGTATCTACGAGTACATTTACATTCTAGGAACCACATTTTGTAGTCAATCGACTTTTTTACCGTCTTTGAAATACTCCATTGATCTCTAACGTAAATTGTAGTGCCTCCAGTCCGCGTTGAATTGGATGGACATGGACAGGATCTGTATTTAAACCCTTTCATCTTTATTTCATTTTCCTCTATGTTTTCGGTTACGTGAGTTTCTGATAAAATAATAAAATCGTATTCTTTTTTTCCCGCTATTATTTCCAACTCCTCGAAGTTAAGCCTTGTATGTTAATACCTATATATACCTTTAATTGTATCTGGTTGCTAGTACCCAATTCTTTTCTTTTTGGTTTCGCGCTTGTTTAGATATACAGGGCATTCTTTGCTTAAAGACATGTAATTTTCATCAAGTCCCAGATTTAACTTTTTATTAGCACGAACACAGTTTATGCAATTCATTACTGCTTCCTTGTCGCATTCGCTGGTTTTATGATTTTCTAGGCATTTTGTCATTTGCATTTTTTACAATATGTGCGAATGACATTTGGTTTCCCGCCATCGTTTGTTTACTATTAACAACTTTTTTCACTTCATTACATATCTACATGCAAGTTGCTTTTCTTTACCTCATTGCAGATGTTTTCGCCTTCCTTCTTGAAGTTTTCAGCAACATTGCACATTTTTTTCATTTCCTTAATACTTTTCTCGCATATTTCCTGACTTTTGATGTGTAAACATCTTTGCTCTCATTGATGTGTAAATGTCTTTTTTCTCGGTAGGAAATAACGAGCGTCATCGTCAGATTTTCAGCGTCACCGTCAGATTTTCATACCACGTGAGTTAATCGGTACTCGCCAGATCACCGCAATTAAACGACATTAGTACGTAGATGGATGACCGTTTGAGAACAACCGCGTGTCGTTCTTTTTTTTTATTTTATTTATTTCGTTATGCATTTTCCAGTTTTAATTATCACCCCTATCGTGGAATCCGTCGGGGGGAACGATCCGCTAATAGTGAACAATTTGCATCGTGTAATCCGAAGACGTGAACCATCCACATGTCGGTAATGTGAATGAAAATTAATTTAATTTACACAAAACAAATGTGTTTGAAATGAGCTGACACAATTGAATTTCCTAATCACCAATAATGGTCGGTAAGGGAGAGTATCTGACGGATCCCATGATAGCAATTTTCTGTTCACGTGAATCGAATAAGTGAAGTGAATCTCAGATCCGACGGATTCCACGATAGGGGTGTATGTTCAATTTAAGAGATTATTATGTCCTTACGAAACACCGGGAAGTTGTGTGGAAGTAGATTTGTTTTGAATAATTGAGGTTGTATAGCTTGAAGTTTGTTGTACATCAGTGACATCAGTTGAAGGTAAGAGGGAAAATATCGATTTGTACTTCGGTAACCGATGGCCGATTTAAGAATGTCACTTTTAGTTGTTATAAGGTTATCTACCAAGTGGTCCTTGGAGAACCAAATAAAGTCCTTATTTTTTTTAAACACTATCAGCTCTGTGTCGTGGAGTGCTTAAAGCAAGCAACTATCACGAGCAGAAATTTGCGGGCACTAAAAGTGCTCTCACAGGCTCATCATTTAGTGCAAGTGTTAGTAAGGACAAAACAATTAAAGCTACAACAATTAAGTACATACCTATAAAATACTAACACAAACACTAAATCATGCAAACAATTTAAGACATTAAAGCATTATTACGCAAAATATTTTTCAGCTTAATTTTACTAACATGCAAGTCAATCACATGATCATTTAGATTATAGATTCTACTCATGCGACTAAAAGGCTCATGCCTCCCATAATTCGTTCTATGATGTGGGCTAAACAATAATTCAAGACTGCGTAAATTATGGGCACCACCACGAAAATTAAAGCCAATAGACGACAGCAAGTCAGGTGCATCTATTTGACCGGATATAAGCTGCTGTAAAAAAATGATATCGCTATTAAGCCTTCGTTGAGAAAGGGGTAACATTTGAAGAAGCTTGATACATTGACTGTAAGGAGGAAGGTTAAATGGATCATCCCATGGAAGTCCTCTAAGTGCAAATCGAATTAATTTACGTTGAATGGCCTCTATTCGATTTGAATGAATGTTGTAGAACGGTGTCCAAACTTGAGAAGCATACTCTAGAATCGGACGGACAAAACAATTGTACAATGACATAGAAACGTAAGGGTCATTAAATTCTTTGGCCCACCTTTTTACGAAGCCCAGCATAGAATTGGATTTATTAATAATAGAATTAATATGCTTAGCAAAAACCAGTTTGGGGTCGAAATAAACCCCAAGATCCTTAAAATTATCAACATTAACAAGAATATGTTGAGACAAAGAATATTGAAAGGTGGAAGGTATATTCTTTCTAGAGAAGGTCATATGTGGACATTTAGTAGGGTTCAGGGATAAACCGTTTTTATCACACCAATTGGCGAAGCTATTAATGTCAGATTGAAGAAAAATTCTATCTTACTGACTAGTGATAGATTTAAATATTTTCATATCATCAGCGTAGATCAGGATATTACTGTGATTTATACATGCTTTAACATCATTAAGGGCTAGTATAAATATAAAAACTTTGTATCGATCATATAATTTTGTGATTCGAATTTCAACTTTTTCAATGTTTGCATCTTCATGGAGATCCTCGGTAGAATAGTGCCAGGGAAGATTAAGCATATTATTCTTTGGAATATTGCTTTGAATAAAGCAATTTGTTTTCAACACTCAATTTGGACCTACGATTAATAAAAGGATATCGAATTTTTATCGCCATTTTAAGTTTATTAAGTGTTTCTTGAATATGCAGACTAAAGGCAAAAGTTTTGTCCAGGTGTACCCCAGGATACTTGGCCCTCGATTTCCATTCAGTTTGAACCCCGTTCAACTGAAGTCTATTGCTTGGAAAGTAACAGGCTTTTCTTTTTCTAGTGAAAAAGAGAGCCTGTGTCTCAGAAGCATTCAATTTTATTTTCCAAATTCAAAGCAGATTGCAAAATTGGTTTCAATTAAGGAACCAATTGAATCTATTGAGTAAATGCAGGTTGGGTGGCGACGGTGTAGAGGTTAGTGTGTTGGCTTGTTACCCGTGCGGTGCAGGTTCAATCCCCATGGGGAACAACAACATACGCCACCCATTCATATGCCACTACACCAAAAGGATGATTTCTGCCTGGCAGTACAATGGACCGTTACCGAGTCTGAGTGCTCTGGGATTTGGATTTCCTTTTTTTAATTAAAAAAAAATCATATTTCTGACTTTTACTTTTTCAATTTTTTTATTTTTGCATGAGTGGTCGGTGAAAACAGGCCTTAGTCAGATGAGAAAAAAAAATATAAATATATATTAGAGTTCTTGTGCGTTGGTCCAAACATTATTTACTATTTAAAAAACTCTTTCAGGTGGCGTATTAGAACCCAGTAATACCCGGTGCACTTTATACATTGCCTGTAGCATACCTATACAAAGCAAAAAAAAAGAGATTGAACATTGTTTAAAAGTTTGCATGACAATCATTGAGTTGATGCCAACAATGGGCTTCTTGACCCTACTGCAAAATTTCACAAAAGTATGAAGCATAAGCAAGCTGCGAAAGGATCAAGTTGAACATTTGCTTCATCAATTCATAGAGTTCGTTTTATAGCCGTCTTCCACCTCTGCTTTCCCATAAACGATGTCATTTCTTTAATCCACATTCTATTCCCGATTCTATAACAAAACAATTCCCCAAGGAAAATTATTAGTTCAATCCAGAATTTATTAGCGGTGAATCAGCGCAGTCAATTTAAGAAATTTATTAACACTTTTAAGGTAACGTAGAGAAATACATAATCTGCAATCGTACCGACAAGATTGGCGGATTAATAGAAAGCCTTATGGATAACCTCCTCACAGCGGAACATTACTTACTCCCAATAATCCTCCAAAAATACGAATAAACTCCGACACATACACAAACAACGCAGAAACGCTCAAAAGGAAGCGATAAAAAAACCAAACTCATTGATTTTGAATCGAACGCAAACATTAACGTGTCTCGTGGTTAGGCATCAGCACCATCACCACCACTCCTAACCAGGCCAACGAGCGGATACACATTTCTGTAATAAGCTATCGCCGTAATAATGCGATAAATTTACGCTCTATTACATATGGCTAATGTCAAGGCATCCAACAAAAATAATATTATCGTGGCACCAAGTTAAGGAATCCTTCTGCACAGCACACAGAAACAGAGATGAGCTGCTGAGGATTGGCATGGTTCTTTCTGTGTCTGCCTGATTTCCTTGCAGCATTTATTCGCTTCCCCAGCTGCAGCTGGTTGACTCTGGTAGAACTTATTTTCGAAAGGAAGTATCACACTAATGCAGCACCGACACCGACTCCAATGTGAAGGAGTATAAACTGTGTGGCAGAAAATCACGAATAGACACTTACGAAAGGTGAGAGTATGAAAATGAGTTATTATCATGGGCGAGGCTAGGAGGAGGTTATTGTGAATTGTTGTTATGGTCAAGGTCTGTGCTGCGAGTGAAGTGGGAAGAATAGAAAAATATATAAGAAAAAAACCAAATACGGGAAGGAAGAGTATGGGCTTGGGCGGATATGTTCAAGACATGAGTGGCAATCGTATATTATGTTCAAGAAAGTGGAAGTCAGGAACTCAGAAGTTAGTATCACCATTGTATATGAAAGTTTATATACAATGGTATCACCAGCACCAGGTTCATGGTTTATAAGTTAAGAGCAAAAATATTCTGTGAATACCGAAAACTTGTTTTTTTTTTGGCGATACATATATATGTATATGCATTAGCCTGCACTCTAAGTATAAACTAGTTGAAGATAACTTATTCCTTTTTTGCTTATATGGTCATTGCCGATTCTTAAGCTTATGAAAACTTTATTGGTATGTTAAGATCATTCATAGATTCTTGCTCTACTTACCAAAAATAAAATAAAACTATTACATAAAAAATAAAACTGCCACTTTACCGAATCCCAACTGGTCCGCCTGTGGGGTTCGCCAGTTGGACCTCAATGAAGGCTAAAGGAATTACTTCCCTAAAAATAAAAACGAAATAAAACCCCAAAATGTATACGCTACACCAACAACTTTTTTTTTATAATGTAAACACACTAAAGGGATTTTTCTAGTACCTTTATCATGTATTGGCGGAGAGATGCCGATGGAAGTTGGTTTTGAATGTTTGTAGGTTATAATCTGAAGGAACAACAATGCGTGGAAGAGTATTCCACATACGGGTGAGGAAAGATTCTTTGAACTTCACTGTACGTCCGAACACAGGCTTGAGGGTGAACTGATGAGCATTCCTTGCATGGCGGTTATTGCGGTTGAAATGTTCAAGGGGTGGAATTCAATTGGCTATTTCATTTGAGCACTTATGATGGAAATAACGATAAAATAACAAAAGACAGGTGACATTACGACGATGACTAAAAAAGTCAATCGATCTCACGATGTCTCGGTTCCCAATGAGTTTTATCGATCATTTTTGGAACCTGTCAAGTAGCTCCAAATAAGTTATTGGTGCACCGGACCAGATATTGAGCGTTGTACAAGAGTTTCGGGCGAATGAACGCCTAATAAATTGTAGCCAGATCAGAAGGGGTGAAATATTTCTTACATCCCTTAAGGAAGCCTAGACGTTTCGCAGCGTTCTTGGCGACATCGAATATGTGGTCATTCACACATACCGAGAATGGAAAGTCTTCCAGTTTCAGCGATGCAAGTGTCATTCATGGATAATGGCAGTGTGTGTGGGTTTTGCTTTTATGACAGACGACAGCTTTGCGTTTTAGAAGCATTAAATTCCACTCTAATGGCTGTACCCCACTGAGTTATACTGTTGAGATCGGAATTTAATGATCTTAACATACGTTCCGGTTCCACTTCCATACCCGATTAAGAGGGGCGTGACCCAAGAAACGAATATGAGAAGCTGAGGGTACTGTCATCAGCGAAGGAATGGATTGGATTGCAATTAACAGACAGGAGATCATTTAGAAAAATGAGAAAGAGAGTCGGGGACTGAACAAAGGCTTGGGGAACACCAGCATTTATTTGGTCGGTTGTAGACTTGAAACCGTCCAAAACAACTTGAATTGAATCCATTAAAGGAGATTATCATCAATTCGATTATACCAAGATTGGCAGAAAAAAATTCATACATAACTTCCACGATTAAATGAAACAGACGACCGCATATTATTTAGAGGAACAAATATACCATACATAATAAAAAACACAAACCACACCTTTTCGAAGTCACAATTTTAGAAACAAAAACAAAATTTTTAAAACACCTAAATAATATCATTGTATAATTTTAGGAGTCCTTATTTGAAAACCAAAACAAAAATTTTTGAAAATTCCGATCAATAATCATTACCACCCCTATCGTGGAATCCGTCGGGGGGAACGATCCGCTAATAGTGAACAATTTGCATCGTGTATTCCGCAGATGTGAACCATCCACATGTCGGTAACGTGAATGAAATTCACTGTATCGTGTAAAACGAACGGATCGAATTTATCCATGCAGTTTTTATTTTATTTTCACTGAATTTATGTTTACAAAACAAATGTGTCACAATTGAATTTCCAAATCACCAATAGTGGTCGGTAAGGGAGAGTATCCGACGGATCCCACGATAGCAATTTTCTGTTCACGTGAATCGAATAAGTGAAGTGAAACTCAGATCCGACGGATTCCACGATAGGGGTGTACATAAAGGGTTTTTCAATAAGAGCGCTACAAAAGTTTTTTTAAATAAAACAAAAACGGTTGTGGATGTCAATGAAATTCTTTATTCCTGTGAAAGTACGTTCGATGCCATTATGTATGGAACTCGATATCTTTTGCATGGCCACCACGGGCACGCTTGCAGAAGTCCAGACCCTGAACCCAATTTTCGACGGTTTTCAAGCATAAATCGGCCGATACTGCTGCAATTTCACGTTCGATATTCGTACGAAGTTCATCAATCGTCGCTGGCTTGTTGGCATAGACCAAAGACTTGACGTAGCCCCACAGGAAATAGTCTAACGGCATCAAATCGCACGACCGAGGCGGCCAAGCGACTAGACCATTTCGTGAGATAACACGGTTTCCAAACTTGGTTTCCAATAAATTGATTGTGGCATTCGCTGTGTGGCTTGTGGCGCCGTCCTGTTGGAACCACATGTCCTCCAAGTTCATATCATCCAATTGGGTCAAAATATTCGGTTATCATTGAACGGTAGCGATTCCCATTCACAGTAACGTGCCGGTCTTGATCATCACGGAAGAAGTACGGCCCAATGACGCCGCCGGCCCATAAACCACACCAAGCAATATTCTCGACACTACGGGCACTTCTTTGTGTCACTGGCACGGGAACATTTTCTACTGTGCTTGTGGATTCAAATTTTTCCACTAGACGCTCAATTATTGTTGATCTGCTAGGACGATTATGACGACCATAAATTGGACGTAGCGCTCTTAACGTTGAGGCCACTGACTCCGAATTTCGGTAATAAATTTTAATAATTTCGACTCGTTGTTGGCTCATAAATTCCATCATGAAATGGCAAACCTAACTGAAGAGAAATGTTAAAAGAGCGGCAAGAAATTCGGCGTCGTTTGCTGTCCCTGTCGCTCTACTTTTGTAGCGTCCCTGTTGAAAAACCCGTTACTTTTAGATCTTTTAAATATCATTCACTTCCTTCGCTTATCCTCAACTAAGCTAAGCGAAAGCTAAGAAACATGGAAGCGATATTAGAAAAACTCAGAACCATGTTCCAAGAGATAAATGAAAAATTTTCCCAAACAAATAGCAAAATCGATGAAAAGTTTTTGAAACTGGGACAAGAAATTAATGGTAAAATTAGAACTATAGAAAACAAGCTCACACCTACGATTTCGAGAAAAGAAAAAGGAACATCATAATCCACAATCTTCCAGAAGAAGAACATAACAAACAGTAACTAGAAAACGCTATATTAAAACTGATTAACGACCACTTATTAGTAGAATTTTCTATTGACGAAATCGATTTCCTATATTGTGTTGGAAACAAAACCGGTCTCCCCAGACCTGTGATTTTGGGAATACTTTCCATAAGAAAAAAACAGCTAATCATGGACAACAAAACAAGACAAAAAGATCTCCAAACATTGAGGATCTATTTCTTCAACGATCTACCCAGAGAAATAGCTGAGAGAGACAAAAACCTTAGAAAAGCACTAGCAAATATCAAACAAAAAGACGTAACAGCAAAAATAGTATATGGAAAATTAATAACAAATGGTATTGCATTGACAGACGAACAAATCAAAGTAATAATAACAGAAAATGAAATAAAAAAAGGACTAGATCACTAGACGAAGAAAAAAATACACTACCCCTGGCAAAACAGACGGGAAAGAAACCAAAAACCTTCATACACGAAGAACAAAAATTCGGAAGCAAAACCCTGAAAAAAGATAACCTCTTCAAACCAGCAACCTACGTCAGTTGCCAAATTTTTCACATCAACTACTGCTTTAAGGAATACATCAGAAGCAGCATCAAGTAACAACACTGAGGGTGAAATTAAGTAGCAAAGATCGCACGCTGAACAAAAGAACACTTTTAATAAAGACCATGCCACAACCACGGATTTAACGAGCAGAAATATGAACCCAGAATTTTGCATCAAGAAAAATTCCTCAACCCGGCTGGCCACCGTGAGGTCTTTAGGCCCAAACTGGGGGTTCTGAAGAAAATATGAAAACGAATAAAAAGAAAAATAACAAAAACTGCGAAAAGACAACAAGAAACGATATCTACACTTGTATACTCTAAACGTCAGGACACTATCGAATGAAGAACGCAAGATCGAACTTAATAACGCGCTCAAAGACATTAAGTGGGACATAGTAGGACTAGCAGAAACACGAATATTGGGCGAAAGGATTATTGAACAAAAGGACGGAAACATCTTTTCCTATAAAGGAGAAAGTAAGGGAAAATATGGAGTAGGCTTTCTTATCAACAGAGAGTGGAAAAACAATATTATAAAAATCAAACCATTCAACGAAAGAATAATAGCAGTACAATTAAAAACAGCTACATCGAAGTTGTCCATAATTCAAGTTTATGCTCCCACGGAAACAGCGGAAGACGAAGAAATTGAGAAATTCTACCTCGATTTAGACACTACATATGAAGACTTCACAGCAGAAACAATGTTCGTCATAGGCGACATCAAAAATTAGTATGCCTATGGAAAACGAAGAATTAATCATGGGTAAATTCGGCTATGGATGTAGAAATTCAAGAGGCGAACGACTTATCCAGTGGCTATGGCAACATGGACATTCTGTTGGAAATACCCTGTTCAAAAAATCAGTAAACAAAAAATTTACCTGTTTACCGCCAAATGGAATTGTCAAGAACGAAATCGAGTTCATTCTATCGTACAAAAGAAAATCCATTCAAGATGTATCTGTCCTCAATAACTTCTCCGTCAATAGCGACCATATAATGATCAGAGCAAAAATCAGACTGAATCATAGCACATTAGGCAGAAACAACCCACAAAGTAATTTTATCCCCAAAATACATAATGAAGAATCTCTAAATTTATATATGAATGAAATTACTAAAAATTACAAAGCTGAAACATTAAGGAACAAGAGTAGGTACATTGCAGGAAAAGTACAATTTGTTAGAAGAAGCTATAATTAAAGCTTCCAACGCATTTCTTCTACATAGAATTAGAAAAAAAACAACTAACTCTCGGAAGAAACTAAACAAATCATTAGGGAAAGGAATAAATTACAAACGAAAGGCACACTGAACGAAAGAGAAAAACAAAAATGGAAGGAACTGAAAATTGAAGCCAAGCACTCGATTCGTACTGACTTAAAGAAATATAATGACGCACTAGTTAAGCAAATTATAGAAGATACGAAATCTATAAAGAAAGTGAAACACAGTCTAGCTTAGGGCAAAGATTGGATGACTGCCATTAGGAGAAAAGGAAAAGATATTCGAAACAGAAAAACTATAATCGAAACAGCAACGAACTTTTTCAAAGAGTTGTACACAACCTCAGAGTCTAATAGAACAACTGAATACGAAATAGCACTAGTTGATAACTATGACAACATTCCAATCTTCCTAGATGAAGAAATCGAAAAATCTATAGACGAGTTAAAAAATGAAAAATGCGCGGGAAATGACGAAATTAAAGCAGAAATGCTAAATATTGGGAAACAAGCTATAACACCTATACTGAGGGAAATATTCAACGAAGTTCTTTTAACTGAGGAGATGCCACTACAATCGACAAAATCGACAATAATACTAATTCACAAGAAAGGCGACAGAGACAACATTAACAACTACAGACCAATAAGTATCATATCAACAATATACAAAGTTTTTGCAAAATGTCTTTTGAGAAGGATCAATAATACTATGGAAGATAACCAGCCTCGTGAGCAAGCAGGCTTTAGGTCCGGATTCTGACCACTTACAAGTCCTGAACCAACTCATCGAAAAATGCTCGGAATACCAGCAAAAACTATATTTGTCGATTTCACGAAAGCTTTCGACACCATATCTTCAAGTCACTTAACGAACAAGGCATACATCCAAAATACATTCACATAATTAAAAAGCTGTATAACAACAACACTGCAACAATAAGGCTCGAAAGGATCGGTCGCCCTTTCCAATTGATGAGGGGAGTCCGCCAGAGAGACCCACTTTCTCCTGCTCTATTCGCATCTGTACTGGGATGCTTCAAATGCTTAAACTGGAGTGAGATGGGGATCAACATTGATGGAGAAAAACTAAACAATTTAAAATTTGCCGATGACATTACACTAATAGGCACATCAGACACTGAATTAAAAACAATGGTTGAAGACCTTAGCCAACAGTGCTCAAAGGTTGGACTACATATCAATAAAGAAAAGACGAAACTAATGAAACTATTTCAAATTCAACTTGAAACTGAGAACCTTGAATATGTAGACGAAGTTGTATACTTAGGTCAAATAATATCTTTTACTCAACGAACCGCCAAAGAAATTCAAAGAAGAAAAACGAAGTCATGACATATGGTGCACAAACATGGACCCTAAACACAAAAGCGGCTAAAAAACTGCAAGTATGCCAAAGAGCAATGGAAAGATCGACACTAAAAATCTCGAGACTACATAGGATTACGAACGCAAACATTAGGGAACAAACAAAGTGGACTGACGTAATAAAAAGAGCAAACGAACTTAAATGGAGCTGAGCAGGACATGTCATTAGAATGAACGACAACAGATGGACAATAAGAACAACTAATTGGACACCATATGAAGGACATAGAAAAGTTGGTAGACCACAATTAAGATGGCGGGACGACATTCAAAACTACCTTAGCAATTGGAGACATGTAGCACAAAATAAACAACAATGGCGACACCTGGAGTTACGTGCAAACCCATATGGTTGCACTTAAACATAATATTATCAGAAGCTTTGTCCTTGAAATAGTCAACGGCATTACACAAAACAAATGCAGATGTTTTGCACTTGCCAAAAGTAGTAAACAACATGCAGGTGTTTTGCACTTGCCGAAATCTGGTAAACAACACGCAGATGTTTTGCACTTGAAATGGAGCAAGTGCATTTATACAAAATAAGCGCAGATGTTTTGCACTTAGGCGGACCAACGGAATCAGACAAGCGCAGATGTTTTGCACTTGATGCTTTCGGGAGCCGTGCGCCTTGTTTTTGCTTGCAAGTGCATGCACGTAAACAAGTGCAGGTGTTTTGCACTTGGACATAGAAAACGTTAGAGAGAGGTTTCCTTTTAAGTTAAGTTCAAACTAAGAGTAGTCTTAGAAAAAACATTGTTAAATAAAGAACCCAAAGTGGATAAGTAAATCAAATTTATAATGTGTTTTTATTTTGAGTAAAGTTAAACACGTAACTCTGGGGGAGGCTTATGCCCGTTTATAATAAATTTCCAAGTTTCAAATAATAAAATCTGAATCAAATAAATTAAATATTCTGTTTATGATATAAATGAATATGTTAGCTTTAATACTTAAACAACCAAAATATTGTAAACGAACTATGAATTATTGTAAGAATTTTAAATTTTTCAAAGGGTAAATAAAGCTTATACATAATAATAATAATCATCAATTCCAAATGCACGCAATGTCGACAAGAGAGCTTGATGCCAAACTCTGTCAAATGTCTTTGAAATATCTAGCGCAACAATCTTAGTTTCACCACCTTGGTGAAGAGATTGGTTCACCTTTTCGGTTAGATATGTCATCAAGGCACCGGTGGACCTGTTGCTGCGAAAACCATACTGCCGGGCATTGCGAAGTTTTCGGGATTCAGTCAAGATATGTATGTCATGAGCTGACGGTTGATCAGCGTTTCCATGACATTGGAAAGAGAGGACGTAAGTGCAATTGCTCGGTAGCAGGAGGGAGAGGAAGATTCGCCTTTTTTGGTACAGGCTACAAATGCAGTCTTCCATCTCCTCGGAAAGAGCCCTGAAGAATAGGACAGATGGAAAAGCTTACGCAGTGGTTTTGCCAGAGTAGAAGAATACCTCTTCAGAACGATAGGGGAAATACCATCTGGACCAGCGGATTTGTGTATGTCAAGATCTCGAAGTACTCTAGCCACTGTAGGAGTACGAAAGTGGATTGGTCCCGTGGATTATTCTACGCGCCTAAGTACAGGGGTAGATAAAGTGAGCAGCAAGCGGATTGGCTTTATCCAGAGAGCTAACAGCTGGAATGTATTTATAAATGAGTGTCGGGATAGATGACCAGGCCGAATTCTTGATGTTTTTGACAAACGACGAAAAGTGTTTACTACCCGTGGGACGTTGTAGTATTTTTTGCCTCAGCTTTTGATCGTAGGAGAATTTTACACGATTTTTATTATGGAATTGGGGTCTTGTTTCATTTATATATTTGAGCGTTTCTTTATTAAGAAATATAACCCCAACTTGTAAAATGTGAACAGAAACTTTGCCTATACCCAACCTCGGACCAACTTCAAATCCAACAGTGACAGGATCTGTGATTCTTCGTGTGATTTCGTAACTCTACGAAGCTATAAATATCCCAAGTTAATCCCATAAACAGGGCAGTGTGTTTGGAAGGACGTGTTACTCCCCTGCGACAACCCGCTTGGGGTTATACTGTTGGATTTGCAGTAGGTTTGTGTAGGTACAATGTTGGATATATTATTAAAACCCCTAAAAAACAGTAGAGGAATGAAAGTGTTATTTGAAGTTTTTTTGATTTTATTTTCATTTGTTTGAAATAAAATAAAAGAAAAGTAATTTGCATTGCCTTCGTTTGATAATGGGTTGGGGCCTTATGTCATTAAGAAATAAAGCCAAACTTTCGGGAACTTTTCCATCTTGATATTGGGGTTGTATTTCATAATGAAATAGAGCCCCAAATTTGGGACCTTATTTAATTTTTATTTGTAGGCCTTAAAACCAAGAGCTCTCAATGAAGACGGGCAGACCTCCCGGTTTCGGTTCAGTTCACCACTGAGGCCAATCAAATGCTGGTAGTGTTGTTTTTGTTTCATCCCGGTGTTTTGATGGAAGTAACAGACCTTCTTAGCAACTTCGGCTCCAATTTTGACAGGAGCGAGAACTTCAGCGTTTGAAGACGTCGCGGTAAATAAATTGAAAAAGTTCTCCTCGAGAGCGAATCACAAAATCGTTGAGGACAAGATAGAAGTTTTTTTTTCAAAATACAAATAAGAGAGAATTCACTCGAAAAATTAGCCCTTGTATGTTGGGACATTTTTAGCCCGTCCCTGTATGGAACGGATACCAGATTTCATTATACCTATGTAGAATAAGCAAAATAAATTGAGATGAAAACGCGGCGAATATTCGACTTGAACAAAATTGTAAAAAAAAAGGTAAACAAATTTCCATTAAAATTACTTATTTGCCCCGAGCCTTTGTATATAGACTCTATAGTAATATCATCAAAACGAATTTGAAAACGTCGACCTCCACGAAAATGGCAACAAAACGGGTAGCGAATGGTAGCGATTGAAGGTTTGTGTCTTAAATTTGATGATGGTATGAGGATACTGGTAAGGGAAAACGAAGAATGACTGGTTTGTTTCTCTTTATCGAATCATTTTGATATTATGTATGTATTTATTTTTCTTTGTAAGAAGGAGCATGAGCAAGGAGATTTTTTGACGATTCGCATCGTCGCGTCGGCAAGTAGCATGTATGATGACAGATGAGAGGGGGATGATGGAAGGGACGAATGGTTTTGAAATGAAAAATTTAATATAATCTGATTTCCGTCTTTTTCCTCAAATAAGAAATTATGAGTTTATCGCTTTTAATACTGTCACTATTTTGGCTATATCTTGTCGAAAAATGTTCCGATTTGTATCATTTCTTTTTAATTGATTCAGAAATAATCAATCTAATTAAATAAGAAATAATTATGTTACTTTGTGCCAGTATTGCGCCATTCTGCAGAACCACTTTTGGATCAATAGGTCCCTACCTATACGATTTATATTTATTTTATTCAAATTTTATTATTTATTTATTTTAAAATGCTTATGGCCAATGGTTCGTATGAATAAGAACTAGCAGTTCCTTGGAGTAAAAAGCAGCAGCTTAGTAAAAGCATTTACAAATTGCTTTAGTACGGTATGACCAAAGTCTTTC
This sequence comes from Portevinia maculata, assembly GCA_949715645.1. Classification (NCBI taxonomy): domain Eukaryota; kingdom Metazoa; phylum Arthropoda; class Insecta; order Diptera; family Syrphidae; genus Portevinia; species Portevinia maculata. Next base: position 70,894,363 of record OX454527.1, read on the forward strand.
ATTTCTAAAGTGAGTTTGGAAATTCGATCTTAGCATTTACTTTACTGAACTTGCAGGTAACTTCTTTTAATCTTACCAAATTGAAGAAGAGGACTGTAGCCTCGCCTTCTGTTTATAATATTTTCTTTTTATCAAAAACAAATTTTTGGAATGCCGTCTAAAAGGAAAACATAGACATTAAAAGATATAATCAATCTATTTAATTTAATTTTCGTTTATTAAACTCATTGTTTTTCTATTAGCATGTTCGCCTTTGTTTTGTAATTTTGCCGATATTTCACAGTTATGAAGTTTTGTTTGGACCTGGCCATCGTTGCTCATTGCAGGGACGTTTGAACCATCGTCAGCAATGAATAACTAATGCACATTGGAGCCGGTCACTTTTCCTTCAATTAGATAATCAAACACAACATCATTGGACTTAAGACACTTCCCTGGTATACACCTACTTTGCTTGTGAACTCCTCGGTGATGCCAACGGGACATCTTACTCTCATACATGTCCATGATCATGCGTGTACGTAGATTACTGGAACTCCTCTTTGTCTGAGCTCCACCCATTATAGATCCCTTGGTTGTCTATTACAGGCCGTTTCAAAAACAACCAACACCATTTATGCAAATCCTTTAAAGAATCACACACGCACTGGTCTTCACATAGCCGTATTTTTTCCGCATTCGGCTATTTTATACCCGCTCAACGATCTTCATGGTGTGTGACATCAGCTTGATTGAACGGTAGTTATCAGACTCTCGTATCGCCTTTTTCCTTGTACAAAATAAGAAAAAAACTCTCCCTCCACTGGTTAGGCATTGGATCGCCACTCATCAGTTTAGAGATGAGAATCATAAGCCATTTAGACCCTATGTTTCCCATCTTTTTCCAGAACTCAGAGGGTATCTTGTCCGGCCCAACTGCTTTTCGATTATTGAAGTCGGTACAAAATGTGGGCTTCTTTAAAATGTGATATGCCTAACCATGCTCTTGATGAAGTTCAATACTTTAAATTGGGTGCGTACCTCTAACTTGCATTATTGGGCAGCGGGTGTCAACGGTGCAGTAGTAGTGTATTCGCTTAGTGATTGGAAGGTCGTGGGTTCAATTACGGCCAAATCTATAACTTTGGGGCTCGGTCTTTCACATGCAAACATGGTTTATAAAGCATTTGGGAATCCTCACTGCTGAAATACGATTTTCCTTCAGCGATCCGAACACACACACCAATTGTATTGAATACAAAGAAACAAGTTACAGGTGACTGTGGTGGTCTAATTGCAATATGCCATAACCTACCCTAAACCTCCATCGAAGCCAACAAATAATATACCATCAATCTACTCGACAATTCTCACACCTTTCTTTATCCACCATCGCCCCTGCCTTTAAATATGTACGAGTATATCCATTTTTCACTTGCAAATATGAATTATAAAGAAAATCATTTGAGAATCCTCACCGCAGAATGCGACTCTCCTTCAACGATCATATCATACACATACATACCAATTACCAATTGCATTAAATACCAGAAAACATGACCTACCCGAAACTTCCATCAGAGCAAACAAATAATATGGCATAAGTCTACCCGATAATAGCCGCGTTTTATTATCCCAATGATCTTGATACGGATCCGATCTGATAATAAAACGATCTGGATCATCAGTGGCAAGTTGTGACAACAGTTGTTTTTAACACATAACAGACGATACCGGGTATTTCAAGTTTCGATTGGCACTCAGCCATATTGCAAATATAGGGTACAATGTGACGTCACAATATGATCGCTTGTTGTGTCGGGGGTGTTGCCATTTGAATACAAATCAGCATACATTTTGCACTCAATATTTTTTTTTTCAGAAACTATGTTCAAATGTTATGTTCAAATATGCAACATATTAACAGTATTGTACTGCTAATATTTCCATTAAATTTTATGTATTATATTACGAAGCAAAACGTCTCAAAAGTCGCAGTGGTAAATTATTCGAATATGAAAATATGCTAATTGATTTTTTGTGTTATTAATAGTGTTTCATATTTTGGTCTGGCAATATTATTGTGTTCCTATAATTTCCTATAATTTAAATAAGCAACGCCACGAAAAAACAGGTAGTGAGTTTTGTAATTACATTTTGGATCACGATTAATGATCCCGATAAATAGCAAGATCCTGTGTTGTTTTTGTTTTACGTATTAAATTGATCCAGATCCAGATCCGCATGGATAATAAAACACAGCTAATAATTCCTTCACCTTTACGCCCTACCGTCAACCGCCAACGCTACCTGTGTCATCTTCCTTCTCATATATTATGTACCTAGTCACGAGCATGAAGGAGAACAAAAAATCAGCTGTTTGCAAACCAAATAAAAATATTCTGCTGATACCTCCACCAGAGCCAACAAATAAAATACGATAAATCTACCCGATGAGAATGTTATGCTACATCAAACATCAGCCACACCATCCTCATATTCCCAGTCACGAGATTGGAAGACAATGGGAGACAAAAAAGGTGTAGAAAAGGTTCTACAATATGCTGGTATAGATGTAACTTTTTTAATGACGAACTTACGTCGTTTGGTGGCGTATCGTCGAATTCACGAAGTGATAAAACTATAAAGTCTATATACAAAGCCGGAGCCCATTAAGTTGCCGACCGGTGGAGAGTCTCTGCCTGGGAGACTGCAGCCTTCGCGATCCCGGGCACACTGCTGCAGTTGTCCGGAATAAGCGCTGTGGCATCCGCGATGGCTTGATCCTTAAAAACGGAGGTTCGGTCTTCATTGCCATCTCAAACCTGGGGGCTATGAGTTCAAGATCCTCTTCACTGGAGCATTATTGTCCATTTGCTCGATGTGGCCGACCCAAAAGTGGTGATTTTCTTGTTTCTGCTAAATTTAAAGCTCGACTGTTAAAAGAAGAAATCCGATGTCAGATTATTAAGCCACAAAAAGAAAGAGAAGCAGATAGTACGTAGACTTTCCGGACACCAATTCAAAGTTCAGTTAAAAAGGCCCAAATCAAGCACAAAAGTGTAAAAAAGATATTTTGGCACTCTTATTTAATTCAATAACTATAAGCTGTTGAAAATCCAAATTTTCAAGGATAAAATTGTAGAATTGATGCAAAAATTGGTCCTTTCAGACTTGAACCACCCAAAGATATCGGCATAGCTACTAAAAGAATAGAGAACAAAAAGGCCGCCGGCAATAGACCGACATTTCACACCTAGGGGAATCGTGAAAAAGACAACCGAATTTCAAGACGAAATACACCATCATTTCACAGACTTTAAAGCCGCACATATGGCTTTATTCGAATATTGGATACCGACAAAACTGATCCGGCTGTGATCAAGTGACACATGAAAACACGCGGTGCAAAGTGAATTTTGGAAGCAGCTCTTTTGAATTATTCCAACTTGCGCCGAATTTCGGCAAAGAGATGCTCTGTCTGTGACTTCTTCAATCTTGTTCTGAGCAGATAGTGCACAACATTATCGACCCCTTCATCGTGCCGTGGTAAAGGTTTATGGCGATTAAAGAACAGCCCGAACTGGATGGCGTTGAAGACAGAACCAAGCACACAAACATAGATCTGTTAAGATCTGTTCGATGGTCAAGAACTTAATGAAAATATTAATGCGTCTGACAGAACAACCGATAATAATGTAGTAATAAACGCTACACTCACCGAGCTCAGTCAAGAAATAAAGAAACTCAAGCCGAAAAAAGCACCGGGTTACGACCTGATTATGGGTGAAGTACTAAAAATGCTACCTCGGAAAACATTAACGAAGCTTCTTCATATTATAAACGCAGCGATTAGACTGAAACACATTCCGAGCCAATGGAAAGTCGCGGAAGTCATTATGGTTTAAAAACCAGGAAAACCACCTAATGAAAAGAAGTCTTTTAGAAGAAGAAGTCTTTTATATCGCTTCTTCCAATAATTTCCAAAGTTTTTGGGAGGATATTACTCAGACGCTTACAACCAATTATAGAAGAAAACCGTTTCATACCTGACCACCAGTTCGGGTTCAGAAGCAAACATTCAACGATTGATCAAGTGCATCGGATAACTGACGTAATCAAGAAAGCTCTCGAAGAAAAAAAAATTTGCTCTGCCGTATTCTTGGACGTTTCGCAAGCATTTGATAAGGTGAAGGACTCAAGCTCAAATTAAGACAAGTTTTCCCCGAACAGTTATCTCTATATATAAAAAATTGTTGCAAGTGTGTTGTGACTTTATAACTCACGAACGGTCAAACCGAACTCGATTAACTTTTTAGGGTTTGTTCGTATGGTCGTGTAGATGGTTTATCTAAAGTTTGCACGAAATCGGTCGACGCGTTCGTGAGTTATGTCTTTTCATGTCAACATGTGATTTTTTCCAAATAAAAAAAACAACAACAAATATGTAGGCGCCTATGAGCGTGTGCGGTATGTATACTGTGTGCTGACTTCACACACACGGTAAATACACGTTGTAGTGTATACACGCGTACATATTGACAGCTGTAAGGGACTGATCATTTTAAGGTTCTTTTTCATTGAACTCGCATTGTGGACAGATATAATCGGTAAGAGTCGCATTTGATTTTTTTTGTTTTTTCATATTTTCAGCCATTCATCATCAAACAATTCATTTGTTTTTGTTTAATCTTGTGAATACAAACCGACAGCAGTGTATATACACTTTCCATTTGCTGGTTGAATTGCTATCGGATTTCATGTTATTTATATACGTGTCAGTGTCACTTTGTATAGTTCTTTTTCCTCATTTTTTTAAGTCCTTGAAATTAAGTTAAATGATTACACTTTTTATACATAGAACACATTTGAAATGCCACGTCCAAGACGTTCAAATATTGGTAGACGTCATTCGACAGTTGTTTCAACCAAACGAAGATCACAAAGTGAACCTGTGTGTGCATTGTAAAGCAGTCAAATTTATGAACGAAACACCTGGCATGTGCTGTGCTGGAGGAAAAGTTAAATTGCCTGTATTACAACCTCCACCAGACCCTTTGCACTCATTAATTTATGGCAATTCACCAGCGTCAAAGCATTTCTTAACAAATATTTAAAAGTACAATTCATGCTTCCAAATGACATCTTTTGGAGCTGCAAATATTATAAGAGATGGATTTATGCCGACGTTTAAGGTAATTACTTCACATGGCATAAATGATATAAAATTTGAATTATGTGCTGTCTCTGTATTTGATGTCTTCGAAAATTCAGATTCGTCATCTAAATCTATTTCAAAAACATTACAGATTCAAGGACAGATATACCATAGGGCTGGGTCATTGTTGCCATTCACAGATGCTGACTATCAGTTTTTGCAAATGTATGACTCCAGCTTATGAAATTAATGCATGTTTAAAAAGTTCGTTTCTTTGTGGAAATGTACAGAAGTTATCGCTTAACATAAATATGCGTGTGCGTCTTCAAAATGATCCATCAGCACGTGAGTTTTCGAAGCAACTGCTGCAGATTGGCGATGGCAAAATTGTAAGTAATTTAAATGGCTTGATCACGTTACCAAACAACTTTTGCACAATATTATGCCATCAAAAGAAGAATTAATTGATCGCGTTTTTCCAAACATTGTTCAAAACTATAAAAATCATGATTGGTTAAGAGACCGCGCAATTTTAGCACCAACAAATGCAAATGTTAATCAAATAAATTTTCAAATTCAACAGAAATTACCAGGTGACTTGGTATCATACAAATCCATTGATACTACCACGAATGAAGAAGACGCAGTAAATTATTCGGTTGAATTTTTGTATTCTTTGGAACCACCCGGTATGCGACCGCATCTTTTGAATTTGAAAATGGGTTCATCAATCATACCTCTTCGAAATCTCAATTCACCAAAACTCTGCAATGAAACGAGACTTTCCGTGAAAGAATGAACTCCCAATTTGATCGAAGCAACAATTCTCACTGGCAAAGCAAAAGGAGAAGTTGTACTGATACCACGGATCCCATTAATACCAACAGACATGCCATTTCAATTCAAACGTCTTCAATTTCCTGTGCGTTTATCCTTTGCTATATCCGTTAATAAAGCTCAAGGACAAACGCTTCAAGTGTGTGGTGTGCATTTGGAGGAACTGTGCTTTTCTCACGGACAATTATACGTCGTATGCCAGAGTGGGAGCACCAACAAATTTATTTATTCATGCACCACACAATCAAACAAAAAATATTGTATACACTATTGTATTGAATTGATTTACTTTTTTTTCATTATTTCCAAATAAAAAATAAATAAAAAAACCAATAAATTTGATTCAATGTTAATATTCAAGCGTAGCGTAAATATAAATAAAATTCGAAGACAACACAACATTTGCCTTGTCAGCTAGTATAACATAATAGAATCTTATTTACAGAATAGGCTCTTTCGTGTCAAACACGGAAACGAATATGTACTCAGAAATTAAGGAAATAAGGGCAGGTGCCGGAAGGAAGCGTTCTTAGGCAACTTTCGTACCTGTTATTTACCTGTGATATACCGCAGACCGAAGGTATTACAGTAGCCACGTTCGCCGACGACACTGCTATACTAGCAGTTGGTACAACGACCAAAGAAACAAAAAAAATACTATATGGCGCTCTTAAACGGGTTAATGAATGGACAAAATCATGGAGGCTAAAATCAGGATTGCTCTTAACGAAACGAAATTAGTCCACGTAGATTTTACATATAAACAATCAAATAACTTACCTGTTTTTATAAATACGGTCCAAGTTCCGTTTGTAAATGAGGCCAAATATGTCGGAATGACTGTCGACGCAAAGTTGAAATTGAGGTGGCATGTAAAAAGAACTGCCAAGAACTTAAGAACAAGACAAATATAGAGAACTTTATTGATTACCTACTCATAAAATATTCCAAGGTTAACCTCGAGAAGAAGCTTTTATTATATGAGCAAGTGCTAAAGCCCGTATGGACGTATGGTATACAGCTGTGGGGTTGTACCAGTGAATAAAATGTAAACACTTTACAAACTTTTCAAAATAAAGTGATAAGATCATTCGTCAATGCACCGTGGTACATTAGAAACGAAGTTCTCCATAGAGCTTTCGGAATTACCACGGTTAAGGAAGAAACTGGAAATTGCGCTCTAAAGAATAGAAATCGATTATTAGGACGCGTCAATAACTCTTACTTACTTACTTAGGGTGGCGCTACAGTCCGGGGTGGGCCGTGGCCTCAACCAACAAGCGTCTCCAGCCAGCACGATCTTTGGCCAGCTGTCTCCAGTTTCGCACGCTAAGTTTGTTAAGGTAACCTTCCACTTGCGTGCGCCACCTGAGTCGCGGTCTTCCTCTATTGCGCCGTCCCTCTGGTATGGATTCGAAGATCTTTCGGGCCGGAGCATTCACGTCCACTCGCTATGACCCAGCCACCTCAGTCGTTGGACCTTCACTCTTCTGGCTAAGTCGATGTCGCGGTACAGCCCGTATAGTTCGTCGTTGTATCTCCTCCTCCATTCACCGTCTATACAGACGGGACGTCAATAACTCGGTCCTTCAAATTCTACACGAAACAAATTTATTGCGGCGATTACGACGAACTAAACCTTCCGACTTGGGTCATTCGAAGATCCTGCAGAAATACTTTGGCCATGTACCAACTACGGACTACATCACGCCATACATAGATTTCACATGACCTTTCTCGAGCGCCTATCCCAGCAGGGAAGAATGGAGAAATGGATTCGTCCCCGACACGCAAGCCATAACCGTATTTTCGGACGGTTCATAAATGGTAACGGGGGTGGGGTCAGGCGTCTTCTCCGCACCACTGGGCATATCAAAATCGATATGCCTCCCCGACCATAGCAGCGTCTTAAAAGCAGAGGTCCTGGCAGTGACAACAGCGGGCCGTGAGTCAGTGGTAGGGGCAATACCACCCGATGGTATTACCTTCTTTATCGATGCAGCAATAAAAGCCTTAACTGCTGTCGCGAAGAACTCAAGGTTCTTGGTACTCAGCCTAAGGTATCGCTCTGCTTGGTTCCGGGACATGAAGGCATTCTTGGCAACGAGAAAGCGGATGAATTATCAAGACAAGGTTCGCAGCAGCTCTGTCAGAACAAGCTGATCCCTCTGTACTCATCCCGCCTTGCACACTCAGGCTGGAAGCATGGAGAAAGGCAATAAGAGAGGCGAACCTTAGATGGACGGCACTAGATACTTGCCACACCACAAGAATGTTATGGCCAACCTTCAATTTAGCCGGAACCGAGAGTCTCATAAAAAAGGATAGAAAATCACTATCCATCCTCGTAGGTATATTAAGGGGCCACAATACTCTGCGGTACCACATGAAGAAATTACGGTTGACGGAAGAAGAACTCTGTAGGCTGTGGCAACGAGGAAGCTCTGGAGAATACAACCCACTTCTTGTGTCACTGCCCGTGTCTCCAACACATCAGGTACAGATTCCTGGGGAGACATTTCTTCCACGACCTGACGAGCTTTCCAGAACACCGATAGACAGAATAATTAACTTTACCAAATCCACAGGATGGTTTGTATCGAACAACACAAACACAATCTCAGTTTTTGGAGACAGGGTTAAAAATGAGTAAGGGACAACCCTCCTCTCCCGATGGCTGTCACAATGGGTATTAACCTGAGTGTGGCACTAAGCCAGGCCGCCTACCTATCCTGAACCTGATGACTTAGCCCGATAACATTTAACCGCGATAAAATTGCGGAACTAGCAGGAACTATCGCTGGAAAGTTGCCTGCCAAACGTTTAAAAATTCGAGAAAATTGCTTGATAAGTATTAACTTAATTGCAGTAGGAAACAAATTTGTAGGAGGTGGTTTTAGTGAGTAAAAATCTCACACTACTATGAGCACGCACCGACGGTCATCATAGTGTCTTTTAGAAGACTTTCACCTGCCTCGGAAAAAAAAAATAATTGAATGCTTATTGTTATTACTAATCAGGACCAGTTGTACAACAACAAACCCGATAGATATTCAATCAAAAACGCTTTAAACGAAATTTTAAATCATTCCTTCCACACGTTAGAAACGAAGACTTGGTATACCGGCCAACGCAACGGACGGATTTCGGAAGACATATTTTTGGAACGTCTCTATAGTCGTAATATCATATACCTACCTCATAATCAGCCTGAGTTCGAAATTTCGACACGAATGCAATATTCATCTGTGCATCTTCCTTGTACCTTTAAGTATAAGAGAAAGGTACATAGCACAAATAGATGAATCCATGATCCATGCACAGTGTTGCCGGAGAGAAATATTGTAAGGTAGTACTGCAGCCAAAAATGGGGAGTACAGTAATGTCTCGCTAATCCGAATCAATTATTGCAAGGGGGTATTCGGATTATCGAAAAATTCGGACTAATGAGTACAAGACGGGAACAGGAAAAAATTGCTTATTTAACGAAAATTACAGCTTAAAGCTAACATTGAGTTCAAAGATATTTACGCTTGTAAAAACAAAAATAACTTAGGAAAAAAATTAAGAGAAATTCATAAATTAGATATTTTTCATCTGTAAGAATTTTTAAACAACAATTTATTATCATATAAATTACGCTTACACTGCTTAGCAAAATCAGTGATAAATGTTTGTTTTTTCTTTTGCTTTTGCAATGTCATCAAAGCCTTTTGTTTGAGATTTTGCAGAGCCAATATGTCTGAAGCGAAGGCTTCGTTCTCCAACGCCCATTTTGTAGAAACAGCTAAAGCTGTGATTGCATCTTCATGCTTTGTCTTCTCTTGATGCTCGTGTACTGCCTATTCATCGTCGTTTTCTACAATTGTGCTATCCAAACGATAACTTCATTAACACTACGAATTCCACACATACCTTCGATAGTTTCTGTAAAATTTGCCATTTCAGAATTTGATATACCGTTTGCTTGATCCACTTTTCGAGCCAGCGGAATATCGTCCTCAACATCCCACTCATCTGACTCAGTGAAAGATGGCAAGACTTTCCAGCAATTTTTAATCATTTTCTGTGACAGACCCCAGTTTACGCATTTAACCCTAACCTCAAAATACTTCTCTTATTGCGTTTAATATCAGATATAGGCCCTTTCCGCAAACACCACTTTCAATTTTTTTAACAATTTCACATTTTTGTTTAAATGTTAGCGTTATGTGCCTCCTTTTATTCGCCATTTCCAAACAAAATTAAATAAACGAAACAATAAAAAACTTAGAAACTTCTGTTATCACTTTAAATAAACTCCTGAGCACGTGCTAAGCCGACAGAAATAAGATCCCACTGCTACCAAAGGAACGAAGGAAGAACGAAAAATGCGTAAATACCTTTACCTACATACATCAATAACTACTGGGTCGCAAAACGACAAGATTACTGTTAATACCAAAATTACTGTAAAAGCCAAAGCGTTTGTATGTTTTTAGTAGGAATTCGGATTACAGCGTACAATAATTTTGGCTGGTTCGGACTGTAGAGTACATAATGAGGAATAATATTGATTCGGATTAGCGTGATATTCGGATTAACGGTGATTCGGATTAGCGAGACATTACTATTATTTGAAAAAATAGTAGTACAAACCATTTTTAGTCCTCAAAAATAAGTGTGTACACAATTTTTTTTTTTTTTCAACTTTATTTAAAAATGCTTAATTGATTCGCATTCAATGTACTTACCTCCAATCTGTTCCGTTTTTTATCTTTAATGAGAAACAGTTGGGAAAAAACTCGTTCTGCCGCTGCGCTGCTGTGCGGAATACTGAAGACAGCACTTAAAAAATCCCTTGTCAGAGTGAAAAGTGTTTCATTAAAGGCATTCTTTAAGACAAATATCTCTGACCAAAACTGTGCTATTTCTAAAGAAGATGTGGTAGGTGTATCAACTTCGTCAGCATCAGAAATCTCAAAATCGTCGGTTCTTGCGGCAGGGGATTCAGGAACTAAATTTGCAGGAACAGCAGCAGACTCATTTGGTTTTTACCAGCAACAGAAGACACATTGACATTGGCTGGTGGAACTTTTTTGCCTTTACAGATTTTGATTTGTCGGTGTATCAACTTCAACAGCAAATACTTTATCAGCATTTGAAAACTCAATATCGTTGGCTCTTGTAGCAGGTGATTTTGGTGCTAAATTTTAAGGAACAGCAGCAGACTAATTTGTTTTAAAACCTGCAGCAACACAAGACACATTTACAGCTTTTTTGCCTTTACCGCGTCAAAGGAATCCAATTTACTAAATATGTATTATATGTACAAGTTTACTTTGAATTATTCTAACAAGAAATACAATTTCAAGTACATATATTAATTTAGCAATAGTTTTCATTTTATTGATTTACACATAAAAATTCACGGAGGTCAAACAAAAAAACGTCCAACAAAATACAATCTCAGGTAACAATAAAATAAATACCGAACTGACAGATAAAAATTGAATGAAAGATGGAACCAACGAAACACAAAAACAAACAAGAAATAGGGAAATTCCCTTTTTGACGACAGTTTGGAAGATAAAACTGCTTCCAAATTTGTATTAAATTTTAAGTGAACTAAATTTTTTTAGGTTGATATTACACTTTTCTGCAAGTGTAAGATATTTTAGGTCTTTAAAAAAACTAGTGTGCTTTAGACCACACGACTGAAGTAAAACTTGATTGGGTCTCACTAGGTTTAAAATCTTGCCTTGAACATATTGTGTAAATTCAGAAACGTCAAACATTTGCGCAGTGATGCGGCATCACTGCTTATTTGCGATGCTGATGCGATGCACAGTTTAAGCTGATGCGTTGCTGATTGAATATGGCGTTTGAGTTTTTAGAACGCATTGTTTAAATCAAACATTTAAAATGGAAGTTTTGCTAATAAAAGTTTTAGTCGATAACTTTGATCGTAAAGACGATAAATTTAGTTTTAATATGTGTGAAGCAAGAAGAAAGAGGTCGAAACGCATACAGACTTTAATTAGCAGATTTAAAAGAAGGAAAATTACTAAGATTATGGACTATTTCAAAGTTCTAGAAGAATATCCAGACGATGTATTTCAATATCATTTTAGAATCCACCTTCGACGTAAGTCCACTAATGATTTAGCTTTTCTAAATAAAAACCAAACCATGTTTCTAGGATTTGCGAAAATCATTATATCCTTTTTGGACACCTTCTTATACATTTTATAGTATCTATCAATTAAAATGTTTGTTTACTTACTTTTCTTTCTCTTCCGACATTTTTCTTGCTTTTTTTCCGGCGAATCAACAGGTCATCAGGTATTTCTGTGATGCTTTTTTTCGTTATATTTGCGCATCAGTTTGATCAACTTTGCAATAATGAACACTTGACGTTGAAAGTGATGCCAACAGTTGCGTTAATGAACATTTTGCAAAGCATCATGAGCATCATGATGCCAGTGATGCGTTACTGAATTTACACATTGTCACACACTTTTTATGCACAATTTCCGTACGTAATTTCTTCTTAGTTAATGGTCCTGGAGCACCGCTTTCATATTCAGAGTCTGTGTCACTTCCTGCCATAATTTGTTATTATTCACCCGAAAATACACAAAATATGAACTTTAAAATGAATTTACAATTTTATTCACTTCAAACGTAGAATATTATGTATTGAATATTGAACAAAATATTAATTTATAAAATTGTTCAAGGACGAAATGAAATTACGAAATAATCAAGAAATCACCGTTCGTTTAACGCTAGCAAACTCGCAAACGAAGTACTGACTGAGATATATATAATATTTCATGCAATTGCTCCTACAGTGCGGCACAGACAATATGCCTGCACCTGCACAAAACGTAACTAGCTATGAGAGAAAGACAGAAAGAAAATGTGTGCTCGCGCCTCCCTCTCTTGCCCCTACATTAATATACGAAACGTAACTCTCTCTCTTTCTATATTCACTTACTTAATACGATCACACTTTTCGTAACGCTCTCGTCACGCATTCACTAGCTTTTTTTTTTTTTTTTATATATATAAGAAAAAGGAAATCCAAATCCCAGAGCACTCAGACTCGGTAACGGCTCATTGTACTACCAGGCAGAAATCCTCCTTTTGGTGTAGAGGCATGAGAATGGGTGGCGTATGTTGTTGTTCCCCATGGGGATTCACTAGCTTACTCCCCAAGTCAAGCGTGCGTAAAGAAGTTTTACTTCGGAGGTGTTGAAAGTAGTACAATACTCCTATAGGAGTACTTTCGGCAACACTGTCCATGCATACTCCACACAATTCCAGGAGTATTCAATTTGTTTCTAATTTCATTTTCGGCATGCCAGTCGCAAACTCTTACGGTATTTAATTACAGAAATTCTACGGCATTACAAACAAGTGGCGTATGCGGCCCCATCCTCTTTTCTGATAAATCTCAATACGAAATCCCGTGCCATAGGAAGTTCTTTGTTGCGGTACCTACGTTCTTTGTAAAAAGGTTCTTCATTTGCGATATATTTCTCTCTCGCTATCTCTCTCTGTAGCAAGGAATTCCCAAAGATTTTCTGTAAATTTTCCTCACAAACTCACACATTGAACTAACAAAAGCTCTCCGCTGCTGTAACAGTTACCGAGCCCGCACTTGACATTCACCATTCAGACGGCTGCTATTCCCAGGGTTGCAATAATAGCCGGAATCGAAGAATTCCTAACCCGGGCACCCACTAAAGCATGATAATTGTGTCTCTACCCAAACTCCAAACAAACGATAAGAAAACATCACCACAATACACTCGTATATGGTATTCCCTTCTGACTCTTTACTCTTCAGTTGAGGGTAGCATCTACAACTGCGGTGATTATGAAGCTCCAGGTTACGCATCTCAGAGACTTTTATTTCAGGATAAACAATTATCCTGGATACAGATGAATACTGCTGGAGTCGGATGATTTCATTATACCTTATCCCGTAGGCTTTGGGGATGAATCCGGCTGACTGCCTTTGTTACGGGAGGTTTAGCTGGTATAAGGGCTGTAAAATTTCATTCCATGTGTGGGGGCAGAGATTCTCAACTCTGACATTTGGCACTGTTGCTTGCCGTGTAAGTACTTGTACACCATCGTTGTTGTTATTAAACACAACCGCCTGACGAGAGAAACGTTGTGTGAAATCTGACGTTCGTTATGATTACACATATATATAAGTTTCTGGTATAGTCGTAGACTAGTCGTTAAATTTTACGGTTGCGTGGGCTCCTGTTTAGGTGGGTGAACCTTATGAACTGCACTCCGCATGGCCAGAGATATAGAAATAGTTACTTTAAAATTTATATTCTAGCGGCCGGCAGCTGGGTCATAAAGCTGCGAGAAGCTGAAAGAATTGTGTGTTTGTGGCAGAAAGATTCGATAGGCTTCTCTCAATAAATGTGGCGATTTTTGGTGTGTCTTTTCCTAGGATATTAATGTTCGCGAAGGCTTAGTGGATATCTATCTACCTGTCCCGGAAAAAATCCCCAAAAATAAAACAACGCAACGTTGTAAAAACTATAAATGCAAATGCATGCTGCACTCGCTTGTGTAAAGAAAGGATATGTCAACTACATGCAATCTAAGAGGATACTCCGGGTACACATCAAACTTTTAAGTGGACAAAAAGTTAAGTGCATTGTTAGGATGTGTTTAAGGGGTTTTTTTGTTGTGCAGATAAAAAAACCTGGAGCAGGAAGAATGTAGTCAGTCAGGTAGCTAAAAGTGTTTTTGAATATGTTTTCAGCACTGATTCGGGAGGGATTAAAGGTAAACCCTGAACAGAAAAAACTTAAAGGCAAAAAAGTTTGAAGTAGGAGTCTATGAAATATTACAAACCAAAGCAATAGACTGATGGAAAGTTTTTGATGTAACTTTCGTGACCACACAAATCAATGTGTTCAAAAGTTAAGTTTTGAATTTTCTTAAGCTATTAACACTATTTGCGGTACCAAGGTACTCGTAGGAAAATAAATGTACTTGTGACAGCTGACACGGCTAGGTAGGAAAATAAATGTCCTTGTGACAGCTGACACGGCTAGGTTAGGTTAGGTTATGGTGGCTGTCAGCCTAAGGCCAACACACTTAGACCAATGTTAAGTTCATTGTGATACCACACGGATCTAGGGGTTTCTTTCACTATTCGTTAAACCATTTGTAGCTTCTTATGAAGCGCGATAGACTTCTAACGTCAGCGTTAGCCAAGTCATTTAGATCATTAAGCAGGAAATTTCCCAGATGGAGATTTATTTTATGGGAGAGAGCAGGACATGTACAGAGAAGGTGAAGTTTAGTCTCCTCGTCCATGCAACTTCTGCAGAAGTCGTTGGAATAAACGCCAAGCCTCGATGCCTGCCTGCCTATCAGACAGTGCATTGTAATGGCCCCTATAGTGGAGTTAATATGCAATCGGTTTAGTGAGATCAGACTCTTAGAGCGTCACAGGTCCAGCCTTGGCCAGATGTGCTTAGTCGCTAGACACGTATTACTACTTATCCACCTAAGGTTTGTTCTCTTGATTGCGGATAGCTTAAATAAAAGTTTGTAAGTAGCGATTGGTATACCCAGAGAACCCTTTTTAGGTAAAAGAGGTGGTTTGGTTACCTTTTTGGCGAGTTCATCTGCCCTGCAGTTTCCTGGGATGTCTCTAAGCCCCGGCACCCAACATAGGTGAATGTTATACTGCTCCGCCATCTCCTTATGAGATGAACGGCAGTCAAGGGCTGCGATGGAATTTAAAGAGACTGAATCCACGGACTTGATCGCGGCTTGACTGTGCGAGAAGATACGCATGTCCTTTGTGGATAGCACATTTCTCTTCAGTCATCGCCATAATTTCCGCCTGGAATAATTAGGAAGACGGAAAGAGAGACTAAGATTTAGCCTTTCAGAGAAAACGTCACCACCAACCCCGTCACTATTTTTTGATCCATCGGTGTAGAAGGGGGTCGATTTATCTTCCGCAAATTCAGCGTCATCGCAGAATGACCTTGAAGGAATAGTGCTTGAAAGTACTTTCCGAACTGTAATTGGGGTATGGTGCAGTCAATATGTTTCCTGGTAGAGACTCAAATGTGTCCAGAAACTGGCATGGCTAACGCAGAGCAGTTCTTATCTAAAATGTCGTATTTTAGGCACATTGCATCAGAAGCCTAAAGAAACAGAAATAAACCGCTCTTTCTAGTTTAGGAATTTGCTTTTTAAGAAATACCCCGATTTATCTATACATCTGTGGAGTTTCTTCAGCTCTCTCATTATTTCCAGTTCCTCAAAGATGCAGCTGCCGATAATCCAAAGTTTGTTAGTTTTTTTAAAACTTGGCGTTCGCATATGTGGTTGGGTGTGTGTGATTAGGGCGGGATCCTGATCGGCATCAACTTGAAGATACCCAGTATTCATAACTATCTCACACCAATTGTGCTTATTTTACCTCCGCGTGGTAACTACCTGGTACTGGTCTCGCTCAGCCGAGCTTGACTTTCTGAACTTATAAGTGCGAGTGTTGAACACGAAGAAATAGCAACACTATAATGCTCTGTCGGAACTGACTGTCTGCTCGAGTCTCAGAAGTCTTACATGAGCCCCTCAAAAGGAGGACGTACGGCGGGTGAGTTTACATGATTGAAACAAACGGTGAAGTCAACAGGCAGCATGGCGGAGCTGATCTACTTCGACGTATTTGAAGCTGAGGTCATTAAGAATTTTCAATACTAGTTAGGGTGTTGAAATAGAGATGATGGCGGATGAGCCATTAATGGGTCAACGGCAGCTCTCAAATCCCCGAAGCGGGTTACTGACACTGAATTATTCCGGCCCCTTTCGTCAAAGAGGTGGCAGAAAGGGCCTGGCCCTCCAGGTTGGTAGTTGTGCGTGGGGTTAACTACTTAACCACGGAAAAATTAATGGTTACGAAGCAACCTAGAGCCTCGTATAAGGGCGGATACGCTGTTAACGACCCTGCAAAATGAAATAAGCACAATGACGTTCGAATCTGCACGTGGAATGTTCGAACCCTGAACAGACCGCATACAGCCGAATAATTAGCGGAGGCCCTAAGGTGCTACAAAAAAAAGGAGGATGAAAAACTTTGACATTTACTACGGTTATTGCTACAGGGAACAGAAGCAGCGTCTATTTGAATGCGGATTCGTTGTAAGCGGCAGACTTAGGCAAGAAGTCTTGAGCTCTAGACACGTTAGCGAACGTCTTGTAACAATTCGTAGTACAATCGGAAAGCACAGCGTACACGACAAAACGTCTGGAAACCGACTAAGGCTGATTGATTTTGCTGCGGGGCGTAATGTTACCATAGCTAGTTCACGATTTCCTCACCTCAATATCCACAAAGGAACATGGCGATCACCAGATTATCAACCGTCAACCAAATTTATCATGTTGCGATCGACGCAAGGGACGCCTTCACTATTCTAGATGTCCGCACTTTCTGAGCGGCCAACATAGACTCGGACCACCACCTTGTTGTAGCCAAGGTACGAATGCGGATATCCTGCGAGCCACAATAACGAGGCAATACGGTGAGGAGACTTAGCATTGAACGGCTACAATCGCAACAAACCATCTTTTGCCGACCGCATATCCGTCAATCTCTCGAGAAGTCCTATGGTGCCAGCATCAAGTGCCGAAGACCAGTGGCATCGATGCCAAGAAGCCATCAGAAGCGCCGCAAATGATGTGCTCGGTTTTACCGGGCCACCACCACGAAACCCCTGATTTGAGGAGGAGTGCCGGCAAGCGCATGCAGCAAACGCATGCAGCAAAACAAAGCGCCTACGAAGCGCCACTGCATAGAAACTCGAGAACAGCTCGTCCGCACTACGAGCAAAAGAAGAGGAAATAGAGAGGTACTACTCGAGGAAAAATGTTCGGAAGTTTTACCAAAAGATAAAAAGGACGTGTCACGAAAACAAGACCCGAACAGAGACCTCTAGAGACGAACAAGAAAATCTTATAGTCGGTGCTGAGGACATGAAAAAACCATTTCTGCAGACTGTTAAACGGCGAAGACGACACAAATTATGATGTCAGGCAGAACGAACCATTCAGCCTGAGATTTTTTAAAGGCAGCGCTAGATGACCTAGTGAAGAGCATACACCAACTCGTTTCCAAGATTTGGTCAGAAGAAAGTTTGCCTGATAAATGGAACTTCAGCATCGTTTGCCCGATCCACAAGAAATGAGACCCTCTAATCTGCGCCAATTATAGAGACATCAGTCTCATAAATACTGCCTATAAGATCATGTCTGCTATACTGTGTGAACGCCTGAAGCCCGGTAAGTCCACTGCCGATCAGGTATTCATACCACGGCAGATCCTGGAGAAAAGCCAAGAAGTCCAAATCGATATCCACCGTCTTTTTATCGATTTTAAGGCCGCATATGACAGCATCTATGGAGACGAGCTATACAGAGCCATGTCTAGTTTTGGCATTCCTGCCAAACTTGTCAGATTGTGCAGAATGACGATAGAGAACGCCCGCTGCTCCAAAAAGGTCGGAAACAATCTCACCGAGACCTTTGATGTCAAAAAGAATTTAGACAAAATGATGCGCTGTCATGTGATTTCTTCAACAATCATGCTTGAGAAAATTGTGACGACATTGACATAGTATTAGCACAGAAGCGGCAAAAATGGCTTTAGTGGTGAATGAGTGCAAAATCAAGTCAACAAGAAGGGACACACAACATCCACGAATCGGACAGAACGTAACGATAGACAGCTACAACTTTGAAGGTAGTTAGGGACTTTGTCTACATTGTCTCCGCTATGAATTCTGAAAACGACATCACATCATAAATCGAACGAAGAATTACACGTGTTAACCGCTGTTTCTTTGGCCTAAGAAGGCAATTGACTAGTAAGGCCTTTTCAATAAACACTAAGGAGGCTTTGTATAAGACCCTCATCATCCCAGTCCTGCTATATGACGCAGAAGCGTGGACGTTAACAAAGGCGGATAAAGAACTTCTTAATCGTTTCTAATGCTAAATTCTTCGAGTGAAGTGCTAACTGGAGAGGCGTATTGGCCCAGGTCGACCCCGGACTGTAGCACCACCTACGTAAGTAAGTAAGTTCGCATAGGTGAGGAACAGATTACGCATCTCCAAAGTCCCTACAGGTTCTGCAGTAATCATTATCGATCCGGGCGTAGGTCCACTGCACAGTGTCTTTTAAGCTACCCGGAGAGAATGGTTTTGTGTTGATTTATTTTATTTTATTAACATATTTCTTTTCTTTTTTTATAGTCTCCATTGCATTGGTGTCCATTTGCATTTTATTCAATGTAAACGCTCTTTTCAAAGTAAGGTGTATAACAACGGTGTAGCTGCACTATGGGCAGTGGTACAAGCTTTCAATAGTAGAATATACACAAACTCAATACTGCGAAACACAGCTGCCCGTAGCTGTAGAAGCATAAAAAGTACCAAAAGTTGAGTCAAGTTGAACGTACTGCACTACTTCTTGACTTTCCAAAACAAAACGAAAATGGCAGAGCAGCCCACTAAAAATAATATTTTATGGAATTTAACTAATCCCTATTCTCTCGTATCCCTTGTTAATAATTATTTTTAGAATCCTCATTGCTGAAATACGGAGCATCATTGAACCAAAATACAAAATAATTTGATTTTGATTTCTCAGAGCAAAAGAGGGAAGGATAAAATGAACTTTATGCACTCCTCATATAACGTTTTTAAATATGGCTGTAGTCGTCACACTGCGGACATAAAACAAGGGCGCGTATCCAACAGCTGACTGATTTACCATCATCTACGCAAGCAGTTTTTAGGGTTATCCAGAGTCTACAGAGAGCGGATGAGCAAGAGACTCTCCTCTGTGTACTCAGCAGTCAGCACCCACAAGCGCCAACAATATTTGGAACCGATATTGCGACATTATCAAGGAGGTAGCCGAGACCACCGTAGGTTACCGGCATCCCCAAAGAAAATGGCCGTGGTATGACGATGTATACTGGAAGGAGGTGAAAAACGATGCACATTTAAGAACGCTGCAGCGGAAAACAAGGGCAGCGAGGGAACATCGAGCCAAGAGAAGGAAGGAGGAGATCCTGCGTTGAAAGAAGAGAGCGTATGAAGTCTTCCAGCTCAAGAAAGTCGAAGAGTCTCGCGAAACAACATCCGGAGATTTTACAAGAAAGCGAAGCAACTGGTTGCTGGCTTTAATACCGGGTCGCAGGCTCTTCGAAACAGCGACGGAAACCAATTCACGGAAGGGAATATTAGATGTATTTAAGCAGCATTTTCAACAGCTGCTAAGGCAAGAAGGGAACCCACGTCCTGTCAATGAAGAACAGATTTAAACACCCGCTATAGAAGGGGTTGGCGTAGCTATAACAAAGCTTAAGCAAAATAAAGCGACCGGCTATGATGGCTTACCAGCGGAGCTTGTCAAATACGGAGGTTATGTTTTGGTTGGGCACCTGCCCCAAATCTTCAACTATGTATGTGAAGAAAGCATGACCGATGACTGGACCATCAGTTTTATATGCCCCATCTACAAGAAAGGCGAATATATGTCTTGCAAGAACTATTGAGGCATATCACTGCTAAATGTCGCTTAAAAGATCCTATCTAACCTACTGTGTGAACGTCTCAAGCCATTATCCAACACACCAATGGGCATGTATCAGTGTTGCGTCTGGTCCGGCAGATCGACAAAAGACCAAATTATTTTCACACTGAGGCAAATCCTGGAAAAGATCAACGAATTTCATGTCGAGACCCACCATCTTTGTCTAGGCTTCCTTAAGCGATGTAAGAAATATTTCACACCTTCTGATCCGGCTACAATTTATAAGGCGTTTATCCGCCCGAAACTCGAGTACAATGCTCATATCTGGTCTGGTGCGCCAACAACTTATTTGGAGCTACTTGACAGGTTCCAAAAATGATCGATAAAACTCACTGGGGACCGACACATCGCGAGATCGACTGACTTTTATAGTCATCGTCGTAATGTCACCTGTCTTTCGTTATGTTATCATTATTTCCATGATAAGTGCTCAAATGAAATAGCCATTTGCATCTCAACCCTTGAACATTTCATCTGTAATACCCGCCATGCAAGGAATGCTCATTTGTATTCCTACTTACAGTGAAGTTCAAAGAATCTTTTCTCTGCCGTACACCACGAATGTGGAATACTCTTCCACGCACTATTTTTCCTTCACATTATAACCTACAAACATTTAAAACCAATGTGCATCGGCATCTCTCCTTTTCTTCTAATACTAATTTAATTAAGGCCCGCGCTGTGTAGCCATTGCATTATAAGGGTACTAAAAAATCCCTTAGTGCGTATACATTATAAAAAAATACGAAATGTTCCCCGTTCAGTGTAAACGGGAAATTAAAATACCGAAATGTCAAAATTCGGGTCTCTGTAAAGTACGAGTAAACTTAGGTAGGTACTATAAACGTACTATTAGGATAAGGTACACAACTATACCAAAACACCTATGGAATGTTTAATGAATTTATGAATGAAGTCACGTGTCACTGCACGTAACACAATATTCTAACTCAGCGTTAGTAATGCTATTCATTTTCATAGTGCATATTTCTGCCTTTCCATATTGAGTGAGGAAATTGACACCTCGAAAAGCCTGTAGACAAGAGTCTTCACACTTTAAAACGGTTGCATGGTTTCGTTATTGTTTCCATGCTTCGGAGCATCGTATTAGCACTTCACGGTGTGCTGCAAACGAGTTTACATGAGCATTACCTACTTTTCACTCGCTTGACTTTGAAAGAACGAAAAGAAGAAGATCATACAAAGCATTCCGTGCTATTATATAAGTATCAAACCGTACATTTCTCCTGCCTGGCAAAGCTTCTTTACCAAAACTCTGAGCTCAATTAAATAGCAATAAACAAATTCAATATGCAATTTGCACGCTGCAAATTTGCAGATACGAGTCCTACTTGTACCCGACGACGATAGCCACCGCAGATCTGAGATCTATGGAAGCACATTATAGATCCTCGTTGGATCGGGTTTATTTGAATTGGACAAGTGCAGTGCATGCAATAACCAAACAGTTAAGACATAATTTTCACCTCGTAGCGAAAGAGAGAAATTCACCAATAAATCATCAACTAAATAACGGTGGTAATAAATTCAACAATAAACCAACACTAAAGTGGCACTTAACGCCCGTGGGCTATAAAACTTTAAGGCTTAAACGTTTTCCGACTCATTTTCGTGGGCATTACGAACGAGTTGATTTTTTGTTTGAGAAACAACCCATCGCACATTTGGAGCGCAATCTCCTCGTCTGACTTTGGGTTATCAAAAAACTATCATACCACAAAAATCGTGCAATAAATTTAACAATTTTTCTTGGTAATTTATTGGGATTTCGTATGATCCGAGCGGGACTGCGCTCGTGCGCTTGTATGTATGTTAGTTGGCCGTGTGCTATATGGGCCCATATAGTGCGTATTATTATGCACTCTAAAACCAGCATCCTCATCAACGTCGTCGTTCTTGATGGCGGCAGCGGCGGCGGTGGTTGCGGCGTCATTTTGGTCGTAATTTTGTAGAAATTTCCCAGTGGAATGTTGAAATATTTGTGAAATATTGTTGAGAAGAAAACAACAACAACATCAATTGACCAAAGCACAACAATTTTGCGTGGAGGGTCACGACGTGGTTGCTGCTGCCTCACCTATCCCTCGCATCGTCCAGACTACGCATCTGTTTGCGGTATACTTAAACCAATTTTTATCATGGAAATTATTGGTCAATTTGTTGATCTGCAAAGTCATAAATAATTTATCTTTGCAAGCCGTTTTCATACTGGATAAGTTGGATAGTTGCGGCGAGATGAGCCGACTTCATGTGAAGGACCCTAGGGTCATAGGTACTTTCGGTTGAGGTGGTGTATTTTTATTTTTATTTTTTCTTTTTCGATGGTTCTTCATGGTCATCATCATCACCGTGTCGTCGTGAATGTTGGCGGAGTTGATGCACTTGGTGGATATGTTTATGTGCCGAGAAAAACATAAATCCCTGGTGTTAATTTGGACCAGCCCTTGATAGTGATGTTTATTGATGCGGACGCAAAGTGCGCTCACAAACATAGGTAATGCTAACCGTCTGTGAGCAGAGATTGGAAATAAAAAAAAGACTAACGCAGGTGGACAGGTTTTGTTCACTTTTGAAATATTTGCTAAGGACTGAGGGATGAGACTCTTTGACTTGCATTACTAAGTTTAAATTTATTGAAATTTCTTTATTATAAACTATGATGCGAAGAGTGGACAAGCTCCTCGCGCTGCATCCTTGGCTGCAATATTATAAACATTTTTTAAACGGACCAAGCGCTCTGGCACCCACGATGGCTTGGTCTTTGAAACGGAGGTTCTGTCATCATTGTCTTCTCAAACCTGAGGGCTGGGATTCGTGGATCATCTAGCTTTTTGGTTTACATCCACATGTTGTATCTTCTCCTTCATTCGCAATCCTCGCACACAGGACTCTATTTCAAAATGACCCATTGAGTCATGCGGTAACTGATTGTCTTTAATGATCATTTAAAGATTTTCGTGCAATTCATCATAGACAGAGAGGTGATATTAAAAAGTATAAGTAAACTAATGTATTGCATTGCGCGTACCATCTGCTGGGTACCTGCCCATGTTGGCATTACAGGCAATGAAGGGGCAGAGGAACCCTTCATAGGACCTGAACCGTTCTGCGGGATAGGAGAACACACTCTACGCGAAGAGTTCAGGAGACTGGAGGAAAAAACAAGGGCCAAAACCTTCTCAACCTGCAAGGTCTGAGGCAAGCAAAGAAACTCTTAGAAAATTATAACTAAAAGAGATTCAAAGCTTGTATCAGCCTTAACAAAAATAACCCACGAATCCTAACAGGCCTCCTCACGGGGAACTGCAGGCTCAAGGAGCACCTGAGGAAGAGGGGTATATCTGAAGACGAGCTCTGCAGATTCTGCAGTGAAACCGCCGAAACTCTAGACCACATATAGACCAAGAGCCCACAGCAAATTTTGGGCGTGAAAGTATAACCAAAAAGCTGATACGTGAGTAGAAAGGTCTCCAAAAAGGAAAAGTCAAATGTCGAAGTCTGGAAGCGTTTAGTTGCAGCTGAGGTTAGTAGTAGTACCCAGGGAGGAGTACTATCACCCCTGCTATGGTCCATCGTAGTAAACGAGCTACTGATCATTCTCAGTAACGATGGCTTCTATGTCCAAGGATATGCAGACGACATAGCTATCCTAATCAGAGGAAAATTCGAAGACACAATCTCGGATCGCCTCCAGAGGGCACTGAACCTGGTAGCTGAGTGGTGCACAAAGGTTGGACTTAAAGTCAACCCCAAGAAAAGCACCATAGTTGCATTCACCAAAAGAATAAGGCGGGGACGGCTCAGAAACGCTACACTCTTTGGTGAAACAATAGAGTTCTCAACTGAAGTTAAATATCTAGGAATCACACTAGACGAAAAACTTGCATGGAACTCTCACCTTACCAAAACCATTGATAAGGCCAGGACATCGTTATGGACCAGCAAAAGCCTACTTGGTAAAAATTGGGGACTCAACCCCAAAATGACACTATGGATGTATATGGCAATTACAAGACCTATCATCACGTATGCAGCCGCTGTCTGGTGGCACAAAGAAACGCAGATGTCGGCACAGGCAAAGCTCAACAAAATTCAGCGACTAGCCTGTGTCTGTGCAACAGGTGCAATGAAAACTGCACCAACAGCTGCACTTGAAATTATATTAAACATCCCCCCCACTTCACCTAGAACTCATGAAAGAAGCAATGGTAAACGCCTATACGCTCATCACAGAAGATGAATCAAATTCCAATATAGCTCACTCTGCGGTACTAAGGGAACTCAGAGAACACGAACTACTTGGAATACACCTAACAGACAAATGTCTACCAAGATACAACTTCAGACACAACTTCAGGGTTACCTTCCCAGACCGTCTTAACTGGGAACAGAATAAACCCACTTTTGGTAAAGACTCTCATGTATGGTACACAGATGGATCAAAAACAAAAGAAGGAGTTGGAGCAGGAGTATACGGCCCCTGCAACCAAACGTGCCTATACGCTAGTATGGACACTAGCAGCACCGTATTCCAGGCGGAGCTATGCATTCGGGAGAATCTAAACAGGCTTGTTAAAAATAAAAACATCTACATTCTCTCCGATAGCAGAGCGGCCCTACTCGCGATTAACGCCTTTGAAATTACATCAAAACTGGTCTGGGATTGTCTCCAACTTCTACAGCTACTGGGTACCACAAATAAAGTTCAACTGATTTGGGTGTCTGGACACATCGGATACGATGGCAATGAAAAAGCAGACGAACTAGGCAGAACCGGATCCGCATCCCCGTTCATGATGCTAAGACCATTCTGCGGGATATCAATGAGCACCATTAAAAGTTGCATTAAAACTTGGCTTGAGGAAAAGAAGCTCCAATTCTGGAGGGAAACCGAAGGAAACAGGCAAGCTAAAAACTTTATGCCAAACAGCTCCCACAAAAAAACGAAACAACTACTACAACTAAGTAGGAGTCAGATTCGGCTAGTCACAGGCTTCCTCACAGGGCATTGCCGTGTCAATAAACACCTGATGACTATGGGCATAACACAGGACAATACCTGCAGATTATGCAATGAAGACGTGGAAACAGCAGAACACATATTATGTGACTGCAACTGCTTAATCAATACGCGTCGTCGTTATCTAGGTAAATTCTACCTTGAAGCAGCAGACATAGCTGCCAGCTCTCCCAAAGAACTAGCCGCCCTCCTAAAAAATTGCGGCATTACGGACGAGCTCTAAATGGAGGATATCACAATAGGCCCACAAGCGGCCGCAGTGATCTGGCTACAGTATACCACCTCCCTCTAATAATCTAATCTAATCTAATCTAGTAATAGTAGGTTGAAAACGTGTTTTTTTCCAAAATCTGGATTTTTTATATAACCACTTGAATATAGTATTAAATGAAAGAACAGACTGCCCTGATCACAGAAATATAGGTCCCAGACGTCTTACGCGCAGCCATACCCTTGCCAGACTTACTAATAGTATGTTAAAAATCACATTTTGAAATAATTGGTATAACCAAATAATGGTTACACCAACAAATTTGTGAGAACGCCCACATCACAAAAAAGATGGTCCCAGACGTTTTACGTGCAGCCATACCCTTGCCAGACGTCCTAAAATTATGCTAAAAGAACATTGTTTAAACATTCTGATAACCATATTGTGATAACAGAAACGAACTATTGGCCATTGGCTTTGTATATACACTCTAAAGTGTATACATATACAAAGTAATTGGATACAAATATTGCACTAAAGTGCAAGTGATTGACGTAGATCATGCAAAACAAGAAACCGTTTTGTACAGTTGTTTTACAATATGTGTGATGGCAAAACAAGTGAGCTTAATGATATGGTAGCAATTTGAGTTGAGTTGCGTAGTTGCATTTTTTGTCTGGGAAGTAAACATGTCTAATGCGATCAAACGATCCCTGGATAGGAAAGAAGTTAACAGTACAGTATCCAACTGGATGTGTGAGCTGCTGAGCACTAGATCAGCAGAGACTCAAACACCATCTGGAACCATCAGAGTAAACACAACGAGAGGATGTCCACAAGGAGGGGTACTATCACCCTTAATGTGGAGCCTAGTTGTAGACGAACTGCTGGAAAAATTAACCAACCATGGCATCAACTGTCAGGCGTACGCCGATGACATTGTATTGATTGCCAGGGGCAAGTTCGAAGAAACCCTTGGAGACATCATACAAAAGGGGCTTAAAGTAACCAAGGAATGGTGCCATAATGTCGGACTTAACATCAATCCGGCGAAAACAACGATAGTACCATTCACAAGGAAAAGACAACTTCAAAGACTTAAGGACATAAACCTATCAGGCACGACACTGATACCAGTCAAAGAAGTAAAATATCTAGGACTCCATCTAGATAGTAAACTCCTCTAGCGAAAACATACAGAGGAGATATCCAAGAAGGCCACCCGCGCTCTCATGATATGTAGGAGCCTAGCGGGGAAGGCATGGGGATGCAGCCCAAGCATCCTGCGATGGATGTACACTGCAATCGTGAGACCAATGATCACATACGGAGCGGTAGCATGGGCGAAACGAACCAGTCTAGTCACAACGCGAGAGACACTCGGCAAAGTGCAAAGACTGGCGTGCCTATGCATTACCGGAGCAATGCGTAGCTGTCCAACCGCAGCCATGGAGGTGTTATGGGAACTGACTCCTCTACACATCAGGGTGATGAACGAGGCAGACAAAACAATCCTTAGGATGGCAAAGGAGGGAATTGGGAGAGGGAAATGCATCGGTTCGAAAGAACACGGTGACTTACTCAAAAAACTCCCACTTCTTGGCAGACCTAGGGACGACAGCATCAGGAAATTCAACTTCGAGAAGAATTTCCAGATAAAGCTCAGCAATAAGGAGAACTGGAGCAACGAATCCATAACTTATGGACTGAGCAACCATACAACAAAGTGGTATACGGACTGAGGAGGGAACTGGTGCAGGAGTGTTTGGGCCGGGAACTAAGCACTACGAATCCATGGGCAAATGTACCAGCATCTTCCAGGCAGAAATATGTGCCATAGACAGGTGCGTTCGAATCAACCTCGAGAAAAACTATAGAAATTGCAACATAGCAATAATGTCTGACAGCCAAGCAGCTATAAAGGCTCTTGACGCCTACGTTATCAAGTCAAAACTCGTGTGGGAATGCCTACAAGGACTGAATAGACTAGGCAAGAATAACAGAATCTCCATCTGCTGGGTGCCTGGCCATGTTGGCAATACGGGCAATGAGGCAGCGGACTCTCTGGCAAGAAAAGGGGCAGAGCAACCCTTCATAGGACCTGAACCATTCTGCGGGATAGGAGAACACACTATACGCGAAGAGTTCAGGAGACTGGAGGAAGAAACAAAAGCCAAAACCTTTCTCAACCTCCAAGGTCTGAGGCAAGCAAAGAAACTCTTAGGAAATTACAACCAAAAGAGATTCAAAGTTTGTATCGGCCTTAACAAAAATAACCTAAGAATCCTAACAGGCCTCCTCACGGGGCACTGCAGACTCAAGGAGCCCCTGAGGAAAATGGGCATATCGGAGGACGGGCTCTGCAGATTCTGCAGTGAAACCGCCGAAACTCCAGACCATATACTGGAATCCTGTGGGGCACTGACCCACAAAAGGATGAAACATTTGGGCAGGCACCAAATAACAGACAAGGACATACAAACCATGGACCCACAGCTCATTCTCAGATTCATCAAAGAAACTGGACTGGACGCTGTGCTCTAAGGAGTGTGACCTGACAAGGATAAATCAGAGCAATACCTCGACACGCTTCACAAAGAAGTATCTAGAGAGGACTTTACTTTTAAATTAATTTTTATTAATTATTAGCTTATATCAACTTAAATACTAGACAAAAATGATTAAATCTAACTTAAAATTAACAGGATACTTATTCTAGATTATTGATCCTTATGCGGACGCCCTAACTTAACTCTATCTTATAATTATTGCCTTTCGGCCTAAAAACTATTTTACGAACTAATCTTACATAATTATGTTTTCATCGAGAAAATTGTTAAGAAAACTCGGAATCTTTATCAAATTTTATATTTTTATATAAAAAAAAACAAATTACAAACTACCTACTCTACTTACTTAAACTACTTAGCATGTTCTAACTATAATTAGGATTCTGAGCACTCGTTGCCTGGCGCAACAAGTGGTCAAAATCCCAATTGCTTTCCGAGCGCCTGGCAGTCGTCAACGTGCACACGCGCCGCCGTGAGCCGACTGAAGCCTTACAGCGTCAGTCAACTCCCGGAAGCACCACCACACGTTGGCGAGCCCGGCCTCTCCCAAAAACGCCCTAGCTGACTTAATCTAACTTATAAGCTAAGAGGATGTTACCTAGAGTAACGCACCGTCCTGGGAGGGCATGTTGACCCCTCCCCCCTCAACAAGCCACCAAAATTCGGCGAATTGCTTTTCCGTGTCGAATATATCCCTCTCCGATATTGCGGTACTAAAACGGAGGAGCTCATGAGCATTGGCGACGTCCCCGTCATGGCGGAGCCGCTTATCTCTCGCGCTGCGGTAGCGATGGTATAAGACCGGGATACCATCCCTCGTCTGTACCAGCCCTTTTGAATCAATATGGATAAATGCCTCTGGCGGGATAAAGCCAGACCGGAGCGTACTCTCTATGTACATTTCATTGGGGTAGTAAGCCCCAAATATCAGACTATTGTCGCTGGCCATCGCCCTTTCAACGTGCCTTCGAGTGACCTTAATGAGGAAATTGTCAATCCTATTCAACTGAGCCCCATCGTATAGGACCTTGTTGGGATAGTATTTTATATAGTTGGATTCGGGCGTTCGGAACAACCGGAGACAGGTCCTAAGACATTGTCTCTCCAAAACCCGAATCTTTTCCATATAACTAGGCGCTATATTAAACCACAATGGACAACCATAAGCGATGATCGGCCTTATAAGGGCCACGTAGCAAATGACCTTCACTCTAGAGTCAAGTTGACTGCTATGAAACAGTCTCCTTGTCAGAGCATAAGCCTTCTTGGCCCCAGCAAGACAAGCAACTATATGTCTATCGAAATACAGATACTGGTCAAGCCAGATACCCAGATATCTAACTACGCTTCTCACCGCCAATGGCTGCCCATTTTGTCCAATAATGGCCAATTTCTTCCAGTTTTTTCTGGTATCCCTAGAGGCCCCAGCCAATGGAGTTCTGAACAAGTTTGTTTCCGTCTTCTGAAAGTTGATTTTCAACTTCCAGTCGTCGCAATATCGCTTAATTTGATCGAAGTCACGCTGCAAAAGGATATTAATGACCTCGATTTTAGGACCTGATCTGTATGCCACCAAGTCATCGGCATGTCTGAGTGAACCTACCAGATCACTGGTGTAAATGTTAAACAGGATCGGAGAATTGACCGCCCCTGCTGTAAACCGTTTTTAATTTCAAAGACTCTGCTCGAAGTCACGTTGCCACATTTGACAACGAACTTCTTTCCCATAAGCATATTATAAATTACATATAGCAAAGGTTTGTGCATCCCCCGCCTGGTCAACTTGTAGAAAAGTCCCTCTAACCATACGGTGTCGAAAGCCTTCTCAAAATCAACCAGACAAGCACCCGTGCATTGGTTTTTGCATTTATTCCACTGAATGTCGGAAACCAGTTTCGACGCGGCATGAATAGTGTCATGCCTCGCCCTGAAACCAAACTGGTTGTCCGGGATTATGTTATTGTTCTCGACCCACTTTAACAGGGCTCTATTTACAACCTTTTCAAAGACCTTGCTAATATTCGGAAGCAAGCTAATTGACCGGAGATTGGCAGGGTTCGTCCTATCTTTACATTTTTTCGGGATAGGGTGTACCACAGCTACCTTCCAATGCGCCGGATAATGTGCATTATTCAGCGCATTGTTAAACAGCGTGGTGAAAATATCTACAGCCTCCAAAGGCAGGTGTCTCAATACGACGTTTGGGACACCATCCATCCCCGCCGACTTTTTATTCTTTAGTGACTCGAAGATGCACAGAAGATCATCCTTCGACACGAACAAGTGCGATGCATCTCGGCCATTGGCGACAACTGCATTAGCATGGTTTTCATCAGTGAACACGGTGAATCCGTTATTCTCAGATCGCCAATTTTCAAGTTCGGTGCGGAGATAGAAGTGGCTCACCAGAGCCCTATTCTCAATGTCGTGGTTACGGCGAACAGGATTGTTCACCGTATACACGGCCTCGAAACAAGCGCCCAGCAAATCCACTTTCTCCTGTGGGTCCTCGACCACGAAAAAATCGTCGTTTGAAGCGACACTTTCTGGACTTATTCCAGCAGTCAGTATTGTCTGTCTGTTCTCTGCTGTCTGGGAGATTCGAACACAAGGAATATCATTGTGATCTTTCCTCCTGAACAACTTATTTATCTGTATCTAGAGAGGACTCTGAACGAGGGCATGTACCTCTCCGAGGCACCAGCAAGGGGACACAATAGACCAATAGGTCGCAGTGTAATATACCCTAACCAAATATCAATCAATCAAACATGTCTAAGAAAGTAGATATTACGTGTGTTCTTCATTCATGTGATAGTCCGAAACAATGCGGAAATATAATTTTGTTTGATGACAAAACATTGGAAAAATGTACCCAAATTTTGACATGTCGGAAAATTCGAAATTTTAAATACTCGGATATAGATCTTCCAATGAAGGTTGATACTGTAAGTGGTTACCATAGCCAGTGCTATCGGCTATTTACAGCTGTTTCTAAAAAAAAATTTTCTTCGATACAAAGAAATGAATGTAAGTTATATTTTATTATTTAATAGTCTACATAGTTCCATAAACGTAATCTCGGTCTTTTGTGTACACAGTGCCTGAAAGCAATGAAATAACCAGTGCAAACATCGTATCTGAAAATACAACAAGGCATAACAATACACTGTCAGTCGAATCCAATACCATTTGTTTTTTTTTTTGTCATCATATCAGTAAATATTCCAAGGGCAGGAAAGAAAAACTGATATGTGGTCGGAGATCCACATTGGAACACATAATATGCAAAGCTATACTTCTTGGGAATGATGCAGTGTATCAAACATTGATAAATAGCTTAGAAGACGATGAACTGAAGTATCACAAGATATGTCTTCCTAAATTTCTCCAAGAAGCCAATAATTTGGAGAAGAAACTAGCGGCGAATGGGTATAGACAATACATGCCCAAAAATATGCCCTCTCTATTGTTTGCGCATTTATAGATGGCCACATATTAAATTTAAAAGAAATACATCCATTTAATGATATTGCTACTTTGTATAGTCAAAAATTATATGAGAAAGTTCCGTCAATTACTTATTCCAAAGTTCATTTGAAAAAGAAGCTACTAACTACATACATACGAGGGCGCAATTGTCCTGAAAAAGATTCAAAAGCAATTGGTTATTTTGGATGCAAGTATGAATGATTGCCAAGAAAGTTTCTTAAACGATGCAATTACATCTCTTAATTTAAAATCCGCTATTAGGTAGGTACTACTTATTACATATTATGTTACCGTAGTTATGAACCTATTTATTTATTAATCAAACTTATGACAGGAATATTGCTTACAAGTTAAGAGAAGAAGTAACCAAAATTGAAAGCTCTACTCCCAGATATTTTGACTATAAAATCTGTGGTAGAAAAAAGCGGCCAAGTGCGAGTCGGACTCGCTCATGAAGGGTTCCGCGCGAATTATAATTATTATTTACTTAGGCACCTAATACAGATTTATTATTAGAAAATAATGGTTCACGGTTTACGCATAAGGTTTATGTTTATGAAATTAAATGTTTTTTTTTTTTTGAGTTGATTTAATGAAAGGTAAATTGCGGTTTACGATTTATGACGTATTAAAAAAAACTACTTGCTGGATCTCGTTCAAACCAATTTTCGTTGGAAGTTTGCATGGTAATGTACATCATATATATTTTTTAGTTTTATCATTCCCTTATATTAGAAGTTAGAGGGGGGGGGGGGGAGGGGCAACATTTTACCACTTTGGAAGTGCCTCTCGCGCATACTATTCAGAAAAATGATATTAGAAACCTCGATATCATTTTTGAAGACCTATCCATAGATACCCCACACTTATGGGTTTGATGAAAAATTTTTTTTTGAGTTTCAGTTCTAAGTATGGGGAACCCCCAAAATTTATTGTTTTTTTCTATTTTTATGTGAACATCTTAATGCGGTTCACAGAATACATCTACTTACCAAGTTTCAAAAGTATAGCTCTTATAGTTTCGGAGAAAAGTGACTGTGACATTCCCGGACAGACAGACAGACAGACAGACAGACAGACATGACGAATCTATAAGGGTTCCGTTTTTCGCCATTTGGCTACGGAACCCTAAAAATGCAGTGAAGCTACCGGAAATGCTAGAAGAATTTTTCCGATGTCTTCTTATTGGTCCCGACGAACGTTATGGAAACCGGATGATGTCAACAGAAGAATAATGTCTCTTTGCAATGACACCATCTATTGCGTTACAAGTGGTCGAGTCAAACCAGGAAAACACATCCAATTAGGTTAGTAAGAATATTTCTTTAAACTGCAATAATCAAAAACAATTGGGATAGTGGTGCTTACTGAAGTACATTTGTTTCAAATTTGAAAAAGAAAACCTTCAAATTACTGGCTAAGCGAGGGCAAGCGTTGTACTATTTGAACCTTAATGTTTACTTCCTAAAAACTAAAAGTACAGTGATTTATATGTATAATATTTCTTCTTCTCAGGTCTTGCTATGAAAAGTCTAACAAGTAGGTAGTAGAAGAGTTGTAGAGATTTTGAACAAATTGGGGCATAGTGTAAATTACCATTATGTTGAGGAACTAGAAACTGAGCTTGCCTTCTCCAGCGACTGTTTGCAATCATCATTTCTTCCTCAAGGAATGGTTAACGTTGAAAATGCTTGCACTGGCGTAGCATTTGACAACTACGATCGATTCGTTGAAACAAGCAGTGGGAAAAATACACTGCATGACACAGTGGGAATAGCTTAGCTTATCACATTATGAATCCGCAACCTAGTAAAATAAATGATGCTTTAAATATAAAATAATATTAAGCCCACATCAAACAAAATTTTTAAAAATATTTAAAGTAAGTTACACGTTTTAAAATCTATGTGATGTATGTAGGTACATAGCTGAATTAATTTGTTCGCCCTAGGTTTTGAAGGAAGTCTTTTGCCCCCAAGCAAATCGGTACTATTACAGCAAATAAATAGATGTAACTTTACTCGTATATGTCGCGTATGGAAGAATGCTGTAGAAAATGAACCAATTCTGTTATCACCATCAGAGAGTGGTTGGGTATTAGATGACAACAAGTATAAAGTCAAATGGTTCGACGGAAATGTTGCCCCTGATAGACTGGAGGATATATTATTCAATGACGTGGATGTTTCTGATGATGAAGATAATTATATAAACGATTCATCTGATGAATCTGATAATGAATAACTTTCAGAACAAATTATATACAAGTATATATTAGTTTTCAGTTATGTACATATATACATATCATATAATAAACATTGAAGTTCTTAATTTATGAATAATGGTGTATAAATACTTGTATATTATCTTTAAGATAATTACACTTTTAGGGCAACATTCGTTTCTGTTATCACAATATGGTTATCAGAATGTTTAAACAATGTTCTTTATACCATATTCTAGGGGTATATTAATTTTGACGCATAGTTTGAACATACCTTAATATTGCCAGTAGACCCCTAAAAGTTACTATATTTATGATCAGCATCGACAGTAATGTCGATCTAGCCATGTCCGTCCGTCCGTCCGTCCGTCCGTCCGTCCGTCGGCATAAATTAGGCCTTTAAACTGGACCTAGAGAGCTGAAATTTTAACCATATACTCTCTAGGGTCCCGAAATAATCAAGTTTACGAATTTTTGAAATCCGCCCACAGACACGCCCACAAACTCAAAAAACAAAATTTTGGAAAAAATTGAATTTTGAGCTAGAAAGCTGAAATTTTTTATATATGATCTATGACTGCGCGGGATAAAAAATTTTCAAAATCCGCCCACTGACACGCCCACAAACAAATAAAATAATTTTTTTATACCCTATTCTAAGGGTATATTAATTTTTGAAAATCCAAAGTTTGAGCTAGGGAGCTGAAATTTATAATATATACTCTCTATGGGCCCTTTATGCTCATGTGTAAATATTTTAAAAATCCGCCCACTGACACGCCCACAATCAATTTTTTTTTTTTTTTGAAAATTCAAAGTTTGAGCTAGGGAGCTGAAATTTATAATATGTACTCTCTAGGGGCCCTTTATTCTCATGTGTTAATTTTTTGTAAATCCGCCTACTGACACGCCCACAATTAAATAAAACAATTTTATTGAAACACCCAAGTTTGAGCTAGGGAGCGTTTTTTTTTTTTGATAAAATCCTTTAAATGTTAAATAACAAAATATGTAGAGCGTTCTTAACAATTCAACCATACTTAGACTTTTGTCACGCCCACTTATGAGGGATAGGAATAAGAATAGGGTATCCAACAGTTCGCCCAAGCGGCCTGTAGCCCGTCCCTATGTTTGGTTATACTTTCACGCCCAAAATTTGCTGTGGGCTCTTAGACTAATGCTGGTAAACTGGTATCCTGTGGGGCCTGGCCCACAAAAGGATACGATATTTGAGCAGGCACCAAATTACAGGCAAGGACATACAAACTATGAACCCACAGCTCATTCTCAGATTCATCAAGGAAACTGGACTGGACGCTGTGCTCTAAGGAGTGTAACCTGCCAAGGATAAATCAGAGCAATACCTCGATACGCTTCACAAAGATAGAGAGGGCTCTGAAAGAGGATGTGAACCTCTCAGAAGCACAAGCAGGGGACAGAATAGACCAATTGGTCGCAGTGTAATATACCCTGACTAAATATAATTATTATTATTAAGATGTGGATGTAGTCCAAAAAGGTTAATCACATCGACTACATTGTCTCAGCCTGGAAAATGGGTAGCCACCCCCTTTGGAAGGTCGTTGATGGCAGCAGTCGAGAGAGGGGGGTGGAGTTTTTTGTTAAACTGAGACACATTCTCATGCTTCAGACTGCAGCGGAGGAATTCTCTAGATTGGATCAACGGTGGCGTCTACCAGTTCCAGTTAGGGTGAACTATTAGTGTTATCCCTATATGAGCTGCTTCGACCTATTTGAATCCCAGGTCTTTAGGGATCTCCAATACTGAGTCAGCGTATTGGAAAATAGTTGGTGGCGGATGAGCCCTCGGATAATGGATACACTCATATGGGCACCAGACCCGGAATGTCAAAGGACTACAATCTCAGAGTATGCACCTGGAACGTGCGAACACTGTACACCTCAAAACTTGAGTCTGTCCTCGAGCGGTACAAGGCAGATATTACCGCGATTCAGGAGAGGATAGGATCAGGAATGATGAAAAGAAAAAAATTGCGACATTTGTTACGGCTGCTATAAAAGATTGAATATGTTAGGTTAGGTTAGGTAGGCGGGCTGGCTAAATGCCACACTCAGGTCAATACTGACCCATTGTGATGCCCATCGGGGGAGGAGGGTTGTTCCATACTCATTTTTTTAAACCCTGTCTACAAAAACTGCGAATAATTATTCACTGTGTTGTTCTATGCAAACCATCCTGTGGATTTGGTAAAGTTCATTATTCTGTCTATCGGTGTGCTGGAAAGCACGTCTAGGTCGTGGAAAAAATGTCTCCCCAGGAATCTGTACCTGATGTGTTGGAGTCCCGGGCAGTGATACAGGAAGTGGGTTGTATTCTCCAGAGCTTCCTCGTTGCCACAGCCTCTACAGAGTTCTTCTTCCGTCAACCGTAATTTCTTCATGAGGTACCGCAGAGTATTGTGCCCCGTTAAAATACCTACGAGGGTGGATAGTGATTTTCTATCCTTTTTCATGAGACTCTCGGTTCTGGCTCCATTGAGGGTTGGCCATAGCATTCTTGTGGTGTGGCAGGTATCTAGTGCCGTCCATCTGAGGTTCGCCTCTCTTGTTTCTTTTTTCCCTGCTTCAAACCTGATTTTGCAATGCGGGATGGATCAGCTTGTTCTGACACAGGTGCCGAGCCTTATCTTTGTAATTCATCTTCTTTCTCGTTGCCCGGAATGCCTTCATGTCCCGGAACCCAGCAGAGCGATACCTTATGCTGAGTGCCAAGAACCTTGAATTCTTCGCGACATCATTTCACAAGCTTTGATTTTATTACCGGTGCAGTTAAGATTTTTATTGCTGCCTGGCTGTCGATACAGAAGGTAATACCATCGGGTGGTATTGCCCTTACCACAGCCTCATGGGCTGCTGTTGTCACTGCCAGGACCTCTGCTTGGAAGACGCTGCTGTGGTCGGGGAGGCGTACCGATTTTGATAAGCCCAGTGGTGCGGAAAAGACGCCTGACCCCACCCCCGTTGAAATCTTTGAACCGTCCGTAAATACGGTTATGGCTTGCGTGTCGGGGACGAGTCCGTTTCTCCATTCTTCCCAGCTGGGATAGGCAGTCGAGAAAGGTCTTTTGAAGTCTAAGTATGGCGTGATGTAGTCCGTAGTTCGTACATAGCCAAAATATTTCTGCAGGATCGTCGAATGACCCATTACGTTTTGTTTCCAGTTTTCTGTTTGGCAAATTCTCATGGCACTAATGGCGGCTGTTGATTGAATAAAGATGTCTAGCGGAGGCAGGTTGAGGATAGCCTCCAGTCCTGCGGTTGGAGTTGTCCTCATCCCACTGGTTGTGCCGATGCACGCTAGTCTCTGCACTTTTGTAAGAGCCTTTAGCAAGGTGGATTTCTTCTTCTTCCATATGTTAGGGTGCGGATTCGTAGTGGGAAATCGGCTTAAGACAAAAAGAATAGACTTTAAGCCAATAAGTGATCACCCGCCTATGATCGGCATCAAAGCTACATTTCAGAATATTGGCCTAATATA
Source organism: Portevinia maculata (assembly GCA_949715645.1). Classification (NCBI taxonomy): domain Eukaryota; kingdom Metazoa; phylum Arthropoda; class Insecta; order Diptera; family Syrphidae; genus Portevinia; species Portevinia maculata. Next base: position 70,932,039 of record OX454527.1, read on the forward strand.
TGCACACCATGATATCAACGAGGTTGAAGATCCCGTCAAGGGGGAATTCTAAGACCTCCTGGACGAAGCCTACGGAGTCTGTCCGGAGTACGATGTCAAAGTTGTGCTCGGCGATTTTAATGCCAAAGTCGGTAAGGAAAACATCTTCGGCGGATTAGTTAGTAAGCACAGCCTTTGCGACAGGACAAAAGATAACGACTACCGACTAATCGGCTTCGGCAGCAGCTTGTAATACATTGATAAGTAGCACTAGGTTTCCAAGGCTCAGGATCCACACAGCAACCTGGCGCTGTCCAGATGGTCGAACCGCCAATCAAATCGACCAAGTGCTTATCGATGCGAGGCACGCATCCAACATCATAAACGTGCACACATTCCGAGCGGCAAACGTCGACTCTGGCCATTACCTTGTTGCGGCTAAATTTAAAGCTCGACTGTCCAACGAGAAGAAGCTGCGAACTGTCCAAAAGAAGAAATTCGACACCTGAATTAGCCAGCGCCTATGATGATGATGTATGTGCTTATGGAAAGAAGCAGACAGAAGATGCACATTTAAAAACACTGCAGCGCAAAACAAGGGCAGCGTGGGAAGAGTATCGAGCCAAGAAAAGGGAGGAGAAGAAGATCCTGCGTAGAAATAAGAGGGCGTACGCAGTCTTGCGATCGAAACAACATCCGGAGATTTTACAAGAAAACGAAGAACTGGCTGCTGGCTTCAAGACCGGAACACAGGCTCTTCGAAACAGCGACGGAAACCTAAGCTCCGAAGTGCATGGAATAGTAGATGTATTCAAATGGGCATCATGTAGAAAGAGTGATAGGGCCACCCAGTATGGAAGAGGTTGGCTTACCTATAAGAAAGCTAAAAAAGAATAAGGGCACCGGCTGTGATGGTCTTCCAACGGAGCTTTTCTAATATGGAGGTGATGTTTTGGTAGGGCGCATGCACTAAATCATCAACCAAGTATATGGGTGGAAGAAAGCATGCCCAATGACTGGACTATCACCACCATATGCCCCATCTTCAAAAAAGGCGATCCTACGGCACGTACCAGTGTAGCACCCGACCCGACAGATCGACAAAAGACCAAATTTTCACACTAAGGCAAATCCTGGAAAAGACCAATGAATTTCAAGTCGAGACCCACCACCTTTTCATCGGGCCACCAGACTTTAAAGCCGCATATGATAGCATTCATCATTAGGAGTTCTACGTGGCGATGACCGAATTCGGGATCCAAGTAAAACTGAAACTGTAATGTGCAGTTTGGAAGCAGCTCTTCCGAATTATTTCAAACTTGTGCCGGATTTCGGCAAGGAGATGCGCTAGCATGTGACTTCTTCAATCTTGTTCTGGAGAAAATAGTGCGAAGGGCAGGTGTCAACACGGAAGGCACTATCTTCAATAGATCCGTCCAGCTACTGGGGTATGCGGACGATATCGACATCATCGGCCGTTCCCAGCGTGCCGTGTTACAGGCATTCACGGCGATTAAAGAACAGGCGAAATTGGTTGGTCTTAAAGTAAATGAGGACAAGACCAAGTACATGCTATCAACAAACAAACAAACATCTGTCCACCGCCTAGGACAAAACGTCACTGTTGATAGCAATAATAATAATGATGGAGGTAGTTAAGCAGTTCATCTACCTAGGAGTAAACATGAACTCCACGAATGACACCTTAGTGGACATCCGGCGGAGAATTACCTTGGGAAACCGCTGTGCGAGGAGGGCGAATGGAGGAGAAGATACAACCGCGAACTCTATGAGCTGCACCAAGATGTGGATGTAGTCCAAAAAGCTAAATCACGTTGACTACATTGGCTCGACCACATAGAGCGAATGGAAAATAATCCTCCAGCCAAGAGGATATTCGACTCCCAGCCCCCTGGTTCGAGAAGGCAAGGAAGACCGAATCTCCGTTTTAAAGACCAAACCATCGCGATGACAGAGCGCTTGGTCTCGGCAACTGGAAGCAGCATGCCCGGGATTGCAACGGATGGAAACCCGCAGTGTCTCAGGCAGAGAGTCTTCACGGATCGGGAGCCCGTGAAGTAAAAGTAAGTAGTGTTGAAAATTCGCCAATCATATTCACATTCGCCAGCTTTCTTATTCGACTCGCTAACGATAATAGGCCCCATTACGGATATAATGTAAAAGCCATTTGTATCAATTTTGTATTTCACTTATGCGATGAGTACTCTGCGAAGCCAAAGGGAGGGGAGCGCTGTGCCTAACACCTGTTCTCTCGCAATCGTTCCATAATACAACAGCACGTAAAAGCAGCTCATAATCCTTCCGCGTATTCCTATTTCCTCTTACCATTGTCAAAGAAAAATGCACACTTTCATTTAACGATAGCAGCGTTTCATTAAATTTAATATTAGTTTAATGGTTTTGTTGTCGTTCGAGTGTTCTTCTTTTTTTGTGAATATTCACAGTGGGATGGTTGGTAACCAACTTTGCCGATCCAGGCCCAGGAAGTAGAATCCTTGCAAAACAACTAAAAACACAAAAAAACTTGAACACACTGGGAGAGTTTACTTTCGTGCATGCAAAAATAAACTCAGTTTTTTGGAGTTTTGTTTTAGTTCGCGGCTGGTGCAATTGTGCTGTCAGATGATTTATATTTTCGCGCGCACAATGTTTTTAGGGTTTCTTCTGGTGTAACTAGGAGCTTCAAAAGACTTTCATTAAAAGTCATGGATGGATACGTTCTGTGTGCGCCGCCGGCAGGAGGGAGAAAACAATACATATGTATTTGTAAAACGGTGCAATGAACGCACCGAAAAGAAGAATACCACGACGAACAATTACTGCTGCGAAGAACGGTTGTTTTGAATTTTGTCTACCATATAGTCCTTCAGAGTTAGCTATACACATTTACCTAAAAGGTTTTAGTAAATGTCTGGGGGAAATCAATGTCTAAATGATTCGTTTACTTAATTGGGACGCCTAAGGTAGTGTGTCATTTAAATGAAAGTCATTTTGACTTCTAGGGCATATGCCTTGTTTTGTCTTGTAAAAGAACTAAGGCCCGTTTCTTGAAACGGAACATTGATATTTATGTTCAACGTTAACACTTAAGCGCTTTTTCCTACGCGTAAACTATCAGAATAATGCTGATGTGTCTTTTCAGCAAACGGCCCTTAAGGTACGATTACACGGGCATTTTTTTGAGTCATTTAAATGACGCTGTGACTTCAGGAAAAAATTTCGCATTAGAGAGACATTGAAGCTATTCGTCATTGGTCATTTGCGAAAAAATGGCGATCACACGAAATGACTATCATCGTCATTTTTGTCCCAAAATCAAATGACGGACACTACGAGTCATTTAGAATTTTCCGTTGGGATGCCAATTAATGACGAGCGAAAAAATGACTTGCCTCATCAAAACGACAAATGTCACCTTTCCTATTATTTCGATTTTGTAATGACAAATGATAAAAATATAGCTACTGTCATTTAGTGTTTCTCTCATCTAAATACAAAATTTCAAAAAGAACTTTTGCAATGATGTTGGAAATGCGGAGACGGTGTATTTGGCAGCGTGTGTGCTGGAAAGCAGTGAAGACGATCTTGATTACGAGCAAACGCGACGAAAGCCGAGTATTTGGCAAATAAAATGAAATAAAATGAAAAAAAAAATAGGTAAAAGAAGTGGTTTAGCCGTCGCGAGAAGAGTGGTTTTTGTGCTGGATTACTGCTCGAATTGCGCGAAGAAGAACGTGAACTATATCGCAATGTCCTTCGTATGTCAGCCAATGAATTCGATTAGTTGTTGAGGTTGGTGAAGCCACACATCGAAAAACAGCAACAAATATGCGAGAGAGCGTTTGAGCGGAAGAACGACTGGTAATCACGCTGCACTACCTGGCCACTGGTGAGAGTTTTCGATCGCTGTGATTCCTTTTCCGCGTATCGCAGCCAACGATAACGTGCATCATTCCGGAAGTTCTCGACGCTATTTACAAGGTTCTTGTCGGTGAGTTTATTACGGTGTGTGCTTTGTGCTATTTGCTAGTGAAGATTGAAATGCGACCAAATGTTTTATTTTGTCGATAGATTCCGAAAAACGAAGCCGAATGGGAAGCTGTAGCGAAGCGGTTCAATGACTTATGGCAATTCCCGAATTAATTGATGGGAGTAGCTAATGCTGAGTACAAATTGTTGTATATCGATGTAGGTCGCAACGGACGATTCTCGGATGGTGGTGTCTTTAATCGCTATACTTTCGGTCAAGCATTGGATAGCAAACAGCTGTACCTGCCAGCACCAAAAGCATTGCCTGACAGAAACACTCCCGTTCCGTTCGCACTCGTTGCGGACGGTGCTTTTTCAATGCGACCAAATATTATGAAGCCGTGCGCTCAGCGCAACTTAACGGTGCCGCAGAGAGTGTACAATTATCGCCTAAGTCGTGCACGTTGAATAATCGAGAATGTGTTCGACATCATGTCGGCGCGTTTTCGTGTCCTTCGACAGCCAATCAACCTGGATGCCGAAAAAACAAAGAAAGTGCTGCTGGCGTGCACGGTGCTCCATAATTTTTAAGTCACCTTGAATAAAGTAATGTAAATGTGGATATTTTACATCACCTGCATCGCTGCATCGATTGCACCTTGACCGGACTTTGTCTTGCGCAGTTTCGTCACGAACGCCTTGAAGTTGCTGCGCATGCTATTCCACTTCTTTCGGGCTTCGGTTAAATCAACTGCTTCGATGGCCAGCTCTAGTACAACAATTGCTCAAGAATCGGCTTTGACATGTTGAAGTTTGTATTCTGGAACTGAGCTATCCCAAAGCGCCCGTTGCTTTTGCACCGCCACAATCAAACGCGATTCTTCTTCGTCGCTCCACGAATAGCCAATTTTCCTAACCCTATTTACTCCTGTTTTCTGCGTTTTGCCTAATTTGCTCGACTTTGTTGTACTTTGGGTATTCAAACTCACACGATAGTTAACAAAATTGTCCACATTTTCGGCACTTCACGGCAACGGGTCGTATTCCATTTCGCTTATAGTAATTTGTACCGAAATAGCAGCCATACACATGCAACACGTAATTTCTCCACGACAAAAACAGAAAAATGAAAACACAGATATCATATTAAGTGCTACGTCATTTGTCATTTGCGTAGAAAAATGACACGGCATGCATTTCGTGCCTTGTCATTTTTTGGAGGCTGTCATTTAAATGACGCAACAGCCAAAAAGTTTAGTCATTTGTCCTAGAAAATAAAATTAAAGCTTTTTTTTTTTTTAATTTTTTTTATTAAAAAAAGGAAATCCAAATCCCAGAGCACTCAGACTCAGTAACGGTCCATTGTACTACCAGTCAGAAATCCTCCTTTTTGGTATAGAGGCATGTGAATGGGTGGCGTATGTTGTTGTTCCCCATGGGGATTGAACCTGCACCGCATGGGTAACAAGCCAACACACTAACCTCTACACCGTCGCCACCCTCTATTAATATTAAAGCTAGTACAGCGCTAATAAACAAAAATGACATCAAAATCAATGTAGTTGAAGAAGAGGGATACAGAAGCCTCACTAATATACTAAACCAAAAAAGGTACAATGGTATTCTTATGAAAATAAGCAAACCAGACCAATGAAGGTGGTAGTGAAAAGACTGCATTACTCATGCTCACCCGAAAGCATAAAAAAGAGTTAAAAGACAGATGCTTTAAAATCTTGGAAGTTGTAAATACACATGCTTAATTTTAAAAGCAAAGTACCGCTACCAAGATAAGAAAAAAGTATATGAAATTAAAAACATACTAAAATTATTTTTCATATGGTTAGCAACAACCTAAACTATTATATTATTCCTATTTATTTAAATTGCAATCATTGGCTTAGCGACTTCGATGAACTAGTGGAATTTATGAATAACACTTCTCTTGACCATGTGTTAATCGTCGGTGATTTAAATGCTAGGATTGGTGAATATCAAAATTCTTCCGCCAATATTATACGAGCACGAGTTGCACTGGCCGAGAGTAGATGTTCTAAGGATAAAATTTATAACCGCAACGGGGGGAGTTTAACAGAATTTTTGGAAGTTTTCGGTCTATTTGTTTTGAATGGGTCTTCTATTAGTGATGCATGTGGCGAATTCACTTTTGTTAGCGGGCAGGGACAATCCGTGATTGACTTTGCTGCGATTTCAGGGGACTGGCTGAACATTATCGATGACTTTGAAGTTGCACTAGTCAACTACTCGGCTCATTTTCCAATTGTTTTTAAAATTCAGCTAAAGGAGTTAAACCAGCAAGCTACACCTTCTAGTTTTAATAAGCTGAAGTGGTCGGAGAACAATGCAACCCTCTATAGAAGCCTCCTTTCTCGGCACTTACTATCTCTGCCCCAACAATCCGCAGTCTCGTCTGAAGTGGTATGTGAATGTATAGAACGGGTTATAAAGACCGCAGCCCCTTTTGCGTTGAAGAGTACACACACTTTTGTAGCTAAAAATGTATGGTTTGATAAGGATTGCAGAAATCTCCGTAAACTTTCGTTCGTTTACTTAAAACTGTTTAGAACGACCAATTTTCAATTTTTCAAAAACATCTATCTTCGCGTTAATAATGATTTTAAAAAAATGTGCTCAGTTAAGAAAATCACCTATTTAAAAAACATGGCTAAGAAATTGGAAAACTGCACAAACTCAAAGATATTTTGGGAGACAGTGCGCAATCTTGGTGGGCGCAATCAGGGTATGAAGTTCTCTTTAGAAGCTGAGACGTTAGCAGCTCATTTTAAAACTCTACTCTCAGCTGATGAAGACCTTCATACCTTTGATTACGCGCTACCCGATACTAGAGTCAACGAGCTGGATTTAGAATTCTCATTGCCCGAATTGGAAGTAACGCTCCAAAGATTGAAAAACAGCAAGGCTCCTGGCCTAGACGGCATACCAGTCGAGTTTTATAAAAACAGCACTATTGATTTTAAAAACTACCTCGTGTCTTTCTATAACAAAGTGTACAATGATGGATGTGTCCCTAACAGTTTCAACGAATCTGTAATTTTTGCCATTTTTAAAAAAGGTGATGCTAACGCTGCGGAAAATTATAGAGGTATTTCAATTTTAAATTCAATAAGAAAAACTTTCACTGCAATCCTATATGAAAGGCTCTCAAAATGGATTGAGGATAACAGTCTTTTGAGCATCTTTCAAGCCGGTTTCCGCCCAGGTTTTTCAACCATGGATCATATCTTGGCCATTTCAAGCATTGCTCAACAATTTATAGATAGAAAAAAGAAACTATACACTTGCTTTGTTGATTTTAAAGCTGCATTCGATAAAGTCAATAGACAAGCTTTAATATACAAACTTTCTTGCATTGGTTTGTCAAGAAAGTTTCTCGAAGTGTATGCAAGTCTTATTTCGTCAACAAATGCAAGGGTATGGGACGGTTTCACATTTTCAAATCGATTTGATACAATTACAGGTGTTCCTCAGGGTTGTATCCTCAGCCCATTATTATTTGCCCTGTTCATAGATGATGTCTGCGAGCTTCTTCCGGGTGGAGTTAATTTTGCTAACATTATAATCAAAGTCCTGTTGTACGCGGACGATCTAGTCATGCTTGCTGATAATCCTTTCACGCTTCAATTGCAAATAAACCGTCTAAGTTCATTTTGCGAGTCTTGGGGCTTGCAAATTAATACCCAAAAAACTAAGATTGTTATATTTGAAAAGAGACAATCAAGAAGGCGAGCGGAAGAAAAATGGTCTCTAAACAATACACACATTGAGGTTTTACAAGAGTTTAAATATTTGGGTGTCCTCTTGACCTACAATTTAAGCTATCTAAAGCACTCCAAAGAAAAAAGCAACGAAGCTAAATTGGCTCTTAATATAATGTGGCCAAAGTTTTTTTCGAACCAAAATGTTGATTTAACGTCCAAGTACAAAGTTTTCAACGCGACAGTAAATGCATGCATGGCATATGGCGTCCAACCCGTCGGATACACACACTTCGAAGCTTTTGAAACTGTACAAAGGAACTTTTTTAAGAGGATATTTCGTTTGCCTAACTCAACACCCAACTACGCCATATATGTAGAGTCAGGAATAGTCCCTATATATATACAAAATTTGAAGGCAAATGCGAACTTCATTACTAGAGTGATGAAAAGAAGTGAAACTTGTCTTCACAAAATCATCTTAAGAAAATTACTTCGAGTGAATGCTTCCCCGTTTAAAAACTGGAACGAACTAGCTTCATCTTACGAAACAAGTTTAAACTTAACAGAAACTAATGTGACCGATTGGCAGGCTCAGTTTTCTGATGTGATTGCTAAGGTGGATCACAAAATGTTTCTGGATAACCTTTCCAGAGCATCTTCATCTACTTCAAGAGCTATTTATAGTCATTTAAACCATGAACTGCCCTCGGAAGTCTCTTACTTTAGTAATGAATTTTCAGCCTCGGTTATAAGTATTATTTTTAGAGCAAGAGTTGAAATTTTAAATTTGAACTTTATACCTCATCGATCAGACTTGCCCCAGCTATGTGATCTATGTAACGGAAGAGTGAATGAAGATATATACCATTTCGTTGCTGCTTGTCCTATTCTACAAGAAATTCGCCGGTTGCATTTTCGGGAAAGTTTTATATCTTTGGACAAACTTTTTGAAATTTTAAATGGAGCAATGGGCTGGCTCAGCCTCTTTAAATATTGCCAACATGCTCTTTCTTACCGTAACAGTTTCACATATTAAACTTAGTCGATTACCCACTTATTGCAGTTTTGACCAAATTTTATACCTAACTATTTATTGTTTTGTTGCTGATCATACTAAATTTGATAATATCTCTTTTGTGTTTCAAATCACGTTAAAATTGATAATATTGTATAAACAGCTATTTCTAACCAAATTGTGTATTATCTTGGGTTTCAAATCATGTTAAAATTGATAAAATTTTGTATAAACAGCTAATCAAATTAACCAAATTGTATAATATTTTGTGTTTCAAATCACGTTAAAATTGATAGCATTGTTTTATATAGTAATATTTCTTCATATCTTTTGTTAAACATTTTTTCTTTTTTTTTTCTTTTTTCCTTTTCTTTATATTTTAAAATTTTTGCTTTTTATTATTTCTTTTATTTTTAAATCATATTATGAAATGTCATCTCAGGCAGACGGCAGTATTGCCATGTCCTTATTCTTAAGTATACCAATTTGTAAACTTTATGATGAAAAAATAAAGAATCTATCTATCTATCTATCTATCTAAAAACATACTTGGGATGCAAGCTGAGATTCATACAATACGTAAATCGAAACAAGTGCCCCAATGCAAAAATTGCCAAAGATATGGGTATACACATAGATACTGCAACTCAAATCCAAGATGTGTGTAAGAAGAAAGAGGATGAACATCCTAAATGTGCAAACTGCAATGAAAACCATCCTGCTAGCTACAGAGCTTGTTTAGTTGCAAAAGAAATCCAACTTGCAAGGGACAAAAAGCAAAAAAAAAAAACGCAAAAAAACTCAAATAAGGAAGAGCAAACAGTTAAAAAGGACTTGCCCACAGAAAAAAAAGCCTAAAAACCAAGCGATAATCAAAAAGGTCCCGAGACAAAAGACGGCGGGTCCAAAAATGACATATGCTCAGGCAGCATCAATAAATACTCAAATACCAGCAGATAAAACGGTAAAACGCAAAGTAGGACCAAACACTGGCATGGAAAACCTCATGAAACAAATCCTAGACAGGATTGGCTCCATGGAAAATCGAATAAACGATATTAGATAGAATATTGGTGTTAGAGAGACAAAACAGCAACAAAAGAGCTGTTACCAAAAGACAGACAGATGAATAAAATAAAAATTCTTGAATGGAATGCTAATGGTATCGAGAGTCGCAAGGACGAGATGCAAGTGACTCTTGACATACACCAGATAGATATATGTCTCATTTCAGAGACGCACTTTAAATTGATTACTGACTTTAAACTGCAAGGATATGAATTCTATCTCTCCCCTCATGCTTATACCTGTGCAAAAGGTGGGGCCGCAGTGTTATTAAAGAATAAAATAAAACACCATATAGAAGCAAATTCCAATCATGTGTCATCCAAGGAATTTCCATATGTGTAGAAACGAGCAGTGGACAAATATCTGTTGCAGCAGTATACTGCTCTCCTAGCTATAGACTAAAGAAAAATGATTTTAAAAGTCTTTTCCGCATATTTCACAATAGATTAATCGCGGAAGGGGATTTTAACGCCAAAAATAAGTATTGGGGAACTAGATTAACTAATACTATACATTATCCAACAAAAATTGTCAGTACAGGGAAGATAGGATGTTTGTCTCTCAGTCTGGTTGCAATAACTTACAAAAATCGGTCGCTCTTTAAAGCTCTCATAGGGTTGCCGTAGTGTGTATGATAATTCGTTATAACTCAGAGAGCAATTCTATTAGGGTTACTGTCGTTAGTATGTCTCTTATTTCAGCCATTTTAAATGACTTGTTTTGGCTTGCTACAAACCCTTTCACTTGAGCCCAAACCAATTCTATTGGATTAAGGTCACAGTGATAAGGAGGCAAGCGAAGCGCTTATTGTCCCGCATTTTGAGCCATTTCATCAACGACGTATGTTTCATACTTGGCTTTGTAACGTTTAACGATTTCAAGCAACCCATTGTATGATTGCATCCCTACCTAACTTGAGATCTTCCTTTTGGGAATTCCCGTATTCATTGGCAAAACAGGCGTCATTCATCGGAAAAACAAAGACATCATATAAACAGCTACATAATGAGATGGAAAGATGTATTTATGTTTTTTTTTATTTAAACAGTTTGCGACATAAACTCAATCAGCAAGATTTTCTAAAAACATTTCCCAGTCCCTTCCGCTATATGTATATTGTGAAAGGTAGACACAATCAGGCAATTAGAATACCAAATTATATAACCACGACGCAATGTCATATACCTAAACAGATGGTAAAAAAACTGCACTTGTGCAGCTGTACAACACAAATAAAATCAAATTAAAACCGAATGGCAACACCCCACGTAATAATTCGTTCTCAAAAGCACCAAAACCGAAAGTTCTTTGACAAAATCCATAGAAAAACCCTTAATGATATGCTTCATTGTAGAGATGGTAATACTCTTCTGATGTGCTTCAGTCACACACACTGCTTATTTTGGTGGATGATAATAGCAAGCGAACACAAGACGATCATGCTCATTCCCAATCCTATTCGGGCTGTGTGGGAGACTGGTTGTGGTGGGTTGTATGCGAATTTTAGGAAAATTACAACAACAATTCCTCGGTATGACAGTGGTTTGGTTTTTATTTCAGTGGCAATTCTTGCGTTTGAGTGCCGTGAGAGTATCTACAGGCACTACTGGTAGAAACAAAAGCTCCTAAATAAAGCCTGTACTGACAATGTTTATTGGATAAAGTATAGAGGCAGAGAACTATATGAAGCAATTAAAGAAGATGGCGCCAAATATCACTCAACGGGAAAACCTACCTATTGGCCAACAGATAGAAATAAAACCCCAGATCTTGTCGACTTCTTTCTATCCAAAAATATATCTTCAAATAAAATAGGCATAGAGGAAGGCCTTGATCTTCAATCAGATCATTCCTCTATACTCTTAACACTTAGCGATAAAATAATAATAAAAGACCATAGCCCAAAACTAGTAAATAGACTGACTGATTGGAACAACTTCAGACAGAAGTTGGAAGAAAGTATCCAACTATCACCAGCTGTTCAAACAGAAGATCAACTAGAATATTGACGCTGAGAATACAAAAAGCTGCGTGGGCTGCCACTCCCAAAACAACAAAAGAGATCAAACAAAACTCTTATCCTCCCGAAATATGTGAAATTATAGTGGACGCTCGCTAACTTGAACATAAGATAACTTGAACAATCCACTAGCTTGAACCTGTAAAATCGTTCCCATAAGTATCTTATAGCTTGAACACGCATTTTCTAAGGCTTGATAAGTTGAATTTATTCATTAGGTACTCTGTAAGTTGAACAATTTGAATACTCCACAGCCTCTTTAACTTGAACAAATTTTAGTGTCCATAAAGGGATTTGACAGTTTGAATTTCGGTTATGGGCGTTGTTGTAGGTACAGAGCATGTTGAAAAGTCAGTCATAATACGGGGAATCCCCCGGTTCGCTTTTTATACCCTATTCTAAGGGTATATTAATTTTGACGCATAGCTTGTTACATACCTTAATATTGCAGACCCCTAAAAGTTACTATATTTATGATCAGCATCGATAGTAATGTCGATCTAGCCATGTCGATCTAACCATGTCCGTCCGTCGGCAAAAATAAGGCCCTTAAACTGGGCCTAGAAAGCTGAAATTTTAACCATATACTCTCTAGGGTCCCGAAATAATCAAGTTTACGAATTTTTGAAATCCGCCCACAGACACGCCCACAAACTCAAAAAACCAAATTTTGGAAAAAATCGAATTTTCAGCTAGAAAGCTAAATTTTTTTATATACGATCTATGACTCCTAAAATTGCTCGGGAGATAATATTTTCAAAATCCGCCCACTGACACGCCCACAATTTAAATTTTTTTTTTTTTTTTTAAATCCAAAGTATGAACTAGGGAGCTGAATTTTATAATATATACTCTCTAGGGACCCTTTATGCTCATTTGTAAATATTTTCAAAATGGTTTATCAGTCAACGGAACCGAAATTTGCCAATAAGTGGAGGGATTATAAGAGAAAAGGCTTAACAATTGTTTAGAAAATATGAAGGCCAAGAAGGAGTCTTCTGGGTGGTTTCGAAAATGGAAAAACAAGTTTGGTATACGATTATTGACCATAAGTGGAGAAAGATTAGCAGCAGAGCCAGGACCATTCAAAGAAATGCTTCGTAATAAAATTACAGGACTTACAACGCAGCAACTTTACAACGTAGACGAAACTGCATTGTTTTGGAAAATACTGCCGAAAAAAAATTAGGGGTCAGGAGAAAAATGCTCCTTGGGGGAAAAGTGCAAAACAAAGGGTAACTTTCCTCTTGGGATCCAATGCCACAAGAACAGATAAAATCATTGCTATGATTATAGGGTAGTCCAAAAATCCACGCTCATTAAAAAATTTCCAAATGCCAGTGGAATACAATAGTCCTGCAAATGCTTGGATGACAAAGCACATTTTTAAGGAGTGGTTTTCCAACAATTTTGTACCTCAGGTCAGAAAGCATTGTGAAGAGCAAAATCCTCCCACCAAAGGCACTTTTGATAATCGACAACGCCCCATGCCACCCATCGGAAGAAGACTTAAAAGCTCAAAACGGAGACATATGTACCTTATTCTTACCACCTAACGTTACTGCTTTGATACAACCGATGGATCAAAATGGGATGCGAATTACAAAGCTGCATTATAAATCCAGTAAGAACTTTAATTTACACAATGCCATCGTTTTGATTTCAAAATCTTAGGATAAAGTTAACCCTTAAATTCTTGAAAAATGTTGGAACCCGATTTTAAAAGACGACGAAAATGCCTTTTTCAATGAAGATGATGATGATGTTCCATTGTCCATTCTAAGACAACGTTGGAGAGACAGCATTAGCACTGAAGGTGTAGAATCTTTACAATGTTTGCTGGCTAACGTGGATAATCAGATAAATTTCCTAAAAGTCGCTTATAAACTAAAACATAAAATATAAAATGTGTTCATTTTTACAGAATTACACGTGTGACGAAATAAATGAGTGGTTACGTGATGAAACTCTGCTGAACTCGACTGAAGATGTGGAATCAGCTGAAGAAGAAACTGAATCAAATGCTGGTAATGCTGTAATCGTTCAAAATGTTGTTACTGATATGGAAGCTGTTGATCATTTTGATAAAGCTATTGATCGGGCTATACAAAACGAAAGAAGATTTTCAGACCTCACAGTTCTTCAAAGCCTAAATGAAAATGCCTTTCAAAATGTGTTGCGTAAAGCTAAACAATGTAAAATTACATGTTTTTTTTCTAAGCAAACTTAAACATTTTTCCTTTCTTTTCCTTTTGTTTAAAAATAAAGATTAAAAAATAAATCTGAGAGATTAAAAAAGAAAAATTATAACTTTATCATTTTGAATAAACGCATTAAACATTTTTTTTTTGACTTTTTCTTATGGTCCGGTAACTTGAACTATCCAATGCGTTCAAGTTAGCGAGCGGCCACTCTATTATAGAAAGGAAAGCTAGAAAACGCTGGCAACAGAGAAGGGCGCCAAGCGACAAGACCACACCGAACACCTTAAATTATAAGCTCAGAAAATCTGTAAGAGAATTCATAATGAGTCTTTGAAAACTTACCTCACAAGCAGCGTTGCCAGACATCCCGATTTTGGCAGGACGGTCCCGATTTTTAAATCAAAATTAAATGAACAGGCTCAGTCCCGCTTTTCGGGGATAACTCGGCCGTGCGCGCAGCGTCCTGAGGAAGCGTGGGTATGTGGCACAGACGAGTGTATACTGGCCGCCCGCCCAGTGCGTAATGAAGATAAGAGCGCGGGAGAGAGAGTAGGGATCAGCGTTGCCACAAAGTGCCCGATCGGGCCATTTGGCCCTCTGATTTTTATTTTGGCCCTTTGCCCGGGCCAATTAGAAATGGCCCGCAAATATAGATTTTAGAAGATTTAACATTTCATCATTACAAAACTAAATAGAAACCATAGCCATTACAATGTGTTTCCACCCCAAACAAATAATCATAATTAAAATAGCGCTGAATTCATTCATTTGTCTCGTTGAATGATTTTACTTTTCTCACGTCAATCTCGTGCGTCCACTGTGTTGACTTTTCTCACTTTCTTTTCGTCATCTTCTACTTCTATCAAAAATTCAAAACGTGTGCATTTGTTGTTTTATCGCGCGTTTGTTGTTTGTTCATTGGATTTTCATTCATTTATTGCATTAAAATATGGAAAAGTAAGATAAATAGTTTACTAAACAGGTGTGATTTATATGAATTATATATTTTTTTTTTTAGATATTTTAAGGTAATTCCCAAGAAACCCAATCAGTCGGCAAAGTCAAAATCTGCTTCTGCTGCCACAGGCAATACATCAGAATCCCAGCCTTCTTGTTCTTCTTCTGTGGCACAAAAAACAAACAAACAACAAACGCGGACATTAAAACCAACGAATGATGATCAGTGGCCTGACTCTGATGCTGATGGGGATGATGAATCCATTGAGGATGAGGAGGACTCCGGTTCAAATAGTGACACCAACTTCAACTCCGACTGCAGTTTATCAAATGCAACTAAATCCAAAAGGCGCAAAGAAACACGAGTTTCACGGTTAGAATGGTTAGTTTTGTTTCCCTGGCTGGAAATAAAAGAAAACAAACCGTTTTGCAAATTTTGTGAACAATTTCTAATTAAAAAGAAGTATAATTTAAAAAGACACCAGGAAGGAAATCTCCACAAAATGAAGTTGAACAAATTCGCAAATAAAAAGTAACTCGAGGGTGCTTTTGAAAAGTCTACCACGGCAAAACAAACAAATGCGTCAAACGTTGCAATTCTTAAGTGCTTGGCTTTTCTTACAGAGCACAATCTACCGATTTCACTTATGGATCATCTTCCCGGTTTTCTCCGCAATATTTGTCCTGATTCAAAAATAGCCCGAAATTTGAAATGTGGCAGAACAAAAGCAAGCACTGTTTTGAAAGATGTTGTTGAACCTTTTTGTTGCGAAGAAATCGCCCAGAAGTTACGAAAAATAAAGTTTTCTCTTATAGTAGATGAATCTACAGATGTCGCTATGACAAAATGTATAGCAATCGTGGTAAGATTTTATGAAAATTCTATTAAAAAAATAGTGGATAGGTTTTTGTGTATTGTGGAAACAGGAGATTCTTCCGCTGAAGGCATTTTTAATACAATTAAAGACTATTTAGACAAAATGAAAGTTCCTTATGAAAATATGATTGGTTTTGGCTCAGATGGAGCTAATGTAATGCAGGGTGAACGAAATGGGGTGCAAGCAAAACTAAAAACACTGAATGGCTATCTTTATCCAATTGTCTGCAATTCGCATTCCATGCACAAGTGCGCAGAATATGCAGTATTCCAAAAGAAGTGTGCTCTTTTCCTCAACACATTTACAACTTTTTAAAGCACAGTCCGAAAAGGCAGGACGAACTAAAAAACTTTCAAGAATATTTCGATCTTAAACAAAATAAAATAAAAAAAGTGGTAGCAACTCGATGGTTATCTTTTTATGAGGTGGTAAATTATTTCATAAAAAAATGGGAAGCTCTTAAACTTTACTTTGTATTAGTGTCATTTGATGATAAGAACCCCAATGGATATACCCATTTAAATAATTTAAACAATCCATTGTACAAAATGTATTTTTATTTTCTTAACTATATTTTAAAAATAGTAACTGATTTAAATAAAAGCTTTCAAAGTGAAGCACCAAAAATACATTTGTTGGTAAGT
This sequence comes from Portevinia maculata, assembly GCA_949715645.1. Lineage (NCBI taxonomy): Eukaryota > Metazoa > Arthropoda > Insecta > Diptera > Syrphidae > Portevinia > Portevinia maculata. The sequence goes on from OX454527.1 coordinate 70,948,531, forward strand.
GAAGTCACGAAAAAATACAAAATTATTTTAAAAAACTTTTTGAAAGCTGATTACTTAAAGACTTTAAGTAATATTAGTGAAGTCGAATTCAAACCGTTCTGTTTAAACCCTCTTGATGAGATGTATTACGGGTTTGGATTCGATGAATTGTTTGAAAGTTTAAATGAAAGCGAAAAAGAAAGTTTCTTAAAGTCAGTTCAAAACTATTATATAGAACTTTGTAAACAATTAAAAATTAGATTAAATTTGTGTGACAATTTGTTAATAGCTTTTCAAATTTTAGATGTTAATTATTTGAAAAAGCTAAGTGATAATTTTAGACTGATTTCTGATCATTTGACAACCCTGTTAATAAAATTTCCAAACTTATTCAGTTGCCCTGCAAATATAATGGCTGAAGAGCTACAAAATTGTTTAGAAGAAATAAATAAAGAAGATCATGATATTGACGCTGTTAAATGGTGGGTTCAATTGAATGAAATGAAAAACTTTGTTGGTGATCCTTTATTTAAAAATATTTCTTCTTTCGCAATTAACTTATTAAGTCTCCCACATAGCAGCGCATCTGCTGAGCGTGTTTTTTCGTCTCTTAACAACATAAAAACGGATAATCGAAATAGGTTATCGTATGAAATTGTTCAATCGTTAATGAGCCTTAAAGACTTTATGCATGGCAACGTGAGTAACTGTGGTAATTTTATTCCCAAAATAGATCTTGTCAAACGATTACCTTAAAATATTATTAAATTTAAGTTATTTTTGTTAAGTGGTTCAAAGCCGAAAGATGTCTGTGAATTATAAAAAGGATTACCTTAAAATATAATTAAATTTAAGTTATTTTTATTAATTGGCTCAAAGCCGAAAGAAGTCTGTGAATTATAAAAAAAGCAATACATCTGTGATTTTTTCTTTATTATTTTTTTTAACTAAATGTAAGCAATCCAATGAATTTAATAAATAATATAAATAAATACAAATATTAATAAATAGAATTTTTTTTATGAAGGATTTTTGTGTAAAATATTTGGCCACAACTTTTGTCATTTGGCCCGCAAAAAGTTTTAAAATGGCCCTCTCTGTTTTTTTCTTTGCGGCAACGCTGGTAGGGATGCCAGACGTTGCGAGAGTAATCAAGGTTTGTCCCGCTTTGAAAAGCTACTTTGATAAGCAAGAATCATGTGCGCAAACCATTTTTTGCTCTGAAGCAGAGGAAACAAAAACTCTAGCCTATTTGCATTTTGTTCATAATGTGATGAGTGCTTTTGGTACATTAACAAAAGAGTCTCAGGGAAATGATATTGCCATAACAGAAGTGCATGCGTCATTGTGGCTCCTCCGCTCAAGGTAGACTCAAAGGCTAAAGGATGGGTTTTTCGGCTACCATACGAAACAGATTTAAAATAAATTGGTTGAATCTGAACGGACCAAAGCCATCGAAGACTTCAAAAAGGTTTACACAAATTGCCAACAATATATAGAAAAACGTTATAATTTTTCAGATGAAAATATTTCTTAGACTTAAATTCATAAACATGGAAAGTGAATATAGTTTTGACACGATTGAAATGCTGGATCTTTAATAAAATTGACAGGCGATATTTCGGTAGATAACTTATATGAAGAATATAACTTGTTAAAATCATCCTTGGACGTAGCCACCACCGCACAGAAATGGCACCAGCTCTTGCAACAGTTTCCAAAAAAAGATACCAGGAATATGTTTAAACAAGTGTCAAGCAAACTACTTTCCTGAACGCGTTTTTTCCCAGATAAATTTAAAATGGTCGGATGCCAGAAATAAATGCTCCGTAAATTTAATGAAAGCAGAATTACTCATACAGTGTAATCTACAACTACCCTATGAAGAGTTCTTCATCTTTATTAAAGAGAAAAAGGAAACTTTAAAAGAAGTTAAATCTTCACAGAAATATCATGAATAAGTAATTCTTATAAATAATTATTCTCTTATTGTAAGTTACAATTTGTAACACTATTGTTTAAAAATGGCAACGCTGCTCACAAGTCTTACAAATGATGCTAGTACCGACTACTCGCTGTGGAAGGCAACAAAGAAAATGAACAGGCCAATAGCTCACATTCCGCCAGTAAAAACCAGAGAAGGTGACTGGGCGAAAAGCAACCAAGAGAAAGCAAACACTTTCGCTGAGTATCTTGAAGACCTATTCAAACCTCATGAAGATAAAGGTTATCAAGGACTCAAAATAAGGTTCGAAGAAGATAGACCTATTCGGCCGGTAACAGCTAAAGGACTTGCCAAAGAAATTAAAGAAAGCATAAATATAAAAAAGGCCCCAGGGTTTGATTTGATTACAGGAGAAATTTTGAAGCAATTTCCACGAAAATGTTTTAAAAAAACTAGCGCAGATTATAAATGCTGCATTTAAATTAAGATATGTGCCAAGTATGTGGAAAGTTGCGGAGGTAATAATGATACCTAAACCAGACAAAAAACCTAACGAAGTTACCTCATATCGCCCAATATCTATTCTACCAATGTTGTCCAAGTTATTCGAAAAAGTGCTGGTAAAACGTCTACAAAAAATAATAGATGAAAAATCGCTAGTCCCCATTCACCAATTTGGATTTAGAAATAAGCACTCTACAATTGATCAGGTGCATAGAATCACAGATAGAATCGAAAAAGCATTTGAAGAGAAAAATGTGTGCTCTACAGTATTTCTTGATATAGCACAAGCTTTCGATAAAGTCTGGCACAAAGGACTGATACACAAACTACAAAAGCAACTGCCGAAGCAGTATGCGACCATTCTGGAGTCTTATATATCAGATAGATTCTTCAGAATTAAACAAGAGGCAGAGTACTCAACATTAAGAGATATCAAAGCTGGTGTACCACAAGGCAGTGCGCTAGGTCCAGTTCTATACCTACTTTTCACTAGCGATCTTCCTGAAAGTGAAGAAATCACCATAGCTACTTTTGCAGATGACACAGCTGTCCTTGCTGTGGGAGCAACTGTCGAAATATCAACAAAAAAGCTTCAAACAGTAATAAACAATATTTTAGAATGGACTAAGAAATTGCAGATTAGATTAAATGATAAGTCAGTACATATTAATTTTACGTATAAAAACGTACCACACATTCCAGTCTACATTAACAACAATGTACTGGAATATTCAAACACAGAACGACGCTAGACGCTAAACTGCGTTGGAAAGCGCACGTAAAGAAAAAAAAGATGAGTTGAACATGCGATACAGTAAAATGTATTGGCTTATTGAGAGATACTCATCCCTGTCTCACTACAATAAGTTATTGCTATACACGCAAGTTCTGAAACCAGTATGGACCTACGGGCTCCAGTTGTGGGCATGCACATGCCAAACAAATTTACAAACAATTCAGGTTTTCCAAAATAAAGTACTAAGGAACATAGTTAATGCACCTTAGTACATACGCAACGGCGGATTCATCTCAAATAAATTAATTAATTAATTTACTTAGTTCAAAAACAAATCGCCGATTAGTCGATCGTCGATTAGCAATCTCATTCGGGTTGTCGAATGTCTGTCCCCCGGGAGTTTTTTTAGATGTGAATTCTGCAATAGTAATAGACTTTATCACTATTGCAGAATTCCTTGCGTACTAGCTCTGCAATGTCTTTCGATGATTCTTAACTTCCAGCGAATAACCCAACACAAACAAAAAAAAATTATCCTAGGCGTCATTAAAGCCGGCCATTTTTTCCGTCATTTTAATGGCACAAAATTCATGTCATTTTCTTCGCCATTTTCCTAGTCATTTAAATGACGCCTGAAATGTTATCCCAAAAATGACGATCACACAGAACGACATTAAATGTGTTTGTAATTTGTTATACCCTATTCTAGGGGTATATTAATTTTGACGCATAGTTTGTAACATACCTTAATATTGCCCGTAGACCCCTAAAAGTTACTATATTTATGATCAGCATCGATAGTAATGTCGATCTAGCCATGTCCGTCCGTCCGTCCGTCCGTCCGTCCGTCCGTCCGTCCGTCGGCAAAAATTAGGCCTTTAAACTGGACCTAGAGAGCTGAAATTTTAACCATATACTCTCTAGGGTCCCGAAATAATCAAGTTTACGAATTTTTGAAATCCGCCCACAGACACGCCCACAAACTCAAAAAAACAAAATTTTGGAAAAAATCGAATTTTGAGCTAGGAAGCTGAAATTTTTTATATATGATCTATGACTCCTAAAACTGCTCGGGATATAAAATTTTCAAAATCCGCCCACTGCCACGCCCACAAAAAAATAAAACAATTTTATTGAAAAACCAAAATTTGAGCTAGGGAGCTGAAATTTTTAATATATACTCTCTAGGGGCCCTTTAAGCTCATGTATAAATATTTTCAAAATCCGCCCACTGACACGCCCACAAATAAATAATTTTTTTTTTTTGAAAATCCAAAGTTTGAGCTAGGAATCTGAAATTTATAATATATACTCTCTAGGGGCCCTTTAAGCTCATGTATAAATATTTTCAAAATCCGCCCACTGACACGCCCACAAATAAATAAAACAATTTTTTTGAAAATCCAAAGTTTGAGCTAGGGAGCTGAAATTTATAATATATACTCTCTAGGGGCCCTTTATGCTCATGTGTTAATTTTTTTTTAAATCCGCCTACTGACACGCCCACAATTAAATAAAACAATTTTATTGAAACACCCAAGTTTGAGCTAGGGAGCGTTTTTTTTTTGATAAAATCCTTTAAATGTTATATAACAAAATATGTAGAGCGTTCTTAACAATTTAACCATACTTAGACTTTTGTCACGCCCACTTATGAGGGATAGGAATAAGAATAGGGTATCCAACAGTTCGCCCAAGCGGACTGTAGCCCGTCCCTATGTTTTTTATTTAAAAATATAAAATTTGATACAGATGCCGAATTTGTTCTTAAACAATTTTCTCGATGAAAACATTATATGTAAGATTAGTTTGTAAAATAGTTTTCAGGCCGAATGGAAATAATTATAAGATATTGTTAAATTTAGAGCGTCCGCATAAGGAACAATAATCTAGAATATGTATCCTGTTAAGTTTAAGTTAGATTTAATCATTTTTGTCTAGAATGTAAGTTGACATTTAAAAACCAATAAAAAAGTAAAAGTAACTTTTAAAATGGCGAAACATTTTCAATTAAACACGAATAGCGAGTTCAAGTTAAATGCGGTTTTCAACTCCACTCGGAGTAATCCATACTACGAGGGCGGGTCAATAAGTCCGTGACTTTTGGAATAAAACACAGATTTTTTGATAAAAAAATAATTTTATTTTTCAACGTAGTCTCCCTTGAGCTCTATAAACTTTGTCCAACGCTTCTCCAATTTTTTTATCCCTTCCAAAAAAAATGATTTGTCGAGGTCCTCAAAATAGGCCTTTATTTGCGAGATGACTTCATCATTGGAGTCAAATCTTTTTCCACCAAGCCATTTCTTCAGGTTTGGGAACAAGAAGTAGTCGCTCGGAGCCAAATCTGGAGAATAGGGTGGATGAGGGAGCAATTCATAGCCCAATTCATGGTTTTTTGCCATGGCAACTGCACATGTGTGCATCCTTGCATTGTCTTGGTGGAAAAGAACTTTTTTCTTGGCCAAATGAGGTCGGTTTTTTTTTCAAATCGTCATTGAATCGGTCCAATAAGTTGGCATAATATTCCCCATTGATTGTTCTTCCCTTTTGAAGGTAGTCAATGTGGATTATCCCACGTGCATCCCAAAAAACAGTCACCATAACTTTATTGGCTGACAAACCCACCTTGGCCTTCTTTGGCGCCGATTCACCCTTAGAAACCCACTGTTTTGACTGTTGTTTGGTCTCTGGTGTGTTGTGATGGATCCATGTTTCGTCCACGTCAACTCCTCCATATTGCGATTAAACAACGCCAAACCTTCCTGTGAAGTTGTTACACGATTGCGTTTGTGGTCGACTGTGAGCAAACGCGGCAACCATCTTGCGGAAAGCTTTCTCATGCCCAAGTGATCATTCAAAATTGAAACCACTGAGCCATTCGAGATCCCTACGGCTTCCACAATCTCTCGCACTTTCAATCTTCGGTCGGCCAACACCATATAGTGAATTTTTTCGATTGTTTCGGGTGTAGAGACCTCAACTGGGCGTCCAGGACGTTCGGCATCTTCAGTGCTTGTACGGCCACAACGAAATTCAGTAAACCACTTTTTTACCATTGAAATCGATGGTGCAGAGTCCCCATAGTATTTTTCAAGCTTAGCCTTGGTCTCGGTAATGGTTTTTTTTCCCAAGAAATAATGCTTACTAAGCACACGAAATTCATTTTTTTCCATTTTCTCCTCAAATTAGTGAGTAGTCTGATAAAAATAGCTGTCAAACACAAACTAACTGACGCAGCAAGTTTAAATTTTGACAGGAGTCAACTGACAGATGCCTGTTGACAGGAGCAGTGTTGCCGTTTCAGTAAAGAGGTCAGAAATTCAAAAAGTCACGGACTTATTGACCCGCCCTCGTAATATTATAAATGCGAAAGTAACTCTGTCTGTCTGTCTCGATTTAACACCAAAACTACTGAACCGATTTAAATAAAATTTGGTACACAGATAGTCCAGAGCCTGAGAATGGACATAGGCTACTTTATACCGCGGGAAAATGCTTCATCCGCTGTCCAGAAGCGGAGATCTAAGCTGATATCTAAGAAAAGTTGTAACTTTCGAATGCTTTCTAGCTCCTAGCTTTGGAATGACTCATCCAAATGAAGTAGGATTTTTTTTAATATAAAGTTCAATTATGTACAAAGATTTTAAGATATAAATCGGCTTTGTATTCGTATGTTATCCCGAAGTTGAACAAAAGCATTAAACTATGAATTTTATACAATTGAAAAAAGTAAAATGTTCGATTAAATCTAGATCGTTGGATTTTCCCAGCGTTGAGTGGAGGAAAATGTGTGTGTGTGTGCGGCACAAATCGGTTTCTCTCTGTACCTTTTGTGCGTGTGCTTTTTCTTTCTTTTTTTATGCACCTTTTGTAGTTTGTGTTGTTTTTTTTTATGTCGTATGGGATTGCGTAAGATAGGGTATGAAATGTAATTCAGATTGCGAGGGAGTCACACTGAGACTGAGAGTATATCCATATAATGAGAAGGGACACTCTCGACGTTTTCTTTATCAGTTCTTATCAGCAAGTATTTTGTTTTAAATTTGAGAAGTGGCAGACTGGGGAAGCAAGGCGAGCACGGGACAGCTAGTTAAATTTATATTTACAAAAGTTATAATATTCCTAAGATGATTTTTTGTATCATTCTCTCCCAATGTTTATGGCCCTGAATAAACTTGAAACATTGGAAAGGATTCGGAACTCAATTCGTTTGGATGGATTTGTCACCAACTCTAAGGACGAAAATATGAATTTTCAACCCCGCACCCGTAAATAAACCAATGAGACACTTCATTCTGATAATTAATATCGTTTCATCGATAATGTCACGTTGTCCTTTGTGTATTTTATTTTGTGGTCGCGGATTGTCATTATTAAAAGAGCTCTGTCAATCATTGTGCCTGTGACCTGACTGGCATTGTCTCAATTCACTCAAGAGTTTTATGTTTTTAACTATACAAACGGGGATGAATGCATTTAAGTGAGCTCTTAAATGCATCCTTAAAAAAAATTAATAAAAATAAAACCAGAAAACCAACCAACCACCCTAAAGTTAAAGTCTTCGATAAAAGCAGCGATTTTCCGCGCATTCGACTTTTTGTTGGTTCAAGTACAATTTTGTGTGCATTATAAACTTCCAACGACTTACGGAAGAATGTTTTGAAATAAAATCGAAAAGAGAAAAATGTGAAAAGTGAGTGGAGGATATGGTTTCGTTTTAAACTGGGGAAGGGAAGACATGTGTTTGTAATCACAGCTATCAAAATTGTGACTGTAAGTATACATATTTGGAGTTTTTGGTTCGTAATGAACATTTTTGAAAGCAAATACATTTCGAAGGGAAAACACAGAATTAATTATTTTCTGATCGTTTGTGGTAGTTTGATGTTACAATACATTAATTTGCTGGCACACGTGCTCCTTGGTTGGTGTAACGCGATATTTGTTCAGGTGGAAGCCATAAAACTTATTACATGTAAAGTGGTGTACAAGCGCATAAAACCAAAGAAATAATTGTGTAATAAAATCGTTTTGATTTTAGATACCCTTGTGTAAAGCCAGGTTGAATTTATGTATGTGCAGCCAGTCCCAGTGCATGGAGTGAGCCTTGTTGTGTGAAGTTGAAGTATCTTCTGCAGGTATTATTCGAATCGTCGTCGAAATTGGATAGAATAGAAGGGACATACGTAACAATTTTAATCCGTGGTAGTTGGGAGTTGTGTATACATGTATGATGCTTCAACCTTTAGACCTCTGGCCCCAGCTATTCGATTATATTTGCTGGCCTCCTCAAGGATAACAGACCTCACTATAAACGAGTTTTTGCGTAAACACTATCATAACCTTCATCCACAGGGTTCAAAGAGGAGCAGTCAGCCTATGATCGACAACTACATACGATTTTAATCGTGCATACATTGTCCTTAAATAATTTGAAATTGAAATTGAACTGGGGTCGTTCAATCGTTCATATTTTTCGTAATCACCCCTTTGATTTAAAATATCCATGAAGTCTATTATGCGTAGATCGCTATATTCTTCAAGAACGCGGAACAATTGAGTCGATGAGTCCTTACCACATAAAAAGAATAGTTGTAAGAAAGAGAGACGCTAGTGTCGCATATGAAAGTCCTTCATTTAAGATCTACGAGTTGAAGGTATGCATCAGGAACGTTCGTACACTATACACACATTGGTTCTGCTCAAAAATCTGAAACACCAGATCATTAAACAGGTATGGGTGCAACAGAACTAAACATATCTATAACCCTTCGCATTCCCAACGCAGCCAGCGTCTTTCAAGCAGAAGTACTTGCAATTACTCGTAAGTAGGCGTGTGGACTGCTCCGTGACACCCGGAAAAAATGGGCATCTTCGTCAACAGTCAGGCCGCGATTAAAGCTGTCGGTTCAACTAAGTCAACGGCCAAGCTAATTGTGGAATGCAGGGAGACACTGAAAAGAGCTTGTCATCGGTTTGATATCACAATCGTACTCGTCTGGGTTCCCGGTCATAGGAACATTGAAGGGAATGAGAAAGCCGATGAACTTGCCAGACGTGGCTCTGCTCTGTGCATGTCTCATGCGGAGGAAGTCTTCCCGCTGGGATATGTAAAGAGAGATATATGTATGGATATGTAAAGAGAGAAATCCTCCCGCACTTCACCTCAAGCGCTAAGACTAGATGGATGAACCTGAGGAACTGCGTGATTTCAAGGAAGATGTGAACCTAACTGTCGCTTCAGACGCAGATATTTCGCCCCTCCACCTGATCCTCGCAACATAGTCCATGGCAATAAGGATAGCATAAGTCTCTGTTTGGAAGACTGACGCATGCTTGCCTAACGAAAAGAAAAGTCTAATGTTGTCGCTCTCCAAGGAGACACCAGCACCAGATCCTTGACCGGTTTTGGAGTCATCCGTGAAGATTCGACTGCATTCCTTTCCAGGCTCAGAGCCAGTCCTGAACACGAGGAAAGTCGACTTCGTAGTTGCGCTTCAGTCGAAGTTCCGGTGTCATTGCATCGGACGGCATATCCATAAGACAGGTGTCGAAGGACCAACGTTGCGCAAGTTCATCAAAACTTCAGTGCGAGCAACCCAAGATGTAAACATCAAATGGCGGGAGGTTTAATAATGCATCCAGGCTGGAGCCAGGCGTGCTGGGGAAGGCCCCCGTGCAGCCGAGACATACCTTCCTTTAGAGTTTGGCGAAAACAGCAGTAACGTATTTACGCGAAAGCTTATTCCACCAAACAACCGATGCGTATGCTAGAAATGGTCTCATCATAGCCGTATAAATCCATGGGACTCTTTTCGGTGATAATCCCTATGTCTTGCCGAAAATGCCCTTGCACTGCTAGAAAACCGACAGCGCCTTGGCAGTCTTCAGCTCAACATGCTTGGACCAAAAAAGTTTGCTATCCAGGATGACTCCCAGATACTTTGCTTCATTGGAGAGTTGGATTGTGATGCCTTTTAGCACTGGCTGAGTCAACCAGATAAGCAACCATGTATATGCTGTCCACAAACAAACAAGGATCTGTCCACCGGCAACGTTAGGAAGTTCACCTACCTCAAAGCAAATATCCACTCAACGAATGACACTAGAAAACCGTTGCTTCTTCCAAAAAAAAAAAAAAAAAAAAAAAATATTTGACATTAACGGCCCATACAGGGCCTAAAACATAGCTTCTCCAACCATTTGCTTGTGCGAAGTGGAAGGGACCTACAATTTTAAGCCGAATCTGAACGGCACATTTGAGAAGCTTTTCATGACAATTGATACTCTTGGATGTTGATCAGACGTTCACAAGAGGTGGGCAGTGGGAAAAAAAACTTTAAGGTGTTCCTTGGGCAAAGGGATACAAGATCTTATCCGTTTTCTCAACTCCACAGGTTGGATATAGCCACACATCAAATCTTCTACAACCACGTGGTAACAAAAAGGTACAACAAGTGCTAATTGGGTTCAAGCCGAACAGCCACTTCTACCTACCTACTGTAACGGTCGGGGTAAGGGTCGAGAATCCCCTGTGGTGGCAACGGAAGGCACGCTCGCGATGCTCGGCATAGCTCGCCGTATTGGGGTGGGAACTTGTTACCACATGAAAGCCCGTCAAAAATAAAAAAAAATTGTGCCTAATCAAAACGGTCATACACACAATAATATAGATAATTATATCCTCACACCTGTCAGGTACCAGATGTTATTAGCACCTGAGATATTCGTAGGTTAGCTGTTGTCCTACGTAGGCATGCCCTCTACCACTGAAGCTAAATATGCTTCTCGCCAATGTCAACGGAAGGCCTGGTAAGTTTTGCCGCTGACCCATCACTTTCGAAAGGTCTTCACTCACTTCACTATCATAATAACTATCCTCACTTCCTTCGTCCTCATGCTTCTTTTTGCCGAACTACCAAACATGTTAACCACTCATATTCAAAAATACAAAATTAACTTTAACTTCATGGTATATTTTAAAGATCATAATCCATTAAAAAAAAAAACCCGGTGTCTTATATACTCGTACTAATCAAAGCATTTAACTATATAATCGTATTTACTTTGCATCTTTTTACCAAACAAAACCAATGCAATAGAGAAAGAGAATATCAAATTATACTATAGAAAAGTAACCAGCCTTATTGTGAGTTTCGCCCGGAAAATATTTCGCCTGGTGAAATTCTGTCCGCCCGGAATTTTAAAAGCTATTGTGAGTTTCGCCCGAATGATATTTCACTTCGAATCGACAGTGACATTTCGAACACAGACGAACACACCTAATTTGTGTTTTGACAGCTTTAAAATATAAAGTGCCAAATAAATTAAATGCAAAAAAGAAATAGGGAAGTCAAGAATATTTTGTATTAAATTGCATTGCGTAGTACTGCGGTTCTTAAAAATAAAATACTTAAGAACTAGTTATTCGAAAAAAAAACGCCAAATGAAATAAAGCCAAAAATGTAAACATTTACCGGCGCAGGGACATCAGTCGCTTTGAGTTAAGTTCCAATTGTTTAGTGTTTTTTTTAATAAACACTGTGCATATTTTTAGAGTTTATAAAATAGCATTCTTATATTTGCTTGATATGCTTACTAGTCCAAACAAAAATAAGCGATTCCACCCATCGTGAAACTCGCAGCTTGTTTACGTTGTTTTTGCAGATGGTGGATATCAAAAAGGACCAACAAATTTCAAGTCGAGACCGGAGATTGAATAACAGGAAAAATTGGTTGGTCTTAAAGTAAATGAGGACGAGACTAAATACATGCTATCAACAAACAAACAAATATCTGTCCATTTATTTTATTTGTAGCCGCCTTTTTTCGCACGTACGTTCTCCTGTTCGCCCCAAAAAAATAAGTGAACATTTTAGCTCTGCATGACGTTTAATTCCGCCCGAATTGAGAGCTGCCAATAAGGGGAATCTTTCGAACATGAATTTTTTTTTCGCCCGAAATTCCCAATAGGCGAAAAGAAAAAAGGGATTTTTTTCGAGTGGAATCTTCTTCACGCGAAACTCACAATAGGGCTGAACATTATTACTTACATGTGACCAATAACGACGTCCAGCTGTTGTTGTGCGCACAAAAACCCTTTGATGATGTTGTCACTATTATTGATTAATTCATGAATTCAATCTAATATTCTCTTAACAAAATAAAAAAAACGAAAATTCTTGAAGCATACCTACTAGATGTACATACAAAGCGATGCAATAGATCGTTAACAAAAAAAAATTAGAGAAATCTGATAAAGACAAACGCGACACTAGATTAATTAAAGGATTAACCGGTTTTCATTTTTAATGAAACGACCACAATCACTGCTCGAAGAGTATGTTTTTTGGCGATCTGCTGCTGCTGGTGCGGGTGGTGTTTTGTAGGTTGTCACACACAATGCATGCACAATTTTTGTTGAGTTGGGCAAATCCAGGGTATCACAATTGCGACGCATGTAGACCAAGAGAGCGAGGGGGACTTTGCGGGAGATCAGAGAGAACTTAGGTTTGACTCAATTCGGCAAGTACTCGTGGAGCTCCAGAGAACCACCGGCCAGCGGGGAGAGGTAAGGGCCGCGCTTGCCTGCTGTGGTCGTAGGAGTTTTCGGGTGCTCTACACGGGTTGTGTCTAATGATGGGCGCATTCGAATGATTTAATCGATTATAATCGATTCTTGCAATATCTCGAGATATCTCGATTCTTCATTTCAAATCATTCGAATGATCTCTCGCATGCGCTCGACTCGACACTAGAGCAAAATGTCTCACACACAACTACTCAATAAAACACAGAGAACGCACTTTCCTGCACGCGCAAACCAAGTCAACCCATTCGTCGCAAAGCAAATAGGTCCGTTCGCGAACTAATATGCAAACGTAAATTTATATAAACTTTCGTGCAAAACTACACAAACACGTTCGCGTACTGAGAAAATGGTAAAAAGATGAACGAAAGAGAAATGTACTTTCGTTCATTTTTCTTCACACAGAATTTCAGCTGGCAAGAAAATGAAAACTGTCAAATGATGAAATCCTATGAGTTTGCTAGCAAAAAAAACATCTGTTACTTTTTTTCAAGCCAAACTACGCTGTTTTTTCAACTTTTTACACAAAAGCGTTCGCGTACTTTTCTTAGAAATAAGAGGATTCCCTCTTGATTTTGGAGATTTGACACTTTTCATTTTCCTACACATAAAGTACGCGAACGGACCTAATGTGATAAAAACCTTGTTAGTGTGCGTTTTCATTCGAATGAAATGATGCGCAACTACCCCAAGTCCCATAACTCGAATGAAAAAAAATAGTAACATTGGGGAAAAAAATCAAGAACTTACTTTTGTCTTAATTTTAGAACAAAATGTCTCATCACAACTACATACTTAAATACCGAACACACTACCCACAATCACAAAGCTCGTGAGTGGTGACGGTGAGTTTGTGTGAGAAAAATACCTGTTTCTATATTATTTAAGTTAGAAAAGATAATACATAGGTAGTTCATATTCTCATGGCTTGCTCTTTGTTTTTGATTTTGTCCATTCGAATGATAAGCAGCTGCCTTTTTCGTATTCCTCGTACTCGATCTCGAATGCAAGAGCTCTCGAATGAAAAACAGTAGCATTACTATTTAATTTGTAATTAGTTACTACTTTTATATGGATTACTACTTCACTCGCATAATGTTTGCGATAGGTGCATTAGCCGTTTGCTCAACTGATTGAATTTTCGTTGACTTCGTATTAGAATTAATAATTGCTTTCTGTAGCTGTTTCCTTTTGCGAAACTTGTTGTTTGCTTTTATATCTCGAGTGATCATTCGATTATTTAGATCACTCGAATAATAATATCTCGATTATTGTAATCATTCGATTATGCCCATCACTAGTTGTGTCTCGAAACCAAATTTCGGCGGTTCCAAGTTCGTACCGAATGGTATGTTTCTGGTCGCGGACAAAGTTGGAGAAATAGTTTTCTCCACAAATTGCCCTCCGAACCAGAGCCTGTTATCAAGAAGAGTGATCTATACTTTTTGCTGGACCAAAAAGAATTTGATTGCTACTTACTTGTATGATGCTTGAAACCCACGTATAAATTCGGCAATACACTGCGTGTTACGTGAATGAATCAGAAGATGTGCGATCTCTTATGCTCGTATAATTGTGGTTGCTGCTATTAGCGCTCGATGATTTTTAGGGATTACGATGTGAAATCGCAGCACCTCATGCATAAAGCTTACGGACGAAATTGAAGGTACGGTTGCCTTCACAAATCGCGCGATTGCAAAGCGGTCTATAACATTAAGAAAATTATCTTAACTATTTCTTTGTGGAAACCAAAGAGTGAATTGATATCACTTACTTGTTGAAAATAACTGCAGTCAAAATGCACTATTTCTAAGAAATCTTTCTTTTAAATGAACAAATTTAAACTCGTTTGAGTGCCGATCTCCTATCTGAGTTCCTTCTCCGATGAAAGTTCGAAATGAAAAGAGCGAGCATGGGAAATGGGAAATGTGGATCGGCCATCGCGATTTTTATTTAGTACTCGTGTACTAAACTTGAGCTACTCTGGTTGTTCTAATTAGAAGGTGATTTTTAAAATGGGAATGGCCAGAGATGGCAAACAACTTCGTATCGCGGTTGTACGCTACACTACCTCCTTGGCCAAGGCGGGATTTGAACGTGAGACCTTTAGATTGGTAGTCCAACACACTAACCTCTGCCCCACTGCGAGCGGGAGGTAGGGAATTCACCTATGATACATAATCAACGATGTAAAAAATGTCAGCAACAAGTTATTTCCTTAACCGGATCACAATTTCAAGCAAAGTGTTCTTCTTCTTCCTTAATTTCGGTGAGCCTATGATCAGAATTAAAAGGATCATAACCCTCCCACTTTACTGTATCCCTAGTGGTCCGCTTTTTTGATTCGCCGTTTCGACCTCAACGAATATTTGCCTCCTGCTTTTGAATCACTTAATCACTGAGGACAATCAAATGCTGGTGTTGTTGCATTTGTGTGATCCAGGAGGTTTTCGGCCTGCTTTATTCCAATTTCGACACGTGCATGCTCGTATTACTGATTATTGTCGTTATACAACGAGTATAAGTATATTCCCAGCCCAAGAGTGAGTGTGAATTGTTTTTTCCATTTCAAATGCCTCTTCAATTCGAAGAATAATTACTGATTATTGTTTGGTCGACGGTGTCATAAAAACCGTTGATCTCGAGTCCTGTCAACTAATGATGTGCCAAACCGAAAATGTTTCAAACCGAGTTAACCCGAGTTAGAATTTAAGTAAACCGAGTTGCAAACCGAGTTGCAAACCGTCCATCTTGCGGTTTATTAAAAACTTTCCACACTATACACCTTTTTTTGGGCCCTTCATTATTATAACCGATAACCGATAACCAATTAAATCAGATCAGAATAAATATTATATTAGTTTGCAACTTGGCTCGACTGGGTTTTCCAATTAGATTTTATGAACGGGTACATTTAAATC
Organism: Portevinia maculata; assembly: GCA_949715645.1. Lineage (NCBI taxonomy): Eukaryota > Metazoa > Arthropoda > Insecta > Diptera > Syrphidae > Portevinia > Portevinia maculata. Next base: position 70,964,208 of record OX454527.1, read on the forward strand.
GAGTTGAATTAGTGCACCGAAACCGATTCCGATGTATACGGTTACGCTATGGATATGTATACGCTCAATCGATACATTCGGATGAATTCACAACGATAGGACAAAACTACCACAAATATGTGAATAAACTCAGTGAGAGAAAACAGTACAACAGGAGCAGGTGTGCCTCATGTCATGCCATCATCTCACGAGAAACCGAATCGAATTCCAAATACAGTACCTTGCAATATTATTAGACGCAGCATAAAAAAAAAAAATTTTGTCTTAAATGGTTGCTGTGACTAAATTTGTAATAAATATGTTCTAGATTGAATTTGTTTACTATAATATATAATATCAGGAATAAAAAAAAGACGGAAAGGTTTTGCTAGTTAGTTAATATTGATTTATTTTTATTATTTAAGAGTTGGGGATGCATGCTTTTCCTAAAAATCAATATTTGGTGTGCTCTCCTTTTGCAGCTATAAGTGCCTTAATTCGCCCTGGCATGCTTTCTATGTAAGATTGCACGGTTACTTGGATATGTGGGTTGTGATTCCACTCGAAAATGATCTTCTCCATCAGCTGCCTTTTCGTGGTTATGGCACTTTTAGCCACCGCCCGCTTCAAGAGCACCCAAACATTCTCAATCGGATTCATGTCCGGGGAATTTCCTGGCCAATCCAAAACGTTGATGCTCCTTTCATGGAGAAAGGCAGTTATGCTCTTGGCTTTGTTGCAGGGAGCCCCATCATGCATAAAAATGGGTTGCTCCCCCACAGAAAACCATTCTTGAAGCTGCGGTAGCAGCCTTGTTTCCAGGACCTTCTTGTATTGATCCTGCCGCATAGTCTTTTCAACCAGATAGAGCCGCCCTGTGCCTTTCCCAGAAATAACTGACCAAATCATTATGGATGGGGGATGTTTAATTGTGGGCACAATGCACTCTGGTTTATTTTGTTCGCCCGGTCTCCTTCTGACAAACTTCGTTTTTTCCATCATTACTTGGAAAACAGATTCGTCAGAGAAACAAACCTGCGAAGTTAAAGAAATAGCGATTTTAAGGTTAAAAATTAGTTGTACTTGTATGACCTTATTGGCTTTAAGTTTGTCTTATTTTATTACCTTTTCCAATCTTCAATAGTGAATTTTTTGTATTTATGAACCCAGTCGAAACGCTTTCTAATCATGGTGGCAGTCAGCTTTGGTTTTCGAGCTGGTTTTCTGGCAAAAAGACCGATTTCAGCCAATCTACGCTGCACTGTTCGCTGGGAAATTCCAATTCCTTCATCGGAAACCTTTTTCGCCAACAGGGAAACTGGTAATTTTCGATTTGCCGTGCAAATATCCCGAATTTTGCGGTCTGTTCTGGGGGTTGTGTTGCGAGGCCTACCGCAATTACCCTTCGTCTTCGGGATTAAAGACACCCCAAGATCCATTTTTTTTTTTTAATATTCTTAACAGAACTTCGCGACACTCCAACTACACCCGGAATATCATATTGGGATAGGTTGGATGCCTTTAATAGGCCAACAACTTGGCCGACTTTCTTCGGGTAGAGGTCTGACCCTTTTCCCATCTTTTGAAATATTGAATTAAAAAAAAAAATTGTTTAATATAATGACTATCTGTATGCATAGTTTTACCCATAAACAAAAGTAAAACATCAGAACTTACCGAAAAACACGAGCTTTATTTGACAGAAATAACTTTTATATGCAAATAATTTTAAGGCACTTTTTGAACTTTTTAGTCACACAACCATTCACTACTTAATAGAAACTTCAAATGTTGCATAATATACCGTAAAGAAGTTTCAAATAAAGCCTAATAATTACCTAGGTAACGCAAAATATAAATGAAAATTAAAAGAAGCCTACTTCATACTTTTTAAATAATTTAAAAAAAAAATTTTAATTTTTTTACTTGTGTCTAATAATATGGCAAGGTACTGTAGGTATGGAATGAAATCGGGCATTGCAACTCGAGTTGTTTCTCTTATCCCAACCAACCAAAACCCAATCGTTCAACTCGGTGGCATTAAATTGGCATCGGTTCATTCCATCGGTTTCGGCAACTCGGGTTGATAAAAATTCAATTCGGGTTAACTCGGTTTAGCTGCAACTCGGGTTGAACCGGGTTATTAACTCGAGTTGACACATCACTACTGTCAACCCATGGATTTGCAAGCACACTTGCAGGACAGTTTGAAGATCTGAACCTAGATACTTTTTTTTCAAGCAGATAAAGTATGTATTTTCTGTTTATTGTATGACCACTTCAAACAACACCTGCTTATGTACAAAATATGAAGGCACCTTGATAAATTTACAATTTAAATTCAAACAAAATGCTGAACGCTGTTGGTGAATCTTTGGCAGATCATCTACGATTTTCACTAATTAATAAAATGATTGAGATCAGACACGACTTGAACTTGATAAATACTTGAATAATAAATGTACAGTCATCTGTTAGTTACGTTTATTTCTACACCCAATAATCACAAGGCTTTCTCTAAACTTAAGGCACCGTGCATCGTGTACTTGCCACATTACTAGATATTTATTGCTTTCTGCTTTCTATAGGCAGATGTACGCCATAGGTAGGAAAACAAAAAAAAAAAACAAAAAAAGGTGTCATCTTCAAACTCGAAAAAGAAAATGCAGGGACACACAACATTGCAAGACGCTGAAAGTACATATCTACCAACATTGCATTATTGACTTAACAAAAAAAACCTTAATAGAAGTAAAACGAAAGAAAATAGAAGTTGAAATGACCCAATTCGACTAGCTAGGTGCCCACATCACTCGTACTTCAATAGAAAAGCACAGCGCAACAAAAAATAAAATTGACAAAGAAGTCAAATCCGCTTAATACCATAACATCAACAAATAGTGACAACATCAACACAATTTCACCGGCGGTTTATCCGGTGAAATGTATATTGTCCAAAAAACTGCTAAGAAATGTGTAACCAAATCCGCAGATGTTTATAATCTTCTTAACCGCGACTGTGACACGTGAATCTAAAACCATGTTTATGATCAAAACCAACCACTTACCTGCCGCAGGCATATGCACACCGTTGTTACGACATAATTTCCGGAAGAACATCATCGACCCACCTTCACAGAGTTCGAACTCACGAAAAATAAATAAAAACCACAAACACAGAGATTCCGCTCCCAGGCACAGATGTATCTTTTCGCACAAAATATTTATTTCTGTATTTCTTTAAATTAATTATCACCTTGGCAAGCGAATTGTGGCCTCTTCCGGAGCTTAATTCAGACCCAGAGGCACTCACACTGTCATCGGATATAAAGGTAACTTCAACGAAACTGACACCGACACTACTGGCACGTGTTACAAACACGAATCTACCAAAAAGTTAATGCAAACAAAAATCAATCGATTTAACCAAGTACCGACCGGATCGATTAAAGGCTTTACCTACTTAACGCTATGCTGATGGTACTGCTTCTGTTGAGTTCGTGCCGTACTTGACTTGACTCCACGACACGAATAATTATCGAGCAATAAGACTTTAGCATGCCGCCACCGCTACTGTGATACCACCGACTACCTTCGTCATGTGTGTGAACCTCAACAGCGAAACTTTGGTACATAGTGTTGTTATGTGAGTTTTGTTGTAGCTACTATATTTTCTTTTGTATCTTCTTCGTCATTTTTTATGATGTTTTCAAATGCAGATACTTAGATATTCCAAGATAGACAACAAATTTCCTTGGAGGGAGGGAAGACACTCATTAAGGTGTCCACCGGCACCATCACCATCATTTAGCCATCGCGCCGCCCGCTGCACTAGCAGCAGCGCACCACACAAACACATACACCAGAGAGGTATGACTACAATTTCTTTTGCATATTAAACAATAAAATCGACGCAAAGTCAGCAAAGCGTGCTATACCGATTCAAACATGCTTTGAGCAACAAAAAAAGACAACAACAATTACTGCGGCTACGGGTATCTCCAACTAACCCTCGGATTGTCTGCGATAGTCTAGCCATTGAACGGACTTCGTCATGAATTCATGAGGGAGACTAATAACGACTCCTTGGCTACTTTGGAAAATTAATGAAAAAAAAACACTGAATTAGCCAAGCGCGAAAGTTCCTCACTAGTTGCATTGCATTTGCGATTGTTGTTGTGACTATTGCAAGCGATGTTTAGTACTCGTACCTTTGTGGGGACATTTTATTTTTATAGAAATAAATTCTAATTGTGTAAATTCCCTTGTTGTGGAAAGAATTGGGTTTTTCGAGGCATCGAAAGATAGTTGCACTCAGGGCTGCAACAGTCGTTCGAACAATATGTTCAAATACACAGGGCTCTGTTCCCTAGGGGCGCCTCACTGAAAACTATTAGGAAACAATTGTAAAGCAGCGCCCAAAGTTAATTCTTGAAATCGACAACAAAAACAGACCGTGGATTTAATATTTCCTTACATTTGTATCCATACTATGTTGCAGGTGGATATGGATATCCTGGTTTAGGTGGCTGTCGGCAGAAGCCGACATACTTAGACCAATTTAGGTCCCTTGTAATACTGGATATCCTACTCCTACTAATATATTTTTTTTTTATATATATACATAATTTGCTTATGCTAAAGGGATTTTTTCTGTTGTTACAGTACCCTTATAGTGCGTAACACAACGTAATCATTTGTGTTTTAACAGCAAGCAGCACCTGGCAATATCGTATGTATTTCATTGCATGCTTTTCGGTGCTACTTACTATTAGAAAGAATAGAGAGATAGGAAAGAAGTGTTTGGGTGCAGTTGTAGTGTTTTTCTCCACGGGTGGTGTCTAGGATGCTAAGGGAGATTACGATTTCATGTATTCGATATAAAGTAATGAACTTGGCCGGGATTCGAACGCACGACCTTCCATTCAGTAAGCGAATACACTACTACTGCACCTGTTGCCACCCGCAACATGTGAGTGTTTGTATATTTTACAATGCAATCCTTGACTACAAAAGCTACAAGCTCATTAACTGAATGGAATGAATAGAATATGTACTCGTAGTTTCTGCATGTCACTAAAATGGAAAGAAGGAGCCAATGGATTAACCAGTTGATATCATTGGGATCACTGTTGCCGTTCTAGCGGTTTTATCGATTTTTAGCGGATTTTCAAGGCTTTCGACGATTTTTAATAAAAATTTAAAGCTTAAATAAAATCTAGTGAATCCTGGCGCCTTTTCCCTGCCATGCCTGGTACTGCAAATGCAAACCCAGTGAAAGAAAAGTGGCAGCTCCGTCCTATTTGAAAGTATTTAGCACTACGTTTGGGTGGTTGCACATGACAATGACTGATTATTGTTTTGAAGGCGACTTAGTTTTTCGTTGAGGAACTTTTGTGTGCCCCTCAATTAGTCAATTAAACCCTGAAGCGATAAAATCTCTGAGAAACCGATGTTTTGATTTCACTGTAAAGTTAGCCTATCCAACGTACTGTGTGAACGGCTGAGACCGTTCTGCTGTCAGATCGACATTAGACCAAATAGTCACACTAAGGCAAATCCTGGAAAGGACCAATAAATTTTAAGTCGAGACCGACCATCTTTTCATCGACTTTAAGGCCGCATATGATAGCAGTCGTCGTGAGGAGCTCTACGTGGCGATGGCCGAATTCAGAATCCCGGCAAAAATGATGCAGTTATGTCGCGTGACGCTGGAGAACACGCGATGCAATGTGCAGTATGGAAACATATCTTTCGAACTATTCCAAACCTGCACCGGTTTCCGGCAAGGAGATGCGCTGTCATGTGACTTCTTCAATCTTGTTCTGGAGCAGATAGTGTCAACACGGATGGCACTATCTTCAGCAGATCCTTTCAACTACTGCGGATTTGCGGGCGATATCGACATATTATCGGCCGATCTCAGCGTCCCGTATTAGAGGCATTCATGGCGATTAAAGAACAGGCAAAGTTTATCTTGAAGTCAACGAGGATAAAACTTGCTTTCATCAAACATGCAAGCATCTGTCCACCGACTAAGACAAAACGGGACTTGATAGCAGCAACTTCGAGGTTGTTAAGGAGTTCACCTACTTCGGAGTACCTAAACATCAACTTCACCAATGAGATCTTAGTGGAGATCCGACGAAGAGTTACCCTAAAAAACCGTAGCTACTTCGGTTTCGCAAAACAAATGTGTTTTAAACTCCTAACTAAGAAGACCAAGAAGTGTAATCTCTACAAAATACTGATACTGCTGCTGTATGGCAGTGCTGTACGATAAGCAGGAAAGGAGAGCCAATTTTGGGTTTTTTCGAAAGAACAATACGCCGTCGGATATTTTTTGGTACTGTTTGCGAGGAGGGCGAATGGAGGAGGAGATACAACCGCAGGTATATGAGCTGTACCAAAGTGTGGATGTAGTCAAAAAAGCTAAGATACGTTGACTGTATTGGCCCGGCCACATCGAGCGAATGAACAATAACGCTTCAGCGAAAATCATCTTCGAATTCCAGCACCCAGGTTCGAGACAACAAGAAAGACCGAACCTCCGTTAAAGACCAAGCCTTGACGGATGCCATAGCACTTGGTTTGGACAACTGGAAGCAGCGTGCTAGGGATCCCGGAGGATGGAAAACTGCAATGTTTCAGGCAGATACTCTTCGCGGGTCGGAAGCCCGTAAGTTAGAAAGTAGTAAAGCTGGCCAGAGAAATTTAACATAGATTACCGAGGAATTATTCTTTTCTGGAAAAAATTTAATTTAGTGAAGAGAACAGTCCTAAGCAGAGCAAAATTCTATAATTGAACTAGCAGAAGACCTTGAATCTGACGATGACAAAATATACAGATTTTAGAGCAATGGCACAACATAAACTTTGTTAAATGTGAAAAGTGCTTTTATCACACCTGTATTTAAAAAAGGCGAACGTGGTGATATCACTAATTATAGGCCTATTTCAAAGCTTTCGTGTATCCCTAAGCTTTTTGGACAAATTGTTTGTGAAAAGTTAATATTTCTTTGTCGCAATATAATTTGAAATGAACTGCATGGATTTGTAAGAAACAGATCTACTGTCACCAATCTGTTAGGTTTCTTGCATGATTGTTCTCATGCCTAAGAGAATAAGGACGAAATGGATTGCATATACACTGACTTCTCTAAGGCTTTCGAACAGCTGTCCCTTGAAATAATCGAATTTAAGCTCAGGGCTCTTGGTTTCCCACCATGTTTCATAAAATAGGATAATTCATACCTTAGATCAAAGGTTTATCAAGTCAAATTTAGAGGATCGCTATCTGTATCTTTCACAGCCCAGTCTGGAGTTCCCAAAGGAAGTCACCTCGGACTAGTTCTACTTATACTAGCCATTAATGATGTTAAGGCATGTATAAATCACAGTAATATCCTGATCTACGCTGATGATATGAAAATATTTAAATCTATCACTAGTCAGCAAGATAGAATTTTTCTTCAATCTGACATTAATAGCTTCGCCAATTGGTGTGATAAAAACGGTTTATCCCTGAACCCTACTAAATGTCAACATATGACATTCTCTAGAAAGAATATCGCTTCCACCTCTCAATATTCTTTGTCTCAACATATTCTTTGTAATGTTGATAATTTTAAGCATCTTGAGGTTTATTTGGATCCCAAACTGGTTTTTGCTAAGCATATCGATTTTATTGTTAATAAATCTAATTCTATGCTGGGCTTCGTAAAAAGGTGGGTGGAAGAATTTAATGACCCATACGTTTCTATGTCATTGCACAACTGTTTTGTCCGTCCGATTCTAGAGTATACCTCACAAGTTTGGACACCGTTCTACAACATTCATTCAAATCGAATAGAGGCCATTCAACGTAAATTAATTCGATTTGCACTTAGAGGACTTCCATGGGATGATCCATTTAACCTTCCTCCCTACAGTTAACGTATCAAGCTTCTTCAAATGTTACCCCTTTCTCAACGAAGGCTTAATAGCGATATCATTTTTTTACAGCAGATTATATCCGGTCAAATAGATGCACCTGACTTGCTGTCGTCTATTGGCTTTAATTTTCGTGGTGGTGCCCATAATTTACGCAGTGTTGAATTATTGTTCAGCCCCCATCATAAAACGAATTATGGGAGGCATGAGCCTATTAGTCGCATGAGTAGAATCTATAATCTAAATGATCATGTGATTGACTTGCATGTTAGTAAAATTAAGCTGAAAAATATTTTGCATAATAATGCCTGTCTTAAATTATTTACATGATTTGTGTCTGTGTTAGTATTTTACAGGTACATAATTATTGTCTTTTTAATTGTTTTGTCCTTACTAACGACTGGCAAATTTATGTTCGTGATAGTTGCTTGCTTTAAGCTCTCCACGACACAGCGCTGATAGTGTAATAAAAAAAAATTTGGCACCACAGTAGACACTGCTAAGTTTTGGACCCAAGTTGTGATATACGAAAAATGCTGCAGGTACACATAATTTTTCAGAATTGACTAATTTGACAATCACTGTGCTATCTCTTTCGCACTCTTACGATAAAGTCGAACGAATTTTTTGTGCGCTGAACCTAGTTAAAACTTGTCTTTCAACGCTGACGTTGAATTCAAAAATAGCAATAAGACACCTATAAAAGTGATGAACAGGAGCTACCAGACGATTTCATAATAAAAATCGGAAAGCCAAGGAAATCACAAAACTAATTCAATAACTAAATCCAAAGCCTCTACTTCAAAATTTGAAGTAAAAGCCGGCCAAGAATTGAAAATTAACTTGTAACTTTTAACTTTCTTCTTTTTTCCAAAATATAGTTGTTTTCTTTACTTGAATTTGTTTTTTTGTTGTCTTGAATTTGTTGATTGTTTGTTTATTGTATTCAATAATAATTTAGTTTAAAAATAAATATATTTTTTTATAAACTTACTTTTAGTTTGATTCTTTACCGATTTCTGGCGGATTTAGCGAAACGACTTTAAGGTTGAGTTCTAGCAGTTTTTTTCTCAGCGGTAACACTGATTGGGATGTGTTGAAATTTGGAAATGATGGTAAAGAACCCTATTTCCGCAAGCCCCATCTGTTATTGACCGGATTTTGTATAATTTTTTTTGTAAACAAAGTGCACGCGGCGGAGTCGCGGACAAAAGCTGGTAAAAAAATAACAATGTCTTTATTTTTAAGTTGCACACGATGTCAATATTTCTGAATACAGTACAGAGTGCAGCGCCCCCTAAAATAACAACGCTTGTCCTTAAAGGCGACAAAGATGACAATTTTAGCATTGCGGTCAACCTATGGAGACATTAAACATCTAAGAGCTTTTCCACAACCGTACATACAAATACAAGTGTTGACACGACTGAGAAACACCGGAGTAACGATCATAGCCATTTACAAAAAAAAAATACATCAATAATGTGCTGATTTAAAACTTCGACGCGATGTTAATAATTAATACTTAACCCTCACATGGACAATATCTACCCGGGTAAATATTTGAATTTTCATCCTTAAATATCTCGTCGGTTTTTTATTAGATTTTAATGCAGAAAAAGTAAAATCTACAAATGAGCGAAAGAAACTTACCGTTAAAGAAAAACCGTTATCTGGAAAATAGGCAAAAGGAGTCATAACAAAATAAAGAGAATGAGTGCAAAAAGCATAATATTGATAGAAAAACTGTAACGTACAGCAAGAAGACTCTTAGGGCCTTGCTAATAATCAGCTACAAATGTCGACTATTAGTTAGTGGTAAAGTTAAGATTTAGTGCCGAGCTTTGACAGAATTATACCAATAAACCATTTAACGTCTTTATTACCTTACCCTCGCACGTTCTTTCAAATCTATTACAATATTCCGATTAACTCACAACCTTGACAACAGAAAAAATTCATGTATGCGATAATGCATTTTTCAAATCTATTTTTTTTTTTTGCCTGAAGCAGATTTGCAGCAAGGAAACATACAGTTACGCATCATTCACTAATTCACTAAGCTTTACGCCTGACATTAATGCCACTGAACGACCAAACAGACTAAGATGTTAGGTAATGTCGTAGAATTTCACAGCACCAAACGTCAAACCGGAAAAATTGTACCAAATTGTGCTGTTCTACTTCAATGCATCAAGATTAGAAATAGAGACAACTTGCATCAAGAATTGACTTGCAGTAAGCAATGTGTCATTTTACATACAAAATCATCTAGCAACAAAGCTCTATTTTTGAAAGTATTTTAGTACATTTTTTTTTTTATTAAGCTCTATCAATTATTTTACGCTACATTTGCGAGTATGATATGAGCGCAAAAAATGTTTTGTTTACTACTAAATAAACTACCCCCGATCTTTCCTTAGACACAAAATTTACCAATTACTCTTACTAAAGGGTCTTTCATTAGCGACTTGACAACTTCAAACGCACCCTTAAACCGATTACCGAACTGTCAATGTGAAAATATTCAGTAAAATCAACAAGCATGGTTAAGTACACTAAAGAACAACTTTTGCAAATAATTAAAATTTACCACCGAAATTCCGAGTCGGTGGTCCAACTTTAAGAGCGTCAGTCAAGATGCGCTCAAGGCCTTGTTTAACCCTTTAACCACCTCCAAAATATTTTTGAATTCGGTCGGAAGGCTGGTTTTAGATTTGTCTGGGTCCCGGGTCATAACGAGATCACAGGAAATGAGGGCACAGTGGAAGACTTCTCAGGACCTGACCTGGCGTTATGTTATATTGCACAGCATTCTATAAAAATTTGCTCGTGGAGACGCCGTGTAAGGAATATGAAAGATTATGCTTCCAACCGAGTTACTGAAATCGGTTTGCTTACATTGCAATTCGGTTTAACTCGGTTTGCTACAATAGTAGTGTGTACCTACATAATAGCGGTTTGTTCTTTTACAGTTCCTTTTTTATATTTTCAAAGCGTTTTTTTTAATACCTGTTTTCCATGCCTCATTTTAGTCCTTCATTTAGTGTGTAAACATGATTTCTGACATTCGTTTGATTTGCGCAAATGGCATCAATTTTATCTTGTACGTAAACCGAGCTTTGCCTGCCTACTTTGTTTTTTTAATGCCACATTAACTAATATTTGCCGTCATGTTTATTGTTGTTTAATTGCGTAGCTTGTTGCGTTTAGAAACAAAAAAGAACAATATATGCGATTGGTCTTTAACTGTTTTAGTCCCTTTAAAAAAAATTCAGTTACATAGCACTTTTTAAGGATTTTCGTACTGTTTGTGGAACATGAACTTCCGGCATTGGCTGGATAAAAACTGATTTTTAGTTGGTTGACTTAAAGATAACTTTCTTTACGAAAATGTTATCAGTAGTCCGCGCTGTCATCTCGCTTATCATCTAATCAATACCTCTGTTAATCTATCACTAAGGAAGACCCTTTAACATCAAGAATTAATTTAATAATCCCTTGAATTAATTATTCATAGGTTTGTGATTTATATCTAGTCAACTAGCCCCTGTTTAAGACCAACATTCGTTATTGCTACTTATGTGTTTACATACATACGATACGGTATACTCGCACTAGGTATAGATAGGTATAGGTACGAGTACAATACATGAGAGAATTTACAGCTCCAAAAACAAAAGACTGAAGAACACAATTTGTAATTTCGCGGGAAAGAAACTAGTCTTTCGCGGAAAACAATGGATACCCCCGGTGAGATAACATTATTCATTATGTTAGTTGAGTAAGCGAAGCGCAACCGGAATACACTAGTCTGACTCCGGCATGTCCGATACGGTGCGCTACCGTCATAAGTGCTTCTTTCTCTGAATTTAAAGTTACATACATTACTTAATTAACTTTTTGTTGCGCGTCTTTTTTTTTGCAATTGCTCTAAATACGAATAGATTTAATAAAGAAGACTTATTTTGCGATATCTTATGTATAAATTGACTTAACTCGGACACAATGAAGGTAAGAATAACAATAATAGAGAAATAATTTAGCTTTTATTAAAAGGGTTGGTGTTTTCCAATTTTCCTTTAAGAGAAAAACTAATTCAAAATTAATTTAGTATTTTTCGGAATCGTAACACTTCAATAGCTGCGTCTTTGAATATTTATAAACAATCACAATGATTTTTCCATACGATTTGTGCAAATTACTGAAATTGTTTCCCTTAATTTGGTTTTCACTTTTAAGAAAGAGATACGGCTCTTTAGAAAGAAATAGCTTCGGGAAGTAGTCTATAGTGGCACCAAATATTTGTTGACGATGTTGACTCTGGGGTTTTCCAGTCGAGTGTACATCTCGTTTTAACAATATGAAGAAGAGCGAGTAATGTGCACTTCGATAATGGACTGAACACATCGCTCTGTACTCTTCCAGTAGTAGCGTTTGCACGTTCGATATCTGTACGACGGCGCCGAGTCCGAAGAGATACTCAAATGCACACAAACAGTGTTTTGATCTGCGTTCATTATAGTCTAAAGCGGCCCTTACACGGTCAATCGAATGACGTGAATCACTAGCATGTGTTTGTGAAAATGTATCTGTATGAGTCACACACATTTGGTGAAGTCTGATTGACGAAAATCAAAGCAAGTTTGATTTTGCATGATGACCGTCATGCCGATTGATACGAGTACGTGTAAGGGTTGGATTGACGTAATTACTTCATTGTGTTTTGTGTCGCGGAAGGGAAAACATGTGCGGACAACTGAAGGACGATGAAGACCGAGCATTTGTATCGGAATTAATTGAAACCTATCGGCCATTACCGAGTTTATGGGATGTAAAAGGAAAAGATTATTGCGACCGAAACAAAAAAATGCAAGATTATGAAGTTTTACTGCAAAAGTATAAAGAAAAGTATCCTGGTGCACAAAAAGCGGATGTCACCAGAAAAATAAATACGTTGAGAACGAATTTTCTGCGCGAGCTAAAACGTTTAAATGAATTAAACAAAAGCGGATCCGGTGTTGATAATTTCAGTGAACCAACTCTTTGGTATTTTAATGAAATTAGTTGCATTAAAGACATCGAATATCCGTGAGTATCTCGCAGTAAAATTCAAGAATGTATTGCAAGAGTAATATATGCAATACATTCGTCCGTTTCCTTCATCGCACATCCGTACACCACGAAAACTCGCAAAATATAAAAATTTGACGTCAATCGATTGAACTGTGTAAGGGGTAGCGTCAATCCACACATACACGACGCATGATGTCAAGCGATTGACCGTGTAAGGGCCGCTTAAGAGCCCACAGCATTTTTTGGGAGTGAAGATATACCCGAAATTAGGATATACAGGGTGTCCCTTAATTCGTTGGCAATATTTAAGGGCATGATTTATGGGTATATTCTAAGGAAAAAATTGTTCTACCGTAAGGGCCTATCTCTAATTTTTATATCATTTATTGAGGATTTAAGAAAAGGCTTACTTGGGTGTACCCTGACCCATGTTAACGGAAATTGCGCCGTTAGTACTAATGATAGAAATTTCGTTTAGGTCTCTATTTTTAGAAGAAATATTAGCCGTTGTAATTGCATTTAAATAAATTTTATATCTTAACTCAGTCTTAAGATATCAAATTTTTAACTGTTCAATTTTTCCTGCCCATGCTATTTTTTTGACTTTCGGTTCAATTTTCTCCAGAAAATACGTAATAAACATAACGTTTTAATATTTTTTTTGAATGAAGGTAACAATAATAAAAATAAAAGCTTACGAAAAGTTTGTAGAAAAACCCATAGATTTTATGATACTTGGGAAAAGTTTGCGGAAGTAAAACGGACGATTGTACTAGCACAGATTTTCGACGTTTATGAAAACACCCTTCTTCTTGTAGTCACTCTATTTTGTCCAGCTATCCTGATGACATTATCATTAGAAAACTATTTAGGACAGATAATCAGCGATTTTCGGGATTATAAGTTTTTAGGATTTTGTGTTTTCGGGATCTCGGGAATAAAGATTTTTGAACATTGGGCAGATATTCGGAATGAAAACGATACTTCCCGTCATGGGTATTTGCGGTGACCAAATTTGTTAGAATAAGAATGGTTTAACACAGCTTTAAAGGCAATAATGGATCCAAGAGAACTCAAGTCTCATTCAGGCAGAATATGCAATGATGTTCCTAAGAGAGTGAAAGCTTCCAAATGAAAGGGGTTTAAGATAGCATCAATGTATTAATACGGAGTTGCCTATAACGTGTTTCCACCCATTATTGCTATTATACGTCACACAAATATGCCAACATTATTTTTTTTTTTTGAATCCTACGTCAAGATTTTTATTTATTTATTATTAACTCCTAGAATATCTTTTACATTCGACTTGAAGTCCATTTAAGCAAAAGTAATATAATTTAAATTAAATAAGCTAAACAATTTTAAATTACATTAACCAATCAATGGCAAACAAAAAGCAAAAAGTGAAAAAGTTAAAGCAAAACAAAGAAAATTAATATAATGTATGTACAAAATTAACAATTTTATAAAACAAAGAAAAAACTGAATAAATAAATAAGCAAATTGTAGTAGTTAAGAATTATTGACTAGATATCTGAATAAAACGCTTTCGAAACGTTTAGTACCGCGATGTCTTCTTATGTCTAGGGGTAAGGTGTCTGATAACATAAACAAAAAATTGTCGTCCTGAATTTGTGCAGGTAAACCGTGGCTGTAGAAATATAAACGTTCTTGACGAAGTAGAAAAATGTATTTTTTCATATACTAAGTACGAAGGTTCTTTGTTTATTAAAATGTTGTTTAATCTTTTAAGTGCGCAGTATTTAAAATATGTATCCAACAGTGGCGTGGCGTCCATATAACATGATTCCTACCGTCTTCCCTTTTAAAAATCCACCAAAAGTAAGCACTATCTGCCAAATAAATATATGAAAAATGAAACCCGTCCCGTATTTTAATTATAAAATAAAATCTACACACTCACACATAAGCTATCGAATAAGTTTAATATTTTCATTCTACCTCTCGTCTGCATCTTCATACTTCATTCAAGAATCAAGATTCAACCACATTCCACAATCCACAAATCACAAACAACAAACCAACGAAGAGTCACAAAAATACTCTTAGTAAAAAGTTTTCAACTACCGCTGCTCTCTATAATAGAATAAAAAATATTTTTCCGTCTTATTTACTTGTTTTATATCCCTTTCTTCTACAAGCATTGCGGTTCCGATCCTCTTTGTTCAACACCCGCTTTTATATTCAAAGAAAAAGACGCTACATTTCGTCTTATAAACCAAATCTCACGCTGAATACTTGGAATTGTTTCATTTCATTCTCCCTTTTGCGATTAGCATTGCGTTTCAATCGGAGGATATCAACATGTGGCAGGAATGCAGGTGCTACGTTTGACTCGTTTTTTTTGCAACATTGTGTCTAATAACACGGTGTTCTTTGACTTATTTCTTTTTTCTTATGACATAATATCTGAATGTGTTATGTGGGTTGATTCTTGATTTTGAATTTGATGTTAATATTGATATGCGTGTTGATGTAAGAAGTTGAGCTTTCATTTTTCTCTCTTGTGATAGTTAATGCTTCGATGTTTTTACAAATTTATTGTTATACTTTTGTCTTATGAAATAAAATATGGTAGAATATTATGGCAATTTGTCAGCAGAGTAAATTCAGCATATCGCTTAAGAGAAGTTCATGTCAAATAAAATACCGACACTTGTTTTTTTTTAAGCAGGAATTCAAATTTTAATTTAGAATCAGTTGGAATTTATTGACAGACTGCGTTGCACAAGTGCAATAACTTGAAAAAATCTAGTGTTTTGTAAAGCCAATTTGATAAAATCTTAAATTAAAATAGTGAAAAGTTAGATGTGAAAGTGAAAGTGAAGGTTAATGTGTAATTTTTTAGTTTCTTTTATTACCAACTTACTGATAAAAACATTTTAGCTTCTTAATTTTAGTGCAGTTTTAGATTTTTTTTTTGGAAATGTCTTTGATTAGTGTAGATTGCTGTTTAACTGATTTCCTCCTGGAGGATTCAAATAGTTTTAGTAAGCTATCTTTTCTTGATAAAAAAAAAAGTTATAGACGTAGGGCTCTCTATGCCTTTTATAAATATTAATTACCAAAGGAGAGATGGTTTTGTGACACATTTTAATGTTTCCTTATACCAAAAATATAAGTGGCTAACTGGGAGTTGCAAGCTTAATAAAATGTTTTGTTTTCCTTGTCTTCTTTTTTCAAACTCCGCCAGTGTTTGGAGCCGAACGGGTTTCACTGATATAAATAATTTAGTTAATTCTTCGAAAAAACATATTAAGACAGAAAAACATATTCGTTGTTGTTTATCCCTACACGAATTCGGCACGAATCGCATTGAAACTTCTTTAGGAAATTCTTTCGTTGTTCATAATAAAATAGTAGATAAAAATCGGAAACTAATGGAACGTTTTATTGACACGGTCATTTTATTAGGCAGACAGGAGTTAGCATTTCGCGGTCATGATGAAAGGTCTAGTTCAGATAATCGTGGCAATTATGTCGAAGCGGTTTATTTTTTATCTAAATATGACACTTTATTGGAATCCCATTTAGAGCAGTGTTCAAGTACACACAATCCAATTTTTTCAGGTTTATCCAACGATATTCAAAACGATTTGATACATAGTATCCCGGCGGTTATTAAATCCGAAATTAAAACGGAAATCAAGGATGCTCGGTTTGTGTCGATTATGATCGACGAAACACCAGATTTGAGTCATAGGGAACAACTGAGTGCCATATTTCGGTACTTGTCAGAGGATGGTATACGAGAAAGATTTCTTGGATTTTTTGACGTTAGCGCAAGTCGTAATGCAAATGAGTTATCCAATCATATATTTAAAATTCTTGAAACATACGACTGCAAGGAAAAGTTAATAGGACAATCCTACGATGGTGCCGCAGTTATGTCCGGCGAGGGCGGTGGTGTTCAAAAGAAGGTCCTTGATGAATGCCCGATGGCAAATTTTATTCCTTGTTATGCACATGTTTTAAATTTAGTACTATCCCGATCTCTAGAAAACATAGCAGAACTTAAACTATTTTTTGGCTATACTAATAGCATCGTTCGATTTTTTAATAAATCCACAAAGCGGTCCAATCTTTTAAAACAAATTTCCAATCGACGCATGCCAGGAGTATCGGAAACTCGATGGCATTATCATTCAAGAATAATAAACGTAATCTTTAACTGTAGAATAGATATAATTGAAACTTTTAGTAAAATAATTAATGACTCTAGGGAATGGGATACTGACACACTTTCGATGGCAGAAAGTTTATTAAATAAATTAGAGAGCAAGGAATTCTGTTTTTTGCTTCATACCCTTTCTGAAATATTTGCAAAGACCGATGTATTATTTAATTTAATTAAAAAAAAACAAACAGACGTTAGTTATGCCAAGCAAGAAATCGAACGTTTTGAGTCATGGATAAGCTCTGACTTTTTAAATATGTTTGAAGTTATTTATGACAGCGTAAATGATTGCATCGAACCTCCACGTAAACGCAGGTTGCTTGACTTCGATTTGAAGACGAATTATAAGCGCCTTTTTGTTGAAATTAAAGACAATATAGTTAGCCAAATAAATGCCAGATATAAATCATTTAGTAATCTTACATTTTTGGATTTACTAAATAATTTGAAGTATGACACTTTTTCTCGTTCCAGTCCAGATGTAAAAATATCTTCCCTAATTAAGTTTTTTCCTAGAATTTTTGACTTCACGGCATTAAAAAATGAACTTAATGTTTTATATTCTTCGTCGTCACTTCGGCAGTTTGAGGTTCTCGACCTTCACAACCATTTGAATAGTGAAGCATTGAAAGAAGTGTTCCCTCAAGTCTTAAACTTAAGTAGTTTACTTTTAACACTTCCCATTTCCGTCGCCTCCGTTGAGAGGTCTTTTTCTGCTTTAAAAAGAATTCATACTTATTTAAGAAACTCACAGGGCGAGGATAGGCTCTCTGATTTAGCCCTCATATCGATAGAAAGAAGACTTCTTCTTAAAATTAAAAATAGACCAAACTTCTATGAAAGGGTATTGGCAGAGTTTATCAAAAAAGATCGTCGAATAGCATTAGAATACAAATAATTATAAAGAACTAATATTTTAACAAAACTTTTCACTTTTTTTTTTTAAGTGTGTGAATTTTAGCTGTTTTTAATTTTGATTTATTTTTATTGCTGACATTATTATTTGTATCGTTTTTATATTTTAACAAATATAAAGAATTATACATATAATTCTTCTGAATTTTCTTATTTTAAAATTACTATCCACATTATGCTGAATTTTTTTAAGTTATTGTATCATGCGTCTGTCAAGACCGGCTTCTTTTGAAGCCACTTTTGTTATGCTTTAAGCTCATTGTTGATTGAAATATTAATGTCTTGAAGTATAAAAAATGTGGCTAGAATATTTTTGCTAAGTCAATGTGGAATGCATATTATGTAGATACAATATCCCCATTAAAAATTATTTTATTTCAGGTTTTAAAGATTTTTATTTTTATAGGTGACTAAATTTTTCAACGTCTTCCCTTTTAAAATTATCCACGCCACGCCACTGGTATCCAACTACATCCAAATATACTTTTAGAGTAGCTTGATATATGATCAAAGCGTTTGAGACCATATATGTATCGGATAACATTATTAAATGCAACAGTTAAACTTCGGGCCCATTCATAAATGCAATATTGCGCAAGATATGCTAAGCAGAGAATTCACAAATGCATAAATTTTCATCACTGCTAAGCAGAGAATTCATAAATGTAGTAGAGTTTTATTTATTGCGCATTTTTGAGCGCAATCACGCAGATTTCAGAATCGTATTGCTTTTAAATTTCTTTTTGTAGTTGTCATTGCGCTGTAATTTAATTTTTAATTTTGTTGAAAATGGGTGAAAATACAACAGATAAGTAAGTTTAGTTTAGTTTTGAGAACAATCTATCAGATTATTTATTAAAATGACAGCGGTCGACGTAAATTCCATTTTTTCGCTGTTGTTTGTTGATAAACATCTAATATTATGCTTTGCAAGCGCATGCTTTGCAGGAAACTTTCGTTTCAATTTGCGCAGTGTTTCCTGCTTTGCAGTACGTTTGCTTTGCAAACCTTGCATTTATGAATGGGCCCTTCTTTTTGTTTCAGAATTATGACCACAGAAAATTTCACACCCATATGTTATAACCGGCATAATTACTAAATTGGCTAATTGCATTTTAATGTGTTGAGGGGTAAAATGCTTCGATAGAGATAAGTTTCGCAGACAACCATAGATCTTACCGATTGACAACCGTATATGATAATCCCAACTAAGCGTAGAATCGATCCAAATACCCAAGTTATTCGCCTTTTCAGTATATTCAAGCGCTTTTGTACCTAAGTATATTCTTGGAAAATAGCTAGAATCAAGTGTATTGTTGTATATTATTTGGCACTTAGACTTTTTTGGGTTTAGTTGGAGACAGTTCTTTTCTGACCAAATAGTAATACTTTTCAGATCTCTATTCAATTTATCAGCACCATCTTCTATCATTCCAAGCTTGCAGCTTAAATATATTTATACATCATCAGCGTACATGTACAGGGAGGAGTTCTCCACCACAAATGGTAGGTCATTGATGATTATAGTGAACAATAATGCGCCAAGTATTGATCCCTGTGGTACACCAGAGGAAAGCTCTAAGAAATTAGATACGTTCCCATTTACAACGACTGCCTGGGTTCTATTTATGAGATAAGAATACATCAAACTAGCGGCCGAGTTTGAAAACCGAAAATATGTCCTCATTTTAGATACAAGCTTTTGAAAAGTCCAGCAGTCCGAGAAAAGAAACAAGATCTTTGTCCATAGAAGTCCTTAGGTCGTCGGTTACTTTTAGTACGGCTGAAACACAACTGTGCTTTTCCCTAAAACCAGACTGAAATTTATTTAAAAGTTTGTTGTTGCTAACAAAAATTGATATTTGTTTATGCAAGATCTTTTCCATAAATTTTGACAGAAATGGAAGTATTGAAATAGGCCTGTATTCGGGATTCGCAAGTCGAGTAGCAGCTCTTTTCAGAATTGGTACTACTTTCGCTACCTTCCACAACTTCGGAATAGAAAATTGTTAAAATAATTGTATTAAAAATGTGTGTTAAAGCGGGAAGTATGCGTGGCAGAATTATTTTTACAAAAAGTGGGTGTATTTCATCAAGACCCATAGCCTTTGATTTAATATCAATGACAGCCTTTACAACATCTTGTTCTTCTATTCTTTTAAAATAAAAAAATCCCTCGATATCGTCATCAGATGAAGAAACATCAGATTGGTGAGAATTTTGTGAGCACGATTGAATTTTTGCGAACTGAATGTTGAGTAAGTCTGGATTTACATCAATAGGACATTTCTCTTTTTGTCGACCAACACCAAGTTCTCGAATATGCTTCCAAAGAGTTCTTGAAGGTAAATTTGGATTTAATTGGTTGAGGTAATAACGCCTTTTAGCTTCCCTGATTTTAATTGTTACTTTATTTCTTAGGCTCCGAAAAATGCTGTAATATTCAGGAAGCTTAAATCGTTTCCATCGCCTATATGCACAATCTCTTACTTTTATTACTTCATGTATTTCTGGTGTAAACCATGAAATGTTGTCAGACAAACGAATAGTTTGTCGTAATGGAACATGCCTATTAAAAAGGCCTCTAATAGCATCTTGAAGAAAGTTAATTTGGTCGTCTGAAGAATGCATGGAGTAAATTAGTTGCCAATTTATTTGAAGGATTTCATTTTCCAGATGATTGTAATCAATATTTTTAAAATCTCTGAACTCGCAAGAAGATGCTACGTTTTTTGGTGATATTTCAAAAATCGCAAATATAAGATCATGTTTTGAATAGGCTGGTGCTGATAGTTGTGAAAAAAAAGTGTTGGTGAGGAAAAAATCGAGTAAAGTAGCACCGTGGTGCGAAAAATATGTAGGAATATCTGTGTTCACTGGTATCAGACCAAGTGTATACTGATGCTCTCAATAAATGGTCGTGACACTTCCGCACACAGTAAGTTACAATTAAAATCACCACATAAAACAATATCACAATAGAGAGGAGAAAGTTGTTCTAAGACTGAAAACAGATGTGAACAGTTAACATATTTATTTGGTCGGTATACTACACCAAACAGACATTTACTGCCACCATTCGTCAATTCAAGAAAATAGTAATCTACTGCAGAATGTTCATCTGATTGTGCGACGTATTCAGGATGTATGCAGTTGCGAATATATATGGCTGCACTCCCACCAGTTCGATTTAACCTATCAGCACGAAACAATCTGTAGCCATCTAAATTATACACAGAATTCAAAACATCATACTGAAACCAAGTCTCCGATACACATATAATGTCAACAGCTGAATTTATAAAAGTACTCCTAAATTCATCGATCTTTGGATATAAGCTTTGGGCATTTATATGGCACACTCGAAGTCCATTGCGCTGCTTACACAGAATTTCTATAATCATACGCAAATTCTTGTTTGTGTTATCATTATTTTGAATCAAGTTATTGTTATTAATCATTTTCAAAGAAGTGAAACAAATAAGAAATATACCATCCCCACACAGAAGACAACAAAAAATATGAAAAAAGAAAATATTCAGACATCATAGTCGTACAAGTATAAATATAAAAAATTAAGAATAACCTACTAAAATTTAAATATACATCAAAAATAATAATACAATACAATAAATACTGCACAAAAAGCAGCTTACATAATTTCGTCGTTTTGTTTGTCTTCTTCATTCCTTGGCATTATCGGCGATTAGTTCCAAGTTCGCAAGTGAGGTTACCAAGAGTGCTTCTTCTGCTGCACCTGCAGTGCCCGGCCGAGTGATTCGCCTTACATAAACTCTCCCATTTCATGTGGATGCACTTGAAAGCTTTTTTCCACGCTTTAATAGGAGAGCTTTACGTAGAATCAGGTGGTTAGTGGACGTCAAAATTTCGTTTAGGTAGATGCGGCTGTCAGATGGTAGTCCGATATCATGTTAACAAATATTTCTTTTGTTTTTTATCCATTGACCGTGCACTGTGCGCAGCAAATGATTTTTATCTGCAACAGAGCCAAATTTGATAACGATCGCTGTATTTTCATCGGTACTTCTTTTCGGTTTAGTGCGAAAAATGTTCTGCAAAGCTGGTGTTGGTGTGCAGTTGACAGAATGACAAAACTTCGTAAACATTGTCGTTAAGTCTTCTTTCTCCATTTTGGGTATTCCGCGTAGAACAGCAATTTTTGATACTTTCACCCCTATCGTGGAATCCGTCGGGGGGAACGATCCGCTAATAGTGAACAATTTGCATCGTGTAATCCGCAGACGTGAACCATCCACATGTCGGTAACGTGAATGAAATTCACTGTATCGTGGAAAACGAACGGATCGAATCTATCCATGCATTTGACATCCGCAGTTTTTATTTTCTTTTCACTGAATTTAATTTTTACAAAACAAATGTGTTTGAAATGAGCTGTCACAATTGAATTTCCTAATCACCAATAGTGGTCGGTAAGGGAGAGTATCCGACGGATCCCACGATAGCAATTTTCTGTTCACGCGAATCGAATAAGTGAAGTGAATCTCAGATCCGACGGATTCCACGATAGGGGTGTTTATCTCGTTCAAGTTCATCAATTCGTTGGTTAAGAAGAGATGTGTTTGGTGTATCATTAAACTGGTTTGTTTTTGCCTCCAATTGTTGAACTCATTGAGAAAGATCATTAATTTGTTCTTTGAAGTGAGCGATGTTGTGGTGGAAATCCTTTTCAATTTTATCCAGTTTCAGAGAAAGCTTGTTATTTTCTGCCTTGATGAAGTTTTTTAGTTCTTCATATTGTTTATTTTGCTTGATCGTTGCTTGCTCCAAAGCCTTTACAAAATTCATACTGTTAGTGCCTAATGCGGGTGGTGTCGGTGTGCGGGATATAGGCGAATAATGATGTAGGTTTTTTTATTGCAGCAGTCTTGCGGGTTTCTCGAGTCTGGTGTTGTTGTGATTCGGCCATGGTCAATAGAAGAAATTATTTAGCAAAATAACGCGAGAAATAAGTTTACTTTCACGAAAACACAAATAGCAAACGATCAAAAAAGAGACTATGAAGCGATATGAAACACTTTTTTATTTAAAACTGTAGTTTAGCGGTATTTGAACTTGGTTTAAACGCACGGAAATATTTCGTGTTTAGCTTGTCATATCGATGGCAGTTGCTCTGTATATATACATTTAGGTAGGGGGGCAATACATAGAAGTGCACAATACAAAAATTATCCACATAATATAACACACATCTATAAAATCAATCCATATTTGAGTTTGTTGCCGGCGTTTGGCCAAACGCGTTAACCGATTCCAATGAAATTTGTTTCCATGAAAGGTGACGTCAGGACAAAGGATGTTTGGTATGTGCGATACCTGTATCTGCATCGGTGTGTGAATTATGGGCATTTGAGTGAGTACACATGCATATGTGCATATGCGTGTAAATTCCGATGCAGATACAGAGACCGCACATATAAAAAACCATCGTACAGACGTCACCTATTTTGTTATCTGAACGCGCATATGAAAGAGGGAGACCAGACCAACGTTTCAAGCCTATTGTGGTGTTTGTGCGAAGTTTCATTCTTGAGATATCGTGTGTTCAATGTTTTATTCAAATAACTCTTATTGAATTTTTTTGCATTTTTTTTGTGAATCGGACATCGGAAAGTTGCTTTTCCCACATTGATAACAATCGGTGTGAAAGTGAATTAAAAGTGATTCTATCGAAGTTTTTTACTTTCGCTTTGTTGTTTGATTCGCACAAGTAAGCTGACATAGGCGCCTGCCAGGCAAAAAGCACCTACCCTAAGCGGAACAGATTGAGCTCCAATCAGGCAATCTTCGGTATTGGCCTGAGAGTGTTTCTGTGAAGTTTGGCCAAAATCGGTCTTCTTTTTTTAGGGGCAGCAACATAGGTACGCCAGATACCCGCTATAGACAATAATAAGGAAGTCTACTCGAACATATTGGCCAATAGAATTCTCGGGCACGGGCAAAGCCGGGCGGGTGCAGCTAGTTATACATAAATTACAGCAGGAAAAATGAAGCGAATTGGATGAAATTACAACTACAACAACAACAACAACATTGCTGTGTGAGGAAATAATCTGCCAATCGGAACGAAATGCTTGAAGTTACCTGAAAATGCTTGAAGCTACTTTAAGTTACTTGAAAATGCTTGAAGTTACTTGAAAATGCTTGAAAACTTGAAGTTACTTGATAATGCTTGAACATACTTGAAGTTACTTGGACATGCTTGAAGTTACTTGAAAAAGCTTGAAGGTACTTGACAATGCTTTAAGTTACTTGAAGTTACTTGGAAATGCTTGCAAATACTTGAAGTTACTTATAAATGCTTAAACTTACTTGAAGTTACCTGGAAATAGTTGAAGTTACTTTGAGTTACTTGCAAATGGTTGAAGTTACTTGAAAATGCTTGAAAACTTCAAGTTACTTGAAAAAAAATGTATACCATGTGAAATCAGAGAATGCAGTGTTGGAAAATTTCATTTTGCGATTAATATGTATAACAGTCGACTTTGTTTTTTTCAACTTATAGAATAAATTCATCGAATTTCGACCATGGGGCGACACCTAGTTTAAGTTAAATGAAAACTGCAAGCCTCAACGAAACTCTACGTTTATTTAAACATCTGAGCCTTTTTGCTTTGGATATCCAAAATACCCCAGGCTCTTCACCTCAGCTAGGAGATTCGGAAATGGCATTAAGGCCTTAAATATAGCCCCCTCCAATTCTGCATACTGAAAGTGTGCCGGGAATGGCATGTTTTCCAGAGCACATACAAAAACTGAACCCTTTTCATTTCCCACCGCAATGGATCGGCCACAGTTGGAAAACCTAAAAAGAAAAAATAAGACCATCATAAACGACCTTTTTTAACAGTGCCTCCCTTACTTGGTCAGTGTAAAATTAGACGTCTCAAGATCCGTTGAAGATACCGGCTTCAAAGTACCTCGCCGTAGGTCCCATACATCAATAGTCTTTCTATTTGTTGCAACAATAACTGTTGAATGTGTCTTACTCCAGTAAGCACAGTTTACGGGACATAGTTTGTTTGTTAAAGTTACAAGCGGCTTGAAAATTCCCTGAATCCATATCCGAATGCACCTATAATCGAATGCGTGAGTAGGTTACGTTAATTTGTTGATCAGAACGTACCAATCGTCTCCACAAGTGAGGAAGAGTTTTGGAGACCATGGCGAGAACTCCAGTGAATAAACCGAGCCCTTGTGCGTCTGCCACAATCCCAAATGCTGTTGCGGATAGTTCGTTGAACACTTGTAAATGACGCCCTCGTTGGAAATCACATAAAATATATCACACTTTGTTGGGTCGAGGGTGATCCCTAGGCACTGCGGGTGTCGAACAGCTTCAAATGTACTGCTTGGTCGCTGCAGCAGTAACCCTTCTGGGGATCCCTCAACCCGATCCAGGACCGCATGCGTAAAACCTAACAAATGAGGACTATTTATCACACGATACTTCATTATACTTCCGTCCTGTGACACTGTGAGAAATGGTTCAATATCAGCAGTTTCTCCTGGATTCAGGCCTATCCACTTGATGTCCGTTACTGGTTCGTACCCCGGGGACGTTTTTCTCTGCGAAACAGCTACCGTGCAGTAGACTTCCGTAGTAATATCTCGAACCTCGACGGTCCCGTCATACAATCCAATGGCTAGTAATTGCGGACGATATGGGGAAAACTCCACCGAAACCACGGAGGTGTTATATTCAAACACCTTCTCCGGATTAACAGGATTCTTGATGCTCCAGATGCAAACCGAGCCACGTTTGGGTGAAAAATTGCGTGGACACGTAAATATCCCATAGCCCACTGCAAGTATGTCTCCATTGGACGGGCACCAGCTCATGCAGCTGGCTGCATGACGTTCCTTCTCTTCAGTCTTGTACCATAACTCCCACAGGATCTGGATCGTATACAAGTAGTCAACCTTAATGGACAAAGGATCCGGCATATACATGTTGCGGAAACGACGTTGCTGTTCCTTAAATACATTTCCTGCAAGAATACGTTGCATAAGCAATTGTGCTAATTCGAATTGCGGTAATCGGCCTATCTTTTCACAAGGGTCAACGCCGTTCATTTTGTAGGTCGTTACGTGTAACGTCTTTGAGCCGCCCACACTAATACGGGACTTAACCTGTTGCAACTGCTGGTACGTGTCGAACATATCAAAGTTAGACACATACGAGGCGACATTGTGTTTCTTGATGGAGTCGGTATTTGCGTCGCGTGACTTATAAAGAATACTTGTAGTTTGGGCCTCAGAATCAGCCTTCCTTCGGAGGCGTCCCTTACCTTTAGTCACGTAATCGTAGGCTTTATTTTCACTCTCAACGCGTGCAGCGTCTTCGGTTCCCAATGGAACTGTGGTACTTCGCTGTTCGAAAAGCAAAATGTCTTCTGTTTGTCGAAGGCAGATTTTAATAAAAGGCGACACTTTTTGTTCCGTTTCACGAAGGCATCCAAGGGTATCTGTCGTGGACGATTGTTTTGGATTTTCATACAGAAGCAGAAGGCCTTGAGAGATCTGCAAATACATTTGGAATACTATAAAAAAAAGTGTTGTTAGAGGACTTGTTACAAACTTACCCCATTAATAACATCGTCCATGGTAACCCTTAATGCTCCTCCCAAGCTCGTCCTTTGGTGAACCATTTCAACCATTATAGGCTTTGGCGGCAGAAGTTCAATGAATTTTTCAGCGCTTTCCTTCAGTTTGTTAAAGTCGGCAACGTGTACTGTCGATTCGATTGGCTTAGGTGTGACATCCTCTTTGTTATCGATTACCTGGGTAGATTTATCGACTAAACAAAAATGTGCCCTGGTTACAAAGAAATTTTGGTATGTTTACCCGAACAACGTTTCGAAGTTGCAAGGCGTCAGCGACCGCATGAGAGTATCGGCCATAAACTCTATCAGACAACATGGAACTGGTACTTGCATTGCTTGGCATTTCATCGCGCATTTTGGTTGTCTTGACGTCGTTTAATCCAAACGGGCTAACCTTCTTTCGAATGGAAATAGTTGAAGTTCCTGACTTTTTCATTTTCAAAAATAATGGCTATTGATTACTCCAATAAATGAAAGGTCGATCAAATAAATTTTAATGAAAAAATGTAGTTTGCTACTGTTTAATCGCTCACCTTTGAATCAGAGTCAATTCGCCTATCTGCCCTTTCATTCAACTACACCCTTAATGGTTGCATACATTTTCTGTACTCTTTGAATGTGACTTCGTCCGCCGCGAAGACTTTATTTAAAAAAAAAACGCCCAAGAGCGAGTCCGAAAAGCTTGAGGTACGGCCCCAAACCCACCCCTTCGACATCCAAAGCGTTAACTACAGGCTCCCTTTACCAAGGAAGCCCAGCTCCACCTCAGGGAAACCAACGGCCATCCCCTCAACGGTCTTTAAAACCGAAAGACCTGAAGGCTATCATATTTCACAGGGGATGTAACATCATCTCATAGGTCTGCAAAGTTCGAGGGACTCAAGACTAAAGGAAGGGAAAACAAAGCCATAACGGCCCCTAAGAGAATACGATCAACAGACGACGTTACAGGAAAGTCGGCCAAGAGAGCGAGGAACATTTTTATAAAAGCGACGACCTCACCCTGACAATTTTAAACCGCAGCAACCCGGTCGTTAAGCCGTCTACGGACAACTGGCTCAAGATAGAGGCCAAAATCCTTGAACCCCTAGTAGCAGAAGGCGACAACAGAAATGTGTCAAGGTTGTTGCATGTAGCAACAAGGAGTTATAAGACTTCTTGACGCGCTGATTCCACAGCCTTGTGGAATTATGGCCCGACGCCAAGATGGAGGCGATACCGGTCTCAGCACTCCCCGTGCGCAAGCAGGTAAATGTATTGATACCACCCTCGATACCCAAACTGGTAAATTTGCCGAGCAATGAGATGAATGTGGGTAAATGGAGTTCCAAAGCCGCGGGAGAAAGATGGCGGTAGGGACTTATTCATTGCGGTGGACGCCGGGATCCGCCACACACCCAAGATCCGTAGCAGGGGTTGTTAAATTTGGACTGGGGAATATAATGTTCTCGTTCCCCAAACGTGATGACCAACGTTGGAAAGCTCAAAGGCTTTGTAAGACCAAAACTCAGGGTTTAATGTCTAAAGAGTATACACTTCTACACTCAATCTGCCTTGGGTGCAAGTGCAAGTATGCAAAGTTACTAGACGTGTTAATTTCGTCGTCCGATTAAATCCTTCAATCTTAAGTTAAATCGCAGTTTACGCGCACCACATACATTTCTCTCAGCCCTCTATCTCTGACATCTTGAACATCAAGATTTTCTTTTCGGTAATAGTGTGCCATCAGCTTAATTTTTCGTTTTTCCCGAAAATAATATTTTATACAATGCCCGCTAATACTCGGAATTGCCGTCCACAACAACAAGGCCGTGGAAGCTCTTCGAGAGATGGTGGTGCGCATAATGCAGCCGTCTTAGCTGATTAACTGTGGAGCCGCATTGAAGAAAAACTGGAGAAGTGGATGGAGACATTTTCTCTCTCGCTGGATGCAAAACTCTTAGCCCTGGAGGATCGTCTGAATACACAGGTTAGAGAAACAAAAGCGCTTGTTGAACAACAACTACAAAAAGCGTCACAAGATATCAAACGGCTCGAGCTTATTGTTGATAAATTTGAGCGTGAGAAAGTCAGCTGTGATGATGTAGTGTTTGGTGTGCCTGAGTCTCCTGGGGAAAATTTTGAGACTTTTTACAACAAAGTATGCGCCACAGTAAATGTTCAGCCCCCTCGCCTTCGCAATATCTTTCGCGCTAAGAAAAACACCCGCAATAGTCATTCCCCTGCAGATGCCTGCATCATACTCGTAGTAAAGTTTGAAGATAAGCGTGGGAAACATCAGCTAATGCGAGCGGTTGCGAGCTTTTGCAAGAATAAAAAAGCTCCACTAAAGCTTTTTGACGTTGGCCTCGATTCTTCGAAAAGCTTTTTTATTAATGACAGTCTTACGAAAAGCAATTATCAACTGCAGCGTCATGCATTAAGACTCAAACAAAAATCTCTTTTGTCTTCCGTGCATACATTTAATGGGCAAATCTACATCAGCTCTGCAAATAGACAAACTCCATTCATCATTCACAATCTTGGAGATCTAAGGAATGCCATCGGACCTGACGTCAACAATGATCTGCAAATTAATGGAAACAATGAAAACTAACTATTTGTCTATATTTATGTCTACTTTAAATGTGTACTTGGTTGCGCTTTTCTCTGTTAATTAATTTTTTAAGGTTTTTTTTTTTCTCTTTTTAAACTTAAATACTGCTTTGTTTTTAAATTCTTCTTTCTTTTTTTTTTTTTTCTTTTTAAATATTTTGTAACTAACTTGCCTTTTGTTTGCACACTATATGTGTAATTATATGTAATTTATATCCTGTACTAGCTATAAGTTTATCTTAATGTACAGCGTTGATTTATCAATAAATATCAAATATCAAATCTGTGAACATGAACTTAGAAGTTGCATCTTGATAAAGAATTGGATTAGCTTTCTTTTTTCTTATCGTTCCAGCAACAGCGACTTGACAGTGGCAGTATGCGACCTCCGGGACGGGCCCCGGCTCATTCTCGCGTCTGCATACCTCCATACCAAGATGAAAGTCCGCATTCCCACTAAGAGACGTAGTAGAGTGCGCCAGCAACACCAGATCCAACCTGGTTATAGGTATGGATGCCTAGGTTAACCACACCCACTGGGGGGGCAAAGATATAAATATAAGAGGTGAGTCTTTACTTGATTATATAATATTTTTTAACCTGTAACAAGGGTTGTCACCCTACATCTCCCAACAAGCTTCTGGAGGAGGTTATATATCTGACAAAAGCACTCCCAATGGATAAGTTCAGGATCAATGACTGGAAAGTTTCCTCGAAATGGTTTCTTTGCTAATTATGTACAGATAACTTGCAATATTGTCTTTAAATGAACTATAAAAATAAAACATTCAGAAACCCCGTTAAGGCAGACTGGATGGATTCTCCAACCTGGTCGAACATAAACTACCTCCTTTCCCGACAGGTACACTGATGGACAGTGAAGCAGTAAAGCTTTTCACAAAGACTCTACTTGGTTCTTTCAAAAATCCTGTTCTGTCCGTTGGCCCACCAAAAGAACACACGCGGCGCGGTGGAACAAGATATTAAGACTTCTCAGGTCAAACACTAGGAAACTTTTTAATAGAGCAAAACTGACAAGAACCGAAATAGACTGGAGTGTCCATCGCAGTAGCTTCAACGAATTCAAAAAGATAATCAGAGCAGCTTAAAGAGCAACCTGGGCTTATTTCTGTTCCCGTATTGAATCTCACACAGGGGCTGCTAGTCTCCAGAAGATTCTAGCGAAGAACCCTTCACCCATGGGTCACCTATGTAGGGAAGATAGCAGCTGGACGGAAAGTAACCAAGAAACCTTGCCGCTACTCCGCGGAACCTATTTGTCGGGTTGAACAAGCCGGTATAGCAATCTGGTGAGTCCCATCGATTACACCCCTCCACAGCGGGTGGCAATGGTGCGATTCGATTGTAGTGTATTTACTAAGTGATTGGCAGGTCGTGCGTTCGGCTCCCGGCCAGGGCCATGATTTTTAATTGAATACTCACATAAAAACAGATCTCCGTAAGCAATTTAGGCGCCAACCGTGAAGAAAAAGCCTACAAAGGCACCAAATGTCTTTCCTATCCTCCAATTTTTTCGAATAGTAAGTAGCACCTAAAATCATGCAATGGATTACATTATTGCAGGTGCTGCTTACTGTTCAACAAAAAATGCCTGCGCTGTGTTCCAACACTATAAGGGTACTGTATATATACAGAAAAACGAAATCCCTTTAGCGGATGAAGACCACGTCATTAGAGACTGCACTAACGAAGGCAGAATAGTCTGCGGACCGGGACGGCATTCTAACAGCCATGCTACAAACGACAAGCGGTACGAATATTCCATGGCTCCAAGCATTATTCAAAGGCAGCCTGGAGTTGGGACTCGTTCCAGATAGTTGGAAAGAAGTGCGAGTGATTTGTATCCCCAAGAGCTGTCAAGGCCTATAGACCGATAACTGTTAATCATTTCTCATGAAAGACTTATATTAATACCTATACTTAAGGAACAAACTTGAGGCAACCGGCTCTCTATGCAGTGCACAAGACACAAATGTCAAAGGAAGATTATCTTCGACACCCAGCACCCACGTTCAAGAAATCGAGGAAGACCGAACCTCCGTTTTAAAGACCAAACCATCGCGGAAGCCAGAGCACTTGGTCTGGACAACTGGAAGCAGCGTGCCCAGAACAGAGGATGAAAGCTACAGTGTCTCAGGCAGAGACTCGCCTTACGGGTTGGGAGCCCGTTAAGTAATTAAGTAGTTGCTGCTACTTTGATTATATGTACATTTATCTTCAGGTCAACTTTCATTAAGTCCGAAAAGTTAAAAAGGTGGTACACCGTCCAAGGACCTGTCCACAGGTTCAAGGGGATCATGGATTTCGATTGTATCAGACTTCACTCGTCTATCCTCCCACTGATTCGACATTCGAGAGTAGGTAGTCTGGGGGTTGAATTGCACAAGTCATCTCACTGTACCCTCCTCCAGAGAATCGGCCCTGTATGAGCCGTTAATGCCTCATATTTATTTTTTACAATCACGCATTGGCGCGTGCGTTGCTTTCGTTACGTCCAAAGTCTTCTCGTGCGCTTTGACCCTTGACTCAAACCAAAAATTCAAATAATACCAAAGACATGAACCTCAGTCTAAGAAAAAGTTAGACAGTCTATCTTATTCTTTACCTGCGCGGTTACACACGACGCTTTACAGCATATTATCATTCTGGTCTTATGAATGTAATTTTGACGTTGAAGCAGAGCACAGCTTTGCGATAGGTTTCACTGATTTCTTATGGTTCAACTTGATTTGTCTTTCAACGCGACGCTCCAACGCGTGATTGTGTTTCAGTCAATATGGAAAGATTTTCATTGTTTCTTTAAATCAAAATGAATTTGGGTCAAACAACTAAACAACGTAATTGCAATGCTAATTAAAGCAATCTCACGATAAGCCAACAAACAAAGTCACAGTATCACTAATTAAAAGCAGCATGCTCGCAATACCTTAAGCTTTCCTATCTTTTATGTTTTTATAACCAAACCCGAATCAAATGCACCTGAAATCCACTACCCACGTATTCCGTAGTTCAAGACTTGGAAGTTCTATCGGGCTTTAATTTAATTTCCGCTTCGACTGATCTAGGCAGTGTTGACAATCATTCTAACGATTTGCTTTTGGCGGATAAAGTAGACCCTTCGGTTGCGGTTTAATACCTTACATACCTGTAACGAATGATCTCTGAAATCGGATACCTCAAGTTCAAAAAGCAACTTTAATGTAGTAAAAATCAGCTTGAAAGCAAGAAATTATTAAACTAAATTAATTCAGTGTTGGAATTGATTTTGTGTAGAACGGTGGGCTTTTATAGTTTGTTTCGCTTTGAACGTTTCATAATGGACTTTCGGAATATGGCAATGCCAAAGGTTAATCAAGATCGTAGACTTGTCGATAATTTTCAACCGCCCTACGATGAATATTGCACCCCATATCCGCAAACGGATTTCTCAGAGGAAGTAAGAAACCTGATAGCAATGTATCATCCGGTGAAATTGCAGCCATGTAAAGCCATTTTTATCGGAGACGTTTCTGTTGGAAAGACCACCATTGTGAATAGGTGAGAAGATTGCATTGAACGGTTTATGTGACGTTCCCAAACTACAAAGTTATGATTGTGTCAATATGAATTTGAAAAAATATTTGACAGTTGTGTAAAGTGTTTTTTTGTTTTACAGATTTTGCTATGATAAATTTCAAGCCACGTATAAAGCCACCATTGGAGTTGATTTCGAAGTTGAGAATTTCCGGATACTTGGACATTGTTATAGTTTACAAATGTAAGTTAATACGCGTGGAAATAGTTGCTTATATACATACATTACTGAGTAAGTTTCGGGTTACACGCTGACTTTTAAGCTGCAACTTTTATACGGTTCATTTGACATCGTCGGTGAAGGGAACAATCGGTGTGCTTGCTGACTTTTTTTTAAATAAAAACGTCAAAAAAATCTGCGTGTAACAAATGACTTTTCACAAGCATTTCAATACAAATAATATAACGCGGAAGACGTAAAAAAAAGTTTTAAATTTTGTTTGTCCTACTTACAGATGGGATACAGCTGGTCAAGAGCGTTTTAAATGTATTGCACAAGCTTATTACCGAAATGCAAATAGTAATTCATCACTTTTTATCATTTATTTCCAATTTTAAACATTATATCTTTCTTATAAAGTTATAGTTATTGTCTATGATATGACAAAGGAGGCCACGCTACATGCAGCGGCAACTTGGTTAGAGAATGCTATGGCTGTAAATAGTATTCGAAAACCCTTAACTTTCCTAGTTGGCACTAAGTCCGACTTACTCGTAAGTAACTAAGCGGCCTGTTAACGATCGAGAATGGTACTAGTAAACGGGGTATGGCTAAAACCTCAGAGGATTATTAATAGGAAAACTAAAATCATCGTCGGAAGATTGGTAAAATTTGGACAGCAACAGCGAAGTTCGAATTTTTTCTAAAGTTGGGAATACTGTAGTTTGTTGCATTGAACAGCATTGGCTCTAAAAATGTTGCTGTGCCTGTCAAAATGGCAATCATGCTATCTTCCCTACATAAACTACATGTCGTTAATCAGTTTTGTTTAAATTAATAATCACTGCCAAACTGATTTCGTCGAATATATATTTGGCCCTATCATGGTATCTTACGAAATCGGAGGATTTTGCTCTTTGTCTGATACACAATCATACTTTGGAGCTTCGCGTTGACAAACGCATCTAGTTGAACCATAGGAAATTAATGAAATTCAAAATTCACTCGTAAAAAGAGAAAGTAATGTTTCGTAACGTTTCTGTAAAGAGCCGTGTGTCAACGCAAAGTATGGATGTTCCAGGTATACGACACGAGTCTTGGTAATATTTGATTTTTTTGTATGAGTCAAAGGTCAAAACGCTCGCAAAGCGTTAGATGAAGCAGAACAACGCACGCGCAAAAACTTGATTGTGGTTAAGGCACTATGCCACGAGCGTTCGGAACATTTCTCCGACAAAACGCAACACACACCGGCAGTCTACGGCTCATCGCGATGATATGCGTTGTTTGCATTAGTTTTTGACAGCCGCATGCCAATTTCTGATCCGTGACAACTACTCGTCGCGGATATATGCCTTGAAATTATCATTGCATTCATATACGTTCGGAAAACGAATATTGTGAACGTAAATTGAGTCACCGACTGGATTTGCGTTCAGAAGAAAAATTATTTTCGAACGAATGTCATGATAGGGCAGATTGGGTAGACGAGTCAGCAAACAATCAAACATTTTATTGCTTCAACAGAAATTACATAAATATACCAGCTTTGATATTGCTGGGACCAAAAAATTGGTACCAGCCCGCAGATTGCAAACGTTAGTTTAAACAATATTTATTTTGCAAGTTTACTCGTACCATGTTCGAGCATTTATATGTCGCTTAAAAGAGTTTCAACTAAAGCTATTTTTAATATCTCTTTAATTTTCAGACGAAAGAGCAATTTTTTGCAATGGAAAAGCTCAGCTATGATGTAGCTAGGGGAATGAGGGCTGAATATTGGTCAGTATCGGCTAGGACCGGTTTTAATATAATAGAATTCTTTCAAAGAATTGCTTCAATTTCATTCGAATGTTCAATGAAACAGGTTTTAATTGAGACGAATTTTTCAATTAAAACAAATGAAACCGCAAAAATAGGTGAGCTTATATACAAAAAAAAATAGATTTTTTTAAAAACAATTTTGTGTTTTTTCGACAGGATTTCTTCAGGGTCTGGCCAATCATTTTGAGTGTAATCAGAAAAGCAGTTTGTCGAGGAGAAGAAGATGTATGTGTTGACAACCGATGTGACTTTTTATTTCTTAAGACTGAGTCGAAGTAACTTTTTAATTTATGTTTTAAATTCGAAGCAAAAAGAATATAAACTAAATAAAGTCTTTTTTGTTTGACCAATTCTTTTATGTATATAGGTTAGTTTAGGTTAGGTTTATGTGGCTGTCGGCAGATGCCGACACACTTAGACCAATTTAGGTCTATTGTGATACCACGTATGTATTATCTACCACAACTATGTAGATGGGACTGGCCAACGACACGCGGTTGTTCTCAAGCGGTCCCCCATCTACGTACTAACCGCGCCCAACGGCGTTTAATTGCGGTGATCTGACGAGAACCGATTACTTACTTTTTACTTTTAAATTCATTTTTATTAATTATTAACTTATATCAACTTAAATACTAGACAAAAATTATTAAATCTAACTTAAAATTAATATGATACTTATTCTAGATTATTGATCCTTATGCGGACGCCCGAAACTTAACTCTATCTTATAATTATTGCCTTTCGGCCTAAAAACTATTTTACGAACTAATCTTACATAATTATGTTTTCATCGAGAAAATTGTTAAGAAAACTCGGAATCTTTATCAAATTTAATATTTTTATATAAAAAAAAAACAAATTACAAACTACCTACTCTACTTACTTAAACTACTTAGCATATTCTAACTATAATTAGGATTCTGAGTACTCGTTGCCTTGCGCAACAAGTGGTCAAAATCCCAATTGCTTTCCGAGCGCCTGGCAGTCAACGTGCACACGCGCCGCCGTGAGCCGACTGAAGCCTTACAGCGTCAGTCAACTCCCGGAAGCACCACCACACGTTGGCGAGCCCGGCCTCTCCCAAAAACGCCCTAGCTGACTTAATCTAACTTATAAGCTAAGAGGATGTTACCTAGAGTAACGCACCGTCCTGGGAGGGCATGTTGACCCCTCCCACCTCAACAAGCCACCAAAATTCGGCGAAT
This sequence comes from Portevinia maculata, assembly GCA_949715645.1. Classification (NCBI taxonomy): domain Eukaryota; kingdom Metazoa; phylum Arthropoda; class Insecta; order Diptera; family Syrphidae; genus Portevinia; species Portevinia maculata. The sequence continues at coordinate 71,000,337 of OX454527.1, forward strand.
TGCTTTTCCGTGTCGAATCTATCCCTCTCCGATATTGCGGTACTAAAACGGAGGAGCTCATGAGCATTGGCGACGTCCCCGTCATGGAGGAGCCGCTTATCTCTCGCGCTGCGGTAGCGATGGTATAAGACCGGGATACCATCCCTCGTCTGTACCAGCCCTTTTGAATCAATATGGATAAATGCCTCTGGCGGAATAAAGCCAGACCGGAGCGTACTCTCTATGTACATTTCATTGGGGTAGTAAGCCCCAAATATCAGACTATTGTCGCTGGCCATCGCCCTTGCAACGTGCCTTCGAGTGACCTTAATGAGGAAATTGTCAATCCTATTCAACTGAGCCCCATCGTATAGGACCTTGTTGGGATAGTATTTTATATAGTTGGATTCGGGCGTTCGGAACAACCGGAGACAGGTCCTTAGACATTGTCTCTCTAAAATCCGAATCTTTTCCATATAACTAGGCGCTATATTAAATCACAATGGACAACCATAAGCGATGATCGGCCTTATAAGGGCCACGTAGCAAATGACCTTCACTCTAGAGTCAAGTTGACTGCTATGAAACAGTCTCCTTGTCAGAGCATAAGCCTTCTTGGCCCCAGCAAGACAAGCAACTATATGTCTATCGAAATACAGATACTAGTCAAGCCAAATAACGAGAACCGATTAACTCGACGTGGTATGGTCATTACGTATATACTATAGATGATTTCCTTAGTTGGGTTTTTTTTGATATAAATATTTTATTAACGTAAATAAATCGAGTTATTTTGTTTTCTTAACCAATATTTCGTTGCACTTTCTTACTCTATTTCACCAAATAGACAAAGAATTTAAAAAATTTCTTATTATTGTAGCCTACTTAGAATTTTGTTTAGCGAATAGTATTTGGATGTGCATAATAAAGTACGAAAAATAAACAAATCAAAGGGCCTTATTATGATTGCCAAATATGAATACGATATTGACACAGCAACAGCAGACGAAACGAAAGATTACTTCACTCAAAACACAAACAAAAGAGAAAATCAAATGAAACTGAAAGCATCGTCGCAAGATTGGTAGAATTTGTACAGCGATAGCGAATTTAGGATTTGTCCTAATTCTGTTGCTGTCGCTGTGATCAATGTTTTCTAAAGCATTAAAGGGCACTAGTTATAAATATATTCCTGCACCTGTCAAAATCGCTGTTACTGTGGTGATGTGTTTTCGCCATTATAGGCATTTTTCTTTTCTTATTCAGAGCAAAGTACTGGAAAGTGTGTGAGCACCTAGAGTAGGCTCTAAACCGGGCGTACTACCAGCGTTCTGATTAGTTTACGAAACACACTTGACCGCTTTTATACATATATGCTATTATATGATTAGAAATATGTAAATTTTTTAAATTAGAATTATTTTATAAAATTTAAAACTTTCTACGTCAGGAAAACAACCATCGACCGTCCTTTTTATTGTTTTCAATTTTGCTTATTACTCAAATTCTGAACGGAAAAAAATTACAGTTTGAACACTCTGAACTGTCTAAGCTAAAAAAGAAACAAGGACTTTTCTTGACATCTCAGGCTCTGCTAGGAACTAAAATGGAAAATCGCCCAATGAAAAAAATAATTACTCTAAATTATGAAATAATGAACAAAGTACCTATTTAACGCATCCCTGTCAAACGCAGAACACTTGCTAATCTAATTTCGACAATGTTCGAATGAACAGAGATGGCCCAGTATGGAGTTCGAAATGATGATTTTTATTAAGTTCATATAAATGTTCCATTCTGCAATCTGCATAATCTTAGTAGTTTTGGAGTTTGATTGAAAGGATTACCGATTTCGTTTTCGACAGAAATATGCTTATAGTTATCTATAACTTAAGTTTTTTTCCACTGCCCTCGCGACAACGTCAGTGTCAAATGAAAAAGAAACACAGAAAGAGGGAGTCTGTTCATCGGTTGTGGCGAACCGTGAAACAGCGCTGTAACTCTAGCTTTCCACTTCACGTGATAGCAATTGTAATTGTATAATTGATTTTTTGTATGGATTTTTTTGTGCAATTGTCACAGCCATTCCGGCTTTTCGAATGGAAAAATAGAAAATTCGGAGAAAGTACGATAACTAGGGCTCGGAAAATTGATAACGGTTTTTTTTATAGAAGGATCAAAAACAATCATTTTTTACTATGGGAGGGGGGTCTATCTCGCCGCGTTTAGGAGGTAGGGGCAATTTTAGAAAAAAGAGTTAGTAATTTTCGCTTTTCTCAAAAACTAGAAGATATGAAACCATTCGGTTTTTTGTGTTCGATTCAGAATTGATAGTAACATTGACCACAGAAAATCAATTTAGCACTTCATTTCACAATTTTGAATAAATATTGGTCTAAACTTTTTTTTCATTTTGAGTTTGCATTCGAATTTTCCAAAAACTATTGACATAAGTTATTTAATTTAAATTTAGAATTATAGATATTAATTTTTAATTTATTTAATATTTTTTTTTTCAATTTAAGTATTTTTTTTTTTAAATTGCCTCTACCTGCTAAACGCGGCGAAATAGACCGCCCCCCCCCCCCCCCCCTTCCCCGTCCCATAGTACAATATGCTTGTTTTTGACCCTTCTCCAAAAAACCGTTATCAATTCTTGGCGCCCTAGTTATCGTACTCGTGCCGAAAATTCCTAGTAGAAAACTCTTAGAATTCCGGAAAACACGAAGAATTTGTATTTTTTTTCGACCAAATGATGATTTTGGACGATCGTTGTGAAACGTGGAAAATTTCGGATAATTGTGAAATTCATTGTGATAAAAGACGTTCTGCGTGCATTTTGGGTGGAGAAGTTATCGAGATAAATACTAGATGGCGCTGTGCTGCAACCAATGCCACAACCCGATAGATGGCGTTATACGTTGAGTTAGGCTATGCGCAATGTGACAGCTGTCCTTTTCGAATTGTCATTTTCTATTGAGCAAATGTACCTTTTTTCTCGCTGCAATGCGGATAGTCGTATATCGGCATCACATCCGCAAACGGTAAAAGTATCACAATCAATTGAACTCTGCCTTCGGAATCGGTGTAGAATTATAGATCTCCTCTACTTTGCACACGCAAATGGTTGGAAACCTAAGTTTTAAGTTCTGTATATGCCGTTTAGCCTAAAATTTGTTTGTTCCTACTGAACGAGGGTCTCCGGTTCAAATCACGGAGGGTCAGTATCACCTAACGTTTTTTTCCACTGCCTCAACGAGTGCTCTATATGTGCGGTTACTCCTCATTGTCGTGAGAAGCTTTTCAACTGTGCCTTCGGAATCGGTATTTCGGAATTGTAGATCCCCTCTACGTTCCACTCGCAAATGGTTGGAAACCTACATTTTAAGTTCTATATATGCCATTTAGCATACAATTTTTATTTTCCCACTGAGCGAGGGTCAAATCACGCCAGGCAGTATCGACTAACGTTTTTTTCCACTGCCTCACCTATCAAAAATATCAATTGTCATTAGAAATTTCTCAAATTTGCCATTCAGATTGGCCATAAGATTGTAGATGCCTTGCTAGGCCTAAGCGATACCACCAACTGCGAAGCCTGTGGAGAAAGCGATGACACTGCGGAACCTTTCCTCTGTGATTGTCCTGCTTTTGCTGGTATCGGATGGCAGGTATTTGGTGCTGATATGGTGAGTGCTGTAAACCTAAGCTCCATATCATTGAAGCGCCTACTCCTCTTTCTTAGGAAAATGAGTAAATTTACACAGTAAAAGTGGTGTGTCTTCCTGGTAGTACAATGAACCAGTATTGAGACTGAGTGCTCCAGTGTAGAAAGTCTCGCACCCCGAAAAAAAAATAATTCGTTTTATTTTTCCTGAGTCCAGACCCAGAGACACATCTGAACCAGCAAACTTAATGGGAGGCAGCCCTTCTTCTTCTCCTTCTGATCAGAATTAAGGGGATCATAACCTTTTATCTTTACTGCATACCTATTAGTCCGCCTTTGGCGTTCGCCGATTCGACCCCAATAAAAATCGGTAGGTTTCCTGGTTTCGGATCATTTCATCTCTGAGGCCATTGAAATGCTGATGTAATTGTATTTGTATGATCCAGGATTGACCTGCATCTTTTTTTTTGATTTCGCCACGTGCAGGATTCTTTTATTGATAATTTCGAACGAATTTTACACCATTTATTTCCAGTCGTGTCAGCCCACGGATTTCCATGCACCCTTGCCGAACAGCTTAAATATGTTAAATGTGTTGCTTGGCTCACATGGATGATAGAATCGCCTAGATTTTACCAATTTAGTCGCCTTTTACGACAAGCGGTGTTTTTTGGAGATCGCTGCAGTGATTATTCCTAGCCCACCACTGCATGGGAGTCAATGAGAGGTGACCCAGTGTCTTAAAATCACTAAATAAGTATAGTGGTTAGCAATTCACTAAGATAATTTTATAAGTGGTTTCATCGACGGACGAAAGCAGCTGTCCAACATAGATCCCTTAACTTGATAGCATCTTTGCAGCTGAAGTCACACCAAGCGTTTACCTTGGGTTCAATACTTTTTATCCGGTTAGGGATAAAGCATTTCATAGCCAGTAAAATCTTGTTTGTTATTTTAGCAGCAGCATCTACGTCGCTGTCGAGGAAGCACAGCGACCAGTTTAAACTCCTAAAGAAGCCGTTTAGGTTTTTCCAATTGGCTTTCTCGTTTTGCCATACAGTTCTTTTAGGAGTTTGTTCTTTAACTTTGTGGCTGTGACTATCTTGCCTTGTTGCCTTCGCATTCCATCACCGAACACATCCTCGATACTCGAAGCAATTATTAATATTCCAAACACTTTGTTCGAATTCGATCATCCGCCATTAATTCAGAGTGATTTTCGAAATTTTGCTCTTCCGGCGTTTGACAACGACCAACAATTTTCCTTTCCATATCTTTTTCTCATAAAAATGGCACCCAAAAAGCCAACTGAGAAGTCCGGTAAGGAAAATTATTCTATTTTACATAAATAAAGCCTTTAAATATGTGCGAAATTAAGTAAAAATGCGATGTGCTTGAAGTCATTTTAAATATTTTTCTCAAATTTGTCTGAGAATTGAATTAAATTCGATAAGAAAGTAGTCAATGGAAATGTAAATGCCATGTGGTTTATCGTGTCGCGCGAGTGTAACTGCTCATGGATTGTGTACTTCTTGGAGTTGTAAACTTTTAATATGTATATAGTTTTTTACATCTATAATGGTGGCAAAGACGTGTTGTTTAAAATGTGGATATTTTGTGAAATCTAAACATAACCTCTCGATTGTTGACAAAACTACGCAATGTAGTACAAAATCTATTTTTTTTTTTTGATTGAATCTGTTTATTTCCAGCTAAGTCGGGTGAAAAAAAACCCGAAAAGAAGGCAGCCGCCGCTGCCGCACCTACTGGTGCATCTGGCTCAGCTGCCGCGAAGCCAGCTGCTGCTAAACCCGCCGCAGCTAAGCCAGCAGCTCCAAAGAAGGCCGCTGAAAAGAAACCAGCAGCTGCAGCTGGAGCTACTAAAAAGGTACCCGCTAAGAAGCCAACAACCGCTGCCAAAAAACCAGCAACAGCCGCCAAGAAGCCTACAGCCACTAAGAAGGTCGGAGTCAAGGGAGTCGCCAAGCCCAAAGCTAAGGTTTCCAAGAAAATCACTGGCAAGCCACAATCCATTGTCGCAAAGTTAGCTGCCAAGGCTAAAGCTAAGGCCCTGAAGGCAAAGAAACCAAAGTTGGGTCTTAAGGTCCAGAAGGGAACAGCCAAGGCTAAGGCTGTCGCTTTGTTAAAGGCTAAGAAGGTTCAAACTAAGGTGAGTTTGCAATCGATGCTGGGTGGGAGAGGCGTTTAGTGTGTACTGAGTGATGATATTGTATGTAGGAATCTCATTGAGCGAATTCTATGAAAAAACTTTCCACACTGACTACGCATATCTCGTCTTGGCAGATCGTCGCTTAGCGAATGCCCACTCATGCTGGTTTCTTCTCTTCTTTTTTTTATTGCAGGTCATTAAAGGTGCTTTCGGTACTCGCACGAGGAAGATCCGCACTAGCGTACTTTTCCGCAGGCCAAAAACCTTGCAGTTGCCTCGCAATCCAAAATACCCGAGGAAGGCGGTCCCCACCAGAAATCGGTAAGAATAATAAACTACTACGCCTCGGCGAGCAATTAATGTGATTCCATTATAGCATGGATGCTTACAACATCATTAAGTACCCGTTGACCACTGAAGCCGCGATGAAGAAGATCGAAGACAACAACACACTCGTGTTCTTGACCCACCTGAGGGCCAACAAGAATCACGTCCGTGCTGCTGTCCGCAAGTTGTACGACATCAAGGTCGCCAAAGTGAACATCCTCATCAGGCCCGATGGACAGAAGAAGGCCTACGTGCGATTAGCTCGGGACTACGATGCGTTGGACATTGCCAACAAGATTGGCATCATATAAACAGTTTTTATCTCTGCGACTGTTCCATTTTTTTTTTATACACTTAGTGGTATCGACAACGTTCGGATCCGAGGGTCCTAGTTTTGTTTTAAAACTGTACTAAATAAAAAACTAAAACAAAAATTAATTAAAATGCCACTTAATGGAGGGGTTTGGGGATTTTTTTTTTCAGGTAACGAGAATGACTACCAGAGATCTGAACACTGGCGAAGAAAGGTGAGTTTTCCTGATCAATATTCAAGGGATTTTTGAGCATTTTTGTGATGAATTCTATAGTAGGAATCTCATTGAGCTTATTCGCAATGAAAATGTTTAAATTACTGAAAGATATGCTCCTGAAATGGTCTTTCTTTTTGTTATGGTTTTGTAAATGGAACTTTTTTTTTTCATTTAAGTTTCGACTACTGGAGGATGGCTTGCTGTAATCTGATTTGTTTGAGGGGTTTGGGGATCTTTTTTCAGGTAACAAGAAGGACTACCAGAGATCTGAAAACTGGCGAAGAAAGGTGAGTTTTCGTGACCAATATTCAAACGGATTTTTGAGCATTTTTGTGATGAATTCTATAGTAGGAATCTCATTGAGCTTATTCGCAATGAAAATGTTTAAATCACTGAAAGATATGCTTCTGAAATAGTCTTTTTTTTTCTTTTTGTTACGGTTTTGTAAATGGAACTTTTTTTCATTTAAGTTTCGACTACTGGAGGGTGGTTTGCTGTAATCTGATCTGTTTAGGTAAGTCTGAAGTTGATTTTTAATTCTTTCTAAAAAGATTTTCATGATGAGCTATTTAAAAAAAAAATCCTTTATTTGTAGGGTTCCAGTAAGTCCAATGCAGCAGCCCAGTCCCACCAAGTGTTGAGTTTATTTTTAAGGAATAATTTTAATAAAAGAGTTGCACCAGATATTTCTGTTTTTGTGTTTTTTTTTTTTGCTGTTGTGGATTTTGAACGTTTCAGAAGAGTAAATCCTCAGATGGAATGGACCACTTTATGAGTTTTAACTGGTCGCTGTGCTTCCTCGACAGTGACGTAGATGCTGCTGCTGAATTATTCACGAACATAATTCACCTGGGTATGAAGTCTTATCGCTAACAGGATTAAAAGTATCAAACCCAAGGTTAACGCGTGGTGTGACTCGAGCTGCAAAGAGGCTATCAGGTTAAAAGAGGTAGGTTTTCGTCTATTCATAGCCAACCATCTGAGGAAAGCCGTAAAAAGTTTAAACGAGCCAGAAATGACTGCAATGCCCACATTAATCGTGTCAAATTCTCCTATGACCAAAAGTTGAGGCAAAAAATACTACAAAGTCCCACTGGTAGTAAAAACTTTTGGTCATTTGTTAAAAACATCAAGAATTCGGCCTCGTCATCTATCCCGACACTCATTTACAACGACATTCCAGCAGTCAGCTCTACAGATAAGGCCAATCTGCTTGCTGCTCACTTTGCAGTCAGCTCAACGCTCCCAGATTGTGCTTTGTCTCCCCTGTACTCGAGCGCGTAGAATTCTCTATGGGACCAATCCACTTTCGCACTCGTACAGTGGCTAGAGTACTTCAAGATCTTGACGTTCACAAATCCGCTGGTCGAGATGGTATTTCCCCTATCGTTCTGAAGAGGTGTTCTTCTTCGGTGGCAAAACCATTGCGTAAGCTTTTCCATCTGACCTATTCTGCAGGACTCTTTCCGGGAAGATGGAAAACAGCATTTGTCCAGCCTGTACCAAAAAAAGGCGAATCTTCTCCCTCCTACCGACCAATTGCACTTACGTCCCTTCTTTCTAAGGTCATGGAAACGCTGATAAACCGTCAGCTAATGAAATATCTTGAATCGCGAAAACTGCTTAATGACCGGCAGTACGGTTTTCGCAGCAACAGGTCCACTGGTGATTTGATGACATATCTAACCGAAAAGTGGAACCAATCTCTTCATCAGGGTGGTGAAAGTAAGATTGTTGCGCTTGATATTTCAAAGGCATTTGACAGAGTTTGGCATCAAGCTCTCTTGGCGAAAATGCGTGAATTTGGAATCGATGATACTCTTCTTCAATGGATTAGAAATTATCTTTCGGACCGTTCAATTCAAGTTGTTTTGGACGGCTTCAAGTCTGCAACCCACCAAATAAATGCTGGTGTCCTCCAAGGCTCTGTTCTGTCCCCGACTCTCTTTCTCATTTTTATAAATGATCTACTGTCTGTTACTTCTAATCCAATCCATTCCTTTGCTGATGACAGTACCCTCAGCTTCTCATATTCGTTTCTTGGGTCACGCCCCTCATTAAATTCCGATCTTAACAGCATAACTCAGTGGGGTAAAACCAATAGAGTGGAATTTAATGCTTCCAAAACACAATGCTGTCTCCTGTCATTAAAGCAAAACCCACACACACTGCCATTATCTATGAATGGCACTTGCATCGCTGAAACCGAAAGACTTTCCATTCTCGGTATGTGTGTTAATGACAACCTTCGTTGGAATGACCACATATTCGGTGTCGACAAGAATGCCGCGAAATGTCTAGGCTTCCTTAAGCGTTGTAAGAAATATTTCACCCCTTCTGATCTGGCTACAATTTATATGGCGTTTATTCGCCCGAAACTCGAGTACAACGCTCATATCTGGTCCGGTGCACCAATAACTTATTTGGAGTTACTTGACAGGATCCAACAACGCGCGATAAAACTCATTGGCAACCGAGACATCGCGAGATCGATTGACTCTCTTAGTCATCAGCGTAATGTCTCCTGCCTTTCGTTGTTTTATCGTTATTTCCACCATAAGTGCTCAAACGAAATTGCCAGTTGCATTCCTCCCCATGAACATTTCAACCGCAATATCCGTCATGCAAGGAATGCTCATCAGTTCACCCTCAAGCCTGTGTTCGGACGTACAGTGAAGTTCAAAGAATCTTTCCTCAGCCGTACAACACGAATGTGGAATGCTCTTCCCCGCTCCATTTTTCCTACAGATTATAACCTACAAGCATTCAAAACCAACGTGCATCGGCATCTCTCCTTTTCGTCTCACCCTAATTTCCTTAACGCCCGCGCTGTGTAGCTAATACATTATAAGGGTCCCAACAAATCCCTTTAGTGCGCGCTTATTATAAAAAAAAAAAAAAAATGAAGCGTCTACAGATATACAAACACTGCACTCAAGGAAAGCGCAGTAATCTGGCAAAGGGTTCAGCGAAAAAAGAACCTTATTCAAGAATTACTGAAGATTATATACATAGGTATGCCAATCTAATTGTTTGCGCTTATTTTTGAGTAGCACTTCCATCAGCCAATGATTGGCACCAGGAGAATAGAGTGATAGACGAAAGGTTTTACAGAGGCGTGAATTTCATAAGGTTTTTTGGGAGCATTGTCTATAACCAATACCACCCCATATTGCGAGCCCATTCAGATAAATGGCTGTAATACGTCCGAGTTTACTACCTTCCAAAACTTGCATCAAGTGCTCGTTGCAGAGCGCTTGATCCTCGCTTACGATATCGCCAGCGAAGAATTACTGATGCTTTTGGAGTCCGTCACTTTTCCTTCAGGTCGGTAGATGATAAACCAAAGACTTAAGACATTTACATGGTGGACACCGCATGTGCAGCCACTTTCACTACTATCGAAGTGATTCTACTTAACTTTTTTTGATCTTTTTTTTTGTGTTGGGAATTCGCTGGAAGAAAAAATCATTGAAAGACATTGCAGAGCTAGTACGCGAGGGATGCTTCTGCAATAGTGAGAGACTTTAACCCATCTAAAAAAAAACTCCCGGGGGACTGACATTCTCCATCCCGAATGAGATTGCACCTAGTCGACGACTAATCGGCAATTTGTTTTTGAACTACATATTTGTTGAATTTTACAGATAAATCCGCCGTTTGTCGGATTTCTAAACTTTTTTCTTGTTTGAGATCAATACCTGATTGCTTAGCCCTAGCTAACCCTTATAAAGCAAGAGGTTTTACCCGTCTCAATCTCCTGATTGCATTGTCATTATTTAATATGTCTGTTATTTCTCGGTTTACGTGGTTGAGATGCCTACTTCTATGCCTTTGAGCAACTTTCTTAACTTCATCTTCAACCATTTCAACATTTAGATCTTTATGCAGATCGGCATTGCGTATGTACTAAGGTGCATTAACTATGTTCCTTAGTACTTTATTTTGGAAAACCTGAATTGTTTGTAAATTTGTTTGGCATGTGCATGCCCACAACTGGAGCCCGTAGGTCCATACTGGTTTCAGAACTTGCGTGTATAGCAAAGCAATAACTTGTTGTAGTTAGACAGGGATGAGAATATCCTAATAAGCCAATACATTTTACTGCATCGCATACTCAACTCATCTTTTTTTTCTTTACGTGCGCTTTCCAACGCAGTTTAGCATCTAGAGTCATGCCTAGATATTTGGCTGTGTTTGAATATTCCACTACATTGTTGTTACTATAGACTGGAATGTGTGGTACGTTTTTATACGTAAAATTAATATGGACTGACTTAAGGCCATTTAATGTAATCTGCCATTTCTTAGTCCATTCTGAAATATTGTTTATTGCTGTTTGAAGCTTTTTTGTTGCTATTTCGACAGTTGCTCCCACAGCAAGGACAGCTGTGTCATCTGCAAAAGTAGCTATGGTGGTTTCTTCACTTTCAGAGAGATCGCTAGTGAAAAGTAGGTATAGAACTGGACCTAGCGCACTGCCTTGTGGTACACCAGCTTTGATCTCTCTTAATGTTGAGTACTCTGCCTCTTGTTCAATTCTGAAGAATCTATCTGATATATAAGACTCCAGAATGGTCGCATACTGCTTCGGCAGTTGCTTTTGTAGTTTGTGTATCAGTCCTTTGTGCCAGACTTTATTGAAAGCTTGTGCTATATCAAGAAATACTGTAGAGCACACATTTTTCTCTTCAAATACTTTTTCGATTCTATCTGTGATTCTATTCACCTGATCAATTGTAGAGTGCTTATTTCTTAATCCAAATTGGTGAATGTTGACTAGCGATTTTTCATCTATTATTTTTTGTAAACGTTTTACCAGCACTTTTTCGAATAACTTGGACAACGTTGGTAGAATAGATATTGGGCGATATGAGGTAACTTCGTTAGGTGGTTTGCCTGGTTTAGGTATCATTATTATCTCCGCGACTTTCCACATGCTTGGCACATATCTTAATTTAAATGCAGCATTAATAATCTGCGCTAGTTTTTTTAAACATTTTCGTGGAAATTGCTTCAAAATTTCTCCTATAATTAAATCAAACCCTGGGGCCTTTTTTATATTTATGCTTTCTTTAATTGCTTTGGCAAGTTCTTTAGCTGTTACCGGCCGAATAGGTGTATCTTCTTCGCACCTTATTTCGAGTCCTTGATAACCTTCATAAGGTTTGAATACGTCTCAAGATACTCAGCGAAAGTGTTTGCTTCCTCTTGGTTGCTTTTCGTCCAGTTACCTTCTCTGGTTTTTACTGGCGGAATGTGAGCTATTAGCCTGTTCATTTTCTTCGTTGTCTTCCAGAGCGAGTAGTCGGTACTGGCATCATTTGTAAGACTTGTGAGGTAAGTTTTCAAAGACTCATTATTGAATTCTCTTACAGATTTTCTGAGCTTATAATTTAAGTTGTTCAGTGTGGTCTTATCGCTTGGCGCCCTTGTCTGTTGCCAGCGTTTTCTAGCTTTCTTTTTTTCTGTAATAATTTCACATATTTCGGGAGGATAAGAGTTTTGTTTGTTTTTTTTTTTTTTTTTTGGGATTCTGAGCGTCAATATTTGGACTGCTTCTTCTAGTTGATCTTCTGTTTGAATAGCTGATGATAGTTGGATACTTTCTTCCAATTTCTGTCTGAAGTTGTTCCAATCAGTCAGTCTATTTACTAGTTTTGGGCTATGGTCTTTTATTATTATTTTATCGCTAAGTGTTAAGAGTATAGAGGAATGATCTGATTGAAGATCAGGTCCTTCCTCTATGCTTATTTTATTTGAAGATATATTTTTTGATAGAAAGAAGTCGACAAGATCTGGGGTTTTATTTCCATCTGTTGGCCAATAGGTAGGTTTTCCCATTGAGTGATATTTGGCGCCATCTTCTCTAATTGCTTCATATAATTCTCTGCCTCTAGTATTAGATAATCTAGATCCCCAATACTTATTTTTGGCGTTAAAATCCCCTCCCGCGATTAATCTATTGTGAAATATGCGGAAAAGACTTTTCAAATTATTTTTCTTTAGTCTATAGCTAGACTACTCACTTCGGAGTTAAGTAAATCGCTTCAGTGTATTTAAAACCCAAGCGTTAAGTACCATATTGTACCATATTATTTTGTACTAAAAATAAATTGCCAATGAGTCGGACGACTAGCTGCTAATTTGAATGATGGCCAAAATCATGCCTTCCCAGATATTTTTAGTGGTGATCGCAAAGCTTGCATGCGATGTCCTGATGATTTTCACCCAGCTAAACGCAAAAAAAAGTATCATCATAGCCTTAATTCTCTCCGCTACCGCCATGTCAGTATTTCAATTCCAATTCATTTCGATTTGACGTAAGCATAAGACAATTGGAGCGTTCAATTTGCAAGGCAACTGCGAGTTCTCTCCTAAAGGTAAGATTAGACTGTATGCCATGTTGCCATTTAATGACCATTTTTGACAATTCTCGCTGTCAAAATAGAGTTTTGCTGTGTAATCGGCATATCTCAGATGACCTAATGACCAAATGACCACAAATGACCATGCTGATTTTGACAGATAAAAATGACAAAATTGCATGCAGTGTAATTGGACAATAAGCACGAATGCCAGTATAATGACCTAATGACCGTATGCAATTTATTGAAATTTGGTTATGGCATTGCTGTAATTTTTGCCATCTGAAAATTGTCATCTTTTCCAAGCGTGCAGATATTTAAAACTTCCATAATAACATTTTTGCATGATAATAATATTTTTGGATAACATTTGCCGTAAATTGATTTAATAATTACATTTTTATTATGCTTTTGTTCAGTGTTAATTAGTGGTTTTCTTGTTATTTTTATGTGCATGGTTTAGTTTTTGCTGTGTAATACCTAGGTATTACTTTAATGTTTCCGATTATCTGTTTTATTTATTTTGTTGAAAAATTAAGTTTCGCTTTGACATGTACAGCATTACCACAACTCACTCTGAAAATATAACAACAAATGCCTTTAATGACCAGCAGGGCAAAAATGACTAAAGTGGTCATTGTGGTCATGTAGTCTAATATACTACCCTGACAGCACTGAACTTTTGGGCATTTGACAGATAATCTGGTCATTTGGCTGTGGTCATTTGAATGCACAATTGGCATGCATCTTACCTTAACTAAACTTCTATCACTTGCCAAACTACGGTCACGTGAGTAATTTGATGAACGAAGGTAAGATTAAACTGCATGCCAATTGTGCATTCAAATGACCACAGCCAAATGACCAGATTATCTGTCAAATGACCAAAAGTTCTGCGCTGTCAAGGTAGTATTAGACTACGTGACCACAATGACCATTTTGGTCATTTTTGCCCTGCTGGTCATTAAAGGCATTGGTTTGTTATTATATTTTCAGAGTGAGTTATGGTAACGCCATACATGTTGAAGCGCAACTTAATTTTTCATACAAAATAAATAAAACAGATAATCGGAAACAGGAAAGTAGTACCTAGGTATAATTTCATTTGATTTGTTTTTTAATTGCTTGAAACTAATTTTCGCATAATTTTATTAAAACAATTTACGGTAATGTTATCCAAAAATATTGTTGTTATAATGCAAACATTTTATGATTGTAGTATTAAATAACTGCACGCTTGGAAAATATGACAATTTTCAGATAACAAAAATGACAGCAATGCCACAACCAAATTTCAATAAATTGCATAATGGTCATTCGTGCTTATTGTCCGATTACACTGCTTGCAATTAGGTCATTTTTATCTGTCAAAATCAGTATGGTCATTTGTAATCATTTGGTCATTAGGTCATTTGAGATATGCCGATTACACTGAATGACCCTATTTTAACAGCGAACACTGTTAAAAATGGTGATTAAATGCCAACTTGGCATATATTCTAATCTAACCTTTAGGAAAGGTAAAATAGTAGGGACTAATATTTACCCTGTGTGCTACGTGCAAACAAGGTAACGTCTAATGTCTGGTTTTAAAAGAGCAACAGCAACGGTATACCTTCGTACGTTCCTCGCATAATACCTTATTTGAGCAGGCAAAGAATACAATAGTTATTTCAGTGTAATTCAAATTCAGATTATTATTTTCCGCAATTAAGATCCTATCCATCATACTTTGTGAACTTATCAAGTCATTCTGCAACACGTACCAATCTCGCTTCCAGCTCGGCAGATCAACAATGGACAAAATTTTCACGCTAAAGCAAATCCTGGAAAAAACCAACGAATTTCAAGTCGACCCGCCATCTATTTCGACTTTAAATCCGCTTACGATCATCTATCCAGATGTGTAGCGTGACACTTGAGAACACGCGGTGTAATGTGCAGTATCGAAGCAGCTCTTCCGAATTATTCCAGTCTTGCACCGGATTTCGGCAAGGAGTTGCGCTTTAATGTGACTTCTTGGTCTGGAGAAAATAGTGCACAGGGCAACACGTAAGGCACTGACTTTAATAGATCCTTCCAGCTACTAAGGTATGCGGACGATATCGACATCATCGGCCGTTAACAGCGTGCTGTGTTAGAGGCAATTACGGCGATTGGTTGGTCGTAATGTTAATGAGGACAAGACCAAGTACATGCAAAAACTTCGATGTAGTTAAGGAGTTCATCTACCTTGGAGTAAACAACTTAAATTACCTTGGGAAACCAAACCTCCGTTTTAAAGAATAAGCCATCGCGGGTGGTAGAGCGCTTGGTCTGGAGAACTGGAAGCAACATGCCCGGGATCGCGGAGAATAAAAGGCTGCAGTGTCTCAGGCAGAGACTCTTTACGGGTCGGAGCCTGTTTATTAGTTATGTAACAAATAACGGGGCATGCATTTGTCGAAACTGGAAAAAATGTAGGCGGGCTTAAAAACACCAGGATCAAATGCAACACCACCAATTATGAAGTGATCCGAAACCGGGAAACCTGCCAAAATGTATTAAAGTCGAATCGGCGAAGCCCACAGGCGGGCCAGTAGGGATGCAGTAAAGTAGGTTCTGATTCATTGAATCCTTATCATAGCTCCGTCGTGTAGGAAGAAGATTTTTTTATGATTAAAATACGTAAGTTCTTGATCATGAGAAAGAAAACCCATCAATTTATTGTTCTTTATTGTGTGACTGGACATTAAACTTATTTATTCAAACTTTTATCAGATTATAATGAAGGCTGGGTCACAATCCCGAAAACCGAAATCCCGAAAATCGAAAATCCCGAAATCCAGACGCATCGCAACTATATCCATTGTGGAAAACAAATTCAAAGGTTTTATTTTTGTCAATAATTGTAAGTTGTTATCTGCATAATCGCCAAATAAAAAAACCTAAACACAATCGAAAAGTAGCACCAAATAATTTTGAAATTAAATTACCTACAACTGGCATGGCTATAGAAAAAATAAATCAATTTTTATGAAAAAACATCAATTTAAAAAAGTGTATGTTATTTTCTTCTGTGGGGCTGGACAGACACCCCTGAAAAAAAAATCCTGGGGCGCCTATGCACGTAATCTACATGGTTAATTACGTACAGTTAATAGGTAGACTACGTTTCACCCCACATTAAATTTAACTACGTCTTCTACTTAAGGCATTAAATCGGCAACTAGAAAACTACACATGAAAGTAGTTGAAAACTAAACGAATATATTTATAAATATGTACCAGACGTAACAAATCAAGTTTTCGCAAAACATGGCATTTCACCCACCTCTTGATGTTTTCAAGATACCTACCAATCATTTGAATTTCTCTTTGACTTGGTATTACCTTACCTTAAAAATTTCCCTTTTCCAGCTTTTGCGCTTAAATATCCCGAATAAAAATCAAATATGGCGAAACGTCAAGTACAAGTTTTTCAACAACGTACTTCGCGGGTGTTTGCTTGGACAAACGTTTTTATTATTCCAATCAAATCAATTAAATTACCTCCAAAATTACTCTATAGCACCACAGAAATAAGCGCAAAAAACGCAGGTAAAATTTTTGTTTATAGTTCCCTTGCAAAGGGCAAATTATATAATTTATTACAAATAAAAAATGTCAACTCTAAACTTATTGATTTTGTTCAACCGGCAGATCATCCTGATTCCTGAGATTCTCGCCAACATTTATATTGTGCGCAGTGGACAATTTTGAAAGTCTATTTTTATTTCGAATTTATCATGGAGTGTTAATAGCAGTAAGGACCAGGAAATATGTACAACGGCATTGGACTCACAACTCCTCGTGGTTCGGGCACCAATGGACATGTACAACGCAATTGGGCATTTGTGCGTCCCGGGAAGAAGGATAACCCAACTTACAAGAGTGAGGATGATATAAAAAAGTTAGACGCATCTATTAACCGGCCGCCGAATCAGGAAATTCTCGATCACGATCGAAAGCGTAAGATCGAAGTGAAGTGTGTGGAGTTTGAGGAGATTCTAGAAAAGCAGGGGTAAGTTTTGTAGGGGAGAGTTTGGTTTGTTTTTTTTTTTGCGTGGTAGATCGAATAGACATTAATTTTTTTAAATCCATATCTAAATTTTGTGCATAACAAATGCATATGAACAAACAAGGGGGTGTTTTCAGTGGCTCACAGTGCGTATAACGTACAAGTACATTGTATATAGATTTCTCCTCCTTCACCCCTAAATTTGTTTTTCTACCCTATTTCCTGTATGTATGTGCGTCACAGCCAGCCCTCTCCATTCACTTATGAAAAAAGTGCGGTTTCGGTTGGTATTTTAGTCCCTTAAAGCTTTGTCAGGGTGCTGACATCAAAAAGCCACCGCACAAGAGTTGTTTTTTTGTTTTATCACACCATTGAGAGGCAATCATAGAAATGCAGGCTGAATTCCAATAACACTGCACCTTGAAAGGTTTTAAAACAAAATTAATTATTTTCGGCTTGTAATCGCAGTGAAAAAGAATGTACGTATCGATTTTGCTGGTGGGAGGCTGATGCCTGAGGGATTTATTATTGTTTTGGTCATAAAAAAGTGCCTGCTAACGAGCTGTTATTTCTTTGGTATTTATTTGCAGATATACGCCGGAAGAGATACGGGTCAAGATTAATTCGTATCGGCTGAAGCTGACGGGACAGGGGAAGAGCGACCAGACAAAGGACGAGTTCGGAAGGATAGTGTAAGTACGAATCTTGATGTTGCATAATATTTCGCATGAAAGTAACTTTTTGGCGCACTAATTACGGGCAGTGATGCAATTTAACATAAACTGTGCAAGGTATCCCGTTGAGCACGAATGAGTATTGATTTTGCCATTTAACCCCTAATTGCGTGATTTATCGGGCAGAAGTATACCAAATTTAAGTTCTTGCGTTGCATGTCGCATGCAATTTATCATTTGTATCTTTTACAAATTAAAATGTGAGCATGCGAAGTTCCGGAAGGATGAGGTGTTAGTAATTAAAATGGCTTTCTTCCAACTGCAGTTGTTTGTTTATGATGAGCTATTGAATTTATTTTTGTTCGCCAAAACTATATGAACCGACCATTGTACGCACTGAGGGAAGTGGGAAATTAAAAAGATATCTTTTGAATTGGCGATTCGCAAGCAGTGTAACTAAAATTTCGAATTAGTTGATTAGCCAGCGCTATTTTAATTCAATCTGCTAGAGGTGAACAAATGAAAAAAACACGGTGGCACTTTTTGATTTTAAATAAACTTTATTTTATGGCGGTTGGATGACGATTTCGAAGATGAACTGAAGGTACGACGTGTTTTTACGCCATCCAGAGGCAATCCATTCCCGTATAACACCTGCGAATTAAGGAACAGCTTGCCACAGGAGTTCGATTGGACACTCCCCTGTTAAAGATCAAACCAGCATGATCGGTCTTTTGGAACTATCGAATGTGTTGCAGGTGGCAACAGGCTACCACTGACTGCTCGTGGGAATTCGGCAACAACGGCTGTGATGGCGGAACAGACTTTCGCGCCTACCAGTGGATGATGCAAGTTGGAGGTGATGTCATGTCATCAGTAGATGACAAACACTTTGTCAATGGCCCATTGTACTTCAGCATAGCTGCTTGCTGGCTGCTTACTAGCGTTTTGCATTAGAGTACGTATCGGAGAACCTGCCGGTGGCTTACTACCGAGCTCTATACCATCTAACTCATCTTACTGGACGAATTGTTTACCTAGAGTATTCAGCCTTGTACTTGCAAAAGCGGGGCATTCACAGATGAAATGAGATGATATTTTATCAACCTCAAGGCAACACTCACATAGGCTCGAGCTCCTTACATAGATAGTTTTTAGATGCTCTTTGAGATGGCTGAAACCAGTGACGAGACCAACCAAGGGTCTCAAGTCTTTCCTATTCAGTCCAACCAAATACTTAGCTCTGCTGATTTTTTGACCGTCGACCGGGTAGGTAGAGGTGGTGGCGGTTCGGCCTGAACCCAATTAGCACTATCCTGTGCCTTTTTGTTATAACGACTCGTGTGACGTATAGTGGTTGTAGAGGATTTGATGTGTGGATATATCAAACCTGTGGAGTTGGGAAAACGGATAAGATCTTGTATCCCTTTTCCCGATATAGCGCTAAGTTCGTCGAAGAATGGCTGATTCAGTGTAACCCTGAAACGTTCGCCCAGTCGGGCAAGCACCAGTTTGGAGGATATGGTATCCGAGTCAATACCTTTGATGGCGGCTTGGCTATCTATGAGGATAGCTAGAGATAGAGAATGTTTTGTATGTACGTTGTGCCACGCCCTAGTTGCGTGCAGGCCTCTCGGATAGTCAGTAGTTCCGCCTGAAAAACGCTGGCAAAATCCGGCAAGCGGGGACCGTCGACAACTTCTTAGAATAGATTAATTCGTCAGTCTTTAGAGTAGACCGTGGTTCCGAGGGACCGTCAATGAGTGACCCATCAGTATAGACGATAGTATCACCGGGCCTAAAGTCACTCCACCCCTCACTGTTCCATGCGTATGGTTCAGGAAGGAGGGCTCGAAAACGACACAATGATTTATTTTGAGCACACAGAGTCAAGTGCTCCCCCCGATGGCCAGGTAAGCTGTCATAGAGAGCTCTGTGACTAGCACATCTCATTCCGTTGCCGACGTTGACCTGCCGTCAAAATACTACACGCATACAGTATAGAGATTTTCTGGCCTCACCTTCAGCAAGGAACTGCAAAGAAGGTAAACAAGTCAGCGCTTTCATAAACGCAATAGGAGTTTCTCTAATCGCGCGCTCAATGCATATCCCCGCAAGGTGCAGCTGTGATCTCTAGCCCACCATAATTTGCACTTAACATAAGGTATGGTCTTTGAAAGCACGTTTTTATTCAGTGAATTAACCTGGGACTAAGTTCATAAGTTCTGCTGAACATTATACGGCACTGACGAAAAGTTAAGTTTTGGGTCTAAAACAATACCAAGATACTTAACCTTACTTGATAACTTTAGTTGAGTGTGCTGGACATAAGGCCACTTCACATGATGTAGCCTTCTTCTCGTGAACATCATCATCTCAGTCTTTGTAGGGTTGACTGACAGATCCTGATTACGTCACCAACTCCCATCTGTGTTGAACGCTGATTCCATACGCTCGCAATTTGTTGGTAAATTACTGCCGCTGATAATGGTACATCGTCAGCTTACCCAATAACAGGGTCCCCTTCCCTATTAAGTCTTCTCAATAGGAGTCGACCAAAAGGTTACGCAATGTGGTGGAGAGCACACCATCCTGCGCAAAGCCTCTAACGGTGCGCACAGTTTTGTCACAGCCGCCACACTTCTTTGCTCCTAAGCATCTCCAGGATATATTCCACTGTTGTAGAATCGACACCCTTCAATTCTAAGGCAGACTCGGTTCTGCTAAAAGTGGTTTTGCCAAAGGAACCCTCTATAACCAGAGCAAGCAGCATGGAGGGTAGTTATTAGTCAGTCGCCTTATCCAAGGCAGCGCTACTTATGATCCTTCAATGCAGTGAACGTATCTGACAACCAAGTCAGTGCCCCACACATTCCTGATTTTGCTTGTAATCGGTCGATCTGCACTTCACCTAAAAATAGCATACCGATGGTCACATGCAGTTTCTTCTATTGAAACTCTACAACTCGAAACAATGCCAAATGCAGCAGCGGTTGCAACTATCACATCAATACCTTGCCGCCTCAGCCGAGTGACACAGGTGGGTTCATTACCGGTGTTAAGTGTATCACATTGGGTGGCATCAAAGAAGTTTAGGAGGGATTCATCTGTGCTATTTGTGTCAGTACTGCCCCAAACGCGATGATGTGCGTTTGCGTCCATACCGACGATCAAAAGCTTGTTGCCTCGTCGAGCATGCTCGACAAGCCTTACCAGTTGCATCGTTGGTGGTGGGTTCAGTGATTTGAATCGGAGGTACACCAAGGCTAAGATAATCTTAGTAACCGTCTGCCCTCGCTTAATGCACATTTTAATAGCCGTACTGTCTCTGGAACTGCACTCAGGCATAAGACTAGCATTTAAGTCCTTCGCTACATAGATGCACGTACAAGTATTTATAATATCAGGTTTTACAAAAATTGATCCTGGTACACCTGAGATGCCACTTACAACCCAATTATACAAATAAGATTCCTGTATGAGGCACACCTCTGTATGCAGTTTTTCCAGGCGACGACACAATGTAAGTTAAGCCGCCTTAGAATGTTGCAGATTAATTTGAAGGACCTCCACTGGTGAGCTAGCCATGAAGCTAATTACCAATGGAAGTTCCAACCTTATCTCCCCTCTTTTCTAGCCTAAAAAGCAGGAGCCCAGTGAGGAAAAAAGGCCGGTAAGAGCACTTTCCACATCGCCGCCGAGTCGTCATCAACACTAAAAATATACAGACGGCCATCATTCAATTTGTTGAAGTGGTGGATTGAGCCGGGTTTTGACCCTTGAAAATATCGATGATGGCTTTTGTCTCCAGATAAATATCCGGGACAAATATCTTCATCTTGGTGTATCCCACTTGCTCTGTTGGGTGGATACAGACAAGGTCTCTCCCGTCAGCTTAGGTTAAGTATCAGCAAGATCTGCTCAAACCCACGCATTCGTGACTTCATCACTGCAACAGCTGTCTTGATGACGCGCTCAATCGCCGGGCTATTGTCTTCCTTAACTCGCCGCACTACAGCGTCCTTAAAGGCTATGTCCAGAACTCTGATGTTCTCCGCAGTATATTTCGTCAGGTCGTCACCCGAGAAAACTACCGCCAATCGCAAACCAGTCAAGGCCGAATCCGTGTAGCTTTTCTTTCAGATTAGAAGCTGGAGGTGCAGGGACAGCAACGCAAATCAATTCGCAGGGTTCATCAGACGCGGACACCTCCGAGGAGCAGCCGGAGTTTTTCCTGAGTGCCACCTGCTTTCTGGAAGGGCTGAAGAGAGGAGCATCGCGGACGTGCTAGACATAAAATCCCGTGCATGCTTCTTCAGGCTCTCCATCCCTGCGTCATTCACAAGAGCAGTAGCGTGATAGGGAATAACGCTTATAGAGACTCAAGGATACATTCACATCGTCCGAGCTCCTCGTAGCAGACGCTTAATCACCCTCAATAGATATATCGTCCTGTATCGTAACCTGGTTCGTTAGTCTGTTCTTCTGAGATGTCGTGTTTGCCATTGTCTTCTTTGTTGAATCTACTGGCGACTCATTACCAACAATAGATAGGGGCGTCAAGCTGTAATTTGTTTTAGAGAGTTTTACTAGGGATACAATGGAGTACCCCCGTTACCCTCCTCTTTTATCCGGGCTTGGGACCGGCATAGAAATCTATGTCGGGGTTGCACTGAGGAGGAATATGGGCAATATTTGGGTTAGGACGGCTTGTGCCACATAGATAGTGTCAATCTAGTTGCGATGATCTCTGGCTACGTCAACGTCACCTTTATTAACGATCCGAATGATTTCAAGATTGCTCTTGTCAAAAACGCGCCTCTTTCAATAGCAATCGATGCATCGCAGAAGAGCTTCACTTCTACTCCAACGGCGTTAATTACGAACTCGATTGTAAGAATGAAGTCGACGGGTTAGCTCACGCTATGTTGGCCTTAGGCAATGGATTGGCTGGTTAAGAATTCGTAGCCCACCTAATGGGGTAACGATGGCAGTGTCCTAATTTTTTTTTTCAATTTCAACTTATTTTACTATTAAGTACAAGTAAGACATAGTGTTTATAGAGCACTAACAAAATTAATTTTACATTAGTTTTTCACATAAGTAGGTAGGTATGTATGCGTATTAAAGCTTTAATATTCCCAGAAAGAAGATTAACAATTTAATTTAAAAGAAGAGTAAAATTAAGTGGAGAAAAGAAAAGAAGAGAAGATTAAAGA
Organism: Portevinia maculata; assembly: GCA_949715645.1. Lineage (NCBI taxonomy): Eukaryota > Metazoa > Arthropoda > Insecta > Diptera > Syrphidae > Portevinia > Portevinia maculata. The sequence continues at coordinate 71,023,310 of OX454527.1, forward strand.
AGGAAAGAAGGAAGAAACCTCTACTGCTGTTCAGAAAAATATTTAAATATAACTGTCCTGAATTTAAGAGTTCCCGATGCTCGCTTGATGTGTTCAGGCAAGGAGTTCCATAGCTTAACGGCTTAAGTAAAGAAAACACGCGACCAGTTATTATAATTATAAGGCTGAATTATTAAGTTAAAATTTCTATCCGACTGTGTGAATTGCAATTTCTCATGAAGATATCGTGGTGATTTTGAGTATATTATTTTATGCAGAAAAATACAGTTTCTAGCATCAAGAAATTGCCTTAATGAACATCATAAGATACTATTTTGGTAAGCTGATACATGGTCATATCTTCTTAGTCCAAAGATATAACGAATCATTCCGTTAAATGCAACTTTAAGCTTATTTTGTGATAAGGAATCAAGCATACAGACAACTTCTGCATAAGTTATAATGGGAACCAGTAACGTTTTCATTAATTTTAATTTCGTATCGCGAGGGATAAAATTGACACATGTCCATAACTTACGAAGGCAACCATAGATACAGCTGATGACATAATTGACATGGTCATTGCAAGAAAGACTACTATTTATTTTAAAACCTAATGTGGTAACTTTTTCAACAAACTTTATTTCTACGTTGGACAGAAAGAGAGGAGGGAACATTTCCGGTGTGCAAAACTTTTTGGAGATTAAAATTGGCTGAGTCTTAGATGGATTTAAAGTAAGTCAATTTTCAACAGACCAGCTCTTTATAGCTGAGAGGTCAAGGTTTATCCGATGATCTTTTCCATCAATTAATTCGATAGGTCATGAGAGGTAAATTTGGACATCATCGGCATAAAGGTGAAAAGATGAACTATTACATACACGAGCAATATCATTTATGAACATACAAAAAAGAATGGGGCCTAAAATAGACCCTTGTGTCACACCCTCCCGCAGGAATTTGACATTCGACAAATGGTCACCAACCAGAACTCTTTGAGAACGATTGCTTAAATAGCTACTTATTAACCGGACAAAACAATAGCGGAGCTTTGTACATAAGATCTGATGGTTGACCCTATCAAAAGCCTTAGAGAAGTCTAACAACATAAGACCGTTAGGTAACTTCGGTCATATTGTTGCCTTATATCGTCAAGAACTTTCACCATTGCAGTAGCACAGCTGTGCCCGGGTATAAAACCCAACTGAAAAGAAGAAAGTAAAGCATTCGCATTTATATGACCTACTATTTGCTTTGCCAGTATCTTCTCAAATACTTTTGACAGGGTCGGAAGAATACTTTTCGGCCGAAAGTCATTAGGAAGCGAGGGTTGCGGTTTCTTTGCAACAGGAATTATTTTGGCGGCATTCCAGTTATCAGCAAAAGTAGAAGAAGCAATTCAATGATTAATAATATGCGTGAGTGACCGTAGTATCAAAGGTATAACCATTTTTAAAAAGCGGAGTGGGATGCCATCCTCACCTGTTGCATTCGATTTAAGATCAGCAACGCTTTCAATGACATCATTCTCATTTACTGATTTAAAATCATAATCAAGCTCGCATAGAAGTTCTTGCAATGTGAACTGAGGATTTCTTGTACCGGTACTTGAAAGGAATGCGCAATTAAGGATATTGGGATCTAAGCAACAGACTGTTTCAACTCTGTTACCAACACCTATCTTTCGTAAATTAGTCCATAGCTGTTTGGAAGTGAATCCTTTAATGTCCTTGAGAAATTGCCGCCAAAAACACAACTGCGGAGTTATGATCGCGGCTACATATGTAGAAATGGCTTGGAGTTGCGTTGTGTGCGGCTCTGTGTCAATGGCGTATAAATTTGCTGTGTTTTCTGGCTATCCACTGATGATCCCAATCAATAATCATCAATGGGTGAAACTCCAATTGGAAAAGCTCACATACTGTCTAGTGGTTAGGATACCTGGCTCTCACCCAGGAGGCCCAGGATCACAGACCATGACGAGGAGCATGGGTACTGGATGTACACATTGCTTACTGCAAGTTTTCTCTATTTCTAATCTTTTTGCACCGATTGTAGTACATGGTTGCCACTGGACTTCGAAGTCAGGGAATGTCAGGGAAAGCCAGGGAAAGTCAGGGAATTTCAAAAACAGTCAGCGAAAATTCCCTCTGTGTGTATAAATATTAATACAAATTTTATGTCGAGCTCTGAAGTCTGGAGCCTCTGGAGCAAAAATATTACTTTTCATGAATCCACCTTTTTCTTATTTTGGGATCACATTTCGCCGATCTCGATATCTTTCGCGATATACCTACGCACCATTTCACTAATCCACCATTTATATCTAATAATGTATGTACCTTGGACATTTTTTTTAATTGGATTGATTGAGACGATTTTGGTTTCGAGAAAGTATAGCGTTTGCACGCAGTTGTATTAATTGCTAAACAGCTAATAGATATGCCAAGTAGCATTGAAAAGCATATCAATCCTATTTTTCGATCCATGCGCTACGAAAAGACTGAGATAATGCTTAAATGGAAAACCATTCCATGCTTTCCGAAGAAAAAGACATGTAAATTTATAATATGTAGGTACATCAAAAATCAAAAAAGTCTATTTCGATTGACTTTGTTTAGCGAAATTTGTTCCCTTTGCTAAGGAAGATTTTGTATAGAATAGTTTTTATTTTAAGGTAATAATGGCAAAGCAAGATGCAAATTATGCAAAAAAAAATTTGAGTTAAGCAACATGGGCCAAAGGGCTTTTGTGTCGCATAAAAATGGGCACTCTAAAGCTTTGGCGTAACAAAAAGTTGATACTTTCTTCCCTGGGTCTGATTCATTGATCCCCGCAGTAGTCAAAAAACAACTCAAAATACACCAGAAAATATTAACGCTCAAAATACACAAACAAAATATTTTACTTTGACAAGACCGATTCCATTGTCGCAGAGATAAGGTGGTGTCTATATTATTTCCACCAGAGCGTCCTTGAACTCGTCTGTGGAAATTAGTGATCTTTTTCGATTGATGTTCCCAAACAGCAAAATTGCTGAAAATGTTAAGTTAGGAAGAACTAAGAGTTCCTACGTTATCAACTATATCTCCCCATATTTCCATAACAATCTTTTGGATAAAGTAAACAAATATGACGACTTTGTTATATGCTTTGTCGAAGCACTAAACAAAATAGCTAAGAAGGGACAAATGGGTTTAGTTGTCGGTTTTTTTGATGAGTCAAAAGGAATTCTTTGCAATAGGTACTTAGAAAGCGAGTTCATGGGATCTTCAAAGTCAGATGACATATTAAAACATTTTGACAATGGAATCCGATTTTTGAAAAAAGAGAAACTTCTTAAGTATCTATGGATGGCCCAAACGTAAATTTATCTTTTTTAAAGATATAACAACAGCGAAATGAAATTGATTCGGATGGTACGCAGCTACTAGTATGTGGTGTGTGTAGTCTACATGTACAAATGTTTCATGGGACCTGCATATTTTTTAAGGCATCTTTATTACGTTTTCAAAGACAGCCCTGCAAGAAGAAGCTTGTGTATTTACCTCCAAAACTGATTTTACTCGATATCCCCTGAAATATTGCGGTGTACGTTGGCTCGAAAACAAAATCTGTTTAGAGAGATGCCTGAACATTTTTGATGAGTTGAAGCACTTTTTTTCTATGACAAATTCAGATTAACCAAAAACAAGGCCAATTGAAAACGTAAAAAAATACTTCCAAGACAAATTGTTAGACTTCAAACTTGCATTTTTCCATACAATTACATTTGATTGTGAACCATTTTTATCAAAATTTCAAGGCGAGAAACCATTGATATTTTACCTTTATGAAGATCTCCTCATAATGGTTAAAAATTTATTGCATCGCATCGTCAAAAAAAAGTATATCAGCGAATGCTCCATAGGATCTCAACTTTTGTTTCGATCTTTCAAGTGAATCCAATGCAGAAGCAAATAAAAAACGTTGACGTTGGCTTCAAAGCAACGAAAATCATCAATGCAATAAATCATAAAGACAATTTTGCGGAAAAAGATATTTTAAAATTTAAACTGGATTGCCACAAAATTATTATAGGTAAATCATAATATCAAAAATCGAAGAACGAAGTCCATTAAAATACGATTTGATTGTAAACGTGAGCAGTCTTAATCCTAGAAATATTTTGCAAAACAACGGTCTCTACAGTAAAAGATTCAAAAATTTCCTTCAAATTTTATATAATGCCAACCGATTGTTTGATACACGCGCGGAAAGGGCAAAATTGCAGTACATAAATGCATGTACAGGTGCAAAGACAGCCCTAAAAAGAGGAGTGCAAAAGCTTTATAATCACGGAAACGCCTCAGTTGAGAGTGGCTCCTCAAATAAAAAGGCTCTTTTTGTCAAACATCTCATTGAGGCGTCACTAGTCGCTCAGAGAAGAGTCTTAGATGGCGTGAAAGAGGTTGGGGGAGTATCGAAAGTGGAAAAAAATTCAAAATTAATATTTAATGTTCGATCCTCTCATAGCCGGTACACAGCAGTTAGAAGAAAAACTTAAATTAAAAAAAAAGAAGATGGAGTAAACGCATTAAAAAGAAAAAGGGAGGAAGAAATAAAAAAACTTCATAAGGAAAAAGCAAAAATTCGCATTCAAGCCCAGGTTGAAGAAGAGAAAATAAATTATCAACTCTCCCTTTTGAAAAAATAAGGTATGTCCTGTTCTCAACTGGTTGTTTCATTGATATTTTTTTAAAAGGAATGTTTAGAAGTACTATACAATTTTTCTGTTCTTTAAATATTTGGGACTAGTGTTTAAATGCGTCATTTTTATTTCCTATATTTGCAAAATTTGGTCAGGGAAAACTTCAAAACTTGGTTAGGGAAAGTCAGAAAGTCATTTTTTTAATAATAGTGGCAACCATGTAGTAGAACATCACAATTTGGAACGACTTTTCCGGTTTGACGTATCGTGCTGTAAAATTCTACGACATTACCTAGCATTTTAGTCTGTTTGGTCGTTCAGTGATATTTAGGTCAGGCAAAATGCACGCTGAATGGTGGTCATTTCTTACTGCACATGTGTTTGTATTACTGCGTGCGTCCCTCCTCCACATCTGTTTCAGGCATAAGAATCCTTGAAAAAAGTGAACTAATTTGCTGAAGATGTTTTTTTATTGGCGTTGCTTGAGTTTCTTTTTGGATAACATCGGTTTTCGACTTTAACAATTTGATGATATTCTGACCTCGTCCCTTTTCTGTCTGGACTGGAGGTTCGGTACTCCTTGTATGTAGTCTTGAACCTATGGCCTGGGAGTCAAAGATCCTGGAGCATTAACTTGTCTATTCGCTTGATGTTCCTGAGTTTTGTAGTCGAAATTCTTTAGCTCACTGGGTTTAAGGTTAGGTTAGGTTTATGTGGCTGTCGGCAGAAGCCGACACACTTAGACCAATTTAGGTCCATTGTGATACCACGTATATTATCTACCTCAACTCTGTAGATGGGACTGGCCAACGACACGCGGTTGTTCTCAAACGGTCCCCCATCTACGTACTAACCGCGCCCAACGTCGTTTAATTACGGTGATCTGACGAGAACCGATTAACTCGACGTGGTAAGGTCGTTGGTTAAACTGGGTTTAATTAACCAGAAATTGGCTCATTGGCAGATTTGGACTATTGCCGTTCCGAAGCCTGGCCGAAAGCCATACTGGTTAGTGTGCGGCTTCACATTAGGTTGGATATATTCTTATATGCTGCACTAAGCTGGGATTTGATCTTATAGATATGATTGCCTTTTTTTGTAGTTGCGGCACATGGAGCCGACAGTTCAGTCATCAGGCATGCTTTCTCCACAAATACTTTATTGATAGTTTGTTGCGTGCACCCTACAACCGTATTTGAAGTGCTCGGCTGGGAAACTATCAGACCCAGCGGCCTTGTTGCTCTTAGCTTTGATATATCTTAGCTAACCTCTTCTATACTGCGTGGTGGAGTCGGTTCTTCATTGACTGGATGTGGATTTTCGTCTTACCCTTGTACTCTCTCTCTACATGATTCCCATTTAACACCAGCTGGAAATTCTGTTCCAACACATTTACTATTCCTTGTGCTTCATTGGTTAGCTTTTCCCCGGTATTTCGAAAAGCCGGCGTTCCTGTCTTAAAGCCTGCAGCAAGTTGCTCGCTTTCTTCAGAAATTTCCACTAATTTAGCCTTTTTGAAATCATTGGACAGTATATGTAGCAGTGAGAGTAGCATCAGAACAAAGTGGTTTGCCTGAATATTAATCGTAACACAAAAAAATAAAAAAAAAACTCCTAGAACCAAAATTTGAGGCAAAACATACTCGCGTTGTAAAAACGCATTGCTCTTTATTAAAAACATCGAGTATATGGACTTGTCATCTATTCTGGCACTCATTTAAAACGGTATTCCATTCGTCAACTCTACACAAAGCCAATCTGTTTGCTGCTCAGTTTGCAACCATCTTAAGGCTTCTAGATTGTGCTTTTTAGACGATTGCAGCCCATTAGCTTCTCCAACCATTTGCGTGTGCACAGATATATCTTGGCCCGATTGTAAGGGTCTATGCATAACCACTGAGCCACTGAACCCACGATGAGAAGCATGTGCCAAATTTCTATTCTCGTTTTTAAATTTTATTTTTTTCACGAATGGACTGGACGAACCCAAGAAATCTAAATGGTATTATATAAGTGCCAACAGGTGTCTAAAAAAGCCGTGAATCGCTTGCATTTATACTTTCAATCATCCATGTCAAGAAGCGAAGTAGTTGGAAGTATTGTATCGAAAGAGTATTCTTTCTCGGAAGAGGAACAACCGCTTTCGACTTCTTCTTTTCCTAACGGTGAGGTTATGATCAGAACTAAAGGGATCGTACCCTCCCACGATAGGGTTTCCCTACAGTTTCGCCGGTGCTACCTCAATAAACATCGGAAGACTTCCCGTTCACTTTTCGGATCACTTCTTTACTGAGGCCAATCAAATGCTGGTGTTATTGCATTTTATTATCCCGGCCTGCCTCTTTTTACGATTTCGCAGAGTGCATGTTATTTTTGTTTGATCATCGTTTTAGGACACCGTGTCGCAGCATGCACACTTGCGGGACGGTTTCTATTTAATCATGCTTAGCTAGGTTCACCTGGATGGTAATTGCGTAGATATGATTTATCCCCTTCGTCACCTTTTACGACAAACGTTTTTTTTGGGAGTCGCTGCAGTGATAGTATTAACCCGTCCCTGCACGGGAACAAGCGCTATTGACTACTATTACTATAACATTTTTGTTGGAAAAACTCTGAGCTGAACTTTAAATTCCCATTCGTAGACGTTTCCAAAACAACGAGGTAATAAAATATGGTAACAAAATCGGTTCACTTGGTATGTATATCAAAATGTAATGAAATGCGTCAAGACCCCTGTCAATCGCAGCCTACTGAGGGTTATGATCCATCTAATCTAGATGACAACCTTGCCGTTACAGAAGAAGAATATGGTCCAGTCAACATTTGAATGAAATGCAACCATTTCAACTATTTGAATTTTTCTACACTAAATCTCAACAATAAAGGAACGCATACTGTTTTTCCAGTAAATAATTTAAAATTCATTGAAAAATCAATAAGATCTCTCTCCATCACAGCTCCCATCATCCTTTTGTGAGATAAATGTGTTCTCTAGGTCGCCCAACCTTTTCTGCGCATTAAACATTTGAACGTGAAGGGTGGGAATGAAAAAGCCCGCCTCCCTCTACGAAATCAGTTTTCTCTAGTCTTCCATCGATAATGGTCGTGTTTTGCCATTGTCGACTTATTAGTTATTTTATTCTTTTTCGTTTAGTAACCAAAACTAAGAATAAGTACAAAGCTGAGTTTGAATAAAAATACGCAAAACAAATATAAAGTGCTCTAAAAACCCCCACGTAAAGAAAGTCAAGCGTAATTTTGTGCGGCACACGAAAAAAGAAAAATCAATAATTCGAATGAGGAACGCCTCTTGTGGTGATTTGTATAAACAAAACAACCAGACGGGGGAGGAAGAAGATTGACTATGCTGAGTCCGACTGCAAAAGTCAATAGTTGAACTGCAGATGGTATTATGAAGCTGACCAAATGAAATATGACACCACCTATTGTTATATGTGATTTCACCTGCCATAAGAATTGCAATGTGCCAACAACACATCACTACCCTTTCTCTAGCCAAATGGATTAAGTCGCACATAATCTTCGTTCGAACTACACGATAAATTCAGCAAATTAAATGAAAACATATACAACGATGTAGAGCACGCAATCCTTGACAAAATTAAAATCACTAAAAAAAGTCTTCCAGTTGGTTCCCATCCAGCTATTAGTATAGTTCGCGCGGTATACCGTCGCGCGGTTATTTTAAATATTTATTTCTATATAATCAAACGTCTTCCTAGTTAATAAGTATAAAATTAAGTTTTTCACTTGAAATGCTTTTATCTCAAGTGTATTCAACGCTGAATGGGGTGCAGAAAGTCACCCCAACGGCAACAGCAAAGCCAAAACGTCGTCGGCGAAAGAAAATTCCGCGGCAATATTTTGAGCATGATAATCGCGACCCAAATATGTCGCCCATGCCAAAATCGCCTCCGGTTCTGGTCGCCTATCAGAAAATGAGGAAAAAGTTTAAACCTCTGCGACCGGCAATTGTTTTAAAACGAGTCCGCAAAAAACCCTTACAACAGCAGGCCATGTATATTGTGCAATGTGCGTGCGCAGGCGCTAACCCCACAGCGATTCGCTTCAACAATCACAACAACAATCATGTGCATGGAATTCTCTTGAATTCTGCACTCTCAGCTGGTGGTGGCGGTGGTTTGACGGGTGCTGGCGAAAACATAGCCGCTTCGCATATTGATATCAATGACGTGAGATACTTTACCGGGTTCTCCGCCATTCCGATGACGACAGCACCGACGACTGCTGATGGTGGTAAGAGTCTGCAGCAGTTTCCAATTGAATTTCTTAACACTACCGGTGCCGCAACCCCATTTTATGGCAACCATCATCAACATCGCGTGTGCCAAAAGGAGCTGAGGAGTGTTGTGAGGTAAACACAAAAAAAAAAATATTATTGCCGTTTTCGATGACGTACTTTTGACGGTGTAGCTGTAGGTCACTTTCGAAGGTTTATGTAACATTGAGAGTTTGTTTATTTGTTATTGCAGTGTTCGTGAAACGCATCAAATCGCTGAAGCTCAACAGGAGAAGAACGCTAAATTGCGTGAAGCATTTGGAATATCTGAATACTTCGTGGAGGGTACTAGTTTTGATTCAGATCGCAAAGCAAAAGAGGACGTGGCGAAGAGTTCAGCACTGCAAAAGGAGCTCGACGCTCAGAAGGATGAGAAGGATAAGGGTCGTCGTTACGCATTAGTGCGAACGCCATCCAAAGAAAAAGATTCAAAAGCCGGTGGTCCTGATGGAGATGGTGAAGTGCGTGCAAAGGACAAAAAAAAGAAAAAAAAGAAAAATCGCGATGGGTTAGTATCTGGAGAAATGAATCCAAACAAAACCATATAACTTTTTCTCATTTCAGTTCGGTCAGTCCAGAACGCAAAAAGGACAAGAAAAAAAAGTCAAAAAAACACAAGAAAGAAAGGTAAGCTTTGTACACACGCCATATTTATCTTTATCGTACAGTCAACCATTTTGAATAGTTAGTTTAGTTATTATCTGAATATCTGTACTAAAAAATAAATTAAGAGTTAATTCTTTCTTCTCTGTGCTAAACAAACAAAATTTGTAAGGGATAAGACAAAAATAATGAAAACAAATTATGCTCAAAATAGAAGCAATTGAATATTAATAAATTTATTTGTAAATTTTGTACAAAAGTGTTACGCTATTTACGATGTTTAAAAGGGTAAGTAATTTCGTTATGATAAACTATTTTTACTTTTCGTTTAATTTTTATTAATGCGAAGTGGTTTATCGATTTATAAGCCATGTAGAATTAAAATTCGGTTTGTTGTTGGCTGATTTTAAGGATAATGCATTTAAGTATGTATGTATTTTGAATGGTCTTACTACGCGATAGGACTTGCCTACTTTGTCTAAAGACAAAATATGCTGTATGTTAGTCTGTAGCCTTAATTCTTTTCACAAGTAACGCGATCATTCGCAGTCGACTTTTTCTATAACGTTGTGCCAGCGAGCTTTAATCGTATTGCAAATTTCGATGCTGTATAATTAGGACTATATATATATTTACATACAAGGACCCAGACAAAAGCATCCTTGTTTGTCTTTCCCATTAAAATGTTCGTCATTTAGTGAAAGTTAACTCTTCTGTGTGATAACATCGCGTTGTTTAGGTTTCAAGGTAGTCTGTAAAATTTCATTTCATCGCATCACACAGACAAGGTAAGCGAACTTCGATTAAACGTATTGAAGTGCACAGTACGACCTATTTGTATGCAGTAGATTTTGTGCTGCTTGACAATGGCTTGCAATTTCTCTCCATCGCACGTCCTGCTGTGAGAACATTACATAGTACTAACTTAAGGGGTTCAGCCATTGAGAGTCTCTGCCTGAGACACTGCAGTCTTCCATTGTCTGTGATCCCGGACAAGCTGCTTTTAGTTGTCCATGCCAAGCGATCTAAGATTCGCAACGGATGGTCTTTAAAACGAGGATTTGGTCTTCTTTGTGGTCTTTGAACTATGGGCTGGGACTGTAATATCCTCTTCGCTGACACATTGAAAACACGCTCTCCTCTTGTGTAATGCTATTTTTTTTACTAACCCTTAAATGTCAGCTGCCAAATTGTTTTTTTTTTAGGGTAGCCAACATTTTTCTACACAAATGGCGACAAATTCAAATCTTTCGTTAATTTTGGGACACCCTTTATATCCGAGAACGATTCTTTTTTTTTTAAGAAGCCCAGCTCTCATTTTCTGCTCTTCGTCTATCACGCGGCGCCATCAAGCACAGCTGGCAGGATAAGTGTTTCGTAGGTTACGGATGTTTCAAATCCATTTGTTTTGCCAAACTTATCAAAGCGCAATTTTTCGTCGGATCTCCACTAAGGTTTCATTCGTGGAGGTGATGTTAACTGTTGCGTTTTGTTAGTTGACAGCATGTACTTGGTTTGGTCGATGAACAAGCGACATTGGATGGGCTTGAAGTCATACCAATACGGCTGGATATATTTTGCCGCGATTCCTAATTAGGCCATGGCCATGCCAAACTCCTGACGATGAACGCTATCATATGCGGCCTTAAAGTCGATGAAAATGTGGTGAGTCTCGACTGGGAATTTGTTGGTTTTTTCCGAACTTGACTCAAAGTGAATATTTGGTCTATTGTAGATCTTAATACACACTGAGTAAGGTGTAAACATGGCACAGACTGTTTTCTTGAACTTAAGTATTTTAAGATCTTAGCGATGGCAGATAAGTTTTTCTTATGCTTAACACAATAAGCGTTAAAAGTAAATTTACAATCGAAAACAATTCCAAGAATACTTAACATGTTAACATTTGAAGCAACATTTTTGCAATACAAAAAGTTATCATTGTTTTGATTCAAACCTAATCAGTCACGGATCGAGTGCTTTTATCTTCGCTTTCGAATCAGAAACGGCACCAATTGACAGCTATTACTGGTTGTACTTTATTCTTAATATTGTAGCTTTAATTCTCCGATGGTTTGGAACACAAATAAAATAGAGTCAAATGTATTTGGTAAACTTGTTAAATCGGGGGGAGCTAAAATCGTTTTTTTATTATAGTTTGTTTATGCTCTTAAAGCCCAAATGAACTTAAAAAAAACTATTAATTATTATTTTGAGTAAACGACCTTTATGGTTCTCAATACATCTTTTATAGCTTTATCTAGGGCCAGGCCCTGTTATTTGGTCTCTATTCCACCGGCAAACTACCATAAGGGAGCACACCGCACAATTACGGCGGTCATCGTTAGATCAAAGATCACATGTCAGGGCCTGTTTTTAATAAACCTAAGTTTATCTACGGACACAAGCAGTGACTTCCAAATGGAAGTTCTTGCTGTTAATGCAGATGGGATCAATGTCCGGAAGGGATATCACCATTTACATTGACAGTCAGGCGGCACTTAAGGCATTCGAATCTGTTTACATCAATTCAGAGACAGTCAGAAACTGTCGCATAATGCTAAAAGCATTATGGAGCCAGAACCGAGTGAGACGATTCCAGAACACAGCGGTATAGAAGGAAGTGAGCAAGCCGATGAGGTTGCGAGAAAGGGAGTGGACCTGGAGAGTAGTGGAGGTGTGGACATCGAACCACCCCTTGGCGTTATCCAGTGAATAATTAATGAGGCAATATTAAAAATGTCTGGCTTTAGATGGGAAAATCAAGCCACCAGTATTTTTCCCGATTTAACCTATTAGAGTTACTTTTATCTCTGTCTGGTATGCTAATGCAGTATCTCAGATCAGTATTCTCGCCCCCCGATTCGAAAGACTCGGAAACGATTCATTTATCCCTTGCCTTCCTTGCAGCATGGTATATTATGGCAACGTCAGTTGAGTATCTACCGGATAGCCGTGGCCATCGAGAAACAGGAATGTTTCTGGTGGTATGTATCCACTTTACAATGCATTTCTTTAATACCCGGATAGAATGATCCAGAGATAAGTTAATTTTCTATAACGCCTGCCGAAGCTGCAGTGATAAAGAGGAAATAGAATCTGTGGAACATCTTCTGTGCCACTGCCCGGCTCTAAAAGAACGACGGCTCTATACATCTACATGCAGGCTCTTAGAAATTGGCGCTCAAAAACTTGCGTTCTTCTTCCTTTAATGACGGTGAGGCTATGATCAGGATTAAAGGGATCATAACCGTCCCAGGGAACTGCATCCCTACCGTTCCGTCTGTAGGGTAGGTTAGGTTTGGTTAAGGTGGCTGTCAGCTAATAGCCGACACACTTAGACCACTGTGAGGTCCATTGCGATGTCACCTGGGCCAGGGGAGTTTCTCCCTCTACCCGCTAACCCATTTGGAATGAAGGGCGATAGACTTCTTACATCTGTGTTAACCAAGTCACTGAGATCATTAAGGAAGAAGGCTCTTAGATAGAAATTTCTTTTATGGGAGGACAGAAGTCATTTAAATAGACTCCAAGCCCTGAGGCGTGGTTGCCTATTAGACAGTGTCCTGTAATGGCACCTATTGGAGAGCCAATGTGCAATCGATTTCTGGAATGTCTCTATTCCCCGGCACCCAACAGAGGTGAATGTTGAACTGCTCTGCCATCTCCTCAAGAGATGAACGACAGTCTAGGGCTACGATGGAGTTTGAATAGACTGAGTACAAGGATTTTATCGAGGCTTGACTGTCCGAGAAGATGCGGATGTCGTTAGTGGATATCACATTTCTCTTCAGCCACGACAAGACTTCTTTAATCGCCATGTTTCCGCCTGGAACACGTTACAATGATCAGGAAGACGGAAAGGAAGACTAATATTTAATCTTTCTGAGAAAACACTCGCACCCCTCATCGCTAGTTTTTGATCACTCGGTGTAGAAGTGGATCGTTTTATTCCCCGTAAATGCCGTCTTTGGGGTTCGCCGCTCAAAAACACGTAACCTTCCATATACAATGGGTTTATGTTCCAGCACAGTAGAAGCGCGTAAGTCGGGAGTGGACGAACGAATACTTGGTCACAAATAATCTTTACATCAGATCTAAGATATTTGGGTAAAAAAACGTTTTAAAGTGACATTATTCTTCTTCCACTCTTACCTTCTCTAATTGAATGTTTATGTGTTCATTATAGTATAACAAAATATCCAAATGAACACCTAAATACTTCACAAAAGGTGCAGAGGTTAGTGTGTTGGACTACTAATGTAATAATGGTCTGAGGTTCACATACCGCCGGGGCTAAGTAACATCTAAACGTTTTTTCCACTGCCGTTGCGAACGTATCCAAGAGTAAAAATTGTCATGAGAAGCTTATCAAATTTACCGTTCGGTTTCAGCTTAAATTTGTGGGTCGTTAATGCCTAATATTTATTTTTATTTATTTTTTTTAAGACCATTTGAACTCGTTATTTTTAGGTTCTCAAATCGTTAAAGCGTGTAATTATGTTTGACTTTGATTTCTGAAAGTTTTTATTATTTTTATAACTGTAGTATTTGCCCTCCTTAAATATTCCTTTAATTATAATTATGATTTGCAAACTAATCATCGTAAATAAAAGAACATTTCCGAATTAAAGAAAACTATTTTTTCATCTTTCTTTTCCCTAAGACAGACCTATTTTGATGAGTTTTAAATAAGGTAAAAAATAAAGAAAAATATCAAACGTGTGGAAAATGTCTTGTTATGCTTATTTTAAAAAAAAAACAATTTCATAAGCTTTATTGTTGTAAAATGTAAGGCAGGTTTATTGAAAATAAAATAAACACAATAAACATGTGAAAATCAAGTCAATAGTTGTAGGTTTACAAAAGTAAAATAGTGTTATAACTGAGAAATGTTAAAGTGGATTTGGTGGTATATTACAAAAAAAAAAAACGATCTCAATCACAAACTGCACAAATTGTTAATCATGTTAAGTAAGGTCCCAGTGACAGTCATACATAAAAAGAAAACATAAAATATAGATTTGCGTTTTTGGTCCAGTTAAAATGAAAAGATCGACGCATCTTTGTCTTAAAATGTTGGTTATGAGTTATTAGAATAATATGCCACAAATCAATCTCAGTCAATTCATAGAAAGGATTCAAATCGTTCCTATTATGTTTTCGTTTCAATGTCTTTACTCTTCCATTTTTTACGTATTGCTATTGGTATTGCAGGTGGCAATGGTGCGATGGTAGTGTATTCACTAAAGTGATTGGCAGGTCGTGCGTTCGAATCCCGACCAGAGCCATGATTTTTATAAATTGAATACACACAACAAAAACTGATCTCCCTAAAACAATTTAGGCGCCACCTGTTGAGAAATAAAAAATCCCATCGCACCAAACTTCTTTCCTATCCTTCTATTCTTTCAGTAAGTAGCACCCAAAAATAGGCAATGAATTGCTGGAAGCTACTTGCGCAACAAACTAAATGCCTGCGCTGTGGTTTTACCATTATAAGGGTACTGTGTCACTACAGAAAAAAGAAATCCCTTTAGCGCACGCAAATTATAAAAAAAAAAAAAAAAAAAAAAAAACTGAGCACTAATGGGGAGATGCTTATATATTTTATACCGAAAATTGTCAAAAAGCCTCGAGTCCGTGAACCTGATAAGTTCCCCCTTATGTAAATTTGAACACGCCTTCTTTAAAGTTAAGTCAACAGATACAGCACTGCACGAAGTAAACTTCCCCGTTTAAGTAAGGAATAAATATCTCTATAGTCCAGCGCCAAATATGTTGGTGTTACGCTAGACCCAAATTCAACTGTGAGCTTTACATCGAACACTGAGGGAGAAAATAAGTGTAACAATTTCCGCTTACAACAAATCTGTCGGCAATAAGTGGGGACGTCTTACCCTTTTATATGGGCCCCCTGAAGACTGGGCAAACTATTCCTAGAAGAACTCTACGACAGGACATCTAATTCATAGGATTCAATATCATCATTGACTTCCTCAACTACACAGTATGGCTTTGAGTTTTACTGCTACTTTCTTACTTTTATTTACAGGTCTCGTGAGAAGTGGTCTCAAAACGGCGCTGAAGCGCTAATTGAAT
The DNA here is from genome assembly GCA_949715645.1 of Portevinia maculata. NCBI lineage: Eukaryota > Metazoa > Arthropoda > Insecta > Diptera > Syrphidae > Portevinia > Portevinia maculata. The sequence continues at coordinate 71,039,008 of OX454527.1, forward strand.
GTTTCTGGCAGCCAGCCACTTTACCTACCGATACCAGGGGTCAGATCACGTAATATAAAAGCGATAGAACGACATCGTTTCGACCATACCAGTGTCTGTCTATCTCTGTAGATATTATAAGGGCAGCTATCATCAACTGACCATCTGGCCCCAAAACTTTTGCTTCATCGTAATTTAGAAGACAAACTTCCGCAGTTCAGTGCGGAGAGGGATGCAATTTTGACTTTATATTTTTTGTGTAAACCGATGTATAATGTGTTAGGTATTCTACTCCGAATTATTTTCACTACCTCAGCTACCAATCTATGGGGATGGCTTTATCCGGCTTCCCCAAGCCAATAAATTGTCGGCTTAACGCTGACCTGAGTTGATGACTAAAGAGACGAAAGCTGTAACAAAAAAGCAGGCTTACAGAGCCATAGTCTGATCATTCAATGGTTGATTTATTCTACAGAGCTTAGCCTATTTATACAAAAATTCTTAACTCTACTTAAAATCTAATACGCGTACACACGGATGTGACAAGAATCAAAATATAATTATAATGCATCCGTAAGCAATGAACCAAATTAAATACACTACACACACAAGCACCTATTTACGAGAGAGCGACCACTACTATTCCACTTCTGCGAAGCCAAACCACCTTTCACCATCAATCACCTACTCGAATGCAACCAAGTCAAAGTAGCTTACAAAAATATTTCTAAAAAACCTTCTCGAACGACTTAGCAAAATCACTGCAAATAACATAATGACGGTATATAAAATCACTTAAAGCATAAAGCCCTGATAGCCAGCGCTTATTTTTATTTATATGTAATTTATTGTATGTCAATAAACTTATAATAATAATAATAAATACAAAAAATGTATTATTCACTACAAAATACAGCTATGAAATGGCAAACGTTTTTTGTGTAGACAAGTGACCTTGACTTTGTCGCCTACAGCACATGTCTGGGTCTGGTATCTTTTTCATAAGGCGCCGCCTCACTATAGATTAGTGATATCTGATATGTATTTCGGAGAAATACCTTGTATCTCTATGGGAAAAATCTGAATTATACGAATTGTGTGTGTCTATGGATGGCTATGAATCTTATGGAGCTTGTGTGTCACCATGGATTGCTATGAACTATGTATATGGAGTTTGTATATCACTGTGATTGCTATGCATTATATAGAGTGATAGTATTACACCTGCCAGTGTAATAGATTTTCATATACTGGTGTCTTTTACAGCTTTTGCTATTTGAGGAACTTTTCATTCTTTCTCTCAGTAAAAACGATACATCACGCTCCACACACACTGCGACACTCATTGAATCAAACGATATTTATTGTGTGGCAAACAGCTTTTCCAAAAAAAAATGTAAGCCGTTTTCGAAAACGTCATCTGCGTCAAAAATGCGTCTGTCGATCTAGCCATGTTCGAAAATGAGGCCTTAAACTCGAGCTAGAATGCTATAATTTGAACCATATACTTTCTAGGGGCCCGAAAAATCAAGTTTGAGTATTTTTAAAACCCAAAAATCATTTACTATGTAGATAAAGTCGTTTTGATCAATTCCTTTATATAAAGTTTTCTGCCATGACCACTTTTAAGGTCGTTTTTTTACAAAAACTTTGCTATTTCGATAGAATCCCTATGAGGGTAGGAATATGGTTTGCCCAAGCGGACTGTAGCCTTTCCCTATGTTTTTTAAGAGCTTTCTGTATTCAATTTCATTTTCAGAGCCAGATAAGACTAGTTAGTTTTATATACTCACTATCATATTCACATTCTATAAGCCTTCGGGCTCAAAACAAAATAGTTCACCTAGATATTAATAGGACGTCCGCGTCTTTTGTGGAGTTTTGCGATCACTGCTCATGGGTTATAACGATTTTGTGAGACATATCAATCTTCTTCTTCCTTAAATGGTGGTGAGGCTATGATCAGGATTAAAGGGATCATAACCCTCCCACTTAACTGCATCCTTACTGGTCGGCCCGTGGAGTTCGACGGTTCGACCTCAGAAAATATCGGCAGGCCTCCCGATTTTGAATCACTTCGTCGCTGTATTGGAACGTTGAATGATATTGACTTTTAACAGGGTTCGTAGGATTTCTCCTTTGAACATGACAGTACCGACTGAGCCGGTCGTGATCCATTTTTTTCGAGATAGCTTCTTGGACGTGAAGGATTCCTCGGATCTTGGAACTTCTTATTAGAGCAATATTTGTTATTCCTGCTGTCATGCGAAGCATCTTCATCTCAGTTCCTTTAATTTGACCTTATCCTTTTTGTACGCTGTCCAACATTGTGAACCGTATGTGAGCGCCGGGCGCTGAGTTTTCCCACCACTTCATCCACCCTACGCTTACGCGATGCTTAATGTCGTCATCGCAGTTTTTGATCATAGATCCCAGATATTTGAACTTTTCGCATTTGGGAATCACTTCCCTATTCATATAAATGTATGGACTAGGTCGGAGTGGATCAGAGAACGGGCAATACAAGTATTCTGTTTTCTTCGGACTAATACGATACCCGTTCCCCTCCAAACTTCCGTCCATGTATCAAGTGCTCGTTGCAGGGACGTTTGATCTTTGGTTATGATGGATCCATCGTCAGTAAAGAATTACTGATGTTCTTTGGGATCCGTTACTTTTGCTTCAAGCACATAATCAAGGACTGTTATAAATATCAAAGGACTTAATAGACGCCTCCCTGGTGGACACCGATTTTGATTGCGAACTCCTCGGTGACGCCAACGGTGCTTCTTACTCTTGTTTTATCTCCCTCATACATGTCCATGAGCATCTGCACGTAGGTTTCTGGAACTCATCGCTGTCTTAGCGCCACCAATAACAGATCCCTTGGTTGTCTATCAAAGGGCTTTTCAAATGTCAATCCTTTAAGGGATCACGATGTTTTTCCATATGAAAATCCTTTAAGGAATCACGATGTTCTTCCATCATGATCCTTACACTTTGGATTGCATCTGTGGTTGATTTACCTGCGACAAACCCACACTGGTCTTCAAATAGCCGTATTATTTTTCGCATTCGTCTTTCTAATACCCGCTCAACGATCTTCATGGTGTGGGACATCGGAAAATATATCCGAGGAAATGGTCCTTCGCAATATTGTTGCCACCTGTGTATTTTTTTTTCGTCATCCACAAGAAGCCGCAATTGAGCATTGTTGACGAACTTTAGCGAACGGATTTCCTGTGCATTCCTCCTTCTCTGAGCGGCAATTTTGAGAATGGTTGTGCCCCTGTTTAAGCTGGTTTGTCGCAGTTCGTGGACAGTCTGGTTTCTATCAGCAGCGGAAAAAAAAGTCTTCTAACTCCCGATACAGACCCTCCACACAGCTTGCTTTGGAGCGCACTTTATCTTTGCGGGCCTCTATCAAAGTCTGTATTCCAATTCAAGGCGAGCTATTTCATCTCCATTATTAGTGGAGCAGATTCTACCATTTGATACTCTCAGACTTTTTTGTTTGTTTAGAGCTGTTCGTCTCCGCCTCCAAAAAAATGTCTGTCAGGAGGAAGCGGTGTTGCTGGGCGATTGCCTCTCCTAGGATCACTTTGCAATCTTGAACCCGAGGCATCATGAAACGTGTTACCAAATGGTAATCAATCTGGGTTTCATTTCCGCCGATGCTGTAAGTGACCATGTACCGGCTTTGTTTGACGAACATGGTATTTAAAACGATAAGACCGTATAACTTGCACATGCTTAGGATATCTTCATCCGGAGAGTTCCTGGTGCCTTTGAAATGGTGAAGACGCTATCAAGTAGCTCTGCCGCAAGGATGATGCGGACTCCGTTCTTACCCTGTTGCATCCCGTAGTAGATCATCTTGATAGCTTTTGTCCTAACGTCCAAAAACGCGCCCGATTTGCGGTGTTTGGCCATTTCGTTTCCAGAACACATAAGATGTCAACTCGCCTTCTAACCATTATCTCTTCGAGCTCTTAGCTGCGACCACTCATACTTCCAGCGTTCCAACACGCGACCCTTAGGTTTCGCCTAAGCTCAAGCATTAATATCAGTATACTACGCTTAAGTGTCGTAACCATCTACGACTTTGTGACACGCGGCGGAACACCTCCCTGCCCTTGTTTTATTCCTGAATATCCAAGGTTATTATTATTACATACAAATTATAAAGTGCATCAGCGTTTAGTACTTTGTTGTAGTCATTTACTTCGAGAAAAATGAAGCGACATAAAGAAAATGTTCTTGTTTACCTTTTGCTTTTTTCCACTGCCTGACAAACATCCAAGAGTATCAATTGTCAGGAGAAGCTTCTCAAATTTGACGTTCGGAGTCGGCATTAAATTGTAGGTTCCTTCCACTTCGCGCACGCAAATGGTTGGAGAAGCTAGGTTTAAGCCCCATATGGGCCGTTAATGCCAAGTATTTTGTTCTACATTTTGACGATAAAAATAATATTTCCTCTGTGTCGTCGTATGCGACAATTTCCTGGATAGAAAGCCTGACAGTTCACAAAATGTAGGACTGCACCAAAACTGAATCCACTTTAATTTCTCTCACCAAAATATTCATCCTTACATACATACTTTTTCCAATATTTTTTTCATTCGATCCCAAACAAAAATTGTTATTTCAGTAAATCCAAAAAGAAGAAATCAAGAAAACGTAAAATCAGCGAATCCGCCAACTCTTCAGACTCAGAGAAAGCAGTATCCGATGACGATTCATCTGATTCCGAGAAAGAAGTAAAGAAACGCAAGAAATCTAAAAAGGACAAGGTGAGCACATACCGTCCAACAACTCTCAATAAATAATACGCAAAACAAAACTCCTTAATTGCATGAATTACTCTTTGAATAAAAAATATATTCAAAAAAAAATATCATGATGGACAAAATTTTAATCTATTTTTGCTTAAACATTTTTCGTAAAATAATACCCCAAACACTTAACACACGAACGACGAAGGTAATGAGTAATTTTGTAAATCTAATCAAATCATGGAATTATGTTTTTTAGTTTCGTTCTTCATAAATTTTCTATATTTTGTGCTTCGAATCGATGTGCGACGATTAAATGTAGTCTAATCCATAAAGGAAATTATTTGTTTTCTATATAACTTTACCGATTAACCAAAAAAAAAATCAAATCCATTAATCTAATATGTACTTAAAAAAAAAGAACAAAGAAAAAATTATATTTTTGTTTAAAACCCTTGGCGCTTCATTAAATAGGATAGCTATCGAAAGGCTCTCTTGTAGTTTTGTAAGTACTTTCATTTTGTCAAATTATTATTTTCATCGGTTTTGCGTTTTTTTCTGTATTATTTCTAGTACTCTATGTATACTTGTATGTTAAAAATATTAACGATAAAAAATGAAAAAAAACGATCAATTTTGAGTTAGTTAATTTGATTTGAAAAAAAAAATTATATATTGTCTGTATTTGTGCGGTGCAAACAAAAGAATTTTAAGAAAATAAGTTTTCGTTCACCTTTCGTTGTAGAATTCAAACTAAAACAATATTTTTTTTTCTTTCTTTCGATTTGTTTCGTGTAGAAAAAGAAAAAGAAGAAGAAGCAACGGGCATCATCAGTAGACTCCAGATCCAGGTCAGTTTTTTTGTTGTTGCTTCATATATCATCCGAGTAATATATATGATCTAATTCGCTTTATATTAACAGCACTACTGATCGTGGCAAGGAAGGCAAAACATTATCGAAGAAAAACCATGGCGATCCCGAGCCGCCGAAACATCGAAACCCATTTAGGAGCAGATCCCGAGAGCGCAGAGATCCAGTATCTTCTTCATCGCGGCCGACACGTCGAGCAGATCGATTGTCACCGTCGTCAAAGAGTAGAGATCGCCATAGATCTACTAGTAAAGGCAATCGCAAACCCAGTCCAACTCCGGTGCGGGAATCGGGAAAATATCGAAAACATGAGGCTTCTCCAGTGAATATCAAGTCGTCAGATCGCAAGAGAAAACCATCTCAAGAGAAGAGCAGTCATAAGCGCGATAAAAGTCCAGTCGATAAGCGGCGAAAGTCTTCAAAATCCCGATCACCAGTTGGTAGGTCGAAAGATCGACGTGAAATATCTCAAAAGCGGGTTGCACGTTCTAAATCAAAGTCACCGCGAAAATCTACCAACGGCGATCCCTCCAAATCGACGGATAATAAAAAGCGCTCAGCTCCGTCTAAAATAAAGAAGCGATCCCCCTCCCCGCCAAAAAAGAACTTTGTTAATCCCTTCCGCCGGGCTGGTGTAGAGGTACAGCCGATGATTGCTCCAGTAGCTCCGTTACGTGCGTCCCGATCTCGCTCCCGGTCGTCATCATCATCCGATTCGTCAGACAGTTCAGTATCCCCATCTCCCCCTACCAAGAAAGCACTGCGATCGCCTAAAAGAGAATCGCCAATTAGAAGGGTTTCACCGGTAGAAGGTCGTAAAAAAATGCCAAGTGGAAACGGCGATAGAAAACGATCACTTTCCCGAGATGTCAAACAAGAAAAGGGTAGAGGATCACCTTTTAGAAAACGATCAGTTTCTAGAGTTCCGTCACGGAGACGTGCTCCTGATAAACAGCGTTCGCTTTCAAGGAGTGCCTCTGAGAAGAGAAAATCTTTTTCCAGAGAAGTGAAAGTTGAAAAGGACAGGCGAGGTGTGGAAAGAAAACGATCAATCTCAAGAAGTCGAGGTGAAAGAAGACGTACAGTTACAAAAGAAGACCATGCTTTGAATAAAAAAATTTTGGACTTAAAGGAGAGCTCTAACATAAGGCGATCGTCTTCAAGAGGTGATATCGATAGAAAACGACCACTTCTTTTAAAAGGTGAAGCTCTTCGTGAAAAAGTCAGGTCTCGTTCACCTGAAAGACGACGATCGCTTTCACGTGAAAAGCTTGTGCGGCCGAGATTGTCGCCCAGAGGAGAAAAGATTCCACTTTTGAAGGAAAGTCCACCGAGACATCAATCACGCTCAAGGCCGGGTCCGGAAAAAAGTCGCTCAATATCACGAATGCGATCGTTATCAAGAAAACAATCAAGGAAGCGATCAGTGTCAAGGGATAATCTGGAACGAAATCGATCAATTTCCCGAGGAAAACCAGACAGAAAGAGATCTCCAGTCAAAGAAAGAAGGCGGTCACCTTCATTCTCAAGAAGCGTAGCTGCAGGCAGGCATAGATCCCGGTCGAAACGCTCATTTTCAAGAGGAGCTCCGGGTAGACGACGGTCACCATCAAGAGGAGGTGGCAGCAAAAAACGGTCACCCCAACGTAAACGGTCACCATCCGCAGCAAGATCACGTGACAGACGAGGGACTGTATCACCTTACCCGGCCGAGAGAAAGCGTCGTCCTTTGTCTCCAGCCAGGTCCCGAGTTCAACGGTCTCCATCATTTCGTAGATCCCGCGAACGGCGTAGATCACCTTCACCAAGAAGGCAGTCCCGTGTAAGGTCGCCATCGCGTGATCGTCGCAGATCACTATCATTCCGATCACGGGATCGAAAGCGATCGATTTCCCCACGACGCGGTCAGTATTCACCGCCACGCCATCGTCGGGACAGGTCGCTGGAGAGACGTCGATCCCGATCACGGTCACCGCGATCCAGGTCGCCTCGAAAAATTGTACGCCGATCTCCGCTTAGAAAAGATCTAAAAGGTTCGCGTTCACCTTTGCGTGAGGGGGCTCGTCGTCCGCGTTCGTTCTCCAGAAGTCGCTCTCGAAGCAGTCGACGGAATTCTCGACCACCCCCGCCAATAGCAGCATTACCCGCTGCCAAGCAGTCGCCAAGGTTACGTACCAATCGCCGTAGCATATCACGTAGTCGTAGTGGCAGTTACTCAAATCGGGGAACGTCTCGTTTTCGGAAGTCTACGTCGCGGCGAAGGGAATTTCTAAAATCGCCACCGAAAGCTGATCCGAGTCCTAAAGAGCCTCCTGCACCCGGGACAGATGATCTTCCTGAACTGCCACCACCGAAACCCATAGAAAGATCTGAAGAACCCGAACCGCATTCTGAACAGCCGAAAAGGAGTGCATTAACAGAGCATGAACAACAAAAACAACCGCAAGTTAAACCACCAAAAAAGCGTTCATCTAGCTCTAGCTCCGAAGGTTCTGGTTCCGATTTAAGTTATTCCCCAGCTAGACGCAACCCCGAACGCTATCGCGACATACTCGATCAGTTAGAGAAGGAGAAACGAGACAAGCGGAAGGGTAAAGGCAAGGACAAGGAAACCAAAACCACGGATAAAGAAAAGGAAAATGATGTGAACAAAGAAACACAAAAGGTACTGAAAGTCGAAGCAAGTTCGTCGAAACGTTCTCGTTCGCGGTCCCATGGCACAGCCCCGAAAAGCTCACGTAACACAGGTAAACCCCAACCAGTTGTCCGCTTGCAGAGCGAAAGTGAAGGTGAAGAAGAGGGAACTGGTGGACCTTCGATCGAGTCCCTAACTCAAGACGACCGCAAAGACGAACTGAAAGAAATTGAACTGCTGGAACAACTTAAGTCTGGCATAGCGGCCAAGGCAAAAGAAAAAATCAAAACCATTGAAAAGATGGCAAGTGAAGTAAGTCCCCAACGCGATTCGTTGCGTACAAATTCATTGAATCAATTCTTAGCTAAGAACGTTGCGACGGTGGCGGCTATCGGCAGTGGTTGCATTTACCCTACTGTTCAGATGCCAGTCAATAATCCGCTACTTACCGTGGACACTCTCCCAATGGCCATGTCTGATCTCAATTCGGACAATGGTCAGGCAGATATGAGTCCTAAAATACCATCTACCCCGTTAATAAGCGTAACGCCACCGCCGTCGTCACTATTATCGGCGAAGATGATTTTTCCACAGCCTCCGGCTGTTATTGTGACCACGTTTACAAACAGTCATCAATCTCTCAATAATAACATCAACCGGAGGAGGGATTTTCGTCGAAATTTAACGAATTTAATCTCGTCCTCCACTGTTGTAGCTCCGTTAGCTTCGATGCCTTCTATGCCAATGGCTAGACCTTTGCAACTAACCACAGCCACGGCCACCATAACTAATATTGATAATCAACTAATCCTTACTACTAACAACAATCATTATACCAGTAACAGCAATAATAACAATCATCATCATCATCATAGTACTGCTTATTTTAAACCTAAAATTGTGATTAAACCTTTTAAGCTACATGACCCGCAGCCACTCGTTTCGGCATTGAGCGATAGCACGCTGGTGGATACCATTGTCGCGAAGGTGTCGACCGCGACTGTTGCTGCTGCTGAAAGTCTAACACGACGCAGTCGCAGTCGTTCGCGGAGAAATGAACGTGACGAAGCCGGCAAACGATCAACCAGCCGGTCAAAATCTTCGTTAGTATTTGGGGCAGCGTTATCGTATATATTCATTTAAATATTGTTGTACTTTCAGGCACTATTCATCGTCAAGCAGTGGTAGCGGTAGTTCCAGATCACGTTCACACAGTCATTCTTCAAGATCTAGCCGATCATCGAGAAGCAGTTCAGTGAGTTCGTCAAGGTAAGATTGAGTTGGCTTAGAATTTTTATTTTTTAGGGACAAACTTTAAAAGACACTGTCTTCTTCAGATTCAATCACGCTTGGGCGTAAGCTCTCCAATATACCATGCTCGCTGACAACTAGTTGACCCAGCGCAGTTATCTAGTACTTTTTTTTATAATTAGCATCCGCTTATAATAATAATAATTTTTTTTTATGCTTAATGGTTTTTATGTGATACCACACAATTTTTCCTGGTTTTAATTTTTGTTTTCCGTCAATTCCTTTATTTGTTTTGAATGAATAGCCTTACATTCCTTACCACGTAAAGTGGACGGCTGGAGTTACAGCGCTGTTTCACGGTCAGCCACAACCGATCATCAGACTCCTTATGTGGTGCTGGTCTGTCTTTTTCCTTCATTTATCCCGAAATTCAATTTTTCTTCCACTGGGATTCGAACCTAGACCAGCGTCTTCTCAGGCAAGCACTCTTGCACTGTGCCATTGAAGCCACGAGTTTATCCAGTTTTTATTTGCAATTTCTTGGACAAACTTTTGCTCCTGTAAGTATACTATGTTATTCATTCAGGTTGTTTCTTTCTGTGTTTTCTCTAATTCTATTCCATTTCGACAAGCATAGTTGGACTGAAATGGGTGATAGAGAGCAGCGCTGTAACTCCAGCCGTCCACTTTACGTGGTAAGGAATGTAAGGCTATTCATTCAAAACAAATAAAGGAATTGACGGAAAACAAAAATTAAAACCAGGAAAAATTGTGTGGTATCACATAAAAACCATTAATCATAAAAAAAAATTCTCGACAAAAAACAATGTCAAAAGTCTTTCACCCTCTCTATCACCCATTTCAGTCCAACTATGCTTGTCGAAATGGAATAGAATTAGAGAAAACACAGAAAGAAACAACCTGAATGAATAACATAGTATACTTACAGGAGCAAAAGTTTGTCCAAGAAATTGCAAATAAAAACTGGATAAACTCGTGGCTTCAATGGCACAGTGCAAGAGTGCTTGCCTGAGAAGACGCTGGTCTAGGTTCGAATCCCAGTGGAAGAAAAATGGAATTTCGGGATAAATGAAGGAAAAAGACAGACCAGCACCACATAAGGAGTCTGATGATCGGTTGTGGCTGACCGTGAAACAGCGCTGTAACTCCAGCCGTCCACTTTACGTGGTAAGGAATGTAAGGCTATTCATTCAAAACAAATAAAATAATAATAATATTTATTTAGGGTATATTACACTGCGACCTATTGGTCTATTGTGTCCCCTTGCTTGTGCCTCGGAGAGGTTCATGCCCTCGTTCAGAGCCCTCTCTAGATTCTTCTCTGTGAAGCGTGTCGAGGTATTGCTCTGATTTATCCTTGGCAGGTCACACTCCTTAGAGCACAGTGTCCAGTCCAGTTTCTTTGATGAATCTGAGAATGAGCTGTGGGTCCATGGTTTTTATGTCCTTGTCTGTTATTTGGTGCCTGCCCAAGTATTTCATCCTTTTGTGGGTCAGTGCCCCACAGGATTCCAGTATATGGTCTGGAGTTTCGGCGGTTTCACTGCAGAATCTGCAGAGCCCGTCCTCCGATATGCCCATTTTCCTCAGGTGCTCCTTGAGTCTGCAGTGCCCCGTGAGGAGGCCTGTTAGGATTCTTAGATTGTTTTTGTTAAGGCCGATACAAGCTTTGAATCTCTTTTAGTTGTAATTTTCTAAGAGTTTCTTTGCTTGCCTCAGACCTTGGAGGTTGAGAAAGGTTTTGGCCCTTGTTTCTTCCTCCAGTCTCCTGAACTCTTCGCGTAGAGTGTGTTCTCCTATACCGCAGAACGGTTCAGGTCCTATGAAGGGTTCCTCTGCCCCTTTTCTTGCCAGAGAGTCCGCTGCCTTATTGCCTGTAATGCCAACATGGCCAGGTACCCAGCAGATGAAAATTCTGTTATTCTTGCCTAGTCTATTCAGTCCGTGTAGGCATTCCCACACGAGTTTTGACTTGATAACGTAGGCGTCAAGAGCTTTTATAGCTGCTTGGATGTCAGACATTATTGCTATGTTGCAATTTCTGTAGTTTTTCTCGAGGTTGATTCGAACGCACCTGTCTATGGCACATATTTCTGCCTGGAAGATGCTGGTACATTTGCCCATGGATTCGTAGTGCTTAGTTCCTGGCCCAAACACTCCTCCACCAGTTCCCTCCTTGGTCCTCGAGCCGTCCGTATACCACTTTGTTGTGTGGTTGCTCAGTCCATAAGTTATGGATTCATTGCTCCAGTTCTCCTTATTGCTGCGCTTTTTCTGGAAATTATTCTCGAAGTTGAATTTCCTGATGCTGTCGTCCCTAGGTATGCCAAGAAGTGGGAGTTTTTTGAGTAAGTCACCATGTTCTTTCGAACCGATGCATTTCCCTCTCCCAATTCCCTCCTTTGCCACCCTAAGGATTGTTTTGTCTGCCTCGTTCATCACCATGATGTGTAGAGGGGTCAGTTCCAATAACACCTCCATGGCTGCGGTTGGGCAGCTACGCATTGCTCCGGTAATGCACAGGCACGCCAGTCTTTGCACTTTGCCGAGTGTCTCTCGCGTTGTGACTAGACTAGTTCGTTTCGCCCATGCTACCGCTTCGTATGTGATCAATTGTCTCACGATTGCAGTGTACATCCATCGCAGGATGTTTGGGCTGCATCCCCATGCCTTCCCCGCTAGTCTCCTACATATCATGAGAGCGCGGGTGGCCTTCTTGGATATCTCCTCTGTATGTTTTCGCCAGAGGAGTTTACTATCTAGATGGAGTCCTAGATATTTTACTTCTTTGACTGGTATCAGTGTCGTGCCTGATAGGCTGATGTCCTTAAGTCTTTGAAGTTGTCTTTTCCTTGTGAATGGAACTATCGTTGTTTTCGCCGGTTTGATGTTAAGTCCGACAGTATGTCACCATTCCTTGGTTACTTTAAGCCCCTTTTGTATGATGTCCCCAAGGGTTTCTTCGAACTTGCCCCTGGCAATCAGTACAATGTCATCGGCGTACGCCTGACAGTTGATGCCATGGTTGGTTAATTTTTCCAGCAGTTCGTCTACAACTAGGCTCCACATTAAGGGTGATAGTACCCCTCCTTGTGGACATCCTCTTGTTGTGTTTACTCTGATGGTTCCAGATGGTGTTTGAGTCTCTGCTGATCTAGTGCTCAGCAGCTCACACATCCAGTTGGATACTGTACTGTTAACTCCTTTCCTATCCAGGGATCGTTTAATCGCCTCATGTGAGGTGTTGTCAAATGCTCCCTCTATGTCTAGGAAAGCGCATAGTACTATTTCTTTTGCTTCCAAGGCACTTCGAATTATCTCCGTCAGCTGATATAGGGCGGTCTCTGTTGATCTGCCCGCTCTGTATGCATGCTGACGATGATGTACGGGGGATGTGTTCAAAACATCTTCTCTTAAATAATTGTCCACAACCTTTTCTGTCATCTTCAGAAGAAATGATGTAAGGCTGATGGGTCTGTACGATTTTGGCCGTGTGGGGTCTTTTTTCCACGCTTTTGGTATAAACACAACCCTTGCTCGTCTCCATTGCATTGGTATGTGGCCCAAGGCAATACTGCTCCTTGTTATCTTTAGCAGGTGTGGTATTAGTACCCTTTGCCCTTCTTGAAGAAGGGCGGGTATAATGCCGTCCACTCCGGCAGATTTGAAAGGCTGAAAGGAATTTATTGCCCATTTCAGCCGTCCCTCAGAACAGATGGTTGATGTTGTTTCCCAGTCTTCCCTCCGAGGTCTGATTGAAGTGGTATTGATTCCTGGCTCAGTACTAGGCGAGCTGCCAGGAAAGTGAGTTTCTAGTAGCAATAGTGCCCTTTGATCCTCATCTTCCGTGAACTCGCCATCTGGTTTCCTCAGAGACATCGGCACCCCTCCTGACTTCGCAAGAGCTTTGTGTAGCCTTGCCGCAGTAGGGGTGCTGGTGATTGTCTCACAGAATTTTCTGAAGCTATTTCTTATAGCTTTTCTTATTTCCTTATTATATGTAGTAAGGGCCATTTGGTAGCTTTGCCATTCTCCGCTGCGCTTTGCTTTATTGAAAAGCTTCCGCACCTCGGATCTTAATTTTGACAAGTTATTGCTCCACCATGGCGTCTGTTTCCTGTCCCGTTCTCTACTTAGAGGACAGTTTTCTTCGAACGCAGTGATGATGGCGTTTGTTATGCCTTCCACTGCGCTCTCTAGCTCTAGGGGGTGTCCCGGAGCCTTCCTCAGACTAAGGCGCCCCAGATTGCTCTCTAGAGCAGTTCTATAAGTTTCCCAATTGGTTTTCCTTGGGTTTCTTACTGGATTTCTCGTGATACTTGTGCTGTCCAGGTCGAATACTATTATTCGATGGTCAGACAATGACTGCTCACTAGATACTCTCCAGTTACTAATTAATTTACTTACGCTTGGGCTACCAAGCGTGAGGTCGAGTACTTCCTCCCTGACTCTAGTTACAAAAGTGGGGGTATTTCCCACAATTATAATATCAAGTGACGAACTCATAATAAATTCTAGTAGGTACTCACCCCTGATGTTGGTGTCGGTGCTCCCCCATAAGATGTTGTAGGCATTTGCATCGCACCCTATAAGGAGCGGCATGCGGAGATTGTTGCAATGCTCCACCAGTCGCTGCATTTGGGATGATACAACCGGCTCATCCCCTGCACAACACGCCGATGCGATGACAATGGTGCGGTGACATCCTTCAACATCCAGATGTACCTGAATTGGCACCAGGTCTCGTGTCGCGTATTCTGAAAGTAAAATAAATTTATATTTATTGTTTATTAGAATGCAAGCTCTCGGTTTCTCGGCCCGAGTGTCCCATATTACCTTTGCATCCTTGCTCGCCAATCCTTTGACTTGTCCTTTCAGGATCCATGGCTCCTGGATCAGTACTAGCCCTAGGCTTTGGCAGGTAAACATCCTAGATATAGTCGCCGAGGCGGCTATAGCATGGTGAATGTTTACCTGTGCTAGTTTAATTTTTCTGCTGGCGGGGTTCATCGAGCTATTGCTCGCGCGGGGCAATTGCCCCGTCCTCCTTCAGCAACGAATCTTCCTCCTCCTGGGTGATTTCCTGGAAGAGGTCGATGACCGTGTTGTCCATTTCCCCCTCAGAGATCATGCTCTCCGAGATGGAGATAGACTCCTCGGTCTCCTCAGGAGCCTGCTCCGCCGATTGGACAACGGAAGAAGGTGCTTTAGTCTTCGGAGGAGCAGCATGCGCTAAAGAGATTACTTATTTCTGTAATTGATACAGTACCCTTGTGATGTAACCACAACGCAGGCATTTTGTTTGTTGCTGCAAGCAGCACCCAGCAAATGATTCATTGCCTGTTTTTAAGTGCTTCTTACTGCATGAGAGAATAGAAGGATAGGAAAGAAGTTTGGTTGATATGGTTTTTTCTCCACAGGTGCCGGCCGCCTAAATTGCTTTAGGGAGATCTGTTCAATTTAAAAATCATGGCCCTGGTCGGGATTCGAACGCACGACCTGCCAATCACTTAGTGAGTGTATTCACCACCGCACCATTACTTACTTAACGGGCACCCGACCAGTCAATAGTCTCTGTCTGTCAACCTGCAGTCTTCCATCCTCTGCACCCTGTAGTGAATACACTACCATCGCATCATTACTTACTTAACGGGCACCCGACCAGTCAATAGTCTCTGTCTGTCAACCTGCAGTCTTCCATCCTCTGCACCCTGTCTCCAGCTGGCAGACCACACGCTCTGGCATCCGCTATCGCTTGGTCTTTAAAATGGAGCTTTGGTCTTCCTTGGCTTCTCGAACCTGGAGGCTGGGATTCCAATATCCTCTTGGCCGGAGCATTATTTTCTTTTCGTTATCTGTGGGTGAGCCAGAGAATTTTT
Source organism: Portevinia maculata (assembly GCA_949715645.1). NCBI lineage: Eukaryota > Metazoa > Arthropoda > Insecta > Diptera > Syrphidae > Portevinia > Portevinia maculata. The sequence continues at coordinate 71,054,420 of OX454527.1, forward strand.
CTTTCGTAAATTTCCCAATATTACCTCTCGTTTTCTACTTATTGTCATGCACTCGTCGCCGAAAATCAGAACTGGCAGGATTAGGTGCGAAAGAGAAAATATCCTTCGAGTGAGGAGTTTTTTTTTATTGCTATGAACAATGACGTTTTGTTTCAGGGTGCTGGGCAGATGTTTGTTGATATCATGTAATGCGTTTTGTCCTCATCAACTTAAGACCAGCCGATTTCACCTGTTCTTCAATCACCGTAAAAGCTCCTAACACGGTATAACTTTTCGAAACGCATCGTGAATGTATACGATGCGCAAAGAAAAGCAAATAAACCATCGTGAACATATCTGATGCAAATGACATTTCAAATTTATTAATTTTTCGGAATGTCCTTAGAAAGAAACCCCGTAATATTTCTGTGCTCAAGGTTATTTTTTTTTTGTTTAAAGGATTTTTAAATCCCAGAGCATTCAGACTCGGTAACGGTCCATTGTATTCAAGGTTATTTTACCAAGAGGTCCTTGAAACCCTTGGAAAGGTAATTCAAACAAAAAAAGGATACATGTATTTCCAAGATGTCACTAGAAATTTTTCTGTGCTCAATATTGTTTTCACTAAATTGAACTTTTATCAATTACTAGTACAACCGGCAGACGTTGGTCTTCCGATTCCCGTAGGCCAATACCAAAAATTGCCTGATTTGAGCTCAATCGGTTCGATGGTCAATGGGTCGCAACTTATTCTCCTCATGGCTTTTCCTGGGGTTATTCTTCGTCGGGTCGCCACTAAGGTGTCATTTGTGAAGTTGTTTTTTCCTGCGAGGTAGGTAAACTCTCTTACTACCTCGAAGTTGCTGCCATCAACCGTAACGCTTTGTCCTAGTCGGTGGAAAGGTGTTTTTTTGTTTGTTAAAAGCAAGTACTTCGTTTTGTCCTCGTTGTCTTCAAGGCCAACCAATTTTGTCTGTTCTTCAATGGCCATGAAAGCTTCGAAACACGGCACGCTGTGATCGGTCGCGTATCGCAGTAGTTTTGCGGATCTGTAGTTTTGCGGATCTAGAGATAGTGAATTCCGCGTTGACACCTGCCGCGCCAGTTTGAAATAATTCGAAGGCGCTGCTTCCAAACTGCACATTACAACGAGTGTTTTCAAGTGTTACTCGACGCAACTGGATCAGTTTAGCCCATAGGATATGACTCAGTGTGAAAATTTGCTCTATTGTCGATCTTCCGGGCCGGAAGCCACACTGGTGCATCCCGATGAGTGTGTTGCAGAACGGCTTCAGACTTCGTTGTTCTTATGCATTCATTACAGCTAACCTTTTCAATACTGGGTGGTCGAACCGCTTCTTCTTTGACTGGACGAGGGTTCTCTTGCCATATCACTCTCTCTACATGATGCCCATTTAACAGCTGCTGGAAATGCTGCTTAAACACATCTACTATTCCCTGTGCTTCGGTGACTAGGTTTTCTTCTCTGTTCCGAAGTGGCTGCGTTCCGTTTTTAAAGCCAGCAGCCAGATGCTTGGCCTTTTTATAAAACATCTGGATGTTGTTTCGATCGCGAGACTTGAGCTGGGAGACTCCGTATGTCCCCTTATTTCTACGCAGGATCTTCTTCTCCCTTCTTCTGGCTCGATACTCCTTTATACTTACTCTCTTTTCTTTTTTATTTAAGGAATAAACATTTTTTTCTTATCAAATGGTAGCTGAGCGCTCAAGCGTGTATCATAAACATATCAGAACGCTGTGAGCACTTTCGGTTCAGTGTTAATAAACGTGTGTGACAGGGCTGATTGCGCATAAAAATGCAGTGATGCGTTCCCGACTATGAACTTTATCTTGTCAGAAACCCGCGAACGCTTCAGTTTATTGGAGGACATTCGGCGCTGTCTTACGGCAAATTGCCGACAGGAGATTCGATATAAAAATGGGCTCGTGATCTTTTGGGAGTGAAAAAAGCTCTACTGCGTTACCTTTTCTTTGCTATTAATGGTTAATAGTGGTTTGTGCGGATTTCGAATTTATAAGCAAAATTACAAGCGTTCGCTCACATGGTGAAAGCTCTAGACTGCTTCTAATGGCAATGTTAAAACAAATCCTGCTGCTTTAGCCTTGGCTCAATGCGTATGTTTTGAGGCCCGTTTTGGGTTCATTCAACATGGAACTCGAAAGACATACATTATATGTATATACTTTAATTATTATTTTGTTTTGAATATTTCAGTGGCAGTTCACAACATTCACAGTCCAGATCTCGTTCCGGCACTCGTTCACCTTCAATTCCCCGACGACACGGATCACCGAGCTTTTTAGATCGTCGAAGGATTACCAGGTAAATTATTCTAAAAACACGGGTAAATTGAAAACATTAAAACACACACTCCCCTCGAACGAACACCATCCATTCATTCTTTATCCACCACAACCACAATTTTTATTTGATTTTATTTTCATTTAAACTTTATTTGAACATTTTTCTAAATATACTTTAATTTTCTTTTCTTTTTGTAGCAAATCCAGAAATCGAAGATAGGCACCACATTTACATAAATAATTATATATATGTTTACATAGTTTTTTTTTATTCAAATTCGATCGTCCTTATTAAAAAGAAATAGAAATCATGATTTGTATTTTAACTAAGAATATTGAACTTGAATTTATCACCATTATCGCTTTTAGAGATTCACTACGGTCATCCATACAGTTGATTATTTGCATTTTATTTTAATTGCAAGTTGATTGTTCCGTATATTGTCAGATACAGCAACATTTAGTATGTATGAACAGAGTTTCATTATTGATTTAATTTCCGTGTATACAAATGAATTGGAAAACATTTTTTTATGTTGCGCAATAAAAGAAGAAAATAAAACAAAAGGAGAGAACTGAATTTAAAAATTGCTTTTTTTAATTTTTCGTTTCCATTCTTATAGAGCTTTTTTTTTATTTGGTAAGTTTTTATTTTTCTTTATTTTAATTTATATTTTATTTAGTTTTTTTTTTTATTATTATTATTGAAATTTGAATAATTGACTAATATTCTAATGCAAATACTAATCCAACTAATCATAGTGCACGAAAACGACCAATTCCATATCATCGGCCAACACCTTCAGATGCATCGAATTGTTCTAGTTTTGAAAGTCGAGAGAGTTCACCAGCTTCGCTCCGCTCACCGACAAGAAGTCGTACACGAAGTCCAGCAAATGCATGCTAAAAATAAAAAGTATTCCAATTCATGTAGTAAAATAAACAAAAATGCTCCAGTCTAGTCTAATGAAAACGATGATGCAAAACAGATAAAAACAAAAATTAAATAGTCTTAAGTTAAAATTTATTATAATAACTTAATGAATATAACTGTTGATATTATCTATTACAATATATTATTTATTATAAATCTTTAACTGTAGACAAAGCGTAAAAATCATATGTAAAAAAAATTGTCGAGTATTCGAAGTTCATTTTTTATATAATTTAATAATTTATTTATTTATTCATTTATTTATTTATTAATTTATTTATTTATTGTATTCATTAAGATTAAATAGAGAAATTAAAATTTGTATGCACGCTAAGTCATTAATATCACTCTCAGTAATTAAGTAAATGTTAAAAAAATAAAAATTAATTATTTAATTCCTAATCATTGATTTGTTTACTTCTAGTTGTCAAATTTAATATGTTTTGGATTGACGGTTTTTGTGCATTACTCGGCCCTAGCGAGGTATCCGTCGGAATTAAAAATTCTCCGATCTTATAAGAATCGGATCATTTTTGCTTCGAGGTATTCTTCCGAACAGGTGTTCGATTCGAAAATTCTTCGATTAGTCCTAGGGCCGATTGTAAGGAATAAGAGGGGTTATACCTCTCTCTCTCTGTGGGGTTCGCCTGTACGACCAAGTGCTGGATCTCTTGGAAAAGTCCTAGATGGTTGGAATTCCGACCTCGACAAAGGATAAACTCGCTGTTTTCGGGGTAAATTGTGTTGCTCCCGAATGACATTAAAATGGTTGTGCTAAAATTATCAAATAAACGAATCGAACAAATTATGTTCTATGCTTAGGTTTTTCTGATAAACAGAACAAAACCAACACATCTTTGTCTATTTCCTGTGCCGCCTGGAGTCGTCGAGTCTGGTCAGTTTGTTTTTATTTCAATTTTTCCAAATAAAAGGGACAAAATGCATTTAAGAAAAAGAGGGAAAGCTATTCAATATTCATTTGTTTGTTTGTTTTGCGTTCCTTGTTTCTTTTCATCCTCAACCAAGGCAATAGCGTATATTTCTTTCTAAGCACGAGAAAAAAAGAAAATTATTTACCTTACCCAGCGTTTCGACAATTTTTCAACATCACCAAGATTAATAATAAATCCTTTTTATATCGTGGGAAAAGCAGAGCAAAAATGGTAATTTTCTCGATCTGATATAGGAATTCTGTGGAAAATCCCAGCACTTTCGACCTCAAACATATGAACAAGGGTATTCCTTTATATAAAAACAGGGGTTAACGGGGGTGAAAACATCCCGGTTCGCGGAACAGCTTTTATAAGTTAAATATAGATAGATAGTTGATTTTATTCATTTCATACTTAATCTACTAACAATATTAATAAAAGAATAAGATAGAATAATAGTATTCATTATTTAACTACAAAGTTAGTGGTGAATGATACAGCAAATATTTAAAAATTCAAAAGATATCTGATGTGGGGTGATAATCAGTGTATTGGTTAAATATAAATAATTATATATACCTATCTTAAAGGCAAGAGATCTTTGCACATTTAAAAAGTAAAGCCAAAATATAAAAAAGTAACAATTTATATAGAAGATACATTTATGATACATATTACCAACTTTAAAATTTCATTAGTAAAAAAATAACGTACATTTTTGCAACGTAAAGAAATGTATGAATTGTTTAACGGGCTCAACCCATAGAATCCGTCGATCCGTTGCGTCGACGCATCCGCCAGCGATAATGCATAGTCAAAAACAGCCCTACAATTTTACTTACCTACTTAAAGGGCTCTCGACCCGTGAGGAGTCTCTGCCTGAGACACTGCAGCCTTCCATCCTCCGCGATCCCGCTGCTTCTAGTTCTACAGACCAAGCGCTCTGGCATCCGAGATGGCTTGGTCTATAAAACGGAGGTTCGTTCTTCCTTGCCTTCTCGAACCAGGGGGCTGAAAGTCGAAGATCCTCTTGGCTGGAGCATTATTTTTCATTCACTGAATGTGGCCGAGCCAAACCCTACACTTTTAGCAATTTCAAACAATCAGCGGTCGAGCTGTGGCTGTGGATGTGGTATACTGACTGAATTGTCTGTCAATCAGGAATGACATTTTTCCAATATTTCGACCAATGAATGTGCCACTCTCAATTTTGTAATGCGTGAACTTCAATGCGAGAATGTGCGAATGTGTGTAGACGTCAACGGATAGAAAAGTAGAAGGTAAACCTACTGTATCCGTTGATTATGGGCAACCTTCCCTAACACGTCGTCTCCACGAGCAATATTTCATAGATAGCAATATAGCATGTGATAGAGGGTTTTACGTAGTAGGCAACACGTAGTTGAATTGCAAATTGAACGTGCCCATTTTGCACCCAATGAAAGGCAATCAAGATATGTCAAAAACAACAACTGTCATAAACAATCGAACATTTTATCAATGCACAATAAAATACGAAAACAATTTCAAGTGAATGAGACTTTTGAAGTATACAATAAACCAAACAAAAACTAAATTAAAAGAAAAAACATTTGAATCACACCGCAAACTGAATTGAAGAGTGAAAGCTTACTTACTTTAAATCTCATCTTCAAAGTCATCCATTATAAAACATTAATTATTCTTATTCTTCAGATAAACACAAAACTCGTCGGCATATGATGTAAAGACAGTGAAATTGTATTTTAACTCGCCTGACACTTCCTAAGATTTTAGTATTTCGTCATTCTGTTGAACTTAGGTTTGGCAAAAGACAAACTAAATGCGCCCACTAACTACCTGAACTGAACACAGTTGACACATGTCACGGCGTCTATCAAAAACAAATCCAAAAATCAAGTGCATCATTATCTTTTTTATTTTCAACTAAATAATATACTGCAGCTTTAAATGGGGAACTCACATTCTCGTGCGGACTCCAAGTCGACCACAAATACTGAAGTTCAGGCAATGAAACCTCATCAACTTGCTGCACCGTCTCCCAGCGTGACAACACTCAGCCGATCTGCGTCGGGTGCTGAAATTCAAGAGAAGTACTTTACCCAGTTTGTTCCCGTGGAGAAGTTGGCTGAAATTCTTCATGAGAAATCTACAGCTTTCGATGTAAACGGAATACTGGGTGAGGTGTTTGTGAGTCAAGTATTCCCGCGTTACACTGATTTGGGTCATCGTCTCTTTAAATTTTTGCATCACAATTCACGTGCACAAACCGATTACCTTGGCACTGTAGCGTTTCGTCAACAATGTGAAAGGTTCCTAGGTATCATCGACGATGCCAAAATACTGGAGTGTTACATAAAAATGTACGCTGATCAGGACAGACCCGATTTCGTCAGCAAGGACGGAGTCACACGCTTGCTTCTTACCTGCTATACAATCGCAATGGAGCACTCTGGTAATCCTGTTCTTTGTCCCGCGATAAACCGAACTTTTGACTCGGTGGTGAAGTCGATATTTTTCAACCAAGACAGCCTGAGCATTGGGTTTGTGTGCCGCTGGTTTGAGCACAATTTGATCCGCCAAGTGTTGCTTGTGCACAAGTACTGTCTGCATACGCTGTCGACTGCGTATCGCGGACTCGAGCAGAACGATCAATCATCCGGTATAGAGCTGTCCACACCGGTAGTAGAGCAAAGGCCAGCTTTTCCAGATCAAGAAGATATCGATTCAAATTCGCTGATGCCACTGTCACAGGCGTGGCTGTTGGCTGGAGCATTGCCGCCTCTTTACTCGAAACCACAGACTGTAGTTTCACCAAGTGCCAATAAGTCTGCGTGCGCTGCGCAAATTTTCAAAGACAAGTTGTCGATGCTTCCATCACACTGGACGCTATTGTATAACTCAAATGAGCACGGTCTGGGAGCGAACCGATTCTTGCATCATCTTCTGGGCTACCGTGGGCCCACCATCATCTTGGTGCACACACAAGACGGACAGACCTACTGCATCGCATCACCGAACGAGTGGAAGGAAACGAATTTGTACACAGGCTCCGAAGGCAGCTGCGTTATGCAACTTCTTCCGAAATTCGCAATTCTAGAGAAGAAACCCAACATTTTGTACTTAAACACGTGCATACGTGGCTACCCTAAGGGATTACGAGCTGGATCAGACCCCAGGAAGCCAATTCTGTCCGTTGACGAGCATTTTGAAAACATTGACTGCAAGGGAATCGCAGCTGTTCTGATGTCCATTGAAATATGGGGCTGTGGCGACAAGAGCTCACGCGAAGTTCAATTGGACATCAAGAAGTGGCAGATTAAGGAAGCCGAACGCCAGCGTACCGTCAAGCTTACTGCTGCTGACTGGATGGATCACCCCGATCGATATCTCTTAGAACTGGGCGGTCGGCAGAACTATAACAACTGACCGGTGTTTGTTTGATGTGGTGATGTTATAACAGGGGAGGTCGCAGATGCTTACGCAAAAATAAGCGACAGCTTACCTCGTCGTAGCTTCTGTCCTGCCATCGGACTAGCTTTCGTTCGTGATAATTTTACTTAATTTTATTGTCTATTTTGATTGTTGAGAGAAATTCTTTTGAATAAAATCCATTTTATTTTACTATTTGCAACAAATCATAAGGCAAAGCCAACTTTTCCCTTGAAGTAGTTGTTGGGTGGAGTTGGGTTGTTTCCTCGACTTGGCACAGAGATCCAAATCACTTCTCATGCATAAAATAGTTGCCCAGCTCTAAGCGGTGAAAATTTATTTCTACTTGACGTTGTATCTGCTTTAAAGGCATTCGTATCAAAGTGAAAACGATTAGAGCACGATATCTATTAATAATCACGTGCGATTGAGTTTGACTTTGAATCGATGACTGATTTATTGCTGCACGATGTGCGTCGAACTAATTAGCGAGTCTTACTCATTTTTCGGGTTTATCTTTAACATTTCCCTCGCCTGCTTAGTTCAGTCTCAGTGGTTTCGTTAAGTGTTTCGAGTATGTACAAGCAAATGCTTTGCGTTCCTATTAAAAGTAAAATGTTGCTCACGGTAGTAGCGTTAGCTTAAAAATCGTGTGGATTTTTAAGGTATAATTTGTCAGTGTGTCTTGAACTACTCGGTGGGTCCTTCAAATAGCAACTGGTGGGTTCGCTCAATGGTCAAAGGTCGACAGCAAATTCAGGATTTTTGTCAGATTTTAAGTTTTTTATTTTCATTGCTCGGTGGAGACGCAGGACGCTCGCCAAAGTCCCACTTTTTTTTATAATTTGCGAGTGCAAAAGGGATTTTAGGCACCCTTATAATGTACATAATTACACAGCACGGGCATTAAGAAAAGAGGACGAAGGAAGGACGAGAATACGTTGGTTTTGAATGTTTGTAAATCATAATGTGTAGGAAAAATAGAACGTGATGGAGCATTCCACATTCGTGTTGTACGGCTAAGGGACGATTCTTGGTATTTCACTGTACGCCCGAAAGTAGACTTAAGACGAAAGTGATGCGCATTCCTGGCATGGCGGGTATTGCGATTGAAATGTGCTAGGGGTGGAATGCAGCTGGCTATTTAATTTGGGCTTGTCTGGCGCAGTGGCTCCGTGGTTAGTGTGTCGGACTTCTAATCGAAAGGTCCCCGGTTCAATTGTCATGAAAAGCTTCTTAAATTTGCCGTTCGGATTCGGCGTAAAATTGTAGGTCCCTTCCAATTCGCACAAGAAATGGGTTGGAGAAGCTAGGTTTTAGACCCTATATGGTCCGTTAATGCCTATTATATTTTGTATTAATGATAGACAGGAGACATTACGACGATGTCTCAAAGAGTCAAGCGATTTCGTGATATCTCGATCGCCAATGAGTTTTATCGCGCGTTTTTGTATTCTGTCGAGCAGCTCCAAATATGTGATTGGAGCACCAGCCCAGATATGAGCGTTTTACCCAAGTTTTTGGCGAATAAACGCCTTATAAATTGTAGCCAGATAAGAAAGGGTGAAATATTTCTTGCACCACTATAGGTATCCTGGGTATTTCGCAGCGTTCTTGGCGACATCGAATATGTGGTCATTCCAACGAAGGTTGTCATTAACACACATACCGAGAATGGAGTCTTTCGGTGAAAGTGCCATTCATGGATAATAGCAGACTGTTAAGGTTTCGCTCTAATGGCAGAAGACAGCATTGCGTTATAGAAGTATTAAAATACACCCTTTTGCTGGAACTATGCTGCCAAGATCGGAATTTAATGTGCTTAACATTTTTTTGTCGGGGTGCGAGACTTTCTACTCTCTTTTTTTCCTAAGAAAAACGAGAAGGCGCTTCAATGATAAGGAGCTTCGGTTTACAGCACTCACCATATCCGAACCAAATACCTGCCACCTGATATGAGCAAAAGCAGGACAATCACAAAGGAAATGTTCCGCAGTGTCGTCGCTTTCTCCACAGGCTTCGCAGTTGGTGGTATCGCTTAGGCCTAGCACCTTAAGGTGTTTGGCAAAAGCGTAGTGGCCCGTAAGAACGCAAGTAGTCTGTCTGCAGTCTTTTCTGTTCAGAGACAACAAGAATGCCGTGGAATTCATACAGACGTCGGGGAGAATTTGCTTAATCTGTCTGCACCCTGGAGAGTCATGCCAGGTCCTGAGAAGTCTTTGCTTAACATACGCTCCGTTCCAGTTCCACACCTGAAGAAGGGGGCGTGAACCAGGAAAGGAATATGAAAAGCTGAGGGTCAGCAGCGAAGCAATGATTAGAAGTTACAGATAGGAGATCATTTATAAAAATGAGAAAGAGGGTCGGAGTCAAAACGGAGCCTTGGGGAACACCAGCAATTTTTGGTGAGTTGTGAACTTGGTACCGGCCCAAATGACTTGAATTGAACGGTCCGAAAGGAATTATTTAAATAGAAGTTTCCAGAAAGATAAGGGGTAAGACTTTCATGAAAGTCAACAAAACTGCTTAAGGCTGTTCAACCTTTCAACAGAAAATTGGAAAATTTATTTCTACCCAATTTCAGTTTCGGTTTATATTGACTGTATTTCCCGAAAAGAAAGAGATATACGGTTGATTTCCTCTTAAGATATTTGTACTGGAAACAAGTCAAGTCAAGTACCTTCTAGTTCCTTGTGTTTTCGTAGACACCGAAATACACGAGTGTATTGATTTTTGTTCCATTTATCTGTATGCATTTTTGGTTCAAATTTTCATTATTCTTAGTTCCTTTCTTCAATCGGGCGTGTTTGTTGGACGCCCGGACAAATGCTTACAAGATGTTCTACTACATGATGGAGCAGGGTATCATCCTTGCGGCAGCTACCATCCAGCTACCAGACATCGTCTTGACAATTTCAACGTCTGTTTGATGTTTCTCTAACTGATGATGCAAGGTGAGATGTGGATTATTGTCACTACATATACTCCCCAAGCCGAATGCGAGCAGAGAAAAAAAAAATACGATCTGGCTAGATTTTTACGACCTCACCAAGAACATCCCAAAGATGAGCTTTTGATTTTTGGCTGTGGTTTGAACGGACATATCGGGAAGGCAAACGAAGACTACGAAGACTGCTATGTAGGACTGGGATACGACTGAAGATATTTTAAGCATGTGCAGTAAGAATTTGCGAGCAGACAGAAGAAATTAAACCAGAGTTTGGACGGCGGCATGTACTGGGAGTTGAAATGAATTTCTTTTTCGGTTGCTGATACGAACGAGGCTTTTCAAGCACTACAACAAAGCAGCAAGTCACAACCATCTTCAAAAGAGCCTTTTAGAGAAGGAGAAATGCTCAGGAATTCCGTTTGTAGTACACTGTAAAGGATTTTGTCAATACAAAGGAAAAGACGATACGCCAGGCTGTGATAATTTCCGTTCTATCAAGCTAATTTCACATTACAAGAAGATCGTTGAGGCGGTATTAGACGACCGATAGCGGAAAATAATTCAGCTATCTGATTTCCAGTGTGCGTTTGTTGAAAATAAATCAACCACAGAGGCACTCCAAAGAATGGTGTTAGTTGATATTGGATAGGTCTTTGATAGATAACCAAGGGATTTGTTGTGGGTGGCGCAAGGACAACAAGGAGTTCCAGAAACCTACGTACAGATGAACAAGGACAGTAAGAACAAGAGTGACATGTCCCACTGGAGTCACCGAGGGTTTCCCAATCAAAGTCGATGTACACCACGTAAACGTCCTTAGTGCTTTGCTATTTATTGCAGTCCTTGGTTATCTAATTAAAAATTAATATTATGCATCATTAAACCTGGTTCTCCACGCATTTGGGTGTGCCAAGCTATATTTGTGACACGAATGCCATTTTTGTCAGACTTTCGGAAGAAAATGTTCGGCAATGCAAACATTTTTAGGCGTTCCTGGATGGTATGCAAACCCCAAACACGCTCGCTCAGTAGTAAAAAACATCGACGGAAGTTTTATTTTGTTCAATGGATGTTATTATTTCACATTAAAAAGGCACCTACATTGGAAGTAAGGCCTCCTCTTGAACATTTTAGACGAAAATCTCTAAGACCTTAAAAAGATCAAGTCCTGCTATAAGCATAGAAGCATGAACCTTACTGATGAAAATATTCTCATTCTCGCGTAATATATCATCAAGTATTTATATGCAACGAAATTTGGGGGTTTAAATACAACGGCTGTAGGCGCATTTGGATCCATCCTGCTGAGATGCGCTCCACTTTTACACCTACTGATCCGCCGGTTCAAACTTAATAAACAATTAGCAGGCTTCCTAGCGGATCACTAAGGCGGATTAAATGTTGGTATTATTGTATTGATGTGATACAGGAGTTTTAATGGCTGCTTCTGTTCTACGATCTCGACACGTGCATGATTTCATTATTAATTATTATTTGGCCGACCTTTTACGGCACCGGTGATCTCCAGTTCCAGTCGTCTCAACCCACGCATTTGCATGCACACTTGCGGGACAGCTTTAAGATGTTAAATGTGTTGCTAGGCTCACATGGATGTTAAAATTGTCTTAATGTGATTTACCCCCTTAGTCGCCAAGCGTTGTTTTTTTGTGATATTCTTAGCCCGTCTCTGCACGGGTAGTAAATGAGTAATTGCATTAAATCAAAGTCACTATTCTCATTATTCTCAATCGCAGAGATAAAATTCCAACATGGAGAAATTTACAAATATCTCTTTTAAAGTTTCAGAAAAGAAAAACAAAAGTAAAAATAAGATCAAATCCAGATTTCATCAAAAACTTAAGTAGCAATTACTTTTCCCCGTCTTCGACACATTTTTACGAAGCGACCTTTGTAGGCTAATTAAGGTATATGACCTTTTGAGTCCTAAAAAATATTCAACGGATTTTTTGATAAACAAGTTTAATAAAAAACGTAAATTCGTTTCAATTCGACTTCATAATCTTTAAAGAATAGTGCCAAGCACACACAGATATAGAAAAGTACCAAAACATGAAAACGACAACGACGACCAACACGCTATATACCCACCCACCCTTCACCCATAACAATCCAGGCTTATCTTACGCTAGGTAAAAATAATACGACTATACTTAAGCTGCCTTCGATGTGGCGGCTTCATCGGATTTCTTTGTTTTCGCTTCGTGACGCCTTCTTACACTAGCCAAGTAAATTACCCAAACGAATGATATCAAGTTGAATGTTAGCGTGCGAACCTATAAAACAAAGACACATTATATGAAAAGCATTCAAATATCTACATCTTTGCTTAGATAAAAATATTTAAACTAATAAGCTTCAGAGTTATAAAAAAAAAATTGTCTACTTATCTGTTGATTTACAAGATACTGCAGGTTCTATTTACTTACCATTGGAGGCACATAGTTCATGTTGATAAACACCGGAATCGATAGGAATTTCCAGTTGGTACGAAGTAGCACCAAATAGAGTTTTTTAAGGTTCTTCACAGCATAGTCGTGACTATTGCCCTAGAAGTAACACATTTGATCCAGTTTGTATGATAATTCACCCCAGACTCACCTCGAATCTCGAAAGGAAATATAGCGATAGAAGCTGATAGAATGGAGCAAACATCATTCTCTCAGCAAAAAACACCAACAAAGACCTAAGTGGCATTTTGCGGGGCAAAATTCGTTCAATCAGCTGATAGAAATAGTGTGGCACAGTGCCTCCGAATAAGAGGCTGAAATTGAATTTTAATGAAAATCCATTGGGAAAAATGAACGCCTTACCCAAAGGCTCCATAGGCCAGCAACGTCTTTTGGTTGATATCCTTATTGCCAGCGATTCTCTGTGAAGTGTAATTGGCCGATGTAGCAATGACAGCACTAAAAATGAAAAATTAATTATTTAGGAAATAACATACAAACGGTTTATTGACTTTTGGTCAGAAAGAATGAGCTCACCTGGTAATACATTTTGTACGAACTGGGTGGTTGAAGAGTTGTTCCAGGTAAACACCTAGAACTGTGTATATCGGTTTCGATAGAGCCATGTTGATGCGTTAATAATTGATGCAGAGATTCCCCTGTTTATAAAACAATTAAGAGGCAGCACCGCAGCACACTGTAATAGACTTCTTGACCTTGTCAGTTCAAGCGATTGGATTATAGAATGAGATAAGATGTGCTTATCTATGTTAAGGTTTCTGTTAATGTTGGAATTGTTATTATTTTTAACAAGTCAAAAACTGTAAGTTAGTGCAGATTGCAGATAAAAAAACTTAATCGTACTGCTTTTTTGATAAAGTTGTACTGGTTTGTGGTTTTTACGAACTTTCATCTAGCTGCCGAAGCTAAGCGGACCTGGAAATATTTCTCAGCCAGATGGAACGAATAGAATGACATTTCTGAGCAACATGGATTGGATATGTTTTGTATGAATGGGCGCATTCAGTATATCTTCTGCCAATTAGATATTCCGATTTGACTTTCAATTTTTTTTTTTTTTTGTTTTTCCTCTGACAAGTGTCAGAAAAAAAAATGGAGGGTAAACAAACAAAATCATTTAGCAGTAATAGGCGGGAAAATACTAGGAATTACTTTTTGTACTTTTGTTGGCTGATTCCTATTATTTTCCCGCCTATCGCTGATAATTATTTTGTTTGTTTACCCTCCAAATTTTTGTTTACATTCGATTTGGCATCGATTTGGCACCTGTCAAAAAAGTCCGGATCCCTATAGTAGAAACAGATCAACACTTCAACTTTGAATTTGACAGCCGTTTTAGAACCAATGCTTCTTAATTTGATGGAACACATAAGTAGCTCAACCCCAACTTCGACTTCAATGTTAGACCCAAAATCCTAGATTCAAAGTTGTAGTGTCAATCCCATCAACCTTGAGCTGATGTTTTCAGTTTTCTTAATTTATGCAAATGCTTATATTTTGAGCGAATTTTCTCTCTTGCTTGTATTTTGACATAATTTTCTCTTCTGTTTCGCTCTCGAAATTGCATTTTTCAATGTGTTTGACTCGACTTTAAACGCTGAAGCTCTCACACCTGTGAAAGTTGAAGTCGAAGGAAAAGTGTTGATCGGTTTCTACCACAACCTAAGTCTAACTGAATGGACAAACCCTTAAATGTTAGGAAATGTCAGACTAGTTAACATAATAGGTCCGTTCGCGAACTAATATGCAAACGTAAATTTATATAAACTTTCGTGCAAAACTACACAAACGCGTTCGCGTACTGAGAAAATGGTAAAAAGATGAACGAAAGAAAAATGTACTTTCGTTCATTTTTCTTCACACAGAATTTCAGCTGGCAAGAAAATGAAAACTGTCAAATGATGAAATCCTATGAGTTTCCCAGCAAAAAAAAAACAGCTGTTGCTTCTTTTCAAGCCAAACTACGATGTTTTTTCAACTTTTTACACAAAAGCGTTCGCGTACTTTTCTTAGAAATGAGAGGATTCTCTCTCGATTTTGGAGATTTGACACTTTTCATTTTCCTACACATAAAGTACGCGAACGGACCTAATATTCCAACAAACTTCTCAGTTCTCACTCTGTTTTTACATTGGTTGTCGACCGGATTTGTATTACTGTGACGTATAAGATTAATTGATGCTTTATAATGGATGATGATGGTGTTGTAAATTTATTTTTTAAACAAATTGTCAAAAATCGGATTTAATATTTAGCCATTTCAGTGGTCGAGCCTAAGTTAGGCTGTGGCATACTCAATGCCCTCAAATTTCTCAGACAGATTGAAAGTATAGAATAACATTTCCGAGCAAGTGGGACATGATTTGTGTTATTGTACGTAGTTAACGCTGTAGCTAACTGAAATTGCTTATTATGCAGCGAGCGAGCGACAAATAAAGTATCGACGAGGCTACCGAGTATCAAGTATTTTATTTAACTGAGCCTACATATAGGAGTCCCAGTGTTTATATAATTATTGCGTCCATATTATTCACTTGTCTATATTTGTTAACCCGGTTGGTTTTAATTCGACTTAATTTAAACTGTCTTCAGGGGACTAGTTAAAGTACAGTCAAAATCCGGGTTAAAACTCAATTTCAAAATATTCACTCCTTTTCTTAAAGTCACATTTGACATTTTTTCATTCACAAAAGGCAGGCACGGAAAAAGAAAAATGGAAGTAAATAAATAATAATATATTTAAAGAAAGTAATATAAATAATAATTTATGAACAATAAATTACAATATCATTGATCAGCAAAAATCCAAAACTAAAATGGATTCAATTGACGAAATGTTGATGTTTTCGTTGTCAGAAGACGAATTCTCAGACAAGCTGAACGACAACAACGCGGACAACAAGAATAGCGACAGCCATAGCCCATAGCATTGATTGCAAGTAAATCGAAACACAGCTTTTATTTACTTAAATTAAAAAAAAAAAAAAAATAGATTCTTATGTACTTTTGAAAATGAGTATTCGTGACCGTAACTCATTTTAAGTAACAAATACTTAATACCGGATATTTACTTGCACAACTTTACAAAACATTCTGCACAATGTTATTTGCTGTTGGCTTAGTATATTGGATACTTTAAGGCCTAGGTATTATCAAGAAGTAGAAAAAGAGCATATTCGTGATATTGTAAATAGAACAATGAAATGTATGCCGTACGGCGCCATTTTACATATTCCTTATTCTATGACAGGTAACATCAAACCGGCTAAAAAATGAACCCCAAGAATAATTTAAATTTTAACAAAAGCAGCTGAAAGCGACGAAACTTCCATAATTGTCTTTTTGATGTTATTTGCGCAATAAAGTTATGTTATAGACTATTCACACCGAATCAAAATCCAAGATTTCGATATTAAGATTTCAAAATCTCATTGAAGCGTTCGCGTTTTAAAAACAACATTCTCTATTGGCGTTTTTCATTTTTAGCTCCGAGCGGGCACTGAGCTGTCAAAAAAAGAACTGTGTTACTTTTTTAAGTCGGAGCGCTCTGAGCACAAAATTTGTATTTCTTTTTTTATCTCTGAGCTAGCTCAGGGCTCGCTCGATGAGCTCGATTGAAAATGACCGAGCACATCGAGCGAAAAGCTGAGCGCGGCTGACTTCATTAATTATTTGTGCTTTTTCCATAGTTTATTTACTAGAAATTATAATTTAAATGGAACAATCCTTGACAAACACCAATTTCAGAAGCAAACCTGACTATTTTGAAAATTAATAAAAAAAAATTATCTAATGACAGTTCAGTGCTCAATTCTGTTTCCTAATTAGCTCGGAGCGCTCAGGTTACGTTCAGCTCGGAGCGAGCTCTGATCGCTCGGGCCCCGCTCTGTTCCCCGCTCGGGGCTAAAAAAGAAAAACGCCTTATGTAATGCAAGCAAACCCCAACACAACCATTCTCTTGACCCTGTACACATGTCAAAAAATTAAGTTCTTCACGAATTCGCCACACCGTTGTCAAGAGGTGTATTTTTCTACTGTCAACTGTCTAGCTAATATATTGTCCCCTACGAAAAGGAAGTGGAAAACAAAATAAATTTACTATTATTATACTCCTGGCATAGTTAATAACAAACTAATAATAATATTTAATGGCTTCGAAAAACCTTTGTTAGCATTTGCTGCTTTCCAAACAATACACCGACTCGCAAATTTGTCCGGGGACAAAGCGCACAGCAAAGACATTAAAATGTATTGCTTACAATGTCTGATTCCTGTGCTACTGATTCCAAAGCCAACAAATCCAGCCCTGATGCAGACACACGTCATGTTTATCGTACTCTACCTCGTCGGTTTCTTTCTCGAGCGTAAGCCATGCACCGTATGCAGCCTGGTATTCCTTACAGCCGTTTTCCTTATATGTTACAGTGGAGTGGGTAATTGCATATTCTGGGGTAATTGCGAGGGTCATCAGTGCGACAATGGCTAAATCAAAACAACCTGAATCGTATCAGGGCCGACAAAACTTGCTGGCTTTCGCCGCCAGCAGCATCACTAGTAGCTACTTATCTTAACTGCCGCAGTTGTTCCGGCCTGTCCGCAAACGAATTCGAAATAAAACCTACAAAAAAAGCAACAAAATCGATTTTTTTCTTCTATTTAGATAAAAAAAAAATATATACAAGATAAATTATTAATAAATCAACAATTAAAGGACTCAATAATGCTCACACGAAAAACAGCAAATAGCAAATATTAAGAACGCGAAGAAGATGATAAAAGGTAATGCTGGAAGCCAAAGCAGATTTTTTATAACAAAAAGAAATGAAAATGGTTATATATATTGTATATCTCAATTGTACAGTTTGATTGCTAATATTAATTCGAGTATATTATAATTTTGAACTTTAGATGTGTTTTGAAATAATTTTGTCTGCAGTTAGATGTGATTTTGGTTCTCACAATTTTATTCATTTGGTTTAGATTTTACCAAGAATTTGATTTGTTTATTATAACGAATTTATGTAAATATTTAAGAAACAAAACATGTTTTATTAGAAGCAATTACGAATTTTTATTGTAAAATAAAGACAAGCATAAACACAAACTTATTGACAAGAACGTTTAAAAAAGCGATTAGTTTAATAATCAGAGAATTTAAATTTTAAACAATTCAGATATATAAACTATTATTTTGGTTTTGGAAGTTAGATTAATTCTAAATACAATATTAAAAAAAGGTTCGAATTAAATTGCAAGAGGTTTTTTTCTTCGAAAAGGTTTATTTCACACAGCGTTCGAATTCTTCACGTCGTTAATATCTAAAGTAAAACACAAGAATCCCGTTCAACTGGATGAATTAAGATAACGATGAAACTGCTTGCACTGCAGTTTTTTTAACCTTCGGAAGTGCCATTGCAGAAAAGGGCCAAGAATAGCAGACTTCCATGAAGCTGCGGATTCCGAAATCGGTATACCAGCCAATATTCTTATGTCGATTACAGGGGGTCCAGAAAGGATACAGTAAAGTGGAAGTGGATCAGAGTATTGCCATCATTAATTAAGAAGAAGTACAAGCCTTAGTAAGGATCGCGTATCAACAGTTTTGTTAAATCGAATCAAAGTTAAACAAAATGTTTACGCATATTCTTTTCTGACGTGTTATGTGAGGATTTAAAATATGGGTAAATTCGGAAACGGATCACTGCACAGTTGATGCTCAATTGACCCTGCCACACGTTCAATTACGCAAACATTTTTCATCACTGGAGTGGCACTTACGTTCATTTTTGTATATTTGCGTAAACTGATGCGCAAATGTCAACGCAAATATTATCAAGATTATTGACGATGCATTGTAATTAGTGCAGTGATGCCGCATCGATGCGCATTATGTTGGCGTTTCCGAATTCACCCTAGGTATTTAGAGATCAGATGCTTATCGGTGGAGTATCTTCACCGAGAAAGTCCAACTTCGAACAAGTATTCTCATTATGGCATACATGCACATCGTCGCAAATCGTGAAATTCCAAATAGAAATTTAAAAGTTGCTCCTCCGATCTATTCCAAACCTGCACCGGATTTCGGGAACGACAAGCTCTATCATGTGGTTTCTTGCATCTTGGTCTGAAGCAGACACAGACAGTGCGTAGCAAAGAGATGATTGAATGGCAGGTGGCAGCACAGTAAGTACAATCGATATTGACATTAAAGGGCACGACACGTGTCGTGGTAGGACCTTTCACGGCAATTGCAGAAGAAGAAACCAACGAAGGCAAAACTAAGTGCATGCTATTGTTGCATGTTTGCTTGAACTGTGTCATTCAGCATTAATTAGTCAACTACGCCATCTAGTAGAAAGTGGCCATATTACCGATTTTGGCAGCATTGGAATAGCAGTTTGAGTAGCTGTGGTATAACTTGGTATGTTGTTCTCGAACCTTCTGAACTTAACGAATATTCTCAACGAATCTGGAAATTTCGAGAGGTGTCACTAGGAGATATAAATAGATGTCGCAGGAGCACCCAAGACATTCTAGTTGTGAACCGCGATAAAGAAGTACGATAGATGACAGTAGTAAAAAGTATAGAGAAAAAGTATAAGTATCCAGTAAGAGAAAAGTGTTTGTGTATTTAAAGTGATTAATTGTGAAAGTGAATAGTTGAATTAAATAAGTGAATTATTAGAATAATAATCAAGAAGTAAAAGACATTGATAGAGAACTAATAAAGATTAATTAAATAGAATTACGTTTTATCTTTTCGAATCCTAGCTTGAATGTAACATTGGTGTCAGAAGTAGGATAAAACGTATTCAGTGTGAACTTAAAGTGAAGTGAATTAGTGAAAAAAAGGAAAGCAAAAATGGGCCGCACATTGAAATTACTACAGCTCAGTATACCGCAGTTAAAAGCTGAGCTAGAAAAGCGGAATCTCTCCACAGCTGGAGGAAAAAGTGATCTGGTGCTTCGACTGCAGGAAGCTGTTGAAAACGAAGGAGAAAACCCCAAGTCCGTTTTGTTCGACGTAGCAGAGGAACAAGTAAGTACAGCCGTTGATATGACTGCTATGATGGAACTACTTCTGGCCAAGTTCGATCAGAAATTCAACTCTATGGACTCTAAGTTAGATGAACAGAAGAATTCCCTACAACAACAGACAAATTCTATTGACTCTAAATTTGATGAACAGAAGAGTTCTCTAGACTCTAAATTTGATGAACAAAAGAATTCTCTAGAACAACAGAAGAATTCTCTAGATTCCAAATTGCAAGCAATGGACACTAAATTCGAAGAACAAAAGAATTCCATAGTTGCCGCCCAAAAGAGCGCTGTGGAAGATTTTAAAAATGTTCTCGAAGGAAAACTCGAAGAAATTGACCAAAACTTCGAGAAGGTTGAAACCAAATTCGACGAAATCGATACAAACATCGAGAACTTGGCTAAAGAGCTCGAGAAAGTGAAGAAGCAGAAGGCTCTAGAAAATTCTGCGGACTGCCCGAGAAGGAAAGAGATGCAGCCTCCTGTTTTCGATGGTCAAACATCATGGCCAATTTATAAGAAACAGTTTGAAGCAGCTGCAGTGGCGAACAGCTGGGACAACGAGGAAAAGTCGATTGCGCTAACGCTCGCACTAAGAGGTGCAGCTGCGGAGTTACTCCAAACCGTCTCAGAAGAGAAGCAACACAACTACGACGCCCTGGTCAAGGCTATAGAGATGCGCCTCGGTGATGAGCATATGCAGCAAGTGTACAGGGTTCAGCTACGCAGTAGAGTTCAGAAGAGGGGAGAAACACTTCAACAGCTGCAAGCAGATATCGAACGTCTGGCACATTTGTCATATCCTAATGCTGGTGAGATTCTCATCAATGAAATGGCTGTGGAGGCGTTTATCCAAGCCATTGAAGATAGACAACTGCAAATGGCCGTAAGAATGGCTGGAAAGAGAACTCTCGCTGAGGCCCTAGCATTTGCCTTGACAATGCAAGCTGCTGATCAGGCATCGAATGTGTTCCACCGCGTAAGGGAAATTACAGCTGTTGAATGCTCATGTCAAAGAGCAGACATCGTAGACCGGAGCAGAGATAACAGAGGTCAAATGCGCTGCTGGAACTGCAACAAAATAGGGCACCTACAGAGACAGTGCAGAGCTCCACCCAGACAAGGCAGTTGTCCACATTGCGGGCCTAGGAGGCGCAACGAAGAAGCATCTGGCAGGGATAACATCCATCCTGCAGATATAGCTTCGCATAACCAGCAGTCGGGAAACGTGTAAGGACCAGCTTCGTGGGGCAGAAGTTGGTTTCCGGAATCGACGACCCCAGGACAATTCAAGTCTCCCAAACCAAACGAGGAAACCAGAGTCTAACACTGGAAGCCTATATCGGACAAAATAAGTGCGTGGCAACCATCGACACCGGTGCTACCGCTTCCATCATAAGGAGGGACATCGTCCGTCAGTCTTGGCTGCACAACACCAGCAATTACTGTCTAAAAACAGCAACAGGAGCGACAGCGAAAGTGTATGGAGAGGTCATACTAACAATAAATTTGGCAGGATTAGTATTCTCCCACGCTTTCCTAGTAGCCGATATATGTGACGAATGCATCATTGGAATCGATTTCATGAAGGCGCATGATGTAGTATTGGACATTGGTATGCAAGTACTCAAGTATCGAAACGTAGAAATTCCGATGGTGTACGGAAACGAGAACGTCGCATCCCTGAGGACAGTCATTAGTAAGGACGAGGTCCTACCACCTTCTTCAGAGACACTGATTTGGACAAAGCTGGAAGGTGATCCTGGGGCCCACCGATTCTTTCTAGTCGAGCCAGAAGACAACCACTGCCGAAATTGCGTGGTTGGAAAAATGCTTGTCGAGCCGAAGAACAATATGGTTCCCGTACGAGTTCTTAATGCGGAACACAAAAGCGTCAAATTGAAGCAAGGTGAGGTGGTTGGAAAGTGTTTACCGGTTACTGCCATTACGAAACTATCACAGGAAGGTGTTGCGAAGCCTCGTTCACCAATGGGAATGACTGAGGTCAAAAGAACTTTATTCCAGCACTGCGATCTGAATCGGGAGCAGCAAGCCTTGGCAGGGAACCTCATCAACGAGTTTGCTTGCTGATATATTCGCTTCGCGGGACTGCGAGTATGGCCGAACACACCTTGTACAACACCGGATAGACACTGGAGATGCGAGACCGATTCGTCAGCCTCCCAGACGATTACCATTGGCTAAGCAGACGGAGGTTGCAGATATGGTGTCGACGATGGAGAAGGAAGGAGTAATCGAATGCTCTAAAAGCCCATGGGCATCTCCAATTGTCCTAGTCAAAAATAAAGATGGCAGTACTCGGTTCTGTGTAGACTATCGCCAACTGAATAATGTCACCAAAAAGGATAGCTACCCTCTACCAAGGATTGACGATACGCTGGATACACTGTCCGGAGCTCGATGGTTTTCCACTCTAGATCTGAAGAGTGGCTACTGGCAAGTGCAGATACATCCGGAAGACCGTGAGAAAACAGCTTTCACAGCAGGAAACGGGCTCTGGCAATTCACAGTAATGCCATTTGGACTGTGTAACGCGCCGGCAACCTTTGAGCGACTAATGGAGCGTGTTTTGTTGGGGCTAACATGGAAAACGTGTTTGGTCTACTTGGACGATGTCATCGTGGTTGGAAAAACGTTTGAAGAACATCGAGATAACTTGAAGGAAGTGTTCCAGAGACTACGAAGTGCACAATTAAAGCTTAACCCGAAAAAGTGTGATCTCTTTAGATCTGAGGTAAAATATCTGGGGCACATCATCTCGTCCGAAGGAGTAAGGACTGACCCAGAGAAGGTCGATGCGGTGAAAAATTGGCCCGTTCCCAAAGACAAACACCAACTGAGAAGCTTCCTGGGACTTGCAACTTACTACAGACGGTTTGTGAAGGACTTCGCAAGGATCGCAAAGAGCTTGCATCAACTGACGGAAAAGGGAAAACCATTTAAATGGTCAGGTGAATGCGAAGCGAGTTTCAAGAGTCTCAAACACCAACTGTGTGATGCTTCAATTCTAGCGTACCCTACTCCAGGAAAGACATTTATTGTAGATGCCGACGCTAGTAATGTTGGGATCGGAGCCGTTCTTTCGCAGATCCATGATGGCCAAGAGAGAGTAGTTTCCTACTTCAGTAAAGTGCTATCCAAGCCGGAGAGGAACTATTGCGTAACCAGGCGGGAACTCCTGGCTTTGATCCTGGCAACAAAGCACTTCCACAAGTACTTATATGGGCAGAAATTCATCCTGCGTACAGATCATGCGTCTCTAAAGTGGCTGCTGCAGTTTAAGAACCCTGAAGGACAAGTCGCGAGGTGGATTGAGCGGCTGCAGATGTATGACTACGAGATACAGCACCGAAAGGGAACTCTTCACTCCAACGCAGATGCCCTCTCCCGGCGACCCTGCAAGGCTGATTGTAAACATTGCGTACGCCAGGAGGAAAAAGATAAAGTGTCAGTCCAACGGTTGAGAGCTGAGCCCATTAGCGGCTGGAGTGCACGGGAGATCCGGAATGCTCAACAGGAAGATCCGGATATCGAGCCGATTCTCGCCTGGAAGGAACATGAGGGCAAGCCGGACTGGCAGCAGATCTCCAATAGGAGTCCGGAATTGAAGGCATACTTGGCACAATGGGACTCACTTCATGTCCAGGATGGCATTTTGAAAAGAAAATGGGAAAGTTCGGATGGAACATCAGCCGTGATGCAACTTGTGGTACCCAGATCGAAAGTCAACGAAGTACTTAGGGAACTACATGATGGAGTGTCCGGAGGTCACTTGGGAGTAAATAAGACACTCGAAAAAGTGCGAGAACACTTTTACTGGATCCACGCAAGAGACGATGTCGAAAACTGGTGCCGAAAATGCGCCGCTTGCGCAGCCAGTAAAGGCCCGAGAGTAAAAATGCAAGGCAAGATGCATCAATACAACGTTGGAGCGCCCTTTGAAAGGATTGCAGTTGACATCGCAGGACCGTTTCCAGAAACCAACAGTGGAAACCGCTATATCCTCGTAGTGATGGACTACTTCACTAAATGGCCTGAAGCCTTTGCTATACCTAACCAAGAAGCTAAAACCGTGGTAGAGCAGATTGTCCACAACTGGGTAAGCAGATTTGGCGTACCAATGGAATTGCACTCGGACCAAGGTCGCAACTTCGAGTCGAAGATCTTTCAAGGAGTATGCCAGCTACTAGGGATTAAGAAGACAAGAACAACCCCGCTTCATCCACAATCGGACGGAATGGTGGAACGCTTCAATAGAACCTTAAACGAACACCTTTCTAAGGTTGTTGGCGACTGCCAGCGGGACTGGCACAAGCACATCCCCATGTTCCTATTAGCTTATCGAAGCGCAGTTCATAACACAACAGCACATACTCCATCCGAAATCCTTTTTGGTCGAACCATCCGGTTACCTAGTGAATTGATGTTTGGATCTCCGACTGATGAAGCAACGAATGAAGATGATTATGTGGCGGATCTCAGAGAAATCATCAGAAACATTCATCGGAAAACTAGAGATAAGATTCGGATATCCAGCGACCGCATGAAGACGAGGTACGATACAAAAGCGACCACCACAGGATTCCAGGAAGGAGATCTGGTATGGCTATACAACCCTCATCGCCGAAAAGGTATGTCACCTAAACTACAGCAGGATTGGGAAGGACCCTATAAGATAGTGAAGCGCATCAACGATGTTGTCTACCGGATCCAGCGAGGAAGAGGCAAGCTGAAAGTTGTCCATGTGAATCGTCTCCATCGCTACCATGGGGAAAATATTGACGTGCTTGTTCGGGACGAACAAGTTTAAGAGGGGGATATTGTTGCATGTTTGCTTGAACTGTGTCATTCAGCATTAATTAGTCAACTACGCCATCTAGTAGAAAGTGGCCATATTACCGATTTTGGCAGCATTGGAATAGCAGTTTGAGTAGCTGTGGTATAACTTGGTATGTTGTTCTCGAACCTTCTGAACTTAACGAACCTTCTCAACGAATCTGGAAATTTCGAGAGGTGTCACTAGGAGATATAAATAGATGTCGCAGGAGCACCCAAGACATTCTAGTTGTGAACCGCGATAAAGAAGTGCGATAGATGACAGTAGTAAAAAGTATAGAGAAAAAGTATAAGTATCCAGTAAGAGAAAAGTGTTTGTGTATTTAAAGTGATTAATTGTGAAAGTGAATAGTTGAATTAAATAAGTGAATTATTAGAATAATAATCAAGAAGTAAAAGACATTGATAGAGAACTAATAAAGATTAATTAAATAGAATTACGTTTTATCTTTTCGAATCATAGCCTGGATGTAACACTATCAACAAATAAGCAATCATCTGACCACCGACTAGAGCAAAGCGTCACTGTTGAATTGAAAGTAGCAACTTTGAGGCAGTCAGGGAGTTCATCTAGCTTGAAGTAAACAATAACTCGACCAATGACACCTTCCGGTCTTTTTTGTCTACCTCTTGCTTTAAAATATTAAGTTTTTCTTTTTCCAACTGTAAAAATGCAGAGTCCAAATTGATTGTTGCCGCCCTCTTCTTTTTATTTTTTGTCAAATTATTGGAGCGATCAATATGAGAAATGAGTTAACACGATATTTTTGGGAAATCGGACATTGAACAAAAACACTACTGTTATTAAAAATTATTTAAATAAAAACTTATTTAAATGCACTATCTGCTCTGTGTCGTGGAGTGCTTAAAGAAAGCAACTATCACGAGCAGAAATTAGCCGGCACTAAAAGTACTCTCACAAGCTCATCATTTAGTGCAGGTGTTAGTAAGGACATAATAATTAAAAACACAATAATTATGTACCTATAAAATACTAAAGCAGACACAAATCATGCAAATAATTTAAAACATTAAGGCATTATTACGCAAAATATTTTTAAGCTTAGTTTTACTAAGATGCAATTCAATCACACGATCATTTAGATTATAAACAATTACAAATGTTTTCAACTTTTTCCATTCCTTTTCAGTGAAATTTTTATTTTTGTAATCTTTGTGGCTGTCCTGCCATAGAACTGGGCGGTTTTGGACAGTTGAAATTAAACTTTCCGCATTTATTTTATACATCGACTTACTTCGTCGCTCAGCGATGAACTAAAAACTTAAAACAGATTTGTTTGCGGAGCGACGTCGATCAGTCGCTCAAAAAATTCGCTAGTCGCTCAGGGCTTGCGTGGCCACCCCCAATCCTATACGATTTCATGTGTTTTAATTTTTTTGCGTCGCTCACTGCGGGGCCTTAGTCGAAGACGAAGAGTTACACTACGACCGTTGCTAGGTACGGTTATGTTGAAGTGGCAATCGGCCGAGACCGTCACACAGTTTTCGTCTTTGAGAGAGAGCATGGCATTTGTAGTTGCTCGTCGTCCATGCAGCTTCTGCATAAAACATTTGAGTAGCAGGCCAAACCTTGCTGAATTCCCGGCTATAAGACAGTTTCCAGTGATGACACCAATTGTTATATTGTTATATTTATGCGCACATTTTACAAGGCGATCACGAGCAATCTTTTGTGTACCATAAAGAAGGATAAATTTCCTCTGATGATACTATTATTAGATTTTATATATCTAATATGTTACTCCTGCCTCACTCGTAAGTAGCGCATCTGCAAACATCGTAATATCATGTTTAATTATTGTCTCAATTTTTTTTTATATAGTATAGTACCATAATCCCAATTAATAATCGTGTTTGTTGGATTTTCGGCTAAAATGGGCTGTATTAATTTTATTTATTACATCTAGCTACCATTCAGAAAGGAACACACTGATTGGTGTATGGAACAAATATGACCCCCCCCCCCCCCGAAATAATTGTCTGGCTACGGCCTTGGGTGTTGCATTTTTGTGATAAAGGAGTTCTTAGGCCTGCCTATTTTTTTCAGATTTCGACGCGTGTATGCTCCTATTATTGATTACTGTTTGATCTTCGTTTTACGGAACCGGTGATCTGAATCTAGAGTCGTGTCAACGTACAGTATTGCAGGTAGGTACATTTGAGCCCCAAAAAAATGACGGGTTTTGGAGAGGGGTAAATACAGGCATATTTCAACATGGTTTTGTGCAGGGGAATTCGGGGGGGGGGGGGGTGCATGGTCGAGAACACTTTGTCTTTATCTTCGCAACAGTCTTGTCAAACACAATATGCCCAAGTTTATTATTTGACTTCTGTCTATTTTTGAAGCTTACTCATACTCATGATTAATATATCCGATCAGAGCGATCAGTCCAAGGCTTACACGACTGCTAGTCTGCTAATACTTGCAGTCAGTGTCGTAGCTAGGGACATACCCCATGTCTCTGTCGAAAGATACCTTCACTCTTCCTTATCCGTCTGCCTGCTACAATACGCTACTGGATGCTTTTTGTTGTCATTTTGCGGTTGTAAAAGTATACCTCCGAAACCCACACGTATCGTCATGTGTACTTCTGAAAACGCTTCAGGTGAATAAAAAAAATAAAAAAATAAGACATTAACGGTCCGTAAAACCTAGCTTCTCCTTAAAGCCGAATCCGAACGGCAAATCTGAGAAGCTTCTCATGACAATTGATACTCGTGGATACTCTTGGATTCAGGGGAATACAAACATAAAACTAGTCGCTCAAATCATTTCTTTCTCAAAGGTTCTTACTTACTTACTTACTTACTTACTTACTTACTTAACGGGATCCCTACCCGCGAAGTCTCTGTCTGAGACACTGCAGCCTGCGATCCCGAGCACGCTACTTCCAGTTGTTCAGGCTAAACGTTCTAACATCCAAGATGTCTTGGTCTTTAGAACGGATGTTCGGCCTTCCTTGCTTTCTCAAACCTGGAGGCTTGGAGTTGAGATCTTCTTGGCTGGAGCATTATTGCTAATGTGCTCAATTTGGCCGGGCCAAGGTATTCGACATGATTTAGCGTTTTGAAAAACATCCACGACTTTGCGATCTGCATCGGCTCCTCCATTCACCCTCCTCGAGGAGCTAATATCCGACGAGTATTGTCAAAAGAACCCAATATTAGCTCCCCTTTCCTTCTTATCGTCCAGCACTCGGCCCCATAAAGCAGGACTGGTAGGATTAAGGTTCGGTAGAACATGTATTTTTTCCTTCGAGTGAGGAGCTTTGAACCCATTTGATTGGGCAAACCGAAGAAGCCGCGGTAATTCCTAAGGCAATTCTCAAAAAATGATAGCGAATCTCCACTAATTCGTGGAGTTGATGTTTATCCAAGGTAGATGAACTCCTTAACCACCTCTAAGTCATTGCTTTCAACAGTGACGTTTTGTCCTAAGCGGCGGACAGTTGTTTGCTTGTTTGTTGATAGCTTCAAGACCAACCAATTTCGCCTGTTCCTCAATTGCCGTAGAAGCCTCTAATACGTCCCGCTGGGCACAGCCGTCTACGTGATTAACCAGTTGCATTCCTCCTCTTGAACATTTCAACCGCAATACCCGCCATGCAAGGAATGCTCATCAGTTGACCCTCAAGCCTGTGTCCGGACGTACAGTGAAGTTCAAAGAATCTTTCCTCAGCCGTACAACACGAATGTGGAATACTCTTCCACGCATTGTTTTTCCTTCACATTATAACCTACTACCATTCCAAACCAATGTGCATCGGCATATCTCCTTTTCTTCTCACCCTAATTTCCTTAACGCCCGCGCTGTGTTGTTAATACATTATAAGGGTCCCAACAAATCCCTTTGGCTAGTGCGTGCTTATTATAAAAAAAAATGTCGATATCGTCCGCATACATGATAGCGGTTCTTCTTGCCGAAATCCGGTGCAAGTTTGGTTCTCAAAGGTTCGAAACTCCTTATTCTCAACATCTGCCCACTTCCATTTGAGTTCCTTATGAGTTTACTGGAATTTAGGTTCTCGAGCAAAGCCGGGCAAGTATGTACTATCACTATTAGTCAACTATTATGTAAATACGACATTAAACAAATTTTGTCCGCGGTAATATCAGCAAATACCGACCCGATTTAAGTGAAATAAATTTTATAATATGAAAAAAGTTGAACTTTTTTATTTGTATCTAGAACCAAAATCTATTAATGCCAGTTGTTAGATAATTGAATCTAGAATTCAGCATTTTTGTTTGATCTTTGTAGGTCAACTGGTTTGGGAGATATCGAAGAAACCGTGCAGCATCTGGATACTAAAATTCAAAAAGTTGAACTTTTTTATTTGTATCTAGAACCAAAATCTATTAATGGTAGTTGTTAGATAATTGAATCTAGAATTCAGCATATTTGTTTCTGGATACTAATATTCAAAAAGTTGAACTTTTTTATTTGTATCTAGAACCAAAATCTATTAATGCCAGTTGTTAGATAATTGAATCAAGAATTCAGCATATTTGTTTAATCTTTGTAGGTCAACTGGTTTGGGAGATATCAAAGAAACCGTGCAGCATCTGGATACTAAAATTCAAAAAGTTGAACTTTCTTATTTGTATCTAGAACCAAAATCTATTAATGCCAGTTGTTAGATAATTGAATCTAGAATTCAGCATATTTGTTTGATCGCTGTAGGTCAACTTGTTTTGGAGATATCGAAGAAACCGTGCAGCATCTGGATACTAAAATTAAAAAAGTTGAACTTTTTTATTTGTATCTAGAACCAAAATCTATTAATGCCAGTTGTTAGATAATTGAATCTAGAATTCAGCATATTTGTTTGATCGCTGTAGCTCAACTGGTTTGGGAGATATCGGATAAACCGTGCAGCATCTGGATACTAAAATTAAAAAAGTTGAACTTTTTTATTTGTATCTAGAACCAAAATCTATTAATGCCAGTTGTTAGATAATTGAATCTTGAATTTAGCATATTTGTTTGCTCGCTGTAGGTCAACTGGTTTGGGAGATATCGAAGAAACCGTGCAGCATCTGGATACTAAAATTCAAAAAGTTGAACTTTCTTATTTGTATCTAGAACCAAAATCTATTAATGCCAGTTGTTAGATAATTGAATCTAGAATTCAGCATATTTGTTTGATCGCTGTAGGTCAACTTGTTTTGTAGATATCGAAGAAACCGTGCAGCATCTGGATACTAAAATTAAAAAAGTTGAACTTTTTTATTTGTATCTAGAACCAAAATCTATTAATGCCAGTTGTTAGATAATTGAATCTAGAATTCAGCATTTTTGTTTGATCTTTGTAGGTCAACTGGTTTGGGAGATATCAAAGAAACCGTGCAGCATCTGGATACTAAAATTCAAAAAGTTGAACTTTCTTATTTGTATCTAGAACCAAAATCTATTAATGCCAGTTGTTAGATAATTGAATCTAGAATTCAGCATATTTGTTTGATCGCTGTAGGTCAACTTGTTTTGGAGATATCGAAGAAACCGTGCAGCATCTGGATACTAAAATTAAAAAAGTTGAACTTTTTTATTTGTATCTAGAACCAAAATCTATTAATGCCAGTTGTTAGATAATTGAATCTAGAATTCAGCATATTTGTTTGATCGCTGTAGGTCAACTTGTTTTGGAGATATCGAAGAAACCGTGCAGCATCTGGATACTAAAATTAAAAAAAGTTGAACTTTTTTATTTGTATCTAGAACCAAAATCTATTAATGCCAGTTGTTAGATAATTGAATCTAGAATTCAGCATATTTGTTTGATCGCTGTAGCTCAACTGGTTTGGGAGATATCGGATAAACCGTGCAGCATCTGGATACTAAAATTAAAAAAGTTGAACTTTTTTATTTGTATCTAGAACCAGTTGTTAGATAATTGAATCTAGAATTCAGCATATTTGTTTGATCGCTGTAGGTCAACTTGTTTTGTAGATATCGAAGAAACCGTGCAGCATCTGGATACTAAAATTAAAAAAGTTGAACTTTTTTATTTGTATCTAGAACCAAAATCTATTAATGCCAGTTGTTAGATAATTGAATCTTGAATTTAGCATATTTGTTTGCTCGCTGTAGGTCAACTGGTTTGGGAGATATCGAAGAAACCGTGCAGCATCTGGATACTAAAATTCAAAAAGTTGAACTTTTTTTCTTGTATCTAGAACCAGAATCTATTAATGCCAGTTGTTAGATAATTGAATCTAGCATTCAGCATATTTGTTTGATCGCTGTAGCTCAACTGGTTTGGGAGATATCGGAGAAACCGTGCAGCATCTGGATACTAAAATTAAAAAAGTTGAACTTTTTTATTTGTATCTAGAACCAAAATCTATTAATGCCAGTTGTTAGATAATTGAATCTAGAATTCAGCATATTTGTTTGATCGCTGTAGCTCAACTGGTTTGGGAGATATCGGATAAACCGTGCAGCATCTGGATACTAAAATTAAAAAAGTTGAACTTTTTTATTTGTATCTAGAACCGAAATCTATTAATGCCAGTTGTTAGATAATTGAATCTAGAATTCAGCATATTTGTTTGATCGCTGTAGGTCAACTTGTTTTGTAGATATCGAAGAAACCGTGCAGCATCTGGATACTAAAATTAAAAAAGTTGAACTTTTTTATTTGTATCTAGAACCAAAATCTATTAATGCCAGTTGTTAGATAATTGAATCTTGAATTTAGCATATTTGTTTGCTCGCTGTAGGTCAACTGGTTTGGGAGATATCGAAGAAACCGTGCAGCATCTGGATACTAAAATTCAAAAAGTTGAACTTTTTTTCTTGTATCTAGAACCAGAATCTATTAATGCCAGTTGTTAGATAATTGAATCTAGCATTCAGCATATTTGTTTGATCGCTGTAGCTCAACTGGTTTGGGAGATATCGGAGAAACCGTGCAGCATCTGGATACTAAAATTAAAAAAGTTGAACTTTTTTATTTGTATCTAGAACCAAAATCTATTAATGCCAGTTGTTAGATAATTGAATCTAGAATTCAGCATATTTGTTTGATCGCTGTAGGTCAACTTGTTTTGGAGATATCGAAGAAACCGTGCAGCATCTGGATACTAAAATTAAAAAAAGTTGAACTTTTTTATTTGTATCTAGAACCAAAATCTATTAATGCCAGTTGTTAGATAATTGAATCTAGAATTCAGCATATTTGTTTGATCGCTGTAGCTCAACTGGTTTGGGAGATATCGGATAAACCGTGCAGCATCTGGATACTAAAATTAAAAAAGTTGAACTTTTTTATTTGTATCTAGAACCAGTTGTTAGATAATTGAATCTAGAATTCAGCATATTTGTTTGATCGCTGTAGGTCAACTGGTTTGGGAAATATCGAAGAAACCGTGCAGCATCTGGATACTCAAATTCAAAAAGTTGAACTTTTTTATTTGTATCTAGAACCAAAATCTATTAATGCCAGTTGTTAGATAATTGAATCTAGAATTCAGCATATTTGTTTGATCGCTGTAGGTCAACTGGTTTGGGAGATATCGAAGAAACCGTGCAGCATCTGGATACTAAAATTAAAAAAGTTGAACTTTCTTATTTGTATCTAGAACCAAAATCTATTAATGCCAGTTGTTAGATAATTGAATCTAGAATTCAGCATATTTGTTTGATCGCTGTAGGTCAACTGGTTTGGGAAATATCGAAGAAACCGTGCAGCATCTGGATACTCAAATTCAAAAAGTTGAACTTTTTTATTTGTATCTAGAACCAAAATCTATTAATGCCAGTTGTTAGATAATTGAATCTAGTATTCAGTATATTTGGTTGATCGATGTAGGTCAACTGGTTTGGGAGATATCGAAGAAACCGTGCAGCATCTGGATACTAAAATTAAAAAAGTTGAACTTTTTTATTTGTATCTAGAACCAAAATCTATTAATGCCAGTTGTTAGATAATTGAATCTAGAATTCAGCATATTTGTTTGATCGCTGTAGCTCAACTGGTTTGGGAGATATCGGATAAACCGTGCAGCATCTGGATACTAAAATTAAAAAAGTTGAACTTTTTTATTTGTATCTAGAACCAAAATCTATTAATGCCAGTTGTTAGATAATTGAATCTTGAATTTAGCATATTTGTTTGATCGCTGTAGGTCAACTGGTTTGGGAGATATCGAAGAAACCGTGCAGCATCTGGATACTAAAATTCAAAAAGTTGAACTTTTTTATTTGTATCTAGAACCAAAATCTATTAATGCCAGTTGTTAGATAATTGAATCTAGAATTCAGCATATTTGTTTGATCGCTGTAGGTCAACTGGTTTGGGAGATATCGGAGAAACCGTGCAGCATCTGGATACTAAAATTAAAAAAGTTGAACTTTTTTATTTGTATCTAGAACCAAAATCTATTAATGCCAGTTGTTAGATAATTGAATCTAGAATTCAGCATATTTGTTTGATCGCTGTAGGTCAACTGGTTTGGGAAATATCGAAGAAACCGTGCAGCATCTGGATACTCAAATTCAAAAAGTTGAACTTTTTTATTTGTATCTAGAACCAAAATCTATTAATGCCAGTTGTTAGATAATTGAATCTAGAATTAAGCATATTTGTTTGATCGCTGTAGGTCAACTGGTTTGGGAGATATCGAAGAAACCGTGCAGCATCTGGATACTAAAATTAAAAAAGTTGAACTTTCTTATTTGTATCTAGAACCAAAATCTATTAATGGTAGTTGTTAGATAATTGAATCTAGAATTCAGCATATTTGTTTGATCGCTGTAGGTCAACTTGTTTTGGAGATATCGAAGAAACCGTGCAGCATCTGGATACTAAAATTAAAAAAGTTGAACTTTTTTATTTGTATCTAGAACCAAAATATATTAATGCCAGTTGTTAGATAATTGAATCTAGAATTCAGCATATTTGTTTGATCGCTGTAGCTCAACTGGTTTGGGAGATATCGGAGAAGCCGTGCAGCATCTGGATACTAAAATTAAAAAAAGTTGAACTTTTTTATTTGTATCTAGAACCAAAATCTATTAATGCCAGTTGTTAGATAATTGAATCTTGAATTTAGCATATTTGTATGATCGCTGTAGGTCAACTGGTTTGGGAGATATCGAAGAAACCGTGCAGCATCTGGATACTAAAATTCAAAAAGTTGAACTTTTTTATTTGTATCTAGAACCAGAATCTATTAATGCCAGTTGTCTAATAATTGAATCAAGAATTCAGCATATTTGTTTGATCGCTGTAGGTCAACTGGTTTGGGAGATATCGAAGAAACCGTGCAGCATCCGGATACTAAAATTCAAAAAGTTGAACTTTTTTATTTGTATCTAGAACCAAAATCTATTAATGCCAGTTGTTAGATAATTGAATCTTGAATTTAGCATATTTGTATGATCGCTGTAGGTCAACTGGTTTGGGAGATATCGAAGAAAC
This sequence comes from Portevinia maculata, assembly GCA_949715645.1. NCBI lineage: Eukaryota > Metazoa > Arthropoda > Insecta > Diptera > Syrphidae > Portevinia > Portevinia maculata. The sequence goes on from OX454527.1 coordinate 71,088,802, forward strand.
CATGCAGCATCTGGATACTAAAATTCAAAAAGTTGAACTTTTTTATTTGTATCTAGAACCAGAATCTATTAATGCCAGTTGTCTAATAATTGAATCAAGAATTCAGCATATTTGTTTGATCGCTGTAGGTCAACTGCTTTGGGAGATATCGAAGAAACCATGCAGCATCTGGATACTAAAATTCAAAAAGTTGAACTTTTTTATTTGTATCTAGAACCAGAATCTATTAATGCCAGTTGTCTAATAATTGAATCAAGAATTCAGCATATTTGTTTGATCGCTGTAGGTCAACTGCTTTGGGAGATATCGAAGAAACCGTGCAGCATCTGGATACTAAATAAAATTCAAAAAGTTGAACTTTTTTATTTGTATCTAGAACCAGAATCTATTAATGCCAGTTGTTAGATAATTGAATCTAGAATTCAGCTTATTTGTTTGATCGCTGTAGGTCAACTGCTTTGGGAGATATCGAAGAAACCGTGCAGCATCTGGATAGTAAAATTCAAAAAGTTGAACTTTTTTATTTGTATCTAGAACCAGAATCTATTAATGCCAGTTGTTAGATAATTGAATCTAGAATTCAGCATATTTGTTTGATCGCTGTAGGTCAACTTGTTTTGGAGATATCGAAGAAACCGTGCAGCATCTGGATACTAAAATTAAAAAAGTTGAACTTTTTTATTTGTATCTAGAACCAAAATCTATTAATGCCAGTTATTAGATAATTGAATCTAGAATTCAGCATATTTGTTTGATCGCTGTAGCTCAACTGACTGGTTTGGGAGATATCGGAGAAACCGTGCAGCATCTGGATACTAAAATTAAAAATGTTGAACTTTTTTATTTGTATCTAGAACGAAAATCTATTAATGCCAGTTGTTAGATAATTGAATCTAGAATTCAGCATATTTGTTTGATCGCTGTAGCTCAACTGGTTTGGGAGATATCGAAGAAACCGTGCAGCATCCGGATACTAAAATTCAAAAAGTTGAACTTTTTTATTTGTATCTAGAACCAGAATCTATTAATGCCAGTTGTCTAATAATTGAATCAAGAATTCAGCATATTTGTTTGATCGCTGTAGGTCAACTGCTTTGGGAGATATCGAAGAAACGGTGCAGCATCTGGATACTAAAATTAAAAAAGTTGAACTTTTTTATTTGTATCTAGAACCAAAATCTATTAATGGTAGTTGTTAGATAATTGAATCTAGAATTCAGCATATTTGTTTGATCGCTGTAGGTCAACTTGTTTTGGAGATATCGAAGAAACCGTGCAGCATCTGGATACTAAAATTAAAAAAGTTGAACTTTTTTATTTGTATCTAGAACGAAAATCTATTAATGCCAGTTGTTAGATAATTGAATCTAGAATTCAGCATATTTGTTTGATCGCTGTAGCTCAACTGGTTTGGGAGATATCGAAGAAACCGTGCAGCATCCGGATACTAATATTCAAAAAGTTGAACTTTTTCATTTGTATCTAGAACCAGAATCTATTAATGCCAGTTGTTAGATAATTGAATCTTGAATTTAGCATATTTGTTTGATCGCTGTAGGTCAACTGGTTTGGGAGATATCGAAGAAACCGTGCAGCATCTGGATACTAAAATTCAAAAAGTTGAACTTTTTTATTTGTATCTAGAACCAGAATCTATTAATGCCAGTTGTCTAATAATTGAATGAAGAATTCAGCATATTTGTTTGATCGCTGTAGGTCAACTGCTTTGGGAGATATTGAAGAAACCGTGCAGCATCTGGATACTAAAATTCAAAAAGTTGAACTTTTTTATTTGTATCTAGAACCAGAATCTATTAATGCCAGTTGTTAGATAATTGAATCTAGAATTCAGCATATTTGTTTGATCGCTGTAGGTCAACTGGTTTGGGAGATATCGAAGAAACCGTGCAGCATCTGGATACTAAAATTCAAAAAGTTGAACTTTTTTATTTGTATCTAGAACCAGAATCTATTAACGCCAGTTGTTAGATAATTGAATATAGAATTCAGCATATTTGTTTGATCGCTGTAGGTCAACTGGTTTGGGAGATATCGAAGAAACCGTGCAGCATCTGGATACTAAAACTCAAAAAGTTGAACTTTTTTATTTGTATCTAGAACCAAAATCTATTAATGCCAGTTGTTAGATAATTGAATCTAGAATTTAGCATATTTGTTTGATCGCTTGTAGGTCAACTGGTTTGGGAGATATCGAAGATACCGTGCAGCATCTGGATACTAAAATTCAAAACGTTGAACTTTTTTATTTGTATCTAGAACCAAAATCTATTAATGGTAGTTGTTAGATAATTGAATCTAGAACTCAGCATATTTGTTTCTGGATACTAATATTCAAAAAGTTGAACTTTTTTTTTGTATCTAGAACCAAAATCTATTAATGCCAGTTATTAGATAATTGAATCTAGAATTCAGCATATTTGTTTGATCGCTGTAGCTCAACTGGTTTGGGAGATATCGAAGAAACCGTGCAGCATCCGGATACTAAAATTCAAAAAGTTGAACTTTTTTATTTGTATCTAGAACCAGAATCTATTAATGCCAGTTGTCTAATAATTGAATCAAGAATTCAGCATATTTGTTTGATCGCTGTAGGTCAACTGCTTTGGGAGATATCGAAGAAACGGTGCAGCATCTGGATACTAAAATTAAAAAAGTTGAACTTTTTTATTTGTATCTAGAACGAAAATCTATTAATGAAAGTTGTTAGATAATTGAATCTAGAATTCAGCATATTTGTTTGATCGCTGTAGGTCAACTTGTTTTGGAGATATCGAAGAAACCGTGCAGCATCTGGATACCAAAATTAAAAAAGTTGAACTTTTTTATTTGTATCTAGAACGAAAATCTATTAATGCCAGTTGTTAGATAATTGAATCTAGAATTCAGCATATTTGTTTGATCGCTGTAGCTCAACTGGTTTGGGAGATATCGAAGAAACCGTGCAGCATCCGGATACTAATATTCAAAAAGTTGAACTTTTTCATTTGTATCTAGAACCAGAATCTATTAATGCCAGTTGTTAGATAATTGAATCTAGAATTCAGCATATTTGTTTGATCGCTGTAGGTCAACTGGTTTGGGAGATATCGAAGAAACCGTGCAGCATCTGGATACTAAAATTCAAAAAGTTGAACTTTTTTATTTGTATCTAGAACCAGAATCTATTAACGCCAGTTGTTAGATAATTGAATATAGAATTCAGCATATTTGTTTGATCGCTGTAGGTCAACTGGTTTGGGAGATATCGAAGAAACCGTGCAGCATCTGGATACTAAAATTCAAAAAGTTGAACTTTTTTGTTTGTATCTAGAACCAAAATCTATTAATGCCAGTTGTTAGATAATTGAATCTAGAATTTAGCATATTTGTTTGATCGCTTGTAGGTCAACTGGTTTGGGAGATATCGAAGATACCGTGCAGCATCTGGATACTAAAATTCAAAACGTTGAACTTTTTTATTTGTATCTAGAACCAAAATCTATTAATGGTAGTTGTTAGATAATTGAATCTAAAATTCAGCATATTTGGTTGATCGCTGTAGGTCAACTGGTTTGGGAGATATCGAAGAAACCGTGCAGCATCTGGATACTAAAATTCAAAAAGTTGAACTTTTTTATTTGTATCTAGAACCAAAATCTATTAATGGTAGTTGTTAGATAATTGAATCTAGAATTCAGCATATTTGGTTGATCGCTGTAGGTCAACTGGTTTGGGAGATATCGAAGAATCCGTGCAGCATCTGGATACTAAAATTCAAAAAGTTGAACTTTTTTATTTGTATCTAGAACCAAAATCTATTAATGGTAGTAGTTAGATAATTGAATCTAGAATTCAGCATATTTGTTTCTGGATACTAATATTCAAAAAGTTGAACTTTTTTTTTGTATCTAGAACCAAAATCTATTAATGCCAGTTGTTAGATAATTGAATCTAGAATTCAGCATATTTGTTTGATCGCTGTAGGCCAACTGGTTTGGGAGATATCGAAGAAACCGGGCAGCATCTGGATACTTAAATTCAAAAAGTTGAACTTTTTTATTTGTATCTAGAACCAAAATCTATTAATGCCAGTTGTTAGATAATTGAATCTAGAATTCAGCATATTTGTTTGATCGCTGTAGGTCAACTGGTTTGGGAGATATCGAAGAAACCGTGCAGCATCTGGATACTAAAATTCAAAAAGTTGAACTTTTTTATTTGTATCTAGAACGAAAATCTATTAATGGTAGTTGTTAGATAATTGAATCTAGAATTCAGCATATTTGTTTGATCGCTGTAGGTCAACTGGTTTGGGAGATATCGAAGAAACCGTGCAGCATCTGGATACTAAAATTGAAAAAGTTGAACTTTTTTATTTGTATCTAGAACCAGAATCTATTAATGCCAGTTGTCTAATAATTGAATCAAGAATTCAGCATATTTGTTTGATCGCTGTAGGTCAACTGGTTTGGGAGATATCGAAGAAACCGTGCAGCATCTGGATACTAAAATTAAAAAAGTTGAACTTTTTTATTTGTATCTAGAACCAAAATCTATTAATGCCAGTTATTAGATAATTGAATCTAGAATTCAGCATATTTGTTTGATCGCTGTAGGTCAACTATTTTGGGAGATATCGAAGAAACCGTGCAGCATCTGGATACTAAAATTCAAAAAGTTGAACTTTTTTATTTGTATCTAGAACCAAAATCTATTAATGCTAGTTGTTAGATAATTGAATCTAGAATTCAGCATATTTGTTTGATCGCTGTAGGTCAACTGGTTTGGGAGATATCGAAGAAACCGTGCAGCATCTGGATACTAAAATTCAAAAAGTTGAACTTTTTTATTTGTATCTAGAACCAAAATCTATTAATGCTAGTTGTTAGATAATTGAATCTAGAATTCAGCATATTTGTTTGATCGCTGTAGGTCAACTGGTTTGGGAGATATCGAAGAAACCGTGCAGCATCTGGATACTAAAATTCAAAAAGTTGAACTTTTTTATTTGTATCTAGAACCAAAATCTATTAATGCTAGTTGTTAGATAATTGAATCTAGAATTCAGCATATTTGTTTGATCGCTGTAGGTCAACTGGTTTGGGAGATATCGAAGAAACCGTGCAGCATCTGGATACTAAAATTTAAAAAGTTGAACTTTTTTATTTGTATCTAGAACCAAAATCTATTAATGGTAGTTGTTAGATAATTGAATCTAGAATTCAGCATATTTGGTTGATCGCTGTAGGTCAACTGGTTTGGGAGATATCGAAGAAACTGTGCAGCATCTGGATACTAAAATTCAAAAAGTTGAACTTTTTTATTTGTATCTAGAACCAGAATCTATTAATGCCAGTTGTCTAATAATTGAATCAAGAATTCAGCATATTTGTTTGATCGCTGTAGGTCAACTGGTTTGGGAGATATCGAAGAAACCGTGCAGCATCTGGATACTAAAATTCAAAAAGTTGAACTTTTTTATTTGTATCTAGAACCAAAATCTATTAATGGTAGTTGTTAGATAATTGAATCTAGAATTCAGCATATTTGGTTGATCGCTGTAGGTCAACTGGTTTGGGAGATATCGAAGAAACCGTGCAGCATCTGGATACTAAAATTCAAAAATTTGAACTTTTTTATTTGTATCTAGAACCAAAATCTATTAATGCTAGTTGTTAGATAATTGAATCTAGAATTCAGCATATTTGTTTGATCGCTGTAGGTCAACTGGTTTGGGAGATATCGAAGAAACTGTGCAGCATCTGGATACTAAAATTCAAAAAGTTGAACTTTTTTATTTGTATCTAGAACCAGAATCTATTAATGCCAGTTGTCTAATAATTGAATCAAGAATTCAGCATATTTGTTTGATCGCTGTAGGTCAACTGGTTTGGGAGATATCGAAGAAACCGTGCAGCATCTGGATACTAAAATTCAAAAAGTTGAACTTTTTTATTTGTATCTAGAACCAAAATCTATTAATGGTAGTTGTTAGATAATTGAATCTAGAATTCAGCATATTTGGTTGATCGCTGTAGGTCAACTGGTTTGGGAGATATCGAAGAAACCGTGCAGCATCTGGATACTAAAATTCAAAAATTTGAACTTTTTTATTTGTATCTAGAACCAAAATCTATTAATGCTAGTTGTTAGATAATTGAATCTAGAATTCAGCATATTTGTTTGATCGCTGTAGGTCAACTGGTTTGGGAGATATCGAAGAAACCGTGCAGCATCTGGATACTAAAATTCAAAAAGTTGAACTTTTTTATTTGTATCTAGAACCAAAATCTATTAATGCTAGTTGTTAGATAATTGAATCTAGAATTCAGCATATTTGTTTGATCGCTGTAGGTCAACTGGTTTGGGAGATATCGAAGAAACCGTGCAGCATCTGGATACTAAAATTCAAAAAGTTGAACTTTTTTATTTGTATCTAGAACCTAAATCTATTAATGCTAGTTGTTAGATAATTGAATCTAGAATTCAGCATATTTGTTTGATCGCTGTAGGTCAACTGGTTTGGGAGATATCGAAGAAACCGTGCAGCATCTGGATACTAAAATTCAAAAAGTTGAACTTTTTTATTTGTATCTAGAACCAAAATCTATTAATGCTAGTTGTTAGATAATTAAATCTAGAATTCAGCATATTTGTTTGATCGCTGTAGGTCAACTGGTTTGGGAGATATCGAAGAAACCGTGCAGCATCTGGATACTAAAATTCAAAAAGTTGAACTTTTTTATTTGTATCTAGAACCTAAATCTATTAATGCTAGTTGTTAGATAATTGAATCTAGAATTCAGCATATTTGTTTGATCGCTGTAGGTCAACTGGTTTGGGAGATATCGAAGAAACCGTGCAGCATCTGGATACTAAAATTCAAAAAGTTGAACTTTTTTATTTGTATCTAGAACCAAAATCTATTAATGGTAGTTGTTAGATAATTGAATCTAGAATTCAGCATATTTGGTTGATCGCTGTAGGTCAACTGGTTTGGGAGATATCGAAGAAACTGTGCAGCATCTGGATACTAAAATTCAAAAAGTTGAACTTTTTTATTTGTATCTAGAACCAAAATCTATTAATGCTAGTTGTTAGATAATTGAATCTAGAATTCAGCATATTTGTTTGATCGCTGTAGGTCAACTGGTTTGGGAGATATCGAAGAAACCGTGCAGCATCTGGATACTAAAATTCAAAAAGTTGAACTTTTTTATTTGTATCTAGAACCAAAATCTATTAATGCTAGTTGTTAGATAATTGAATCTAGAATTCAGCATATTTGTTTGATCGCTGTAGGTCAACTGGTTTGGGAGATATCGAAGAAACCGTGCAGCATCTGGATACTAAAATTCAAAAAGTTGAACTTTTTTATTTGTATCTAGAACCAAAATCTATTAATGCTAGTTGTTAGATAATTGAATCTAGAATTCAGCATATTTGTTTGATCGCTGTAGGTCAACTGGTTTGGGAGATATCGAAGAAACCGTGCAGCATCTGGATACTAAAATTTAAAAAGTTGAACTTTTTTATTTGTATCTAGAACCAAAATCTATTAATGGTAGTTGTTAGATAATTGAATCTAGAATTCAGCATATTTGGTTGATCGCTGTAGGTCAACTGGTTTGGGAGATATCGAAGAAACTGTGCAGCATCTGGATACTAAAATTCAAAAAGTTGAACTTTTTTATTTGTATCTAGAACCAGAATCTATTAATGCCAGTTGTCTAATAATTGAATCAAGAATTCAGCATATTTGTTTGATCGCTGTAGGTCAACTGGTTTGGGAGATATCGAAGAAACCGTGCAGCATCTGGATACTAAAATTCAAAAAGTTGAACTTTTTTATTTGTATCTAGAACCAAAATCTATTAATGGTAGTTGTTAGATAATTGAATCTAGAATTCAGCATATTTGGTTGATCGCTGTAGGTCAACTGGTTTGGGAGATATCGAAGAAACCGTGCAGCATCTGGATACTAAAATTCAAAAATTTGAACTTTTTTATTTGTATCTAGAACCAAAATCTATTAATGCTAGTTGTTAGATAATTGAATCTAGAATTCAGCATATTTGTTTGATCGCTGTAGGTCAACTGGTTTGGGAGATATCGAAGAAACTGTGCAGCATCTGGATACTAAAATTCAAAAAGTTGAACTTTTTTATTTGTATCTAGAACCAGAATCTATTAATGCCAGTTGTCTAATAATTGAATCAAGAATTCAGCATATTTGTTTGATCGCTGTAGGTCAACTGGTTTGGGAGATATCGAAGAAACCGTGCAGCATCTGGATACTAAAATTCAAAAAGTTGAACTTTTTTATTTGTATCTAGAACCAAAATCTATTAATGGTAGTTGTTAGATAATTGAATCTAGAATTCAGCATATTTGGTTGATCGCTGTAGGTCAACTGGTTTGGGAGATATCGAAGAAACCGTGCAGCATCTGGATACTAAAATTCAAAAATTTGAACTTTTTTATTTGTATCTAGAACCAAAATCTATTAATGCTAGTTGTTAGATAATTGAATCTAGAATTCAGCATATTTGTTTGATCGCTGTAGGTCAACTGGTTTGGGAGATATCGAAGAAACCGTGCAGCATCTGGATACTAAAATTCAAAAAGTTGAACTTTTTTATTTGTATCTAGAACCAAAATCTATTAATGCTAGTTGTTAGATAATTGAATCTAGAATTCAGCATATTTGTTTGATCGCTGTAGGTCAACTGGTTTGGGAGATATCGAAGAAACCGTGCAGCATCTGGATACTAAAATTCAAAAAGTTGAACTTTTTTATTTGTATCTAGAACCTAAATCTATTAATGCTAGTTGTTAGATAATTGAATCTAGAATTCAGCATATTTGTTTGATCGCTGTAGGTCAACTGGTTTGGGAGATATCGAAGAAACCGTGCAGCATCTGGATACTAAAATTCAAAAAGTTGAACTTTTTTATTTGTATCTAGAACCAAAATCTATTAATGCTAGTTGTTAGATAATTAAATCTAGAATTCAGCATATTTGTTTGATCGCTGTAGGTCAACTGGTTTGGGAGATATCGAAGAAACCGTGCAGCATCTGGATACTAAAATTCAAAAAGTTGAACTTTTTTATTTGTATCTAGAACCTAAATCTATTAATGCTAGTTGTTAGATAATTGAATCTAGAATTCAGCATATTTGTTTGATCGCTGTAGGTCAACTGGTTTGGGAGATATCGAAGAAACCGTGCAGCATCTGGATACTAAAATTCAAAAAGTTGAACTTTTTTATTTGTATCTAGAACCAAAATCTATTAATGGTAGTTGTTAGATAATTGAATCTAGAATTCAGCATATTTGGTTGATCGCTGTAGGTCAACTGGTTTGGGAGATATCGAAGAAACTGTGCAGCATCTGGATACTAAAATTCAAAAAGTTGAACTTTTTTATTTGTATCTAGAACCAGAATCTATTAATGCCAGTTGTCTAATAATTGAATCAAGAATTCAGCATATTTGTTTGATCGCTGTAGGTCAACTGGTTTGGGAGATATCGAAGAAACCGTGCAGCATCTGGATACTAAAATTCAAAAAGTTGAACTTTTTTATTTGTATCTAGAACCTAAATCTATTAATGCTAGTTGTTAGATAATTGAATCTAGAATTCAGCATATTTGTTTGATCGCTGTAGGTCAACTGGTTTGGGAGATATCGAAGAAACCGTGCAGCATCTGGATACTAAAATTCAAAAAGTTGAACTTTTTTATTTGTATCTAGAACCAAAATCTATTAATGGTAGTTGTTAGATAATTGAATCTAGAATTCAGCATATTTGGTTGATCGCTGTAGGTCAACTGGTTTGGGAGATATCGAAGAAACTGTGCAGCATCTGGATACTAAAATTCAAAAAGTTGAACTTTTTTATTTGTATCTAGAACCAGAATCTATTAATGCCAGTTGTCTAATAATTGAATCAAGAATTCAGCATATTTGTTTGATCGCTGTAGGTCAACTGGTTTGGGAGATATCGAAGAAACCGTGCAGCATCTGGATACTAAAATTCAAAAAGTTGAACTTTTTTATTTGTATCTAGAACCTAAATCTATTAATGCTAGTTGTTAGATAATTGAATCTAGAATTCAGCATATTTGTTTGATCGCTGTAGGTCAACTGGTTTGGGAGATATCGAAGAAACCGTGCAGCATCTGGATACTAAAATTCAAAAAGTTGAACTTTTTTATTTGTATCTAGAACCAGAATCTATTAATGCCAGTTGTCTAATAATTGAATCAAGAATTCAGCATATTTGTTTGATCGCTGTAGGTCAACTGGTTTGGGAGATATCGAAGAAACCGTGCAGCATCTGGATACTAAAATTCAAAAAGTTGAACTTTTTTATTTGTATCTAGAACCAAAATCTATTAATGGTAGTTGTTAGATAATTGAATCTAGAATTCAGCATATTTGGTTGATCGCTGTAGGTCAACTGGTTTGGGAGATATCGAAGAAACTGTGCAGCATCTGGATACTAAAATTCAAAAAGTTGAACTTTTTTATTTGTATCTAGAACCTAAATCTATTAATGCTAGTTGTTAGATAATTGAATCTAGAATTCAGCATATTTGTTTGATCGCTGTAGGTCAACTGGTTTGGGAGATATCGAAGAAACCGTGCAGCATCTGGATACTAAAATTCAAAAAGTTGAACTTTTTTATTTGTATCTAGAACCAGAATCTATTAATGCCAGTTGTCTAATAATTGAATCAAGAATTCAGCATATTTGTTTGATCGCTGTAGGTCAACTGGTTTGGGAGATATCGAAGAAACCGTGCAGCATCTGGATACTAAAATTCAAAAAGTTGAACTTTTTTATTTGTATCTAGAACCAAAATCTATTAATGGTAGTTGTTAGATAATTGAATCTAGAATTCAGCATATTTGGTTGATCGCTGTAGGTCAACTGGTTTGGGAGATATCGAAGAAACCGTGCAGCATCTGGATACTAAAATTCAAAAAGTTGAACTTTTTTATTTGTATCTAGAACCTAAATCTATTAATGCTAGTTGTTAGATAATTGAATCTAGAATTCAGCATATTTGTTTGATCGCTGTAGGTCAACTGGTTTGGGAGATATCGAAGAAACCGTGCAGCATCTGGATACTAAAATTCAAAAAGTTGAACTTTTTTATTTGTATCTAGAACCAGAATCTATTAATGCCAGTTGTCTAATAATTGAATCAAGAATTCAGCATATTTGTTTGATCGCTGTAGGTCAACTGGTTTGGGAGATATCGAAGAAACCGTGCAGCATCTGGATACTAAAATTCAAAAAGTTGAACTTTTTTATTTGTATCTAGAACCAGAATCTATTAATGCCAGTTGTCTAATAATTGAATCAAGAATTCAGCATATTTGTTTGATCGCTGTAGGTCAACTGGTTTGGGAGATATCGAAGAAACCGTGCAGCATCTGGATACTAAAATTCAAAAAGTTGAACTTTTTTATTTGTATCTAGAACCAACATCTATTAATGGTAGTTGTTAGATAATTGAATCTAGAATTCAGCATATTTGGTTGATCGCTGTAGGTCAACTGGTTTGGGAGATATCGAAGAAACCGTGCAGCATCTGGATACTAAAATTCAAAAAGTTGAACTTTTTTATTTGTATCTAGAACCTAAATCTATTAATGCTAGTTGTTAGATAATTGAATCTAGAATTCAGCATATTTGTTTGATCGCTGTAGGTCAACTGGTTTGGGAGATATCGAAGAAACCGTGCAGCATCTGGATACTAAAATTCAAAAAGTTGAACTTTTTTATTTGTATCTAGAACCAGAATCTATTAATGCCAGTTGTCTAATAATTGAATCAAGAATTCAGCATATTTGTTTGATCGCTGTAGGTCAACTGGTTTGGGAGATATCGAAGAAACCGTGCAGCATCTGGATACTAAAATTCAAAAAGTTGAACTTTTTTATTTGTATCTAGAACCAGAATCTATTAATGCCAGTTGTCTAATAATTGAATCAAGAATTCAGCATATTTGTTTGATCGCTGTAGGTCAACTGGTTTGGGAGATATCGAAGAAACCGTGCAGCATCTGGATACTAAAATTCAAAAAGTTGAACTTTTTTATTTGTATCTAGAACCTAAATCTATTAATGCTAGTTGTTAGATAATTGAATCTAGAATTCAGCATATTTGTTTGATCGCTGTAGGTCAACTGGTTTGCGAGATATCGAAGAAACCGTGCAGCATCTGGATACTAAAATTCAAAAAGTTGAACTTTTTTATTTGTATCTAGAACCAGAATCTATTAATGCCAGTTGTCTAATAATTGAATCAAGAATTCAGCATATTTGTTTGATCGCTGTAGGTCAACTGGTTTGGGAGATATCGAAGAAACCGTGCAGCATCTGGATACTAAAATTCAAAAAGTTGAACTTTTTTATTTGTATCTAGAACCAAAATCTATTAATGGTAGTTGTTAGATAATTGAATCTAGAATTCAGCATATTTGGTTGATCGCTGTAGGTCAACTGGTTTGGGAGATATCGAAGAAACTGTGCAGCATCTGGATACTAAAATTCAAAAAGTTGAACTTTTTTATTTGTATCTAGAACCTAAATCTATTAATGCTAGTTGTTAGATAATTGAATCTAGAATTCAGCATATTTGTTTGATCGCTGTAGGTCAACTGGTTTGGGAGATATCGAAGAAACCGTGCAGCATCTGGATACTAAAATTCAAAAAGTTGAACTTTTTTATTTGTATCTAGAACCAGAATCTATTAATGCCAGTTGTCTAATAATTGAATCAAGAATTCAGCATATTTGTTTGATCGCTGTAGGTCAACTGGTTTGGGAGATATCGAAGAAACCGTGCAGCATCTGGATACTAAAATTCAAAAAGTTGAACTTTTTTATTTGTATCTAGAACCAAAATCTATTAATGGTAGTTGTTAGATAATTGAATCTAGAATTCAGCATATTTGGTTGATCGCTGTAGGTCAACTGGTTTGGGAGATATCGAAGAAACCGTGCAGCATCTGGATACTAAAATTCAAAAAGTTGAACTTTTTTATTTGTATCTAGAACCTAAATCTATTAATGCTAGTTGTTAGATAATTGAATCTAGAATTCAGCATATTTGTTTGATCGCTGTAGGTCAACTGGTTTGGGAGATATCGAAGAAACCGTGCAGCATCTGGATACTAAAATTCAAAAAGTTGAACTTTTTTATTTGTATCTAGAACCAGAATCTATTAATGCCAGTTGTCTAATAATTGAATCAAGAATTCAGCATATTTGTTTGATCGCTGTAGGTCAACTGGTTTGGGAGATATCGAAGAAACCGTGCAGCATCTGGATACTAAAATTCAAAAAGTTGAACTTTTTTATTTGTATCTAGAACCAGAATCTATTAATGCCAGTTGTCTAATAATTGAATCAAGAATTCAGCATATTTGTTTGATCGCTGTAGGTCAACTGGTTTGGGAGATATCGAAGAAACCGTGCAGCATCTGGATACTAAAATTCAAAAAGTTGAACTTTTTTATTTGTATCTAGAACCAACATCTATTAATGGTAGTTGTTAGATAATTGAATCTAGAATTCAGCATATTTGGTTGATCGCTGTAGGTCAACTGGTTTGGGAGATATCGAAGAAACCGTGCAGCATCTGGATACTAAAATTCAAAAAGTTGAACTTTTTTATTTGTATCTAGAACCTAAATCTATTAATGCTAGTTGTTAGATAATTGAATCTAGAATTCAGCATATTTGTTTGATCGCTGTAGGTCAACTGGTTTGGGAGATATCGAAGAAACCGTGCAGCATCTGGATACTAAAATTCAAAAAGTTGAACTTTTTTATTTGTATCTAGAACCAGAATCTATTAATGCCAGTTGTCTAATAATTGAATCAAGAATTCAGCATATTTGTTTGATCGCTGTAGGTCAACTGGTTTGGGAGATATCGAAGAAACCGTGCAGCATCTGGATACTAAAATTCAAAAAGTTGAACTTTTTTATTTGTATCTAGAACCAGAATCTATTAATGCCAGTTGTTTAATAATTGAATCAAGAATTCAGCATATTTGTTTGATCGCTGTAGGTCAACTGGTTTGGGAGATATCGAAGAAACCGTGCAGCATCTGGATACTAAAATTCAAAAAGTTGAACTTTTTTATTTGTATCTAGAACCAGAATCTATTAATGCCAGTTGTCTAATAATTGAATCAAGAATTCAGCATATTTGTTTGATCGCTGTAGGTCAACTGGTTTGGGAGATATCGAAGAAACCGTGCAGCATCTGGATACTAAAATTCAAAAAGTTGAACTTTTTTATTTGTATCTAAAACCAAAATCTATTAATGGTAGTTGTTAGATAATTGAATCTAGAATTCAGCATATTTGGTTGATCGCTGTAGGTCAACTGGTTTGGGAGATATCGAAGAAACTGTGCAGCATCTGGATACTAAAATTCAAAAAGTTGAACTTTTTTATTTGTATCTAGAACCAGAATCTATTAATGCCAGTTGTCTAATAATTGAATCAAGAATTCAGCATATTTGTTTGATCGCTGTAGGTCAACTGGTTTGGGAGATATCGAAGAAACCGTGCAGCATCTGGATACTAAAATTCAAAAAGTTGAACTTTTTTATTTGTATCTAGAACCAAAATCTATTAATGGTAGTTGTTAGATAATTGAATCTAGAATTCAGCATATTTGGTTGATCGCTGTAGGTCAACTGGTTTGGGAGATATCGAAGAAACCGTGCAGCATCTGGATACTAAAATTCAAAAAGTTGAACTTTTTTATTTGTATCTAGAACCTAAATCTATTAATGCTAGTTGTTAGATAATTGAATCTAGAATTCAGCATATTTGTTTGATCGCTGTAGGTCAACTGGTTTGGGAGATATCGAAGAAACCGTGCAGCATCTGGATACTAAAATTCAAAAAGTTGAACTTTTTTATTTGTATCTAGAACCAGAATCTATTAATGCCAGTTGTCTAATAATTGAATCAAGAATTCAGCATATTTGTTTGATCGCTGTAGGTCAACTGGTTTGGGAGATATCGAAGAAACCGTGCAGCATCTGGATACTAAAATTCAAAAAGTTGAACTTTTTTATTTGTATCTAGAACCAGAATCTATTAATGCCAGTTGTCTAATAATTGAATCAAGAATTCAGCATATTTGTTTGATCGCTGTAGGTCAACTGGTTTGGGAGATATCGAAGAAACCGTGCAGCATCTGGATACTAAAATTCAAAAAGTTGAACTTTTTTATTTGTATCTAGAACCAGAATCTATTAATGCCAGTTGTCTAATAATTGAATCAAGAATTCAGCATATTTGTTTGATCGCTGTAGGTCAACTGGTTTGGGAGATATCGAAGAAACCGTGCAGCATCTGGATACTAAAATTCAAAAAGTTGAACTTTTTTATTTGTATCTAGAACCAACATCTATTAATGGTAGTTGTTAGATAATTGAATCTAGAATTCAGCATATTTGGTTGATCGCTGTAGGTCAACTGGTTTGGGAGATATCGAAGAAACCGTGCAGCATCTGGATACTAAAATTCAAAAAGTTGAACTTTTTTATTTGTATCTAGAACCTAAATCTATTAATGCTAGTTGTTAGATAATTGAATCTAGAATTCAGCATATTTGTTTGATCGCTGTAGGTCAACTGGTTTGGGAGATATCGAAGAAACCGTGCAGCATCTGGATACTAAAATTCAAAAAGTTGAACTTTTTTATTTGTATCTAGAACCAGAATCTATTAATGCCAGTTGTCTAATAATTGAATCAAGAATTCAGCATATTTGTTTGATCGCTGTAGGTCAACTGGTTTGGGAGATATCGAAGAAACCGTGCAGCATCTGGATACTAAAATTCAAAAAGTTGAACTTTTTTATTTGTATCTAGAACCAGAATCTATTAATGCCAGTTGTCTAATAATTGAATCAAGAATTCAGCATATTTGTTTGATCGCTGTAGGTCAACTGGTTTGGGAGATATCGAAGAAACCGTGCAGCATCTGGATACTAAAATTCAAAAAGTTGAACTTTTTTATTTGTATCTAGAACCAAAATCTATTAATGGTAGTTGTTAGATAATTGAATCTAGAATTCAGCATATTTGGTTGATCGCTGTAGGTCAACTGGTTTGGGAGATATCGAAGAAACTGTGCAGCATCTGGATACTAAAATTCAAAAAGTTGAACTTTTTTATTTGTATCTAGAACCAGAATCTATTAATGCCAGTTGTCTAATAATTGAATCAAGAATTCAGCATATTTGTTTGATCGCTGTAGGTCAACTGGTTTGGGAGATATCGAAGAAACCGTGCAGCATCTGGATACTAAAATTCAAAAAGTTGAACTTTTTTATTTGTATCTAGAACCAAAATCTATTAATGGTAGTTGTTAGATAATTGAATCTAGAATTCAGCATATTTGGTTGATCGCTGTAGGTCAACTGGTTTGGGAGATATCGAAGAAACCGTGCAGCATCTGGATACTAAAATTCAAAAAGTTGAACTTTTTTATTTGTATCTAGAACCTAAATCTATTAATGCTAGTTGTTAGATAATTGAATCTAGAATTCAGCATATTTGTTTGATCGCTGTAGGTCAACTGGTTTGGGAGATATCGAAGAAACCGTGCAGCATCTGGATACTAAAATTCAAAAAGTTGAACTTTTTTATTTGTATCTAGAACCAGAATCTATTAATGCCAGTTGTCTAATAATTGAATCAAGAATTCAGCATATTTGTTTGATCGCTGTAGGTCAACTGGTTTGGGAGATATCGAAGAAACCGTGCAGCATCTGGATACTAAAATTCAAAAAGTTGAACTTTTTTATTTGTATCTAGAACCAGAATCTATTAATGCCAGTTGTCTAATAATTGAATCAAGAATTCAGCATATTTGTTTGATCGCAGTAGGTCAACTGGTTTGGGAGATATCGAAGAAACCGTGCAGCATCTGGATACTAAAATTCAAAAAGTTGAACTTTTTTATTTGTATCTAGAACCAACATCTATTAATGGTAGTTGTTAGATAATTGAATCTAGAATTCAGCATATTTGGTTGATCGCTGTAGGTCAACTGGTTTGGGAGATATCGAAGAAACTGTGCAGCATCTGGATACTAAAATTCAAAAAGTTGAACTTTTTTATTTGTATCTAGAACCAGAATCTATTAATGCCAGTTGTCTAATAATTGAATCAAGAATTCAGCATATTTGTTTGATCGCTGTAGGTCAACTGGTTTGGGAGATATCTAAGAAACCGTGCAGCATCTGGATACTAAAATTCAAAAAGTTGAACTTTTTTATTTGTATCTAGAACCAAAATCTATTAATGGTAGTTGTTAGATAATTGAATCTAGAATTCAGCATATTTGTTTGATCGCTGTAGGTCAACTGGTTTGGGAGATATCGAAGAAACCGTGCAGCATCTGGATACTAAAATTCAAAAAGTTGAACTTTTTTATTTGTATCTAGAACCAAAATCTATTAATGGTAGTTGTTAGATAATTGAATCTAGAATACAGCATATTTGTTTGATCGCTGTAGGTCAACTGGTTTGGGAGATATCGAAGAAACCGTGCAGCATCTGGATACTAAAATTCAAAAAGTTGAACTTTTTTATTTGTATCTAGAACCAAAATCTATTAATGCTAGTTGTTAGATAATTAAATCTAGAATTCAGCATATTTGTTTGATCGCTGTAGGTCAACTGGTTTGTGAGATATCGAAGAAACCGTGCAGCATCTGGATACTAAAATTCAAAAAGTTGAACTTTTTTATTTGTATCTAGAACCTAAATCTATTAATGCTAGTTGTTAGATAATTGAATCTAGAATTCAGCATATTTGTTTGATCGCTGTAGGTCAACTGGTTTGGGAGATATCGAAGAAACCGTGCAGCATCTGGATACTAAAATTCAAAAAGTTGAACTTTTTTATTTGTATCTAGAACCAAAATCTATTAATGCCAGTTGTTAGATAATTGAATCTAGAATTCAGCATATTTGTTTGATCGTTGTAGGTCAACTGGTTTGGGAGATATCGAAGAAACCGTGCAGCATCTGGATACTAAAATTCAAAAAGTTGAACTTTTTTATTTGTATCTAGAACCAAAATCTATTAATGCTAGTTGTTAGATAATTAAATCTAGAATTCAGCATATTTGTTTGATCGCTGTAGGTCAACTGGTTTGGGAGATATCGAAGAAACCGTGCAGCATCTGGATACTAAAATTCAAAAAGTTGAACTTTTTTATTTGTATCTAGAACCTAAATCTATTAATGCTAGTTGTTAGATAATTGAATCTAGAATTCAGCATATTTGTTTGATCGCTGTAGGTCAACTGGTTTGGGAGATATCGAAGAAACCGTGCAGCATCTGGATACTAAAATTCAAAAAGTTGAACTTTTTTATTTGTATCTAAAACCAGAATCTATTAATGCCAGTTGTCTAAAAATTGAATCAAGAATTCAGCATATTTGTTTGATCGCTGTAGGTCAACTGGTTTGGGAGATATCGAAGAAACCGTGCAGCATCTGGATACTAAAATTCAAAAAGTTGAACTTTTTTATTTGTATCTAGAACCAAAATCTATTAATGGTAGTTGTTAGATAATTGAATCTAGAATTCAGCATATTTGGTTGATCGCTGTAGGTCAACTGGTTTGGGAGATATCGAAGAAACTGTGCAGCATCTGGATACTAAAATTCAAAAAGTTGAACTTTTTTATTTGTATCTAGAACCAGAATCTATTAATGCCAGTTGTCTAATAATTGAATCAAGAATTCAGCATATTTGTTTGATCGCTGTAGGTCAACTGGTTTGGGAGATATCGAAGAAACCGTGCAGCATCTGGATACTAAAATTCAAAAAGTTGAACTTTTTTATTTGTATCTAGAACCAAAATCTATTAATGGTAGTTGTTAGATAATTGAATCTAGAATTCAGCATATTTGGTTGATCGCTGTAGGTCAACTGGTTTGGGAGATATCGAAGAAACCGTGCAGCATCTGGATACTAAAATTCAAAAAGTTGAACTTTTTTATTTGTATCTAGAACCAAAATCTATTAATGGTAGTTGTTAGATAATTGAATCTAGAATTCAGCATATTTGGTTGATCGCTGTAGGTCAACTGGTTTGGGAGATATCGAAGAAACTGTGCAGCATCTGGATACTAAAATTCAAAAAGTTGAACTTTTTTATTTGTAACTAGAACCAAAATCTATTAATGGCAGTTGTTAGATAATTGAATCTAGAATTCAGCATATTTGTTTGATCGCTGTAGGTCAACTGGTTTGGGAGATATCGAAGAAACCGTGCAGCATCTGGATACTAAAATTCAAAAAGTTGAACTTTTTTATTTGTATCTAGAACCAAAATCTATTAATGCTAGTTGTTAGATAATTAAATCTAGAATTCAGCATATTTGTTTGATCGCTGTAGGTCAACTGGTTTGGGAGATATCGAAGAAACCGTGCAGCATCTGGATACTAAAATTCAAAAAGTTGAACTTTTTTATTTGTATCTAGAACCAAAATCTATTAATGCTAGTTGTTAGATAATTGAATCTAGAATTCAGCATATTTGGTTGATCGCTGTAGGTCAACTGGTTTGGGAGATATCGAAGAAACCGTGCAGCATCTGGATACTAAAATTCAAAAAGTTGAACTTTTTTATTTGTATCTAGAACCAAAATCTATTAATGCCAGTTGTTAGATAATTGAATCTAGAATTCAGTATATTTGTTTGATCGCTGTAGGTCAACTGGTTTGGGAGATATCGAAGAAACCGTGCAGCATCTGGATACTAAAATTCAAAACGTTGAACTTTTTTATTTGTATCTAGAACCAAAATCTATTAATGGTAGTTGTTAGATAATTGAATCTAGAATTCAGCATATTTGGTTGATCGCTGTAGGTCAACTGGTTTGGGAGATATCGAAGAAACCGTGCAGCATCTGGATACTAAAATTCAAAAAGTTGAACTTTTTTATTTGTATCTAGAACCAAAATCTATTAATGGTAGTTGTTAGATAATTGAATCTAGAATTCAGCATATTTGTTTCTGGATACTAATATTCAAAAAGTTGAACTTTTTTATTTGTATCTAGAATCAAAATCTATTAATGCCAGTTGTTAGATAATTGAATCTAGAATTCAGCATATTTATTTGATCGCCGTAGGTCAACTGGTTTGGGAGATATCGAAGAAACCGTGCAGCATCTGGATACTAAAATTCAAAAAGTTGAACTTTTTTATTTGTATCTAGAACCAAAATCTATTAATGCCAGTTGTTAGGTAATTGAATCTAGAATTCAGCATATTTGTTTGATCGCTGTAGGTCAACTAGTTTTTGAGATATCGAAGAAACCGTGCAGCATCTGGATACTAAAATTCAAAAAGTTGAACTTTTTTATTTGTATCTAGAACCAAAATCTATTAATGCTAGTTGTTAGATAATTGAATCTAGAATTCAGCATATTTGTTTGATCGCTGTAGGTCAACTGGTTTGGGAGATATCGAAGAAACCGTGCAGCATCTGGATACTAAAATTCAAAAAGTTGAACTTTTTTATTTGTATCTAGAACCAAAATCTATTAATGCCAGTTGTTAGATAATTGAATCTAGAATTCAGTATATTTGTTTGATCGCTGTATGTCAACTGGTTTGGGCGATATCGAAGAAACCGTGCAGCATCTGGATACTAAAATTCAAAAAGTTGAACTTTTTTATTTGTATCTAGAACCAAAATCTATTAATGGTAGTTGTTAGATAATTGAATCTAGAATTCAGCATATTTGGTTGATCGCTGTAGGTCAACTGGTTTGGGAGATATCGAAGAAACCGTGCAGCATCTGGATACTAAAATTCAAAAAGTTGAACTTTTTTATTTGTATCTAGAACCAAAATCTATTAATGGTAGTTGTTAGATAATTGAATCTAGAATTCAGCATATTTGTTTGATCGCTGTAGGTCAACTAGTTTGGGAGATATCGAAGAAACCGTGCAGCATCTGGATACTAAAATTCAAAAAGTTGAACTTTTTTATTTGTATCTAGAACCAAAATCTATTAATGCCAGTTGTTAGATAATTGAATCTAGAATTCAGTATATTTGTTTGATCGCTGTAGGTCAACTGGTTTGGGAGATATCGAAGAAACCGTGCAGCATCTGGATACTAAAATTCAAAAAGTTGAACTTTTTTATTTGTATCTAGAACCAAAATCTATTAATGCTAGTTGTTAGATAATTGAATCTAGAATTCAGCATATTTGTTTGATCGCTGTAGGTCAATTAGTTTGGGAGATATCGAAGAAACCGTGCAGCATCTGGATACTAAAATTCAAAAAGTTGAACATTTTTATTTGTATCTAGAACCAAAATCTATTAATGCCAGTTGTTAGATAATTGAATCTAGAATTCAGGCATGTTTGGTAGATGGCTGTAGGTCAACTGGTTTGGGAGATATCGAAGAAACCGTGCAGCATCTGGATACTAAAATTCAAAAAGTTTAACTTTTTTATTTGTATCTAGAACCAAAATCTATTAATGGTAGTTGTTAGATAATTGAATCTAGAATTCAGCATATTTGGTTGATCGCTGTAGGTCAACTGGTTTGGGAGATATCGAAGAAACCGTGCAGCATCTGGATACTAAAATTCAAAAAGTTGAACTTTTTTATTTGTATCTAGAACCAAAATCTATTAATGCTAGTTGTTAGGTAATTGAATCTAGAATTCAGCATATTTGTTTGATCGCTGTAGGTCAACTAGTTTGGGAGATATCGAAGAAACCGTGCAGCATCTGGATACTAAAATTCAAAAAGTTGAACTTTTTTATTTGTATCTAGAACCGAAATCTATTAATGCCAGTTGTTAGATAATTGAATCTAGAATTCAGTATATTTGTTTGATCGCTGTAGGTCAACTGGTTTGGGAGATATCGAAGAAACCGTGCAGCATCTGGATACTAAAATTCAAAAAGTTGAACTTTTTTATTTGTATCTAGAACCAAAATCTATTAATGCTAGTTGTTAGATAATTGAATCTAGAATTCAGCATATTTGTTTGATCGCTGTAGGTCAATTAGTTTGGGAGATATCGAAGAAACCGTGCAGCATCTGGATACTAAAATTCAAAAAGTTGAACTTTTTTATTTGTATCTAGAACCAAAATCTATTAATGGTAGTTGTTAGATAATTGAATCTAGAATTCAGGCATGTTTGGTAGATGGCTGTAGGTCAACTGGTTTGGGAGATATCGAAGAAACCGTGCAGCATCTGGATACTAAAATTCAAAAAGTTTAACTTTTTTATTTGTATCTAGAACAAAAATCTATTAATGTCAGTTGTTAGATAATTGAATCTTGAATTCAGCATATTTCTTTGATCGCTGTAGGTCAACTGGTTTGGGAGATATCGAAGAATTATCCGTGCAGCATCTGGATAAAAAAACAAATTTTGTCCGCGGTAATATCAGCTAATACCGGCCCGATTTAAGTGAAATAAATTTTATAATATTACTTGTTTTCACGAAAAAAAACTAAGGCTATGTTTTTTTGCTATAATTACACAAATTTTAAGCCCTTAACCCCTTCTTAATTATTCCAATGCGATATTGATACAGTTAGGTTAGCTGCTTCATTGCGTATCGATTTTGTTCGCGTTCCGTTTCTTGTTAGTTTTGATTTTGTGAATGTTTCAAGTGACAACCATGCCGCTTACACACGCTAAGTGCACTAATATTGCAAAACTATTAAACTATTAAAGATACTGGAGAGGGAAGGCTTCATTGTGAGCGCTTATGCCGACGATGTAGCGATACTAGTCTCAGGCAAATTCATACCAGTTCTCAGTGAACGACTCAGCTACGCACTCTTACTTGTCAACAACTGGGTTGCGGGCAGAGGACTGGGGGTAAACCCAGCAAAGACAGAAGTTCTGCTGTTCACAAAAAGAAGGACATTACCTGTGTTTAAACCACCAAGTATGGGAGGAGTGGATCTGAAAATATCCAAGACAGCAAGGTACCTGGGCGTTATCCTATTGACTCTAAACTCATCTGGAAGGAAAACATAGAGGATCGGGTTAGGAAAGCGTACGTGGCACTATATGCATGCAGACGAATGTTCGGTAATACGTGGGGATTCAAACCATATGTGGTACACTGGCTGTACACAACCGTGATGAGGCCCATTCTCACGTACGGCGCGGCGGTATGGTGGAAGGCTACTGAAAAGAAGTGCTATCTTTCAAACCTCACCAAAGTCCAAAGGACAGCCTGCATCGGGATAACGGGGTCCTTAAGGACTACACTCACTGCAGTCATGGAGGTTCTACTTAATCTCGGACCCCTGGACATCTACTGCAGCAGTAAGGCGGTAGAAACGGTCATCAGGCTCAGAGAGTTGGGACTGTGGTCTTTTAAACCATACGGACATGCCTCTGTGGAGACACAATGGAGTGCATCGAAAAAGAAAGTAGCTACTGACTACTTACCCCACACCGTCGTCTTCAAAATGAGATTCGATATCAGAGTCCCCGAAAGAAGCGAATGGAGTAATAAAATGGTCACGAAAGAAGAGGAGATAGCTATCTACACCGACGGATCCAAGATGGACGTGGGTACAGGTGCAGGCATCTTATGCGAGTCTCTGGACCTGAGCGAATCATTTAGGCCAAGGAGGTGCAGAGGCGAAAAATAGCCGACAAACACATCACCATTTACTCTGACAGCCAGCGGCTATAAGAGCTATGGAGTCAGTAGTAATCAGGTCAAGGGCGCTGTTAAAAGGCAAAAAATACCTAGAAGAGATATCAGCTGCCAATACGGTAACCTTATGCTGGGTACAAGGGCACAATGACATCTTGGGCAATGAGAAAGCGGACGAACTATCAAGGAAGGGATCGGAGATGAGTGTATCTCTGGCTCTAAAATCCATAAGAACCCCGCTAAGCACATTAATGCTAAGTATCAACACCGAATCCATGAGTAAAGCAAACTTACGTTGGATCAATCTTGATACATGCAGACACACAAGAGAGCTCTGGCCAGCGGTCAACCAAACGAAATCTAAAACCATGATCGGGTTTAACCGCAAAGACATCCGAACACTGACGGGGGTCCTCACTGGACACTGTATAGTGGGCCTACACGCGGAGCGGCTGGGCATACTGCACAACGACTACTGCAGGAGATGCAGGGACGTGGAAGAAATAGAATCTACACGTCACCTGCTATGCGAATGCCCTGCCCTTAGAACAAAAAGATTGAAGATTCTCGGCAGCTACTTCTTTGAGAAGCTGGAGGATCTGGCTGCTTTAGAGCTAAAGAAACTCCTGAGATTCACATATGAATCCGGGTGGTTCTGCTTAAGCGTATTACCGAGCTGTTAAACAGCGGTTTCCTTTATCTCTCTTTTCAGGTTCCCGAAATTTTTTAAAGAATCCCTAAATGGACACAATGGACCCAACTGTTGGTCTAAGTGAGCTGTGACACCCGTCACAATATTGCAAAACAAACACGGTCAGGCGACTTATGAAACTTCTTGGTGCGTATGTATTCATGCTATTCGCTTATGGAACTTGCTTGATATTTTTTTTATTTTTTTTTTTTTAAATGAAATCCAAATCCCAGAGCACTCAGACTCTGTAACGGTCTATTGTACTACCAGGCAAAAATCCTCCTTTTGGTGTAGAAGCTGGAGAATGGGTGGCGTATGTTGTTGTTCCCCATTGGGATTGAACCTGCACCGCACGGGTCACAAGCCAACGCACTAACCTCTACACCGTGTGTCGCCTCTCGGTATTAGACGATTTTGTTTTGTGGGTGGTTTTGCTGATTCTCTTTCTGCATATTTGGCTGGCAATAATAGGATATATGGATCGTAGGGCTTAAGATAGGTTTATTTTCATAAGTTGATTTAACTTTATTTATTGAGTCATCATCCCATCCAAACCACTCGACCGATTGACTAAATATTCACAACATATGTTGTGAGTATTGTTCATAGTTAGGTGTTGCCCCGGTAGGTGGCGCCTATATACAGCTTCCGAACCAATAGTCCGATTGAGCCAATATTCACAGCTGTCAGCAATTTTTCAAGAAATCTTTGCAAAAAGGTGCTGCTCCTCTAGGTGGTACCACAATAAAACTTTAATTCTGTTGCGTATAATACCTACTAAAAAACATAGGGACGGGCTACAGTCCGCTTGGGCGAACTGTTGGATACCCTATTCTTATTCCTATCCCTCATAAGTGGGCGTGACAAAAGTCTAAGTATGGTTAAATTGTTAAGAACGCTCTACATATTTTGTTATATAACATTTAAAGGATTTTATCAAAAAAAACGCTCCCTAGCTCAAACTTGGGTGTTTCAATAAAATTGTTTTATTTAATTGTGGGCGTGTCAGTAGGCGGATTTAAAAAAAAATTAACACATGAGCATAAAGGGCCCCTAGAGAGTATATATTATAAATTTCAGCTCCCTAGCTCAAACTTTGGATTTTCAAAAAAATTGTTTTATTTATTTGTGGGCGTGTCAGTGGGCGGATTTTGAAAATATTTATACATGAGCTTAAAGTGCCCCTAGAGAGTATATATTATAAATTTCAGATCCCTAGCTCAAACTTTGGATTTGCAAAAAAATTGTTTTATTTATTTGTGGGCGTGTCAGTGGGCGCATTTTGAAAATATTTATACATGAGCTTAAAGGGCCCCTAGAGAGTATATATTAAAAATTTCAGCTCCCTAGCTCAAATTTTGGTTTTTCAATAAAATAGTTTTATTTTTTTGTGGGCGTGGCAGTGGGCGGATTTTGAAAATTTTATATCCCGAGCAGTTTTAGGAGTCATAGATCATATATAAAAAAATTCAGCTTCCTAGCTCAAAATTCGATTTTTTCCAAAATTTAGTTTTTTTGAGTTTGTGGGCGTGTCTGTGGGCGGATTTCAAAAATTCGTAAACTTGATTATTTCGGGACCCTAGAGAGTATATGGTTAAAATTTCAGCTCTCTAGGTCCAGTTTAAAGGCCTAATTTTTGCCGACGGACGGACGGACGGACGGACGGACGGACGGACATGGCTAGATCGACATAACTATCGATGCTGATCATAAATATAGTAACTTTTAGGGGTCTACGGGCAATATTAAGGTATGTTACAAACTATGCGTCAAAATTAATATACCCCTAGAATAGGGTATACAAACTATTTATTAACGTAATAACGCCATACCCTAATGGCGAAGAACGTTCGCCGGCTTCCGCTAATACTAAAATAAAACTAGATACTTTTGATTATTGTTGTCTATGTTTTTTTATTTTGTTAGGCGCAAGGTCTAAAGCTGGGAGTATATATATAAAATAACGGCGTCGCTGCATATTTTTGGAATGCTTGTAGTAACTTTGGAATTTATATCAAGATCAAGGGTATCCAGAAGCGCCAGTTCGACAAAAGTTGATAAAGCAGAGTACTTACATTTCTCTTGGCTTTCTACATCCTCCTCGCAGGAATTTGAATCTTCAAACCATGACTTTCCTCGTGCTAGAGTCCCTATTTTCGCAATTTGTACCGATTAATTGATTTCTGATAGCTATAAATAGTGCCTAACTGAGACCGAAATACTTTCAAATCTGTGAAGAAATCGTTGCCGACCCTCATTCATTTCGGACCAGCTGACATTAAGAGGAAAATCTCGTGGGTCAAAGAGGACAACAAGGCGACACCAACGAAAATTTACCAATATCGCCGGCCAAGGACAAGCCCAAAGGCTCCACAACTCTCTGCATGTGAGACGTAATATGTATATAAAAAGACTATTTTATTATAAAAACTAATTTTATTTACAATTTTATTCCATCAATTTGGTCTCACACTTTATTTAAAAAAAATATATTTTTATATTTCCCTCTTTCTTTAGTCACACTTTAAAATATTTAAATTTATTATATTCAAAAAAATACCAATTTGCTGAATTAATTATTTTTCTTTTTTACATAAAACACCTATTATAAGCATTTTGTCTTTTTGTATTGAAAATATATTGTTGGCTGGCTGTAAAAACTTATTTATTTTTAATATTTCTGCTTCCAAAAAGATAGTTTATACAGATGCAATCACAGGCGCACGAATGGAACGGGGTTGGACATCTGTAAGAAATGAGAAAATGAGAATAATAAAAAAATTATTTAAAGACTAAATCCGTAGTTTCTAGATAACCATTGTTCTTAATACTTACAGTGCGGCCTCTCGGGTTCCATTGGTACTTGATTCATATCAGCTTGAGCTTGATTCATTGGAATGGGGATATGTACGGGACTGATCAGGCTACGACCGAAGGTGGCACGTCCCATTTGCAAAATCTGTGGTTGATCTGGCATTGGTGGTGTCATTGTGTCACGTGGTTCCATTGGCAACTGTTGGGTTGTCAGTTGTTCCTCCTCCCGTTCTCTTAGCTGTTGCTCCTGGTTTTGCATTTGATCGTTTGACTGCGTTTGTGAGTCATCCTCCTCAGAGCTATCGGAGTCGGAGTTTGATTCAGCGGCCTCTTCAGCTGCCAAGCGTCTCAGCTCGTCGGTGATCCTTTCTTCAGCGGCACGTTGGATATTCCTTAAATCTTCAGCAGTGATACCTGCGCGTTGTAGAGCATCGGCCAATGGCACTCGTGTAACATGAATCTGTCCCATGTTTGGCAATTCCTGACTTCTGGATGGAATCTGCACGGGAACATCATCGGCAACATGAATTTCACGGAATGGTAACTGCTGGACATGGATGCGAACATGTTGTTCCTGCATTGGTTCTGGGTGTGGGGCTTGCATCACTTGTGGTGGCATTGGTGGGCGCATTCCCATTGGCATATGTTGGAATGGTGGTGGCATCTGACGGATCATTGGTTGCTGCTGTTGTTGCTGGGGCATTGGTGGCATCATATGTTGTGGCATGTGTGTCAGTGGGTATTGGTTAGGGATCTGACCGAATGGAATTGGAACGCGTTGATATGGGATGAACATCGGGCGGATGGCTTCGACATCATCGACTTCATCGCGCATTAGATTGCGGGGTTGTTGTTGTTCTTTATCTTCGTTGCCGCTTTCACAAAAGATCGAAATGCGTTCACCGGTAATGCGTGCCTTCTTGGGGTCAGTTGTTAGATTGACTCCAAATGGTAGGTTGACGGTCTTCGATGGTGAGTCGACTATCTCTTCGGCGTGCTTACGTTCAACAACACAGTTCATGCGGGATCTAGGTAAAATTGATTAAATTATTCTAACAAAATTTATCTCACATAACTTACTTCTTATTGCTCTGCAAGAGAGCTGCAGCAAGGTCACTTAAGTTCAATTCAAGTGGAACCTTGCCCGAAGTCTTTTGCAAATCTTCAGTTTCTTCGCTGTCTGAGAACGAAGAATCGGTTTCGTTTTCATCATTGTTATTGGCTGGAGCTTTCTTGGGATGTTCCACTTTCTTGACAACAGATGGTTCTTCTTTGTCCAGATTTTGCAAGTCCGCATCATCACTGGTATCTATGCCCATCAAAGCGTCAGCACGGGGAAGTTCCTACAAAGAAAAACAAGAAAAGAAGGAGAATTTAAGTTAAATTGCAATTCACTTGGCATATTAGTTGGGTTGATCCGAGAGTGTGGTTTATGATGTGGCTTCGAACCATAATTTCAGCTGATGAAGATTTAATGATATAAGATTGCATAACTGCTGATCGCATACCCACATGTTATGTGAGAGTTCAATGGCTTGAGGAAATGTTGTTGTTGAATGCGATCTGTTATGGGAACGTTATGCAATTTTGTGGCTGACGTTGTTGTCTTGCATGTTCACTGCTTATATGGAGAGTCAGTGAACAACTCTAGTCAACGAACCATGGAGGAAGAGGAGTTTTGTTTTCTCATTACGAGACACAAAAACTTTCTCAGTTTATTTAAGGTGAGTCCAGGGTCTTTAATTTGGGTTGGTTTGAGGTTTCAAGTTTCGATGGAAATGTTGCGTAAGTCGGGGACGGAAGAGGTGTTTTCTAATTATTTTTTTTTGCTGGTGATTAGGTTTGACATTATTTTTTCATAGAGTCATGTGGTAATTAAGCTTTGTTACAATGCCCTTAGGTAATTGAACGTGATGTTGTAGTGAACTTGTTTGCTTTCACTTTTTAACAATACGCTGTTTTGTTCATTTATCCTTTATGATTTGGGTCTTTATGTGAGGTTGAGTGATCCAATTCGAATGTAGGTACTTTTGTGAAACCATTTTCGGTCTTGGAAATACTCGAAGAGATTGAAATTAGTTGGATGACTGGAATTTGGGTAATTTTAAGGAAATGGTAACAAAAGTAACATACCAAGGTTTTTGCGTAAATATTTTTTTATAATCATCATCAAAACGCAATTTCCAATGAGCTTCAGTATGTACTGCTCAGTACTTCTGGCTGCTACTTTAGCTTTATGATATGAAAGAAGTTATTTTGAATGGCATTGAGCAGTTTGTCCCGGTTCTTAACAAAAAATCTTACTTGAGGCTCCCGTGGTTTAATAAAAGATTCAAATATTTAGAAAACGTAAAGAATAAGGCATTTGAACGCTCAGAAACATCAAATAAACCAGAGGATCGTACTCGCTTTCTTCAGTTTCGAAGAGAATCCGTTTGGGTCTTTCTGAATACCAAACGTAAGAGCTCCTTCTTACCAATAGCGATGGAACTTGATAATGAGAAGTCAAGCGATATAAAATCGTCTTGCAATCTATTTGCAAAATACTTTCAATCTAAATTTAATACAGATGATATTCCCAATACTAATGACTTATATTCACAAATTTCCCCCATTACAGATTTCGATTTAAAGAGGTTTTCAGAACAAGATGTTCTTGATGATTTAACTGAACTCGATTCAACTAAAAAAACTGGAGAGGATAAAATTCCCCCTCTCTTGTTGTCAAAATGTGCCTCATCTCTTTCCTACGTTCTTAAAATTATTTTTAATAAACCTTTATCTACAGGTGTTTTCATTGACGATTGGAAGATATCGTTGGTTAACCCAATTTACAAAAGTGGGCTAAAAAACCTTGTTAAAAATTATAAGCCAATATCCAGACTTTCCTCCGCACCAAAGTTATTTGAAAAGTTTGTGACCCAGAGGCTATTTTTCACAGTCAAGGAATCAATAAAGTCAAAGCAACATGGATTTATAAGTGGCCTTTCCATTTTTGTTTAACATCTATGGAAGACAAAAAGCAGGTCGATGTCTTATACACAGATTTTGTTAAGGCATTTGATAGAGTTCATCATGAACTACTATTGCATAAACTTCTTAAACTGGGACTCAATAGGTATGTTTAATGAACCTGAGCTGCACAGAAAAGTACAGAAAAGATCAGAAAAGTACAGGATTTTGTGTTCCATGAGCAAAAATCTTGCCCCAAAATGTTTTACATTCTGTCACTTTGTGTTCCAAACCAACTGTAAACAAACTAACTGACTGGACATATTTCAGATATTTAATAGATGAACGCATCGAACTATCCACAACAATTAATACAATAGAGCAATTAGAAAGTGAAGTACAGTCCTTCACCCTAGCTATACAAAAGGCTGCATGGGCTGCAACGCCTGAATCAAATAGCAAAGTAAAAAGAAACATGTATCCCAACGAAATTTGCGACATTATATCAGAAAAGAGACGAGCTCGCAAGCGATGGCAACTGTCAAGAGCTCCAAGTGATAAAAGTAGACTTAATAGCTTAAACAATAAGCTCAGAAAAAGGATAGCAGAATTTAAAAACGCATCGGTGGAAAGATACCTTACAAATCTGACAAACGATGCTAGTACAGAATACTCCCTGTGGAAGGCTACAAAAAAAATTAAAAGACCAACGGCATACATTCCGCCAGTGAAAAACAGCAGTGATAACTGGGCTAAAACAAACAAACAAAAGGCGGATCTATTTGCGGAACATCTTGAAAACGTTTTCAAGCCATACGACCATAATGATATTTTCCAACAAACGGAAGAAATGTGTGAAGACGAGAGATCGATTCCAGCAGTAACCTCTAGGGAAATAGCCAAAGAAATAAAAGAAAAGATCAACCTGAAAAAAGCCCCGGGATTTGATCTAATAACGGGTGAAATTCTGAAAAAACTGCCTAAGAAATGTATGAAAAAATAGCACAGATAATAAATGCTGCATTCAGACTAAGGTATGTTCCGCGCATGTGGAAGGTTGCAGAAGTTATCATGGTACCTAAGCCGGGAAAATTGCCCAGTGAAGTAATGTCATATCGGCTGATATCATTGTTGCCAATCCTGTCTAAGCTATTCGAAAAAATGCTCCTAAAACGACTCCATCCGATTCTAGAAGAAAAGACACTGATCCCAAACCATCAGTTTGGATTCAGAAATAAATACTCAACAATAGATCAGGTCCACAGAATAACTGATATAATAGAAAAAGCTTTAGAAGAAAAACAAATATGCTCTGCCATCTTCCTGGATGTAACGCAGGTTTTTGATAAAGTCTGGCACAAAGGATTAATCCGTAAGCTACAAAAATATCTTCCAAAAGAGTACCATGAATTACTAGAGTCGTATATAATGCAACGATTATTTAGAATTAAGCAAGAGAATGAGTGCTCCGAATTGAAACACATCAAAGCTGGAGTACCGCAAGGTAGTGTGTTGGGACCACTACTGTTCCTCCTATACACGAACGACCTACCACAAAATGGCGAAACTACTGTTGCCACTTTTGCAGACGATACTGCTGTACTTGCAGTAGGAAAAACCGCACAGGAAGTTACAGAAAAACTGCAAAGGTCAGTAAATGATATATCCAAATGGACCAAAAAATGGCAAATAAAATTAAATGAACTAAAGTCGGTTCATATTAACTTTACGAATAAAAACGTACAACACATACCTGTGTACATAAATAATAAAGTAGTTCTGCATTCGAACTCAGCTAAGTATTTAGGCTTGACTTTGGACGCAAAGTTGCGTTGGAAAACACATGTCAAAAAAAAACGAGATGAACTAAATATACGATACAATAAAATGTATTGGCTCATAGGGAGGAATTCATGCCTCTCAATCTACAACAAACTGCTTCTCTACAAGCAAATATTAAAACCAATTTGGACATATGGCCTCCAGTTATGGGGGTGCACAAGAAAGACAAACAAGGCATACAATGCTTTCAAAACAAAGTATTACGCAATATTGTTAATGCGGTATATTGTTAATGTAGTACATACGTAATGCTGATCTACATAGGGATCTAAAAATTGAAATGGTAGAGGACGAGGTTCGGAAGGGCGCAAGAAGACATGAAGTTAGGCTTCGCAACCATGCTAATTTAGAAGTAGTTCAACTACTTAATAATAACAATTTAGTTAGAAGATTAGATAGAGTTAAACCATTTGAACTAGTTAACTAGGTAATTAGGAAAGAAAAATATGTTTTACAACATAATCACACGAACAAAGTGATAATGAATTAAGAAAAAAAGGTAACAAACCAAAGTTAGTTCCTAAAAACAGTACATAAGTTCATAAGCAATTTTAAAACAAAATTGCTGATTAGTCTTTGGACTAGGTGCGATTACTGGAAGGATGGTAACATCATGCCTTCCCTGGGTGTTTTTAGTGGATGATTCAAGTCCCACACTATCGCAAAGCTCGCAAGCGATGTCTTTTAACGATTTTCACCTAGCTACACGCAAAAAAAAAAAAACTTTGTGTTCCATGACGCTGTTCAGCTCAGTTAAGATCAGAAAAGTACAGGATTTTCTGCACCTCCTTCTGAGGAAGGGCAACTGCGTGAAAAGTGTCAAATTGAAGACGTCAAATGTCACTGATGTCAGCTGATTTGTTTGTTTGGAATGAAATTCGCTATTGCTCGTATCCGATGTTGTAATATCCGACGAACTTAACAAGATGCTACTGCCAGAATCTTCCAACATCTCGACTATTAAAAAGTCTGAAGTATTCATTTTGTTTTATTTATCAAAAGCAACTTTGAATCTCACTTTTCATTTAGATTTATTCATATTGGAATTCAACAGCTGATATGAGAGCTGTCACATGAAGCTGTACTTTTTTGTTCTCACTTGATCTGACAGTTTTCGCTCATGTGTGCTGATCTGATCTGTTCTGTTCTGATCTTTTTTTCATTAAACACAGCTAATGTAAATTTGTTGAAATGGTTGAGGTTCTACTTATCGGGTCGTAAACAGCTCGTCCAGATTGATGGTTTTACATAAATTAGTATAGAGGTGGAGTCGGGTCTTCCACAAGGAAGTCACCTAGGACCACTTTTGTTCGATATGTTTGTACATGATATTCCTGTTATTCTCAATTCATGTGACTGTTTGATGTATGCAGATGATGTTAAATTGTTTAGTCAAATATCTTCGGATATTGATTGTGCTAATTTTTTAACCATCTCGAGTTGAACACATCAAAATGTAAAATTTTTAGAGCTTACAGAACATTAACTCCGTTAACGTTTACTTATTCACTTGGAATTGAACCACTTTTAAGGGTCAGTGAGGTGAAAGATCTTGGTGTTATCTTTGATTCCAAACTCACGTTTTCAGCCCACATTGATTTTATTGTATCAAAAGCAAATTCTATGTTAGGTTTCGTCAAACGAACTTCAGGAATTTTTAAGGATGTGTATACTTTGAAGGCAATTTTTTTGTTATTAGTGTTGCCCATCTTAGAATACTGCTGTGTCGTTTGGTCACCTTTTTACGAAAACACTATTATAAGAATAGAAAGGATACAAAAAAGGTTCACGTGGTTTGCGTTAAGGGATCTGAGATGGTCCGACGAATTGCCTGCGTACTTTTCAATATATGCGCTATTAGATTTGAAAACCCTTAAAAGCCGCAGACAGGCTCAATGCGTTCTCTTTATAAGAGGTATTTTAAATAATCGTAAAAACTCTGAGGAACTACTTGCGCAAGTTGCTTGGTATATTCCAGGTAGAAATCTGAGAATTCCTAATGTTCTGTTCTATGTTCAAACTCATCGTACAAATTATGGTTTAAATAATCCCGTAACTCGTTCATTATCATTGTATAACTCTATTTGTAGTGAAGTCGACCTTTCTATGACCAGGGATAATTTTAAAAATTATGTTCAAAATGTATTCCACTAATATAATTATAAAAAATGTAACACATTTTTGTTATCAGCAGATTGTTAAATCCATTGATGAATAAATAAATAAATGAGTAAATATGCGAAGTTCATCTGCAAAATTTATTTACACCAGACGGCGACACCATCACAAGATCACAAGGGAACGTTTACAAGTAAATTATTGTTGTTTGATTTGACACAATATTTCAAAAGAATTTATAATATTTTTCCGATAAGAAATCGTAAATTTATGACAATAAGACATTAGAATCTGTATTTATTAGGTAATTTATATGTGCCACTGAAATTGTAGTTCGGAATTATGTACTTTCAGTAGAAAGAGTGACTTATACTGGGAAGTACTTCTTCCTCTTTCTTACAGGCGAACTTATGGTACGAATTAAAGGCATCATAACCCTCCCCCTATACAGCCTTCTTACTTGTCCGCCTGTGGGGTTGGCCGGTTACGGATCACTGCATTACGAAGCTAATTAAATGGAGGGGTTATTGCATTTGCGTGATCCAAGAGCTTGCATTTTTTTCGTTTACGACACGTGCATGCTCCTATTATTGATTTTTGTTTTTTCGTCGAGTGATCTTCAGTCGTGTGGAAGAGTTTTAAAATGTTTAATGTGTCGCTAGGCTCACCCGAATCTTAAACGTGATATCTCCCTTTTGGTCTTATACAACAAGCGCTGCAGTAATATGCTTAGCCTGTTCCTGCACTGGTATTCTAAAGAGAAGTACTGAGTATTATTTAAGTTAGCTGAAAGGAACAGGCCTATAAACAAAAAATTTCCCATAGATTTTTAAGGTTTTTTAGACTTTTGTTTATGGTAGTACTTATATGATCGAAACTCCTCAAAAGCTGCTACAGTCGTTAGGTTGTTAAACTAAATGCACATTTTTAAACGAACACCAAATTTAGAAAATAAAGCTGCGACAATAGCTCTCAAAATAAAATTATATTTTTCGTTTACGTTTCGATTAAGGTAACTTGTGGTACGAATTATGCAAGGTATAACAATAAATTCATACAAAATAAGTTCAGAAGCACAAATTTGGGTTATCGAAATAAAAGTCTTTAGCCAACAAAAAAATGTCACAGCTTGTGTCTGAAATATCAAACAAATTCTCGATTTTTACTAGGAAGGAAGTTGGCTTTTATATTTATGTTGGGGTTTATATTGCAATGTCATTTGCAATCTTCAAAGGCGCTACAAGAAACAATAGGTGTGTTGAAATGAACCTGAGCTGCACAGAAAATATAAGAAGAGTACAGGATTTGGTGTTCCATGAGTAGAAATCTTGCCCCAAAGTGTTCTATATTCCGTCACTTTATGTTCCATGAAGCTGAGCAGATCAGTTTACGACAAGATTTTCTGCACCCATTTTTGAGGTAGGGCAAGTGAGTGAAATGTGTCAAATTTGAATTTTCAAATTGCGCTGATCCCAACTGATTTATTTCTTTGGCATAAGATATCGTATTTCTTAGTTTAATGTTACAAATATTTGCATATTTATATAGAAAATGGAAGATGGAACACGTTCAAATTGTGATCAAATCGACATCAGGCCAAATATTGAGGGTTCAATGCTCACTCAAAAGACGAAGTTCAGAAGACAGCTCTGAGGATCATATATTTGAAATTTCACAGCTGAGAGGAAAACATAATGACTCGAAGCTGTACTTTTCTGTTCTAATTTGATCTGACAGTTTGCCCTCACTTGTGCTGTTCTACTCTGTTCTGGTCTAGTTTTCGTTCATTAAAAACAGCTTATATAAACAACGTGTTGGTGTCCTAAATAGAAAAAGGAGAACTTTCAATATGAAACCATTAATATTATTTTACCCTTTCGTAAAGTTGTCACTGCACTTACTTGATTCATTGCTATAAATGTATTTGTTTTATTGGTTTCTACATTTTCGATCAATTCACGAACAAAATGCACCAACTTAAGCGTATACGTCACATACAAGTAGGTATGTGCATGTATTTCTGACGGATGATCTAACATTTTTAAACGCCGCCGGCCGAAGCTAGGATATAAATACATCTGTTTTTAATGGCAATCAAGAAATAAGAACCTCACATACATCAATGACCAACGAATTTCATGTCGAGACTCACCATTTTTCCGTCGACTCTAAAGCCACATATGCTAGCATTCATGGTCAGGAGCTCAACATGACGATGCCCGCTGTATCGCGCTCGCGAGACACTTGAAAATACGTGGTATAATGTGCGGTTTGGAAGCAGCTCTTTCATTTTATTCCAAACTTATATCGGATTTCGGCAAGAAGATGGGCTATCATGTGACTTCTTCAATCTTGTTTCGCAAGCAGGTATCAACACATTATCAGCCTTGCCAAGCGTGCCGTGTTAAAGGCTTTTAGGGCGATTGAAGAACAGATGAAATTAGTTGGACTTGAAGTTAAGCGCAGAACAGAATAAACATATATTTGCCAAAGATTTACATATATAGTACACAGACGGACCGAAAACAAATGAAGGAGTTGGAACCTCGCGCTAAAACGTGCCTATACGCTTCTATGGATACAAGCAGCACCGTATTTCAGGCGGAAATCCACGCGATAGAGCTATGCATTCGACAGAATCCAAACAGACTTTTCAAAAACAAAAACATCTACATTCTCTCCGATAGCAGGGCGGCCCTACTTGCCATCAACGCCTTTGAAATAACATCAAAACTGGTCTGGGATTGTATGCAACTCTTACAACTACTGGGTACCACAAACAAAGTTCAATTGATTTGGGTGCCTGGACAAGGCAATAAAAAAGCAGACGAACTAGCCAGAACAGGATCCGAATCCCCATTCATGATGCCAAGATCATTTTGCTGGCTACCGCAATAAACACTATAAAAAGTTGTGTTAAAACCTGGCTTGAGGAAAAGAAGCTTCATTTTTGGAGGAAAACTGAAGGAAGCAGGCAATCTAAAAAATGTATGCCAAATAGTTCCCACAAAAAATGAAACAACTACTACAACTAAGTAGAAGTCAGATTCGACTAGTCACAGGCTTCTTCAAAGGGCACTGCCGTGTCAAAAAACACCTGATGACTATGGGCATAGCAAAAGGCAATACCTGCAGATGCTGCAACGAGGACGTAGAAACAGCAGAGCATATATTATATGAATGCAACTGTTTAATCAAAACGAGTCAACATATCCTAGGTAAATTCTATCTTGAAGCAACAGACATAGCTGCCAGCTCTCCCAAAGAATAAGCCGCCTTTGTAAATAACTGCGGCATCGTGGACGTGCTCTAATTGGAGGACATCACAATAGGCCCATAAGCGGCCGCAGTGATCTGGATACAGTATATCAGCTCCCCCCAAAAATCTAATCTAATCTAAGTTGAGGACAATACCAAGAACAGGGTCAACAAAGAGCAGACTTCTGTCCACCGCCTTACAATAACTTCGAACCTACAACTTTGCGACAATTACGAAAAACAATTTTGATAAACTTCTCATGTTACTCATTTACATTGATACTCTTGTCAGACTTTCGTAAGAGGAAAAAAACGGACAGCTGTTACTGAGTCTTGTCGTAATTTGAACCTGAGACATCTGGATAAGTTGTCCAACGCTTTGACATTTTTTCCAACGCACTGACAAGTGGGCCACTGCGCCCACACCAAGATGTGAATGTAGTCCATAAAGCTAAACCAAGTCGACTACATGGCCTCGGCCACATCGACCGAAGAAACAATAATACTCCAACCAGGAGGATCTTTGACTCCCAGCCCCCAGGTTCGAGAAGACAAGGAAGACGGTAGCTCCATTTGGAAGGTCAAGACATCGCGAATGCCAGAGCGTTTGGTCAGGAGAACTGGAAGAAACGTGTCCGGGATCGTAGAGAACGGAAAGCTGCAGTATTGCAGGGAGAGATTCTTCACGGATCGGGATCCCGTTAAGTGACAAATGATTTCACTTTTACATATTTCCCTTCAGAGTTATAAAAGTTATTAAAATCAGTGACTATACGAAATCGAAGCAATCTCAAATAAACTAAAAAAAGCTTCACCTCTGTCTATCTGATATGTTCTTAATTTTTTTGTCAATAATCGAGAAAACGCAGACTAATAAAAATTGTTCCTCTGTACAACATCAGCCGAATAAACAATTCGTGACAGAACATTTATCACGCTTCTTGAGACTTGAATATAATTATCGCTTCTTAGTTAGAAACCGGTTCAAATCGTGATTTATAATTATTTTGGTTTTTTTCTCAAGTGAATAATTTACATTCACAAAATTAATCTGTGGTTTTTAATTTGTGTTGTTCTCTCTTTACTAGTTCTTTGTTTATTTTGTAAAAAAAAGGACTTTGAAAGAGGAATAAATTGCGCATTTAACCGTATCAAAAAAAAAATCCCAATTCTAATGGCGCTTTCTATTTGGCTTTTATATTTTATTGTATATACATCCGGCTTAGAGATTATCTATTGCCACAAACTGTCAAAATAGAATTGAAAATAAATCGAAAAATAACAATTAGGACTCACTTTGGTCAATCAACAAAAGGCAATGTTATTTAAATATTTAAATTAAACGAAATGAAATGTCTTCGCATACTAATGAGGAATTTACGGATTTACATAGTTTGTTAATCTTGTCACGTTCAGCGAACGTTATGCAATAATCAAGCGTAGCATTGCTTTCTTCTAATATCTAATGAAAGCAAAATTGTTTGATTAATTTGTTTATTGAATGTGTCACGTTAGTTACAATAATTATAATGCATAATGCATAATGCTGTGATTGAATGCATATTGTTCCCCAAATTATGATTAGGATTGAGGAAACCTTGTTAGATTGTCACGTTTTTTTGGCTAGATAATGTGTGTTTGAATTGATATAACATGGCTTAAAAGTGACGACGGGCAGCTATGTGCTATCAATAATTTTTTAACTTGAACAAATGTTGGGTAGTTGTCGCTATTTCCACGACATGTCACCACGTACATTTATGAAAATATGTTTATACGGAAATTGAAAGAAATCGTAAGTGATCGTCGTTTTGGGACCAGCTCAAACTTTTAGTTGCGATGGATGGTAGGGTCACTATGACGTTTGCATTATATTCAAAATATATTTGATTGGTCTTCATGTCATTATCAATGCTATTACTTTTATTATTCTCCTTGAAAAAAAAGAATGAAAAGTTGTCACATGAACACATCTCTGATTCGAGGTTTTTGCTTCCATTTCCGACATGCGTTTAGCTAAAAGTCTCAAAATGTTTGTGATAGGAGCTGATTCTGCGATTGAATTGATACAAATTTAGAGCGTATTTCAAAGTAGACTCTTCGGAGTAGTTTTATCTATAAGTACGAGACAACAACGAGTCTTTCAATCTTATGTAAAGAGTGCTGTGAATAATGTGGGAGACAATAAAGACTTTTGCGGCATGCTTGTGTTCGCGAAAAAATGGCACACAGTTGCCTGGAGTTTTGGAGACAGTTTTCAGGTTTTTCCGGCTCAGTGGTTACTGTGTTGGACTACTGATTGAGAAGTCTTAGGTTCAAGTCACCCCGGGTACAAAAACATTTAAAGTTTTTTTTCTCTTGTGAAAGTCTGACAAACATCAAGATGTATCAATCGTCACCAGCTTTTCACATTTGCCATCCAGAGTCAGTGTAAAATTGTCGGTCCCTTTTGCTTCGCACACGCAAATGGTCAGAGAAGCGAGGTTTAAGGCCCTTTATGGACCGTTAGTGCCTTATATGTTTTTCGTTTTTAGCTTTTAAGACCAAACAAAGAATTGTTTTGGTATTTCACAGAAACCTAGCTCTTTACGCAGTTGTTTACCAGCCAGCCAGGTGTTGGACATAAAGAACTTAGTA
The DNA here is from genome assembly GCA_949715645.1 of Portevinia maculata. Taxonomy (NCBI): domain Eukaryota; kingdom Metazoa; phylum Arthropoda; class Insecta; order Diptera; family Syrphidae; genus Portevinia; species Portevinia maculata. The sequence continues at coordinate 71,128,849 of OX454527.1, forward strand.
GGTTTTTAAAAGCTTTTTTGTATTTTCGGAGTAACGGTGATATAACTTAAAAGAGATGATGTCTGGGTTTCCATTATTATACCCTATTCTAAGGGTATATTGATTTTGACGCATAGTTTGTAACATACCTAAATATTACCCGTAGACCCCTAAAAGTTACTATATTTATGATCAGCATCGATAGTAATGTCGATCTAGCCACGTCCGTCTGTTGTCAAAAATTAGGCCTTTAAACTGGGCCTAGAGAGCTGAAATTTTAACCATATACTCTCTAGGGTCCCGAAATAATCAAGTTTACGAATTTTTGAAATGCGCCCACAGACACGCCCACAAACTCAAAAAAACAAAATTTTGGAAAAAATCGAATTTTGAGAAATTTTGTATATATGATCTATGACTCCTAAAACTGCTCGGGAGAAAAAAATTTCAAAATCCGCCCACTGACACGCCCACAATTAAATAAAACAATTTTATTGAAAAACCAAAATTTGAGCTAGGGAGCTGAAATTTATAATATATACTCTCTAGGGGGACCTTTATGCTCATGTGTAAATATTTTCAAAACCCGCCTACTGACACACCCACAATTTAAAAAAAAAAAACTTTTTTTGAAAACCGAAAGTTTGAGCTAGGGAGCTGAAATTTATAATATACGAGTATACTCTCTAGGGGCCCTTTATGCTCATGTGTTAATTTTTTTTAAATCCGCTTACTGACACGCCCACAATTAAATAAATTTTTTTTATTGAAAAACCAAAGTTTGAGCTAGGGAGCGTTTTTTTTACAAAAGCTTCGTTTTTTTTGATAAAATCCTTTAAATGTTATATAACAAAATATGTATGTAGAGCGTTCTTAACAATTCAACCATACTTAGGCTTTTGTCACGCCCACTTATGAGGGATAGGAATAAGAATAGGGTATGCAACAGTTCGCCCAAGCGGACTGTAGCCCGTCCCTATGTTTGTCTTATCAATGGTTGGTTGTTTGGTTGGTTAGCGAGGCCCTCGATGAGGTACACTTAGACCAGAGAAGGTCCATTGTGATGCCATTTGGGAAGGGGCAGGTAGATCACGCTGCTCGAACCTACACTATCTACTTTTCTTTATGAAGTTGTTAATATCAGCCGTGCAGGTTTTGTTAAGATCTTCTAGATCCTGGAAGAAGTATTTACCTAAAGTAGCCATCCTGATGTTGGTTAGTGCGGGACACGTGCATAGGTGGTGCAGGACTGTCTCCTCCTCTTCCTCTTCTGTTTTATTAATAAAACGCAGCGCAGCTGAGGGCGCCTCCACTTTGAGGACATACAAATGCCTTCTTAATCGTCTTCAAAATTGGTTAATTATGCTCTTGAAGTTTGTGCGTAATTCCAATATGTAAAAGTTTCTCATTTTTAGATCCAGGACACCCTAAAAGACATGCGACGTATAGTCTTAATTTTTGTTATCCTATCTAGGTATCATGCCTTATCAAATTAATGTTCTCATCTCAATAAAAGCAATAAAAAAGCGCACGCGATAGCGATAAGGGGTTATTTGCGGTTTTTTCTCAGTTTTATTTGTGTTCTCGAAAAAGAAGGTACCTTCAACTTTGAAAATTATGTAGCTCAAGTGATAAAGAAAAAATACTGTTGTTGCTTGCATTATTTCCTCATTGATCAAATAACTCACGTGACCATCGTTTGGCAAGTGATTGAAATTTAATTAGTAGTGAACTCGCAGTTGCCTGGCAAATTGAATCACTTCGCAAAATGACATCGGCGCAGAGATCAAGCGAAGAATCACTCTTGCCAATCGCGGTTTCTTTGGGCTAAGAAGGCATTTAAGAAGCAAAGCCCTCTCTCATAGAACCAAAGAGATATTATATAAGAATCTTAATCATCACGGTCCTGCTGTATGGTGCAGAAGCATGGACCCTGTCAAAAGCGGATGAAAACCTTTTGGGATGCTTTGAGAGAAAGATTCTTCGAGTGATATTCGGTCCAGTTTGTGACGATGGAGCGTGGATAAGAAGATTCAACGACGAACTACACGGACAACAACGCACCAGCCCTACGAGTCTTCGGATCCACCCCTGAGGGTCAACGTAGCAGAGGAACACCCCACATTAGGTGGCGCGCACAATTGGAGAACAACTTTAACCAACTTGGTGTACGTAACTGGAGGCAGCTAGCGAGGGACCGAGGTGGTTGTAGGGGCTTGTTGATTGAGGCCGCGTTCCACCCCGGTCTGTAAGCGCCACCAAAAGAAGAAAGAAGAAGAAGACGTCGAATTTCTACTTTCGTATAAAGTATACAATTTTATCAGCGGAGGACTTCTTTATGTCCTCGGAACTCAGTAGTTCCCTGAAGAAGATCTTCTTTCCGCTTCATTGAGGGCTGGACATTCACATAATATGTGTTCAGCTGTTTCGTCTTCTTCAAGACATAGCCGGCACTCTGGAGAGTCGACTATTTTCATTTTGTTTAGGTGGTATCGTAAACCGTGGAGACCAGTAAGAAAACCTGGTAAGTTTTTGATATCATGCCTACTTAGATTTAGAGATCTGTTGGCATTGTTATCGCAGGGCCGAATGGCTCGTTTTCCCTGTCATGGACCTGGGATCTGGGATGTGCTCCCAGATACATTTCATATGTTTCCAGTTTTTTTTATTCCTGCAATTTCTGTCGATCTAAGAGTGCAGCAGAAGGATTTGGGTCCTGTGAATGGTGTTTCTGAGCCCTTCCTAGCCATTTTGTCGGCCTTTTCATTACCATCAAACCCCTCATGGCCCGGAACCCATCAAAGTTTGGTCTTGTTCCTTAAGCCGAGTGTTTGAAGGGTATTAAAATAGTGCATTACTGATTTGGAGTCAATGGTGTGCGAGCTAAGGGCATTTATAGCTGTTTGAATGTTTGCGCCTTTAATACCAGATGTATAAATGTGGGAAATTGTGGGCGCCGTGGCTCAGTGGTTAGTGCGCCGAACTACTTATCAAAATGTGCCCGGTTCAATTCCCGCCGGTGCCAAGTAACATCTAGAGTTTTTTTTCCACTGCCCCACCTTTTGCCAACGTCTGATAAACATCTAAGAGTATCAGTTGTCATGAGAAGCTTCCCAAGTTTTCCGTTCGGATTCGGCTTAAAATTGTAGGTCCCTTCCACTTCACACGTGGTTGGAGAAGCTAGGTTGTAGGCCCTGTATGCCCTGTATGTTAATGCTCAATATTTAGTTTGTTTTGTATAAATGTGGCTGGCGCATTCTTGAATGACGTGGAGCTGTGCTGAACAATGTATTAAAATATTTACAATACTCTAAGAAAGGGTTAGAAATTGTGACTAAAGACACATTCATTCAGAATATCGCAGTCGGTTTGAATGTACAAACCTGGATGCACGTTTGCGACATATCGCTGTCGCTATCGCTATCGCGGTAGTTGTGAAAATCTTAACATTATGCAAACAAAAATTAATCACGTGAACACAAGATGACTACCAAACGTCAATAAATAAATCATTGAATTACGCCGAATTGTAAATATTCAAAGTCACATGAAACACTAAAATTTAATTGTGTCTGAGTTTTGAACAGCAACGAAAACAAAAATAATAACAATGAAAGACCAATAGAGAAATAAATAAGTGACTCATGTATAAAAAGAAGAAAACTGGTTGCTGTTTTAAAACAAGTTTAACAAGAAATCTCTTCTCGGGTGCATTGAGCGAATGTGTTTACCACGAGATTTTGTAGGTACTTTTCCATTAGGTCTTAACTTGCGTATAAAGTATCAATCACGAATTAGGGGAACATTCAACATGTTTGAACTGACAGTATAGAAGCTTATTCTTTGAGTTTTATAAGTCGTGCCTATTATTAAGCCTCAGATTGGGATGCTTCTTTCTTGTTCTGTAATTTGAACATGTTAAAACTGGTTCGATAGGTTGAAAGAATTTTTTTTTATAACCTACGCCGACCTCGTACAATCGTTATTTAAACTATTTAATAACACAAGCAGTCGCTCACTGTGATTTGTTTTGAGGTTAAACAAATATGAATAAATGGGACATCTGACTGATAGAGTAAACAATTATTTGCAAAATTCGATTGAGTACATACTCAGTAATGGTGAACAATGCCACTTATACACTTGTTGTACGAAGCAGGGATTACCACTTACTAGGTATATAATATGTGACGATTTTCCTTTGAAAGAAATAACATTTGGGTCGTTCAAAATTCAATATACGAGATTTGTCAAGAGACGCGCTTAAAAATTACTACAACTTGAAAATGTTTAAAATCTTGAAGAGTTCTGTGAGTCAAAATATTGAGACTACCCTCTTTTTCTATCAAATAATATAAATCGTTATTGACAGAAATAAAAAATATTTTTTGTTACTTGCAGCTATGTAAATATTTAGTTGTTTATACCGAGCTTGCTTTTTGATTTTGCTTCTCACTGTTTAACCAATTTGACTTTAAAATTTACTTGAATCAAATTAATTTGGCCCGACAATGACACCATTTGCAAGTGGGTATATATTCATGATTGATTAAAGTCGAAAAGGTGTTAAAAGCTACTTCACCTTCAGTTTGGTTGCTTTAAAAATTAGCCTTTAGTATAGTTACGGATTCTTGTATGTTACTTAACTCTATTTAACACATGCTTATTGCATTCCCATTTCACATCAGCTAAATCGCTGTGGTACACAGATTCAATGGATATCTTCTTAATAAATTGATTCAATATGGCAAATAGTAAGAACCGCCCTTGGGTTTTAAGTGAAATCTCGTATGTACTATGTATATTTATGTATTTAACATTTTCGGTATTTATGGAAGGTGATATAACTGCTTAAAGGCGTGGTAAATAATTAATTCTTCTTATGCCAAAGTTGTTTTTATGATTTAAGACAATTCATATTTCTTGTTTTTATATTTTAGAAGAAGGCATTGAAGCTGTGAGCAAATTTCGAATGAAATATTCAAAAATGTAAATATATTCAAATTACTGTTTATATAATATATAATTTATTGTTTCGAATTCTCCGGTCCGAAAAATATTTAAACCGTGCTTAAGGCCTATTCCGGTAGCAAAATATGATCTAAGTTTTTGTACGTTGGGCACACAAAACGAACACAGCTAGAGGCAGGTAGGCGGAGCAGTAAGAACGCAGTAAAGTGAAGGGGGTTATGGTCCCTTAAATTCGGATCAGGCCTAAAAACTCCTGGTTCACACAAATGCAACACCATCAGCATTTGATGGGCTTCAGTTAGGAAGTGATCCGCAACGTGGGAGGGTAAAGTGGGAGGTTTATGATCCATTTAATCCTGATCAAAGCTTCGCCTTGAAGGAAGAATAAGAAGAATCTGATCATAGCTTCGCCGTTGAGGAAGTAAAAGAAGATTTGGCATAAACATATGTTTAAACAGCAGCAAATGACATTTTAAGCCCGTTATTTGAAATGTTGTGGTCGGATTTGAAAAGCCTACCCAAAACATGTGGAAAGGCTACAGCTCGCAGTCCACCCAAAGTTGACGTGGCATTGGGTTGGGTCCATGTTGAAATGTTTTTTTTGTGGTTGGTTTTACAGCCACATTTTCAAAGATTGAAAATTTAGTCAAAACGACCCCAAAAAAAAAAGAGAAGCGCATTGTTAAGAAGGACATTGGATAAATTTTAAGCTGACAGATTACGAAAACCTTGCAAAATCAAGTTCACCGAAAAATATGTGGAAAGGCTACAATCCGTTTTGGCGACCTTTGCGATACCCTATCCATATTCCATATTCCCCCAAAGTTGGCGTGACATTCGGTTTGCATTTTGCAATTTTTTTTAAGGTTTTCTAGCAAAATTACCAAATATTGAAAATTTGGTCAAAGCGTCCTCAAAATTCGAGGCGAATTGTTTGCGTGAATTGTAAAGATGGACATTGGCTCATTTTTAGGTGTGCTGCCAGATTACGAACACCTCACAAAATCAAGTTCACCGAACCTCGTGAGGGTCTTGTTGCTTGTGATTATTAGATATCGGGTGGGCAAGAATCGGGGCTTTCATTCCCGATAAATAAATATTTCATTATTGTTAGGGGCAAAGACTCAAATGAAGTCACTTCAAGAATACAAAATGCTCTGAAGACAGCCCTAGACTGGCGCATAAATGAAAATCTTTCCATGAATCCCAGTAAGGCCGTCATTGTTCCTTTTACCAAGAGGAGAAATTTAGAACTAGGTCGAATCTCAATAAACGACTCGGTCGTAGAGTACTCCGAAGAAGTCAAATATCTTGGAGTAATCCTAGACAAAAGACTGCACTGGAATTCTCATATAAATAACAAAATTACAAAAGCTACAGAACTTTATGGGCCTGTCGCCGCACGTATGGTAGAACCTCTGAAATCTCTCAAAAGATCGTCCACTGGATCTGTACAGTGATGGTAAGATGGTAATTGCATACGCCTCCATAGTATGGTGGAGATGCTCAAAAAGGTACAACATCTTTCGTGCTTAGGTATCTCCGGAGCCATGCAAACCTGCCCAACAGCTGCCATAGAGGCACTACCAGGATTAACACCTCTAAACATTTACATTCAAAAAGTGGCGATCCATAGTGCAACAATTCCCAAGAGAGAAGCATGGGTTAGCAATAATCCAGCAAACAGCCACAACGGCAGAAAGAATACGGTAGGTTCCAACAGGGAATCGGCTGTAGGTGCCGGAATATATGGACCAAATACATGTGTTATGATACCCATGGGAAAAAGCCCTAGCGTATTTCAAGCAGAGCTCCACTCCATTCGAGAATGCGCCAGCCACATATATATATATCTGGTATTAAAGGCGGAAACATTCATATATTCACGGATAGTCAAGCAGATATAAACGCCCTTAGCTTGCACACCATTGACTACAAATCAGTCATGCACTGTTACAATACCACTCAAGGGTTCAGAAACACCATTCACAGGTCCCGAACCCTTCTGCTGCACTCTTAGATCGGCAGCAATCGCAGCAATAAAAAGCTGGGAACCTATAAAATGCATCGTTTATTGGAAGAGCATCCCAGGTCTAAGATAGGCCAAACGAGCCATTCAGCCGTTCAACAACAATGCCAACAGATGTCTAAATCTAAGTAGGAATGATATCAAAAACTTAGCAGGTTACCTTACTGGCACAGCGGTTTACGATATCACCTTGACAAAATCAAAATAGTAGACTCCTGAGTGCCGACTATGTCTTGAAGAGGACGAAACAGCTGAACACATAATTATGTGAATATCCACCCCTCAATGGAATAAGAAAGCAGACCTTCTTCAGGAAAAAACCGAAGACATAAAGAAATCTTCTGCTGGTAAAATTGTCTGCTTTATACGGAAAGTATAAACTCTACTAGCCTAAATATTTCTGGCCCCTACGGCACAAAAGATCTCATAGGTCGAAGTGCCTTTTCTTTCGCCTTGGCTCGATTGAGGTTAAAAAAAACAAATATTTGAAAAACAAAACAAAAAATATTTGAAAACGCGTCACATATTGGATACGACTGCTTTTCTGTTATTTTTGAATACAATTAAGACATAACATTGTTTCGACAGATGTGAATGATCAACACATTTTCAAACGATTTCACAAATTTTCTGCAACGTCTCCCGAAAACAAAACGTTGTGGACTAGTTTTTTTGACAGAAAGTCATATTTGAATCAATCGTTTAACCTGATTGCAACTTTGTATTATTTCTGGAAATACGCAGAACAAATTGTTCGTTATGGCTGATCATCAGAGGATGGCCTCATGTCATAAAATTGTAGTAGCGTGTTTTAAACCATTTATGGACTGGTTGACTCGTATACCCAGTCTCGTCGAGCAATATTGTATAGCTTACCATCTGTCACTTTTCTTAGAAAGAGAAAAAACATAAAATCTCAGAAAATTAATGGTGTGCATTTCAGCACCTAATTAAAAACATAGGGGCGGGCTACAGTCCGCTTGGGCGAACTGTTGGATACCCTATTCTTATTCCTATATCTCATAAGTGGGCGTGACAAAAATTTAAAGGATTTTATCGAAAAAACTAAGCTTTTGTAAATAAAAACGCTCCCTAGCTCAAACTTTGGTTTTTCAATAAAATTGTTTTATTTAATTGTGGGCGTGTCAGTAGGCGGATTTTAAAAAAATTTAAGTATGAGCATAAAGGGCACCTAGAGAGTATATACTATAAATTTCAGCTCCCTAGCTCAAACTTTGGACTTTCAAAAATAAAAAAAAAATAATTGTGGGCGTGTCAGTAGGCGGATTTTGAAAATATTTACACATGAGCATAAAGGGCCCCTAGAGAGTATATATTAAAAATTTCAGCTCCCTAGCTCAAATTTTGGTTTTTCAAAAAAAATATTTTATTTAATTGTGGGCGTGTCAGTGGGCGGATTTTGAAAATTTTATGTCCCAAGCAGTTTTATGGGCCAAAGATCATATATAAAAAATTTCAGCTTTCTAGCTCAAAATTCAATTTTTCCCAAAATTTGTTTTATTTAATTGTGGGCGTGTCAGTGGGCGGATTTTGAAAATTTTATGTCCCAATCAGTTTTATGGGCCATAGATCATATATAAAAAATTTCAGCTCTCTAGCTCAAAATTCGATTTTTTCCAAAATTTTGTTTTTTTGAGTTTGTGGGCGTGTCTGTGGGCGGATTTCAAAAATTCTTAAACTTGATTATTTCGGGACCCTAGAGAGTATATGGTTAAAATTTCAGCTCTCTAGGTCCAGTTTAAAGGCCTAATTTTTGCCGACGGACGGACGGACGGACGGACGGACGGACGGACGGACATGGCTAGATCGACATTACTATCGATGCTGATCATAAATATAGTAATTTTTAGGGGTCTACGGGCAATATTAAGGTATGTTACAAACTATGCGTCAAAATTAATATACCCCTAGAATAGGGTATAATGACAGGCCATAGAATATTATCGATTGAAAACTATGAAATGAGCAATACAAAAAATGCAATTTATTAAAGTATACTATATTGCTCGTGGAGATGCTGTACGGCTATGAGTTAATTAGTATCCATTTCCAAAACGAGCAAATGTGGACATACACACGAATAATAAACGGCTCCAATAAAAATCAAAGATTTAATTAGAAAAGCGTTTGGAAAATTTAGTTTTCGAAATGTCTAAGCGATCGTAGCTCTTAAGGTCTACTCATATTGTGGTTAGTTTCTTACCAGTTCCCTAATGGACATTTCATTTTCGATGACATCACGGTTAAGTTCAACCTGATTCCAATCCGAAATAAATGCTTAACAAAATTATTTATGGCAAAACGCATCTAAATATTTACCCGGAAACCACATCAATAGTTGTTATTGACTGAATTTTTTTTTCAAGTTTCGAAACTTCGCAGTTAGCGATTACCTTTAAATTCAAAAGCCATTAGCACATACATGCTATGGAATTAGATAATATCATGAATTTTGTTAAATTGTACGAAGGTATATAGTAGCCATTGGTAATTATCGTTTCTGGGCACGAACATCTCCGGCAAGCCAAACAATTACACAAAGCATCCGCCATGACCTGACCATATGATAATAAACAACGAAATACTCACTATCCCCGATCTCGGTTCCAACTCCAACTTCACGTCATGTCATTATATTTCGAGATAAGCATTTCATTGAAGCAACGTTAACTAGCCGCAATGACTACCTTACCAATACCTAGTGCTTGGCTACTGTTGATTAGCTATGCCCTTGAGCGGGACACAACCACTCGTACACTGCTCCGCGATAAATTTCAATGTCACGTAACACAGATGCTGTCACCCATACGACCGAAAAATATTCCATTCGAACAATTAGAAAATAAATTATAGATTCTCAAAATACTCTAAGTAAACATGTCCAAAAGTTAAAAAGAATCTAATTGCTGATGTATACAAATAAATGAATGCAATTTAGCTTCTGTATTTAGAAGACAGAATTTATATGGTTTTATACGTCGTATATAAGTAACGTGCCACGACTTTAGATATACGATCCGAAGAGAGCAACTCCTCCTAATTGTTCGTATTTTTTTCGCTGTCAACTATGGCTTACGTGGACGCGATTGTAAACATCGTGTAAAAGTGTATCTCAAAAACAGATTAATAAATGAAATTAAGAAATAAATAAATAAATAAATCATCAGCTTGATTGTACGATTTCTTAATGTATCTGAGCTTCGAAGATAATAATTGCTGTTGAACTTTGGCTATCTTTTGCGTGCACATTTAATCATCTAACAGAGTTGGTAGCCTTCACATCTTTAGTCTTGCATGCAAACAATAGAATTGGCAAAGAATTTATTGCAAGTTTATTCAAATAAAGAATCTGACACAACCTATTTTTTGTATGGCATTGAGTTCAAGAGCAGAGTACCTCAGAAGTGAATGTATATTAAAGCAAAATAAATGCCGTTGCGAAGCATCTTTATGCTGATGATATGCAATTATGGTTCATTCGTTTCATTGCAACTTTCTATGGGTTGTTTGGCATCATTTAAGGTGCCCTCGACAGTCTATTGACTTAATAAATCTGTTTTGAAAAGCCCAAAATGTTTCACTAGCGTTACGTTTCGACGAGGTAACAATAAGAAAAAAGGTGAACGAAACCAGCCAGAGAAAGTAGACGAAAAGCTAACGCTTTCGAAAAAGCAAGATAAACATTAAAGACCCGCAGTAGGTGGTAAAGAGTGACAGGAAATTAACGGTGTTGTAATGGAGGATTTCGTTTTCGCTTTATTTATAAGAGTGCCTTTTGTAAATGAAAGCAGTGATGGTATGGCTTTATTTAAATGGCCTCATTTTTGAGTAATATTACTTTCCTTTTTTTTTGGTAAAGGATGTTATATATCCGATATGATTTCCCTTTTTTGTAATTTGCTTGCTCTAAGTTTAATTCGCTGTAAGAAGCTCGACGAGTGGCTATTCTAGTCAGTCCATGCTCGTGATTTTTAAATCCATCGGCTCTTCTTCTTTCTTCCGCCTGTGTGATTCGCCGGTTTGACCTCGCAAAATAACGGTAGGCCTCCCGATTTTGAATCACTTCGTCACTGCGGGCAATCAAATGCTGGTGTTGCTGCATGTCCGTGATTCAGGAGTCTTAAAGTCGGCCTCTCTTTTGCGATTATATAGAAAGCTTGATTGATATTGCCTTTTTGGCAGGGTTCGTATGATATCTCCTTTGAACATAACAATACCAACTGAGCCGGACGCGCTCCAATTTATTCAGATAGGTTCTTTGACTTAAAGGCTTCCTAGGACCTTGGAACTTCTTATTCGAATAATGTTACTCCTGCTGTCATGCTAAACATCTTCCTCTCAGCTGGCGTTAATTTGCACTCATTCTTTTTGTACGCCATACAACATTGTTCACCGTATGTGAGCGCTGGGCGCACAGATGCTTGAGTATTCCTCTACACTACGCTTACAAGATGCATAATGTCGTCATCACAGGTTGCTTCGCTATTGATCATAGATCCCAGATGTTTGAACTTTTCGCACTTCGGAATCACTTTTCCATTCAAATTAATGTCTGGAATAGGTCGGAGTGGATCTGATAAATACATCGGCTATATATAATAAATAGAGGCTACATACTCGTATATAGGATAATTATTCTACCTTCAAAAGGACGCTTGAGCTTTAACGGATCCCACAGGCGGGCCTGTAGGGAGGTAGTGAGGTGCGAGGTTAATGATCTAGATCACAACCTTGTCATTTAAGAAAAGAAGACACTTTAAACACATACATTAAAGGTTTCGCCAGACAGAACGCGTTTTTAACTCCGTGGTGAGATTATTTTACGCGGTGAGGCTTATTCCACGCGGCGTTCTCACTGTTGCGTTGGAGGACATCATACGGGGAGCGGGGGGTAGTGCGCATAAATATACCGTAATCTCTATCATCCAGCGCGGAACATTAATTTTTATTATTATTTGCCGTGCCGCGATTCCGAGAAAGCTAAATTGTATTAAATTCATTTTTCAAATATCGTCTGTGAAATCATGAAACCGTGTAACTCCATTAAAAAACTCAACCAATTTACAAACAAAACACGATATGACCGTTCCTTTACTTACGATTGCGTATGAATTTGTACGAATTTTTACTAATTTTTAATCAATTCCTTTCTCTTACTTGAAAAATTACTTATTACTTTTTACTCAACGATTTCTTGAAGCACGAATAAGGAAGTCTGTCAAATGAATTAGCGTTGACATTGAATTTGAAGACATATACAAAAACTATTTTTTTAATAAACTGACTAACATAAAATATAGATATGTCCAAATTGAGACATGTTTTTTGCATTTTCCTTTTGGTTCAAATGGGGGTGGTGTGACTTGGAATTCTAAAGTGAAGCACTTGGTTCTCTGACATGAAGGCGATGCATAGCAAAGGACTTACTTGAGATATTTAAAACCAACCTTTATTTAAAAAAAAAAAACAAAAAGCAGCTTGTACCTTGTAGCTTTCACTAGATTTGGCTGATCTTCATTATGGCATTAAAGAAAGCATTCGTATACCATTTTTGTATACCCTATCCTAACGGTATATTCATTTTGACGCGAAAATTGTGACATAGCTTATTATTGCCCGTAGACCCCTAAAAATTACAATGTTCGTGATCAGCATCGATAGTAATGTCGATCTAGCCATGTATGTGCGTCCGTCTGTCCGAATACAAAAATTAGGCCTTTAAACTGGAGCTAAAAAGCTGAACTTTCAACCACAAACTCTCTAGGGGCCAAAATTATCAAGTTTAAGATATTCTAAAATACGCCGACAAATTTTTCGACAAAATCGAATTTTCAGCTAGATAGCTGAACATTTTAATATAGGGTCTTTAGAGGCCCGAAATGCTTGAGAGTTAATTTTTTTTAAAATCCGCCCACAATTAAATAAAACCATTTTATCGAATAATCAAAGTTTGAGCTAGGAAGCTGAAATTTATTATATGTATATTCTTTCAAGAGGCCCTTGCTTATGTTGAAACTTGACTTTTCAAATCCGCCCACTGACACTCCCAAAATTTAAAAAAGCAACAGTTTTTTCGAGAAATCAAAGTTTTAGCTAGGAAGCTGAAATTTGAAATACGAGTATATACTCTCTAGGGGCCCTAAATGCTTAAGTGGAAATATCTTTAAAATCCGCCTACTGACATGGCCACTTAAAAAAAAAAACTTTTTATTGAAGAAATCATTCGAAAAGTATGTAGCTAAAGTCGTTTTGAACAACAATTCCTTTATATACAATTTTCTGCCCAGCCCACTTTTGTGCGGGTTTTTTTTTACAAAAATTTTAATGTTGTATAACAAAATATAAAGATCCTTCTGAACAATTCTCCCACACTTAGATTTTTTTCACGCCCACTTAATGAGTGATAGGAATAGGAATAGGATATCCAACGGACTGTAGCCTTTCCCTATTTGTCATAATTTGCTTACATTAAAGGGGTTTCTCTGTAAATGTTACAGTACCCTTAAATGCGTAAGCATTTGTGTTTAACAGAAAGCAGCACCTAGCAATGGCGTACTTCATTGCATTTATCCAAAGTTCTTCTAAATCATAATGACAGGCATCAGAGACATCACCCAATCTTCGTATCCAATTGCTCATGCGCCACCACATCGGAGAAACAAATTATCTTTTAACACTTCCATGTCCGCCGCCGCCATTAGCTTCTGGTTGAGCACCAAATCTTCAATGACTTTCGTTTAACTGCATAAATGTCTTTGGAAACGTAATGCCATTTTGGACTATCAGTTATCCGTCCAGTTTTCAATCCAGTTAAAAACGCAGTGAATTTCGACGATAGTTCAGAATTCAGTTTAATTTTCATTTCAGTCGTGGGCAGTCAGAATTTAAATGAGAAAAACAGGATGTCGAAGGCTTTAGGTCACCTGCAACTGCGTTTGGAAATGATTACTGTAGTGAAACTTTTTGACACATCAGTTTAACAGACAACTAAACTGGAAACTTATGGGAATTCAGTTTCAGTTAAGCGCTTCGATTTTTGTATTTACATTTAAATGAATGCTTTACTGACAGCTCAACTCAAACTGAAACTGACATTATGGAGAAAAACTATTTTCCAAATCACCGTTAACAGAATAATTCAACTTATTTGGTGACTGCAGATATGGGTTTGAGCTAAAAGATGGCATGAAAATCTCATTTACGTATAAAAGTGGAGTTACACTTTTTTCTGGGGTGGAATTCTGAAAGACGAAAACGTCTTAATGTTTTCGTGTGAGCGAACGATTTGATTCATCTAACACCAAACACGAAACAATTTTTCGTTTGTGCGAAAGAAAAAAAGCGAACCCTATTTAATTGGTGTTTTCGTTTATTCTGCTTCATGTACGTTAGCGAACGAGAAGTAGACAACGAAAGGAGTAACATGAAATAAACTTTTACTTTCGCCTGATTTGTTCGTTGCACCCCACCACTGGTTTCACCGATGATATATCAAAAAGAAAACGATTTAAATGACATTTAACGCGCAGGCGTCTGGAATAGCCCATAATTTTAAACAACGAAGCGTTGAATTGCTTCCTTGATAACCCGCTCTGTGTGCCTGAGGCTATGCATTGCAGTGTCATACAACAAAAATACTCGTTTTGTGTGAACATTTATTTCAGTAAAATTAGTTTTTAGAGTTCTACGCCAATTTTACGGTCGAAATAATCGACCAACCCATTCGACTATTTGCATCACAAATTGACAAATTTCCACTACATTTACTAGTTTGGACACCAACCAATTGACAAGAATGCACAGATTAGGGAAGATCCTAATTCATCGCTCCGTCATAGTAAGCAAAAACTTGGCCTGTGTCCGCCGACTATTTGGAGGATTGTGGGTCTTGTTTTACCCGCTTTCAATTGCTGACATAATTGAAGCCAGACGATAATCGTTTGCGTCGTGAGTTCAGTGATTGGGCGCTTGAATGGCGAGAAGTCGATGCAATTTATAAACCTCAAATTCTGATTAGTAATAAGGCTCACTTCTGCTTCAGTGGTTTTGTTTATAAGCAAAATTGTCAACTTTTGAGCGACAAAAATTCCACCCCGAAAAGTTGATAGTTTGGTTTATGGGAAAGAGCAACGATACATCATCGAGCCGCACTTCTTCAAAAATAATAAAATCTATTGTCAATGACGCCCGCTACCGAGCCATAATCAACTGCAGACATTTGCTTTCAACTGGATATTACGCCATACTGCTGGTGGGTGAAGCCATCGAGTTATTGAACAAAGTGTTCGATGACAAATTTATATCCAGAAATAGACCTGTGTCTGTAGGGGTATTTGAAGTCATTGGTATATACGGTAAATGCTCCAATAAGTGGTTGGAACTTCAGAATGCAGTAACTGCGAAGCTGTCGTGGTGGTCCGTAGCCAAATGGCAAAAAACGGAACTCTTATGGATTCGTCATGTCTGTCTGTCTGTCCGTCCGTATGTCACAGCCACTTTTTTCCGAAACTATAAGAACTATACTGTTGAAACTTGGTAAGTAGATGTATTCTGTGAACCGCATTAAGATTTCCACACAAAAATAGACAAAAAAAAGGTGTGAGCCACGCTGCACTCACGGTATAGTTGATGTGTAAACGTGTAGGCACAGTTGCGAGTTAGCCACCTAATTTGTTATCTAGATAACGCCGTAACTAAGTAACTAACGTAGTAAAATTAGCTGCGCTAAAAATGCAATCATAATGACAACTAAGTTTTGCTATTAGCTATTAGTTGCAGGTTGTGTAACTAAGCTCGTAAGGTTGCCAAAGTTAGTTGCGGATGACAACTAAAAGTTGGTTAGTTTTTAGCTGTAGCTTTTTAACTGCCTAGGTAATAACTAATAACTAAATCAAGTTTTAAGGACCTTTTTTTGTTGTTGCAAGGACCTCGTAGTCAAATAACACTGAACACAGATATACCGGGCTCAAATGATATTTTTGAATAATATCCCTTTTTCGATTTTCAAGGATCTTTTTTGTTTGTTACAAGGACCTCTTAGTCAATTAACATTGAACACAGTTATAAGGCGCGGTTTTCTTGGAGTTTTTGGGAAAAACAATTTCGGGTTTAAGGACCTTATTTGGTGCTCCAAGGACCTTATTTGGTGCTCCAAGGACCTTATTTAGTGCTCCAAGGACCTCTTGGTAAATAACCTTATGACAACTAAAAGTGGCATTCTTCAATCGGCCATGGGTTCCCTCTTACCTTCAACTGATGTACAACAAACTTCAAGCTATACAACCTCAATTATTTATAAGTTTTGAAGGACATGTTTCGTAAGGACATAATAATCTCTAAAATTAAACATAATTAAAACTAGAAAATGTATAACGAAATAAAAGAATCGCTCCTGTTCCTGTAAGCCTTTTCGGGTTAAATTGTATGAAAAAAATTATTAGTTGTGTTTAATCGATATCTAAAAAGCTAAAACTAAAGCTAATTATTGTTAGCTACACTCTGACAACTAATTTTTCACAACTAAACACGCTTAGTTACACTTCGCAACTAATAACTAATTTAGGTTCAAGATTTGTGACAACTGCAACTAAAATTGTGGTTTAGCTATGTATGTTCAAAGAAACTACAGCTAATTTAGTTATAGCTTTTTAGTTATTAGTTAAGCTAACTTTTGTGCAACTCTGGTTTCTAATAATAAATCTGTAATAGGTGCCTAAGTAAATAATAATTATAATTCGCGCGGAACCCTTCATGGACGAGTCCGACTCGTACTTGGCAGCTTTTTTATCATTCATATCACAAAATCGTGTATCAAACAAAAAGTTTTAGCTCATCTGTCTAGCTTGTGCTTCTTTTATTTCAATTTCAACATACACTTGCACTTATGAAGAAGAAGACATATTTTCATTTATCATAGTGCAATTATTGTTGTTTTTTGTGTTGAAAAAATGCCTAAAATGTACTTGAATAAATTGGAATACTGACACTTTGGCCAAGGTAATTATATCAGAGCATGAACCATTCTATTATCAATAAGAGGTTAGCTAGAATAAAAAAAAGCTTTTTGAATAAGTTCAATTTACTAACAAACTTGGAAAAAATAGAAAGGTCAGCATCCTCGATTTTCTTTAAGCGGTGGTCAATGTGCATTAACAATTATGTTCGCACAGAAATGTGTTCCAAAGTTACAACCCCAGAAAACACTGCATATTTTCTTTATAATCTAGCTTTCTGACAGATATTCGACATAACTTTTTAGCTCTTGTCTTTGAAACCGAGAAAAACATGCTAAAACTGAAAATATTTAGTAATCACTCCAAGCATTAAGGTGTTAAGCTCTCCTCGGGCAACCATTTGAATTAAGAAGACCGTTTGTCAGTCCAGTCGAAATAAGGTAAATGAGGTATAGAAATGGTCATAAATTCATGGTTAAATCGGTTTCCATTCAATCTTGTACCTTTCTCCCTAGACTCTGAATTACGATAATATGACTTAATATAAACCATTCATTTACGAGGTGAAAACATTCTTGAAACATTGAATGGAATGTAGGAAGCACTACACCAATTCCCTGCCTGCTTACTTGGACGCAGCAAGTAATTGATTTAGTCATCGTTGACTTTAAGATCAACAAATTTCGTTCGTTCTTCAATCGCCGAGACCTAAACTCTACCATGACATGCTCGGAGCAAGTGATGTGCGTATTCCATTAGTTTGCCGAATCTGTTGAAGTTAGCGCCTTTCAGGTTAGCACTTGGCATTTGAAGAGCTCCACTAGCAAAGCAACCAAGTCAGTGACTTTGTTGTTCTTAAGCTTTTTTTCAAAGCTAACCCAGCCTTCCCTATGCTGGATAATGAAACCGGTTCCTGATTGCCTAGATACGGGTAAACAAAAAATTGGGCTGGGTAACACACAAAATTAACGACAGGGCAGGCAATAAGAAAATAATAAAACGCCGTGTACCAAATTTTCTGGCTTATAATTCAAATGACTCCAAATACTTAGGATGCAAGAATGCTGATGAAGCCATTTTAGATATCAACCCGTGGTCAGGGCTTTTTTTCTGCTGCTGAGATAGCCCCTCTATTAGTTTTTCGTTCCCTTAAATCAAGCTAGTCACACTATCTCATTCTTACTGGTGGTTGAAGCTTGCTGGTACCTGCATACAACTTACCTCTTACTCATAACTCATTATATAATAGTAATCACCAATAAATATTCCTAAACTAACATTCCCACTTACAATAATTGCGACATGCAATTGCATTCGTAAGCACATAATTCAAATGCTCACAGTATGCATTTGCACAAAAGACACTATAACAAATTTCTTCCACCACCCGTATAATAAGCGGTTACATCCAACCAACGTCAAAGAGTACACACCACAAGGCGTTTCTTTCTATATTTGAAGATTCATTCGAATAACAACAATTATTGCATAATCAGAAAGCCAACATCAACGTCAAATCCCGACGTTTATGTGACAACAACAGGTAACCCCAAAAGAAACGAAAGAGTTGAACGAGAAACTGCTGATTTTACCCGTACCCAGCACCAAGTTGTACCATCAGACACATACACACGATTTTTCATTCATATGATTGTCTACCGTGCTGGTTGGTTGTTGGTGCCACTCCAATCATTCGTGATCTTTAACATTTTCGTTGGCATATAGAATACAATATACTTGTGTTATTTTTTGTATTTGTTTTTTTATTTTATTTAAAAAAAAAATTGCTTTCACTTTAGATGGCATATGTGTGCCCATTTGTTGCACATCGCTTATGGAAAAGTCATTCTCTGGTAAAAGTGGTTTTGATGTACGAATACATCTCCTCCTCCGATGAACACATGAATCTGGAAAATGTTGGGATTTGTTATTATCTTTGCAGAAATTCATCGAGTTAAATGAGTAATCCGCGAAAAGTAAGATCCCTTCAGTGGTTTCGTAAAGGAGAGCTTTTTTGACTTTATACGGAAGACACTTACTCAAACTTATGCATATGTATACATCTTTTGAACCAGGAAGTTGTATCGTATTATTTTTGTATGACTTGTGTTTGGTTGTATTTATTTGACGTTATGAAAGGCGTTTGTCAAATGTGTCAGCATACAAATAGAATCTCCATATATTATTTATGCGATGACGTAAGTTAATCGCTTTGCTTAATGGATCGTCCTTCGCTTAAAAGTTGAATGGGGCTTTAATTAAATGCAAGTTGCTATTTGTAATTCAGTTGTGGGGTTTTCCATAATGAATTAAGCACACGAACAAAGCAATGATAGTTTCATAATTGGCGACTCGTAGTTAGGGGCCCATATATAGAAGACTACTACAAACTTAAGGCCTTATTTACATAACGACCATTAAACATTAAGTATTGATTTGATTTGCAGCTATGGTTATTTATAAAATTTCGTTGATACCCAAACTGTTCAAAAAGCTTGTCTATGTGATTTCACCTAAATATCTTTGGAAGATCAACAGCCTTTAACCTGACTATCTACTAAAATTTTAAAGTTATTACAAACTTTGAAAATAATTTGCAAACAGATGTAATTTTTACAGATTTTATGAAAGCTTTTGATAAAGTGGAGCGTTTTCTCCTTATCCAAAAATTATCCTTTCTAGGGTTTCACTCAAACTTTTTTAGGTGGATGCACCTCATAAGCCGAATTCAATCTGTGAAAATGTCCGGGCCAATCAATGTCACATCAGGTGTACCCCAAGTTAGCCACCTTGGGCCCTTACTGTTTCTATTATTTATGATCTACCATCAGTCAAAGTACATACCTCTTAATTTTACAATTGTCAATTTCTTAAGTTAACTAGATGCACCTGGACCTGATCCATCATTACTGACTACTTAATTAAATTGTATAGCCTCAAAAATTGACCTTATAGTTCGTAAATCTGGTTAAATGATTGGATTCATTAAATGAAAAACCAATGTTTTTAAGGACCCCTACACATTAAAAACTCTTTTAATATTTCTGGTTGATTTTAATTAGAATATTGTTGCATTATCTACCAGCTTTCGTATCACATACAATCATAATGACCTAGGTAGGTAGGTTATTTTTTACAGTGATTTTAAATACGGATCTAATTACTGAGACTACCATGTGATAGCCATTAGCTTCAAATTTTCTCCCAGGATTCACTTTTTTTTTGTTATCATCGACAGCAAGCAAAACAACAAAAATTTGGCAAGAAGTAGTTCAATCATTGCAGCCATGTCGAAGCATGTACTTACATGTTCTTCTGCTACGTCAAACAAAACGGACTTGGGATTTTTTCCTTCGTTTTCAACAACTTCCTGCAGTCGAAGCACCAGATCACTTTTTCCTAGAGCTGTGGAGAGATTCCGCTTTTCAAGTTCAGCTTTTAACTGCGGATACTGAGTTGTAGTAATGGCAGGTCCAGTTGTTACTCAAAATGCCTTCTTGAACATGAAGCGGTTCCCTTTAACTTTAAAATTATTCAGTTTGTTTTGTTTACTGGATCGAAGTTTGCATTCACTTAACCCTCGGATTAGCGACATGGTCCCCTGGGACCATTTCGGACTTTGCGTATAATTTTTTTTGGGAACGAGTGGGAAAAATTGCTCAAGACTTTTTCACTTCTATAACTAAGATGTGATAGTCAGATTTTAGTAGCGCTCGTCTTAATCTAGTCATATTCGTTGAACAAAAAAAAAGTTTGAAGCCGGCTGTGGCGCTTATACACGGTCCGCGTGTTCATGGTCCCGGGGGACCATACACACGTAAGGCCGATTTCACACATACAGGGCAGGCGGCTAACGGGCACCGGTTACCCGTTACTCGTTGAGCACACATTCTAATGGGCACGTTCACACCTGCAAACCAAAACCGTCCCCGGTTACCCATACAAACGACCGGGTAGCAGGTACTGGTTAGCCGGCTGCCGGGTATGTGTGAAATAGGCATAACGGCATTTTTTATAAGTTTTTTTTGCCCATATAAGTCGAAAATCTTTTGTCTAGACACAAGTTTGTTGAGTGACAATGCAACTCCACAGTGTGAGTACAGCTGGATTGGCATCGTGGATGATGATGAGTTGAAACCTCAAAAAAAATCTGATAGACGACGAGGATTCCTCAAAGCTCTCCATTAGCCATGCAATTAGTTTTACCAAATATGAAAGAGCGAGCTAGTCAGCCGCGAACTATACGCTATGAAAGCGTGCGTTTCGCTATGCAACGCTTCCATGTTGTGGTGAGTAAAAATATGAAAACATCCTTACTACATACAAAAAAAAAGTTAATTCTCCCGTTGTTTTTCTTTTTTAGGCCAGACCAGAACCGCCACTAGCCTTACGTATAGCAGCACCTAAACTTCCGCCGCGCAGCAGTCGTTCCAATTGTAATCTTTGCAAAATCGAGGATTCTAGGCAACGTAAAACCGGGCAAGTGTGTTTTGTTTGTCAGCTGCCGGTGTGCAAGGTACATGCGGAGACCTTGCATAGATGCAACATATGCTGTAAGGATGCTGCCGATGCAGATGATCGAGAACTTGACACAACAGCACAGGAATAATTTAAATAAGCGCTATTCCTTATATTATTTCTTGTAAACAGAATTGTTATTTTTTTAAATTCCTAATAAAAAAATATGTAATTAAATCTTTTTTTTACTTAATAATATTTTAAACATCCTCACACACAATAAACATCAATACACAATCACAGATTGCACATATAAATACTCAGAGTAGGTCATAGGAGAAATTGCCAATACAATTACAGCCTAAAAACTATATGGTCCCGGGGGACCATGAAAGTAAAATATGCCACAAAAAGTTACCGCTCATCCGAGGGTTAAAGCAGATTGCCAACGCACGGTCCAAACTCAACTGAAACAAGACTTTCATAGCAAATAAAAAAAGTTGGAAGGTGCCTGAATTGGAATCATCGCCTCTATACGAAGATGTGGCTGTTGATTTCATATAAGTGAGACGCAAATTTTTTTGCAAATTATTTGATTTATAACACTTTTGTTTTTATTCGCCTTCCTTACCGGCGAAGCTATGATCAGGATTAACGTGATCATAAACCTCCCGGTTTCTGAACACCATACCACTGAGACCAATCAGATGCTGGTGTTGTTGCATATGTGTGATCCAGGAGTTTTTAAGCCTGCATCTTTCTTACAATTTTGACACAAGCATGCTCTCATTATTGATTATTGTTTGATCAGCCTTTTACGACACCAGTAATCGCCAGTCTTGTCAACCTAAGGATTTGCGTGCACACTTGCGGGACAATTTCAAGATTTTAAACGAGTCGCTAGGCTCACATAAATGGTAAAATGGTTTATATGTGATTTGTTCTCTCAAATAAAAACGAAGGAACCAATTAATTTGAAAAAAATGAGGATTTAAAAGTGATTCCACTGAAGAAAAAATGATAATATTTCAAATTGTCTGTCAAACCGCTTTTAGGCTTTGAAGATTCTAAGAACAATTGTCAACACCGTTTTGTCAAGCAAAATTAGGTGATTTTCAATAACTTTTTGTTTTCGTTGGCTCGATCACAAAAAGGAAAGGCAGACCTCACGGTTTTGAATCATTTCCTCATGGAAGCCATAATCAACTGTTGGTGTTGTTGCATTTGTAATAGACAAAACGTTAATTTTCGTATTGGTATTTTTCAGTTAGAGTACCAAATGATTAGGTTAGGTTAGGTTTATGTGGCTGTCCGCAGAAACCGACACACTTAGACCAATTAGGTCCATTGTGATACCACGTATGTATTATCTACCTCAACTCTGTAGCTGGGACTGGCCAACGACACGCGGTTGTTCTCAAACGGTCCCCCATCTACGTACTAACCGCGCGCAACGTCGTTTAATTGCGGTGATCTGACGAGAACCGATTAGCTCGACGTGGTATGGTCGTTGGTTTACCAAATGATTATGTTTGTAGACTTCGTTGAGCAGGCATTAGAATCGAAGATTAAGCATGTAATCCCTACTTAAATGGGATTATTTCCTGTCCAAAACTAATCACAATAGTTAACGAGCTGCAGAAGCTTTGTTCGGGAGGTCATATACATTCAAATTATAATCAGTGTAATTATGCGCGAGACCGTGACGTAATTTTTGTCATCTACTTATATGTGCGTACATACATACTAACAGTCATGCCATATAACCCGTCAGTCGTGACATCTAATTTGTGTACAGCTCAGTCTTGTGATATAAATCTTCCTCAAGAAGCTAAGTTATATTAATTTTAGCAAAGTCATTTGCCAGAATTAATAAATAGATTCTATAATAAATTTGCTGTTAATTTTGCACAAATCGTGGTTTTGATCGCGTGACGAATACACGTTGTCAGTTATAATTAAAATATGCAAGGTTCCTGTGCGGTTATGTGAATACGCCTTGAGGATACTTAGAAAATTTAGGTACTAGTTAGAAAAGACTAAAGTAAACGATGATGTTATTAACTTTATGGAGAATATTCTAGGAGATAGGAAAATAAATCCGAAGCTAGGAGAAACACAACTCAAAGAAAGTGCACAACACAAAGAGGTATTTTCACGGCGTTCTGAAGAATTGGGCCACTCCCAGACCACATTATGGCGAATTTTGCGTAAGGATCTTTATCTACGCCCTTACAAGATCAAGCTGACTCAAGAACTAAAGCCACTTCGTTATATGAAGCGACGTACGTTCTCGAATTGGGCTCTGGACATGATGGAAGAAAATGAAGAATTTCATCTCAAAATCATCTTCAGCGATGGAGCGCATTTTTGGTTAAACGGCTTCGTCAATAAGCAAAATATGCATTAGTGGACACGTGAGAACCCTCATGTGCTTGATGAAACAACACGTCACCCGCAAAAAGTCACTGTTTGGTGCTGGTTTCATGCCGGTGGCGTCATTGGGCCGTTCTTTCTCGTCGATGAAAATTACCTTCACATTACGGTAAATGGTATTTGTTAAAGAGACATTTTAGAACATTATTTCTTTGAGCAATTGTATGAATTGGACATCACTGATATGTGGTTCCAACAAGACAATGCCACAAGCCACACAGCGGGTGCAACAATCGAATTATTGAAGTCTCAGTTCGGTGAACGTGTTATCTCGAGAAACGAACCCGTCTATTGGCCGCCGAGATCGTGTGATTTAACGCCTCTAGACTTTTTTTATGGGGCTACATTAAATTATTGATCTTTGCCAACAACCCGTCGACGTTAGAGGAGCTCAGAGCAAATATTTAATGAGAAATAGCGGCCGTATCGGTCGAAATGTGGGGTCCAGTCGTCGAAAATTGGGTTCAACGTATTGACCATTGCATACGTTTCCGTGATGGACATATGAACGAAGTCCAATTCCATTCATAAACGTTTTGATAGTAATTCAAGCTTTTTTTTGAGATATCCCAAGAAGTTTGCATTTTATTTGAAAAAGAAGTTGTCAAGTACTAAATGAAAGACCCTTTATATATCCTTTAACACCTTGAAATTGAACACCCTCCCCTTTCCCCCTTTTTAAGTGTCCATTCATCGTACGTCTTATGTTAATTCTAATCCACTTTTCTTTGATTTTAATTGCAACGCCTACTCCCCTACATCTGGCCTTCTCAATCCCACTGACTTCCGACCAGAACTATTTTTTTTTATTTTTTTTTATATAAAAAAGAAAATCCAAATCCCAGAGCAGTCAAACTCGGTAACGGGCCATTGTACTGCCAAGCATAAATCCTTTTTTTTTTGGTGTAGAGGCTGGAGAATGGGTGGCATGTGTTGTTGTTCCCCATGGGGATTGAACCTGCACCGCATGGGTAACAAGCCAACACACTAACCTCTACACCGTCGCAACCCTCCAAGTATTAGTTTAAGCTAGATTTCTAAGATATAATTTGTAAGCTTGAATTAAGCATTATAAATAGGGAGTTTTACCCCTCCTTGAGTTAATTAACTCTAGGCACGGAATTTTAAATGCACCCTTTTTTGCTAGTTTGTACTTTTAGAGGTCGAGTAGTATGTTGCTTAAATACGCTGTTCTATAACAATTAATGATGAATTTCTGCTTATTATTTCTACTGAGTATTCCTTTGACGTAAACAATATTTACAGAATATTTGGATGGGCGCTGAGTGAGCTCGACTACTAAGCGAGAGGTTCAAGAATCGAATCCTAACCAGGAACTTCAAAAAGTCCTTCTCCCCCTCCAGTTCTTGCGAATGTCTGACAAATATCCAAGAGTATAATTGGCCATTAAAAGATTCCCAGATATTTCATTCAGCGGGATCGGCTTAAGACTGTATAACTTCGCACACATGAATACCTACAGGAGCTGCGCTTCATGCCCTATTTTGCCTGCTTACACCAAACTAGTATTAGTAATATTTATACATATTATATGTATATATATTGAAAGAGATTTTTCACATTTATTAGACTACTACTACGATACAGTGATTATATGTATTTCATTACATTATATAACCAAAATGAATTTAAAAACATTTCCAACCATTTCATATGATAATCTGCTGTTTGCAATTAGCTGTATGGATAATGACAGTAATCATCTAATCGCATTTCTCTTCTGTTTAGTGCTGCCTCACTGAAACCTAATTCCGGTTGCTAATCTATCTTTATCTCAAAATTAATACGACCTCGACTGGGAGGTAATTTATTAAAAAAAATTTATTTATTATTTAAAAAACAAAATTAAGATCAAAACATAAACAGCTAATGTAGAATCTGTTCTTAGCTAAGAAATAAAAATAAAACTTGAATGTATTTCTAGTTTTACTTCCTTGTTAAGTGACAAACTCGAATCATAAAAGTTATTATCATTAGGCAAGGCAATAACTCACCTTATTCACCTGTTGCAGCGTCTCCAACATAAGCTCTTTCTCGAGGACGGAATCGAGAGCCTGGACTTGGTCGCAAGATGCTCGAGCTTGTAAATAAGTCGATGCCAAAATGAAAGATCCAATCACGAACGAGGATACAATAATGGTGAATGCTGTAATCTTAGCAATTTTCACAGAACTTGATTGACGTTTGTAGGCCTAGACAGGAGTAAAGAAAAAGATATATTGTTGTGTATAAAATAAAAAGTGAAATTAATAAATAATCCTATCCGGTGATTTTATTTTTGTACCAAAAAATAACGATTTGATCTGTAATTTTCTGGTACAAAAGTGTGCTCCCAGTAATTAAATGTTTTTATAGGAAATGTTTAATGGAGGTGCCTACATGTGGCTCATTAACTACAAATTTGAGAAAGTTAATTTTTAGGTTATATAAAGCGTGACCTTTAAACTTATAGTTAAAAAGTTCGTGAAGTAATTATAAATTACGTTAAGCGGAGTGGCAATGAGAGCGGTTATTGTAAAAGGCTAAAGCAGCTTTATTTTTTTTAATATAGAGTGAATCGTTTTAAAAGGGCATTCAAATTAAAAATCGCCAGATAATGGGTGGTGTAAATAAAAGCCAGCAGTTGCTTTTACTCAGAAGAAATATCTAAATCGAGACATGGCCTAAATTTCGTATGAATAAAAATTGATTTAATCTAGTTCAAACTTTTGCCATGTTCGAAAAGCGGATCCACCAACCTTTTACTCAAAGGAATAAAACGGTCGACTAGTTGCTTATTTGGAATTTTCAAACTTACTTTAGCAAAGCATGATGCTATATTTTATTCATTAAGGATATTAATTTTAGGCATTAATGGCACATATGTAGGTCGCAAAACCTTGTTGCTCAAACCTTTTTGTATATGCGGGGCTTTATTTTTGAGGCGAATTGCAGTTTTGATTTATACGACCCAATATTTGATTTTTATTTGTTCTTCTTCTTCTTCCCTAATGGCGGTGAAGCTATTATCAGGATAAAAGGGATCATAACCCTCCCACTTAACTGCATCCCTACTGGTCCGCCTGTGGAGTTCGCCGATTTGATTTTTATTTGATACATGCTAATGCACGTCATGCAATGCCTCCTCCATTTTTATTTTTATTTTATTGAAATAGGTGCAAATATACACAACAGACACATTTACATGTACAAAATTAATTAAAGACATATTCTTGTTTACCAAACTGCTACACAGTGTTGATAAGACACATAATTACTTACGCCTCCATAGTATGGTTGACAAAATCCACACAAAAGATCGTAATAGAGAAGCTGGAAAAGGTACAACGGCTTGCGTGCATAGGAATCTACGGAGCCATGCGAACCTGCATAACAGCTGCCATAGAGACACCAACAGGTTTAATACCTCTCCACATACAAACTCCAAAAATGGCGGTCTGCAGTACAACAAGTTTAATACAGTTAAATGAAATAATGCTTAACGACCATCCGGAATTTTTCACCTTTCTAAATGAACTCTCGGAAATTGATATGAACTGCGCGGTCACAGACCGCATTCACCAAAATACCCAAGAGAGCAGCATGGGTTAGTAATAACACAACTATGGCTAACAACGGCATAAGGTGGTATACGGGTGGCTCTAAAATGGAATCGGGGGTAGGAGCCCGAATAATCGAACCAAATACATGCATTACGATACCTATTGGAAAAAGTCCCAGCGTATTTCAAGCAGAGCTCCTTGTCAAATTTATCTGGTATTAAAGGTGCCATCATGCAAATATTCGCGGATAGTCAAGCAGCTATAAATGCCCTTAGCTCGCATACCACTGAATCCAAATCAGCCATGCACTGTTTAAAGACTCTTCAAATACTCGGCTTAAGGAACAAGAACAAATTGTGGTGGACTCCGGGCCACGAGGGTTTTGAAGGTAACGAAAAGGCCGACGAACTGGCAAGAAAGGGCTCAGAAAGTCCTTTCAAAGGCCCCGAAACCTTCTGCTGCACTCCTATATCGGTAGTTATGACAGCTATAAAAAGCTGGGAGCATACGAAATATTGGGAGAACATCCCAGGACTTCCAGCCCCTCAATAGAAATGCCATCAAATGTCTAAATTTGAGTCCGCATAATATCAAAAACTATCACGGGTTACAACGCCACCTAAGCAAAATGAAGAAGACGAAACAGCTGAATAAATTCCAGGTGAACGACAAAAGTAGAACTTTTACATTTGTATTTGAAGTCTTCTTCATATATTGCACGTTGATTTGATGGTATTATAACGTTCGCGCAAGTGCACAAAACTACTGTACAAAATTTCAACTCAATCTAGTGAACGATGCCCGACCGCATAGACGACGAACAATTATTCGAGATGATTTACATGTCACAAACTTTCGCGCAAGTGCCCGACAACAAGAACTGTACAAAATTTCAGCTCAATCGGTTGAACAATGCGTGAACGCACAGAAGACGAAAAACTACCCAATACGACTAGCCTTCCAACGGCTGCACAAAATTTTAAATCAGTCGGATGAAAAATGCGCGAACGCATAGAAGACGAACACACAAACATGCATTTGTATACATTATCCCGTGCAGGGACTCCTGGATCACACAACTGAAACAACACCAGTATTTGAATGGCCTCAGTGATGAAGTGATCCGAAACCGGGAGGTCCGCCAATATTCGTTAAAGTCTAACCGGCAAACCCAATAAGCGGACCAGTAGGGATGCAGTTAAGTGGAAGGGTTGTGATCCATTTAAGCCTAAACAAGATACAGTATAATCCCGATAAATCGTAGTGTCAAGGGACCTAGAGTTTATTGCGAGTTATAGTGGTTTTCGAATTAGCGAGATTACGAATTATTGAAGGTTTAAGAAATAAAAATACGATTTAAAGGGATTTTATGTTTTAAATTGAAATTCAATATTTAACACAATATATTGGATATATTATGCATAAAAAACCAATTTTTCTACATAGGTGCTTACATAATATGTATGTACAAAAAAAATAAAAAAACAAATTGTTCACAAATGGACAGGCACTTACATATGTATACGGTTAGAAGTTTGCAATGTCATAGGAAATTTACATTAGCATAACGGTAACCGTTTTTGCTAGAAAGTCTGTGAATGCACGTGCTTACATTGAAACAGAAACAGCTGCCATTACCTGCAGCTGCACACATTTGCAAGGGTGAGAAAATCCCCTTTCGCCCCCGGATGTAACTCCAAGTCCTTTCTTTGTGATTAAACATAAACATAATTGTAACAAACGTGATTCAGAGTATTGAAGATAAGGAATGAGACTCTTTTTCGAATAAACGGAGTTATCAACAGAGACTTACGAATTATAAGACGTTTTATATGACTTTGCATATGGAAATTATTGCGAATTACCGAGGGGACCGAAATGCACTGTTTTTTACGAATAACCGGGATTTTTTCAAGGGACCTGCAGTTTATTTCGAATAGGAGGGGTTTACGAATTAACGGGGCACGAATTATCGAGATTATACTGTATATTTTTTTTAATTTCTCCCACCAGGAAAGATGAACCTATAACGCAAAGCTAGAACCCCCAGATTCTTTCGGATGAAATAATCTTTAACTCGTAAATTGTATTCTCCCGTAAAGATGTCTCTCGAAAGCGTGTACCAAAATTTGCTTGTTGTATAAAAAATGAAGAATTTGTTTGGTTTACAGACGTCATGGCAGTTGCCAACTGTACCATCAGATAGTGCGTTCTTAGCCAGTATTTTGTTTCATTCCTCTCCCATAGTAAACAGTCAAACTTTTCATATAATTTTCACTGCGCTTCTACTTCTTTTGTTTGAAGCAAATACGAGTATATAATTTCGTTTTATTGTCATAATGTCAATGTCGGAAAAAAAGTGACTTTCTCTTCACAATTTTTTCCAGAAAATGTAAAAATTAATGTTTAAATTTAGTTCATATTGTGCTTTAAAATTGTCACCCTTGACTTTTGAGACTTTTAATGAAGCTCGTGCAAATTTCCTTAGAAAACGTAAGCAGCAGAACAAGGATGCCGCATGCAAATTACTAACAAGTGCAATCTACTTCAATGAATCTGACCAACGTCACAAAGTAATGTATGTAGATTTAAGCCAACACATAGTCGTAGATAGTGTAATTTCCATTTAAGTTTACTTTCTCGGTGCAACCGTTTGCATCGTGCAGCCAATGCATGCATTGGCATATATTCTTTCCACTTGTCTCTTTCTAGAATGACATTGAAATTCTCACTTATTAGATTAATGTGAATATATTCAGAATCTTGTTTATTTGATTGTTTGTTGTACCGGTTTGTGTGTGTGGGACTAAAATAAATTAAATGCGATAATCGGTTAAGCAAAATAAATATTAGGCATTAATGGCCCACAAAGGGCCTAAAACCTAGCTCCTCCAACTACTTTCTTTGCGAAGTGGAAGAACCTACAATTTTAAGCCGAATCCGAATGGCAAATTTGAGAAGCTTCTCATGACACTTGATA
The DNA here is from genome assembly GCA_949715645.1 of Portevinia maculata. Taxonomy (NCBI): domain Eukaryota; kingdom Metazoa; phylum Arthropoda; class Insecta; order Diptera; family Syrphidae; genus Portevinia; species Portevinia maculata. The sequence goes on from OX454527.1 coordinate 71,159,239, forward strand.
CAGATGGATGTTTGTCAGACTTTCGCAAGAGGTGGGGCAGTGGAAAAAAATCTAGATGTTACTTGGCCCCGGCGGGAATTGAACCGTGGACCTTTCGATTAGTAGTCCGACACACTCACCATTGAGCCACTGTGCCCGACAACGTCAGCGATAAGCGGTTACATCTGGGTTTTTCTGTCTTGATGAATTTAACATGAACATAGGTAGAATTCGGGCAGATATTTTATGACAGATTTGATAAATGAGCTTCAACCATGTCGAAGGTTTAATTATGTACATTATGTGTCAAGAAGATTAATAACGGATGAGATCATGTTTCAGGTAGTTGGTAGAAAGCTAGTTTATTCTACATGTCATTCGGTTTGATTGACTTAAGTCACGAATAAGATCTACTCAGCGTATTTATTTTATTCTCGAATAACAAATGAAACGAAAATGAAGATAATATCGACTTAGATGTGAAATATGTTAGTATTTAAAGTGCAACGGTTTTTCTTAAAAAGTCACATTTGAAAGATAATTCTCTGTACGTGATAGATCGCATTATGTACTTTTACTAATTGTGATATCTTAGTGCACACCTTTTAATTGGCAAGTTACTGATTCATGCATTGATTAAGTTGGTGTTGTCCTCTACACTCAGTAATGCCATAGATAAAATGAAAGAAAATAACATACTGCTATTAACAATGCTTTATGTTGCAAGTCACCTTACACGGTGTGTATGTCAACATCGGCCATTGGCCAGCTTAATGATTAGCACTCTGAATGAATGGATACAACAAATATCTATGTGTAGTGTATTGACGATGATGCGACTGCAAATTTACCATCAATAACAGCCGCTCACGTTAGTGGTTATGCATTTTTTGTAATTTCGTAACGTCATGTGCATTACGGTCTTTATTTAACTGCCGATTACTTCGGCAAAGCGTTAAAGGTTTTTTTTTCTGAATGGAAAATGGTGCCATCCAATCTTAGAGTGAAAGATGAGCAGATTTTTCTTCTTCTTCTTTATAAAATACATAAAATACATATGATGGTGCATTGGAAACTTTTTATGGCACGTGCTAAATGTTTGCTTATTTTTGAGAATGTGAATGACAGAAAAACAACTTAAATTGCAGCTACGGGAAAGTTGAATAATTTGTAGTTGGGTCGTCGATTAATTTTAATATATTTGAGGAAATGTTGCCTCATTGCTTATACTGTCGGTGCTTGAGGCAAATACAATTGCTGGCAGATGTTGACGCTGTCAGTTGATAATGTTTTGATATGTGCTTTGAAAATGTGACAGGTTATTTTTTTTTTATTTTATTTATATTTCTTTTGGCATCATGACCATCTTCGAAAAAGAAGAACTTTTCTTTGTTAAAACAATAAGCCTCAATGTGCCGGAAAATGTTTGTAGATAGATGTGAAAGCGGCGTGCAGGAAAAACTTCACAACAAAGTTTTAATAATGTATAACAAAAACAAATAAATTGAATAAAGAGAACTGTTGTCTAGCTAGAGAGAAGACTATAAAGTATTATGAAGACAACCAGGACAAAACGATGTCCTAGGGAATTGTGAAGCTAACAATTTGACTACACAATGCTTCTCTGTTATAAATACCATAACTATATACAACATTGATGAACCAATGTCGTCTGCAAGGTACCTCATTCACGCCGATGCACTTAAGAAAGGCAAACATTAGATGGAGCTAGTGTATCCCGCGGGACAATTATGGGCAAAGCAGGAACAGAGAAGATCGAACGGACTTCTAAGATATCAGAGAGGAACCCTCTCTACCCATAGAAAAATAATCACTCTACACTGTGTGATGGGTAGGCATGCTCAGAGATTGGGCATCCCCTAGATCGATTTTTGCATGAGATCTAGAGATGGTGCAGAATAGTAGACAGTCCTGGACTTCGTGCGAACGTTATCCGCACTTGCCAACATAAGGATGGCTTCTGTAGATCACTACCTTTTCAACGATCTGGATGATATCAACAATACCTGCACGGCTGATATCAACAGCTTCATTAAGAAAACAAATAGTTCACCTGCGCCTTCCCATTGGCATCACAATGGACCTACTTGCGTCTAAGTCTAACTCGTCGAGGGCCAATTCAAACCAACCAACCAACCAATAGGAAGACGTTGCAAAGACGTCAGTTTGATTAGTTCACTTTAGTGATTTTAAAGTGAGAGTTTGATTGTGAGAGATAAAATACTTCGAAGAATTGACTTATGATTATGACCTGCTGAAGTAGAAGCGATCTCAATGGGCATTTTTATTTTCACTTTGAAATATGGCGATCTTTTATCTATCAAACTGCTTAAATTTGTTCATACAAATAATACGTATTGAGGTTCCCTATTGGCGCAAATTTATTTTATTCATTTAATCTTCAACAAACATTCTCATCCATCGCACTAGTACGTCCGCTTGTGGTATATCTAGTTTTTTTTATTTGCAATACAATGTAACTCAAAAACCTTTACAATTCACAATACAACACTTCAATATTAGTCAAACCTTAAATCGATGCAAGAAATTTGGGTCAAATTAGAGAGGCAACTCTAACTTACTGCGCCATCGTCATACCTCACTTGTTTTGTATTCTTTTTTAAGTGACTTCTTTTACTGCTGCACAGAAAGTGTCCGCCAGTATAGAGGAACACTTAAATGTATGCCTCTTTTGCATGTATAGTAGGTTACCGATCTTTTTTTTGTTGCGTTGAGCGATATAAGGTTTCCATTTCATTATTTTGTTCACCGAAAAAAAAAACATGAAATAAGTGTTCTCCGTTGATGGAAAGGAGGACACACTGCTAAATGAAAAGTTTTGAGATTTCTCCACTTCGCTGGAAGAGAGTGATTCAAATTGGAAGCGTGATAGTTGTTTAGTTTACTTTTCTAGCGGAAATAAATAATTGGCAATGGAAGTGGGTGCGTGGTAGGGCTACATATATTTTAGTGAAGAAATATGTGCTAAGATTCCACTTGAAAATTATTTGATTTTATCTTTTAATAAATTAAGAAGCAATCAAATGTTTTCAGCAAGCGAACGTAGAAGATAATTCCCACCTACCATGACAAATAAGTTAAGGCCTCTCTCTCAACCTTTAAATTAATTATAATTCTCGCAGTTAAAATATTTAAAATGTCCACCAAAAGAAATTGCTGAAACAAAAGAGTTGTGATGCGAACGGATTAATGACCGATAAATAAATGGAAATATTTTTATATAATTTCTTCGTTACAGAACTGGGCTACGAATAAAATTCCTTTGGTGTGTGTGTGCCAGGGAAATTCACGTGTCAAAAAATTAAACACCAGAACTTGGAATCTTCATGTTCATTCCACCTTGTACAGATAAAAAGATAGGAATTTCGGTCGGAAGTGAGTGTATGTATGTAATGTAAGACCCAGATTTCATTTAGTAGGTATGTATTTAGATTGGGAAAAATGATAAAGATTAAATTATGCCTGACAGACATTTTTAGGGGCACGGGAACCAACAAATATAAACAAACAAAAGTGTCTGCAAAAATATAATGGTGCAATCTGAAATTATCTCCATCAGATCGTCGTCGAAGTTGGCGATGAAACAAGACACGTGGAGCTTCCTGCAACAACTTGGACAGAGCCAAGACACTTCAAAAGAATATATTGTTACAGCAAATAAAGATGGTGGCGGTCAGAGGAACCCGCCGCTTCAACTGAGATATTTCCTTTAACCGAAAAATGCATCGTTAGTTGAAAAAAGTTCACAATTTTAGACAGCGCAGAAAAAGTATGATGGCAAATTAACGGCTGCTGAGATAAAGATGCTTTGCATGACAGCCTTAACGTTAAATAACCTGTCTCAGAGAAAATGGAGCCCGACCGATTTAGTTGCTACTGTCATATTCTACGCTGAGATCCTACGAACCCCATCCAAAAGGCAACGTTCCTATTTAATAGTTAAGCTTTAAAACTCCTGAATCATACAAATACAACAACGCCAGCATTTGATTGGCCTCGGTGTCAAAAGTGATTCGAAGCCGAGAGGCCTACCGATACTTTTAAGGTGAAGCCCCACTGTAGGGATGCAGTGAAGTGAATGCTCACTAGACCCAGATATGAGCATTTTACCGAAGTTTAGATCTTAAGCATTTTCCATTTATGAGACCTCATTAGAGTTGAGTTTTTCTAACATCATAATCCTAGACATTTTGAACCGTTTTTTGGCGATATCAAATAGGTGAGTTTGTCATTAACACGTATTTTTTCACAACAAAAAAAGGAAATCCTAATCTCAGAGCATTCCGACTCGGTAACGGGCCATTGTACTACCAGGCGGAAATCCTCCTTTTTAGTGTAGAGGCTGCAGAATGGGTGGCGTATGTTGTTGTTCCCAATGGGGATTGAACGTGCACCGCACGGGTCACAAGCCAACCCACTAACCTCTACACCTTCGCCACCCTCATTAAAACGCATACTGAGAATGGAAAATCTTTCGATTTCAGAGATGGAAGTGCCATCCCTGATATTGGCAGACTAGAGTTTTGCTTTAAAGACAACACAGCATTGTTGAAAGCATTAAATTCAACCATGTTGGTTGCACTTGATGTCCAAGTCGGAAGTATATGAGCTAAACATACATTGCGGTTCCAGTTGCGCGACCGAAAACAGGGGTTTTATTATAAATATACACATACACTAAAACTTAACATTTCAGTGTCCGTAGAACATTTAGATGATTTAAAAACAGTGTGGGTATAGTTTGAAGTAGAATCACAGCATTTTTTTCTACAGAGGCAAGAAGAACTATTGTTCTTTACAGTGGCCAACTTGACTCCTAGAGAAGTAAAAACAGTGAACTTCAAAAGAAAGGTGAAGCTAACCAAGAGAGTATCTCAATTCTAGGTAAATTTATTACTGATCTGAACATCAGATATATTTTTTCTTTCACTGCTGATTCATACTTATTAATTTCTTTCAGAAAGATTCGTCTTCAATTTAAAATTCCAGCCGGAATTGCTTAAGAAGTTGATACTTCATCAATCAATATATAAAATTTACGGTACATGCACATCTAAGCATCTGGGTATATTCGTTTTATATTTCAATGGTATCAAACTGCTTGCGGTCAAACAAACTTGGCGGAGTAGTAATCTTTTTTTTTAATTTAATTTTGTCTTGCGGAAGACGTTTTGTCGGTTGTTTTATGCGAATATGTATTCATGTATAGTCAATTTGTGTCATGCCTGTAAATAAGTAGCAACCTTTACGTTTTCCGCAACAACTGACTCACTGAAGCGTAAGTTGACTATCTATCTATATTTTTATATGGAAAATCCTTGGTGCCTATGTGTGAGGCAATATCACTGCCAAACTACCCGACCGATTGAATTCATACTCACAAAATTATGTTAGTTAGGTTGCGAGAAGTTTTCATGGTAAGGTGTGGCCCCGGTAGCTGGCGAAATAATATACCTTCTATACCAGTAGGGCGATTGAGCCCAGATTCGCATAAAATGTAAATTATTTTGTTAGAAAGCTTCAAAGGTACATGCTGCTGTCGTAGGTGGTGCCATAATCTAACTTTAATTCAATTGCTTGGATTTAGGATAAGGATTAATAAAACAGACACAATTTATTTACGAATGTAGAGTAGAGCAAAACAATATTTATCAGGTTCCGCTAGGCATGAATTACGAGCTGCTTGATTTCCTATCTATATTTCTATCCAACAAAGTTGGCGTGGCAGTTAGAGAGCCTTTATCCCTATTGTTTCGTATTTGGATGTAATGGAGGAACGTACATGTTAAAATTTAACAACTAACATGCGTGTACAAATACAAAATGATTTATCAGTTAATGGGTTTGCAATACAACTGCAGGATATCGATATACTTTTCCGGGTTGGGTTCGATATCCCGCTTTTTATAATCCCGATTCTTAGAATCCCGCTATTATAATCCCGCTTTTTATAATCCCGCTTTTTTAAAATCCCGTCTTTTAAAATCCCGCCTCTTATACTCCCGTTTCTTATTATCTTATTATAATAAAGCAACTACTTTTAATTGTAAAAGCGGGATAATAAGAAAATTAAAATAAATTAAGCAATGAGTGTTTTTTTGAAATGCAGTTTATTTTAACATTTATCATTTTTAGAGGAAGTAACAAAATAAGAAATAAATAATATCAAAATAAATTTTTAAGTAATAAATATGACAATCTTCAATAATTTAAAAAAAAATATAAAGTAATGTTGTATGATATTCTGCAAAAGGGAACAAAAAAAACTTCAAACCATTAACAACATTTTTTATTTTATTAGTTCAAGTGTATTATAAGCAATGCAACGCAAAAAACCTGTTTTACTCATTTTTTTTCTATTTCTCATTAATTTTTTTTACAGCTCGTGACTTTATAACATTAGTTTTTTTTATATAATTTTTCTTGTCCATTTTGTAATTTTTGTATTTCAGTTTGCACCACAATTGCTTCCTTTCTCGAATCTGCAATGAGTTTATACAAGCCAGCACTTTTTCGTCCAACCAAAACTTTCAGTCTGCGATGCCACTGTTTCAGCATTATTTTGTTTTCTCGGGAATTGTTTTTCTGCACTGTCATACACAGACCAAAAGTTAGGAGAGTACTGCACTTGTCTACTTCCATTACGAATGTTTTGTAAAAAAAAAACGGGATTAGCGGGATTTGGCGGGATTTTAAAAAGCGGGATTATAATAGATCGGGATTTTGAACAAGCGGGATTTTAAAAGACGGGATTTTAAAAAAGCAGTATTTTAGTAGACAGTATTTAGTAGTAGAGTATTGTAGTAGAACTTTTTTTCGGGATTTTTGAAAAGCGGGATTTTAAAAAGCGGGATTCCGATACGCTCCCTACCTTTCCCCCAAAGTGGCCGTGGCATTGGGTTGACATTCTTTTTCCATGTTTTTTTTCAACATAATTATCGAAAATTAAATTTTTTTTAAAAATGACCCAAGAGTGGGCGTGGCAAAAGCGTCCATAGCAGTTTGATATCTATTTATTTTTATTTTACGCAGGTTTCGATTTAAGAGATACAAAAATAGTTTCTTTACTTCCTTAATTTAATAAAGTTATTGATGATTACTTATTTGATTCAAGGAAAAAGATTGAAGATAAAAACCCCCATATTCTTGAAACTAAATTGCACATAAACTCACTTGCAATAGAACTCATCTAACCCAGAAGATAAAGTATTAATTCATTTCCTGAATAGGAACATTTTCGAAAAAAGTTTTCTTGAATGTTGTTCAGTAGAAGCTTACTCGGTTTGACATTGATCATGAAGATTTGCTGGTGAATAATGCGTTAGCAAGTTAAGCATTAATTTTAAAATTGTATTCTGGATTCGATGAGTCTAATTTGAATATGTCTCAGCACAGTCAAACCAAACTGGGGCATCGAATGTATGAATAGACTGATAAACTTTTCACTGATAAGTTAAGTATGAAATTGAAGTCGGCTATTAGTTATCATGAACATGGTAAGGAACGGCAGATCTAGTGCTACAAATCTTGCAAATTATACGTCTTACATTCTCCTGGAAATAGAAACCGGGAGCCAAGTTGATGCGATCTATACTGACTTTATTAAAGCTTTGGATAATGTAAACCTTAGCCTACTTTATGGTAATTTAAGTAAATGGATTGAAGAGTATTCGCCAAAGAGAACTCAGTGTGTGTCCGGTTTTGTGGTGTCATTTCCCGTGGAATACATGCCACTTTTGGAGTACCTCAAGGAAGCCATATTGGCCCACTCCTATTTTTACTGATTATTAATGACTTGCCCTTACTACTCAGACGGTGCACATGCCGTTTGTATGCAGATGACCTTAAGCTATTTTGTAATGTTCACAGTGAACTAGACCGATTTTTTCTGCAGCAAAGTGTCGTGATAGTCTTGTCAGTTGGTGTGAATAGAATGGCATGATGGTAAAGGTGGTGAAATGTAATATTATTTAACTTTCAAGTAAGAAAAGCTCAACAAATGTTGACTTTACCATTGACGTATAAAAGTTAGTTAGAAATGACGCTGTAAAAGACTAAGGAGTTTTAATTGGCAAACAACTTTTATACACCATATTGACAAAGTACACTCTTAAAGTATGGGCATGTTAGGCCTTGTTAAACGAAGGTCAAACGAATTTAGCGATCCTTATATAATACAGGCAATTAATTATTCCGTAGTGCGTTAATGACACTTGAATCTGTCCAAAAGCAATTTCTGCTGTTTGCCTTAAGATATCTTGGATAAGTTATTCTCATCGTCGGAACCTTATTAATATGTTTAGTCTCGTTTCCGAGGATCTTTTTGCGTTTGAACTGTTAATATGAAACATTGATTCAGTCTTCTTGTATTTCAAAGAGTCGTTTAACCACAATATTCGTGCTTAAAGACATACTAATTGTTTGCAAGAGAATAATTTCAAGACAAAGTTTGCATCTCATGAATCTTTTAACCGATGCTCGCGAACATTTAACAAATATTTTCATATGTTTAATAATAACGCACCGCTCAAATAGTGTCATAAGTCAAAAAATCATTTTTTCGAGAAAAACGCATTCAAATGTTTGGGCCGCCATTACTTTTGCATTACATTACAATGAAATATTTGTGTCATCTAGGGACAAATATTCCAACAATGAATATGACACTTTTTGAGATAATAGTTTGAAGTATGGGGGACGTAATGGTGCAATAAATGGATTTTCTAATTTTGTTGAGTTATGACACTATTTGAGCGGAGGTGCGATAATATGAGCAAACACTTTTTAGTTTTGAATATAAGTATTTTAAAATTGATGGGTACATATTATATTCTAGAGACAAGATTTGCTTTGTCAATCGTTCTGGCAATATGTTTCACAAATGTAAGTTCCTTACCAAATGTTAGTCTCAGATATTAACAGGGGGAAAAAGTCTGGTTGATCACGTCGACTAAACCAGAGAGTTTGCGATTTGCCAGCGTAAGCCTTGATTTTCCACTTGTGAAGCAAAGGTTCTAAGCTATTCAGTGAACATTGGAAGCTTTCAAGTGTATTCCGGGCAGCAACGCTTGATGCGAATTGTCCTGTGTCATCCGCACATATTGCTTAGTGAGTGTTCATGCCAGTATTTGGTATGACAGACAAAAAAACATTGAAAAGAATGAGGACCAACAGAGAGCCCTGTGGAACACCACAAGAGACATTATATAATGAAGATGAGTATACACAACAAAAGAAACTTTTTCGTTAAAAGCTTCATACTATTTTAACAAGATACGTAGGAAAATTAAATATTGTAAACTTATAGATAAGATCTTCGCGCCGTACTGGCAAAAAACTTTATTTTGGCGAATTGTTAAAAAGATCAGCGTCTATATATTTTGTCTCTACTGTTATTTAATTTTTTAAAGAATTGAAGTGTGTGTTGCAGAAAACATTGCATGAGCACAATTTGCGAAGAACATGACCTCCATTTCCATAAACTTTTTTGACAAAATCGGGGGAAATTTGTACACTTGATCATATTGTACCACAGGTTTAGAGAATTATTTTATGACTCAAATTAGTGTCGTAAGGATATGGCTTGGTCGATATAACTTTCTTAAGAGTATACAACTAATACTACGGCATGTATCAATCTATGAGGCAAACGAAATAAACACAAAGTAATGGTCATATCATCGAAGCAACAATTATAAATGGCAACTTCAAAAGAAAAGCTGGATTAATGCCGGAATGATACCTTTGCCATTCCAATCTAGACGTTTACGTTCATTAGAGATTCGTTATGAGTTATGACCATAAATGTATCGATAACATTTAGAAAATCCATGTTTTTTCACGGGGGGCAATACTATATTCTCGTGCTGGAAAAAAACATTTATTCGATTTTGCACCGGAAGGACAAACAAAAAATATTGTTCACGAATAAGTATAATAAATCAAAATAAAATTTTGTTATTCAGATTTCAGAATTTAATATTATAAGATTAATAAAACTAAAATAATAAAAAAAATGTATTTATTTACGAATGTAGGGTGTGGCAAAACATTTATATAATAAAATCGCTGATGCGTGTTGAGGCATCGTCACAGCCAAATCACTCGACATATCGACTAAGATTGTGAGAATGGTTTATAGTTGTTGTGGTCCCGGCAGGGGGCGCCATAATAATAACCGACGGGCCGATGGAGCCCATATTCACACCATAGTTTATTTAGCGCGAAAGCCTTATGGATAGGTGCTGCCACAATCTGACTTAAATTGAATTGCGTGGACTAAGAACTAAAATTATAAAAAAAATAGCAAAAAGAAACTGTTTATTGAAGAATGTAAGCTACGGTGCAACAGTTACATTTCATGAGAACATTATATCTAATTTGCATTCACTTCTTGGCGATAGTTTCACCTGAATTACTCATACCTCTGCGTTTAATTTATCCACAGACGTCTACTTATTGCAATAGCAAACCACCCATATGTAGGATATTCCAAATAATATAAAGTAATCGTAAAGCAACGTAATCCTAATGTATACCTTAAGGCAAAGCATCATATTTTTACTTTAACTCGAAAGTTAAAAATCGCTTCAGGCACTAATATTCGTAAAGCATCGCTTTTGTTACAGACCATCCTATTTTTAAAAATGATTAAATGCAGTCATATTTTTTTCACTTTCAAACGCCTTCTTCTCAAAAAGATGATGCAAATTTTATTTAAGGAGCAGCTACATACATACATATTTACCAGCTTTGTGTGTTTGAACAAAGCCACTCCTCTGACTTTGATGAAAAATGCAAATGTTTGTTAAAATGAAAGAAGATGAATAATTATATGTGGTGCCAATAAGTAATGTGCGAATAAAAAATTATTATAATTATCATCTCAAAGAGGAAAGACGAGAACAATATTATGCAAATGCCAATGAAAAGAAAAATAAATAAAACTACTTCAAAGTGCTTTGGTTGCCATCATGATAATAAGGTGCAAAAAATAAAAAAAGGAAAAATCAACAAAACTGCAAAATACCCCACTCAACTATGAAAATAAAAGACATAAGTGACAAACCTGGTTGAAGTTAAACATTCCCATCTGTAATCATGGTGCGCACAGGAAAAGAAGAAGAAAAAAGGATTGTTTTTTATAAATATTTTAACAATGCAAACACATAAAAATTTGGAGAAAAAAAAAATTCAAATAGAACAAGGCTAAAACAATTCAAGTTGATGAACATTAAATTGGGCAGTTAAAAAACAATACACGAACAATGGTTATTTACTATTCTGGTCAAATCAGTCCTCCAACCAAATAGAAGGGGGACCATATTTGATTAATGTAAAAGTATTTAAAAAATTTGCATAAAATGAGCTAAAAAATCAGAAGGGAAATATATGTGTTTGTTATTTGTTTTGTTACCGTCAATGAAATACACAATTGGTTATTCCGATCACTGCGTTTCCTAAAAAATTAAAACAAAATTACGTGCAAAACACACAAAAAATGGTATCTCTTAGCAAAACAATAAATAGTGAAAAATTTAACTCAGCTGAAGCGTTGAGCAATGCATCCGCTTTGCGTACAAAAGCAGTCATGCTCGACTTACGGCCGGCAACGCGTAGAATTATTGAAAGAAATAATTGTACAACACTAATAAGCCTTTCATAAAAAGGGCCGTATTATAGCAGCTCTACGAGGTACAAGAGCTGTTTTTTTTCCTAATTTTTGAAATAAATTAGCACCTTATTTCAGGAATGTAACGTTTATGACATGCCAAAGCTAACTATACTTTTTCCAACAAAAATTGTCAGTACATGCCTTATGGAGGAGCTTTTTTTCTACCAGTGATGCCTGTAGATACTCTCACGGCACTCAAACGCAAGAATTGCCACTGAAATGAAAACCAAACCACTGTCAGACCAAGGAATTGTTGTTGTAATTTTCCTAAAATTCGCATACAACCCACCACAACCAGTCTCCCACACAGCCGAATGGGAATGAGCATGATCGTCTTATAATAATAATATTGGTTAGGGTATGTTACACTGCGACCTATTGGTCTATTGTGTCCCCTGCTTGTACATCGGAGAGGTTCGTGACCTCATTCAGAACCCTTTCTATATACTTCTTTGTGAAGCGTATCGAGGAATTGCTCTGATTTTTTCCTTGGCAGGTCACACTCCTTAGAGCACAGCGTCCAGTGCAGTTTCTTTGATGAATCTGAGAATGAGCTGTGGGTCCATGGTTTGTATGTCCTTGTCTGTTATTTGGTGCCTGCCCAAATATTTCATCCTTTTGTGGGCCAGTGCCCCACAGGATTCCAGTATGTGGTCTGGAGTTTCGGCGGTTTCACTGCAGAATCTGCAGAGCCCGTCCTCCGATATGCCCATTTTCCTCAGGTGCTCCTTGAGTCTGCAGTGCCCGTGAGGAGGCCTCTTAGGCTGTTTTTGTTAAGGCCGATACAAGCTTTGAATGATCGTCTTGTGTTCGCTTGCTATTATCATCCACCAAAATAAGCAGTGTGTATGACTGAAGCACATCAGAAGAGTATTACCATCTCTACAATGAAGCATATCATTAAGGGTTTTTCTATGAATTTTGGACTTTCGGTTTTGGTGCTTTTGAGAACGAATTATTACGTGGGGTGTTGCCATTCGGTTTTAATTTGATTGTATTTGTATTGTACAGCTGCACAAGTGCAGTTTTTTTTACCATCTGTTTAGGTATATGACATTGCGTCGTGGTTATATAATTTTGTATTCTAATAGCCTGATTGTGTCTACATTTCACAATATACATATAGCGGAAATGACTGGGAAATGTTTTAAGAAAATCTTGCGGATTGAGTTTATGTCGCAAACTGTTTAAATAAAAAAAAAACATAAATACATCCTTTCATCTCATTATGTACCTGTTTGTGTGATGTCTTTGTTTTTCCGATGAATGACGCCTGTTTTGCCAATGAATACGGGAATTCCCAAAAGGAAGATCTCAAGTAAGGTAGGGATGCAATCATACAATGGGTTGTTTGAAATCGTTAAACGTTACAAAGCCAAGTATGAAACATACGTTGTGGATGAAATGACTCAAAATGCGGGACATAAAGTACTTCGCTTGCCGCCTTATCACTGTGACCTTAATCCAATAGAATTGGTTTGGGCTCAAGTGAAAGGGTTTGTAGCAAGCCAAAACAAGTCATTTAAAATGGCTGAAATAAGAGACATACTAACGACAGCACTTACAAGGTTTGACAAGAAAAAAGGGCATCGATGTGTCCAACACTTTGAACAGGTTGTCGAGCCAAATATGTGGGAAATGGACGTTTTTGCAGAGGAAGCAGTTGAAAGGTTAATAATAGACCTAAATAACGAGAGCAGTAGCAGTAATTACTCATCGGATTAGTTGAGTAGTGATATTAGAAATTAGTATTTTATGTTTTACAATATTTATAATGAATAAATTGGATTCCAGTGATATTTTTTTCGTTTTCATTTTTTTTTTGTGTTACGACATTTATATATTTTGTTGGAGATACCCTTAAAAAAATGCGCCTTTTATTATCTTAGCAGAAAAGGAAAAACATAAACGGAATTTATTTCGTTCCGCAATATTTTTATTTTAAATTGGAAGATGGTAACCCTAATAGAATTGCTCTTTGAGTTATGGCGAATTATCATACACACTACGGTAACCCTGTGAGAGCTTTAAAGAGGGACCGATTTATGTAAGTCATTGCAACCAGACTGAGAAACAAACATCCTATCTTACCTGTACTGACAAATTTTGTTGGATAGAGTATAGATAGGTGCTTATGCCTGTAAGTATGTAGTTTTCACTTGCTGCATGCTTTCATTCACAACTGCGTGGTCTAAATGGAAGCAATTTCAGAAAGCTTGTCAACTGGTAGGTGGGGTCAAATATGATTCATATACATATCTCATTTCATTATATTTGTAGTCTTTATATGCCTTGTTAACTTATAGAGGCAATAAGAAAAAACAAAATCGACAAATAACTGATATCAATACAACGATATAACGACAATGATATTCAGTTAAACTTTGCCACTGATCCTACTTGAGACGGTGGTATCTTTGCTAAGTATCTACATAAAATTGGAAAAGTATGAATTCGAAGTACGTAGCGTAGGTACCCAGCACAGTCTTACTTGTTTCCGCCTGCATACTGCTTTTAGCATTGTGCGACCGTTTCTGACTGTCTCAGAATTTATGTTAACAGATTCTAGTGCCTTAGGTGTCGCCTGACTGTCGATGTAGATGGCGATATCCCTTCCGGACATTGATCCCATCTGCACTAACTTCGCCGCCCTTAGAACAGCCAGAACTTCCGATTTAAAGACACTGCTTGTGTCCGGGAGTCGTATAGACTGTCTCAGGTCTGGGTCAACAGAAAAGATGCCAGAACCCATTCCCTCAACTGTCTTAGAGCCATCAGTGTAGATAGCAACCTCATTTGCTGCTGTGACTGCATCTCTTTGCCATTTTTCCCTTCCCGGATATGACACCTCATAAGGCATGTCAAAGTCGACCAAGGAAGAAATTTTATCTGTTCATATAGGCTTCCCGGGTAGCACATCAGTTAAGATCGTGCGGTGCCCAAAACTGCGTTCCTTAAACTGACCCAAATTTGTGAGGCGCAAAGCGCTATTGCCAGAAAATTGTTTGATTTTTAAATCTAGCGAGATAAGCTGCAGAAGGTGTCCAGTGCTACCGTGGGAGTAGTACAGAGTTTTCCAATTATGTTTTTTTTTTGTTAGTTGCCCTCCACCACACAAGTGAGCCATATGTAAGTATGGGTATAACCACTGCTGTATTTACCCAGGGTACCAAGGCGGGTTGCAGGCCCCATGTTTTGCCTATTGTTCTTTTACAAATAAAGAGGGCATTATACGCTGTCTTAATTCTTTCCCTTATATTGAGATTCCAGTTTAATCTTCTATCTAGGGTTACGCCCAGATACTTCGCACTGTCCGTAATTACGATATTTTGTGTCTTCTCGTAAACAGGACTAACTCCGTGTTCGAGGGGTTGACATTTAGTCCGCAGCTCTTAGCCCAACTACTAATTTTCTTTAAGGCGGTCTCTGTGGCCTCACTTAAAGTATTTTAATATTTTCCGAGCGCCGCCATACCTGGATAAGGCTATATACAATAGGCCGCGCAATGGCGCCTGAGGCGGATTGGATTAACCCCTAACATTTTATCCTTGGGCACGGTTTAATTTCTGCTCACGCCACCAATAGAGTTAGGTTTGGATAGGGACAGGTGAAAGGATAGGGGAGCGATGGGGGGGGGGGGGGGGGGGTAAGGATGATGAGACGGACTACATAGAGGGAAAGGACGGAATGCCTGATCAGTTCTTGATAAACGCTCATCAGACGGTCGGTCTGTCTGCTATTGGTGACCCTTCTGACGACAAAAGTCGTCGACATTAAGGCCATATATAGTTGTCGTTAAAGGAAGATAAAACAATAGTCAGTAACGTGAGCATGGACGTGTCGAATTCTTTAAAAAAATAGGCTGCATTGATTCAGACACCCGAAGAGCTGCACTTGGTGGTAAACAAACGAATGGTAAACAAATGATGTGAGTCAAGACTTGCCATTCCTAGTCTCTTTGAGCATATATACATTCGTTATAATCGGGTTCACTTAAATTAATCCAATCTCAGCTGCACACATTTTCCCCGGCTTTCGGTGTGCAAAAATCATTCTAAGGTGTTTTTCTTAAAAAGAAAAAAAAATTCAATGGCAAATAATTTGTACACGTAAACTAAAGCCTAAACTTCCCTCGACCATTTGGACACCTAGTTTGACAATACACGTAAAGCTTAAATGAAAAATTTCATCAATCAATGTAGACTTTCTGAACTATCATCTGCTGTCACTAAGACTTTTAGCTTTGTAAATTAAACTCTGCAGAAATTCCATAGTAAAATATTAAGTAATATGACGTGTTGACCATATGACAGAAAAGTTGTCAAAGTACTTGTCATGTCGACAGTTTTTCTTTTTTCTTTCTTGTAATCTTAAGGCTGACTTTCATGCCGACAGACACTACCTACAGAATTCTTATCTGCATCAAAATGCTTTAACAAATAATGCTGTCAAATCAAACTTTATAATTTCATTCGCACATCATCACTCATAGCATTAGGTAACAGAAAAAAAGTACTGCCAGACAGAGCGGAATGTGTGAATAATGGGTCACATGTCAAAGAAACTAATATTGTCCTCTCAATAAAGTTATTAGGATGAGCAATGAAAATATACTCGTAAATCTAGAAGCTAGCCTTCTATCACTCTACATTAATTGATTAAAATGTATATTCTTGTGGTGACTTTATCGAAGTAACTCATACATTATACCATATATACAAATGTTTTTAAGAAACGTCAGGAAATAAGTTGATATTTAGATTGGCGACGAATTATGGCATCACTGTTAACTTCTTCCCGTTTTGTTTTATGTATGTGCAAAAAATAGTTATTGACCTATTGATTACTTAACGAGTTAATAATTAAAACTTGGTAGATAAACGTTCCGAGGCAATTAAAGGCAAGTTAACATACATACAACTAGTTATCTGACCTCGTTTCGTCGAGCGACTGAACTCAATCTTTCTTCTGAAAGCTAATTCGAATTCTTATGGCCAGTCTCACAGTCACGGTTAAAACTCAATTTGAGGTTGAAACTAAAGTTTATTTTCTTTTCAAATTTCACACTTCGCGTTTAAACCTTAACCAGAGTTTAATAAATAGTTCTCGTCAAACGAAGCATATCCTTCGTTTAATTTTCGTTTGTCAAAAACAATAAAAAACATAGGGACGGGCTACAGTCCGCTTGGGCGAACTGTTGGATACCCTATTCTTATTCCTATCCCTCATAAGTGGGCGTGACAAAAGTCTAAGTATGGTTAAATTGTTAAGAACGCTCTACATATTTTGTTATATAACATTTAAAGGATTTTATCAAAAAAAACGCTCCCTAGCTCAAACTTGGGTGTTTCAATAAAATTGTTTTATTTAATTGTGGGCGTGTCAGTAGGCGGATTTAAAAAAAAAAATTAACACATGAGCATAAAGGGCCCCTAGAGAGTATATATTATAAATTTCAGCTCCCTAGCTCAAACTTTGGATTTTCAAAAAAAATGTTTTATTTATTTGTGGGCGTGTCAGTGGGCGGATTTTGAAAATATTTATACATGAGCTTATAGGGCCCCTAGAGAGTATATATTAAAAATTTCAGTTCCCTAGCTCAAATTTTGGTTTTTCAATAAATTTGTTTTATTTTTTTGTGGGCGTGGCAGTGGGCGAATTTTGAAAATTTTATATCCCGAGCAGTTTTAGGAGTCATAGATCATATATAAAAAATTTCAGCTTCCTAGCTCAAAATTCGATTTTTTCCAAAATTTTGTTTTTTGAGTTTGTGGGCGTGTCTGTGGGCGGATTTCAAAAATTCGTAAACTTGATTATTTCGGGACCCTAGAGAGTATATGGTTAAAATTTCAGCTCTCTAGGTTCAGTTTAAAGGCCTAATTTTTGCCGACGGACGGACGGACGGACGGACGGACGGACGGACGGACGGACATGGCTAGATCGACATTACTATCGATGCTGATCATAAATATAGTAACTTTTAGGGGTCTATGGGCAATATTAAGGTATGTTACAAACTATGCGTCAAAATTAATATACCCCTAGAATAGGGTATAAAAAGACTGATTTGTGTCCTCAATTAATAAATTTAATATTTTCTTATTTTGTTCGTTCTAAACATATATTTGGGATGGCAGCATGCGCATGTCTTAATAGTCCGCGTTATCACTTTTTGAACGAACTCCTTTTTAAATTGGAAAAAAATCAAATCTTTATTTTTTCAAAACAAACACGTTCGGATCAGCGTTTAAATTTCCATTGCAAAACCGAACGAACTGATTACTGTGAAACTTGACATTAGGAGTTCCTAGTACGGAGCTCAATCTTAATTTTAACTTCCATACACTCTTTTCAAAATCAAGCGATATTTAAAATCATAACCCTTCAACTTAACTGCATTCCTCAATGAATATTGGCAGGCCACCCGGTTTCGGATCACTTTATAATTAACTATTTCGAGAAGTGAATGTTCCCATCATTTATTTTATTTTATTTATTTGTTTTATTTGCATACTTGCATTTTAAGATACAATATCTTATAAACTAATACAAGTTTTAATATGAACTACTGTTAAGCTACTTCAGGTAAAAATTTAAAATTTTAACACGCATATCAATTTTAAATTCAAAGTATTAAAAAAGAGAAAAAAAGAAAGAGAAAAAGAAGAAAATAAAGAAAGAAAGAAAAGAAAAAACAAAAAGAAGAGAGAAGAGAGAAGAGAAAAGATAAAAATTTAAATTTAAGAAAGAATTGTTAAAATATAATTCATTTTTACATTTGTACTAAATCTATCAATTAAATTCCTATATATCGCTCTGGGTAGAAATAATAACACGGTTTAGTTGGAGGCTAAATAAGCCCTTAGATCTTTTTTGAAACCCCGGTGGTCTCTGATACGTCGTATACTTCGAGGTAAACTGTTCCACAAACGAGAAGCGTTAATGAAAAACTGGCGTTCAGACGTTAAACATGTGAAACGAAATTGTAAAATTTGTTGCGACCTAATCGATGAGGACATTCGCAATCTGTCAAATAGATAAGAAGGTTGATATGTTTGCATTATCCTAAACAGCAAAATCAAAGTTCTATACCGAATGAGATTATCAAATGAAACATTATAGATAGCTTTTGAAAAAGATGATATCCTATCATATCTTTTTAGCCCGTATATGTATCTCGCTACACTATTATATGCAACATTTAGTTTTCTTTTGCTGTTATAGTCGCAGTTGCAATATATCTCACATCCATAGATCAATATTGGTATAACCAATGTTTTAGCTAGCAATATCCTAATTTTAAGAGGAGTATATCTTTGCGCGACCCATAAAGTACGCAGTACACCATATACTTTCCCTATTGCTGTATTGATGTGCGTGTCCCAAGTTAATTTCCGGTTAAATACCATTCCCAGATTTTTTGCATTCTCTACATAATGAACTACAGCACCATCAAGAGTAATTTGTGGGAAGTACGACAGATCAACAGGTTTTTTGGAGATAATGAGGCATTTAGACTTACTCGGATTCAAGAGGAGACCATTACTTTTGGCGAAGAATAAGATCTTTTCTAAGTCTTCATTAATAACCGAGACACAATCTTCGATTAATCCAAGAGGGCAGCTTTTGTATAACTGGACGTCGTCTGCGTACATTTGGATTGTGGAGTGGGAAGCGATTTGAGGAAGTTCATTAATGTAGAGAGAGAATAGCAAGGGACCAAGTATTGACCCCTGGGGAACACCTCTGGCAGTAGGAAGGAAACGGGACATTTGACCATTAACACACACAGCTTGCTTTCTTTCAGCTAAATATGAATTAATGAGTTGAACGGCAGAGTTTGAAAAGGTGAACAACTGTGACAGCTTGTTACAAAGATTCGTATGGTCAACCGTATCAAATGCTTTCGAGAAATCCAGCAGTATAAGAAAAGTAATATTACCATCATCTAAGGGTTCTCGTATATCTTCAATTACATTAAAGAGTACTATGTTTTTCCCTAAAACCAGATTGGTTTGGTGATAACATATTTTTGCTGCGGAGGTAACCGTTGATTTGGTTTGAACGATTTTTTCGAATACTTTTGATAAAAATGGCAGTATTGAAATGGGTCTGAAATCATGAGCATTTTTTGCAATGGGTATTATTTTAGCCATTTTCCACTGGTCGGGAAAAATACCTGTTGTCAGGGTAGTATTAAAGATGTGTGTGAGGTGTTGCAATAAGACAGGCAAAATGACTTTTAGGAACTTGGGATGTATTCCATCTATTCCTGTTGCATTAGACTTTATCGACAAAAGACACTCCACAACATCAGTATTCTCAATTCTTGAAAATTGAAACAAATTTTCCAGGTCGTTTTGATGTTCATTAGCACGTCGTAGGGCGATAACTAGAAGCGGAGGGAAGGGTAAAGTGACAAATTTTTCATTTAAAACATTACCGTCGATTTCATCAGAAACTGTTGCCCTTTTTTTCTTCGCTACTCCTACGTCACGTAAATTTTTCCAAGTTTCTTGCCACCCATGGATAGGCTCAGACGGTTACAGTAAAAGAATTGTTTCGTCGATCTTATTTTTTTAATGACTAAATTGCGCAGATTTCGATAGTTTAGTCTGAATTCTGCCATCCTATACCGTTTCCAATTGCAAAAAGCTTGATTTCGCAGCTGCATGAGTTCACGAATTTCAGGAGTAAACCTTGATCGTTGATCGTGCCTTTGCGTTTTCATTCTTAGTGGCACGTGGGTATTATAAAGCGATAATACTTGTGAGTTTATAAATTCAATTTGATCACTCGAAGAAGTAAGGTAATAAACTCTGTTCCACTCGACATTGCGCACATCTTGCTCTAATATGACGTAATCAATTGAATTGAAATCCCTATATTGATATGAAATATCCGAACCCTGAACTTCAAAGTCAAATGTCATGTAAATAAGATCATGCTTTGAGAAGCCTGGCGCTGAAAGCTGGTCCTTAAAGAGTACCCTATTTATATCACTTACAAAAAAACATCTAAAAGTGTCCTCGAATCTTCAGAGAAATGTGTTGGAATAGTGGTATTTACTGGAAACAAATTGAATGTTTTCATTCCGTCAACTAAATTGTTTTCAACTAAAAGATTACTGTTGAAGTCTCCACAAATAACAATCTTTGAAAATTGAACTGATATTTCATCCATGAGCTGAAAAAATGTCGACAGACTAACGTTCTTGTTTGGTCTGTATACCGTCCCGATAAGCAACTTGTCTTCACCACATATAAGTTCTACAAACACGTATTCAATTGCACTACCAGCACCTGAATGACATTTAATTTTGCATTTTATTTCTTCTCGTACAAATATCGCCACGCCACCGCCTATCCGTCCTTGCCTATCACCACGAAAAAGCCTATAACCCCCTAGACCACATAACTCATCGTTGAAACTACTGTTAAACCAAGTTTCAGAAACGCAAATCACATCGATCTTAGTATCAACAAATATATCTTTGAACTCATCGATTTTTGGCAACAAGCTTTGCGCATTTAAGTGGCATATTTTAAGACCATTTCTTTGATTAGTAAGAATTTTAACCATTGAGCGTGAGGGACTGTTATTTAAATCTCCAGTAACTATTATCTTTTAATTAAGAGATAGTAGAAAAAGGAAATATTAAAAATGAGAGAAAGAGAAGGAGAAAAGAAAAAAAAGAAAACCAACAAAGAATAGAAAAAGAAAAAAAAAAAATCAAAATAAAAGTTAAAAGTTTGAAAAGCGCTTTATTATGTTTCTGACGTGTGTGTTGGTATGGCAGCTCCATTCAAGTCTTCTATGTTTTCTATCAATTGTGCATCATCCTCTAGTTAACGTTTGATGTAAACAATACCACGAATCGTATGTACTGATGACAATTGTTTTGATTTTTTTAGACGAAGTGCAGTCCGCAGTAGAGTATAATTTTTTTTTGTCAAGCACTCGCGAATAAAGATTGATTATTAAATAATGTTTGTTTAGTGGGCTGTAGGTCTTAATTTAAAAATACTCTTTTATTGTATTTTAAATTATATATTTTGTCCAATATTTCGACTTTCTTCGAAAGTCATCTTCAGGGAACAACTTATTGTACAACATAAATAAGTTATAACTCAGCCGGCATCATAACTTTATGTTTTGTGTTCGTCATACCAAAATTTTTTTTGAAATGTAATTATTTATGTTGTATAATAAGTTGTTCCCTGAAGAAAACTTTCGAAGAAAGTCGAAATATTGGACAAAATATATAATTTAAAATACAAAAAAAAGAGTATTTTTTTTAAATTAAGACCTACAGCCCACTAAACAAACATTATTTATTACAATTCGAGGTCGTTAAACAAAATAATTTAATCATTGATTATTGTTTGATCATCATTTATATTCCTAGCCCTTCTCTGCATGGGCAAATCTTAATGGTCACATATAATTAATCGATAAATCTTAACTGTCATATAAAACAGAGAATAATAACATATTTAAATCACTACCGAATCACTTCCTGACTGATGAAAACAACTTCACACTGAAAAAAATTAATTGCTGTCGGTGATAAATTCAAAAATTTGTTTATTTCTCGTCGGAAGAATATTATAAATTAATTTCCTTGGGACTTTAGAAATGTCAAATCATACAACAACAATTTCCATGTAAACACCTCCTACTTATGGCGTCACGTGCGTCTCTGTCTAGTGTAAATTCAAGCCTTAACTACTCTGCGGGGCTATCCCTTCAAATGTTTTCATTAAAAGTTTTCCGCTTCAGGACTTTCATTGTAACTAAGCCGATTCTTGCTATTTCGATAGTCAGTACCTATTAACAGTCAAAACGCACCGAAATAATGCCATACCGCCCAAACTCATGGCAATATCGCCTAATTTGATGTAAATTTAACAATATGAATTTGTTTAGCGATTTATTTGACATTTACCCCTTTGAGCCCCTAGAGAGTATGATCCGAATTTCACCTTTCTAGCTCGAACTTTAAGGCGTCATAATTGCTGATGGACGGATGGATAGAGACGCCCAGATCGACATAACTTTCAAACCTGATCCGATCCCAAATATAGTAACTTTTGGGGGTCAACGACCAAAATTAAGGCATTTTACAAACCATTCTGCATTATCCCTACCAGATCATTGTGAGAGGATGATGCATTAATGGAAGATAAA
This sequence comes from Portevinia maculata, assembly GCA_949715645.1. Classification (NCBI taxonomy): domain Eukaryota; kingdom Metazoa; phylum Arthropoda; class Insecta; order Diptera; family Syrphidae; genus Portevinia; species Portevinia maculata. The sequence continues at coordinate 71,182,124 of OX454527.1, forward strand.
TCGATCCACTCTACACCGATGGATCAAAAACTAGTGATGGGTTAGGTGGAGGCGTCTTCTCAGAATGACTAAATCTTAGCCTCTCTTTCCGTCTTTCCAACCGTGTTTCAGGAGGAGATTATGGCGATAAAAGAACCTTGTGTGACTTAAAACAAATGTGATATCTACTAAGGACATCCGTATCTTCTCGGATAGTCAAGCCGCGATTTAGTACCTTCACTTAGTCTCTCCAAATTCCATCATAGCCGTAGACTGTCGATCATCTCTTAAGGAGATGGCGGAGCAGTTCAACATTCACTTCTGCTGGGTGGCGGGGTATAGACATTCCAAGAAACTGTACAGCAGATGACCTCGCCAAAAAAGGAACCATATGACCTCTTTTAAATGATAAAGGTTCTCTAGGTATGCCTATCGCTACATGTAAACTTATGTTAACTATTTGCAATCGAGAAAACAAACCTTAGATGGACAAGTAGTACTACATGCCTAGCGGCTAATCGTATCTGGCCAAAGCTGGCCCTGCTCTTAATGTATAATCTCACTTTACCGACTGGACATTAGCTCTACTATATGTGTCATTACAGTGCACTGACTAATAGCACGCATCAAGGCTTGGTGATTTTTCAAACTTCTTTAGAAGCTGCACCGACGAAGGGGAGGAGGAGGCTATACTTCACCTTATTTTTACATGTCCTGCTTGCTGCCGTCTGACAAACATCCAAGAGTTACAAATTGTCATAAGAAAGCTTCTCAAATTTGCCGTTCGGATTCGGCGTAAAACTGTAGGTCCCCTCCACTTCGTATGAAAGTGGTTGGAGAAGCTAGGTTCAGGCCTAATATGTATGTATGTATGCTTGCTGCCATAATAGAAATCTCTATATAGGAGCCTTCTTGCGGAATGATATTAACGACTTGGCTAACACAGGTGGAGGGAGAAATTCCATTAATTCACGTGGTTTCACAACGGACCTCACATTGGTCAAACAGTGTCGGCTTTAGCTGACAATCAACCAAACCTAACCTAACCTACAAACCATAGGTCAAAACTAGAACCTATAGTTCTAGGATAGGCTATCAGAGTGATTGTGCTGATCACATGTCGCTCTTCTTTCTGACCACAGCCAAGCATTGTATCCGGCATATTAACTTTGAGTAAATGAATTTCCCATTCTAAAAATACAATCCACAAATCGATACTTGTCATCGTACACGCTTTGCATTTAAATGAACTTTTAAAACACCAACCAAAGGATAGCAAAGGATGATTATACTCGTACATTTATACGACTTTGGCTCGCACATACATAAGAATGGAATGCAGCTGCTATGAATATCATTCATGAAAAAAACATCAATTTTCCATCCACACGCATGTACAAATCAGACTTTATTTTTGTTTCCATAAAATGACTTCTAGTAGATGCATTGCATTTAAATTTCAGACATACTCATAGGTTATTGTTAAATACATTTTAAAAGCAAATCAATAAACAACACCTATCGGGTTTTTTTTTTTAAGTATCATGGATCGAAGGATCGCTTTCATGTCTTTTGTGAAAAAATAAAATAAAATATATTAATTTGTTTCTGTGGCGGTTTGCTGCATATTTGATTTTTCGGATTGTTTTTTTTTGTTTGCTGTTAATCTAGATACAGTAATGTGCGTCATTACTTTTCGTTTGAAGTCAATGATTTGAATGCAAATGTTTTGAACGAAACCATTTAGAGTTTTGTTCGAGTGCATAATAAATAGCTACTTGGAAAGATTGAAGAGCGGATTTAAAGTGCAGAATCGTAATTTCTTATGAAGCCAGGTTTATTATTTAAGGTTAAGTTCTCTTGAGTGCATCAAGTATTTCTACTTCAATATGGTTTTCCTTTCCACTAGAGAGATACTTGCTATTTTACTTTACAGTGTAAAGTAAGGAACATTTAAGTTTTCACAAAGCATTTAGTAAAAATATCCAACGGAAATCTCATGTTCCTTTACTGCACAAAAGAAAACTCATTTACCTAACAGAATGAATGAAGAAAAACATTTCACAAATGTCCAATTAAAATTGACTAAACTTCAATATCACGAAGAATAAAGTAATTCTCTGTGGTAAGCGCATTGGTAAAACGAAAAATAAATCTCTTGCATGGAAGCCATAGTAGAGAAGTGAAAAACATTATACCACCATCCACTTCATGTACCAATAACAATGTTTTAGTATTGCTAATGGTTTTTGTTTTTCTTTTATTGCCAAAAAGAGTTACCACCAATAATATATTAACATGCTTAATCAGAGGAAATAATGAGGGAACCAAAATGCCAACGAAATACGAGTAGAATACAGATGCAAACGAACTGCAATGAAAAACTATATACAAAAAGTGGAAATTTCATAACAACAAAAAACCAAAGTCAGTGGATGTATTGGGTATCTGCGAACCTAAAACCAAGTCTGAAAGAGTATTAGGTTTACGGCACTGACTGTCTGACGGACCGGCTAACTCTCGGCATCAGTTAAAACAAATATTATTTTCTTTCGCTGAAATAGCGAAATTATATTATAAACTCGAACCCAATACATGTATAGAAATATACAGGTTTTGTTTTTGTTAAAAGCGATAGGTACAGGCAGATAATTTGGACTTTGCTTTTGTTTTCCAGCAGCTATTGCTTTTAAGTTGATTAATTCTTTACTTCAAGGTTTTTGGATTGAAGTCGTGTGAAGAGGTTTTTTATGTTTATTATTAGGAGAAAGATGAGTATTTTATAATACTCGAATTTTATACAAAATTTATGAGTAGTTTTGAATTTTTTTATGAATTTGACCTGCAGGGATTTTTGTTTTAAGTAAGTGCCGCGAAGCTTAATTAGTGAACTTTTGAATTTTTAATTCTTTTAGCGATTCATAATTACCTCATCTTCCTAGTCATTTAAATTGAGTAAGCTGTTGATGACTGCGAGAATACTTTGCAACGAATGATTTATGATTCAAGAGGATGCAACAAATTCAGATTTAAATAACGTTGAAAGCTGTGATTTTTTATTTGCAAAGGTGTTTCTGAGTTTTGATCTGACCCCATCTGAACCTAGACCTCTTTAAAATTGTAATAGCATTTAAAATATTGCACTCTGTCGGCGCACACGTTCAAACAATTTTTGTGTAATTTTATCGTGATTCTGATATTTTGACGAGCGATTTGGTTTCTTTTATCGTGATAAAAATATGCATACCAAGAATATACGAAGCACATTAATATTCGAAGCACATTAATTCTGCTCCGCTATTAATTCTGATAATGACATCACAGCAGAAATCAAACGAAGAATTACACTTGCCAACCGCTGTTTCTTTGGCCTAAGACGGCAATTGATTAGTAAGGCATTGTCAAGAAAAACTAAGGAGACTCTATATAAGACCCTCATCATCCCAGTCCCGCTCTACGGCGCAGAAGCGTGGACATTAGCAAAAGCGGATGAAGATCTTCTTGGTCGTTTCGAACGCAAAATTCTTCGAGTGATTTTCGGTCCCGTTTGCGTTGATGAACTTTGGAGGAGGAGATTTAACAGCGAACTCTACGAGCTGTACGGCGACATCGACCTGGTCAAAAAAGTACGAATCAGTCGACTAAGATGGCTAGGACATGTAGAGCGAATGGACACCAACGCTCCGGCCCGAAGAGTCTTCGATTCCAACCCGGAGGGACAACGCAGTAGAGGAAGACCTCGCCTTAGGTGGCGCGCGCAAGTGGAAGGGGATCTCAACCAACTTGGAGTGCGCAACTGGAGGCAGTTAGCCAAAGATCGTGCTAACTGGAGAGGCGTATTGGTTGAGGGCCAGGTCCACCCCGGACTGTAGCGCCACCTAAGTACGTAAGCAAGTAAGTAATTGTAGCAATCAGAAAAACAATGCGATCGGTTTTTATGACATTCCTGCCGAGCTTGTGCAGTTTGTTTCAAAATGTACAGCAAAAGTACTATACTTAATTATGTGCAATTCTGATTAAGATATTTTTACACCAAATGCTAATGCCCAAAATGCACTTTTGAATGGGCGAGAACATATGTTAATTCTACAGTCAAGAAAAATGATGCAGAAAAACAAGCTCACCACATTAGAAACGAAATAAGAAACAAATTTGAGGCGTTTGTCCTCACCTGTTTATGTTTTGATTGTCTGTTTTCCTTTGTCTTTTTACTATTGACTTATGAGTTATATTTATGCACTTCTGTTCACTACGCCAGCAATCTAAGCAGTGCAAGTAAAATAAATCTGCACGTGTGTTTCACTTACACGGTACATGCAATGACGCATACAGAATTTCTGCACATGTGTTTTGGGCATAAGGTTTGAAAACTGGGGGCACATTTTCCAATCGGAAGAAGTGCTTCGGATAACTTCGCCCAACTTTTGAGCACATATACCAATGATGTCAAACAAAATTAGGATTTAATTTGTTTTGATTCGCTGAATTATGAACAAAAAATTATCATGAACAAAACAAAGTTTTAATTTAACTAACAGTTAATTGACAAATTTTGCCTTGAATTCTTTATTGTCATAAATAAAGCAAAGCTAGTGCATAAAGTGTGAGTTAAAATGCCTGACGGAAGAATATAACAACATCCATCGCAAAAAAGCACTTACAAAGAGCCCTGCCAATTTTTGTCGGAGTACCTCAAGGTTCAGAGCTGACTGGTATACATTTCTACCTAAACGATCAATGGTCGAAGTATCGCTGTTTCTAAACGTCCTGAATGATTCAAAATAATATCAATATTAGGCATTACCGTCCTATATAGGCTTAAAACTTAGCTTCACCAAGTAATTGTGTTTGCGAAGCTATATTTTTGTCACCGAAGGAAGAGAGCTACTATTTTGCGCTTATTTCAAGAGGGACATTTTTGATAAGGTTTTAATGACACATTGATTTGTTGCACCCAGCCGCATCATGTATCTGCTTAACCACGAGGTTGATGAAGGTATCGGCGTAGTGGTTAGTGGATTTCAGGTTAAAATTCCATAAGTAACACCAAACAAACCTATCTGAAAAAGATCAGGAGTATGTCATGAGAAGCTTCTCAAAACTTGCCGTTCGAAGTCGTCCTTAAACTGAAGGTCCCTTACATTCATGATAGAAATACAACTTCGCACCATCCATTCTGCAGAAGCAGTGCTTAAATCCATTCATCTTTCCAAGTTTTTGAGGAACTAAGGATGGCTGAATAGAATTCAGTGACCACAAGCAGAAGGAAGCGGATATAGAGAATATCACAAGGGTTCCACAAGGACCTGAGTGGGCCGCAGTATAGGGTGTTCTACTTTACCAGTCCACTAACCTTACCTAACCTATGCCCTGTAGAGGCGGCTAACGCCGCGACATTTTTTTATTTTCTTCGCCTTTGGATGTAGCTGCGTTACATCAGTCAGAAAAAGCGGACCAGGGAATTAGGTTAAAGCATGGATAACGTCGAAGTCACCATCGCAAGCTATTGCCACATTTTTTATACTTTCTCCGCAACACCTCGAAAATAAGGCATCTTAAGTCCCATTTACTGAATGAAGAAAACAACATTTTCATATTCAGGTAGGGTTGTTGCTTTCTTTTGTACAATACATAATTCAAAAATCATTAATTTATTCGTATTTTTGTTTACCAGTGTTTTAAAAAAAAAAATGAAATGTGTTTCTTTTTTATTTCATGGCCAGAAATTATTTCACGAATCTGAGTGTGATTTCATTTCAACACACAACCTTCGACAGAAATAAGTGCACACGTTGCTGTCTAGTCAAGTGAATAATTGGTCACTCCTCGACCATGGCATTACTAATGCGAGTGCTTTGAATTCATTGGCCTACCATTCGAATTTCGAAGAGTCATTAAATCGTTTCCAACTGAAAAATTTATCTGTCAATTACACAAAAAAGCAATTCGATGATGGATGCTTGGTTGTGGATAAAAAAGGACAAACGCTTGCGTTGGCCCAAAGGAGGATTTATGGGCCTTCAAGTTGTTGTTAACCTTTCCAAAAGAATTTAAAATTTCTCAATGTTTTGGAATATAATAAAAAAATGTCTTTTAAAGTGTATTACATTATTCCAGTACTCTTCAAATAGTAATAGATGTTGAATCTATTTTACTTGGAAAAAAAATATAAAAATTGTGATTCAATTCAAAAATATCTAAGAAAAAATGGTCGTTCAATTAAGTTGTACAACTTTTTCTCATACGTGTAGATAGGCTGTTAATATTTTTTTATTAAAACCTCTTACGAAGGGTGGACCAACAGAACTACAATCGCGACCGAAGGTGCTAGCAGATACTTGAATTATTTTAAATTATCCCCGAAATATGTCCCATGGAAGTGCCAACAATTCGAGAATATCGCCTATAATATCGCTCAAAATAGGAACCTTTGTACCCTAATATTTTCTATAAAACTATTCGAAAACCAATCCCTAATCAAATTGCAGTACATTTTAAGACAAGTATTTACAATATCGAAATAAAAATATCCTTACCGGTGGTGCCTCACTAGCGGTACTATAAACCTCACTAGGAGCATATTCGGGTTTGATTTGTACAGTAGCCATCGAGTCGTTGTCCTTCTCTGCCATGGGCTTCATTTATCCAAATTTATAAGTAATCGTCTCCTTATTTCGTTGGCAAAGAATCACTCACTCAACCGACAAAATCACAGTATTTAAATTTGACAAACAAAAAAAAAGTTCAATTCACAGTCCAAAGGTACGTTCACAAGAGTTTTTTTTTCGGCTTTTCTTTAAAATTAAATGTATTTCTGTTCAAAATTAAAGGTTTAAATAATAACTCAAATAAAACAAAAAAAAAAACAGAACAAAACGAAAGAGGGTTTATTTAGAAAAAAAATCAAAAAGCAGAGCGCGTCTTTACACTTCGACTGCTACTCGACGTCTGAGATTATGCCAGTCAACGTTGGGAGATTTTTCTACCAGATTTTTAAACTACTGTGGAAAAAGTTGTTCGTGTATATAAGAAATGAGGGGATAAACACCAACTGTATAGCGAAACAACCAAACGAACATCAACTCGAAAAAAACGCAATGTATCTATACGAGATACAAAACAGAAAACCCGAAAAAGCTTCTTTGCTCAATTGTGGTGTAGTACACATAAACAATACCGAAAAAAAAATACAAACCCGTGTTTGAGTCTATGCAAATGGGGGACAGAGCTGTGGGACGTATTAATAAAAGCAGAAACAAAAAGATTACAACAAACTACATAAGTGAAACGTCACGAAGATTGAAGGTGGTGGGAGCAGCAATAAGGCACCACAAAAAAGCAAAATAAAATAAAAAGTACAACACCAGCAGCAGCTGGTGTCTCCGTCGAGCTTGAAGCAGTCCACTTGGAGGCTTCATATTCATACGATTGGATGAAATGCTCTGGCTCGGTGGAGTTTTGATTAGACGCACGAGGGGTATTAGCTGGAAGAAAATGACATTAAGCGAATCGGTTTAGATACTCGTTCTCGACCGACGAAGCTGAGATTTAGATTTTATTTCAATTTTATGATTTATGCTAATTACTTGATAGAGGAAATTAAGATTAAAGAATAAGGAAAAAAAAATAGAATAAATGTGAGCCGGCAGTAGAAGGATGTGGGCGAACGTGTATCTCAAACAAAGTCGAGAAAATAAAGGCACTTTTTTTAAAGGTCTTGGGTTGGTGTTACAAGTTGACCTTTATGTTTTCTTGCAGAAAGGTGTCAGTGTACCTACTTAAGTGGAATGTCATTTGATATTGGCGAACGCATTAGCTTGGCACAGTTTTCTTGTGTCTGTTAGGTACGTTGAAATCTTTGCGAAATTGTGTTTATAGCGGAATTCCGCAAGTCCTACTGACATTATTCGATTACATTGTTAAGTAAACAAACAAATTTAACTTGGATTACAAATGTTTCTGCCATGTATAGATAACCTTGAAAATATAAAATACGATGACTCTTGCTTTATGTAAGTCATTGGGTTAAATGCGTGCTTTCTCGGCAGTGTGATGCAGTTTTCATGGGAACGCATTTTCAAGTTAATTTAACAAAAAAATGCTTATTATGGAGTCGTTGGTTTTATCTTCAAATGCTGACTTAGATACTGTTTCTCCATGAGATAAGTAAGCAAAGGCAGCTTGTTCCGGATGCGGAAAACCCCTGCTTATGAATTGTATTGTTTTAGAATTGGGATCACCGAAGACCAAACGCAGTAGATCTAATGGTCCATTTTGCTTCAACACAGCTGCCTGTTCGCTGCTTAATAGCGATAAGCGCTAGGATGAGATTCATTAACAGAAAACCTGTCAGTAGCGTCAGCAAAGCGAAGGAGACTAGCGAACTTTATCTCACTTAACTCATATTAATGGAAGAAATGGAAGAGGTGTTTACCTAGGATATCTTACCTGGTTCTAAAAGCCGGACATTCGCGTATTAAATTGCGATGCTTCGTCCGCCTTCATGCATCAGTCATGTCATGTCGCTCCTTTTTAATCCGAGCGGATTCTTTGCTCAGTTGGTTTTAAGGCCGTCGATGAGTTCTTCGAATGTCTACATGAGGCAAGATCCTGTCAATATTAGGTAAATATGCTGTAGAAGTAGAGCCTCATTCATATGACATTATTGTGACGAGACGAGCAGCATGCAAACATGTTCGGTTGTAAGTAAATGAAGGCTTACGATGAGCCTTTCCTTTCCAGAGCTTCTACTCATTCACAAACCTGAATACCTGTGCTCGGAGGAGCCCATGACAGTGTAACAGAGTAACCTCTTCAGATAAGCGATGCACAGCAGCCGAAAAGGCTTTGGTAGCGGTTTGGCTATCTTAGCAGATGTGTGGTTATAAATATAAGCGGCAGTGGCAATGGCGAAGATTAAGGTCTAAAAAACTCTTGTTTGTCCCCCATTGCTTCAGATCCGGAGAGACCATATATGAGCGACCCATCCGAATAAACCCTTTACTGTTCCATTCCAGGCGACCTGTCTGGAGAACGTGTAATGTATAAACATGCAAGGTGTAGAAGTTATATGTGAATGTGCGGATGTGACCCCTGGGCCAACAAACAACCGCCCCAAACGTTAGGTATGGTCTAACGTGGTCTAACGTGTATAGCCACTGAACCGCCTTGGGGCAGCAGAACATCCTACGACACTGCCAAAAAAATGTTCTAGCCTCTATGTGCTCCAAGTATTGAGTCTAAGAAAAGTTTTCGGTTGTTGAGTGCCCAGGAAAAATGCCAACTCACTTTATTCTTTTCAGCATCATCTAAGCCTTAGTGGGGTTGACTAGCAGAGCTTGCTCACGGTTCCAACACGCAACCACGTTAATTACCACCTGCTGAGATTCAGCTACTTGTTTGCCCGATAGACGATTTGAAAGATGCATCATCACCACTTTAAAGTTTAGAACAGTCAAAGGGGACACCTACGGTTTGCGGTATAACCACTTCAAATGGTCTAACTTTTGAATTATGTATAACAGCTCCAAAAAGGGTTGGTATATCTTACGGTACCATGTTTCCACCGACGTGATTTAGACAAAGTGATTTATAAATCGGTGGGATGGGAACGAAAAGTGATTAAGTTGCCCCTGATTTTTATTTCCGTTGTAATAAAAGTGTGTCATATTTATAGGAAATGTGACATATTTATAGGAGATTTATTTTGTTTAATTACGTTGTACAGTTTTACAGGGCCCTCACCGCGTTAGGCAGACGATATCGTTTTCAACATCGATTTCGAAAGCAATGCTTCACGTAACACTCGCGTCTGAATGATATCGCTTGTCATTGTATTCGTGAGGGTTAAAGGGCTTAGGTCAAGTTAGGTTTATCAGGGCTATGACAATGCTGCCATAGAAACACTAGTCATAATAATGGGCCCATCGCTATCTCTGCTGAAACTATAACTTCAGTCATCATCATAAACCTCTCCCTCAAAGCACTTTATTTTCCTACAAAAACTAACTAACGCTACATCTTCTACAGCTAGAATATCAAAGCAATAATTGCCCAGGAGTCGTGTTCTTTGTCAAGCGATACCCACGCATTCACAAAGTATGTATTTGCCTTATGTCTCCCGTGACTAAAAAATCATTGCAGTATCTGCACGCGTCCGTCTTCGATAGCTTCAATCATTTGGCCTGCTGCCTAAGAAGGCAATGTCCGGAAAGGATGCCGATTGTCATTCTGACATCTACTTAGTTTCAAAATCCCTCCAGTTTTGTTCCAGTTGGGCCACAGGGCCTTTTATATCTTGTGCCCCACTAAGTGACTCCATCTTTGACTAGCCATTCATGTGGCCTCAGATGAATTAGCTAATCTGTGGTTATACGAGGGCGGGTCAATAAGTCCGTGACTTTTTGAATTTCTGACCTCTTTACTGAAACAGCAACACTGCTCCTGTCAACAGGCATCTGTCAGTTGACTCCTGTCAAAATTTAAACTTGCTGTGTCAGTTAGTTTGTGTTTGACAGCTATTTTTATCAGACTACTCACTAATTTGAGGAGAAAATGGAAAAAAGTGAATTTCGTGTGCTTATTAAGCATTATTTCTTGCGAAAAAAAACCATTACCGAGACCAAGGGTAAGCTTGAAAAATACTATGGGGACTCTGCACCATCGATTTCAATGGTAAAAAAGTGGTTTACTGAATTTCGTTGTGGCCGTACAAGCACTGAAGATGCCGAACGTCCTGGACGCCCAGTTGAGGTCTCTACACCCGAAACAATCGAAAAATTCACCATATGGTGTTGGCCGACTGAAGATTGAAAGTGCGAGAGAATGTGGAAGCCGTAGGGATTTCGCATGGCTCAGTGGTTTCAATTTTGAATGATCACTTGGGCATGAGAAAGCTTTCCGCAAGATGGGTGCCGCGTTTGCTCACAGTCGACCACAAACGCAATCGTGTAACAACTTCACAGGAAGGTTTGGCGTTGTTTAATCGCAATATGGAGGAGTTTTTGCGCCGTTTTGTAACCATGGACGAAACATGGATCCATCACAACATACCAGAGACCAAACAACAGTCAAAACAGTGGGTTTCTAAGGGTGAATCGGCGCCAAAGAAGGCCAAAGGGATGCACGCGGGATAATCCACATTGACTACCTTCAAAAGGGAAGAACAATCAATGGGGAATATTATGCCAACTTATTGGACCGATTCAATGACGATTTGAAAAAAAACCGACCTCATTTGGCCAAGAAAAAAGTTCTTTTCCACCAAGACAATGCAAGGGTGCACACATGTGCAGTTGCCATGGCAAAAAACCATGAATTGGGCTATGAATTGCTCCCTCATCCACCCTATTCTCCAGATTTGGCTCCGAGCGACTACTTCTTGTTCCCAAACCAGAAGAAATGGCTTGGTGGAAAAAGATTCGACTCCAATGATGAAGTCATCTCGCAAACAAAGGCCTATTTTGAGGACCTCGACAAATCATTTTTTTTGGAAGGGATAAAAAAATTGGAGAAGCGTTGGACAAAGTGTATAGAGCTCAAGGGAGACTACGTTAAAAATAAAATATATTTTTTATCAAAAAATCTGTGTTTTATTCCAAAAGTCACGGACTTATTGACCCGCCCTCGTAAGAAAGTCGATAAAATATGAAAAACATAGGGACGGGCTACAGTCCTCTTGGGCGAACTGTTGGATACCCTATTCTTATTCCTATCCCTCATAAGTGGGCGGTTACAAAAGTCTAAGTATGGTTGAATTGTTAAGAACGCTCTACATATTTTGTTATATAACATTTAAAGGATTTTATCAAAAAAAAAACGCTCCCTAGCTCAAACTTGGGTGTTTCAATAAAATTGTTTTATTATGGGCGGATTTTGAAAATATTTACACATGAGCATAAAGGGCCCATAGAGATATTATAAATTTCAGCTCGCTAGCTCAAACTTTCGATTTTCACGATGTGGGCGTGTCAGTAGGCGGATTTTGAAAATATTTATACACGAGCTTAAAGGGCCCCCAGAGAGTATATATTAAAAATTTCAGCTCCCTAGCTCAAATTTTGGTTTTTCAATAAAATTGTTTTATTTTTTTGTGGGCGTGGCAGTGGGTGGATTTTGAAAATTTTATATCCCGAGCAGTTTTAGGAGTCATAGATCATATATAAAAAATTTCAGCTTCCTAGCTCAAAATTCGATTTTTTCCAAAATTTTGTTTTTTTGAGTTTGTGGGCGTGTCTGTGGGCGGATTTCAAAAATTCGTAAACTTGATTATTTCGGGACCCTAGAGAGTATATGGTTAAAATTTCAGCTCTCTAGGTCCAGTTTAAAGGCCTAATTTTTGCCGACGGACGGACGGACGGACATGGCTAGATCGACATTACTATCGATGCTGATAATAAATATAGTAACTTTTAGTACGGGCAATATTAAGGTATGTTACAAACTATGCGTCAAAATTAATATACCCCTAGAATAGGGTATAAACATACAAAAAATCTCGTGCTAAGACCTACCTTTAATTACAAGTGAACCAGGCTTATTTCATTCGCTGTAGGTTAGGTTAGGTTAGGTTACTTGGTTGACGGGGCATGAGAGTCCTGCGCCCGTCACACTTAGGGCAATGTAGACCCTTTGTGATACCCTGGGGCCTATGCTTGCCTTACTTAGGAACCAATGGAAAACCTATAAAAAACTTAGCGGGCTTACAATCCATCCCGATGCATTTATGAACATGAGCAAGTCGTTTACAGACAAAATATGCGTTACTGGCCAGGTGAGAACACTCATGTGCTTCATGAAACAGCACTTTATCCGCAAAAAGTCACTGTTTGGTGTGGTTTTCATGCCGGTGGCGTCATTGGGCCGTTTTGTTTCGTTGATGAAAATGGCCGTCACGTTACTGTAAATGGTATTCGCTACAGAGACATGTTGGAACTTTATTTCTTTGTGCAATTGCATGAATTGGACATTAGTGATATGTGGTTCCAACAAGACGGTGTCACAAGGCACACAGCGGGTGCAACAATCGAGTTATTGAAGTCTCAGTTCGGTGTACGTGTTATCTCGAGAAACGGACCCGTCTATTGGCCCTCATGATCGTGTGATTTAACGCCTCTAGACTTTTTTTTTATGGGGCTACGAGTACATCATTGGTCTATGTCAACAAGCCAGTGGCGTTAGAGGAGCTCAGAGCCAATATTAAACGAGAAATAGCGGCCGTATCGATCGAAATGTGCGGCCGAGTCATCGAAAATTGGGTTTAACGTATCGACCACTGCATACGTTCCCGTGGTGGACATATGAACGAAGTCGAATTCCATTCATAAATGTAATAGTAATTCAAGCCAATAATTTTGTTTTGATATATCTCAAGTAGTTTGCATTTTATTTAAAAAAAGAAGTTGTCAAGTACTTAATAAAAGACCCTTTACAAATAGATTTAAATAAAATGCTGCTGTTTTATTAACCCGAATCGTGCATCACAATAATAACTAAAAATTTTTTTTTCAAAGTTTCCAAGAGTTCGGGGCACTATTTCCCGAAATATGTCAATCACTTTAATTATACCAATCCTTATGTTTGTACTTGTGCCAACTTTCGGCAATAGTTCGATTTCAAAATTTCGAAAATAAATAAATCGATCCGTCCTAATGTAGGGTAGGGCGGGGCTAGTTGGGCCACTTTTCACTTGAAGTCTCATAAATATCAATCTATTTATAATACAGCTATGAGGCTAGGATCAATGAAAAGAATGGACATCTGGGCTCTTATTAAAATTTTGGAAAATTGAAAATATGAATCGCAGAAGAATAATATTGTCTGAAATGCGCCAAGTCCAAGTGGCCCAACTTGCCCCACTAAATGCACACATTGCAGAAAACACATGTATTTTTTTAATTCAGGGGTTCAAGTTGGTCCACCTGGCCCAACTTACCCCACGTCTAGTTTGATGAACATATTGCGTCATAATTAAAAAAATACTTTTTTTTTTTAATTCTGGCTCGCCAAGGCGATTAAATATGGGGCACTTCGACCTAAAAAGATCTTTTGTGCCGTGTGGGCCAGAAAAATTTAGACTAGTAGAGTTTCCACTTTCCGTGTAAAGCGGACAATTCTACTAGTAGAAGAATTCTTTATGTCCTCAGGGCACATTTGTTCCCTGAAAAAGATCTTCTTTCTAATTCCGTTAAGGGCCGGACATTCACATAAAATGTGTTCAGCTGACTCGTCCTCTTCAAGACAGAGTCGGCACTCAGGAGAGTCTGCTATTTTCATTTTGTGTAGATGATATCTTAAACCATGGTGGCCAGTAAGGTAACCTACTAAGTTCTTGATATCATGCCTGTTTAGGTTTAGGCATTTGCTGGCATTTTTATTGAAAGGCCGAACGGCTTGTTTGGTCTGTCTTAAAACTGGGATGCTTTCCCAAAGATGAATACATTTTCTGTATTCCCAGCTTTTTATTGCTGCCGTTGCTGCTGATCTAGGAGTGCAGCAGAAGGGTTCAGGACCTATGGAGGGTGTTTCCGAACCTTTTCTGGCCAGTTCGTCGGCCTTTTCGTTACCTTCCACCCCGACATGACCCGGAACCCACCATAGCTTGGTCTTGTTACTTGTTCCGAGTGCCTGTAGGGTGTTGAAGCAGTACATGACTGATTTGGAGTCAATCGTATGCGAGCTAAGGGCGTTTATAGCTGCTTGACTATCCGTGAATATATGTATGGTTGCACCTTTCATACCAGATAGATTTATGTGGCTGGCGCATTCTTGAATGGCGTGGAGCTCTGCTTGAAATACGCTGGAACTTTTCCCCATGGGTATCGTAAAGCATTTGTTTGGTCAGTATATTCCCGCTCCTACCCCTACCCGCTTCCATTTTAGAACCATCAGTATACCACTTTATGCCGTTGTGGCTGTTAGGTGGGTTATTACTAACCCATGCTTCTCTCTTGGGGATCTCCGTGGAGAACCGCTTATTGAAGCATAGTGTTTTATGAATGCGGTCTGTGACCGCGCAGTTCATGTTGAGTTCTGGCAGTTCATCAAGAAGTGTCTTAACTTCCGGATGATCGTTAAGACTTATCTCGTTTAACTGTATTTGACTTATTGCACTGCGGATCGCCTCTTTTTGAATGTATATGTGGAGAGGTGTAATACCTGTTATTGCCTCTATGGCAGCCGTTGGACAGGTTCGCATGGCTCCGGAGATACCAAGGCACGCAAGCCGTTGTACCTTGTTGAGCTTCTCTATTGCGACCTTTTGTGTGGATTTCGTCCACCAAACAATGGAGGCGTATGTTATAATGGGTCTTATCATCACTGTATAGATCCAGTGGACAATCTTTGGAGAGATTCCCCAGGTTCTGCCATATGTGCGTCGACAGGCCCATAAAGCTCTGTTAGCTTTAGTGATTTTGTTGTTGATGTGAGAGTTCCAGTTTAGTCTTTTGTCCAGGATTACTCCAAGATATTTGACTTCGTCGGAATACTCAATGGTCGTGCCATTTAGTGAAATCTGGGCTAAACTGAGATTTCTTCTTTTTGTGAAAGGAACTATGATAGCTTTACTGCGGTTTATGGAGAGATTTTCCTTGACGCACCAGTCTATAGCTATCTTAAGGGCGTGTTGCATACGTGAAGTAACTACGTTTGATTCTTTGCCCCTAATAATGATGATCAAGTCATCGGCATACCCTATTATGTCGTAGCCTAAATTACTTAATTTTTGAAGTAGGTCATCTATGACCAAAGACCACAGGAGGGGTGATAAAACTCCTCCTTGTGGACAGCCTTTTATAGCTGATACTGATACTGAAGTCTGTCCTGACGAAGCAGTGATTTTCCGACTTTCGAGCATCGCTTTTATCCAGTTTATGGTGGGAAAGTCTACCTTTCGGAGAATTAAAGCATTTGATATTGAATCATAACCGGTGTTATCAAAAGCACCCTCTATGTCAAGAAAAGCGCATAGTGCAATTTCTTTGCAACGATAGGCGTTGTTTATGTGATTTGTTAGTTTTAACAGTGCGCCTTCCGTTGATTTGCCTTTTTGATACGCATATTGACAGGGGTGTAGAGGCATGCTAATAGTTACGCATTCTCTGATATGAACGCCAATTATTCTTTCCATTGTTTTCAGGAAAAACGATGTCAAGTTTATGGGACGATAGGATTTAGGTAGTTCACTAGGTTTGTTACCTGGTTTGGGGATAAATACTACATTGACCTCCCGCCAAGTGCGTGGTATGTAGCCCCAGTTGAAAAAAAAATACTTAAAACAGTTAAATTTTTCAAACGGAATACTTAAATATAATAATGTGATTTATAAAAAAACTGTACCTTATTGTATTATTTACACCTTTCCGCCACTGAAATAAAAAAAATTATCAAACATTTTTTTTCACTTTTTCACTCCAATACAAAAAAAATTCGCGTGGTTCCCCATCTGCTGATACAATGCAACTGAGACTAGTTTTGCACGGGTTGCTTATTGCGCACATTTGAGTCAGTATGAATATGTTCGTGAAGAACTTGCGATTCGTGAGTAATTCGCGTAGTCCTACTTGCCCCGTGGCCCAACTAGCCCCGCTCTGCCCTACATGTATGACTCCTAGTTCTGTTGGTCACCTGTATTCTGTAGGATAGTTTTCTCACTTGCACCGGTGACAAACTAAATATGAAAAAAGTTGTAAAATAGATTTATTATGGAGGTATTGCGATGTTTCGATTCGACAAATAAGTACATGCAGTAGGTCACCTTTATAACTTCGTATGTATAAAATTAAATTAATTAACAAGAAGAAGGGTTTAGTACCTACGCATTTTTTTTTATTGAAAAATAATGCAATTTTGCACATTGAACAATCACAATCACAGGTTTAATTCACAGTGTGATTGTGAATCAAAAATAACAAACACAGTTATAGCTGTGATTGCAAAATCACGACCTACCCCGTATCTAAAGGAACGCCAATACAATCGAAAACAACCGCAGCAATAAACCGGTCTAGAGTGGCCCGGGATAAGAGAACCGGTCATGGAGGGAAATACACCGAGTTGACAAGAAATCGTCTACAATAAGCCGTCGCGTTGGGGATTTTAAGAAACCGAGCGAGCAGTATTCCACCGAATGTGAACCGCAGATCGACCAGGGCTTAAGGTCTCCGATGGTCAGCCATAGCCTCAAGAATGCGTAAGCATGCATTTGTTGTTCAGATTTTTTTAAAGTTAGTTTTTTTTTTTTTTTTTTTAAATTGTTCTGAATCGACTTTATTTATTTATAAATTATTATTGTCAAGCGTATTCATCAATAAATACATACATTTAAGAGCCCATTAAATTGTTTACTAAACACCAATATTGTTTGTTTCTTTTACGACTTTAAGCCTGACTTTCTAACATTTTGACATCCATGGAAAGCAATGGTGCTTAATTCAACATTTACATTCATAGTTCTATCGAAAATTTGGTTATTTACACCTTGAAATAAAATCTTTATTTTTTGTTTATAGCATAATCAAAAAACAGTTAACACGTCTTTGTTCAGAAATCAAATGTAACCTTCTAAACTTTCGGCAATAAAAATACATATTGCCAAATCATGTTCTGGATCTAAGTGGCTATAATCAAGTGCCTGGCACGGGATGATTAAAAAAACGTAGATGCAATTAAAACACATTCAAAGATACTTACCTACGTATCACAATAATCGTTTCCTATTTGAATTGGATACTGGATAAAATCTAATAAATGAAACATGTCAGTGTTTTGTCACACAATCGAGCATATAAAAGCAGTTAATATGTAGTAACCTCTCGGGTTATCAGACAGATTTGCGATTATATATAAATAAATAAAATAGCAATTATATTAAATCGAGCCGAGTACTTTGCGGTTGACTCGCAAGCACTTCCATTAAATTGATAAGATTACACGGGACTCCCTCTGAGAAAACCGCATTTGTAATTATTTAAAATATTTTTTTTAACTAAGGAGATTAAATAATGCACTCGTGCAAATAACCTGCATTTTGTTTGAACTTCCGTTAAATATGAAGCGATAAGTGCATACATATAGAATTTCAAAGCAAACTTTTTTCTCATTATAGAAATTTAAAAAAGCTCAAAACCTAAAAATATCTTCGAATTTTCTATTAATATGCAGCGTGTTAAGAGAATCAATTGACTTCGAAAAATTAATGCTTATAAATTATGTGTGTTCTCTTACAGGCTGAACCTCAGCCTCTGAGAACTTACTTACTTACTTAACGGGCTCCCGACCCGTGAAGAGTCTCTGTCTGAGACACTGCAGCCTTCCATCCTCTACGATCCCGGGCACGCTGCTTCCAGTTGTCCATACCAAGCATCCGCGATGGCTTGGTCTTTGAAACGGAGGTTCGGTCTTCCTTGTCTTCTCGAACCTGGGGGCTGGGATTCGAAGATCCTCCTAGCTGGAGCATTATTGTCCATTCGCTCGATGTGGCCGAGCCAATGTAGTCGACGTATTTTGACATTTTGGACTACATCCACATCTTGGTACAGCTCATAGAGTTAGCGGTTGTATCTTCTCCTCCATTCGCTGAAGAATTTTTCTTTCGAAGGAGCCCAGTATCAGCTCTCCCTTCCTGCTTATCGTCTAGCACTCGGCACCATAAAGCAGAGCTGGCAGGATAAGCGTTTTGTAGAGCAAACATTTGGTCCTCCGAGTTAGGAGTTTTGAACCCAGTTGTTTTGCCAAACCGAAGTAGCAGTTGTTTCTTAGAGTAATTCTTCGCCGGATCTCCACTAAGGTATCATTCGTTAAGTTCATGTTTACTCCGAGGTAAATTAACTCCTTAACTACCTCGAAATTGTTGCTATCAATAGTGACGTTTTGTCCTAGGCGGTGGACAGATGCTTGTTTGTTTATGGATAGCATGTATTTGGTCTTGTCCTTAGTTACTCTGAGAACACTGCGCTAATTCTCTGTATTCTGTCTCCACAAACTCCATGGTAGTCCTAGGCTGCCGATCATCTCTCGTGGAGATGGCGGAGCAATTGAACATTCACCTATCTGGGACACAGAGATATTGAAGGTAATTGTACGGCTGACGAATTCGCCAGAAAAGAAACCATACTGCCCCTTCTACCTAATAAAGGTCCCTTAGGAATTCCAATTGCTTTATGCAAACTCATGTTTATGAGGGAGACCATTGAGAAATCTAACCTTAGGTGGAAAAGTGGCAACACTTGTCTAGCGATAAAACAGATTTGGGCAAAGCTGGATGGGAAATGCTCTGTTTGATCTGTCTGAACAGACTGCACATTGGTGCTACAATGGGTGTAATTACCGGACACTCTCCCATAGGCAAGCATGTAACGAGGCTTTTCGTCTATACCAATGACTTCTGCAGAAGCTGCTTGGACGAGAAGGAGGTGGAGACTATTTTCCACCTTCTCTGCACATGCCCTGCTCTCTCTCAAAAAAGAAAACTCCATTTGGGATCATTCTTTTACAATGATCTCAACGATCTCATAAACATCAACATTAAAAGTCTTTCGAGCTTTATTAAAAGCTCCAACTGGTTCAACACGCAGGAAAAAGATAGATCCGTGTGGTATCACAATGGACCTTTTCATTGGTCTAAGTGTGTCGTCTTCTGCCGACTGCCACTATAACCTAACCTAACCTAACCTTTGTGCGAAGTTATACTTTTGGAATTACGATACTTTTAAAATTGTATTAATATTAATTCGCAACCCCCTTCTGACACTAAAAGGTAAAAAAGGACACGGTAATTAGACACTTAAAACTCGTGAACTCGCCCGCGAAAACATTATGCATTGGGTTCCAGGATAATTCGAAGTGCTGAGCTTTGACTTTTTGGTTTCATGACTGCTTGGACGAGAATCATCGTGAATCATTTCGTCAATTTCTGATCATTAGCAGTAACAGTGATAGTAAGCAACTGCATTAATGTAAACACCCTTGATAGAAGACTAGGAAAATATTCAGGAACTTTGCGACTTTGTAATTTTATCGTTTCGTATAAGAAAATGTTTTATTATTTTAATTATGCTGCCGAACGTATTTCTCTTTCTTCTCAACCAATATAGGCATCCACAAAAAAAGTGTTCGGATGATTCATTCATCTCCAGACCAAACTTGCATTCTGTCTCTGAGAACAGCTTCAATTAGTTATACCTCAAGCCAAAATGCTTGTCTTAAATAATATAAGAATTTCCTTATACGAGTAATGCTGGATTAACATTTCCTCGTGTTCAGGACTGGCTCTGGCCAGAATGTGAGCCTGGAAGGAATGCAGTCGAATCTTCACGGATGGGTTCAACACCAATCAAGGATCCGTTGCTGGTGTTATCGTGGAAAGCGACAACATAAGACTTCATTTCTCAATGGGGAAATGACATCTCCGATTTACTTGCTAATATAATATACTTAATATTCTTCCCGACGTCTACAAAAGATAGAGAGAAACGAATAATACCTTGTTTTCTCCGACCTCTACACCAAAAAGAGGATTTCTGCCTGGTAGTACAATGGAGTATCTACCATCGTTACCGAGTCTGAGTGCTCCGGGATTTGGATTTCTTTGGTTTTTTACAGATAAAAAAAAATCCAGTGTAGAAATCTGTAGTATGTCGATTGCGTTGCATGAACGATGATTTTGTAAAGCTCTAAGTATAAGAGAAAGTAGAGAAAAAGAATTCCAATGAAAAAGAATTAGACAATGAAAGAAATAATATGTAAACGAAGTAATTGAAGAATATGAAAGATTAGTCTAACTTCAATATTCGTTAAGTCGATTGAGATCTACAAAATCTCACACCACAGGAAAAAAATGTACCTTCGTTCATTTTTCTTCACACAGAATTTCAGCTGGTAAAATAATGAAAAATGTCAAATGATGAAATCCTACGAGTGTGCCAGCAAAAAAAAAAACAGCGGTTGCTTTTTTTCAAGCCAAACTTAGACGTTTTTTATCTTTTTACACAAAAACTTTCGCGTACTTTGAAATGAGAGGATTCTCTGTCGCTTTTATAGATTTGCAGTTTTCATTTTTCTACACATGAAGTACGCTAACGGACCTACTCGTATTTACTGTGATAGAGTGCACTGGACTGCAGTGAGTTAAGCGCTGCTTTACTCTCTGATCAGCGTCACAGCTTGACTAGCCGGTTTTGACGTGTCCGATAACGAAGCTGTCATTGATTGAGAGAAGAATGAGAGATCAATTGAACGAAGAGAGTTTCAGTTATTATTTAAATTAATGAATTAAATAAACAGCTGTCTTTTCATATACTAAAACATAAAAATCGTAACAATAGCCGTGTTTTCTTGGGAAAGCTGCTCGTACTGAAGTAGGAGTTTCACAACAACCATCTGCAGCAACCGAGGTTTTTATATATTTGAAATTTGGTGCTCTTACTACGGGAACAGCTTTGAGCTGTCAGAATAATTTGCAGAAAAAATCAACACATGCAACAATCAACAAATATATCCGTGCCAACCATTTTTAAAAATAAACAAATTCTAACATTTGAATTTAACTAGAATGGATAAATTAGATAAATACAACAAAGTGAAGGGTGTTTGTTTGTAGAGAAGTAGATACTCATCGTATAGTGGACCATGATATGTGTTGTAGAGTTGAAATCGATATCGTACAGTTACATGAAATTGTGTATTTGCATGTTTGTGTAAACAAAATATATTTTGTTGATAGGTACGCGTAGTACAGGGTGGGCACAAATCGTGCTACAAAAACAAAACGTAATAACTTTTTTTTTCTGTGTGAGTAATCGGCTTATTATAGCCTATTCTAAGGGTATATTAATTTTGACGCAGAGTTTGTCACATACCTTAATATTGCCCGTAGACCCCTAAAAGTTACTATATTTATGATCAGCATCGATAGTAATGTCGATTTAGCCATGTGCGTCCGTCCGCCTGTCGGCAAAAATTAGGCCTTTAAACTGGACCTAGAGAGCTGAAATTTTAACCATATACTCTCTAGGGTCCCGAAATAATCAAGTTTACGAATTTTTGAAATCCGCCCACAGACACGCCCACAAACTCAAAAAAAACAAATTTCGGAAAAAATCGAATTTTGAGCTAGAAAGCTGAAATTTTTTATATATGATTTATGACTCCAAAAACTGCTCAAGATAAAAAAATTTCAAAATCCGCCCACTGACACACCCACAAATAAATAAAATAATTTTTTTATTGCCTATTCTAAGGGTATATTAATTTTTGAAAATCCAAAGTTTGAGCTAGGAAGCTGAAATTTATAGTATATACTCTCTATGGGCCCTTTATGGTCATGTGTAAATATTTTCAAAATCCGCCCACTGACACGCCCACAATTATTATTTTTTTTTTTTTTGAAAATTCAAAGTTTGAGCTAGGGAGCTGAAATTTATAATATATACTCTCTAGGGGCCCTTTATTCTCATGTGTTAATTTTTTTTAAATCCGCCTACTGACACGCCCACAATTAAATAAAACAATTTTATTGAAACACCCGAGTTTGAGCTAGGGAGGGTTTTTTTTTGATAAAATCCTTTAAATGTTATATAACAAAATATGTAGAGCGTTCTTAACAATTCAACCATACTTAGACTTTTGTCACGCCCACTTATGAGGGATAGGAATAAGAATAGGGTATCCAACAGTTCGCCCAAGCGGACTGTAGCCCGTCCCTATGTTTTTTTTTGTATTTGGCAGTTTACTATTTTGATTTATAAAAATTAATGCTTGGGATACCGGAAAGAAGATTTGGACTTGTTTCCGTCCCAATTGCAAGCAAGCAAATTAAACCCTCTGGATTTGCCTATTCGCCTGAAATGTTGCCAAAAAGTGATTGAAATGACCGAAGAAGACAACAGCTTGATAAATTTCTTGTTTATGTCTTATAATGTCTGATAAGGCCCATTTTGATCTAAGCGGCAATGTAAATAAGCAAAATTGCCGTATATGGAGTGAAACTAATCCAGAAATACTCCATCATGCGGTACTGCACCCAGAACGAGTCACTGTGTGGTGCGCAGTTTCATCAAGGTGCATTGGGGGGCCATACCTCTTTGAAGAAAACGATGTAACAGTAACTGTCAATGGGGACAGTTCCAAAAGCATTTGGTTCCAGCAAGATGGAGCAACTGCACACATAGCCAGACCGGTTATGGAGGAGCTTCAACGAAAATTCACAAACAAATTAATATCCAGAAACTCCTCTTTCCGCTGGCCCCCGAGGTCATCTGACCTGACTGCACCAGACTTTTTTTATGGGGTTATGCAAGAGGTGTACAAAATGAAACCAAGGAATTTGATTGCATTGAAGCAGTCCATTAAAACAATAATTGAGGCGATCCTTCAGGCCGCAATGAATAATTTTCTGATCAGGTGTCGCATACGCGTGGATGAGCATGGAGGTCATTTACGGTCTATCATCTTCAAAAAAAATTAGTTATATAGAATAAAATTGAATTTTGTATACAATAAAAAAATATAAGTGAAATACATTGATTAAAGAAAAAGTCATTTTAATTTCTTATTGTACGTAGCACAATTGGTGCGCCACCCTGTATGTAGAATGTTGTGAAATAAATAAAGGAACGGGATTCTTTTTTCTATCAATTCTACTTATTTTCAACTGAACTTCAAATCCGTCTTAACTATGAGTCGAAAGCCTGCATTGAGATTTAAGCGCTGCTCTACGAACGAAGCATAAAATGTATCAATCGGATCAACATCTAAGAGCGAATCAACCAAAAGTTCAATCGATAGGTACTCGAATAAAAGTAGAACATTTACCCGCAGCAGGATTTCACTTCTGCTCTTATCGGCAGTGGTTCGCAGTAGGATTTTGTAGTTCACTACGGATAGCTTTCACTAATAAGTATTCTGACGCCCTTAAAACCCTCTTCAAGGTGGGTCAAATTTCATGAGACTTTCATGTTGGGCCCACAGATGCCAGCTACGATTCCAGATTTTTAATCTAGCCATAATAGACTTCTAGGATCTAGTGCGGGAACACCACTGGCCCAGTTTGTACGGTCCAATATTTCTACCTCAGTCTTCCAAAACAATACTCGCTAACCATAACGTTCGGTTGAAACCAAACATGTCCTTGTTTTATATTAAGTCAAGTATTTTCGGGTCATATGGTTTTATCCTGTTTTCCAGCTGCACTAACAATAGCCTCTAGCGCTGCTGTCTCGCAGGTGCGCATCGCACCTGTTATACCGAGATAGTGCAGCTTAGTTGACATTGTTCTTTTCAAGAACTCTTGGCCACAATGGACGCGCTTGCCCATCATGATTTACCGGCAGTGTTTAACAATAAGACTCCAAGTTCTTCCATACAGACGCCTACTAGCCCACATGGCTCTAGTGACACAGTCTGTGGTAGACTTGGTGTGCCAGTTCCAGTGAGTTCTAGGATAATGTCAAGGTATTTGACCTCATTGGAGAAGCTTAAGATGGTTCCTTTGATGGTGATAGGTTTAAAACGGGCAAGTCACTTTTTCTCGTCGGCGGCAGGGGTTAGTGTTTGGACTACTGAGCGAGGCGTTTGAGGTTCGAGTCCTTCTCATGAAAAGCTTTTAAAAAACTTAAATTTAAAATTTGGAATCGGCGTTAAATTGTAGGTCCCTTCCAACCTTTTGCTAAAATTGCCATCCCTACTAGAAACGTCGAAATACGAACAACCTAACAAAATTGTGTGGGTGAAGGAATTCCACCTGACCTTATATCACTAATTTTACTATTTCTTTGTCTGGTAGCGACATGGTGATTGATTGATTAATTAATACGGATTTACGTTATGTTACAATAGTTGACTCATCATTTAAATTTCTGTCCGAACAAATGAAAATAAAATCCCTTCAATTTATGCAACGAATTAAAAATTTATTTCTGCATATTTTAAAAACACCTTATGCCAATGATTAATACAAATTTAAAGACTAATGTACGAGTAAAAAAGATTTATTGTTTCTTTATATAAACACTGCAGGGCGAACAAACACAAGTTCATACAAGCCTAGCACGGATACCTCTATTGCAGCAAATGTAAATAAGTACCTACCCGTAGACAGCGCGTGAAAATGAAGGAAGTGCAGCCGAAGTAGCATGTAACGTGACCAATGCGGCACCGAGTAGATACACTGCAAATGCCTTCATGACGAAAAAAAATCGTGTATTGAATCTATTAGGAACTCAAATATGGGCAGATCCATTATACAAGTAAATTTCAAGGAAATGAATTAACCGGCGCCTTATTAGTGGAGTTAAAAACATTTTACTATACTTAAATATTGCTTGCAGCAATTTGTAATAATTAATAACTGATTTGGAATGAATGTTAATTAAAATGAGACACTAACCAATAGATGAAGGAGAAAGTTTCCGATATCTAAGAGGTATTGTTTTTAGTGTTAGTATTTTAGTATCTTTTTATCATAAAATGTAAATTCATAATAAGACAGAGTACTAGACGATATAAGCCCCCCTCCCCCCCGCCTTCACCAATATACACAAAAACAGAGCATTCCGTAAAACGCGACTAAAGGGACAAATCACATCTAGGCAATTTTACCATTCATGTGAGCCTAGCGAGACGTATAACACCTTTTCTATTGAAGCTATTCTCAAAGTGTGCATTCAAATCGGTGGGTTGTCACTACTGAAGATCACCGGTGGCGTAAAAGGGGCGATCAAAAACTATTTTTATACCCTATCCTAGGGGTATATTAATTTTGACGCATAGTTTGTAACATACCTTAATATTGCCCGTAGACCCCTAAAAGTTACTATATTTATTATCAGCATCGATAGTGGGTGGCATTGGTGCGATGGTTGTGTATTCACTAATTGATTGGCAGGTCGTGCGTTCGAATCCCGGCCAGGGCCATGATTTTTATTTGAATTTACATAAATAGAGATCTCCCTAAGCAATTTAGGCGCCACCCGTGGAGAAAAAAAATACTAAGCACCAAAAACTTCTTTCCTATCCTCCTATTCTTTCGAATAGTAAGTAGCATGCAATACAATACTACATTGCTATGTTGCAGCTTACTGTTCAACAAAAAATGCATGCGCTGTGTTTAACACTATAAGGGTACTGTACATATACAGAAACAACAAAGCCCCTTTAGCGTAAGCGAATTAAAAAAAAAAGCATCGATAGTAATGTCGATCTAGCCATGTCCGTCCGTCCGTCCGTCGGCAAAAATTAGACCTTTAAACTGGACCTAGAGAGCTGAAATTTTAACCATATACTCTCTAGGGTCCCGAAATAATCAAGTTTACGAATTTTTGAAATCCGCCCACAGACACGCCCACAAACTCAAAAAAACAAAATTTTGGAAAAAATCGAATTTTGAGCTTGGAAGCTGAAATTTTTTATATATGATCTATGACTCCTAAAACTGGTCGGGATATAAAATTTTCAAAATCCGCCCACTGCCACGCCCACAAAAAAATAAAACAATTTTATTGAAAAACCAAAATTTGAGCTAGGGAGCTGCAATTTTTAATATATACTCTCTGGGGGCCCTTTAAGCTCATGTATAAATATTTTCAAAATCCGCCCACTGACACGCCCACAAATAAATAAAACAATTTTTTTTAAAATCGAAAGTTTGAGCTAGCGAGCTGAAATTTATAATATATACTCTCTAGGGGCCCTTTATGCTCATGTGTTAATTTTTTTTAAATTCGCCTACTGACACGCCCACAATTAAATAAAACAATTTTATTGAAACACCCAAGTTTGAGCTAGGGAGCGTTTTTTTTGATAAAATCCTTTAAATGTTATATAACAAAATATGTAGAGCGTTCTTAACAATTCAACCATACTTAGACTTTTGTCACGCCCACTTATGAGGGATAGGAATAAGAATAGGGTATCCAACAGTTCGCCCAAGCGGACTGTAGCCCCTCCCTATGTTTTTTCTTTTTTTTCTGCTGGAAGTAAGCTGGAAGTAAAAACCATCGAAAGACATTGCAGACCTGATGGAGGGATGCTTCTGCAATAGTGAGGGACTTTAACTTCGCGGGGGGTTAAATTGGTTGTTAAAAGCCTACGTCTAACCTCTGTGCCTTTGAGCGACTTTTTGAACTTTTTCAATCATTTCAGTATTTAGATCTCTATGCAAATCAGTGTTGCGTATGAACTATGTTTCTTAGTCAGTTCTCTAGCCAATCGTGTTAAAGTTGAAGAAAGTTTTGATTTTTCCTCTGATCATTCTCGGGTCATTTTAACAACGAGTGAGGCACTTATAAAAAATGAAAAACCGCCAAGGCTAACAAACAGCAAATCAAACTGGGAAGGCTTCAAAAAAGATGTCCAAGACAATATGGAACTGGGTGTATCACTTAAGACGCCTTATGAACTAAAAGTCGCGGTCGACCACTTCGTCGATACCGTGCAAGGTGCTGCATGGAATAACACTCCTTACCAGCGAAAAATGTCCGACTATAACTGCGTCAAATACCCGCAGGAAATAATAGAAATGGTCAAGACAAAACGAAAAGCGCGTGAGAGATGGCAACAAACTCGAGCCCCTCAAGATAAGGCGCGCTTAAATCGACTGGGTAACTTGCTAAAAAAGTTTATTAGAGATTTTAAAAACCACACAGCCAGTAATTACCTTCAAACCCTAACAGCTGGAAAAGAATCCAATTACTCGCTCTGGAAGGCTATTAAAGCTACAAAAAGGCAAAATATAGCAGCGCCAACTATTAAGATAACCCCAGACGTCTGGGACAAAACGGAGAAAGAGAAGGCGGACGTTTTCGCCGCCCACCTAGGAGAAACTTTTAAGCCGTTCGATAGTCAGGAACTTAATGAAAATATTAATGCGTCCGACAGAACAACCGAAAATAATGTAGTAATAAAGCCTACACTCACCGAGCTCAGGCAAGAAATAAAGAAACTCCAGCCGAAAAAGCACCGGGTTACGATCTGATTACGGGTGAACTACTAAAAATGCCACCTCAGAAAGCATTAACGTAGCTTCTTCATATTTTAAACGCAGCGAAGTCATTATGGGTTTAAAACCAGGAAAACCACCTAATGAAAATAAGTCTTATAGACCCATATCGCTTCTTCCAATAATTTCCAAAGGTTTTGAGAGGATATTACTCAGACACTTACAACCAATTATAGAAGAAAACCGTCTCATACCTGACCACCAGTTCGGATTGAGAAGCAAACATTCAACGATTGATAGTGCATCGGATAACTGACGTAATTGAGAAAGCTCTCGAAGAAAATAAAATCTGCTCTGTCGTATTCTTGGACGTTTCGCAAGCATTTGATAAGCTGTGGCATGAAGGCTTCAAGCTCAAATTAAGACAAGTTCTCCCCGAACAGTTACATAAAATAATAGAATCGTTTTTACAGAATAGACTCTTTCGTGTCAAACACGGACGCGAATACTCAGAATTTAAAGAAATAAGGCAGGGAAGCGTTCTAGGGCCACTTTTGTACCTGTAATTTGCATGTGACATACCGCAAACCGAAGGTATTACAGTAACCACGTTTGCCGACAATACTGCTATGCTAGCAGTTGGTATAACGACCAAAGAAACAAAAAAAAATACTACAAGGCGCGCTTAATCGGGTCAATGAATTGACAAAATCATGGAGAATCGCTCTTAACGAAACGAAATCGGTCCACGTGGATTTTACATATAAACAATCAAATAACTTGCCTGTTTTTATAAATACGGTTCAAGTTCCGTTTGCAAATATGTCGGGGTGTAACTCAACGCAAAGTTGAAATGGAAGTCGCATGTAAAAAAGAAATGCGAAGAACTTAAGAACAAATATAGAGAACTTTATTGGTTACTCGGAAAATATTCCAAGCTTAACCTCGAGAGCAAGCTTTTATTATATAAGCAAGTGATAAAGCCCGTGTCGACGTATGGTATACAACAATGGGGTTGAACCACTGAATCAAATATAAACACTTTAGAAACTTTTCAAAATAAAGTGATAAGATCATTCGTCAATGCAATGTGGTACATTAGAAACAAAGATCTCCATAGAGATCTCGGAATTCCGACGGTTAAGGAAGAAACTAGAAATTGCAATCTAAAGCATAGAAATGGACTATTAGGACACGTCAATAACTCGGTCCTTGAAATTCTAGACGAAACAAATTTATTTCGGCGATTACGACGAACTAACACCCCTATTGCGAGTGTCAATTGACAATTGATAATTGACTATTTTCAATGTGTGCTATTGTGAACGAACGATTCTAAAGGATTTTGTCGATCGCAGTCAATTGCAAAAATGCGATTGACAAGAATATCAATGAAAATGATTCGTTCACAATAGCACACATTGAAAATAGTCAATTATCAATTGTCGATTGACACTCGCAATAGGGGTGTAAACCTTCCGACTTAGCCCAATAAAATGTGAGTGATATCTCTTATGGAGTAGACGTGCCTATCCAAGCGGCTGCAATAACTTAGCTTTTAATCTATAATTGTTTAAATTTCTTTTTCTGACCGCTGTCAACTCGATTACCAACCACGAAAGTATTCAATAAGTCTCGAATTGCTCATGATTCAAGTTTAAATCTTAATATAAAATTGAAAATTGTTGTTCAAGAAAATTACAAAAAAGCACTCAAATCAATTTAAATTCGCGCCGTTTGTTTCAATACATAAAATACACACACATCCTCAATGTCTAACTTAAAGAATACACGGTTAACTACACAGAAACAACAACGGAAACCCTCACTCAAATCGATGACGACAGAATGTTTCTCCAGCTTGTACACAAAGATTACTGAACAAGGTGAGTTAATTCGACAGACTATAGTGGATCTAGAGGAAAAGCTATCCTCCCGCATCGCATCAATCGAAAAAAACATTTGCGACAAATTTACACTTGTCGAGACGGAAGTGGAAGTCTTGAAGAGTAGCGTTTCAGCATTTGAAGATTGCGCTAGTAATATCAGCCACTTGCAATTGGAAGTTGCGTGTATGAAAAAATAACTACAACAAGAGCTAGTGATACTAAAACAGCCGGCGCACGAAAAGAATGCTGAACTTTCGGTAATCAAAGCACAAATCGAGACACTGCATACACAAAATCTCGCGTCCGACGCTGTGTTAGTGGGGGTACCTTTCCTTCCGGAAGAAAACCTGGAAACAATATTTCACAATATTTGCCAAGCTTTAAATCGCCAGCCACCAAAAACGAACCGAATTTTTCGAGCGAAACAAAACACTGACTCTGTGGTGATAGTTAAATTCTGGCTCGGCCAACGACAAGATGTTGATATTGAAAGCTATCTCGTTATTTAGAAAAACGCGAGACGAGATGCTGGTTTTGATTCCGATAAATCTATTTATATGCACGAGAGTCTCACCCCGAACAACCGAATAATTATGCGGCAGGCGATTAAACTTAAACGTGCCAAACAAATTTTCTCCGCTTTTTCGATTAGAGGTGTTGTTTACATTAAAATGTCGTCAACCACAAGCAACGTGAATATTAGGTGTGTTTAATGAACCTGAGTTGCACAGAAAATTACAGAAAAGATCAGAAAAGTGCAGAATTTTGTGTTCCATAAGCAAAAATCTTGCCCCAAAATGTTTTACATTTTGTCACTTTGTGTTCCATGACGCTGTCCAGCTCAGTTAAGTACAGGATTTTCTGCACCTTCTTTTGAGGAAGGGCAACTGCGTGAAAGTTGTCAAATTGAAGACGTCAAATGTCACTGATGTCAGTTGATTTGTTTGTTTGGCATGAAATTTGGTATTAGCTATTTTTGCCTAAAAATATTCGCATAGTACATATAAACAATTCTCCACATAAATTTGAGAGCTCAGGATATATGTCGAAATTTTCCAAAACTCTATTGTCATGAACTGATCCTGGATAGCCAACGAAGATGTCAATAATGTGCTTCCTTTCGTTACAGATAGCTTGCAAACATATACTTATGTATAACGTTTTTTCTATTTATGTAATCGTCCTTGGCTCGCTTAGGAGGGTCAATCCGTATATGGGTACCGTCGATAGCACCTAAAAAAATATATTAAATTTATTCTGGTTAGATTAAATAATATTAACATTACCTATTATTCCCTGAATACCAGTTTTACGAGTATTATACATCCATAAGGTAGTTCTACCTTTTTCTTCCTCCGTAGGCCACCGAATAACTGAATCTGAGAGGTTGCTTAAAAAGCAAAGCGTGCGATTTATTATTCGGCACACTGTTCCCAAAGAAAGATTGAACCTATCTGCTATATCTCTGAAGGAGCAGTTCATGTCCAGCGAACCACAAGAAGAGTGCTACATGTATTTCTGAAGAAAATGTTTTGGCCGCTTCCATTGCGATGTACTCATTCGATAATGCAAATTGTTGCACTAGGTATGCATTGATACAAATCGCGACTTACTCGAAAGTGGGTTATAAATTCTTTTTATACCCTATTCTAGGGGTATATTAATTTTGACGCATAGTTTGTAACATACCTTAATATTGCCCGTAGACCCCTAAAAGTTACTATATTTATGATCAGCATCGATAGTAATGTCGATCTAGCCATGTCCGTCCGTCCGTCCGTCCGTCCGTCGGCAAAAATTAGGCCTTTAAACTGGACCTAGAGAGCTGAAATTTTAACCATATACTCTCTAGGGTCCCGAAATAATCAAGTTTACGAATTTTTGAAATACGCCCACAGACACGCCCACAAACTCAAAAAAACAAAATTTTGGAAAAAATCGAATTTTGAGCTAGGAAGCTGAAATTTTTTATATATGATCTATGACTCCTAAAACTGCTCGCGATATAAAATTTTCAAAATCCGCCCACTGCCACGCCCACAAAAAAATAAAACAATTTTATTGAAAAACCAAAATTTGAGCTAGGGAGCTGAAATTTTTAATATATACTCTCTAGGGGCCCTTTAAGCTCATGTGTAAATATTTTCAAAATCCGCCCACTGGCACGCCCACAATTATTATTATTTTTTTTTTTTTGAAAATTCAAAGTGAGCTAGGGAGCTGAAATTTATAATATATACTCTCTAGGGGCGCTTTATGCTCATGTGTTAATTTTTTTAAAATCCGCCTACTGACACGCCCACAATTAAATAAAACAATTTTATTGAAACACCCAAGTTTGAGCTAGGGAGCGTCTTTTGTGATAAAATCCTTTAAATGTTATATAACAAAATATGTAGAGCGTTCTTAACAATTCAACCATACTTAGACTTTTGTCACGCCCACTTATGAGGGATAGGAATAAGAATAGGGTATGCAACAGTTCGCCCAAGCGGACTGTAGCCCGTCCCTATGTTTCAGTATAAGAAGGAACTACTTAGAAATCCTAGAAATCGCATTTCTGTCGTCCTTTCCAACGAAAAACAGTGGCAAATCTTCTTGATCATCGCTATTGCTGGTATCCGATGTTGTAATATCCGACGAACTTAACAAGATGCTACCGCCAGAATCTTCCAACATCTCGAATATTAAAAAGTCTGAAGTATTCATTTTATGTTATTTATCAAAAGCAACTTTGAATTTCATTTTTCATTTGGATTTATTTATTTTCAACAGCTGATATGAGAGCTGTCACATGAAGCTGTACTTTTTTGTTCTAACTTGATCTGACAGTTTTCGCTCATGTGTGCTGATCTGATCTGTTCTGTTCTGACCTTTTTTTCATTAAACACAGCTATTGACAGCCTCCTGAAGCTAACTGAAGTTATGCAGGCTTACAAACCAGGGTTGTGAATTTACTGCAATTGCAGTAGATCTACTGTTTTTTTCGAAAAATAAATCTACTGCCTTTAAATAAAATCTACTGCACTTTTGGTCTTACGGAAAAAAAATCATGCAATATGTAAATGTAATCAACAAAATATTTTTTTAATTCTATCACTGAATGCAGCCAGTCTTATTTTTTCTGATGAAATCCACCAAAATATTGCCGAAAGCTGTATGAACATTAATACAGCTTTCGGCAATATTTTGATCGCAAGTGACCAGAGTATATCCATGTAATGAGTAGGGACACTCTCTCTACATATGCATTTCCTACTACTTAAAATGTAAATGCAGAAAAAAACCTACAATATGTGGAAGTAAGTCAAAAGGATGTGATTTAACGCTTATGGTACACAGTATTATATATATTTTGACTGTACCACTACATGCGGCATGCTTCGTAAGACGAATGATTGTGGGTTCTTTTCATAAAGCTTTTTTAAGGGCGTATCGTCTTGATCCTTGTTGTATGTATCTTTCTTAGTTCGTGCAGTGCTACCTGCTTTGCTTTTTTTTAAATTTTGTATGGCTGGTTTTTCTGATCTTC
The DNA here is from genome assembly GCA_949715645.1 of Portevinia maculata. Taxonomy (NCBI): domain Eukaryota; kingdom Metazoa; phylum Arthropoda; class Insecta; order Diptera; family Syrphidae; genus Portevinia; species Portevinia maculata. The sequence goes on from OX454527.1 coordinate 71,215,458, forward strand.
TTTGCTTTGATTTTGTTAAAAATAATGCAATCCGGTGTTCGGCCTAGTAACAATAAAAATGATTTGAATCATTATTTGCTAGTTTTTATGGTTGTTGATCACACTGGTTTTGCAATAAGGTTGGGAAGGGCGGTCCTTACGTTTTTTCATAATGTATTTTTAAAGGCGTATTGATTTAAATTCTTGTCAGTCGTGCGAAACAAGTGAAGAAAACGCAATGCTGTTAGTTCTCAGAGCAAACAAATAAGAGCGCAAATGTTTTTTCAAAGATAAAGTTCAACTTTATTTTTAATTTAAAAATATTATAAGAACAAATGGGAAACATACTTTAAAGTGTTTGGCCTGCGGTCGAGAGGAAAAACAAATTGTCTGGAAAATATCTTCGAGGTATTACGCAACCGAGGAGGAAATAAGAAGTAACTGACTCCATTTCAATTCATTTGTTCATTTTAAAGATCATTTTCGGCAAAGTACACGGAGGATATAACCCATGGAAACTGTTAGCCTACTGTGAATTTAGAGCTTGCCGACGTTAAAATGCAGTTATAATCACGAAAAAAGAAGGACAATGTGAAAATCATTTTCAAACCCGAATCTGACTGTAAAACTTTTGATTTCGGTAGCGAAAATGCGTTTCATTATTTTGCAGGCTACATTTAAAAACAAATGTCATAAACACAAGAGAGAGCTGAAATTAAGTCAGAAACCTAGTTCAGATTTCAAAAAAAACTCTTCTCAAGAGTTTTTAGATGCGATAGAGAGCCTGGAGCAACAATTTATTTCTCGTTTTCATAATTTGTACTTTTGTAATAATTTTGAAATGAAAATGTATAATATATTAAAGAATGAATTTGATTACTTTTGCTGTAAAATCAGAACAAAGAATTATTAGAAATAAAAATAAAAATTATGAATCATAGGAATATATGTATATGAATTTTTGTTTTGTCCTGTTTTGTTATGTTTTAAAGAAAAATTAAAGTTATTTTTTTTAAATAATAATTTTGAAAATAATATAAATAAATTATTTATGTGTATTATATGTTATGTCTTACTTATATTTTGAAAATATAAAAATCTACTGCGAAACAGTTGAATCTACTGCGGTTTTTTTTCAAATCTACTGCGGACATCTTTTCAAAAAGTTCCATCCCTGTTACAAACATGAGAATGGGAATGGAACAAATCAACTGTCCCAAAATACCAGTGGCTCACAAACCAATAACTAAATGCAGTTCATATCCAACTTTTAATTTTTATTTCTGTTTTAATTTTTATTTCTACTTTACTTATATTTATTTGATTTTTACTTATATTTATATTATGATTTTTTAAAAATAGCTAGCTTTTGTAAATCAGTTAAAATCAATTATTTACCGTCTTTGTTCTTCATAGTGTTGTACTTTGTGTGTAAGTATCTTGTTGTCGCTCCCTGCCAGTCGATCTCCCTCACTTCACGCCGTCATAAGCATGAGCGGAGAACAAAGTGAAACTGTAAGCTATGTCCCAATTGCTTATGGTGGTAATAACAACCATTTTCACTAAACTGAATTGATGCTTAATGTTTTTTGTAGAAGGTATTCTGGTCTTTCTGTTTGCCACATAAACGCCCAGAGCTTAATCAAACACATCGATGAGTTTAAAATAATCTTTGGTAATGGGAAAGTAGATGGTATATGTGTTTCTGAGGCATGGCTTTCCGCAAACTTTTGCAATAAAATGTTGAATTTAAGGAGGTACAAAATATATCGCGCTGATAGAATCGTCAAAAGAGGTGGTGGTGTTTAGGATCAAAGCGATGTTGGTTAAGTCCCTTCTGCTGCCCATCCTTTTTTACGCACATCCAGTCTTTTGTGACTTAGACAGTCATAGCTCTCGCAAGTTAAAGGTAGCGGTAAATAGTACAGTAAGATTTGCTTATAACTTGGGTCGAAGGGAACACATTTCTGGATATGTAAGGCATTTTCATTTTCTTCTTTTCATGGACTTACAAAAATATCTCGACCTCAAAATTTTGACTTTCCTATTCACTCTTAGAGAAAAACAGGAGCCAGAATATCTTTTCCAAAGGTTACATTTTGCATCTTCTTCGGTCAGAAGTAGAAGTTGTGTTCCGCCAGCATATAACTATAATGTTACACAAAAACAATTTTTTGTATACGCCGTAAGACTTTGGAATTCGCTTCCGGTTCATATCAGGAGATCTACAGGCATAAGCGATTTTCAAAGACAAATCAAACAACACTTTTGAATTATTTAACTGATGTAGGGTTTTAGGGAATTTTAGCTTATTATATTTTTCTTTTTATTTATTTTTTTTTTCTCTCTTTTTAAGTAAAATATCAATATAAATATATATACATTTTTGTCATTTAGAACAATATATAATTGTAAAATATACTTATACTTTAATGTACCAACCTTGTCAATACTGTAACACACTTAAAAGATTGCATAGTATCTATGTGTTAACATGAATTTTAAATAAAATACAATTACAAATACAAATATATTAACATATATAAATATATTAACATATAACCTTCAATCGCAACAAAATTGCGGAACAAGCAGGAAACATCGCTGGAAAGTTGCCTGCCAAACGTTTAAAACTTCTTGAGAACAAAATTGTTTGATAAGTATTAACTTAGTTGCAGTAGAAAACAAATTTGTAGGAGGTGGTTTTAGTGAGTAATAATCTCACACTACTATGAGCACGCGCCGACGGTCATCATAGTGTCTTTTAGAAGATTTCCACCTGCCTCGGAAAAAAAATGTTTCTCAGTACTTAATTTTGGAAGACTTGGATTTGTTTGGCATGTGCATGCCCACAACTGGAGCCCGAAGGTCCATATCGGTTTCAGAACAGTAGCAGGTTCTGACGTTCTAGACGTTTTACTAGCATGTAAAATATTCGTTTTCTCACACGACCTATACATTTTCCTCTCGCTCCTGTAACGTTTCCTCGCAATATTTTGAACCTCTTCCACCGACTCTGTATACCTAATTAGTCTTTAGCTAGTTATTGCAGTGGTAAAGAGGTTACTTCGCTGAGAAACAACACACACCTCCTTGAAAGAATTTAAGAAGTCGCACACATACTTAAAAGAAAATACTTTTGGAAAATCCTTTCCGGGAGTCGGACAGAATCCCGAAAAACGTAATCCCGAAAGCCCAAAATCCCGAAAATCCAAAATCCCGAAAACCCACAATGCCGAAAATCCAAAATTCCGAAAGACCAAAATCCCGAAAATGAAACTAAAATTTTTATTGTAGCAACAAAAAAATTTGGCAAATTTTTTTAACAAAATTAACAAAATAAAAAACTTCATTTAAAAAAAACATAACAAAAACAGTAGCCGTCAATAAGCAGTTTCCCACGCTGTTTGTTGATTTTCACGATTGACACGTTCATTTCTACTTAAGACTTCAAACACAAAATGTCACTGATAATATAAAGTTTTTAATTAAAAATGCATGCACGATACTCACTGTATTACGATGTTCACTGTCTAACAAAAATCTAGTCGGTCAGCTATCACACTATTTGAGATCAGCACAACTGAATGCACATTGCGAATTGCAAAACATTACAACGCAAAAAATTGCAAAATATTATTACTGTAAATGGAATGGACAAACAATTGTCTATTTTACATTGAAAATAAAATAAAGAATCCCGAAAACGAAATCCCAAAAAATTATATAAAATGAAAAATTTGCGCAAATTTTTTATTTTATATAATTTTTCGGGATTTCGTTTTCGGGATTTTGGCTTTTCGGGATTTTGGATTTTCTGGATTTTTGGTTTTCGGGATTTTGGATTTTCGGGATTTCAGTTTTCGGGATTGTGTCCCCAACCCATCCTTTCCATTTCGTTGTTACTTTTTATACCCTATTCTAAGGGTATATTAATTTTGACGCATAGTTTGTAACATACCTTAATATTACCCGTAGACCCCTAAAAGTTACTATATTTATGATCAGCATCGATAGTAATGTCGATCTAGCCATGTCCGTCCGTCCGTCCGTCCGTCTGTAGCCAAAAATTAGGCCTTTAAACTGGACCTAGAGAGCTGAAATTTTAACCATATACTCTCTAGGGTCCCGAAATAATCAAGTTTACGAATTTTTGAAATCCGCCCACAGACACGCCCACAAAATCAAAAAAACCAAATTTTGGAAAAAATCGAATATTGAGCTAAAAAGCTGAAATTTTTTATATATGATCTATGACTCCTAAAACTGCTCGGGATAAAAAATTTTCAAAATCCGCCAACTGACACGCCCACAAATAAATAAAATAATTTTTTTATACCCTATTCTAAGGGTATATTAATTTTTGAAAATCCAAAGTTTCAGCTAGGGAGCTGAAATTTATAGTATATACTCTCTATGGGCCCTTTATGCTCATGTGTAAATATTTTCAAAATCCGCCCACTGACACGCCCACAATTAATTTTTTTTTTTGTAAGTTCAAAGTTTGAGCTAGGGAGCTGAAATTTATAATATATACTCTCTAGGGGCCCTTTATTCTCATGTGTTAATTTTTTTTAAATCCGCCTACTGACACGCCCACAATTAAATAAAACAATTTTATTGAAACACCCAAGTTTGAGCTAGGGAGCGTTTTTTTTTTTGATAAAATCCTTTAAATGTTATATAACAAAATATGTAGAGCGTTCTTAACAATTCAACCATACTTAGACTTTTGTCACGCCCACTTATGAGGGATAGGAATAAGAATAGGGTATCCAACAGTTCGCCCAAGCGGACTGTAGCCCGTCCCTATGTTTTTCTATTGTTTTCTTCTCGCTGGACTTCCTTAAAATTAAAATTAGTTTTCGAAGTATGGTACATCTGCAATTATCAGTGGGGAAATGTTTTACAAACTTTAGTGCAAATGAGTTGTAGTTCTCAATTTGCTTAAAAAACATAGGGGCGGGCTACAGTCCGCTTGGGCGAACTGTTGGATACCCTATTCTTATTCCTATATCTCATAAGTGGGCGTGACAAAAATTTAAAGGATTTTATCGAAAAAACTAAGCTTTTGTAAATAAAAACGCTCCCTAGCTCAAACTTTGGTTTTTCAATAAAATTATTTTATTTAATTGTGGGCGTGTCAGTAGGCGGATTTAAAAAAAATTTAAGTATGAGCATAAAGGGCACCTAGAGAGTATATACTATAAATTTCAGCTCCCTAGCTCAAACTTTGGACTTTCAAAAATAAAAATAAAATAATTGTGGGCGTGTCAGTAGGCGGATTTTGAAAATATTTACACATGAGCATAAAGGGCCCCTAGAGAGTATATATTAAAAATTTCAGCTCCCTAGCTCAAATTTTGGTTTTTCAAAAAAAATATTTTATTTAATTGTGGGCGTGTCAGTGGGCGGATTTTGAAAATTTTATGTCCCAATCAGTTTTATGGGCCATAGATCATATATAAAAAATTTCAGCTCTCTAGCTCAAAATTCGATTTTTTCCAAAATTTTGTTTTTTTGAGTTTGTGGGCGTGTCTGTGGGCGGATTTCAAAAATTCTTAAACTTGATTATTTCGGGACCCTAGAGAGTATATGGTTAAAATTTCAGCTCTCTAGGTCCAGTTTAAAGGCCTAATTTTTGCCGACGGACGGACGGACGGACGGACATGGCTAGATCGACATTACTATCGATGCTGATCATAAATATAGTAACTTTTAGGGGTCTACGGGCAATATTAAGGTATGTTACAAACTATGCGTCAAAATTAATATATCCCTAGAATAGGGTATAAAAATCCTAAAACGGGTGGAGGCACGACAACATGAAAAAATTGTTTTGGAAAAAAAGGTCTGAGCGGGACAGAAAACATTGCTTATGCAATTTTTTAAGAAGGGCGTCGTCTAAATATTTTCCTTGCACATAGTACTATTATTTATGTTCCTAAAGCAGTTGATAAAAATAACAACGAAAATGTCAAAAACCCCTCAAAAAATGGGTGTTGCACATAACTTTGTGTGAACCAATTGTTTAGAAAGACTTTGTTTACATACTTTGTAAACGTAATACTATTTTTTTTTTTTATTCAAACACACCCACTGTGTCGGTGGGCGAATTTTAAATATAGTTACACTTGATGATTTCGGGTCGCTGGGAGAGTATATTCAGCTTTCTAAATCCAATTATAAGGCCTCAAAATTGGTGACGGACTGACAGGGCTACATCGACATAATTTTAGTTGCTGACTACAAATAAAGTTTGAAATTACTTAAAGTTTTTTGAATACGCTTGAAACTACTTGAAGTTACTTAAAAATGCTTGAAGTTTCTTGAAGTTACTTGAAACTGCTTCATAATATTTGAAGTTACTTGAAACTGCTTGAAAATGCTATGAATTATAATGCCCTTAGAATAAAGTTTAACAATATGGCCCAGTCCTCAACTACAAACAAATAAAAGGTTTTAGGTACAGATGTGAAATCCCATCAAGTCCACATTCTACTTTTTTTGTTGGATTAAATAGACTTTAAAAGTGCCAAGTCGGTTACAGGCGCAAAGAAAAACCTAATATTATGAAATGGTTCATCTGAAAAATTATGAAAAGCCTTTTGCTAGATTTTGTTTTGGTTTTAGAACTAAGCAATCGTAACAAAACTTTTTTTTTTAACAGAGTCAGCAGTTAAAGACGTGTTGAAGAATAATTAGTCCTCATTGAGAAGCTCAGTTATTTATTTATTTATTTCATCTATAAGTCACAAACTTTCTTAGACTACCAAAATACCTAAACTATATATCCCTATTAAAATAATACATGTTTAATTAATGGCTTCCAGAATAGATCATTTAAATTTATTTCTGTCAGTTAGTCTTTTCGGGCAAATAATTTTGTTAAAAATGTCATTTACTAAATTCCATTCGCGTTTCCAATTGCCATTAGAAAAAGTTATTTGGTTAATAAACCAGAAATTTTCTTCTTCAGTTATGAGCGATGGTCGATCGAAGGTGGAACCGACCAAGATATTGCTGATCGAACCGGTGGAACGAATTGTGTGTTTTTAATGGTAGCCGCAAGGAAATATAAGATATTACGGAGATGAGGCGTATTTGGTTGGCACCTATTGTTTTTTAATAAGTTTTTATATTCGCTTTTGCGCAAGTTACAACCAGATTCCAGAGTGGCCCATTGTGTGTACCCTGTTTGCTAAATGGTTACATATGCGGGTAATAAATTCATTTGGATCTACCGATGAATTTTGTTAAGGTCTGATAGAGCTTTTCCCCGCCAGTTCGTCCAATCTGTCAAAGAACCGTACTCAAGTTCATATGAAACGGTGTTATTGAAAAGCTAGGCAGTAGCAAAGGAGGTGTTCTGCAGATTCAATTTGCACTTCATCTCTGCAGCTGCTGCATGAGTAATTTGCTAAAAAGACGCCTAGTCATATTTCCGATGATAAAGTGTCCAGTTAATACCCCGATGAGCAAATGGATTTGGGCTCTATCAAAGGATATTTTAGCATCTATTTCAGGCCACACACTACAGGTACCGGCAGAAGTACTAAGGTTGCTCCAATGATCTTTAGCCAAATTAATTGTGACTTCATTTTTAAAGCCCTTAGCCATATGGAAGGCTAGTAGTATCCCTCTGTCAGCTAAAAGCGCAGCCACATCTGGCCAGTGTATCCACCGCCGCGGCTCATCGTCTCATTCAATTTCATTTTGACGTGGAACTTACAAAGCAGTTTATTGCTCTTAGTGCTCATATGCACTATCTTGAACATTTCGCTTTTACAAGATTGGGTCGCTTTAAGTGCTGCTTGACTGTCCACGCAAATGGTTATTTCCGTTGATTGTAGTTCCAAAGCTAGAACGGTCTGAGCTGCTTTTTTAACTGCGAATATCTCAGCTTGAAGACTCCTGCTGCTGTAAAGACTTTTAAGTTCTTATCCAATTCATACCATTTTTCGTATAGTCAGTGAGTGGCTGAGTCTTCTCTGATTAAAGACCTCAAGTATGCTTGAAAGTCCGAATAATCAAGGCTTCCAAATTTATTTTTCCCCTTAAACTAAACTCATTTCCAAGATGTTCAGGAACTTTCTGATGGCTCACTTCCTAATCCTTCTAATGTTTCTAAGGACATAAAGATGGCTGGACTGCTTTGAGTAAACAGAGGAGAACAAAAATGGGGAACAAAGCCAGGAAAATGAGGTAAACGCACTTTCAAGGGTATCACACTGGGACCACAAGGACCATAGTGTGGTAAAGCCGAACTGCTACATCAACCTGCAAACCAAACCGAACCTAAAAATATTTCCATTGCGTTCACCCAAAAGACAAATTACAAACCGTCCTAAAAATAGCCATCTTCTACAACGATTTCATTGAACTCTGCTTTCTTAAACAATTGAAATCATTTAATTGCAACCTTATGTTTTTGCCTTTCCGTGTTTCCGGTTTTTGTTAAGCCACGATAGTCTTACGTATTGGTTAGATCCATTGAAATTGAAACTTTTTCCCACCGATAGAAATAATGGAAATGATGATGTGATTATGGATGTTTCCTTTTTTTGTCTTGCAGTATTTTTGGTATTTCTGATTGTTCCTTTTATAGTCCCCTACATAGGTATACTCGAATATACAAATTTAAACGAACCTTGTCATAGACTGGCATTCTCTTTCTCATAATCGCACTTTCTTTTTCATTCAATCAAATTTGTTTTTTAATTACAATGTCTCCGTTTTATTGGTGCATTTATGCCGAACATAGAAAAAAACTTATATACCATGTATTTCATTCAATTTTTACTTAAAAACCGGTTGATCACTTTAAACCATGAAAATCGTGCATCGTGTACGCCAGTGCAGCGAAACCGCCCGGAATGATGTCGAATATCAGGAATTAAATAAAAATTATTGAAAGTGGCTTTTATTAGCTGCAGCTATGGCTGTCACGCTTAGTTCTTTGCATTGCAACTGATGCATGCAATCAATTATACAAGTTGCTTACAATTCAATGTACGAAAACAATGCAACGTTGTTATTAGGTGCAAAAAGGTATGGCAATGAATACTGACTGACGGTTTAATTGTTGCATGGTCGTTGGCATTTCGAAAAATTGTACTCGATGTAAGTTATTGCAGGCAGATTAGTGGGGAAATGGATTCATAATTCAGTCTGATTAAATGACAATGTTACGCATACGCCATGTAGGCTGCTGACGCTGATGTTTGTTTGTTTTTTTCTAAACTTTAAGCTCTGTTTCTTGCCGTCGAAGTAATTATGGGCAGACTCCAACAACAATTAGATTTAAACAAAAAAAATTGAACGGCAATGATCGATTGCGATTGTCATTGTAGTAAAGGGTCTTTCATTAGGGACTTGATAGCTTCTTTTTTAAATAAAATGCAAACTACTTGATATCTCAAACTAAATTTTATTGGCTGGAATCGATAAAAACATTTATGAATGGAGGTCGACTTCGTTCATATGTCCACCATGGGAACGTATTTTCGATGACTCGGCCGCAGTCCGAGCTCCACTAACGTCACCGGCTTGTTGGCATAGACCAATGATTTAATGTAGCCCCATAAAGAAGTCTAGAGGCTGTAAATCACACGATCTCGGCGGCCAATAAACCGGCCCGTTTCTCGAGATAACACGTTACCGAACTGAGACTTCAATAACTCGATTGTTGCTGTGTGGCTTGTGGCACCGTCTGGTTGGAACCACAAATCAATGAGGTCCAATTCATGCCATTACTAAAAGAAATATACGTTCCAACATGTCTCTGTAGCGAATATCATTTACCGTAACGTAACGGTAATTTTCTTCGACGAAAAAAACGGACCAAGGACGACGCCGGCATGAAAACCGCACCAAACAGTGACTTTTTGCGGATGAAATGCTGTTTTATGAAGCACATGAGGGTTCTTACCTGTCCAGTAACGCATATTTTGGTTATTGACGAATGCGTTTAACCAAAAATGCGCTTCATCGCTGAAGATGATTTTGCAATGAAAAGCTTCATTTTCTTCCATCATGTCCACAGCCCAATTCGAGAACGTACGCCGCTTCGTATGTACTTGAGTCAGCTTGATCTTGTAAGGGTGTAGTCCAAAATCCTTACCCAAAATTTGCTACAATGTGGTCTGGGAGTGGCCCAATTCTTGAGAAAGCGGTGAAATTGACTGAATTGGCTGGTTTGAGACGGATGCCTCTACGGCAGCAATATTCTAAACACTTCGGGCAAAACGTAGTCTCATTGGAACGACAATATCAAGCAGCGAATATTCTTACTCCAATTTTTTCACTGCACTATGAATTGCTTGTCTACTGGAACCAGAATTGTTTTTTTTTATAATTAATTGCGACCACCGACTCGGAATTATATGTAAACGTTGTTCATTCGTCTACTTCACCATAATGAAAATGTTGATTTTACTGAATATTTTTATATTTGCAGTTTGGTAATCGGTTTAAAGGTGCGTTCACACTGAAAATTTGAAGTTGTTAAGTCGCTAATGAAAGACCCTTTATATGCACAAAATATATTTCATCTTACTAATCCGATTTAAATATAGGTATAGTTGTCCATACATTGGCCGCGTTTAGTATGGCTTTTGCCCTAATTACCCTGAACAACCAAAATACGTAAAACACGTGCACAAATTGACCATACCTTCTGTTTTCACATTGGATGTCAAACACTTTTGGCTAGTCACCTTGAAAACTATAATTGGAACTTTTTATAACGGATAATTTTTAAATTGGAGTTATACATACGAGTATGTTGCATACATTTCAACCAATCACAAAACGAGTTGCAGTTAAAATCTAAACGACCATTCATATGAGAGCGAGCAATTACCCGAACGAAATTTGCGAAATCTAACACCTCATTCGCATGACTATAATTTTTGATCGCAGACACCTGCGAATTCCAACTTTAAAAGTTCAAGCAAATCCTAACGACATTTGGATTTTAAGGCTAAGTTCGAGGGATCTTTTCAAATCGTCGGTATGTGGCAAGGGAATTCTTGCTCGCGGCAAAAAGTTAGGAATTCGAAATTTGGAGCGGAGGTATTATTTCTATAGTCTACGGGAAGATTGCAAAGGGTGAATTCTAATGGGAAATGCTTAGTTCCAAGACCTGTTGTTCAAGGAGTTCCCTAAGGGTCGATTTTCGGTCCAATACTCTTTTGCATTTTTATTAATGATCTTCCTTCATACTTCTTGCATGCATCGGTTCACTTATTCGAAGATGATGCTCAGCTTCATCTGGCCAGGCCATTCCATCAGCTTGACGAACTGTCTCTTGCTATTAATTAGGATCTTAGCCAAATAAATGCTTGGGCTATTGCTAGCGGCCTACATTTAAATCCAGCTTAATCTCAAGCGTCTCAATATACAAAAGAAAATTCGATCTAAGCACTTTACCTGACATGTGGCTCCTTGATAGTAAAATAATAACAGTTGATCACTGCAGTTGATCACCGCCTTGGCTTTACTATAGACCGCCATCTACGAAACTATAAACATACAAATATGGTGATTGTTCGCATTTATGGCTGCCTACGAAAACTTTGGCCTTCTGCTTCCATTGTTGAAACCCAACGCAGTTATGTTTTAGTTCTGCCCTAATTTTGTATGCTGAAATCGTGTACAGCGATTTTGATTTACTATCTCAGCGCAAATTACAAGTAGCATAAAATGACGCTGTTCGCTATGTCTACGGGCTACGAAGACATGGCCACGTTTCTAATTTTCAAAGAATCTTCTTGGCCGCACTCTGCAGCAAAAGAAACTATACATTTTTAAATAAATTAATTGGTTATGGTTTCGCAAAAAAGATCTCGCAGTTCGAAAAACTCTTGATGTGGAAATGTTTATTATAATTTTAGAATATGTTCTGCATCAATTTTTACTTAAGGAAACTAAAATTTGCAAATTTAAGGTTTTTCATACAAATTTATTTAATTTATCACTGACATGTCAAAATGGTTGCATGGGTGGGTGTATATGATAGGTGAAGTTGATAACAAACTATTTGAGTGGAGGCGTTCACACTTGAGCATGAAAATGTTTTGTTTATTACATACCTACATATATTTACACATATTATACATATTATATATTATATATTGTACTGTTTATGGGATCTACTTGTGATTTCACGACGTAACTAAACGCATTCTCAATCTAGAAAAGAAACACGATTGCCTCTAAAGGATAGTATCCTTAATGCCCATTCTAACGTTCACAACATTTTTTTACAATATTTTCTAAGATTACATTATGTCAATCCTGTTTCTTTTCGATTTGCGTTTTGATTCGAATTGAATCCGCATTCAATCTCTCTTAGTCTAGTTAATACATATAATAGCAATTTGATACATTTAATAGCAATGGAATTTATTGACAGGTTAAAAACGAATACTTTAAACATTTTTTTTCGGATTTGTACGCATTTTCGTAAGCTATAATTTGTGCAAACGTTGTTTTTAGGCCTTCTTCTACCTACAAAAAAAATCTGTTAGAACTGCGAGATCCTTTTTGAGAAATCAGTTCCAAAGACTCTGTCTACCTGCGCTCCACTATCACTTCGCAAAATGACATCGGCGCAGAGATCAAGCGAAGAATCACTCTTGCCAATCGCTGTTTCCTCGGGCTAAGAAGGCATCTAAGAAGTAATGCCCTCTCTCATAGAACCAAGGAGGTATTGTATAAGACCTTAATCATCCCGGCCCTGCTGTATGGTGCAGAAGCATGGACCCTGTCAAAAGCGGATGAAAACCTTCTGGGATGCTTTGGCAGAAAGATTCTTCGAGTGATATTCGGTTCAGTTTGTGACTGTTAAGACAATAATAAAACGATATTTATTTATAATTTGCTTTCGACATTACTTTAGCGACACCTATTTTTGAATTACTTTGTCACATTGTGTAATAGTCATATTCTTTGTCTCACTCCCTTCAACTTCCTTTTAACATTTTTTATAACGAATAAAATACTCTGACATTGAAAGAAGAACAATCCACACGTGTTTTTTTAATCCTCTTATTTCGTACAGTGACGATGCTAAAAAGCTAAAAATACAACAGCTGAGATGGCTGGGACACGTGGAGTGTATGGACAACAACGCATCACCAGCCCGACGAGTCTTCGAATCCACCCCTGAGGGTCAACGCAGGTGGGGAAGATCCCACCTTAGGTGGCACTCACAATTGGAGAACGACCTCAACCAACTTCGTGTGCGTACCTGGAGGGAGCTAGCGAAGGACCGAGCCGGTTGGTGGGGCTTGTTGGTTGAGGCCGTGGTCCACCCCAGACCGTAAGCGCCACCAAAAGTAAAGTATGTAAGTAAGTAAAAGCTCCATCATATTTGTTTACGAAACTGTATTTCAATCGGTCCGCCAGAAGTATCAATATTATTCCTCACCTCAGTCATTAATGGAACTCTTCCCGTTTATTTTTCATACGTACTGTTAGACTCTGGAACTCGCTCACGTCTCAAATCAAATTAATTGTTAACTACAAACAGTTAAAACATGCAACCTTTCTCCCCTTTTCGGTCCTCTCAATTCAACCCTAATCCTCTCCCAATCCTTTCCCTTTTTTTTATTGCTTCCATATATAATTATGTACATACATATTTTAGCCTTAACAGGTCCATACAGGGCACAGAACCTAGCTTCTCCAACAACGTTCATGCGAAGTATAGGGGACCTACAGTCTTACGCCGAATACGAACGGCAAATTTGAGAAGCTTCTCATGACAATTTGATACTCTTGGATGTTTGTCAGACGTTCCCAAGAGGCGAAAACAACACGCGGTATTCCCAAGTGGTCCCCCATCTGAGCACTAACCACGCCCTACGTCATTTAATTGCGGTGATCGAATGAGAACCGATTGATTCGACGTGGCAAGGTCGTTGGCTCCATATATAATTGTAATCTCAAAGTATGTATATAATATCTTAGAACTATAAAAGATGCAATGTTACTTTACGCACTATTCTTGTTAAATAAATTTAAAAATGTAAATGTAAATGTACCCGCGCAGGGACGTGCTTAAAATACCACTCTAACTTTTGCATTTTTTTAAAACCATGTTCATTTATGGCACGCGACAGATTTGTTGTTCAACGCAAGTACATATCTTAAGAAGATTACTGACCGTCCTACAGTTTCAAGCAATTCAAAATAACAACCCTTTGACATTTTTCGAACACATCCTTCATGTAAGGATATCCGCCAAATCCATATTTCTCGATTAAGCCCTGTCAATGTATCAAGCAATTTAACCATTTCTCCGGCATTTCACTTTCGTTCGCTGAACTATTTTTCAAATTTATTAATTATTATTTTCGCTTTTTACCAAGCCTTTTGCATATGCAAATTAATAGCTTTGCATAAATCCCACCAAACATATTATGTATGTTCACCATTGTAAGGCAAGTGGGAGCATACCATTTATAATCCACCTGTTGATACAATGGTCACTTTCTTCGTTATCAAGCACCACTCGTTTGGTTTTAGCTTGGACGTAAATCATCGGAAAAGTTGAATACGGATTCGCTGCTCAGATGGCTCGGTCTCAATCCCAGAGTGATTCTCTAAATAAATTGTGCAGATTTAATTATCTTTTCGGTATTTTCTTTTCTAATTTTTACTTACTATGTGAATCTGAAAAAAAATTGAATAGACATTCACCACCCGACTGGTACTCGAACGCAGCTCCAAATCAAGAAATCCCGCTTCTCTATATGTGAGTGGACCATGTGGCGGGGGCAATCGTTAACTAAAAACGACTCTTCGACTTGAATTTGAAAATTTGCTGCAAATGCTGATATGGTGAATGGATGGCGTCTTGGGCATCTCTGATGTTGTACAATCCAGAGACGAATATTTTCCAAAAACTTTCGCTTTCAAATGGAGAAGGGTTATCTTATGAGATTGTTGTACGAGTATGTATGGATGTGGGATACTTCAGGGGTCGATGCTTTTATTTCTTGAACATTTTTTTTAGCTCTTTTCGTGTGAATGTTGCTTATCCGTTTATTTATATTTAAAGAGTATTTCTCAAGGGGGCGAGTCTTAATTACGCTTTGTCGAGATTCATTATGATGCGAGTTGGAGTGTGCTTAATGTTTTTTTCTGCCTCATCATTTGGAAAGTGAATAAAACAAGTGTTCACTTTGGCATAAGTATAGTTTTGCTGCAGGATTGCAACAATTATTTCGCAGACAAGACAACCGACGAAATTGCTTTCCGATAATAAGTTTACAACGAAGAATGACATCAGGTGTAGTGAGTGGCTTATTGTGTGGCAACAAGTTGTTGCACGAAAGTCATAAGGCTCTAAAACAAGAATTAAAAAGAAATGTCAGCCATTAACGGGGCCCATTCAGGGCTTGAAATCGGCTGCAGGAAATAACCCCCCAATGAAATATCCCCCCAAATGAAAGATGAAATAACTCCCCAAAATTTGTATGGAGGTGGGGATTTATTTCATGGGTTTTTGGGGACTTATTTCATACTTCAAATTGGGGGGTTATTTCATAGTGAAATAAGTCCCCAAATTCAACTATGAAATAAGTCCCAAAATTTGGGGACTCAAAGTGCAATAAGGCTAAGTGCTAAAATAAAACCTCGCACCTACTCTAAATCAAACAGTGACCCCAAGCAGGGGGGTTGCGGGGGTAGAATGCCCCCCCCCCTCCCCCCTATAGGCATTGTACTGTTTATGGGATCTCATAATCCCATCCCATAATGCGTATGGGGGGGGGGGGGCATGCCGCCCCCCTGCAACCCACCTGCTTGGGGTCACTGTTTGATTTGGAGTAGGTGCGAGGTTTTATTTTAGCACTTAGCCTTATTGCACTTTGGGTAAATGAATTCGTATGGCCTTATTTGACTTTCAGAAAGCCATAGTGAGTCATAACACCTTGAACACTTGAAATCCATTTTGGGGAAGTATTTCTAATTTCACAGTGAAATTATTTCCCAATTTTGGGGAGTTATTTCATTTTTCATTTGGGTGGTTATTTCATTGGGGGGTTATTTCCCGGAGCCTTGAAATCTAGCTTGGCTGACCATTTGCCTGCAAGCTATATTTTTGAAACGGTTTTCAAGTATCCATGAAAACTTCTTATGTACGTATGTATCTTTACGTATTTGGCGTACAAAAGATAAATAGCGAAGCAATAGATTCATCAATTAATAGTATTTTTATGAATTTAAGAGTTGGCCTAAAAATGTCAAAACAAGCATAGGCATCATACGTTGGCTTGAAGGTAGGATTATTCAATTCAAAGTTATTTTGGACGGTTTCAAGTCTGCAACTAACCTGCTGGTGTTCCCCAAGGCTCTGTTCTGTCCCCGACTCTCTTTTTTAATTTTTATAAATGATCTCCTATCTGTTCCTCTAATCCAATCCATTCCTTTGCTGATGGCAGTACCCTCAGCTTCTCATATTCGTTTTTTGTTCACGCCCCTTATCTTTGGGTGTGGAACTGGAACGGCAACGTATGTTTAGCTCATTCCGATCCTAACAGCATCCGATACAACCAAAAGAGTGGAATTGAATGCTTCCAAAACACAATGCTGTCTCCTGTCATTAAAGCAAAACCCACACACTGGCATTATCCATGAACATGACACTTACATCGCTGAAACCGAAAGACTTTCTAAATGATTCGAAATTAAGTCTACGCACCTCGATAAATACCTTACAAAAAATAAAATATAAGGCATTGACGGCCAATACAGGGCCTAAACCTGGCTTTTCCAACCATTTGCGTGTGCGAAGTGAAAGGGACCTACAGTTTCACGCGAAATAATTGAAACTCTTGAATGTTTGTCAGACTTTCGCAAGAGGTGGGGTAGTGGAAAAAGAAGTTAAGTGCTACTGGGTCTCGCGGTTTGAACCTGAGACCCATCAATCGGTAATCCAACGTACTTAACACTGCCGCCACCGAAACATTACCTTCCTTACCATAGCTACAGCATCTGCAGTATGAAACTAGGCGATTATTTAGGACTGCGTCGATAACCAAAGGCGTTCACCAACACCAAGCTTAAATAAGAGCAACTTGTGATTAAACAGGTTTTGCAAAAGAGGTTTCAGTCTGATTAATGAAGAAAACAAATATTTTGTAAAAATATGATTTGATTTTTATGTCAATCGTTTTGATTTGATTTTAGAAGAAGGCCCGTGTCAGTGGCCCACAATCTCAAAAAAAATCGAATTTTGAGCTAGAAAGCTGACATTTTTAATATATTGTCTTTAGGGGCCCAAAATGGTCGGGAGAATTTTTTTTTTAAATCCGCCCCCTGACATGCTCACAATTTAAAAAAAGACTGTTTTATCGAAAAATCAAAATTTGAGCTGTGAACCTAATGTTCATATATAATATTTTCAACATCCGTCCACTGACACGCCCACTATTTAAAAAAAAGCGTTTTATTGAAAAAATCATTGTAAATGAAAGTCCTATTCTTCTTTTAAGAGGCGTTTTTTTTTACAAAAACTTTGTTTTTATATAAAATCATTTAAATGTTGTACCACCCAAACCTAGATTTTTGCCACTCCCCTTTTATGAGCGATTGGAATATGAATACCTATCCACCAGTTCGCCCAAGCGGATAGAAACATAGGGAAAGGATGTTTTTATGTTTAAATGGACAGAGGTAACTAGTAATTATAAATGTAAAACTAAATAAGCCCAATAATGGATAACGGGTTATGGGATTGGGTCGGCGTAGATGGCGCTGAGACGACTACCAGCGGGCCTGCAATCAACTTATTGAAGAAGCCATTCTATAAACGCATAATTTCGTCTAATGGACCTGTAAGTTTGCCTATAAGATCTCGTGGTTTGATGCCTCTTGGTTATAAATTGTCTTTCGTTAAGGACTTGATAACTTCTTTTTTTTAAATAAAATGCAAACTACTTGAGATATCTCAAAAAAAAAATTGTTTCTTCAATTACTATCAAAACATTTATATATGGAATTCGACTTCCAAACAGTGACTTTTTGTGGATGAAGTGCTGTTTCATGAAGCACATGAGGGTTCTCACCTGTTAGGTTAGGTTAGGTTATAGTGGCAGTCGGCAGAGGCCGACACATTTAGACCAATGAAAAGGTCCATTGTGATACCGCACGTATATATCTTCTTCCTACTCGTTGAACCAGTTGGAGCTTTTGATGAAGCTTGAGAGACTTTTCATGTCGATGTTAATGAGATCGTTAAGATCATTGTAAAAGAAAGATCCTAAATGAAGTTTTCGTCTTTGAGAGAGAGCAGCGCATGTGCAGAGAAGGTGGAGAATAATCTCCGCCTCGTCCATGCAGCTTCTGCAGATGTCATTTATATAGACGAAAAGCCTTGTTGCATGCTTGCCTATGAGACAGTGTCCGGTGATTACACCTATTGTAGCACCAATGTGCAGTCTGTTTAAAGATATCAAACACTTATAGCGTTTCAGATACAGCTTTGGCCAAATCTGTTTTGTCGCTAGACAAGTGTTGTCACTTGTCCATCTAAGGTTAGTTTTCTCCCTCATAAATATGAGTCTGCAATTGGGATGCCTAAGGGACCTTTATCAGGCAGAAGGGGCAGTATGGTTCCTTTTCTGGCTAGTTCATCCGCCCTACAGATCCCTGAAATATCTGTATGTAGTGGCACCCAGCATAGGTGAATGTTCTCACCTGTAGAGTAACGCATATTTTGCTTATTAACAAAGCCGTTTAACCAAAAATGGGTTTCATCGCTTCAGAGGCCAATTCAAGAACGTACGTTGCTTCATATGATCAAGTGGCTTTAGTTCTTGAGTCAGCTACATCGCTGAAGAAGATTTTGCGATGAAGTTCTTCATTTCCTTCCATCATGTCCAGAGCAAAATTTGAGTACGTACGTGCGTAGCTTCATATGATCAAGTGGCATTAATTCTTGAGTCACCTTGATCTTGTAAGGGTGTAGGCCAAGATCCTTACGCAAAAATCGCCATAATGTGATCTGGGAGAGGCCCAATTCTTGACAACGCCGCGAAATCGTCTGATTTGACTGGTTTGCGACGAACGCCTCTACGGCAGCAATATTCTCCACACCTCGGGCAAAATGTATTCTCACTGGCACGGCAACATCACGTAGCAAATATTCTGCCTCAAATTTTTTCACTAGACGATGAATTGCTTGTCTAATGGGACGAGAATTACGGCCGAAATTTGACGTTTACGTTCTTAAAGTTGCGAACACCGACTCGGAAATTCAGTAGTAAATTTTAATTATTTGAAAACGTTGTTCCTTTGTGTACTTCACCAAGATGAAAATGTTGATTTTACTGAATATTTCGACATTGACAGTTCGGTAATCGGTTCAAGTGTGAACGCACCACACTGAAAGTTTGAAGTTGTCAAGTCGCTAATGAAAGACCCTTTATATACGGTCAGAAATATGTGGTAGACAATTTTGTATATGGATGGCATTCATCAGATCCATTCGTGCTGCTGGACATATGCCCGAAGTTGTGTTTAAAAAGTAATTGCAGAATGTATTCTCTCGAATAAACATAAATAAATGGTTATTTAATGAAATCTTATTTCAGTTAGTACTGGCCTAAAAATACACCCTTTACTGACGGGTATCCAGATTACCCTTTTCGAATTCCTCTTCAAGCGCTCGATTGCATGCCTTTTCATTCTAGAACTCTTTCCAAGATTTCTTTTGTCGGTATGATTTGATAGCAGCTCTGTTCTTTCTCAGCAGAGCTCCTGTATGCTCCTTTTTTTGTAACTTGTACGAGAACGTATGCAATTTCAATCTTCAAATGGTGGGAATCGAGTGCTTGTTTTGAATACAAGCTCTTGAAAACATATTGTTTGTAGAGTTAAGGAAAATCAAAATACCTAAACTGCAAAAACACTGTTATTACCACCAAACACTTCCACTTCCTTCAGATAAAATGTTTCCTTAGCGCCATTCTCAATTCGTAAACTATTGGATATGATATGCAAAACCTCTGCACATACATATGTAGCCATTTAACTTCAACTCTTGAGCCGGATTCATATCAAATGAACCTGCTTACCCGATTTTCAAACTTCTCGTATATCGCCCACCTAGCTTACAAATTAGTTGTCTTACAGTCCCATCTTATTTCTTTTTTAACCCCCTCAAAAGATCTAGTTGTTCCATAAATCGTTTGATACATTAGATCACAAATGAAAAGTCACTGTGCAAACAATTTCCTTCACATATCTGGCGACCATTGGTACAAGGTACCGAACGCGTTCGCTCCACTAACCATGCAAAGCAGTCCAAGACGTCATTACACAAATCGGAAAGTAAAGTCAAAACCACCAGGTGACATTCCGAAGA
Source organism: Portevinia maculata (assembly GCA_949715645.1). Classification (NCBI taxonomy): domain Eukaryota; kingdom Metazoa; phylum Arthropoda; class Insecta; order Diptera; family Syrphidae; genus Portevinia; species Portevinia maculata. The sequence goes on from OX454527.1 coordinate 71,235,817, forward strand.
TCTGTATTTGTAATGCAATTCCTCCATAATCCATGTTCAAATGAACACACTCGCTCCAGCCAGCAGCTACGAGAATGTAAGTCATGTGATCATTTCACTTTTCTTTTCCAGTTGCCAATCTGTTTATGATGCTCCTCTGTTGGAGTATTTATCTTGTTTTTGACAGTCTTTAGATAGACAGTTCGTATATCACTTGCTCTATAATTTTTCCATCCACTCGGCTGTATCTTGCGGCGCTTCTCCTCGAAGCCAGTATTCGTTCAACAAGCAAGCAACGTTTACGAAACATATCGGAAATCCATGTTAAGATGATATTCCGCAAGAGATACAATCATGTACAACAACTTTGAACCGGGAGATAGTACAGAAAGATCGTTTCAATCTCTGGCTAAACTGGCGCTATGCTTGGTAATTTACAGCCGCACAATAGTGCCGCTGCATGGTGTGATAAATATGGATGGCTTAGTGCAGTTGCACCAGCAACCAAACCGTTGCCTAACGCGAAACTGTAGAAACTGCAATAAATTGGCTGGCAAGGAATTCATACCACTCGAGATCGATAAATGGCAGAACACGATTATTTGTGGTTTCCAGACCAGGATTGTGACCAGATAGATGAACTTTACGCTGTCGAACAATACGAATCGCCTGCTTATTGTGCCCGCCATCATAGCTACGAGAGCATCATCTGCTCCATTGCGGAAATTAAGTTTGCCGCGTCGCGCTGTCGAGGGAAACTTTCACCAGAGCCCCAATGCAAATTATGATGATGGATGATCATTGTTTAGAGTTGCGACTTGCGATCATGATCAAAGCATCATGGTGTTATTTTTCCTAAAGCCGCTATATCATTGTTCGAAATTTGCCTACAAGAGGTTGAACTGTCAACTCACACACTGCTTATGCCACACATTATATGTAATTTGAGAAACAAATAGTTGTCTATGCCTTTCTTGCAGGTATATATCTGATGGGACATGTGAATTGTTTGGGTAAACAATACAAGTCCAAGTTCAAACATTGCGCTGGCACGTATGGGCATTGGTGTTAAGCCACGAACTATCGCAGCCAACTATCAATGCATTAGTATGGCTCCTTTCTCTTGCTGATTTAGCATGCATGGTGGATTAGTACTGTTTATGGCTCAAATATGGGTATTCGGTGATATTTACACGCTACAGACTATAAATATTTGCTCAAATAATACTGCATGAGATAGCCCGTAAGCACAGTATTGAAAGTTGCAATTTTATTGTTATGTATATACGAGTACGGGTTTTCAAATATGTACATGATTCCATGATTCAATCGTACCCTGACACTTTATTCTGTGTAAGAACTTCTCCTACATCTTTGCGTCTTTCTGGCCGCCAGCGGTATGAGGTAGGCTGAGTTTTAGCAGACATCACTCTTTTCGTTGGTTTTCTTACAAAATTATCAAAAATCATATGAATGATTCCAAAAAGTGGGTGTTTGTATGGTGAATTGTCTTGAAAGACTTTTTTTTGACTTTTAAATTCATTTTTATTAATTATTAGCTTATATCAACTTATATACTAGACAAAAATGAGTAAATCTAACTTAAAATTAACAGGATACTTATTCTAGATTATTGATCCTTATGCGGACGCCCTAAACTTAACTCTATCTTATAATTATTGCCTTTCGGCCTAAAAACTATTTTACGAACTAATCTAACATATTATGTTTTCATCGAGAAAATTTTTAAGAAAACTCGGCATCTTTATCAAATTTTATATTTTTATATAAAAAAACAAATTACAAACTACCTACTCTACTTACTTAAACTACTTAACATATTCTAACTATAATTAGGATTCTGAGCACTCGTTGCATTACGAAACAAGTGGTCAAATTCCCAATTGCTTTCCGAGCGCCTGGCAGTCGTCAACGTGCACACGCGCCGCCGTGAGCTGACTGATGCCTTACAGAATCAATCACCTCCCGGAAGCACCACCACAAGTTGGCGAGCCCGGCCCCTCCCAGAAACGCCCTAGCTAACTTAATCTATCTTACAAACTAAGAGGATGTTACCTAGAGTAACGCACCGTCTTGGGAGGGCATGTTGAACCCTCCACCCTCAAAAAGCCACCAAAATTCGGCAAATTGCTTTTCTGTATCGAATTTATCCCTCTCCGCTATTGCGGTACTAAAACGGAGGAGCTCATGAGCATTGGCGACGTCCTCGCCGCGGATGAGCCGCTTATCTCTCGCACTGCGGTAGCGGTGGTATAATACCGGGATACCATCCCTCGTCTGTACCAGCCCTTTTGCATCAATATGGATAAATGCCTCTGGCGGGATAAAGCCAGACCGGAGTGTACTCTCAATGTACATTTCATTGGGGTAGTAAGCCCCAAAGATCAGACTATTGTCGCTGGCCATCGCCCTTGCAACGTGCCTTCGAGTCACCTTAATGAGGAAATTGTCAATCCTATTCAACTGAGCCCCATCGTATAGGACCTTGTTGGGATAGTATTTTATATAGTTGGATTCAGGCGTTCGGAACAACCGGAGACAGGTCCTAAGACATTGTCTCTCCAAAACCCGAATCTTTTCCATATAGCTAGGCGCTATATTAAACCATAATGGACAACCATAAGCGATGATCGGCCTTATAAGGGCCACGTAGCAAATGACCTTCACTCTGGAGTCAAGTTGACTGCTATGAAACAGTCTCCTTGTCAGAGCATAAGCCTTCTTGGCCCCAGCAAGACAAGCAACTATATGTCTATCGAAATATAGATACTGGTCAAGCCAGATACCTAGATATCTAACTGCGCTTCTCACCGCCAATGGCTGCCCATTTTGTCCAATAATGGCCAATTTTTTCCAGTTTTTTCTGGTATCCCTAGAGGCCCCAGCCAATGGAGTTCTGAACAAGATTGTTTCCGTCTTCTGAAAGTTGATTTTCAACTTCCAGTCGTCGCAATATCGCTTAATTTGATCAAAGTCACGCTGCAAAAGGATATTAATGACCTCGATTTTAGGACCTGATCTGTATGCCACCAAATCGTCGGCATACGCTATAGCATGTCTGAGTGAACCCACCAGATCACTCGTGTAAATGTTAAACAGGATCGGAGAATTGACCGCCCCCTGCTGTAAACCGTTTTTAATTTCAAAGACTCTGCTCGAAGTCACGTTGCCACATTTGACAACGAACTTCTTTCCCATAAGCATATTATAAATTACATATAGCAAAGGTTTGTGCATCCCCCGCCTGGTCAACTTGTAGAAAAGTCCCTCTAACCATACGGTGTCGAAAGCCTTCTCAAAATCAACCAGACAAGCACCCGTGCATTGGCTCTTGCATTTATTCCACTGAATGTCGGAAACCAGTTTCGACGCGGCATGAATAGTGTCATGCCTCGCCCTGAAACCAAACTGGTTGTCCGGAATTATGTTATTGTCCTCGACCCACTTTAACAGAGCTCTATTGACAACCTTTTCAAAGACCTTGCTAATATTCGGAAGCAAGCTAATTGACCGGAGATTGGCAGGGTTCGTCCTATCTTTACCTTTTTTCGGGATAGGGTGTACCACAGCTACCTTCCAATGCGCCGGATAATGTGCATTATTCAGCGCATTGTTAAACAGCGTGGTGAAAATATCTACAGCCTCCAGAGGCAGGTGTCTCAATACGACGTTTGGAACACCATCCATCCCCGCCGACTTTTTATTCTTTAGTGACTCGAAGATGCACAGAAGATCATCCTTCGACACGAACAAGTGCGATGCATCTCGGCCATTGGCGACAACTGCATTAGCATGGTTTTCATCAGTGAACACGGTGAATCCGTTATTCTCAGATCGCCAATTCTCAAGTTCGGTGCGCAGATAGAAGTGGCTCACCAGAGCCCTATTCTCAATGTCGTGGTTACGGCGAACAGGATTGTTCACCGTATACACGGCCTCGAAACAAGCGCCCAGCAAATCCACTTTCTCCTGTGGGTCCTCGACCACGAAAAAATCGTCGTTTGAAGCGACACTTTCTGGACTTATTCCAGCAGTCAGTACTGTCTGTCTGTTCTCTGCTGTCTGGGAGATTCGAACACAAGGAATATCATTGTGATCTTTCCTCCTGAACAACTTATTTATCTGTGGGAACATATTCGGACTACAGGTTTTAATAGCCCGAATTTTATTGCCCCAATACAGACTTACAGATTTTCTGTAATTTTCTTTAATCAGCTGTTTCAGGATTCGGATCTCTGACTTCAGCATCCTAACCTCCGGGTCGTTGGGGTCAGCAAATTGTCTGTACAGCCGTTTAAGCCTCGAGAGCAGTCTACTTTTCTGTCGGTATAGTGCGTCGATTGTAGGGTTTCTGTACTTTTCTGTCTGGTCGTCGTCGGAACGTCCTACCCGAGGAATAGTTCGTTCCATAGTTCGTTTGATGGCGTCGTCCATTTGCAATAAATGCCGATCAATGTCATCATTTGTCATGTTACTGTTTGTCGGTGGGTCGATCCCACTCGAACGTATATCTCGCTTTAAAAATCTGGAGAAGCGCGACCATTGTGCCCTCCGATAATCGAATGAACACACTGCTTCGTACTCCTCCAGCAGCGTTTGCTCGTTCGGGATCCGTATTGCGGCGGCGAGTCCGTAGTGGTCACTATCGTACTCAAACGCACGCAAACAGTTCCGCGTGTTTTGATCTATGTTCGTCAGTTGAAGTCTTGCGTCCGTTAAGGCCAAGTCCAGGAAAGCACCGCTTCTTGGGAAAGAAGGGATATCCGTCGCGTACAACTCGAGGTTGTACTCAATCATATTGAGGCGCCACCAGTCGTGAAACTGGTTGCCCCTGGGATTTGCAGTAACATTTCCCCATGCCGCATGTTTGGCATTAATATCTCCGGCCAAGAAGTAATAATTCTCTTCCGAGTTCACCTGCAGACCACGAAAAAGTGTCTCGAGCTCTGTCATAAATTGGTTTGGTGGAGGTGCAGCAGGTGCGTAAAGCGACACCACATACAATCTCCTCCGGCTATGGAGAGGAATGCATATGATGCATGCCCCCAACAACTGGAACCTACGTACGTCCCCGCTATATATAACCCTATGGCGCAGGCCTTTTCGAATTAAGATTCCAACCCCACCTCCTTGAGTGGAGCGAGGCCGGTCTCTTCTTATTACATGATAGTCTTTGTATCCCAATTTGTGCTTCTGATTTAGCTTAGTTTCGCTAACCAAAAGCACATCCGGGTTTTCGGTTTTCAACAAATTGGCAAGTGACGTTCTTTTCTCGATCCTGACTAGTGAATTAACATTCAAAGCAAGGATCTTTAAGTTTCCCTCATTGTCTTGAAAGATATTGCGTCTGCGTGTACATATTTTGATTTATGGATAAAAAGCCAACAGAAAGCGGACTTGGAAAAAAGCCTGATCATAATAAAGCCCCAAACTCGTATGTGTGTATACATGGTGTCCCAGCTCTGAAGTATAATCCGGTAGGTGGAGATTCCTGAAGTTCCGACAAAATCTCCATTTGGAGTTATAACCACTTAAAATGCTATAACTTTTAAGCTATTGTATGTCGCTTTAAAAACGGGTTTGTATATTTTGTGGAGACATTTAAATAGTGCAGAAAAGTAACGTCTTCACGACCAGTAGAGATTGTCTGCCTGAGGCACCGCAGCTTTCCATCCTCTGCGATCCCGGATACGCTGCTTCCAGTTGTCCAGACCAAGCCCCCTGGCATCCGCGATGGCTTGGTCTTTAAAACAGAGGTTCGGTCTTACTTGCCTTCTCGAACCCGGGGCTGGGAGTCGAAGATCCTCCATTCCCTTAATTTGACCGAGCAAATGTAGTCGACGCGATTTAGCTTTCTGAACTACATCCACATCTTGGTACAACTCATAGAGCTCGCGGTTGTATCTATATCACCTCCCGGAAGCACCACCACAAGTTGGCGAGCCCGGCCCCTCCCAGAAACGCCCTAGCTAACTTAATCTATCTTACAAACTAAGAGGATGTTACCTAGAGTAACGCACCGTCTTGGGAGGGCATGTTGAACCCTCCACCCTCAAAAAGCCACCAAAATTCGGCAAATTGCTTTTCTGTATCGAATTTATCCCTCTCCGCTATTGCGGTACTAAAACGGAGGAGCTCATGAGCATTGGCGACGTCCTCGCCGCGGATGAGCCGCTTATCTCTCGCACTGCGGTAGCGGTGGTATAATACCGGGATACCATCCCTCGTCTGTACCAGCCCTTTTGCATCAATATGGATAAATGCCTCTGGCGGGATAAAGCCAGACCGGAGTGTACTCTCAATGTACATTTCATTGGGGTAGTAAGCCCCAAAGATCAGACTATTGTCGCTGGCCATCGCCCTTGCAACGTGCCTTCGAGTCACCTTAATGAGGAAATTGTCAATCCTATTCAACTGAGCCCCATCGTATAGGACCTTGTTGGGATAGTATTTTATATAGTTGGATTCAGGCGTTCGGAACAACCGGAGACAGGTCCTAAGACATTGTCTCTCCAAAACCCGAATCTTTTCCATATAGCTAGGCGCTATATTAAACCATAATGGACAACCATAAGCGATGATCGGCCTTATAAGGGCCACGTAGCAAATGACCTTCACTCTGGAGTCAAGTTGACTGCTATGAAACAGTCTCCTTGTCAGAGCATAAGCCTTCTTGGCCCCAGCAAGACAAGCAACTATATGTCTATCGAAATATAGATACTGGTCAAGCCAGATACCTAGATATCTAACTGCGCTTCTCACCGCCAATGGCTGCCCATTTTGTCCAATAATGGCCAATTTTTTCCAGTTTTTTCTGGTATCCCTAGAGGCCCCAGCCAATGGAGTTCTGAACAAGATTGTTTCCGTCTTCTGAAAGTTGATTTTCAACTTCCAGTCGTCGCAATATCGCTTAATTTGATCAAAGTCACGCTGCAAAAGGATATTAATGACCTCGATTTTAGGACCTGATCTGTATGCCACCAAATCGTCGGCATACGCTATAGCATGTCTGAGTGAACCCACCAGATCACTCGTGTAAATGTTAAACAGGATCGGAGAATTGACCGCCCCCTGCTGTAAACCGTTTTTAATTTCAAAGACTCTGCTCGAAGTCACGTTGCCACATTTGACAACGAACTTCTTTCCCATAAGCATATTATAAATTACATATAGCAAAGGTTTGTGCATCCCCCGCCTGGTCAACTTGTAGAAAAGTCCCTCTAACCATACGGTGTCGAAAGCCTTCTCAAAATCAACCAGACAAGCACCCGTGCATTGGCTCTTGCATTTATTCCACTGAATGTCGGAAACCAGTTTCGACGCGGCATGAATAGTGTCATGCCTCGCCCTGAAACCAAACTGGTTGTCCGGAATTATGTTATTGTCCTCGACCCACTTTAACAGAGCTCTATTGACAACCTTTTCAAAGACCTTGCTAATATTCGGAAGCAAGCTAATTGACCGGAGATTGGCAGGGTTCGTCCTATCTTTACCTTTTTTCGGGATAGGGTGTACCACAGCTACCTTCCAATGCGCCGGATAATGTGCATTATTCAGCGCATTGTTAAACAGCGTGGTGAAAATATCTACAGCCTCCAGAGGCAGGTGTCTCAATACGACGTTTGGAACACCATCCATCCCCGCCGACTTTTTATTCTTTAGTGACTCGAAGATGCACAGAAGATCATCCTTCGACACGAACAAGTGCGATGCATCTCGGCCATTGGCGACAACTGCATTAGCATGGTTTTCATCAGTGAACACGGTGAATCCGTTATTCTCAGATCGCCAATTCTCAAGTTCGGTGCGCAGATAGAAGTGGCTCACCAGAGCCCTATTCTCAATGTCGTGGTTACGGCGAACAGGATTGTTCACCGTATACACGGCCTCGAAACAAGCGCCCAGCAAATCCACTTTCTCCTGTGGGTCCTCGACCACGAAAAAATCGTCGTTTGAAGCGACACTTTCTGGACTTATTCCAGCAGTCAGTACTGTCTGTCTGTTCTCTGCTGTCTGGGAGATTCGAACACAAGGAATATCATTGTGATCTTTCCTCCTGAACAACTTATTTATCTGTGGGAACATATTCGGACTACAGGTTTTAATAGCCCGAATTTTATTGCCCCAATACAGACTTACAGATTTTCTGTAATTTTCTTTAATCAGCTGTTTCAGGATTCGGATCTCTGACTTCAGCATCCTAACCTCCGGGTCGTTGGGGTCAGCAAATTGTCTGTACAGCCGTTTAAGCCTCGAGAGCAGTCTACTTTTCTGTCGGTATAGTGCGTCGATTGTAGGGTTTCTGTACTTTTCTGTCTGGTCGTCGTCGGAACGTCCTACCCGAGGAATAGTTCGTTCCATAGTTCGTTTGATGGCGTCGTCCATTTGCAATAAATGCCGATCAATGTCATCATTTGTCATGTTACTGTTTGTCGGTGGGTCGATCCCACTCGAACGTATATCTCGCTTTAAAAATCTGGAGAAGCGCGACCATTGTGCCCTCCGATAATCGAATGAACACACTGCTTCGTACTCCTCCAGCAGCGTTTGCTCGTTCGGGATCCGTATTGCGGCGGCGAGTCCGTAGTGGTCACTATCGTACTCAAACGCACGCAAACAGTTCCGCGTGTTTTGATCTATGTTCGTCAGTTGAAGTCTTGCGTCCGTTAAGGCCAAGTCCAGGAAAGCACCGCTTCTTGGGAAAGAAGGGATATCCGTCGCGTACAACTCGAGGTTGTACTCAATCATATTGAGGCGCCACCAGTCGTGAAACTGGTTGCCCCTGGGATTTGCAGTAACATTTCCCCATGCCGCATGTTTGGCATTAATATCTCCGGCCAAGAAGTAATAATTCTCTTCCGAGTTCACCTGCAGACCACGAAAAAGTGTCTCGAGCTCTGTCATAAATTGGTTTGGTGGAGGTGCAGCAGGTGCGTAAAGCGACACCACATACAATCTCCTCCGGCTATGGAGAGGAATGCATATGATGCATGCCCCCAACAACTGGAACCTACGTACGTCCCCGCTATATATAACCCTATGGCGCAGGCCTTTTCGAATTAAGATTCCAACCCCACCTCCTTGAGTGGAGCGAGGCCGGTCTCTTCTTATTACATGATAGTCTTTGTATCCCAATTTGTGCTTCTGATTTAGCTTAGTTTCGCTAACCAAAAGCACATCCGGGTTTTCGGTTTTCAACAAATTGGCAAGTGACGTTCTTTTCTCGATCCTGACTAGTGAATTAACATTCAAAGCAAGGATCTTTAAGTTTCCCTCATTGTCTTGAAAGATATTGCGTCTGCGTGTACATATTTTGATTTATGGATAAAAAGCCAACAGAAAGCGGACTTGGAAAAAAGCCTGATCATAATAAAGCCCCAAACTCGTATGTGTGTATACATGGTGTCCCAGCTCTGAAGTATAATCCGGTAGGTGGAGATTCCTGAAGTTCCGACAAAATCTCCATTTGGAGTTATAACCACTTAAAATGCTATAACTTTTAAGCTATTGTATGTCGCTTTAAAAACGGGTTTGTATATTTTGTGGAGACATTTAAATAGTGCAGAAAAGTAACGTCTTCACGACCAGTAGAGATTGTCTGCCTGAGGCACCGCAGCTTTCCATCCTCTGCGATCCCGGATACGCTGCTTCCAGTTGTCCAGACCAAGCCCCCTGGCATCCGCGATGGCTTGGTCTTTAAAACAGAGGTTCGGTCTTACTTGCCTTCTCGAACCCGGGGCTGGGAGTCGAAGATCCTCCATTCCCTTAATTTGACCGAGCAAATGTAGTCGACGCGATTTAGCTTTCTGAACTACATCCACATCTTGGTACAACTCATAGAGCTCGCGGTTGTATCTTAGGCTCCATTCACCTTCCTCGCACATAGGACCAAATATCCAACGTAATAATTTTCTTTCAAAACAACCCAATATAAGCTCCGCTTTCCTACTAATGATCCAGCACCATAAAGCAGGACTGCCAGGACTGGCAGGATTGCGGTTCGAAAGAGCATGAACTTTGTACTTCGAATGAGCAGTTTTGAACCCATTTGTTTGGCCAAACCGAAGTAGCAGCGGTTTTCCAAGGTAATTCTCCGCCAGATCTCCAGTTAGGTGTCATTCGTGAAGTCTATGTTTCCTCCCAGGTAGATGAACTCCTTAACTACCTCGAAGTAAGTGTAATCAACAGTAACGTTTTGTCCTGGGCGGTGGAAAGATGTTTGTCTGTTGCAGCGTTGCCAGACGTCCCGATTTTTAAATCAAAATTAAATGTCCCGCCCGGGACAGGCTCAGTCCCGCTTTTCGGGGATAACTCAACCGTGTGCGCAGCGTGCTGAAGAAGCGTGGGTATGTGGTACAGACAAATGTGTACTGGCTGCCCGCCCGGCGCTTAAAGAAGATAAGAGCGCGGGAGAGAGAGTAGGGATGCCAGACGTTGAAAGAGTAATCAAGGTTAAGCCTGCTTTGAAAAGATACTTTGATAAGCAAGAATCATGTGTGAAAGCCATTGAAAAGATTTTTTACTCTAAAGCAGAGGAAACAAAAACTCTAGCCTACTTGCATTTTGTTCACAATATGATGAGTGCTTTTGGTGCATTAATAAAAGAGTATCAGTGAAATGATATTGCCATAACAGAAATGCATAAGTCATTGTGCCTCTTCCGCTCAAGGTTGACTCAAAGGCTAAAGGATGTGTTTTTCGGCTACCAGACGAAACAGATTTTAATTAAATTGGTTGAATCTGAACGGACCAAAGCCATCGAAGACTTCAAAATTTTTTACACAAATTGCCAACAATATATAGACAAACGCTATAATTTTTCAGATGAAAATTTTTTTCTACACTTAAATCCATAAAGTTGGAAAGTGAAGTTAATTTTGACATGATTGAAAATGCTGCATCTTTAATAAAATTGACAGGCAATATAAGATAACTTATATGAAGAAATTAACTTGTTAAAATCATCCTATACGTATTAGTAGGAAATTGCAGACACCACTGCCACCACCGCACAGAAATGGCACCAGCTCTTTCAACAGTTTCCAAAAAAAGATAACAGGAATATGTTTAAACTAGTGTCTTTCACATTCCCTGTGTTTCTTTATTCATTCTGAATATTCGGAATATTCCGAGTGAGCCATTTACGTTTCTTTATTCAATGGAATATTCCGGATAATCCATTTTGGTGTTTCTTTATTCATTCTGGAATAAATGGAATGCATTCTTTTTATTCCTAGAGAAAGGTGGAATAAAAAGAATATTCCCTCGTTTGACAGATGCACTTGATCAAAAAAAAAATAGAAGCAACAGCAAACAATCAAATGGGTGAGCATTTATTGCAAATTTATTGTCTTTTTTTATATTTTTATGTGTGTTGTTTTAAGTTAATTATTTTTTTATTATATATTTTTAATTTCCTTCCAGAATCAAACATACATTTTTAAAATGGTCTTCTGTGGCAAGGAAATGCCGCCTAGATGTTGGTAGTTGGTGACAAGATGATTTCATGAGCAGTGTTGCCACTTATGCTACATAAAAATGTGCATGTTTTTTGGTGCATGTACTTTTTTCCTTCGATTCAACATATTTAACATAATAACGACACGAGAATATAATGTTATTCATACAAATAATAACAATATCTTAGTAATAAATAATATATTATGCTTTATCTGAGCGAAAGTTGTATATTACTGTATTGGGTACTTCGTTAAGAAACGCAGCTGTGGAAACTTAAATAGGGACAAGTCGTTTTCCGCTATATATTGTTTTGGTTGTCGAAAATATTGATAGCTTTAAAATGTTCAGTCAGTCACAAATTCGACACTGACAAATAAATTTAGAGAATTTATTCGCTGTTTTTGTTTGTAAAACAACATTTTTAAAACGAATTGTGAGTAGAATTGCTTTTTTGGAAAATAAAATAATATGTATTGAGTAGATACAATCACTGGAACTTCACTTCCATAAATCTTATGAACAAAAAGCAGTCACAAAAGCATGAGCTTAAACAAAGCAACTAACAACAAAATAAAATTAAATTATAATACGTTTTCCCAATAGTAGTACTTAGCTGAATAAATTAAATAATTAAATAATCAAATTATAATCAAATTATTTGCGCTATAAAATTAAGAAGGAGTATCTAAACACTATTTTTGAACAGTAAAACGTAAAAAATATTGTAGAATTGTGTACGAGAAATAAAAATGAACTTTTGGCAAAAATTTATTTTTTTTGGAAACAAATTAGGTTGAACGAATTTGCTATATACATATTTTTAATACTACTAAGTACAACCAACAAAAACAATTAATTAATAACAAAATTGTACAAAAAAAATTAAAATGCCTTTAAATTGCTGCATCAGGAGCTGCACAAGTCATTTTGGTCAACATGTTCACTGTTTTTATATATTTTGTTTGCCCTGACATACTTTCTCAGGTTTTTCCTCAATAAGGAGAAAATTTCCCTTTGATTTCACCTAAATATACACTTTATTAACAATCGCAATAATTTTTCATACAATTTCTTCAAATTACTGAAATTGTATGCTTCAATTTTTTCTTGACGTTTAAGAAAGAAATGCGGCACTTCAGAAAGAGATAGCTTTACGCACGTGCTCTATCGCATTTTGCTTGTCAGTGTTCACAATGGATGAATAAATTGTTAATTGACATTCATAGTACCAAAATATCGATTGATTAATAAATTTTGTCGCTTATCAATAATTGATTTTTGACAACGATAATAAGGGCGTTTAATTAATTTAATGTAATTTGTATTACTGAGATATCGTTATTATTATTGTTTTTGTGAACTTAAATTGTATTTTCTTAAGGTTTCTCTTCTCATATTTGTATGTTTTTATATTAGTATACTCGTATGTTTTTATTTTAGTGCTGTAGTGGAGTATTACCTCACATGTGAGTTCAGTAATAGAAAAAATATATTAATTGTAAGTAGTAAATGTTGCACTTGTTCTTGAACTAAGTGGCAGCGCTGGTCAATAGACAAATGGATGTCATTCTATTCGGTCCATTTTTGTTTCTTTATTCATTCCATTCTGGATATTCCGGATAAAAAAATCGAATATTCTGTCTTTTCTATTCCTTATCCGGAAAAAATAAAGAAACACACGGATTCCCAACATCAAACTGCTTTCCTGAACGCGTTTTTTCCCAGATGAATTTAAAATGGTCGGCTGCCAGAAATAAATGCTCCGTAAATTTATTGAAAGCAGAATTACTCATCCAGTTTAATCTACAGCTATCCCGTGAAGAGTTCTTCATCTTTATTAAAGAGAAAAAGGAAACTATAAAAGAAGTTAAATCTTCACAGAAATATCATGAATAAGTAATTCTTATAAATAATCACTCAATTTGTAACACTCATTCCACAGACTATTGTTTAAAACGCCATATTTTTCTAATGAATAAAACTTTTTTGATTTTGATTTCTGTTCACGAATAAGACTCATCATATTTAACGATAGGGTAAATCTGATTTAAAATATTATATTTTTATTAAAATACGTTTTCTATGGCTATTTTTGCTATCTATTGTCACGTAAACGTAATTTCAATTCAAATAAAAAGATAAACATTTGAAAACTTCTGATCAAGACTTGGCTAAAAAAAAATGGCAACGCTGGTTTGTTGGTTTGTCGATAGCATGTATTTAGTCTTGTCTTCATTAACTTCAAGACCAACCATTTTTGCCTGTTATTCGATCACCGTAAAAGGCTCTAGCACCTCACGCTGGGAATGACCGATGATCTCGATATCGTCCGCAAGAAGCCAAACTGGTCCGTGCCGATTAGTGTGTTCAGAACGGCTTCATACGTTCACATCGTACGTTGCATAGGATCTTATATGCGACATTTAGTAGGGATATGCCTCGATAGTTCTTGCAAGACATAGGATAGAATTTCTTGTAGATGGGGCATATGGAGCTGATAGTCACGTCATCGGGCATGCTTTCTTCCACTCATAGTTGGTTGACGCTTTGGTGCATGCGCCCAACCATCATCCGTATTTGAAAAGTACTGTCCTTTCTGGCATTCTCTATTGACACACATTTCAGTATACTACAGCAAAACTGCAGCTCGACCGCTGATTGATTTAAAATGGCTTAAATTTGTGGAATGTTTTTTTTTTTTAATTTCGGCTAGAGGTGGCAATGGTGCGATGGTAGTGTATTCACTAAGTGATTGGCAGGTCGTGCGTTCGAATCCCGACCAGGGCCATTATTTTTATAAATTAAATAGGTACAAACAACAAAAAAACAACAAAAACAGATCTCCCTAAAGCAATTTAGGCGCCACCTGTGGAGAAAAAAATCCCATCGCACCAAACTTCTTTCCTATCCTTATCTTTCAGTAAATAGCACCCAAAAACAGGCAATGAATCATTTGCTGGGAGCTACTTGCAGCAACAAACAAAATGCCTGCGCTGTGGTTTTACCATTATAAGGGTACTGTGTCACTACAGAAAAAAGAAATCCCTTTAGCGCACGCAAATTATAAAATAAAAAAAAAATAAAACAATTGTACTGTGCTGGCATCTTATCTCATAATGTAAACATCAAGAGGCGGAAGGTTCAGTAATGCATCTAGGCCGAAGCCAGCAGTGCTGGGGAAGGCCCCGTGCAGCCGAGATATACCTTCCTTTGCAGTTTGGCGAAAGCAGCAGTAACGTATTTACTCGAAAGATTATTCCACCAAACCACCGATGCATATGCCAGAAATGGTTTACTCATAGTCTTACTGAAAATGGCTGACACTACCGACAGCGCCTTTGCAGTCTTCAGGACCAAAGAAGTTTACTATACAGGATGAATCCCAAATATTTTGCTTCTTTGGAGGGTTGGATTGTGACGCCTTTTATCACTGGCTCATTCAACCCGATCAGCTTCCTTCTTCACTTTAGGAGAACAACCTCCGTTTTGAGAGGATTCAACGAGAGCCAATTCCTAGTGCACCATTCGTCGACCATGTCTAGGGCCACCAGCGCTTAGGCGCAGGCAGTTGTTAGGCATGATCCAATAGAAAGCACGGCAACATCATCCGCATACACCTGAGCGTATACGTTAGAACTGTTGAGTGCGTTCAACAGAGAATCGAGCATGCATCGCAGCAGTGGAAACAGTAAGCCGCCTTGCGGACATCCTCTGTTTACCCCAGCCATAACATAACGGCCACAATTCACACAGCAACAATGACTCGTCTACGCCGTGTTGTCTAGCAGAGCTGCACATGCTGTCAAAAGTCGCATTGCCAAAAGCACCCTCAAGAGGAGATTGTAGGTAGATAGATAGATAAATTCCACAAAAAAAACTGAGTATGCTTAAGACCACACGACTGAAGTAAAACTTCTTTCGCTCCATCTATATGTATGTATATTATATATCAATATATATTATATATAATTAAAAAAAGTGTGAGCCACGCTGCAGTCACGGTATAGTTGAACATGTAGGCTTGTCAGCGTTGCATTAATTTAAATTGTAGGCGTGTCAGTGGGCGAATTTTGAAAATATTTACACATGAGCATCAAGGGCTCCTGGAGAGTCTATATTATAAATTTCAGCTTCCTAGCTCAAACTTTGGTTTTTTGCCGTCCGACCTGAAAATCTGACGATGACGGTGGCGCTCTATATTTCCAACTAATGAACTGCGATTCATGGACACAATGACTTTACTCACTTCCGGTAAACTCCATCTGCCGACAAGCGACAACTGTTTTAGATATAGATTTCTCCTTTGGATCGGTTTGGATAGATGATGAGCTTAGTGAGATTCAAGGGTGTTTACCGATTCCACGAACCTTTCCGCCGACTAAATTTTATGGGTGCAACAAAAGAGTGTATGATACGAAACGTAACTCTCTCTCTTTCTATCTTCAGTAACTTATATTTCCCTCTCAACTTCCGTTTTGCCGGAAGTGTACGTTTGTCTACACTTCCGTTTTGCCAGAAGTGTACTTTTGTCTTCATTTCCCTTTAGCCGGAAGTGTACGTTTGTTTACACTTCCGGGACGCATCCACCAGCTCACTCCACAAGTTAAGCTTGCGTAAAGAAGTTTTACTTCAAAAAGTAACATAATGTTTTGATTAAGATTGCGGACGTGGCAATTCTGACGTCTGCCGGAATGAGTTTCTTTCCAATTTTGCTGGCTTCTTTAAATAAAATAGAAGTGAATTGATTGCCAATGGACGTGGAATCTCAGCAAAATGAATTTATATTCCAGATTAGAGAATGCGCCAATTGTAAGGAGATGCAAATGGGTGACTAGTTCATATCCGGAACTCTCAACCCCAGGATGTAACATTTATTTTTATTTTTTTAATAATGTACGCGAACTTAAGGGATTTTTTAGCACCCTCCTGTAAGAGCTAGAAATAAGGATTAGAGGAAAAGGAGAGATGCCGATGCACGATGGTGTTGAATATTTGTAGGTTATAATGTGAATTAAAAAGAGAGCGTGGAAGAGTATTCAACATTCGTGTTGTACGGTTGATGGATGGTTCCTTGAACTTCACTGTACGTCTGAATACTGGCTTGAAGGTGAACCGATGATTATTCCTTGCATGGCGGGTATTACGGTTGAAATGTCTTAGGGGTGGAATGCAACTGGCTATTTCGTTTGAGCAATCATAGTGGAAATACCGTTTAAATAACGAGAGTCTCCTGTCATTGCGACGATGACTCAGAGAGTCAATCGATCTCGCGATATCTCGGTCACCCGTGAGTTTAACGCTCGTTTTTGAATCCTTTCAAGAAGCTCTAAATAAGTTATTGGTGCACCAGACCGGATATGAGCGTTGTACTCGAGTTTCGGACGGATACATGCGTTATAAATCGTAGCATATCTGAGGGGGTCAACTATTTCTTACATCGCTCAAGGAAGCCTAGATATTTTGCAGCGTTCTTGACGACATCGAATATGTGGTCCTTCCAACGAAGATTGTCATTAACACACATACCGAAAACGGAAAGTCTTTTGGTTTCAGCGATGCAAGTGCCATTCATGACAGAAGACAGCATTGCGTTTTAGAAGCATTAAATTACAGTCTATTGGTAGATATTCCACTGAGCTTTGCTGTTAAAATCGGAATTTAATGAGCTTAACATACGTTGCCGTTCCAATTCCACATCCGAAGAAAACGGGCGTGACCCAAGAAACGAATATAAGAAGCTGAATGTACTGTCATCAGCAAAGGAATAGATTTGATTAGAAGTAACATACATCAGATTATTTATAAAAATGAGAAAGAGAGTCGGAGACGTAGCAGAGGCTTGGGGAACACCAGCATTTATTTGGTTAGTTGCAGACTTGAAACCGTCCAAAACAACTTGAATTGAACGGTCCAAAGGGTGATTTCAAATCCATTGAAGAAGAGTATCATCGATTCTAAATGCACGCATTTTCGATAAGAGAGCTTGATGCCAAACTCTGTCAAATGCCTTTAAAAAATCAAGCGCAACGATCTTACTTTCATCACCTTGGTGAGGAGATTGGTTCCACTTTTCAGTTAGATAAGTCATCAAATCACGAGTGGACCTGTTGCTGCAAAAACCATACTGCCCGTCATTGGGAAATTTTTGGGATTCAAGATATTTCAATAGCTGACGGTTGATCAGCGTATCCATGACCTTGGAAAGATGGGACGTAAGTGCAATTGGTTGGTAGGAGGAGGGAGAAGAAGATTCGATTTTTTTGTGGCAGGCTGGACATATGCTGTTTTCCATCTTCTCGGAAAGAGCCCTATCTGTCCTATTCTAATAGGACAGATAGAAAAGCTTACGCAGTGGTTTTGACAGCGAAGAAGAGCACCTCTTCAGGACGATAGAGGAAATATCATCTGGACCAGTGGATTGTATATGAAACATCATAGCTTTTTAGTTCCCACCCAAATTCAGCCCATCCATGTGCCATATTTCGAAACAGATGTGGAAAGTTATGCAAGTTCTGTCAGCTTCAAGTATTTGTCAGACTACAAATTTGTAATATTGTAAATTTTTAGAAAATAAGGCCTGGTTAAAATATTTTTTTTCTTATTTCTTCTTTAGACAATCTCAGAGCATCATGCAAACACAATCGCCAAAAAGGTGTTAAACAAATGCAACAGCGTGTAGGCGACAAATGACGCCAAACAGCAAGAACTCGTTTGATTAACCAAAACTCAAATTATCTTTATCGTCACGCTATCTACTGCGACCGTAGCACGTTCTTTTCATTTAGCACCTTTCTATCCTATTATTTACTTCCCAATGATATGTAATCTGACCCAGATATCTCCTTGAAACAGGCACATAATGCAACCTCTAATTGCTACTTGCTAATGGACGTCTTGTCTTTCGTTTTTTTTTTTGTATATTATTTTTTATTCTCTCATGCTGTCTCGACAGACAGAGAGCCAACCAAAAAGTCTATAAAAATGTATTACAGCCCTGAAGCATCATTACCCGTCCCAATTGAGGCAGAGTTGTAACCTATTGGTACACTTTTTCATACGTGTTGTTGTTGTGAGTAACTTTCCAAGAAGTGTTTGCACTCCATACCTAGATTTATTTCTACAGCGTGATACGAATATCTATGCAGATCTTAAAGAAGGAACCAGCAAATAATATCTACTTACCCACCTAGGTTCATATTTATATTATAGGTTACCAAGAGATTTGTTTGCCGATAATGTGGGCTGTTTTTTTTCATTAGAGTAATATATGATTTTTTTTAAATGACACTTATGTAATAACCGAATCGGAATGGCTAATTACCTATTTAAAATAGCGTGACCGTTAAAATGACTGAACTTGCGAGGATGCCGATGTCACAGATGAAGCTGAGTTTAAGTTTATTTCTGGGAAATAAATATGAACAAATTATCTTTTCTCAGACGTGTTACACTTTGTTTGGTGTTAAAATGAGGGCCAAGCTCTAATTATATATATGCTGGCAGTACAAGAGTGGTAATGACCTTTAGATAGCTGTTTTACGTGACAAGGATGCATTTATGTTTAAGACAGATATTGCATGTTTTGGCGATGTTTTATTGTCGTTACGGGCATACGCATAACACGTATCTTAGAGTACTGTTGTGGTGGTAATCTTAAACCAGATAAGCAATAAGATGTACGTTTTCTTGTGTGATAACAATGCTAGTCATTCAATTGTATTCAGTAGTGTCTTTTACTGGAAGAGGTAACAGATTTTGTTGTTTTTTTTAGAATTTCGTTTTATTATCTGAGAATGTCCGCTTTTTTGTCCGCTAACAATGGTCTCAGACTTAATCCTAAAAAATGTCAATCGATTATTATCTCCAAAACGCAATATGAATGCCAAGATTTTCCACCAATTTTCCTGTCCAATGTTCAATTACAATTCTCAGATATAGTCACCAATCTTGGCTTTAAACTGAATCGTTCTCTTTCTGCTAACGATCATATAAATTATACAATTGGAAGAATTTATGGTGGCTTACGTAAACTCTGGCTGTTCTCCAATTTAACCCCGGTTGAAACTAAACTAAGGCTTGTTAAATCTTTGCTTATACCTTTTATTGATTATGCTGTAGTCGTTTTCTGTAAGCCTGATTCACACTCCATGCACAAGTTAACTGTGGCTTTCAATGATATTACTAGATATGTGTTTGGACTCCGTAGATATGACCACATTTCTAACTACCAGAAAATAGTCCTTGGGTGTACTTTACAACAGTTTCTAAATGTCCGATGCTGCACATTTTTGCACAAAATAATACATGAAAAAGAACCATCTTATTTGTTTCAAAAGCTCCAATTTGCGCAATCACACAGAACTCTTAACCTGATAACCCCCCTTTCCAACTCTTTAAACTCTTCGCGCCTTTTCGTTGTTCATGCTACGAGGCTTTGGAATTCTCTCCATCACTCAATAAAGCAAACAATCGGGGTCGCAAAATTTCGAAATGCTATTTCATCACATTTTTCTTAACAGCAACTACATAACTCAGCCTAATTTCCTTAACCTTTTCTCAACTTTTAAAAAAATGCAGTCATGCAATTGCTCCATATCCTAAGTATCTGTTTGAATTGGCCATTAGTACAAGTAAATTCCCGAATCATGGAAAAGTGCTTTTATCACACCTGTATTTAAAAAAGGCGAACGTGGTGATACCACTAATTATAGGCCCATCTCAAAGCTTTCGTGTATCCCTAAGCTTTTTGAATAAATTGTTTGTGAAAAGTTAATATTTCTTTATCGCAATATAATTTGTAATGGTTTCCCACCATGTTTCATAAAATGGGTTAATTCATACCTTAGATCAAGGGTTTATCAAGTGAAATTTAGAGGATCGCTCTCTGTATCTTTCACAGCTCAGTCTGGAGTTCCCCAAGGAAGTCACCTCGGACCAATTTTATTTATACTTGCCATTAATGATGTTAAGGCATGTATAAATCACAGTTATATCCTGATCTACGCTGATGATATGAAAATATATAAATCTATCACTAGTCAGCAAGACAGAATGTTTCTTCAATCTGACATTAATAGTTTCGCCAATTGGTGTGATAAAAACGGTTTATCCCTGAACCCAACTAAATGTCAACATATGACATTCTCTAGAAAGAATATCCCTTCCACCTTTCAATATTCTCTGTCTCAACATATTCTTTGTAATGTTGATAATTTTAAGGATCTTGGGGTTTATTTCGACCCCAAACTGGTTTTTGCTAAGCATATTAATTCTATTATTAATAAATCGAATTCTATGCTGGGCATCGTAAAAAGGTGGGCCAAAGAATTTAATGACCCTTACGTTTCTATGTCATTGTACAATTGTTTTATCCGTCCGATTCTAGAGTATGCCTCTCAAGTTTGGACACCGTTCTACAACATTCATTCAAATCGAATAGAGGCCATTCAACATAAATTTATTCGATTTGCACTTAGAGGACTTCCATGGGATGATCCATTTAACCTTCCTCCCTACAGTCAACGTATCAAGCTTCTTCAAATGTTACCCCTTTCTCAACGAAGGCTTAATAGCTATATCATTTTTTTACAGCAGCTTATATCCGGTCAAATAGATGCACCTGACTTGCTGTCGTCTATTGGCTTTAATTTTCGTGGTGGTGCCCATAATTTACGCAGTGTTGAATTATTGTTTAGCCCCCTTCATAGAACGAATTATGGGCGGCATGAGCCCATTAGTCGCATGAGTAGAATCTATAATATAAATGATCATGTGATTGACTTGCATGTTAGTAAAATTAAGCTGAAAAATATTTTGTGCAATAATACCTCAATGTCTTAATTTATTTGCATGATTTGTGTTTGTGTTAGTATTTCATAAGTACATAATTATTGTATTTTTAATTGTTTTGTCCTTACTAACACCTGCACTAAATGATGAGCCTGTGGGAGCACTTTTAGTGCCGGCAAATTTCTGCTCGTGATAGTTGCTTGCTTTAAGCACTCCACGACACAGAACTGATAGTGTATTTGTATTAAAATCTCCAGACCAAACTTGCATTCTGTCTCTGAGAACAGCTTCAATTAGTTATACCTCAAGCCAAAATGCTTGTCTTAAATAATATAAGAATTTCCTTATACGAGTAATGCTGGATTAACATTTCCTCGTGTTCAGGACTGGCTCTGGCCAGAATGTGAGCCTGGAAGGAATGCAGTCGAATCTTCACGGATGCGTTCAACACCAATCAAGGATCCGTTGCTGGTGTTTTCGTGGAGAGCGACAACATAAGACTTCATTTCTCAATGGAGAAATGACATCTCCGATTTACTTGCTAGATATGGCTCAGGGAAGGGCTTCTCAGGACCTGACCCAGGTTTCTTGTGAACACAATATAATATACTTAATATACTTCCCGACGTCTACAAAAGATAGAGAGAAACGAATAATACCTTGTTTTCTCTCTACACCAAAAAGAGGATTTCTGCCTGGTAGTACAATGGAGTATCTACTCGTACCATCGTTACCGAGTCTGAGTGCTCCGGGATTTGGATTTCCTTTGTTTTTTACAGATAAAAAAAAATCCAGTGTAGAAATCTGTAGTATGTCGATTGCGTTGCATGAACGATGATTTTGTAAAGCTCTAAGTATAAGAGAAAGTAGAGAAAAAGAATTCCAATGAAAAAGAATTAGACAATGAAAGAAATAATATGTAAACGAAGTAATTGAAGAATATGAAAGATTAGTCTAACTTCAATATTCGTTAAGTCGATTGAGATCTACAAAATCTCACACCACAGGAAAAAAACACTTTTGGACTGTCCGGAACATTGTCCCTGGGAAACGAAGATGAAGTTTCCAATCATTAATCAGTCATGGAATAGTAGTAAAGTTAAAGCTGCAATAAGTTTATGATCCTAAAAACAGGGATTTTGAACTAGTTCATCCACAGTTTCGTTGCCTTGGCTCCTGGTGGCCAGGCGACGAACCAAGTTTTAACTTATTGCGCCTGACAAGGGATCGCAATGCATTTTATCAATTATTAGGTCTGTTCGCGAACTAATATGCAATCGTAAATTTATATAAACTTTCGTGCAAAACTACACAAACGCATTCGCTTACTGAGAAAATGATAAAAACATAAACGAAAGAAAAATGTATCTTCGTTCATTTTTCTTCACACAGAATTTCAGCTGGTAAAAAAATGGAAAATGTCAAATGATGAAATCCTACGTGTGTGCCAGCAAAAAAAAAACAGCGGTTGCTTTTTTTTCAAGCCAAACTTAGACGTTTTTTATCTTTTTACACAAAAGCTTACGCGTACTTTTCTTTGAAATGAGAGGATTCTCTGTCGCTTTTAGAGATTTGACAGTTTTCATTTTTCTACACATGAAGTACGCTATTTACTGTGATAAAGTGAACTGAACTGCAGTGAGTTAAGCGCTGCTTGACTCTCTGATCAGCGTCACAGCTTGACTAACCGGTTTTGACGTGTCCGATAACGAAGCTGTCAGCTAAAAAGTAAAAGATGAAACTTTGTTGAAATGCGCCAAGAAATATAAGAATTGAACGAAGAGAGTTTCACCTTTTTAATAAAACAAACAGTTTTTTCGGTTATTATTTAAATAAATGAATTAAATAAAACAACAGCTGTCTTTTCATTTATTAAAACATAAAAATCGTAACAATAGCCGTGTTTTGTTGGGAAAGCTGCTCGTACTGAAGTAGGAGTTTCACAACAACCATCTGTAGCAGCCGGGGTTTTTATATATTTGAAATTTGGTGATCTTACTACGGGAACAGCTTTGAGCTGTCAGAATAATTTGCAGAAAAAATCAGCAAATGCTACAATCAACAAATATATCCGTGCCAACCATTTAAAATAAAACAAATTCTAACATTTGAATTTAACTAGAATGGATAAATTAGATAAATACACCAAAGTGAAGGGTGTTTGTTTGTAGAGAAGTAGATACTCATCGTATAGTGGACCATGATATGTGTTGAAGGTGCGTGGAGTTGAAATCGATATCGTACAGTTACATGAAATTGTGTATTTGCATGTTTGTGTAAACAAAATATATTTTGTTGATAGGTACGCGTAGTACAGGGTGGGCACAAATCGTGCTACAAAAACAAAACGTAATAACTTTTTTTTTCTGTGTGAGTAATCGGCTTATTTTTTTTTTGACAGTTTACTATTTTGATTTATAAAAATGAATGCTTGGGATACCGAAAAGAAGATTTGGACTTGCTTCCGTAAAAAGTCCCAATTGCAAGCAAGTTAAACCCTCTAGATTTGGATGGATAACTGCATGAAAAAAGTAATTCCTGTGAAATCTTCTAGGAATCTGAAAACGTCCCATCCTTGGTACACTAAAGAGCTCAAATCAATACGAAACAGACGTAATAGGGCTTGGAACAACTATTTAAAAAGTCTCCGCCATTCAGATCTTGAGCTCTATCTTACACTATTCAACGAATTCAAATCTTTATCCTGCAACTAATATATTGACTATATAAGTAAAATGGAATGCTCTCTAAAATTGGACCCAAACTTTTTTGGGGATTTGTTAATTCTAAGAAAAAAACCGATGGTTATCCATCGAACCTTACTAACAATAGCTCTACAACTGCTGATTCGCTAGACGCAAGCAATATGTTTGCAGATTATTTCAGTAAGTCGTTTAGGGTGACCCCTTTTCACATAGATGACCAATATTTTAGTTATCTAACTAGCTGCTCCCAAATAAGTTTTAGTAGCTTCTCATTTGACTTGGAAAAAATTTTAAAATTTATTTCTTCTCTGAAGAATGATTATTCATCAGGTCCTGATGGCATTGCACCGATCGTTCTTAAAAAATGTAGTCATGCAATTGCTCCATATCTTAAATATCTGTTTGAATTGTCCATTAGTAGTGGTAAATTCCCTTATGTATGGAAAAGTGCTTTTATCACACCTGTATTTAAAAAAGGCGAACGTGGTGATATCACTAATTATAGGCCTATTTTAAAGCTTTCGTGTTTGCAACTAAAGGACTTCGACCCTCCCACCCTTCGCAGTGAGCACTTAGAGGGTGTTTTACCGCCAAGACAACCTCGTCTTATCACCATGATGACGATGACTTCATTGACGAGACTTACATTCCTTTTTAATACATTGAAAATTGAAAAATTGACTTGACTATTTTTAACTAACTCCTGACTTACTAACAAACTGACTGACTGAGACGCGGAATGCCATGCAATTCTACCTACTCCTAATGCATTCTGGGTAACGATGAATTGCTGTACTTTGCTTATAAAGATGAACCACATTCACATTAATCCTCAAAATGAAACCACCGTAAATACCAAAAAAAAAATTTGCAATTTTCTCAAAAACTATTCGGTTTTTCTGTTTGATTCAGAATTGATAGTACGAGTAACATTGACCACAAAAAGCCAATTTAGCACTTCATTTCACAATTTAAAAAAAAAATTGGTCTAAACTTTTTTTTCTTTTTTTTTATCAAAATTTTGAGTTTGCATGCCAGTTTTTCAAAAACTATTCATATAAATAATTTATCTTAAATTTAGGATTATAGAATAAATTTCTGGCTTTCAAAACCGGTATAGTACTTTATTGTAAGTATTGCCGTTGTTTTGTAATAATTTTTTTCTCAATTTAAGACTTTTTTTTAAATTGCCCCCACCTCCTAAACGGGGTGAGATAGACCCACCTCCCATAGTAAAAAAAAGCGGCCAAGTGCGAGTAGGACTCGCCCATGAAGGGTTCCGCGCGAATTATCATTATTATTTACTTAGGCATCTATTACAGATTTATTATTAGAAAATAATGGTTCACGGTTCAATGGTTCATAAACATAAACCTTATGCGTGTTTTTGTTTATGAAATGAAATGCTTTTTTTTTTATATTTGAGTAAATTGCGGTTTACGATTTATGACGTATTCAAAAGAAAACTACTAACTAGATCTCGTTCAAACCAATTTTCGGTGGAAGTTTGCATGGTAATGTACATCATATATTTTTTTTTGTTTTATCATTCCCTTATTTTAGAAGTTAGAGGCGGGGGGGGGGGGGGGGGGGCACACACATTTTATCACTTTGGAAGTGTCTCTCGCGGAAACTATTCAGTTTAGAAAAAAATTATATTAGAAACTTCAATCCTATCCATAGCTACCCCACACGTATTGGTTTGATGAAAAAAAATTTGTTTGAGTTTCTTCTAAGTATGAAGAACCCCCAAAATTTATTGTTTTTTTTTCTATTTTATGTGAAAATCTTAATGCGGTTCACAGAATACATTTACTAACCAAGCTTCAACAGTATAGCTCTTATAGTTTCGGAAAAAAGTGGTTGTGACATTCCCGGACAGACAGACAGACGGACAGACAGACATGACAAATCTATAAGGGTTCCGTTTTTTGCCATTTGGCTACGAAACCCTAAAAATGCTTGTTTTTGACCTTTCTATAAAAAACCGTTATCAAGTTTTGGCGCCCTAGTTATCGTACTCTCCAATTGATTTGGCAGGAACGAATTCATACTTTGAACATTCGCTTTGCTGATGTGGTTTTGTCTTCTTCGTTGTATGTATATAAGGTGTAACTATATCCTGAACCAACTCCTTTAGAAAAAGCTAACGGACAATGTTTTTTATACCCTATTCTAGGGGTATATTAATTTTGACGCATAGTTTGTAACATGCCTTAATATTGCCCGTAGACCCCTAAAAGTTACTATATTTATGATCAGCATCGATAGTAATGTCGATCTAGCTATATCCGTCCGTCCGTCCGTCGGCAAAAATTAGGCCTTTAAACTGGACCTAGAGAGCTGAAATTTTAACCATATACTCTCTAGGGTCCCGAAATAATCAAGTTTACGAATTTTTGAAATCCGCCCACAGACACGCCCACAAACTCAAAAAAAAAACAAAATTGTGGAAAAAATCGAATTTTGAGTTTTTTATATATGATCTATGACTCCTAAAACTGCTCGGGATAAAACATTTTCAAAATCCGCCCACTGACACGCCCACAAATATATAAAACAATTTTTTTGAAAATCCAAAGTTTGAGCTAGGGAGCTGAAATTTATAATATATACTCTCTATGGGCCCTTTATGCTCATATGTTAATTTTTTTTAAATCCGCCTACTGACACGCCCACAATTAAATAAAACAATTTTATTGAAACACCCAAGTTTGAGCTAGGGAGCGTTTTTTTTGATAAAATCCTTTAAATGTTATATAACAAAATATGTAAAGCGTTCTTAACAATTCAACCATACTTAGACTTTTGTCACGCCCACTTATGAGGGATAGGAATAAGAATAGGGTATCCAACAGTTCGCCCAAGCGGACTGTAGCCCGTCCCTATGTTTTTTGTGACATCTTATATCCGGGATACGAATTAATCCCAATATCATTGAAGCCACTCCGTTACCATCCATCGAGTAACAGAACTGCATTGCAGGCCATCTATTTGTCTTCCGTTTTACCGAATATGCATGCGCTAACTGATCTTAGGTGTCCACCACCCTTTGTGAATTTATAGTAGCTATGTTATTATTTCTCTCCTCGTCAATTGCAGCTTTATTTACTGTACATACATAACTTACAGGTGTAGCTTTTGTCGGTTTGGAAGAAAACCCATGTTCCAACACATGTTAATCCTTCTGCCAGTAGATTTTGTGATGGCTCATTGGTTATGAAACGTTATGATTCTATAATGTTCTCACAGAATGTTCACATAACTGCTGAAAAACCCTCTCTCCTAGATTCCCAGCTCATGTGATCTTTCGCGAAACACAAGCGTTGTTTCTTTCTTGCGTAATTAAGTGGTGGTTTTTTCTTAAGTCTCAGGCGCTTTAAGTGTTTTGGACTGCGAACGGTGCGGGATCAGTCGATAAACTGGCCTTAACATTAGCTTTCTCTCTAATTTTAGCTGCCGATAAAGCTGAATTTGACGCTATTCTAAGGATCCTTTGCGTTTCGCGAAGTGTTAAGGCAGAAGAAGTGTTTCCTTTATAATTTTGTGTGTAATACGAAGGTTTTTTTAAATTATTGCTGACACAATGATCAATGAGTTAAGCGAAGTAACTTTTCGGGCTATAGCACGGCATGAAAGACCTTCAGAGCAATCAACATCTATTCCTGCCCTTTCCTATACCGTTAAACATTTTTTCTTTCCCATTTTTATTAACACTCAATCAAGAACAATAAGTTTATGGTATGTACCGTTTAAACTGAAAAAAAATATACTCACTTTACAAAAAACGTTGCTTTGTTCACTGCGTCTAATCTAATGAACCGATTTATTTCCGAATATTCTTTACTCAATTTACAATTTGTCTTCAAAGTTCCGTTAGCTAAATCTCTCCTTTACACAAATTTCATATTTTGTTGTTACAGTCTCTCATGTACCATAGTGGTTTTTTTCAAATCCATCATGTAACGGGAGAAATATTGATTTAACTTCTCAAAAATGCCTGCGTCTAATTAAATGAATCGCACTGTATATTTCGACATAGTTGCACGAAAAATTGGATTCCCAAATAAATAGATCCCAAAACTCTTTGTAGTCTTTTATACGTTGCTTGTATTTTCCAGCATTGATAGCAGTCCAATAAAAGCAATCATTTCTGTGGGATCAGTCGGGCTCCATTTTTGAGTGTTATTGCTGATAGCAATTTTTCATCATATCCCATCCCATTCCATCGTTGCTGCTTTTGCTTGACTATTGCAGGTGCCATACAATTTTCGTGTGTGTACTTTAAATGGTTGGGTAGAGGCAGCATCTGGCGGATAGCGGGTCGTGAGGTGTTGATTTTGTTGGTGAACTGTAACAGAGATATTCCAGGAAATTGTAGGGCTGATGAACTTGCCAAACATGGAACCATACTGCCCCTTTTAGCTGATATAAGTCCCTTAGGCATTCCAATTGATACACTCATGCCATCGAGAGACCTAACCTTAGGTGGACAAGTGGTAATACTTGTCTAGCGACAAAACAGATTTGGCCAAATCTGGATCTGAAACGTTCTTAGCTTTTATCTCTCTAAACAGACTGCACATTGGTGCTACAATTTGTGTCATCACCGTACACTGTCTCATATTCGATTGTTAAGCATTCAACCAGCCCCGAATCTAGGCAAGTTGGGCCCTATGCCCCGGGCGGCAAGTTCAGAGGGCGGCCAAATTCAAACTTTACAGACGAATGAACAACTCATCATTTACTTAACTTTGACCACGAAATAAATAATAGTACAAGTACAGAAATTTCATGGCCATATCAACTCGACCGATACCCATATCACGGATTGAGACGTGTTGCAAGAAACATTTATTATTCGAGGGGCGCGTAGGCATAGTTCAAAATACGTCGATTTCATAGAAGTTGCTGGAAAGACAAGAAAGGACATTTGTCAACAGATTTTACAAAAATTGGCAGTTGATGATTTATATAGTGGACAATGTTGTGACTAGTCTTATGATAATTCGTCCAATATGGCCGGCATCCATAAAGGAGTACAAGCCAGGATTGCAGAAAGGAATGAGCTGGCCGAGTACGTACCGTGCTTGGCTCACTCCTTAAATCTCGTAGGTGTTTATTCTGCCTCATCATGCCAGGAAGCTATAAACCTATTTGGACTGAAAAAAGTACATTGCTTTTTTGTTGGCTCCACTACTAGGTGGGACAATTTAAAAAAATACGTTAAAACGAATTAAAAATGAAGTAGTCAGACGCGATGCTCGGCGAAACATGTTGCTGTGAATGCCCTATTAAGAAGTAAAGCAAACTTCTCATGCTCCAGAAGCTAAGTACGAGGTAGGTCATCTCTTAACTGCTATAAAGAATTTCAAATTTATATCTTAATTTAACTATTTGGGCGAATATTCTCCGCGAAATCAATCGAGTGAATATAGAAATTCAGAAAGAAGATAATCATTATCCTTGCCCGGTCCATCGCACTAATGGATGGTCTGCTCAAAACTTTGCAAAAAATTAGACAAAATCCAATGGAATATTGATAGATAGATAGAGATAGATATAGTTTATTTCTTATTAATTCATTGTAAATTTACAATCTTCATTAATTATATAAGTATGAAGTAAAAAATATTTGCGACATTCTGTATTTTTATATACTAAGTATTAAAAATAGTATTGAATGCCACTTCAATAGGCCTTAATAATTCATATATAGATTTATGGGTGGGGTGACCCTATAAGACAATTTGCATTTAATTTAACAAAAAATAAATAGAACAGCAAATTCGACTGAATTAATTAAATTATATCAAAAATACTGCAAAAGAAATAAATTTACTTTTAAGGATTTGATTACTTGGCAACAATTTATCAAAACTGAAATTAGACCAGAATATCAGAAAGTATAGATTCCAAATTATTATAGGTCAAATTTAGAAGCCAGTGTTTTGCATGGTTTAAAAGCATTGTTATTGTTTTGATGGAGTAAAGAAGCTTTAAATAAGCGACAAGATAAAAGAGGCTGGAGAAGTTGCTAAAAAAGTGGTGTTGACCCTATTTTGCAAAACAAACGAATTCCGAAACGTAAAAAACATTTCGATGAGATGTGTGAAGACTAATTACAAACACTCCAAACTGTTCAACTATTTTCTAAAAAAATAGTGATGGTATTTGATCGAATCATATCAGAAATTAAACATAGGGACGGGCTACAGTCCGCTTGGGCGAACTGTTGGATACCCTATTCTTATTCCTATATCTCATAAGTTTGCGTGACAAACATTTAAAGGATTTTATCGAAAAAACTAAGCTTTTGTAAATAAAAACGCTCCCTAGCTCAAACTTTGGTTTTTCAATAAAATTGTTTTATTTAATTGTAGGCGTGTCAGTAGGCGGATTTAAAAAAAATTTAAGTATGAGCATAAAGGGCACCTAGAGAGTATATACTATAAATTTCAGCTCCCTAGCTCAAACTTTGGACTTTCAAAAATAAAAAAAATAAATTGTGGGCGTGTCAGTAGGCGGATTTTGAAAATATTTACACATGAGCATAAAGGGCCCCTAGAGAGTATATATTAAAAATTTCAGCTCCCTAGCTCAAATTTTGGTTTTTCAAAAAAAATATTTTATTTAATTGTGGGCGTGTCAGTGGGCGGATTTTGAAAATTTTATGTCCCAAGCAGTTTTATGGGCCAAAGATCATACATAAAAAATTTCAGCTTTCTAGCTCAAAATTCAATTTTTCCCAAAATTTGTTTTATTTAATTGTGGGCGTGTCAGTGGGCGGATTTTGAAAATTTTATGTCCCAATCAGTTTTATGGGCCATAGATCATATTTAAAAAATTTCAGCTCTCTAGCTCAAAATTCGATTTTTTCCAAAATTTTGTTTTTTTGAGTTTGTGGGCGTGTCTGTGGGCGGATTTCAAAAATTCTTAAACTTGATTATTTCGGGACCCTAGAGAGTATATGGTTAAAATTTCAGCTCTCTAGGTCCAGTTTAAAGGCCTAATTTTTGCCGACGGACGGACGGACGGACGGACGGACGGACGGACGGACGAACGGACATGGCTAGATCGACATTACTATCGATGCTGATCATAAATATAGTAACTTTTAGGGGTCTACGGGCAATATTAAGGTATGTTACAAACTATGCGTCAAAATTAATATACCCCTAGAATAGGGTATAATTATTTGCGATCTTCTATGAGCCAAGAACGCTTATCGAGTCTTGCAATCTCAGCGATAGAAAATCGAATTGCACCCGAGTTAAATTATGACAAGGCCATAGATTTATTTGCTGAACAAAAAGCTCGAAGAGTAAAATTGTAATTTCAATTCACAAATGCAATAATATATTTGATTTTAATTTTTATTATACATATTTTTATTTTAAATCCTATCCTGTGCTATCTATAAAATATATATCTCACACTTTCATGTCTATAATCTGTAAATAAATAGAAAGAACAGCGATGGGTGCATTATTCCCGGAAAGCTATGTCAAAATCAATTAAAGGACATCCGATAGGTGAAATTATATAGATGATAAAGGTAAACATAAATATAAGTGGGCGGGGGCGGCATTTTTCAGTTTTTGCCTCGCCTAAAAAAAATTGAAGATCCGGGCTGCATGCAACAAGGCTTGGTGTCTATAGAAATGACTTCTTCAGAAGCTGCTTGGACGAGGAGGAGGAGGTGACTGTTCTCGACCATTCTGCACCTGCCCTGCTCTCTCTCAAAGACGAAAACTCCATCTGGAAGCTTTCTTCTATTATAATCTCAATGATCTTATAAACATTGGCATTCAATGACTTTCAAGCATTATTAAAAGGTTCAACGAGTAGGAAGAAGATAGATCCACGTGGTATCACAATTGGCAGTTTATTGGTGTAAGTGTATCGGCTTAGGTCGACTGCCACTTCAACCTAACCTTACCATATACGTACTATATGGTCAGCATTTCAATTTTGTTTGGGTTAAATTTTATGTTTGTAAGCAATTAACGCACTACTGTTTTATTTACAGAAGCCCAAATTTAGACAGGCTTTCAACTTTTAGTGAGTTTGATGCGCTGTCTGATTCCATCACAAGAATTGTGACCTTTCAGCTCGTACTGAAGTCGTCATTGCGGGTGATTTCAATACACACAATTCATATTTACACGTGTAATTGATAATCCTCACCATCCAACCACTGTTTATTTTTGATCAAAAATCGCTCTGTCGACTTTCACGCCTTATACCATTTTTCAGATCTTTGTATAGACCACCTGGCTATGTTCATCTTGATTTCTCTTCTCGACTGCTCAGTAACATATCGAAAATTGAATTTTGAGCAAAGTAAGTCGATAAGCCTGAATTAATTTTTATTTAAGAAATTTATTTTGTGAATTTGACCCAATTCGTACCGTAAATACGAACAATTGAAATATCACGACTACAGCGCTAAGCATCGCGAGTAAACTTAATATAAGAGGGTGGCGACGGTGTAGAGGTTAGTGTGTTGGCTTGTTACCCATGCGGTGCAGGTTCAATCCCCATGGGGAACAACAACATACGCCACCCTTTCACATGCCTCTATACCAAAAGGAGGATTTCTGCCTGGTAGTACAATGGACCGTTACCGAGTCTAAGTGCTCTGGGATTTGGATTTCCTTTTTTACAAAAAAAAAAAAAAAAAAAAAAAAAACTTAATATAAACAGACTTAACTAACATATTGTCAACGTTTAATGTCAATCGGTCTATCGGTTCTCGGGTTTTAGACGCTTGTAGCCGTAACAAACATTTTTTATATTAAGATTATTTAAAAGTATTAAACAAATATATATATTTTTTTTACAATATAATTTTGTTATTGCTTACTTGGAAACAGCATCTTTTACCACTTAAAGTGTTGATTTTCACATTTTATGACACCAATGTCAATCGTAGACACAATCACGAAATTCCATCAAAATTCGTCGAGGGGTTCTTGAGTTTTAAAAGTACACACACAAAATAACGAGACATTTTTTATATAAAGGGTGTTTCATTACGGACTTGACAACTTCTATTTTAAATAAAATACAAACTACTTGCGATATCTCAAAAAAAGTTATATTGGCTTGAATTACTATTAAAACATTTATGGGATGGAATTCGACTTCGTTCATATGTCCAGCACGGGAACGTATGCAACGGTCGATACGTTGAACCTTATTTTCGATGACTCGGCCGCACATTTCGACCCATACGGCCGCTATTTCTCGTTCAATATTGTCTCTGAGCTCCTCTAACGTCACCGGCTTGTTAGCATAGACCAATGATTTAATGTAGCCCCATAAAAAAAAGTCTATAGGCATTAAATCACACGATCTTGGCGGCCAATAGACGGGTCCGTTTCTCGAGATAATTCGTTCACCAAACTGACACTTCATAACTCGATTGTAGCACCCGCTGTGTGGCTTGTCGCATCATCTTGTTGGAACCACATATCACTGATGTCCAATTCATGTAATTGCTCAAAAAAATAACGTTCCAACATATCTCTGTAGCGAATACTATTTACCGTAACGTGACGGTCATTTTAATCGACGACCAGAAATGTCCCAATGACGCCACCGGCATGAAAACCGCACCAAACAGAGACTTTTTGAGGATGAAGTTCTGTTTCATGAAGCACATGAGGGTTCTCACCTGTCCAGTAATGCATATTTTGCTTATTGACGAAGCCGTTTAACCAAAAATGCGCTTCATCGCTGGAAATTCTTCATTTTCTTTTACCATGTTCAGAGCTTAATATATATGATAATATCAAGTGGCTTTAGTTCTTTAGTCGGCTTGATCTTGTAAGGGTGTATTCCAAGATCCTTACGCAAAATTCGCCATAATGTGGTCTGGGAGAGGCCCGATTCTTGAGAACGCCATGAAATTGACTGATTTGGCTGGTTTGCGACAGACGCCTCTACGGCAGTAATATTCTCCACACTTCGGGCAAAACGTAGTCTTACTGGCACGGCAACATCAAGTAGCGAATATTCTGACTCATATTTTTTCACTAGACTATAAAAAACATTTTCAGGTAACTTCAAGTAACTTCAAGCATTTTCAAGTGACTTCAAGCATGCCACAGTAACTTCAAGTATGTTCAAGCATTATCAAGTAACTTTAAGTTTTCAAGGATTTTTAAGTAAATTCAAGCATTTTCAGGTAACTTCAAGTAACTTCAAGCATTTTCAAGTAACTTCAAGTATTTTCAAGCATTTTCAAGTAACTTCAAGTAACTTCAAGCATTTTCAAATACCTTCAAAAAATTTCAAGTAACTTCAAGCATGTCCAAGTAACTTGAAGTATGTTCAAGCATTATCAAATGCATAACATGCACAGCAATGTTGTTGTTGGTAACTTGAAGTAACTTCAAGTATTTTCAAACATTTTCAAGTAACTTCAAGCATTTTCAAGTAACTTCAAGCATTTTCAAGTAACTTCAAGCATTTTCAAGTAACTCCAAACATTTTGAAGTAACTTCAAGCATTTTCAAGTAACTTCATGATATAACATTTTTCCGTTCCGATTGGCAGATTATTGCCTCACACAGCAATGTTGTTGTTGTTGTAATTTTATCCAATTCGCTTCATTTTGCCTGCTGTAATTCATAATGTGTGTTATAAATACATATATGTGGATAATTTTTGTATTGTGCACTTCTATGTATTGCCCCCTACCCAAATATATATAGTGTTGGCATATCTATGTGACGTATAATAGCAAAAAAGGGGGAAACACGTTATAGGCAACTCCGTATTAATATATAGATTTATTCAAATGGGAAATGTCCCAAGCGAAACAGTGTGGGCTGGAAATCGAAGCTCCTCTTCGCTGGAGCAATTTTTGACCTATTTCAATTTGCGCCATTTTTTTTCTATAGAGTTTCAATATTTCTCAATCTCTATGAAGTTGGAAAATACGAGTACCTATCTTTGCTTTGCCAAGGGATTAGGCTCTGTTGTGATATGGGTATTATTCAAATTTAAATCTGCAAAGCCTTATGGGCTTGTCTGCAGAAGATTATTTCTGGAAGGATATTATTTTTTGTTTTTTTTGAGTCCTTATAGCATTTCTAATTCAGTTTTTTTTTTTTTTTTTTTTTTTTATTTTTTTTTTTTTTTGGATTGAGTATTTTTGCATTAAAACTGTTCACTATTTTGATAAAACTGTTTAACTTTTTTCAAAAAAAAATGGTTTTTCGAAGTTGCGAAAATTCACGGGTAATTCATTAAATATTGTGGGAATCGCTACATCATATTTTCGACGTCCGTATTCGTTACGTATCTCAGAATAACATATCTGTCTTGGTACCTTCTTCTTGTGCTGACAGTTTGTTGTGTTGGTATCTTGAAGGTGGTGTGATCTTCGAAATGTGATACTACCTCCAGCTTATGTAGTCTTTCTATGTTAAGTAGTCTCGTCCTGCTATCGATTTGATGCCAATGAATATCATGCATGCGTAGCTTTGATCGATACACCATTTTTTGTATCCTTATAACCGTTGCTTTTAGATTTTGTTGTTGTGGTGCATTTCCCCACCCTAAAATGCCGCATTTCAGGTGCGATTCAACCAGCCCAAAGTAGCATTGTCGGAGAACATCTGGTGTGCATAAGTAACTGAGATGAAATAGTGCATAAGCTGATTGCCGAAGATTGATTGTAAGAGCATGTAAGTGTTGGCTCCATTTCAGGTTATAGTCAACGATTACACCAAGGTATTTGTATGTTGATACATTCTCGATTGTTGTTGAGCAGTTATCCTCATTTTGTAATTTTGATTGATTTCCTGCTATGTGTAGACATTCATCGGTGCGCACTTTAATGGTGATTTTATATTTTAATACATGTGGTGGTCGTATGTGCATAACTTTTGTTTTTTGTGCATTCATGATCAGTCCATGGTCATGACACCATGACACTATGCATTGATAGCAAGTCATTCACATATATTATAAAAAAGAGAGGGCCTAACTTGGATCCTTGTGGTACTCCGTATTTCGCATTCTCATCTTCACTAAAGTATTCTCTGATTCGAACTTTGTACTTCCTTTCTTTTAAATAGTTTTCAAACCATCTTAGGATAGGTCCCCTTACTCCGACCTTTTCTAATTGCTTCAAAATATTTTTGTGGCATAATGTATCAAACGCGTTCCTAAAATCAATGAAGAGTGCAATTACATTGTAATTTTTTTCAAGGCTGAAATTGATTCTGTTTGTGAAATCTCCGAGTAGTCGATTAATGCTTTTCTTTTTCCTGAAACCAAATTGATTTTTTTCTAGGATCTTATATTTTTCAACGTACTCATATAACCTTTTGGCAACAACTTCTTCTAGAATCTTATCTACGGTTGAAAGGATGCATATAGTCCTATAATGCAAAATTTCATTCATTACATTTCATTTTTTATTGTTGTTGCCGGCAATTATTCCTCCTGAACCCTCTCAAGAAAAGTACTGGTACTACGGAAGGCTTTATTACCAACAATCTTGTTATCAGGAGAACACCGGATGAATTCGTACTCTTCGTGGGGACGCTGCTTAAAGCTGGCCTTGAGAAACTATAACAGATGTTCTCGAACACTGTCCTTCTGTTTAAGGTTGGTGCTGTGTGACTTCTAGTATGGGTGATGTGGCTAGTACTCATTGAACTTGAGAACGATTCGTCTAAACGACGGTCTTATTATACTGTTTTCTTGATTGTTGTTTCCTTTTTCTGGATTGTGCCGGAGAATCAGTTGGGGCCGTTCACGGACAGTTTTCTTAAACCCCTATCCTATAGCATGCAACATTCCGCATGGAAACTTTAACTACTTGTCTAGGGCTACACCCGTTGCGGACTAAAGACTTTTGCCTAGCTTTGGTAATATTCTCACTCGTAACCGAAAGGGCTCAGTGCTTTTGGCAACTTTCTATTCTATTTGATGACCAACAAATTCGGACTCACCTCTTTCCAGATTAACTTTAACAAACAGTCTCTATGTAATGTAAATATTTGGCATTGCTCGCCATTTTTACATTTTTGAAGTTGAATTTTGCATAATGAGGTCAAATAGCCGAAAAGTAGTTATGTAAACACATGTTTACTTGCTGCTTAAGTCTTGCACATCGCATAATAACTTATTTACTGTTCATAACGAAAATAACCAACAATCAACGCATATTTTCCATTTCAAAACCTCTTTGTCATCCATCTGAGCCGTCCCCGTCATTCAGCCTACATCGGTGTCATAGACAAATGACACTTTTGTTAACCTCTCAAATGTGTCATCTGTTTAATAGATGGCACCACACCACCGCAGAATGATCTCCGTATAAATCTTTCGTTGCACCTTGAACGAAGTCTAACCATCACCCGAGTGCGATTCGACAGCTATTGTGCTTTGAGGCGTCTTCATTGTCGTCATTGGCATCATCATCATCTTCGTGAACAACGTTGACGTGGCTTATCGCTTTGTTGTTAACCAGAGTGGTGCAACCACTTTTACTACCAAGTTACACTGTGGTGCACTTTGCGAATGTATAATGTCGGTACGTAAAAGGGCAACGACTGCCTCGACACAACATACACAAGCTCCACTCATACTTTGGCAAAGAAAAACTTTCGCTTTCTACAATCCGAACAACGACGATATTTTTGCATCAACAAAATAAATCAAAAAGTTCCAGCTAAGGCAGAGAGCAATGGTTGTGATGGTGAACCAATCGCCTCCGTCTTTGAGCCACGCTGGCTGGTGTTGTTATGGTGATGTAGTCTCATTCAATCTCAAAAAGGCTACGATCAATGCAGTGTGGTATTTTGAGAAAGAAAATTGACTGAAAAATTGAATGGACTTTGGATAATTTTCAATTTCAACTCTGATTCAAGCGAAAAACCACGGATTACTGCTGCCGTGGATGGGTGGTTCGATCAAAATAAGTACCCGCTCTTAGTATGATAGACCGAAATATGAATAGATAATGTACATTATGTAGATGACAGCGACTACACCGGCACGACACTATGTACAGAGAGGTCTGCGGCCGCCTGCGGCCTACATCTTTGGGTCTTCTTTATTAGACGGTTAATGTTTTATGAGTGAAAATACAATTTACGATGGTAATCTAATCAAACTTTCCCAACCTCTCATCTCCCTGAGATAGGACTTTACGTCAGCTGCAGAAAGACATTAGGTCCGTTCGCAAACTAATATGCAAACGTAAATTTATATAAACTTTCGTGCAAAACTACACAAACGCGTTCGCGTACTGAGAAAATGGTAAAAAGATGAACGAAAGAAACATGTACTTTCGTTAATTTTTCTTCCCACAGAATTTCAGCTAGTAAGAAAATGAAAACTGTCAAATGATGAAATCCTATGAGTTTGCCAGCAAGAAAAAAAAAGCGGTTGCTTCTTTTCAAGCCAAACTTTGACGTTTTTCATCTTTTTACACAAAAGCGTTCGCGTACTTTTCTTTGAAATGAGAGGATTCTCTCTCGATTTTGAAGATTTGACAGTTTTCATTTCTTTACACATAAAGTACGCGAACGGACCTATTAGGTCTGTTCGCGAACTCATATGCAAACGGAAATTTATATAAACTTTCGTGCAAAACTACACAAACGCGTTCGCGTACTAAGAAAATTGTAAAAATATGAACGAAAGAAAAATGTACTTTCGTTCATTTTTCTTCCCACAGAATTTCAGCTGGTAAAATAATGAAAACTGTCAAATGATGAAATCCTATGAGTTTGCCAGCAAAAAAAACAGCTGTTGAAGCCAACCTAAGACGTTTTTCACCTTTTTACACAAAAGTTTTGGCATACTTTTCTTTGAAATGAGAGGATTCTCTCTCGATTTTGGAGATTTGACACTTTTCATTTTTCTACACATAAGGTACGCCAACGGACCTATTGTTACTGAGCATCTAATGGAAAATGATTTTGTGAAAATTGAAAATCTACTGTGAAAGTGATGATTAGATTACAAACGCTTATAAAGCAGTTAAGACTTTGACCTGTTTTACAGCTTGCCAATGGGGTATAAATCTTCTAGGTCCTTGCCAGAGGTCATATTATCCGAGGATGGAACTACATATATACATATTTACAATTTTGAAATTTTTCTTCAAGTTAAATACATACATACGTTGATTTCAGAAAAAAAAATCATTCGATTCAATGTTATCTAGTTTCCCACAAATTCGCCTGAAGTTAGTTGAAATGAAATCGATCACTAGGTGTGTTCCTTTTACATAGCCTTAGGTAAGCTCTATTTTTTTAGTAAGTGGATCACCATTTTCACTGGTGGAAGATCAATGGTGTAGAAATGTTTGGCCAAAACAGACATAAATTAATTTTAAAAAAAATAATTGAACTCTGAAAAAATATCAACAAAAAATTAATAATTGTCTTACATTGAAGACAAGCGAGTACCCGGCCGGCGTGCGTTGATGCGCCTAACAAACAAATACATTTTATTACAGTAACAAACAAAACTGCAAGCCAAACAGCTTAACCGATTTTGACCAAACTTCAAAGAAACATTATCGGGCCAATACCGAAGATTTTTTTTTATTTTATAATTTACGCGCACTAAAGGGATTTTTTTGGTACCCTTATCATGTATTGGCTACACAGCGCGGGCGTTAGGGAAATTAGGATTAGAAGAAAAGGATTGCTTCGGTATGTGGTTTAGAGGGATTTTACCCTCTCTCCTTGGGCGCAGTGGCGCAGAGGTTATTGTGTTGCACAACTAATCTCAGGTTTAAATCCTTAACACTTAAAAAAGTGTTTTCCACTGCCCACCTCTGTGGTATCAATTGTCATGAGAAGCTTCCAAAATTTGCCGTTCGGATTCGGCTTAAAATTGTAGGTCCCTTCCACTTCGCACACGCAAATGGTTGGAGAAGCTAGGTTTAGGGCCCTGTATGGAAATAAAGGCCTGATATTTTTTTTATTCTTTTTTTCCCTTCTATCCGCATTGTTTAGCCAGCTCGCATAACTCCGTTGCTAGGGTGGTAGTTGTCAGACAGGCGCCTATGTCAGCTTACTTTTTTCGAATCAAAGAGTATTTAGCGGGCTTAGCTACGACCACCGACTCTGAATTTCGGTAGTAAATTTTTATTATTTATTTGTAAACGTTCGTGTACGTAAATATGATAAAATTGTTGATTTTACTGAATATGTTGACATCAACAGTTCGGTAATCGGTTTAAGGGTACGTTCACACTGAAAGTTTGAAGTTTCAGTTGAAATTTAGAACATAATTTTTCTAATGTTTTTATTAATTTATATTAGAGCAGGGCGAACCTTACTGACGATATTAGAGCAGGACACTGAACAAAGCTTGAGCACGTCGAGTATGCTACGGAGTGTGCTCAAAGCGTTTTGATTAAATTATTTTTTCCCTTGCAGGCCAGCACAACATAAATACGATAAACTTTTCTTGATAGCTCCGACTTCTGGTCTGAACCTCTTTTTTCGTTCAGAGAAGAGCACTGAATATAGAGTTCGGGTACCGAAATATGAAATCCTATCCACTAATCGCCGCATAACAGTTTGGCTTCCATATCGTAAAAGATCAAATTTGCACACTGATGCATATCCTGGAAATTCAACTAACCATCTTTTCATTGGCCTTAAAGCCGCATATGAAAGCATTCATCGTCAGGAGCTTTACAGGGCGATTGCCTAACATGGGAACATGGAAAAACTGATCCAGCTGTGTGCCACTTAAAAACACGCGGTGTAATGTGCGGTTTGGAAGCAGCTCTTCCGAATTATTCCAAATTTGAATGGGATTTCAGCAAGGGGATATACCGTCTTATGACTTCTTCAATCTTTTTTTATAATCTACTCGCACTAAAGGGGTTTTCGAATACCCTTATAATGTATTAGCTAGACAGCGCGTGCGTTAATGAAATTAGGGTTAGAAGATAGGGAGAGATGCCGATGCACGTTGGTGTTTGTAGATTATAATGTGTAGGAAAAATGGAAAAATGAAGAAAATAATACGCAGCGCAGGTGGCAACACGGAACGGAAGGCACTCTTAAGTTTTGTTTCAAGAAATTAAGTCTATCTATTTATTTCTTCTTGTTTCTGAGCATCGTAGATCCGTCTGCATATAATATCAACATCATCGGTCATTCCCAGCGTGTCGTGATAAAAGGTTTAATTTGACTTTAGAACATGCGAAATCGGTAGGTCTGGAAGTTAATCAAGTATACACACCCAATCTAAAAACAGACAAGTCCGCCACGTGTACACCTAGGACAAAACGTCACTGTTGATAGTAATGCCTCGAGGTTGTTAAGGAGTTCATCTACCTTTGAGCAAACATTATCTCACCGAATACCACCTAGTGGGAACCGACCGGGAATTGCCTAAGAAATCCGCTCCTTTGGTTTGGTAAAACAAATGGGTTCAAAACTCCTGATTCAAAGGACAAAATTCATGCTCTATCGAATCTTAATTCTGCCAGTTCTGCTTTATGGCGGCAAGTGCTGGACGATAATTAGGAAAGGGGAGCTATTGTGTTCTTTCAAAAGAAAAATACTCCGTCGAATTTGGTCCTGTTTGCGAGGAAGGCGAATGGGGGAAAAGATGCACTCGCGAACCCTAGGAGCTATACCAAGATGTGGATGAAGTTCAAAAAGCTAAATCAAATCGACCACCGTTAAGTAAATAACCTCAGTCCTAGAGTGCGCTCTGATGATTTAGCTTCGAACGGTAAATGAAATATACAATTAAATGTACAATGAAATACAAGCTCTGATGTAAAATTAAAAAGTTAAAAAAGCTAACAAAAACATGAAAAAATGCTACAGTCTGCGTGAGCGAACTACTGGACACCCTATTCCCATTCATATCGCCAAAAATGGGCGTCAAAAAAAATCTTTCCATGAGCGAATCGTTAAGAAGGACATTGTCTAAATATTTTTTACACACAACTGTTTTTAACGTTTTTTAAAGAATTTTTCGAAAAAACGCCACAAAAAGTGTGGGTGGTAAAAAACTTTTTTCCTAATTTCCTAAATACTGCTAAATGGAAGGTGGGGGGTCGATGATGGCAGAATTAAATGAGGAGGTGTAACGATTAACATCAAGCAGGAGGGGATAGAATTGACCTTTTGCAATATGCGGGAGATCGGCTCCTCCGAGCCATACGACGTGCGACGGGTGGGTAGGTAAAAAAGAAGGGTGGGGGGGAGGGGGAACTTAAATTGCGAGGGTTGGGGATAAAGGCAATAAAATTTAAAAGAGAAGAACAATCGATGGAGCCGGTGAGAAGATGATATAAAGGGTATTCAAATTTGACGTATCATTTTAAATTGGCCGCCACTTCTTTTACAGCTATTAGATTACACCGAAGTTTTTTCAGGTATGAAGTAAATACATTAATGTGTTATACATTTATAATATAAATTGTGATTTTATATTTCATTATTAAACGATTAAAGACACACGCCTAACTTGTGTTCTAGTCCAATTTTACTATGAGTTACGTCACACTACGTTACGCTTAGATCTTATGTACAGAAAACATTATTATATAAACTGTGTATAACCCAACAACAAATTAATTAAAGCGAACACTTTATAACGTTTAGACGTACGTTTTTCATTCATCTTTTCTCGAAGAAGTTTAAATTAAAGTTTAGCGGAGCGGTCAAAAAAGGGCTATTCTGACTCCCCACGACACATTGGTCCTTCGAGCCGGATTGTAAATATTGGGGACGAAATTCGGGAGCATTTGGGTTATCAACTATTGTTTGTGTAGTGTGGTGCGAGGAAGTTGACCGATTGTTGTAAGAGGTCGAAGTTTGAGGGTATTGGGGGTAATAATTTTGCTTACTGGTGGGTTCTGTTATTGTTTGTGTAGTGTGGGGTTTCGCCTTATGGGCTTGAGTGTATCTGGTGGGTTGCTGAGCGGATGTGTAGGGGTGTTGTCAAGTGTTTGTGTAGGGACTGTAATTTGTGTTGTTGCTATTGTGTGGTGGAAATTTGTGTCTGTGTTAGAAAATTGTGAATCGGGTAATTATTGTGGTAGATGTGTAAAAGTGAGTGATGTCTTAGTTTGCAAAAGTGACAGCAAACTTGGCATGGGCAATGCGGTGAGCTACGACTATATGCCAGGCAATTGTCACACAAGCCTAGCCTTCTGACCACATTGCAACGCTCTGGTGGTGCTGACCCTTATTGCAAACCTTGCAACTTTATTGTTGTTCCGGTTTTGGACGAGTGTGGAGAGAGTATTTGGTAACTTGCTTTCTGGGTACCTCCGCTTTGAAACTGGATTTTTGCCGTTGTTGATCAACAGCCTCGAGCGTACGAAATCGGGCTTCTAAAAACTCTTTAAAATCGTTGAACGTCGGTAACTCTTTTCCTGACCCTAACCTTTCTTCCCATAACTGCTGAGTCAAGACCGGTAGTTTCTGGACTAGAATGAATATAACGATTACATCCCAATCACCAACCTTCACGCCGAGATTCATGAGTCCATGGAGGCACTCGGTGGAAGTGTCTAACAATCTCTTCAAGTTATTTGAGCACTCAACGCTCACAGATGGCTGACCGAAGAACAATTTTAATTGGGTATTTACCAAAACCCTTTTATGGTCGTAGCGATTTTTTAAAATTGTCCAAGCCTCCTCATAGTTCCCAACATCGTTCGACAAATGTTGAAGAAGACGATCGGCTTCTCCTGCGATGCTTGATTTCAGGTAGTGAAATTTCTGGATTTCGGACAATGATACGTTGTTATGAATTAATGACAAAATGGTGTCATGAACGATCTCCAGTTCTCATAACTACCTGAGAAGGTGGGTAAAGTGATGACTGGAAGTCGGACGTCGGGTTTTTCGTTGCTTATTCCATCTTTTTCGGTGTTGGATGAAGATTTTCCGAACTTATCGAAATGGTTCAACAGCTTTGACTTGTATGACACGTATGCTTCCTTTATGTAGTCGAACAAATCGTTTATGTCGCGGGTATCATCATCGTCTTGTAATGCTTCGATGACTGCCCTATTTTCATCTACACTGCTTTGAAATGTCGCCTCTAACATCGAAAGCCTTCCCTGCAGGTAATTCCTTCCGCATTTTTCCTTCTTTTTTGTTTTGATATAGTTGGCTTGTAAGTGAGTACATTTGCTAAAGTGTAAGGTTTTGGCCGGGAGAAGCCCAGTCAGAGATTTAAATATTAAGGCCTTCGTGTATCCTACGTACGACGAACGCAACGATTCGAAGACTAGGTCCACATAGCTGTGGCTCGCTCCACAGCCGACATCAAATCCTAGCGAAGGCGAAACGCGAAAACCTTGAAAGGATACTTCGCAATCTTCGTGTGCATGGCCACCAAGGCTGTTCATATCGAGGCGGTAAGCGATCTCACCACACAAGCCTTTTTATCGACAGCGTTAGTTAAGGTAAAGTCGGCTTCAGGAGAGGTCATCAATCTACGAGCCTTAGTTGATTCTGGCTCAGAATCGACCTTCATCACCCACCTAGGGTGGATTCTGATGGGCAAAGTGCCTATAGAATCTCCGAAAAGAGTCAGAAGCTTCGTCCAGTCATTCAATCTCGACATGCAAATCCGAAAATTCTGGGAGATAGAAGAGGAACCATTCGAGAAGTATGTGACGGATGAAGACAAGGCATGCGAAAGACACTTTCTTGCCAACACCAAACGTCTAGCCAATGGTAGGTTCAAGTTTCGCTTCCGTTTAAAAATGAATATTACCCAGATCTTGGATCATCCTACCATGGTGCTCTCAAAAGATTTCATTCACTTGAAAGGAAGTTCGAACTCAACAACACCCTGCACAAGGAATACAAAAAATGTATGGAAGAGTATGTACATCTCGGACATATGAGCGAGGTTACAAATTTAGCAGGAATAATGTCAAGGGCTCATTATTTCATCCCCCATCATGCGGTCTTCAAAGGAATCATCTACCACAACGAAGTTGCGGGTCGTTTTTG
The DNA here is from genome assembly GCA_949715645.1 of Portevinia maculata. Taxonomy (NCBI): domain Eukaryota; kingdom Metazoa; phylum Arthropoda; class Insecta; order Diptera; family Syrphidae; genus Portevinia; species Portevinia maculata. The sequence continues at coordinate 71,280,767 of OX454527.1, forward strand.
ACTAAAATGGATCGGTAAACTATTGAGCAACGTGTTTTTATTATTAAAACTTATTTTGAATATGGTGAAAGTTTTGCAGAAGTTGAAAGAAAATTTCGTTCAAAATACGGTAGAGAAAATGCTCCGTCAAACCGTGCTATTAAACATATCGTTCATAAATTTGAAGAAACTGGTTCGGTTCAAGATCAGAGAAGTCAAGCCTATCATCGTAGTGGTCGTTCGAGTGGAAATATTGCAACTGTTAGCAGAAGTGTTGCTGAAGAGTCAAGGACGTCAATTCGTCGTCGTTCACAGCAATTAAACTTCAAACCAACAACTTTGTTTAGCATTTTGCACAGAGATCTGCATGTAAAGACTTACAAAATACAGTTAACACAAGTATTAAAGCCAACTGACCACGCATTGCGTCGGCAATTCGTTAATTGGGACATAGAGAAGCAACAACAAAATGACAATTTTTCAAGCAAATTATCTTCACCGAAATTGGCGGTTATGTCAAAAAACAAAACTGTCGCATTTGGGCTGAAGAAAACCTAGAGGATTGTTTAAAAGGCCAATGAAACCAAACAAAGTAACTGTATGGTTTGGATTTTGGTGTGGTGGCGTAATTGGTCCATTTTTCTTCGAAGATGGAAATGGCAATGCAGTTACTGTGGATGGAGCTCGATATCAAGCGATGGTTAGAAACTTTTTGTGTAAGATATTGATGTGCAGAATATGTGGTTTCAACAGGATGGTGCAACATGCCACACAGCAAAGAACACGATCGATCTTTTGAAAGAGAAGTTTAACAATCGCATAATTTCATGAAGAACAGACGTTAATTGGCCACCAATATCATGCGATCTAACACCACTGAATTTTTTCTTAGAGGTTACTTGAAGAGTAAAGTTTATGCCGATAATCTTCAAACTGTTCAACACCTTAAAGACAACATCATCGAGCAAATATCACTTAGGCTGAAAACACACTGGATAAAGCAAAAAACGTGTTTTTTTTTGTTTCGCGGACCAAGAGAACATTCTTTCTTATGAGACCTCACACACCAAAGAACACGAAACAAAACACACGTTTTTGTTTTAAAGCGCTTGGGTGGTGGTTGTCGAAAATACATGCCATTGTATACGAGCAACACACACCAAATGCAACAAAACTGTTTCGAAGCAGCGTCGTTGACGATAATTGCCTACTTTTTTATGGCGCAAAACACACCAAATGAAACGAAACATAAAAACGAAAGCAAAACAGAAAAACATAATTCGTTGCCGATAGCTGACCTGTTGTTTTTTGCAAAACCAAATTTTGATTCCGTTGCTTTTATTGGCGCCTTTCGTTGCATTTTACAGCCTTATTTGCTTCTATGTTTACTCTGTTATTTGTTTTTACTTACCGTTAGGTTATAAATAATTTTTCAGCCAGAGTTATGCTTTAACGATAGTTCGTATCTTGTTTTCTGATAGCATTTTCGATTAATCCCAGCAAAAAATCAAAAGTTTCAATCGCATATTGGTGAAATTATGAAATTTTTCAGCATAAGTTCTTAACTCTGCTATTAAGTTCATTATTACATCCTCAGCATTTACTTACTTACTTTCTTAAGTGGCGCTACAGTCCGGAATGAACCTGGGCCTCAACCAACATGCCTCTCCAATTAGCCCAGTCCTTAGCTAACTGCCTCCAGTTGCGCACTCCAAGTTGGTTGAGGTCGGTTTCCACTTGTGCGCGCCACTTAAGGCGAGGTCTTCCTCTACTGCGTCCGACGTCTGGCTGGGAATCGAAGACTCTGCGAGCCGGAGTATTGGTGTCCATTCGTTCTACATGTCCTAGCCATCTTAAACGTCCAATCCGGAGTTTTTTGACCAGGGGCATGTCGCTGTACAGCTCGTATAGTTCTTGGTTGAATCTTCGTCTCCATAGCCCGTCAACGCCTCATTTCCTTTTAGATTATATGGATTCACCACCCACCCCTCTCTGCTATTTGCGTGCTTTTCCTCAATCGCTTCGAAAATTGCATGTAAGAATGGCACAACTTCATCATCTGAGTCCGACCGACCACATGTTGAACAACGCTAAAAGCAAGTCGCAAATTCCATTTTGTTTTATTTCAACGCACACCAAACGAAACAAGAAAACAAAACGTTTTGTTTTGTTACATTCTGTTTCGCTTGGCGTGTGTTCAAATAAAAAACGTTTTTTTGACTATCGAATCGAAAACGTTTTGTTTGATCCAGTGTGTTTTCAGCCTTATTAAACCATCATTATGCGAAAAAGTGATTCAAAATTTTGAATATCAGAGGAGGTCGCTTGGACGACATTCTTCTTCATTATTAACCGGAACCAATGTACATTAATTTCCAATAAAAATAAATACAGATTTCGCACTCTTTATTTCTTTCATTGAACACCAGAAGCAGAATGTCAGCGACATCTCCTCTTTTTTCTAGAGTCTGAAGGTATATTAAATTAAGGATTTCGCGATAGGGTGGTAAGATAAGGTGATTATTCCACTGGAGCCCACGAAGAGCAAAACGGAGAAATCGACGTTGAATGCTTTCAATTCTTGAAATGTGTAACCGCTAGTATGGTACCTACACTTGGCTAGCATACTCTATAATAGGGCGAACGTAGGTTATGTAAAGGGTCGTAGGGATTGGTGAATATTTTAGACCATCGTTTGACGAAACCAAAGGCCGTGTTAGCTTTAGTGATTATTTCATCAAAATGTAACCGAAAGTTAAGCTCTCTGTCACACAGAACACTTAGGTCGCGGATGGTTAGAACGGCAATAATGGGGTAGTTGTTTAAAAGGTATAGTCTAGGGGAGGACTAAGTCCGCTTACGTGATAAAGTAAGAAATTCACAAACTGTGAGTCATAATTATGAAACCCTTAGACCATTTTTTGTGTGTTTGTTTTTATACACAGAGCCCTACGTTCTCTAGTGTATACTCTCAGTATCGCTTTACACTACGGTTGTTTGTTTCGAGATAAAGGATCATCTACCGATTTTCAATCTTATAGACTACTTCAATTAATTCTAAATTAAATTCAACTTGGGATAAGCAAAGTGAATTTTGCTGTAAATCTCATTGAATGCGCTTAGGCATCTTACATATTATAGGCTCATTATAACCAGAATTTGTTCTACCCCACAATATGATTATTAATAATATGATGAATAATAACATTTGTAACGCTCAAACTGGCAGACAGACGGTTTCACGGCTATACTGTGTCTTGATTGAATACGAGCATAAAACATTGTTAAAAGGTGGGGGTGGGCACAAGTTTGAATGCATTGAGTTTACTGTACATGTCTACATATTTTGTTAAGACAACAACAACAATGTTTTGATTTACAATGAATTTATCGATACCTTTGGTTAAAAAATCCCGTAAAAAATCGAACAGTTAAAAAGTGCAGTATGTGAGAGTTATGGTGAATATTGAGTGAGCGCGACGGCACACTTCTGTTTGTGACCTATACCTACGGTGACCATATTTTTAAGAGTAAAACCCGGGACAAAAAAAGTGAAAATATAAAACAGCGCTCAAATGATCAAAAATAACAAAAAATGACGTATTCTATTATTTCATTAAAAAAAAAAAAAAATGTTTGAAAAAAAAAAAACAATAAATAATAATAAAGTCTTCACGACGTAACAAATTCAGACGAATAAACTTAAATTTCTTATTAAGTAACGAAAATAAATTAGCCTTCAGTAAGCAATAAAAACAACACTTTAAATAATTATTAATGAATAATAAAACTAATAAGAAAAAAAAAAGAAAATCAGTCTTTCATTCATTCTGTAATATTATTGTGCGAGTTATAAAGATAGAAGTTGCCGAACATAAGTTCTTTCTCAATAGCTACTTATTGGAAATCTGTTTAACAATATTGTTACATCCAGGCTAGGATTCAAAAAGATAAAAAGTATTTTTCTATTTAAATAATCTTTATTAGTTCTCTTTCAAGGTCTTTTACTTCTTGATAATTATTCTAATAATTTACTTATTTAATTCAACAATTCACTTTCACAATTAATCACTTTAAATAAACAATCACTTTTCTCTTATTCAATACATCCACTTTATGTCTAAACTTTTCACTACTGTCATCTATCGCACTTCTTTATCGCGGTTCAAAACTAAAATGTCTTGGGTGCTCCTGCGACATCTATTTATATCTCCTAGTGACACCTATCGAACATTCCAGATTCGTTGAGTTCAGAAGGTTCGAGAACACAGATGTACTAAATATTCCATAGCTACTCAAACTGCTTTTCAAATACTGCCAAACGTCGGTTATATGGCTCTCTACTAGATGGCGGTGCAAGTTGACTAATTGATGCTAAATGGCACAGTTTTCTTTTAAATAACTTTTGAATTGAAGACAACTTAAATTGTAATTGCACTTTAAAATTAATATAGCTTTTAGGGTTTTTACATTTAGCTGGGATTTTTCGCTGGTCCATACATTGTTCATTATCGAAAAAACTCTTTCCGTGGGAGCATTTAAACCTGGTAGACACAAGCTGAATTTAACAAATTGTAAAAGGTTAGCGAAAGAAATGTTTCTTGCTGAGAATTGTGTAAAAATATCTACCCAATTGGCAGACACTGTTGTTTTGTTGTTTAAGCATTCTCTAATTTGATCTAAATTTAGAAACGATTTTAGGCAATTAAACTCATTTAATAATGCGAGTCATCAATGTTTGTATCGCTTCGCTTTTCCTTAACAAAAGCTGAGCTTGCTTCTACATCTGGTCAGGAAGGTACATTTCTAAGAACAACCCAGGTTAAAATTTCAACTTCTTGTAAAGATGCATCGCACTGACTCAAATATTAATAGCAGGTGTTATAGATAGACAAATACGGGACTAAAATTGTAATACGTATTTCTTTAAAAAAAAAACCGGGACAGGCTATTGAAATACGGGACTGTCCCGGGAAATACGGGACGTATGGTCACCGTACCTATACCCCGAATGTCAACGATTTAACAACAAAATTGATGATGAATGAACTGACTTACGGGCGAATAAGCGAAACATAATTAATTAGATTGTCAGAGTACTTATCATTACATTTCTTTTTGTTGCAGCCTAGTCCGCGAATGGACCTACTATTCGTACACTCCAACTTCAAATTGCTATCAGCATTTGTCAGCGTTTTAATAATGTTTACTAATTTTTCTCTTATAGATTCTCAAGTAGTGGCGCTTAGAAATCGACTTAAAGCTAAGACTAATAAAGTAAACAGACGAAAGTCAAGTCAATTTAAAACCTTCCACATCTCTATATAAATTAACTATTTTTTATATATACAGATACACTGATTGTGCGCGCAGCTTTAATTTTACACCCACGTTCAAAAAGATTAACCGGATGGGGCCATCTCAAATTCGAGCATCACTTGGAAAGTCTTTCGCTTTGCTTCGTAGCAACACGAAAAGTCACAAAAGAAATGCGAAAAACTAACCATCGACTATTTTTTGTCTTTTTTTCAATTGAATTACAGGTTGCTGGGAAGTGAACGAATTCATGGAGCAGGTATGGCAAGAGTAGCCATACCCAATCAAGTGTGGAACAATCTCAAGTAATTTGTAATGCATGGTTAGAGGAGAAATCACAGAGGTAGAAAAAATAAAAATTAAAATTATTAGGTACTTGTTTTGTCGTAAGATTTTGTTTCCTCTTTTTATTTCAAATTATGTATTATTGTCTCCATTAGGTGGGAGCAGTAGCGGTTATTTAAAATTATTATGGGGTAATTAAGTCATTTTACTGTGGATAAATTTACAGATGTCATTACGATAAATTGGTATCAAGATTAAAATAGAAATTAATCAAAATGTTATTATTTATTGTTTGCTTAAAAAATAAAATAAAAAACATTAAGAACAATAATAATTTTTCAAGATAATAATTTATTCGAGTGACGTCATAAAGTTAAGTTATTCATTATTAATGGCGATTGCGTTATCTTTTTAATGAGCATGACACTAGAAAGTAGATGACCATGCTGTAGGATTTTGTGTTTTCGAACAGGAATTGGATGAAACACAGTCAAGCCCTGGGAATTTTTATCGTCGGAAATGGGGCACAAGTCCCGAATGAAATGCGGTTTAAAATCAAAAGGTATATATTTATCTCTGTTTTTTTATAATGTTCACACACTAAATGGATTTTTGTAGTACCCTTATCATGCATTGGCTATACAGGAAGAGTATTCCACATTCGTGGTTATGGATGAGGAAAGATTCTTTGAACTTCACTGTACGTCTAAATACAGGCTTGAGGGTGAACTGATGAGCGGGTATTGCGGTTGAAATGTTCTAGGGGTGGAATGCTACAGGCTATTTCATTTTAACACTTATGGTAGAAATAACGATAAAATAACGAAAGACAGGAGACATTATGGCGATGACTAAGAGAGTCAATCGATCTCGCTATGTCTCGGTCGCCAATAGCCGTGTTTGAAATTGAAATTTGAAATTTGCATGTAAAATACAACAACAACTTATATATATACGCTAACTTTAGCGCGGATAGCTATCGCCGCTAAGTCCTTTAGCGGGGATAAACAGTGCTTCCAAAATCCATTTTCTTCGTTTCTGATATATTTTTGCTATGAATTTTTCAGGAAAAGTCAAAGTTTGACATCCCGCCGAATATTTTATTCGTAATTTTATTATTTTTATTTTTTAAACTTCATTATAAAGATAATTGAATTTAGCAAATCTGTTAATGTGAAATTGTTTTTCATAATTTTAGAATATGCTTGGCATCAATTTCAATTGGCGGAAGTAAATATTTTTCAATTTCAGGATTTTCAATACAAATTTCTTAACTACAACTTACAGCTGTGTCACGGTGCATGTCATAGGTGCGTGTGCTGCCAAGTTTTTTTTGTGAATTCTTAAGCGGCGATTGTCGTTTTTTAATGCCATGCCTATATCCACGTGCAAAGAAACACGGCTAATGAGTTTTATCGCGCGTTTTTGGATCCTGTAAAGTAGCTCCAAATAAGTGGTGCACCAGACCAGATATGAGCGTTGTAATCGAGTTTCGGGCTAATACGCGCTTTATAAATTGTAGCCAGATCAGAAGGGGTGAAATATTTCTAACATACCTCAAGGAAGCTTAGACATTTCGCAGCGTTCTTGGCGACATCGGATATGTGGTCATTCCAACTGATGGTGTCATTAACACACATACCGAGAATGGAAAGTGCCATTTATGGATAATGGCAGTGTGTCTGGGTTTTGCTTTAATGACAAAAGACAACATTGCGTTTAAGAAGCATTAAATTCCCCTTTATTGGTTGTATCCCACTGATGCTGTTAAGATCGGAATTTAAAGAGCTTAACATATGTCGCCGTTCCAGTTCCACGCCCAAAGAAGAGGGGCGTGACCCAAGAAATGGATAAGGGAAGCTGTGGGTACTGTCATCAGCAAAGAAATGGATTGGATTAGAAGTAACAGACAGGAGATCATTTATAAAAATGAGAAAGAGAGTTGGGGACCTTTACTTGGTGAGTTGCAGACTTGAAGCCTAAAAAAAAAATACTTCGGCGGATATGTATGCCTGTCTGCATGAGAAAAACCTGTGAACTCTTTGAACTATAGCAAGATGTGATTGTTGGCCGAAAATGTAAAACATGTCGACTATATTGCTTCAGCCAGATCGAGCGAATGGACAAAAATGCTCCAGCGAAGATGACTTTGGACTCCCAGACACCATGTTTGAGACGACAATGGTGTTCGAACCTGCGTTTCAAAGACCAAGCCATCACGGATGCCAGAGCGCTTGGTCTGTAAAACTGGAATCAGCGTGTCCGGGATCACGGAGGATAGAAGACTGTAAGGTCCAGGCAGACTATCCACGGGCCGGGAGCCTGTTAGATAAGCATGCTTACTTGCTTAGCTTCCCGTGGAAGCTCATACTTTTGTTTTTGGGACATCGTATACGTGGCAACCGCCTGTTGTTTTATGTTACTTTATTTTAATTGAATTAAATATTTTATCAGTTCGATTTGTTGAAGCTGTAAAATAGCATGCACAAAAGGTTTGTGCAAATGAGTCTGATATTATCATAATGAGCCTGAACCTCAAAAAATGTGGCGAGCACAAATGAAGTTACCTCGGGAATTGTCTTTTATGTTCCAAACTTAAAATCGAAGAATTAAAGTAATCAAGGACAATTGACAGTCCCAGAAGCCGAGTCAGAGAGTTTGATAGCGGTTTTCATTGAAGGAAATATTGGCGTTTTACGCAAAAACGTAAAAACTCCTGGATCACACAAATGCAACAATCCTGGTTGGTGTTTATTGGGCTAGTGACGAAGTGATGCAATCGTCGTTAAAGACGCAGAAACATTTCAGCGAAGGATGCATTTGTAATGTCTTTGTCAGGGCTCAACGCGAATGTTTTTCACAAAATATTCAAAAGTAATAACTCTAAACTTACTCTTCCAACATCTGTTCTTCGGGTTAAAGTGTTCTTCTTTTCCCTTACTGCGAGGTTACGACCAGAATCAAAGGGGTTGTATAACCCTTTATTGCACCCGCCTGTGGAGCTCGGGGGCCGGTTCGACCTCAATATTCATGGAGAAGCTTTCCGATTTCGGATTCCTTCTTTACCCAGGCCAATCAAATGCTGCTGTTTTTGCAGTTGAACGGTTTCAGGTTCCCCTCATCCGAAATATATTGGGATTTATATTATTTTATATTTTGTGTTTGTTGCTTATTCCACAAATTTTGTATACAGGGTGGGCCAAATACAAGCTTCTTTTTAAAAAAGCAATAAAATGAACAAAATTATTTTTTTCCATGTATTATGGCTTTATTAGTGAGAGCAAACATTCCTATTAATTATGGAACATAATGTCGGTCAATTGGCGGCATCGGCTGGCTTCGCAGTTCTGTCACTCCAAGGCCTTCCAAGGCCTTGTTGATGGTTTCCGGCTCTAGCTCACGGACTGATTAAATGATATTGGCCTTATGTGCTTGAATTGTTTCCGGATTGTTGGCATGACATCGGTCCTTCACGGTTCCTCACAAAAAAAAGTCCAAAGGGGTCAAATCGCAGCTCAGAGGCGGCCTATCGACATCACCAAAACGGCTGATAACTCGATTTGGAAATTCAGTGGCATGGCGCGCCATCCTGCATGAACCAGAGGTCGTAAAAGCCCATGTCTTCAATTTCAGTAAAAAAAAAGTCGGTTAACATGGCTCTGTTGATCGAAACGTTGTTTCCAGCCTCATTTTCGAAGAAAAATGGTCCAATGATGCCACCACTCCACAATCCGTACCAAACTGTCACTCTCTGTGGATGTATTGGCTTCTTGGCAATAACGTGCGGGTTTGCGGGTTTTCCGAGCCCCAGATGCGGCAATTTTGTTTGTTAACGTACCCGCCGAGATGAGAATGCGCCCCGTCAGAAAAGATGATTTTTCGATCAAAATCGTTGTCCAATTCCAAGCTGCTCTAAAGCCCATTTCATGCGCCTTCATTTTCTGATTCAATTGCATCTTGTAAGCGAATAATCCGAGATCTTTGTGCAGAATTCTCCTCAGGCTAGTGCGTGAAATGTTGAGCTGTTGAGATCGATGAATAGTTGATGTTCGTGAATTGAGTCTCACACTCTCGGCTACAGCAGCCACATTCTCGTCTGTGCACGTGCGTACGACGACGGGGATAATAAGTGTTGTTCACTAGCATACCAGTCTCACGATGTTTTTGCACAAACTTGCATACAGCAGGCGCGGTGGGTGCTTCATTTCGGCTAAGACTTATTTTCAAAGTTTTGGCTACACAGCACTCTTTTTGGAAATAAGTTTTCGATATTTCTCAACGTTGTTCAAGCGTAAAGCAACTCACTTCGTAACGCGGAGGTATGATACTGATATTTTGTCAAGATTTCGAGCGGGAAACAGCTGTCAGAGTCAAAATAACCTATGATCATTGTATATGAACTTTATAGTATTCTCACTTCGTGTATACGACGATACGCCACCAAACGCCGTAAAAAAGAACCTTCAGAAAGCTTTTATGCATTTTTGTAGTTATTTCTGTTGTCTTTTCCCCATTCTCGTTTATATTTGCAGTGCGTACTCTTTAGTACTCTTTCCTTTGATAATAAAGAAGATTTCCAAAAGTGTGTGTTTTGTCATTTTAATTTTTCTTTACTTCTCATGATGGGAATTGGTGAGAGGTGTGGGGTATGCATATTTAATTATGCATTTTGGTAGTTATTTCTGTTGGCTTCCATTATCGTTAATATTTGCAATGCATACTCTTTAAGTAGCTACTCTTTCCTTCGATAATTTCCATAAGTGTGTGTTTTGTCACTTTAATTTTTCTTTACTTCTCAGGATATGAATATGATGTGTTGGTGAGAGGGATGGGGTATATGGTTTGTGTATCATGTGTTGGTTTTGATGGAAGTTTGGGGTAGGTTATCTCATATTGCAAGCAGCTGTATTTAAAAAAGAATAATTTCCGCCGGTTGAGCTTCGTACTTTTGCAAAGCCACAAATTTTAACTTACAAAGTGAAACAAAGTGAATAAGAGTTTTTATCCGATTTCAAGACTTTCATTCTGATAAGTATCAAATTATTTATCATTATTATATTATTATTTCATTCTTTTTCATATATCTTATTATATTCATATTTATATATTTTGTTACGTTTTTATAAATTTTAATATATTTATATATATATCTACCTATACCTACTTCGACCTAAACAGATCTTTTGTACCGTATGGGCCAGAAAAATTTAAACTAGTAGAATTGCACTTTCCGTGTAAAGCGGACAATTTTGCCAGTAGAAGAATTCTTTATGTCCTCGGTGCTCATTTGTTCCCTGACAAATATCTTCTTTCTAATTCCATTAAGGGCTGGACATTCACAAAAAATGTATTCAGCTGACTCGTCCTCTTCAAGACAGAGTCGGCACTCAGGAGAGTCTACTATTTTCATTTTGTGTAGATGATATCTTAAACCATGGTGGCCAGGAAGGTAAGCCACTAACCTTTTGATATCATGCCTGCTTAGGTTTAGGCATTTGCTGGCATTTTGATTGAAGGGCCGAATGACTCGTTTGGCCTTAGACCTCGGATGCTTTCCCAAAGGTAGATACATTTTCTATGTTCCCAGCTTTATATAGCTGCCGTTGCTGCTGATCTAGGAGGGCAGCAGAAAGGTTCGGGACCTATGAATGGTGGTTCTGGACCTTTTCTGGCCAGTTCGTCGGCCTTTTCGTTACCTTCTACCCCGACATGACCCGGAACCCACCATAATTTTGTCTTGTTTCTTAATCCAAGTGTTTGAAGGGTATTGAAGCAGTACATGACTGATTTGGTGTAAATGGTATGCGAGCTAAGGGCGTTTATAGCTGCTTGACTATCCGTGAATATATGGATGATTGCGCCTTTTATGCCAGATGAATAAATATGGCTGGCGCATTCTTGAATGGACTGGATCTCTGCTTGAAATACGCTGGGACTTTTTCCCATTTGTATAGTAAAGCGTTTAAGTGGTCCGTATACTCCCGCTCCTACCCCCGTTTCCATTTTATAACCATCCGTATACCACTTTCTGCCGTTGTGGCTATTTGGTGGGTTATTGCTAACCCATGCTTCTCTCTTGGGATCTCCGTGCAGAAACGTTTGTTGAAGCATAGTTTTTTTTGAATGCGGTCTGTGATCGCGCAGTTCATGTTAAGTTCTGGCAGTTCATCGAGAAGGGTCTTAAGTTCGAGATGGTCCTTAAGTCCCTTTTGGTACGCATATTGGTGAGGGTGCAGAAGCATGCTTTTTGATATGCATTCTCTAATGTGGATGTCAATAATCCTTTCTATTGTTTTCAGAAAAAACGATGTCAAGCTTATCGGACGATATGATTTAGGTAATTCGCTTGGCTTGTTTCCCGGTTTAGGTATGAATACTACGTTTACCTCCCTTCAGGTAACTGGTATATACCCCCAGTTGAAGCTGAACCTAAATAAGGCAATCATGGATGGTAATAAAACTTCTATTCCATTTAGAATGAGGGCTGGGAAAATACCGTCTGTTTATACGCAATACGACATGCATCAATGACTGATCAACGGCTTTCTTATATAGCATTTGAAAAAAAAACGTTTGAATTCGTTACAAAAAAATGATATTTTACATAAATTCGCCGAAAAAGACCGAGGAATACAACTTTTTTAATTCTAATTAGATATTCGTACTACTTGTGTGTGTATAAAAAACATATTATACCTACCCATTTCTTGATCTATAGCATATACGTTTAATTCGTAGTTTAAAAACATGAATGTGATATTGCTTACACCTACCGTTTTAATAAAAATTAAATTTTTCTAGACTAGGTATACATTTTAACTTTCTTTTAAAAAAAATGTCAGCTCACCCAAAAAAAAAATGGAACTCACCCATATATTACGTCCTAACATTTATTATTTCGGGCACGTAGAGAGTATTTATGGTTAAAATTTCAGCTTTCTAGCTTGAGTTTGAGATATTAGATACACGTTACTATCGATGCTGATGACGAATATTTTACAAAAAAAACTGTTAAATTACAAGTGACCTGCCTCAACATTATTGTAGGCGATCGATTCCCTAAAAGATAAATATACTTATCCAACTCTATTTCTTTGAATAATGGAACTACACAAATTAAATATTTCTGAATCAAATACAGAAGAAATGATAAAAATCGGTGCATTTTTGGACGAGATACAGCGAAAATAGCAAAACCGTAAAAAATCATAAACTCATAATTTCTTGTTTGATGGAAAATACCAAAATACCGAAATCAGCTTTTATTCAATATCCTGTAGAAAAATGTTTCCTTTCCCCTTACACCATCTGCCTCTCATCATACATTCCATTTACCAAAAAGTATTCGGCTGTTACGCTGTTACACAGAAAAATAAATACTTACACGTCCATGCGAATGAAAATCATATGGCGCGACCAGAGGCAGACAGTTGAAAATGCGAGATATCCATATAGGTACAAGATAACAAAATTCCATACAATGATAGAATTCTTATTTTTGTCAGAAATCCTTACGAAATACCTTATCGAAGAAAAGAGGATCAAATAAACTCTTCGCTCTGTTTCCTAACCAACAGTTTATTTGATTCTCTTTTCTTAATTCAAAGCTCATACAAATGTTTTATGCTTAAATTGAGAAGCAATCACTCCATCCTTTTGGTCTCCAAATTCGTGGAGGTTGAGCTTTTTGAAATCGTGTTGATGATTTTACTATAGAGTTTATATACGAGTACAATGCTATGATTTAAAAAGAAACCACTAGATGGCCAACCCGCAGAAAAATAAAGGTTTTTATTTGTATATGGACAAAATAAAAGCATGGCGAGGGGGTTCTATTTTGCCCTTTTAGGTGGATGGGGTAATTTTCTAAAAACTGACTTAAAGTGAAAAAAAACAAACGGCAACAATCGCATAAAATACTGTCGCATGTTTCCTCAAACTGTGACATTCAGAATCCATTAGTCACTCGCACCGCCATCTAGTAGAGAGCTATATTACCGCTAATTGGCAGCATTTGAAAAGCAGTTTGAATAGCTATGGATTAACTAATTATGTTGTTCTCGAACCTTCTGAACTTAACGAATCTGGAAATTTCGAGAGGTGTCACTAGGAGATATAAGAGATATAAGGTCCGTTCGCGTACTTTATGGTAGAAAAATGAAAACTGCCAAATCTCCAAAATCGAGAGAGAATCCTCTCATTTCAAAGAAAAGTACGCGAACGCTTTTGTGTAAAAAAATGAAAAACGTCTAAGTTTGGCTTGAAAAGAAGCAACCGCTGTTTTTTTTTGCTGGCAAACTCATAGGATTTCATCATTTGACAGTTTTCATTTTTTTACCAGCCGAAATTCTGTGTGAAGAAAAATGAACGAAAGTACATTTTTTTTCGTTCATCTTTTTACCATTTTCTCAGTACGCGAACGCATTTGTGTAGTTTTGCACGAAAGTTTATATAAATTTACGTTTGCATATTAGTTCGCGAAAGGACCTATAAATAGATGTCGCAGGAGCACCCAAGGCATTCTAGTTTTGAACCGCGATTAAGAAGTGCGATAGAGGACAGTAGTGAAAAGTATAGAGAAAAAGTGGAAGTATTGATTGAGAAAAAAGTGATTGTTTAATTAAAGTGATTAATTGTGAAAGTGAATTGTTGAATTAAATAAGTGAATTATTAGAATAATAATCAAGAATTAAATTGAAAGAGAACTAATAAAGATAAATTAAATATAATAACGTTTTATCTTTTCGAATCCTAGCCTGGATGTAACATTGGTGTCAGAAGTGGGATAAAACGTATTCAGTGTGAAATTAAAGTGAAGTGAATTAGTTAAAAAAAAAAAAATGAGCCGCACATTGAAATTACTACAGCTCAGTATACCGCAGTTAAAAGCTGAACTAGAAAAGCGGAATCTATCCACAGCTGGAGGAAAAAGTGATCTGCTGCTTCGACTGCAGGAAGCTGTTGAAAACGAAGGAGAAAACCCCAAGTCCCTTTTGTTCGACGTAGCAGAAGATCAAGTAAGTACAGGTCTTGATATGACTGCTATGATGGAATTACTTCTGGCCAAATTTGATGAACAGAAGAATTCTATAGACTCTCAGTTCAATGAACAAAAGAATTCTATAGACTCTCAGTTCAATGAACAGAAGAATTCCCTAGAACAACAGACAAATTCTCTAGATTCCAAATTGGAATCAATGGACTCAAAATTTGATGGACAGAAGAATTCTCTAAATTCCAAATTCGAAGAACAAAAGAATTCCAAAGTTGCCGCCCAAAAGAGCGCTGTGGAAAATTTTTAAAATGTTCTCGAAGGAAAACTGGAAGAAATTGATCAAAAGTTCGAAACCAAATCATGCAAGCATGAAACAAACTTCGACAACTTGGCAAAAGAGCTCGAGAAAGTGAAGAAGCAGAAGCCTCGAGAAAATTCTGCGGCCTGCCCGAAAAGGAAAGAGATGCAGCCTCCTGTTTTCGATGGTCAAACATCATGGCCAATTTATAAGAAACAGTTTAAAGCAGCTGCAATGGCGAACAGCTGGGATAACGAGGAAAAGTCGATTGCGCTAACTCTCGCACTAAGAGGTACAGCTGCGGAGTTACTTCAAACCGTCTCAGAAGAGAAGCAACACAACTACGACGCCCTGGTCAAGGCTATAGAGATGCGCTTCGGTGATGAGCATATGCAGCAAGTGTACAGGGTCCAGCTACGCAGTAGAGTCGAGAAGAGAGGAGAAATACTTCAACAAGCAGATATCGAAGGTCTGGCACATTTGTCATATCCTAATGCTGGTGAGGTTCTCATCAATAAAATGGCTGTGGAGGCGTTTATCCAAGCCATTGAAGATAGACAACTGCAAATGGCCGTAAGAATGGCTGTAAAGAGAACTCGCGCTTAGGCCCTAGCATTTGCCTTGACAATGCAAGCTGCTGATCAGGCATCGCATGTGTTCCACCGCGTAAGGGAAATGACAGCCGTTGAATGCTAATGTCAAAGAGCAGACATCGTTGACCGGAACAAAGATAACAGAGGTCAAATGCGCTGCTGGAACTGCAACAAAATAGGGCACCTACAAAGACAGTGCAAAGCTCCACCCAGACAAGGCAGTTGTCCACATTGCGGGACTAGGCGGCGCAACGAAGAAGCGTCTGGCAGGGATAACAACCATCCTGCAGATATAGCTTCGCAGAACCAGCAGTCGGGAAACGTGTAAGGACCAGCTACGCGGGACAGAAGTTGGTTTCCGGAATCGACGACCCCAGGACCACAATTCAAGTCTCGCAAACCAAACGAGGAAACCAGAGTCTAACAGTGGAAGCCTATATCGGTCAAAATAAGTGCGTGGCAACCATCGACACCAGTGCCACCGGTTCCATTATAAGGAGGGACATCGTCCGTCAGTCTTGGTTGCACAACACCAGCAGTTACTGTCTGAAAACAGCAACAGGAGCGACAGCGAAAGTGTATGGAGAGGTCATACTAACAATAAATTTGGCAGGATTAGCATTCTCCCACGCTATATGTGACGAATGCATCATTGGAATCGATTTCATGAAGGCGCATGATTTCGTATTGGACATTGGTATGCAAGTACTGAAGTATCGAAACGTAGAGATTCCGATGGTGTACGGGAACGAGAACGCCGCATCCCTGAGGACAGTCATTAGTAAGGACGAGGTCCTACCACCTTCTTCAGAGACACTGATTTGGACAAAGCTGGAAGGTGATCCTGGGGCCCACCGATTCTTTCTATTTGAGCCAGAGGACAACCACTACCGAAACTGCGTGGTTGGGAAAATGGTTCCCGTACGAGTTCTTAATGCGGAACACAAAAGCGTTAAATTGAAGCAAGGTGAGGTGGTTGGAAAGTGTGTACCGGTTACTGCCATCACGAAACTATCACAGGAAGCTGTTGCGAAGCCCCGTTCACCAATAGGAATGACTCAGGTGAAAAGAACGTTATTCCAGCACTGCGATCTGAATCAGGAGCAGCAAGCCATGGCAGGGAACCTCATCAACGAGTTTGCTTGCTGATATATTCGCTTCGCGGGACTGCGGGTATGGCCGAACACACCTTGTGCAACACCGGATAGACACTGGAGATGCGAGACCGATTCGTCAGCCTCCCAGACGATTACCATTGGCTAAGCAGACTGAGGTTGCAGAGATGGTGTCGACGATGGAGAAGGAAGGAGTGATCGAATGCTCTAAAAGGCCATGGGCATCTCCAATTGTTCTAGTCAAAAAGAAAGATGGCAGCACTCGGTTCTGTGTAGACTATCGCCAACTGAATAATGTCACAAAGGATAGCTACCCTCTACCAAGGATTAACGATACGCTAGATACACTGTCCGGAGCCCGATGGTTTTCCACCCTCGATCTGAAGAGTGGCTACTGGCAAGTGCAGATCCATCCGGAAGACCGTGAGAAAACGGCTTTCACAGCAGGAAACGGGCTCTGGAAATTCACAGTAATGCCATTTGGACTGTGTAACGCGCCGGCAACCTTTGAGCGTCTAATGGAGCGTGTTTTGTTGGGACTAACATGGAAAACGTGTTTGGTCTACTTGGACGATGTCATCGTGGTTGGAAAAACGTTTGAAGAACATCGAGATAACTTGAAGGAAGTATTCCAGAGACTACGAAGTACACAATTAAGGCTTAACTCGAAAAAGTGTGATCTCTTTTGATCTGAGGTAAAATATCTGGGGCACATCATCTCGTCCGAGGGAGTAAGGACTGCCCCAGAGAAGGTCGATGCGGTGAAAAATTGGCCCGTTCCCAAAGACAAACACCAACTGAGAAGCTTCCTGGGACTCGCAACTTACTACAGACGGTTTGTGAAGGACTTTGCAAGGATCGCAAAGAGCTTGCATCAACTGACGGAAAAGGGAAAACCATTCAAATGGTCAAGTGAATGCGAAACGAGTTTCAAGAGTCTCAAACACCAACTGTGTGATGCTTCAATTCTAGCGTACCCTACTCCAGGAAAGACATTTATTGTAGATGCCGACGCTAGTAATGTTGGGATCGGAGCCGTTCTTTCGCAGATCCATCCAAAAAAAGAAAGAGTAGTTTCCTACTTCAGTAAAGTGCTATCCAAGCCGGAGAGGAACTATTGCGTAACCAGGCGGGAACTCTTGGCTTTGATCCTGATAACAAAGCACTTCCACAAGTACTTATATGGGCAGAAATTCATCCTACGTACAGATCATGCGTCTGTAAAGTGGCTGCTGCAGATTAAGAACCTTCACTCCAACGCAGATGCCCTCTCCCGGCGACCCTGCAAGGCTGATTGTAAACATTGCGTACGACAGGAGGAAAAAGATAAAGTATCAGTCCAACGGTTGAGAGCTGAGCCCATTAGCGGCTGGAGTGCACGGGAGATCCGGAACGCTCAACAGGAAGATCCGGATATCGAGCCGATTCTCGCCTGGAAGTAGCATGAGAGCATGGCAGCAATTCTCCAATAAGAGTCCGGAACTGAAGGCATACTTGGCACAATGGGACTCACTTCATGGTTAGGATGGCATTTTGAGAAGAAAATGGGAAAGTTCGGATGGAACATCAGCCGTGACGCAGCTTGTGGCAACCAGATCGAAAGTCAACGAAGTGCTTATGGAACTGCATGATGGAGTGTCCGGAGGTCACTTGGGAGTAAATAAGACACTCGAAAAAGTGCGAGAACACTTTTACTGGATCCACGCAAGAGACGATGTCGAAAACTAGTGCCGAAAATGCGCCACTTGCGCAGTCAGTAAAGGCCCGAGAGTAAAAATGCAAGGCAAGATGCATCAATACAACGTTGGAGCGCCCTTTGAAAGGATTGCAGTTGACATCGCAGGACCGTTTCCAGAAACCAACAGTGGAAACCGCTATATCCTCGAAGTGATAGACTACTTCACTAAATGGCCTGAAGCATTTGCTATACCTAACCAAGAAGCTAAAACCGTGGTAGAGCAGATTGTCCACAACTGGGTAAGCAGATTTGGCGTACCAATGGAATTGCACTCGGACCAAGGTCGAAACTTTCAAGTAGTCGAAGATCTTTCAAGGGGTATGCCACTAGGGATTAAGAAGACAAGATACAAGAACAACCCCGCTTCATCCACAATCGGACGGAATGGTGGAACGCTTCAATAGAACCTTAAACGAACATCTTTCTAAGGTTGTTGGCGACTGCCAGCGGGACTGGGACAAGCAGATCCCCATGTTCCTATTAGCTTATCGAAGCGCAGTTTATAACACAACAGGACATACACCATTAAATCCTTTTTGGTCGAACCATCCGATTACCTAGTGAATTGATGTTTGGATCTCCGACTGATGAAGCAACGAATGAAGATGATTTTTGCGGATCTCAGAGAAACCATCAGAAACATTCATCGGAAAACTAGGGATAAGATTCGGATATCCAGCGACCGCATGAAGACGAGGTACGATACAAAAGCAACCACCAGAGGACTCCAGGAAGGAAATCTGGTATGGCTATACAACCCTCATCGCCGAAAAGGCATGTCACCTAAACTACAGCAGGATTGGGAAGGACCCTATAAGATAGTGAAGCGCATCAACGATGTTGTCTACCGGATCCAGCGATGAAGAGGCAAGCTGAAGGATGTCCATGTGGATCGTCTCCATCGCTACCATTGTGAAAATATCGACGTGCTTGTTCGGGACGAACAAGTTTAAGAGGGGGATATTGTCGCATGTTTGCTCAAACTGTGACATTCAGCATTTATTAGTCACTCGCACCGCCATCTAGTAGAGAGCTATATTACCGATAATTGGCAGCATTTCAAAAAAAGTTTGAATAGCTATGGAATAACTAATTATGTTGTTCTCGAACCTTCTGAACTTAGCGAATCTGGAAATTTCGAGAGGTGTCACTAGGAGATATAAATGGATGTCGCAGGAGCACCCAAGACATTCTAGTTTTGAACCGCGATTAAGAAGTGCGATAGAGGACAGTAGTGAAAAGTATAGAGAAAAAGTGGAAGTATTGATTGAGAGAAAAGTGATTGTTTAATATTAAAGTGATTAATTGTGAAAGTGAATTGTTGAATTAAATAAGTGAATTATTAGAATAATAATCAAGAATTAAATTAATAAAGATTAATTACATAAATAGAATAACGTTTTATCTTTTCGAATCCTAGCCTGGATGTAACAATACTATAACAAATACTGAAATACGATAAAAGCCAGAAAGCTGTTCTTTGATATATTTTTCAAATAAAATTATTTCGATAAAAAGGTAGTTTTCGTAATTTTCAGTGTTTTTTATGCATTCTACAAAAACCTATCAATTTTTTGTTAAATAAAAGTTAAAATAATAAATAAATAAAAGTTAACTCGCTACTAATACTTTTTTTTTCAAAATTCTGAGTTTGAAATGTTTTTTTCAAAAACTATTCTGACTTGACTTAATGCCGGCATTTTAGTCATTAGTTCTCAGTATTAAGGAACGATCTTCACCAAAGTGGCTTGATAGTGCTTGGAGGAGGTGTCCTGATTGCTGTTCGTTCCCACCTTGAGTCAAGAATGATTGACGTTGCACTCTAAATATTGAAATTATCTGTGTGAAAAATTACTCTTGAGAATAACCATTTATATTTTGTTACGCATTTACAAAATATAAATATTTATTCATTCCATAGAATCGTCTTACTTTTTTGTACTCGAACTTCCTATGGCATTGACTTATACTTTTGACTTATCTTGTTTTTACAGCACTGTTTTACTTCTAGGCGACTTCATCGGGTATCTTCCGAAGTTGAATCTCATTTCATTCCATCCATTGACTCTGCCCAACAAGAACTCGCTTTACTTTACCACATTTTATCTTTCGATTTACGCAAACAAGTTGCATAAAAAAACTGCAACTATCGATATCTGGATCTAGTATAACTAACATAAATAAAAGTAATCCACCTTTGGATGAATTTATTGACCTAGGCTCACATTTGTACGAAAATAGTCGGTGGGAGCGGGTACTTGCTGCGAGCTCGGACTGGGGTTACATTCTTTTTACATGCCTAAACTTCACTACCATCCATCGCTTCTCACGGAGTCACCCACCCGGTGGTGCGGGGCTGGTAACCTCTACTATCTCCGGAGAAGCCCGATCTACCTTACGGTAGACCCCGGCCCGAAGTGGACTTGGCCTTGAAATAAGCGCCTGCGACGCCCTGGACCACCAGGGCTCGCGAAAGAAAATAAGACCACGCCCGAGGAATCTCGAGAGTGGGGTTGGGGGAGGTAGAAGCTGTTGTTTCTCCCCCTGAGCTGGCCCACCCCACCGCAACATTAACTTGCGGATCCTTGGCCACCGCATCGCTCTGCTTGCGCTGGCCCCTACATTGAAAAGGGACATATAGTCCCTTTAGCGCCTTATGCGCTCGAATCGCCTTCCCATATCCGCTGCTCCTTTAACTTCCTACCTTCCCCGACAACTAAATTTACTCAGGCATTCCGCCAAAAAAAAAATTCTGAAGACCCTCGTAAATGAATGTCCAACACTACGATAGTTCAGTGAATTTCAAAACATTTTATTCCATGATAAAAAAAAAGAAATATATAATATAATATAGGTTAATTAATATTACGTTAAACTAAGCCAGTGATACAGTACTTCATGCTTATTGGCCATCGCGTGAAAGAAAAAAAAACGACCCTTAGGATACATCTCCCGGGTACGATGAATCCTAGCCTTACTTAAAATCGAAGGAAAATTTAATTTAATATAAAAAAATGCTAAGTTAAACTAAGTCTACGCCTCCGCCTTACCCTACGCTTACTCTACTCCAAGACAGAGGTGATCTATAATAATCAACATTGGTTTCACCCGAATGGAGAAAACTTTAAAAAAAAATAAGTAACTTTCGCTTAATCTAGTGGATTTAAAAGAAAAAGGACAATCGCGCTATCACACAAAAAAAATTTGCAACCACAAATAAAAACAACAAAATCATAGGTAAGTCGCGGACCTACCCTCGCTCGCGGGCGCTAAGTTATGGCTTGGTAGCTAATGGTACATCCCTTCTACGTATGGGCCCTCGGGTAAGTATGTGAACAGACGGGCGGGTATCGTAGAAGTTGTAATTCCGCCCTGGGTTACCACCCGAGGACAAACTGACCGATAACGCGGAAACTTATACCCCCGAATGGACAGATGTATTTAATATTTAATGTATGAAAAAGGTCATATATATAATGCATTTAGTTTCAATATAATAAAAAGCAACAAATCAATAAAGCTTACTTGGATTTATCCATCCCCAATGTGCGCACATAGCGATGTATCCAACCTGTGAGGAAAAATCTAGGTAAATGTATAAATGCACTACCTATATACCCTACCCTAACCATGACCTTTCGCCAAAAAAACAAATGTACTGATGACGCGAAAATGCGCTTCGATCCCCTCTCATCCCTATGCGAGGATGTGTGTGCGCGTGTGTGAGTGTGGGTCGATGACCTCTGCCCAAGGGGGCGGGTGTTTTCGAACGGTCCTATGCCTATAGTAGCGTAATTGAAATCAATTCGCTCGACGTAAGAAAAACTCGCTTACGACACTAACGTATCCCGGAAGTAAACTCTGGAAAATTTATGATGATTAGCGCGGTTGTGCGAGACTAAAGCGTGAGGCGATCGAAGCTTCGAATCGAAGTGTCCACTAGGGATCCGGTAAGGAAGTGCGGTGGTCCTGTGCCGCCGATAAAACCCCGCTTGCTGCTGAAACTGCTGACTGCTGCTGGTGACTGGTACCGACCGCCTCTACGACACTGGTGTCGTTGTTGCCGTACTGCTAGGGCACGTCTGCCGTCGCTTGTGACGGTGGAGATAGGACGTCTTCGCCCGCCCCCTCTCGCGTGAATGCGAGGATCCGGGCACAATATTGGGTCTCTGGGACCGACTGTGGAATGAAAGAAAGAAAATCCACTGTCAGATGACTGTTTGCGAAGGTATTTCGGATGCGGATCTATTCCTGGGTATCCACACATGCATACCTGCGACTCGGTGTCTGTATCGGCGTGTACGCGAGGAGGCAAGCTACCACGAGGGCCTATGCCCTCCTTTTTGTTTCCTTTTTCTCCGCCTAAGGAGGGTTCGATCGAGGCTTTCGCTCGAAATCGGTCGTGGGACAGCGTGGAGTTCCTTGTATCGCCTGTGGTTTGGCGCGAACGGTATTTCTCCGCCCGAAATTTTATTTGGACAGGCTAGGGCGACGCCCGCCGGTCGCCTTCCAGCACGCTTTCTTGGTTCTTTCTTCCTCTTTATACCCTATTCTAGGGGTATATTAATTTTGACGCATAGTTTGTAACATACCTTAATATTGCCCGTAGACCCCTAAAAGTTACTATATTTATTATCAGCATCGATAGCAATGTCGATCTAGCCATGTCCGTCCGTCCGTCCGTCCGTCCGTCCGTCGGCAAAAATTAGGCCTTTAAACTGGACCTAGAGCTGAAATTTTAACCATCTACTCTCTAGGGTCCCGAAATAATCAAGTTTACGAATTTTTGAAATCCGCCCACAGACACGCCCACAAACTCAAAAAAACAAAATTTTGGAAAAAATCGAATTTTGAGCTAGGAAGCTGAAATTTTTTATATATGATCTATGACTCCTAAAACTGCTCGGGATATAAAATTTTCAAAATCCGCCCACTGCCACGCCCATAAAAAAATAAAACAATTTTATTGAAAAACCAAAATTTGAGCTAGGGAGCTGAAATTTTTAATATATACTCTCTGGGGGCCCTTTAAGCTCATGTATAAATATTTTCAAAATCCGCCCACTGACACGCCCACAAATAAATAAAACAATTTTTTTGAAAATCGAAAGTTTGAGCTAGCGAGCTGAAATTTATAATATATACTCTCTATGGGCCCTTTGTGCTCATGTGTAAATATTTTCAAAATCCGCCCACTGGCACGCCCACAATTATTTTTTGAAAATTCAAAGTGAGCTAGGGAGCTGAAATTTATAATATATACTCTCTAGGGGCCTTTTATGCTCATGTGTTAATTTTTTTTAAATTCGCCTACTGACACGCCCACAATTAAATAAAACAATTTTATTGAAACACCCAAGTTTGAGCTAGGAAGCGTTTTTTTTTATAAAATCCTTTAAATGTTATATAACAAAATATGTAGAGCGTTCTTAACAATTCAACCATACTTAGACTTTTGTCACGCCCACTTATGAGGGATAGGAATAAGAATAGGGTATCCAACAGTTCGCCCAAGCGGACTGTAGCCCGTTCCTATGTTTTTATTTGGTTTCTTTTTTATTATATTAGTATTTCGTTTATTTGGTTACCGTATAGCTATTTTTTTCTTTTCTTTATTTCTTTATTTGGACGTCTAAATTTGCTTCTTTTTTTGGCACTTCTTATCTGATTAGTTTGATTTTCTTTCGGTTTTTTTTTTTTTTGGTATTTTTTTTCTTTGGGGCCGAATACGTCCTGCTGGTTGCCTTGCCAAATCCAAAATGGTCGTCTACTTGGAATGTTCGCAAAATTGTGAAAGATGGTCGACGTAGAGATAGCCGGCGAGGCCGGATGCCTTCGTTCAGTCAGATTTGACAGGCTCATTTTTGCACAGCGGTAGGATTTCCCTTACGTTGCGATTGCATGGGCTTCTGACGTCGCCAGTTGCTGTGGTTGCCTTGTATAGTGCTGACATCGGCGATGGGACCGTGGATGGAGTTCGTTACACTGTTTTATTTAATATTGATAATGCCGTAACTGCAGGAAAAAATGTATTTCTGTCAAATCCTCTAGGAATGTGTACACGTCCCAACGCTGGTATACTAAAGAGCTCAAATCGATAATAAATAAACGGAATAAGGCTTGTTAAAACTATTTAAGAAGTCTGCCATTTAGATCTTGAATTCTATTTCACATTATTTAATGAATTCAAATCTTTATCCTGCAACTTATATATTGAATATATAAGCAAAATGGAATGCCTCTTCAAAATGACCCCACACTTTTTGGAGATTTGTCAATTCTAAAAAAAAACGGAGGGTTGTCCTTCTAAGTTTACTTACAATAGCTGATTCGCCAGCTGCAAGCAATATGTTTGCTGATCATTTTAGTAAGCCGTTTAGGGCAACCGCTCTTCCCATAGATGATCAATATTTTAGGTATCTAACTAGCTGTTCCCATATAGGTTTTAGTAATTTCTCATTCGATTGGGAAACAATTTCAACATTTAATTCTTCTCTGAATACCGACTAATCATCAGGACCTGATGGCATTGCACCGAATGTTCTTAAGAATACAATTGCTCCATATCTTAAGTATCTGCTTGAATTATCCCTTAGTAGTTGTAAATTCCCTAACCTATGGAAAACTGCTTTCATCACAGCCGTATTTAAAAAAAAAAAACCAACATGGTGATATCACCAATTATAGGCTCATTTCAAAGCTTTCTTGTGTTCCTCAGCTTTTTGAACAAATTGTCTGTGAGAAGTTAATGTTTCTTTGTTTCTCTGTCGCAATATAATTTGTAATGAACAGCATCGATTTGTAAGAAACAGGTCCACTGTCACTAATCCACTAAGTTTCTTTCACGTTCTAATGCCTCAGAGAATAAGGACGAAATAATGGATTACATACACACGGACTTCTCTAAGGCTGAAAACACACCAGATAAAGAAAAACGTGATTTTTTGTTTCGTGAAACACGAGAACATTGTTTCTTATGAGAGTACACACACCAAAGAAAACGAAACAAAACACAAGTTTTTGTTTCGAAGTGTTTTGGTGGTGGTTTTCGAAAATACATACCATTGTATACGAGCAACACACACCGAATGTAACAAAACTGTTTTGACCCAGAGTCGTTGACGATGATTGCCTTCTTTCTTATGGCGCAATACACACCAAATGAAACGAAACATAAAAACAAAAGCAAAACAGAAAAAACGTGTTTCGTTGCCGATAGCTGACCTGTTGTTTTTTGCAAAACAAAATTTTTAATTCCTTCGTAAGACGAATGGTTGTGTGGTTTTTCTTAGCTTTTTTAAAGGCGCTTCGACTTGATCCTCGTTGTGTATAACTTTTTACTACGTGCAAGTGGTACCTGATTTACTCTTTAAAATGATTTATGGCTGGTTTTTCTGATTATTTTTTTTAATGATTACATCGAATTATGAACCTCTACAATATTAGCCTTCAGTCAAAAATATGAGAGTGTCCCTACTGCGCAAATTTTGACAAATATGGATGATGGAGATGGAGAAAATTAGATTTTTTTAATTGAGGCAAGAAGCCCTATCTATAATTATAAAGATAAGGAACATGCTAATAAAGTTACTATTGATAAGCTGTGGAAAGAAATAACAACTGAAATGAATTGCCAAGGTAAGATTTATTGAATTTTAATATTGTACATGTTTAATGTACATAATGTGTATGAATATACAGTATTACTGTAAATACTTGACATACTGCATTTAAAAAGTATGTAACCAAAATAAGATGGCTTGTATTGCCAAGGAACTGCTCCAGTAGAGGAGTTAAAGTATTGAACATACTGATTGCGTATGTTACGTGCAGAATTTGATGGTCTTGCTCTTCCAATATTTTCATGTGTTTCTCCTTGAGGTACGTATTCCATAGCTTCACGCTCAACATATATTTCCTGAAGCAAGTCTTCGCGTTCCCTAATCATATTATGCATCCGCGTTCTGCTGAAATTATTCAATTTTTCAGGATAAGTTCTATGCTCTACTATTAATTTTATAATCACATCCTCAGCATTTCGTTTTAGATTATATGGATGCACCCACCACTCTCTGCTATTTGTGTCCTTTTCCTCAATTGCTTCAAAAATTCTATGTAAGATTAGCACAACTTCATCATCTGAGTCCGACCACATGTTGAACAACACTAAAAGCAAGTCGCGAATTCAATTTTGTTTTATTTCAACGCACACCAAACGAAACAAGAAACCAAAACGTTTTGTTTTGTTACATTCGGTTTCGCTTAGTGTGTGTTGAAATAAAAAATGTTTTTTTGACTATCAAATCAAAAACGTTTTGCTTTATCCGGTGTGTTTTCAGAATAAGGCTTTCGACCAGATGTCTCATGAAATAATCGAATTTGAGCTGAGGGCTTATAGGTTCCTACTAGGTTTCATAAATTGGGTTGATTCATACCTTAAATCTAGGGTTTATAAAGTCAAATTTAAAGGATCGCTGTCAGAATCTTTCATAGCTCAGTTTGGAGTTCCCCAAGGAAGCCACCTAGGACCATTTATATTTATACTAGCAATTAATGATGTTAAGGCATGTATAAATCACATCAATATTCTGATCTACGCTGATGACATAAAAATATATAATCTGTCACTAATCAGCAAGACAGAATCCTTCTTCAAACCTATACTAATAGCTTCGCCCTTGGTGTGTTAAGAACGGTTTATTCCTGAACCATACTAAATGTATATGACATTGTCTAGAAATAATATCCCTTCCAACCTTTCAATATTCATTGTCTCAACATAATCTTTGTAATGTTGATAGCTTTAAAGATCTTGGGGTCGATCCCAAACTGGATCTTACAAAGCATATCAATTTCATTTTTATTTGCGCACCCACTCCCAAATTTGATGGTGCGAGCGCACTTCGCACTTGATTTC
This sequence comes from Portevinia maculata, assembly GCA_949715645.1. NCBI lineage: Eukaryota > Metazoa > Arthropoda > Insecta > Diptera > Syrphidae > Portevinia > Portevinia maculata. Next base: position 71,308,003 of record OX454527.1, read on the forward strand.
AGGCCATGTTGAAAGAAACTTCAGCTCTTTAAAATTACTCCTCAGTGACTACCGCAGGCGTTTGCTGTCCGAAAATTTTAAAATTACGTAAAAATGTTATTGTTTGTCAGTGAATTCAAAAACGCCTTTTTTTAAGGGCACATTTTGCTTTTTAAAATTTTGAAGTGCCTCAGAATCCGTCTTTTTATGACACCGGTGATCTCAGTCGTGTCAAACCACGGCTATGTTCACCTGGGTCTGAAATTGTTTAGATGGATTTGTCCCCTAAGTCACGTTTCACGACAAACGCTGCTTTTGGGAGCGCGCTTCAGGGGTGTTCTTAGCCCTTCGCTGCACAGAAATCTTCGCTTTAAATTGTTACCATACATAAATACACCTTTGGTCTAAAGTGTTGGGGGCGAGTACGATAACGCTGACGCCGCAAAAAAGTAACGGATTCTTGTCATCAGTATTAGACTTTCATGAAAAATTGTCGATGAATTGTCTCCCACATATTTTCTTTGGATTTAAGCGAACACCAACAATTTTATTTCGATTCAACCTGCTCTATTCTAATTTCTGCCGGAAATAGCTAAGACAAAACCCTTTCCCAATTATTCACAATGCCCTCGCATCATTGCCATGCAATACAAAGAAATCTCAGTTTACGTTGGCACGCTTGACTTTTGTTTTGACATTTCATTTTTAACTGTCAATCAAAAAAAGTTTCCTCGCCGGACGAACTTAAAAGATTCCATTTCCATCACCTGTGCATTTTTACCATTAAAACTAATAAATAACCACATCAATAATGGCCGCAAAAGTTGCAAACCTTCAGGCTGTAAGAAAAACGTTTCATTTTTGTACAAAATATATCAATTACTACACATCTTGATCAAAAATGAATCCAATAACCTCACAACCTCACCCACAGGATGATGTTCACATCTCGTTCGAGGACCAACAGAAAATCAATCGGTTCGCCAAGCACAATGCACGAATGGATGACTTGAAAGCTGAATTAGACCAGAGGAACAATGAACTGAAAAATCTGGAAGAAGCGTGCGAGGAAATCGAACTTTTCGATGAGGGCGAAATGATTCCATTTCTGTTTGGTGAAGTTTTCCTGTCGCACAATCTCTCGAAAACTCAGGTAATTGAATTTTTGAGATCACTCTAAAGCTTTGTCTGCAATATTTTTCTATTGTGTTTAGGAACTCCTTGTCGAAGTGAAAGAGAAAATCAAGCTCGAAGTGAAGAGTATCGAAAAGAAAAGCAACGAAATCAAATCCGAAATGGCCGAGCTCAAAGCACATTTGTATCAGCGTTTCGGCAGCAATATCTCACTAGAGAGCGATGATTAACCGGTCCATGCTTCAAGCGAAGAGTCGCAGATGTTTCTTATGACATACGTTTTATTTATTGGGAATTTAAAAACTTATTCATAAAAAAAAAAACAAATACACAAATGCTAAACAATAAGGACATTCTGAAATATCAATTCAACTAACTTTGTTTGTGTGTTTGGTGGTTTGGTTGGGGGGGGGGGGGGTGGCTTGGTTTGTTTTGGTAGCTTTGGCTGACGTGGTATGGTTGTCATTATTACCGACACTCTTGATATTTCTTTTACTGGCTGAACTGAAATATAAATATGAAAATCAGAGGACGATTTCGTTTGGTATTTTGTATCCTTTGACAAGTGCTAACATATTTGCAGCGGCTGGTTCTAACGACTAAAGGTTCAAACATGCCCCTACATACGTAATCTTTTCTACGGTGGTATATCATTGGTGAAGCAGATTTTGTAGAAGCAGTAATCACCATGAGGAACGGCGAAGATGTCAAAACCTGTCAACCATTCAATCAAATTCAAATTCTGAACAAAATGACACGGAGACTTTCTTTAACGACGAGGTTGCGATCTGGACTTAAGGGGCCAAAACCATCCCACTTCACTACAGCCCTACTGGACTGCTTGTGCGGTTTGCCGGAGAAAGGCTAAATAACACGCTCATGTATTACCAGCAGATGAGGTATACGTCTGAAAAGGCTAAAAAACTAATTGCGCTAAACAAGTCCGAACCCAGAAACCAACTACAAGTAACTCAAATATGGATGGGAAAAAAACCATCATTCACGAAGATTTCACTTTCATCTGAATCTTGCAAAGAAGACGATACGGCATTTTTATTCCTACTATTGTCTTGCCATTTTCTATTTTATATTTTGGATCTTAAGTGTTGACATTGGTACCTTTGCTTTTATCACAGAAATCCTTATCTAACTTCAATGAAGAAACTAAAGCCAGGTATCTTTTTTAGGTTATAATGATTAAATATTTGCTTCTCAGATGGAAGGTAGGATCCTTTAAAAAAAGACAACGCGATCTTTATCTTAGTTCTGATTCCTAAAGTCGATGATCGTCTTTTTTCAGGGGTAAGGTGTCTTAATAACAATTGCACGTTTTACTGCTTCCTAACTTCTCTTCTTGACAAAACTTTTTATGGAGAGGGGAACGAACAAAAAATAAACAAACAGTCTGCGAATATCAAATGGCACAATCTGGACAGGTGACAGAAAAATGTCCTTAAGTTGAAAGGAATGCTCTACAAAGCCACATACGGCTCACAATATTGGACATCGTATTAAAAGTATGAGGGCAAATTAAATTAAGATGAAGATAGTAGGATTACCGAAGCTGAGGTAATCGAATAAGAAGTTCAAAGAACTGGGGAAGACATCGTCAAAAAGCCTATCTCAATGAAAAGAGCGTTACCGGATTAGTTGTCAGTCCTAAAGAATTCTCGAACGAATAAATTGACGAAATGATTCAAAGTCGGGAGGCATGCCGATACTTTTTGAGGTCGAACCGGCGAACCCCGCATCGACAACGGCATATAGCAGCGGTTTTCTAAGGTAATTATCCGTCGGATCTTCATCAAGGTGTCATTCGTGGAGCTGATGTTTGCTCCAAGGTAGACGAACTCCTTAGCTTACTTTCTCAACAGGCTCCCGACCCGTACAGAGTCTCTATCTGAGTCCATTCTCTGCGAACCCAGGCGCGCTGCTTCCAGTTGTCCAGACCAGGCGCTCTGGCATCTGCGATGTCTTGGTCTTTAAAACGGAGACACAATCCTTCTTGTCGTCTCGAACCTGAGGACTCAGATTCAAAAATCCTCTTCGAGGTAGGTTAACTCCCTTACTACCTCGAAGTAGCTGCAATGACCAGTGACGTTTTGTCCTATTCGGTAGACAGATGTTTGTTTATTTGTTAAAAGCAATTGCTTCGTTTTATCCCCGATGACTTCAAGGCCAACCAATTTTGACTGTTTTTTAATCGCTATGAAACCCTCTGACGCCGGCAAGCTGAGATCGGCCGTTGATTCCGATATCGTCGGCGTATCCCAGTAGTTGGACTGATCTGTTGATGATGTTGGCACATACCTTGCGCACTATTTGCTGAAGGACAAGATCGAAGAAATGACAGCTCCTTAACTTCCTCAAAGTTATTGTTATCAATAGCGACCTTTTGTCCTAAGCGGTGGACAGATGCTCCTTTGTTGAGAACATGTATTTGGTCTTGTTTCATTAACTTCATGACTAACCAATTTTCTCTCTTCTTCAATCGCCATAACACGGCACGCTTGGAACGGCCTATGATGTTGATATCGTCCGTATGCCACAGAAGCTGGACGGTTCTATTGAAGATTGTGCCTTCCGTGTTGACGCCTGCCCTGCGCACTTTTTTCTCCAGAACAAGGTTTAAGAAGTCACATGACAGCGCATCTCCTTGCCAAATCCGGTGCAAGTTTGGAATAACTCCGAAGGACTGTTACATCGCGTCTTTTCAAGTTTCACACGGAACTCACACTGGTACACGCCGAATAGTGTTGCAGGACGACTTGAGACGCTCACACAGTACGTTGGATAGGATCAACTTGTAAGATCTCATTAGATCCCAGCTTTCAATCTGAAAAAAAACATTTGAATTGTCCAGTAATCAGACTTAACTCCAAAGAGCTGAACGCAACAATTAAAAACAAAACAACTTCTTTCAACAAAATTTAATAACAAATCATGTAGTTAAATGTCTAAATAAGTTCAGTCCGGTTGGAAAAGATGAAAGATATATTTTCAGCTGAAGAGCTTAAGTAAGCTTCCTAAAAATGAAATTAAATAATTGTATGTAGACAAAAAGGTCGAGTCTGCTTACCTGCAAAAAATCATCAGCGAATGGTGGGCCATAATGCTCCCACTTCCTCAGTTCATTTATTTGCAAGCATTCATTCGAAGGCTCACTCGAACTGCCTTCATCCGCCTTTCCATTTGTCGGGCAATTACAATGCAAATTTATATGAGTGGCACACGTGTCAAAATCAGTGGGCAGCGTAAATAAATCAGTCAAGTCCTCGGCAGAGAATCTCATCGATGATTCGTTTCCGAACGCTTCTACCACATTATTTTTCATAGCACAGTCTCCCAGAGTGGTCTTCGCGATTTGACGTTGAAAAATCTTCTCCTCGATCGTTCCCATTGTCACCAATCGATATATTTTGACATCGTCCTTCTGGCCATCTCTCCAGATTCTCGACATCGCCTGCTGATCAGTCGCTGGATTCCAATCATTGTCGAATAAAATAAGACGCGATGCTCCGCAAAGATTCAGTCCGACTCCTCCTGCCTTGGCACTGAGAAGGAAGACCCGCGATGTTGATTTTTCCCCATTGAATTTCGTGACTATGGAGTTTCTCTCACCAACTGCAGTGCTTCCATCTAGACGGGACACTCCCAGATTTAAAAAATCACAAAGTCCGTGCAGCATGTCGAGTGTTTTTGTGTGGTTCGAGACAAGAACCACTCGTTTGTCGCTGGAAGAGATGTCAGTGAGGAATTTGTGCACAAGATCTACCTTCCCCGAGTCAAATGGACCCATCTCCGACCAATCTGGAAGAAATTTCTCCAGTCTCTTCGTGAGCATATTAGGCGACTTAGAACGGGATATCAACGACGGGTGGTTACAGATCTTTTTCAGAATCGTAATGATTTGAAGTGGGTTCATAGTTTTGAGTATATCTTCCTTCTGCGACTCCCAGAGTTCTAGTGATCTTATGAGGAGGAACTGCTGCAACTCTGATGGCTTCACAAACACGACATACTCGCGTTTTTTTGGAAGATATTTGCTGTTGACTGATTGTGTCCTCCTGAGGATGAAATTGCTGGAAATTGACTTGAGCTCTTCGGCTTTCTGAGCTCCTTTCTGCTTGACTTCTTCATCTGCGTCGTGTGTTTGACTTTGAACAATTGGATTCTCAAACTCTTTTTTAAAATCTTGATAGCTACCCAGAATTCCGGGATTTACGAAATTTACCAGAGTAAAGAACTCCTGCAAATCATTTTGAATTGGCGTGCCGGTCAAAATCAATTTTTTTTTTATGTTCATCTCGTGAAGAGCAATCGAGATCTTTGTGGCGCTATTCTTCAAACGATGCCCTTCATCGCAGATGACCAGATCAAAGTCTAATACTCGGAACTCATTTGAATGCCCCAAAAACATTTCATACGAGACGATTAGGAAGGGAATGTGAGTCTGGTGGGAGAATTGTTGGAGTTTGTGTTTCGCGTCGACGACGAACGCATACATCCGCTCATTCTTCAACCACTTGTTGATTTCATTGTTCCAGTTAGAGGTAAGACTGCTTGGCGTAACGATCAGCACTCGCTGTAGGACTCTATCACCACCAAATGGGCCTTTCTTCAGCAGGGTGTGGCACAGCGTGAGACATTGCAGTGTTTTACCCAATCCCATATCATCAGCGAGAATAGCACCGTAAAAATCTGGATTTTTGAAACCCATGACGCAATCGTAAAGGAAAGAGACACCTAGCCTTTGATGTGGCCGCAGATGTTGCACCAGTGCAGGAGCGACTCGCATTTCATAGACAGGACGATTGAGCTTGTTGTGCTTTCTCTCATCGCTTGGACAGGGGAGGATCAGGGGTTCAAAATCGACATCTAGCCTGTTCTCTGTCTTTACTGAATTACTTTTGGGCATTTTGGGAGCACTCAAATGCAACATGGGAAAGAAAAAGCTAGGTTGTGCCTTCTTCTTCTTTTCTTCTGGTTCGTTCCACTCGTTACTTCCTTGGAGCAACTTTCTTTGTGCATAAAACGTCTTGAAATCTTTTACTTTGTCTTGAATTTCAACTTCTTTACCACTGATAACATGGCTGGAGCCTTCAACAAGTTCCTCTGTTTTGATGGAATTGGAAGAACCCAAAAACTGCCCCGTTTCACTTTTAATAATGCAAACATTATTTTGTACCTGCAGCGAACCATCGCCTTCCCAAGTTTTGTGTTTCTTTGTGGTAATCTTTCTCCAAACGATGTTGTAGAGGATTTTATTTAAATCGGTAGCGTGGACATGATTTACTTTTCCTGTGGTGGCCGAAGTAGATGAGGTAATTTCACTGTGTTGGTGCTGATTTTCAACTATTTCTTTGGCCGACGTCGTGGAGTGGGCTTCATTCCTTCGGTTGAGAGAGGATTTCATGGATGGGGCACCTGAACGTCGCATGTTTTCACTTATTACCAGGAAAATTTTGAATTTTGAAATTCAATTCTACGCAGCTGATAAACAAATCTTGACAAGTCGCAGTTTTGTGCAGCATTACCAGTGCACATTATTTGCCTGGTGAATAACAATTATCTCAGTATCAGAATCGGTCCTATTTTTATCTCACTTTAACATAACACTTCGTCTCCATGGGCAATATTTTATAGAATGAAATATAGCATTCTATGAAAATTTCTCGTGGAGACTGTAAATAGTAATCTATGAAAAATTGCATTCTATATATTGCTCAGTTCAAAGCATTCTATGGATAGAATTCTATGGGCTGTCATTTCTATGAAGTGCTTCACTCTGCGACATTTTCACCATGGCAATAGTAAGCTATGAAATACCCACTGTACATTTTGCGGTATTCTATATATATCTTTCTTTCTATGAAAATTGACATTTGGTGAGCTATGAAATCTTGCTCGTGAAGACAAGGTGTAAAGGGGCAACAAGACAAACAACGGAAACTGAAAAGATGTCACTATGTTTAAGTGACAGTAGCCGTGTTTCTTTGCACGCGGATATAGGGATAATTTGAAATTTGCATGTAAAATATAATAACAACTTATGACTTATCCTATATACGCTAACTTTAGCGGGGATAGCTATCGCCGGTAAGTCCTTTAGCGGGGATAAACAGTGCTTCCAAAATCCATTTTCTTCGTTTCTGATGAATCCTTCCGATGAATTTTTCAGGAAATGTAAAAGTTTGACAACCCACCTATTATTCGTGATTTTACTATTATTATTTTTCAAACTTCATTTTAAGGGTAATTGAATTTAGAAAATCTGTTAATGTGAAATTGAATTTTCATAATTTTAGAATATGCTTGGCATCAATTTCAATTGGCGGAAGTAAATATTTTTCAATTTCAGGATTTTCAATACAAATTTCTTAACTACAACTTACAGCTGTGTCACGGTGCATGTCATAGGTACATGTGTGCTGCCAAGTTTTTTTTTTGATGAATTCTTAAGCGGCGATAGTCGTTTTCTGATGCCATATCTATATCCGCGTGCAAAGAAACACGGCTATAGGATAAGTTGTTGTTGTATTTTACATGCAAATTTCAAATTATCCCTATATCCGCGTGCAAAGAAACACGGCTATAATAGGGTGAGTTCTATATGCCTGAACAAAATCACTCTTTGGAGTTTTGCGTTGACAATCGCATCCAGTTGAACCATAGCAAATTAATAAAAACTATCACAAAACTGTGTTTCGCATTTCAATTTCAAAAGCAGGCTTGTAAAGACAAAACGTTATGTTTCGTATAGGTGCTGTAAAGCTCCGTTTGTCTTATCCTCCATAAATTCGATTTGAATTTAATGTCGATTTTAATTGGTAACTTTTCTTTAACCAGAGTGCACTCGAACTGCTGCCAGAGCAATTATCGTTTTCATTTCGACACAAAAATCACCCTCAAAGCACTCTGATAGCACTCCGTTTTTACCACAGATAAATAGCGAAGTTGACATTAGTTTATTTTATGAGCACAAACTATGCAGATCTTAGTTTGTCATACGGTTATGCCTTAACCATAATGAAGCTTTGGCGCGTGCGTTGCTTTCATTACCTCAAAATACTTAACGTGCGCTTTGTCCTTTGACTCAAACCCAAAATTCGTTTGTTACCGGAGAATCGTATCCGATACCAAGAAAAAACTTGATTCTTTTATTACCGCACATAACAAATGGTCAAGTGAGGAGATATTGGGTCTGCTTCGATTTTATTCAGCAATAAAAGACGAATTTGTTGACCCTTGACGCAAAAAACGGTATATGAAAATATCCTGGCGGAAATGATTTAACAGGGTACAGCGGTAAGTAAAATTATATTTTTTAAATGAGGTTTGCAGATAGATGTGCTGTAATGTTTTTACTATTTTAAGACTCCATAACAACCGTCGATGCCTTAAGAGGGTGGATCAAGACCCTGTAGGCATGCATAGTTCCGTGTATGGCCGGGAACATTTTCGGCGATACGCATATTATATTAAGTAACCACACAATTCATTTAAAAAGCGGTCCGACGCCATTCCATTCCATGCTGACCAACCAATTACGTCAGCGTCTGCAACAATGGTTTGTTCGACGTTGTAATAGGCCTGTAGGTGATAATTGAGGGAGCTAGGAGCGGAAGATAGTGAAGGAAGTAAGGATGTGGACGGGACCTTAGGATGGGATGTGAAAGAAAAAGGGAAAAGAGTATCGTGAGTGAGGAGCGTGGCATGCTTGCGGTGCACGACTGGCTCGCCGGAAATGGAGGGGTTCTTGTCCTCACCACACAATCTAACCTACCACAAAAACATAAATCATGCCGAAGTATACTTACATCGAAGTAGACCTTTCACCAAAACGGACGGAACTTCACCACATCGAGAGGGCGCTGTTGTTGGAGTTAGCGCTGGCCATTATTCCCAACCCAACCTGGAAGTCCAGTGGCCATTCTAGGAACTTCCCCAATAATGAGGATGTTGTGCGCAGCCTCAAACCATTTCCACCTGAACGGTTTTTTTGCACACCTTATGCACCCCTGAAAAATAAACTTTACCAACACATCAAGCACTTATGTGCCTGACAAAACAAAAAAAAGAGTACGACCGAAGAAATCCATTTTTTTTTTTATATGGTTTTATACATATATTTACCGGCTAATATCTTACAAAAGTAAACAAATTAACATAAAGATACAAATGAATAAATCTTTGAATCCACCGTCCTACCTGAACGCATGAGTAATTTTCACCATGCAACACTACAACAAAAATGAACGAAACGACGCCTACACAAAAAGAGAGCTCACTTTAGGTGGGGGTACTGCAACGTGAAAATGCAGACTTCGCGGATTTGAAAGATAACAAAAAGGAATGACGACGGAAACGCGATTCTTACAAACGAAAGTTTTCAGAAACGAACTCAAATATAATTAACTTACACGCTAACTATAAAGAATAATAAATACTTAAAACTACAAAAAAAAGGAAACTAAATCACTACAAAAAAAAAGATTTAATTGAGGTAACAAAAAGTAACAAGTAGGTATAACCAAAAAAAAAAGGAATAATCCTAATCTCATCCAATTGTCGATGATTACGGTGATAGGAAGTCTATCTATGTATATATCTATAGATATAGGCGTCTTTGTTCAATAATTCCACCGCACGGGGGACATATATATTTATGTCGTTATATATATATTTGTTTTCTTTGTATCCGTATTGCTCCTCTTTTGGCCACAAATTTAAAGGACACAGCTTGATCTGTTTCGATTTCTGTTTTAAGTATATTTATCGATATTCATTTATTTATATGGCGATCCCGTCCCTCTTTGGTTTCTACTGTGGGTAGACGGTGATCGCCTTGCAAAATTTGGGTGGTGATTTTCCTTTAAAACAAAAAAAAAATCCCTTAGAACCATACATATATCACACAAAAAAAACTAAAGGAAAACTTGTCTATGTACTACAGTATGGTGTGTACGAATAATTTATAAAACTTGCTTGCTTTCTTCTTTTTTTTTTTTTTTCCAAATACAACTCACCTCAACACACACTGAGTCTAAACCAATAAATTTATTTTTAACGTGCCTTTGGAGGACTTTTTTTCTTTGTTTGTTTAAAAAACTTAATTGTGGGTAATTTACTTGTTAGAGAAACACTGTGCTGAACTTTATCTACCACAAGATTTAAACGATCACCACTACGTGGTGTACTGTTTGGCGGTTGAACTTTTAATGTTCTGCAGCACCGCTTCGCCAACGTCACATCCCATTTTCTTATAGTGTCCCTCCTATTTACTTTAAAATCGTATGATTTTAAATATTGCCGCTACAGAGAATTTCCTATCCTCCTCTAAAAGCTTTCACGTCCGCCTTTACTTTATTATTGTTTCACCCTGTGCTTATCATATATTTCAACCAACATTGGAAACACACAAGAACACACAAGATGTCAGCACTTCGGTAGAGGCATTTCTCTTGGATGTCAATTTGACGTCCATCAAAAATAAATAAACATAACAAATCTATGAACACAACAAGGCAGTCAAGATCAAGAAGATGAACATTTTTTTTTTTGGAAGTAAAAAGGTAATATCTAGATTCTACTATTTAATTTTGTCTTTACAGGTAGATGCAACAACGTGAACTCCTTGACTCCTCCTCAACGAATAATTTGAATATCTAAAAGCAAATAAATATAAAGCTCTTTGAAAATAAACAATTGAATTCATCTGATGTTGTTTCAAGGTTTCCAATCTTGTTTTAAATTATTTTTTATTTGGTTGTGAATTGATTGATATTTTTTGTTTTGGTTGTTGACCTGACAGCTGAAGCATTGAAATGTCAATTTCGCCGCAGTACTGCCAAATTTGTGTGGTGACGTTCTAAGCACCGATCTCGTTTTTTTCGTCCAATCCCATACGGGCCTGCAAAAAAAAAACACCTACCTATTGTGAATGTGTTGGTGAAATCTGAACTGATAAATAAAATAAACAAAGTATTATAATTTTTCTCATATCGTTCAAGTATAATTGACCAGTTTTAAACAAGCCTTTAGCAAACCTCTAAAGTAATTGATGCTACTTTAGAGGTTTGCCAAAGGCTTAGAAACACTTTAAATTATCTTTATAAATACGGCTGATAAACTGTAATATAGGGCTACTTGTCGAAGCCAAGAGAAAAAGGCGCATATTTTCATTCAGCAGTTGAGCAGTGATCCGTACATAGAACACGATTCTTCACATGCGGAACTGGAGATATTTTTAATTTTACAGTGACAAACATTTTTAGGATTCGCCTCCTCACTCCCCTTTTTTTAACCACTTTTTATGCTTATATGTGAGATCATATATATACACCTACTGAAATTATTTCACAATAAATCAAAACCACGTTTTCCTCACTTTGACGTTTGTCGCAATTCTATTTGTATGTATTGGTAAATTATATAGGAAATCTGTTTAAAAAAAATCTCAGCTAAGGCAGAAAATCTCTGAGCGCTCAGAAAGTGGAACTTAAATACTTTTAAACATAGTTCCCACTTTAATTTGCTTTGATAAACATTCTGCTTTTATTTATTAAGCAACCTTTTTTATTTTCTCTAATACGTTATCACTTATCAGCATGATACAATTAAACATCTTGTTTTGATTATCGAAAGGTCGCATGTGTTTGACATGTTGCTGCATCCCAAAGACGAACATAATGCAACAAAACAAAATGTCAATCTATCCTTTGCACTATCTTGTATAGGTAGTTGCTTTATGCATAAGCTTCATTTTTTTATCGCCTTTGATCTAATCCGGATCGGATTGGATATTAAAACAACTCGGATCATATAAAATGTTTGTTTCGAAAGGTTGGTCATATTGTTGCCACAGATTGACATCATTCACATTTTTGTTGTATGACATTGGCTCCCGTTTGTTTTTTTTATGTATGTGCATCTCAGCAATTAGGCCACCTCCATGTAAGAATTACTGTGGTACATGTATTTTTGAAGGCGGATCAAATCCGGATCAGCTCTTACTTATTTATTAGGGTAGCGCCACAGTCCGGGGTGGACCTAAGCAGCAACCTACACGCCTCTCCATTTAATCTTCCCATTGTGTTATTGAAAATGCTTGGAGTGCATCCGGGCCACAATTAACCGTTATTTGACAGCCTGGTTAATGAATCTAGCTTGGCTTTTGTTATTTTGAAGTAGGATCTACATTTCGCTCACCGCAGATATGTAGTTTCGTCACTAAAATATGTATTCGTAAAAATTATGTAAAGTGGATAAATGTTTTTTCCAGCGGCATTTTTGTACCGAAGTTGATTACAGGTATATTTGATTTTATCTTCTTTAATCTCGTAAATATGAATCTTGAAAAGGTATGATAAATCACTTGATTTATGAAAAGATTAAGCTAAATCACGTCGATGGAAAAATGGTATTTATGACAAAATTACACCTGATTTGGTAGCGTTCCAAATTCAAAAATATTTTAATACACTGATTATATTAAAAATAAAAAAAAACTCGATATGTGCTTTAATTATATTTACATGCATTTAATTTTTTACTTAAATTGTTTCACTCATTTGCCGAAAATAATGCCAACTGACATTGAACTTATTTGAATTAACCATGTCTTGAAAATGGCATAGATTGTGTTTGATTTAAGTTCTGTTTTTGTGATTACAGCCACATTTGAGCGAACAAAAATTAATTCTTGTGTTTTTCACTACAGAATTGAAATAGATTAAGAGATACAAACTGATATCGAAAGTATCACGCTATTAAGTATATTTATTTGTTTTCCAAAAATCATACATATTTAAAGAAAAAGAAACACTGCGTTCTATTGCTGTGTGTAATGGTGGATTTACACGGTCACACATTCCTAACATGTAAGATTAAAGGGATGCTAAATACTAAATATCCGTGTGACTGAAAGGGACAGCATTACCTAACATGCAAAAAAACGTGACACGTATTCAGGTCGGCCATCTTGTTTACGTGGTAGGAATTATGGGAAAGCTATGCATGTTGATATTTTTATAGCGATGGCTTACGAAATTTCGATTTCCTATAAAACAAAATGGGCGCTGCTATCATATGTTTTAATCGCCATAATACATTTTTGACATTTCTCTGCTTCACATCGCCGATTGTACCTACTCAAGATGGAAAACACTATTAATACGGCAGCTTTTACGAGATCCATGTTTTTATTTATTTTTTAATTCTACTACAACAAAACCGATGAAAATAAATTTGTTTGTTTACATGTGATCTGTCAAATCTCCATAATAATGTTATAGCAAGTTAAAGTAAGTGATCTCACTCTTACACCTTATTAGCATTGACTGCGGATAAACGGATCTCTCTTTTCGGTTTTGTTGCAAAAATGCGCGTGCGTGATGGTGTAAATCCACCATTAAGCACCACAGCAGTTTGTCTCTTAGCTGTTGGTGTGCTATTATGACAATTGACTAAGTGGAAAGGACGCGTATGAAAAAAAAAGTATTCGAACGTATTATTTTCCAACAAGTGGCATCACGCATCACCAAACTGCTGATAACCACCCAACAAAGAGAGTCAGAGCGCAGCAAACCCAAGTCCGACATATTCCCCACCAGTTCACAATAAAACCAATGAATCGTTTTCTTTTCTGACAGACGCAGACGCCGGCTGTCGAAACGAGCACACAGCACAGTGAAGTGTGGAAGCAGAAATTCCTCCGGAACAAGGAAAACTATTTTTTTTTTGCATTTAAAACAAAAAAATTCTGAAGTATATCGCTTTTCCTCCGAAAAATTGTTCTAAATCGAAATCATCGTGTTCACTTGTCGGCTGTGTTTCGTACGGATAAAACGCGCGTCCTCCAAGAATTAAAGAAGCAAAGTGTAATATAAAGAAAACCAACAAAAAAAATCTGCATGCGAAATCCGTCGACTTTTTAGCTTTCTTATTTCTTCTATCTTGTTCTTTTTAACTCTGTCTACTCGCTCTGGCAGAATTTTTGATTTGATTTACCCGGTACTTTTTAATAAATTTTCTTAATTCGCCTCGTTGTGATTCAATTTTTCTCCTCAATTTTTTGTGACATAATTTGTTTCGATTTTCGAATCCCCCCATAATAATCCGCGACCGTGTGTTCTGCCAGATTGTATTCCGATTTGATGTTCAATAAGACTGGCGAAAGCTAACGCAAAGAAGAATTCCCGATAAAACCGGATACAATCGTTCAACCGTTTCGGGGTTTTCGTAATTCTTATTTATTTTTTTCGGCAAATCAACTCGAAAAGAAAGTATTCAGCGCCATCACCTGTAAAGCTTACCAAAATGATTAACATGGACATAAGTGTGACACCGAATTATTCGTACATTTTCGACTTCGAAAACGATTTCATTCATCAGCGCACACGGAAATGGATGCTGGAAAACTGGACCTGGGTGTTTTACTATTGTGGAATTTATATGCTGGTGATATTCGGGGGCCAGCATTTCATGCAAAATAGGCCAAGGTAAGAGTTGACAATGGGTGTGTGGGAGCTCAGCATTGGGGTAGATTTAAATTCCCATTTACTAAATTGTCCCTGACGCTGAATGAATAATAAAGGAGACGGGGCTGTTTTGCGCTGAAGCAAATCAATTCAAGCGAGCTAAAAAGCCACCCCTGCAAATATTGCACATGGCCAATGGCCCGCCACCTCTATTCGTTGTAGTTTTATGTTCGTTGCATCATTCTTCGTCTAGTGAAGTTGTACGTAACTCTGTTTTGCTCATGAATTAGTTGTGTCTTGAGTGGCCGGGGCGGGCGTATCATCGTTCGTATCTCGTGGTCTGATTAGATATAAAAATAGATTGTGGTGAATTCGTCTAACTGACATCAACTTATGACTAATGTTTTAAATGATATGTGTGAATTTATCGTCCAAAATCAAGGAAAGTAGAACGAGAACGAATAGCTTTTGCAAGGTAAAGTGCCTTTTCTCCTTTTTGCGCAATTTACTTGGTTTGGTTTTGTTGTGGCTGTATGACAAACATGGGAGTCTAGAAGGTGTTTCGATAATGCTTTTTTTTTATCGGGCCCTTGAGGGCGGAAAGTAAATATCGAGCGACTTCGTCAGTGGAGATAGCCTGTTCCACATCAGTAAATGTCGTCCATTATTTAATTAAAATTCTACTTGAATTTGAAAAATGAAAAAGTTGATAACACCGTTGATGCATTGGTGGTATTCTGTAAAAACAATGAACAATAGAAAGGTTAGACTTAGCTGATTAGTTTGTTTGTTTATTGAATATATCTATATAGGTACTTATACCAATATGTATTTAAACCTCAGTTATCCTCGTCTGAGAAGTCTTTACAAATTTAGGATAAGGAATGTTTGATGATTTTGTAATATATGTACATATTTGTAAATCTGTGGTGTATCAGTGTATTTAACTGCAGCAGTTCAGTTAAATCTTTTTTTTTTTGTCTTTGAATAAACGCTTTTCAATTTGATTTTCATTGGATAGCAATTGATCTCCTCAACACGGCGTCTTTGAAACCTTTTCTTTGAAACTACGAATGGCATTTTAAACATATATTGCTCAGTGAATAGCTTTCTTTGGATAGTATTATGTATACATATATGGAATGTCATTTAAATGAACTGCTTCACTATTGAAATAGTAGACTATGAAAAAAAAAATGAAAGACGGCGCTGGATGGTGTTTGCCGAGTCGTTTTCCATTGGACAAGTCGGAGTACATTTTTTGTCTTCCGGACAGAAAAACACTCCCAAAATCTTCCATTAGGGCACTATTTTGTTAGTGATTTTTACTTACCGATTTCATTTCGGAACCAACTCAAATTCACTAACACATAAAACTCTGACATCTGACTATTTGTCGAAGCGATATGAAAAAAGCGCGTGTTTTGTTTATTTTATTTTCGCTGCTCAGATTTCATCAAAACGTTCGCTAACTCATATGCAAACGTAAATTTATATAAACTTTCGTGCAAAACTACACAAACGCGTTCGCGTACTGAGAAAATGGTAAAAAGATGAACGAAAGAAAAATGTACTTTCGTTCATTTTTCTTCCCACAGAATTTCAGCTGCAGCTGGTGAGAAAATGAAAACTGTCAAATGATGAAATCCTATGAGTTTGCCAGCAAAAAACACAGCTGCTGCTTCTTTTCAAGCCAAACTAAGACGTTTTTCACCTTTTTACGCAAAAGCGTTCGCATACATTTCTTAGAAATGAGAGGAGTCTCTCTCGATTTTGGAGATTTGACACATTTCATTTTTCTACACATAAAGTACGCGAACGGACCTATATACAAAAGAGCAGACAACGGTTTTTGACATTCCATATGCACCCAGAACAAATGAATTATTGAGTGGGACCAATGGAAAACAATATTAGAAAGAGACATTTTGCGGTTCTTTATCTTTTCTGCAAGATCTTTTGTGTAAAATCAGCTGAAGTCATTTTAACGACTTGAAATGAATTGCTCTGTGTAGCTGATGACCTTATACCAGTGGTTCCCAACCGGTGGGGCACGGCTCCCAGAGGCGCATGGGGATTGTAAAAGGGAGGCGTGGACAGAATTTGAATTGTAAATTTTTGATGAAAAGAATACAATATTGAAGACTTCAATATTTATTACTGTACGCTTCAGCTGACATGAGAATTGCATTGACGAAAATTGCACAAAGAATCTCAGAGCTGGTGAAGAAAACGCAACCCCAGAAGTCGCATTGAACATTTTACATTACTAATAAATAAAAATACGATTATCAAAATCAATTTACAAAAATGTATAAACAAACATGTACACTCCGCTTCAACTGAATAAGCACAAACATTTTCTAAACTACGTTGTCCATTTTTTCAAAACCTTGTGCCGTAATATATCATTTGATGATGCAAACTGTTTGCATATGATGTTGACAAAATAAATCGGAAAGAATAATGCAAAAAGTACCGCTATATTTTCTCTGGTTCTCTTGCAAAGCATTCAATATTGAAAAATGCAGTTTTATTTTGCGTCAACTGAATAGACACAAAGTCATTATTTTCGCTGGTTATGAGTTTTCTGTGGAGATTGACACATTAGATCAACAGTTGAAGTACTTTTAGTAAATTTTGTTTGATTAATTGTATTTCAAAGAAAAATGGGTAGATCAAAATCTCTAAATAGTGTCGAAAGAGCTCAAATCGATTTACTAAAAGAACAACGACTAACCGGGCGTTCTATAGCTGACAAAATTGGACGAAGTTCTAGTGTGGTCTATTCTTATTTAAGAAGTAAAGATTCGCACGGAAAAAAACATGAAAGGAGGTCAAAAACGCCGACAACAGCGGTTGATCGAAGAGCAATTTTAAGATGTGCTTCCAATTCCTGAGACTCTGCGGCAAAAATAAAGCAGAAAGCCGGTGTTACTGCAAGCGTTTCAACAGTGCGAAAGTTTATCAATAGTACCAAACATCTGAAACGGTTAAAAATTCAAAAGTAACCACCACTTAACGAGAAACGGAAGTGTATGCGCTTAGAATTTTCTAGGCTCCATATGAGTTTTAAAAATGAATGCCGTCACGTAGCTTTATCGGATGAAAAGAATTTTAATTTTGATGGCCCTGATGGGTTTAATTATTACTTTCACTATATGAGGAAAGAAGAACGATTTTTAGCGCGGCATCATAGTCGAGAAGGTGATGTTACGGTATGGGGAGCAGTTAGCTACTATGGCACTATTGATCTTGAGTTAAAAACCTCAAAAATTACTGCATTAAGTTATAAAGGAAATTTGAAAAGAAATTTTTCTAAATTTTCAGGCATTTTTGGACCCATAAACTGAACTTTTCAGTAGGGCAACGCCCCCATCCACACGGCGCGCATAGTAAAAAATTGGATAGAGGAGCAGAATGTGGAATTGCTTCAATGGCCGCCGTACTCACCGGACCTGAACCTTATCGAAAACGTTTGGGGATGGTTAGTACGAAAAGTTTATGAGTCTGGCCTCAGTTTGTGGACAGAGAATCCCTTATTGCAGCCATTAAATTAGCCTGGAGGGAAATTTCGCTAAACTACATAAAGAGGTTGTACGATTCCATGCCGGATCGAATTTACGAAACTACGAGGGCGGGTCAATAAGTCCGTGACTTTTGGAATAAAACACAGATTTTTTGATAAAAAAAAATTAATTTTTAACGTAGTCTCCCTTGAGCTCTATACACTTTGTCCAACGCTTCTCCAATTTTTTTATCCCTTCCAAAAAAAAATGATTTGTCAAGGTCCTCAAAATAGGCCTTTGTTTGCGAGATGACTTCATCATTGGAGTCAAATCTTTTTCCATCAAGCCATTTCTTCAGGTTTGGGAACAAGAAGTAGTCGCTCGGAGCCAAATCTGGAGAATATGGTGGATGAGGGAGCAATTCATAGCCCAATTCATGGATTTTTGCCATGGCGACTGCACATGTGTGCACCCTTGCATTGGCTTGGTGGAAAAGAACTTTTTTCTTGGCCAAATGAGGTCGGTTTTTTTTCAAATCGTCATTGAATCGGTCCAATAAGTTGGCATAATATTCCCCATTGATTGTTCTTCCCTTTTGAAGGTAGTCAATGTGGATTATCCCGCGTGCATCCCAAAAAACAGTCGCCATAACTTTATTGGCTGACAAACCCACCTTGGCCTTCTTCGGCGCCGATTCACCCTTAGAAACCCACTGTTTTGACTGTTGTTTGGTCTCTGGTGTGTTGTGATGGATCCATGTTTCGCCCACGGTTACAAAACGGCGCAAAAACTCCTCCATATTGCGATTAAACAACGCCAAACCTTCCTGTGAAGTTGTTACACGATTGCGTTTGTGGTCGACTGTGAGCAAACGCGGCACCCATCTTGCGGAAAGCTTTCTCATGTCCAAGTGATCATTCAAAATTGAAACCACTGAGCCATGCGAGATCCCTACGGCTTCCACAATCTCTCGCACTTTCAAACTTCGGTCGGCCAACACCATATCGTGAATTTTTTCGATTGTTTCGGGTGTAGAGACCTCAACTGGGCGTCCAGGACGTTCGGCATCTTCAGTGCTTGTACGGCCACAACGAAATTCAGTAAACCACTTTTTTACCATTGAAATCGATGGTGCAGAGTCCCCATAGTATTTATCAAGCTTAGCCTTGGTCTCGGTAATGGTTTTTTTCGCAAGAAATAATGCTTAATAAGCACACGAAATTCACTTTTTTCCATTTTCTCCTCAAATTAGTGAGTAGTTTGATAAAAATAGCTGTCAAACACAAACTAACTGACGCAGCAAGTTTAAATTTTGACAGGAGTCAACTGATAGATGCCTGTTGACAGGAGCAGTGTTGCTGTTTCAGTAAAGAGGTCAGAAATTCAAAAAGTCACGGACTTATTAACCCGCCCTCGTATTACGAATAAAGGCGGCAGTACCCACTACTAAAATTAACCAATAACAAACTATTTTAAGAAAAACTTGTTTCATTTAATCCCAATAACTTTTATTTCCAATTTCAATATTTGTGTCTATTCAGTTGACGCAAAATAAAACTGCATTTTTCCATATTGAATGCTTTGCAAGGGAACCAGGAAAAAAATAGCGGTACTTTTTGAAATATTCTTTCCGATTTATTTTGTCATCATCACACGCAAACAGTTTGCATCATCAAATGATATATTACGGCACAAGGTTTTGAAAAAATGGACAACGCAGCTTAGGAAATGTTTGTGCTATAAGCAAGAATATTTAAAATTCTCGATGCATTAAATATATTTTTCAATGCACATTTGTAATTTTTATTTGGGCATGCATTTCTAAAATTCGGCATAAGGGGGGCATGCTGTTGAAAAGGTTGGGAACCACTGCCTTATAGGTACCAATCTTAAGGGACAAATCTTAACATCAAAATTTTGGTCACACGGCTAACACGACCATAGGTGCACTGAGATGCCAAAAAATCGGTTGTTTCTTTTTTTTAGCTCAGACACATCTGAGTATTCTACTTATGTTACTTTGTTCACTCGGATCATGCTCGAGCGTGCTCTGTGAGCTCTGAATGAACTGATGGGGCGGGTTTCCATTATGAACACTAAGGAATTTTTTTTTCTGGCTTGAAATGGCCTAAAAAAGATAAATATAATATTTTTTTCTTGAGGAAATGAAATTTTTTTTTATTTTTTTTTTTTTTTATTAAATTTTAACAATTTTTTTTAATAAAACGATGTTTATGTAATTCATACACCTAGATTACAAACATTTTTTGCGGAATCTGCATAAAAATGCACAACTGCTTGAAGCAACTCTTCAAAGGGATATAATTTTTTTTTTGCTACTTCTCTCCTCCACTGGTATTCAACAATTCAATCAGCGAAATTATTGGAATAGTTGCCATTATAAAACTCCCTTTTAACGACACGCCACTGAGACTCGATTCTCTGAATGTGTATGCCATCAGGACCAACAAAAGGATTGTCAGGATCACTGTGGTTGACTTTTTGGTGAATGAACCCGTGAGCGCCTAAACAATCATACGCCTTCCAGCAATCGGTATGGATGATCGTTCCTGGATTCACGTGCTTTTTAATTAGCGGAACTAGAACTTCAGCACTGCGCTCGTTTTCTGGACAAACTTCCAGTCTCAAGTCTTCGGACCCATCCTCAATTAAACCGAGAACCCAGTGGCCGTCCACACGCCTTCCTTTATTAAATTTCCTTCTCCCAAATTTACTCTCGTCGATCTGGACGATCTTGCCTGGTCCGCCTATTTTTCCTTTTGCTTGAAAGGTTTCCAAAAACTGGATTACTATTGTCTCCCGGCAATAATTATACCAGTCGGCAATAGTCCGTTACGACAGACATTGAGTCGAAGTGAAATCTTCGACCTTTACCGTTTCGTAGGCATATTTCCTAGCGAAGCAGTACATCAGATAGAAACATCTTGGCAAAGGCATGCGAGCTTGCTCAAACCAACTGCCAACAGCACGACTTGTTCTAACTGCAGATTTTGATTTTGTGCAACTGAACTCGCCAATTGGATTTCCGCGCACAAAAATCTTCATTGGAGTTCTATGCAGCCGGCACAAGTTCTCTTATCAACCGAGCAATATTCCACTGTATTTTCACCTCTTCAGAGTACAACCGACGCTTTACATACGGGCTCTGACCCGAAGTACTTGGTTTCAAGTCTAACGCACTCGTATTTTCGAAATTTTGATCGGACATCGCACTGATTTGAAACTACTTAATGAAGTTGATCGCAAAAATGCACTCTGTCGATTTTGTTTGTAAACTGTTACAACAGTTTACAAAAGTACACCGTTACATTTTTCGCATGTTTTTCATTTGTTTATAGTTGAGAACAGTGTTGCCAGTTTAATTGAAAATCACCTAGCGCTTTAAACGAAATTAAATGGTTGATTAAGTGTATACCAAAAACTGTCAGTCAGGTGCCTGTAAGAAAGTATGGTGTATTTAAAGTATGGAGTGGGTGGTTCGCTTCGCTCGCTAACAGGATTTTAACCCTTTCTTTCGCAGGGTTTAGCCGCTCACGCGTCTTCGTCGCTCCGCTAAGGGTATTTTTTTTTTTTTTTTTTTTTTTTTTTTTTTTTACACTATCAGCTCAGTGTCGTGGAGTGCTTAAAGCAAGCAACTATCACGAGCAGAAATTGCCGGCACTAAAAGTGCTCTCACTGGCTCATCATTTAGTGCAGGTGTTAGTAAGGACAAAACAATTAAAAATACAATAATTATGTACCTATAAAATACGAGTACTAACACAGACACAAAATAATGCAAACAATTAAGACATTAAAGCATTATTACGCAAAATATTTTTTAGCTTAATTTTACTAACATGCAAGTCAATCACATGATCATTTAGATTATAGATTCTACTCATGCGACTTATAGGCTCATGCCTTCCATAATTCGTTCTATGATGGGGGCTGAACAATAATTCAACACTGCGTAAATTATGGGCACCACCACGAAAATTAAAGCCAATAGACGACAGCAAGTCAGGTGCATCTATTTGACCGGATATAAGCTGCTGTAAAAAAATGATATCGCTATTAAGCCTTCGTTGAGAAAGGGGTAACATTTGAAGAAGCTTGATACGTTGACTGTAGGGAGGAAGGTTAAATGGATCATCCCATGGAAGTCCTCTAAGTGCAAATCGAATAAATTTACGTTGAATGGCCTCTATTCGATTTGAATGAATGTTGTAGAACGGTGTCCAAACTTGAGAGGCATACTCTAGAATCGGACGGACAAAACAATTGTACAATGACATAGAAACATAAGGGTCATTAAATTCTTTGGCCCACCGTTTTACGAAGCCCAACATAGAATTAGATTTATTAATAATAGAATTAATATGCTTAGCAAAATCCAGTTTGGGGTCGAAATAAACCCCAAGATCCTTAAAATTATCAACACTACAAAGAATATGTTGAGACAGAGAGTATTGAAAGGTGGAAGGGATATTCTTTCTAGAGAATGTCATATGTTGACATTTAGTTGGGTTCAGGGATAAACCGTTTTTATCACACCAATTGGCGAAGCTATTAATGTCAGATTGAAGAAACATTCTGTCTTGCTGACTAGTGATAGATCTATATATTTTCATATCATCAGCGTATATCAGGATATTACTGTGATTTATACATGCCTTAACATCATTAATGGCAAGTATAAATAATATTGGTCCGAGGTGACTTCCTTGGGGAACTCCAGACTGCGCTGTGAAAGATACGGATAGCGATCCTCTAAATTTCACTTGATAAACCCTTGATCTAAGGTATGAATTAACCCATTTTATGAAACTTGGTGGGAAGCCAAAAGCCCTGAGCTTAAACTCGATTATTTCATGGGACAGCTGGTCGAAAGCTTTAGAGAAGTCAGTGTATATGCAATCCATTTCGTCCTTATTCTCTAAGCTATTAGAACAATCATGCAAGAAACTTAACAGATTAGTGACAGTGGATCTGTTTCTTACAAATCCATGCTGTTCATTACAAATTAAATTGCGACAAAGAAATATTAACTTTTCGCAAACAATTTGTTCAAAAAGCTTAGGGATACACGAAAGCTTTGAAATAGGCCTATAATTAGTGATATCACCACGTTCGCCTTTTTTAAATACAGGTGTGATAAAAGCACTTTTCCATAGATTAGGGAATTTACCAGTACTGATGGACAATTCAAACAGATACTTAAGATATGGAGCAATTGCATGACTACATTTTTTAAGAACGATCGGTGCAATGCCATCAGGACCTGATGAATAATCATTCTTGAGAGAAGAAATACATTTTAAAATTGTTTCCAAATCGAATGAGATACTACTAAAACTTATTTGGGAACAGCTAGTTAGATAACTAAAATATTGATCATCAATGTGAAGAGGGGTCCCCCTAAATGATTTACTGAAATGATCTGCAAACATATTGCTTGCATCTACTGAATCAGCAGTTGTAGAACTATTGTAAGTAAGCTTCGATGGATAACCATCGGTTTTTTTCTTAGAATTGACAAAACCCCAAAGAAGTTTGGGGTTCGATTTTAAAGAGCATTCCATTTTACTTACATAGTCAATATATAAGTTGCAGGATAAAGATTTGAATTCATTGAATAATGTGAAATAGAGTTCAAGATCTGAATGGCAGAGACTTTTTAAATAGTTTAAATAGTATGTCAACAACTGTCAGGCAGGCGCCTGGAGCTAAAGTTTATATATACTTACTTTGGGGTATTTACCATTATATTTTCAGCCAAAAAAAAAAAAGAAAAAAAGACAAATTAACTTAAATTGTTTCAACTTTTTGACATATGGCAATACTTATAATATTTTCCAACATTCACTGCATTCACCACCCCACCCAACGAACGCGTCCATTTGTGCAGTTTGTAGGTGCACTTTTCAGTGAAAATTGAAAACTTTAAAAATAAAAAAAAAATAGAAAAAAAATTTCCTCAGAAAAATTCTTTTACAGTACATCTTAGAATAAGTCAATTTAAATAAAAAATATAAAAAAATGAATTTGCTTAGTGTTCATAATGGAAACCTGAGCCGAAATGATGAGGGGAGAGTACGTAGTTTTAGTAATTTTTAATTTTCTCCAAAACTAGAAGACATAAAACCATTCTGTTTTTTGTGTTCGATTCAGAATTGATAGTCACATTGACCACAAAATGTCAATTTAGCAATTTTGAAAAAAATTGGTCTAAACTTTTTTTTTTCATTTTTTTATCAAAATTTTGAGTTTGCATGCGAATTTTTCAAAAACTATTGCCATAATTAATTTAATTTTCATTTAGTATTATAGAACAGATTTCTAGGTTTCAAAATCGGTAAAGAACTTTATTGTAAGTGTTGCCGTTGTTTTTTAATATTTTTTTTTTCAATTTAAGTCCTTTTTTCTAAAATGCCCCTACCTCCGGGACAAGATAGACCCCCCTCCCATAGTAAAAAATGCTTGTTTTTGAAGCTCCTACAAAAAACCTTTACCAATTCTTGGCGCCCTAGTTATCGTATTCGTGCCAGTGATGAAGTAGTTGAAGTTAGGCTTACCTCTCAAAATTTTCAGAAAGAGTCTTAAAAAAATATTTCCGGTTGGAAAAAGGAGTCAAATATACAAGTCAAGAAAAACACCATTATTTGTTAATGTTGTAATAGTATACCTATCAAATTTCTGTAAGAAAAAACTCCTCTTCAAGAAAAAATAAGTCTACCTACTACAGCAAAAATTATTTCATTTAAGTTTAATTACCAGTTAAGATAGATCTAATAATCAAATTCATAAAAAAAATAATTTTCTTCTTAATCAATGAAAAAACATTAATTACCTTTAAATAAAATAACAATTCCTGTTAAAAGTACGTAACAACAAGCTTAAGATATTAGTTATTGGGAATATTGTTTCAGTACTGCTGAATTGAATTGAATTCAGGAACACAGTCTTCTAGTAAGTCAAGCACTGACAAGATTCTACCTAAAGTCGCTTTAGTAGTTTGTTTTTGGTCGCAGCCAATTTAGAAATGAGGCTCTCAGCGCAGCGCACGTAACAACACAAATACGCCCAAAAAATTGCCGTTTCAGCCATCTCTGGACAGCACTATTGGAAATAAACGTCAAGTAATATAAATTTTATGTTTCACATAATATTCACCGATAGGTATTTCAAGAGAGGATGAGGTACCGCCCATTCGCGGGTTTTAGGGGTCGGGGGATGTGGAAGTCGACTACCTCTAATAGCTAATCTGTGCATTTGCATATGCGAAGTGGAAGGGAGGAAATTTTACGGCGAATCCGAGCGGAGAGTTTGAGATTCTTTTTCTGACAATTGATGCTCTTGGATGTTTGTCAGACTATCGCACCTTCCAAAAAACCAAACAGTCCACGCATCTCTCAACACATTTAATCATGAAAACATCATCAAAATCTACAACTACATACTTTAACAAGGCTATTATATAAACTAAACAATTAATCAATATTTTATCCACATCAAATCTTAAAAATCCCCGATATACTTACGAGCTGAAAGCCTTAGCAGCTAGGCTCTTTTTTCCTTCTTTTACTATTTGCACTGTAATATAAATCACATGTAAATAAATAATAATAATAATATCGTACGAGGTGGCGCAATGGAAAAGAAACTAGGTACTTGTTGTGAACCAGGGCAAAATAAAGGACAATCATTTTGTTTCTTTTAAACCTTTTGCATTGCTAAAAACTAAAAACGTAAATATCTTAAACTATGAGCTCCGTTAACCGGTTCACCAAACCATTATTTGTGCAGATTTACGAGTACCCTACCACTCCTAAAATGAGAGCATTACCTATCTAATAACTTAAAAATTTTAGAAATTCGAAATCAGCTAGCTGTCACTTGACATTTAAACACAATGTAGTCCATAAATAAACTTCGAAAATGAAAAAATGAAATTTTGTCGCTCTCCAACTTTGCATATATCCAAACTCGCATCTACTCTAAATCTATCAGGGAGTAGAAACAGGGGTTAATGGTCTGCTTGTGATACTCTACTATTTTTGCATCCTGCCACCAATTTCATTGATGAAAATTTTTTTTTTTTGATTGATTGATTGATTGATTGATTTATTTAGCAGAACTCTGCTATTTAACTTCAAAGTTTTACAATTTGTTAACTTAACTTAAGGTACATCAGTATATAATAATATCCAACTCTTAATCCATTTTAATTATGTGGGTAATGACTTCTTATAAATACAGTTATATTTTGCTTAAATATACGTAAATTCGTTTCATTTTTAATGTTTCTTGGTAGTGAGTTAAATAGGTGACAACCTTTATAAACTATACTATTTTGGGTTACATTATCAATATAATTTGGTAATCTAAAATCTGCACGGTTTCTTAATTGATAAGGTTGAGAATCTCCTACGTATCTCAGGTACTTCTGCAAATATTTAGGTAACATACCATATTTAATTTTAAATACAAAACACAGCACGTTTACAAGAATTCTTTGCTTTACATTTAACCACAAAAGTATCTCTAACATTAATTTGACAGCAGTATAACGATTGCACTTAATAATTATTCTCATGGCTCTGTTCTGTAGGCGCTGTAACTTAAGCAACGACGTATCACTACATAAATACAATATAGACGAGCAGTATTCAAAATGTGGTTTAATCATTATATTACATATGTTTATTGCACATAATACCGATAGTTTGTTTCTTATTACTTTGGAAAAAACCGATTTTTTTAGCTACTTTTTTAATGATGTAGTCTAAATGGAAGTTGAATGATAATTTATAATCAATAATAACTCCTAGATACTTAATTTTTTGCACTTCCTCTAGCGATTCATTCTCAATTTTAAGATTTAGCTGTACACAGCGTTTTAGAGACATACATTTACATATATTAACATTTAGTTTAAGCTTATTAGAACTCAGCCATATGCTCATTTTCGATAAATCCTCCTGCATCATTCTTGTACATTCATCCTCGTTATTTCCAGCGATAAATAGTAGAGCGTCATCGGCAAATAGGGCTATTTTAGAATGCTTTATTTCGGCATCAATGTCGTTTATGTATATGATGAAAAGCAGCGCGCCGAGTATGGATCCCTGTGGAACTCCGAGGGTTGTTTCGATACTACTGGACATCATTCCATTAACATTCGTTTTCTGGGATCGACCACTTAGAAAGGATCGAAACCAATTCAATTCTTGTCCGCTAACACCATATCCCCGCAGTTTCTTCAGCAGAATTTCTCTGTCTATGGTCTCGAATGCTCTTCTAAAGTCCAAGAATACAGCAATCACACAGTTACCTGCCGCAATCTCCTCTTTCCAACTTATTAATATGTTGTTCAGTGCGGACTCGCACGAGTGTTTCTTGCGGAATCCTGATTGACTTTCAAGAAACAATTCATTTGATTCGAAGTATTCCTCGAGTTGTAGCTGCACAATTTTTTCCAATACTTTTTCGTAGACTGGCAGAGAGTTTACTGGGCGGAAATCCTCACACTTGTTTGATCCTTTGACTTTGCTAACAGGAGTGACAACCGATTCTTTCCATGTGATTGGGAAAGTACCTCTACTCATTGACATATTGATCAACCGCTCCAAGATGGGACCTATTATGGATATGGAGTCCAGCAGCATTTTAGCACTCATATAGTTAAAATCTCTTTTTTGGTTGATCAGTCCTATTACTCTTTTTATGTCCCCTATACTAACAGTTTTAAATTTGAATGATGTGGTTACATTAGTGAGTCTTTGCCGAAACAGGGTATGTGGTATTGATTTATTCATCTCTACGACGCTTTTGACAAAATACTTATTAAATTCTTCTGCGATCATAGTATCATCTTTGACGCAGATATTGTTGAAGTAAATGTCTTCTATTGATGGTTTTGGTTTATTTAAAACAAATAATTTTATTACTTGCCACATTGATTTTTGATCGTGTGCTCTTGCTATACGCTGCTTAATGCTGGTGTTCTTTGCTCTGACAATCGCCGCCTTATATTGGTTTCGGGTTACTGGGTATCTGTCCCATGTGATTTCACAGCCTGATGCAAGGAACTCGTTGTATCTACTTATTTTTTCACGTTTCATGTGTCGTAGGTTATCACTGTACCATATGTTTGTCTCCGTTTTCCCAGTTTTGCTGATAATCATTGAGTTTGTGATTCTCAGCAGCTCATTTTTTTAATACTCTTCCGATTAGATTTGGATCCTCGCTACTAACGAAAACTTCGCTGTTTCTTAACTGGTTTAGGAATATAGATCTGTTATATTTTAACCTTTTTGTTTTGATTCCATCAGCTCTTTCCACGATTTTCTTTCCAAAGTTATTCTCAATGACAATCGTTTCATGATCGCTAATTTTAAGTTCAACGTTAGACTTCGCAACAAGATATGTTGCGTTAGATATTACATAGTCGATCAGCGTTTGGGTAGTGCTTGTTATTCTTGTAGGCTCTGCGACAACTTGTCTGCATATATTTTCAACTTCGATTGCATATTTTAATTCTCTGGTATAGGCGTTCAATTCATCAAACCAATCAATATTTATATCACCAGCTAGTATGAATTGCATATTAGACAGTACTAAATCCTCCAACCATTCTTTGAATACGTCACAAAACACTCGCATAGATGAACTTGGTGACCGATATATTCCTGCCAAGAGAATTGACTTGTTGTTGTTAGTAATTTTTACCACAAGCAAATAAATATGCGTAGGTATCATAGCTTTTTTTATTACTGTTACTTCGAAATTTTTCCTGATATAAATGCACAGACCACCAGTGTGCATTGACTCGCTATTGCATCTAATGGGTGCATGAAACTCCTGTAATAGAATCTCGTCGTCTTCTATATCAGATGTTATATGAGTCTCTGAAAATATTAAAAAATCTAATTTTTTGCCGATGAAAATTTGTTCTGCCTCTGCTAAGTTGCCAGTCAACCCTTGTATATTGCAATATACACCTTTTAATATATTTGATTGCTAAACCACTAATCTGTTCTTTTCGGCCATTAGCAGTTTCTTGTAAACTGGGCAGCTTCCATCACGGCTATCATGGTTAATTTCTAAATTAAGTGCGTATTTTTCGTTGTAACGTATACAATTAATACATTTCGATTCTGCCGAATTACATCCTCTGGCGTCATGCTCCCCACCACATTTTGCACATTTGACTGCATTTTTGCATACTTTTTGGTTATGATAGTAGCCACAGCAGTTGTAGCACCGGAAGACATCGAAATGCTCAAATACCCGGCACTTCTCCCAACCTATGTTAATTTTCCGATTTTCTAATATATATTTGTGGTCATGTTCGTCAAGTTCGATGACTGCGTAATATGCCTCTCTATTTTTGTTTCTAAACTCTCGTACACATTTTACCGCTCCACCAATCTTGTTTTGCTTCTTAACTGCCTCCTCTAAATCTTCCTTACTCCACTTTTCACTAATGTCCGATATCATTACTCTTGGACGTTTCTTGTTAAAAATTTTTACATCATATTTCTCCCCAAGTTTCTGTTTTACCTCCGTTTCTATTTTTTGCACAGTGTCTTCGCCTCTACAGTTGATCGTTATTGCTCCTTCTCTTCTATCAGACATGTTGTCAACAATAAGAGAAAGGGAGGCAGGGTTTATTGTTTGTTTTATATCCTTCTTTGTTTTTGCATTTTCTTGTTTATTTTTCGGTTTTATGTATATTGCTTGCTTTAGCTGTTCGGCATAATTCAATTTCCCCTCGTTCATCTTTGATACTTTCATTACTTTTAATCCTTCTTGGATATCATTTTTTATTTCTTTCATGTTATTTACGACCATTTCATTGTCTATTGCCATCTTCTTCACGTTATCAATAATTTTTTCGCTTTGTGCTTTGAACGACTCAGTGAGTTCACTCATATTTTGTACTTCTCTTACACTTCTTTCGCATGTTTCTTGCGCTTTCAGAATAGATTCCAGATTGGGATTTTCAAAAGTATATAACTCTTAAACTATATGAGCGCCACCAAATTTTTTCACTTTATGCTTGTTATATGACTTTTTAATATTTTTTTTTTAATTTGTTTTGGGAAAGTAAAATCTTGCCCAAACATTATTCATAATTGAAAATAGTCTTTCAGTTGGCGCCGAAGAAAAACCCAGTTTGCACATATGTACTGAAATTAATACTCGATGCATGCACATTTTTCTCGATAATATAAAGGTCAGTTTCAAAAATAAACGAGAAAACCCGTCCTTTATTAAAAAGAAAACAAACATTACAGATCAGAAGTAAAAATAAAAGACTGTCATCTTAAAAAAAGGACAGTTGGTGACCGTGTGAATAGTCCAATGCGTCAACCACTGAGCCCACTTTTGCACAAATACAGTGTACTCTCTCCTAACGGACACCCCTCATAAGCGGACACCTCTCATAACCGGACAAATTTCAAAGAATGGAATAATCTACACAATTTTTAATGTAAATAATTCTCTCATAAACGGACTCTTTTATAACCGGACGCGGACACCAGTTTTCATAGCCACAATAGAATTTCACTCTCTCTTAAACGGACAAAACGCATTTGGCACACTTCGTTGTCTTTTATTTTGTTTGCTTTTTTTCCTTTTCTTTGCGCTTTACCCTTGATACCCAGCAAAAAATTGAAAAAAACGGTAAAGAATGTAAACACAGTAGGCTGCGGCGCCGACGGCCATCTGTCGACTATTCGACTAAAATTCTCGTGGCGCAATACGTAGGTTTTTGTGTAAGTGTCTATGCATAATTTGAAGCATAAATACCTACATAGTTTCAAGTACATAATGCAAAAATGAATTTTTAAAGGTGTAAAGCTTAAATTTGTAGTCCCTTTCACTCATATGCAAAAGGACATTTAAATGAACGGGACCAATAATTTAAGTTCAACACTAAATTTGTTATTGGTAAGGTTCTTTGTTCTTGTTTATATTTTGTTATTATCCTTTTTATTACCTACAATTAATGTTTATCACAAAAAATGCATTCCGTTTTAAAATAAAATGTCATAGGTACCATAAATGCATATGTCTTGTTTTTTTTTCAAGGTTGTCAATGAAGTATTTTTTCTCATAACCGGACACCACTAATAGCGGACAAATTTCTTGGTACCGTCAGTGTCCGCTTATGAGAGAGTTCACTGTACATACATAAAATTATGACAATACGTAAATAATGTTTACAGAAAGAGCTGTATGAATTCAATTAAAAGGGTTCGATACAATTTTAAATTTTATACTCAAATTGAGAAAAAAACGTCACAAATTTTTAAAGGAGTCCGATTTCATTGGTTTTTAATAAGATAAGTCAAGAGTCCGGGCGTTTAGAAGGAGTCTAGGACGCGGAAGCGTCCCGAAGGTAACACTGGTTGGATTATGTAGCTCAGCACGGCCGAACACATTAAAATGGTTGTCAGGGGTAGTTTTTCTGCAGTAAAATCTATTATTTTTCAAAAAATAAAAAGTTGTTTAAAAAAGTAAACTTACTTACGTTATTTAACGGGCTCCCGACCTGTTAAGCCTCTGTCTGAGACACTGCAGCCTTCAATCCTCTGCGATTCCAGGCATGCTGCTTCCAGTTGTCCAGACCAGCATTTGCTGTGCTTGCACGGTGGCTTATTGGCCCATTGTGATCACTTTTTTGTTTATCGTGGTAAAAAACTTCACTTACAATAAAAACACTTACCATACTCCGTTTAAATTATTCTTGCTGGTTGGCCTATTGGAACCAACCTGTCTTCTTGACAAACCTGATTGTGTCCGTCAGTGGTACCTGCGCTACGTCCCCTAAGTCTTCGAAAAATCTGTTGCCCAGATAGCGAAGTCGAGATGTCGGGAGGTTTGGACACTCGCAGATCAGGTGCTTGATGGTCTCGGTTTCTTCTGCATCCTGACAGCTCCTGCAGTAGTCTGGTGAGCTAATGCCCAGCCTGTTTGCCATTACACTTATGGTGCAGTGGCCTGTCAGTACGCCGGTTAGGATACGTATTTCTTGTTTGTTCATTCCCAGAATGTGTTTTGTTCTTTTCTCGTCGATTCTTGGCCATAGGCTGTGAGATATCACACAGTCGTTCCTTTGGGACCAGGTAGTGTTAATTTGTTCCCTCAGTTTTTGGTCAATGTTTCTTTTTGCTGCACTGATTGGGATGTCTATTGACGTAATGGCATCCATTGCGTCAAGTTCGGACCCTGTTCTTGCTAGCTCGTCTGCCGTTTCATTCCCCACGATGTCGCTGTGACCGGGGACCCAGCAGAGGGTGATCCTGTGTCGTTCGCCTATTTCGTTAAGGGTTTTTTTGGCAGTTCGCTGTCTAGTGCTCTGATCGCCGCAAGATTGTAATCTTGGAAGGATCCAGATTCTTCGCGGAGATTGTTTTTGCTTCCTTGTCTATGGCGACTATTTCGGCCTGAAAGACGCTGCATTCTTTGGGGAGTCTGTACGAGTCACTTATGTCTAGGGGCTCGCAAAAAACTCATGCTCCTGTACCTACATCCATTTTTGACCCGTCCATATAGATATGGATTTCTTGTGCGCTGGCATGCGTGTTCCAGTTCTCTCTTTGGGGTATGTATGCAGTTTTTCTCGAAGTTTCGATTGGGGATTATGTAGTCCGTTTTCCTGGATATATCGATACCCAAGTAATTGTGAATTATGGAGCCGTGTCCATACGAGCTGTGTCTCCACATGTTTGCCTCCTTGGAGCGGAGGGCTCCTTTGGCTGCCATGCTACGAATGTATTCACCAAGGAGGATAGGTTTAAAATGACTTCCAGCCCGGCTTGGGGTGTTGATCTAATTGCTCCTGTTGTGCCGATACATGCTAATCTCTGTACCTTAAAGAGGTTATGGAGATGGGTGGTCCTTTCTGTTGCCTTCCACCAAACAATTGACCCGTATGTAAGTATGGGTCGTATGATCGCTGTATACATCCAATGCATCGCGGTTGTAGTTTCTCCTCTATTCGCCCTCCTCGCACACAGGACGAAATATCCGACGGATTATTTTTCTTTCAAAAGAACCCAATATAAGCTCTGCTTTAGTATTTATCGTTTGACTCGGCACTATTAAGCAGGACTGTTGGGATTAGGCATGCATTTAGGCCACGGGAGAAGTGTTTTGAACCCATTTGCTTTGCCAAACCGAAGTACCAGCGGTTTCATAGTCTAATTGTCCTACGGACCTCCGCTAAGGTGTCATTCGTGGAGTTAATGTTGATGTAATTGATATCAGCAGTGACGTTTTGTCATAGGCGGTGGGCAAATGTTTGTTTGTTTGTTGATAGCATGTAATAGATCTTTCCCTCATTAACTTCAAGACCAAACAATTTCGCCTGTTCTAAAGTCGCCGTCAAAGCCTCTAACACGGCACGCTGGGAAGGGCAGATGAAGTCGATATCGTCCGCATACCCCTCTAGCTGGATGGTCTAATAAATATAGTACCTTCAATGTTGACACCTGCCCTGCACACTATTTTATCCAAACGCCTTGCCGAAATCCGGTAAAGTAGGGACACAGCTGGACCAATTTTGCCGTGATCGCTTATACTGGAATCGCCAAAAAACGGCTTTTAAGTCGGTGAAAAAATTAGCAGTCTCAAGAAGTTCGTTGGTGTTTTCGAGGATTTGCCCCAGTGAGAATATTTGGTCTACTGTCGATCAGCCGGGCCGGAAGTTGTGCCGATTAGTGTGTTTTGTGTTTCAGAACAGCTTCAGGCGTTCACACAGTACGTTGGATAGGATCATATGCGAATGCGACATTTAGCAGTGATATGCCTTGATGGTTCTTACAAGACATAGGATCGCCTTTCTTATAGATGGGGCATATGCAGCTGATAGTGTAGTCATCGGGCATGCTTTCTTCCACCCGTACTGGCTTGATGTGTTGGTGCATGCGCCCTACCAAAACTTTACCTTCGTAATTGAAAAGTCTTATTTTTCTAAGCTTTCTTATATCTAAGCCAACGACTTACACTGGGTGGTGAAATCGGTTCTTCAATGACAGGACGTGGTTTCTCTTCATGCCCTATCACTCTCTCATAAACACGACAGCTAATCATATGATAGTGATGTGATCAAGTGCATTTCATAAATAAATCGGAACAATCTGACTCTGAACTTACTCCGCTTGCTCAAGCTCTGCTCAGAGTCAAAAAAGATAAACCGCTAATTACCTGTTACGTAATTTTTTTTTTTTTGACAACAAATCATTTTCCATACGCATGTATCCAATATCTATCAAATTCTTATATCTTTCTGCTCAGTAGGTATTGGCTTATTACTTTTTGACGTACACAATTACATACTATAAAAAAGAAATGACGAAGAGAAAAGAAAAACAAACCTTGACGTCTGCCGTCAGAGGGTTTCTACTGTAGTATAGATTACATCTTTTGAATGAATGATGAACCATGAGCAATCATAAGGAATTTGTTCTCCAAACGTGCTGTGAAAATTAAAAACTGAGAAATCTTGCATTTAACTTGACATCAACTGAGTGTTTTAAGGTTAATGATATCTTAATTTTTTTGCGATGGCTTGATACTCTTTGTTTTGGCAATTTTATTATCAAGCACTTAACCAAATAAAAAAAACATAAATTTTAGTACGTACTGTTTATATTACTAACGAATGTGATTCTTAGTTTTGCACTCATTCAATATGTCAGATTGAACTTAATTTGCATTGGGACAAAGCTCAAGTTTATTGCAAGAATTTGTGACTTACTCGTATTGGTCAACAATTACGGAAAAATACAAATCACTTCCAATCCACAAATGAATCTTTTCTTTAGTATTCTTGTATAAGGTATTATCGCATTATTAAATTTTAAGAACGACTTTTAAATAAAGCACCGTAACTTCTCAGCAACCGCATGCAGTTGTCTATAGAAACAAATTCGAGCCATACATAAGCGTATGTCTTCCATATAATGCGTCTAATGCACGTCTACAACGACGAGATGTTCCGTGTGTCAGAGGCCCAGAGTACTACGAAAATTGGAGCAAAATTAGTCACAAGCTTTTGACATTCGTACTTTGCTGACATATTACGATTGATGTCTTTCATTTGCTCGAAGGAGCATTTTCACTGAGCAGCTGATAGTCACCGTAGGTAATCGTCCAGTCACAGAAGGTAAACTAGTAGCGAACTCGCACTTGCCTCGTTAATTGAATGCGCCCATTGCTTCTGGATTTCAATTTAGAATCAAAATAAGTGCCCTGTAAAGCTCGAAGTCGATAAAGTTCTGCATATGATCTTCTTCCTTTATACCGCGTCTCCACGATCAATATTTCATAGCTAGCCATCTGTCACTTTTCATATAAAGAACAAAATTTAGAATGCAATACAATTTACGGTGGGCATTTCATAGCTTACTATTTCAATGGTGGAAATGTCCCAGAGTGAAGCACTTCACAAAAATGACAGCCCATAGAATACTATCCAAAGAATGCTGTGAACTGAGCAAAATATAAAATTTTCATAGAACGCTAGAATGCAATAAGTACTCGTGGAGACGCCGTGTAACGAGGCGAGGCTATGACCAATATTAAATGGAACATAACCCTCCCACTTTAATGCATCCCTATTGGTCTGATGAGGCTCGCTGGTTCGACCTCAACCAATATTGGCAAGTTTCGGATTACTTCATCACTGAGGCGCTGTTTCAGGTGGTGCACTGAAGTGATATGTATTCTTACTCCGTCCCTGCACGAACTGCCATAATGCAGCAGAAAATGACTCCGATTGCGTAAGGCCATCCCTATTACACGGGCATGTTTTTGTGCCATTTTTAAATGGTAAAGCGACCTGTCATTTATCGTCATTTCTTATGTCAGCGTATGCTGCCATGCCCCAAAAATGGCTATTAGACGTGCATGTATATTTCCTGACATGTTCTTATGTTCTGACGTCAAACTTACGTCACTGCCATGCCCATATGGCAGAAGTAATGGTAGTAGGTAGGTACTAAACCTCAAAATGGAAAAAGATGTGTTTGCCTGTTCCATTGGCATTCCAATCCGGATCAGAGAGTTTCTTTCGGTTTCCGAATCGAAAACATCATAATTTTAAACGCAAGCAGGATGAACGTTTGGCCAATTTATGATTATTTGCGTCATATTTTTTATTTACATAATTTTTGCAGGTCAATTGCAATCATTCTTTGATTTGTTATAACTTATAAGACTGCAATTCAATCGTAAAAACAGTCACTACCGCAGAATATTGCAAACATATTGCACTGTCAGACGGGCAAGTATGTAAAAGAGATTGCGATTGTAATCCATATTTACTGACACCATACGTCATGTCATGAATCCTCTATGGTCTATGTTGTATAATAATTTGCAATGGTTATGAGAAAATTGCGCGCCAATTGTTAGGCGATTCCCGAAGCTACAGCACTTGTTCAAAGCCGACACAAACGCAAACAACTGATTGTGCGCCTCGTGTACCAAATGTGGCCCACTATGCCAACGCACCCAATGCCAGCAAGGTGTTTACAAAAAAGGTTAACAGACAAAATAACAAAACTGACAAACTGTCAGCAGCGCACTTTACCATGGAGGACCCTTGAACCCTTTACCTATACTACACACTCAATGCTACCATTCGTTGGCACGGCCATTTAAATTATGTATGTAATTTTTCTTATGGGCGAAATTCATTTGTTGCTACGTCTGCTACGTCGTATTGTTTTTTTTTTTTTTTTTAAGAAAACAATGCAAATTCCAAAGCAAAGTCTCACCTGGCTATTTTGCGTGGTGTGTTGCGTGCGAATGCACCGCACAAACATAAAGGCGGAAGAAAACTAGTATTGGGCGCCAAAAGAAAGTTGTTAAGTCTTTTGCTTCTTTTTTTATTTTTTATTTTGTTTATATTTGTCATGGAGAACTTGAGGGGCTGGTGGATCGACGGCTGAAAGGTGTGACCTTTTTCTGGTCTTCATGCTGCGTTTAAAGTTTTTATTTCTTGAGACATATATTTTGGACAGATGACAGATGATCTCGTAAAAAATGTGATACGTAATTCCATTTGTTATGTCAAGAGCACAGTTACCACTGGGGATAGTAAAACGAAGTAAAACACTCTAAAATCATTCTACAGCTTTAAACGTTGATAAAACAACAAATACACAGCCTTGGGCAAAAAATAATTCGACTTTTCCCTATCATTAATTGAGATTTTTTTTATTGTTTACGAGCTTCTTCTTCCCTAACGGAATTTAGTATAGGAAACTTTTTTAAAGGGCGTAGCAGTGGAAAAAAATATAGGAAAAATCAATAAAGCATCGATTTTTTTTTATACCTTATAATGGTAAAACCACAGCGCAGGCATTTTGTTTGTTGCTGCAAGTAGTTCCCAGCAAATGATTCATTGCCTGTTTTTGGGTGCGACTTACTGAAAGAATAGATGGATAGGAAAGAAGTTTGGTGCGATGGGATTTTTTTCTCCACAGGTGGCGCCTAAATTGCTTTAGGGAGATCTGTTTTTATTGTGTGTATTCAATTTATAACACTCATGGCCCTGGTCGGGATTCGAGCGCACGACCTGCCAATCACTTAGTGAATACACTACCATCGCACCATTGCCATCTCAATCGATGTAAATGTCCGCTATCCGGCATATCGGAAAATACCTTTCGTAACCGATTCTGCAATGTCTTCAGTGCTCTTAAATCGCTATCCCATCTATCGAATCCTTCCAATTTTAAAATTACATTTTCCACTAAACGCATCTACACTTAACTTATATGGGCTTTACAAATAACAAATTTAGTGTGGAACTCAAATTAGTGGTCCCGTTCATTTAAACTTCCTTTCGCATATGAGTGAAAGAGACTACAAATTTAAGCTTCACACTAATTTTGTTATTAGTAAGGCCCTATATCTTCATTTTCTCCCTTAATGACAGTAAGGCTTTTATCGGGATTAATGGGATCATAACCCTCCCACTTAACTGCATCCCTACTAGTCCGCCTATGGGGTTCGCCGCAGAACTAAACATATACATAATAGTCCCTTTCATCAGCCTTTCTGGCAGTCTTCTAAATAAGATAATTGAATAAGTTTAAAACATCTTAAAGCTTACTTTTGCACTTGAACTTCGGTAGTGCTTCTGAATGTACGAGGGCTGTTCGATAAATCACTAACTTTGAAATGAAAGACTTGTTTTTTTTTCTCCCAAAATATAATTTATTTTTCAATTAGTTCGCTTCTTTCAGGGCGTTATACTTTTCCTAATGATATTTCAAGTTTAACCCTTTCCAGAAATGGGAGTCCTCAAATTCTGCAATATATGCATTCGTCGCATCGATATTTTGATAATAAATGTTAGGTATTTACTTCCCATACTTACTTACTTAACGGGCTCCCGATCTGTGAAGAGTCTGCCTGAGACACTGCAGCCTTCCATCCTGCTTCCAGTTCACCAGACCAAGCGCTCTGTCATCCGCGATAGCTTGGTCTTTAAAACGGAGGTTCGGTCTTCCGAGTCGAAGATCCTCTTGGCTGGAACATTATTTTCCATTTGCTCAATATGGTCGAGCCAATATAGTCGACGTGATTTAGCTTTTTAGACTACATCCCCATCTTGGTACAGCTCATAGAGTTCGCGGTTGTATCTTCTCCTCCATTCGCCCTCCTAGACACAGGACTAAATATCCGACGGAGTATTTTTCTTTCAAAAGAACCCAATATTAGCTCCCCTTTTCTACTTATCGTCCAGCACTCGGTACCATAAAGCAGGACTAGTAGGATTAGGGTTCGATTGAGCGTGCATTTTGCCCTTCGCGTGAGGAGTTTTTAACCCATTTGTTTTGCTAAACCGATGTAGCCGCGGTTTCCTAAGATAATTCTCCACCGGATCTCCACTAAGGTGTCATTCGTGGAGTTGGTGTTTACTCCTAGGTAGATGAACTCCTTAACTACCTCGAAGTTGTTGCTATCAACAGTGACATTTTGTCCTAGGCGGTGGACAGATGTTTGTTGATAGCATGTATGTACTTTGTCTTGTACTCATTTACTTCAAGACCAACCAATTTCGCCTGTTCTTCAATCGCCGTGAAAGCCTTTAGCACAGCACGCTGGGAACGGCCGATGATATCGATATCGATCGTACGCATACCCCAATAGCTCGACAGATCTATTGAAAATAGTGCCGTCCGTGTTGACACCTGCCCTTCGCACTATTTTCTCCAGAACAAGATTGGAGAACTCACATGATAGTGCATCTCCTTGCCGAAATCCGGTACAAGTTTGCAATAATTCGGAAGAGCTGCTGATTTACGGCCCATTTGCATGTGTGAAGTGGAGGGTACCTACAATTTTAAGCCGAATCCGTACGGAAAATTTGAGAAGCTTCTCATGACAGTTGATACTCTTGGATGTTTGTCAGACGTTCGTAAGAGGTGGTGCAGTAAAAAAAAACCGTTCAGTTCTTACTTGGCCCGTGGGATTTGAATCTGAGACCGTTAGATTAGTAGTCGAAAAGACGAACCTATGAGCTCATCGATATTTTCATAATTTGATCTTTTCCTTCGAGTCATATCTTCATTTTTGGAAAAAGAAAAAAACCACAGTGAGCCGAATTTGGAGAAAAGGGTGGATGTTGGAGCAGTTCAGAGCGGCCGGTGTACTTTGGGCCCAAATAACGTTTTGCGTCTCAAAAATCTGTAACTTTATGGTCTCTCGATTGTTCTTTCATTTCTGGTTTATCCAGGGTTAGCCAACTGTAACGAAACACCGTAAAAATTCAATTGAACTGACCTTGAAGAGGTCCTAACACTTGAAGTTTTAACCCGAATCCAATTTTTATTAACCGTCAGCAAAGACGGCACCCATCTTGCCGTTAATTTGTTCATGCCCAAATGGTCATGCCTTATACAAATAATGCTAATATTTAAAATGGCTACAATCTCAGCTATCTCACGAAACTGGGCTCGGCGATCATCCATCACAATATCGGTTTTGTTGACCATTTCTTCCATTGTGACTTCTTTTGTGCTCGTTCGACCACAACAAAATTCAATGAACCACTTGTTTCAGTAGAGTCTGTACAATATTTTTAAAGCCTTTCTTCAGTTGTTTTACCACACAACTTACTTCAATGGTTTTAACACACAAAAAAGAGTACTTAATCCAAACACGAAATTCAGATCTATTTATATCAGGAAAGAATCCTCCATGAGATCCGAGCGTAATTTTTCATGACTGACTTATCCCACCACCCTCGTAAGAACGCATTATTTAAATTAATGAAATTCTCTCCATTCTTGATTTTTTTAAGTGGTGATCGTGATCTAAAAACATAGAAAGACGAGATAAAAATTACCAAATTTCCGAATCAAAAATAAATTACCAAACTTGGCAACCGTGGTCAAGAGTGGTGCTGTCAGAAAAATGCTGTAACTGTGACGTTTTTTTTTTTGGTCAATAACTAATTTATTTTGAATAAATTTCACTTTCTTCTTTTCCCGTCAACGCCGGCACGGTTATGTCAACAGTGCATTGCATTGAATTGTATGGAATATCGAAGGAAACCTAAAAGAATGCTTAAAAGAAAAAAAAGAAACTTTCACAAAGTTGCGAATTGTGCAAATATTTCACAATGGCATAACTGCTAATAAAAAAAAACATTAATGCTTTCATATCTACATACTATGTACAAAAATTTGTGAATATTTTCTCAGGGTGATGTTGTAACCTTTTTGTTTTGTTTAAGTCATTTAACTTGAATTCGTTTCATCTTTAGGTTAGGTAGTATAGTTTTAATGGTGACACTTACACAATGGTATGAAATGTATTTGTAAATTGTTTATGATATGACAGTCTTCATGGATCAAATAACAAATAATAGGAGAATGCAAGTGTCGAAATCGTTTAAACTCAAGCATTATGGAAATGAACGCTATTAGAAAAAGCACTACCTCGCCAGGCACTATTTATCATGGTACCTGGGGCAGGTAGAAATGCTCGGGTCAGAGTCAAATGAAGACTGACTGCCATGGAGGCTACGGCACCATGGAGCTACGGCACCAGGATCTTTTCAGTTGAAGATATCCTAAGCAAGTCCCAGTCATACGGTCTTATCATTCTTATAACCATATCAAACGAAGCTGACACATGATCACTGAAAGCAATGGGGAAATAAATCCCATTTTGACTACCATTTGCTAGCACGTCTTATGAATCTTGGGGTGAAAAATTGCAAAGTGATCGTAGGATAGGCAATTTCCCAGCAAAACCGTCTCCTCCTGAAGGAAATGTTCAGTTGAAGATATCCTAAGCAAGTCCCAGTCATACGGTCTTATCATTCTTATAACCATATCAAACGAAGCTGACACATGATCACTGAAAGCAATGGGGAAATAAATCCCATTTTGACTACCATTTGCTAGCACGTCTTATGAATCTTGGGGTGAAAAATTGCAAAGTGATCGTAGGATAGGCAATTTCCCAGCAAAACCGTCTCCTCCTGAAGGAAATGTTCAGTTGAAGATATCCTAAGCAAGTCCCAGTCATACGGTCTTATCATTCTTATAACCATATCAAACGAAGCTGACACATGATCACTGAAAGCAATGGGGAAATAAATCCCATTTTGACTACCATTTGCTAGCACGCCTTATGAATCTTGGGGTGAAAAATTGCAAAGTGATCGTAGGATAGGCAATTTCCCAGCAAAACCGTCTCCTCCTGAAGGAAATGTTTAGAGTCGAGGACGAACAAAAAATCAAACAAAAGTGTCTGCGAAAATAAATTGTTACAATCTGGGCAAACAAAAAGCAAAGCATTTATTGCTGTTTCAATGTCAAGCGATGCTCATAAAAATAAAAGTATGTTTCGATTTCAGTTTAATTGAATGGAAAAATGTACAATGAAAGATGTGTGAAAGAATACGTAGTATGGAAAAGGTTGTAGTAGACTTGTAAGAATAATAGTACGTAGTAGATAATTTAAAGTTCATTAAAATAGTTTTAAGCTTTAAGCACATAGTTTATAAATGTAAATGAAAAGGTTGTTAATTTCAAAATTGCCAATATGAACAAAAAGACCAAGACCCCGAAGTAATTTTTCGGTCTGAGATGTAACCGAAAGACATTTGCATTACTGTGTAGCCTGAGTAGAGAGTGTATTGAAAATACTAGTCAGGCAGCAAGTCGTGGCAGCCGAAGCGTGTGACAGCCCGTTGAATATGCGTCATTTTTCACAATAGTAATAATAAGTGTAACCACTAGATTATAGCTCTAAGCGACAGAGTAGATCAGCTTAAACATGAAAATATTCGTCCAAGACGTTTTGAACGCAGCAAAGTCCTTGCCAGATGCGACCAAAGTCCAGGATCAAACCCATTTTTTTTTAAATATTTGACTTCGGGCTCTTAGACTAAAACATCTTCATCACATCATCGATGAAGTTGAGGAGAGCAGAGCACATGACATGTGTTATTCCCTGCAATGACCTTGCTTGGACATAGCCAAATCACTGCTTCAAAAGGACTTTATCAATAAGGCTAAGAAATATTTTGGTGGATATGAAGCTAAAGCATTGATAAGTGACAAAAAACAACGGCATTCAAAGCCTGGTCAAAATTTCCTCTAATAATGGATATGAAATAGTTCGCCTTGAATTGAAATACAGACTTGACTCACGAGTAGAAAGTACGCCCAATTTCAAGTAAGGTGCGTGGAGAGCCTGTATCGGGAGTTCGAAGAAATTTCTTCTTCGTTTCGTAATACCAACCAGGCTATCTCCGAGCTGCGACGAACCGGCTTGATCGGGGCGAAAGAGAAATCCTCAGGAAATTCATTCGCCAAAGCAGCCCCTAAGAGCTTTGTTCTCAAGGGCTGCTTCTTGTGAACGACGAAATGAAGATGCACAGGCGGAATCGGAAGGATTTCCAAAAGAACAACTTCCTCGAATATATTTTTGAAGAGCCGTTCCTAACAATGAAGCAGTACCGTACCGGCTATTACTGTCAAAGAAGTTGAGAAGATAGTCAAAGACCGGGTGTCTCATCACAGTCGGGCCGAATAAAACACCCTTTGAGTTCTGGAAAAAGATTGGAGACATCGGGTCCAGATAGCTCATGGAAAATTATCTTCTTGCTTTGTTCAAAGAAAAGGGCGATACGCGAGGCTGTGAAATGTACCGTTCTATCAAGCTGATGTCGAACTAGTAGGGATGCAGTGAAGTGGGTAGGATTATGTTCACCAAGTCCAGATCATAAGATCGTCGTTAAAGAAAGGAAGAAGACATGACAGTTTTAGATGAAATAGCCTAACATATGAATCGGTGATAATATTTATTTCACTGAAATTATTTAACGAATGGCATCATTTAATTTTGACAACTGTATGCTTATGACATGTAAGCAGCAAATTACTTATAAACACAGATGAAGAAGATAGATAGCTAATGTATTTTGTTTTGAAAAACATTTAATGTGTGGCTTCTCGCGGATAAAATATTAAAAAAACATGAAAA
The DNA here is from genome assembly GCA_949715645.1 of Portevinia maculata. NCBI lineage: Eukaryota > Metazoa > Arthropoda > Insecta > Diptera > Syrphidae > Portevinia > Portevinia maculata. The sequence continues at coordinate 71,351,645 of OX454527.1, forward strand.
GTTGGATCTAAAAATAATGTGAGTAGGTACATATTGCGACTTACGCCTTTTTATTGGAGCAGGAATGCTTTATTGGGAGTGCTGAAGCTGACGATGTAGTAATCCTAGTCTTGTGATACTTGAAACCATCCCGCAGTGAGCGGCTCAGCTTTGGGCTACTTATCAGTTACTGGGTTGTGGGCTGTGAAATTGTCGTCAATTCATCAAAGACAAGCATCTATCTGTTGACGAGATAGAGAAATTTAATCTCTGCCTTCAAATCGCCGAATATGGGGGGAGTGGGCCTTTAAGTATTCAAGAAAGCGCGATACTTGGGTGTGATCCTGGATTTCAAGTCATTTTAACTGAAAGGAAAATATAGAAGGTTGTGTCAAAACGGCATACGTGAAATAAAATGCCTGTTGAAGATTTAAGCCACACTTGACGGGACTCATTTTAACATATGGCGCAGCTGTATGTTGCAGAGCAAGTGACTTGTGAGAATAAATGCCATCGCTCAAATCCTAGCCAAATCCAATCCTGTATGGACTTTTAATGGCTCATATATTTTTTTTTATTTTTTTTTAAATATTCTCAGCAGCTATTTCTTTGATGAACTTGTGGATCTGCATGAGATAGAGCTTAAAAACCACCTGAGATTTGTTTATAAACCTGATTGGTTCTAAAAAAGTGTATTTCTGAGCTACAAGTATATGTTTCTTCCTGTTTCATTAAGGTTCCGGATTTAAGGTTTCCAGAAATGGACACAGTGGACCTGAACTGTTAATCTAACTGAGACAGTGTCACGAAGACATCCATTCACCTACCCGCACATTTTTAAATAGTTTATTTCTAATGGCCCGAATCAATATCAAGCTTAAAGTGTGTAGTCAATTCCCCCATTTAAAGGGACATACTCAATTTGATGTTGATTAGGCCCAATGTATTTATATATTATTTCCTACTTCAATGGAACATACCCGAAACAACATAGCCCACCTGTTTGTTAAAGCTCACAGCGAACTACCATTAACGCAATCGATGCACTTTAAATGCTTTTAAATAGCAAATTTTGAATCATAACTATTTACCTGATTACCTCGTTTTCAGTGTCGCATTATATCCGGAATTGAGTGCGATAAAAATCAACGTTACAGTGAATCACGTTCGTTTTTTCCTATTATGGATAAATGTGTTTACGCTTTGATTAGGAAATGTTAATCAAATTGACAGGAAAGATATGCTGATATTTTACCCAGTTCACAGTGCGCACCAGCACAAAGCTGGTATTTGGACTGGTGTATGATTCCTGCCTTTTTGCAAATAAGTTGTAGACAATGGGCCTTACCAATAACAAGTTTAGTGTGGAACTTAAATTTGTTGTTAAAAAAGCCCAATGCATTTAGGCTTATAAATGAAATGCCAAAATGTGGCGCAAGAATTGCTCTCGATACCCAGCAATTTGTTCAAGTTGGAGTTTTGTTTTCTCAGGGTAGGTGGCAAATTTTCCATGAGACACTATGAGTGTGAGTTATTTCATTATGTTTCAACGCGTTTGGAGGCAACTTCCCAGCGGAAGCACCAGCTGATACCGCCAATAACACGCGGTTACATCTTATTGTGCTAATTCAAATAGATTTCTCTCGTATAGAATTCGTACCAGTATGAGTCATTGCATAACAGTGAAGGTGAGTGTGTTGCTTACTCTTAAGTTTGCTTTTATCATCTCGCACAGTATTTATGCCTATGTATGTAGGTCGCGGGGCATATGGGCGTTCCCGATATACCACGGAGCATTTTAGATTTTTCTTAGCGCTTTGTTTTGAGAAGTTTGTAAAATATTATTACTTACTGGTTTACCATACGCCCAAACGCGTCTTTGTTTTCATAAAAGCGCATTGTTTGTTTTGCATGCTGAATTTGGAGAATCCACCAAGCAGTCTGGGAGCGTATCGAAACAACGACTTAAAAAATCCTCTAAGTGATTTCTTCGGTTGATTTCATTTCGACTTAACTTTTAAGTTGCAAGGGGTGCGCATACTTGCGATAGTTACCGTATCGATTTCAGGCTTTAATTATTCGTGTATCGTGTGCACACTGTTGCCAAGTCGGGCTATTATCGCTATCTGCCTATTCGGAATTTCTCCACGATACTTAAACCTGTAAAATTTGATTCTGAGCAACAATTAAGTCCCGAAACCGAAACACAACAAATACCGAAAGTCCAAAATCCCGAAAAAACAAATTTCCGATACGCCAACATCCCGAAGTATCACATGTATATCCCAAAAACTCTGCAATCCCCCTGCTTGGGGTCACTCTTGGCTTGTGGGTAGGTGCGATGTTGGATATATGCAAATTTAAGCGGCAATATTTTAATTTTATATAATTTTTCGGGATTCGTTTTCGGGAATTTGGATTTTCGGGATAAGGTTTTCCGGTATTCTTTTCGACTCCCAATTTAGTCGCATGTATGCGAACTCCTTCATATACCCGTAGAATTTAGTTGCTGAGCAACAGTTGCGCAAATTCGTTGTTAAAAGATGGGCGCCTCTTCGGCGGAGGTGATGATTTTCTTCGAAAAATCAGCATTCACTTTTTAGATTACTGTAAGATCCATTCTGCGACTGTTCAGCCTTGCGCATGATGAAGTGGCTTCAAATGTTGTGTCAACTGAATCTTGTTAGCATGCAAATGTAATTCCTTAGTCAAGAATTCACTTTAAACTGTTTCAATAACCTTTTCATTAGACCGAACACGGACAGATCTCTTCTGGGTTGGAACCAAGGTTCGCAGAACGATAAAATATGATTCGTTCTCTCATAAAAACTTCGCAAAGGAATTTGATTTCTGATTCGATCGCGAACCTTATTTTTCAGTTCGTTTAAAAATAAAATTCGTTTTCACGATCGAATCCAATCTGTTGCGATCTGTAAAATATTGTTCGTTCGCGAATTTATCACGTGCGAACTATTGGAGATCCGTTCGCGAATGGTTCTCATAAGAAAAAAAAGTCATTTTACATGAAAATTATATTACATATTTTAATATTGAAAGAACATAAGTGCAAAGTATTTTTATTACATATTAAGATTTCGGAATAAATTTGCATTCAGTTTAACTAACAAAACATTATTTATTGTTTCTTTGGATAATTTGTTTCTGTTTTTTGTCAAACAAAACTGGTAGAGTGCTATTCAACAGAGACTTTAGTTGATGACACTGCCAGCACTACTTGTGCAAGTTTTCCTTTAAGAACCTCTTTGCTGCTCAATGTATTCCAATGCTCAATTTTCTCTCGCAAAGTAAGCAAGTTGATTCGTCAGCTTCTTCATTATAAGAAACATATGTCTTTATCTTCCCCATTGCAACCAAAATAATAACTATTGAAAATATAACTCGCGAATCGAGATTGATTTGTGTTATGGATCTTTACGGATCCTTATCGCGAGCGAACTATATTCTACTTGAATTTCTTTTTCCCGATCTCTCACAAACGAGAGATAGAGAAAAAAAAGCGGCCAAGTGCGAGTCGGACTCGCCCATGAAGGGTTCCGCGCGAATTATAATTATTATTTACTTAGGCACCTATTACATATTTATTATTAGAAAATAATGGTTCACGGTTTACGCATAAGGTTGAAGCGGCCCTTACACGGTCAATCGGTTGACATCATGCATCGTGTATTTGTGGATTACACAGTTCAATCGATTGACGTCAATTTTTTAGTTTTTGTGAGTTTTCGTGGTGTACGGATGTGCGATGAGTGAAACGGACGATTGTATTGCATATATTGCTCTTGCATAAAGAGGAAAAAGAAACAAATTTTCGAGAAAAAAGAAAATTTGGATGAAGGAGTGGTTAAAAAAAGGAATCAGTTCACACATGAAAATCTTTTGAATGAATTGCAAATATCTGCACAGGACGATTATAAAAATTTTATGAGAATGGATTTTCATTATACTTTTGCAGTAAAACTTCATATTGTTGTATTTTTTTGTTTCGGTCGCTATAATCTTTCCTTTTGACATCCCATAAACTCGGTAATGACCGATACGTTTCAATTAATTCCGATACAAATGCTCGGTCTTCAGCGTCCTTTAAATTCCCGCTGGCGCCAGACATGATTTCGCTTCCATGACACAAACGACAATGAAGTAATTACGTCAATCCAACCCTTACACGTATCAATCAGCATGACGTTGATCATGCAAAATCAAACTTGCTTTGATTTTCGTCAATCAGACTTCACCAAATGTGCGTGACTCATACAGATTCATTTTCACAAGAACATGCTAGTGATTGATGTCATTCGATTGGCCGTGTAAGGGCCGCTTTATGTTTATGAAATTAAATGCTTTTTTTTTTATATTTGAGTTGATTGAATGAAAGGTCAATTGCGGTTTACGATTTATGACGTATTAAAAAAAAACTACTTACTAGATCTCGTTCAAACCAATTTTCGGTGGAAGTTTGCATGGTAATGTATATCATATATTTTTTTTAGTTCTATCATTCCCTTATTTTAGAAGTTAGAGAGGGGGGGGGGGGGGGGACACACATTTTACCACTTTGGAAGTGTCTCTCGCACAAACTATTCAGTTTAGAAAAACATTATATAAGAAACCTCAATACCATTTTTGAAGACCTATCCATAGATACCCCACACGTATGGGTTTGATGAGAAAAAAAATTGAGTTTCAGTTCTAAGTATGGGGAACCCCCAAAATTTATTGTTTTGTTTTCTATTTTCATGTGAAAATCTTAATGCGGTTCACAGAATACATCTACTTACCAAGTTTCAACAGTATAGCTCTTATAGTTTCATAAACATGACGAATTTATAAGGGTTCCGTTTTTTTCCATTTGGCTACGGAACCCTAAAAGGATACAGTTCGTTTGTGAGAGAACTATACATTTTTAAAGATCGAAAATTTCATCGTTCGCGAACTTTATTTTTTTATGGTTCGTGAGAAGATCGATAAAGAACGATAAAGATCCTTATTTTATCGTTCGTGAGCGATATTTTACGAACCCTGGTTGGAACTGACCCAATCCTCTCAAATTTATTACGCGGACGACTGTACGACTACGCCCACTTAATGGGACACCTTTTACATGCGGATGTGTGCCCAGTTTGATGACTTACATATATGTATGCCTGTATTTCTACAGCCGTCAATGAGCAAATTGCTTTAGCAAATATTTAAACATAGCATTCACTTCAAACGACGTTACAGACACACAAATGCATCTGACATTTACAATTTTGTTCACAATTTTTCAAATACAATAAGTGCACGATTCATTGCTAATGACAAAAGCAATATGTAATTTGATGTAAAAATAAATTGTTGCTTAGATAAATAATGATATTTCCTGCGACTTGCCACGTTAAATTGCCGGAGTTACTTATCGATGTCAATTTAGTTTTTTTTTGTTGACAGATTTTAACTTTATTGACTTTTCAACAGTCTAATGGTGATATTTTTGTAATTTTCTTAATTTATTTTATAAAAATTACGTTTCTCCAATGGAAAAGTTTGCATTAACATTTTTGTTTACAAAAGTGAATTACATATTTGCATGCGCGAAGCATGATAGTAAATACACAACGTAGTTGATTTGCATTCCACTTAAATCTATAAAGTAATTTATAAAAAGGCAAAATAATTTTAACATTATCAAAATACTTAATGAGGATTTGATTTATTCAGGTAAACAAATTAGTTGAAGCATTTACGTAGTTGAATTTGTTTGTATCAATGTCGCATAGTGAACTTTGCTGAGTACCCGTGCTTGGCGACGAAAATAATATTTATTTTTAAAAGGCTTAACTTTTTTAACTTTTAAAAATGTGCGACAGCCTCGCTCACTTAATTTTGTTTCTACTCGCCTAATATTTTATATACTTACTTAACGGGCTTTCGACCGCTGATACGATGCAGCCTGCTATCCTTTGTAATATCGGGCGTGATCCTTTCAGTTGTCCAGATCAAGCGCACCGTGATGGCTTTTAAAATGACTGCTCGAAACTCGCTGTCATTTTGAACCTGGGGGTTGAGACTGGCAGATCCTCCTGCCTGGGGCTTATTATTCAACCACTGGCTCAACGAAGACTTGTCGCTGACACTTGTCTATTCTATAGATATTTGCATTTGAGAATTTTTGAAGAATTGAACGAAATAGTTCATAGAAACACATTATTTATTCGTTCTAATTAGCAGTTAGATACTGCTCACCATCTGACGATGCACTTGTCAGCTGCCGGGATCTGTCTGTCAATTTTAGAACACGCTTCCGTGAGGCGAGACTTCTTTCCTCTTTTATCTTTCCTAAGAGAAGAAATAACAAATAGAGATTCTCTTGCAGTGGCCGAGCCAATTTACTGGATGTGTTTTAGCTTTTTGGACTACATACGCGTCTTGATTCAGCTCATAATCTTTACGGTTGAACCTTTTCCTTCTTTTGCATTCGTTGTAGACAGGGCCAAATATCCGACGAGTAATATTTCTTTCAAAGAAACAGCACTTCTTTTCTGCTAATCCTCCAGCACTCGGCACCATAAAGCAATACTGGCAGGATCAGTATTTTATTGAGCTCGAATTTGGCCCTCCGGGTTAGGTTTTTAAACCCATTTTTGTATTGAAAGACCGAATTAGCAGCGGCTTTCTAAAGTGATTTTTCTTTTGATCCCTACAAAGACGTCATTCGGGGTAGGTGAACGTTTACTTCGAGGTAGGTGAACCTCTTAACTCAAAGTAGAGTAGCTTAAGAGTGACGCTTCGTCATAGTATTTAGACAAATGCTTGTTTGTTGACAGCATGTTTTTTTATACTTTTAAGAAATCTGAAGATACTAATGGTCCATTGCACTAGCAGGCAGAAATCTCTATTTCGCTGTATGGGTTGAAGAAACTTTGTGTTATTCGTTTCTCTCTATTGTTGGTCCATGTGGGGGACTGAACTTGCACCGAACGAGTCACGAGCCAACACACTGACCTCTACACCGCCACCACGCACACATTAAGCATCTACATAATTTTTTCTTCGTTGACTCCTAGCACGTCCTGTCACCATATTCCGGTGACAGCCTTATCGGTAAGGGCTTTATATAAGGAGCTTCCTCAGGGTGTCCCATCTTTTATGTCGGTATGTAAACATTAAATTACTTTGACTTTTTTCAACCGATTTACTGGAGTAGACATGTTTTTTGAAACTCCAATTCGGTACAATTTTAATCATGAACTCTTTCACACCGAATCAACGCGACGAAATAGTGCAAATAGTCTTTTAGTTGTGTTAACTCAACGTGCACATCGTCAAAAATAGCATGGCCAACAAGCACCGTCTGGCAACACAATTCGTAGTTTGGTGTCGAATTTTGTTGAGCACGGGATAGTGGAAGATCGTCAACATGCCCTCCATCAACGCCCAAGACGTTCTAATGAACTTGTGTAAGCGGTGAGAGTTTGATGACTTACGGGCCCCATTTCACAATCTCAGGCGCCATTAACAAGCAAAATTGCCGCATTTGGAACAGGAGAATCCACACGACATCCATGAAAAACTATTGCATGCCCACCAAAAGGTTACTGTTTGCCCGGCGTTTGCGCCAAAACCATCATTGGGCCATTTTTCTTCAGAGACGGCGAAACAGTCGATGGAAATAACTCGGGATCGGTGGTTTTTGGCTCTTTATTTCTGCCCATAAATGTGGGAAATAGGTCTGGACGTTTACTGGTTTCAACAAGACGGTGCGACATGCCACACTGCAAATCAAACAATGCAGTTTCTGCAACGAAAATTTCCTGGACGTTTGCTGTCCAAAAATGACGACATTGACTGGCCACACAGATCTCCAGATTTAACCCCTCCGGACTTCTTTTCGTGGGATTATTTGAAAAGCAAAGTGTACTGCAGCAAGCGTCTGACAATTGACGAGCTCAAGGCAAACATGAGTGCGGAAATTATCGCAATACCGCCCGAGTTGCTCAAAGAAGTGATCGAAAACGCAACAAAAAGGTCACATCATACTTTGGTCAATAGATGCGTTCACTTGATTGACGTTGTATTCAAAAACTAGTTCAAATAAATTGCAAAGGACCAAATTATATAAAAATACCTCAAATATGGAAATCGTTTTTTTTTTTTAATATTCACATATCGACAAAAACATGGGGCACCCGTTAAATGTAAAATGTACCTAGACACACTTCTACAAGAATAATTTCCACTTTTCCACTCAGACTATAAGCTGTCATGACTTCTAAAATTTGCCGTTGGAAATCGCCTTAGAATAAATTGTAGGACCCTTTCATTCTGACAAAGGTATATCCTCGCACAAACGAATGTTTCAATAAGTAAGACTTTTAGTTCCGAAGAGGCTTTTACCGCCAGAACAGTAGTACACATACATATACTAATTTAGAAATTTATGTATTTGCCATTGTTTACACCTCAGCACTTTCATAGTGAAGAATCTGACACATTTAAACTTTTATTTAAATAGGTTTTAGAGTTTCCGTTCAAGTTCCGAAAGAACTTCAAAGGCTTCTTAAAAAAATTTAAAAAGTTGCAACTATTTGTGGTCTGAATTTTTTTTAGCTGAAACAGAAATAGCACCTTCTATTAAACTTTAAAAAATATTTCTCAAGAAGAGTCTAACAACACGGCACCCTGTTCCCTGCTTATGTTTTTTTTTTTATAAAACTGGTGATCCAAATCACCTGCCTAATCGGTACCGCAACGAATCACACTTTCCAGCTCAACCTGCTACAAACAACAAATGTCACAAAAATGTTATGTTCCACCTTACGGTCTCCGAGCACAACATAATAGTTTTCGCGACGATTAGCAACGCGATACGACGCGTGAAGACCTTTGGTCCACTTTTATGTTATGCATTTTATTTTAAATTTTTTATTTCATGTTAAACAAATGTAACCTGTCATCTGTCGTTTAAAATTTGTCAAAAGTGACCTCTGCTTGGGTTGAGATAAGCAATAACAGAGTTGTAACATTTATAAAGAATACAATTGAAAAGAGATAAAAAAACAATTAGCGAACTTTGAGTTGAAGTGTGGCAAATGAATCAGTTTGACTAATCACATTATTGCAGTGATTAATAATAATTTATAATTCATTTCTTTTCGAGTGACAACAACACTCATCGCTTTGGGTATAAGGAGTTAAAGTGGAGAAAAAAGGTAATTTTGTCTTTTTCTTCCTATTGGTAAAGTAATGATCAGGATTAAAGAGACCGTTACCCTTCCACTGTGGAGTTCGCCGCTTTGACCTCAATTTGCATTCGAAGGCCTCTTGGTTTCGTTCCCTCCTTAAGTGAGGTCAATTAAAATTTGGAGTTTTTAGGACTGTCTGTTTTTTTTTAAGATTTGGGCACGTGCATGCTGCTGTTATTGATTATTGTTTGATCGTCCTTCTAAGACACCGGTGTTCTGCACTCCATGCAACCTACGGACTTGCATTCATAATTGTAGGAGAGTTTCAAGATATTAAATTTGTCACTAGGCTCACTTTGAGTGTTAATATTACCTAGAACTGCATTCAGTCCTTAGTCGCCCTTTACGACAAGCGCTGTTTTTTTTGGGGGGGAGCTGCAGTGATATTCTTAGCCCGTCACTCCAGTTGTCTACAAAGTAAGTATATAGACAATGTCCTTTTAAAAACTAGCCCTAACCAAGATTTTTTGAACGCTCAATGTCTTGCTCAGTGGTTAGTGTGTCGGACGGTAATCGAAAGCTCCCCGGTTCGATTCCCGCCGGGGCCAAGTAACATCTTGCGTTTTTTCCACTGCCCCACCTTATGCGAACGTCTGACAAACATCCAAGAGTATCAATTGTCATGAGAAGCTTCTCAAATTTGCCGTTATGATTCGGCTTAACATTGTAGGTCTCTTCCACTTCGCACAAGAAAGTGGTTGGAGAAGTTAGGTTTAGGCCATGCCTTATATTTATTTTATTTATTTTTCAATTTTGGTGGCGATTTGACCAAATTTTAAATTGTTGGTCATTCTGTTAAAAAAAAATGTTCCAAAATTGACAAAGACTCAACTTAATGGGGGAATGGATATGGTACTATGAGAATTCCTTATGTTTTTACTTTTATCCTTGCCTTCAATCATTGAGTTAGTAGATTTCTTCTACCAGACGAAATACGAAACCATGCCATTTGGATGGAAGTATTTAATACAATTGAATTTCGATATTTTGAACTAATTGACACATGGCCTGTTGATATTTCAGAGAAATTCACGTTATGTATCAAGGAGGTTTGCCAAAAAGGACTGCAACATGGTTTGTCCTTAACAGGTTAAATAAAGGACTTAACAAATGACTCGTCTTTTTTCCTAAACAGGCTTTTTATAGGCTCAGAACATCATAACAAATTTATGCTGCTGATTTCCGACTTTCCTGGTTCAGTTTGAATAGCAAATATTGACAGCATTATAATACCCAATGAAGTCGAAGACGACGAAATAAATGGGAAAGAATCTTGGGCAGATTCGTCCGATTAATAAGAAGTATCCTATGTTTGCCCTCTCAATTAAATAAAAATAAAAAATATAACAAAAATAAACAATTGAAGCGCTTAGAGGATGCTGGTGCTAAGTGAATTTTTTTGAAATTCGCTTTTTTCTTACCGATGAAAGTACTCCTCTATGTGAAAACTTAAATTTCTGTCTCATGTTCTTTTCTATCGCCGCTACATTATTATTTAGCAAAAGATGAATGCGTTATATGCACTTTGTCAATAAACTTAGTTCAAGAATGTGTTAAAAGCTCTCCATATGCACAACGAATTGTACGTGAACGTTTTATTTCGTAGATGAAAGTGTTATGTCGGCACTTATCACCTTCATGCAAAATTTATTTTCGTTTATATGTATGTGAGTAAAGAGTATAGATACTATATATGTATATATATCGTGATAAAAGAAAAAGTTGTCAATACTGGAAAATTATGTGAACCAAAAAAAAATATTGAGTTGATTGAAAAAAAACATAGGGACGGGCTACAGTCCGCTTGGGCGCACTGTTGGATACCCTATTCTTATTGCTATCCCTCATAAGTGGGCGTGACAAAAGTCTAAGTATGGTTGAATTGTGAGGAACGCTCTACATATTTTGTTATATAGCATTTAAAGGATTTTATCGAAAAAAACGCTCCCTAGCTCAAACTTGGGTGTTTCAATAAAATTGTTTTATTTAATTGTGGGCGTGTCAGTAAGCGGATTTAAAAAAAATTAACACATGATCATAAAGGGCCCCTAGAGAGTATACATTATAAATTTGAGCTCCCTAGCTCAAACTTTGGATTTTCAAAAAAAGTTTTTTTTTAAATTGTGGGCGTGTCAGTAGGCGGATTTAAAAAAAATTAACACATGAGCATAAAGGGCCCCTAGAGAGTATTATAAATTTCCGCTCCCTAGCTCAAACTTTGAATTTTCAAAAAAAGTTTTTTTTAAATTGTGGGCGTGTCAGTAGGCGGATTTTTAAAATATTTACACATGAGCTTAAAGGGCCCCTAGAGAGTATATATTATAAATTTCAGCTCCCTAGCTCAAATTTTGGTTTTCCAATAAAATTGTTTTATTTATTTGTGGGCGTGTCAGTGGGCGGATTTTGAAAATTTTATATCCGGAGCAGTTTTAGGAGTCATAGATCATATAAAAAAATTCAGCTTTCTAGCTCAAAATTCGATTTTTTCCAAAATTTGTTTTTTTGAGTTTGTTGGCGTGTCTGTGGGAGGATTTCAAAAATTCGTAAACTTGATTATTTCGGGACCCTAGAGAGTATATGGTTAAAATTTCAGCTCTCTAGGCCCAGTTTAAATGCCCAATTTTTGCCGACAGACGGACGGACGGACATGGCTAGATCGACATTACTATCGATGCTGATCATAAATATAATAACTTTTAGGGGTCTACGGGCAATGTTATGTTAGGTGGCGACGGTGTAGAGGTTAGTGTGTTGGCTTGTGACCCGTGTGGTGCAGGTTCAATCCCCATGGGGAACAACAACATACGCCACCAATTCACATGCCTCTACACCAAAAGGAGGATTTCTGCCTGGTAGTACAATGGACCGTTACCGAGTCTGAGTGCTCTGGGATTTGGATTTCCTTTTTAATTAAAAAAAAAAAAAAAAAGGTATGTTACAAACTATGCGTCAAAATTAATATACCCTTAGAATATGGTATAATAAGAGATGTTATATGGTTTATATATCCGTATTAGATATTAGTGCAAAAATTGCACAGCTTTTTGGGAGTATTCAAATGAAGCCCCAGTTCTGCCGTAAGCAAGAGAAAGTTAACCTACGAGTTAAACGTAATGGGAAATCGATTTGGGCTTACAAGTTTACACTCTATTCTCTGTTCCAAATCGGTATAAGAAAAATAAAAGTTATATAGAAAAATCTTAAATAAATATCAACGCTCGTAAGAGGCAGATCATGTGTACGCCCAAAAAAACACCGGACGAAGTGACGGCGTATATAAAAAAATAAAATATTAGGCATTAACATAGTTTCTCCAACCACTTTCTTGTGCGAAGTGTAAGGGTGCTGCAATTTTAAGCCGAATCCGAACGGCAAATTTAAGAAGCCGCTCATGACAATTGATATTCTTGGATGTTTGTCAGATGTTCGCAAGAGTTGGGGCAGTGAAAAGAACTCTAGATATTACTGGCACCGGCGGGAATTGAACCGGGGACCTTTCTATTAATAGTCCGACAAACTAACCACTGCGCCCGACAAGAAATATAGCAAAAGCTTGAATAAATATAAACGAGGTAGATTATGTACGCTCAAATAAAATGACGGACGAACTGACGGCATGTATGTATACAGTGGCGTAGCGAGGGTTGGGTCATAAAATTAAGGAGTAAATAAGAAACGACCGCTGGAATTTCCCAAGATCAAACAATGAGCTACTTGAAAAGCGTATAAAAAGATGCGCACTAGATGCGCACATAATAGTTCCAGGTATTCTCGACTGCATCAGCTGTTGAACTCTATCTTGTTTCTTGCAGCCTCTTCAATGCTTTTCCTGAAGTACCAAGCAGAACATCCCAACGGTGTGTGGACACGGAAAAAAGAATATATGCGTTCTAAGGTACCGAAGAAAGTTATCGAGTTTGACTCAACAGCAGCAGTATGTAAGCAAACCAAGTTCAAGGAGTGATTGGAGCAGGGTATAAAATCTGCTTAGGGGTTTATGTCTTTCAGTCGTGTGGCACCGTCTTGTTGGAACCACATATCACTGCTGTCCAATTCATGCAATTACTCAAAGAAATATCGTCCCAACATGTGTCTGTAGCGAATACCATTTACCGTAACGTGACGGTCATCGACGAAAAAAAACGGCTCAATGACGCCACCGGTATGAAAACCTCACCAAACAGTTTCATGAAGCTCATGAGGTTTCCCACAAGTCCAGTAACGCATATTTTGATTATTGACGAAGCCGTTTAACCAAAATCCAACGCTGAATATGATTTTGGGAAAATTTTTTCGTATTCCTCTATCATGTCCCCAGAACCCAATTCGAGAACGTACGTCGCTTCATTTGATCAAGTGACTTTAGTTCTTCAGTCAGCTTGATCTGGTAAGGGTGTAGGCCAAGATTCTTGTGCAAAATTCGTCATAATGTGTTCTGGGAGAGGCCCAATTTTCAAAAACGCCGTGAAATTGATTTATTTGTCTGGTTTGCGGCGGACAGCAGTATTCTCCACGCTTCGGGCAAAACGTGGTCTCACTGGCACGGCAACATCAAGCAATATTTTGACTCAAATTTGTTCATTAGACTATGAATTGCTTGTCTACTGGGAAGAGAATTACTGCGTTAACGCTCTTAAAGTTGCGACCACCGACTTGGAATTTCGGTAGTAAATTTGAATTACATATTTGTAAACGTTGTGCCTTCGTGTACTTCACCATGATGTCGAATTTACTGAATATTTTGACAGCGACAGTTCGGTAATCGATTTAAAGTTGCGTTCACGCTGAAAGTTTGAAGTTGTCAAGTCACTAATAAAAGACCATTTATAAGAACTTAGCACAAAAAGGGTCAGAATCATGCAATTTTAAGAAAGTGGTCATAGTGACTCTTTGTATGCAAATTTCCATAATTTTGAGTTTAAGGTTCCAGAACTTTTTTGTTGCTGCACAGATGTACCTACCCAAAGTGTTTAAGACTTGAATACACTGACTTGTCTTTCCAAAATGTACAAAACCATTATTGTACCTATAATAGTTTAGAAGTTATAGCGTGTAAAGTGGTCACCCACTTTGATGGGCTATAACTTGAAATGGAGTGAAAATAGACCCTCCGCCCGACCCTGCATACAATTTTTTTTTTCAGCGGAACTTCACGAATCCCCCCTTAAGGGATTGTACTGCTTAACTGGTGCAGCCTGTATATTTTTGAATGCTTACTGAGTCATAGCGTAAAACATTTTTCTTAAGCACCATTAAAACAATTATAGTTTGCGCGTGAAGAACCAAAACAAAGAAGATGAACCTTGCAGTTTAAACAATGCATTGCCTTTAACGTGAGTAAATTGCACTCTTTCAAAACGAGTTCATACAAATTCCCCGAAGATCTGTTTACTTTGACCGCACTTAACAATGTGACAAAAAATAAACAAACAGAAACAAAGTCTTCTAAGTGATTAAATAATGCTTGTGAAAGGTATTAAAAGTTTGAAAAATGTACTTTATTTTCTCGACTAAGTTCTCCGCCCTTTTTAAGCTGTGTTACTTTAGCTTAACAAATGTAAGTAGCAAACAGTCCTACGTAAATTAATTAATTTGTTCCTTAGATACCACTTATTTTGAATTAGAACTCACCATGACCTTATTAATTTAAGCAACACCTTGCAAAAACTAAAACTCGGTTAATTTTCGCCGAATGTATTAATTTATGCAAATTCATTGCAAGACTACTCACCTTGGTATTTGTTTATATTTTGTATGTGTTTTTCCCAAAAACCTACTTTATTTTGCATTGTATCTAATTTCAACTATTCTGTATAACAAAAAAAGCTGACATACATAGCTTTTTTATTTTTTGACAGTTGTATGTCATTGATTTGCATCGTTAAATTTTATGAAAAAATTTGACTTTTACTTTATAGGTAGCACTTTGCATTATTAAAATCGTTCATTTGACCGTCATTGACATTGTCACTTCTCGCTTGTTTTCCACCTCATTCATCACAATGAGATTAGGTCGTAATTATCATTATTAGTTGCCGTAGAGAAACAACTGTATAATTTATGACATGAACAAACGGCAAAGAACCCTTCAGTTCAGCTAGCTTTCTTCATCCATTACAATGACACCTACGAAACAAAAGTGAAATGAAAAAAAATAATAAATTGTCAAGTGTGTCAAAAGGGAAAAAAATCAATGGACAAGCTTCAATGCCAATGTCAACGGCACTACAGTAGATAGAATAATAGGCCCACAGTAAAAAAAAAGTATATATATCCAGCAAGCACCCACGTGGTACTATTCAAGATTCGGGGTTTGAGAGACAGAACAAATGAACAAAAGGCTTTTTTTAATGTTCATTTTATAGTTTCTGCATCAGTCAGCCTTCCATGTTTTTTTTTTACTTTGAATGCATTTTTATGAAGAGCCCTTGGGAAGTTTTCGAGCAAAAAGCTGTATCCTGGAGCACCATGACACTGACAGATGTCACATGCAGGGACTGTTCCCAAAATTAGAAATACTTTATCAATTTATTGAATATGATTGCAGTATCCCCCCGTGGGAAGTGAACATATTTACTAGCATAAAGAATTACATACAAACGTTTCTGATGATACACGCGTCAGAAAATAGAAAAAAAAATACAAATACTAACTTTCCAAACGAAATGAAATGGTTTTTGTTTTTTGTCTGTGCGTGTGTATTCGGCGCTTTTCGGGTTTTCGATCTGGGCACACTTTCACTAAATAAATTATTAGCGTAGTGAATTCGATTTTACCGGTACGTTGACCATCTAAGATATGGCTAGTTACCAACATTATGTACTCGTAGAGAGGCAACAAATAAATTAAAATGTCGTGGAATTATAAATAAAATTTGTATTGGCCCTTTTGTTCGAAACAGAAATATGCTGGTATGTAGGAAAGTCTGCCGGAAGTTTTATAGACCAATTAACTTGTTAACAGCAGTCATTAAGAAGATATGATCAATCAAATAGTTGACAGACTCTTAGGGAAATTGAACTATTAACTTTAGTTGAAATATGATGATTGGCATCTCTGCCAGCGGTTGGCTATTGTGTTACTGAAGTATTAATTATGTTTGAAGTTTTCTTAACATTTGAGAAACATCTACAAAAAAACCAATCATATGCCTGAACTATCAAGGCATATACCACGCTATTCAACGTTCCGTGTAATGGATTTCCCTGAATGGAAAATAGGTCAATTTTATGAAAGAGAAACAAATAAATAGGTAAACAGATTCCCGGCTTTTGCAAATAAGGCAGGTGTCAAAACGGAGGGCACTATCTTTACAGATCCGTCATGCAACAGTTATTCCCAGAGGCTTTACGGGGATTGAAGAACATACCAAATTGGTAAGCCTTGAAGTCAACGAGGACGAAATTAAGAAGATTCAGGCATTACATGCTTTCAAAAAATAAACAGTGTTAGTTCCGTAATCCACAGTCACAAAATTAACAAATATAAATCCACATATGAAAACTCACAACCCAAAATCGCTAAACACAAAATCCTTTAGAGTTCATTCGAACCTATCAATGAACTATATGGTGCGCGCTATTCCAAGATTAGGGGATCAAACAGAACCTAAGGGAATTCAACCATCTTTCCGCAGGCGGGAGTTACCGCTCACGCAACTTCGTTGCTCCACTCGGGGTTATAGGTGCTTTTCGTCAGAAAAGCGCATATGGCGAACGTTTTCATAATAGTATTTTCACGATAAAAACGGTTTTGCAATAACCGACTGTTGGCATTAAATAAAAATGTTCTGTCTTGGGATTTTATGCTTGTGAATATTATGTTTTCTTTTTTGAAGTTGGGGATTTCAATTTTGAAGATTTCGTGGGTCTCCCATAAACAAATATCTATCCACCGACTATTACAAAATGTCACTGTAGCAACAACTTTAAGGTAGTTATGGAGCTCACCTTGGTTACCTTATCGTCGCTTGAAAACTAAACTGACATAAGTCAAAATTCATACATTTTCAGAAAAGCCATTTGAAGTTTCTCATAACTTAAAAAAATCATTTTATTTTTGAATTTCAATGAATACCAAAAAGGTTGTAAAGTAAAAAAGTATTATTTTTGTTTCTTCTTTCAAGTGGTATATTTAAGTTACTACAAAAAGCCGTTTTTGAAAAAAAAAATTTGACTTATGTCGTTTTACATCCAAATTGCTACTAATTTAAGAAAAAAGTGTGAAAAAGTGTCGTTTTGTTTTGAAATAAAACCATTTGTATTTTTTTGCGTATTTTGTAGAAACAACCCACATTAAATAGTATTAGTAATAATAAAAAAAATATAGGAACTTTTAATGAAAAAATCGACTATAATAAAATTATATAAAATAAAACCTAGCTTATTGGTAAAATGACACTTCTTAAAGTAATCAAAATAACTTTGAAGTTCATCAACTAGTTTTGTTCCAAGGTAAAATGACACGACACGAAAAGTGTCACTTTTCAAGAAACTTATTTATCACGAATTCATAATTTTTGTAGAAGCAAAGTGTTCCAAATGAAAAAAAGTCATTTAGCTGGGAAAACAACAGGGATTTTTCCTTAAATTCAAAACGACACTTGTGCCCTCATGCTGTCAGTTTAAGAGTTATGACTGTTTGATAGAAAAATTGTGACTTTTTTTACGATTCGTTCTGTATAGTCAACTCAAAATCGTCAAATTTTGACTTATATCAGTTTGATTTTCAAGCGACGTTATGTTAAGCAGGGTTATGAAAGGCGCTGTCATAAAACACTGGCCACCGTAATGTATTCATCGCAATTCCTGCGGAAGATAACTTCAAAGTTGTGAACATCCTAAACCTTTTGCCGAAAGCATTTAATTTCCCTACAAAATCAAAATAGATCGCTGGAAGATTGCCAAAGTGGTACCAATTCCCAAGCCGGGCAAACCATCTGAAGACCCTAGTAGCTACAGGCCTATAAGTCTTCTTAGCAGTATCAGCAAAATCTTAAAGACAAAATTATTAGCATTAATTTAGGACAAGAAACTGTTTCCCAATGAACAATCTGGATTCAGAAGAAAGAACCTTTTTCTTGTAGAAGAGGCAGTGTAGTTCCATGTTTATCGAGTTCATCAGCCTTACAGTTCTCTGGAACCATAACCATAAGTAGCATAACGCTACTAAAGAAAAAGCTTAAGAAATTGATTATATATAAATAGAAACGCTAGAGCGAAGGCGATTACTCGAGAAGAAAATTACTTATAGACTAGAAGCAGTCATTTTTGGCTGTAATTGTATTACTAGATTGTAAAGTTTTTATTTGTATTACTTGTGAGTAATTTTATACCTTGCCAAAATTCAGTTTATTTCGAAAAACCTAAATAATTTATATAACATCTTTATAATCATTACAAAATGAAGAGTTAAGAGCTCGGTTAACAAATATGGTAGTAGAATTAAGCGGCTAACAAAAACTAAGGTGAGCGAAGCCACGGGCGACTGCTAGTCATATATGTATTTTCAAACACTCTTACAGCAGAGACCCCTGATTATTTTATTAATCATATTGAAATAATTTCCAAAGTCCATTTCGAAAAATTTACATTCAAAATATTACACTTTTGGCATTTTGAAGGGAAATAAAAAAACTTAAAAAGGAAATAGGTATATAATTAGTTAAATATGGCAGTTTTAAATGATGTATCGACAATTTTTACAAAACCATTTAATTTACTTAGCAGGTAATTTATTGTAATTTATAGCCAGCCCACTGGGTTTCAAGTACCTATGCCGCCTTAAAGCGCAAAGTTCGAGATTAAAAACAAAATTTGATGAATTTAGCTGTTTGTTCGATTGCTCACAAGTTGATTTCGTATGCGTTTCTGAGTCTTGATTCTTATGTGATGTTGTGTTTTAATCATGAAAGCCTAAATTAAAAACTTACTCGACAACCTGGCAGCTAAATGAATAACGTGCACATTCAATTAAATAATTATTCTTTTTTTTTTTAAACTAACATTCACCGCTAACATCAATGAACGATGGATGAATTGAATTGAAATGTAAAAATTTGGCCTTGTTTTTACTTGGCCTTATGTCAAGGCACCGAATTATTTTACAACGTTTCTTTTTAATGGTGGTTCCACTCCTTGATTTATTAAGTCATTCATACGAAGTCCTTCAGTTCAACAAACTCTCGGCTTCCTGTTGTTTGCATCATGACATGATTCTGTTAGCTTATTTCTATTTTTTTGCGATTTGAAAAACATCAAGTTAGATCAATAGAGGATTTACGTGACACCCTCTGTTGACAATCAAGAAGATTCAAAATAGCATAATCGTGGGTGTAGTATTCGCTTAAAATACTCCATTCAAAGACGAGCAAGTCGTTTAGTCGATGATGTCCAAACACTGGCTCATCGAAAATTTCTCGCTGACCTTTGTCTATTCTATAGATACTACCATGGGAGATATTCCGATGAATTAAAACAAACTAGAAACTATATCACCATCTGACGGTTTGAAGTTCATTTGTTGAAAACAAGGACATCTGTGTACCAACGAAGATGTTTATATAGAACAAACAAACTTTTTAATTTACTTCCGAGAATCATCTTTTCGGAAGAATACAACTTACAACAATTTAAGAGTAAAGGCAACACTTACCTCTGAAAGCATCTCGGGTGCTAGTTAACAGTTATATGTAGGTTCGCCTTTCCTGAGAGATGAAAATAAAGAAAAAAACAAAGAACAATAAAATGCTGTTTGGATGTGAGCTTTTGAACAATTTCCCTATTATGAGCACAGACGAAATCTCAATGTGATAATAATGTCGAGTGATATATTTTTAGATATTAGTATCTCCATTTCTAAATCGATTTATGGCATCACTATTGACGATATCTTTAAGCTAAGAAGATTTACCTTGCTTGATAATGTACCAACGACACGTTGACCTTTGTAACAGGATACATTTCGCGCGTTTCATTAGAACCTTTGAACCCATGGCTAGTACAGTACCTATGTCGCTATATACAAAAAATAAACCTGAAATCTAAAAAATTGCATCCCACAATTTTCTTTGGTCATTAATTTTATAAATCCAGATTTTCGTATGTTGTTGGAGCATTGACCGCCATAGTGAATTCAAAAGAGGAATTGGTTTTTGGTAAATAACTTTCCCATTTTTAACTTTTGACTAAAATTGGTCGAAACAAAACTTGAATGGAATTTAATTCCCCAGAGCGATGGCCTTAACAATGCTATGTCTTAGATCAATATTTTTCGTCTTAAATTAAAGATGGCAGCAAACGCTCTAACATAATCAAACAAAAACAAAATTGTGGAATTTCAAATGCACATACCGACATTTCTTTTACGTAACGACAATTATTGATCCATGCAATTTGACTGTGCCGAATCCATAAGGTTGAAGTTGCGTAATGTTGTCCAAAGTGAAAATCAGACAATACCATAGAATCACTTCGATGATGGTAATTAGCCGTTTAAGTCCATTTTATCTTGCTTATTTTTTTTTAATGTAAATAAATGCAAAAATTATTGTAAATTAATTCTGAACCAAAACCTTTTGTTTTGCTGTCCGTTTCATAATGTAAACATTATTATGTTCACTCTTGAATAAGATATTGCGACTATTAAATAAATATTTCATTTGACTGTTGAAATGTTAAATGCTTTATCTAGGGTAACAAAATGTTAACTGATTCATTAAATTAGCTTTAACGTCACAAAACTTTGTTTTTAAATGCAATTTTTTTTTTATTTATTCGCGTTTTGGAAAAGAAAACGATGAGTTTTTCTGTTTAGGTAGGGTTGTGGTTGAGACAAGAAACAGTTTAAACAAATCTGATATGACACTTCTGTTTTTTTTTTTTTTTGAACAAACTAATACATTTATGAACAATTCTTCTCTTTCAAAACCAAAAGTGATTCCATGAGTTGTCTTGATAAGAGATCGCATCAGATAAAAACCAATACGCAAAGAAGCTCATAGGTAATTTCGCAGTACCTGCTCATGGAATTAGAAATAAATGTATGGCTTACAATTTTTACCAAAGTTATATTAATTTGTGTAATAATTGTTACTAAACGGGCTCCCGACCCTCGGAGAGTATCTGAATGAGACACTGCAGCCTTCCATCATCCGTGATGCCGGGCACGCTTCTTCCATTTTTCCAAACCAAGGGCTCTGGCATCCGCGATGGCCTGTCCCTTAAAACAGAAGTTCGGTCTTCCTTTTCGTGTCGAACCTGGGCGCTGGGATTCGAAGATCCTCTTTTCTGCAGCATTATTGTCTATTCGCTCAATATGGCCGAGCCAATGTAGTCGATGTGATTTAGATTTTTGGGATGGCTACAAGAAAAGATATCGATACAAATATTGAGCTCAAGGTATCACTTTAAACGACATATGAACTTGAAGCTGAAGTTGATCCCTTCGTTGAAATCTTACATGATGCCGCGTGGAAGAATACTCCTAAAACAGAGAACGTCGGTCATTTCCATTCAAACCTTTTCACAAGAAACAAAACAGATGATTAAGGAGAAGAAAAAACATAGGGACGGGCTACAGTCCGCTTGGGCGAACTGTTGGATACCCTATTCTTATTCCTATCCCTCATAAGTGGGCGTGACAAAAGTCTAAGTATGGTTGAATTGTTAAGAACGCTTTACATATTTTGTTATATAACATTTAAAGGATTTTATCGAAAAAAACGCTCCCTAGCTCAAACTTGAGTGTTTGAATTAAATTGTTTTATTTAATTGTGGGCGTGTCAGTAGGCGGACTTAAAAAAAAATTAACACATGAGCATAAAGGGCCCCTAGAGAGTATATATTATAAATTTCAGCTCCCTAGCTCGCTTTGAATTTAAAAAAAATAAAAAATTGTGGACGTGCCAGTGGGCGGATTTTGAAAATATGTACACATGAGCATAAAGGGCCCATAGAGAGTATATATTATAAATTTCAGCTCCCTAGCTCAAACTTTGGATTTTCAAAAAAATTGTTTTATTTATTTGTGGGCGTGTCAGTGGGCGGATTTTGAAAAAAAAATTATCCCGAGCAGTTTTAGGAGTCATAGATCATATATAAAAAATTTCAGCTTTCTAGCTCAAAATTCGATTTTTTCCAAAATTTTGTTTTTTTGAGTTTGTGGGCGTGTCTGTGGGCAGATTTCAAAAAATCGTAAACTTGATTATTTCGGGACCCTAGAGAGTATATGGTTAAAATTTCAGCTCTCTAGGTCCAGTTTAAAGGCCTAATTTTTGCCGACGGACGGACGGACGGACATGGCTAGATCGACATTACTATCGATGCTGATCATAAATATAGTAACTTTTAGGGGTCTACGGGCAATATTAAGGTATGTTACAAACTATGCGTCAAAATTAATATACCCCAAGAATAGGGTATAAAAATAGCGTAAAAAATGGCAACAAACTCGGGCTACTTAATCTTAACCATTTGTGTAACTCACTCAAAAGATCTCTTAAATACCTTAATAATAATGAAATAAAAACTTACCTAGAAAGTTTGACAGTAGAAAAAGGCTGACATCCAAAACGTCAAAAAATGCGCATTGTGAATGCACACTGCTTTTCTAATGCCAGGTTATGAATGCTTTTGCGCTGCTTTGCATTTGTGATGCTTTGCAATTTTTGACGCATTGGAACGACTTTGATGCGAACTATCGTAAAATGTTTCAAACACCAATAATGTCTAAACAATTAGTAACAACCATACTTTTCAACAGCTTAATAAACAATATTGGTTCGTACAATAGCAAAACGTTTAAGCATATTCCTTATTTAAGAAGGAAACTGTTTCCTCGCAGTATGTCTTTGCTTTCTTCAATGAAACAATAATTTAATAGACTCATTCGTACATTTTTTATTACTGCAAATCAAAGTAAAATTGGCAAATTATTACAAAATATATTATTTTACTTACGACTCCGGCGATGAATCCATTTTTCTAGGCGGTTCAAACTGAAATATCAAATGTCATTTGCATCATAGTCATTCACGATGCTCTCTTTGCTTTTATTTGCGCAGTTGATGCGTTCACAATGCGTTTCAAAAAAATATGCATTGCATCATAGTAATCCATTTGCGTTTTGGAACGCTTGATTAAGCAGTTATGCAGAAGTACTGCGTTTTGGAATTCAGTCAAAGGTTCCAATTACTCGCTTTAGAAGGCTTTAAAAGGTATTAAAAGACTTCAAATTCAAGCCGCACCAATTAGGAAAAATCAAGACGAATGCGCAAGCCATGATAAAGAGAAAGCGCAAGAACTTTAGGAAGAAATAAGGAAACTTAAGGCTAAGAAAGCTCCTGGATACGACCTAATAACGGGAGAGGTTCTGAAAGCTCTACCAAGAAAAGCTTTAATTAAGCTTCTGTTTATTATAAACTCCGCGCTTAGACTAGAATATGTTCCCAGACAATGGAAAGTCGCTGAAGTCATAATTATTCTTAAGCCCGGAAAGACGCCGAATGGAAAAACGTCTTATAGACCAATTTCGCTTCTTCCAATCATATCCAAAGTGTTCGAGAGAATATTGATTAGGGGAATACAGTCGGTAATAGAAGAAAGGCATCTCATTCCGGATCATCAATTCGGTTTCAGAAGCTAGCATTCTACAGTTGAACAAGTGCATAGCATATCACCTGTAATCGAAAAACCTCTTGAAGAAAGAAGGATTTGTTCAAGCGTATTCCTTGACGTCTCTCAATCCTTTGACAAGGTCTGGCATGAAGGCTTAAAGTTTAAATTACAACAAGGTTCTACCGGAGCATCTATATAATTTTTTGGAGAATTACCTAACTGATAGATTATTCCGCGTCAAAAATGTGGAATCGAATATTCAGATTTTAAGGAAATAATGGCTGGGGTGCCGCAGGGAAGTGTGCTTGGTCCAGTGTTATACTTATTATACACTCGCGATATACCACTCGTAGAAGGCACTAAGCTAGCCACATTTGCTGACGACACTGCTATCCTGGCAGTAGTTAAAACGGTCGAAGAGACTACTGTAAAACTGCAAGAAGATCTGGATAGAGTAAATGAATGAACTAAGGTTTGGCGAATCGCACTCAACGAGACCAAATCTGTTCATGTAAATTTTACTTACAAGAAAACAAATCATTTACCGGTCTTTTCAAACTCGCGCGTGTGAAGAAAAAACTAAAAGAACTTGATAATAAGTATAGAGAAAGGTATTGGTTACTTGGAAAATATTCCAAGCTTTATATAGAGAAAAAACTGATTTTATATAAGCAAGTGCTAAAACCCGTGTGGACATATGGTATACAACCCTAGGGTTGTACCAAATTAGGTAACATTAATATTTTACAAACTTTTGAAAACAAAAGTGTTAAGAAGTATTGTTAACACGTCTTGGTATATCACAAATAGCGATATCCATAGAGATCTCGGTATTAAAGCAATCGAAGACGAAATCAAAAACTACGCGAGAAAGCATAAAAGTGGACTTTAAAGTCACGTAAATACTACAGTCCTCTAAGTTTTGGATGGAAGAAATTTAATGCCTCGTCTACAAAGAACCAAACCCTTAGACTTAGCGCTATAAATAACCGCGTCTAAACTGCGGAGTTATCAGGGACTTCTAATGGGCAGCTACCTGCAAAACATGTAAGATATGAAAGACAAATTGCTGATTGGTCTAACGACAAGGTGCAATAATTGGAAGGCTGGCTCCTCCCCACCCCGCGATGAAAGGCCAAAACGACCGCACCACAGGGAAATCGGGAAGAAGGGAGAAGGGGTTAGTGGGTAAAAATCCCACACTTACTGAGTATGACTCAGTTTCGTCTTTTGAAGATTACCACCTCCCACCGTAAACAAGAGAGCTTACACTTGGTCTTATGGGTTAGGAGTTTTGAACCTATCCGTTTTTTTCAAACCGAAGTAGCAACGGTTTCCTGAGGTAATTCCTTCTCGGATCTCCACTAAGGTGTCATTTGTAGAGTTGTATTTTCTACGAGCAAGGTAAACTCCCGTACAACCTCGAAGTTGCTTTAATAGCAGTGGCTTAGATAGTGACGTTTTATCCTCGTTGACCTCAAAGCCAACCAATTTCAACCGTTCTTCATCCGCCTTGAAAGCCTCTTACACGGCATGCTGGGATCGGCCCATGATATCGATATCGTCAGCGTATCCCAATAGTTGGACGGATCTGTTGAAGATAGTGCCTTCCGTGTTGACACCTACCTTCCGCACTGGAGCATATTCAGAATAAGATTGAAGAAGTCACATGAGCTGTTTCCAAACTGCACATTGCACCGCCTGTTTTCCAGCATCACTTGACACAACTGGATCAGTCTTGCCGGTATCCCGAATGGCCGAGCCACGTAGCTCCTGGGACACTGCTACGTAACTTGATTCTACTTTCGAATCTACTGGAAAACCTTTTCCAACTCTACTTTTACTTGTGCTATGTACTCAATTAGAATTGAATGTAAATTATGTCGCCTCTATTTCTTAAAAAGTCCAGTTTTCAACGAAACTTGCATTTAAGTTGACAGTTACATAGTTGGGCCCCTTTAAAGTTGTTGAAAAGATGGTGGGTCTCGACTTGAAATTAATTGGTCTTTTCCACGATGTGCCTAAGTGTGAAAATTTGGTCTATTGACGAGCTGACGGACCGGAAGTCACACCGATACGTGCCCATTAGTGGTTGCAGAACGGTTTCTGAAGTCCACACAGTACTTTGGATAGAACCTCACTGGCAAAATATCATGCAAAGACTCACGCACGAGCAGCGTCACAAATTGTTTCCAAAATCAGTAAAAAATGTTCATAGAGTGCTACGCCAATTATACGGTCAGCATAACCGACCAAATGAGTCGGCTATTCACAGCTCAATTGTATAAGTATGGAAGTCCGTCCACTCATTATGGCTTGGTGACAGACGGACGGAAATGTGGGTTGCACTTTTTAGGACTTCTCTAAAATCGTAACTCGTAATAATTCCTCACACCTGATACTTCGAAATTTTGCATGATTGCAATATAATTCTCTTTAGTAAACAAAAGTGTGTCTCTTTTTCGAATTTTGTCTACAAGTGACGTAATTCCGCATTACGAATCCTATCTCCCTCCGCCGCATGCTGTTTTTGCCTTCAAGTGACGTACCTGCGCAGAACCCAACCAACATTTGAACTCGGATGTCATACCATGTATTTCTATATACGAGTTCCTTGGCATCAGCTACTCGTACAAATTGAAAAGCTTACGCAAACGATTTTTTATTCCATGTGTCACAAAAGTGCCATTTAAGAATCGCTTTACCAAACGTTGCGTAAATGCAACGACCGTTTCTCATAACTAAAATATTGATAATTAACAAATTATGTATCGTGAGCGCCGAGGTTTGTGTGTTGGATTACTAATCAAAAGGTCTCAGGTTCAAATCCCGCCAGGCCCAAGTAACATCTAAACGTTTTTTCCACTGCTTGCGAACTTTTGACAAACATCTAAGATTCGTCTTAAAATTGTAGGTCCCTTCGACTTCGCACAAGCAAACGGTTGAAGAATCTAGGTTTTAGGCCCTGTATAGGCCCTTAAAGCCTAAATATTTTTTTATTTTTTTTTCCTGTCTAACGGAGGAAATTCTTGATAAATTATGACAAGGCAACTATGTGGGACAATCTAATTAAAGCAGAGCAATGAATTCTCCTTTGTATTCGTTTCATCTTTTTTTTTGTTTTGAAAATTATGTCGGGTATTTGTATCTTAAACGTCAAGATGGATCCTAATAATTGTTCAACCTATAGTGATGTGTACATGTAAACTTAAATAGATAAAGTAGTTTGCAAAATTTACTACCCACAAGCCATATTGAACAGAATGTCATGGCATGAGCCATGTAGACATAGGGATTCATTAGAAGCAATTAAAGTGTATAGTCAGTAGGTACTCGTAACTTTGAGCATTGATATAGTATTACGAGTATGTATACATAATATGTAGGTGGTGAGTTTGTTTGAAAATGAAGTGTGATTCAGATTCCGGCGGGGATGTTAGTGGCGTCTTCTGGATGTCATGATTTTTTAGACTGCTCTGCTAATAGGTATAACTCTCAAGCCATACTACGGTTTTTGATAGTTCTTTAACGTTTATGTTCAATATGGTTTGGCAAATCATCATATCCAAGACTAAAGAACGCTTCCGGATTGCGCTCTTGAGCAGAGTGAACCTGAAAATATGAAAGATTGATTCGAACGATATGTTGTTTCAGCAGGATGGAGCTACGAAAAAATTGACTTACTGAGGAATCGATTTAACGATAAGATTATATTGCGAAATGAAACAGTTAATTGTGCTCGAGATCGTGCGATTTGACGCTATCTACACCATTACTTATGGTGGGGCTGTGTAACATTTTTGGTGTATAATGATGAACCGCAACCTATGCAGTCCTTGAAACTTAATATTGATTGCGCTATTGATAAGATAGACCTCTAAATGCTGGAAAGAGTGGAACACAATTGAACTGACAGGATGTGCTACGTCATATGCCTTAAAACCTGTTTAAAACATAATTTGCCTTACTTATATTCACAATTAGTTATTGCTTAAAAGCAAATCTGCACACTTTAAAACAAATCGTGTACCAATAAAGAGGATAGTCCAACTGAGATGATTAACTTTAATGACGGAAAGTCATGTTTAAGTCTCTTACTATACTCTCAAAAATAAATATTTGAAAACAAGTGTAGCCGGTTGTACGAAACGACGGTATCTGAAAAAGGTATTGTAGTACTTAAATGACCTATCTACATTTAAGTACTACAAGGGACACCCTCCCTTAATTCGATGGCAATATTTTAGGGCATCATTTATTAGAATATTCTAAGGAAAAAATTGTTCTACAGTAAGTGCCTATCTCCAATTTTTATATCATTTATTGAGGATTTAAGAAAAGGCTTACTTGGGTGTACCCTGACCCATGTTAACGGTAATTGCGCTGTTAGTACTAATGATAGAAATTTCGCCTCTATTTTTAGAAGAAATATTAGCCTTTGTTATTGCATTTAAATAAATTTTATATCTTAACTCAGTCTTAAGATATCCAAAACCTGTTCCATTTTTCCTGCCCATGCTAAATTTTTGACTTTCGGTTCAATTTTCTACAGAAAATGCGTAATAAACATAACGTTTTAATATTTTTTTTGAATGAAGGTAACAATAATAAAAATTAAAGCTTACGAAAAGTTTGTAGAAAAACCCATAGATTTTATGATACTTGGGAAAATATGGAACAGGTAAAAATGGGAAAAAAGGTTTTATTGCTTTAAGTTGCAAAACTTATGAATGAAAACGATTTTTTCCGGTTTAGGTAATTTTTGTTTTAATGTGTGTACTTTAACAGGAAAAATCCATAGATTTTATGATACTTAGAAAATCCTGCAGCAGGTAAAAAAAGCGGTTTCTGATTTTGTACCTACATTTCTACATTTTTTTAAATTTTACCTGTTCAATGTTTTCCCAAGTATCATAAAATCTATGGGTTTTTCTACAAACTTGTCGTAAGCTTTTATTTTTATTATTGTTACCTTCATTCAAAAAAAACATTAAAACGTTATGTTTATTACGCATTTTCTGGAGAAAATTGAACGGAAAGTCAAAAAATTAGCATGGGCAGGAAAAATGGAACAGGTTAAAAATTGGATATCTTAAGACTGAGTTAAGATATAAAATTTATTTAAATGCAATTACAAAGGGTAATATTTATTCTAAAAATAGAGGCCTAAACGAAATTTCTATCATTAGTACTAACAGCGCAATTACCGTTAACATGGGTCAGGGTACACCCAAGTAAGCCTTTTCTTAAATCCTCAATAAATGATATAAAAATTGGAGTTAGGCCCTTACTGTAGAAACATTTTTTCCTTAGAACATACCCATAAATCATGCCCTAAAATATTGCCAACGAATTAAGGGACACCCTGTATAATATTACATAAGAAAGTCTTTCAAGGCTGGCATCTATACTCTATCCAACAAAAATTGTCAGTACAAGGAAGATAGGATGTTTGTCTCTCAGTCTGGTTGCAATAACTTACATAAATCGGTCCCTCTTTAAAGCTCTCACAGGGTTACCGTAGTGTGTATGATAATTCGCCATAACTCAGAGAGCAATTCTATTAGGGTTACCATTTTCCAATTTAAAATTAAAATATTGAGAAACGAAATAAATTCCGTTTATCTTTTTCCTTTTTTGGTAAGATAATAATAGGCGCGTTTTTTTAAGGGTATCTCCAGTAGACCAACAATATATAAAAATTTCGTAGAACAAAAAAAAATCAAAACGAAAAATGTATCACTGTAATCCAATTTATTCATTATAAATATTGTTAAACATAAAATACTAATTTCTAATATCACTACTCAACTAATCCGATGAGCAATTACTACTGCTCTCGTTATTTAGGTCTATTATTAACCTTTCAACTGCTTCCTCGGCAAAAACGTCCATTTCCCACATATTTGGCTCGACAACCTTTTTAACGTGTTGGACACATCGATGCCATTTTTCCTTGTTAACCCTTGTAAGTGCTGTCGTTAGTAACTCTCTAATTTCAACCATTTTAAATGACTTGTTTTGGTTTGCTAAAAACCCTTTCACTTGAGCCCAATCCAATTCTATTGGATTAAGGTCACAGTGATAAGGCGGCAAGCGAAGCACTTTATGTCCCGCATTTTGAGCCATTTTATCCACGACGTATGTTTCATACTTGGCTTTGTAACGTTTAACAATTTCAAGCAACCCATTGTATGATTGCATCCCTACCTAACTTGAGATCTTGCTTTTGGGAATTCCCGTATTCATTGGAAAAACAGGCGTCATTCATCGGAAAAACAAAGACATCATACAAACAGGTACATAATGAGATGAAATGATGTATTTATGTTTTTTTTTTATTTAAACAGTTTGCGACATAAACTCAATCAGCAAGATTTTCTAAAAACATTTCCCAGTCCTTTCCGCTATATGTATATTGTGAAAGGTAGACACAAACAGGGAATTAGAATACAAAATTATATAACCACGACGCAATGTCATATACCTAAACAGATGGTAAAAAAACTGCACTTGTGCAGCTGTACAATACAAATACAATCAAATTAAAACCGAATGGCAACACCCCACGTAATAATTCCTCTCAAAAGCACCAAAACCGAAAGTTCTTTGACAAAATCCATAGAAAAACCCTTAATGATATGCTTCATTGTAGAGATGGTAATACTCTTCTGATGTGTTCAGTAACACACACTGCTTATTTTGGTGGATGATAATAGCAAGCGAACACAAGACGATCATGCTCATTCCCATTCGGTGTTGTGGTGGGTTGTATGCGAATTTTAGGAAAATTACAACAACAATTCCTTGGTATGACAGTGGTTTGGTTTTTATTTCAGTGGCAATTCTTGCATTTGAGTACCGTGAGAGTATCTACAGGCACCACTGGTAGAAAAAAAGCTCCTCCATAAGGCATGTACAGACAATTTTTGTTGGATAGAGTATAGTGTTCCTTTTGCATTAATTAAAGGGCGATTTTCATGGACAAAAAAATATTCCGAAAATCTTCCGGCTGTCAATTCGTATTTTAATTACACTTCAGAGCGTAAAAAAGCTTTTTACACTTTTAACTTAGTTCACAGTTCGCCAGTGCAGAACGGGCTATTTAAATATCGTAAAAGGCGACTAAGAGGAGAACTCATATCTATGCAATTTTACCATTTATGTGAGGCTAGCGAAACGTTTAAAGAAATAAAACTGTCACGCAAGTGAGCATGTATATCCGTGGGTTGACACGACGGAGATCGCTGGTGTCGTAAAAGGACGATCAAACAATAAGCAATACTGGAAGCATGCACGTTTCGGAAAACTTAAAAAAAAGCAGACCTAAAAACTCCTGGATCACACAAATACAACACCAACATTATTCGTCCGGCCTCCGCTATAAAGCGATCCAAAAAAGCCTGCCAATATTCATTGAGCGATTTGCCGCTGAGGAAGAAGAAGATTCATAATTGTCGTTTCTTAGTACTTTAATATCTTCGTTTTTAAAAGAAATATTTACAATATTAAAAGACAAGAGCAGGCAAAGCCGTAATGGTCCTGTGATGGCTTAAAGCAGCTTAAGTACAACTATGAACAAAATTGCATTG
Source organism: Portevinia maculata (assembly GCA_949715645.1). Lineage (NCBI taxonomy): Eukaryota > Metazoa > Arthropoda > Insecta > Diptera > Syrphidae > Portevinia > Portevinia maculata. The sequence continues at coordinate 71,383,073 of OX454527.1, forward strand.
ACCTAAGCTACGTTAATGAGTTTCAATGTAGTTTAATTCGATACGTAAGAGGAAATTAGTCTTAAAGTGATTTTTCCGAAGAAAAGAGGTCTATTTTCGATATTGCATTTCATTTCGCAACTGAGATTGAAACGAGTTATCAATAGCTTACTGATTCTGTCCTCATTTTTATCGTATTGAGCTGCGGTGACTATCTTTACTCACTTCAAATCCTTACTTAATATAATCTTTTGCTTACGACAATCAAGCACATATGTTTAATAATACGAGTACCTAACTGGTAAATCTCGTATCAAAAAAAAAGATTTGGGGTGGTTTATAGTAAATAGCAAAACATTTATTACGCTCATACTCTTTTCATTTCATTTATTTATTTTGTTTGAAGCTTACATGATACTACAAGAAAATAATTCTTAAAATTAAGTATCGAATTTTTTTATTAATTACAGATAACTATTAATGAATGATAAAAGGAAGGTTTTAAAGATTTTATGTTTATTTATATACTAATTCTGTTGCGACATGTGTAGAAATAGTTTTTCCCGATATACGACTGACGAACTTATTCTTTGTAATTGACGTGGAAGAAAATTCCTCAATCGAACAGCTTTAACGAAGAAAGATCGCTCTTCCACTGTGTACGTGTATCGCGGTAAAAGAAGCCTAAGACCTCTTGGTGACTGAACAAACGTAATGTACTGACTCAAATATTCAGGACATGTCTTATGAACGATTCCATGAAGCTTAATGATGGTTCTAAAATCATAATACTTATCAAAACTCATTCCTAACAGAGACCTTTTCTGTTGGGCAACACTAACACATCTTGGAATATCATAAATATACGGAATGCAATCGTTAAAGGCAACGTTCATCTGACGCCTGCATTCATAATCCAAACTGGGGTACACTCTACAATTGTAGGACAAAAATGGGAGCATCAAGCTTTTTATCAGATGCATTTGCATCTTCGGAAGGAGCATATGCGCGGATGTTCTTAAGCTTCGTAGCCCACCGTGGACTTCTGATCGTATCAGATGTGGCATCACAAGAACTTAGTTTTCTGTCAATTCTAAATCCAAGGTATTGGACCTGCTCCACGTAGGGAATAGTGACATCGTTTACAACAAGAGGAGGTACATCAAGTAATGAGATTTCACTTCTGAAGTAGACCATACCCAACGATTTAGCAGGATTTAGTTTTAGAGTATTTAGATCAGACCACATCTGAATACGCGACAAATCTTCAATTACTCTAGCCACGCAATCTTCCATCAGCCTAGTTTTCTGGACATGTATATAATGACGTCATCTGCATATACATAGGTGAATATGGCAGTTTTCGAGAATATCAGGAAGGTCATTTATAAAGACAGACAAAAGAAGTGGTCCTAGCACTGACCCTTGAGGAACACCTACGTTAACCGTATATGGACTGGAGCTTCCCTGATCGATATGAAAAACGTTATATTAATAAATGACACGATTAATATATAAATTTAACCACAAGGTTCTGTTTTAGGACCAATTTTGTTTCTCGTTTACATTAATTCACTCCTTGCACTAAATTTTTGCGGATGATATCGGCTTTTCTTATGGTTTAAACAGTCCTTTGGATCTAGTTACTGACATTAATTGGGATCTAAGTTTACCAAGAAGCTGGTTTGCCGAACATCATTTGATTTATTAGCTCTAAAATGCTCCTAAAAACTATTTATTATGCAATTTTCCATGCCAAACTGCAATATGGAATTATTTGTTGGGGAGGTGCTTATTCGAATAAAATTCAGCCACTATTAATTCTGCAGAAATATATTTTACGGAAAATATGCCGTAAACCTAGCAGACATCCTAGTTTTCTATTGTTCTACGACCTCAAAATTTTCCCAGTCTGAAATTTTTACTGCTTTAAATTGTATTGAAGACTTTCTTTATGAATTCTGGAAACCGCAAATATCGTTTAATCTCAAATTTTAATTTATGTGGAAACTTTTCGAATATGGTATCTGTACCAAACTTCCGCAATACTGCATTTCGTAATTTTTATCCAGTTTTATCTTGTCGTTTATTTAATAAGCTTCCTTACTCCATCAAAACAATAGCAATGCCTGGAATGCTTTTAAAACATGAAAAACACTGGCTTCTAAATTTGACCTATAATAATTTGGAATCTATACTTTCTGATATTCTGGTCTAATTTCAGTTTTGATAATTTTTTTTTGTCTTAGTAATCAAATCTTTAAATTTTTTTTTTTTTGTGGTATTTTTTCTTTACCTTTTCCTACTTAATGTAATTTATGAATATTGAGAATTCACAATTAATTTTATAAGAAATTAAAAAAAATAGCAAAACTTTTATTACGCTCATACTCGATATGAAAAACATTGTATTAATAAATGACACGATTAATATATAAATGTTGCACAAACTGAGCTTACAATTTGGAAAATGACGATCAATAATCTTTTTCAGTTCACCCTCCCGACAAGAAAAAAAATAAATATTAGGTATTAAGCGCATATAGAGCCTAAAACCCAGCTTCTCCAACCATTTGTATGTGCGGAGCTATGTATGTGACACGATTGGAAGGGACCTACAATTAAATGTCGATTCAGTTACAAAAATATTGGGAAAAATCGTACCAAAACCATTCTTTGTGTCACCAACCTCGTGAAGATAACATTTTTCTAGTTTGTTTAAGTATATACCTATCTTTCTTATTTTTATTTGATTATTTTTCACACGTCAAGGGAGAGTTTGTTTGTTATTTTTCCTGCTTTAATGTATGAGTAATCGTTGAACGTGTTGTTTTGTCGGTTATTAAGTATAAAATAATTATTCTTTTTGTTCAGGGACGAAGATAACAAGTTCAAATGTAAATGTAAATAAATAAAGTTTAGTTATAAATGGATATAAAATTATTTAGGTGCATAACTGCTTTCAATTTCCATGCAATTACACTTCTCCCGCACTTAAAATGCATATTCCTCATTTGGTTGTGTTGATTGAAAGTGCTGCAACAGGAAAAATAGACGCGCTATTTGCTAACTCAAAAGTTTGCAAGTGACGTCAATCAATTGAGTGGAACTGCATAATTTAAATATTTGTACAAACGTTATGCTAATTAGATGAGGCCTGGTGGACCTCGCATCGAGGATGAAGTCAGTGAGTGTTAGGTGAGAGTATGGCATTCATTTTCATAACTCAGTTTGTTATTATTACATTTGACACCGCTTGGTGTAATGATATCGATTTTGTTCGAGGTGATAGATAAGTAGGTACTCTGGATTTTACGATTTGTGTATGTACCTATTACATTGGTATTCGATATATTGAAATGAAAGTAATAAATATATTATATATTCAACTAATGGAAATGTACCTAAATTTTAATCAAGTAGTGTAGCTTAAAACACTTTTCTGTGGAATATTAGTGTGTACACTGTAAAAATATATTCATACAGTATGCCAAAGAGATCGATATTGCAATAGTATTGAAATTGCGATTCTAAAAAAAGGATTTCTCGCGATTCCGTCCGTCGGTCTGTCAGTTTCGAGTCCTGCTTTCTTCTTTTTTTGTTAGAAGCTGGAAAGCATCAAGCGGGAGTTCTTGACTTTTACCCGAATTAGAACCACATCTACTTCGAACTCTTGTTTCCCGTAATACCGCCACGCCCTTAGGCATTTTCCACCGCCCAATCAGGTAAACGAATTTTCTTCAAACTTTCTATATAAAGGTTGTTACGCTAATCGCTTTTGGTCAATTTCTTTGTTCTTCCATAAAACTGATTCATATTTTACGAGTTTTCTTTTCCCAAAAAAAACGCTCAATCGTTACCCTTAATCTTCTCTAGATTTAGTAACCAAGTTTTAAACCTCTATAACTGAAAAGTAAGAATCAAACTTAGTAAGAAGTAGCTTAGCACAAACTCAATTTACAAGAAAGATTCAAAAAAGCTACAGTAGCACTAAGTGGGGCCTACAGCCCAGCATATCTGACTGGCTATACGTATAGGTAGTGAGACCGATTCCGACATACGGGGGGTTGTCTGGTGGACTGCTTTGGACAAAGCGGTAAACCGTGATAAATTGAGCAAGGTTCAACGGGTGCCGTGACATAACCCCAAGCGTCATAAGCCCAAATATCGAAATTTGGACTTATGTCGCTTTTTGAAAGTGACATAAGGCCAAATTCTAGCATTTGGTCTTATATCACTTTCACAAAGCGTCATAAGGCCAAATCCGAAAAGTGGCATAAAGCCAAATTTTCGAAACCGTACCTAGCACCTACTCCAAATCAAACAGTGAACCCAAGCAGGGGGGTTGCAGGGGGGCAGCATGCCCCCGCATAGGCATTACACTGTTTATGGAATCCACTTGCGATTTCGTAACTAATCCCATAAACAGTGCAATGCATATGGGGGGGGCATGCTGCCCCCCTGCGACCCCCCTGCTTGGGGTCACTGTTTGATTTGGAGTAGGTGCAAGGGCAAATTGTTGAAAACAGCACCAAGCGAAAGTGTCATAAGGCCAAATTAGCCATATGACGCTTTTTCAAAGTGTCATAATACCAAATGCTAAAATTCGGCCTTATGTCACTTTCACAATGCGACATAAGACCAATTTTTGAGATTTGGGCTTATGACGTTTGGGGTTATGTCACGGCACCGTTCAACGTACTGTCCGTGCATTAGCGGAGCACTCCGAACGATTCCCTCCGCTGCACTGGACGTTTTACTTCATCTGGTACCCCTCGATATTTTTAGCAGGCAAATAGCTGCCTGTTCCTCTGTCCGCTTAAAAGCTACCTCACAGTTGATTAATACGAATATTGGCCACTCTATCATTCTGGAATCAGTTGGGTCTCTACCAAGGAACATTGACTACACCATGCCTCAATTACAGTTCGAGAAGAATTTCCAAATCACTATCCCCACCAGATCATTCTGGGAGGATGATGCATTCACGGATGATAGGTTAGGTTAGGTTTATGTGGCTGTCGGCAGAAGCCGACACACTTAGACCAATTTAGGTCCATTGTGATACCACGTATATTATCTACCTCAACTCTGTAGATGGGACTGGCCAACGACACGCGGTTGTTCTCAAACGGTCCCCCATCTACGTACTAACCGCGCCCAACGTCGTTTAATTACGGTGATCTGACGAGAACCGATTACTTTTTTACTTTTAAATTCATTTTTATTAATTATTAGCTTATATCAACTTACATACTAGACAAAAATGATTAAATCTAACTTAAAATTAACAGGATACTTATTTTAGATTATTGATCCTTATGCGGACGCCCTAAACTTAACTCTATCTTATAATTATTGCCTTTCGGCCTAAAAACTATTTTACAAACTAATCTTACATATTATGTTTTCATCGAGAAAATTTTAAAGAAAACTCGGCATCTTTTTCAAATTTTATATTTTTATATAAAAAAACAAATTAAAAACTACCTACTCTACTTACTTAAGCTACTTAACATATTCTAACTATAATTCTAACTATAATTATAATTAGGATTCTGATCACTCGTTGCATTACGAAACAAGTGATCAAAATCCCAATTGCTTTCCGAGCACCTGGCAGTCGTCAACGTGCACACGCGCTGCCGTGAGCTGACTGATGCCTTACAGAATCAATCACCTCCCGGAAGCACCACCACAAGTTGGCGAGCCCGGCCTCTCCCAGAAACGCCCTAGCTAACTTAGTCTAACTTATAGACTAAGAGGATGTTACCTAGAGTAACGCACCGTCTTGGGAGCGCATGTTGACCCCTCCCCCCTCAAAAAGCCACCAAAATTCGGCGAATTGTTTTGCCGTGTCGAATTTATCCCTCTCCGCTATTGCGGTACTAAAACGGAGGAGCTCATGAGCATTATCGACGTCCTCGCCGCGTATGAGCCGCTTATCTCTCGCGCCGCGGTAGCGGTGGTATAATACCGGGATACCATCCCTCGTCTGTACCAGCCCTTTTGCATCAATATGGATAAATGCCTCCGGCGGGACAAAGCCAGACCGGAGCGTACTCTCTATGTACATTTCATTGGGGTAGTAAGCCCCAAAGATCAGGCTATTGTCGCTGGCCATCGCCCTTGCAACGTGTCTTCGAGTCACCTTAATAAGGAAATTGTCAATCCTATTCAACTGAGCCCTATCGTATAGGACCTTGTTGGGATAGTATTTTATATAGTTGGATTCAGGCGTTCGGAACAACCGGAGACAGGTCCTAAGACATTGTCTCTCCAAAACCCGAATCTTTTCCATATAACTAGGCGCTATATTAAACCACAATGGACAACCATAAGCGATGATCGGCCTTATAAGGGCCACGTAGCAAATGACCTTCACGCTGGAGTCAAGTTGACTGCTATGAAACAGTCTCCTTGTCAGAGCATAAGCCTTCTTGGCCCCAGCAACACAAGCAACTATATGTCTATCGAAATATAGATACTGGTCAAGCCAGATACCCAGATATCTAACTACGCTTCTCACCGCCAATGGCTGCCCATTTTGTCCAATAATGGCCAATTTCTTCCAGTTTTTTCTGGTATCCCTAGAGGCCCCAGCCAATGGAGTTCTGAACAAGATTATTTCCGTCTTCTGAAAGTTGATTTTCAACTTCCAGTCGTCGCAATATCGCTTAATTTGATCGAAGTCACGCTGCAAAAGGATATTAATGACCTCGATTTTAGGACCTGATCTGTATGCCACCAAGTCATCGGCATACGCTATAGCATGTCTGAGTGAACCTACCAGATCACTGGTGTAAATGTTAAACAGGATCGGAGAATTGACCGCCCCCTGCTGTAAACCGTTTTTAATTTCAAAGACTCTGCTCGAAGTCACGTTGCCACATTTGACAACGAACTTCTTTCCCATAAGCATATTATAAATTACATATAGCAAAGGTTTGTGCATCCCCCGCCTGGTCAACTTGTAGAAAAGTCCCTCTAACCATACGGTGTCGAAAGCCTTCTCAAAATCAACCAGACAAGCACCCGTGCATTGGTTCTTGCATTTATTCCACTGAATGTCGGAAACCAGTTTCGACGCGGCATGAATAGTGTCATGCCTCGCCCTGAAACCAAACTGGTTGTCCGGAATTATGTTATTGTCCTCGACCCACTTTAACAGGGCTCTATTGACAACCTTTTCAAAGACCTTGCTAATATTCGGAAGCAAACTAATGGACCGCAGATTGGCAGGGTTCGTCCTATCTTTACCTTTTTTCGGGATAGGGTGTACCACAGCTACCTTCCAATGCGCCGGATAATGTGCATTATTCAGCGCATTGTTAAACAGCGTGGTGAAAATATCTACAGCCTCCAGAGGCAGGTGTCTCAATACGACGTTTGGGACACCATCCATCCCCGTCGACTTTTTATTTTTTAGTGACTCGAAGATGCACAGAAGATCATCCTTCGACACGAACAAGTGCGATGCATCTCGGCCATTGGCGACAACTGCATTAGCATGGTTTTCATCAGTGAATACGGTGAATCCGTTATTCTCAGATCGCCAATTCTCAAGTTCGGTGCGTAGATAGAAGTGGCTCACCAGTGCCCTATTCTCAATGTCGTGGTTACGGCGAACAGGATTGTTCACCGTATACACGGCCTCGAAACAAGCGCCCAGCAAATCAACTTTCTCCTGTGGGTCCTCGACCACGAAAAAATCGTCGTTTGAAACGACACTTTCTGGGCTTATTCCAGCAGTCAGTACTGTCTGTCTGTTCTCTGCTGTCTGGGAGATTCGAACACAAGGAATATCATTGTGATCTTTCCTCCTGAACAACTTATTTATCTGTACGAGAACCGATTAACTCGACGTGGTATGGTCGTTGGTTTCACGGATGATAAATCGATCCACTTCTACACCGACGAATCAAAAACTATTTATTTTATTTCTTTGAATGCATACACATTAAGATATAATATCTTATAATTTTGTGATGCTTGACAAAATAAGCAATAAAAATATGGTACAAAGAGACAAAAGTGAAAATTAAATTCAACAATTTGGTAAAATATTAGTGTGACAATTCATTAACTTAAATTCATTAAATAGAAAAAGAAAAAAAAATTCAGCAAGTAAAAAGTTAAGCAAAATGAAAAAGATAAAAGAAAGAAAAACTGTAACAGAAGGGCATAGAGTTATGTTGGTTCAGAGTCAGACAAAGTTTGAAGAACTAAAGACTAGTCAGATGTGTTGAAAAATATTTGCAATCGTGTCCTAAATTCCGTGAAATTATTTGTTCTTCTCACAGTGGGTGGCAGGGAGTTCCATAAGCGAACGGCATTGGCGAGAAATTGCTTCTCAGATGTCATACAAGTAAACCGGGGAACGATTAGTTGCGTTAGTCTGTTTGATGCTAAGAACGTAAGTCTATTATAAAGATATGAAGGGTGGTGGCTCTGTATTATATTAAATAGTAGCAAAAGTGTTCGGAAATTCAAAAGGTTATTAAAAGACATACCATAGATACTTTTAGTGACAACTTTTATGTAACTGGACATCATCGGCATACATATAAATTAACGATTGATCAGCAATTTCGGGAATTTCATTTACATACAAGGAGAAAAGAAGGGGTCCCAAAATAGAGCCCTGAGGGACACCCTGGGGTAAGCTTAAAAATCCCGATGTTTTTCCTCCTATATAGCAACGACTTGTTTTCTACCCGATAAATAGGAAAAGATAAGTTTCACTGCTTCAGGTTCAAAATCAAACTGATTTGATAATTTGCCGCATAATACAGTGTGACTTATGGAGTCGAATGCCTTGGAGAAATCGAGGAGCACCAAAAAAGTAACCAAGTCACTGTCTACTGCGTTTCTTATGTCGTCAACAACGTTTAGGATTGCTGTTGTGCAGCTACGCTTAGGTCGAAAGCCTGATTGAACGTTGGAAAGCAAGTCTTTTTCGTTCAAATACGTGGTAATCTGTTTTTGGATAATTTTCTCGAATACTTTAGAAAGAAAAGAGAGTATGGATATCGGTCGGTACTCGTTCTTCTTTCTTCCTTTAAGAATGGGAATAACCTTTGCCAGCTTCCACTGTTTGGGAAAAACTGAAGTTGTTAGAATCGTATTTAACAAAAGTTTTATAAAAGGTAAAAGCTTCGGAAGGAGTGCTTTTACGAAAACAGGATGAACTTCGTCCAGACCTACCGCATCAGATTTAATTGATATCATGCTTTCAACCACATCAGCAGGCTCAATCCTGGAGAAACTAAATCCCGTTGACGATCGATTTAAGTTCGTGTGAGCTGGAGGCTCGGATACCGGCTGTGGAACTTGGGAAACAAACTTTAAGTTGAGTTCATCGCAATCAACTAGTGATGGCGAAGATGGGGGTGTTTTCTCAGAAAGACTAAATATTAGTCCTTCTTTCCGTCTTCCTGATCATTGTAGCGTGTTTTAGAAGGAAATCATGGCGGTTAAGGAAGTCTTGTCATGGAAGAGAAATGTGATATCCAATAAGGACATGTATATTCTCGGACAGTCAAGCCGCGCTAAAGACTAAGTCTTTTCAAACTTCATCGTAGCCATACACTACCGTTCATCTCTTGAGGAGATGGGGCAGAGCAGTTCAATATTCACCTCTGTCGAATACCGGGGCATAGAGACATCCCAGGGAAATGTAGGGCAGATGAACTCGCGAAAAAAAGGAACCACATTACCTATTCTACCTGATAAAGGTTTTCTAGTTATACCCCTATCGCTGCTTGTAAACTTCTGTTTAAGCTCTCCGCAGTCGACAGTATAAACCTTAGGTGGACAGGGAGAAATACGTGTTAGTTAGACCAAGCATATCTGGCCAAAGCTGGATCTGCTACACTCTATTTTTTTTTTTTTTTTTTTTTTTTTTTTTTTTTTTTTTTTTATAATTTGCTTACGCTAAAGGGATTTTTTTCTGTTGTTACAGTACCTTTATACGCTAAAGGGATTTTTTTCTGTTGTTACAGTACCCTATATAGTAACACAGCGTAAGCATTTGTGTTTAACAGCAAGCAGCACTATCGCATTTCATTGCATGCTTTTCGGTGCTACTTACTATTAGAAAGAATAGAGAGATAGGAAAGAAGTGTTTAGGTGCAGTTGTAGGGTTTTTCTCCACGGGTGGTGTCTAAGATGCTTATGGAGATTACGATTTCATGTATTCGAAATAAAGTAATGGACTTGGCCGGGATTCGAACGCACGACCTTCTATTCAGTAAGCGAATACACTACTACTGCACCTGTTGCCACCATAAAATAAACAAATGGAAATGAATGGCATCTGAGAAAGTTCTGACGTTATTTATGGGTTTGATCTCACTTAACGGACTACACATTCGGCGCGTTCAATTTGCAAGCCAACTGCAAGTTCGCTACTAATTAAGTGTCTATCACTTGCCGAACGATGGTCACGTGAGTTATTTGATCAATGAGAAAAGGTAAAATAGTAGTCACTAGTAGTTGACTTGTAAATTGAACGCGCTCATTGGCTCTGCTATAGGTGTCATTACAGGTCACTATCTTATAGGCAGTCAAAATAAAATATTTTTTCTTTGATTAAAAGTTTATTTTTATTATGGGCGCAGTGACTCAGTAGTTAGTGTATTGGACTTCCCATGCGGAAAATCGGTGTTAACATACCTCCCAGGACGCTGCGTAAGTCCAGGTAACATCCTCTAAGTTGGATTAAGTTAGCTAGGGCGTTTCTGTGAGAGGCCGGGCTCGCCAAATTGTGGTGTAGCTTTCGGGAGGTGACTGACGCTGTAACTCTTCAAGTAAGGTGTGCAAATTGTTTAAGCTCGGGGTAATGAAGTGAATTGACTTCGTTTCGCTCAGAACAGATGGGGACTAAAAAATCGAATGAAATTTTAGGTCAAAAGTGGTAACTGATTTTTTTTTATAACAAATAAAGTCAAAATATATCTCGTTAAGCCTATCACCTAAGCTAAGGTTAATTTAAAATCTTGTGGTTAACTGACCTAAATGTATATGTCAGGATTCGTAGAATTTCGAATGTCTCCTGAGTTTATATTTTAAGGAAAACGTAGCATAAGTTGTAGGCCCTCTACCACAGAGCTAGTCAAAAGAAACTAAATTTGTTGATGACTGAAGTTACTAACCAACTCACGAGGCTACTCGAAAGATGTCGAAATCAGTAGCTTCTTCAAAGCACTAATAAGATATTCACCCTTGTTATGAGTGGCATTTTAGTTGATCCACTCTTGTCGTTATTTGAGTCGTGCAGCAAACGCGTATTTTTTTTTCAGTGCAGATAATTTAATTAACTGTCGTTTTTCTGTTCCCTTTATTTGGTTAGGATATAAAGTATAATTTGTATTCTGGTTGAGTTACTTATCTACACTAAACAGAAACCGGTGACAGACAAATTGTCTGCAATAAATCACGTCTTATGAATGCATTTTTCTTTCAGGCGTAATGTCTAGAATATCGTCGACAATTTATTTTGGATTTATCTATTTTTATGAGCTGCATTCAGATCTTTTAATTACGTTAACAATTTTTTTCTGAAAAGGAACGATTATTGAGTGGTTTACGTTTTTACTTTTGTGCGTGTTCATCAAATTATTCAATAATGAAACGCTAAGTTGGAATTAATCTGGAAGTTAGGTTGTACTTGTAGGTGTTTATTTCGTTGCACACAATAGCATTGCATTTCCATAAAAGAGGTATCTAGGTGATGAGAAATCAAAGCAAAGACATAAATGAATGATTTATTATTTTTCTGTTTAGGGAAGACCATTTTTTCTATGTGGTCGACCGTGTGCAATCTGATTTCTGGGAGGTCAGAACTTTCTCAGATGCCATTCATTTCCATGTGTTTTTTTTTTGTTTCTCGGATCAGATTCATTTTTAATCCACGGTGCATTTAACTAGTGAAATATTTAAGTGAGGAAGCGCATTGAATGCAAGGACAATTCAATTCACACCACCTCTAAAATGAGGGAACCTTTACAATTGTGTCTTTGGCAATTTTGTGCCGTTTTCCAATGAAATTTCATGCTATTCATTAAGAGTGATGAAACTTGTAAATATTTTTATCCTCGTTAAGGTATTAATAAATTCCGCACTGATGCTCCAGACGATGTCGATATCGGTCGATATTGTGCAGTACGCCGTAGTAGCCTGGTAGAATTGTTGAAGACGCTGCCTTCTGTGTTGGGACCTGTTCTGCGCACTATATTCTCCAGAACAAAACTGAAGAAGTCACATAATGGCGCATATCCTTTGGCAAAATTGGAAGCAAATTGGTATAGTTCGCTGAGCTTTTTCCAAATCGCAAATTTCACCGAGTGTTTTCTAGCGTCGCGTGACACACCTGGATCCTACATCCGGTCATCATATTGTAGAGCACCTGACGCAAAATACTATTATTATGCGGCTTTCAGGCCGACAAGACGGCGGTGAGTCCTCCGCCTACTGACACGCAATCTATTTAAAAAAAATATAGGAACGGGCTACGTTCCGCTTGGGCGAACTGTTGGATACCCTATTCTTATTCCTATCCCTCATAAGAAGGCGTGACAAAAGTCTAAGTATAGTTGAATTGTTAAGAACGCTCTACATATTTTGTTATATAACATTTATTAAAGGCTTTAATCGAAAAAAACAAAGCTTTTGTAAAAAAAACGCCAACTAGCTCAAACTTTGGTTTTCCAATAAAATTGTTTTATTTAATTGTGGACGTGTCAGTAGGTGGAGTTAAAAAATATTTAAACATAAGTATAAAGAGCACCTAGAGAGTCTATTATAAATTTCAGTTCCCTAGCTCAAACTTTGGTTTTTCAAAAAAAGATTTTTTTTTTAAATTGTGGGCGTGTCTGTGGGCGGATTTTGAAAATATTTACACATGAGCATAAACGGCCCCTAGAGAGTCTATTTTATAAATTTCAGCTTTCTAGCTAAAAATTTGATTTTTTCGATAAATTTGTTTTTTTGGAGTTTGTGGGCGTGTCAGTGTGCGGATTTCTAAAATTCTTAAACTTGATTATTTCGGGTCCCTAGAGTTCAGCTCTCTAGGTCCAGTTTAAAGGCCTAATTTTTGCCGACAGACGGTCGGACGGTCATGGCTAGATCGACATTACTATCGATGGTGATCATAAATATAGTAACTTTTAGGGGTCTACGGGCAATATTAAGATACGAGTATGTTACAAACTTCGCGTCAAAATTAATATACCCTTAGAATAGGGTATAAAAACGTTTTTTTGAAGAAATCAATGGAATGAAAGTCCTATTCTTCGCCAAGTATCCAGATAGATCGTTCTTAGCAATTCCTCAAATATTTCCACGTTTTTTTCGATGAAATCCTTTAGAAAACAATTTAGAAAAGCATTTATGTATAACAAAATACCTTAGGTGGACAAGTAGTCTAGCGACTAACATCTGGCCAAAGCTGGACCTGCGACGCTCTAAGAGTCTGATCTCACTAAACCGACTGCATATTAGCTCCACTATAGGTGCCATTATAGGGCACTGTCTGATAGGCAAGCACGCATCGAGGCTTGGCGTTTATTCGAACGATTTCTGCAGAAGTTGCTTGGACGAGGAGGACGAGGAGTCTATACTTCACCTTCTCTGCACATGTCCTGCTCTCTCCCATAATAGAAATCTTTATCTGGGAGATTTCTTGCTTAATGATCTTAACGACTTGGCTAACGCTGACGTTAGAAGTCTATCGCGCTTCATAAGAAGCTCTAAATGGTGTCGGTCTTACGCTGACAGCCCCTTTAACCTAACCTAACCTAAACTATAACAAAATATGTAAACAATATACATCTTAACAAATCACATTGGTATACCTAGACTTTTGCCACGCCCACTTTTTGTGGGAAAGGAATATGAATAGGGTATCCAAAAATTCACCCAAGGGAGCTGTAGGTTTTCTTCATGTTTTGAAAACGTCTTTTAATGAAAACATGAAATGTTCCTTTAATGTGAAAAGCTATCACGATCACTTGCGGTTTTTTATAACCTCATTTTTTCGACATGCATACCTTCTTGCCTCGTTTGAGTTAATTTCAACGTTGGTATTTTTTTTACTCTTAAGTGCCCCCACTAAAATGTGCGTTTTCCGTTATATGACGAGTTTATCGAAATTATGACCACACTGATACTTATGTAGGTACTTACACAAATTAGTGTCAACAACGTGCAATGAAACATCACCTGATTTCAGTAGAAGGTTCGGGGAGCTATATTAAAAAAATAATATTATTAATGACAAATCGCCGACCATTAAGTAATTTTTTATCATTATAGACCTGAAATTTGCTGGCGAACTCCGCCCAACCGATGATTCGTAAGTTAGTTAATTTTTAAACTAACTTTGTGTGGGTGTATCTGTTATCTAGATTTCGATGTTCATGGTTTACTTATAGATACATATAATCAATATCTAGACATGAAATTAATAAAACTGAATAACTGACTACCTACATATATAGTTGTAAAAGATTGTGTGGATATATTACGAGTATATACACTACACGGACACGCCACTTTGGTAATTATTTGCAATTCAATCGTAGTCCTTCAAAATATGGTATGGGAGCATGTGCCTATCAATGTAATTACTGAGATGATAAAATAATATATATACATATTTTTCTAAATTATATCACAAACTGTGATGACTTAATTATACCCTCTATCCTATACTTAATTTTGGTGCAGTGCTATCTCTTCTTATCATTATGTAAATCCGTCCCACCTGTTTACAAACAAAAGATTAGCAGCAACAACTACTGGCAACAGTTAAAATAATAACAATTTACCTAAATTAAGCCCTCTTATCTTTGAGTTTTAAGCATGCACGTGTTCAGAAACTGGGATACATAGGAGGGTGCTTTCTTTACTACGTCAAAAAGCAAAAATTCAGACACGAAGGTTTGCCTAATTTGATACCATATCAAAAGTGACAAATATCAATCATCGTATATTCGAAGTAACGAACTCGGCTTGATCAACATATTCGCTGCAGTGTCTTGTTCATGTATTAAAATGTATGGGTTGCCCGATGAACAATAAAAGGTAATGTTTGTGATTTCGTTTATAAACAAAATGGAGGGCAGGTAAATCGCAGTTGTGATTGTATTTTTTTTGTGAATTATGAACAATTGTTGCTTTTAAAGTAATAAATTGAATAAATTACTTTGTATTATATTTTGCACGCTTTTGGTACTTGAAATGTTTTTTTTTTTTTTGTTGGGGTGCGAGCTTTTCTACACTCAGACTCAATACTGGTCTATTGAACAGCCAGGAAGACACACCAATTTTATTGAAATTTGTTCGCCTTTTTAAGAAAGACGACTAGGCGCTTCGAGGAGCTTAGATTTCCAGTAGTCACCACATCAGCAGATACAAGCAAAAGCAGGCCATTCTCCACAGGCTTCGTAGTTGATAGTATCGGTTAAGCGTGGGAAATTAAGATGGTTGTCAAAAGCGAAGTTTTTTTTTTTTTTTTTTTTAATCACACTAAGGGATTTGTTGGGACCCTTATAATGTAATAGCTACACAGCGCGGGCGTTAAGGAAATTAGGGTGAGAAGAAAAAGAGAGATGCCGATGCACGTTGGTTTTGAATGTTTGTAGGTTATAATGTGAAGAAAAAACAATGCGTGGAAGAGTATTCCACATTCGTGTTGTACGGCTGAGGAAAGATTCCTTGAACTTCACTGTACGTCCGAACACAGGCTTGAGGGTGAACTGATGAGCATTGTTTGCATGCATGGCGGTATTGCGGTTGAAATGTTCAAGGGGGGGAATGCAACTGGCTATTTCGTTTGAGCACTTATCGTGGAAATAACGAAAGGCAGGAGACATTACGACGATGACTAAGAGAGTCAATCGATCTCGCGATGTCTCGGTCGCCAATAAGATTTATCGGGCGTTCTTGGACCCTGTCAAGTAGCTCCAAATACGCGAGTAACTCTTCTGCAGTCTTTTTCGCTGAGCGACAGAAAGAATGCCCCAGATTTTTACAGACGTCGGCAATTATTCGTTAAGTCTGTTTGCACCCTGGAGAGTCACGCCATCAGCGGATGTGTTCACAAAAAACCCAACCATCAATGGGAGCTTCATCGCGGACACAGCAAACCTAACACTTGGGTTCCTGAGAAGTCCTCCTCTGAGCCCTATCTATCAAATTAATCGGACACCTCATTTCCCGGGACCCAAACAAGACTTAGTGGCCTTCCGACCGATTCAGAGAGATCTTGCAGTCATAAACTATTTTGGAGGAGTTTAAATGCCTTTAAGGCAACTTGAGTGTCGCAACAGACGCCGGCCGATAATCGGTCCGTCCTCCTGTTCCACTCAACATAGTTTATAGTCATTATATAGCATAAGTCTTCGTTTGGAATACTGACACTTGTTTGCCTATTAAAGAAGCAAAGTATAATGTTGTCGCTCTCTCCAAAAATACCAGCACCAGATCCTTGTTGGGTTTTGGAGCCATCCGTGAAAATTTGAATTTTGGCTAAATGTCGGACAGCAAATAGTTTCATCGAATAAGAAATAATAAAATTTAAGAATTTCTGAAATCCGCCACAGACACGCCCACAAACTCAAAAAAAAAACAAATTTATCGAAAAAATCGAATTTTGAGTTTAGAAAGCTGAAATTTTTTAAATCCGATCTATGATTCCTAAAACTGCTCGGTAGATAAAATTTTTAAAATTCGCCCACTTGTATATCTAATATATAAAATTCTTGGGTCACAGTTTTAGTGTTTATACTCCTCCGAAACGGCTTGACCGATTTTGATGAAATTTTATATGTATATTCCCTAGGTATGAGAATAGGTTTATAACTAATTTTTATACCACTAAGTGATAATGGTGGTCTACCGCAAACTTTTTTTTTTTTGACAAAATTTTTTATTTTTATTTTTTTATGATTTAATTTTCAAACTTCTACCACCAACCCCCATTTTTTAATAACAATATTAGTACTGTAATAATCTTCAACTCTCAGTGATCGATAACTGATTAATCATTTATTAGTTTGTTTATTATTCAGTGAGTGCAAAATCCTAAGAGGAACAATTTAAAATAAAAGAGAAATATATACGTGTTTAATGATTGTGAAAGGAAGGTAAAATAATAAAAGAACGAATACATTGTCAGTATACTGTTTTCCATCATTAACTACTTCAATTTAATCTATTTATGTGTGTAGTAAACAATGCCAGTAAGACGCCAAGGGAACAATTTGGACCGTCGAACGAATAGAACGACATACATGCGAAATAGAAGAGCCCAAAGATCAGACGAACGAGTCCAACAAGATAATGCAGATGTGCGTATGAGCATGGCACAATTTCGTGAATCACAATCACAAGAGACACGAGCTGAACGAAATCAACAAAGATAATTGGATTGAACGGTTTACTTATCGGTACGGATCCAGATTCTAACCTGTTCCTGAAGTCAACATTTAATTCATGTTTCCAAATGACATCGTTCGGAGCAACAGAAATAGTTAAAAATAATGTTGCAAATGGTCAACAATTCCATTCGAAATTCAAAATCAAAGGTCAAGTTTATCACAAAGTGGGCTCATTGCTGCCAATGCCGAATGAACCACATAATTTTTTACAAATTTACTTTATGGGCGGTGGGGACTCCGAAAACGCACTCGCTAATCGCGTGGATGCACGTTGCGGCTACAATAACATCAATTCACCGTATGCCAGACGCATCGTCGGCGAGCTGGATGCTCTATAGACATTTTCACCAAGCTATCTCTTTCTGAAGTGCGATCCCTGTCTTAAACAACAGAAACAAATTGAATGATAAAATTGCAGAAATTTGCACAAATCGTATGGAATAATCATTGTGATTGTTAATGAACTCAATATGAAAGTGCAAACAGAAGCTATTGAAGGGTAAAAAGTAACAAATTATAGAGAAAAAACGTGAGAAAGTATGATAAAGGAAAACAAACAATAAACATGGCGACACGGGCTATAGTCCGCTTCGCGAACTTTTGGATACCCTATTCTTATTCTTATCAGACACCTAGAGAGTATATATCATAAATTTCAGTTTCCTAGCTCAAACTTTGACTTTCCAATGAAATTGTTTTATTTAATTGTGGGCGTGTCAGTCGGCTGATTTTAGAAATTTTATCTCCCGAGCAGTTTTATGAATCAAAGATCATAAAAAATTTCAGCTTTCTAGCTAAAAATTCGATTTTTTCGATAAATTTGATTTTTTTTTAGTTTGAGTTTTTAGCGTGCCTGTGGGCGGATTTCAAAAATTCTTATACTTTATTATTTCGGGGACCTGCAGTGTATATATGGTTAAAGGCTCAATTTTTGCCGACAGACGAACGGACATGGCTAGATCGATATTACTATCGATAAATATAGTAACTTTAGGGGTCTACGGGCAATATCAAACTTCGCGTCAAAATTAGTATACCCTTAGAATAGGGTATAAAAACTGTTAATATGTTGACCGAAAACCCTGTTCAATTATATTTAGATATCTAAAATGTTTTTTTTAGAAAACTTTTCAACTCATTTGCTTCCAAACAAAAATATTTTGTTGCCACAACGCGATTGTCAGGTTTCACTTTTATTTTTCGTACAGAATCTTAATATATTGTTAGATTTTTAGTATTCCAAAACGTAGTTCCGAAACTTTTTTTTGTTAAAATTGGATTTGATATAAACTTTTTTGGAAATATTCGCGAAGAACGTATTTCCCGCCATGCGAATTCGCCATTGTTTTCCTTCATTTCATTCAGTTGTTGGTTTTTATACCCTATTCTAAGGGTATATTAATTTTGACGCATAATTTGTAACATACAGTGGGTGATCAAATTATTACGGCCACCTTAAAAAATATATTTTTTTCAGGGTTTAGTGCGATGGTGGAAAAACGCCTTGAATGGGCTAAGGGTCATAAGGACTGGACATCCGAAGACTGGTTAAAGGTGAGAACTTAATATGTCGGCTTTAAATAGATTTTGGAGATATATTTTCACGATTTTCCTGGCACGCGTTTTTTTGTAGGTCTGCTTTTCCGATGAATCAAGGGTTCAGATTTTGTCGGATAAGTCCGAGTGCATGCATTCCCTTTTATATTTTTCGTTTGCCCTCCTCCTAACAAACTCGGACTTATCTGACAAAATCTGAACCCATGATTCATCGGAAAAGCAGACCTACAAAAAAACGCTTGCCACGAAAATCGTGAAAACATATCTCCAAAATATAAAAAAACAAATCTATTGAAAGCCGACATCATAAGTTCTCACCTTTAACCAGTCTTCGGATGTGCAGTCCTTATGAGCCTTAGCCGATTTAAGGCGTTTTTCGACCATCGCACTAAATCCTGAAAAAAATATATTTTTTAAGGTGGCCGTAATAATTTGATCATCCACTGTACCTTAATATTGCCCGTAGACCCCTAAAAGTTACTATATTTATGATCAGCATCGATAGTAATGTCGATCTAGCCATGTCCGTCCGTCCGTCTGTCCGTCGGCAAATATTAGGCCTTTAAACTGGGCCTAGAGAGCATACTCTCTAAGTTCCCGAAATAATCAAGTTTACGAATTTTTGAAATCCACCCACAAACAACACGCCCACGAACTCAAAAAACCCAAATTTTGGAAAAAATCTAATTTTGAGCTAGAAAGCTGAAATTTTTTATATATGATCTATGGCTCCTAAAACTGCTAGGGATATAAAATTTTCAAAACCAGCCCACTGACACGACACGCCCACAAATAAATAAAACAATTTTATTGAAAAACCAAAATTTGAGCTAGGGAGCTGAAATTTATAATATATACTCTCTAGGGGCCCTTTTAGCTCATGTGTAAATATTTTCAAAATCCGCCTACTGAGACGCCCACGATTAAATAAAACAATTTTATTGAAACACCCAAGTTTGAGCTAGGGAGCGTTTTTTTTTGATAAAATCCTTTAAATGTTATATAACAAAATATGTAGAGCGTTCTTAACAATTCAACCATACTTAGACTTTTGTCACAGCCACTTATGAGGAATAGGAATAAGAATAGGGTATCCAACAGTTCGCCCAAGCGAACTGTAGCCCGTCCCTATGTTTTGTGTGTTCATTTGCCACTGACGTTATCGTGAGGTACTCTATTGAATGAGCACAATGAATTGTTCAAATTATTCAAATCACACATGCACAAATTACAAACTGACAATCACGCTATTGTCATCAATCCTGATAAAACACCAGCTGGAGAGCATATGCGTGGATTTCATGCACCTGTTATTGACGACTTTGCTGGAATCATGGTTGGTGACCGTACAGCGACGCGACAAATCGTGATTTGAAGAAGAAATAATTATGCTTATTTTGAGATTCGAATGAATGGTCAAGTCGTTCGAATGTCTATTTTCGTTCGAATTATACCGGTTTTCTTCAAATAAATTTTCTATTCGATCAAATCTCAAAATACAAATTCTTCTAATTCGACAAACTATCGTTCGAATTCGAATGTCAAAATCAGCATGAATAATCTTGAGTTCATTGCTGATACACACCGTTCATACGACGCTCTCCAATATCCGCTAATGTTCTGAAAGGGACAAAACGTCCACAGCGTTCAATTCCTTTTTCAGTCATAGACCACATCCCCACACACTTACAATAAGTTATTTATTTTTCATTTCCCTACGAAAATATTCACTAGAAATAATTTATATGGTAAAACAACGTTTGCCGGGTCAGCTAGTATTATTCATTTAAATAAAACAATTTTATTGAAAAGTCAAAGTTTGAGCTAGGAAGCTGAAATTTATAATAATATACTTTCTAGGGGCCATTTATGCTCATGTGTAAATATTTTTTAAATTCGCCTACTGACACGCCCACAATTAAATAAAACAATTTTATTGAAAAACTAAAGTTTGAGCTAGGCAGCGTTTTTTTTACAAACGCTTCGTTTTTTTTCAATAAGATCGTTTAAATGTTATATAGCAAAATATGTAGAGCGTTCTTAACAATTCAACCATACTTAGACTTTTGTCACGCCCACTTATGAGGGATAGGAATAAGAATAGGGTATCCAACAGTTCGCCCAAGCGAACCGTAGCCCGTCCCTATGTTTTTTAGATGTATTTATTTGTGTTCAATGGAAAGAATATATTCTGGCGAAAAGCGGTCTCAGATGGTCGATTATGTCGGGTGTAATATGATGCAAGTGCAACGGCTCACCATATAAAACTCAACCTTGCGAACGTCTGGCAAACATCCAAGAGTATCAATTGTCATGAGAAGCTTCTCAAATTTACCGGTCGGATTCGGCTGAAAATTGTAGGCCCATTCCACTACGCACAAGCAAGTGGTTGGTGAAGCTAGGTTTTAGGCCCCTGTATGGGCCGTAAATGCATAATATTTATTATTTTTTATAAACAACCACAAGTATATAAAAGTTATAATGATACTCAATGTACGTTCTTTTTTTATTCCAAACATGTCCACAACGTTCTTATTGATAAACTAATAGCATACTTTCTCTTAATAACATCTGCGTAACTGTATCTACATATCATCCTTGTATGTATAGATCTTGTTTTCTCTTAAAACTTTATTTCTTTATTAGAAAAAAAGAAATGGAACCATACGAAAAGAATTTCAAGAAATAAGGAAAACAACAAACTGGTTACTCTCTTATTCATCTTGGGTTAATAGCAATATTCCAAATATAATACAGCGTGGGCCATAATGTATGACCCTATTTTTCTAGGCTATATCTTTGGAATAGAATAAAAAAGAGATGTATTTTTTTAAATGTTTATTTGGACATTCAAGTTTTTTTCCTATCATGTTTTGAAAATGATATAGCTTTAGTGTCAGCTGCCATTGATTTCCATTTGGGCTCTTTTTATGCATTTTACATGGTTTTTTTCAGAACTTCTCGATATTCCGCGATTACTCCGCGTTCGTCAGGAGCTTACTTTTTCACACAAACTGTAATTCTATTTGCTTCACAAAAGTCGAAATCGTTTTGACATCTGACGCCATTTTTAAAACATATGTTACTTTCCGATACGGTTATGCCTCAATCTGGTGGCCCAACCTGTATATTAAACATTTCACAACGTCCAAATTTATTATATAACTTCATACTTTTAAGCAGCGTATGTATTGACGGTTATCTTCATTCCATAAATTAAATTACACATCAGACAATATTTTCGAACGAATGCAATGCTAATGTTTGTTTTGCCTTCCCTTACAGTATTCTCTTTTTCTTTTACATGCACCACATGTTTCTTTTGATCGGTCTCGATTCTTCTTTCAAATTCATTTCTTTCTGAATTCATTCAAAATGAAAGCAAATCCTAATTCTTGGCTCCTTTTAATCGCAAGGAGCGAAAAGTCACAAACTGGACCCTATTTCAACCTGCCTGCGAATTCGCTGAATTTGCCAGAAGGGTGCGTGTGGCGATGGAGTTGCCAAGCCACTTTAAGACAATTCCAAAGCCAATGAAGCTACTAATACGAAGCTAAAAAAGAACAATTTTTCTTTGAATATTCCTAAAAAATTAATGTTTCAGATTGCAGATGAAAATGAACTAAAGATCACGTCACACCAACACTATTTTCAATGTTTCGCCTACTCCTTTTTTGAGCTCGTTCTTAACGCTGTTACACATGATCGTCTGAATTTGTCCTTAGTGGTGTTATAAACCATTCATGCTTTCCATGACTTGACAAACTACTCTTCATTTTCCTTGGGTGCATAGATGTTGATCATTGTACTGTCAACGCATCCAGCCATACAAGGGAATCGTCCTTGAGCAAACAACTAAGAAGCTACATATTTCCGACGAATTTTCTGGCCAGCAAATGGTGTTTGCGATGAATCCATCAATTATTGCGGCCGAAACTCTGGGTACTACTCTGCACAATCTAGTCTAACTTATTCCTTATACTTATACATTGCGACTTCCTAGTATTTCCAATCCAACTCATTGTACATAAAAGTTCTTGCTAGTTGTTTCATTTCACTCTACCCTAGAAAAATCCTCGTGGTCCGGCTACAGATGTTTAAACATCAAAAAGCTTACAACAGATTTATCAACATCAACATAAAACTAGTGGGCTCAGTGGACTACTAATCGAGGTGTTTGAGGTTCAAATCACGCCAGATCTAATAAACCCCTTAGATTTTTTTTTACTGCCCCACCTTTTGCGAAAGTCTGACAAACATCAATTGTCATGAGAACCTTCTCAAAAGATGAATAAAGTGACTTGATTTAAGTCCGTATCGGTCCACTTTGTCGTTTTTTATATTTATATATTTTTCGGTCCATCTTTGTCTTTATTTGAATAAATATTTTGCCGCCTGTTTTTTATACCCTATTCTAAGGGTATATTAATTTTGACGCATAGTTTGTAACATAGCTTAATATTGCCCGTAGATCCCTAAAAGTTATTATATTTATGATCAGCATCGATAGTAATGTCGATCTAGCCATGTCCGTCTGTCCGTCCGTCTGTCGGCAAAAATTAGGCCTTTAAACTGGGCCTGGAGAGCTGAAATTTTAACCATATGCTCTCTAGGGTCTCGAAATAATCAAGTTTAAGAATTTTCGAAATCCGCCCACAGACACGCCCACAAACACAAAAAAAAAAAACTTTTTGGAAAAATCTAGTTTTGAGCTAGAAAGCTGACATTTTTTATATATGATCTTTGACTTTTAAAACTGCTCGGTAGATACAATGTTTAAAATCCGCTCACTGACACGCTCACAATTAAATAAAACATTTTTATTGAAAAACCAAAGTTTGAGCTAGGGAAATTTATAATATATACGTTCTAGGGACCCTTTATGCTCATGTTTAAATATTTTCAAAATCCGCCCACTCTGTGGGCGTGTCCACAATTTAAAAAAAAAAACTTTTATTGAAAAACCAAAGTTTGAGCTAGGGAGCTGAAAAAGTGAACAAAATTGATTTTGTTAAACTTAAAAGAAATCTTTTTTTTTTAGTTTTGGGATGAGGTTTACGCGGAAAGAGATAGTTCTGTTTCGTATTCACTATTTCTAAATGCACTTAGTAAACACATTGACGACTGTACTTCCATTGTCCATCTAAAAAAATCAAACAAAAGATTTAAGCCCTGAATTTCAAGCATTCTGGTTAAAAAAGTTCAGAGGAAAAACAAATTAAGAATCAAGTGTTTAAAAAACTTTAACAACTATAGATTGAGTGATCAATATAAACAATTATGTTCTAGGCTTAAAAAAGAAATTCGTAAGAGCCGTGACGACTACTATTAAAATCGTTTCTTTTTTGATAAAGGTAAGCTTAAGAGTGAATGGCTTGGAAATGGTTGTTAATAGTATTTTAGAAAAGTCTTCGTGTTCTTCCAAGCCTACAACAATTCGTGATAATGGCTGTAATGTGTCTGACGAATTCGATGTTGCTAACGCTTTTAATAATTACATTTCGTCAATAGACAACAATTTGTCTTTACAAACTAGTACTAGCAGTTATTTTTAACCGAAGCATATTTTCTGAAGTTTTTCTCTCTCTCAAATGTGTGGACGTAGTGCATCTCTTTAAAAAAGGTTCAGCAGAGGACATGAGCAATTACAGGCCAATTTCACTCCTCCATTTTTATTAAAGTTTTCGAAAAAATCGTAAATAAGACTGTTATCTTTTTTAAATAAAAACAAGTTCTTCAGCGCTGTGCAGTTTGGTTTTCAGCTTGGAAAGTCTACTGAAGATGCCCTACTAAATTTTTGCTCCAGTGTTTTCTCCAACCTTGATGCAAAAAAGCTCACTGCCGGTTTATTTGTGGACATTAACAAAGCCTTCGATATGGTTAACCACACCATCTTGTTGAATAAACTAGAAAAAGCAGGAATTCGTGGTTTTATGCTCGAGTGGTTCAGATCATATCTTTCAAATAGATCTCAAAGAGTTTTGAAATCAGGAGTGAAATCAGGAGTGATGTACAGATTCTAAATTTGGGAGTACCGCAAGGCTCGGTATTGGGACCTATTTTGTTCTTCTTCTGTTGTACACTTACTGCCTTCGCAGATGATGTGGGCTGTGCCTACGGTGCGGATAGTACTTTAAATTTAGTTTCTGATATCATCTGGGATTTAAATTTATTGAGGATCTGGTTCGCTGAACATAGACTGACAATTAGTTCTAAAACTAAAATAATGTTTTTTAGCCTATCGACCACAACTGACCCTTTTGCTTAGTTTTACTTTCACTCTACGGGTTGCAAAAAGTTCAAACTAATTGGCTGCTCATGTCCCACGTTTAGTAACATGCTACATTGTAGTGATGAGTGTTTTTTTACTGGAGAGGGCAGACGAGTTCAAATACTTGGGACTCAGTATTGACTATAAAATGAACTTTGTAAACCACACGCAGTTTTTGAAAAAATATTTTCGTTGCACACTCCGACATTTTTTTTACTTAAAAAACGTTTGCTCTGAGAAACTATTAAAAATTATTTATTATGGCATTTTTCACTCGAAACTCCAATATGGTATAGCCTGTTGGGGCGGGACATATCGAAATAAGATACAGCCTCTTTTAGTTTTACAAAAAAATGTTTTGAGAAAAATTAGCCGTAAACACCGTCGACATCCTAGTTTTCCATTGTTCCGAGCAATGAAAATTCTTCCAGTCCGTCATTTGTATTGTTTTAAGGTATTAAACACATTTTTTATTAGATCGGGAAATATGAATTTTAGATTAATATCTGATTATAATTTACGCCGTAATTTGTTAAACGTTGTTACCGTACCGTTTTCCCGTACCACTGCTTTTCCTAACTTTTATTTAGTTTCATCCTGCCGCCTTTTTAACAAACTACCCCTTCAAATCAGGTCAATAACCGTTCCTGGAAAGTTTAAGAAATGTGTAAAACATTGGCTCTTCCAATTCAATTACTGTAACATGGAAGCTTTTCTTTCTGACATTTTGGTCTAACTTCCTTTTTTCTCTATTTTCTCTTTATACCCTATTCTAAGGGTATATTAATTTTGACGCATAGTTTGTAACGTACCTTAATATTGCCCGTAGACCCCTAAAAGTTAGTATATTTATAATCAGCATCGATAGTAATGTCGATCTAGCCATGTCCGTCCGTCCGTCCGTCTGTCGGCAAAAATTAGGCATTTAAACTGGGCCTAGAGAGCTGAAATTTTAACCATATACTCTCTAGGGTCCCGAAATAATCAAGTCTAAGAATTTTTGAAATCCGCCCACAGACACTCCCACATCGAATTTTGAGCTAGAAAGCTGAAATTTTGTATATATGATCTATGACTCCTAAAACTGCTCGGGAGATAAAATTTTCAAAATCCGCCCACTGACACAACAACCATACAATTCAACCATACTTAGACTTTTGTCACGCCTACTTATGAGGGATAGAAATAAGAATAGGGTATCCAACAGTTCGCCCAAGCGGACTGTAGCCCGTCCCTATGTTTTTTTTTCAATTGGACGCTGATTGACGTACATATTTAAATGGTTTGTTCGATTTGATAAACTTCCAAATGCAGGGACGAAATTCTGCGTATTCCTCCTATACTTTTTATGTATCATTAGTAGGGAACTTTTGTAGCACAGCAAACTGCGGATAGCGCTAGTAGTTTATTTCAATTTCACCATCAAAAACAAAACAAATTATGAACATGCGTGTAATATAATTTGTAAATGTTTACTTTTATCGAATAGAAACTTGGTTTAGTTTACAAAACAAAGTTCTAATTATTTAAAGCGACAGTGGCTAATGGCCTTGCAGTTACCTAAGCAAAGGCACCTAAACGCCATTAAAATACTGAGTTGGTATGCCTATTTCAAGCTGACAATACGGAAGTAGATGCTGTGATAGGAAGATCAATGGAAGGTAGTTTCGTCGAAGGGATAATAAGGTGGATACGGGCATACATACATGGCGAGGACACTTATTAGTCATTTTGTACATCGCTTTAGTAAGTAGTTCAAGGGATAATCTTACTCTCGACGACTCCTACAAACGAAATATTAAAATGAACTTTCAGATCTGAATACAAGGAGCACACTAGGGGGCGTTGATTGCATTCTATGAATCAGATATACACGTTTTCTTTTGGTTTTCGATCAAAGCCAGCAACTACTGACAAGAAGGGAAAAATGGAAGACTTATCTTAATCTGTCTTGCCTGAGACGCCGCTGCCTTCCAATCCTCTGCGACGTGGAACTGGACTACATTCACATCTTGGTACGCATTTCACAGCTTCTTATATTCGCCCTCGTCGTATACTTAACCAATATCCAAAGAAAATTGTTTCTTTTAATGGAGCACATTATCAACTGTCCCTTCCTGCCAGGTGACTATCGTCCAGCACTCGACAACATAAAGCAGAATTGCCAGAATCAGTGTTTAAAGAGCTTGCACTTGTACCTATTTCTTTTGCCCAACAGCCTTGGATGTTTTTCGTCGGGTTTCCACTAAGATGTCATTTGTGGAGTTGATGTTCACTGCGTGGTAGGTGAACTGTACTTTAAAGTTGCAACTATCAACAGTGACGTTTTGTTGCTTAGTTGTTCTTAAGCTTTTATACAGCCAAGCCATCCACTTCTGTACTGCAGCTGGTTCTTCTTTGAATGGACGTGGGTTCTCTTCGTGCCCTATTGCTCTCTCTACATGATGCCCATTTAAGAGCTGCTAGAAATTCAGCTTAAACATAATCTAATAACTCCTGCACTTGGTTGACTAGGGTTCCTCCGCTTTTTCGTTGAGCGTGCGTTCTACAGTCAGTTCCCTTCTTTTCATAAAAATAAAAAAAAAAAACAAAAAAAAAATAATTTGAATGTGACGAAAACATCTTATTTACCTGAAGCCTCAAGTACGGTCTATGGCCTTAAATACAATATACATGCATACATAAAATGCTTTCAGGAAAATATCTAACATAAATCGTTGCGCTATAAAAGCTTCGGTCGTGAAGTTAAGAGCAACTGATCAATTTTTTTCTGAATTTTAAGAACGCACTTGGTCACGACTTGCCAGCCAACGGACTACCGATATAATGTCGGCCATCTTTTCTGCCATCCGGGATACGAGACTCGATTGATAATTAACCACATATTAGGTAATCTCAATCACTGATATTTAAGTTCACATTCTAAGTGTTAACACAATATTGATTCACTACGGCTAATTTTTGCTTACGTCAGAAATTGTGTTAGGAATGAAATCGGGCTATCTCTGAGTGAAATTGTACAGTAATTGTAATATATTTCTTGGTTTCAATTACACAGTTCGACTGTCAGGGGCAAAAGTATTAGCACGTACTAATGTCATGTTTTGTGGTTAAGTGTATAATGGTTGTTGACGATCTTATATGTTCGGATAACTATGTAAAGTCAACCGACACACAATATACGCGTATGTATCTGAATTAATTGGACAATCATCCAGGACTCGATTAGGTATATTGGTTGAAAAAATAATCAAATTCAAATCCTCAAGTATTTATTATACCCTATTCTAAGGGTATATTAATTTTGACGCATAGTTTGTAACCTTAATATTGCCCGTAGACCCCTAAAAGTTACTATATTTATGATCAGCATCGATAGTAATGTCGATCTAGCCATGTCCGTCCGTCCAACTGTCGGCAAAAATTAGGCCTTTAACTGGACCTGGAGAGCTGAAGTTTTAACCATATATTCTCTAGGGTCCCGAAATAATCAAGATTACGAATTTTTCACAATTTAAGAAAAACTTTTTTTAGAAATTCAAAGTTTGAGCTAGGGAGCTGAAATTTATAATATATACTCTCTAGGGGGCCCTTTATGCTCATGTGTAAATATTTTCAAAATCCGCCTACTGACACGCCCACAACTAAAAAAAAAAACTTTTTGAAAATCAAAAGTTTGAGCTAGGGAGCTGAAATCTATAAAATATACTCTCTAGGGGCCCTTTATGCTCAAGTGTTATTTTTTTTCAAATCCGTTTACTGACACGCCCACAATTAAATAAAAAAAATTTATTGAAAAACCAAAGTTTGAGCTAGGGAGCGTTTTTTTCCGTTTTTTTTGATAAAATCCTTTAAATGTTATATAACAAAATATGTAGAGCGTTCTTAAGAATTCAACCATACTTAGACTTTTGTCACGCCCACTTATGAGGAATAGGAATAAGAATAGGGTATCCAACAGTTCGCCCAAGCGGACTGTAGCCCGTCCCTATGTTCTTATTTTAATTTTGTAATCATTGTTTTCAAGAAATGGAAAGTCGTCTTTAAATGGATTTTGATTTCATCAGTGTTCAAATAAAAATAATTAAAGCTTACCAATGCCCGTTAATTCCCGTTCAGGGCAGGGTAACGCTTGTCATAAAAGGGAACTTAGTTGAAAAACTACATCGAGGCAATTCTAACATCCAGGTGAGCCTAGCGACTCATTTAACGTCTTGAAACTCTCCGCAAGTGGGCATGCAATTCCGTGACTGGAGATCATCGGTGTTTTTAAAGAAATATCAAACAAAAATAAATAGCAGGAGCATACACAAATCAAAATCGTGAACAAGAAGCAGACTAAGATCATACCCGAACCCCTATACTCCAAATCAAACAGCGACCCCATGCAGGTCACTGCTTGATTTGGAGTAGATGCAAGGGCAAATTGTTGAAAACACCAACAATGGAAAGTGTCATAAAGCCAAATTGGCCTTATGACGCTTTTTTAAGGTGTCATAATACCAAATGCTAGAATTTGGCCTTATGACGCTTGGGGTTATGTCACGGCACCCGCAACGATCTTACTTTTGTTACCTTGGTAAAGAGATTGGTTCCACTTTTCGGTTAGATAAGTCATCAAATCACCAATGAACCTGTTGCTACGAAATGGTGCCTATGGAGCCGTATCCCAGTCCTCCAGGCAGTCTTCATTTGACTTCCCCACATTTCCGTTCAAATCTCCGCCAACAAACAAAAGCTCTTCCTTTGAAATGTTCATGATGAGGTTCTGAAGATCATCTAGCAAGAATTCATCTTTTTCTCTGCTCGCATCCGACTAAGGGAGCATGTGCACTAACAATATCCCACACCTCACCCGGCATCACCGGTTTAAGAGACATCAATCCATCACTAGACTTGAAATGGTTAAGACGCTGCCAAGTAGCTCTGCCACAAGGATGATCCTGTTCCGTCCCGTACTTGAACGTCTTGTAAGCTTTTGTCCTAACGTAATGCCTTTTCCATTAGCGTTTATTTCCAGAATGTTTGAGTCTCAACGAAATTGACACGTGCACGTGCGTGCTGCTATCTATGATGCAATGAGAACTTGAAATATCAATTGAAAAATGTGTCTTTAAACCGTTAAATTTGTATAACTGGCTAGACAAGCTAGACAAGAAAAAAAATGTTTTTTTTTTGTTTCAACCTCCCGAATTTGGTTTTATAACATTTTGTGTCAAAAATCTCCATTCTACAGCATGTCTTTCGATTTATGTTAGTTGCTGTGTTAAAATTAATTTTCAAAGTTTTTTTTTAATTAATATCGTTATCTATTTTTAATTCATTTTTAAATGTTCGTAATAACCAACAAAAAAATAATGTGCAGAATTGAAATGCAAATTCGAAACCTGTGAAGAAATTTATACTTTTCGATTCATTTAACTCTGAGATTAAGTTTTATTATCAGCAGCATGTATTAAAATTCACCTGTGCTGGAATTTCAGTGAGGAGGCATCTAAAAGTTGAGGCTTTTGCTGTCGCCAATTTGAGATAAGATTAATATGTCTGAAGAGGAAATATCGCTTAAAGCCGGATATTTGGTATTCTAAATAAAAACTCCTATTGCAGAATGACTAATACGTTTACAGGTATGTGTACATCACACTAACTGAAAAAATATAAATTTTAAGATTAACAAATATGAGGCGCACTGTTCAATATTATATTTTATTATTTTGTAGTTGGCGGCTGATAAAATAAATTCCAAGGAAAGGGAGATATACTTGATTTCACATTCAAACGTCGATAACTTATAAATGAGGTTGTTCCCCGCAAAAAGTCAATTGAATGGTATATTACTTTGGTCTTTAGGTTAGGTTTTATGGACAGACACTTGCCCCCCCCCCCCCCCCATTCCTGTATGTGTACTCTTTGCTGACGTTTTCGCGTATGCGATTAGAAAAACAGAACGCATAGTGAAAGAGTGGAAATGTTATGAAACCTTATGAATAATTGTGTCTAAGGGTATCTTCAGTTGAGGATGTGCTCATTTTTGTTTTGGCCACAGAAGTATCTGATGCTTTGTTTGCGGGTTGTCTTTGAACGGCGTTATATTATTGGGTAGAGCGGTGGGGGGGCTGTGAATTTTGCATAAATTTGCGTCAGTTCGGATTTTGTTGCCTTAAGTTCAATGTACAACAAAGCATATACAAACATTTTGTTTAAATTCGATGTCTATATTGTACATTATGTGCAAAAACCTGATTATAACGTGAAGTTTTTAAATTGCGACGCATTTCTCATTAACAGGTCCATTGATATTGTGTATACGTGTGAAAACAAGGATGTCGCATGATTTCATTTAATGTGACCATTTTTAGTAACTGTATTAAGTATCAGGTTTGTTTTGAAGTACACATATTTGCTTAGAATATCGTCACTACTGACACGAACATGCGGTTGCATATTTACGTTTCGTAAGAAATTCAATTAATTTTACTGCAAATATTCGACATTGAAATGAGAGCGTTGAGCGGTCGTTTGCGGATTTTACGGCTATTAAATCATCATTACGGATTTATTTTGCAGGTAAATGAAGCACAAATGCAATCGAAAGTACTCGTATAAGGATCACAATGGAAAAATATCGCGATTCTTTAAAAGATATGCATGGTGTTGGTTCATTTTGAAAAGGCCTTTGATAGACAACAAAGAGTTGTAGTTTAGGTTGCGCTAAGACAATGAGGAGTTCCACAAACCTACAGAAAGATGATCAGGGATATGTATAAAGTATAAGGGAGCAAATACAAGTGTGAGAGACGCAATGGAGTCACCAAGGAGTTCCCAATTAAAGCCTGGGAAACTTCCTAAGTCACTTGATTTCCCTTGATTAAGTCCAGTCCTTAAATATCTGCTTGAAGACAAAGTGACGCATTCCAAATTAAATCTTTTATTATTTGCTGCCGATGTAGCAAAAAACGTGTCTGCAACGAGCACTTGATATATAATGGGAATCGTATTGGTCCAAAAAAGGCAGATCTTCTCTGATCCACTCCAACTTATTGCAGACACTTTTAATTTTTATAATTGATAATCGATTCTCAAGTTCGAAAAGTTCAAATATCTGGAATTTATGACCAATAGCGAAGCAACCTGTGTTGACGACGTTAATCATCACCATTAAGCGTAGGGTGGATGAAGTGGCGGGAAAACTCAGTCATACCTGTGAACGAAAGAACTCCCTAAACTGAAAGGAAGTGATGTAACCGTATAATAATAATATTAATAATATCAGTTAGGATATATTACACTTGTTCCATCGTGTCCCCTGCTTGTACCTCGGAGAGGTTCATGCCCTCTTTCAGAGCCCTCTCTATATACCTCTTTTGTGAAGCGTATCAAGGTATTGCTCTGATTTTTCCTTGGCAGATCACACTCCTTAGAGCACAGCGTCCAGTACAGTTTCCTTTATGAATCTGAGAATGAGCGGTAGGTCAATGGTTTGTATGTCCTTGTCTGTTATTTGGTGCCTGCCCAAATATTTTATCCATTTGTTGGCCAGTGCCCCACAGGATTCCAGTATGTGATCTGGAGTTTCGGCGGTTTCACTGCAGAATCTGCAGAGCCCGCCCTCTGATATACCCATTTTCCTCAGGTGCTCCTTGATTCTGCAGTCCCCCGTGAGTAGGCCTGTTAGGAAACCTGTAACCATACTTGACAACGAACTTCTTTCCTGTACACACTGCTCACTGTATATATATAGCAACACTTTGTGCATCTGTGCGCCTTTTAAATTTTTTGAAAACTGCCTCTAATCATACGGTTACGAGGGCCTGCTCAAAGTCAATCAGGTCGGAAGTCAGTTGGAAGAATAAGAAGTTCCAAGTTCCGAGGAGCCCTTCACAACAACTAACATATCTCAAACACAATAGAGCGCGACCGTCTCAGTTGGTACTCTCATGTTCAAAGGAAAGATGCTGCGAGCCCTGTCAAAAGGCAATATCAATCAATGTATCGTATCTATATGATAGAATCGCGAAAGAGAGGTAAGCCTAAAAACTCCTGGATCACACAAATGCAACAAAACCAGCATTTAATTGGCCTGAGTGATAAAGTGGTTCGAAATCGGGAGGCCTGTCGATACTTTTTGAGGTAGAACTGGCCGACCGGTAGGGATGTAGTGAAGTGAGAGGGCTATGATCCCTTTAGTCCAACATTTTTTCGGGATATGGTGTACCACATCGACCTTCCAATGCGCAGTATTCAGCGCACTGTTAAGCAGCGTTTCAATATGACAATTGGTAAATAATCCTCCCCGGCGACTTTTTATTCTTAAGTGACTCGAAAATGTGCAGAAGATCATCTTTCGACACGAACTAGTGAGGGTGTATTTCGGCGGCAACTGCGTTAGCATGGTTCGCATCATTGAAAAAGTTGAACCCGTTATTTTCAGATCGGCAATTCTCAAGTTCGTGTGAAGTCCAACCAACTAACCACTGAGTCTCTGCCGGCCGTCGTCATAAAAGCGTAAGGTATGTTTAAGTGATTCGAAAAAAGCATTGAAGCTGAGCTAGCGCTGAACATGAATTGGCCTTAATTCTTTGCTTATCAATATATTGACCGTTCAGTTTTAATGCGACAGTCAACACCTATATGTGCTACGGAGTCAACCCCTTTGCAGTAAACCCATTGGATGAATTCGACGCAGTGCAGAGATATTTCTTTAAAACACTATCCCGACTACCTAATTCGCCTCCGACATATGCTATACACGTAAAGTCCGGTTGATCACAAATATACACCTGAAAGCTCATTCAGACTATTTAACAAGACTGATGAAAAAAAGAGGAAACATTCTCCATAAATCAATTTTATTCGGACTATTGTAGTACAATGCTTCTTCTTTCAGAGAATGGAATCTAATGGCTAGCTCTATCGCATCTCTATATCTCTGACAGACAGCAGGACCTGAGTGCTGCTAACTGCTTAAAAAAACAATTTGGAACCTAAATCCTTATGAGACCTATAAGAAAACGAGCCTATGTCATCTGTGTGACTCGACTGCTTTATGTTTTGGGTCAACTAAAATCTCGTTTATCAAGTGAACTCAGAGGGGGTGAAAGAACCCCTCCTTATGTTCCCAGTTTGGACATTATCAAAGGCCCCTTCAATGTTAAAAAAGCAGCAAGACTGTATGCTTTGTCCTTTAGTGTTTTTTTTACAGTGCTGTAGACACTGCTGTTGCTGATGATAGCAAACATACATAATTCACCAAGGTATGAAATCCTTTATTCCTAACATGATAAAGAGCTTCAAACAAAAGATACACGCTTGGAATGACTGCGAAGAGTCCTTCAGGTTAAGAGGTTATAAATATAAGGCCAACCTATCTGATGAAAATCGAATAAAGTTTAAACGAGCCAGAAATGACCGAAATGCCCTCGTTAATCTTGTCAAATTTCCCTTCAACCAAAAGTTGAGGCAAAAAATAATACAAAGCCCCACGAGTCTCGTACATAACATATAAGTACATATGTACAGACCAAATATACATAATGCAGGCACTTGGCAACAGAATCTCTCTTCGCTGGAAATGGAAATTTCCATTTAATTAAAAGCGTTATATACAACGCTGACGATCCTGTTACCAAAGCTGTGAGAATGAGATGAAAAACAAGCGATTACGCTTCTGAGTCATGTTTCACCAGTTGCTATGTTAGCCATGCCCTATGATAGCAAATGATACCGTTCAACTTTTTCTGCAATCTTTTTATTTCATTGTTTGTTTGGAATAGAACAGTTAGTTAAGTTTACAAAAACTTAAGCCATCGTTTGGATAATAGCTACTTTTCTAATGTTCACTCTGCTTCTTCCATAAGTACCATTTTTAGGGCTAGGGTTGAAATTCTCAACCTCAATTTCGTACCCCATAGAAATTCGACCTCTGATCTGTGTACCCTCTGTAACAGAAATGAGAGAGAGGATATCTACCATTTTCTCGATGTTTGCCCTCTTTTGCAAGAAATCCGCAGGTTTTATTTCAATGTCAGCTCGTTTTCTATTAGTGTGTGTAGAGACATCTTGAATGGCTCTTTTGGTTGGTCTATTTTACTTCAGTACTGCAAGCATGCTCTCTCTTACCGAAATAGTTTCGAAACTTTGTAATCAATTTAATATTTTTAATAGTTACAGACAGTTTTCCTTTTATTGAACTAAAGTAAATATTGTGAATATGCCGATTCAGATAACTTTCTTTTTCTTATGTTCTTCCACATTCTTCAAATTAATTAAATTTAACTTAAAACAAACTCTTAACTTTGCTTATATGTATATGTATGTTTTTTTATCTTTATTTTTGAAATGTTTCACCCGACAGACGGCATAATCGCCATGAGCCTTATTGCGAAGATCAATCGACTGTTGATAATTGACTATTTTCAATGTGTGCTATTGTGAACGTACGATTCTAAAGGATTTTGTCAATCGCAGTCAATTAAAAAAATTCGATTGACAAAAATACCAAATGAATCGTTCGTTCACAATAGCACACATTGAAAATAGTCAATTATCAATTGTCGATTGATCTTCGCAATAAGGCTGCATGTCTATGTAAATTCTATGAATTTTGTTAAAATAATCTATTATATGTAAATAAAGAATTTGATGAAATGAAAATGAAAAAATAGTTAAGTTTTCTTAAAATAAAATTTAGATCTTAAGAGTTAGTTTAAGTTTGGTAGTTGTCCAATAAAGACCTTAGATTTAAAAAGTGTTGTTTTGTTTTTTCGTTCGACCACGAGAATATAACTCACGGGTGGTAAGAACTTTTGGGCGTTGGTTAAATCATCACATCACATCAAGCATTCGGCCTCGTCATCTTTCTCCACATTCATTTACAATGGTATTATAGCTCTCATCTCTTTAGATAAAGCCAACCTGCTTGCTGCTCACTTTGCACCTTGCTCAGTGCTCCCAGATTGTGCTTTGTCTCTACCTGTACTTGAGTGTGTAGAATTTTCCATGGGCCGAATCCACTTTCGCACTAGTACAGTGCCAAGAGTACCTCCAGATCGTGACGGACACAAATCCGCTAGTCCAAATGGACTTTCCCCTATCGTTTTGAAGAGGTGTTTTACCTCGCTAGCAAAACTACTGAGTAAGCTTTTTTTTATCTACCTTCAGTGCTCTTTTCCCGGGAGGTTGCAAAATTGCCTGTCCACAAAAAAGCGAATATTCTTCTCCTTACTCCTACCGACCAACTGCACTTGCTTCCTTTCTTTCCAAGGTCATGGAAACGCTGATAAACCCTCAGCTTATATTGAATCCTGAAAACTTCCTTATGACCCGTAGTATTGTAGCGACAGGTCCACCGGTAATTTGATGCATTATCTTACCGAGAAGTGGAACCAATCTCTTGACCATGATGGTGTAGTAAGATCGCTGCGCTTATTATTTTAAAGGAATTCGACATAGTTTAACATGAAGCTCTTTTGTCAAAAGTGTGTCCATTTGAAATCGATGATATCTTCTTCAATGGATTAGAAATTGCCTTTCGGACTTTTGAATTAAGTTGTTTTGGACGGTTTCAAGTCTGCGTCTCACCAAATAAATTCTGGTATTCCTCAAGGCTCTGCTATATCTCCGACTCTCTTTCTCATTTTTATAAATGTAAGTTACCTCGAATCAAATCCGTTCCTTCGCTGATGATAGTACTCTAAGATACTCATATTCGTTTATAGGAATTCGTCCCTCATCTTTGTGGGTGAAACTGAAACGGCAGCGTATTGAGCTCGTTGAATTCCTATCATAACAGCATTTTTGAGCTGGGGTACATCCAATGCTTTCAAAACACAACACATGCTGTCTTCTGTCATTGAAGCGATAACACAACAGTTTGGCATTATCTAAAAATGATCTTGCATTGCTGAAACTAAAAGACTTTCGATTCTCGGTATGTGTTAAGGACAATCTTTGTTGGAATGATCACATTTTCGAAGTCGCAAAGAACGCTGCGAAATGTCGAGTCTTCGTCAAGCGATGCATGCAATATTTCATCCCTCCTGATCTGGGCTACAATTGAGGTGCAGTGTTATAACTCCCGTGGAATAAATTCCCGCGGGTCACATATCGCGAAAAAACAACACCCACGGGCTTTATTTCTTCTGAGTTGATTTTAAAAGGTGTGGCTGTGAAGTACAAAGAATCTGTCCTTGGCCGCACTACACGACTGTGGAATGCTATTCCACGATCTCTTTTTCTTTCACATGACCTGCACCGAAATCTCTCCCTATCTTCTTTTCCTCATTTCCTTAACGCCCACCTTGGGTTGCAATTAACATTATTAGGGTTTATATAAAAAAAAAACATGTACCTAAATCCAAACGTTTTTAAAACAAGGGAGAAGTAATAATGACTTAAAATCCCTTTGAGATAGTACAGTTGATAAACCTGCCGTTTTTAACTCTTACGCTACTCAGTTTTATATTAACGATCACATTGTCACTTCAAAAGTAGGCTGCGTGCTAAAAAGTGGTAGTAAACTACAAACTTAAACAATTTACCAATGTGATTTTGAACATTAAAATCACAGAACTTTAAATAAAACAAAGAAACCACAAAAGCTCAGTTCCTCTTTTTATGAAAATCCTTCGAGCAGAATGGATTAAAGAGCCGGCATATTTCCCTAGCCTTGATATTCTCATATACTTGTGTGTGCTATATTGTTAACACAACCGCACGCATAAGTTCAATGCATCTTTTACAACGCGAATGTTTTATTTCATTTATTTAAATTAAACTATCATGCATATCGAACTGAATTAAAATCTTCTTTTTATTTTGCAGATTCCAGTTACGTGGGCTTCTTATCATATGGAATACCCTTCTGGCGATGTTTAGTATAATGGGAGCATTTAGGACGGCTCCGGAACTACTGCATGTACTGCGTCATTATGGACTTTTTCATTCCGTTTGTGTTCCTAGGTAAGTTATAGAAATTCCAGTTTAAATCGTTCTTGTCATTGATATATAAACTTGTAAACTTATATACACGACCATGAACTACAAGTTGAATGTTAATTCCGCGTGAAACACGTTTCGATTACGATCCTTGAGGTTATTTTCCCAAACTAGAATGCACCACAACCAGAACGTAGTCAGTGGATTAAGAACTAGTTCTGCGGATGGCCTTGACTCGGTCGGGTTTTGTCAGCCAGAAATAGTTTTCTTTGAAAGTCAAAAGGATGAATTTATTGGCCGCTCATTAATACTACATTAATATTATGCCTTTATTGGCAAGTTAGGTGACTATTCCATTAATCTGAGCTTAAGCTTTGTTTCAATCTTCTAAAGATACTACAATGTTAACGAACATGTATTGGACTATGTTGTTGTGGAAGGTCTTCTTATCTGTGGGAGTATAATTCATTATTTTGTTTAATTGTTTGCCGATAGCCTAGGGTGCATGTCTAATAAATGAGCTATTTAACGGTTGTATTTTTGCTGTCCGGCAATCAGTAGGTTAATTTCTTTTGAGATAGGACCTAGAATGATTCCATCTGGCTACACTTGCCAAATGTAGCAAATTGTTTTTAATGATACCGGGAAAAGTTAAAAATAAATATTGCAATATTTTAATAAGGCGTGACTTAAAAAAGAATTTAGATGCTCGTAACTTTGATAAGACAGCGAAAAATAAATATTTATTAAGATTCATAAACTTTAAGCTTATGCGCCTGAAATGTCAAGAGTAAGGAATAGTATAGTGTTAAAGCAGGTTTAAGCAATTCAAAGTGTTTATGTATATAAATGTTGTTCGAAATGTTTTATTTTAAATTTCAATTTGATAAATTTTAAATGACTGGACTTGGCCTTGACTCAGTTTTGATTTTTGTTGAAAACTTTACTATTGAACGTTGATGTTGGTATAGATAAGTTGATTGGCTGCTAAGGTAGATGGAGCGAAGACACGCAGCCAGAATTAGGTCAAACCGGGCGTTCTATAGCTGACAAAATTGGACGAAGTTTCAGTGTGGTCTATTCTTATTTAAGAAGCAAAGATTCGTACGGAAAAAAACATGAAAGGAGGTCAAAAAACGGCAAGAACAGCAGTTGATCGAAGAGCAATTTTAAGATGTGCTTCCAATTCCTGCGACTCTGCGGCAAAAATAAAGCAGAAAGCCGGTGTTACTGCAAGCGTTTCAAAAGTGCGAAGGGTTATCAATAGCGCCAAACATCTAAAACGGATGAAAATACAAAAGAAACCACCATTTAACTAGAAACGGAACGGTGTATGCACTTAGGATTCTCTAGACTCCATATGAGTTGGAAAAATGAATGGCGTCACGTAGTTTTTTCGGATGAGAAGAAGTTTAATTTCGATGGCCGTGATGGGTTTAATTATTACTACCACGATGTGAGGAAAGAAGAACGATTTTTAGTGCGGCATCATAGTCGAGAAGGTGGTGTTATGGTATGGGGAGCAGTTAGCTACTATGGCACTGTTGAGCTTGAATTCCAAACCTCAAAAATTACTGCATTAAGTTATAAAGGAATTTGGGAAAGAAATTTCCCTAAAATTTCAGGCATTTTGGACCCCATCCACACAGCGCGCATAGTAAAAAATTGGATAGAGGAGCAGAATGTGGAATTGCTTCAATGGCCGCCGTACTTGCTGGACCTGAACCTTATAGAAAAATTTTGCGGATGGTTAGTACGAAACGTTTACGAGTCTTGTCGTCAATTTGAGGACAGAGAATCCCTTATTGCAGCCATTAAATTGGCCTGTAGGGAAATTTTGCTAAACTACATAAAGAGGCTGTACGATTCCATGCCTGGTCAAATTTACGAAACTATTACGAATAAAGACGGCAGTACCCACTACTAAAATTAACCAATAAAAAACTATTTTAAGAAAAATTTGTTTCATTTAATCCCAATAACTTTTATTTCCAATTTCAATATTTGTGTCTATTCGGTTGACGCAAAATAAAACTGCATTTTTCCATATTGAATGCTGAATGCTTTGCAAGACAACCAGGGAAAAAATAACGGTAATTTTTGATTTATTTTTTCCGATTTATTTTCTCAACATCATAAGCAAACAGTTAGCATCATCAAATTTATATTACGACAGAAGGTTTTGAAAAAATGGACAACGACTGTTAACAAATTTGTGTGCTTATTCAGTTGAAGCATAATAACATAAGTGCCCTTCTTCCATTTGCGTTTCATATATAGATGCGATGGTTTAGGATCGTCAGTGGATCAAACACAACACATCCAATCCGCAGTTTTTCTTCGTTATGCAACGAGGTTATATTAATTCAACATCCAAAATTGCGTGTGATTTATTATTACCATTGCAAATGTTTCTTCGGTCGAATGTGTCGAGCCTATATATTGTTGGAATTTTTTTTTAATGTTAGCATTGTAGTCGTAAACCGTTTTGACCAGCAAGATAATTTACTAAGTTTATGATATCATACCGACCTAGTCTTAGAGATCGTTGCTGTTAAAGGGCCGAATGGTTCGTTTGGCCTGTCCTAGACCTGGGATGTTCTCCCAATAAGTGATATATATCGCATGTTCCCAGCTTTTTATAGCGGCGATTGCTGCCGATCTGCAGCAAAAGGATTCGCGGCATTTGAATAGAGTTTTGGAGCAATTCTTGTCAAGTTTGTCGGCCTTTTCATTACCTTAAAATCCCACATGGCCCGGAACCCACCATCGTTTGTTCTTTTTCCTTAAGCCTTAAGATATTTAAACAGTGCATGGCAGATCTGGAATCAATGGCGTGTGAACTATGGGCATTTATTTATAGCTGCTTGACTTTCCGTGAATGTATGGATGGTGGTGCCTTTAAAACCAGATTTGTAAATGTGGTCGGTGCTTTCTTAAATGGCGTGGAGCTCTGCTTAAAATACTCTGAGGCTTTTTCCCATATGTATTGCGTTGTAAGCATTTTGTCCGTAAATTCCGTCTAGCACACCCGATACCATTTAAGAACCATCTGTAGATATATCACTTTATCCCGTTGTGGGTTATTTATAACACATGCTTCTCAATTGCGGATCTCCGTTGAGAACCGCTTATTGAAGCATAATCGGCTCTGAAGAGGAATCTATCGGAACGCAAAAACATTATTGAAGCTGAAATATAACATCTTTCTTGATTATTCATTTCTGGAAACAAAACTTGTAAATTTGTCTTGCCTACCTGGATTTAAATTTTAGCTCAGTACTTTTTTCAAATTTTCCTGGCCTAAAGATTTCGAAAAATGAGTAGCTCTTTTTTTTATAATAGACCCCAAGAGTAGCAAATTCCTTTCCCTGTTTATTTGGACCCACTTCAACATTGCCTTATTGATTTCATCATACATAAAGGGTTTTTCAATAAGAGCGCTACAAAAGTTTTTTTTAAATAAAACAAAAACGGTTTTGGATATCAATGAAATTCTTTATTCCTGTGAAAGAACGTTCGATGCCATTATGTATGGAACTCGATTTCTTTTGCATGGCCACCACGGTTACGCTTGCAGAAGTCCAGACGCTGAACCCAATTTTCGACGGTTTTCAAGCATAAATCGGCCGATACTGCTGCAATTTCACGTTCGATATTCGTACGAAGTTCATCAATCGTCGCTGGCTTGTTGGAATAGACCATAGACTTGACGTAGCCCCACAGGAAATAGTCTAACGGCGTCAAATCGCATGACCGAGGCGGCCAAGCGACTGTACCATTTCGTGAGAGAACACGGTTTCCAAACTTGGTTTCCAATAAATTGATTGTGGCATTCGCTGTGTGGCTTGTGGCGCCGTCCTGTTGGAACCACATGTCCTCCAAGTCCATATCATCCAATTGGAGCCAAAAATATTCGGTTATCGGTAGCGATTCCCATTCACAGTAACGTGCCGGTTTTGATCATCACGGAAGAAGTACGGCCCAATGACGCCGCCGGCCCATAAACCACACCAAACCGTAATTTTGTCGGGATGCAATGATGACTCATGGAGTACGTGTGGATCGCTGCCTGACCAATACCGCATATTGTGTTTATTGACGAAGCCATTCAGCCAGAAATGAGCCTCATCGCTGAAGATGATTTTTCGATGACGTAGCGCTCTTAACGTTGAGGCCACTGACTCCGAATTTCGGTAGTAAATTTTAATAATTTCGACTCGTTGTTGGCTTGTCTGTCTTTCCATCATGAAATGGCAAACCTTACTGAAGAGAAATGTCAAAATAGCGGCAAGAAAATCGTCGTCGTTTGCTGTCCCTGTC
The DNA here is from genome assembly GCA_949715645.1 of Portevinia maculata. NCBI lineage: Eukaryota > Metazoa > Arthropoda > Insecta > Diptera > Syrphidae > Portevinia > Portevinia maculata. The sequence goes on from OX454527.1 coordinate 71,425,583, forward strand.
GCTCTACTTTTGTAGCGTCCCTGTTGAAAAACCCTTTACATACCTCGTTTTTTTTCTGCATTACATTTGAACTTGGTACTGCAAGCTTTGAAATTTTCCTAGCGTTCTTTAAAATTTTCGGTAGCGTTCCTAATGAACTTTACTTGTTCTATAATTAACAATTACACGATTGACCTATTGCCACGCATTCAAAATGTTATCTTTGCACCGACATATACCAGCAGATTAAGTTAGGTAAGGTTGAGGTGGTTGTCAGGTATTGCCAACACACTTAGACCAATGTGAGGTCCATTGTGATACCACGTGGATTTAGGTTGTTTCTCCCTCTACCTGTTAAACCACTTAGAGCTAATGAAGCATGATAGACTGCTTACGTCTGTGTTAGCCAAGTCGCTTAGATCACTTAGTAAGAAGTCTCCATGCAGATTCAACAGAAGTCGTTGCGTACTAGACAGTGTCTTGTAATGACACCTATAGTAGGCCAAATGTGTAATCGGTTTAGTGAGGTTAGACATTTGGAGCGTCACAGGTGCAGCGTTTGATCTTCTTAGTCGCTAGACATTCAGTACCACTTGTCCACCTAAGGTTTGTACTCTCTATACACCAGCAAAGTATTTAGCGAAATCGGGGAATTCCCTAATAACATAAATGTATGTCTGCTTTTGGGTCGCAAGAATTGATTCTTTATAAAGAGAATTTAGTTACATAGAGACTCCTTATTATAGGATATTACTTGGGGGAAGGGAACAAATGGGATTTCGCAATAGAAAGAATTATGATATAAAGAAGTTTGACTGTATAATATTCGGAAGAAACCGGAAGCTAATATCATATTGAACGAATCGTTTCCTTCCGATTCTCAATTTCTTAAGTACCCCATTATAAAAGAATGTGACCGTAAGCAACCGCCCTTGTCTTCTCATACAAAAAATGGTGGTCAAATTAACGGACGCTGTTTTCGGACGCAAGCAGAAGTAAACGAAACTGGACGAAATGGAGCAATCACCTATTACAATACAAACTCTTTGTATTTGCCTAGTTGCGGACGGGGCGGTGTACGTTCCGCTCCGACTTCAAAAAATCTTCTTAAAAGCCTTTTACGCTGCTGATGCAAAACGATAATTCTCATACAAAACTGACATGAAGAAATCATAGACAAAACAGTTCGTTCTACTTTGTGTATGATAGAACCGAGTAAGACTGTGCTGATGGGTACCGGGACACAGCAGTATAGAGGGGAATGAGCTAGAGAGAAATGGAAGGGAACTGGTGGACAGTGGAGGTGTGGACATTAAACCACCTCTTGGCGTTATCAAGGGAATAATCAATGAGAAAATCTTAAAAATGGCTGACCTAAGGTGACAAAATTAAGAGGTGCTCTAGAGCACTTTGGCCGCATTTGGACAAGGAAAGATCTAATGAAAGTCTCAAATTGAGCAGGGCTTAGAACAGTAGTTGGGATTATGTCGGGGCACTGCTCCGTTGGAAAAAGTAACATCTTGAGTTTTTTCCACTGCCCCACCTCTTGCGAACGTCTGACGTCTTTGCCGTACGGATTCGGCGTAAAATTGTTAGGTCCCTTCCACTTCGTACAAGAAAGTGGTTGGAAAAGCTAGGTTTTAGGCCCTATAAGGACCGTTAATGCCTAATATTTATTTATTTTTACTGTCTCCTAAGGAAGCATGCTAGGCGGCTAAGACTGGTAGATGTGGATACATGCAGGTTCTGCGGGGATCTACAAGCCGAGGAAAACATAACGCACATACTATGTGAGTGCATGGAATCGTAGGAGGGTTCTAGGAGAATACTTCTTCGAGGAATTAGGGGAGCTGAGCGGCGCAGACCACAGGAAGCTGGTAAAATTTTGCAGGAAGATGTTTTGTTTAGGGAAAGTGTTTAGGTTTTTCTCCTTTTAAAGTTTTGGTTTCAATCGGTTTCCTAGGGACTGCGACATTTTGATTTTGTTTGTGAATTCGTTTGGATTTGAAATTGATTTTGAAATTGTTGACTGGTACATTTAAATTGTTAATTATTTAAAAATCATCAACCTTTAAATAAAAATGTATGTTAAAAATAAAAATAATAAAAAACAGGGTGATAGGGTGATATGGTTCTAAAGGAAGATTCAATGCACACGTAGTTAATTGATAATAGCCAGAATTTAAGTTCTTTAATAAATGAAGAAACCCATAGTTTCTCTAATATGTATTCGTAGGTTGTACATTTACGAAATCCTACTCGGGGTGTTCCCGCTTTGCTTAAAGGACTCTCTCAATACTTTTAACACGTAAAGATATCTCATTGGCAATATTAGCAATTCGTAATATTAAGGCAAATTATCAGCAAAACTATTTCATGGTTGCCACTGGACTGGAAAGTCAGGGAACGAACATTCGGTCAGGGAAAGTCAGGGAATTTCGAAAACAGTCAGGGAAAATTCCCTCTGCGTGTATATTTTTTTTATAATATTAAAAAAAATTTATGTCGAGCTCTGAATTCTGGAGCCTCTGTAGCAAAAATATTATTTTTTATGAATCCACCTTTTTTCTTATTTTAGGATCACATTTCGCAGATCTCGATATCTTTCGAGATATACCTACGCACCATTTCACTGATCCACCATTTATATCTAATATTGTATGTACGTTGGGCATTTTTTTTTAATTTGATTGATTGAGACGATTTTGGTTTCAAGAAAGTATAGCGTTTGCACGCAGTTGTATTAATTGCTAAACAGCTAATGGAGATGCCAAGTAGCATTAAAAAGCATATCAATCCTATTTTTCGATCCATGCGCTACGAAAAGTCTGAAATAATTCTTAAATGGAAAACCACATCTTCATGCTTTCCGAAAAAAACACATGCAAACTTATACATCAAAAATCAAAATAGTCTATTTCGATTGATTTTGTTTACCGAAATTTGTTCCCTTTGCTAAGGAAGATTTTGTATAGAATAGTTTTTATTTTAAGGCAATAACGGCAAGGCAAGATGCAAATTATGCAAAAAAGAATTTGAGTTAAGCCAAAGGGCTTTGGTGTCGCATAAAAATGGACTAGCGCATAAGTCAAATTCTAAAGCTTTGATAATATCACAAAAAATTGATAATTTATTCACTGCGTCTGTTTCATTGGTCGCCTCTAGTAGTCAAAAAACATCTCAAAATACACCAGAAAATATTAACGTTCAAAATACACAAACAAAATATTTTACTTTCGACAAGACCGATTCCATTGTCGCAGAGATAAGGTGGTGTCTGTATATTATTTCCACCAGAGCGTCCTTGAACTCGGCTGTACAAATTAGGGATCTTTTTCGATTGATGTTCCCAGACAGCCAAATTGCTCAAAAATTAAAGTTAGGAAGAACTAAGAGTTCTTACGTTATCAACCACGGTATCTCCACCATATTTCCATAACTATCTTTTGGATAAAGTAAAAAAATGTGACGACTTTGTTATATGTTTTGATGAAGCACTGAACAAAATAGCTCAGAAAAGACAAATGGATTTAGTTGTCCGTTTTTGCTAATGAGTCAAAAGGAATTGTTTGCAATAGGTACTTAGAAAGCGACTTCATGGGATCTTCAAAGTCAGATGACATTTTAAAACATTTTGACAATGGAATCCGATTTTTGAAAAAAGAGAAACTTCTTCAAGTATCTATGATGGCCCAAACGTACATTTATCTTTTTTAAAGAAATTAAAACAACAGCGAAATGAAATTGATCCGGATGGTACGCAGCTACTACATAGAATGTGGTGTGTGTGGTCTACATGTAATACATGAAGCCATGAAAACCGGACTTACAAATTTTTCATGGGACCTGAATATTCTTTTAAGGCATCTTTATTACGTTTTCAAAGACAGTCCTGCAAGAAGAAGCTTATTTACCTCCAAAACTGATTATACTCGATTTCCCCTGAAATATTGCTGTGTACATTGACTCGAAAACAAAATCTGTTTAGAGAGATGCCTGAACATTTTTGATAAGTTGAAGCACTTTTTTTCTATGACAAATTCAGATTTACCAAAAACAAGGCCAATTGAAAACGTAAAAAAATACTTCCAAAACAAATTGTTAGACTGCAAATGCATTTTTCCATACAATTACATCTGATTGTGAACCATTTTTATCAAAATTTCAAGGCGAGCAACCATTGATATTTAACAATTATGAAGATCTCCTCATAATGGTTAAAAACTTATTGCATCGCATCGTCAAAGAAAAGTATATTAGCGAATGCTCCATAGGATATCAATTTTTGTCCATCGATCTTTTAAGTGAATCCAATCTTCTGGAAATAAAAAACGTTGACGTTGGCTTCAAAGCAACGAAAATCATTAATGCAATAAAACAAGAAGACAATTTTTCGGAAAAAGATATTTTAAAATTTAAACTAGTTTGCTGCAAAATTATTATAGGTAAAGCATAATATCATAAATCGAAGAACGAAGCCCATTAAAATACGATTTGATTGTAAACGTGAGCAGTCTTAATCCTAGAAATATTTTGCAAAACAACGGTTGTACAGTAGAGGATTCAAAAATTTGCTTCAAATTTTATATAATGCCAACCGATTGTTTGATACATGCGTGGAAAGGGCAAAATTGCAGTACATAAATGCATGAACAGATGCAAAGACAGCCCTAGAAGAGGAGTACAAAAGCTTTATAATCAACGAATTTACTTGTAGCGTTGATGAGTTCTACTTTCAGCTTTTTGGCAAAAATGAAAATTGTAAAGATCTTTGGCATTTTATAAAAATGTGTTGCATTTTATCGCACGGAAACGCCTCAGTTGAGAGTGGCTTCTCAATTAACAAGACTCTTTTGGTCGAAAACCTTCTTAAGGAGTCACTATTCGCTCAAAGAAGAGTCTTAGATGGCGTGAAAGAGGCTGGGGGAGTATCGAAAGTGGAAATAAATTCAAAATTAATATTTGATGTTCGATCCTCTCATAGCCGCTCAGATAGAAGAAAAACTTAAATTTAAAACTTTAAAACTGGTCAGGGAAAGTCAGGGATTTTTTTAATGTGTAAACATTTTTGCTCTCGTTGATGTGTAAATATATTTTTTCTCGGTAGGGGCTAGTTGGAAATATCTAGTGTCACCATCATCGTCAGATTTCGTCATCGTCAGATTTTCATTACCACGTGAGTTAATCGCTGCTCGACACAGATAAATAAGTTGTTCAGGAGGAAAGATCACAATGATATTCCTTGTGTTCGAATCTCCCAGACAGCAGAGAACAGACAGACAATACTGACTGCTGGAATAAGTCCAGAAAGTGTCGCTTCAAACGACGATTTTTTCGTGGTCGAGGACCCGCAGGAGAAAGTGGATTTGCTGGGCGCTTGTTTCGAGGCCGTGTATACGGTGAACAATCCTGTTCGCCGTAACCACGACATTGAGAATAGGGCTCTGGTGAGCCACTTCTATCTCCGCACCGAACTTGAGAATTGGCGATCTGAGAATAACGGATTCACCGTGTTCACTGATGAAAACCATGCTAATGCAGTTGTCGCCAATGGCCGAGATGCATCGCACTTGTTCGTGTCGAAGGATGATCTTCTGTGCATCTTCGAGTCACTAAAGAATAAAAAGTCGGCGGGGATGGATGGTGTCCCAAACGTCGTATTGAGACACCTGCCTTTGGAGGCTGTAGATATTTTCACCACGCTGTTTAACAATGCGCTGAATAATGCACATTATCCGGCGCATTGGAAGGTAGCTGTGGTACACCCTATCCCGAAAAAATGTAAAGATAGGACGAACCCTGCCAATCTCCGGTCAATTAGCTTGCTTCCGAATATTAGCAAGGTCTTTGAAAAGGTTGTAAATAGAGCCCTGTTAAAGTGGGTCGAGGACAATAACATAATCCCGGACAACCAGTTTGGTTTCAGGGCGAGGCATGACACTATTCATGCCGCGTCGAAACTGGTTTCCGACATTCAGTGGAATAAATGCAAAAACCAATGCACGGGTGCTTGTTTGGTTGATTTTGAGAAGGCTTTCGACACCGTATGGTTAGAGGGACTTTTCTACAAGTTGACCAGGCGGGGGATGCACAAACCTTTGCTATATGTAATTTATAATATGCTTATGGGAAAGAAGTTCGTAGTCAAATGTGGCAACGTGACTTCGAGCAGAGTCTTTCAAATTAAAAACGGTTTACAGCAGGGGGCGGTCAATTCTCCGATCCTGTTTAACATTTACACGAGTGATCTGGTGGGTTCACTCAGACATGCTATAGCGTATGCCGACGATTTGGTGGCATACAGATCAGGTTCTTTAAAATCGAGGTCATTAATATCCTTTTGCAGCGTGACTTCGATCAAATTATATTGCGATATTGCGACGACTGGAAGTTGAAAATCAACTTTCAGAAGACGGAAACAATCTTGTTCAGAACTCCATTGGCTGGGGCCTCTAGGGATACCAGAAAAAACTGGAAGAAATTGGCCATTATTGGACAAAATGGGCAGCCATTGGCGGTGAGAAGCGTAGTTAGATATCTGGGTATCTGGCTTGACCAGTATCTGCATTTCGATAGACATATAGTTGCTTGTCTTGCTGGGGCCAAGAAGGCTTATGCTCTGACAAGGAGACTGTTTCATAGCAGTCAACTTGACTCTAGAGTGAAGGTCATTTGCTACGTGGCCCTTATAAGGCCGATCATCGCTTATGGTTGTCCATTGTGGTTTAATATAGCGCCTAGTTATATGGAAAAGATTCGGGTTTTGGAGAGACAATGTTTTAGGACCTGTCTCCGGTTGTTCCGAACGCCCGAATCCAACTATATAAAATACTATCCCAACAAGGTCCTATACGATGGGGCTCAGTTGAATAGGATTGACAATTTCCTCATTAAGGTCACTCGAAGGCACGTTGCAAGGGCGATGGCCAGCGACAATAGTCTGATATTTGGGGCTTACTACCCCAATGAAATGTACATAGAGAGTACGCTCCGGTCTGGCTTTATCCCGCCAGAGGCATTTATCCATATTGATTCAAAAGGGCTGGTACAGACGAGGGATGGTATCCCGGTCTTATACCATCGCTACCGCAGCGCGAGAGATAAGCGGCTCCTCCATGACGGGGACGTCGCCAATGCTCATGAGCTCCTCCGTTTTAGTACCGCAATATCGGAGAGGGATAGATTCGACACGGAAAAGCAATTCGCCGAATTTTGGTGGCTTGTTGAGGGGGGAGGGGTCAACATGCCCTCCCAGGACGGTGCGTTACTCTAGGTAACATCCTCTTAGCTTATAAGTTAGATTAAGTCAGCTAGGGCGTTTTTGGGAGAGGCCGGGCTCGCCAACGTGTGGTGGTGCTTCCGGGAGTTGACTGACGCTGTAAGGCTTCAGTCGGCTCACGGCGGCGCGTGTGCACGTTGACGACTGCCAGGCGCTCGGAAAGCAATTGGGATTTTGACCACTTGTTGCGCAAGGCAACGAGTGCTCAGAAGCCTAATTATAGTTAGAATATGCTAAGTAGTTTAAGTAAGTAGAGTAGGTAGTTTGTAATTTGTTTTTTTATATAAAAATATAAAATTTGTTAAAGATTCCGAGTTTTCTTAACAATTTTCTCGATGAAAACATAATTATGTAAGATTAGTTCGTAAAATAGTTTTTAGGCCGAAAGGCAATAATTATAAGATAGAGTTAAGTTTAGGGCGTCCGCATAAGGATCAATAATCTAGAATAAGTATCCTGTTAATTTTAAGTTAGATTTAATCATTTTTGTCTAGTATGTAAGTTGATATAAGCTAATAATTAATAAAAATGAATTTAAAAGTAAAAAAAAGTAAGTAATCGCTGCTCGACAGATCACCGCAATTAAACGACGTTTGGCGCGGTTAGTACGTAGATGGGTGACCGTTTGAGAACAACCGCGTGTCGTTGTTTTTTTTTTATTAATTATGTATGTTCAATTATCACCGCAATTAAACGACGTTTGGCGCGGTTAGTACGTAGATGGATGACCGTTTGAGAACAACCGCGTGTCGTTGTTTTTTTTTATTAATTATGTATGTTCAATTTTAGAGATTATTATGGCCTTACGAAACACCGGAAAGTTGTGTGGAAGTAGATTTGTTTTGAATAATTGAGGTTGTATAGCTTGTAGTTTGTTGTACATCAGTTGAAGGTAAGAGGAAAAATATCGATTTGTACTTCAGTAACCGATAGCCGATTTAAGAATGTCACTTACTACCGGTACATCGACACACTTGAGTCGACGGTGTACGTCTCCTACTTCAGCTTTCACAAACCAATTATTTGTTCCGTCAAACATTAAATAAATTTTGTCGTTGACATTAAATATATATCATTGTTTTATTTCAATACAATACCCAAATCTCTTGTTTATCAAAACCACAACCTCTGTGATATTTCCACATGCAACACTGACGAGCCTACATGTTTACACATCAACTACACCGTGAGTGCAGCGTGGCTCACACCTTTTTTTTATAATAGTGGCAACCATGTATTTATATTACATATATTTCGTATCAAATGTTTCTGCGATTCAACAAAGGACCACTACTATTTGCATTAGATTCACCCCAGCTTGCTATTCCGTATTGCAACTTTGCGATTAAGGTCAACACTTTTTTTTTAGAGCAAAATGGTTTTAAAAGAAACATTTTACAAGTAGCCAACAGCATAAACGATTTTTTGGACTGAATATGGTTTTTCCAGTTGAGATTATAATAAATCGAGACACCCAAGTACTTACATAAAATGAGCTATGGATTCAACATTGAAGCAATAAGTGGAGCATTGAGTGTTGCATGTAAGGGCACATAAACCACACTTATGAACAGCAGGCTAAACTGTTTGAAGTCGTGGGCATGAAAAAGTTATAACGTCTTTTACGAGATAAATTTAAAAAAAACATCAATTTGGTTTTTTCACTGATAGTTAAGTTATGATCAGCAAACCACATCCTCAAAGTTTCAAGACCTTCCTCGACCCTACCAATGCAATCAAATGTATATGGGAATTAGTAGGTTGAAGCTATATCATCTGCGAATGAAGTTGGTAGACCCCTTTAAATTGAGATTAAAAACATATGTATATTAATATAAATGGTGGACCAAGTACGGAACCTTGTGGAACACCGTTTCTTAAAATTCTCGGTATAAGTTTAATTTATAATAACTTTCTGTTTTTTGCTTCTTTGGCATGATTTAAGACACCTAAATATTACTCCTCTTACACCAGCAGCACAGAATTTATTTAGTAATAGGTCATAATCAACCATGGCGAAAGCTTTTTTTTTTGGATGAGAGAATACATGATGTACCGTCAAGTGGTAGGCCATCACCACTTGGTGTGTCCGACTCACACTGACTAAACTCTCCCCACTTACGGCTTACAAACCACCCTGGAGCCACTCTTTGCATTACATCAGGGTGGTGCCGTTTATAAGTCCGTAAAAGGACGCCGTCTTGTTAGTCTTCTGTGGCCTAAGACGTCTGTGCCTGCTGAAACCCGTGGCGTGTTCTCTCGGGTTTTTTCTCCCCTGGGATTTTTTTTGTCGGTGAGGATTTCATCCGGTTTTTGGGGGTATTTTTTCGTCTTCCTCTCTCTTTTTTGCTCGGAGTACCGACTCGATGAATGAACAGATTTTGTTCGATGTGTCAGTACTAGAGGTCATCTGGTTTACGACGGTGTCTGGGGAGAAGTTTACTATCTCCGACTCAAGCCTGTTTCTTTCAACTGCCCATCTGCTACAGATGAAAAAGATGTGGTAAGCATCGTCCTCCGCTCCCTACTTTGCCCATCTTGTGGAGGTATCGGTTGAAATATCCATGCCTAGTCAGGAACTGAGTGACATAGAAATTCACTTCGCCGTGTTCCCGCTTCGTCCATTCATCAATGTTACTGATCAGCCGCGCCCTTCCATCTACCACTTGTTTCGCAGCTCCATCTCCTCTGCCATTCTTGATTGATGAGCTGCTTCGCCTCTGCAGTGGCCGATTCCACGCCTGTTTCCGTCTTGTTCTCGTTCACGTACTTCCTCTCTGTCGCTAGGAGATCGATGGGTGTCACTCCCGCGACGACGAGAACGGCTGGTTCCGACACTTTTCGGTAGGAGCTTGCTACTCGAAGTGCTCCTAGCCTTTGTACTGCTGCAATTTTTTTTCGGTATTTCTCCTGTCTGAGTGCATCGGCCCAGATCTCACAAGCATACAGGAGAATGGCATGGGTGAACGACATCAGCAATCTTTTTTTATTTGCCGTTGGGACACGTACGTTCGCCATGAGCCTGCTAAGTGATAGGGTGATAGTTTGGAGTCTAAGGCTATTCCAAGGTATTTCACTGCAATTTTACCTGTGATGACTTCGGAGCTACCTGGAATTCGATTATCGTCGGGATGTATCTCCTAGTTAATAATAGGAATATCTCGTTTTTTTCTGCTGCTAGACAAAGGCCATGGTCTTCCATCCAGGCGTGCACGCTTTTTATGACCTGATTAAGCATTCTCTGTGCGTCTTCGGTGTCCTTTGCGGTAATCACTGCACGGATGTCATCTTCATAACCTACTAGGAACGTGTCTTCAGGCATTTCCATGCGGAGGATTTTATCGTCGGAGATATTCCACAGATCGGGGCCCAGTATTGAGCCCTGAGCAGCAGTTATTTCCTTTCTGCGGGGTCCCTCTGTCGTGTTGTACAGTAGCTCGCGTTCCCTGAGATAGTCCTTCACCATCGTGGTATTCTGAAGGTATTCTCCAGGGCGTTCAACATATCAGCCCACCTCACTGAGTTAAAGGCGTTTCTAAGCCTGCCAGGACAACAACTTTTTTGAGTGGTGATTTCCCTGCTGAGCCGTTCGGATGTCGAAAGCCTTAGTCATATCACCAATAGCCGTTGATTTGCTTAAATTTGTACCGCCTCTCTCCATAGCAAAATCGTTGCGGATCTGATATTTCCCCGGCAGATTTTAATGATAGAAGTGATTATATCGAGGACTATATGGGCATTTTTTTAAAGGAATCTTTTATCATTTCGAGGTTATTATAAATTGAAGTCCCTTATCATCGCTTAAGTTCGTCTAATTCTTGAAAAATATTTCTACCTTCTCAGTACGCGATGAACCAATCATAAATACTTGCATAATTTTCAACCGTTATACAAATGAAATCTATCTTGATTTAAAAAAAAATGGTTTTAAATTGATTGGACCATTTTTTATTATCTTACCAAGTTTTTAGTCATTTGTGGAAATAAATAAATAATCGTTAAGCTCATGGAACATTCCGATAATTGAAAAACTAATTCATATTCTCTTTCTTTTTGCAGTTTCATTGAACAAGATCGTGTCAGCGGGTTCTGGACATGGTTGTTCGTGCTTTCAAAGCTTCCCGAATTGGGTGACACTCTATTCATAGTGCTCCGCAAACAGCCGCTAATTTTCCTCCACTGGTACCATCATATTACCGTGCTGATCTATTCGTGGTTCTCCTACACAGAATATACCTCATCGGCACGTTGGTTCATTGTCATGAACTACTGCGTTCACTCTGTGATGTATTCATACTACGCGTTAAAGGCGGCCCGCTTCAATCCTCCACGTTTTATTGCGATGATCATCACATCGCTCCAGCTGACGCAAATGGTTGTCGGATGTGCGATCAACATTTGGGCTCACGGCTATCTCAAAGCCCATGGCCGACAATCGTGCAATATATCTCCAACAAATATTAAGCTCTCTATCGCTATGTACTTTAGTTACTTTGTATTATTTGCAAGGTTCTTCTACAAGACCTACTTATCGACAGGAGGTAAGAAGAGCCGATCCATTCCAGTTCATCACTCCGCCTCCTCCTCGTTGTCCTCGAACTCGAACCTAATGACAAAGACAACTACACCCGAGTACTTCGCACAAAACGGCAAAATGAAGGCGCAGTAAACTGCCTTAAACCACACACAAAGAAACCAGTTATCAAACACATCTATATACTAGTACATCAATTTAATTGCAGAATGCAGAAATAGACTCTGAATAATTTTTTTAACATAGATTTTTGTAAAAACAAAAAATATGAATGCCTTCTTTTTCTGTGTTGAATTAAATAATGGAGAAAAAAATCCTACAATTATTTTATAAATGTGTTTTATTTTTGTTGTTATACCTACATTTTTTTATAATTATTATTTAAGTCTGTAATAATGAAATATTCTGATATAGTCTACTTGAAATAGATTTTAGATTGTAAAAAGGAATAAAAAAAAACAAAAATAATTTGTCGGTGGGAATAACTACTCGAAACTTAAAACGTTATATATAATATTTATTTGTAATTTTATTGTAAAATAAAATAAAAAAAAATAATAACATATTTATGAGCTCAACAAAATTCTTTATTTGCTTTAAACACAACCGGCAACACCGTACAGTTTTAAAATACAAAAGAAGCCTTTTTAATCTAAATATATATTTAGTGATAAGAAATGAAAAGTAAAAACAAACTGTTGAATTAAAAAAAAATAACATAAAAGACACACGACTATTTATTAATGAATTAGTAAAAACAAAAATGAGTTCCATTGCAATATTAACTGTTCAAGTTCGATACAATTAAAATCGACCAATCGAATACATTAGTTATGTGTTTCTTTAGTAAAGAAATGCACGACGAAAAATTGATTCCGTTTTATTACAAAAAAAAACCGATCAATCAGGGTCACTTGCAATTGTAAATTTATTATAATATTAACATTTTTTAATGCATGTTTGTTCATAAGCGGAAAAGGTTGGTTTTTACTGTTTTAAGGTGATTAAATGTAAATTTTTCAATAAATATTGCCTCAAGTTCACAAAGATATAACAAATAATATTAAAAAAATAAAAGCACACGCATACACAAGTAAAAAAACACAGTCATTCTTTATAATGTTGTAAAAGGTTCTTGTTTCAATATTATATAACTAAGATTGTTTTAGTTTTGTTTATTGCATTTAACAACGTTGTAATAGGGATTCAATTTAACATTTTTTTAACTATAACATAATGCTTAATTAAACTAGAAATTAGAAATAATAATGGAGATGATAATAGTAGGAACAAAAAACTAATGGAAGAATAAGCAAGCGAAATTGGATTTAATTTTGTAAATTACTCGTATGTTGTGAAATTCACACATACACAGAAAAAAAAATTAATTTTTGAAAGTTTGTAAAATGGATGATGAAAATAGAAATAAAATTGGAAATAAGAAAAGGACTTAACTTAAGTTGGGGTTTTGTTAATTTTTATTTTTATATTGACCGATGATGATGTGATGAACTTGAAAGTGAAAAAATAGCAGCGATTCTCATCTAACTAGATGGATTGACAATAACTCAATGGTGTTTTATAGAGGTATAAAACTCCTGATAGCGATAACTGTCAAACTAGCTGTCATACTAATAAAGTGTGTTTGATTTTTTTTGTTCAGTATATATACTTTGGCAAATCACCATGGAAAGACATACCAGAACAACGTTTACTAATCGTGGAAATTTATTTCCAAAATTCGTGCTCTGTTCTCCAAACTTATAGAGCACTTCTTCTACACATGGCTTTATTGAGCCAAACGTTTGGTGACCGAATCATCTCAGGAAATGGACCTGTGAGTTGGCCATCTCGTTCGTGTGATTTGACACCTTTGAACTACTTTTTGTGCGGGTACGTCATCTGGTCTATGCTGATAAACCAGCAACGACTGATCACTTAGAAGCCAACATTCGACGCACTATTGACGAAATAAGACCTGGGGTGGTAGCACGTAACTTGATACAATCGAGAGTGTTGATCGTGAGCTCAACTCGAAACAAATCATATTCGGCAGCACGTAACTTGAAACGAGTTTCATTGAGACTTGTGCATAAAAAAATGATTGTGAATTATGAAGTGAAATGTCAAATCGGTATTCAAACTATTCTTTATTTTGAAAAGTGGATAGAAATAAAATAATATTTTTTGATTCGGAGAGTGAGGATGAGGAAGTATCTAATGTCAACATAAAAAGAAGAGCTTTGAGAGATATAAGCAACCCATTAGAGTTAAGTGAAAATAAGTGAGTGTTCAGAAATAAAAGTATAACACTGACAACATTGAAAATTAAATACATTTTTTTTAGCTCTGTGCAGCAGTTTCGAGTAAACAAGGAATGCTTCCTTATGATCCTTAACTCTTCAAAACTTCCAGGCAAAATAAAAAGCACATCAGTTCCACCCGCTTTACAATTTTGTGCAACATTGAGTCTCCTAGCCAGTGGGAGTTACCAAATCAATGTGGAAACAAATGTGTTACGGTATGGCACGGACAACAGTTTCAAAGTTCTTTCGACGCACCTTGGGTTTTTTAGAAAACGAATTTTGTGCAATTTTGAGCACTCGATTATTTTTTCTTCCCACTCATCGATCTTTTTTTGCATATATGGACCTCCGCCCGTGCCCTTTAAATGAAGTTTATTACTTCTCAGTTTGGTCTTCACTTCATATTTTAAATCGCTCCAAAACAAAACACAATTTTAAATAAATAAATAAATAAGTACACTCGCATATTTAAAATCAAAACCTTTTTCCAATCTTTTTGTGGAGGACCCTCTGTATTCAGGGAATTGGATAGTCTTTCACAGAGAAAACTGCTATTTTTCCTTCCTTGTGCAGTTTTTAAAATCATCCTCTAGCAAAATCATGGTGGTCACTCATAAAACTGGTTAAAATTTCTATTTGTTTTGGTATGCTCGAAAAAGTGGTGCAAAATTGGACCGACAGGATGGCGTTCAAAAGGCGCAGTCGCGGATGACATATGCCAGAAATTATTGTTAAACATTAAATGCCATGAAATATGTGAGCTAATAAAGCCAAAATTTGGTCATTCCTTTAATTTTGTTGTGTTTTATTTTTAAAAAAAAAGTTGTATGCCTCTATAAAAAAAAAACCCTTTATAATGGATAGGTGCAAAATACGATATAAGAGACGAAAGGGAATGGTCAGATCCTTCAAAAATGTCATCTTTTGGCATTGTTTTTGTAATGGCAATCTTTTTTTGTAGGATATAGGCCGGGTACAGATTACAACGTCTGATATTTCTTTAAAGATCAGTGTTGCTGCAACGCTTTTCCAAATAATAAAGATTGGTTTCCCAAAATCGTGGTGATCAAATAAAACGCACCCTTTGACAAGTAGTTGGGAAGAAAATTCAACAAGATTCCTTTTCAGTCGAGTACAATTGCTTGAGGAAAAATAAGAGCGTTGGGAAATCTAGTTCCGTGTATGCGTTGTCGCCTTTCCTAGATAATGAAGGCACCATTCGTATGAGTTCAAGAGCCCAGAAAGCTGTGTCATCCTATGCGTCTCGAAATCGTGCTATTTTGCCAAAAAACCATCCCTTAGTCGGAATTTTTGTGAAACACCATCATGACCGCAATCTGCATGTGGGTACAGCAGCCATTATCTCTGACATCCGGGAACGAGCGTGGATCGTTAATATTCGAGGAGCAGTTGAACGGGTCAAAGCACATTGCAACATGTGCAAACGCCTCAGAGCCAGACCGGTGATGCCGCGGATGGGTCAGCTTCCTGTTGCTCGTTTAGCCTTTGATTCCAGGCCGTTTACTCACGTTGGAGTAGACTGCTTTGGTCCACTGACCGTTAGGTTTAGACGGGGATCAGCAAAGAGGTATGGTATGATCTTCACTTGTCTTACCTTCAGGGCCGTTCAGATAGAGCTTCTCTCAGCTCTCATTAGACCAATGCACGATGGCGCTACGTCGTTTTTTGATCAACCGAGTCGTCACTAAATGTCTTTATAGCGATAATGGCCTCAATTTTATTGGTACAAGAAATCTTCTGGCAAAGGATGTAAGGGAGATGGAGGCATCGCTAAGTGAATACGCAGCAAAATATGAAGGCATCGTTTGGCGATTTATCCCAGCTTATTCTCCGTGGATGGGTGGTGCATGGGAGAGACTTATTCAATCGATCAACATCACTATTGAATTCATTTTAAGAGGCGTTATTCCGAGGGAGGATGTGCTACGCAACGCTCTCATTGAAGCCCAGGGGCAAATAAATCGTAGGCCACTTACCCACATTCCAGTCGATCCAGAAGACCCGAGACCCCTCACTCCGAACACAATGCTATTTGGAGAAGAGGAGAGGAACGTTACGAAGTTTTTTACGACAGCGATGTCAACAGCAAGTTGTACAGTCGGAGGTCCCAACATTTAATGGCGGAGTTCACTAGACGGTGGTATTTGGAGTACCCGCCTGAAATAACACGGCATACAAAGTCGCACAAGGACACCAAACCCGTGTCAGAAGGTAGCATCGTCATACTTGTCGAGCCGAATGATATACGCTCCTCTTGGCAGATGGGCATCGTTGAGAAGGTGTACCCTGGAATTGATGGGGTGGTAAGAACTTGTGATTTGCAAATATCGAATGGCAGCATAAAGTTAAAGAGATCTGTAGGAACGATTGCTATGCTGGATCTCGAGTCTTCAGCCTAATCTTCAGACGGCCCCCGGAATGTCATCAATCCTCATTTTTTTTGTTTAAATATATTTCAGCCCTTTGGAGAAAAAAATGGCAACATTCATTTTTAATTTATAATATTTTCGTCTCTTTTTTATGAAAGAGAAGAGTATACGTTAAGTTTTTATCTATGGCTTTAAATTCTCATAACCTCTTGAATTCTCATCGCGCTTTGTGATAAAAGTTTTGTCAGTCAGCAAGGAGGTAAAATTTAACTCTTTTTTTTTTTGGCTTTTGCAAATTATTTGAAGTACTTATTGTTGACTTTCAGATTGATGTATTATGTAGATCACGAAAGCAAATTAGATTTAATTTTAATTTCGTTGCTCAGCGTATTGTTAATACCAATTGTGAGTCTGTTCATTTTGTGATTGAATCCCCTTGAATATTAATTAACCTTTAAATTTCCATAGGAAATAAAATTGAATTTTCTTCCCAACTACTTGTTAAAGGGTGCGTTTTATTTGATCACCACGATTTTGCGAAACCAATCTTTATTATTTGGAAAAGCGTTGCAGCAACAATCAGACTAACAACGCTGACGGTCCCTTCTTTCTTCACGGCGGAGCTATAATCATCATTAAATGGATCATAACCTTCCCAGTTTACTGCATTCCGCCTGTGGGGTTCGACGGTTCGACCTCAGAAAATATTCACCATTATTACGACTGGTGATTAAGTTAAAGTTTGTGTCGGTCTTGAAATAAAATTCAAGGTACCAACGGCCCATACTGGGCCTAAAAACGAGCTTTTCCAACTACTTGCTTGTGCGAAGTGGATGGGCCGATTTTAAGCAGAATCCAAACGGCAAATTTGAGAAGCTTGTCATGACTTGATACCCTTGGATGTTTGTCAGACGTCCGCAGGAGGTGGGGTAGTGGAAAAAACTTTAGCCGCCGGCGGGATTTGAAACGGGGACCTTTCGATTAGTATTCCAACACACAAACTATTTAGCTCCTGCGCTCTCTAGTATCGGTCACATGGGAGCTAAACGGCTTGAGTGTCGCTTTATTTATATTCCACAGAAAACACTGACACCGGCAGACTTATCTCTATGAACTTTCCTGCTTACATACATCTTTTATTTGTATGTTCTTATACTTGAGTGAATAGGTCAATTGTGGGTTTTTTCGAAAAATAAAATTTTGTGAAAAAAAATATGTATGGACAACATTTTGATATTTATGCCTAGAGTAGCACGGATAAAGACAAAGAAAAAACACGGGAAATGGATCTTATGCGAATATGGAGAGGTATTAAATTGAATTCCAATCCATTTGATTTACGAGATTTGAAGTATGTACAAAGAGGTGTCGATTTCCAAATGAAAAGTAAATCATTCTTTATTTCAGATTCAAAATTAGCTTTTGGCTAAACAAAGAGACATTTGTTAATATTCTTAATGAAATACAGGAAAGGCTTTCGGAAACAACAATGCCGTTTTCTGTGGCAATAACACTTCAACTTGCCGCAACCCTGAGGTTCAAGTGGTACCTAATGCTATAGCTTCGCCTGTTCCATTCAAATAAATTTGCATGAATCGTCCTCCACGCTCCACCGGTGGCTCCTTTTTTGATGAAAACAAGCTTCTTTTTCACTTTAAATTTAGCATTGGACCAAATTTATATAATGCCCTATCATTTATCCGATCACAACAGAATTCGCCGACATATCGTTCCCAAAAAATGTATGACGTATATGACTAAGAATGCGGTGCGTGGCGGAGCAATTTTTTTGGTGGCACATTTTTCGATTGCCTACGACAGGCATAGGCTTGCGGAATACTGTACGAAACAGAATCAAAAATACACTCTGCAAGAAAAATAAATGTAAGTCAATGTGAATTTGTATTTTTTAATCAGCTGCAATACATTTTTGTAATGACAAAATATATGAGTATATTTGCCCTATGATACGGATACCATGAAGCAAGAGGTCCGCAAAGAGAAAGTACTTAGAAGTAAATTCAAGCAAAGAGTGTGGAAGAAATTCCTTCTTCGACTGCTCATAGAAACTCCACGAACTCCGACAAATCACCTTGAACAGGGGCATACCAATTTTCAAAATAGCCGCTCAGAGAATAAGGAGTGCTTAGGAAATCCGCTCGCCAAAGTTCATCAACAATGCCTAATGATTGCTTCTTAAGGATGACAACAAATACTGCACAGGTGGCAGCAGTATTGTGAAGGACTTCTAAATGAACAATTTACATACAATGAAGAAGTAAACGATATTACTGTCGAAGAAGTTAGGAAGGCGGTCAAAGACAGGAAAAGACGGTACTCGAGACTGTGACAATTACCGTTCAATCAAGTTGATGTACCACACCATAATTATCGTTGAGCGGGTATTATCTGAAGACCAGTGCGGGTTTCTCACAGGTAAATCAACCACCGATGCAATCCAAAGTATAAGGATCATGATGGAAAAACATCGTAACGCCTTAAAGGATTTGCCTATGGTGTTGGTTGCTTTTGAAAAGGCCTTTGATAGAAAAGAGATCTGTTCTGGTTGGCGCTAAGACAGCGAAGAGTTCCAGAAACCTACGTACAGATGATCATAGACGTTAACGTCACCGAGGAATTCGCAATCCGAGTCGGTGCACACCAGGGAAGCGTTAAGCCACTTGACATTTACCACAGTCCTTGATTATCTGCTTGAAGGAAAAGTGACGGACCCTAAAGTGCATCAGTTATTCTTTGGTGACGATGCAGCCATCATTAGCATCATTGTTGTTTTTCTAAAAATGTTTACTTTGTACATTTTTTTTTTATAAAATTGTTATCCTTAAAAGTTTCCTAAAAATTATAGTCTAAGAGCCGACAGCATATTTTGGGAGTGGAGGTATAACCAACAATTCATTTACTTGTTTGTAAAGGTAGGTACTAGCATCGTGATATCAAATGCAGTCGTCTGGCAGGGTTTTTTTTCGCCGGGGCTGAGGGCGTGGGTTTGAAAACGTTGATTTTTCGGATTTTTGTGTCAAGGGTATAACCATTTTTATATATACACAAATTATAGAGAACTTTGCACTAATTAGGAATTTTTGGGTCCCAGACGTTTTAAGTGTCGCATTCGCCTTGCCAGACGCCCCCCAAAAGGGGCAAAAAATCACTTTTTGATGTCAGAGGTATGTATAACCAAAAAAAAAATTACATCAAAAAATCGAGAGAAATTCCCTCATTAAAAATATGTAAGTGTCGGATTCACCCCGTCAGACGCCCCCCAAAAGGGGCAAAAAATCATTTTTTGGTGTCGAGGTATAACCAAAAAAAAATTACATCAAAACATCAGGAAAAATACCCTCATTACAAAAATGTAACTCTCAGACGTTTAAATTGTCGCCCGACCTAGCTAGACCCCTGAAAATAAGCAAAAAACACAGAAGAAGTTGTTCACAATAATTAAATTCTTACCTTTGAAAGGATGTTGTGCGTATTAAATAGGGATTGGAGTCTGACAAATGGCGCAAATTATGGTGGTTTGTAACCCAATCTCTTGTGAATTGCGCTTCGTTAGTCCACAGGGTGTTCTTGAGGAAGTGCCGTCTTGTACCTGTTTGCGCAGGAGCCATTGGCAAAATTCCACTCTACGGATCTCCTCGTAGAAAATTCTGTACCGGTATTAAATGGAAAGGGTGTTATCTATTACTCTGCAGAGCTGATCCTGGTTCTGGGAAGTTCCAACTGCACAGCTAGTCTGCAGAC
This sequence comes from Portevinia maculata, assembly GCA_949715645.1. NCBI lineage: Eukaryota > Metazoa > Arthropoda > Insecta > Diptera > Syrphidae > Portevinia > Portevinia maculata. The sequence continues at coordinate 71,445,833 of OX454527.1, forward strand.
GCTTACTGAAGGCTGATCGGAAAATCCCACCTTCAAAGTCTGACGCCGCTGTGCCTAAAAATCGTTCATTTTTATTTGGTGCAGCCGACCTGGTATTAACAAGGCGCCGGCTACATGATGTTCTACTACTTGGTCATCGTCGTTGGTACCCCAATCCTGCTAATGAAGCGTTTTTATTGCAGAACCCGTATACAAACACTATTTCCGCGTAGTATATTTTGTGGAGATCAACTCATCAACCGGCTGTTCACTTAACAGAGCAAAATGTCGATTGTAAATCAGTTAGAACAAAATTACGATACATTTGCAAAGCCGTGATAATTCTTGTTACGCTTTTATTTTCTCTTTGACACTTAACTGTTAACTGCATTGTTCATTATATACTTTAGTTTATTATTCTCACTTACAAAAAATGGCTTTTACTACTACTTCTGTTGTTTGTACGTTAAAAAGTTGCTTAACGTAATTTTTCGAAAAATTTTCAAAGATTATGTATATCTACTCGTATTACACCATGGGTCAAGCGACAGGAAAAAAGCAGTAGCCATAGCAAGATTAGGATTCATGACGGAACAGCTGCCTAGACACAATTAGAATACTGAATACGATGCAGTTTATAGTTCCATTACAAAAGTAAAACGGCACAAGATGGCTAGCAATCACTGGAAGAAAGGCAGCAATGTACATGACACCTTACTCGGTTGTTCGAGGAAAAATGACCTAGGTCAACTTTCTCCATTCGACACCAACTACACCGAATAGGCAAAGCAAAATCAGCGCTTGGGATGCTGTCCACAATATGGAGAAGCATTGCCATCGGGTATCAAGCTATGCATTTTTGTTATTAAGACTAACGATGGCGCATAGTCTTGCATATTGACGATGATACGTGCCTTTGTTGTCTCAAACTTACCTAAAGTGGAAGCAGAAAAGACCATGCAGACGTTATTGAATCAAACGCGACAACACGTTATCCGACTGATTTTTGGTTTTTTTCTTTTTCCGAGGGCAGGATGTTTGACAAAAGATTGGATCTTCTTTGAAAGTAAAATCTTTCTTCAGATACTTTCTTAAAAGATGGAATGCAGAAGTTACCACTGTTAACTTAATCTTTTCTTGAATGTGGACAAAAAAAAAACACTCATTGTTGTCTCCCTATCCCTAGGGGCGAACTATGCACTTCGCTGCGAATCGTATATTTTGCGATTCATTTAATTCACTTCGCGGCGATGATGGCAACTATGTATATCACGCGGTCTGGCGGTCTCCACGTCCTATAAACTGATACCATACTCTAGACTAATGCATGCTGCCATTATCTTGTGTGGATACCGCTCTCGCAACTATATTTCGATGGTGGACGAGAGAAAGCATGCTGCGCTCGCATTCTCACAAAAGCGCGGGGATGTTCCTTGCTATAACTGCAGCGATGCTCTCCATGAAAATCGTTGCCTCTCTCTCTCACAAACGCATTACGTATGCTATGAAATGCCCAGCAAACAAATTTAGACAGATGGTCTGCTTTCGTTTTTTTCTTCTGCTTCTGCTGTCTGCAGGAGATTATGGTACGTGGAGACGGCGAGTAACGTTTCCATTCATCTGCCAAATTGTTATGGAAGGTTAATATACATACTTTGTTGAAAAAAATTAACAGTAACAGTGCAGTAATGTTTTCTATAAGTTTGTAAAGGGTCTTTCATTAAAGACTTGACAACCTCTTTTTTAATAAAAAGGCAACTACTTTAGATATCTCAAAAAAATGTATTGGCTTGAATTACTATCAAAACATTTAAGAATGAAATTCGACTTCGTTCATATGTCCACCACGGGAACGTATGCAGCGGTCAATAGGTACGTTGAACCCAATTTTCGATAACTCAGCCGCACATTTCGACCGATACGGCCTCTATTTCTCGTTCAATATTGGCTGTGAGTTCCTCTAATTTCGCCGGCTTCTTGGCAGACCAATGATTTAATGTAGCCCCATAAAAAAAAGTCTAGAGGCGTTCAATCACGCGATCTCGGCGGCCAATAGACAAGTCCGTTTCGAGATAACGCGTTCACCGAACTGAGACTGCAATAACTCGATTGTTGCACCCGCTGTGTGGCTTGTGGCACCGTGTTGTTGGAACCACATATCACTGATGTCTAATTCATGCAATTGCTCAAAGAAATAACGTTCCAGCATGTCTCTGTAGCGAATACCATTTACCGTAAAGTGGCGGTCATTTTCATAGACGAAAAACGGCCCTTTGACGCCACCGGCATGAAAACTGCACCAAGCAGTGACATTTTGCGGATGAAGTGCTGTTTCATGAAGCACATGAGGGTTCTCACCTGTCCAGTAACGCATATTTTGTTTATTGACGAAGCCGTTTAGCCAAAAATGCGCTTCATCGCTGAAAATGACTGCGATGAAATTCTTCATTTTCTTCCATCATTTCCAGAGCCCAATTTGAGAACGTACGTCGCTTCATATGACCAAGTGGCTTTAGTTCTTGAGTCAGGTTCGATTTTGTAAGGTTGTAGGTCAATATTCTTACGCAAAATTCGCCATAATGTGGTCTGGGAGAGGACCAATTCTTGAGAACACCGTGAAACACTGATTTGGCTGGATTGAGATGGATGCCTTTGCGGCAGCAATATTCTCCATACTGCGGGCAAAACCTATGCTCATTTGCACGGCAACATCAAGCAGCGAATATTCTAACTTTACTATGATAAAAATATTTTGAAATTGACAGTTCGGTAATCGGTTTAACGGTGCGTTCACACTGAAAATTTGAAGTTATCAAGTCGCTAATGAAAGACGCTTTATTTAAATGGTGAAATGGATGGAGAATTGTACAATAATTTTTTTTTTTATTATTTATTTGCAAAGAAAATTAATGAAATTAATTAAATGAAATGAACTGCTCCGTTGTTGCGGTTCGTATTCCTCCCGTAACTGCCATTATTTGAAAACACTATTTTTCATTGCCTTATGGCTAAAACAGATGTGCAGCAAGATGATGTTGTATGTAAAATAGCACATTGCTCACTCCATGCCAATTCTCGCTGCAAGTTGTCTCTATTTATAATCTCGCTGCACTGATTGTAGTAGAACAGTATAATTTTTTACAACTTTTACGGTTTGACGTTTCGCGCTGTGAAATTCTATAACAATACCTAACATCTAAGTCTGTTTGGTCGTTCAGTGATATTTAGGTCAGTCAAAAAGGATACTGAGTGATGGCGATTTCTTACTGCACATGTGTCTCATGTGCGTCGCTGCATGCATTTTTAATGCGTACGTCCCTGCCTCACATTTGTTTCAGGCATTACATTTATTCACACCGCTAACAACCTTCGCCATCAAAACATCTGTCGCATTTAAAGTGGATGGAATGATGTTCGCATTTACATAGTTGCGCAAATGTATTAAAGCGAAGTGCGATAGTGGTCGCCAGCGAATTGCGTAGTACCAAAACGTGAATTCGCCTGAAAATGCGCTTTACGGGGAAGTACAAAGTCAGCCCCCTGGGTTTTATTAAAAAAAAGTCGGAAATTGGAGACTTCTTGACACTCAGTTAACTAACCTCCCTCAGTGTTTTCAAATTCAAAACAACACATTATGCTAGCTATTTCGTTCACTTGTTATTTTTATTAATTTAGTCATCTCCAATTAAACGATTAAGTAGGTGTTATGTATCTGAAAACGTTTACTCACTTGTAATTGTTGTTTCCTTAGAAGCTAACATTTCACGATAACATTACAAACATAATAAATGTATATACGGGTAAATATATATGTATGTACTTAGGGGAAAATTGGGAACACTACGAATACATAATGTAAGCCAGTAGTTCCATTATAAGACTAAAAATGTATCTAAATCTATTACTCTAAGATAAAATTCACTCCGAGAATCTCTGTTTTGAAGAAATTTTATAAAATCTCGTTCTGGCGTCGGTCCTTTTAGTTGCATAAAAAACGGTTGAAACCACTTTTCATTTGCTTTAGTTCCATCTGCTTTTTTTGGAGCGCTTATTGTTGGCATCCTGCGATGATGACGATGAATTGGAGGAGTTTGAGGGTGGAGATGAAAGTGAGGATGAAGAGAGTGGCGCTGGTGCTGCAAACACTCCTGCTTCTGGTACTGTTTGCTCCCATGTGCGATCTGACGATGCCCGGAACTGCGACATGTATTTTGTTCGAAAGGCGTCGCGCATTGCATTGTATCTATCTGAGGCGGGGCCTCCTGATGACTTCGAAGGTGGTGCTGATGTTGGGGGCATTGGCGGAATTGCTGAAGATCCGCTTTCTGAGGTCTCGCCGCGTCCACTACTAGCACTCCCAAAGCCAGTACGTTCACGGTATCCTAGCCCTGTGCCTCCGACATTGATACGTTTGCCCTTGCTATTTTTGAATCGTGAATTCCTGAACCACGAGCTCTTCATGGCCAAGTCCATTAAATCTTTTGGCACATCCTGATCAGCTCCTTCCAGATTTCGCACCAAATGTCCGGCGAATTCCTTGTCTTTATCTGTGACAAGGGTGAAGGCGTTGCCCTTTTCTCCAGCGCGACCGGTTCTGCCAATCCTGTGCGTGTGTGTATCAATATCCCTTGCAATATCGTAGTTCACTACCGTCCGAATGTGAGGAATGTCCAAACCACGAGCTGCAACATCGGTGGCAACGAGTATGTCACATTCCTTCTTCTTGAAGGCAGTTATGACTTTATTTCGATCAGCCTGGTCCATGTCACCGTGCAGCAGGAGGCAATTGAATTCCTTGACCATAAGGTTGTTGGCCACAGTTTCTGCGTCAAGTTTCTTTGTTACGAAGACTAGAACACTTCCTTGAGATAGAAATTCCACCAGCCGAAGTATTAGCCAATTCCATTTCTGCTGTGGGTTGTTGAACACGTACACCTGCTGAGTAATGTCTTGGTTAGCCTCGCCTAAGTCACCTTGGATTATGCGCACCGGGTCGGTGAGAACATCTCTGGCTAGACGTTCGATGCGTTTCTTGAACGTCGCTGAGAAGAGAAGCGTTTGGCGGTCAGGTCTGACGTGATTGCAAATTGAACGAACCTATATGGAATGAAAGACGTTATAAGAATCTCAATGACTACCGCTTGTCGGGCTTACCTGTGGTTCAAATCCCATGTTGAACATCCGATCTGCTTCGTCCAGCACCATGTAAGTAACGCGCCGCAGGTTTGTGGCCTTCATTTTAACCATGTCGATCATTCGACCCGGAGTGGCCACTACAATCTCAGCACCTTGCTCTAAAGCCTTGCTCTGTTCCCATTTCGACCCTCCACCATAGCAACAGACCACATTAATGTTATACACTTTACCAAATTTCTTAGCCTCGTTGTATATCTGCAAGGAAAGCTCACGGGTTGGCGCTAAGATCAGACCGATTGGTCCATCGCCTTCCTTAAGCTCCCGCTGATCCATGATATGCACAAGCATCGGCCACACAAAGGCGGCCGTTTTACCACTACCAGTCTTTGCAATGCCAATAATGTCTCTACCACCCAAGGCGGCTGGAATGGCCTGTGCCTGAATTGGAGTCGGCTGAGTATACTCTGCTTTTCGAATCGTTTTTATCAACGGTTCATCGAAGCCAAAGTGTCCGAAACTTGTGACCGGCTTCGGAGGCTCAGGCCCAGTTACCTTAACGCCCAGAGTGCGGCGCAAATCCGTCACTTGGTCTTCCGACAGCGATGCAATATCTTCATGTGGGGAATAGAAGTTCTTCTCAAATTTTTCGTACTCAACCTCTGAGTGGTACATCGGCGGTAGCGGGTCGATGTTGCGATTCTTCGGTGGTGCAATGGGATTTCCATCCTCGTCGTAGTCGATTTCTATGTCCGACCCGTCATCGCGCACTCCAGCCATTGGATTCTCCTCCATGTAGCGATAGTAACTCTCCTCGTCATCTTCATCATCAATATCGCCACGAACACCTTTCGCCTCTACAATGGCAACTACTTCCGGCCGCTGAGCGCGAACCTTTTCCTTCTGCACTTGCTGTTCGATTCCAGCCATGAACTGATCCAACGGATCAGCTTCCTCTTCACTTTCAGATTCCACCGCTGCTGCGCGCTGTGGTGCTGCAGTAGGACTACCCGGAGCAGGAATATATGCCAACTCCGGAGTTGCCTCCTCGTCATCGTCAAAGTACTCATCCTCGGTGTGAGCCTTGCGCTTGCCCAGCGATTGTTGAGTATTAGCGAATTGACTAATCGAATCCATAGTTGAGTATCCGTGCTTTGAGAGACCACCGCTTACTGCGGGTTTTGCATTTCGATCACCTCCACGGCGACCAGTCGATGATGTTGATGGAGGTGGTGGAACAGCGTTCATAGCAACTCCACTGCGGCCAGACGTCTTGTAGGGGTATCCACCCCCACCAATTCCTCGATAACTCATTGTATTTGACGCAATTGGACTGTAACTTTGCGTTATGAATTGTATATAATTTTCTTTTCTTTTTAAATAATTAAAAGACCTACTGTGAAGAAAAAAAATATCGGCTAACCGAAAAAAAGCGAACGCCTCCTGTCAAGAAGTGAGCTGTCAATGAAATGAATGGATTTTTTTTCATGATAGATTTCCGTAGTGGATGCATTCAGGGATTTGGTGTAGAATTGGACTCCAATGGTGTTTTTCATTGAAGAAAATATTTGCTTAATAGACCAAATCATTTTCGGTTTTGCATGTTTCATTTAAGAAAAAAATAAATTCAATTTTGGCCCCTATCACGGAAGATGCGATCTTAATTTTTTGAAAGTTTTGCTCTCTAACCCTTCAAGCAAGAATGCTGATCCAACTTTTGCCGTAACATTGACGCTACATCCTCTTGCGGAAGTCTGACATATCCAAGAGTATCAATTATCATGAGAAGCTTCTCAAATATACCGTTCGCATTCGGCCTAAAATTGTAGGTCCCTTCCAATTAGCACAAGCGAATGGTTGGAGACGCTAGATTTAATGCCCTGTATGGGGCGTTAATGCCTAATATATTAATTCTATATTGTCTTTTAGCATACTAAATTACGGCTGCTTATTTAACTACCATTAAGTCTTTAAATCCTGATGTCAAGAAAACCGCTCAACAGTTTTGAATTAATTTGGCTGAACTTCAATAGGGTGTTAAAGAAACCATTCGTATATCAACATAGATGCTTCCAGAATAATTATAGCAGGCTTTAGGCACCAGAGATTAAAGAGTCTTTATAGAATGCATAATTCTTAACTTAATCTTCGTGTGAAATTGTGGCGACGCATGAACCACATCCGAAAAAGATCATATTTTAGCATTTCAATACAAGAATAGTAAACTGATAAAATCAAAACATTTTTCATCAAAAAGAACATATCTACATTTTGGGAGCAATTTCTTCGATTTTCAACAATATATATAAAATGCGATTTATTTTTAAGCTCAGAGCAATGCACAGAAGTGTGAATAAAATTTCCGGTTCTTGGAGTAAGAAGCCAACGGTGACAGATTAAAAGGAAGTAAGGAAAATAAAAGAAAAACAATAAAAGTAGCTGTTTTTTTTTGCTGGCGTTAAATGTAATACAACCTAATAAAATGATTTTTAATTAAGAAATAGACATGGTTGGTTATTGTTGCCTCGCAACTTTTTTTGAGTGAATATTATTGGGATAAGTGGGTACATTGGCGCAGGTTAAGATGTTGATATAAGTTCAAATCCCGCCGGGGTCAAGTAACAACTAAAAAGTTGTTTCCACTGCCCCACCTCTTGCGAACGTCTGACAAACATCTAAGAGTATCAATTGTCATGAGAATCTCCTCAAATTTGTGGTTCGGATTCGGCTTAAAATTATAAGCCTTTAATGCCCAACATTTATTTGATTATTTTTGTATTGGAATAAGTGCGTAATTAAGGGCAAAGTTTAAAAAAAATTAAATAAAAATAAGTAAACGAACTACAACAACAGTTGTATGTATATCTTCTCTTCGCTCAACATCCATTTTTCTTTTTTATATTCGGCTGACATTTACGCATTTTTAATGAATTAAAATGAGGAAAAAATGAAGTATCATACCAGCATTAAAGGGGCAAAATAAATAAAAAAAACAACGAAAAGAAAAACAGATTTCAGTATGTAAAGGGACAGTGTACTGGGTAGATCACCTAATTGAAGAAGGTTAGTCAAAGCCATCACCCACCATGATGAATCAATTGACTTTGTTGGAATCCATCTTCAAATCCTTTGACGGAGAGGACTTAGTGATTTTTCCAGGGTTCCAACAAAATCCGCTTATTAGATGCTGTGCTCCTAAAATTAAAAAAAAAAAACGAAATATAACAAAATAACAAATTAATAAAAACTTGTCTTGTATGTATTTTTTATCCATGATTAACATAAAACTTTACAAAGAAACAATTATTTGTCCTTTTTTTTCTCCAAGATTTTTCTTTCACTGAAAAAGAAATTATTCTTTCTTTTTGAATATTTATTTCAACGTTTTTTTTCTGTTTCTATAAATTTATATTTTTCTCGTTTATGTTAATTATTATCCTACAATAAAACGTATTTCTACTATCAACTTATCCGTACGAGCTAAATATCTTCGACGAAAACGATTTTCATATAGCGATTTGCTTGAATGTCACAGTTTTGTTTACATTTCTTTTCACAGGTGAGTGTACAACAAAAAAAAAAAAAAATCAAGTGGCGTAATATTTTTTCTCTAATGCACGCTTACGACTAGCTTTTTGAACGCGTTGCCTATCAAACTGTTATCAAAGTTGGAATAAACATTGTTATTTTGACATTCGGATTCGATAAAAAGTTTGTCGAATTAGAATAATTTGTATTTAAAGAAAACCGGTTTTATTCGAACGCAAAAATACACTCGAACGAATTGACTAATTCAAATGTCTTATTGCATATAAATACAAACATCTACTGAATTTTGCAATCAATTATACAAATGTTACCTTTTTATCCGCTATATTTAAGAATTTTTTTAATTAAAAACTTCAAACTCAGATAAGATGTGTTTGCTTGTTCGATATTCCATTGGCCTTCCCCAAAGAAGAGTTCTTTTGGACTCCCAATGGAAACCGACATAAATGTTGATAACTTTCACTTGCTTGAACAATTAACATTTACAATTGCACTGAACAACTGATATTCACGTGAGTTATTCATCTAAACGCAGAGGGTTAACTAGTAAAAACTCGTAGGTACTTGCCTTCCAATTGAAAGCGCCCATTGGTTCTAAAATAAGCGGCGTGGTTTTCAGAGTTGAATTCGGAGTTGAAGTGTTGATCTGTTTCTACCGTAAACCACAATCACGCTTTGGCGTGTGATTTCCTATGGTTCAATAGGGTGGTTCCGAAGAGTCGAATGGTTGTGGCATGATTCTTCATTAACTTTTTGCATTTTATTGCATTTTTCGCCCTGAACTGACAAAACAGATAAGCTACTTCTACGAACAAAACTTTCATGTTTCCCAGCTGATTTTGACATTTGTCTGTTTGTTGTTTTCATAAAATTTGCGCAAAATAAATAGGCTTTTCTGGATTAAAAATCGAAATGGTTGAAAAATTAGCCGACGACTATTCAAAATACTTTCATAACTCTAATGTTGAAAAAGAAGTGAGCAAATTAGGAAATATTCATCAAATCCTTTTTCAATATATTTCATTTTAGCTGAATCCACTTTGTTTAAGTATTGAAGAGATGCTGGCTAGGCTTGATGAATTTGAAACTCTTCTTACTAATGTGAGTTTGATAAAGTTAGGAATAAACATAATATATTTAATGGAATTCTCTATATGCAGGTTAAAATTGAAACAAATTCAATTATGGACAATAATGTGGCTCAAATTCTCGGATTTCAGGGTAGCTTCAAATCCCTTTGCCAAAGAATTGATAAACTAGAGAAGTTCGTTGATGTTGTAAACGAGAACGTTAACACAGTCCAGAAGTCAATAGATATAGCAGAACAGGAACTCGGTGTTTCAGATTTTAGTTTAAAAGGGATTTTGTTCAACCAATTGTTTGCAAGAGGGAAAATTGACGGCGAGATTAGGAGTAACTTAAAAGATGGGGAATTCCAAAAGGGTCTTATTTTTCGTACATCTGACTATTTTCCTACCGCAGGCGAACAAAATGATACTAACTTTAATCAGGAAAGTAGTTAGGCGTTGTGGAACTTCTGAACAATGTTTTTCGATTTTGTATTGTTTTTATTTTTTAAATAATATTGTTAAACAATTTTTTAATCAACTCGTAGAGATAAAATAATACAGTTTTAAATATATGTATTTTGCATCACTTACTAACACCTCGACATCAAATGATTGAGTTAACAAACACTTGGAGAAATTGATGGTGTCAGCGATGGATTCGACTGGAGATTCTGTCTACAATTATGTACACATGATTTGCGTTATTTGGGTGGCGATCGTGAGCTGGGTCGATTAAGGATTTTTAAGACTCTAATGGGTAAACGGCAGCGATTATATTCACGAAACTGATCACTTGCGCTAATTTTAGAAGCAATTCTGGAAGTTGCCGTCCACGTTGGGGATTGTGCCGTCGGCGCAACTTCCCTGCCACGTTAAACAAAAGCTAGTTAGCCTCAGATATGGACATCCCTTATTTCCCTTAATATATGAATTTAGGGTTTTCCAAAAACAGAAAGCATTGCAGACTCCTGATACTGCTCAAAATTGAATTTGTACTCGAGCGGTATAAAGCAGGGATTACAGCAATATAGGAGATACGATGGAAAGGATCAGCTATGGCAAAACGACTTCTTTGTGATAATAACTACAGCTGCCAAGGCGCAGGCGGTCCTTGACGTGATCGACGAATGGTGCACTACGAATTGGCTCTCGGTCAATCCTCTACCTCTTAAAACTGAGGTTGTTCTCTTTACGAGAAGGAGGAAGCTGATCGGGTTGACGCAGACACTGCTAAAAGGCGCCACAATCCAACTCTCCAATGAAGCAAAGTATCTGGGAGTCATCCTGGATAGCAAACTTCTTTGGTCCACACATGTTGAGCTGAAGACTGCCAAGGCGCTGTCGGTTTTCTGGCAGTGCAAGAGCATTTTCCGCAAGACATGCCGCTCATCACCGAAAAGAGTCCTATGGATTTATACGGCTATGATAAGACCATTTATAGCATACTCATCGGTTGTTTGGTGGAACAAGCTTTCGCGTAAATACGTTACTGCTGTTTTCGCCAAACTCCAAAGGAAGGAATGTGTCGGCTGAACGGGGGCCTTCCCTAGCACACTGGCTCCAGCCTGGATGCATTATTGAACCTCCCGCCGTTGATGTTTACATCATGGGTTGCACAATCAAAGCTATCTCACGTCTAAAAATAGGTGGCTTTTGGTATAACTCGCACTGGAGTTTTGATGAACTTGCGCAATTGTTGTCCTTCGACTCCCGTCTTATGGATATACCGTCCGATGCAATGACACCGAAATTTCGGCTGAAGCGCAACTACGAAGTCGACTTTCCTCGTGTTCAGGACTGGCTCTTGCCAGGCTGTGAGCCCGGAAAGAAATACAGTCGAATCTTCACGGATGGCTCCAAAACCGATCAAGGATCTGGTGCTGGTGTTTGCATGGAGAGCGATAACATTAGACTTTTCTTCTCGCTAGGCAAACATGCGTCAGTCTTCCAAACGGAGACTTATACTATCCTAATGGCCATGGACTATGTTGCGCGGAACAGGTGGAGGGGGCGAAGTATCTGCGTCTGTAGCGACAGTCAGGCTGCGCTTAAGGCCTTTCTCAACCCCTTAACCACCTCCAAAATAATTCGTGAATGCAAGATCTCTCTGAATTCGGTCGAAAGACTGAACTCACTTAGACTTATCTGGGTTCCGGGTAATAACGGGATCACGGGAAATGAGATCTCCGATGAACTTGCTAGACATGGCTTAGAGGGGGACTTCTCAGGACCTGAACCAGCGATTTGTCTGCCTGCGTCCTCTTTCATGGCTTCCATTGACGGTTGGGTTTCATGTGAACACAATCGCCGTTGGCATGACTCTCCAGGGTGCAGACAAACTTACGGGACACTATGCTTTTGCCAAACACCTTAAGGTGCTAGGCCTAAGCGATACCACCAACTGCGAAGCCTGTGGGGAAAGCGACGACACTGCGGAACATTTCCTCTGTGATTGTCCTGCTTTTGCTCGTATCAGGTGGCAGGTATTAATTTGGTGCGGATATGGTGAGTGCTGTAAACCTAAGCTCCTTATCATTGAAGCGCCTTCTCGTTTTCCTTAGAAAAACGAGTAAATTCTCACAGTAAAATGTGGTGTGTCTGCCTGGTAGTACAATGCACCAGTATTGAGCCAGAGTGCTCCAGTTTAGAAAGTCTCGCACCCCGACAAAAAAAAAGCTGGTTTGTCGAAGCTCGTGGAGAACCTGTCTTCTAACTCCCGATACAATCCCTGCACACGATTTGTTGAATTTGAGCGCACTTTCTCTTTGCGAGCCTTTTGCAAAGTCTGTATTCCAATTCGAGGCGAGCTTTTTCATCTCCATTATTAGTGGAGTACTTAGACCAAGCTTTGAATGCCGCTTTCTAGTCACTTATCACTGCTTTAGCTTCATCTGCGAACCACCATGTTTCTTTGCCGTGTTGATAGTGTCCTTTTGTCCGCTAGTATAGTGATTTGGCTCAATCTAAGCAAAGTCGTTTTTGTGAATTCCACCTATTTTGTGCTCTGTAGTCTGCACTCTGCATCCTTAACTTCGTTGACGCTGTGATGGAGATAGATTTTCATATTTGCAATAAATGCTTCGGCTTCTTCTTTGTCCAGATTGTACCATTTGATTCTCGCAGATCTACATTGAATGGCATAAAACAGTAAATGAGGCCAGATTTACGAATAGCGAATACCACTGTAGTGTAGAACTATGAAGTGTCCTGTCGGTGGTCCAGGATTTCCATACAAATGCATTTTTGTTTGAAAAATGCCTAGATTTCAATTAACCGGTACCAACAAATCGAAGGATCATATAGCCAAAAAAATGGCACTCTTTTTTCTGTGAGTTTTGGGGCATTTTCGGGTTTTGGAGGAGAAAATTGGCGCGCTCAATTTGCAAGTCAACTGCAAGTTCACTACTAATTAAATGTCTATCACTTGCGAACCGATGGTCACGTGAGTTATTTGTTCAATGAGAAAAGGTAAAATAGTAGTCACTAGTAGTTGACTTGTAAATTGAACGCGCCCAATATATCTAGCATAGGTGCCTGCCAGACAACTAGCTCCTACCCTTAGCGGAGGAACGTAGTTGAATTACAGGCTAAGATATACAGAGACAAGGGTGCAGATGAAGTCTCTTTTACCAACCGACTGAGCTCAAATCAGGTAATCTTTGGTATTAACCTGAGATGGTTTCTGTAAGATTGGTCAAAATCGGTCCACCAAGTTTGCATTGCAGTATTGTTTCTTACTAAAAAAAACATGTATTTCTTTTTGTTAGTCGCAGCAAAGCACCCCGGGTGCCGCTAGTATTTAAATAAAACACCTGAAATATTTTCCAGGTGTAGTACACAAATTTAAGCATGGAATTCGATCTCGTTCATATAACCATGCGAGCACGTTTCCAGCGATCAATTCTTTTAAGTCAAATTTGCACCACTCTTTCACTGAGCTTCTCTTACATAAGGTCCGTTCGCGAACTAATATGCAAACGTAAATTTATATAAACTTTCGTGCAAAACTACACAAACGCGTTCGCGTACTGAGAAAATGGTAAAAAGATGAACGAAAGAAAAATGTACTTTCGTTCATTTTTCTTCACACAGAATTTCAGCTGGCAAGAAAATGAAAAGTGTCAAATGATGAAATCTTATGAGTTTGCTAGCAAAAAAAAAAACAGCTGTTGCTTCTTTTCAAACCAAACTAAGATGTTTTTTCAACTTTTTACACAAAAGCGTTCGCGTACCTACTTTTCTTAGAAATGAGAGGATTCTCTCTCGATTTTGGAGATTTGACACTTTTCATTTTCCTACACATAAAGTACGCGAACGGACCTAATACCTCACACAGATATTACTTTTTATTGATAGCTTAGCGGCAGATAGTCGTAGAGATAAAATCAAAGCTCATTCTTGGCGCGCAGAATAATATAAAGCTCTGCTGGATTCCCGGTCACACAAGTATGCCCGGTAACCAGAAAGCTGTTGACCTTGCCAGACGGCGTCAGTGAGGATTCCTCCCTGTAATCTTAGACAGAGGATTGGGAACAAAATAATAGTTACGAATAATAAGAGATGGAGCACGCTCGAATCTTGTGCCATAACGAGGAAAATGTGGACGCTCTATAACAAAGGACAAACCGAGAGATTACGACACATGGGCAAAAAAGGTCTGTCCCCTCTCGTGGGTGCTATCACAAAACAGATTATCAAGTTCGACTTCGAGTTTGACAAGAGCGAGAACTTCGCATCGCCTAAAGCCACATTGAAAAAAGCAACTTCGAGAGCGAGACAAAAAATGGTTGTAAACAAAAGAGATGATGTTAAAATACAAGCAAGAGAGCGAATTCGCTCAAAATATAAGCATAAGCCGTGTTTCTTTGCACGCGGATATAGGCATGGCATTAAAAAACGACCATCGCCGCTTAAGAATTCATCAAAAAAAAACTTGGCAGCACACATGCACCGTGACACAGCTGTAAGTTGTAGTTAAGAAATTTGTATTGAAAATCCTGAAATTGAAAAATATTTACTTCCGCCAATTGAAATTGATGCCAAGCATATTCTAAAATTATGAAAAACAATTTCACATTAACAGATTTGCTAAATTCAATTACCTTTATAATGAAGTTTGAAAAAAAAATAATAATAATATCACGAACAAAATATTCGGCGGGATGTGTTAGTGGTCGGAGGGATGTCAAACTTTGACATTTCCTGAAAAATTCATCGCATCAGTTCATCAGAAACGAAGAAAATGGGTTTTGGAAGCACTGTTTATCCTCGCTAATCGACTTAGCGGCGATAGCTATCCCCGCCAGAGTTAGCGTATATAGGATAAGTTGTTGTATTTTAGATGCAAATTTCAAATTATCCCTATATCCGTGTGCAAAGAAACACGGCTTATATTCGGAAAACTGAAAACATCGCCGCAAGGTTGGTGGGGTTTGCACTTCAACTTTTAGGATTTAGGTCTAAAGCTGAAGTCGAATTTGAGGTTGAGCTGCTAATGTGTTTTTATGTGAATAATATGGTACAAGTAGGTATTTTGTTCAACGTGAATCACGAGCCCTCATACAGCAACTTGTTATATTTAACCCACGTCGAAAAGAAGAAATAACACATTTGTCGTTCACTTCGCAACATCGTATTACATCTGTGCATTGCTTTGCTGAGATCAGTTGTTGGCTAGTTGTTATGTTTTTTTTCGCCTGTGAGTAAGATATAGAGCATGATTTCGAGTATCGAATTCGATTATTTGGCATTTCTTTATCAGAGCCCTTCAAGCTAAAACGCTGACTCAACCTTTCTCGTCATTTTTGAACCGATGTACGCCAAATCAGGAGCAAATGCTTCACATGCTATAACAGGTGACTTGATTCATTCGTACCAAACCACAGAGCAGGTACTGCACCCACCTAACTATAGGATTCCCTATACCTGTTCACCTATTCACATCCTCTTTTCCTTTTCTTTAATGACGAGGTTATGATCTGGACTAAAGTGATCATAAACTTCCCACCTCACTGCATCCCTACTGGGCGGTCTGTGGGGTGAGCACCTACTCGCGTAGATTAGGTTAGGTTAAGGTGGCTGTCAGCTAAAAGCCAACACACTTAGACCACTTTGAGGTCCATTGTGATGCCACGTGGATCATGGGAGTTTCTAATTCTACCCGCTAATCCATTTGGAGCTTCAAATGAAGCTCAATAGACTTCTAACATCTGTGTTAGCCAAGTCAGTGAGATCATAAAGCAAGAAGGCTCCTATATACTCGTAGTTTTCCTTTATGAGAGAGTGCAGGACATGTACAAAGAAGGTGAAGTGTAGTCGCCTCCTCCTCGTCCATGCAGCTTCTACAGAAGTCGTTTGAATAAACGCCAAGCCTTGATGCGCGTTTGCCTTCTAGACAGTATTCTGTAACCCATAGCAGATACTCACTTAACCTATTTATATCTTATTGTCACCGTATAACGTGCAAAATCAGTCAATTAACAGCCGTTTTTTGCGATCGTATCGTAGCGGCTGTGCTTACAAACTTATCCGCCAAAGATGTTTTCCTTTCCGATTTTAGCATCCCCGAGCACAACTTTGACGTAGGCTCAGTCCAGGTTATAAAACTCCTCCCTGATCTTTATCCTCATCGTTAGGGGCGTGTGCACATAATAGGCTAATGTTTTAAAATGTAGCTTTGATGCGGATCGTAGGCAGGCGATCACTTCACGGCTTGAAGCCGATAACTTTTATTCTAAGCCGATCCGGAGACGAATCTGCACCCTAAGTGTGCGGGAACTAATGACCATATTGCGTGTTGCTCAAATGTCGATTACTGGAAAGCCGTTGCATGCTGTCATACCAAGGAGGCCGCACTTGCGACCTTTGATCGCAACAGTTTTTCGTAAGTGGAAACGCATCCTCTTTTTATGACAGGTGTTATTTTTTTTTGTTGTTGTCGGGGTGCGAGACTTTCTACACTGGAGCACGCAGACTCAATACTGGTCCATTGTACTACCAGGCAGACACACCACATTTTACTGTGAGAATTTACTCGTTTTCCTAAGAAAAAACGAGAAGGCGCTTCAATGATAAGGAGCTTAGGTTTACAGCACTCACCATATCCGCACCGAATACCTGCCACCTGATACGAGCAAAAGCAGGACAATCACAGAGGAAATGTTCCGCAGTGTCGTCGCTTTCCCCACAGGCTTCGCAGTTGGTGGTATCGCTTAGGCCTAGCACCTTAAGGTGTTTGGCAAAAGCATAGTGTCCCGTAAGCCTGTATGCACCCTGGAGAGTCATGCCAACGGCGATTGTGTTCACATGAAACCCAACCGTCAATGGAAGCCATGAAAGAGGACGCAGGCAGACAAATCGCTGGTTCAGGTCCTGAGAAGTCCCCCTCTAAGCCATGTCTAGCAAGTTCATCGGAGATCTCATTTCCCGTGATCCCGTTATGACCCGGGACCCAGACAAGTCTAAGTGAATTCAGCCTTCCGACCGAATTCAGAGAGATCTTGCATTCACGGACTATTTTGGAGGTGGTTAAGGGGTTGAGCAAGGCCTTAAGCGCAGCCTGACTGTCGCTACAGACGCAGATACTTCACCCCCTTCACCTGTTCCTCGCAACATAGTCCATGGCCATAAGGATAGCATAAGTCTCCGTTTGGAAGACTGACGCATGTTTGCCTAACGAGAAGAAAAGTCTAATGTTGTCGCTCTCCATTCAAACATCACCACCAGATCCTTGATCGGTTTTGGAGCCATCCGTGAAGATTCGACTGCATTCCTTTCCAGGCTCAGAGTCTAGCTAGAGCCGGTCCTGAACACGAGGAAAGTCGACTTCGTGGTTGCGATTCAGCCGAAGACAGGAGTCGAAGGACAACCGTTGCGCAAGTTCATCAAAACTCCAGTGCGAGTTATACCAAAAGCCACCTCTTTTTAAACGTGAGATAGCTTTGATTGTGCATTGTGCAACCCATGATGTGAACATCAAGTGGCAGGAGGTTCAATAATGCATCCAGGCTGGAGCCAGGTGTGCTGGGGAAGGCCTCCGTGCAGTCAGGACATACCTTCCTTTGGAGTTTGGCGAAAGCAGCAGTAACGTATTTACGCGAAAGCTTGTTCCACCAAACAACCGATGCCTATGCTATAAATGGTCTTACCATAGCCGTATAAATCCATAGGACTCTTTTCGGTGGTGAGCGGCATGTCTTGCCGAAAATGCCCTTGCACTGCCAGAAAACCGACAGCGCCTTGGCAGTCTTCAGCTCAACATGTTTGGACCAAAGAAGTTTGCTATCCAGGATGACTCCCAGATACTTTGCTAGAGTTGGATTGTGGCGCCTTTTAGCACTGTCTGAGTCAACCCGATCAGCTTCCTATTATTGTTTCCTAGTATTCTTTCATGTCAAGCACGCCCTCAATTCGACCAACTAGAGCGCAGTCTCGCAGGATTTTCCGCGTTGATAGGTATGTTGCATCTGAGATAGTGGGTGCAATCGCAAAGCAGTTTTGCGCACGTGAAGTTCGATCAGCCTTTCCATGCATTTCAGCAAGAAGCAGACTGATTGGTCTGAAGCTCTTAGCGAGTGAGTAGTCACTTCTGCCAATTTTTGGTATAAATGCCACTCTAACTGTACGCCAAGGTGTTGGTATGTATGCCAGTGCTAAGACAGCGGTGAGGGTTTTCTTCATAGTCGGTAGCAACTGGTTTGTACATTGTTGCAGCATGGCTGGGTAAATTCCGGCCGTACCAGGTGACTTGAAGCCGTCAAAAGACGCTAAAGCGTATTTAATGGCCTCGTCCGTCACCACGGCCTTCGCAATATACCAGCTACGCCGAATTGTTTGTCTTGGCTCACTCACAGTCTCGGTAGTCGGGGCTGGTTGTGAACCAATTGTAATCTGGTTACCCGGAAAGTAAGACTCCAGCAGATGACTAGGAGTCTCCGCCTTCGTCTCAGTGAAGGTGCCATCAAGTTTTCTAAGTGATTCCAGTTCGACTGGTTTGCCCTGTTTTAAGAACTTTAACCACCCTACTAGTTTCACCCAGTGTTTCAATCTTTTCGCAGAAATTCCTATAAGAAGCACTTTTCGATACCCGAATTAGCCTCTTATATTCCTTCTGCTTCGATCGGTAGAGATTCCAGTCTGTCTCCAAATCAATCTTGAGTGACCAATTTAAAAGCTGTATAGCTTCCATTCGGATTCTTTGCAGTTTCGAGCTCCACCAGGGAACGGGCGTTCTGCCAGGGGGTTTACTTACTGGGCACGTCAGTTCGAAACAGCTAGTAATGGCACTATTCAGGTTTTGAACAGCATGCTCTACCTTTTGTCTCGTCCTGAGTTTGGTTGGAGTTTTGAGAGTTTTTCCCATTTCCTCCCTGAAGCGTATCCAGTTAGTTTTTCTTGGATTCCTCCTCTCCTGCAAAGTTATGGCTTCGCATTCGATTCGGAACTCGATATATCTATGGTCTAAGAGGGCCACCTCCGAAGAGACCCTCCAGTTGGTAACCGCCTTATAGCATCTATTAGATAAAGTTAGGTCAATCACCTCCTGCCATTTTGACGTCACAAAAGTTGGCTGTGAACCAACATTGTTGATGGTAAGATCAGACGATAGAATGAAATCCAGGAGATGGTTTCCTCGCATGTTGCATTTGCTGCTGCCCCAAACAATGTTCTGAGCATTGGCATCGCAACATATAACTAGGCCCATCTTCCTGGTGTCGCAATAGTCTATGAGTTCAGCAATTGCCCGTGGTGGTGGAGGCACTACCGAATCATAGGGGAGATAAGCTGACGCCACGAAAACGGTCTTTCAATCTCCATTCGTTTCATAGCTTATGACTGCAGCAACCAAATCTTGGCCAAAAAATTGTCCAAGCTTAGTCGCTGAGAGAAGGCACAGCAAGACAAGCCCTGGGCCTTTCGGACCGCTCGTCACAGAGTATCGTGGTGCCACGAACACCTCCAAGGCCACAGATGCGATTTTTCCACACCCATGGCTCCTGTATGGATGTTATATGGGGTTTTGTACTCAACCCGGAAAGCTTCTTGCTGATTAGAGCAGTAGCAACCTTCGAATGTTGAAGGTTGATCTGAGTAAATATAATTACCGTGTTTTTCTTCGCGACAGCCAATTTCTGTCTACTGGTGCTGCAAGCAATGCTGGTTGCAGAAAATGTTTCACCCAGATTTTGTGCGCGGGAACCTCCATCAGTTAGACTATACAAAAGGCTCGCAAAGAGAAAGTGCGCTCAAATTCAACAAAGCGTTTGGAGGGTTTGTATCGGGAGTTAAAAAGAAATGTTTTCTTTGGCTGCTGATATAAACCACGAGCTTCGACAAACCAGCTTAAACAGGGGCACAAACATTTTCAAAATTGCTGCTCAGGGAAGGAGGAATGCCCAGGAAATCCGTTCGCCAACGTTCATCAACAATGCTCAAGCGCTACTTCTTGTTGATGACGAAAAAATACTACACAGTTGGCAGCAATATTGTAAAGGACTTCTAAATAAACACTTTCCTCGGATATATTTTCCAAGACCCGTTCCTTACAACGAAGAAGTACACGACATTACTGTCGAAGAAGTTAGGAAGGCGTTCAAAGACTCCAAAAAGCGAAAAGCACTTGGACCGGACGAGATACCCTCTGAGTTCTGGAAAAAAAATGGGAGACATCGGGTCCAAATGGCCCATAATTCTCATCTTCAAACTGATTAGAGGCGATTCAATGCGTAACCAGTGGGGGGAAGTTTTCTTCTTCCTTTGTACAAAAGAAAAGGCGATACGCGAGACTGTGACAATGACAATTACCGTTCAATTAAGCTGATGTCCCACACCATGAAGATCGTTGAGCCGAATGCGGAAAATAATACGGCTATCTGAAGACAAGTGCGGGTTTGTGGCAGGTAAATCAACCAGCGATGCAATCCAAAGTATAAGGATCAAGATGGAAAAACATCGTGATTCCTTGAAGCACTTGCATACGGTGTTGGTTGCTTTTGAAAAGGCATTTAATAGACAACCAAAGGATCTGTTATGGGTGGCGCTAATACAACCATAACTTCCACAAGGAACAGATAATCATGGGCATATAAAAGGGAGTAAAGACAAGAGTAATCCGAGGAGGCCGCATTCAAAGTCGGTATACACCAGGGAAGCGTCTTAAGTCCCTTGATTTTTGCTACAGTTCTTGATTATCTGCTTGAAGGAAAAGTGACGGACCTCAAAGTGCAACAGTTATTCTTTGCTGACGATGGAGCCATCATAAGCGAGGATCAAACGTCCCTGCAACAAGCACTTGATGTATGGGTGGAACTTTTGGAGGGGAATGGGTATCGTATTAGTACGAAAAAAAACAGAATACTTGTGCTGCGCGTTCTCTGATCCACTTCGACTTATTTAGACATTTATATGAATGAGAGAGTGATTCCCAAGTGCGAAAGGTTTTAATATCTGGGAACTTTGTTCAATAGGGAAGCAAGCTGTGATGACGACATTTAACATCGTGTGAGCGTAGGGTGGATGAACTGGCGGGCAATTTCAGCCATCTTCTGTGATCGAAAAATTCCCCCTAAGCTAAAAGCAAAATTCTACACCGCTGTTGTGCGCCCGCTCACATACGGCTTACAATATTGAACTGCGTACAAAGAGTTTGAGGGCAATTTAACGGAAACTGAGATGAGAATGCTTCGCATGACAACAGGAGTAACAAACACTGATCGAATAAGAAGTTCTAAGATGCGAGGAAGCCTTTACGTCAAAGAACCAATCTCGAAAAAATGGATCGCGACGGCTGAGATGGTACTGTCATGTTCAAAGGAGAAATCCTACGAACCCTGTCAAAAAGGCAATATCAGTCAACGTTTCAATACAAACACGAAAGTGAGGCAGGCCTAGAAATTCCTGAACCACACAATTGCAGCAACACCAGTATTTGATTGGCCTCAGCGATGAAGTTATTCAAAATCGGGGGCCTGTCGTTATTTCTTCTTCAACTTTACAGCCAAAGGCTAGGCATTTTTTCCTCAAAAATCGAATTTTCAAAATGTCCCAAAACTGACAAAAAATAGAGTGCCAATTTTGTTGGTGCTATTTATGATCCTTCTATTCTGGACATTCTGCTACACCTGATACCCCTCGACATCTTTAGCATGCAAACAGCGGCATGTTCCGCTGTCCGCTTAAAAGCTACCTCGCAGTGGACCAATTAGAATATTGGCCACTCCATTATTCTAGACTCCTTTAAGTCTCTACCCAGAAACATAGACTACACCATACCCCGTTTGCAATTTGAAAAAAACTTCCAAATCACCATTCCTTCCAGATCATTCTGGGATGATGATGCATTTGCGGAAGACAAACCGATCCATTTCTATACCGATCAAAAACTAGCGATGGGGTAGGTGGTGGCGTTTTCTCAGAAAAGCTAAATCTTAGCCTCACTTTCCGTCTTCCTGATTACTGTAGCGTGTTTCAAGTGGACCTGACGTGGCTAAAGAGGAATGTGATATCCTCAAAGGATATCCGTATCTTCTCAGATAGTCAGGCCGCGATTAAGTCCCTGGACTCAGTCTCTTCAAATTCCATCATAGATTGCCGCTCATCTCTTTCGGAGATGGCAGAGCAGTTCAATATTCACCTCTGTTGGGTGCCGGGACATAGGGACATTCCAGGTAACTGTAGGGCAGACGATCTCGCCAAAAAAGGAACCACATTACCTCTTTTACCTGATAAAGGTTCCCTAGGTATACCTACCAATCGCTACTTGCAAACTCTTGTTCAAGCTATCCGCAATCGAGAGAACAAACCTTAGGTGGACAAGTAGCAATACATGTCTAGCGACTAAGCGGATCTGGCCAAAGCTGGATCTGCGACGCTCTAATGGCCAGTTTCACAGTGAAGGTTTAAACTTGAGTTCAACTGAACCTTAAACTGAGTTCAAATTTTTGGTTTATCTCGTCCGGTTTAACAGTGAAATCTGAACTTCAGTTCAGTTGAACTTCGTTTAACTTGATTTTATGAATCGAAGCTGGCAGCATTTTTCGTTCTTATTACGTAATGTGACGTTATATGTGACGAATTGGAACTTCATTTGCTCATAACCTACTTTCCAAACTAATTGATAGTTTCCCATTTATCCAGCATTAACCCTTTCAGCTTCTTGGCACAAACAATTGCACGTCGAAATGTTTTCACGTAAATTGAAGACACTGGCAAGTTTTGTTGGCTGTTTTTCGAATTTCCAGGGGTGAAATTACGACTACTTGACGAGACAGGAGCATAGGCAGGTAATCTACTCGAAGGGGAATGTACTTCAAAGACCATGAGTGCACAACCCCCCAACTCAACATTGCCAAATAATATGCTGTACCACAGGTAGCGGAACACAGAACCAACGTAAATATAATAAAGCGAATATACGAAGCGTTGTAGTGTGAAGCGTCAGCTTCCTCATTTCAACATGCGCTTTAGCTTAAATCTCGTTTGAATTATTGCCACACCGTTGTATTGGTCTGGGTTTTTTTTTCCTCTATGCAAGGTGTCAAGAATATAGAATATAGGAAACCTTCTCTTCCGTACGCCATAAGAGCGTTCAACACAATTTCGTGTTCGAATTTGAGATTCATTGTTCAATGTTTCTTGTGGATTGTTGCAACTACGCAAAGGAGTCATCATATAGCGTCGATTTCCAAATTCTCCAATTCAACCTAGAACAGATTCTTGAATTATTGAAAATTCTGGAATCATGACTTGATCCAGGCCACCTTGCAACTATGCCCATTATTTTGAGCTTTGGATCACACATGATCTGCACGTTTAAGAAAAATACCCTTTTCGCTTTCGAAATATTTCACCATTTGATCCCCCTAATAAAGTGTTTCCAAATTTAAACGGTTTAAAAGGCAGAATACAGTCGTTTAACTTAAACTGCAAATTGAACTCAGTTTAAAGTTTAAACGAAACTGTGAAACCGAATAAATTGCTGAACTGAAGTTTAAACCAAAAGTGGAGTTTAAACTTCTACTGTGAAACTGAGGGTAAGTGTCTAATCTCATTAAACCGACTGCATATTAGCTCCACTATAGGTGTTATCACAGGACACTGCTTAATAGGCAGGAACGCATCCAGACTCGGTGTGTGCTTAAACGACTTCTGCAGAAGCTGCATGGACGAGGAGGAGGATGAGGAAACTGTACCTCACCTTCTCTGCAGGTGTCCTGCGCTCTCCCATAGAAGAAATCTCCATCTAGGGGACTTCTTGTTCAATGACACAAGCGACTTAGCCAATATTGGCGCTAGAAGTCTTTCGCGCTTCATAAGAAGCTCTTACTGGTTCAACGAGCAGTGAGGGTAATCCCCAGATCTGTGTGGTACCACAATGGACCTATCATTGGTATAAGTGTGTTGGCTTTAGCTGACAGCCACGTCTACCTAACCTAACCTATGGTCCTTCTTATAATTTTTTTGTTTTCTTTAATTGGTGCCGGTTAAGTCAAATCTAACTGTTTTGAAAAAAAAAATGCCCTGCATGGAAACTCTAGCCCTACGATATAATTCTTCATAGTTCTACGGTGTTATTTGCAAACCTGACCTCATTTATAGTTTTATGCTATTCAATGTAGTGACTTCAAGTTAAGTGTCCACATTATAGTCAAGGAATTCCTTGAGCTTTTCCTAATTGCAGCGTCGTCAGACTTGTTTGACTTCTTGATTAGAATCCGATATCAAACCCATATTTTAGGGAATTAAAAAATACAATTTTTTTAGGATAAATATTATATATTTGTTTATTTCTGTATTCCTTTTTGTTTGTTTGTTCTGGTTTAGTTAGATTTAATTATAATATTTACAGAATAAATTATAATTCGCCATTTTGAATGTCGAATGATCTGTATATTAATTTCATTTTATTTTTACTTTTCAAAATTCAATAATTAATATTATATTTTTGTGAACTTATACATAATTCAATATTTTTTTTTGCGAATCTTCATTCATTTTTTTTTTAAATTATTTTAGAATGAAACCACTACTAAATAATTAATTTTATTATACATCCATTTATATTGTTAGAGAATGTTAGAAATTTCATTGTTTTTTACACTTTAATTTTTTGTTTTATTTTGACTTTTTTTATTCCCGGATTGTTTCCTTTCTTTTCTTTATTTTTTGTTTCTATTTTGCTTTTGGATTTATCTACGAAGCTAGTATAGAAAAAATGTACCTATTAAAAGTAAAAGTTTATTTTTAAATTATTTACTAGATTTTGTTCGTTAAGTTTGAATTTTGTTTAGGAATTGCTATGCAGTTTTTCTTTTAAGCAACATTTAATTAATGCAATTTTAAGTTACTAGTTTAAGGTTTGAATTTATGTACTTAAAAAATAATGTTTTCGTTTAAAAAAAGTTCTGAAAAAATCGAAAAATGTAGAGTGATGTTGTTAAAATTGGTCCTTTTTGAATAAAAAACAAAAATAGAAAAAACAAACAAAACATAAACATTATGCATGTTAATATGTATTAAAATCATTAAAAAATTGGATAAAGTACGTTTACGTACATGCATACACGCCTTAACACATATTAAGTAAGTATTGATATTTCAAATTGACAATTATCTGGTTTTTTAAATAACGAATGCTATAACAAATATGTATGCCCTTAATTATTTATATGATTTCTTAACGCCTAATTCAAGTCTTTTCTGGTTCATCGTCGAAATGAAGATGACATTATGGGTAAGAGCTGGCTTTTTTGGATGCAGAGCCAAATATTCAACGCAAATGCGAGTTTATCTCACTGCTTCCCGGGTTAAACCCTTAAAAGGATACTAAGCGAGCAAGAGTAATTGGGAATGTTCAATTTGCAAGGGAACTGCAAGGTCACCTTCCAGTTTATCCCTATCACTTGCCGAATGATGGTGAGTTATTCAATCAATGAGAAAGGGTTTAATAGTAGGGCCTCGATGGTGCTTTCCAAATTGAACGCGCTCAATATCTTGTCAGTAAGTTAATGGTCCAAATATTATAGACGGACGAAAACTGAAGCTAATGTCATATTTGAACAAACCGTTCCCTTCCGATCTATCAATTGCTTAAGTAACCCATAGTAAAAGAATGTAAACGGAACCAGCTGCCTGTGTTTTCCAAAACAAAAAACTGGTTATCAAATTTACGGACGTTTAGTGCGAATAAGTGGGATCGATGTTTACGGACGTAAGCAGAGGGGAACGAGCAATCCTCTATTATGAGCACACAATACAAATTCCTTGTATTCGCTTAGTTACGGACAGCGGCGTACGCACCGTTTCGACTATTATCGTAGCGCCTTAAGCAAAATTTCAAGTAGAGCATTCAGTCAATCTAATGAACAGACAAAACAAATATGTCAATAAGTTTCGTTTGGCTCCACGCTACGCTCTGTGGTGTTCAGACTTCCATCCTCTATCGTACAGTATAAAGACTAAATTTAATTACAACGTGAAAGTGAAACAGTGAACTAGTGGTCACTAGCCGAACTTCCACACTTGCTCTTTATGATGATATAAAGCGTTCAAAGAGCCAGCCATAGAAAAAAAATCGATGTTAAACTGCTCTCCTGTACTTTATGTGTAGAAAAATGAAAACCGTCAAATCTGTAAAATCGAGAGAGATTCCTCTCATTTCAAAGAAAAGTACGCAAACGCTTTTGTGTAAAAAGATGAAAAACATTTAAGTTTGGCTTGAAAAGAAGCAACCGCTGTTTTTTTTTTGCTGGCAAACTCATAAGATTTCATCATTTGACAGTTTTAATTTTTTTACCACCTGAAATTCTGTGTGAAGAAAAATTAACCAAAGTACATTTTTCTTTCGTTCATCTTTTTACCATTTTCTCACCCTATTCAAATCGCATCAAAAACTCTCAAAACCTTCATCAGATGAAGCAGGTGATATTCCATACATTTTCCATATTTCAGTCTTTTGTTTGTGGCAAATAATGACATCACCTCAAAACTTTTTGTCGGAACAAAAAATTCTCTCATTGAGACGAAAACATGCACCAACATTTT
The DNA here is from genome assembly GCA_949715645.1 of Portevinia maculata. NCBI lineage: Eukaryota > Metazoa > Arthropoda > Insecta > Diptera > Syrphidae > Portevinia > Portevinia maculata. Next base: position 71,472,604 of record OX454527.1, read on the forward strand.
TCTAGAGTATGCGTTTACATTTTAAGTTTTGTACGCTACGTTGCAGATATAAAGGGAACCAGGTATAAAGGGAATCAATTCACTTGGCCAATCTACTCCTACCTATGCATCTCTTTAATTTTCAAATATGCAAACAAAAAATACGACAATTGCTTAAAAATACAGAGCTAAGATGTACATGCAGGGTTGACAAATTTCAGCGCACTTATAATAAAAAAATATATCTTTTGCACAATGCAATGGGGTTAAGCATGTAAAGCTACATGTTCTTGAGTCTGGTTATATGTTTATATAGTTTTATAGTTTATGGTTTGGCACCAGGTACCTGGGGCGACGTGTTATATATATATATATATAATATATATATATATATATATATACCTATAGATAACACACAACATATATATATATAGGTTTATAATATATATATACATATGTATATTTTTTACCTTTGGATTTTTGAAAAAAACATTATGAGTCTTTATTGGTATTAAAAACTTTTTACTAGAAGTTTTTAAGAATGAAATTTTAGCAACAGAGAGAAATTATTTTATGATGCATCCTACGTATTTAAATGATATTTGTTTTAGTTTGGAATTAAGTTTTAAGAAAACAACAGCAGTGATAGAACAAACTCGAAAACAAATTAAGAACATTTTCATGGATTCATTATATAACCAGAAATTGGAGGAAGTCCATTGTTTATATTTGGATAATCCTATGAGTTACGCAAACTCGCGGAATGAGGAACAATCTGGAATTTCGGACCAATCGATAAGAAAGATTGTTCAATAAATTATCATCAATCCAGGTGATGATTCTTCAACTGATTATGAAACCGATAGTATCTCGTAAAATTCTATTCAATTTAAATTTATAATTAATATATGACATAGTAAAATAAATTAATGTAAATTATTATAATTTGTTTCAATTTTGCGATAGTATGTATATACAAAAAAAATCATTTAAATACGTTGGATGCATCATCAAATAATTTCTCCCTGATGCATAAATTTCATTCTTATAAACTATCAGTGAAACCATTTTTAAATCCTGTAAACACCTATTAATGTTTTTTCTAAAAACCCACAGGTAAACAAAAAATATATAGGTATATTTATATTTTAACACGTCGCCCAAGTTGCCAGGTGCTAAACAACAAATTATAAATCCATAAAATTAGAAACAAGCAATAGACCTCAACTCTTTGTTAATCAGTGATTTGGTTCGAGCTATACATTTATTTATCTAACGATGCTACTTTTGCAACTTTTTTGGGTTGAGAAAAACGATTTTGTGAAATATTGTAACACCGATATGATTGGAGTCGGATCCGATAAACGCTGAAGGTAATTGGGGCGAATATTTCCAACTACCGTGCTACTTCGTAACATGCCGATATACTATATGCATCATCCTTAACTGCAAGGGCTCTGAGAGTGAGTACTTAACCTACCCAAAGACATTTTTGTGATCCCAAATAGCAAGCATTTCGCGTAAGGTAAATACCACGTGATATCCTATCCGTTTTTTTCCCGTGCAAGGACGGGCTAAGAATATCGGTTCAGCGCCCCTTAAATCAGCGCTGTTCGAAAGAAGTGTGTACATAAAATCGTCATTTTAATTACACTATCAGCTCTGTGTCGTGGAGTGCTTAAAGCAAGCAACTATCACGAGCAGAAATTGCCGGCACAAAAAGTGCTCTCACAGGCTCATCATTTAGTGCAGATGTTAGTAAGGACAAAACAATTAAAAATACAATAATTATGTACCTACAAAATACTAACACAGACACAAAATAATGCAAACAATTTAAGACATTAAAGCATTATTACGCAAAATATTTTTTAACTTAATTTTACTAACATGCAAGTCAATCACATGATCATTTAGATTATAGATTCTACTCATGCGACTAATAGGCTCATGCTTCCCATAATTCGTTGTATGATGGGGGCTAAACAATAGTTCAGCACTGCGCAAATTATGGGCACCACCACGAAAATTAAAGCCAATAGACGACAGCAAGTCAGGTGCATCTATTTGACCGGATATAAGCTGCTGTAAAAAAATGATATCGCTATTAAGCCTTCGTTGAGAAAGGGGTAACATTTGAAGAAGCTTAATACGCTGACTGTAAGGAGGAAGGTTAAAAGGATCATCCCATGGAAGTCCTCTAAGTGCAAATCGAATAAATTTACGTTGAATGGCCTCTATTCGATTTGAATGAATGTTGTAGAACGGCGTCCAAACTTGTGAAGCATACTCTAGAATCGGACGGACAAAACAATTGTACAATGACATAGTAACGTATGGGTCATTAAATTCTTTCGCCCACCTTTTTACGAAGCCCAGCATAGAATTAGATTTATTAACAATAAAATTGATATGCTTGGCAAAAACCAGTTTGGGATCGAAATAAACCCCAAGATCCTTAAAATTATCAACATTACAAAGAATATGTTGAGACAGAGAATATTGAAAGGTGGAAGGGATATTCTTTCTAGAGAATGTCATATGTTGACATTTAGTTGGGTTCAGGGATAAACCGTTTTTATCACACCAATTGGCGAAGCTATTAATGTCAGATTGAAGAAAAATTCTATCTTGCTGACTAGTGATAGATTTAAATATTTTCATATCATCAGCGTAGATCAGGATATTACTGTGATTTATACATGCTTTAACATCATTAATGGCTAGTATAAATAGAATTGGTCCGAGGTGACTACCTTGGGGAACTCCAGACTCAGCTGTAGAAGATACAGATAGCGATCCTCTAAATTTGACTTGATAAACCCTTGATCTAAGGTATGAATTAACCCATTTTATGAAACTTCGTGGGAAACCAAAAGCCCTGAGCTTAAACTCGATTATTTCATGGGACAGCTGGTCGAAAGCTTTAGAGAAGTCAGTGTATATGCAATCCATTTCGTCCTTATTCTCTAAGGCATTAGAACAATCATGCAAGAAACTTAACAGATTAGTGACAGTGGATCTGTTTCTTACAAATCCATGCTGTTCATTACAAATTAAATTGCGACAAAGAAATATTAACTTTTCGCAAACAATTTGTTCAAAAAGCTTAGGGATACACGAAAGCTTTGAAATAGGCCTATAATTAGTGATATCACCACGTTCGCCTTTTTTAAATACAGGTGTGATAAAAGCACTTTTCCATAGATAAGGGAATTTACCAGTACTAATGGACAATTCAAACAGATATTTAAGATATGGAGCAATTGCATGACTACATTTTTAAAGAACGATCGGTGCAATGCCATCAGGACCTGATGAATAATCATTCTTCAGAGAAGAAATAAATTTTAAAATTGTTTCCAAGTCAAATGCGAAGCTACTAAAACTTATTTGGGAACAGCTAGTTAGATAACTAAAATATTGCTCATCTATGTGAAGAGGGGCCACTCTAAAAGACTTACTGAAATAATCTGCAAACATATTGCTTGCATCTAGCGAATCAGCAGTTGTAGAGCTATTGTAAGTAAGTTTCGATGGATAACCATCGGTTTTTTTCTTAGAATTAACAAATCCCCAAAAAAGTTTGGGGTCCAATTTTAGAGAGCATTCCATTTTACTTATATAGTCAATATATAAGTTGCAGGATAAAGATTTGAACTCATTGAATAATGTGAGATAGAGTTCAAGATCTGAATGGCAGAGACTTTTTAAATAGTTCTTCCAAGCCCTATTACGTCTGTTTCGTATCGATTTGAGCTCTTTAGTATACCAGGGATGGGACGTTTTCATATTCCTAGAGGATTTGACAGGAATCACTTTTTTCATGCAGTTATCCATCAAAGAATAAAAAGCACCGACTGCATCTTCAATATTAGATAACGCAGAAAGATTAAAATTAAGGCTACTCGTATTAATTTCATCAGAAAGCCTTTGAAAATTTGCTTTCCGAAAGTCAAAAGATTGCGAACGGTCATACGAATTACTGTTTTCGTACAGATGTGCGCCCAGTTCAATAAATACATCCAAGGGTGGATGATTGTCATCTATGTTAGTTATACTGAAGTGGGATTCCAGAACAACAGTACTAACAGAGTCAGAAGAGAAAACAAGATCGAGAGTTCGATTTTTGAAATTTTTTATACAGCTTGTTTGCTGTAAGTCAAGAGACAAAATGTTGTCTAATAAAGCTAGCTCTTGTTGGGCAGAGTCAAAGGATGGAATAAGATGAGAATCATCCTCAGAAGGTACCCATCCAATATGTGGCAGATTAAAGTCGCCTATAAGTAAAACAGTGCTGTCACAACAAGATATGTCAAAAATATGGTCTAGTGCCATAGAAAGTTCCGAATACAAAGAACATAGACGAGACGATGGAATGTACGCATTAACAACATATAAATGTTTGTTCTTAAGTGTAATTTTTACACAGATAATTTCGACGGTTAGTGGAAATGGAAAGTCAATCTTTCGTGACTCAAGGTTGGAACGAACAGCAATCAGGACACCTCCTCCAAGCGCTTTCAGGTCATTTTGATGACGATCGTTTCTGAATACGGAGAACTCATGATTGAAGAGTTCCGTGTCTAAAATTCCGGCATTAAGCCATGTTTCCGTCAAGGAGAAGATATCATGAGAGAGTCATGCTAAAGTAACAGCAAAGCAATATAGAGGAAGCTCTTTGTTCGTTTCGGATCCAATCCAAATTGAATTCCATGTAAACTCAGATCGAATCAAAACAAAATCTTCAATTCGATCAGAAATTTTTTTATGATCGAATTAAAAAATCTGATTTCACAAATAAGTGTGTAGGACGTTTTTTCCTTAAGCGAGCAGCCACTACTCATATGGCCCACCGTAATATCTCCCGACTGGAATAGCATAAATGCAACTCACTGTGTATTCATTTTAAACATATTCCAACCGATGTTGGGTACGTGTAACGTGGACATTCTGAATCAGAAGATGTGGGTGTGCATAGTACAACTGTGATTCATGTTAAATGTTGGCACATTAATACTGTACTAGTTTGATGTTTTGAAGCCAAAAAAAAGAACGAATGTATATGTGTGTTCCCTTACTTTTTCAAATAATTTTAAGCTAGTCAAAGCTATTAAGAACTGCTAATTTCTGAAATGTCTTTGGGCAGGTTGTAAAACAGCTTTTAACAGTAGTTAAAATGACAGTTTATATTTCAGTTTACTATTGGTTCTTTAATGTAAGTCCGAATGACTTTCTTCTGATTTACTAATAACCCAACTAACAACGATAAACCCACAAATGTTAAAAAAGTAAAAATTTTTCCCATAGTAATTTTCAACCAAATATTTCATTAATCTCGAGTCATTCTTCATTTGATGTTTCTGCGCTCATGTAGTTTGGTAACTACATCTTACTACAAAAGCGTTCTCTTACTTTTGCATAACTTCTTCAATCTGTGATAGAATTTATCCCCAATCCTCGAAATTTGACAATTTACTTGAAAAGTAAGGGAACACAGCTATTATTTTAAAGGCAAACTTTGACGTTTCTCTGCGAAAGCGTTCGCATAGGTTAGGTTAGGTTAGGTTAGGTGGCTGTTGGCAGGAGCCGACACATTTAGAACAATTTAGGTCCATTGTGATACCACGTACGTATTATCTACCTGAACTCGTAGATGGGACTGGCCAACGACACGCGGTTGTTCTCAAACGGTTCACCATCTTTTTTTTTTTTTATAATAAGCGTTGGTTTTGAATGTTTGTAGGTTATAATGTGTAGGAAAAATGGAGCGGGGAAGAGCATACCACATTCGTGTTGTACGGCTGAGAAAAAATTCTTTGAACTCATTATACGTCCGAACACAGGCTTGAGGGTGATCTGATGAGCATTCCTTGCATGGCGGGTATTGCGGTTGAAATGTTCAAGGGGAGGAATGTAACTGGCTATTTCGTTTGAGCACTTATGGTGGAAATAACGATAAAATAACGAAAGGCAGGAGACATTACGACGATGACTAAGAGAGTCAATCGATCTTGCGATGTCTCGGTCGCCAATGAGTTTTATCGCGCGTTTTTGGATCCTGTCAAGTAGCTCCAAATAAGTTATTGGTGCACCAGACCAGATATGAGGGTTGTACTCGACTTTCGGGCGAATAAACGCCTTATAAATTGTAGCCAGACCAGAAGGGGTGAAATATTTCTTACAAAGCTTAAGGAAGCCTAGACATTTCGCGGCGTTCTTCGCGACATCGAATATGTGGTCATTCTAACGAAGGATGTCATTAACACACATACCGAGAATGGAAAGTCTTTCGGTTTCAGCGATGCAAGTGCCATTTATAGATAATGGCAGTGTGTGTGGGTTTTGCTTTAATGACAGAAGACAGCATTGTGTTTTGAAGGCATTAAATTCCACTCTATTGGTTTTACCCCACTGAGTTATGCTGTTAAGATCGGAATTTAATGAACTTAACATATGTTGCCGTTCCAGTTCCACACCCGAAAATGAGGGGCGTGACCCAAGAAACGAATATGAGAAGCTGAGGGTACTGTCATCAGCAAAGGAATGGATTGGATTAGAAGTAACAGACAGGAGATCATTTATAAAAATGATGAAGAGAGTCGGGGACAGAACAGAGCCTTTGGGCCACCAGCATTTATTTGGTGAGTTGCAGACTTGAAACCGTCCAAAACAACTTGAATTGAACGGTCCGAAAGGTAATTTCTAATCCATTGAAGAAGAGTATCATCGATTGCAAATGCACGCATTTTCGACAAGAGAGCTTGATGCCGAACTCGTCAAATGCCTTTGAAATATCAAGTGCAACAATCTTACTTTCACCACCTTGATGAAGAGATTGGTTCCACTTTTCGGTTAGATTACGTCATCAAATCACCAGTGGACCTGTTGCTGCGAAAACCATACTGCCGGTCATTGAAGTTTTCGCGTTTCAAGATATTTCATTAGCTGACTATTTATCATCGTTTCCATGACATTAGAAAGACGTAAGTGCAATTGGTCGGTAGGAGGAGGAAGAAGAAGACTCGCCTTTTTTTGGTACAGGCTGGACAAATGCTGTTTTCCATCTTCCCGGGAAGAGTCCTGAAGAATAGGACAGATGGAAAAGCTTACGCAATGGTTTTGCCAGCGAAGAAGAACACCTCTTCAGAACGATAGGGGAAATACCATCTGGACCAGCGGATTTGTGAACGTCAAGATCTTGAAGTACTCTAGCCACTGTACGAGTGCGAAAGTGGATTGGTCCCATGGAGAATTCTACGCGCTCGAGTACAGGGGGAGACAAAGCACAATCTGGAAGCGTTGAGCTGACTGCAAAGTGAGCAGCAAGCAGATTGGCCTTATCTATAGAGCTGACAGCTGGAATGTCATTGTACGTACTAACCGCGCCCAACGTCGTTTAATTGCGGTGATCTGACGAGAACCGATTAACTCGACGTGGTATGGTCGTTGGTTGAAGCGTTCGCATACTCTTCGCTGAAATGAGAGGATTCTCTTGATTTTGGAGTATTGACAGTTGTCATTTGTCTTCACATGAAAGTACGCGAACGCACCTTATATGATTGAACTGGAATTTTTTTAATAGCGCAAACTTTAGCCGAGTGTCGACTCATCACTCAAAGTCAAAACTAACAACTTTAATAATGATTTGACCTTGAATACGAACAAATTTCGAAGTTCGACTATACCGTTTTCACTGAAGTACAACATTTGATGCTTCAAAATTCGGAACATCTTACTGTTTATAGGTTGCACACCGTTTTTATCCTGCAATAAGATTAATTTAATGGATTTAAGTGTAGTTCAAATTTTTCAAAAACGTGTATTGCTGAGCAGCCATATCGTGTGTTCCCTTACTGGCTGGAAGGCCGTGCGTTCAAATCCCGGCTAAGTCCATTATTTTAAATCGACTACATGAAAACTTGCCGTGCAGAAAAACCCTACAACTGCAACAAAACACTTCAATCCTATTTATCTATTCTTTCTAATAGTAAGTTGCATACAAAAAGCATGCAATGAAATACGCCATTGGTAGGTGCTGCTTGCTGTTAAACACAAATGCTTGCGCTGTGTTCATAGCACAATGAGGGTACTGTACTTTAACAGAAAAGCCCCTTTAGCGTAAACAAATTATATAAAATAAAAAAGGAAAACATTTCGTCGGAATTTATTCACGATAGCTTTGAATGTAGCAGATTCGAAGGCCTCAAGCATGGCAATGCATAGCTACTCGTTAGAGAAAACATTTAATAGGTTTGTTGTTTGAAGACAAATTATTTGACAGTCGGTTGGTGACGTGGTAAATGAATTCGTTGATCGTCTTGTTCAATTTGACAAACTGAAATTCAGAACTTCAAAAAATGTGTGACGAAACTATGAAAATTTAAGCTGAAATCGTTATTTTTGCTGAATTTACGAATTTCGGTTCGGTGAAAACGCACCATTAGAACAAGGTGCAAAATTTGATATATTTTATATGTTTTTATTGCTTGCAGTTTCCCACTCTTGCACGTATTTTCGAAACTCTCACCTTGGAATTAAAAAAAAACCTTTACTACAGCAGAATCATGACATTGCAAGTGTCTAATAAAAATCCTGCTCTTGAAAATGTCAATTTATTTCACATTACAATACTTATTTTCTTTTTAAATCCCCCCAAAAAAAAATGGAGTTAACAAACATAAAAATAAATCAAAAATAAATTGTCAGTTTTCAAATTATAAATATTTTCATTTATTTGCTTGAATTAGTTGTTTTATTATATAGTTTTTTGTTTTCTTCTTTCCTGTTTTGTTTGTTATATTTTATACGTAAACGATAAACATCTTGTCCAAACAAAGAAAAATATGTAAAATCATAATAAAAAATAATAATAATAATAATAAAAATGAACATTAAGTTGTTTATGTTATTATTTGTTTCTTTAGGAATTACAAATATTTTTTTTCATTTCTCACGTTTAGTATTAGAAATTATTCTAAATGTATATTTAAATTTAATTGATTTTGTTTTCTGGTTTACTCTCTAGGGGATAGTTACTTTTTTATGTTTTCTTAGTTAAATTTTGTTTTGTTTAATAAATGTACAATTTTATACTTTAATATCTCTATCTTAAAATTAATAAAAAAAAACGAAAATAATATAATGCATAAACACATTTATGTATGTATGTTTGTTTTGAATTAATTTTACATCTTATATGTTAATAGGTTTATGTTTTCTTTTTCTGTCAAATATATTTAAAAATATGCAACAATATATAAACTTATTTCTAAAAAAAAAATTTGTTTTAATACTTTGTACAATATTCTGTTTGTTTTTTGTTCTCTAAATATTTTCCGTATAAATAATTAGGGATTTTTTTCATTTCTTTTTTTTTTTGCAAAAATATATGAATATTTTCTATTTAATGTAAAAAGGAAAAAAATGTAAATACTTTTTGTTGATTTTTGTATCTTTATTTAAATTTAAAAAAAAAACAAATATATTAGGCGGTGTGCTTATTTCAGTTTCTTAGTAAAATGCTAACAAAAATATGATATTCTGCTGCCCAAATTGCGGTAGAATTTTATTGTTTGAAAATGTTGATAATGAAATTATCAATTTAGGAAGTCTTTGTATTTTTTTTTAAATGAAAAAGGACAGATATATTGTGGAAATACTTTTACGTTGTGCTTGGTTTAAATTTTAAAGAAATAATTTTGTTTTGAGGAATTCATCGCTAACAGTAGTAATACAAAATAATTTACACTTTAAAAAACAAAACAAAATTCATAATAATGCCAAAGTTTACATATTTTTTTACATTCTTTTAATTTAAATTGATTTTAACATCACAATTTTTGGGTAGCTTCTCCTGTTTGAGTGCTAGATTCAAACGGAAAAGATCGTTTCCTTAAAAGCAATTAATAATTTGTTTTGTTTGAAAACTTTCACTTAATAATACTATATACACAAAAAAGTCTCCTTTTTATGTACAGGCGGATTTGTTAATTACCATATTTATTTGTGTAAGTTGAAATGTTTAGCGCTTAATCGAATAAGGACGCTAGTATATCATCTTGATTGGGATTGTTGCTAGAACCACTAGATGGCGGGGTATTGAGTTCCGGTTGGGGATCTAGATACGATAGAATTTCCATTGGATCGACAACGCTGTCGGAAAGAAGCTGTAATGCAAAAATATTTGGTTACGTTGAAGGATTTAATGTAAAATGGCGAATAAAGAAAAACAACTCGACAGTATTTAACACTTAAATGTTGAGTCAAAACTACACCGTCAAGATTTAAGCAATTGTAAAAAGTATAAGTAGGCAGCTGTAACTTACATTTAATTCATTCGCAGTTTCGTTATCGATAACCGACGTTGGATCGAAACTGCTCAGCTCTGCATTCAGATCACTGTCGTTCAAATTCACCATATCATTCTGTGAGTTTATCAGTGAATTGATAATTTGCTGATGACTCTGCTGCTGGTGATGATGGGAATTATCATTGTTACCGGACATTTTAGTTGGTGTACATGGTTGCGGTGAATTGTGACAGCTGCCACTGCTATTTTGACTGTTATTATTGCTGCCGCTACCAGCATTTGAATTACTGCCGCTGCTGTTATTACTTGTATTCGAGGGTTCGTTATGCGCAGAACTGACGCTTGGTGGTCCACCGGGTGTTAATGGATGACCCGAACCACCACCAGGAGTGTGTGGTGTATGCGGTGTGTGGGGCATCTAAGAAATAAAAACAAACAAAATGGCGTTTAGAAAAGTTCATTCAAAGTTCAAATATCGCAAAACTAACCTGATCACTTAAGGACTTCTCCATAGCGTTCAATTGATCGAGTGAATTAACTGATTCATTCAAATGCGCCAATGAATCACCACCACTAACGGATGTATCATTCTGTCCATTGGAACCATTGCCACTGCTGCCATTACCATTAACGCTGTACGCATCGTAGGAATTCCTGCTGGCATTACAACTGAGTATAAGAATTGCAAATAAATTCATATATACCATTTCCGGAGGAAATTATAACTTACCTTTGTCCCATCATATTGCCATTGGCTATTGAGTTCATATCATGACTCATATACGGACTCATTGCTTGCGAGTTGTCCCAAGTAGGAAGCGTCGTCGAACCCGGTGACATCACTTTTGATAAATCGTCAATGTGCTCCTGTTTGATGTTCGGCGTCGAACTATTCGATTGATTCGATGTGAGGGTGGATGATGACGTGGGATTTCCACTGCCATGCATTCCGCCAGGGCTACCTTGTGGAACAATTTTCCAATTCGCTGACGAATCTATGATAACCTCATCGACATCGGCATTGTTGAGGGTATTCAAGATTGCCCACATGTACTGATCGATTTCCAGTGTTTCAGTTAAGGCGGATTTGCTAATGTTTGACAGATATAAAATCTCAGTTTAGATTATCAAAGAAAAGAATGTTTAACTTACTTGCACTCGGGACACCGCCAACTGCCGCGTTCACAATTGAGCAGCAAATAACCTTCCAAATCGAAACATTGGATGTGTTTGCATTCCAGGCCTCGAGCTGGGAGTCTTATTCGACTTTTCATGATGGGACACTTAAGGGATATCTTCACAAATGGCTGCTGTTGCAGATCATTGCCACCATTAGGATTGGTAGCATCGCCAGCCGATGCTGGAGGTGTTGAGCCTGACATGCCCATGGCAAAGTTGCCCTTGATTTTGGCAACACTGCGTTCACGCGGCAACAGATTTCGGCGTAAAAGTCCTTGAAGGACTTGCCGAACCGAAGGTCGATGGACTAGTTGCAGGACAAACAAATGTGACTGTTGCGAAAAAAAAATTAATCAATCGCTCCAACGTTGGGCGCCATTTTATACAAAACTTACACAACAGCAGGAACTGGCCGTCAGCTGAAGGGTGTTCCTACCCGGCTGGCATACTTGTTTTAGATACAATGGCCTTAGTGCTTGGCCAGTTTTTTCTGATCGTTCAATAACCAAGGGAGTTGCATTTGCCGACACTGTTACCGTGTGCGGCCAATTTGTGTTCATTTGTCGGTCATCTTGATGGAAGCACTTTAGCTGCAGTTCCAAATCGGACCTAGTAAATAACAAGTCGCTTTAATAAGGTTTACTCTACGATTGATATAAGTGCAACAAACCTGTTTATCAGCGTATTGTACACATTCTGCTTCAGGTGAAAAACATGATTACTGACCGAAAGGTTGTGCAAAAGTCTGAACGGCGGAAGAATTATTCCATCTCGTACTGGGAAAGTTAATCGCATCTCTTCATCTAAATAAAAAGGAAACATTAAGTCAAAAAATGTGGGCAATGAAAAAGACTAATTAACTTACTGTGATCAATTTGTGGCTTAACGTCCGGATTTGGACTAACATACGGAACTGAACAGGCGGGTGTTAGAGGAGGCGTGGGATTTCCAGGAACAGGACTATGCTGATAATTCATATTCCGCACGTCTTGTTGGAAACTGCAAAAACGGATACATACAATAAAAAACCGCACTCCACCTTGAAATTTTTTTTATAAAACTTACCCTTGAGCATTTTGATGATAGGCATTTGGTGTACCGGCACCAGCACCCGGACCAGCGGGACCTCCATTACCACTACCCATACCACCCATCGGGCCAATTCCACCAGGCGCATTACCACCGCCGCCACTATAAAATTGCTGCGCATGCGCACCCATCGGGGCTCCGCTACCGTAGCCGCCAACACCACCGGGACCCGCTCTCTGCTGAGGCATCATACCTGTCGCCGCTCCCCCAGGTCCCATCATACCACCAGGAGCCCGACCGTAGGGATTCATTGGACCACCCGTCCGACCGTAACCTGCTTGCATAGGAACTGGTACACCATTCGCCTGATGTGTGTTAAGATGAGCGTGCTGATGATGCGGTCCATATTGCATTTGACCAGCAGCAGCTGCTGCTGCCGCCACCGCCGCTGCCGCATGATGCTGAGGAACATTCTGAGGATTCTGATTCATAGGATACATGCTCGCTCGCTTTTGCGCCGCGTGCATTTGTGGATTAGGATAGGGTGCCATTCTCCGCGGTGGATATCCCCCATTCGCCATGCCTTGCATTTTTGCCATCGGATTCATTGCGTTCATCTGATGATTCATTTGGCTGGCATCGTTCATTACACCACCAGCACCCATGCCAACAGCACCGTTACCTCGCATTGGTCCCATGCCCATGCTCATACTTTGAATTTGATTCATCGGCGACATCTGTGAATCGAAACACACAAATATTGTAAAACATTGGATCATAGTGATTAGATTATGCATTAATATTCGTACATCAGGTGTAGAGCGCGCTCTCAAGGTTTTGTTCATTGTGTTATAGCAACGATATAATTAATAACAATTAAACGAGCATTTAAATCGAAGAATAAAATTGATTTGCATGCCTTTTCTGAAAGGTTTTGTTTGATAATTATTAAATTGCGATATTGATTCACACTGTGTTGCGGATGTCATTCGATGAATCAGTGAATTTATTGCACCAATGTCAGACACAATTGATCTCATTAAGTCTAATCATTAGGTTTGACAGATTATTGAAATCTTTTAAATGTCAAGATTTCTTTTCGATTTGAATTCACCATGTGAGCGAACAGGCCTTAAGATTAAATTTTGTTCATCATAATATTATGTAGGTAGAAGGCTTTTATCGAGATCAGTAATTAATGAGTTATCAAGTTAATACCGTTCAGGTTACGATAAACTCACCATTTTGAATACATTTTGAAACATAAACAAAGACAATTGATTGAGAATGGTTATGCTTGCTTCCAACCAATCGAATGATTTGTGCAACAAAAACACCCGTCAAAAGCCGAGAAAGAAAAACAAAAGCTGGCTTCAGATGACGGATATTACAATTCATGTTACCCCTAACAGACATCAATGCAATTACAATCCCTCGATAAAAAACATCGCGCAAACAGCAAAATGAAAATCAAGAAAAAACGACAACAATTGGAACGAAAAGGATTCACGACAAACAAAACGGTTAAAAAAAAAACAAAATCTGCAAATACTCACATGATGATGCCTGGTGGATGCGTTATACGACATCCCATTCATATGTCCCATTGCATTCATTTGCATCGCACCATTGCCATTGCCGCCGCCAATTTGCATTCCATTTGCTCCGCCACCAGCACTTATCATTCCAGCACTGGCTCCATTCGCCGCCATTGCTGTCATGGCACCCATCCCTCCGGCATTTGGATGCATTTGCCCACCATTCATTCCAACACTGCCACCTCCATTGCCCCCACTACCGCCTACACCATTCATGTACTGATGAGGGTGGTGCGACTGTCCACCAGCACCCATCATTCCAGAGCCATTACCGCCCGAATGCATGCTATTGTGTATACCCATCTGTAAATGATGAAAAAAGAGATTTATTTTTTATTTTGAAACAGTAAGTTTCGGAATGATGGTGCAAAACACCTACCTGCCCATAACCGCCCATGGTGTCCATTGCTTGCTGTGAGCCAGTGTTGGCGGCTACCATATTACCGTAACTGCCAACTGATGTCGCGGAGTTTGAGCCCGCTGTCGCTGCTACTGACGCAGATTGTTGTTCAGCTTGTTGCTGCTGTTGTTGTTGCTGCTGTTGTTGCTGCTGATGCTGGATACTGTTACTATTTGAATTGGAGGTGTGGCTACTGTTACCGCCGTTGCTGCTGCTGGTGTTGTTCGAATTTGTTGTGCTGTATGGAAATTCCGAATTTGGCCCAAATGTATTTTTAAGACTACTTAAACTATCACTACTGCTGCCGCTTAGGTAGCCGCCGACTCTCATGTTATTGCCATGGCTAAACGCCGGATCATAGGCACCAGGATGGAAGCTTGTACCAACTACAAATTGTTGTTGCTGTTGTTGTTGCTGTTGTTGTTGCTGATGTTGTTGCTGCTGATGCTGTTGTTCTTGAAAATGTTGCTGTTGTTGATAAAATTGTTGTTGTTGAAAGAATTGCTGCTGCTGCTGGTGTAGTGATGTTTGTTGGTGATGTTGCTGTTGTTGTTGCTGCTGCTGATGTTGTTGCTGCTGATGAAGATGATGCTGTTCACTTGCGGTATATGCTGCTCCGGGTGGTGATATTTGGCCCCCTAAGGCTGGAGCCCTTGAGGAGCCCCCCTGGGCGTTCATTTCTTCATCTTTTCTATAAAACCAAAGAAAAAAGAATTGTTAATATAATTGGGTAGAGAAATTTGCTAAATGATGATTGGGAGCGTGCAGGATAATGAGAAAATTAAGTTCAGTAAATAATAGCAAAATAAATATTAAATATACCTGTCGTAAAAAACCGAGCTATCTTTTCGATAATTTTAATATATGAAATAAATAATCATAGCAATTAACGGCCCATAAGGATCAAAAACCTTGTATCTCCAAGCATTTGGGTGTGCAAAGATATATAAGCCGTGTTTTGGTGAAAGGTGTATATCCAGCTCAGCTACATTTAATATGTAAACAATAACAAAAAGGAGTGCTGACGATAAAGAGGTCAGCAGTCGAGGACTGAGACGGAGTGAATATAAAGTGTTGATGCCATGAAGCGACTAGATGGCGGTAAAATAAGTTGGGAGCGAAAATATTCCGATTGTTATGCAGAGATAGTGGATGTGTTCGTCGATAAAACAAAAAAATCCTCATTTCAAAAAAAAAAATATGCGAAGAAAATTAAAAAAAAAAAATTGTCAAAAATAAGCATCCGTTCTTTTCCTTGCTGTCAAAAAATACGTTTGGATTTTCATCCTTGCTTTAATAATAATCCAAATCGCACTCTTTTAAAGTACAAACACTGCGAACACATCCTTAAAAATGAAAAGTGAATACAGAATACGATCTAGTTGTTTTATTGTAAAATTATGCTGAGCTAGCTACACACTTATCAACAAAGCACGGCTAGGAACTAATTTCGCAAATAGGATCTCGCTTTTCAAAGTGAAATTTTTTTGTAGGTAGAGGAAGGCCTAAAAACAACGTTTGCACAAATTTTACCTTAAGGTAACGCGTAATAATCCGAAAAAAATGTTTAAAGTATTCGTTTTTAATCTCAATCTGTCAATAAATTCCATTGAAAAGACATTCAGAAAAAAAGCAGCATTCAGCGCTATTAATTGTGAGTTCATGTATTAACTAGGCTATGAGAGTCTGAATGTGGATTCAATTCGAATTAAAATGCGAATCGAGTCAAAACAGGATTGACTTAATGTAATCTTGGGAAATATTGTAAAAAAATGCTGTGAACGTTAGAATTCGCATTAAGGATACCATCCTTTAGAGACAATCGTGTTCTTTTGGGTTTTCCTTTTCTAGATTGAGAATGCGTTTAGTTACGTTGTGGAATCACAAGTAGATACCATAAACAGTACAATGTGTATGGGGGGGGGGGGGGGGGGGGGCATGCTGCCACCCTGCAACCCCCCTGCTTGGGTTCACTGTTAGCTTTGGGATAGGTGCGAGGTCCATTGTATGCTTCAGTTCACTGTTCGATTTGGGATAGGTGCGAGGTCCATTGTGAATTCACAAGTAGATCCCATAAACAGAACAATGTGTATCAAAAACCTAATAATCAATAACAAACCCTATTTACATTTTTGTTATGAATTATATATATATATATAATAAATATAGGTATGTATAAATATATGTACAATGTACATATGTAATAAACATAACATTTTTATGCTCAAGTGTGAACTCTTCCACTCAAGTATTTTGTTATCAACTCCACCTAGCATATACAACCACCCATGCAGCCATTTTGACATTTGTCAGTGATGAATTAAATAAATTTGTATGGAAAAACTTTAAATTTGCAAATATTAGTTTCCTTAAGTAAAAATTGATGCGGAACGTATTCTAAAATTATAACAAACATTTCCACATCATTAGTTTTTCGAAATTCGAGATCCTATTTGCGAAACCATAACCATTGATATTCTTGAATGTTAGGCAGATTTTCGAAAGTCATAAAAAGTAGGTATTACTTTGGCCCCGCGTGATTTAAGCCAGAGACCCCTCTGTCAATAGTCCAAGGTACTTACCCCTGAGCCCATCAATTTGACTTAAACATATCGTATTTAAATTCCTGAACGTTGGAACTCGTACAAAATCATGTCAAATTTACAAAGTTTCTCTGCGAACAAATTTGCTTCCCTCTCTTATAATTAATTTAATCTATGTAAGCGTTTATTGGAAAATTGAATTCAAAAGGTACTTTAAGATCGCAAATAAAACTGGAATCCATCCCTACCGCCTTTTTTCTGCATTTCCGGCATTAAGTGAACGCATAAAGAAGGATATCCTGCTAAAAGTTTACCTAGACCGGGAATGCTTGAAACAAATTCTCGATTTGTGATGATCGATAATCGACTTAACCACGGACATCCCCAAAAATAGAGCCCTCAATTTAACTACGACTGCCTAAGCATTAGGGAAAAGATAAAACTGTCACTATTCAAACACTTTCTTCAGCAATCATCGAAATTATGCTCTTTCATGAAAAAAAAATAAAAATACGCCTTCCATATGCGCATTAAACATGAAGGAAGGATATAATTTCTTCACCTGCTCTCGATTGATAGCATGTGCCCCACAATCCGAATTGAAAACCATTCTGTTTCTTCGACTTCGACACACATTGCCACACGGCATTACATTTTCATATTCTTCTTTCCTACGCAGCTGAAAATGTTCTACAAACAACCAAAGACCCTACACAAAAGGGAAATATGAACGCATATATACTACAACAACAAAAAATCACTTTTACAAAATATTGTATATTTACCGAGTCCTTAATTTTAGGACGCAACGCAACAAAAAAAAAAAAACGCACGCAAGGATCGTCATCCATCTGTCACACAATTTTGCTGCTTTTGTCTTCTTCCTTATGGCTTTGTTTGTATATGTATTTAATTTTTCTTATTCCTACGACGAGGACACGTAAAATCCATGCAATTTTTAATTTACTCCGAACACAAGCAGAGTGATGTCGCGGCACTCCCACATTGTTGGGTTCTAGAAAACACACTCAATTACACCCTGAATTCTAGGTAAGAGACTAATTTGCATAAAAGCTCTATCGCCACATTTGACGTCTTCATTATTCCCTTTATCAAGAAGTAAACTATTTATTTAATTGGTTATTGCGAGACGCTTGTTTTTAATTTTAACGTGGCAATATTTTCGCCTGTCCTTTTCGAATTGTGTTAGAAGGTTTTGTGAATTGCGTGTCACCTCACATTTACTTTTGGCAGACTGATTTGTTTTTTTTTCGGAGGGTAACACCATACAATAGAATACAAGCTTAAATTCTGTCAAATTATGACAGGTCTTCACAGCAAAAAAAAAACATCGAAAACACCAAACTTGTCGCCCTCATTAATTAGTATATCTTAATGACACTCGAAATTAACGTAACGATACGAGTTCTTAAAATTATATCAAAATGCGATATCAACCGAAAAGCGTAAGTCAAACGTCAAGATTGTGTGACAGTCTAGTGTAACTTCCTCCTTAAAACATCGTCAAGTATGCTGGGTACGACTAGTGTTGCCAGGTGGTGAATAAAAAAAATATTCTAATGTTAACGTTTGAAATAAATTCCATTGAATCGAATTTCAAGTACATTTTGCTTTGTCGGATTTTCTTTATCTATTTATTATCTTTTCAAGGAATATAGATAGATAGAATTAAAAAAAAAAACAATTTGACTACAGTACATACTCGTGTAATTATTTGCTGCTTTAGTTTTTGTTTAGACTGATAAGGCGTAGAAAGGTGCTTACAGAAATAATTCTCTTTTACCCGTGTGTTGATTGTCTTTTTTCTATCTTATTCTATATTTGACAACTACAACTACTTTATGTTTTGTTATTGTCGATGGTTTGGAGTTTGGTTCCACAATGTTATTCTAACTAAAAACTCTTATCGGTTTTGGTTTTTCTCAAAAACATTCATAGTCAGAGTTAAATATCAAATAAGATACCTACATTATCTATAACACAATACAAAAAAAATGCCAACAAGTAGACGAATGAGAGATAATATTTATAGTGTACCTTCTGATAAGATTTCTTTTTAATTTGTATTTCGTTAAGGTTATTATTTATGCTTTAACCTAAGTGTGGTTAATTGTATACTAATTATAAGTTGAAATCGAATTTAAAATCGAAAACGAAACGATTTAACTTTGTATTTTTTTTGCGGTGAAAGATGATCGATAATCAACAATTGGTTTATGTAATTTTATTGCAATCGATTGCAGATTGTGTAACACTGATTTTTAGTAATAAATACTTGTTTTTCTGACCTGTTCTTTAATTATTTAATTAATGATTTTGCGATAGAGAATGTGAGATTGATAATTGTTATGAAAGTTCGATAACAGCTGTCGAATTGAGTACTTCAGAAAAGAAAATTGGCATATGATGGCATATTCACGATTTAAATGACAGACTATGATAAACAGGTAGGGGTATAATCGAAGATGATGATGGATTAATAAACAATTTTTAGTGTCGCCAATGACCTGTAAGTTAATCAATTTGTACATTTAAAAAAAAAAAAAAATACATACACACCCCAATCGAGGTATCCGTTCGGAAGTAGTTCCAAAAGGAACGCCAAATCCAATCGGAACTCAGATTGCAGTAGAGGCATCCGTTTAGGAACAACATAAATAAAGCATACAAAGGCGTTTATTTGACAGATTCAGCTGTTTTAAATCTACAATGTGAACAACTTTGTGATAAATTTAATACAATTTAGAAGTATTGTATAGTGCAGCTCGTGTTGACCATATGGTATTATTTTCTTTCTAAAATACATATCAAATTACTGAACGACAATTTTTTTTATATTTTATTCCTTTAAATGTTTAACAGTTTTAAATTTAAGTTAAAAAAATCAGTCAATAAAATTATGATAAATTTAATAAAGATCGGTTTCACCAAATGCGATTGTTTGATTGACTGAGTATAGCAACTTGGCAACAACAATGGAATGAATCGTTAAAGGGAGGATGGACGCACAGGCTTATACCAGTGATCGATGTATGGATCAAAAGGGAAAATAGTGAAACAAACTCCCATCTGACCCAGTTCTTGACTGGTCATGGCTGTTACAGAGAATATCTCTTCAAACGCGGACATGAAACCAGCCCAAATTGCCCGCATTGCGAAAATTTTTCTGAAAACGCGGAAACTGTGTTTTTCCATTGCCTACGGTACGAAACCGAGAGGATCCCCCTACGGGACCAATTCGGAGAGTGGCCTACTCCCGATAATAGCCGCGTTTTATTATCCCAATGATCTTGATACGGATCCGATCTGATAATAAAACGATCTGGATCATCAGTGGCAAGTTGTGGCAACAGTTGTTTTTAACACATAACAGACAATACCAGGTATTTCAAGTTTCGATTGGCACTCAGCCATATTGCAAATATAGGGTACAATGTGACGTCACAATATGATCGATTGTTGTGTCGGGGATGTTGCCATTTGAATACAAATCAACATACATTTTGCACTCAATATTTTTTTTTCAGAAACTATGTTCAAATGTTATGTTCAAATATGCAACATATTAACAGTATTGTACTGCTAATATTTCCATTAATTTTTGTGTATTATATTACGAAGCAAAACGTCTCAAAAAACGCAGTGGTAAATTATTCGAATATGAAAATATGCTAATTGATTTTTTGTGTTATTAATAGTGTTTCATATTTTGGTCTGGCAATATTATTGTGTTCCTATAATTTCCTATAATTTAAATTAGCAACGCCACGAAAAAACAGGTAGTGAGTTTTGTAATTACATTTTGGATCACGATTAATGATCCCGATAAATAGCAAGATCCTGTGTTGTTTTTGTTTTACGTATTAAATTGATCCAGATCCAGATCCGCATGGATAATAAAACACAGCTAATGTCGTTAACTATATGCTTCGGAATGACGAAAACTGTAAAACTGTAAGTAACGTGGCGGTGCATATACTCAGCGATCTTAGACGCTTAGAACGCCAACGGAAAGCTAATAGTTCCAACAATAGAGCAACAAGCTAAGTCCTTATACCGACCCCCGCGAAGTAATGTCTTATGGCGGTTCCGCGGGGGAAACGAATCGGCCTGTTCGGGAAGGGAGGTGGTTTTAGCCGGTAGGAATCCGGCACTACCAATGGACGTCCGACCATTGGTGCCTCATGGAAGGTTCCCACCCTCCATCGCAAAAAAAAAAAAAAAATGCGATTGTTTTCCTTCGAAAATACATATCAAATAACTGAACAACAATTTTTTTTTAATTTTATTCCTTTAAATGTTCAACGCTTTTCCATTTAAGATAAAAAAATCTGCAGCATTTTCTTGTCGGAGAGCTTTGGAAGAAATTTGCCATGTCTTCTTCTTCCATACCCTTTCACTTTACTGCACCCCTACTGGTGCGAGTGTTTGGTTCGCGGCGTATCTGTCAAACATTATTTTGGTTAACGCGTCATGTCACACTGCGGGAATGCGCGTTGCATTTGATCGGAGAATTAGTCCGATTAAAAAATAAATCGGAACGGATACCTCGATAAATTGGTTTTCAATATTCCCCACAAGGTGCAACTAGGTAGTCATTTAATTTTTTTTCAATGAAACGTGTAACATGTACTAAACATGTACTAAAATTTGAAAAAAAAACATTTTTTAAAAAATTAAACGAACTTGCCGCACCTTTGTTGAATGATTACTGTGACTAAAAGAATACATATTAGGCATTTACGGCCCATAAAGGTCATTAAACCAAGCTTCTCCAAGCATTCGTGTGTGCGAAGTGGAAAGGGCCTACGATTTGAGAAGCTTCTCATAAAAAAACTATTTCCTTGGATGTTTGGGAGACTTTCTCAATGGGCAGTGAAAAAAAACTTTAGTGTTACTGGGTTCGGAGTGCTTTTAATCTGAGATCCCTCGACCAGTAGCCAATCGAACTAACCACTCAGTCGGAGCGTCCACTTGTGACTGTAAATTCTTTTAAAACAACAGCTTTAAGTTTTAGAATCAAAATGAATTTGTAATTGCTACTTCGTGAAGTGAACAGCCTGAGTAACAGCGCTGTTTCACGGTTCGCCACAACCGATCATAAGATTCCTTACGAAGGCTAATTTCACAAATTGATAGGCCATGCAGAAATGCCACGTTTTTTTTTATTTGTAGTATCAGGAAACGAAACTTTGATCTGATAAGACCTACTAACTCAGAACACGTGAAAAATTATCTTATCGGTTGCAAACGACTGAAACTATTTATTATTATCACCACACCTCATAAATTTATTCATTTCGCTTGATCCTGGTGTCATTGAAAAATATGTATTTAATCAGAAGCAAGTTATTACAAATGGCAATTTAATGACAAAATACTGTGTAAAATATTATACTCCTGTAGCTTTGTTTTTAAAATTTAAAAAAACTTATCACTTATCTGGGAATAAATCTTTTACAGAAGGATGGATATACACTGGCGATCATAAGGATGAGGACATACATTTTGCAATCGATTTTCAGTCTTTAGACCTGTTGGAAATTTTATACCCGGAAACTTTGACTACCTGTGAACAGTCACATATTTTCCCAACAGTAAGTCATAAAATTGAAGGGTAAATAAGAAACGACCGCTGTAATTTCTCAAGATCAAATGATGAATTACTTGAAAAGAGTATAAACAGATGAAAATGTAGCGACCACAAAGGACGTAGAGTGAAATGTCTGTTTTATTATATTTTTAGCCAAAAAAAATTATAAAATTACTTATGTTTTTTTGGGAAAGATATTTACAGTGAATTAATTATTTACACGTACATATTATAAATTCAGCATCCAAGTGTGAATCACTTCCTATAAAAGCAGAAGTGAAATCCTGCTGCGACTTATAACGAGTATCGAATAAACTTTTGGTTGGTTCCTTCTTAGACGTTGATACAGTAGATATTATTATGTATGAATGCTTCGTTCGTACAGTAACGTTAAGTTAAGATGGATTTGAGTTGAAAATTATTAGCAATAATAAAAAAAGAATGAATGGCATTGCTCTATTTATCTCACAGCATAGTTCCTTCTACGCGTAACAGTCAAAAAAATATACATATATATTTGTACACACACACGTCTCAGGCAACCGTATACGAAACCGATTTCAACTCAACACACCTTCAACACTTTCCATGCCCGACTAAATGACGAATATTTTGAACATACTCTACGAACAAACTCCCTTTACTTTTGTTTTTATTTGTCATCTGATTTTGTCAAAAAAATTAATAAAACTTAATTATTCATTCCAGTTGAATGAAAGTGCTAGGTTTTGTTTGTTATTACAATTTCTTGCTCCTTTTGGCTGGGCACGGATCTATCTCTTTCATTTGTTGATTTTTTCTGCAATGATTCTGACAGCTCAAAGCTGCATTGAGTATAAAAACCTGGGTGCTGCAAATAGGAATTTCTCGCTTCACTGTATAAAGGTTCCCAAAAAACGGGGGTATTGGTCTACTTTTGCATAACGGCGGGGTTATTATCAGAATTAAAGGGATCGTAACCCTCCCACTTTGTGGCATCCCTAGTGGTCCGCCGGTTCGAACCCCATAAACATCGGCCGGATTACCGATATTGGATCACTTCTTTACTGAGGCCAATCCAATGCTGATGGACACATTGATATTTTTTATGTACATGAATTCAATGCCTGGCGTATAGGTTCCTTTTTCGGCTCTAACTTTCTAAAAGATCTAAGAAAAATGAGAAGAGAATGTGAGCACTGGAGCAGAATAACGTATTTCACTTTCAATCTATAACAATTAACGCTAGACACTTTCTAATGAACTTGGCGGATATAAAAATGTGCATGACTACATAAAAAATGTTGAAGGGTTAATCACATATGTACATTTATGTATATTCAATTTACACATTTTATAATCCGCTCAGGGATAAGTCCAACCTATGCAACAAATAGCATATACCAGCGAGGATAGCATATTTACGCGTCGCTATATTACTTGAAAATTATTTTACTTTAAATCCATGTAACTGAAGCTGCAATAAGAATTTGAGGATACGGATAAAACCACCACCAAAACCAGCAGATTGCCATATTTTATCCTGCTGCTGCCGACCTTGTTTAGTCATGAAAACATTTACGCATTTAGTCACACAATCAAAAATAAGTACCTACCCTCTGCTATACCCTTAATGGATATAAGTTCACACACATAACCCACAATAACTTGAAGGTTATGTATTCTCATTGAGTTGGGGGTAGTCAAGTCATCATAAATTGTACACCCGATCCGAGACGAGAACGATGCTGGTGCTGGCTATGAAATCATATTTATAAAACACAAACAAAAAAAGGTACAAATGGCATCGAGTTTGAGTAAATATAATCAACCCTTAGAGGAAACATCTTTTCTTGTTAAAGTAATACAAATCAGTATTACCTACATCGGGAGTGCGTTTACGCTGACACAGTATTTAACTCGACTCGACTGAAAAAGTGCGATGGGTGTATAGTGTTTCTCCACACGGCATGCGAACAAGAAGAGAAATTACATTTGTTTTTCAAAATGCAGAACTCCATACTGACCACCAGTGCAGTGAACCGCTGGCAAACTTTTTTATTGCAGCAGATGACTCACAGTGGTCAAACTACGAGTCTAGATGGGCAAATTATTATTTTTTATATTATTTTTAATAAAAGCTTTGAAAGATACAATTTGTTAACAGTTTCATCGCAGTTGTTTTTGTATAAATGTTAAAAATATTTTGAAACACTGTTCTTTAACATTTTAACAACACCAAAATAAGAAAAAAAATGGAATTGAGACAAATTTTTTCTTCCAAATTATGTCCATGTATATTGGTATTTTAAACCACGGTGTGGCTACAGCAATAATTGTAGCCAAGCGTCAGATTGATTGCGTTACAGTGCAAGAAAGAATTTCAATTAAGAAATAGGTAGGTACCGAAAAGAAACCAAACTAAAAGGCGCAATCGCCAAAGAGAAAGGAGAGAAAACATGTTCACACATTTTATATTTATTATCAATTATAAGTTAGACGATATAATAATGGTGTGTCAGTGAATGAAGTGGCTGCCGCCAGTTGCCAGCCACCACTAATGCAGTATCCAACGATGCGTGTAAATTCAACGCTTGTATAAGCCGGTTTCAATGGCAATTGCTTAGCGTAAGTGTGGTCAATTAATCGAAGAGATATTATTTGTGGTCAACTTTTTTGTACATATTAATATTGGCGTATAAAAAACAAGCATTAATTTCCTTATAACATTTTTTGTTTGTTTATACAACGGCGTCTAAAAATAGTCGATTTTTGTGTTAAATAACCTTCGAATTGCTAATCCGAAGTTATAGCTTATTATCTGTTTTATTAAGTATTGTACATCTAGGAAGTCATACAAGCAAAGCTGTCAATGGAAATACATTCAATCGGCTGACCACTTTTGCTATATAAATTTTTGTTTTAGCACAAAACACGATCGAAGAATAAATTTGAATTTTGTGTTACGATGAAGTTGCTGTGGCAAAAAATAAAAATAAATAAGTATTAGTCCATACAGGGCCTAAAACCTAGCTTCTCCAACCTTTTCCTTGTGCGAAGTGCAAGGAACCTACAATATTAAACCGACTCCGAACTGCAAAATTGAGAAGCTTCTGATGACAATTGATACTCGTGGATGTTTGACAGACGTTCGTTGAGGTGAGGCAGTGGGAAAAACTAAGTGTTACTTGGCTCCGCCGCGGCGTGATTTCAACCAAAGACATCTTGATTAATCCAACGCACTAACCACTGAGCAAAAGTCGCTGTAGTACAATCTATCAAGTAAGTCGCTCACTAAAAAAAGAATGCACGTCCACACTGGTGGATTGCTCGGTGTCCGTGCTTTCAAGAAAAAGGAAACAAAATGCGCTATGTTTCGTGGAGATTCAAATTCTACGAATTTCGCAACGATGTTTTCAAATGTCCCAAAAAATGAATGAATTTTGAGTGGATTTGAATGTTTGTATTTTGAGAGAATTTATCTACCTCTTGGTTGTCATTTTTTTTTATAATTTGCGGGCGCTGAAGGGATTTCTTTTTTTCTGTAGTGACACAGTACCCTTATAGTGGAACCCACAGCGCAGGCATTTTTGTTTTGTTGCTGTAAGTAGCTCCCAGCAAATAATTCATTGCCTTGGCTGTCACTGTTTCTGCTAAGAAGATTGCTCACATCCATCAGAACTAGAAGTGCCAATGAGGGTTTTTTCATTTCAAGAATTTAATGTCTCACTTTTCTAATTTTCAAATGGAATTGATACTCATGTTGTACCTAAAGTCGAGCTGAAAGTAGTTAGATACAGTTGGATGTAAGCTAAATAAAAGATTGACTTAAATAAGTTAATACCTATTCAAGGTAAATAATCTTTAAATGACAATCAATATTATTTTCATCTTTTCCACTGTTCATAATCATTAAACGAATGAACCACGTAGGCGATAACGTTTAACACTTTTCCCTTTTACATGAGAGATTCAATCCAGACTCAATGCGAGTTGAATTCCATGTAAACGCAGATTAAAGGATTGAAGGATCACAATATTTTCCGTGATTTTATTGAAAATCAACATTTAAACACGAATTAAAAGATCGATATAGACAAGTGAGAGTGTGTGTGCGCCTTCTTTATTTTCCTTTGATGTGTTCATGTTCATTTGACTGGTATTTTTGTCGCCACTAATGCAAACACGTATTTCGTAGGAGGTGTGCAATTTAATTGTACCTCAATTCGATCTTTCAATTCGGTGAGAGCAAAAACCCGCCTCGAAAACCAACTTAGTTTCAATTCGATCTGTCGATTCGGTCATGTAAACGTACTTACTGTAATTATTAAGGGGTTTGAGTCTTTGATTTTTTGTTGAATCGCAAGGGAGACGATAGAACAAATGCCTACCTACCCAGATCAGAGTTTAAAACAACTTCCTACATACCTACTGTTTTTCGCGCCATAACTCTTTGCATTTCACCCTTGATCAAAAAATTGAATACACTCATAGGTACGCTCGCAACCAATATAGCAACAGTAAGCCAACAGCAATGCAAAAACTGCAACAACCCTCATATTCAAAAATCAAAAACACTATAGGTAGGTACAAATGCGAAATATCGTAAAAATAAGTCAGGCGCAGGTATCCTGCTGTGATTGTAATGTTATAAAAAATTTCTTTTTGTAGATATTTAAAAAAATAAAATTCAAAAAAGAAAACATACTGACTGAAGAAAGACTGCTATGAAACGGAAGGACAATCGAACAGAAAAAAAATATAAAAACCTTATATATGACAACAACCACACCAAAAATCCCTGCCAATCCGTTTTCACCTCGTTGCCCGTCATTGCAATCTTTCACAACAAAAAAAAAAACACTTTGATTGAAAAAAAGGGACCGATAATGTGAAAAAGAAGAAATAAAATGCAGTTACGAGTGAAAAGGAATTTAAATAACAAGAGACGTTATTTTTTTGAATCCTTTCACGAACTATATTATGGATTTGGTACAGTCTCAAAACAGTTCACACAGTGCATATAATATTAAACTGAATTGGTCAAACTAACGGTAATTAGAATGGATCTTCTTTGGAAAATTTTGGAAACAAAAAGACGGATGAATTTAAAACCTTAAATCTCTTCCCACCATGGAATTCCGGTTTGAAATCGCTTTTTATTACACTACTGTGCTACTACCCTATTAAAGAGTCGTCAGTGTTGCTACACTTCGCAACTTTCCATTCTTTCAATTATTAATTTTTTTTTAAATGATACCAAAATTATCTTATTCTTAAGTCGGTATTATCATCTCCCAAATTACGTCGAAATTAATTTCTTTCTCTCAAGACTTAAGAGTAAAAATTTGTCATTTTTTCAACACCATTTTGACGTTTGCGCAACATAGCAGCAAGCGTCTGACTGTCATCAAATACGCAAAAACATCCCAAGCATTTAGTATTCCGCCCAAAGGGGAATGATGTACCGACCAGGAAATCAAGCACCACTCACACCACGTCAAATCGTTGTAATCTTCATCCTCTATTTGCTTCCGTATGTGGGTGTATTGAATAATGTTTGCAGTCAAAATCCATTTTTAGATGATTCTTGAAAAAGGGAGAATCATGAGAGATAGAACGACAGACACAGAAGGGAAGAGAGAGGATGTGCGAGATAAAAGGGAACAGGAATGAGAATAGATTTTCATTTGTGGCAATTTACAAATCCATGGGATATGATTCCTTTGGTTCATAAATTTTCCAGCCCGCTTTTGTTGGGCTAACAACATACCTATGTTTTTTTTCACCAGATTCAACTGAGTATTCCTGTAGGTACATTTTATATATCACTGACTGTGAGCATACCATTTGATGTTTTTCAGAGCAGATTTGTAGTAACATTCATTGTGCCGGGGATTTAATGTATGTAGAATTCATTGTGATGGTGGTGTTAAGTTATAAAAAAAGAAGAACAGTCGGCGGTCCATTTAAAATGACACTACCTAGTTATAATTGTAACGATTCAGTATGAAATTGCGTTGACAGGTAAACAACAGGAATGTGTCTGAGGTATTCCGCTATTCCGAGGTGAGGTAAATTTGATTTATAAAGTGCAAACAGACCAATAGAATTTTATTAGCACTAATAATTAATTAAAAAGTTTTCAAATAAAATTCGAATATACCTACTTACATTGAAGGTTATTTTTTTTTCCTTAATAGTCGCATCAGTATCTTATCAGTTTTAATGAAATACTACATACCTATACACGTTTATTTTGATGAGAGTATTTACTATACTCGTTAAGCTACCCCTTTTACGACGATATTTAATACAATTATAACAATTGACAACATCAAGCGTGTTGATTTGCTGAAGTGGTAACTTGGTTTTTATTAGTCGATTAAACTAATCGAATTGTGAGTTTGAATTGTACCTACCTACCTACGTACCTACTCTCTTCTGTTTTTTAGGTTTTTACTTCAAGTGCAAACAGTTTTGTATCTCTTTTATCTTGAACCGCTTTATTTCTTTTTAGATTGTTATCAGCTAGTGATAAGTGCAAATTAGGTGATATGAAGGGGATTTTGAAAAACCAGAACAAGATTTATTGTTATTTACATAATTATTTGCCTTAGAGCATGTTTTGTGTATTGGCGTTGAGATTTTCGTAGGCAGATATTTTACCTCTCTATTGGCGATGAAACAGATTATTAATTAAATAATTTAAATGTATTGCTATCCATTCAGAATGAATGGAATTTTTAAAGAAAAAAAACCCTAAAATCTTATCATTGATATTGTTGGAAACAATTTTCTGTATGGTGCTTGTCGAGCACATTCATGTTGACTAGTGATAACGAGTATTTTTGCGGTGTTTATAAATACATTTTTTTTTTGTGGTCATTGTCTTTTGGACTTCGTTAATGGTTTTTTTTTATGCTAAACCAAAGTTCTAAGTTTGTTTGTACTTTTTTAATGCCGTATGAACGGAAGTGTATAAGAAGGAACGTCTAGCCAATACGTAGGCGCAGGTGCTCAATGGTTAGTATGCTAGACTACGAAGCGAAAGGTTCGAGGTTCGTCCCCAGAAACACAAAAAAAAATTTGTTCTCTGCTTCAACTGTTGGAGATCTCTGACAATCATCCTAGAGTATAATTAAAATCGGCGTTCGGATTTGGTGTAAAACTAAAAAAAAAAATGTCTGGAGAAGATATAGGGTTGTTCTGTTAAGTTGTTTACACCAAAATACGAGTTGTAGTAGTGTTACCAAATCGTAAAAATCTGGTTGCTTTTGCCGTTTTAATTTCTTTTAAGATATCAAATTTAATTATAAATGTTTGAAGAGTGCACGAAAGGTTTATCGTAAATAAAGCATTGCTCCAAGCGCTAGGTGAAAAGTAGAGTCTAAAATTGAGCGACTCTATGTCACTTAGTGTACAAGAACTACAACTACTCAAACAAGCAGAAATTCAACAACGTTTTTTTTTTATTTTTCTCTTAATTTTTTTGTATTACTTATTGCAACTTTCAGCTCTTTTTGTTGGTTTTAACCATTTTACTAACTTAACCCACATTTTTTTAACTTTTTTTTTATTTTTTTTTTAATTTAATCATAACTTAAGTAGACATGTATTATAATCATTATTATTATTATTATTATTATTATTATTTTCATTGTTTGGTCTTCTTCTCGAAAATATCTCAGAATAAGCTTGATCTACATATGTATGAAGCACTTCCTCTCCCCCTCTTCTCTGGAACTTAGTGGAGAACGAGCTGCTAATATGCCTGGAAAGGGAAGGCTGCAGAGTGATTGCATATGCAGATGACGTTGCAGCTGTCGTCTCAGGCAAGCACCTAAACATCGTGAAAGAACTTCTTCAAATCGCTTTTAACTAGCTAACGATATGGACAGATCGCTGTGGGTTAGGTGTCAACCCCCATAAAGCTGAACTTGTCATATCTATTTAATATCTATTTATTTATTTGTCAACAAAATACTTAGATTTTCATAAACATTAGTTTATAACAGTACATAGTTTACAAAAAATATTACTAAGAAATAGAAACTTAATAGAGCAAACGATTATGACTGAATACCATCTAGTAGCTTTCTTTTTATAGTAGCTATAGGTGAGTTAAAATTAATTAAATCGATGTTATCATTGTAGCTTATCAATAAGCCGTTGATAGATGATGACCTGCCGTAATTTGTACGAGAATGTGCTATATTAAAGAATCGGTTAATTCGTAAATTTGGACGAGGGATATTTAAATTAAGAAGCCTTAAGATCTCCGGAGAGTCAATTTCTCCAATAAGAATCCTATGTACAAAAATAATTCTAGCCACTATTCTCCTATTTTTAACTTGGTCTCTTCACCAGGAAATACGAAATTTCACACTCAATACCGGGAACAAGCTTAGTCTTTTCTGATGAAGCTAAATACTTTGGTCTCTTTTTGGATAAGAAGCTAACCTAACATACAAGAAAAAGTTCGGGAAGCTATGGTAGCACTCTTCTCTTGCCATCGGTAATAAATGGGCCCTTCAGCCCTGCATTACCAACTGGCTATACATCTCGGTAATAACACCGATAAATATGTACGGTGTAGTTGTCTGGTAGACTGTCGTAGACAATGCGATAAATCGCGATAAGCTTTACATAGTCCAACGAACAGCATGTCTTGGCATGAGTGGAGCACTGCGCACTACTATCTCCGCTGCAATTAATGTACACGCAATAAAGGGTTTTTTAAGGAAATTAGGATTAGAAGAAAAGGAGAGATGCCGATGCACCTTGGTTTTAAATGTTTGTAGGTTATAATGTGAAGGAAAAATAGAGCGTGGAAGAGTATTTCACATTCGTGTTGTAACATGGATATTCTGTTTCCGCTGACACCCTTTGACATCTTCGGTAAACACAGACGGCTGCTAGTACGGCTGTCCGCCTCAAGCAGTTTTCCAGTCGACCGAGAAGGAAATCGGCCGCTTGAAAGTTACCAAGAAATGATTTCTGCTAAGGACATCCAAATCTTCTCAGAGAGTCAAGCCGCGATAAAATCCCTGGAATCTGTCTCTTCAAACTCCATCGTTGTCCTAGACTGTTCAACATTCACCTGTGTTGGGTGCCGGCACAACATTCCGGCGAATTGTAGGGCTGATGAAATCGCCAAACATGGAACCATACTGTCCCTTCTACCTGATGAAAGTCCCTAAGGCACCCCGATTGCTACATGCAAACTCATGTTTAAGAGGGATGCTATCGAAAGAACTAACCTAAGGTGAATAAGTGGTAATACTTATCTAGCGACAAAACAGATTTAGCCAAAGCTGGATCTGAAACGTTCTAAGTGTTTGATCTC
The DNA here is from genome assembly GCA_949715645.1 of Portevinia maculata. NCBI lineage: Eukaryota > Metazoa > Arthropoda > Insecta > Diptera > Syrphidae > Portevinia > Portevinia maculata. The sequence continues at coordinate 71,504,586 of OX454527.1, forward strand.
TCTGAATCTACTGAACATTGGTACTACAATTGATATCATCTGGTCTCATAGGCAAGCATGCCAGTTTGGCGTCTACACACATTTCGGAACTCAATGAACTTATAAACATTGGCATTAAAAATCTTTCGAGCTTTATTAAAAGCTCCAGCTGGTTCAAAGAGTAGAACGAAGATAAGTCCACGTGGTATCACAATGGACCTTTTATTGTTCTTAGTGTGTTGGCTTCGGCCGACTGCCACTTCATCCTAACCTAACCATAGTTAAAACGGCAGACGGCTGATAAGCCATGATTTACAATTTACTCTTTATTATCAAATCAATGATTATAGTTTTACACACAAATTTCAATAAAGAACATCTATCTTTCCATCTTATATAATATAAACAAGAGAGAAAATTATGTACTTTTGATATTAAATTTAATCACGACATGACAACATTTAATCTTAAAAAAATGTTGCTATACTCCTTATTTTTTTTTTTTCATATACATACTGTGGTTCACTCAAGACGGACCTGTGCATGTTTTTTTTGATGACAACATTTACTTCAAATTTTTTATGCTAGTTCTGGGGTATTTACTTCAAAGTTAAAGCTCGCTGTCAAAATTATACTAGCCGTTTCTCTTTAAAGTTCCTGACCTTAAGCTGATTACCCAGGAAATGATAAAAGTCCAGAGGTGTCGTGAGTGACACCTCATATTTAATTTAAAATGCATAGGTAGTTTTCCTTTTTTACGAGATGACAGTTTACTGATACATTTAGCTTATTCTGGAGGTAGTTTTAGAAAATTGTTTCCGCGAATGATGAATGATCCTGGTCTAGCTTCGCCGTTAAGGAAGAACCAGAACATCAATATGTGTTCTACGCCTGCATAAGTTTTCCTTATTTTTCCTGCTGTCAAATTGACGCTGCGTGTGCTTAGCTTTTTGCTGAGACTGCACAAGCAATTTATTACGAGCTCTTAATACGACATCAAAGCTCTGATATGTCTAAGCTAAAATAGAAACAATCCTAAACTTAAACATCGGGGAAAGGCTGTAGTCCGATTGGGCGAACGGTACTCTATTCTTATCCCTCATAAAGTGGGCGTTGCAAAAATTTAAGGATCTACCTATTTTTTTAATACATCATTTAAAGGATTTTATCGAAAAAACGAAATTTTTGTAAAAAATGGCGCTTTAAAGTGGATATGACAGAAAACTATAAAAAGGAATTGTTCAAAACGACTTTACTAAATTCTTTTTTTTTAAATAGGACTGATTTTAAATATTTTAGAGAATATTTATTATGTATGCATGATATAATTCAGCTTTCTAGATTTTTCGATAAAACCTTTTTTGTAAATTGTGGGCGTGTCAGAGGGCGAATTTTAAAAATTCTTGCACTTGATTAGTTCGGGCCCCTAGGTAGTATATTTTTCGAATTTCAGCTTTCTAACTCAAGTTTTAGGGCCTAAAAAGTGCCGAAGGACGGACGAACATGGCTAGGTAGGTAAGGTGGCTGCGAGGGCGTGAGCCCAGTCACACTTAGTACCACAAGGGAAGAGCCTTTTGAGACGACTGTTACAATCGAACCTCAAACTGCTCTTCACTCTCTTTGCAGGCAACACCGTGCCGGGGAGACTGATACAGTCGAATCCCGAGCAAGCTATTACATTCCTTGGGGGGGGGGTCAGGGTGTACCGGCTGCACAGTCAAGTAGTTGGTTGAAAGACTGTGCTAGAGGGGGTGACTGAAGGTGGTCCAACCCTGAGTACCACACGCATCGCGGGGGGGGGGGGGGCTTATGGCGACTGTTGCAGTACGAGCCTCAAGTTACACCATTCCGCGGAAAGGGAGCAGGGAGGGGCGGCCTTGATAGTCGATTTGGATTATGGTGACTGAGTTCGGGGGTTTGTGGTGCAGGTTTTGAGGCATGGGAGAGAAACAGAGTGCGGTGACTGTTACAATCTAACCTCAACCCTGTTCCCGTTTTGTCTGCATTGCGGGAAGGCAGCAAGGCCGGGGGAGATTGTCTCAGTCGATCCGCTGGGTTACTGTCTCGCCCTCGGAGTGGAGTTCTGACTGAAGTGACTGATGCAATCTAACTTCAGTGAGATCTCTTTTCCTTTGTAGGGGAATCAGTTTGGGGTGTGCTGCGGGGAGGGAGGGGGCTCAAGTCATCGTTCAATCCGTCCTCTAGTTTGTTTTAACCATTTGGACCTAGTGACGAATTTGCTGATACAGCCAATATCTGTCTCACTGATCATCTCACTTAGATCATCGAGGAAATAATTGTCAAGAATTTGTTTCCTTGAGTTGGCTAGTGCGGGGCAGTTGCACAGGAGATGTGTGGTGGTTTCTTCCTCTTCGACGCCTCTACAGCTTCTGCAGTTGTCGTTTGAGGGAGCTCCCAATCTGGTGGCATGTCTGCCTAAAAGGCGGTGGCCAGCGATTGCTCCGATTACAGAGCTCATATTTTTCCTGCTGATGGAGAGAAGTTTGGATGTTCTTTTTGCATCGTATTTGGTCCAAATTTGCTTTGAGGACACACATGTACTGATGCTATTCCACCTATTGTTTGCTATTAACGCGTTATCTAGAAGTTTGCGTTTCAGTGTCTGAATGGGTACCGCCGGTGTCTCTCTGTTGTCAGCGAGTGCTTGTGCGAAACCCCGTCTGGCTAACTTGTCCGCCTTGCAGTTGCCTGGAATATCACTGTGACCGGGTACCCAACACAGTGAAGTGTTACATCTGACCGCGATCTCGTTAAGAGATTCGCGGCATTGTTTTACCAACTTGGATCTTATTGTTGGTGGTTCAAAGGCTTTAATTGCTGCCTGACTGTGTATGTAGATCACGATAGTTTTCCCATCTATCGGGCTCATAGATAGTCTGCGTGCTGCTTCGCGGATAGCCATGACTTCTGCCTGAAATACACCGCAGTGGTCAGGCAGTCGTAGTACGACGTTGAGCGCAGGGTTGTCTGAAAACACGCCCGCCCCCGTGCCGTCGGCTATCTTTGACCCGTCGGTGTATATTTCTATGGCGTTATTGTTTATAATACGACGGTCTTCCCAGCTGGCTCGGTCTGGGATGGCCGTCTTGTATTTATTACTGAAATCTAGTGTTGGGATTAGGTAATCCGTATTGTTGGGAATCTTGTGGGCAGTTAGGATGTTGCTGTGCCCGATGTGTGAACTTTGCCACGAATTGGATTCTCTTAATCTCAGGGCCGCCTTAGTGGCCACCAGCTTCCCATAGATATTAATGGGGAGGAGGTTTAAAAAAGTCGTTAAGGCTGCCGTTGGTGTGGATCTTAAGATGCATATGCAGGCTGCCATCTGGATTCGTTCTAGGGCGCTTGCGTGGCATTGCTTCGATATTGCAGGCCACCATGCTATGATACCGTAAGTGAGGATAGGCCTGACGACCGCCGTGTACAGCCAGTGTGTTATCTTAAGCTGTATACCCCATCTGGAGCCTAAGGCCTTTTTACAGGTGTAAATGGCAATCGTAGCCTTCCTTATGCGGTCTTGGATGTTTGGTTTCCAACTGAGTTTGCTATATAGGATCGTTCCCAGGTATTTAGCTTGGCTGGAAAATTTGAGTGGTTCGTTGTTGAGCGTAGGTGGCGTTATCTCCTGAACCTTAATTTTCCTTGTAAATAAAACCAGTTCGGTTTTGGATGGGTTAACATTGAGCCCGACCTTAATGGACCAGGAGGATAGTTTCCTGAGTGCCGATTCCATTAGGTCTCTGATCGTGTGGGGGAATTTCCTCGTTATGGCAATGGCAATGTCGTCCGCGTAGGCCGTCACTTTGCATCCATCCTCCTCTAGGTTGGAGATGACCTCGTTGACTACTAAGATCCATAGTAGCGGTGAGAGCACTCCTCCTTGTGGTGTGCCCCTGTACACTGACCTCCTGGTCAGACAGCTGCCAAGCTCCGCCTGGATTAGCCTGCTGTTTAGCAAGTTCTTTATCCAGGTGCAGAGGCAGTTGTCCACGTTTAGTCTGAGGAGTGCGTTCGTGACGGCTACGAACATGGCTATGTATTTTTGAAACTATGAGTAAAAATGAATATACCCTAAGAATAATGTATAAAAAAGAAAAACAGCTATTTACATCCGTCTATAACCACCTTAACACCGTGATCAGGGATGTGTTTGTGTGCACGGATACTATTTTTTCTCAAATCCAATTCGAATCAATTTTTTTTTATAAATTTTTCCTTTAGGAAATGTTTGAAACACACAATTTTCGTTGAAAAATACTTTGTATAAATTATCTTCCACTCGAATCAGATCCAGTATTTGCATTTGCCTTTTCTAGTTTGGCAGCTCCACATTTGCTGCGAAAAGCTTACCTTCATCAAAATGTCAGCTTAATGGTACGTATGCAAAAAGCATTCGCTCAAACTGAAATCTCTTTACTCAGGCTTGAATCCAAAATTAAAGTTATGATTACATCAAAACTAAGCTTTTGCTAAGAGATGACACAGATCTTTTGTCAAAGCTTAAATTTGAGTTTAAACGGATGCTTATTGCATACGTGTTGCAATCTGTTTGCCGAATTAAGTTACGCTCAAAACATTAACGTCTTTACACTTCATAAAAATTGATTTCAGTTATTCGGAATTTCCCAATCCGAACCTCAGCTTAACCTATGGTACATAATAAACAACTTTGTTTTAATACGACACTGAATATGGACCATAAATAACATGGAAAATGCAATAAATGTCAGCTGATCTAATTGGTACAACCCAGAAATGCGCTAATAAACTTCATGTTTGTTTACAACTCAATTGAATAATAATTAAGTTAACATTAAAAGGAAAACAAATCAATTATACCTACACATTTTAATTTTTATAATTTTTGTAACTGGATTGGAAAAACATGTCTGAATTAAATTTGCTTAACAAAATATTGACTTTATCGATATCAAAAATATGTATAGCGAAAGTTGGTTGTGTTTTCTAATTATTATTTTAATCCCTATACATATTTAAAATTACAGTTTAAAATTCAATTGAAACCCTAATGCACCACCCTTTAGTTAGTTAAACATTTTTTTTTATTCCCGATGTTTATACAAACGTAATTAAGCTACCTGCGTCAAATCTCTTTTAACCTAATCACAATCAGAAGATTGCAATCTTAATGTAAACAACTAAATTAAATTAAATAAATACAAAAATACATGATACGTTGCTGTATGTTTTTTTTTTGTTTAGCAGATGATATTTGAAAATTTGTCTTACGCATGCAGCTATTGTGGTGAACATATTTTTACTACTCATACACACCGCCATCGTTCGGAGGTAAGTTAAATAAAATTCAATCAAGGGGGTGAAACCTCGAAGTAACGTGGTGTGATATGAATTTGTGAACGCATTTAAGCGAATAGTGGTGTTCGCAACGCGTAGTGCGAAGCGAACGCGAGCGCCATGTTATGATATAATGATGTTTTTTTTTCAACATTTTGATCGTACTCGTATATGGGGTGGAATTCCTTTTTGGCTTAATGGCACATGATTACGAGTGGATGATGATGATGATGGGTGGAATCGACGAAAATTGACAGAAGTAGTAGGTAGGTATGTGTGAATATGTTATATTCCAATATAGGTAGCTATGTGTCTGTGTGTAATTAAATTTTTCGTTTACAACACAATTTATTTCATGCTGTTTTGTAAGCAGACGCGCTCTTTTCGGGACTCGTGTATTAATGTGATCAACATTTTATTGAAATCGACCGAAATAATGAGAATATGTGTGACATTTTGTTGCGGTATGAGAGAAATCTGGTTTTAGGGTTTGGGACTAATTTATTGATGGGGTGTTGCCGTGTTGAATTGGATATTTAATTAAGTTAAAAATATGAATGCTAATTGAATGTTAAATTTTTTTTTTCGATTGGATGTGGACCTGTTTTTGACAGGAGTATTTTAACGGATTTTGAGTAAATCTGCTAACAGGCATCTTCCTTTCGGCTTAATTAAGCGCTTTTTAGTATTTCGGAGTAGAAATTGAGTTAAATGCATTAGTATTTGTAAAGAAAGTAAATCCTAACCGCAATCTCAGTGGCCCACATATGAAATACTAAAAATATATTTTAATCACTACCTAACTAAACACTTCTTTTTTGATAAAAACAACGTTCATACTATACAAAATTACTGCTCTCAGACATAAATTCACAATACGATTTTCTTCTATCCGGAAAAATAATTTCATTCTCAGAAATTTGGGCCTTATTTCATAATGAAATAACACCCCAATACTAAAAATGAAATTTAACCCCAAGAAATGAAAATACACCGAAAATACATCATATTTTCGTTCTGTTGCATGTTGCGCCATTTTTGGCCTTATTTCATTTTTCCATTTTGGGTGTTATTTCATTGGGCGTAATTTCGCAGCGCCGCTGAACTTTGACGTGAAGGCTTTCTCGGAACTCCTTAACTCCTTATTCGATCAAGTTAATTTGAAAATATTCTGCTGAACTAATCAGATCATAGAGCTAAAGAAGTTGATTGCAGCGAGTAGTACAAATACATACTAAACAGGTCATACTAAAACCCAATTAATTAGCCGGCTTAGGCCACACTACGAGCGAAGCGACAAATGGCCCTTCATTGCGCGAAAACTCTTAAGCAGGTTGTTGTGAAAATGCCTTTGGCATCCAGTCAGCGAAAATATATCAATTGATGCTGGAAAAATACAAAACTAATTAATTTCTATCAGTGGCTGGATGAAAAGTACTCGAAGTACAGCTCAAAGGCAGTAAAGACCATTAGGAAGGTTGTAACAAGCACAACACCCACACACACAGACTTTTTCAATCAAAGCCCCCGTTTGCACTCAAGGCACCAACAACCTATTGTGAAAAAAAAAAACAGAAAAAATCAAAGCAGAACTGAGAGTTTTGTCACTCACTCCGTGGACGAACCTTTGTAGGGTACTTCGCGAAATTATGGCTGAATTTCAAAACGCAGTACTTCTGTATTACTGCTTAATCAAGCGTTCCAAAAACGCAAACGGATTACTATGATGCAATGCATACTTTTCTAAAACACATTGTGAACGCATCAACTGCGCAAACAAAAGCAAACAGAGCATCGTGAATGATTATGATGCAAATGACATTTAATATTTCAGTTTGAACTGCCAAATAAAATGGATTCATCGCCGGAGTCGTTAGTAAAATAATATACTTTGTAATAATTTGCCAATTTTGTTTTGATTTGCATTAATAACAAATGTACGAATGAGTCCATTAAATTATTATTTAATCGAAAAAGCCAAGACATTCTGCGAGTAAACTGCTTCCTTCTTAAATAAAGAATATGCTTAAACATGTTGGTATTGTACGAACCAATATTGTTTATTAAGCTGTTAAAAAGTATGGCTCTTACTATGTAATTGTTTTGATATTATTGGTGTTTGAAACATTTTACGATAGTTCGCATCAAAGTCGTTCTAAAACACCAAAAATTGCAAAGCATCACAAATGCAAAGCAGCGCAAAAGCATTCATAACCTGGTATTATAAAAGCAGCGAGCATTTAGCCTATCTCTTTCATAAATTTGCGATCTCTCTTTCTATTATATCAACTAAACTTGCAAGGAAAATAAACCAAACGTATTTTTTGTTAGTTTTATTTACTTTTACGCACTTTCTCGGGTGTCTCGCCACTAAACAAATTGTTTTTCAATTTCAAAAACCTGTTGTCACTTAATTTAACAAAATAAAAAACCTAATGCCGTTATTTTCCTTCTATTTGGTCAACCGTGATTGACACTGACGTTATCGCGAATTACGCGATGAGGCGTAATTTAACCAACGTATCCCGGTAGGCGGCGCTACTGTGGCTGTAGATCTGTTTCCATACAATTTGTATGTTCTTTTTAAGATTTTATTTATTTACGTTGAATATGGCAGACATATGTACATCGAAAATGGACATGGACAGAAGAATAAAATCGTAAGATGTACATGGGAAAAAGAAGATATAATACATAATTGATGCTAATTGTTGTTTATGTTATTGTAAATTCAATTACCCGTGCAGGGGCGGGCTAAGAAGATTACTGCAATCCCCAACAACAACAAAAAACCCCCTCCTAAAAGGCGACTACGGCAATAAATCCTATCTAGGCCATTTTAACATCCAGGTGACACATTTAACATCCTAAGTTGTCCCGCGAGTGTTCATGCAACTCCGCGGGTTAACAAGACTGGAGATCGCCGGTGTTGTAAAACCTCGATCAAACAATAATCAATATTGGAAGCATGCAAGTGTCGAAATCGAAGAAAAGAGTTAGCCCTAAGAACTCCTTGATCACATCAATGCAACAATTGCAGTATTTGATTGGCATCAGCGAAAAAGTGATCAGAAACCAGGAAGGCTGCCTATGTTTATTAAGGTCAAACCGGCTAAGCCCACAGACGGACCAGTAGGGCTGCAGTAAAGTGGGAGGGTTTTGAATCCCTTGATCATCATAACCTCGCCGTAAAGGAAAGAAGAAGATTATTTCAAATTCAATAGTTTCGAAAATTGTTGTTTTGAATAAGCATTATAAATATGTACACAGAAAACAGCATTTTTACTGATCTCCACCAACAGTAGGGACGGTGGATTTTTTTTGTGCTAGACTGTATTTTTTTTTTGGTACCTATACGAGATTTTTTACACTGGATTCAATAGTGGTCCATTATTCTGCAAGGAAGACACACCACTTTTACTGAATGTTAATTGGGCTTAGATTCAGGAGCTTAGATTTTATGCACTCATTTCACAGTCCGAAAACGAAATAACGCCGAATTTCGACACTTTGGCAGATGTATACATTTACTTGCTCGTATTTGAAAGACAAAAATACGGCATTATTTCGTTTTCGTAAGTGAAATAAGGCCGAATTTTGAAAGTCGGCGTTATCTCCTAAATAAATACCTAAAGCTCGCAGTGTCGTGACTTTCTCCACAGGCTTTGCAATTGGTGGAATCGCTTAACCCTTTGACGCATAAGGGACATAGAGTCCCTGGTCATATTATTAGACATACAGTTTTTTAATATTTTTATGTGTTGCACGAGATTATATGCAATATTGTTATATTTAAACGTACATATAATGTGTTTTATTTAGAAGATTTTGTATATGATTCCATTTTGTATTTATTTTTAACATGTTGCACTACAGTGTTAACCAATTGATACGCGAAAAAAAAAACAATTACAAACAAAGTACATAGAACTTTACAGTGCGTCTAATAAATTGGCCAGGGACTTTAGGTATGTGTCCCCAAAATTAAAATCATCATAATTATGTTCCTATGAGCATGATTTTGAAAAATAAAAACGTGTTGGATTTTTAAATACATTGGTTTTAATTTGATTGTTATGGAAACACTGTAAACCAAAAGTAAACAAACAATATCTAAATTTGAGTGTTTGATTTTTAACGGGACAGATGTTGCAATTTAAAGATAATAGAAGACCACTTCATTTGTTTTTTCGTTGACCATTCATAATTGAACAGTATTGACTGGTAAGTTTACTTTATGTTTTGCCAAATTCCATCGACGGGGACAAACTTACGAGCGGAAAACACAATGGGACACCGGTGTCCCTGTATGCGTCAAGGATACCTAATGTTTTAAGCATTTGATCAAACGGTTTAGAATTTTGTTATCACTCGTCTCATATACAAGACGTTGTTATTTTACAATAAAGTTGTTCCAATCGTGTATTATATTGCCAAATTAGAAGTATTTTTACTCGAATATTTACTTCACTATAATACAATTTTACCAATTTTCTATATAAAATACTAAGTTTTAGCCATAAAACATAAAAAATTAAATCACATCTAGACTCTCTACAAGTTTTTTCCTTTCATAATATGAGTACTAAACGTCATAGAGAATATCATCTCATGGAAGATGCAATCCTGGAAATACTGGCAGCAGAAGACAGTGGTGATGAAGACACTTAAGCCCTTGATAAAGAAGATAGACAATTTTTGGCACAAGATATTAAAGCCGGGGTTGATAGCGCTGAAATAGAACCCTCTGAGAATGGTTCTCCTACAGCTGCAAACCCTGGGGGGGTTGTACAACCCACCACGCCAGATCAACGCCAAACTTTGCTTGGAGAAGTAATCGGTATGAACCAAATAATTTTGAAACAGATGAAACTTACATATTTGGGAACATAAAAATCTTGTCAGAAGATGAAAGTAGAACAGTGACTTACCATACAATGATCAAAAATGATCAGAGGAAAAGATGTGTACAATGCGCAAAGTTCAAAGTAGAAAACAGAACTAAATGTGCTTGTCGTTATTGTGATGTACACTTGTGCTACACAAATGATTGTAACTGTTTCGCTGATTTTCACAGTCGTCAGTGAGAGATTAGGTCCAGCAGTAACTATGTACTTATTTAGGAACTGTTACTTACATAGGACGAGTAAATTTAGTACAGTTTTCGTTCCTCCAGTACATAATCGTATAGGGTATCAAAAGTACATATATTTTTATATTTTATACCTGAATTGCAACAAATAAGCATCTTGTCTGTATTTTTTTTATCTAAAACTAATTTTCATTTACTTAGATATCAGCATGCTAAATTTAGCTATTTCAAGGTAAAAAATTACCAATGGTGCATACAGGGACATATATGTCCCCAAGCGGAAAACCCATTTCACTCGAAAAATTATCGGTTTTTCTTTGCAAAATGTTTTATTAGACTACAAATGAGTAAAATAATATGGGTTAATCAACAATCCCTCCGCTCATTTTCTTCTGTGCGTCAAAGGGTTAAGCCTATCACCGTAAGATAATTGGCATGGTACTGTGATTACATGCCAATGCATAATCAACTGAGAAATGTGAAGGTGCAAATGCCAACTGAGATAAAACATGTGATATCAAGAACGTTTATTTTTTTGTAAGCTGGCTGTGCACAAGATTGACTGTTTAATGGAAGATCAAGCCAACTGAACTTTATCAAGGTTTGGAAATTAATTAGAAGATAGTGACGATTTGGGTTGTTGTTTAAACTGTTTATCATTAGCAGTTAAAAAAAGGTAGTTTTAAATTTTTGCCGTACAAACCTAATTTTAATGCGTATAAATTAGAAATAACTTCTCAATATTTACGCAAAAGCGGTCTTAAAAATAATCAGTGTTCTTACAGGGGTAGTTACTTAGTTTAAAAAAATATATGTAAGTAGGTACATGTAGGTACCTGTTATAAGACTACACAAAAAACTCAGTAATGGCCGTCTACGATTGGAATTCCCCAGACTAAACTGGGCAGTTCTAGAAAGGACACCTGTTTGCCTTGTCTACCTGTTACTCTGCTCAATTTATGAATACCTACATGTTACATTTTTAACCAAAATTGAATATCTTTAACTTATTGCATACGAAAATAATGCACGTACGAATAGATTTGATTTATTTTTTCATTCTGTTCTTGGTTTTCTCTTTTTTGGGCTTTTTGTTGGTTTCTTTGCCTATATTTTCAGTAAAATCCACAAATTTCTAACATTTTTAGGGGCAGTAGACATTTTAGACTACAAAGGAACGACCATGAAAAAGGAATGTTTTCGTTCATACTGTCTCATTATAGGTAATCAAACGTTGCGGTAGGTACGAATGCTTCAAAAGGTGTCGTTTTTTGTTGTAGGTAGCAAAATTGTAAAACATTCTGTTTTGTAAAATAAAGGGATATATGTATACCTATATAGAGAAAAATGAATGTTGTGAAACATGAAAAAGGACAAGCAGTATATAAATGAAGATGAAAGACCAATAGCGCAAATGAGTCTTTATTTCCTTAAAAGGAAAACATTTTTACCCCTGCAATTCTAACGTAGCGAATATTTCTAAGAATTTTCTTTTTTTTTTAGTCATTCTTAAAAGTTGACCATATAAATTGTTATAAGTACAGTTTACGCTGGCTAGCTTAGATTTGGTTTTAGTTTGTTCATTGAAAGATAACATTTTTAATTTGAATGACAATGGTGGGTACCTACATTACCTAGTTTTATCGTTACTTCGGAAGCAGTGATAAGAAAAGTCTAGAAATACATTTCGCTGTTTTACAATTAAACGTGAATCGAAGAATTCAGAAAATTAAACACAGTTGGGTATTTATTTGCACAGCAATAGGCAAATGAAATTGTCAATAAGGTGAACCACAAAATGGCCTTAATAGTGCTAGTGTTCATCTTTTTACTATATGACAGATGGGAATTATGTTTTGTGACAATGCTTTTTTACTTTAGCCAATGATTCTTTTAGGAAGTTTATTCATAATCAGTTCATGAAGCTTAGCATATAAAAATCAAAGTTGGTTTTCTTATGGAAAGGTCTAGAGATGCATAACATACCTATATGCTTAATCATTTTTATAAATTTTTGATTGATTGAACAATTAATCAATTTATCATTTTGGTATTTCAACTGCACTGTCAATGTTTTTGTCGCAGTGATAAATACAATTGCTCTAAAACAAACAAATTAATTCAAAATCTTGACAGTTTTTCTCTTGAAGATGAACAGAATTTCAATGACAGATCATCTCGAATTTTAAATTTAGTGTCATCATCTTCCCAACTAATTTAATTGAGTGGAAATATTTTACATGTCGATGCAATATTACTGTCAAATAAGCTGAAGCGATTTGCAATTTCAAAATGGCGCAATGTCAAAATTATTTGTAGAAAAACGACAAATTATTTCCCTCAATAGTGAGAATGCAAGTAACCAGTCACTTGCATTCTCACTATTGAGTGAAATTTCACCTGTAAATTAACTGACATAATTTCCCATATTTTTATTGACAGATTTTTCCTATTTCGTATTTCATAAAAGCTGTATCTATCTACCTAATTGTTTAGAGTTGCAATAATATAATAACATGAAAATGATATGTAATATACCTACACCAGTTTGATTTACACGGAAGTTTTAATACTTTTTGATAGATAGTTGAAATTATTTAATGTGGGCATAGGGAAGTTCGTGACAACATCAGTGTCAGTCACGGTCGAACAACTTGTGTCAAAACAAAAGCAATTGTCTTTTTTATTTAATTAAATTAAAGTGAAGATGAAAGGTAGGTATATCATTTAGTGATAAGAAACATTAGAAAGTGCGTAAAATTGTTCTTTTGCTTTCCTGCAAGTTTCGTAGAAGTGATCAAAATATAGGTACGAGTACCTATTAATAAAATATTTTTGAAACCAAAGTAAAACAAACGGATTTTTGTATAGTAATTATGAACGAGACCATGGAAATATTTTGACAGCTACTACTTTGAAGCAGGCAGTTTTAACAATAACATGGTATTGTTGGTGTGGGCCTATGGATGAACGTTAGGTTTAGTTTAGATTTTGAAGTTCTGTGAAACTATTTAATCCTACAAAAAAATCCGACTCAGTAGAATTTACACCTTAAATAATGAATTAATGCACCGTTTAGGCGAGCAAGTAAGCTATTTATAGACTAGTGTAGGTACTTTAAAAAAAGTTTAAGAAGTCACCGAGTTGGTACATATTTTGTATTTTCTCTTTCGGTTACTGCCGGATTGGTACATTTTATTTCTGCTTCAACATAACACTAACACAACTGATTTAACCCACATTTCATCATTTTCCTAATCGTTCCCCTCCACTATATCGAAGTTATTTTCAAAACATTACGAGTAAAACCAAAGTGATGAATTCCATCAACAAAAATAAAAAAGAAATACTTTAAGGTCAACATATTGTAAACATTGTTGTCTTGCTGATATAGGTGTATATAATAATGTAGGTATATATGGAGAGATACGTTTATAAGCTATTTAAATATTCACCGCAGAGAAAAAAAAATGTTTAGTACACATGAAGCACATAAGAGAATTCGTATGAAAAAATTAAACTTAAAAAAAAAAACATTTTAACACTGACATCAATTGAAAATTAAGATAATGAAAAAAAAACTTTTTTATTTATGTTTAGAAAAAAAAGCATGTACACATCTATTTTTGATTTTGAATTGATAGTTTACCTAAAATGTGCCAAATACTATTGTATTGTATTTTTGAATTTTTAAATAATTTAACGTTTAGGTGTTATATTCCAGAAGTTGTCGAATATTAAAATGATAACGAACAAGCTTTTCACTGGAAACACTATAGCAATATTTTGTTTAAAAAAACTTTTTGTTAAATGATTTACATCACAATATTTCGTTCTTTTATGTCACTGTTAACTTTTTTTTTTATTATTTGTTACTTTTTTGCGTTTTGAAACTTACTTTTTTAAATTTCGCTTCGATTGTTGTTTCGAAAACATGGGAATTTTGTCAACTAAAATTTGCATTATTTATAATAATCCACAGTTTTAAAAAATTGTTTTGTTTTTTTTTTGTTGCTTTTAATCCGTTTTTGTGTGACAGTCAAAAACAATTCTTTTTGCTGGTTAAATGTTGGTAATCCGAGTAAAGTTTAATGTCAGCTTCTGGTAATCCTGGGAAGTTCTGACGTTTCAAAACTTGTTATGTTCAAGTGTCACACACAGTTTTTGTTTGCGTTAGATTTGTTGTGGGTTTTTATTTGTTTTATTTGAGATCTGTGTTTGGTTTAATTTTGACATTTCTCAAAATTACCTTTAAACTTCACTCTGAAACTTTTTTTTATAGAACACAATTGTGTATCACATTTAAATATTTTTATTTTACTGTATTCTTGACTTTTAACCAACTGTTACACTTCTTTAAGCACTGTCAAAATATTTTTGTTGTTGATTTGTAAGATTAAACTTTCTTGACTTAACTTTAAACATTTTTTTTTATATAAAACACAAAATATTTTTTATAACATTTTCAAGTTGACGATAAACAATAAAAACAAACAAAAAAATATTATATTAAAGGATTTGGTACGATCCACAAGAAGACGTTGTTTTGTATGATGTGATGATAATTTGTTGTGTGATATTTTCTCGTTTTCGAAAAAAATACAAATAAAATACGTGAAGAAACAAAACCGGATTTTCCGCGTCTCGCGTTCTCTCTAAAACAATTTCCCGACGACCACTAACCATACGTAGCGTGAAACAAACATGACGACATTTGACAGCAGCCGAAAAGGAACTACTGCCTGACTGTGTGCTACCTTCGATCCGAGACCATCATTTGTCAACCGTCAATGGTTCCCATCGGGCAATAATTACACATATGGCATATTACACACCAGAGCAGCAGCCGAAGCAAAGTAGTGTACAGCTACAGTTCACAAGAAAAGAGCGAATACGAACGGGAGACAGACAGACAGAGAGAGAGAGAGAGTGTGTTGAAAACTCGCGCAAGAAACACAGTTATAGCAACGTATACTGCCAAATAGAAAAAAAATCAATTTCATGGTAGTGTTAGTGCTTAAAAAAAAGATACTTTCTTGCTATCGTCGAAGAATTTCCGATAAATGAGTGTTAAAAGAGGAGAAGCTTGTTAGTGTTGGTTGACCGAAAACTACACAATCAAACACCATTCTCTTCAAAATTAGGTTTTCAAGAGAAATTTGTGCACAAAAATGAGGCCAAAACAAAATGCGAACAGAGTACGAAGATACACGAGTGAAAAAAAGAAATTTCGTTCCCACAGACACAAGCAAAACACAAAAGATACAACTACAGATACAGTATCTTATACCTGAATCGCATATTTGAGGGTTTTTTCTTATTTTTTTTTGCTCGTTCATAATTTTTTTCTTTTATTCGATTTTTTATTTTGCGTATTCCTCCTTCCACTCGGTTCGGCGTATCGATAAAGGCCAAAACATACATTCACCGATATTCCGCTGCTCGCTGGCATATGTATATTCTATAGCGATATAGACGACGTATCTATTTAGGTAGATACATTTCATATAGAATATTAAGATACGAAGTAATGAAAACATAAACATTTCAGATGAATGAAGGTTTTATTCGTTCGATTTTGTTGAGTTCAGTTGATTTTTTGAATTAATATTTTTTCTAGGGAGAAATGTTTTAAAGGAGGATTTAAGTAAGGGTAATTGCACATAACGAACACCCCCTTAAAGTTGTCATGCAAGATATTGACGCTGACATGCTGGGGTTGCAGACAGTAACTGAATGCCTGAACCGCAGAAAAAAAAGAAAGATATGCATTTTTTTCTCTTTGCATCCTACCACACTTTAATAGCTTTAGTTTAGAAGGACTCTCTAGAAGACCGCTCTAACAACTACATATAGATGGTAGCTACCAACTGACTTGACTAGTGAATGGTTCCTTTTCTACTTCTTCATCTACCAAACCATTGATGATGATGATGTTGTGTTTCATAGTTGTATTAGTGTGAAGGTAAATGGTGGTGAAATGAAATGCACAAGAATATGGTGTGATGGAGACGACGACGCGCGGTATGACCCTTCGGGTTATTAATAGCCCTTCAATCCTTATCCTGTTCTCCTCGGTCGTTCTGTTGTTCTGTGCTGTCTGCTGTGTATATTTTGGTGTAAAATGCTCGTTCTGCCGTCATCGTTGTGTCGTTTTGTGGTGCATTTTTGTTTGTTCGTTAGTTAATCATATCGTTTGTGTATTTGAAATGTGTTCCGGTGCACTGTGCTGCGCTGCGCGTTGCTTGCCATTGCTGCTTACTTGGTGGAGAGATTGCACTTTCAAGCGAGGGTCGATGTTATGATCGTTTTGTGTTTGTTGAATACCGACTGAGTGTTGCCAGATTGTTGGGAAAAGTTTGTTTTTGAATGATGAAAACGAAGTGGTCAGAGAGAGAAAGACAATTGGCTTTTGGTACGGGGAGTTTATTTTTTGTTGCTTTTCTATTCGAAAAGGTATAATATTTTGAATGATTTTGTGTGTGTTTGTTTTCGGAGGTTTTTCATTTGTTTTGTAGGAAGAGGAAGTAAAGTGGTTGAATAGTTTACTTTATAGTGATTGATTTGAATGATATTCATTTATGGCGTTTATTACAGTTGGTGTTGCCAGCGGTAAGTATTGAAGGTACGTAGGTACATTATGTAGGTATGTATATTTTTGATTAATGGAAGGGGATGATTTGTGATGGCAATGTGATAATCCGTGGTTGACAAAGTAATCAGTGGCTCTCAACGCGGAGCGAAATGGATAACAAATTAGAATTAGTTTCAGAATTTTTGTTTGAAAGTGAGATGTGGAAAACTAAATGAATTAATAGAGGAGTTTGGTACCACCTACTTACTTAAAGGATAAGCCCTGTTCCTGTCGAACAATGAATTCAACAGAACAAAAATGTCACGAAAGAGTTTAAATAAATGAAGGTTATTTCCCAAACTTTACAATGCCTACCTCAACTTCGTATAATACCCTATTCTATGGTACTATTAATTTTGACTCATAGGTATAGTCTCTAGGAACCCAACTAAAAAGTGTAAGAATTTGTAAATTCCGCCCACAATCTAACAAAAAAAGTTTATTCGAAAAGTAAAAATTTAAATTTATTGTCGTTTTATCGAAAAGTCGAAGTTTGAGCCAGGAACCTGAAATATTGAATTGTCCTTCGGGTCGCCTAAACGGCACACCCCTATCCCTTTCAACTAGTACCAGGTATTTAGGAGTTATCCTAGATACTAAACTCAACTGGAAAATAAACATCGAACAACGGGTAAAAAAGGCATGAATAGCCGTCTATGCTTGCAGCAGAACCTTCGGCAAGAGAAAGAACGGCATGTATACAGTAGTATTCTAGATTCTCTACCGAGAAAAGTAGTTCCGCCTCCAACAGACTATATCATTCCCAGAATGTCCTTCATAAAACATTTCGTCGTTCAAATCCCAACTAGATCAGAATGACAAAATGGGCAAGTGACAAGATTTCGATCAAACGGGATTTTTTCGGAATCCTTAAGCATCACAAAATCGTACAGACTTCCGGATACTGCAAGCGTCTTCCAGGCGGAGCTACTGGATATCCGTGCAGCCTACCGCCAGATCAAACTTCACTCAAACAGAACACCGAGGCAAAGGATAGCTATACTTATTGACAGCCAGGCTGCTATTAAAGCGATCGCTTCAGTCACTATATCCTCTAAGTTAGTACATACTAGAATGCCGTAATGGCCCTGCTTGATAAGTTCAAGGTTACCCTGATCTGGGTTCCAGTTCCAGGGCACAGTAACGTTTATGGAAACGAACATGCCGACGAACTGGCCAGGCAAGGCTCAGCTCTCCACTGCTCATTGGCGGAACTAGTCCGCATTCCGCTCGGAGTAGTTAAGGCAAATATCACCGCAGAATACCTCAAGAAAGCCAACCTCAGATGGAGCAAGCTGACTACATGCGTCATATCCAGAAAAATGTGGCCAAACTACAACAAGGCAAAAACAACCAACCCATGTAGAACCCGAAAAGATATTGCAAGAACAACAGCGATTATCACGGGGCACTGGCGCATAGGTGACCATGCGGCCAAGCTGGATATACCATACAATACCCACTGCCGCAGTTGCAAAGTCGCAACTGAAAAAGAAACCCTAATTCACTTTTTATGCTCCTGTCCGCAGGTGGGATTTAGTCTCCCATACCAAACGATAATACCCAGGTTTACGTGAGTTTGTGGTAACAAAATGGCACTCGGTGCTAATTGGGTTTGTTTTTATCAAACCGCCACACCTACCTACCTACCTGTCCTTCGGATCGCATAATGCTCGTTTTTAAGGACAGGTCCACAATTAAAAAAAAGACCAATTTTACCGAAAAGTAAAAGTTTTAGCTAGGAACCTGAAATTCGGAATGTATACTTTCTAAGGGCCCTTAATGTGTATAAATATTTCTAAAATCTGCCTACTGGCACGTGTTTTAAAACACTCCCATTATTAAAAAAAAAAACAGTTTTATTGAAGAAAAAGTCACTTTGAACAATTATTACTTTTTATAAAGTTTTCTACCATGCCCATTTGTAAGGGGCGTTTTTTAACAAAAACTTTGTTTATGCGATTAAATCTTTTAACTGATGTATAACAAAATATGTCGATCCTTCTTAACAATTCACCCATACTTAGATTTTCGTGACGCCCACTTTAGGAGGGATGGGAATAGGTATAGGGTATCCATCAGCTAGCCCAAGCGGGCTGTACCCTTTTGCTATGTTTTTCTCTTCAATTAAAATGCTATGAGTTTGATTTTTTAATTATAGGTTTGGCAAATTTGGACCCACTTATAATAAAAACATAGTGACGGGCTACAGTCCTCTTGGGCGAACTGTTAGATACCCTATTGTTATTCCTATCCCTCATAAGTGGGCATGACAAAAGTCTAAGTATGGTTGAATTGTTAAGAATGCTCTACATATTTTGTTATATAACATTTAAAGAATTTTATCGAAAAAACAAAGCTTTTGTAAAAAAACGCTCCCTAGCTCAAACTTTGGTTTACAAATAAAATTGTTTTATTTAATTGTGGGCGTGTCAGTATGCGGATTTAAAAAAAAGTACGCATGAGCATAAAGGGCCCCTAGAGAGTATATATTATATATTTCAACTACCTAGCTCAAACTTTGGATTTTCAAAAAAAGTTTTTTTTTTAAATTGTGGGCGGATTTTGAAAATATTTTCACATGAACATAAAGGGCCCATAGAAAGTATATATTATAAATTTCAGCTTCCTAGCTCAAACTTTGACTTTTCAATAAAATTGTTTTATTCAATTGTGGGCGTGTCAGTGGGCGGATTTTAAAAAATTGTATCTCCCGATGAGTTTTAGGAGCCATAGATCATATATAAAAAATATAGTAACTTTTAGGGGTCTACGGGCAATATTAAGGTATGTTACAAACTATGCGTCAAAATTAATATACCCTTAGAATAGGGTATAAAAATAGTATTGTACATGAGGTTAAATGGGGTTAAATATATAAAAATAAATCAAGAGTTGAGGGCTATTATTATCTATGTTTTTATCGTTTTATAGTTTGCGGCTTAGCACCAGGTACGTTGGGCGATGTGTATGTATTTATTTCATGGTGTTTGTTTCTTTTTGAATATATTTTTTACATGTGGATTGTCGAAGTTAAGTTTACATCTAAAGATCCCACCAGAGATGAAATACTTTTCTGAAAACTGGATAATAAACCATGATCATACTTCATGTAAAAAAAAGCCTATCCCTTTTTTACTGCGATGAAAACAAAAAACAAAACCCTCCATCAGTCAAGTTACATCGAAGCTGCGATAATGGAAACAACGTCCGCATGCTCATCCGTTTTCGTTTTTTTCAGCAATTGTTTTTTTTTTTGTGAATCTTTCAAAATTAAAGAGATGTGCAGTGAAATTTGAAAGACATGCGCAGTAGAATGGCCAGAGGAATTGGTTCGCGCTATACCTACATGAACTGAATTGAATATGGATTTCTTGCTGATTTCTCAAATTAAAAAAAATGTGCGGAGTTTCTTACATATTTAGTGGAAGGTAAAAAGGCAAAGAAAGCAGCGATACTTTATTGATCAATCTTAATAAAAATAACAAAAATGCCCACGTTGGGCGCCAGTTGAACTTGAGACATATGTTTTCAATCACAGAGCACGCTGAATAATAGATACGTTCCTTTTAGCCCCCCTTTTCCAAGAACAGTTCTCATTGCAAGAAAACAAATTATTGCGAGACAAGACCGTTGCTCTATGTGCGAAATTTCGCAACGAGACTTTTTACAGACGAGATACCTATGACATGTCAACAAATGACTGTAAGCAAAATTATGTATGAATCAAAGAATAAAATGTTGAATGGTCGAAAAACAGCAATTGCCTTGTCATATGTGTCTACAATATTGGACAATGAAAAACTAGATCGTTGCTGATTACATCCCACATACGTATAGTATGTTCTCTTTCCTTTTAATAAATAAATTTTTTGTAGTTTTCCTTTTTTTGTACCCGTCATGAGTAGAATTATTTCTCTTGCCTTGCAAATAATGTTGAAATCTGAATGATAATTGTTGTTAGAAAGAATTAATTATTCGTTTTGTCGTTGCGCGAAGAAATGGATGGGAAGGTGTAAGAATTTTGACATTTCTCGCAACCAGCTTTCGGTATGATTTTACACAATGGTTGGTCTGAGTGAGGATCTTTTACCTTTTATGAAAAGCAAAACAGATCGGTAAGCCATAAACAGCGCTGCCATCACCACTCTTCAAGAAGTTAAAAAGCCAGTAGATTCAAACAAAAGGTAGAAGGTATTTAAACATAAGCGTTAAGTTCCCCCAGAGAGTATATATTATAAATTTCAGCTTCCAAGTTCAAACTTTGACTTTTCGATAAAACTGTTTTTTTTTTAATTGTGAGCGTGTTAGTGGGCGGGTTCTAAAAATCTCAACACAAGAGCATATTGGGCCCCTAAAGACAATATAAGGTAGGTGAACCAAATAAAGCCCGGTCCTTAACAAGGCCCAGTGCGCGCAAAAACACACAACCAACAAGTAACGGGACTTTTTGTTCTATGTTTTCGTAATCCCGTTCTATTTCAACTCAGACAACAAAAAAAAAGTCTGGTAATGCGTTCCGGTTGAATCTGGCAGTCGAAACAAGTTTGTGGAGTGAGGCGCACGTGTCGTTTTATAAAAAAGCGGTTCAATAATTTTTTGATTTTTCGCCAAATTTATTACAGTAAGTACGATTTTTAATTTTTATGATAAAATACATATATTAAACGTACAGTAATTTTAGCTAAGTTTTATTTCCATACATTAGATAGATTTTTGTTTATAATTTTATAAACAAAAGTCTTTCATGTTCTTAACAAGGCCCAACAAAAAATTGAGTGGGCCTTACTAAGTATATGAAAAATATCATTTCAATTTTTATTTGGTTTCAGGCAAAATATCAAAACCCAAGTTATGTGACAAAAAAAGGGCAAATTGAACTGAAGTTGATATAGGAAAGGCCTTGAAATCCATTGAACGAGGTTTACTTTCTCAGGATGAAGCTTCAAGACGATATAACATTTCCAGAAGAACCTTGAGGAACCATATCAGAAGTGGTTCATCTAAGAAGAAAATAGGCCGTTCAACAACGTTGACCCATGAACAAGAGGAAGATTTGTGCAAAAGAAGAAAGGTTTTTAGTCAAGAAGGCTGATTTTTTTCATTTAATTAATTTATTTATTTTAAGATTTTTTAGCCAAGAAGTTTTGTTTTTTTTTTCTGAATAAATAATTGAAAAAAAATATTTTTACTAAAGATTCCGCCTTTTTCTTAGTATTTACTTAAAACTGATTTTATTTTATCCGGAGAAGTTTCAAAGAAAAATATATGGGCCTTATTAGGAACCGGTGTTCCCAATAAGGCCCAATATAAGGTTTTTCAAAATGCTCAAAAAATATAATTTCTTTTCGATTCCTAAAACTAAATTTTCTGTTTGTAGACACATAATTTAACTAAGGTCCATATTCTATTTAGTTCACAAAAATATTCCTTAAGATGTTCAAGGGGAGTCGGACAGAATCCCGAAAAACGTAATCCCGAAAGCCCAAAATCCCGAAAAGCCACAATCCCGAAAAACTAAAATCCCGAAAACCCACAATCCCGAAAAGCCACAATCCCGAAAATCCATAATTCCGAAAGACCAAAATCCCCAAAATGAAAATAAAAATTTTATTGTAGCAACAGAAAAATTTGGCAAATTTATTTAACAAAATAAAAAACTTCAAATAAATGAAACATAACAAAAACAGTTCAAATCTTACAAAAACATATCAAACACGATCCATGACAAAACAATATTTAATACAAGTTCATGTAAGCAATTATTCTGAGATAACTTATTTCAGAACGCTTTCGCTGCTCACACTCCCAGTAAAATGTATCCTTGTATTTTTTATAAGCAGTTTCTCACGCTCTTTGTTGGTTTTCACGATGGATACTTTCATTTCTACTTAAGACTTCAAACACAAAATGTCACTGATGATATAAAGTTTGTCACTTTGTATTACGAAGTTCACTGTCTAAAAAAAATCTAGTCAGTCAGCTATCACACTATTTGAGATCAGCTCAACTGAATGCACATTGCGAATTGCAAAACATTACAACGCAAACAATAGCAAAACATTATTACGGTAAATGGAATGGACAAACACTTGTCTATTTTACATTCAAAATTAAATAAAGAATCCCGAAAAATTATATAAAATGAAAAATTTGCGCAAATTTTTATATAATTATATAATTTTTCGGGATTTCGTTTTCAGGATTCTTTTTTCGGGATTTTGGATTTTCTGGATTTTTGGTTCTCGGGATTTTGGTTTTCGGGATTTTGTCCCCAACCCATGCTCAAGCTATTAAGGAAAAACAATAAGGTGGTGGGCCTTATTTGGGTCACCTACAAAAATTTCTGCTTTCCATCTCAACATTCGACTTTTTTGATAAATTTGTTTTTTTTTTTGAGATCGTGGGGTGTCTGCCACAATGTCAAGTATACACTTGATTATTTCGGGCCGCTAGAGAGTATATGGTTCAAATTTCAGCTTTTGAGCTCGAGTTTTATGGCCTAACATTTGCCGACGGACGGGCATGGCTCAATCGACATTACTATCGATGCTGATCTCAAAAATAGTAACTTTTAGCGGTCTACGTGGGTATGTTACAAACTACGAGTCCAAATTAATATACCCTTAGAAAAGGGGCTAAAAGATCGACTAGTTTGTATGCGAATTGACCGGGCCGTTCGCAAGGAATACAAACGGAAATACATAAGTACAAACATAGTCCGCCCAATTCTAAATATTCTCCGGGAAAAAAACTCCCCGGGAGATGTTTTTCGCTAGAGCAAAATTCCCCCATTCCCAATTCCCCGGGAGATAATTTTTCCCTTCGAAGTCGGGAAAGTGAATTTTGAGTGTTCGAAACATCTGTTTCGCAGCATTTTACATTTGGAATAAAATAAATAAAATAATTGAATTCAAATAAATTTGTTCTGTGTTGATGAATGAACAGCATTGCATTTCAAATATTAGTGCAAGCTTAAGAAATCCAAGAAGTACAGCCAAGGGCCATAAGAAGACGCTTACGAGATGATCCGATGGAGGGTACCAAAAAGGGGGGTTGGAAAAGACCATAGTATGGGCTCTGCCCAATTCAGTTTTACTAAGGTGCTCGCTGAAGTCCTAGATATCTTGGAGGCGCAGCTTTGCCTACAATGGATAAACGTATTGAAGGCTCCCGATGAAAAAAGAAAAGTTGCGTTAGCGTTCTTTTCTAAACATAACATTCCCGGTATTGTAGGATGCCTTGACGGCACGCACGTTCGGATTGTTGCACCTTCAGTTAACTAACATTTATTTTATAATAGGAAAGGAACATACAGCTTAATTGTTATGCTGGTAAGTTCGTTTATTTGTGCTCTTCGTTTCAAATGCAATTTACTATTTGCAGCTTTGTGATGACGAATTGAGAATTCGGTACATCGACGCTTCACATCCTGGTACATGCCATGATTCCTTCATTTGAAATGTAAGCGCGCTAAGGGCACACTTTGAACAGGAGTATTTGTGTGGCAGAAAGAATTTTAGACTTCTAGGTAACTTATAAATTGTCTGCTGTGTTCAAATTTGACGCATCATTTTAAAATGGCCGCCACTTTTTTTTACCCGAAGTTTTTTCAGGTATGAAGTAAATATACTCCCGTTAGCTAAAATGGATCGGTACACTATTGAGCAACGTGTTTTTATTATTAGAACCTTTTTTGAATATGGCGAAAGTTTTGCAGAAGTTTAAATAAAATATCGTTCAAAATATGGTCGAGAAAATGCTCCGTCAAACCGTGCTATTAAATTTATCGTTCATAAATTTGAAGAAACTGGTTCGGTTCAAGATCAGAGAAGTAAAACCTATCATCGTAATGGTCGTCCGAGTGGAAATATTGCAGCTGTTAGCAGAGGTGTTGCTGAAGAGCCAAGGACGTCAATTCGTCCTCGTTCACAAAGATCTGCATTTAAAGGCTTACAAAATACAGTAAACACAATAATTAAAGCCAACTGACCACGCATTGCGTGCAATTCATTAATTGGGCCATAGAGAAGCAACAACAAAATGACAATGTTTTGAAGCAAATTATCTTCACCGATGAGGATCATTTTGAAATTGGCGGTTATGTCAATAACCAAAACTGTCGCATTGGGTTGAAGAAAATCCTAAGGGATTGTTTAAAAGTCCAATGAAACCAAAAAAAGTTACTGCATGCTCCGGATTTGGGTGTGGTGGCGTAATTTTTACATTTTTCTTCGAAGATGAAAATGGCAATGCAGTTACAGTGGATAGAGTTCGATATCAAGCAATGATTAGAAACTTTTTGTGGAGTCAATTGGAAAATATTGATGTGCAGAATATGTGGTTTCAACGGGATGGTGCAACATGCCACACAGCAACAAACTCAATCGATTTTTTGAAAGAGACGTTTAACAATCGCATAATTTCCCGAAGAACAGACGTTGGCCACCAAGATAATGCGATTTAACACCACTGGATTTCTTGCTATGAGGTTTCTTGAAGAGTAAAGTTTATGCCGATAATCCTCGAACTGTTCAACACCTCAAAGATAACATCATCGAGCAAATATCACTTATTGACCCATTAGGTATAATGCGAAAAAGTGATTCAAAATCGGAGCTAGCAGAGGAGGTCGCTTGGACGACATTCTTTTTCATTATTAACTGGAACCAATGTACATTAATTTCCAATAAAAATAAATACAGATTTCACACAATTTATGTTTTTCATCCAAAATTTAAAATGATGCCTCATATTTGAACACCCTTTATCAATTTACACACAAAACCCTTATTTCACTTATATTATTTTCATTTGTAGAAATTAAGGAACTTACATTTTTCCATAAACTCCCTAGCAAATGTTTGGGGAAGAAAAACGCGGGAAATGAATTCGAATGCTCCCCTCTTTTTAAATTTGGAATGCCTATTTTTTCCGGAATTTTTTTTCTCGCTTGTTCAATGTTTGTTAAGAATAAGGGAAAAGGGAAAAGTGCAAAAATTCCCCGGGAAATGTTATTTAGAATAGGAGTAAAGGAGTAAAAAAGGGAAATTTCATTAGGAGTTGGAGTAAAGGGAAAAGAGAACAATTTCCCCGGGAGTTGTTATTTAGAATCGGGCTGAATACTTAGGATCTAAAGAAGATGCATTCGCAAATGGTTGAAGAAACAAGGTCTTAGGCCGTCCTACATGGGCTGTGAATGTCTGATATGTTTTTTGTTTTACTGATTTTTGAAAAATGGACCCATTAAATTGCACAATTTATACACGCCATTTAAGTAGTTTTGAGATAAATCCATTTTCCTTTTTATTGGTTTTCAAATTAAATGTTTTGAAATTTAAAAAAAAACGATTTCTTAATAAAAAAAATCATGTTATTTTATTGTGCGCATAAGTTTCAGTAATTTTGATGATAAATTAGAGGAAATGAACTTGCTACTTTTTTGCTTAGTATATAGTACTACCAAAGCTACTTACTCAATTTTTGATATTACCGTTTGAGCGTTTTTTTTTGTAGGATGTCAGTGTAAAGGGCTCAACCCATTCAATCCGTCAATCTGTCGGATCCGTTGATTTAACGGAGAGCAATGTAGGATAAACGTATTCTAATGGAAGCTGCCCCATAACCAACGGATCCATGAACTTCGACGGATAAAGTTGGTCTACTTTCTACTTTTCCGTCAGTCGACGTATGCGTAATTACAAAAATTGAACTTCACACATTCTAGAATTGAAGTTCACGCTACGCATTTCAAAATTGAGAGAGGCACAATCACTCGTCAAAACATTGGAAAATGGGAGAAAACTGTAATTGCCGTTTGAACGTTCAGTTCAGTTCAGTTCAGTATAACAAACCGAAACTGCAGCTTGACCGCTGATTTATTGAAATGGCTTTAACCTTCCTTCCGCAAGCATATTTTTTCTAACGCGCTCCTCACACTGGGGTATCACATACCCCACCGGAAAAGTATTAAAAAAAGTTGTTATTTTATATATGGTAAACTGGGGCGTCTTCGGGGCACATTCGGCATTGTCATTTTCACCGAGAACGCCAGGGGGTAAACCGATGGTTTATTTTTTAAACGCACCCTTCTATGCACCCGCAAGATGCTTTGTAGTTTGACAATCCTAATCAGTGTGCAAAAAAAGTTACAAGTGGTTGTGTGTTTTTGGGCTGCTGGCTGTAAATTTCTACCGAAGGTGGGTAAGCAATTTTTTATGTTATTTTCGAGTTAATGAAAGTGATATTTTGTAAAAAGTAAGATTAAACCTTAGTTTTGAAGGTAAACTACCCAAATCTATCTGAGTCTTATAAGTGTTTGTGAAATAATTTGAAAGAGAAAATTTTAGACTTCGGGGCACATTCGGCGTTTGTTTATGGAGAACATTCGGC
The DNA here is from genome assembly GCA_949715645.1 of Portevinia maculata. Taxonomy (NCBI): domain Eukaryota; kingdom Metazoa; phylum Arthropoda; class Insecta; order Diptera; family Syrphidae; genus Portevinia; species Portevinia maculata. The sequence continues at coordinate 71,532,020 of OX454527.1, forward strand.
GTTTGTTTATAATAAAAATACTAGGCAGAAATTTTATAAAGCTATTTATTATTTATTTTAATGTATAGATATGGTTCGAAACTATAAGAAAAAGACTGACAGAGTCAAAATAAATGAAACTGATATAAAAAATGCTATTTCGGATGTGGAATGTGGTCGAGAAAATTTAGCTTCAGCTTCTCGAAAGTACGGTATAAAACGCACGACTTTACAGTCCAGATTATAGAAACGTGATCCTCTAAAACTATGTATGCACAGATTCAGAGAATGATACAGAAGAAACATTTCAATCAAAATATACATCCCATCATATTTTGACACAGAAACAAGAGGATGAGTTAGTTATATTTATATACATAAGAAAATGTGCATTTTATCAACGTGGACTAACTTATCATACTTTCAAATAGTTTGTTTAGGAATATGTTTACGAACTGATAAAATCGTTGCCGAATGTGCCCCTGGCAATGACGAATGTGCCCCGTGTTGGGGCATCTTAAATAAATAAAAAAAAGTGCTTCTTAAGTTACACGGAAAAGTTTCTTATGTTTTTTAAGAGTATAAATATCAAACTTTCATTGAGTATAAATTATATCTAATACGTTAGTAAATATCGTAAATAGGAAGCTTTTAACTTAAGGTGCCGAATGTACCCCGGTTTACCATATATATATATATGTATATATTTTTTTAATTAATAATAACATAAAATATAAAAATACTTAAAAAAAACATAATTTCCAAATTAGGTTACAAAAAAAGTTAACATATAGTTGTCATCTAAAATCAGTCAAATTCATAAAAAAGTTTAAAATAATAGTTTTAAAAACTGTCGCATTACGCTTTCTTATACTCTTTCTTCAATGTTTACTCCAATGTATTGTTTTAACGTGGGATAAATGTTTGCTTTTTTAAACACAAAAATTAAAATTTTTTTCACTGCATTCTATGCATTGCAGTGAGTGATCAGTGATGATCCTTGCACATGGGAAGTCGGCATGTCACGTTTTCAGTTTTTTTTAAGATTACAGAAGTTACACAGTTTTTAATGTTGATCTTTAAGATTCGAAGCTGGTTAATTTTTGGCTTCATCCCTTCAGCATCAAGGAAAAGCCTTTCAATGGATTCGTCTCGAAGAAAAGCCATTTTGCTGTAAAACTAAAATTAATATTGTCATCTACAGTAACTTCCTTTATGGCTGAACAAACCTCACACTTGTTTTATTAATTTTTAGTCAAAAATAACTAAAAGAGAAAACATTTCACTAAAATAATGTATTCACAAATTCCAAAAAATACTAACACGCACTGCACACTGGGGTATATGATACCCAAGCTAAAACTTCGAAGCACGACTAAACACTTTAAGAAAATCTAAGAACTGAACACCATCGCCTGCTACTGCAGAGAGTTTAAAATTGAATATACATAGCTATGGCATGCTTAGGAAATTTTTTTAACGGGACCTGCACACTTTTGAAATCTATGTGGGGTATCTCATACCCCAGTGTGTGGTTGGAAGGTATTGTAGGGATGCTTTTGACATTTGACTAGCAGTGTTATTAAGTGTAGGGAAAAGTCCCAACTTGTAGGGAATTTCAGCTCAATAATGAAGCCGTAGGGAAAATGGGCAGATTGTTGAAAACAACCACAATTTTGGTAGTTCGCAGATTTTATTTTCAAAAAGTCCCTAGTTATGTTTTATTTCAGTGGAAATTTATTCTGAATAAAATGGAAAATATCATGAATTCCTTAATGTCATATTACATTGCATTATTTCTTTAAAAGAAATTCAACAATGGTTGTCCATAAAAAAAAATAAAATAAAGAAATTGGCTTTTTAAACCCTAAACTCGTATAAGGATTCCGGTAGGGATTTTTATTTTTGTTAGTTACATCACTGGACTAGAGAGTTAGGTGAGAAATGAACAATTTTACTATACTCAATACTGGTATCTTAGGTAGTTGGATCGTTCAGTGGTATTTAGACAATTATAGGTTAGGCAAAAGGCATTTTAAATGAAACCAATGTGTTTTTGGCTGACAAGGTCGGCAACGGATTCTAAGGGAAGTTTCCTTCCGTTAAGTACGTATAAGTATAAGAATGCAACGGATTCTATGGGCTGGGCTAAAGTCCTTGCACGATGATTAGCCCAACAAAAATGAATAAAAAATGGTGTCAGCGGTCAGAATAACTATCGGCTGCCTGAGTGTTACCATATTGGAAAAAAACCCTTTATCTACATGAAGAAATGGAGGGATACTGTTGCTTGGCAATAGTGTTTGGAAGGGTCACAAACACATAATTGAGCTGAGTAATTAAATCCTGCAAGAATTTCTTATCTAGGTAGGTAGGTAGATAAATATGTATAAAATATGGAGGTACGAGCAATGGTATAGGTACCTATCTATACTTACTACCTACTGTTCTCTAAGGTTGGAACAATCGTTCCCGATGTGATGATGCAAATGTTTGGTTGCCATGTGAGGTATTGTGCCTGAAACAGATGTGCAGCAAGAACGCACTCAGTAATGCATGCAGTAAAGCACATGAAACACATGGGCAGTAAGGGATTGCCATCATTCAGTATGCTTTTTCCTGACCTAAATATCACTGAACGTCCAAACAGACTTAATTATTAGGTAATGCCGTAGAATTTCGCAGCCCAAAACTTCATAAGGGAAAAATGTACCAAATTGTGCTGTTCTACTACTATTGGGGCAGTAAAGTAACAAATGCAGCAAGAATGAAAATTAAGTACCTACCTAAGCAATGTGTCATTTTAAATACAAAATCATCTCACTGCATGGGCCTTGTTGGGCATCTGCTTCAGCCAATAGGTACGTACCTACATGTACCTACTTTTGTGTGTTCAGCGTAAGTTTATATCAATTATCCCGTTAACATGAGAGATTCAATCCGGAATCCATCCGAATTACATTGTAACAGAAAGCTGCCTCTCATGGCCGCTGCTCTCAATGCGAATGGTTATCAAAATGTAGTAGGTACCTACCTACCCACCTACCTATTATGCAAAAATAAAAGTAATCAGATTACTTTCCTCTTATCCGTACCTACATGTTGCAATTTTCTAAAACCTACTCTCTCCCCACCACCCCGCAAATCCCCTATTTGAGGAATATGTTTGCGTACACAAGAAATATTGAATAACATTAATCCATTTCATCATCATCATCGTTATAGTGTTCATAAATAGGAATGTACACCGTACTATACTAAGAGCCTTCGTATAAGCACTTAACTAGTGAATCATAGTATAATTTTGAACATACGCACATACACACACGAAGTGGGATGATAAAACATCCCTTCATCTATACTTTTAGTCGGAAATTCGTTTCTTTTGGAAATTCTCTGTTTTATTTCCGACGAAACCAACAAAATCGAAAAGAAAAAAATATATAGGTATCAAGGCGAAGAAACGCAACAAATCCTAAACCAATTGACACGTGCAACCTATAACCGGAGAATCCAAATACACAAGCGAAACGGCTCTATCTCAAATGTGAAAATCTACCCATATAAGCTGTGTCCCGCTATAGTGTGTTATTCTACACTGTTGCTTAAGAAACAAAAAAATTCCATCCACGAAAATAAATAAACTCCAATGAAGAGAATATTGAAATACCAAAGTCCCTTCGTCGCCCTGCTAGAAAGATGAACAAGTCGTGACAACCCTTTTATCCTTTTTTATTATTATTTTGAATATCCTTTCAGATTGGGCTTCCTTGGGCTGCGTACCTACAACATTTACTATTGAGAGTTTGTAGATATTGATATTCGCGGATTATTTGTAAATCCGTTTCGCTGGGTGCAACCAACCCCTTCAAAACCTGGCTAATGCCAAGTTTAGTGTGAGTGATTGCCGATGGTATTATATTAACGGACGCACTACGGCGTAGCGTACGCTGTAAATGACATGCATTTCGAATGATATTGGCATGGACCAAGCTCAACACAAAAAAAGGACACATTTATCAAGGAGTAACTACGATGATGATGTTTTTATCCCTTCGAATTTATTAACAATTCGCTTTTATTTATTCCTTTTGGTCTTTGCCTGCGTGTGCAGAGTGTAGTATGTACACAGAGAGAACTTATATAAGTGTGTGTCCTTTTGTTTATTTATTTTCTTTCCTTTCATCTATTGTGGATCGTTTAAGGGTCATATTGGCTGATGGTTCTTTCTTGTCGGGGATTTCTCATTTATGCGGTGCGAGGACAATAGGTATCAACCCCCGATCTAAGACCATTTGGTAACAAATTCCTTTTTTGTTTTGATGAGGGCTTGGTATGGATGGATGTGTGCATTTTTTTCTGCTAAAGAAATTGTGTTGGGTAGGTATTTGGCAGCAATGTTTTCTACGTTCGTAAATCTCTTGTGTGTATGAATGAAGGGAAAGTGTTAGTGAATCAATGGAAGGAAAGGTGGAATATTGTAGACTGTAGTTCGCACATTGATGGCAAATCAAAGCCAGCGGAGCTGTCAGATTAACTTCAGCAAGTCAGCGGGAGGGTGTCGGAAAAGTGAATAGATTCAAGATTAATATATGTTTTCATTTAGAGATGAGTTTTTCAATTACCTTATATAAACTGTCTGACTACTTTAAAATTGAAGTGACAGTAGGAACCCACGAGCAAGGGTAACATTTATTATTTTCTATGGTTTGTGATACCTACCTACATAAGTAGGTAAGTACCTATACATTTTTATCAAACAAAATTTTATGTCATCTTTGGTTTGTCATTGACCATAATAGCCGCGTTTTATTATCCCAATGATCTTGATACGGATCCGATCTGATAATAAAACGATCTGGATCATCAGTGGCAAGTTGTGGCAACAGTTGTTTTTAACACATAGCAGACGATACCAGGTATTTCAAGTTTCGATTGGCACTCAGCCATATTGCAAATATAGGGTACACTTTGACGTCACAATATGATCGCTTGTTGTGTCGGGGGTGTTGCCATTTGAATACAAATCAACATACATTTTGCACTCAATATTTTTTTTTCAGAAACTATGTTCAAATGTTATGTTCAAATATGCAACATATTAACAGTATTGTACTGCTAATATTTCCATTAATTTTTGTGTATTATATTACGAAGCAAAACGTCTCAAAAGTCGCAGTGGTAAATTATTCGAATATGAAAATATGCTAATTGATTTTTTGTGTTATTAATAGTGTTTCATATTTTGGTCTGGCAATATTATTGTGTTCCTATAATTTCCTATAATTTAAATAAGCAACGCCACGAAAAAGCAGGTAGTGAGTTTTGTAATTACATTTTGGATCACGATTAATGATCCTGTGTTGTTTTTGTTTTACGTATTAAATTGATCCAGATCCAAATCCGCATGGATAATAAAACACAGCTAATATTGCAAAGTCTGCTTCCGTAAAATAGTTACCTTTTTAGAACAAGTACCTATGTGGGTAGGTACTTTACTCGGGAACAACTCGTCGCTTATAAAACACGATTTCGAATCGACATACAATCTCGAACCACTGGCTCAACGAAGACTTGTCACTGATCTTAGAAGGCAGCTAATGCTTAGCATCTGAAGGGGTAGGTACCTACCTTTTCGCCAGCTGCCAGGGCATTTGTATGGGAAGGCACCAACAAAACTTGTTTAGTATAGAACCCGTGTCCCGTTAAATAGAGCAAAAAAACCTTACCGCCGTGGTGGAATGAAGACCTAACCATCCTTAGAAGGTTGACTAGGGACATTTTCAATATCTGCTATAGGCACAAGTACTTTCAACCTTACAAGGACTGCCTAAAGCTGTATACAAAATCTATGAGATCAGCTAAGACACAGGCATGGTCTGAATACTGCCAATCCATCGATACTCTTAAGGAATCTGCTGGACTCAGTAAGATTCTATACAAAGGACACACCAGTCCATCTTTTATCAAGAGAACGGACCGAACCACTGACGAATCCTTGGAGCTTATACTTAACACACACTTTCCTGGTTGTACAGACTACTGCGTACTCCTACCCTACTTGCGGGGGATCTCCCCTCTCACCGGGAAGAGATAGAGCGCTTTATAACCAAGGAAAAGATCTTCTGCACCATTCACAGTTTTGCTCCGTATAAATCACTAGGGCAATACGGCATTCTCCCCATCATGCTTAAAAAAACATGACGAGATAGTTGTGCCCTTACTAGTTGCAATTTACAGAAGCAGTATCCTACTAAATGACATACCTCAGTCTTGGAAGTATGTCCGAGTAGTTTTCATACCGAAAGTCTTAGCTTAACCTCCTTCATACTCAAAACTTTGACCTTCACATAAGAACTGGCCTTGAAAGGTCTCTCTTATGTAATTCACAACATGCATACCTCAAGGGCAGGCCGACGGAGACTGCTCTTCATGAAGTAGTGCGTACAGTTGAAAGATCACTTTCCCATTACCAATATACCTTAGCTACCTTCTAAGATATAGAGGGCGCGTTTAACAACGTCCACACTGAATCGATCCTGGAATCTCTCTTAGAACTAGGTGCAGAGGATTTCGTCACTTCATGGATCATTTCCATGCTCAAAACAAGGATCATTCAAGCAAAACTTGGTAACACCCTTCTAACCAAATCAGTAAGCAGAGGAACACCTCAAGGTGGAGTGATCTCGCCTCTCTTATGGATTATGGTATAGTTAACAAAATCCTGTCAAGTCTCGACAGGGAAGGTATCAAAGTCGTTGCGCATGCGGATGACGTGGTTGTTCTAGTATTAGGAATGTTTCCGAACGTGATAAGTGAAATCATGGAAAGAGCACTGGGTAAGAATAGCGGGTAGGCTACAAGTTGTGGCCTATGCGTTAACCCTAGCAAAACTGAACTGATGCTTTTCACCACCAAAACCAAAATACCAACCTTCTCACTTCCCGCTTAAATAACCAAAATCTTCCTTTATCCACCAGCGCAAAATACCTTGGAGTCATGCTTGACCCCAAACTCAACTGGAAGTCCAATATCGAACACCGAGTCACCGAGTGCGGAAGGCAAGCATTGCTTTCTACACATGTAGCTAAACTTTTGGCAAGAAGTGGGACTTCAATCAAAGATTGTTCGTTGGATGTACATAGCGGTGGTACATCCCATCCTCACCTACGGATCACTGGAATGGTGGCCCGCCTTAAGCAAAGCCTATAACGTCATTAACCTTAGAGAGATAACCATATTTTATAGTACATTAAAGATAACCATACGTCAATTCGACGTGTATATATTTGAAAGCACATATTTTGGATTGTGTATATGATATGTGTCTGAAAGTGGCAATGTACATCTTCTTATATATATAAAAGAAAGTGTCCGAAGCGATGTAACCGCATAACTCGAGATTGGCCGAACCGATTTTGATGATTTATACTTTGTTGGAAAGGTATTTTCTCAAAAAATCTAAATTTCAAAATGGCTTATTTTGACCACCCAGCGTGTTACGACAGGTTTTTTTTTTTTTTTTTTTTTTTTTTTTTTTTTTTCCATTTTGTATTTATTTATTTTGGCAACAACCAAATAAAGAATCACATTTGAATGTAACATATCGTATCACAATTGAACTGTCAGATAGACACGCAACGTAACGCCACCTTCGATCAATGGAGAAGCCAATTTTGTTTCATGTTTGGTGGCGCTGTCGAATTCGGATTTCTTCATTGCGATTTTGTGAGTTTTTGTGAATTAAAATTGATATGAGAATATATCTATATCTATTTATATATATATGTATATAAAAATCAATCCATATTTCCGTTTGTTGCCGGTGTTTGGCCAAACGCGTTAACCGATTCCAATGAATTTTTTTTTAAAAGAAAGGTGACGTCTATTATGTATGTGCGATGTCTGTATCTGCATCGGTGTGTAAATTATGTGTTTCTTAAAAAAGAAAAAAAAATTGACAATGTATTTATACACTGTGTGTTTCATATGTAGGTATCATGTGATTTGAAAAAAAAAAAAAACAAATTTAAGTGAAATAATAAAAAGTTTTTTTGTGTAATATTTTCTATATATAAAAATCAATCCATATTTGTGTTTGTTGCCGGTGTTTGGCCAAACACGTTAACCGATTCCAATGATTTTTTTTTCCGTGAAAGGCGACGTCTGCACGAAGGTTGTTATGTTTGGCTATATCTGCATCGGTGTGTGAGATATGGGCATTTGAGTGAGTACACATGCATATGTGCGTATGCGTGTAAATTACGACGCATATACAGAGACCGTACAGACGTCACTTATTTTGTTATCCGAACAAGCATATGAAAGAGGGAGACCACACGAACGTTTCAAGCTTATTGTGGAATTTGTGCGCACTTTCATTCTTGAGATATCGTGTGTTCAATATTTTATTCAAATAACTCTTATTGAAATTTTTTGCATTTTTTTGTGAATCGGACATCGGAAAGTTGCTTTTCCAACATTGATAACAATCGGTGTGGAAGTGAATGAAAAGTGATTCAATCGAAGTTTTTTATTTTCGCTTTGTTGTTTGATTCGCAGAAGTAAGGTGACATAGGCACCTGCCAGACAACAAGCACCTACCCTAAACGGAACAACGAAGTTGTGTGAGCGGCCTAAGCCATGCGGAGAAAAACGTGCAGTCCCTTTCACCGGTTGAGCTCAAATCAGGCAATCTTCGGTATTGGCCTGAGAGTGTTTCTGTGAACTTTGGTCAAAATCGGTCTTCTTTTTTTAGGCGCAGCAACATACGCCGGATACCCGCTATAGACAATTATAAGGAAGTCTACTCGAACATATTGGCCAATAGAATTCTCGGGCACGGGCAAAGCCGGGCAGGTGCAGCTAGTATTACTATAAATATCATTGTGCTATAGAATAATACATAAATTAAGTTTATTTTTATATTTTATTAAGAAAAAATATATAATCAAAAAAAAAATTATTGAGATGTCATTTTCAGAATAATAAATTATTACTTCAGACTTTTAAAAAACAACTTTTTTCAATTATTATAATATAATATATATATGTAAGGAATGTTAGTAAAAAAAAATTATTCATCTTGGTTCCCAAGGCAATTAGGACAAGCACTTGTCTTGTGCTCTCCACATAACCTACGTCACTTCGACGTATATCTATAAAACTTGAGTACTTACCTGAGCGGCACGTGTGTCTCCTGCAAGCTCTTTTGGTCGACTGAGTTGGCAGGAGTGGCGAGGGCAGTGACACCATATATGCACAAATGAAGTTGAATTTGAAAAATTGACTACGTCGATTCGACGTAGGTTATCTATCTAGGGTTAAATTAAGTTGAGTCCAAAGAACAGCTGGAATTGGAATCACAGGAGCTCTTCCATCAAGTCCCAAGATAAATGAACTGTGGAGTAGGAGCTGGCATTTTCTCAACAGAGTTAGATATCTCCAAAACTCTTTGCCTTCCCAACGCAGCCAGCGTCTTTCAAGCAGAAGGACTAGCAATTAAGAAGGCTGGTGGACTGGTCCCCAACATAGTGACACCCAGAAAAAAATAGGCATCTTCGTCGACAGTCAGGCCGAGATTAAAGCTGTCGGTTAAACTTAGTCAACGTCCAAGCTTGTTGTTGAATGCAGGGAGACACTGAACAGGACTTGTCTTCGGTTCGATATCACTGTCGTCTGGGTTCCCGGCCATAGGAACATTGAAGGAAATTAGAAAGCCGATGAACTTGCCCGACTTGGCTCTGCTCTGTACGTATCTCATGCGGAGGAAGTCTTCCCTCCGGTGGGATATGTAAAGAGAGAAATCCTCCTGCACTTCACCTCAAGGGATGAGACCAGATGGATGAACCTTACGAGCTGTGTCATTTCAAGGAAGATCTGGCCAACCTACGATGATGCCAGAACTAACAACCTCTTATCCAGAACGCGTATAGATTTCTCCAGACCAACGACAATTAGTACGGACCATTGGCCATTAGGAACTCACGCAGCCAAGCTTGACATCCTCCAAAACACCCACTGCCGTTGACACAGACAAGAGTGAAACAGTGTTCCATCTTCTCTGTGAGTATCCAGCCCTAGCCAAAACCAGACGCAGCGCACTAGGTCATCCCTTTTACGAAGACCGTTCGGCCATCGAAAGCATCCATATCAACAATAGCCGTGTTTCTTTGCACGCGGATATAGGAATGACATTAAAAAACGACCATCGCCGCACACATGCACCTATGACGTTTATTAGTGAAACAGCTGTAAGTTGAGTTCAGAAATTTGTATTCGTTAAATTCAAAAATATTAATTTCCGACAGTTGAAATTAATGCCAAACATATTCTAAAATTATAAAAAACAGTTTCACATTGACAGATTTATTAAATTTTGCAAAAAAAATAATAATAAAATTCCGAAAAAAATATGTGTTAGTGGTCGGCGGGATGTCAAACTTTGAAATTTCCTGAAAAATTCATCGCATCGATTCATCAGAAACGAAGAAAATGGGTTTTGGAAGCACTGTTTATCCCCGCTAAACGACTTAGCGGCGATAGCTATCCCCGCTAAAGTTAGCTTATATAGTGTTGGGGCAAGAATTATCCCCTGCTGGTTGCTCGGTAATGTGATGGATGACCAAAGAAAAATAAAACGTGTGTAAGCTTTTGTTTCGGTACACTTTATTTCGACAGGTCTTACCTCGTTGAGGTTTGGATGAAGAAGAGAAAGATGTAATAAAATAATCTATTGAGTGGCTTCCGGTTAAGAAAAAATGGCGTAAACTACTTAGCTATTTTAGCGACATCTTAGAGTTAACACTTTAATAAACTACTAGAAAAGATTAAGAATTGTTCGACAAGAATATTTTGACTTGAACATTGCCGGCCGCCTTGCAGCATCGGCTGTAAAATGTTACATACTTTATCTTTAAATTTAAATTCTAACTTAAAGCTAACAATAGTTACTTAAACTAATGAATAGATACGTGCTATACATCATACAAATCGGTGCAATATATAAGTATCTACGTTAAATTTATTTTATAGAAAGTGAAAAATTTAAGAAAGCAAATAGTTAAATGGAATGGAATGGTTTTATAAAACCTTAGTTATGAGTGAGTTAATACGCAAAGTTTAGCAATTGGACGCGTTATAACTCCATTTTGAGATTTAATTTCCACGACTCGTATGCGGTTATCGGGTCCCGGATAAACTTTAATAATGCGACCTAGACGCCATTCGTTAGGGGGTAGATTTTCGTCCTTAATAACGACCAAGTCGTCTAACGAGACATCTCTTTGTGGATATTTCCACTTGTATCGTTGGTTGAGTTCTTTGAGATACTCATCCTTCCATCGACGACAAAACTGATGATGCAAAATCTTTACCTTTTCCCATCGATTGATACAGGTAAGAGACTTTTCATCGTGAGCAGGTTCTAGGGGAGCTAACAACGGACCCCCTCGAAGAAAATGACCTGGAGTTAATGGAGGAATGTCTGATATATTTTCCGATACCGGTGAGATCGGCCTAGAGTTTAGACATCCTTCGATTTTAGCGAGAAGAGTGGAAAACTCTTCGAAGGTAAGCTTATTAGTTCCAATCACCTTCCTAAAATGAAGTTTAAAGCTTTCAACTCCAGCTTCCCACAACCCACCCATATGCGGTGCCCCAGGGGGAATTAATTTCTTTTCCATGTTATGGTCCTTGTATCTTTCGGTAACGTCCCTGGACAGAGTTCTGAGAAATTGTACGGAGTCATTGGATAGTACCTTACTGGCTCCAACTAAATTTGTGCCGTTATCAGAATGCATAGTTCTAGGCATTCCACGTCGTGCGATGAATCTACTAAAAGCTGCTAAGAAGCACTGAGTCGTCAAATCACTGGTAGCCTCCAAATGTATTGCCTTTGTTGCAAAGCACACAAACAGGCAGACGTAGCCCTTAGTAATTCGGCAATTTCGTCCTGAAAAGCTTTTTATTATAAATGGACCGGCAAAGTCTACTCCGGTGTTCGTAAATGGGGATGAAATTAGAGTTCTCTCAACGGGTAAAGCTCCCATAATCTGGGTTTGAATTTTCCTTTTGTGTATAGTGCATGTTTTACACATGCGAATGCATTTTTTTACCAAGTTCTTAACTTTTGGTATCCAAAACTCACACCTCATCAAACGAACTACCAATTGGTTTCCACCATGAATTGAAATATCGTGAATGAACTTCACAAGCAACGACGATATCTTCGCTTGGTAAGGGAGAAGAATGGGATACCTTTCATTATAAGAAAGAGTGGACGAAGTGAGTCTTCCACCAGATCGCAGGATTTGGTTCGAATCCATTAGTGGATTCAGATTAGTCAAACAGCTTTTCTTTGAGATAGGCTCATTTTTCAGTAGAGCTACATATTCGTGGGGAAAATAAAACGATTATGTCAAACGAATAACTCGGGCTTTGGCGTTGGATATTTCTTCAGAAGTTAGCACTTCCGATGAATATGAGACTTGGTGTCTAAAACGGGGATTTGTTCTGTAGAAAAAACGCAGTATATATGCAAGAACATGTAATGTTTTAGACCATGAAGAAAATCTCTCCACAACCAACTCAATATTCGGTTGTATTGTTGTGTGATTCGCTTTTATTGGCCTCTGCTCAAGATCATAATCATCAGGCCGGGGCAAAATGGATTGAGGCCATGACGACTTAATTTGACAGAGCCACATTGGACCATGCCACCATAGGTTACTTGCCTTAAGATTTTCTGGCGATAGACCTCTAGTTGCTAAGTCAGCTGGATTATCCGCTGATCGGACATGGTTCCATTTAGTGTTAGGAACATACGTTTGTATCTGCGAAACCCGATTTCCCACAAAAGTTTTCCAGTGACATGGAGGCTTATCCAACCATGCCAGGACAATGGTGCTATCTGTCCACAGAAATAACTCATGGGTCGAGCATTGTAGCTTTGTAATGACGTTGTGGAACAGCTTCGACAATAAAACAGCACCAAATAGTTCAAGTCTCGGTAGAGCAAGCTGTTTTACCGGAGCTACCTTACTTTCGGCACAAAGGAGGTGAGAAGACCAGTCGTTCTCATTGTGTCTAATACGGATGTAAAACGTTGCGGCATAAGCCAGTTCAGAGGCATCACAAAATCCATGTATTTCAATGGAATCTGACGGACTGTAATTAATCCACCGAGGAACTTGAATGTGTTGTATATCGGGAAGTGAAGCAAAGAACGATTTCCAGCGGTGACACGTCAGGGGCACAAGTGGTGTGTCCCAAGACGTCCCATCACGCCAGATTTGCTGCATTATGGTCTTCGCAGTGATGATAACTGGTGCTAACCATCCAGCAGGATCAAATAGTCTTGCAATAACTGAGAGTACTGCTCTTTTTGTTAAAAGGTGATCCTCATCTAATATTTTGAAAAAGAAGTAAAAGGAATCCAACTTCGCATTCCATTGTATTCCAAGGGTTTTGGAGATACTTTTATCTTCCAGCCGAAGAAGCTCTTGATCATAGAGATGCGAAGGAGGAAATTCTTTTATCAAATCGACACAGTTCGATGTCCATTTTCGTAAAGCAAAGCCAGCTGAGCCTAAAGCTTCACACAGTTGACGCTGCGCTCGTAACGCAGTTTCAACATCATGGGCACCAGACAGAACATCGTCAACGTAGAAGTGATTTTTCAAAATATCAGAGGCGATCGGAAAAGTATGTTGTACGTCATCCGCTAGTCGAAGCAGTGTACGAATAGCCAATTATGGCGCACAATTGACACCAAAGGTGACAGTTTTTAGTTTGTAGTCTTGAGGACTACAATCTGGGAATTTGCGGAACAAAATTCGCTGATACGACGAATGATCAGGGTGCACTAATATTTGGCGGTACATTTTCTCGATGTCTGCGTTGAACACAAATCGATAAAACCGCCATTTTAAAATCAAAGTAGTTAAGTCGGCTTGTAAAACCGGACCTGTATGCAACATGTCGTTAAGACTAGTGCCATTACTGGATGCACTAGATGCATTAAATACAACCCGAACCTTTGTCGTAATACTTTCGGGTTTTATCACTGAGTGGTGTGGGAGGTAGTAGGAACATATCTGATGATCCCGTACAATTTCGTCCGACGAAACAATCTCCATATGGTTAAGTGTGGCATACTCTTCAAGAACCTGATTGTATTTTGAATGTAGGTCAGGGTTTTTCCTTAATCTGTTTTCCATGCGATGGAATTGCCTTAAAGCAATAGCTCTTGAGTAACCTAGAATGGGTAGTGGGTTTTTGAATGGAAGACGAACTATGTAGCGATCGTTAGCGTCTCTGGTGGTGGTATCGGAGTACAGCTGCTCACAAAACAAATCTTCGTCTGAAAGGAGCTTACTTTCAAATACTTCTTCTACTTCCCAAAATTTTGCAATCTGTTCGTCGATTGAGACCTCACTATAATGAGACAGGATTGTCGAATACGAACTGACACTTTCATTTAAGAGAGGACCAGAAATTACCCAGCCAAATATTGTATTTTGGGCTACCAGTGAACCGAAAATATCTGGCTTAATGCCTTCTTTGACAATCGAGGGATATAAATCAGCACCGATAACTATATCTATTTTTGAGCTTTCGTAAAAATAGGGATCTGCAAGCTCGAAATCAATGGGGGTTGAGACCTCTTCCCGGCGTACTACACAAGATGGCAAATAACCTGTGAGGCGTTTTAAAACAATTGCATTGGCAAAGATTGTAAATGAAGGAACCAATTTAGAGCCAATGCACAAAGAGCACAATTTAGAGGAAGTTCCAGTTACTACAGCACTCATACCTGATATCTGCGCGTGTATCGGTTTAACTGGAAGATTAAGTCTCCTCTGTGTATCTTCTGAAATGAATGTAACTTCCGACCCTCCATCTATAAGTGCACGCAAGGTAAACTTATTACCTAAATGGTGGATTTCAATATAGGTTTGAAATTGTGGAGTGTTCTGATTTGAAGTGGACTGTAAATTATCTGTTAGATTTTGTGGAATTGAATTGTTAAGTTGAGTAACCAATTGCCCAGACGTGGATGGATAGGATTGAGATGTCTGAACCGTTGAAGTATGTAAGAGCGTATGGTGCTTTTGTTTGCACTGCATACATGTATGAACGCTACGACAATCATTCTCTAAATGATTGGAGGCTAAACAGTTTTTACAAAATTGGAGTGAATTCACCTTTGAAATGCGATCGTGAATACTCATTTGTAAAAATGTAGGGCACTTTCGAAGTGAATGAGAACCTTTGCATAGTTTGCAAACATAATTAGCTGCTTTGGACAGGAAAGCTTTGTGGTTTACCTTTTTTGGTTGGGAAACTTGACTTTTGGTTTGTTGGCCTTTCGGATTTGTGGGAAACTTAAGATCGGATACCGTTTCCAGAACTCTATATCGGCTCGTTAGGAACACATTCATTTCATCCCATTTCGGAATATCGCTTGGACTCTTAATGGATTGCTCCCACAACGAAAGAGTCTTTTCAGGTAGCCGATTAGAGCAAAGATACACGAGAATAGGATCCCAAGAATCTATTGATATGTCATGCGCTTTAAGAATGGATAAACAATCATTTATCTCCCGCTGGAGATCTTTGATACTTTTGCCAGACTCAACCGAAATGACGGGCAAATTAAAAAGTTGTTTTAATTGGTTGTTTACTAATATTCTTTTATTTTCATATTGATCCGAAAGTGCTTTCCAAGCCACGTCAAAATTGTTCGCAGTTAGAGGAAATTTGGAAACTATGTTATTAGCTTCCCCTTTGGTCTTCGAACGAAGATGAAACAGTTTTTGAACGGAGCATAATTTCGGATGGCTAATGTAAACCGCGGTGAACATATCTCGAAAAGATGGCCAAGACAGATAGTCGCCATAGAATGTTTCGGTATCACACGGACGAACTTTTATACACTGCGCGGAGCCTAAAGTGGCACTTGAACTTTGTTTTACATCATCGTCTTTAAGGATATTTAACTTCGTTATGGAATCAATAATTTCACTTAAGCAGTTAATATATGTGGTTGCTGACAACCGATACTTTGACTTAATTGCGTCTAAATCGTCACCATTATCGGTCTTTAAACAAAGTGCATAATGTATTTTGATATTAGACCACAGATCCTTTATTTCACATTTTGACGCTTCTAGATTAGTTACAGTTTTGTCAACGATAGGCATTTCTTGAAAAGCTGATTGAAATTGTGTCAGCTGATCAGCAGCAACAATGAAATCATCTAAGATAGTCATTTTAATTGGAAGAAAATCTAACCCAAGAGAAAAGACTAGGCGCGTAAACAAACTCGATTATTAATGCGATTTCCTTTGGAAATGAAATTACCAAATTTCGCGGTACGAACTCACTTTTAAACAAGTATTTTTTTTTTTGTTTTTGCAAGGAAGATAAATCCTAATTGAAAGGTATAAACTATTCACTCACAAAATTTAATAAGAAATATGTTCTTGTGTCTAATTTATATAAAAGTTATAAATATTGCACCAATCTTAGAGTTATGCACGTACCTGCTTAAATCTGGTGATGGTTTCAAAATTTAGAGATGTCTTTCCTTCTTAGGTGATGTAATGATGATAGATTTGTATCCCTTCCGTGTAGATATTGTCAAATTATGAGATTCGCACGTGGAATTCGTAAATGTAAATCGACGCTTATTTTCGTCAGAGATGTTGACTTCAGGAAGATATGATTGATGACTGGTCGCTTACTGGTCTTATTGCGATGGGTATGGTCGACTTTGAATGCTGATGCTGAGCGTAGCGATCGAGAGCAATAATACTGCTTGTGGTTTGTGAGCGAGCGATGAGTGAAGAGATGGTGCTGCAAATCGTTCCTTGATCGTGTGGAGAGTATCACTTTTTGGCGATGTCCGACGTTAGGTGGGGCAAGATTTAGGAATCTTGTGGTCTAACAATGGGTTAGAGAGCTCGTTTTTTTTTTTTTATGGATTATTACCGACGATCAGTAGGTAATCGATGCAATTTTTGGTAGTTCTGTGATGCGATGCGGGCGGTAGATAAATGTGGAGGTAGGGGCAAGAATATTAAATCTTGCTGTACGATTATATTGATTGTGGTTAGGTGTAATAAATCGTGAATTTATAGGTGTACTGCTATCCAATCGATGATCGTGTGGGATGCGAAAGAAAAATGTAATTTCTTTCTTGATGATTACGATGGGTTTTTTGCAAAATTCAGGGATTTTGCGGATGAATTTACATGCAAATTTCAAATTATCCCGATATCCGCGTGCAAAGAAACACGGCTAATGTCATCAAATTTCTCAACTCCACAGCTTGGCTTTGAGCTCCCTCAACATCCTTCTCCCCCCCCCCCCTCTTAATTTCAGGTTCTGTTAGTTGTGGTACCAAAATGCTCAATGCGAAAATTGTGTTTTTCCCTCGTCAGGTAACGGGGAATACAGCCACTTAAACCAACCATAGAACAAACGCTTTCGAGAGACATCCTTGTGGAAAAATACAGCTAACAACAATTTAAGAGTAGCAGCAGTACCTATCTGAAGGCATCTCGGGCGCAAGCTTAGCTTTTTAGATTCGCCGTTTTTGCGATAATTAATTTAAAAATGATTTGAAATTCGCAGAAATTCGCTCGGTCACTGTCATATAAATGGTCGGTATAGGCAGCGCTAAGTCTAACTAACGCACACTGCCGCAGTCGCAAGACCGCACTGAAAAAGGAAACCCTTAACCCGTTCGTCTGCGAATGTCCGGATCTAGTTAGAACCAGACAACCCACACTTGACAAAGCCTGCTTGATGACCAATCAGTATTCAGGAGTTCTGCAACATTTTTAAATTTCTCAACTCAACAAAATGGATTTGAAACGCACAGTAAAGTGGTGCTATCAAAACGGCGCATTATGTGCAAATTGTGCATTGGCGTTGTCTAATTTATCTCTAAATAAACACGAAACATGTCTATAAAAAATAAACATTTCCTGTTTTTGAAATCCCTAGCCCTTCATGGGTTAATACAAATCAGACGGAACGGCGAAAATTGAAACGCCATAAATTGAACGTTAGAACTTAAAAAATTAAATGCAAGGGAACATTAATCTCCGTTTTTAACATTATTTTTACGCATCCGAACAAAAATATTACTCAATCAAAAAGTATACGTAGTCTATTCAATTATTACTTACTAGTTAACTATTTAAATTTATTTTAAGCCTGTACTAACTTTGATTTTCAACAAAACACATTAATAATGTTTCATCGGGAAATACATTCTGCGATTTTTTTAAACACAACTTCAGGCATATGCCCACCACAGCTGGATCTGATGAATTCCTTCCGAGGGACAAAGTTTTCGGCCACTCTTAGAAGTATTTGTGGCCGTATGTCCTCAATCTTCTTCTTCTTTAATGACGGTCAGGCTATGCTCAGGATTAAAGTGATCATAACCCTCCAACTTGACTGCATTCCTCCTGGTCCGCCTGTGGGGTTCGCCGGTTCGACCTCAGAAAATAACGGAAGGCCTCCCAATTTTGAATCACTTCATCGATGAGGCCAATCAAATAATGGTGTTGCTGCATTTGTATGATCCAGGAGTTTTTAGGCCTGCCTCTCTTCTGCGTTTGTATTGGAACGTTGATTGATATTGCCTTTTTGACAGAGTTCTTAGGATCTCTCCTTTGAACATGACGGTACCAACTGAGCGGGTCGCGCTCTATCTTGAGATATGTTCTTTGACGTGAAGGCTTCCTCGGATCTTGGAACTTCTAATTTGATCAATCTATGTTACTCCTGCTGTCATGCGAAGCATCTTCATCTCAGCTGTCGTTAGTTTTTGTACACTGTCTAACAATGTGAACCGTATGTGAGCGCCGGTCGCACAAGTGCGGTGTAAAGCCTTCCAATCGCAGTTGGCATGCCTCTCCAGGGTGCAGACAGACTAAGCAAATGCTCCCCGACGTCTGTGGGAAATTCGCGGCATTCTTGTTGTCTCTCAACAGAAAAGACTGCAGACAGACTACTGGCGTTCTTACGGGACACTACGCTTTTGCCCAACACCTTAAGGTGCTAGGCCTAAGCGACGCCACCAACTGCGAAGTCTGTGGAGAAAGCGACGACACTGCGGAACATTTTCTCTGTGATTGTCCTGCTTTTGCTCGTATCAGGTGGCAGGTATTTGGTGCGGATATAGTGAGTGCTGTAAACCTAAGCTCCTTATCATTGAAGCGCCTTCTCGTTTTTCTTAGAAAAACGAGTAAATTCCCACAGTAAAATGTGGTGTGTCTGCCTGGTAGTACAATGAACCAGTATTGAATCTGAGTGCAGAAAGTCTCACACACCCCGACAAAAAAAAAAAAAAGCCTTCCTTTCAGCTTAGGGTGCATTTTTCGATCACAGAAGATAGCTGGGTTTTCCGCCACTTCATCCAGCCTACGCTTACGCGATGCTTATTGTTTTCATCACAGCTTGCTTCCCTAATGAACAGAGATATTGGATTTTGTTGGGCTTGGGAATCACTCTCCCATTCATATAACTGTCTGGAATAAGTCGGAGTGGATCAGAGAACGGGCAGCACAAGTATTCTGTTTTTTTTTCGGACTAATACGATACCCATTCCCCTCCAAAACTTCCACCCATAGATCAAGTGCTCGTTGCAGGGACGTTTGAACCTCGCCAATGATGGCTCCATCGTAAGCAAAGAATAACTGATGATAATCAAGTACTGTAATAAATATCAAGGGGCTTAAGACGCTTCTCTGGTGTGCTCCGACTGCGAACTCTTCGGTGACGTCGAAGGGACATCTTACTCTTGCATTAACTGCCTCATACATGTCCATGATCATATGTTCATTTCTGGAACTCCTCGCTGTCTAAGCGCCACCCATACCAGATTCCTTGGCTGTCTATGAAGGGCTTTTTCAAAGTCAACCAACACTGTATGCAAATCCTTTAAGGAATCACGATGTTTTTCCATCATGATTAGGGATTTCAATCCCGAAGCTAATTTTCAATCCCGGGATTCCGGGATTTAGATTTGGCGGAATATTTTTTTTTTTAAAGAAATCAAACCAAAAATTGATGTCATCTTTTTAACAAAAAAATCAACTTCCGAAATTTGCTCACAAAAATTGAGAAATTAATTATAAGTGCCCTATCTTTTTAAATAAAAAACAGCGTAACCAGATTTTATCTGTTTTTTTTTTATCGTAGTTTGACTAGATGACAAGAATACTTCGCCAGAATACTGTGTTGATGGATTTTGGAAATAGTTTAGCAAACCAGTTAATTCCGTGCTACATCTTTGTTTGATTCTTTCTGACAATGATTTTGTAATTTTTTTGGCCAAAATTGTAGTTTTACTGGCCAATTGATCGAAACAAAATCTTAATGCTGCACCAGCTGTACACATATTTGTTTCTTGGCGGTAGATTGCGTCAACAGTTAGTTTTAATGGAGTAAGAGAATCGACGATTTCACCTGTTAAATCAGCATCTTTTAGCTGAACAAAATGGTTGAGATCAATTAAGGCATTTTGAATGCTAGTTTTCAGAAGGACGAATCGTTCTAGCATAATCAAAAGGCTATTCCACCTAGTCTTGCAATCTAAAAGTAATGACCGCTTTTTTCCATGTTCAGGCTTAACATATTTTTGGAGAATCTCATCGTTTTTTGTCGGCGACCTCTTGAAGTACACAACAATTCTGCGAATTTTTTTAAAGACTTCTTTTATATTTTGCTCGTTTGTGAAATCTGGAACATGTTCGATTGCATTATGTGGGGAAACCACAACTAAAGCTGCTTCTGAGTCCTTGAAATCCTCGATATCATGGCCGTTATTGTCTACATCTTCAGTATCCATTGTATCATCCAAAATTGATTCTAGTTTGTTTTCAACTGGCTATGCTTTTTTGTTGTAAAGAACGTCAGAAACAGCCAAATGTATACCGCGCGCAAAGCAAATTTGATGTTCAGTGTCAAGCTGGTATCCCACACTTATCATAACATTTGGTCCATTAGTGACAATTGCGTCTATATCTTTTTCAAGAGCAAGGTTGTGAAGGGCGAGACGATCCTTAAGCAGCTTTATATACATTTTTGCGTTTAGTGATCCAGAAACACGAATTATTCCCAGACTCCAGATTTTATTACGCGAGTGCACATTAATGTTCATGTATCTCTTATTGGCATGGGAGGTCCATTCATCGAAATGCTAAATATTTCATTCATCTGCTTTAATTTATTAACTTATGTGGTAATCTGGTGCCTTATTAGAAGGCTATAGTCAACCACACGTTTCCGAATTGTCGCTGCCTATTTAGGTAAACCTGTTTAACCTTTGGAAATCAGCATTTTTCTCAAGTCTGCTGATTTAATAAAAGTGACAAACGCCAGTCCGTCCAAAGCCGTCATACGTGACAAAACTTTATCCAGGGTGTCAGTATCAGTTTTTAAAAAGTAATCATCCATTTTGCGTTTAACCGGTGGTCCTGCCGTTTGCTTCTCTCTTGATTGTCGACTAGTCGAAGCAATACTCAGTTCACCTCGCACTTTCAATTTATGGATGGCTAATAAGTGCGTGTGTAAGCCTTTAGTTGAACTTCCCAAAGTCTTCAGCACAGCCTTTCATTTTTTACACTGTGCACTTTTTCCATCTTTTGATGTGTAAAAATGCTGCCAAACTGTTGGTGACGGGTCAGACTCACAATCTTTTTTATGCTTGGTAAAATGAGTTTCACTTGACATTTTTCAAATCATACAATAATGTTATAGGGACTAGCACTTTATCTAAAACGCATGCGAGAACACCACAAACACAATAGAAACCAAACTGATAATTGAACTTGTTTCTCTTTCTCCTTTAACCAGGCGAGATGGGTAGGACATATCCACCCTGTTACTTACATAGCCCTAATTTTTTAACTGATCACACAAACGCATTGTCTGACATTAATGACAAGCGGGAAGGGATAGTGGTGTGTTCGCAGTGTCGCGCTAGTCATCGGTCGAAACGAGATACACGTGTGCAAACATTCTGTTGGGTACAAAACACGCATGTATGTACAGCCTGGTGGAAAGGCCATATACATATGTATGGAACATGTAATTTGTTTTTTAAAAGTTTAGTGTCTTCAATCCCGAAAATCCCGGGATCGTTTAAGAGCAAAAATCGTCCGGGATCCCGGGATTGATTTCTCTAATCATGATCCTTATACCTAGGATTGCATCTGTGTTTTATTAACCTGCGACAAAACCGCACTGGTCTTCAGATAGTCGTCATATTATCCGCAATCGGCGATTTAATAACCGCTCAACGATCTTCATGGTGTGTGACATCAGCTTGATTGAACGGTAATTTTCCCTGGCGTATCGCGCCTTTTCCTTAGTACAAAGAAAGAAGAAATTCCTTCCTCCACTGGTTACGCATTGAATCGCCTCTCATCAGTTTGGAGATGAGAATCATTTGGACCCGATGTCTCCTATGTTTTCCCAAATCCCAAAGGGTATCTCGTCCGGCCGAATTGCTTTTCGATTTTTGGAGTCTTTGGCCGCCTTTCTAACTTATTCGACAGTAATGTCTCCTTCATTGTTGGGAACGGCTCTCGGAAAATATATCCGAGGCAATTGTTCATTTAGATTTCCTTCACAACACTATTGCCACCTGTGTAGTATTTTTTCGTCATCTACAAGAGCATTGTTGATGAACTTTAGCGAACGGATTTTCTGGGCATTTCTGCTTCTCTTAGAGGATAATTTGAAAATAGTTGTGGCCCAGTTCAAACTGGTTCGTCGGAGTTCGTGTATAGCCAGGTTCCTATCAGCAGCCGTAAAAGAAATTTCTTCTAACTCCCGATACAGGCCCTCCACACACTTTGCTTGAATTTGAGCGCACTTTCCCTTCGCGAGCCTCTTGCAAAGTCTGCATTCCAATTCGAGGTGAGCTTTTTAATCTCCATTATCAGTGGACCAAGCTTTGAATGCCGCTTTCTTGCCAGTTGTCACTGCTTTAGCCCCTAGCAGTGATATGGTTGTAGATATCCAAGCAAGGGCGTTGTAAAATCGTTGATGATGTGTTGGAGATAATTTTGCCTATTTGCAATAGATGCTTCGCTTTCTCTTTGTCCAGATTGTACCATTTGATTTTCGCACACACTTTTGTTAGGCCCCGCCGCCATAAAAATGTCCGTCAGAAGGAGGCGGTGTTGTTCTGCGATTACCTCTCCTAGTATCACTTTACAATCTTTACCACGAGGCTTCATAAAACGTGCTACCAAATGATAATCAAGCTCACTCTCACGACGGTGACGATTGTAATTATCCTTTCTTATAATATCCACGGTCATAATATCCTTTTTTTGTGGATCGAAGAGGTGTCCAAAGTTTTAAAAACTCTTACCCGCGAAGCGTTCCATTCAGGTACTATTATGTAATCATGGGATATTTTTCCCAGACATATTTTTACGGCGGTGGGGGGGTTTTCGTGGAATATTTAGACAGTGGATATTTTTCTGGGATATTTCTAACATGGATATTATAAAAAAGGATACAAAGAGCAGTTATCCTTTCCGACACGTCCGTTTAAATCTCCGCCAACAAACAAAAGTTTTAGTTACGGGATGTTCTTTATGAGGTTGTAAGAAACTAGCCAGAATGGATCTTTTTCTCTCTGCTCGCATACAATTTGGGGAGCATATGCACTGACAATGTGACAATATTTCACACCTCGCCTTGCATCACCAGTTTGAGAGACATCAAACCATAACTGAGTTTGAAATGTTCAAGATGCTGCCAAGTAGCTCTGTCCCAAGGATGATACCGAGTCTGTTCCTACCGATTTCCAGTGTTTCGCCAATTCGCTTCTTGAACACTTAAGATATCCGTCTTGAAACCATCATGTCTTCAAGCTCGTCATACTTGGAATGTTTCACCTCGTGGCTAAGCTTAAGCATTACTATGCTATCCCGCGAAAACCGAATAACTCTGACCCGAACATTTCAGCCTGTCACAGGATTGTTACCATGATAAGTAGTGCTTTAGTTTAAACGAGTTCATCAATTATGTAGCTCTTCTACATTTTACAAGCTACACTACAAATAACATATTGTATCTTACAGTGTAAGCTAATCATGAAATAAATAAATAAATACTAAATACTAAAGTTCGACACATACATGCTCCTATTATTTTGCTTTTACGACACCGGTGATGTCCAGTTGTGTCAACCTTCGGATTTGCATGCACACAAGCGGGACAGCACTAAGCTGTTGAATGTGTCGCTAACCTCACCTAGATGCGATTTTTCCCCCTAGTCGCCTTTTACGAGAAGGGCTGTTTCCGTATATCCTCAATAACACGAATAATGTTGGCTTCCAATGCGTCGATTGTTGTTGGTTTGTCAGCGTATTGACTTAACGTATTCCCAAAGAAATAATTTATTCATGCCGCGTCGAAAATAATTTCCGACATTCAGTATATTAAATGCAAGAACCAATGCACAGGTGCTTGTCTCGTCGATTTTGAGAAGGCTTTCGACACCGTGTGGTTAGAGGGACTTTTCTACAAGTTGACCAGGCGGGGGATGCACAAACCTTTGCTATATGCAATTTATAATATGTTTATGGGAAAGAAGTTCGTTGTCAAATGTGGCAACGTGACTTCGAGCAGAGTCTTTGAAATTAAAAACGGTTTATAGCACGGGCGGTGAATTCTCCGATCCTGTTTAACATTTACACAAGTGAGGTTCAATCAGAAATAGCAATAGCCTATGCCGATGATTTGGTGGCATACAGATCAGGCCTTAAAATCGATGTCATTAACATTCTTTTGCAGCGTGACTTCGATCAAATTAAGGGATATTGCTATGAATGGAAGTTGGAAATGAACTTTCAGAAGACGGAAACAATATTGTTCAGAACTCCATTATCTGGAGCCTCTAGGGATACCAGAAAAAACTGGAAGAAATTGGCCATAATTGGACAAAATGGGCAACCATTGGCGGTGAGAAGCGTAGTTGGATATCTGGGTATCTGACTGGACCAGTATCTGTATTTCGATAGACATATAGTTGCTTGTCTTGCTGGGGCCAAGAAGGCTTACGCTCTGACAAGGAGGCTGTTTCATAGCAGTCAACTTGACTCCAGGTTGAAGGTCATTTACTACGTGGCCCTTATAAGGCCGATCATCGCTTATGGTTGGCCATTGTGGTTTAATATAGCGCCTAGTTATATAGAAAAGATTTGGGTTTTGGAGAGACAATGTCTTAGCGCATGTCTCCGGTTATTCCGAATGCCTTAATAACCATATTAATATTATAAATGCGAAAGTAACTCTGTCTGTCTGTCTGTCTGTCTCGCTTTAACGCCAAAACTACTGAACCGATTTAAATGAAATTTGGTACACAGATAGTCTAGAGCCTGAGAATGGACATATGCTACTTTTACTACTACTGCGGGAAAATACTTCATCCGCTGTCCAGAAGCGGAGATATAAGCTGATATCTAAGAAAAGTTGTAACTCTCGAATGCTTTCTGGCTCCTAGCTTTGGAATGACTCATCCAAATGAAATAAGATTTTTTTTAATATAAAGTACAAATTATGTACAAAGATTTTAAGATATAAATGATCTTTGTAGGTTATCCTGAAGTTGAACAATAAGCATTAAACTATAAGTTTTATACAATTCAAAAAAGTAAAATGTTCGATTAAAGCTAGATCGTTGGATTTTCCCAGCGTTGAGTGGATGAAAATTTGTGTGTGTGTGCGGCACAAATCTGTTTCTCTACCTCTACCTTTTGTGCAATGTGCTTTTTCTTTCTTTTTTTTATGCATCTTTTGCAGTTTGTGTTGTTTTTTTATGGCGCATGGCCATGGGATTGAGAAAGATAGGGTATGAAATGTAAATGAGATTGAGAGGGAGTCACACTCAGAGTATATCCATATAATGAGAGTGTCCCTCTCGACGTTTTCTTATCAGCAAGTATTTTGTTTTAAATTTGAGAAGTGGCAGACTGGCGAAGCAAGGCGAGCACGAGACAGCTAGTAACTATATAAAATACTATCCCAACAAGGTCCTATACGATGGGGCTCAGTTGAATAGGATTGACAATTTCCGTATTAAGGTGACTCGAAGGCACATTGCAAGGGCGATGGCCAGCGACAATAGCCTGATCTTTAGGGCTTACTACCCAAATGAAATGAACATAGAGAGTACGCTCCGATCTGGCTTTATAGCCCCGAAGGCATTTGTCCATATTGATGCTAAAGGGCTGGTCCAGACGAGGGATGGTATGACTGTATTATAGCACCGCTACCGCAGCGCGAGAGATAAGCGGCTCATCCGCGGCAGGAACGTCGCCAATGCTCATGACCTCCTCCGTTTCAGTACCGCAATAGCGGAGATGGATAAATTCGACACGGGAAAGTAGCTAAGGTGTTTCTGGGAGAGGCCGGGCTTGCCAACTTGTGGTGGTGCTTCCGGGAGGTGTCTGACGCTGTAAGGCCGTTTTTTAAACAATTTTCTCGATGAAAACATAATATGTATAAGATTAGTTCGTAAAATAGTTTTTAGTCCGAACGGCAATAATTATAAGATATTTTTTTTAAATTAGGGCGTCCGCATAAGGATCAATAATCTAGAATAAGTATTCTGTTAATTTTAAGTTAGATTTAATCATTTTTGACTAGTATGTACTCGTAAGTTGACATTTAAAAACCAATAAAAATTAATTTAAAAGTAAATAAAAGTCAGTCAGTTGATTGTTTCGTTCGCTGTGTGGAGTATGGCACGTAGCGACATACTGCTAGATCCACATCTCTTCCACATTCTTGCCATTCAATCGGGGATTGAAAAAGTTATTAATCATGAGATAAAAATGAGCCTTATCGCGGAACACAATTTTTTGATAAAACAACGGATGCAATGCCAGTTGGTTTTGGGTCGATTCACCGAAATTTTTACTCAATCGATGGTCAATCGGCTTCAATTCTTGTACAAGCTGGATCATATAAGCTTTCGAAACTAGATATTTGCGTACGATTTCCCGTAAAACGACCGGACAAAGGCCAAGCTGTTGTGAATGACGTCGAATCCATCAATTTCGATATTATTCAAC
Source organism: Portevinia maculata (assembly GCA_949715645.1). NCBI lineage: Eukaryota > Metazoa > Arthropoda > Insecta > Diptera > Syrphidae > Portevinia > Portevinia maculata. Next base: position 71,559,121 of record OX454527.1, read on the forward strand.
ACTCCACTGAACGGATGCAATATTCTCTTCTTATTTTTTCTCATTTCCAGGCTTCGAATTGAAAATACTTTGATTTTTTATCATAGCCAGACCTTGGGCTTAAAGAAACATTTCCATTCCGAACTGACACATGGAAATGGAAAAAAATAATTCACACTCACTTTTGTGTAGTGAATGTGATAATCGACTTATGATCCCAACCACCACATCTGGATGAAGCGCCAAATTGGACAAACTGTCACTTATATATACACAAAAGATCCTACTTTGACACTTAATAAAATCCCGTTAACGACTAGCACAACCCAGTACATTGGCCGACAACTCAATCGCACACATCTGTCCTGGAAAATCAAATCAATTTACCAATTCATTAGATCAAATCATATAATCAAAACCACAATAATGATAATCCACAACAAATATTGTTAAAATCGTAATGAGAATATTCCCTGTTTTAAAGTACCTACTCGTATAGTTCTGCTATGCCCAAAACACTAATCCCTCACAAAGTAGCGTACTACCAAAATCAGAGAAAATCAATTCGAAATGTTAGGTGGTCTATGCTCTAAGGTGCATACCTATACCTAAATATAGGTAAATACATTACGAACATACATAGATTAGATACATTTCTATATGAATATGCTCTCGCATAAGTCGTATATCGATAACGAGAAATAAATGGAATTCTTGAATTGAATCCAAAATGATAATTCGGAGCATTCCTTTTGTAGATGCACGAGCAAATCTCCGTCGCATATCGTAGATGAAGTATCAGAAATGACGATGGTATGTTTATTACAACCAATTTGGCTTTGCAAGTGTAGTGTAGTATCCTGTGCTCCATATTGTGTGTATTGTCATGAGGAATGCCACGAAAACACTTTCGAATTTTGCTACATGCAACCCACACTCCATACATGCCTAAGTGGTACATTTTGTATAGGTACCCATAGCAGCAGTTGTACATAATTTCGTATGTGTGGTACTTGACCAATAAATCGAACTAAGCCACTCTTTCTACATCCTGCCCAAACCGAATCGGTCGAGAGATACTAATTATGAATAATTCATTTACATTGGAGATGGTAGTGCCCAATCTAAGTCATTTGAATGGAATAGACATCTCTCCAATGCCGATCGAACTACGCCGCCGGTGATGTGACCTGTGTGACTTTCTGTGCATTTCGACAGGAAGCACCAGCTGCGGTGGTGGGGAATGGAGAAGGTTGACATAAAGCTCCTTGGACGCCATGAAGGCGACTGACCAGGGAGCTCAACCCTCAAGTGATGTTCGATATTCACTTATTTCAGAATCTCTGCGTATCGGAGATGTTGCTATTGTTATTATTAGTTTAAGGCTGGCGCTGGGTATTATGTGAGCTGGGGCACCAACAAGTATTGAGGTATTCATTATGTTAATGTGATTTTTGGTTTACAGGGTGGCAAACAAAAATGAGGGGATATATTTTTTTCCTGAAATTTATTTTTTTAGCTAAATTTTATATACGAGTAACATCTTAAGATGTAAGTATGAATGCAGCAAGTGCGATACAATGCATGAAAAGTAAAGGGTTTTTCAACACGGACGCTACAAAAGTAGAGTGACAGGGACAGCAAACGACGCCGAATTTCTTGCCGCTCTTTTGACATTTCTCTTCAGTAAGGCTTGCCATTTCATGATGGAAAGACATACGAGCCAACAACGAGTCGAAATTATTAAAATTTACTACCGAAATTCGGAGTCAGTGGCCTCAACGTTAAGAGCGCTACGTCCAATTTATGGTCGTCATAATCGTCCTAGCAGATCGACAATTGAGCGTCTAGTGGAAACATTTTAATTCACAAGCACAGTACAAAATGTTCCCGTGCCAGTGAGACAAAGAAGTACCCGTAGTGTCGAGAATATTGCTGCCGCTGAGGCAAAATTACGGTTTGGTGGTCATTGGGCTGTACTTCTTCCGTGATGATCAAGACCGGCACGTTACTGTGAATGGGAATCGCTACCGTTCAATGATAACCGAATATTTTTGGCCCAATTGGATGATATGGACTTGGAGGACATGTGGTTCCAACAGGACGACGCCACAAGCTACACAGCGAATGCCACAATCAATTTATTGGAAACCAATTTTGGAAACCGTGTTATCTCACAAAATGGGCCAGTCGCTTGGCCGCCTCGGTCGTGCGATTTGACGCCGTTAGACTATTTCCTGTGGGGCTACGTCAAGTCTATGGTCTATGCCAACAAGCCAGCGACGATTGATGAACTTCGTACTAATATCGAACGTGAAATTGCAGCAGTATCGGCCGATTTATGCTTGAAAACCGTCGAAAATTGGGTTCAGCGTCTGGACTTCTGCAAGCGTGCCCGTGGTGGCCATGCAAAAGAAATCGAGTTCCATACATAATGGCATCGAGCGTATAAAGAATTTCATTGATATCCGGAACCGTTTTTGTTTTATTTAAAAAAAACTTTTGTAGCGCTGTTATTGAAAAACCCTTTATTTGAGCTTTGAAGCTGTTTTCAGTTGATTAAAGCAGGACAAATAGTGTCCCTACTAGGGACTAAGAGGTTGCGTTAGAGGCAAGGCTTAGTTCCAAAAGGTTTGATGCAGTTTCCATGCAATCTCAACCGTTCCAACACAATTTGCATGAATCCGATTCAAAATATGAAATTCCCTAACGCATTCTGCTTGCGTATTCCAACAAACATCGCATCGATAATTTTGTGGGCGCATTTTTTTTTTTCATACATATTTTTTTGGGGTTAATAATTTCCTTAAGTTTGCCTGACATTGGGGGTATATTTTCCCACTAAACTAAGGTTATTTTACCAAGAAGTCCTTGGAACTGCAAAATGGTCCTTAAAACCCGTAAAAAGGATATTATTCCAAAATGTCCTCAGAAACTAGAAAGTTTCTCTGTGTCAAAAGTTATTTTACCGAGAGGTCCACGAAGCCCCAAAAAAGGTCCTTAAAACAGAAGAAAAGGATATTTTTCCAAAATATTCGTCGAAATCACGCAGTCTTTCTGTGTTAAAGGTTATTTTACCAAGATGTCATTGGAACAAGAGAAACAGTCATTAAAACCAGAAAAATGTTTTTTTTTTCAAATGTCGTTGTTGTTGTTTCATTCAAAATGAAAGAATGAAACTGCTTACCCTCTGAGCTGTGGCAAAAGATGGGAGACATCAGGTCCAAATGCCTCATGATTCTCATCGCCAAACTGATGAGAGGTGATCCAATGCCTAATCAGTGTAGGAAAAGTTGTCTTCTTCGTTTGTGCAAAGGAAAAGGCGATACGCGAGACTGTGACAATTACCGTTCAAAGCTGATGTCACACACCATGAAGATCGTTGAGCGGCTATTAGGTAGCCGAATGCGGAACATCATATGGCTAACTGAAGACCAGTGGGGGATTGTCGCAGGTTAATCAACCACAGATGCCATCCAAAGTATAAGGATCATGATGGAAAAACATCGTGATTCCTTAAAGGATTTGCATATAGTGTTGGTTGATTTCGTAAAGGCCTTTGATAGACAACCAACGGATCTGTTATGGGTCGCTCTAAGACAGCGAGGAGTTCCAGAAACCTACGTACAGATGATCATGGATATGTATGAGAGAGTAAAGACAAGAGTAGATGCTCAGTTGGCGTCACCGAGGAATTCGGATTCAAAGTTGGTGCACACCAGGGAAGCGTCTTAAGTCCCGTGATATTTATTACAGTCCTTGGTTATCTGCTTGAAGGAAAATTGACGGACTCCAAAGTGCATCAGTTATTCTTTGCTGACGATGAAGCCATCATTTGCGAGGTTCAAACGTCACTGCAACGAGCACTTGATGTATGGGTGAAAGTTTTGGAAGGGAATGGGTATCATATAAGTCCGAAAAAACAGAATGCTTGTGCTGCCCGTTCTATGATCCTGTCCGACCTATTCCAGATATTTATATGAATGGAAAAGTGATTCCCAAGTGCGAAAAGTTCAAATGTCTGCGATTAATAATCAACAGCAAGCAAGCTGTGAAGACGACATTAAGCATCGCAAAGTTGTAGGATGAATGAAGTAGCGGGAAAACTCAGCCATCTCCTGTGATCGAAAAATGCACCCTAAGCTGAAAGGAAGGCTCTACGCCGCACTTGTGCGTCCGGCGCCATACGGTTCACATTGTTAGACATCGTACAAAAAGTATGAGGCCAAACTAATGTCAGCTGAGATGAAGATGCTTCGCATGACAGCAGGAGTAACAAAGATTCATCGAATAAGAAGTTCCAAGATCCGAGGAAGCCTTTACGTCAAAGAACCAATCTCGAAAAAAATGGAGCGCGACTGGCTCAGTTGGTACTGTCATGTTCAAAGAAGAGATCCTACGAACCCTGTAAAAAGCCAATATCAGTCAACGTTCCAATACAAATGTGAAAGAGAAGCAGGCCTAAATACTTCTGGATCACACAAAGCTGCAGCACCAGCATTTGATTGGTCTCAGTGACGAAGTTATTCAAAATCGGGCGGCCTGATGTTATTTTCTGAGGTCGAAGGACCAGAACTGATGCAGTTAAGTTGGAGTGTTATGATCCCTTTAATCCTGATCATTTTCTTAACGTCATTAAGGGAGAAGAAGAAGAGAGCAGATAAAAGGCTTCTGAAATCATTCCGAAACGTCACAGGAAAAATGTTGGATTCATCGATGCAAAGCATCTGTCTACGGTGAAACTTTGCCAAGTTTTTGACGTTTTCGAACTCACCCCAACTTCGAAAGGAAAGGACACCATTAGAGTAATCCCAACTACTTTGAAATCAATCGAATTCCATGGACAAATCTGTCTGGCTTCGGTAGTGAAGGAGCATCCTCTATGATTGGCTGTATAGCTGCTGCATCTATCCTGGTTAATAAAAAAAACCCTAGATATTGTGACAACTTGGAGCCTTATAAACCGACAAGCATTAGGCACCAAAACTCTAGCAATAGTTTGTTATCAAAAGGCAATATGTTAGAACGTTTATTCGAGTTAAAATGAGGAGTTAAAATGAATTGAAATGAAATAAGAAGAAAAGGGATTTCTCTGGTCCAGAAGTTGAACTGCAACTGGCATACTTTGTTGTTTTTGATGCTTTTGCACATTTAATTCAATTTGCAATTACAATGATCTGAGACAAAATGACAAAACAACGCGCATAGTAGGTACTGATTTTTTTTTATGCATTGCCACGCTGCCTTTTTCCTGCAATTATGGGTTGAAAAGGTTGAAATAGAAAACAACAAATGTTTTCCATCTTTCGAAAAATCAAGGAAATTATTACATCAAGTATTTAATAGCACATTATTGCTCATATAAAAGCACTCAATCAAAGCCGAATTCGAACATTACTTTCCGCAATTTATTCAAGCAGAGTCTGACCATTTCAAAATCAGCTCAGTGGGCCGCGAGCCTCCTTGTGTTGGGAATGGCTCGTCTAAATTCTTCCTACCTACCTGAGCTTGCAGATAGATTTATTTTGTTTTATTACCCTTTTGAACTTAAAGTTTCTTTATCTTACATTTTTAGCTGAAAGTAAAAATGTTGATAGTACAGCATTTCTAATTAGAGGATTCATTTGACAGGTGACATTTGACAAGTGTATGTGCATTAGTTATATAAACTGCAAAAATAGAATATAGCAAGGGTGATTTTAGATACACCTTCGTCGTTAGAAGTCTCACCCTGTAATCTTAAAACCTATAATCTTAAAATCTGCCACCATTTAAGCACCCAACAGTTTCTACATTAACATCGATTGCCTCGCATAAGTGCCTTGGCATGTCGACAGTATTCATGGCATATTGCTGCATCGGTAATTACTATGGTGTTACAACGCATATTATGGAGCCACCTTCTCGCTCTCCAACCGCTCTCCAACCACCACCTAACGTCTCGACTACGACTTGATGTGCGTAACCGTACAGAATCAGTGGTGATCTGACTAAATATACGTAACCCACCCGCAAAACAATCCTTTGTCAACCCGTGCTTTTGATTTACTATGCGATTTATTTATCATTTAATTCCAAGCGAAGATGGCACACTGAATTGTAATTTGAATCGTGTGTTCCGAGAGTGATAGAGGGCGTGGAATCTATTTCACGACGATGGCGATCATTGACGATGATGATGACATAGTTGGCGCGTGCATTCCAAGGGAATGATAGTCATAGACAGATTAATCCTTGGTCGCAATCGATTTTGCTTGGTTATCGTTAACGTACTTATTTTTATTGTTGCCATGCAATGTGATACATTAACACCAAAACAAAAGCACCAGCTCTTGCTATGGCACCCTTCGCATTCAATTAGTTCTGTCACTGGCTAATAAGAGTGCGGGAGTGCTACATAGCTAGTTCACCGGCTGCAACTGGCGCAATGTGGTGATATTTATATGCGCTAATTGACAGCGTCTCCGCTGTCGATCATACTCGCAATGCGCTAAATCTCAGTGATATTGTGGCTGCGTTTGTGTATAGACAATTATTTATAATAATTGAAAGATATTTTGCATTTTTTTGTTTTATTTGATTTTAGCTACTTTGGATTGAATATTCTCGTACTAGCGGAAATGTGACAGGCGCTTGACATCAAGGTTGCCAGCATGACAGCAAATGATTCCAATCGCGCGCCTTCGCCACTGCACACTGTGCTGATAATGTCAACACTTGAGTGTCTGTTTCAGGTAGTCAATTGGAATTTGATAACTGTTTGTGATTATTGACTCCGGTGTGGTTCCAAATCTCACCAATAGTAGCTGAAGAAATTCACAAGTTCGAGAGGTTTCTGTTGAGAAAGTGCTCTGGGAAATATAGAAGACCCTCCGGAAAATGGTTCACAAACACATTACTGTATGACTTCTCTAATGTGACTCCTATAATGACGTACCTACTAAACCTAGCTAAAACTAGACTTAATAATTTAAGACACCATCCAAACCCTAACATTCGTTTTTAGTAATAATATAGACTCTCGACTGCTTGACAACTATTATATGTATGCACTCTCAGTGAAGAGTCGGCAACCCTCTTTGAAGTTGCTGATCAGTGGCGGATTTACCAGCAGGCTAAGTAGGCTTGAGCCTAGGGCGGCAGTTTTTGGGGGCGGCAAATCGAGACAACCGAAAAGAAGAAAAAAATATGATGAAACGCCCGATAAAGAAATGAAAATTACCGCGAGTGATACTTTCAGAGTTAACACATTTCTCGTATCTGAATTCATTAATCATTAATAGACTCGTATCTGAATTAGAAAAACAGCGGCCAAGTACGAGTCGGGCTCGCCCATGAAGGGTTCCGTAGCAGCAAGTAACATCATATAAAAGTTCTTGTAGTTCGTTGTAACTTTAAACGGTTTACGCATAAGGCTTATGCTTATGAAATTAAATGTTTTTTTTATATTAGTGTCGATTGAATGAAAGGTAAATTGCGGTTTACGATTTATGACGTATTAAAAAAAAACTACTTACTACATCGCGTTCAAACAAATTTTCGATGGAAGTTTGCATGGTAATGTTCATATATTTTTATACTCTATTCTGAGGGTATATTAATTTTGACGCATAGTTTGTAACATATCTTAATATTGCCCGTAGACCCCTAAAAGTTACTATATTTATGATCAGCATCGATAGTAATGTCGATCTAGCCATGTCCGTCCGTCGGCAAAAATTAGGCCTTTAAACTAGGCCTAGAGAGCTGAAATTTTAACCATATACTCTCTAGGGTCCCGAAATAATCAAGTTTACGAATTTTTGAGATCCGCCCACACACACGCCCACAAACTCAAAAAAAACAAAATTTTGGAAAAAATCGTGTTTTCAGCTAGAAAGCTGAATTTTTTTTATATATGAACTATGACTCCTAAAACTGCTCGGGAGATAATATTTTCAAAATCCGCCCACTGACACGCCCACAATTAAATAAAACAATTTTATTGAAAAACCAAAGTTTGAGCTAGGGAGCTGAAATTTATAATATATACTCTCTAGGGGCCCATTTTACCTCTTTGAAAGTGTCTCTCGCGCAAACTATTCAGTTTAGAAAAAAATGATATGAGAAACCTCAATATAATTTTTGAAGACCTATCCATAGATACGCCTCACGTATGGGTTTGATTAAAAAACAAATTTGGAGTTTCAGTTCTAAGTATAGGGAACCCCCAAAATTTATTGTTTTTTTCTATTTTTGTGTGAAAATTTTAATGCGGTTTACAGAATACATCTACTTACCAAGTTTCAACAGTATAGCTATTATAGTTTCGGAAAAAAGTGGCTGTGACATGCCCGGACAGACAGACAGACAGACAGACCAAAGTGAGTGAATTGTCATCATCAACCCTTACAAAAGAAGCTCTCGCCTTGGAAGAAATTTATAATAATGATTTAGAGACTGACTTAGATCAAGAATGCATTAATTTTTAAAGCCACATTTCTTCGGAAAGAATTTCGGTAAAACCAACTTCTGGTTCATTGGAAAGTCTAATTTCGTGTCTGCGAAAACAGAATTTACAGAACTTTTATCCTAACTTGGACATACTCGTACATAGCTCTTCGTATGGCATTATGTATTCCAGCGACAAATTGTTTGGGTGAGAGAAGCTTTTCTTGTCTAAAAAGGGTAAACAATTATCCGAGATCGACCTTAATTCAAGAAAAATTAAACGCTTTAGCTCTTTTGTGTAGGGTAAAACTATACAAAACGCAAAACGTAGCACGCACAAGTGTTGTTATGCAATCATAACCAAACCTGTTCAAATCAGTTTCAGTCGTTCGCCAATTGTGTTATTGAGTGGTAGTGTTCTGTGTGCTCTGTTGAGAAAAAAATTACAAAAAATAATTTTGGCGCCAAAACATATTGCGGTGAGTACCTACAGTAATAATTTAATTTTTTCAGAAACTATGCCCATTATGTTAAAATGAAATATATATTTATAAAGCACATACAACTGGATTTTTAGTTCGTTATGGTTTATTTTTTTAAATCAGGATGGGTTGCTTTATTTTTGCTGGGGCGTTTTGCACTCAGAAATTTACAAAACGCCCTAACAAAGTAAGTGTAATACACTCATCGGAGCGTTTTTTTTCTTAATTGTTTATAGAAATAGCAAGTAGGGAGTTGAACACAGCATCCAGAACCCGGAGGAGACATATTTTAAAAGGCAATGCAAATAAGTCGCTTGGTCGGTCAACTGCTCTCTCGTTGGAGCAAGAAAAAAAATTGGTTGCCCACATACAAAAATTGGAAAAAGTTGGGTTTGCTCCTGACCGAAAAGACGTAAAAGAAATCGCTTATCGGTTCGGCGAACGTCTTGGGTTAGCACACCGTTTCTCTAACGACAAAAAGCTGGCTGGTAATATTTGACTCAATGGTTTCTCGAAACGTAATACATTGAGTGCCCTGAAAATTACCTCAAAACCGTTTCTACAGAAGACTGGATTTAGTGCATATCTTGCCAGGGCTGGTTGCACGAGTTTTGTACTATGTACATGCCAAATTGCAACAGCTGCGGCCGCAAAGCGAATCGTCAGGCCATATTACAAAACCAATAATTTAATTTTCATACTTCATAATATTTGTTCCTACTTTTTTCTTAGGGGCGTTTTGTCACTAATGCGGGGCTTTTTACCCAACGATTGAGTTACAAAACGCCCCACTTAAACTTTTTTTTCAAAAATATAAATATACTATATGCTAACATATTTTTGTACAAATGAAATTGCCAAACCTATGAAAAGAGACTGTTAATTTTTTATTTAATAAAATAATTATAAATAAATAAAATTTAAAATTTAATAAAAGAAAGGTATTGCAAGAAACTTTAATAAGTTAATTCAAATTATTATTTTTTAACTGTTTCTAAGCGCAATAAAGATTATTTAACTTTTACCAAATGTACATTATTGTGTGAGTGGCATACCCCGCCTTATTAGTCTTACATCATTGAACTTTGATTACCTCAGAAATATACTCAAAAACTATTTCTTGTGCAATTTGAACCGAATTGTTGGATTGCAAAGATAATCTAGGAACTGACAATTCACAATTGTAGAGGTAAGGGCGGCAAAAATTCAACAGCCCATACTTGGGAAATATGTGAATCCGACACTGTTGCTGAGGACTACCATTTATTACCAAATTTTTATAAAAAAAAGTAATAGCCTTACTTATAGAGGCTAATGATCTCGATTGAGTGCAAATCAGCGTCCTACATTTTCCATTCATAAAACAAAATGTATTTAATTAACTCTTGTAATGAAAACAAAAACAAAAAAAACAATCGATAAAAATGCTCTATATGCTATAGTAAATAAAAACAAAAAAAAATGTATACATATATTTATATAAGAATAAGAAATGACTACAAGTTAAGTAAAAAATGTAAATACATTTTTTGGGTTCCTTTTTTTATAATGCACTCGCACTATAGGGATTTATACCCTTATAATGTAATAGCTACACAGCGCGGGCGTTAAGGAAATGAGGGTTAGAAGATAGGGAAAGATGCCGATGCCCGTTGGTTTTAAATGTTTGTAGATTATAATGTGTAGGAAAAATGGAGCGGGGAAGAGCATTCCACATTCGTGTTGTACGGCTAAGGAAAGATTCCTTGTATTTCACTGTATGCCCGAATACAGACGTAAGAGTAAACTGATGCGCATTCCTTGCACAGCAGGTATTGCGGTTGAAATGTACTAGGGGTGGAATGCATCTGGCTATTTCATTAGAGCACTTATGGTGATTATGGTTCTCTTGCGAACGTCTGACAAACATCCAAGAGTATCAATTGTCATGAGAAGCTTCTCAAATTTGCCGTTCGAATTCGGCTTAAAATTGTAGGTCCCTTCCACTTCGCAAAGAAAGTGGTTGGAGAAGCTAGATTTTAGGCCCTCTATGGGCCGTTAATGCATAATATTTATTTATTTATTTATTTTACTTATGTCGAAAATATCGATAAAATAACGAGAGACATTGCGACGATGACTAAGAGAGTCAAGCGATCTCGCGGTGTTACAGTCACCGATGAGTTTTATCGCGCGTTTTTGAATCCTGTCTAGTAGCTCCGAATAAGTAATTGGTACACTTGACCAGATATTCGCATTGTACTCAAGTTTTGGGCGGATAAACGCCTTATAAATAGTAGCCAGATCAGAGGGAGTGAAATATTTCTTGCAGCGCTTAAGGAAGCCTAGGCATTTCGCAGCGTTCTTGGCGACATCGAATATGTGGTCATTCCAACGAAAGTTGTCATTAAAACACATACCGAGAATGGAAAGCCGTTCGATTTCAACGATGCAAGTGCCATTCATTGACAATGTCATGGTGTAAGGGTTTTGCTTTAATGACAGAAGACAGCATTGCGTTTTGGAAGCATTAAATTCCACTCTATTAGAGTCACCCCACTGACTTATGCTGTCGAGATCGGAATTCAATGAGCTTAACATACGTTGCTGTTCCAGTTCCACACCCGAAGATGAGGGGCGTGAACCAAGAAACGAATATGAGAAGCTGAGGGTACTGTCATCGGCACAGGAGTGAATTAGATTAGAGGTAATAGACAGGATATCACTTATAAAAACGAGAAAGAGAGTCGGAGACAAAACAGAGCCTTGGGGAACACCAGCGTTTATTTGGTGAGTTGCAGACTTTAAACCGTAGAAAACAACTTGAATTAAACGGTCCGAAAAGTAGTTTTTTATCCATTTAAGAAAGTTAACATCGATTCCAAATACACGCATTTTCGACAAGAGAGCTTTGTGCCAAACTCTGTCAAATGCCTTTCAAATATCAAGCCCAACAATTTTACTTTCACCACCTTGGTGAAGAGATTGGTTCCACTTTTCGGTTAGATAAGTCATCAAATCACCAGTGGACCTTTTGCTGCGAAAACCGTACTGGCGGTCATTAAGAAGTTTTCGGGATTCAAGATATTTCATGAGCTGACGGTTTATCAGTGTTTCCATGACCTTAGAAAGAAGGGAAGTTATTGCATTTGGTCGGTAGGAGGAGGGAGATGAAGATTAATTTTATTTGGAAAATAATAAGCCAGGGGGCCTCCACTCATTTGTTGCTCCAGGGGTTCCAGACCTCTAAATCCGGCCCTGGTTTTCATAAAAGGACATTCGACAATAATCAATAGTGGTTCCCATTATTGATTATTGTTCGATCGTCAAAATCGTAAGAAACAGGCAGGCCTAATAAACTCCTGGATCAGCACACAAAGGCAACAACACCAGCTTCATTTAAACTAGTGACCAACCTGGAAATCTACCGATATTTATTGAGGTCTAACCGGCGACGAAACGTTTTCAAAATTTCACAGAAAACGAGTGTGTAATACGAATTTGTTTGAATTTGTTTGTTGAACTTCATTCAAGTGTCGCTAATATTTTGTTTCATGCAAAACATCGCAATAATTTTGATTTCCAGCAATTTATTGACAGCCAAGCCATCAATTTATCAACTTATTTTTTTTTGATAAACACTGTTAAGTGAATTTATTTTATGCACTTACGTATATTTTTTCTGCAGGCCGTAAAATATTGTATGACCATCAAAAAAGAAGAATAAAACTTTAAAACCATCTGACCGCCCTGATCCAGTTATCGTTCAATGCTCTTAAATAAATTAAATTAAAAACAATTTGTGTATGTACTAAAATTCGAATGAGGCACCCTAAAATCCTCTCTCTCGTAATTAACTTTTCTCGGTCAGATCGGAAATTACTGTCGATTGTGCATTGAAACTTGACTGTTTGCCCGCCCCGTCCTTCCATTGGTTCACTCATCGATTTATGTGTTATTTATCAAATTAATGGTTCAAAGTGTTGTGAGGGAGCTTACTAACACCCGAGGGTCGATGAACAATTTTCAAACGGACACAAAACAAAAGTACGAGTCACGCCCATGTATGGCATGTCAATCTCGAGGCAATTACAATTTATCCCGAAGATATTTGCTTGGTTTAATTAATTAAAAACGAGTGTTTAAATATGAAACCCGTCGAAAGCAAAAAGGAAAGTCCCACTTTGTATACCTTTTTGTGAATGTCAAGCGTAGTTGTTTAAGGCACTTATCAATTTTTCTCTTCCTGACCATGGATCCAAATGGCACTGAGGAATATTCTTCTTCCGTCAAATATGAATGTTTGGCAGTTTTTATTGCTCGCATTGAATGACGTTGTTTACACACAAAATGTCAAATGTCAAAAAAACTGTAAAAAACTATTGCTCAATTGAATGCAATTATCACAACGCGTGTTCCGGGGCTACTGAATATATTCTAGCCCATCAGTATTTTTTAAGGAAAATGTTATCCAATTAAGTAAACTATCGGTCTAATGAGTCATGAGCTGCACTCGAGGTGCAGATATGGTCAAATGCAGTTACTCGTAAAAAACGCATTCGACACGACTGAATGGATAGGCCAGTGGGAATGAATTTTATCATAAATATTTTTAAAACAATAATTTACTTCCAGGAAATCATATCACATCACCAGCGTTGCCACTTTGGTAATAACTTTTCTGTAAAATGAAAATGCAACGCGTACGAGTAGTTAATACCAAGAAAGAGCAAAACCATGAACAATCTTTGAATTCAATTTAAAATTCTCAGAAAAATTATTAGTCAAAGAATTTCACATTATCAGGAATCGAGATCATATAAACGTTCCCCAACACCAGGGGCCTGTACCACAAAACAACAAGTCTTGTTAAATAAGTGAATTTCAATTTGAAATTCAGACAAGTAAAATTCAATTTTGTATTGATTTTCACTTGTTTAACAAACTTGTTTTAGTGTGGTACAATTGTACCCAAAATTTGCTCATTTTTAGATTAAGTTGCCCGGACGCCCAAAGCTTCAAAATTATGCCCAAAAGGCATAATTATGCCCTAGTTGACAGCGCTGGCTGCGCCCTCTGTGATTTCATCTGTTGTGTTCAATTGATTGGGATTTTTGTCGCCCCTTACACAAGGTTATACCAAACACGTATTTAGTTTAGTAGGAAGTGTAAAACTGAATTCCACTTCAATTCAATCTCTCAATTAGGTGAGAGCGAAAACCCGCCTCGATAACCAATTCAGTTTCAATTCGATCTTTCGATTCGGTCATGTAAACGTAAAATAAAATAAATAAAATATTAGGCATATTAGGCCCATACAGGGTCTAAAACCTATCTTCTCCAACCACTTTCTTAGCGAAGTGGAAGGGAACTAAAATTTTAAGCCGATTCCGAACGCGCAAATTTGAGAAGTTTCTCATGACAATTGAATACTCTTGGATGTTTGTCAGACGTTCGCAATAGGTGGGGCACCGGCGGGTATTGAACCGTGAACCTTTCCATTAGTAATCCGACACACTAACCTTTGAGCCACTGCGCCCGACGAAACGTACTAAATGACAATTTGCGTACAAAATAAATAAATTGACATTTGACAAACAAAATGGAGTGCGCGAAATGCATCCAGCAGAGTTAAACAGATGGAATTTTATTGAAGTAAATACTCAGACTTCGAATTTTCAATATTCGCAATCGTCGTCGTAGTCAGATATCTTAATATGGCATTCGTTGCATGATTTCTCGAGTAAATGTAAACATTCTGACTTAATTATTGATCGGAGGGAAGGAAATCTAGGTATATTCGGTATATTCGGAAGTTTCTAGGCTCCGCTGCGCAGCACCGGAACTTGCCTCTAAATTGCGGAATGATTTCGATTTTTTGGTCCCATTACTACTGACAAGCAAAATAATTCACATCAAAAGAATGGACATGATAATATGAGTTGTCAAAATATTATAAAACGGTACCAAGTAGGTATACATTTCCCTTTCTGCAGAAGATGTAAGTCATTGTTTATTGCGGCTTGACATTTTGAACAAATTTAGTTTTTAGTTGAAAGCGTTGGAGTTAAGAAGCAAAAATAGAGGTTATATAATAAAATATAAGAATCAATTAATATTGAAATTAAAATCATTTATATAAATGTTTTCAGATATTTTTGATCTAATGGAATTTTAATGGTTTTTTTTAGGGAGAGTATGACAACTAGGGCGCCAAAATTGATACCGGTTTTTTTTATAGAAGGGTCAAAAACAAGCATTTTTTACGGCTTTCAAAACCGGTATAGTACTTTATTGTAAGTGTTGCCGTTGTTTTTTAATATTTTTTTTTTCAATTTAAGTCCTTTTTTCTAAAATGCCCCTACCTCCTAAACGGGGCTAGATCGACCTCCCTCCACTCCCATAGTAACAAATGCTTGTTTTTGATCCTTCTACAAAAAACCATTATCAATTCTTGGCGCCCTAGTTATCGTACTCGTGCTTTTTTTGTTAAAGAGATGATTATGAGTTTTGTTGTTGGTACTTAGTTTTTTTTTAAATAAAATTTAAATTTAAAAACTTGAAACTCAAGTTTACAATTTTCGTAAAAGTGTATTCATGAATGCCACCAAAAACTGCTTGCGTAAATGATAGTAAACCAATCAGCTATTGGAAACTCGCCATTGATTCATCTGTGGAGTGTGACAGAGATACAAAATTCACCAGCTTTTTCATCTTGATTTACACCCCGAATTTTTGTTGCAAGTTTACCAAATTATTGTCAAATAATTTGAATAACAATTTTGATGGTTCATTTACCACGTCGTAAACTAACGACGTTTACGTCATTGCATGAATACTCAAATATATTTTCTCTCTGACGTTAATTTGTCCTCATGCTTTTTGTCTTTTTGGCGTAGGATCTCTCCGCTGAATATAATAGTACTGAATTAATTGGTCGCTCTGCATTTTCTCTGAGATAAGTTCCCTGACTTGAAGACTTCGTCGGATCTTTGTATTTCTTGTTCGATCAAGCTATATAGTTCCTGTACTCATGTGAAATATCTTCATCTTAGCTGCCTTTAATTTGTCCTCATACTTTTTGTACGCTGTCTCCCACCACTTCATGCACCTTACGCTTACGGTATAATTGATGTCATCATCACAAATTGCTTTGCTATTGATTATAGATCAGAGATATTTGAACTTTTCGGTATTCTGTCTTCTTCGGACTAATACGATCACCAATCACCTCCTCTCATATATCAAGTGTTCGTTGCAGCGTCATTTGATTTCCATTTAGGATGACTCCATCGCCAATAAGGAGTAATTGATGAACTTTGGAATCCGTCACTTTTTCTTCAAGCGAATAATCAAGGGCTGTAATAATTATTAAGGGATTTAAGACTCCTCCCTGGGGTACACCGTCTTTTATTCGGAACTCCTCTGTGACTCCAACGCGGCATCTCACTGTTATCTTTGTTCACTCATACATGTGCAAGACCACTTGTACGTAGGTTTCCGGATCTCCTCATTTTCTCCGAGCCACCCACAACATACCTGTTAGCTGTCTATCACATCACCATGGTAGTATCTACAGAATGCAACTCTGCCCTGACTTGTGCCTTATAAAGGAGGACGAACTGCTGTCTGTCTTATAAAATTTTCCATTTGAAAATATTTTTGTATATAGTTAACGAATAACGAAGAAATGCAAATGCCAACAGAACGAATGGTATGGTAGTGTCACTTTGGTAATATTCAAAATCGTGAACGGACACCTTTAGCCAACAGATGAATTCGTTAAATGAGGAGTGACTTCGATTGGACAGTGAATTTAACGGTTCGAAAAGATTCCTTGTTATATTTTGTGCTATACCTAAACGTCATAATTTTTCTCTATCGGAAGTGTGTGCAAGCATAAAAAAATGCAGTCGATATTATGGATATATGCAGTAAAGTGGCAACACGGAACATAACCTAAGGGTGGTTCCGCATGTGGATGTGGTTCGATATCGTTAGATCTTCAGAGTGGAAATTATATTGAAGCGGCGCATTTAGAGTAATTATAATGGAGTTATTATTATTATAATTTTTGGCTAGAGTAATTTTTATTCTAGCGAATGAGACATTGTAATTTACAATAACCTGTCGCTACCGGAGACAAAAGTTTACGAAAATTGGGAAATCTATGGGAAAATGTTAGCTTTTTTATGGTGCAAATACGGATAAAATGAATAATTATTCTCCAGCAAAGATCTACTGCCCAAGCTTCTGTTTAAAGACGACAAGAAGGACCTAGGCTTGGCCTTAAATGCTAATGTACTTACAATTAAAATGAATTTGTGGGTGTATGTTTCAAACAAAATCTCAGCACGGCGCAAAACGGTCAAAGGAAAATAAAGGGTGTCTACTGGACAAATTTTAAGATTAAATTACAATTGCTTGTAAGCTAACCAGGGTGAAGTAAGTGAGAGGGGTATTGTTCATGGCGCGCAATTCGCCAGTCGCAATGAGTCACGTGTCGGAATCACACCGCGTTTGTGGTTGAACAATATTTAAAGTGCGGTAATTCGTTTGTTCGTGAACGTCGCGCGTTTTATCTTATCTGGTCGTGGGTTCTAAAGCAAAGACAAGAATGGAAACGGCTAACTAGAATCCTCTGGAACCATCAACATCAACAGCGATGCCAGAACATATGGCTCAAGTTCGACGAGAAATTATGCGCAACCCGCGCTAATCGCGACACGTTATTTTGAAGAAGAACTTAAAGTTTCACCCAGTTTCTCAACAAAAATGATTATTCTTTACGATAAACTTTAGCGAGCACGGTGCTGAAACGTTTTCGAACAGCCCAAACGCTAGGAAACATGTACAGTACAACCTCGCAAGTCCGGACACATAAGGTTTCGGGTGTATCCGGAATAGCGAGAAGTCCGGATTATAGAGAACAAATAAAATGAAGTGCACAACCGACAACTTTTCAAACACCTTGTATTGGGAATTTATATGTATGCACGATGTACGCATTTCGAAAATCTTTAAGGAGCAGGAAAGAAAGTGTTTATTTTTGGCTGAAACGCTTTTTCTATAAACATATTTTCGGCTTTTTCGCGTAACCTCTTTGGTAAAAGAATATCCATTTGAGATACATTGTTTTGTTCTGCCCACTGAATGCTCCTGGAAAACAAATTTCCTTGATTCATTGTTTGAAATTTTCGCAACTTCGTTGTTTATTAAGTCATCTTCTACACTTCTTCGTCATCTTCATCAACATTTTGTTGTATCTTCATCAGAAAAGTCATAGAACAGTTTTTTTTTCACAAGTTGCCCATTTATTTATTTCATCTGTAGATGTGCTACCATTTAGATCAATGATTCTTATTATGCCATGAATTTTGTTTAAATCAGCAAGCGAAGAATTAGAGTCAGAATCAGAGTCAATTTGTTGCCGTAGCTGTGCAAGTGGTAAAAGGTTTTCATTATCCCATTGGGATGGCAATTCTGGCCATAACATTGACCAAATCTTTTTAATATTTTTCTCTTTAATACCTCTCCAAACCAAATCCAAAAAGTAAAACCGGATCTCTCAAATTGAATTTTTTTAAGACTCCTGCAATGTTTTTATCATCTTCCAGTAGAATGTGAGTCAACAGCTGCTTTCTTTATGCTACCTTTATATTCTGGATTCAATTTTGATCCATCGGCTGCAATACTGCCGACTCTGAAATTTGGATCAAAGTTTATTTCGTCCTCTTTAGGGTGAGAGAGGGGTATTATCCAAAACTAAAAGTGCTTTCAATGGCTTGTTAATCTCTGTCAAAAACCTTTTCACACTTGGAATAAAATTATTCTTGAACCAATCAGAAAAAATCATTGTGGACATCCATCCTCTTTTAGTAGCTTTATATGCTACTGCAAGAGTAACGTTCTTAAAGGCCCTCGGATTAACTTATTTTCCGATTACTAAGAGGGCTAACTTATGAGCTCCTGCAACGTTAGAACATGGCATAAAAGTAACGCGGTCTTTGGATATTTTTCTGCCAGAAGCAGATTTTTCATTCGCATGAACCCATGTCGTTCCCGGAAGAACCCTCCAAAAGGCAGCTGACTCATCAGCATTGTAAACCTGTTCTTCACTTAAGTTCATTTCTTAAATCACTTTCAAAAATTTTTCTTGAAAAGGTTTAACAGCGGCAACGTCGCTGGATACTTTTTCGCCACAAATCTGAAGACATCGAATTCCATGCCGCAATTTAAATTTTTCCAACCAACCAGAACTTGCTGCAAAATCTTCTTTTCCTGTCATCTCTTTGTAAATAAATTTGGCTTTTGTTTCAATCATATCTGTTGAAATTGCCACATGATGATTCCTTTGTTGGATAAACCACCATGTCATCAAAGCTTCCTCCACCGCTGGATGTTCACCTTGTCTGATCATCTTTTTTCCCTGGATATTGTAAAATATCCTTAAAATGTGGGTAAATATTCTAAGAACTTAAATTTTCAGCTTACCTGATCCCTGGAGTGTGTTAAATACAAATTTCCGAATTTTCTTCTTATTGGCTTTTATGTCGAAAACGGTTGACTTCGAGACTTTAAAAATTTCTGATTTGCCAGTTTCAATATTATCCAATATTTTATATTTCTCAGAAAGTGTCAAAGTTACGTGCTTCTATTTCTTCGTAGAAGCCATTATAAATATTGAAAGGTGCTAGGTATTATCTTGACAATAATTTCAGTGAGAGATTCCAGGCTGAGCCACAAAAAATACGTCTTATCCTTAGCACGCAAGGAAAAAAATCATTAATAAAATCCGTAGCAGCAAATTAAGTTTGTTTTCAAATATCCAATGCATGAACAGCGGTAGTAGCAAGACCAACAGTAGCAGCAACAGAATATTTATCAACGATTCTCTTACCGGATAGACAAGGTCTTTATTCGAGAAGGCAAAACAACTAAAAAACATAGGGACGGGCTACAGTCCGCTTGGGCGAACTTTTGGATACCCTATTCTTATTCCTATCCCTCATAAGTGGGCGTGACAAAAGTCTAAGTATGGTTGAATTGTTAAAAACGCTCTACATATTTTGTTATATAACATTTAAAGGATTTTATAAAAAAAAAAAAACGATCCCTAGCTCAAACTTGGGTGATTCAATAAAATTGTTTTATTTAATTGTGGGCGTGTCAGTAGGCGGATTTAAAAAAAATTAACACATGGGAATAAAGGGCCCCTAGAGAGTATATATTATAAATTTCAGCTCCCTAGCTCAAACTTTGAATTTTCAAAAAAAAAAAAAAAATTAATTGTGGGCGTGTCAGTGGGCGGATTTTGAAAATATTTACACATGAGCATAAAGGGCCCATAGAGAGTATATACTATAAATTTCAGCTCCCTAGCTAAAACTTTGGATTTTCAAAAATTAATATACCCTTAGAATAGGGTATACAAAAATTGTTTTATTTATTTGTGGGCGTGTCAGTGGGCGGATTTTGAAAATTTTGTATCCCGAGCAGTTTTAGGAGTCATAAATCATATATGCAAAATTTCAGCTTTCTAGCTCAAAATTCGATTTTTTCCAAAATTTTGTTTTTTTGAGTTTGTGGGCGTGTCTGTGGGCGGATTTCAAAAATTCGTAAACTTGATTATTTCGGGACCCTAGAGAGTATATGGTTAAAATTTCAGCTCTCTAAGTCCAGTTTAAAGGCCTAATTTTTGGCGACAGACGGACGGACGGATGGACGGACATGGCTAGATCGACATTACTATCGATGCTGATCATAAATATAGTAACTTTTAGGGATCTACGGGCAATATTAAGGTATGTTACAAACTATGCGTCAAAATTAATATACCCTTAGAATAGGGTATAAACAACCGAATTTGCAAATATGTTTGGGTGAGAAACTCGTCGGTGCTTATCAGAAAGAAGGAAGGCGATAAAGCAATTAAAATTGTTAGTTTTGAGGATCTTTCTAAAGTAAATACTTAAGTAAATCTTCTTCTTTATTTTTCATAAATGTCAAATTATAATTCAATAAATTCGTCTATAGATCCTCTTAATAATAATCTAAGTGATAATAATTTCTACTCTTCCAATTCTAATAACATGAATTGTCTTTGTATTGAACATTCAAATAATTACTTCTCTGGCTTCTCCATTATACATCAAAATATTCGCAGTTTAAGAAAGAATTTTGATTCCTTTTACTCGCATCTTGCATCTTTGAACCATTTACCAGACTTGATTTTTCTTTCTGAGATATGGATATACAATAATGAGCTTTCAGACTTTTATATACCCAATTTTACATTCGCTGCTACGTGCAATGATTCGTATTCATCTGGTGTCATCGCAGTATTTTGTAGAAGCGACTTGGCGTGCGAAATTTTTAATTCTAATATGATCAGTGCTGACTTGATAAGTGTTAAATGCGATATTTCTGGTTCCCGCTTTTCTATTATTGGAATTTATAGATTACATATGTGTTCTATAAAGGTGTTTATAGAAGAATTTTCCGACTTTCTCAAAAAGCAAACTTGTAAAAACTTTGTTCTTTTGGGAGACTTTAACATAGATATTCTATCACATTCGCCAAATGTTGATCTATTTCTTTCAACGTTGTCTTCTTATTACTGACCCAACCTACTCGAGTAGTTTTAAACTCTAGCACTTGCTTAGATCATATTTTTATACGGTTACATAGGAATAACTGCTTGACTTATAAATCAGCAGTGTATGATCTAAAACTAACTGATCATTGTTTAACAAGTCTTCAACTTAATAGTGCTGTCTTCAGATCTAAGCAGTCTGCTGTTAAAGATATTCTAAAAATTGATTTTATTGCTTTAAGTAGAGCATTAACTTTTGAATTTTGGGATGAAATCTACAGTTTAGATGACCCTTCTATTGCGTTTGATTTGTTTTTGAGTACACTGCAGTTTCATATTTCGAATTGAGCCAAAAAATAAAGAAAAAAAACAACAAATTTATATGTATCAAACCTTGGATGACTTTATCATTACTAAAGAAAATTAGTAAGAAAAATCAACTATGTATTCGTGTAGGCAAACATCCGAACAATATTAGATTGAAAAGGTTATATAAAAAAATATGTGACGAACTAAGAACCCAAATACCTCTCCGTAGGGATACTTACTTCAGTAGTAAGCTGTCTGAAAATATTGGCAACACAAAAAAGGAATGGGAAGTCGTTGACGTGATTTTAAATAGAAAGAAACCTAACGCTGACATAGTCTTAAGCAGAGATAATATGCATGTAACTGAACCTCTAGAGATTGCTAACCTTTTTAATGATTATTTTGCCAACGTCTCAGGAACTATTCCGGATTTATCATTGCTAAATAACTCTTCCGGTCAATTTGACCGCACAATCCAGCAGGAGGTATTTCAAATGCACAGTTTTTTTTTTTGAAAGTTTCACACCGCTTGAAATTCATAAAATTATATGCGCTCTAAAATCTTCCAACTCATCTTCTTACGATGGTATATCAAGTAGAATTCTTAAAGATATATCATTACTAATATCAGATGTTATTTCCTTTATATTTAACCTAAGTATTGAAAAGGGTATCTTCCCAGATTCACTCAAAACATCGGTCGTAGTTCCACTTCATAAAAAAGGAGATACAACAGTTTTAAACAACTACCGTCCTATTTGTCTTTTATCTACTTTTTCAAAATTTGTTGAAAAGGGTGTTAAATCTAGAATGCTGTCATTTCTTGGTAAAACAAATTATTTAAGTGAGTTTCAGTTCGGTTTTAGAAGCGGAAGATCTACCGAAGAAGCCTTATTGAAACTATGCGGCGAAATCTATAATAGCCTGGACGACTCTAAAACTTCTGCTGCTCTATTTATTGACATTACTAAGGCATTTGATACTGTAGATCATAAGCTGTCGCTTAGCAAATTGTTTAACGCAAGGTTCAGGGGATCGATTCATTCGTGGTTTGCCTCTTATCTGCGTAACCGCAAGCAAAGGGTGAAAATAAAATGCGCCCTTAGCTCAGTAATCTTTATAAACATAGGTGTTCCGCAAGGGTCCGTTCTGGGCCCAATTTTATTCTTGATTTTTGTAAATTCGCTATTTGTTCAATCGTTCAAGGGCAGAATTACAGCTTTCGCCGACGATACTGCGTTATCCTACTCCAACACTAATTATGTTGACTTATTTGTAGATATGAACTCTGATCTAGAAATACTACGAAGATGGTTTAAGTTGCATAAACTAGTAATCAGTGACAAAACTAAGTTCATGGTGTTTAATATTATGGGTTCTGTTCCAGAAGATATGACGTTGCGGTATCACTCACCTGGGTGTTTAAGATTTCGTCTGAACAATGTAGGTTGCCAACGTCAGTTTGTGCCCTCCTTTGATGTAAATGCCAACTGTTCTAATGACTGCTTTACAATTGAAATGGTTGAAAACTTTAAGTACTTAGGAGTTGTATTGGATGCAAGACTAAATTGAAAGGCCCACACACGTATTTAAAGCATTATTTTAATAGACTCGTTAGGCATCTTTATCATCTAAGTATTTATTGCTCTTCTTTTGTTTTAACGCTAGTTTACAATGGTTTGTTCAAATCAAAACTTCAATATGGAATTTCGTGTTGGGGCGGTACGCATTTCAATAAAATTGAGCCTCTATTAACAAAGCAGAAGCATGGGATTCGGATTATCTGTCGAGTAAATCGTAGAACTCCAAGTTTCGAGTTATTTAGAAGTCTGGAAACTCTTCCGTTAAGGCATCTCTATTATTTTAAAGTACTTAAAATATTCTTTCGTAAGTCCGGGTATACTGAAGCCAGGCTGTATGGTATCTACAACTTACGCGTTAACACCAGGAATTTCGTTAAAGTACCAAAAATCAATAAAGCTATGTTTTCTCGGTTTTATAATGTTATTGCGTGTCGCCTATTTAATAGATTACCAATAAATATTAGATGCGAAAGAAAGGAGTCAAGATTTTTAAATAATACTCGCATCTGGCTGTTTTCCTTCAATAACTGCGAAATAGAAGATTTGTTTACTCCAATGATTTAACAAATTGGCCTGTTATTATATTATGATTATTATTATTATAAATATTGCTGCTGAATGTTACATTTCGGGTCTTAGTTATGTTATACCTCATTGACATATTAATTCAATTTGTTAATTTTTTATAAGGGTGCATTCGCCTCTTGTCCTTCTGACAATAGAATGTTCCTAACTATTTTATGTTAAAACGCTCGTTAATACCAGATGTTAATTTTTATAATGCTAATTATGTATATGCTTGAACCGTTTTTTACATGAAATAAAGCTATTATTATTATTATTAT
The DNA here is from genome assembly GCA_949715645.1 of Portevinia maculata. Classification (NCBI taxonomy): domain Eukaryota; kingdom Metazoa; phylum Arthropoda; class Insecta; order Diptera; family Syrphidae; genus Portevinia; species Portevinia maculata. The sequence goes on from OX454527.1 coordinate 71,583,323, forward strand.
AATAACGGTGTAGGATTACTAAAGAAACCAAATGGCACCTACACGACGGACCGAGAAGATTCAATCAGAACACTTCTTCAGGTTCACTTCCCAGGTTCGTCTATTCGCGACATAAGCGGTAACTCTAACGATGTGGACCCCAAGGTACATATAGATAGCAGAGTAAACAGCTTATCTGGAAAAATGTTTAGTCCAGATAAGGTTAGATGGGCAATTGTCTCATTCAAACCATTTAAAGCCCCAGGTGGTGACGGCATATTTCCGGCCCTTATCCAAAGGGTTAGTGATGTCATTCTGCCGATGGCTATTGCTTTATTTAGAGCTAGTTACAACTGGGGATACATTCCACTTTCCTGGAGACAGGCCAACGTGATTTTTATCCCCAAAAATGGCAATAGGCCAAGTGAACTGCCTAAATCTTACAGACCCATCAGTCTGACATCTTTCTTTCTCAAAACCATGGAAAGACTTATAGATGTTCATATCAGGGAGCAGATAGCAACATCAAGCCCCCTGCACTCAAGTCAATTTGCGTACAGAAAGGGCAAATCCACTGAAGGCGCTCTTCATTGCCTTGTCAAAAAGGTAGAGGAGACTTTCAAGTCAAAGGAAATTGCACTTTGTGCCTTCTTGGACGTTGAGGGTGCCTTCGATAATACCGGATACGACTCGATTGCCAGGGCGATCAGTAATAAAGGGATCGAAGTATCGACGAACCAATGGATCAGAGCCATGTTGGAAAGTCGTATAATTACCTCCTCCTCTGGAGGTAAATCGGTGTCTGTGACGGCAGCCAAAGGCTGTCCTCAAGGAGGAGTACTCTCTCCCCTCTTGTGGTCACTTGTCATCGACAACCTACTGGTCAGTCTACACAGACTAGGCCTCAACGCCATTGGTTATGCTGATGACCTGGCGATAATTATTAATGGTAAGCGTAGCGCAACCATTACTGATAACATGCAAAAAGCGTTGCTACATGTCTCAGAATGGTGTATTAAGGAAGGACTTTCCATCAACCCTCTTAAAACCATCCTGGTACCTTTTACGCGTAAAAGATTGGTTAACTTTGAACCTATCACCGTAAAGGGTACACCATTGAGTTACTCCAATGAGGTCAAATATCTGGGAGTCATCCTGGATAGGAAACTAAATTGGAACTCACACGTAAAGGCCGCCACTGAGCGTGCCACAAGAGCCATGTGGGCCTGTAGACGCCTATACGGCAGAACTTGGGGTCTAAACCCCAGAATGATACACTGGCTGTACACCATGATGGTAAGACCCATCATCACGTACGCCTCCATCGTGTGGTGGCCAAAAGTACTTGAACGTACTACGGCTAACAGACTCCAAAAGCTACAACGTGTGGCATGTCTGGGAATAACTGGTGCCATGCGCACATGTCCTACGACAGCACTTGAAGCCATCATTGGACTGTCACCATTACATGTATTCATTCAGAAAACAGCTGCTAGATGCGCTATCAAGCTTCAGCTTGAATACAAGTATAACTCAAATGACCATGTGGGTCACTTGAAAATACTCAACTCAATCCAAAATTTGGACATGTTTCTCACCATCCCTGACTTAATGGTAAGGGAATATAGCTTCGATAAACTATTTGAGGTGGAAATACTAGACCGTTCTAAATGGGTCTCGGGAGTTCCAGCTGTGGACTCAAAAAGTCTGGTATGGTACACCGACGGATCAAGGATGGAGTCGGGAGTTGGTGCTGGTGTCTTTGGACCCAATACCAGGGTCTCGATACCTATGGGGATGTGCCCCACAGTGTTCCAGGCGGAAATCCATGCCATTGAGATCTGCGCTATCTTAAACTCCAACAAAGGAATTAAGGGCGCTAAGATACATATCTTTTCTGACAGTCAGGCGGCACTTCAGGCACTGTCGTCCAACACAACAGACTCTCTGACTGTAAGAAACTGCTGCGGTGCCTTACAAAAGCTAGCCAAACACAACAAAGTGAAACTCGGATGGGTGCCTGGCCACCGAGGTTTTGTAGGGAATGAATCCGCAGATGAGCTCGCCAGAGCTGGTTCTGAGGCCGCTTTTATCGGTCCCGAACCTTACTGCAGTGTCAACTGGACTACTGCTCTAGGGCTTATCAAAGATTGGGAGCAAGAGACTCGCCTTAAACAGTGGGAAAGCGCCCCCGGTCTGAGACAGTCCAAACGCTTGATTAAGCCCTACTCCTATAAAGAAATCCTTACTCTAAATAAGGAAAACATTAGATTGCTGGTGGGCTTTCTCACTGGCCACTGCGGGCTGAGATACCATCTCAACAAAATGAATCTTAGCCCAACGGCAGAATGTAGATTCTGCATGGAGGACGAGGAAACCTCAGAACACATACTCTGTGAATGCCCGGCTCTGCATTGGTTGAGACGACGCATTCTCCACAGAGAGGTGTTATCACTGGTGGAGCTTCGCAACTCTACCACCAAAGACGTGCTGAGTTTCATTAGGGAAGTCAGTCGCCTCCTGGTATAAGACAACCTTGTGACACAAAAGATCTCTTAGGTCGCAGTGTCGGCCCTTGGGCAAGGGTTATTTAAATTAAAAAAAAAAAAAAAAAAAAAATTATTATTATTATTAAAATAACTTTAAAATAATAAAAACTTAACGCAACTGAGAAGGCTCACCATTAAATACATACAACAGAGTATGAGAAATCAACAAACACATACGTAATCTTGCAAATCGCAATGGCACAATGTATAGACGAATTGTTTATTTCAGAAACAACATAAAGTCAGTTTTTTCCATTTTCTCTTTTTTGCAAAATTCTCATTTTTATATAGTTATTCATCTTTTCGAGAAAAACTGCACATGTCAGACCCCTCAAAGTACGAAAACTGAGAGTACAATTTCAGTGTTTTGAAGAGAAACAACATAAGTCATTGACTTATGCTGTTTCTCCACAAAATTTTTTTACTTTGTATACATAACGTACTACATGCAAAATCTTCAAATCCATGACCTGTACAGGAAACGTTCTACTTAAGACAACTTACTGTAAGCGTGTTTTGTATTCACGATCTTCGGGACAACACCGCAACTTTTTTTGTTTACCATGAAGGGATCGCTGGAAAGGGTCCAAATGAAGTCTGTTCTTTTTTAAATCAATTTTTTGAAAGTAAAATGAAGGACGTCCAGGAGTTGCATATTTTTTCTGATGGCTGTGGTGGTCAAAATAAAAATCACACAATGATAGGGTTTTTGTCATCTTTAGTATCCTTAAAAAAGTTCAAGAATATCGAAAAGTATTTTCCTATACGATACCATGTGATAGAGACTTCGTAGTCTTAAAACGTAAAATTAAAAAAAGGGATAGAATTTACACTGTTCAAGAATATGCCGATTTGATACTATCTTCTTGAGTATCAAAAAAATTCACGGTCATTTTACCAAAAACTATAGAAATTATCGACTACAAAAGCTGGTGGCCACGCTATTATAAAAGAAACATGCTTTCAATGGAGTCTATTGGAAGACAGGTGGCCAGAGAAAATAAGTATACGTTTACTATAAGTAAATTTTCTCATTTTTCCCACTCGGATTGCTCTGATAAAACTGTTCTTGCGAGAGATTTTATTAATGATTTTACAAGTCATACATTTAACCTTGGAAACCTCCAAAGAGATGAACTGGAAACTCTGCCGCAAACCCTTGCTTAGCCCTTTGGAAAGGTGGCAATCAATATTAAGAAGATGAATGACATAAAAAAAACAAAATCGTATCTACCAGGAGATATTAACATTCAAGAATATTATGATGAAATCTTTGCTTGGCCAACTTGTGAAAAAGATTCTAATCCAATTGATACAGATCGACAGCATTTCTTTATATTTTTTTTTAATGTTTTCTTATTTAAAGCTTATAATACATACAAAAAAAAATATAAACAAAAGTTTGTAAAGTTTCAAAAGTTTCTAATCTAATCCAGATCAATACTATTTTCTCTATTTTTCGTAAACCTTTTTTCTTGTTTAAAGCTTATAATAAATAATAAAATAAATAAAAACTAAATTTTCAATATATTCTTTCCAAACGATGCAAATCAATATTATTTTCTTTATATTTTTGTAAACATTTTTTCTTGCTTAAGGCTTATAATACATAAATAATAAAAACTAATAAAAGCAAAAGCTTCGAAAAAAGTTCGTTTATTTCAGAAACGACATAAGTCAAGCGACTTTAAAGGCTTAAAAACCTGTTAAGACCTTAAAAAAGCTAAACATTTCTGCGGTTTTTAACCCTTCAATGCATGATTTTTTTTTTGGCTCGAAAAAAATATATTTAATGTAAATAATCGATCTAAACTCAAAAAAAAATATAAGAAAAATATCCGTTTAACCGATTTTCCGGAAAATCGAATTTTCTGTATGATGCATATCTGCAACGCCATGCATAAGCGGTATGTAATTTATGAAAAAAAAATGACACGAAAAAAGTTGTTCTTGGAACTTATTTTTATTTTTTCAAATAACTTAAAAACAACAATTGAACAAATTGTGTAAGCAATACGATAAATATAATTCATATTATATGAAACTAATAGGAACATAAAAAATCACATAACTGCGTACTCATTGTATAAAATTCAGTTCAAGCTCTTTGGCAACTATTACTAATACAAGGTGGCGCAAAAGTAATCCTCCTATCAGAAAATGCTATAAATTTTGCGATTGGCCCCTAATGTCAGTTCTGTTTTGACATTTGTGTAGTAAACACATGCGAAATACACGTTAATAAACAATGTTACGCTACACTGCTCCAGAACGCGGAATATTGGTGACTATTTATTTGAGCAATAATCGGTCGGTGACTTTGGCACAACGTGAATTTCGTCGCAGATTTCCTACCCGTCCAACGCCTACTGGTGAAACACTGCGACGTTTAGCCGCTCGCCTCGAAGAGACTGGCACAACACGAGATGCTGCCAGGCGTGGCAGACCCCGGAGTAGCCGTTCTGCAGAGAATATTGCTGCTGTAGCCGAAGATGTCATGGAAGCGCCGTCGACATCGACCAGACGACGTGCCACGCAAATGGGTATCAGTCGACGGTCCTTACAGCGAATTTTGGTACAAGATTTGAAGATGTTAGCTGCTGACTGCCAATCGCGTCTAACATACGCTCAAGCCATCCTTAATCACCACCAAGATGAAGATGATTTTTCATCAAAAATAATCATGAGTGATGAGGCCCATTTCCATCTTAGCGGGTACGTAAATAAGCAAAATTTACGCTTCTGGGGCACTGAAAATCCGCGTGTAACCCACGAAGAGCCATTACACCCGCTCAAAGTCACTGTATGGTGTGCTGTTTTCGCTGGAGGAGTCATCGGACCTTTTTTCTTCGAAGACGTCGCGGGCCAAACGGTTACTGTGAATGGTGAGCGCTACAGAGCAATGATCAACGAGTTCTTTTGCCGCAACTTGATGAATTGGGATTGGAAAACATGTGGTTCCAACAGGACGGTGCAACGGCACACACTGCACGTGCCACAACCGTTATGCTGAAGGATGCATTTCCCGGGCGCCTAATCTCCCGTTTTGGCGATTTGCACTGGCCAGCAAGATCGCCTGATTTGACCGCTCCAGACTTCTTTTTGTGGGGCTTTTTGAAGTCGCGGGTTTATGTCAACAAGCCTCAGACTCTTGCAGCTCTTAAAGACAATATCCGTCAACAATGTGAGGACCTATCGCCGGAAGTTTTGGCCAAAGTGATGGAAAATGCCATAAAAAGCGCTCAAATGACAATCAGCTGTGGCGGCGGCCATTTACATGACATCATATTCTCGACTTGATGTAAAAAAAATTAAAAGACCAAATAAAAATAATCCACAAGAAGAATCAAAGTTTTTATTTTTTTTTTTTAAATTACAGCCAAAAAACATCGGAAGGTTATTTTTGCGCCACCTTGTATATGTACAGTCCCTGGCCAATTTATTAGACGCACTGTAAAGTTCTATGTACTTTATTTGTATCTCCTAAATAAAAACACATTATATGTACGTTTAAATATAACAATATTGCATATAAACTCGTGCCAAACATAAAAATATTAAAAAATTACATTGTGTCTTATAATTTGGCCAGTTACTGTACGTTAAAAAAAATGGATAAATATTAAAATGTGTTCAAAGTTAAAAGAAAGAAAGAAACCTATATGGGTTGGTTACCCACCAGGCGCGTCCCCAGGTGGTGGATAGGGGGACCTCGGTACGATACGTTCGTGATCCGAGGTTTTAGAGTCATAGCGGCGTTTTATACACCGTCAAAGCTCTATCGCGAACCAAACCAAAAAACAAGTATGCAGGAACAACTTAATGATTCAAATACTCCAGGTGGTACTCGCATGGGCGAAAATCCACCCGTGGTCTTTTCGACCACGGTCGGGGCACGGATTCTGGAGGCCCCAACCGACATACATATACCCCCCGCCTGTACAGGCGTTGACCTTCGAGTTGCGAAAAGGTTTGCTTCCGAAGATTCCTGCAGCTCTATCTCCGACACGTTCGGTAGACTGGGCTGGAAACATGAAGAAAGTGGCGGAGAGGTTCAACCTGATACGCTTAATCTTCAGACCAATAGACAGACAGCCGATAGGTGTGATGCTGCCGACGAGGCCTGCGAAACCGAACAGGTGAAACGGGCCACAGAGGCGGCGTCCACTGGTCAGCGTCCATCTAAGAGCCAGCGAAAGAGGAAAAGGAGAAAGGCGGCTATCGTGCGGCGCGAAGAAACTGCACCGCCAGTTGAAAGCGCAAGCGCTGAGAACTGCCCTTCCCAGGCGGCGACGGAAAAGAGATGCAGGTCGGCAGAGGTTACCCCAACCGAAACCAGCCAGCTGACTGAAACCAACGCTGCCTCCCCTTCCAATAGCTCGAACAGGAACAAACGGAGGAAGAAGACCTCAAGCACTCCTGTCGGTGTAACTGCGCGCGCACCTTCTGCGTGCCCTTCCACTAGTATGACTGATGTATTTCCAATGATTGGATTTACTCAGATTAACCTTCAACACTCCAAGGCTGCTACTGCACTCATCAGTAAGAAGCTTTCTGTGTTGAATACAAAAGCCCACATAATATCCATACAGGAGCCATGGGTGTGGAAAAATCGCATCTGTGGCCTTGGAGGTGTCCGTGGCACTACGATACTCTGTGACGAGCGGTCCGAGAGACCAAGGGCTTGTCTTGCTGTGTCGAACCTTTTCTCAGCGACTAAGCTTGGACAATTTTGTGGCCAAGATTTGGTTGCTGCAGCCATTAGCTACGAAACGAATGGAAATTGGAAGACCTTCATCGTGGCGTCAGCTTATCTCCCCTATGATTCGGTAGTGCCTCCACCACCGAGGGCAATTGCTGAACTCATTGACTATTGCGACACCAGGAAGATGGGCCTAGTTATATGCTGTGATGCCAATGCTCAAAACACTGTTTGGGGCAGCAGCAAATGCAACATGCGAGGAAACCATCTCCTGGATTTCATTCTATCATCTGATCTTACTATCAACAATGTTGGCTCGCAACCAACTTTTGTGACGTCAAGAAGACAGGAAGTGATCGACCTAACTTTATCAAATAGATACTTTAAGGCGGTTACTAACTGGAGGGTCTCTTCGGAGGTGTCCCTCTCAGACCATAGATATATCGAATTCCAAATCGAATGCGAAGCCATAACTTTGCAGGAGAGGAGGAATCCGAGAAAAACCAACTGGATACGCTTCAGGGAGGAATTAGGGAAAACTCTCAAAACTCCAACCAAACTCAGGACGAGACAAAAGGTAGAGGAAGCTGTTCAAGACCTGAATAGTGCCATTACTAGCTGTTTTGAACTGACGTGCCCAGTAAGCAAACCCCCTGGCAGAACACCGGTTCCCTGGTGGAGCTCGGAACTGCAAAGAATTCGTAGAGAAGCTAGAAAGCTTCTAAATAGGTCACTCAAGACTGATTTGGAGACAGACTGGAATCTCTACCGATCGAAGCAGAAGGAATATAAGAGGCTAATTCGGGTATCGAAAAGTGCTTCTTATAAGAATTTCTGCGAAAAGATTGAAAAGCTGGGTGAAACTAGTAGGTTGGTTAAAGTTCTGAAAAAGGGCAAACCAGCCAAACTGGACTCACTTAGAAAACTTGATGGCACCTTCACTGAGACGAAAGCGGAAACTCTTAGTTATCTGCTGGAGTCTCACTTTCCGGGTAACCAGATTACAATTGGTTCACAACCAGCCCCGATTACCGAGACTATGAGTGAGCCAAGACAAACAACTCGGCGTAGCTGGTATATTGCGAAGGCCGTGGTGACGGACGAGGCCATTAAATACGCATTTGCGTCTTTTGACGGCTTCAAGTCGCCTGGTACGGACGGAATATACCCAGCCATGCTGCAACAATGTACAAACCAGCTGCTACCGACTATGAAGAAAATCTTCACCGCTGTCCTAGCACTGGCATACATTCCAACACCCTGGCGTACAGTTAGAGTGGCATTCATACCAAAAATTGGCAGAAGTGACTACTCGCTCGCCAAGAGCTTCAGACCAATCAGTCTGACTTCTTTCTTGCTGAAAAGCTTGGAAAGGCTGGTCGAGCTTCACGTGCGCAAAGGTGCTTTGCGATTGCACCCACTATCTCCGATGCAACATGCCTATCAACGCGGAAAATCCTGCGAGACTGCGCTCCAAAATCTAGTTGGTAGAATTGAAGGCGCGCTTGACAGAAAAGAATACGCGATGGGCATTTTCATCGATATTGAGGGTGCTTTTGACAATGCGACTTTTGATAGCATGTGCAGCTCCGCCAGACAACACGGAGTAGACGAACCATTGGTGTTGTGGATTAAAGCAATGCTAATGAATAGAACGTTGGTTGCGGATGCGGATTGTGGCCGCTATGTTATGGCGGGGGTAAACAGAGGCTGCCCGCAAGGCGGCGTCATGTCTCCACTGCTGTGGTGTATGCTGGTCGACTCTCTGTTGAACGCACTCAACAGTTCTAATATTTACGCTCAGGCGTACGCGGATGATGTTGCCGTGCTTTCTGTTGGATCATGCCTAGCGACTGTATGCGCCAAGGCGCAGGCGGCCCTTGACGTGATCGACGAATGGTGCACTAGGAATGGGCTCTCGGTCAATCCTCTTAAAACTGAGGTTGTTCTCTTTACGAGAAGGAGGAAGCTGGTCGGGTTGACTCAGCCAGTGCTAAAAGGCGTCACAATCCAACTCTCCAATGAAGCAAAGTATCTGGGAGTCATCCTGGATAGCAAACTTCTTTGGTCCAAACATGTTGAGCTGAAGACTGCCAAGGCGCTGTCTATTTTCTGGCAGTGCAAAGGCATTTTCGGCAAGACATGGGGCTTATCACCGAAAAGAGTCCTATGGATTTATACGGCTATGATAAGACCATTTATAGCATACGCATCGGTTGTTTGGTGGAATAAGCTTTCACGTAAATACGTCACTGCTGCTTTTGCCAAACTCCAAAGGCAGGTATGTCTTGGCTGCACGGGGGCCTTCCCCAGCACGCCTGGCTCCGGCCTAGATGCACTATTGAACCTTCCGCCCCTTGATGTTTACATCATGGGCTGTACAATCAAGGCTATCTCACGTCTTACAAGAGGTGGCTTTTGGTATAACTCGCACTGGAGTTTTGATGAACTTGCGCAACGGTTGTCCTTCGACTCCTGTCTTATGGATATGCCGTCTGATGCGATGACACCGGAACTTCGGCTAAAGCGCAAATACGAGGTCGACTTTCCTCGCGTCCAGGACTGGCTCTGGCCGGACTCTGAACCTGGAAGGGAATGCAGTCGAATCTTTACGGATGGCTCCAAAACCGATCAAGGATCTGGTGCTGGTGTCTTCGTGGAGAGCGATAGCGTTAGACTTTTCTTTCCGTTAGGCAAACATGCGTCAGTCTTCCAAACAGAGACTTATGCTATCCTAATGGCCATGGACTATGTTACGAGGAACAGGTGGAGGGGGCGAAGTATCTGCGTCTGTAGCGACAGTCAGGCTGCGCTTAAGGCCTTACTCAAACCCTTAACTACCTCCAAAATAGTACGTGAATGCAAGATATCTCTGAATTCGGTCGGAAGGCTGAATTCACTTAAACTTGTCTGGGTCCCGGGTCATAACGGGATCACGGGAAATGAGATCTCCGATGAACTTGCTAGACAAGGCTCAGAGGGGGACCTCTCAGGACCTGAACCAGCGATCTGTCTGCCATCGTCCTCGGTCAGGGCTTCCATTGACGGTTGGGTTTCCTATGAACACAATCGCCGTTGGAATGACTCTCCAGGGTGCAGACAGACTAAGCAAATGCTCCCCGACGTCTGTGGGAAATCCGCGGCATTCTTGTTGTCTCTCAACAGAAAAGACTGCAGACAGACTACTGGCGTTCTTACGGGACACTACGCTTTTGCCAAACACCTTAAGGTGCTAGGCCTAAGCGACACCACCAACTGCGAAGCCTGTGGAGAAAGCGACGACACTGCGGAACATTTCGTCTGTGATTGTCCTGCTTTTGCTCGTATCAGGTGGCAGGTATTTGGTGCGGATATGGTGAGTGCTGTAAACCTAAGCTCCTTATCATTGAAGCGCCTTCTCGTTTTTCTTAGAAAAACGAGTAAATTCCCACAGTAAAATGTGGTGTGTCTGCCTGGCAGTACAATGGACCAGTATTGAGTCTGAGTGCTCCAGTGCAGAAAGTTTCACACATCCCGACAAAAAAAAAAAAAAAAAAAAAAAAAAAAAAAAAAAAAAAAAAAGTTAAAAGAAAAGGACAAAATAATAGAAAAAAAGGAAATTAGATTGGTATAGTTAATAATGTACATTAAAAATTATTTATGAAACTCTTTAAAACAATTATTCGTTTTATTAAAACACAGGGCAGTGCAACATTTTTCACATTGTATGTATCCGAATCCAGTACAATTTGGAAGCTTGCATCTTAATCTTTTGTCCATATCACCGACATAAGAATACAGATACCCAAAAACTTTCTTCTGTGGGTATTTGATAAAAAAGCGGGACGTTCTGGAGTAACTTCCATAGAATATATGTTTGACTGCGCTACTACGAGTATTTTGTCAATAATTTCGCTTGAAGAAAGGTAGTCAAAGTAGCTGAGTGGTGTCGAAATTTGCAAAACAGCATTAGGAAAAGTAGAGCTTCCACAAAATGAACTGAACCCTGTATCGAATTCAGAAGTACTACGCTTCCAAAGAATTTTTTTTGTATATCTCCTTCAGTGCGCTTAATTCTCTTTTAAAATCTCTTGGAGAGCACATGGCTTCCACTTCCGGTTTATTGCTCAATATGTGAAGTCGTAAACTGTCAAGCTCCCCCAATTCAATATTTACGTCATCTTCTAAGACATCTCTTCTGGTGTTAGGTACAAAATCATCTACATCCAACGTGTGCTGAAGAAGACCACAATCTTCAAATTCATCCTCGCTATCCACCCATTCATCAATAATTTTTTCAAGTTCTTTCTCTGACAAGATTCTCTCCATGCTGAAAAGCGAAAAAAAACTTCTAAATACTGATACATCCTAAATGCATGGGGTTGCAGATATGCACCATAGGCAAAATATGAACAAAATATCTGTTCTTTGCAAAATTTTAAAATTATTTTTGAACATATATTAGAAGAAACATATAAGAAACAATAAAAAAAATACTTACTTGCATTAAAACACTTTAAAAATTTTATTTACATATATTAAAATTCACCTCTTCTATCGACTATGAGAGCACGTGGTCTTGTGACTTCAAGTTCTATTTGAGTGCATTCATACACTTACTAACACATTTGTAAAAACAAAACATCATTGCGGAACTAAATGGAAGCGGAAAACCGAACAAATCGAAGAGATATCGGGTGCATTTTAAGCCAAATTATAACTTGGCATACTCACAACTTGTAGTGTTGTGGAATATATTCGCATAAAACAGTTTTTTGTTGTTCCTGAAAAGTTAATGCTCATTGACTTATGTTGTTTCTGAAATTAACGATTCAGACTTGCAGTCGGCTCGCAAGCGACACAACTAGTAGGGGGATTCCCATAATTGTATGAATATTTATGGAATTCCCCTACTAATACACAGACGAGAGTCATAATATGTAAGCATTTTAATACTCTGTCCGGACTGTAGAGGTAACATTGTGAAAGTGTCCGAAGTGTCCGGCTCCGGGTTAGCGAGTGTCCAGATCAACGAGGCTGTACTGTAGTTTCCTGACGAAGCACATTTTCATATTGATGACTATGTTAACTAACAGAACATTAGATACCGGTGACCCAACAACCTTAGGGAACAACATTAAAAACGTTTGCATTGCCCCAAAACGACATTGAAGTGTTGAGTTTCTGCCAAGGGATTGTTGACCCTTATTTTTGTTAACCAGCGAGAAAGTCACTCCTGAAGTGCTGACTTGTATCGAATTATCGACATGTTCTTGGTACCGCAACTGTTCAACAACAGAATACAATTTTGGCGAGACTAGAAAAAATGTCATCTGGAAATTCTTTACTTCCACCGTCCGCGATAGTTCAAACATCTCAATTTTTCCATATTCACAAGAATGTGGCATATAATTTGCAGAAGCCTTGAACCGTTCTCGTTGTCTGTTCCGTAGTACCTACCTTCCTATTGCTTTGCCTTTTCTAAGAAATGTTTTGATTTTATCATGTATTCATTAAGTATACCTATGGGACCTCTCTTTTCAATAATTAAAAACTTAAGTGTTACCAACGTCCGAATGTACAGATAGCTCGTCTTCAGCACTTACTACCTAATTTTAATTAAGTCTCAGATTCGAACTCCAGCTTTCACTCCTTGTCCCAAGGTACCACTCCTAATCCGATTTGCAAGCTCAGTCAAAGTACCTAAAATAATTTTTTTTTAAAAAAAAAGTATTTTTTAATTATTCACCTCTTGAAAAAAATAAACTTAATTCCCATCATCCAGATCCTCCACCCCGCTCAAAAAAAGGAAAAGAAAACATAAATGAGCGCACATTCCCTATAATTTTCCCACCTTAAATTCCAAGAGCACAGCACTTAAATAACAAATTCCTCAAAGTATCAGAACCACCATCGTACCGGCCGTCCTAAACAAAAACCCCACCAACCCGCCCCTCATTGCGGCTCCCGTTTTTATTCCATTGTATTACTAAATTGATATCAAAGCAGTAGAAGAGTAAGAAAAAATGACCTCATTTCTTTCCGTTTTTTTTTATATTCCTTCTGCTTTTTTTTTCTTTCCTTCGTTTTACCAACAATAAAATTCAGAAGAAATATAAAAAAAAAATCCCCACAGGATTGCAAAAAAAAGGAATGAAAGAAGAAGAACCAAAATAGGACGAAGCGCAATGAAACTCCACATAGAATGAGTACCACACCACCACACCGTATGAAACTTACACTCAACAACAACAACACAGAGACCGAATAGCAGAACTGAATACTGAATCCTGAACATGAACACAATGTACGATGGAGCAAGAGCTGTGTTCACTCTTTGCCGATTCGATTTATCAAATTAATGAGCTTTTTATTTATTTGCTTTTTCTGTGGGTGGCTGTAGCTATATGGGAAACTGGCATCTACCACTGTTGAGTTTTCCTGATAGCCTGTTGTGTGTCCTTGTTGGAAAGCACGGTGCTCGATTTCAATTCATGACGTACAAATGTTCAACTATATACACACACACATCCAGGACACATATATCCGGATAGATAGCGATATGGTGTTGCCCTTACTATTCAAAGTTAATCCTGACATTTGTCCTATTGCATAATGGATGTACCGATGTACAGTGAATCAGAGAATTTGACTCTTTACAGTGAAATCCATTAGCCTGAGTCTGAGTTGTTAAAAACTGAAGGTACTGTCATCGGGAGGGATTAAAATCAAGTAAATGGACTTGTTATCATCCGATTCGATTGTAAATTTGATCGGTAAGTTCCTTGTTGTACTTCAATAAAGATTTTTAGTGAACGTTCAATAAATACAAGGTTGTAAGGTTAGGTTGAGTTAATAAGGGTAATGCACTAGACATCAAAAAGGGCCCATCGCTATCGCCATGAAACCAGTTGAATTTAAAATCAAAAGGAAGAACTTATACACTTTTACTCGAAAAATATGCAATCTTGCTGCAGAATGCCTTTAGCTTCCTGTTTTCTGTGAAATGTGCAGCCCAATTCCTCTATTTCCTCGAAGAAGTATTTTCCCAGAAATCTACTCCGATTCTGCGGTATACCCTCACACTTACACAGTATATGCGCTATGCCTTCCTCGGGTTGCAGGTCCCCACAGAATCTGCATGTATCCGTGTCTATCAGTCCAAGCCGTGCTTCCTCAGAAATCGGCAGAATCCCAACCAGTGTTCTTAGATGCCCACTGGTCGATTTGAGAATTTTCCTAGATCTTCTATGATCAAAATGCGGCCAAATGCACATTTTAAGTCCTTTGATAATGCCGAGCGATGGTTTAATGTCGATGCCCTCACTGCTCTCTAGTCCCCGTCCCTTTCTCGCAAACTCATTGGCTTGCTCATTTTCTTCTAAACCGCGGCGTCCTGGTACTTGGCACGGTCTAACCTTGTTCTGACTGCATAATGCCTTTAGCATCCTGACAAGGCTGTGCTCTACGAACAAAAATAGAATAGCGGCCTTAAGGCATTCCTGCCCGGTTATGTGAAAATTTGTGTTTCATCTGTGTCTTGTTATTTGATACCTCTTTTGTTTCCATTTTCGGGTGCTTTCAAAGAAATCGAGGGTAAGACTTGTATCGCCGTAATAAAAAGATCAATCATGCTGGTATGTCCGATGAACAGTTACAAGGACTCATAGACTCGGTGGAAACCCATGAATAAGAATTTGATTTCTGCAGTGATGAAGCATTGGCGGATGCAGTTTACATCCTAGAGGGGTTTTTCTTTTTTATACTATAAAGTGTAAAGTTTACCAACAATTTTTTGTGCTTTTGTTTTTTTTATTATTTGAACAAAAACGATAACAAATTAATACTTAAGCATATAATTTGATTTAAAATATGAAATGAAAAATTGGCTTCAGCTTCCGCAACCCAAATCCAGGCGGAGACTTAACTTACATTCATAGTATCCGTTTTCCGAAGGTTTGACATATCTGGCAAACTGACAGGCTTCGAATAACTTTTTTTTTTTTATAATGGACACGCACTAAATCGATTTTTTGATACCCTTATAATGTATTAGCTACACAGCGCGGGCGTTAAGGAAATTAGGGTTAGAAGATAGGGAGAGATGCCGATGCACGTTGGTTTTAAATGTTTGTAAATCACAATGTGTAGGAAAAATGGAGCGGGGAAGAGCATTCCACATTCGTGTTGTACGGCTAAGGAAAGATTTCTTGTATTTCACTGTACGTCCGAATACAGGCTTAAGGGTAAACTGATGCGCATTCCTGGCATGGCGGGTGTTGCGGTTGAAATGTTCTAGGCATGGCATGCAACTGGCTATTTCGTTTGAGCACTTGGTGGAAATAACGATAAAATAACGAGAGACAAGCGACATTGCGACGATGACTAAGACAGTCAAGCGATCTCGCATTGTTACAGTCACCAATGAGTTTTATCGCGCGTTTTTGGATCCTGTCAAGTAGCTCCAAATAAGTAATCGGATCACCAGACCAGATATGCGCATTGTACTCAAGTTTTGGGCGGATAAACGCCTTATAAATAGTAGCCAGATCAGAAGAGGTGAAATATTTCTTGCAGCGCTTAAGGAAGCCTAGGCATTTCGCTGCGTTCTTGGCGACATCGAATATGTGGTCATTCCAACGAAGGTTGTCATTACCACACATACCAAGAATGGAAAGCCGTTCGGTTTCAACGATGCAAGTGCCATTCATGGACAATGGCAAGGTGTTAGGGTTTTGCTTTAATGACAGAAGACAGCATTGCGTTTTGGAAGCATTAAATTCCACTCCATTAGTTACACCCCACTGAGTTATGCTATCGAGATCGGAATTTAGTGAGCTTAACATACGTTGCCGTTCCAGTTCCACACCCGAAGATAAGGGGCGTGAACCAAGAAACGAATATGAGAAGCTGAGTGTACTGTCATCGGCAAATGAATGGATTGGGTTAGAGGTAGTAGACAGGAGATCATTTATAAAAATGAGAAAGAGAGTCGGATACAAAACAGAGCCTTTGAGAACACCAGCATTTATTTGGTGAGTTGCAGACTTGAAACCGTCCAAAACAACTTGAATTGAACGGGCCGAAAGGTAATTTCTAATCCATTGAAGAAAGGTATCATCGATTCCAAATGCACGCATTTACGACAAGAGAGCTTGATGCCAAACTCTGTCAAATGCCTTTGAAATATCAAGCGCAACGATCTTACTTTCACCACCTTGGTGAAGAGATTGGTTCCACTTTTCGGTTAGATAAGTCATCAAATCACCAGTGGACCTGTTGCTGCGAAAACCGTACTGGCGGTCATTAAGAAGTTTTCGGGATTCAAGATATTTCATTAGCTGACGGTTTATCAGTGTTTCCATGACCTTAGAAAGAAGGGAAGTTATTGCAATTGGTCGGTAGGAGGAGGGAGATGAAGATTCGCCTTTTTTGGGGACATGCTGGAGAAATGCTGTTTTCCATCTTCTCGGGAAGAGCCCTGGAGAAAAGGATAGATAGAAAAGCTTGCGCAATGGTTTTACAGCGAGGAAGAACACCTCTTCAGAACGATATGGGAAATACCATCTGGACCAGCGGATTTGTGAACGTCAAGATCTTGAAGTACTCTAGCCACTGTACGAGTGCGGAAGTGGATTGGTCCCATGGAGTATTCTATGCGCTCGAGTACAGGGGGAGACAAAGCACAATCTGGGAGCGTTGAGCTGACTGCAAAGTGAGCAGCAAGCAGATTGGCCTTATCTATAGAACTGACAGCTGGAATGTCAACTACGATCCTAAGTCGACGGACTGGAAAATGCATTGAGGACTTGTCCTCTCAAAAGTCAAGTGAGTGCACCTGAGACCTGGATGAAGCAGCGTTCTAGCTCAACAAAGTGCTGCGAACCCCCTACGATAGTATTTGTGTACTGACAAAAAACCAGTATGAAGAAACGTAAGGTTTCCTGCTGGAAGGATCAACTTGCTAAGCTCGGGAAGAATGTTAGGAAGCTCTTCATCGAGCCGAATAAATAAAATTGTGGGACCATTACAGGATCGCTCTCACAGAATATAACTCAGAATTGAGAAGATCGAAACGAGCTACATGGACTAAATGCACCGAAGACATAGTAGACATGCCAGTCGCAGCGCGTATCTATAAAGCTCTGGGTAAATAGCATACAAACTGAGTAGGATTACAAAAGAAACAGATGGTACCTACACGACGTAACCCGAGGATACTATAAAAAACTTACTTCAGGTTCACTTTCCAGGCTCATCTATCCGTGCTACACACGATAACTAAAAAGCCACAAACCCCAAGACCTTTGTAGCCAGTAGAGTCAACAGTTTCTTCTTTTCCCGTAAATTAAAGATTTGAACTCATTGAAGCTCAATTTCTTTGTAAAAGGAACAGCCAAAAAAACAAGTGTTCTTTTGCCATCATTGCCTCCTACAGCTCCTACAAATCCAGTTATGGTTAGGAAATGTAGATATTGAAAACGTAGACATTGAACATTGGGCTGGAAGTATTTTAATAACATGCTTATCCCAATAACAATGAATCAAACACCAGCTCCAGATAACTTATTGCAAAATGTTGTTTTGTAGCTGCCAACAGGGTTGTGTAGCTGCTTGTGGATGTCGAAAGAGTGGCTTGTACTGCAGTGTAGCATGTCTACAGTGTTCTACAGCCTAATATTATGAGGTATTGTATCATTTAAACTATCAAAATTATAAATATTTTATTATTTTATTTTTAATCGAGATCACAATTTTTTAATAGGTAAACTTTTTTGTATATATTATAAGCTAAACATTCCACTTTGAATTATAAAATTTCATTCACTGTAACGGAAATCCGAGGTTTTCATGTTTTTAACGCCCCAGATACTCCACTATTACGTATTATTTCAGCACCGGATTTCCTCAAGGAGATGCGCTATTATATTGTGAATTCTTCAATCTTATTCTGGAGAAAATAGTCCGCAGAGCAGGTATCAAAACGGAAGGCACTATTTCTATGTTCAATAGATCCATCCAACTACTGGGGTATGCGGACGATTCGACATCATATATCATCGTGCCGAGTTAGAAGCTTTTACGGCGATTGAAAAACAGACGAAATTGGTTGGTTTTGAAGTTAATGAGGACAAGACGAAATACATGCTATTTACAAACAAACAAACATCTGTTCACAGCCTAAGATAAAATGTCACTGTTGTTAGCAATCACTTCGAAGTTGTTAAGGAGTTGACCTACATTGAAGTAAACGTTAACCCCACAAATGGCACTTAAGTGGATAACCGACGGAGAATTACCTTGGGCAACCGCTGCTACTTCGGATTGGCCAAACAAATGGGTTCAAAACTTCTCACACGAAGATCAAAATGCATGCTCTATCGAACCTTAATCCTGTCAGTCCTGCTTTGTGGTGCTGGATGATAAGTAGGAACGGGGACTTATATTGGGTCCTTTTGAAAGAAAAATACTCCGTCGGATATTTGGTCCTGTGTGCGAGGAGGGCCAATGGAGAAGGAGATACAGCAGTGAACTCTTTGAGCTGTATCAAGATGTGGATATAGTCCAAAAAGCTTAATTACGTCGACTACATTGGCTCGGTCATATTGAGCGATATATATAATGCTGCAGCCAAAAGGATCTTTGACTCTCAGCCCCCAGGTTCGAGAAGGCAACAAAGACCGAACCTACGTTTTAAAGACCAAGCCATCGCGGATCCCAGAACGCTTGGTCTGGCAAACTGGAAGCAGCATACCCGCGATTGCAGAGGATGGAAGGCTGCAGTGTCTTAAGCAGAGGCTCTTCACGGGTCGGGAGCCCGTTACGCAGACTGATAAGCTCAGCTTCTCCAACCATTTGCTCGTGCGAAGTAGAAGGCCCTACAACTTTAAGCCGAATTCAAACGGCAAAATTGTGAAGCTTCTTATGTCATACTCTTGGATGTTTGTCAGACGTTCGCAAGAGGTGGGGCAGTGGAAAAAACTCTAGATGTTAATTGGCCCGGCGGGATTTGAGCCGGAGGCCTTTCGAAATCTTGCTCTGAAAAAACTGAAACTGCTTACCAAGATTTTCGAATCGGTTGCAAGTTTGTGAGAGATATCATATATGTATATTTGTCAAAGTTTATGCTTTTACGGCCACTATTGTGGAAGTCAATATTCTTTTCAAGCCACAGGTTCTGCAAAAGGTTGAAGTTTATTCTCGTAAACCTTTTCTTTCAGATAACCCCATACGAAGAAGTCCATAGAACGTTCATTCCGACCAATGTCTCCCTTTTTTGGGAGCGTTTATTAAAGAATGTCCATTGTACATAATGTATATTTAGTTATATGGGCCAAATCGCTGTCTAGTTGAAACTAAAGGGTGTTCAAATTTGACGTTTCATATTAAATTGGCCGTCACTTTTTTTATAGCTATTATATTACACCGAAGTTTTTTCAGGAATGAAGTTAATACATTCCCTGTAGCTTAAATGGATCAATACACTATAGAGCAACGTGTTTTTATTATTAAAACTTATTTTAAATATGGTGAACGTTTTGCAGAAGTTGAAAGAAAATTTCGTTCAAAATACGGTAGAGAAAATGCTTCGTCAAACAGTGCTATTAAACTTATCGTTCACAAATTTAAAGAAACTGGTTCGATTCAAGATCTGAGAAGTCAAGCCTATCATCGTTAGAGTGGAAATATTGCAACTGTTAGCAGAAGTGTTGCTGAAGAGCCAAGAACGTCAATTTGTCGTCGTTCACAGCAAGTAAACCTCAAACCAATAACTTTGTTTAACATTTTGCACAAAGATCTGCATGTAAAGGCTTACAAAATACAGTTAACACTAGAATTAAAGCCAATTAAAGACGCATTGAGTCGGCAATTCGTTAATTGTGTCATAGAGAAGCAACATTGGCGAGTATGTCTATAAACAAAACTATCGCATTTGGGCTGAAGAAAATCCTAGAGGATTGTTTGAAAGGCCAATGAAACCAAAAAAAAGTTACTGTATGGTGTGGATTTTGGTGTGGTGGCGTAATTGGTCCATTTTTTTTCGAAGATGAAAATGGCAATGCAGTTACTGTGAATGGAGCTCGATATCAAGCAATGACTAGAAACTTTTTGTGGAGTCAATTGGAAGATATTGATGTGCAGAATATGTGGTTTCAACGGGATGGTGCAACATGCCACATAGCAACTAGCTCAATCGATCTTTTGAAAGAGAAGTTTAAAAATCGCATAATTTCCCGAAGAACAGACATGAATTGGCCACCAAGATCATGCGATTGAACACCACTAGATTTCTTCTTATGGCGTTTCTGAAGAGTTAAGTTTATGCCGATAATCCTCAAACCCTCAAGACAACATCATCGCGCAAATATCACTTATTGAACCATCATTATGCGAAACATTTATTCAAAATTTTGGTAAAAAGTTGACAGTCTGCCGAGCTAGCAGACGAGGTCACTTGGACGACATTCTTTTTCATTATTATGCGGAACCAATGTACAATAATTTCCAATAAAAATAAACACAGATTTCACACAATTTATATCTTTCATTTAAAATTTAAAATGATACCTCAAATTTGAACACCCTTTACATAAGCATGTTGAATAGATGGCCAATCTGCTGAAACAGATGAAAAGCTCTTAGAACATTTCTCTATCGTTCTCCGTCACCGACGCTTCTAAAAACTCGACTTTTCTTTATTGATGACGTGGAAATGGCACAATGAATTATCAAAGTTTATACCAGGGGTATATGAGTAGTCGCAACTCACGAGTGCGTGTGAACTATTTTTTCCATTTCAAATGTTACCTTCAATTTGAAGAATAAACAAATGAAATGATTATTCAGCCTAGTGTATGGCTATAACTGATAGTTTATATATGTATATAGTCAACTATTTCTAGTATGACTATATATTTGTGGAGTTTAACCCAATGAATTATCTCAAAAAAAAAAATATTTATTTATTTATTTATTTATTCAATCAATCAGACATAATTATCTTACAGACTATCGAAATACACATCTATGAGACTTAAACTATTCAATACATAAAACATAATAATTGTTTTTGGAACAGTAAAGGTACAACCGACTTCTGTGATCTCTTGCAAGCAATTTTTGATTAAATTGAATTTTATGTAGGAATATTATCTTACTGTGTAAGCAATTCATGAAATAAAATAAATAAATAAATAAAAATAAATATAGGAAATAATGCAAATCCCTTTTTCAATCTGCAAGGACATCTCTGGGATGTTTACAAGTACGTAAGTACACGCCTTGTACTAAGATCCGAAGGTTACATTTTGTCACACAGTGTTTCTTCCTCCAATATAAATGTTACTAGGTCTTCGAGCTAGATATGTATGCAATCTTATTTAATACTTCAAATCTATACATTGTTCATAAAGCAGAACAATTTTCTATCATTTGATGACAAGGGGTTTTCTTGTTTCATGAACAACATGTAACTTTTCAAGAAATGTAATCTTTGGCGGATTTACTTATACATTCTTTGACACAATCTCTGAATCATTGTACAAATCCATATACAAACAGTCAACGTTAACAGTTTACCAATTCACCCTACATAACCTCAACTTCCAACACAGCAAGGGAACATAAGAAAAATAAAGAAGAACCAGCAAAAAAATAATAATATAAGAACATAAATCCTTGCATATAACTATATATAATATATTATATACAGCCACGTACAAACGTAATATCAACCTCTGAGAGGGAGAAAACAAAATATATACCGAAACATAAAGAAACACCAAAACCCACCACCCCCATCTACCAGGAGCTGCAAGATGCCAAGAGAATACAAGTACACAAGAAAAAGTATACTTGCCAGCCATCACATAGAAAACAAAGAAGGATACAACACGCGGGACATTCTAAAGGAAAGCAGGAAAAAAAAAAAACAATTTAAAAAAATGTAAATAAAATAAAACACTGAAATAAAATGGAACAAAGAAGGAACAGAAAAATATTCAGAAGCAAGAAATATGTATAAAAGGGATATCTTTCCACTTAGCCAACGGGTGGTCCAATATACATCGCTATTTAACCTCACATCCTGTTAGACACCCGTCTAATATTTCGCAGTGACCATTATTGTGGTGGTGAACTTCAGCACTTTTATAAAATACATTTTCGAAATGCTGAGGGAATAAAGGACCTCATTTAAACTTAACTCTATTAAAATAAATAATAATTCATTCACCCAATGAAAAAGGAGTGTCTATGCGCGCTTTAGGCACTCGTCAATGGTTCAAAGAAAATCAACACAACACATTGGCCATAATGTTTGCCACTTATTTAAGAGGGTTGTACCGACCAAGCACCCAAACCCGATAGCTATAGTCTCGTTCATGTCCTTGGCTTGTTAAGCAAGTGCCATGTGTTAACATGTGTGTGCATGACACATGATTATGTTTAGAGCCACTCATCCTTCAGTGCGCCTAAATATCAACAAAAAGTATGCTGAACTTTAGCTATGCCTATGAATGTGAGAAACAAGGATAAGTCCTTACGAATCGTATGCTCCATTCAGATATTTATCGCGTCCGTCGAGCAGTTAGTCCGTTTTACACTTCAATCCTCGAGACGAGAACAGACGGCAATGTTGACGATCCCAGCAATGACAACGGCTAACAGTGCCCAAAAGGATGGGACGAGTAACAAGCATATACAGTTAACCACCGTCAAACCACCCACAGATTCGCCGAATCTCTTAACCGAGTTGAACGCCTGTGTATAGGGTTTTGATGATTTTTTTTTTTTTTTTTTGAGGGAATAGCTTCAGATGAAGTTGTCGTGATAAAGAATAACATATGTAGGTAGGGTTGACAGTTTGCAACGAGAAAATATCTGGACAATTTTTTGAATTTCCGGGATTCGCCTGGGCATCTTCACATTTCAGAAATCTGCGATTAAGTAAGATGGTTATTTTGCAATGATTTTTCCTAGGAATTTAGTTGCTAGCGGAGTTATCTGACTAAGAGAGAATATAATTTTGAGAAGCTCTTTCGGGGACTTTTCACATACTAGACATCTTTAATCAAAGGAGAGTTTCGCAAAATATGTGCCTCACATTGTAAAAACTTCCAGGTCTAATATTCAAAACTGATTAACTGATGTGCTACCCGGAAATCCTATACGGACAGATGAAATTTGCCCCCTAGTCGACTTTGACATCCCCTATGAGGTGTCATATCCGGGAAAGGAAGAGTTGCAAAGAGATGCAGTCACAGTAGCAAATGAGGTTGCTATCTATACTGACGGCTCTAAGACGGGGGAGGAAACGGGTTCTGTTATTTTTTCTGTTGATCCAGACCTGAGGGAGTCTATAGGACTCCCGGACACAAGCAGTGTCTTCCGATCGGAAGTTCTGGCTGTTCTAAGGGCGGCAGGATATCGCCATCTACATTGACAATTAAGGCGCTAGAATCTGTTAATGCTTAAAGCAGTTTGCAGACGGAATCGAGTAAGACTGTGCTGGGTACCGGGACACAGCGGTATAGAGGGGAATGAGCAAGCCGATGGGCTAGCAAGAAAGGGAGGGGAAATGGAATAGTGGAGGTGTGAAGATTAAACCACCCCTTGGCGTTATTAAGGGAATAATCAATGAAAAGATCTTAAATATGGCTGACCTTAGATGGCAACATTTAGAGGGGCATAGGGTGTCTAGATCACTTTGGCCTTATTTGGACAAGAAAAGATCTAATGAAATTCTCAAATTGAGCAGGGAACAGCTTCGAACAGTAGTAGGGATTATGTCGTGGCATTGTCTCCTAAGGAAGCATGCTAGGCGGCTTAGATTGGTAGATGTGGATATATGCTGATTCTTTGGTGATCTACAAGTCGAGGAAGACATAACGCACATACTGTGTGAGTGCAAGGGTATAGCACGGAATCGTAGGAGGTTTCTAAGAGAATACCTCTTCGACGATTTAGGGGAGCTGAGCGGCACGGACCACAGGAAGCTCGTAAAATTCTTCAGGAAGATTGGGCTTTGTCTAGGAAAAGTTTTATAGGTTTTTAAGTTGTTTTTCCATTTGAAGTCTTGGTTCAATTGGTTCCCTAGGAATCGCGATGCGCCCTTCTGATGCCCAGTGCTGTATGCGAATTGCATACCGCTGTTTTAACCTAACCTATCCTAATATTCAAAAGATAGGATTGGAAGTTCCCAACACAGTCATCAAAGGTCTACCCATCATCGCAAGAAGTATAGTCGGAAATGTGCCAATGACTCTCCTAACCTTACCTAGCCTCTTGAGAGCAGGTACTTCAAGTTTGGCATAGGTTTACAAACAAGTAAGAGTCCGAAGAAGAATTACCCTGGGAAACCGCTTACTCGTAACGACCAACAGGAGGCAGTTTATATAGTTTGCCAAGAGTCAAGATCTAGACCAAAAAGTTTCGTGCTGTTTTTTTTTTAAATTATTTCATATTAATATTTTCGTTGCTGCACAACAAAATGACACTTGAACGATGCAATTGTGTGGTTGCAGGAAGGCTAGATACCCAAATGTAGAAAAAAAACAAGCAAAACTAAATGCTTAACATGCAGGGCAACTAGCTCTAATGCACACAACACAAACGAGGAGTATCGAGATATAAACAAACAACACAATTTAAATTAATGAAAATTATAACCAAATTAAAAATACCACGAAACCACTCCACGACACATCACCACGGATTAAAGTCCAGAACTGTCAAATTTGAATGCATAATCAGCGAAGAAGACAGTTCGGTCTCCCTTGCCATTTGACGAATGTGGTCATCACCTCGGACCAACGGGCAAGAATTTTCATGATGGCCGAACAGAGAAATCACGCATTGTCCTAGTTAGTGCGACATGATGGGTTACAACTTTATGCAAAGGTAACAATAAGCCAACAGCAGCTTAAAGGGAAGACAACATGATCTATTTTCGGTTGGTTAACAAGTAATTGAATTACTTGTCAACCAACCGCCAAAAAATAAAGACATATTTCGAAACAAAGGTTTGAATCGAGTTTTTATTTTTCTGCTACTTCAGTTCACATAACTGGAATATTTCTTGTACAGCTTGCAATCGACTATTTGCGAGCTCAATACTTTTAAATTCCCGCTCGCCTCAGCGCGGAACATTTTTCATTAATTTTTTCAAAAAATAATTTAAAATGTTTGTTATTTTTAAATTTACTATCTTTAGGTGGACTACCTCCATTTATAGCATTTATTCCTAAATGATTAGTAATGCAATTTAATTTCATCTATTTTTTTTTTGTGTTGGGAATTCGCAGGAAGAAAAAATCATCGAAAGACATTGCAGAGCTAGTACGCGAGGGATGCTTCTGCAATAGTGAGAGACTTTAACCCATCTAAAAAAACTCCCGGGGGACTGACATTCGCCATCCCGAATGAGATTGGAGATTGCACCTAGTCGACGACTAATCGGCAATTTGTTTTTGAACTACATATTTGTTGAATTTAACAGATAAATCCGCCGTTTGTCGGATTTCTAAACTTTTTTCTTGTTTGAAATCAATACCTGATTTCTTAGCCCTAGCTAACTCTTATAGATCAAGAGGTTTTACCCGTCTCAATCTCCTGATTACATTGTCATTATTTAATAGTTCTGTTATTTCTGTGTTTACGTGGTTGAGAAGCCTACTTCTATGCCTTTGAGCAACTTTCTTAACTTCATCTTCAACCATTTCAACATTTAGATCTTTATGCAGATCGGCATTGCGTATGTACCAAGGTGCATTAACTATGTTCCTTAGTACTTTATTTTGGAAAACCTGAATTGTTTGTAAATTTGTTTGGCATGTGCATGCCAACAACTGGAGCCCGTAGGTCCATACTGGTTTCAGAACTTGTAGTTAGACAGGGATGAGTATCTCCCAATAAGCCAATACATTTTACTGTATCGCATGTTCAACTCATCTTTTTTTTTCCTTACGTGCTTTAAAACGCAGTTTAGCGTCTAGAGTCATACCTAGATATTTGGCTGTCTTTGAATATTCCACTACATTGTTGTTAATGTAGACTGGAATGTGTGGTACGTTTTTATACGTAAAATTAATATGGACTGATTTAAGGTCATTTAATCGAATCTGCCATTTCTTAGTCCATTCTGAAATATTGTTTATTGCTGTTTGAAGCTTTTTTGTTGCTATTTCGACAGTTGCTCCCACAGCAAGGACAGCTGTGTCATCTGCAAAAGTAGCTATGGTGGTTTCTTCACTTTCAGGAAGATCGCTAGTGAAAAGTAGGTATAGAACTGGACCTAGCACACTGCCTTGTAGTACACCAGCTTTAATCTCTCTTAATGTTCAGTACTCTGCCTCTTGTTTAATTCTGAAGAATCTATCTGATATATTAGACTCCAGAATGGTCGCATACTGCTTCGGCAGTTGCTTTTGTAGTTTGTGTATCAGTCCTTTGTGCCAAACTTTATCGAAAGCTTGTGCTATATCAAGAAATGCTGTAGAGCACACATTTTTCTCTTCAAATGCTTTTTCGATTCTATCTGTAATTCTATGCACCTGATCAATTGTAGAGTGCTTATTTCTAAATCCAAATTGGTGAATTGGGACTAGCGATTTTTCATCTATTATTTTTTGTAGACGTTTTACCAGCACTTTTTCGAATAACTTGGACAACATTGGTAGGATAGATATTGGGCGATATGAGGTAACTTCTTTAGGTGGTTTGCCTGGTTTAGGTATCATTATTACCTCCGCGACTTTCCACAATATGCTTGGCACATATCTTCATTTAAATGCAGCATTAATAATCTGCGCTAGTTTTTTTTAAACATTTTCGTGGAAATTGTTTCAAAATTTCTCCTGTAATTAAATCAAACCCTGGGCCTTTTTTATATTTATGCTTTCTTTAATGTCTTTGGCAAGTTCTTTAGCTGTTACCGGCCGAATAGGTGTATCTTCTTCGTACCTTATTTCGAGTCCTTGATAACCTTTATCTTCATAAGGTTTGAATACGTCTTCAAGATACTCAGCGAAAGTGTTTGCTTTCTCTTGGTTGCTTTTCGCCCAGTTAGCTTCTCTGGTTTTTACTGGCGGAATGTGAGTTATTGGCCTGTTCATTTTCTTCGTTGCCTTCCTGAGCAAGTAGTCGGTACTAGCATCATTTGTAAGACTTGTGAGGTAAGTTTTCAAAGACTCATTATTGAATTCTCTTACAGATTTTCTGACTTCAACTATTATATCAACAATTTCATTAGTAGGAATAAATACTAATATATTAATAATTCCAAAAATAATAATACCAGTCAAAAATAACAATTGCTGGCTCGCTTCTAAGAAAATGGGTGCTCGGGACTGGATTTTCCTATTAAAGTTTTCTCGATATGCTTGTATCTTAATGAAGTTGAAGTAAAAAAAAAATAATAGGATTGAAAATAAAAAGCCCTCATTTCTTTAAATAAAAATAATTTCAAAAAAGACCACAACTTAGTATTAAATTTAGTACTTCTTTTACTTGTTGCTGGGTAATTTAGCCTTCTTGGTGTTTGGTTTTAAAGAATTAATCAAGGGACTAACCCTTAAGGCGTATTTTTAAAAGATTTCAATTTGAATTAATTTCATTTAATGATATGGCTTCGGCTATAGATGTTTTATCTGCTTCTATGAATGTGAGGAGGAACGCTACTTTCGAAACAATATCGTCTTGCCATAATTGACATACAGAACGATGGCCCGGCGCAATTTCGCATGAAGCTAAGAAATATTTTTGTTTCCTTCATGATATTTCTCCTCTCACTTCACGAATAGTTACAACTAGGAAAGAAACGAAACATAATTTTGCCAATACGATACCGATACCGATAACTGTAGTAAAATAATCAGCGATGCCGATAGTGATACCGATATCGATTCCTTAGTAGATAATTAATCAAATAAATAATGAGGTATATGCACCCCGGGGCTAGGCGAAAATATTCATCCAAACCCTCCATCTTCTGCCCATCATGTTCCAGATATCGCTAGATTTAGCAGTTCCATGGCTCACGCCGATTAACAGGAGTTGTTTACTCTATAATCATGTACCCCACTCATTGAGAAAAGTGCGAGTTGTTTTGATTCCAAAGGCGGGCAGACGCGGTCACGAAAACGCGAAAGATTTCAGAACAATCAGCCTGACTTTCTCCATATTGAAGACTCTCGAACGTCTCCCAGATAACCATCGGAGAAGCATTATAGAAGTCCCATTCCTTTCTAAATCTCAACACGCATATTCAAAGGATCAACAAAAACAGCTCTTCAAGAGGTAGTGCAAACAATGGACAAATTCGTATATTAGAACGAAAACACATTGGTCACCTTTCTAGAAATAGAAGGAACCTTCAACAACATACACGCTGCAGCAATTCTAGAGTCCCTAAGAGTCCCCATCTAAGTCAATGGATTGTCTCTATGCTCAGCATTAGTCATTCAGTCAGCACTAGGAAATAGCAATACATATAACTAAATATACCAGTAGGGGAACACCTGAAGGATGAATTATCTCACCTCTACTTTGGCTCATAGTAATGAATGAAACCTCTTAGGTTTAGACAGAGAAAGAATGAAGCTAGTCGAGTATGCGGACGATATGGTGATATTGGTCCTAGAAATGTTCCTTTCCGTGATTAGCGGAATGATGGAAAAGGCTCTGAGTAAAGTCTTGGAGCCAACCAGGGTAAAACTCAACTGATGCTTTTCACCACCAAAACCAAAATACATACCTGACTTCAAACTTCCTTGCCTAAACCGCACACCGATTTCCATATCAACTAGTGCCAGGTATCTAGGAGTTATCTTGGATCCTAGACTCAACTGGAAAATAAACATAGAACAACGGTGAAAGAAGGCATATATAGACTTCTATACCTGTAGCAAAACTTTCATCAAAAAGTGGGGCCTGCAATCAAAATTGACCCTCTGGATGTACACAGCCGTGGTACGACCTATCCTCACATATGGGTCAATAGTATTGGGGCCGGCTCTTACAAAAAAACTACAATAAAATCAAAATTAAAAGGAATGACATAGGCGACCACGGGTGCCTTACGGTCAACACAGTCTGACGGTATTATTACAGTCTTACTGCACCGTCTACCTCAGAATGTCTTTCATAAAGCATTTTGACTTACAGCCCCCCACAAAATCAGAATGGCAAAATGGACAAGTGAGTGAAGGCTTAGATCTAATCTACACCGACGACGGCTCAAAAATGAACTGCGGAGCAGGTGCGGGCATTTTTTCGGAATCCTTAAACATCTCAGAATATAACAGACTTCCGGATATCGTCAGCGTCCTCCAGGAGGAGATAATCTGTTGCAGGTAATTTGACCTGACTGCACCAGACTTTTTTTATGGTTCTATGTCAAGCAAGAGGTGTACAAAACAAAATCAATGAAATTGATTGAAGCAGTCTAATAAAACAATAATTGTGGCGGTCCCGACTTCAACCCTTCAGGCCGCAATGAATAATTTTCTGATCAGGTGTCGTATTTGCGTAGATGAGCATGGAGGTCATTTACGGTCTATCATCTTCAAAAACAATTAGTTGTATAAAATAAAATTGAATAAACAAAAATGAAATACATTGATTAAAAAAAAAATTATTTGAATTTCTTATTGTAGCACAATTGGTGCACCACCCTGTAGTACCATGCAAAAATCCCCTTTTTGAATCTTACTAAAACTAGTGGCTGCCACAAAAAATCGGCGAATTACTTCTGCGTATCAATTTCGCCAAAGCGATAATCGTGAGCGATATCGTCTTTAATTTGCTTCACGTAAAAATATCACTATCGTTTATTTCCAACAAATTTTGAATATATTTCAGAAGCTCTTAAACAATAATTGAAAAAGACACTAGTTGTCCTTTAACATGTCATGTTGCGGCCGAATAAATCATTTGCAAAATGTTAGTCATTATTTGTTTTTAAATATGTAGGTAGATACATATTTGATTTATTACAGACATTTAAAAATATTTTACTGATAGGTTAGCAACGCCGAACCAGATGACAATTCTAATAAATTATATGCCTGATTTGGCCAAAGGATATAATACCAGGGCAAAGAGGACATTAATCGAATATGGGCTGAATTGGTGTCAATTTTAAATGCCAATGGGCTACCTGCAAAAGTTTGGACGGCTTAGAGGAAGGTTATTGGTTTAACTGGTTTTGATCGATGAACTGGAAGACACACAAAGGGCACTTATTTGAAGTAACATCAATGTCTGGATCTGGAAACTGAAGGTTCGCAAAAGGTAAATTGAATTATTATTTTTGAAAAAACTGTGCGTTATAAAATTGTGTATATTGCTTTGATACAGAAATTCAATTCCTTATAGCAGACATAAAACATGCACAAGAATATAACTCCTCAATGAAGGAGCTGTTAAGAATGCAATGGAAAATGACGCAGCTTTCCACACCAATTTTAAATTGATTTCGAAGGAACGCAATTAACAGGAGACAGTTTTTCACTCCAAAGTGATTGCTCACTAGAAAAGCGGAATGAGATAGCCAGGGCCGCATTAAGAGGTCTGGAGGCTCTGGTGGAACAAATGAGTGGAGGCCCCCTTATTATTTTCCAAATAAAATTAACAATTTCTTTTCAGTCAAGTGTTTAATAATTTATTGCGAATCCAAGTAAATTAGCCTAACAAACATACATATATAAATATAGACGAAAACAAGAATTATATTAAATTATATTAAAGGGCTAACTAATAAAACCTTGCGAAAAATCCTTGATGATTTCGCTGAAATCCAGTTCCCGCAGCAAATCGCTTTCAATGCTGAGTAGGGATAGCTTTGATAGACGGTTTTGTCCCATCGTAGTTCGAAGTCTATTTTTTATAATTTTAATTTTTGAAAATGAGCGCTCTCCAGTGCAATTAGACACAATCAAAACCAAATACATTCTGAGTGCAATTTCAATGTTTGGAAATTTAGCTCTAAATTGTTGATCTTCAAGAATGTGATAGTAAAATAGCTCGGTAGATTGGTCTTTTCTATAATCCTTTTGCACTTCAATTATGTTTTAAAACTATTAGAGATGAATGAATCCAGAATACCAAACGTAGTATTAAAAAGCATAATTAAAACAAATGGAAACATTTTTGAGGAATGGCAGAAAGTAGCGGCCGAATGCGGAATGTATCTGACAGTTCAGGTGAACGAGCAACCGCATCTTTTAAGAGAAAAATTTAACTCAATTTTGGAGAATCTTGGTAGACACACGAATGACCATTATGTTGAAAGAGCCGCATCGTCACTATTTAGGAACTATTACAGCAAACTTAACAATTTTTTAAATGAAAAAACGTATTTCCTTAACAGTTACTCAGCTGAAAAAATAAGTACCTACTGTCTTTAAAATGAGAGGTGAACTTGTCCATTTAAATTTTATGCCACATCGTCCAGATTTACCAACACTCTACGACCTCTGCAATATGAAAAATAGAGAAGATGTCCTGCACTTTCTTGGTGTTTGTCCAATTCTTAAAGAATTTCGATTATCAATGTTAGGAAAACATATCTTAGAGGAAGATGAAGCAATAAACATTTTAAATGGAGAAAAAGGATGGGATGCCTAACTACACAGTTGCAGCACTTCGTTATAGAGAACAAATTATAAAAGAACTTTAGTTTATATTTTGTCAACCTGGTAGACGGCCATAGGCCAAACCTATTATGGCTAAACGAAACTTTAACTGTAACATATTTATAGAAATAAAAGTCAATTTAACTAACTATAATCCTTTTTGTATAAGTTGGTCAAAGATAGAAATTGAGCCAACTCATTGCCAAGACTAGGCTCTAAATTATCTTTGTATACCTTCATCAATGCCTCTGCTGCAGCATACATTTTCCCTATGTGATTGAGAAATCCAAATCGCGAATGTATGCATGCAATCTTTCAGTAAGAGACACATAGCTGATCGATAACTGGGATAAAACCGGATACTTTGAATTTCTCTTTTGATGACAGATTTGCGTCTTGCGCTTTCATATAATCGAGTGGATTCAACCTCACACTTCTTGTTCTGGTGGGTGATTGGTAAGTACTACATATTTCTTTAGCTGCTTTCTCGTATTGATCAAAATCGTCTCTTTTGAATTCAACGAATGATTTCAATGATTCTAATGCACGCATTGCAGATTCAAGAATCATTTTCCGGTCCTGCAACATCTTGTTTGTGGCTTCGAATCGCTCTAAGATGTCGTTCCAAAAGATAGCAAATAGAGCGGTTTCGAGACAACTCATCTTTCCTAAAAAGTTCGATGCTTCATATCTCATGATGTCTTTTTGCTCCTTATCAGAAGATATGCTGGTTAGAACCCTTCGATTTCAGAATAACTATCGACAATAGCTTTCGTGGCTTCAGCTCGACAAGACCATCGAGTATCGCTAAGCTCAAAATTGTCCGCTTTCCTTCTGCGATAATTTTTCAGTCAGAATTTGGCATCACTCTGTACTTGCTGTGAAAAACGTATATAAATTCTGAACGAAATCGAAGAAATGAATAGCCGATGGACAAGAGTTTGCAGCTGCCTTTCCAACTAAATTCAGAGAATGAGCACAACATGGTACAAATGATTTTTTCTCCAAAATAAGAGCCTGCTTTCCTTTCTATTTGCCACTCATGTTTGCAGCATTGTCATATGATTATCTATTTGATGGCCACCTAAAAATTTTAGTAAAACGTTTGCTTTTGCCTCGCCGGTATTACTGCAGTTTGGTAAAAAAGTAAGAAATCTTTCTTTTGACATCGATAATTCAATATATCTAACAACTATAGTTAGTTGATCGATATGAGATTCGTCGGGAGTAGAATCCATTACTCGTCGGAATCTGAAATATTGGGTGTTTTGTGGAGGCCCAGGGCTGTTGCCTCGGCTGCCCTCCCTTAATTGGGCACTGGAGATAACTGCACAACATCCACAAAAGTAGTAGAAGACTTGCAATTTAAACGCTCTCATTGTTTCATTGTGAAGTGTTTTTGATTTATGTTTAAAAAATTTAGTTTAATTCAACAATAAGAAAATTATTAAATTTGAAGCTAATTCTTGATGTCATCCCTTATTTTAAGGGCCAATTGCTTCATTCGATTGTTTCTGCTTATAAGTTGCGAACCAGTCAGTATCTTTTGCAATTGAATGCCGGTATTGATAGCATTCTTCTATCTACCATTACTTTAACGGTGAGGTTATGATCTGGACTAAAGGGATCCTAATCATAATCTTGCCATTTCACTTTATCCATCTGTGTCAAATAAAAAAAGAGCCAAAGTAAATTGTTCACTAAAAAAGTCATGAAAAATGATTTAATTGACTACAAAATAAATAAAACCGATACCTCATTAGCTAGAAGCAAGCCTGTAGATAACCCGAAATTAAACCTTATAAATTCAAAGCTAAAAAAATATAAGACTATATAAGTCCCTAGATTATGCCATTGCAAGAAACAACTTCAGAGAGAAGTTGAAAAAAACTTTTTTATTCAGCCAGTTCATATAGTGGCCTCAATTACATTTGCATGGATCATCAATTTGGTTCGATAACATAATTTAAAAGCTCACTTAATTTCAATAACATTACTTTTTTAACCGAGGAAACATTCACGTGAAAGAACCAATCTCAAAGAAAATGGAGCGCGATCGGCTCAGTTGGTCCTATCATGTTCCAAAGTAAAATCCTACAAAGGAGTTATATCTATCAATGTTCCTGCCATCAGAACTATCATCTGAATGTATTTAAACATTTTCTTAAACTATCAATTGTTTTTGTTTTGACTACACCATATATCTGAGGAATAAAAACACATTCCATCTAATCCTCTTTCGAATGTACTCAAAAAGACTTGTACCAACACCCAAAACACAAAAACCAATCTCAGCCATTGGTTTCCGTTTAACAAGAAATAGCTTAATCAATTTCTATCGAAGACAAAAGCCTTGGCAGCACTCTCCAACTACAGCATACCAGTCGCACCGGCACTTCATTTTCTATATACACGGCCGGGATAAAAGGGATTCACCAATAATGAAACAATGACCAAGCAGCGACCTCAACTTAACCAACTAGCCACCCACTCGTCCACCAAATTGACTTCAATCTAAACAAGCATTTACGTCCGAAATTCCCGTGCAGAGCCGGCTGCACATAAACGGTACCAAGAGGCTAAAACAATAAGAGTTTACGGATCACATAATAATACAGTGTGCGGTAATGTGTACAAGGATAACACTCTCGACCTCTTTGTCCGGGTGCCAGGCAATGGTGATGGTGTTGCTGATGGTGATGGTGGTAGGTACTATTGGTTTCACAATCTGTGGCCGGAGGCTGTTCCCATTTGGGGGTAGGAAGGTTTCTGTGGGGCAAGGTGCTCTGTGCACTGGAAGCATATAAGGGGTGACTTATCGTCGAAACAGGAGACAAAAGCAAACATCCAACGATTTGATGGCGAAACTGTAAGAGAGCGAGTGCGTTTAGCCTGGCTAATGATAACACTTCATGCCAAGTTAATTTTCAATAGAGACACCGGATTGTGGAACTGTTGCAAGCTGTTTGTTATTGTGAACATGTCATTAGCAGATTTTGGTTTATTAATAAGCGGAGGTAATTATTGAAGATTTATTTTTAGATTAAACCAACCTTGTGGGGTTTCTAGACTGTGTAGTGAGTGTCCTCTTACTTGGAAGATAACATGGATATGTTGCAGTTTAAAGATGGACGGAAATTGATAAAATTTGTTTCCCAATGGCTTGCTGTTGGCGCTTAAACCACTTGAAATAATTTAATTAGGCTTTACTCTAACTTTAACACTACTGGTATAGGGATCTCAAATTTAGTTCACTTTTAGTTTTTTTAACTGCCGCTTTTTTTGCGAAAGTCTGACAAACAACCAAGAGTACAGGTTCTCATAAAAAGCTTCTCAAAAAGTTGACATTCGGAATCGCATTGGTGACAAAAACAAAACTTCGCACATAAAAAGGATTAGAGAAGCTTGGTTTAGCCTGCAGTATATATACTTTCCGCATCACAGTAAGTGATTCATCTATATACACCTAGTTACAAAAAAATGACGCACCTTGAAGTTTTACCATAACTTCATGTAAGTCCAAACAGACGGTTTTTTCTTTTTCACTACTTTTATTAGTTACGACGTTGCCCGGGTCTTATATTCAAAACACTTTAAGGCCCATTTTATTCACTCGAAGTTGAACACAACTCGGGGATTTTTATTCTCAACTTGAGAAATTGCTTTTATTCACTTAAAGTTGACACGCTGAACTTGGGATATTCCGAAGTTGAGAAAAGTGAAAGTTGATCAACTTTGGATTTGCTCAACTCCCCGAAATACGAGTAGTAGTAGTTGTAGAGCAAACATGGGATTTTTACGTCAAATATCAGATTTTTTTTTCTCATTTCTGTTTTTGATTGTGCGAACTTCAAATCAAGTGGCGAAAATAATGAAATAATAATTTTTTAAAACTTAAACAATGTATCGTTCAAATTATTTCTGGGAAGATTGGCCATTGTCTGATTCGGGCAGGGAAGAAGACGAGCGCAATTTGGTCTGTGAAAGACGGCAATACAAGATGTTACCACGTATTGGACTCGAAAAATGGGACGACCGCGACTCCAACTTATAATGAATTCGTTGCCGTACGACGAGAGAAGGTATTTTACGCTGAATAAGTTGGAATTTATTGTACCTATATTCCATTAAGCGGTTTTCTTCTTCAATAGATCGCGTGAATTACGACCAATAACCCAATTATTAATCAAATTACGGTACTATGCACTCGGATCAATTCAATTGGCGGTGGCCGATTTCATTGGGGTAAGCATTGCCACCGTGCATCATATGCTAAAACGAGTGTCGAGAGCGATTGCCAATCTTGCGCCACAATTCATTCATATGCCGGAAACGCAATTGGAACTACTGCAAGCAGCACGTGACTTTTTTGCAAAAGCAAAATTCCCTCGAACGATTGGTGCGATTGATTGTACGCATATCCGAATTCAATCACCAGGTGGAACTGACCCAGAGAATTTTAGGAATCGTAAGGGATGGTTTTCCATAAACGTTTAAACTTGTAGTGCTGCGAATTTGAAGATAAACGATATCGTTGCTCGTTGGCAGGTATAGCTCACATGAAAAATATACATTTCAAATCGGTTTTTAATTTTTTATGTGCCCCTAATAGGGCTCCACGCAAGATCAGCGTATTTTCAATCTGTGGAGTTTGAAACAACGATTCGAAAAAGGCGAGTTCAAGTAATTTATTCTTGTTGGTGATTCGGGTTACACTAATACAAGCTATCTTGCGACACCTTTTCTGAATGTCACGAACTCCAACGAAAATTTATATAATGAATGGCAGATTCGCACTCTCAATTGTGTTGAACGTTCGTACGGCATTTGGAAAAGGCGTTTTCCCGTGTTGGCCACTGGCTTAAAGTGCAGAGTGGAGACTGTATAATTGATAACAATTGCTTGTGCCGTTCTCCACAACGTAGCTATTGACGAGAATGAGTCGGAACCACAACCGGAAGTGTACGGATTTTCCGATATGCTAGCCGTCACATATGTTCCTTCGGCTACGCCTTTGCAAACAACATCAGCAGCCACTGACAATGTCCGCTATCGAGTTCGCACATATTTTCAGCCGATTTTAGAGCTGAAAATAGTCCAATCAATGTAGAAGAATTAATGAGAAAAGAAAAATAAATATACTTTTTTATATATGTATATGTATTTAAAAAAATGGTATCTAGATACGAACTTAATAACAAAAATATTCTTTTTTTGCTGCTGCTTCCATCGAATTTGATGGTGTGTGACGGATCGACACTATTTCAACGTCCTTGCCTTTATTTAAAGCGGGCAAACGAATACGATTAAATTATGCATCGTGAAGTAGTTGAGGCTTTGACCGCTGTAATTCGATGGGCGAACGTTCTCCATCCAGCGCAGCTCGGTTTTTTTATTCTCACGGTATTCCATCACATTGGTAACGAGCCAATCTTCCTCCTCCGATGTACAGTAATGTCTCGCTAATCCGAATCACTGTTAATCCGAATATCGCGCTAATCCGAATCAATATTTTTCCTCATTATGTACTGTACAGTCCGAATCAGCCCCAATTCTTGTACGCTGTAATCCGAATTCCTACTAAAAACATACAAACGCTTTGGTTTTTACAGTAATTTTTGTTTTAACAGTAATCTTGTCGTTTTGCGACCAGGTAGTTATCGATGTATGTAGGTATTTACGAATTTTTGTTTTTCCTTCGCTCCTTTGGTAGCAGTAGGATCTTATTTCTGTCGGTTTAGCACGTGCTCAGGAGTTTATTTAAAGTGGTAACAGAAGTTTCTAAGTTTTTTATTGTTTCGTTTATTTAATTTTGTTTGGAAATGGCGAATAAAAGGTTGCACATAACGCTAACATTAAAACAAAAATGTGAAATTGTTAAAAAAATTGAGTGGTGTTTGCGGAAATTCCCTAGCTAGGGACTACGGTGTTGGCGCGTCCACAATATCTGATATTAAACGCAATAAGAGAAGCATTTTGAGGTTAGGGTTAAATGCGTAAACTGGGGGTTGTCACAGGAAATGATTAAAAATTGCTGGAAAGTCTTGCCACCTTTCACTGAGTCAGATGAGTGGGATGTTGAGGGCGATATTCCGCTGGCTCGAATAATGGGTCAACCAAACAGTATATCAAATTCTGAAATGGCGAATTTTACAGTAACTATCGAAGGTATGTGTGGAATTCATAGTGCTAATGAAGTTATCGATTGGCTGAACGAGGACAACATCCAGGATAGCACAATTGTAGAAAACGACGAAGATGAGGCAGTACACTAGCATCAAGAGAAGACAAAGCATGAAGATGCAATCACAGCTTTAGCTGTTTCTACAAAATGGGCGTTGGAGAACGAAGCCTCCACTTCAGACATATTAGCTCTGCAAAATCTCAAACAAAAGGCTTTGATGACATTGCAAAAGCAAAAGAAAAAACAAACATTTATCACTGATTTTGCGATTAAAATAATATAAGCAGTTTAAGCGTAAATCATATGAAATTAAATTGTTGTTTAAAAATACACAGATGAAAAATATCTAATTTATGAATTTCTTTTAAATTTTTTCCTAAGTTATTTTCGTTTTTACAAACGTACATAATGTCTTTGAACTGAATTTTAGCTTTAAGCTGTAGTAAATAAAGATTATTTTCGTTAAATAAGCAATTTTTTCCTGTTCCCGTCTTGTACTCATTAGTCCGAATTTTTCGATAATCCGAATACCCCCTTGCAATAATTGATTCGGATTAGCGAGACATTACTGTATATATTATTTTCGGCATTTTTTCGTAATCTTTTTCTCGTCCTTGTTTTTATCTGCCATTTTCCTTAACAAACTAAACTGCACACAGCGAAAATGACGCGCGATATGCAATTCTAAACTTGAAACTGACATTATGTGTCAGCTGTCACAAATATCCCAGGGAAATTTTAGAAACTAAAAGGAGGCCAACTTTTGAATTTCAACTGCGGAGTTGAGAATTAAAGTGGTGAATAAAAGTTTTCAACTTGCCGTTCAACTCTTGATTTCAAATCAACTCCGAAGTTAGCCAACCTGGGAGTTATCGGCAGGTTGAATAATAGTGAATAAAACGCCCCTAAATGGTTCTATTCACCAATGAATTTTCTAGACTTGTACCATACAAAGTTTATTTTGCAAAACTGACAAACCTTCTTTGGTTTATTTCTTCAGTCTGAAACTGAGTTTCAAAAACTGCGTTTTAAATGTTATGCATTTTTGTTTTATTATGAAAGTGAAAGCAAAATTAATTGCGTTTTCAAAGTTCTCTTTGTTAGAAAAAAGAAGCTCTTGAAAATAATTTGTACAGAATTGAAATTAATACCTAAAATTAGAAAGAGGTTAAAGTTGAAAGATATGCAGTAAGAGCTGCTACAGTTGCTAGATTATTACTTTAAAAAAGCAGAAACCCTTCAAAAATATTTGAACTAAATTTTATATTTCTTACTTTAATTAAGAAAGACTTAGGAGTTGAAAGACATAAGGGGACGCTGGAGTTGGTAAACTTTTACATAATGAGTGCGCTAACTTTCGTAATGTGAATATTGAATAATTAAAAAAAAAAACGATTTCCATTTATGAGGTATGTATTTTTATTTAATTTGGTACAATTAATTTGGACTAGTTTTTGAATACAACATAAATCAAGTGGTTGCCTCTATTGATCAAAATAAACTGTGCCATTTTTGTTGCTTTTTCCATCACATTTTTCAAGCATCTCAAGCTGTAAGCGATAATTTCGGCACTAAATGTGTGAAGCGATGGTTAAAATTGTACTGAATTGAAGTTTCAAAATTGAAGTGCTCAAATCAATCGCTTGATAAATGTCAAAGTTATTTAATGTTTACATTCCGAAAAGATAGCGCACCCTGTAAGAGGTTGAAGCCATGTAGCGAGCGCTGTAATATGTCAATTTTTGCATACGAAATGCAGAAGCCCCTGAAATATGTATGTGCAAAATTTCAAAGTTCTAGCTCAATTGAGAAAGAAGTTAAACTAAAATGCCATATAGGAACGCTGCAGTCGGTCGGTGTTTACAACTGAACCGAAGAGCCCCTGAAATATGTATGTGAAACATTTTGAATTTCTAGCTTAATTGAGAAGGAAGTTTGAGTAAAAAGGCATATAGATTGTAGAGGCACCATGTCGATTTCTATTTCGTGCACGTATTTGGTAACGCAACTGGCGACGTGTCAACAATGGTCCTGTATCACCAAGAAGTTTTCCCAAATAAACGGTGCAAATGAAACCACATATTCCTCAAGGATGTTGTTGATGTAATAGGCAGAGGCATCGCCGATGTGTCCACGAAGCACAGTTTAATTTTTCTGCGCATGGAAATTCTTACCCACACCATGACGGAACCCCACCAGAAAACTTCCCGAACAGTATCCCTCACGTGACCGACTTTACTTTCTGTTAATTTAAAAATAAAATAAATACAAAAGCTTTGAAAAAATATTTTTTTTTTTTAATTTTAGAGGAATAAAACAGCGGTTGACTTAAATGCTACCTGTTGACCGCAGGTTTTAATGAATTTAATTCTTTCGTTTTGATCTAAAAAGCTACTGTGCCGAAAGTGCCCCGGGCAAAGACGAGAGTTATCGGTAGTTAGGTATATTCGGCGAAACGACTTTTTGCTTAAATTTGAAAAATAAACGTGCTCCCTGACTTATATGCAAAAGATTCTTATTTCATTTTAAAGGTCAAAGTTTCAAAGTAAAAGTTTTTCATTATCTTGATTTCGTATGCAATTTTTTGGGTAGGCGATGATTTTAAATTTTGAGAACTTTTTGCCTTTATGTACGGCCCTTTTAGACGATCAGTTACCAATTCAGTTAAAAAAGACAGTGCATTTAGACGTCACTAAAGTGTTCAATTGAGCTTCCATTTTTCTTGTGAGCAGTCGAAAGACAGAAGAAATACATGGACGATGAAAGCCGATAAATTTTAATGAAATCGACCATATTATAACTTCGTTTCGACATATTGAAAAACAAACGGGAGATCTAAAATGTTGATTCACCGCCAACTGCAATTGAAATGACGATTGAACTGGCAACTGAACTGAAACGTATTTACACATCAGTTTAACTGATAACTGAACTGACAACTTATGGGAATTCCATCAGTTTCAGTTTCAGTTTCAGTTTCACTTAAACGCTTCAATGTTTGCATTTAGACATCAGTTTAACTGAAAGCATTAACTGATAGCTCAACTGAAACTGAAACTGAAATGATCGTCTAAATGGGCCTTAACCCATTTGAGGTTTCAACGTTTTTATGAACAGAACAAATAGGCTCGACATTTCTCTTTTGACCATGACAGTACCAACTGACGCGGTCGCGCTCTTATTTTTCTTTGAGATATGTTCTTTGACTTGAAGTCTTTCTCTGATCTTGGAACATATCTGAACGGCGCTTTAATAAAAACATAGGGAAAGGCGTGTCAGTAGGCGGATTTTATAAAAATATTTACACATGACCATAAGGGTCTTTCATTAAGGAATTGACAACTTCATTTTTAAATAAAATGCAAACTACTTGAGATATCTCAAAAAAAATGTATTGGCTTGAATTACTATTAAAACATTTATGAATGGATTTCGAATTCGTTCATATATCCACCGCGGGAACGTATGCAGCGGTCGATACGTTGAACCCAATTTTTGATGACTCGGCCGCACATTTCGACCGATACGGCGCTATTTCTCGTTCAATATTGACTCTGAGCTCATCTAACGTCTCCGGCTGGTTGGCATAGACCAATGATTAAATATGGATTTTTTTAACCAAACAGTGACTTTTTGCGGATGAAGTACTCATGAGGTTTCTTACCTGTCCAGTAACGCAAAATTCGCCATAATGTGGTCTGGGAGAGACCCAATTCTCAGGAACGCTTCAGGCAAAACGTAGTCTCACTGGGTCGGCAATATCAAGCAGCGAATATTCTGACTCAAATTTGTTCACTATACTATGAATTGCTTGTCTACTGGGACGAGAATTACGGCCGAAAATTGGCGTCAACGCTCTGAAAGTTGCGACCACCGACTCGGAATTTCGGTAGTAAATTTTAATTATGTATTTGTAAACATTGTTCCTTCGTGTAATTCACCATGATGAAAATTGATTTTACTGAATATTTTGACATTGACAGTTCGTAATCGGTTTAAGGGTGCGTTCACACTGAAAATTTGAAGTTGTCAAGTAGCCAATGAAAGACGCTTTATATATTAGAGAGTAGGTATATATTCTAAATTTCATTTTTCTATCTCAAACTTACTTTTTTCGAAAAAAAAAGATTTTTTTGAATTACGCCCCACAACTGTTGTCTGATTTAAAAAACATTTTAAAATTTCACATTCCTAGCTCAAACTTCGATTTTTCGATAAAATTGTTTATTTAAATTGTGGGCGTGTCAATGGACGGATATTAAAAAAATTAACTCCTGAGCATTTTGGATCCCTAAAGACCATATTCAAAATTTTCAAAATTCTTTTTTTTTCAATAAATTAGTTTTTTTTTGAGATTGTGGGCGTGTCAGAGGGCGGATTTTTAAAATGCTTTAGCGTGATTATTACGGGCCACTGGGTAGTATATGGCTAAAATGTCAGCTGTCTAGCTTTAGTTTAAAAGCCTAATTTTTGCCGGCGGCCGGACGGACGGACAGATGGATCGAAATTACTGTCGATGCTGATGACGAATCTAGCTAAGTATTTACTTTTAGCTTTTAGGGATCTA
Source organism: Portevinia maculata (assembly GCA_949715645.1). NCBI lineage: Eukaryota > Metazoa > Arthropoda > Insecta > Diptera > Syrphidae > Portevinia > Portevinia maculata. The sequence continues at coordinate 71,625,918 of OX454527.1, forward strand.
CGATCAATATTATTAAAAAAAAGGTACAGTGATCCTTTGATACTAAATGACGTTCCGTCTTCATTACAGCTGCCAGAAAGGGTTTTTACAAAAATACAACAGCATTTAATCCAGTCTTTAAATAAAAAAACATATTTTTTTAAAATATTCAATTTATGTAAGCAGATGAACAAATAATAGACAATTTATATCAGGACTTAATGTAAGTCTTAAGGTTCATCTCGTCTTTACGGAAGGTGCATTGAACATAGTTACACCTACCTGCTTTCTTTTAAAAATCTGAGGGAAACATGTTAAACGAATTACATCATAAAAAAGGACCAAACTTCAACGAAGCAGAAAGTCCGCACTTTAATGGGATAAACGCTTTCATTCCAAGCAGAAGCAGAAACATATATCTATACCTGTACAATACATATTTAAAAAATATAAGGACAACGTCCACCTACATCCTCTAAAAGTCCTGTCTCCCAAGTCCCAACTCATATAATACACTGCTCGCTCATATATTATCTCAGTGCCTCATCATCTAAACGAAAAGGCGATACAAAAGAAAAAGCATACCTCGAAAAGTTAAAGAAATGAAAACAAATCCTGACATGTATACTATAAAAATGCGCCGCCAAAACGCTAACCAGTCACCCACAGCAAAAATACCCACTAGCAGCAACGGTTGGGTGGCAACGGGTAAACGGGCTACAATAACGGATGAAGAAAAAAAAACTCGCTAAACACACGAAGGAAACGAAAAGAAAATGTGCGAGTAAGTAGGTATAGGACAGAGACAGATTCAAACACGCAAAATGCAATAAAAATCCAAAATATCTACAGACGCGAAATCATTCTCAACCTCGGAAAAATCAAGAAAAACCATCCTCTCGGTCCGATCCATGTCTCCTTATCACCTTCAATTCAGAAACACATACACGCGCGCCAACAAATTACTATTGCCAACAACTCGTGAAGAAGAGTTTTGCTCGAACTCGAAATTACAAACAAAAAAGCGCAGAAGAAAACATAAAGAAATAATGAGAAGAACAAATCAGAAAAAAAGGACTCGCTGGGACTGGAATACAATAAAATTTCCTAACGTGCATTAAATACAGAATACACACCGTCAAGGATATACAGCAAGAGCTGCTGCTGCTGTTCTCTGCAAAGGGAAATGGAGAGAAAACATCAACAAAATTACATACCCTGTATATTGTATATGTATGTATTTTCATTTATTCAACCATCCCATCGCCCCCCTTTTGCAAAAGGATACCAAGTTCTGAAAAATAGATTTAGTACCGCATACTTACAGTTACAGATCGAAGTACACGACAAACCGCCTTATTTTCCTCCCCTACAGCACAGATTTTTCATTATCCTTCATTCTTCGGCGCTACAGTGAACTGCTCGTAGCAGGACACGGCGACTGACGACACGATCCAAACAAAACTTTATGTAAAACACACTGTGTTGGTGTCGGTCTTGCTACTATACCGCCTGCCAACTATTACTGCGAAAACAGGCATTGAAGAATATATGTATGCTAACATTTACCCCCGCTTCACCCAACCCCCCTCGCAATCCTATATAAAATAATCTACTCTGATGACGCAACAATGACAGCAAATGTCCAACCCAACATACACATGATAACGAAGACGAAAGCGAAGAGGGTAAAACAAACAAAAAAAGACAAGAAAGCCCACCTAACATGCAAAAAGAACGAAGAAACGACGAAAAAAGAAAACACCACCTCCGAAGGACTCATAAAAGTCCTGAATGTATAAGTGGTGGCCATAAAATATGGGAGATGGGGACCAAAACTCTTCAACAACTTCAACAACAGTCAAACACAAAAAGACTACAAAAGTAAGGACGAACAGAGCAAGGCAGATGCAAAACCTAAAGTATTCCGCCCAAGCAGGATCAAAGTCACCCACTTACTACCTACCACCAACCCCATCACCATCGGTAGCCGTATTTATATTACCAATTCGTTTATACGTTTCTTTAACTAAAGTATAATACACACTGTTAAACATACACAAGGAGAAGATCCGGTGGGAGCGATTTTTCTACGCCGCACCGAATCCATCTCAATGTCGTCCTTTTTAGCAATCATCGTATACACACAGTATAAAGTCTACCCTCTGATTTCATTCCATGATAGGCGAAATAAAAACAAGAAAAAAAATACAAAAGGAAAGCACAAAAGGACAAAATGACAATCCTTGTGCACATTGTGCTGTGCCACCTTCTATTGCACCCACCCCATAGGCCCACTCCACGGGCTTATGTGTGCCACTGTATGCGTTCACTTATCTAGATCTATCTATTCATGTGGGGATTGTGCTGCCCACCCCTACTTGTGTGTGTTATTCATGAAAATTCAATATGGTAACGCTTTGCTTTAACGGTTTTTTCATGACCTCCTCGGCGTAACCGTACGTGTGTGTACCTACAGAGTGAACATTATAGTACACCCCATCACCCACTCAGTGTCAATTTAGACTTTCATCACACACATCGCACAGGCACAGCACATAAAACATAACCAAACAAAGCACAGCTAGCTATATAGCTAGTAAGCTGTCAGCCAGTCGAGTCAGTCAACCACCCCATTACCCCCCCCCCCCCCCTGCCTTATGAAGCTCTCATCCTTATCCTTGTTTATAACACCCGCACTTCAGCTAACCACTGACATTATTATGAGCAGCATAACAATGGATGAGAGGCTACAGCGCAAGATGAGTAAGAAAGATGGAGGAATGTGAGCGAGAGAAAGAGAGAGAAAGCGAGGTAAGTATATCATTGTCGTATTCCAAGGACCTCACAACCAGGAGCAACTGTAGTCGATTGTTGGGTGGCGATTTGGTGGGTATTCATTCTACTGCTTAGCCACAGAATAGACAAAAAGAGTGAAGGGTACTAAATCTACTATTTTACTGCCTACGTATATGTATGTATATGGGAAGTACACAGCGAAGGAGCAAGGAGAGAGTGAGTGTTGCCGTGGTAGTATACTTTCCATTTTCACAATATTTGTTTTAGATCTTGTCCAAACGGACTCGACTAACTCGTTTAACTTCTTACCGCGAGTGTTGAGCAAAAAGAAAATGTCCAGTTATGTATTGAGAAATGCACATACAAATACGAGTAAGTAGTAATTATTTAACGGTGAAGAGGTATTCAACAATAAAAATGACAAAATGAAGGCTAGGACATCGAAGAAGCCTCAAATGTTATCTCAAGGTATCAGGTGGGCATCATTCTGTTTATACCCTATTCTAGGGGTATATTAATTTTGACGCATAGTTTGTAACATACCTTAATATTGCCCGTAGACCCCTAAAAGTTACTATATTTATGATCAGCATCGATAGTAATGTCGATCTAGCCATGTCCGTCCGTCCGTCCGTCCGTCCGTCGGCAAAAATTAGGCCTTTAAACTGGACCTAGAGAGCTGAAATTTTAACCATATACTCTCTAGGGTCCCGAAATAATCAAGTTTAAGAATTTTTGAAATCCGCCCACAGACACGCCCACAAACTCAAAAAAACAAAATTTTGGAAAAAATCGAATTTTGAGCTAGAGAGCTGAAATTTTTTATATATGATCTTTGGCCTATAAAACTGCTTGGGACATAAAATTTTCAAAATCCGACCACTGACACGCCCACAATTAAATAAAATATTTTTTTTGAAAAACCAAAATTTGAGCTAGGGAGCTGAAATATATACTCTCTAGGGGCCCTTTATGCTCATGTGTAAATATTTTCAAAATCCGCCTACTGACACGCCCACAATTATTTTTTTTTTATTTTTGAAAGTCCAAATTTGAGCTAGGGAGCTGAAAATTATAGTATATACTCTCTAGGTGCCCTTTATGCTCATACTTAAATTTTTTTTAAATCCGCCTACTGACACGCCCACAATTAAATAAAACAATTTTATTGAAAAACCAAAGTTTGAGCTAGGGAGCGTTTTTATTTACAAAAGCTTAGTTTTTTCGATAAAATCCTTTAAATTTTTGTCACGCCCACTTATGAGATATAGGAATAAGAATAGGGTATCCAACAGTTCGCCCAAGCGGACTGTAGCCCGCCCCTATGTTTTAGTAATGGTTTGGTCGAGTTCTTGCTGACTGAAAAAAAGAAGATAAAACACTAACGGCTAATTGCTTCACATGAGTATTAAGCTGCTCATTTCTTCACATCGCTAGTACCGGAGCTAAATACGCCAAGCCGTACTAGCCACTAATACGTCTAAAACTGGTCTAGGACAAATATTAGCTCTATATTTAATTTTAATTTTTTCTTAACTTTTGTTAACTTTTGTAACGTTTTTTTCAAATAAATAAAACAATTAAATGAGGTGCAGTTTCTTTACTCTTGTAATTGGAAAAGAATTTCGTCTCTAACAGTGCGTTGTTGATTCGATTGACGTGATGAACCTGAAATGTCAATGTCAATTTGTCCACTGGCTATGATGCGGCGCAAACGATCTTCATCATCTGGGTTTTCTGGGCGCTGCGATTCGTTGGCAATGATGCGGTACTCGTCTTCACGCGCATACCATATGCCAAAACTGGGAATCGACGTTTCCACACACCATATTGAAGTTTCACTACATTTCGACTGCGATTATTCGTACTTGGTATATTTGCATAAGGCGATTTCGCGGAAAAGCAAAATTATTCGCAGTGTATGGAGTCGCCAAATACCGTGTGTTTGAGTACCCAGAGTCACCGATTAGTATATGGGTCCCGAACTCGCCTGCCTCAAATCGCGCGCGTACATTTGAGTGACGAAAAATAGTTTGATCGTGCGCAGATCCTGCCCATCGTGCAACAACGTTTAAAACCTTTAAATCTGCTGACGATATTGTTTGCACGTTAAGAGAAAAGAATCCTTTGCGGTTACGAAAACCTTCGCTCTGGAAACAAAAAGAATCATTTGAAAATAATATAACAACTGATTTCAATATACAAAACAGTGAAATATTGCACATGTGGAACTGCTACTGCACTCACCAATACACCACCAGGTGATTGCAATTTAACATGAGTACAATCGATCGCACCGATTGTTCGTGGAAACTGTGCAAAGCGATAAAATGCAGCAGCGGGCACCTGTTGCAGGCCAATGTTGCTGGCATTTGAATGAATCGGTCCAAATGGCGTATCAAGACCATACATACTTTTGACAGTATGCGACATACACTAGCGGCTGAGACGCGAATAACGTCGGCAAGCGCTATTTGCATCGATCCACTTGCCATAAATCTTAAAGTGATCAGTAATTGCTGCTCAGGCAATATGTAACGATTACTGGTAAAATCGTGAATAAAAACGAATAAGTGAATAAAACTAAAATAACATAAAAAATGTTTACCGTGGGTGTGGATGCTGCAATTCGCCCCCACCAATTGAAGAACATAAAAAATCGTTATTTTGGACAACCGAAATCGCCGAAAAAAGTCCACATCGTCCCAAGTATTTATCGTATTCCGTTGTGGCATATGGTAGATGCGGCGCTCAGATCGACGAATTGCCACCCCTTCTTCACCATTCTCGTTCGCAAGCTCGTCCTCGAAATTGTTGAACAAGTTGTCCCCACCAAAAATCAAATCCATTTGCTACACAACAATTTAAAATATCATCACCGAAAAAAGACAACAAAAAAAGAATAAAATTTATTAAAACGAAAATCGAACGGAATACGTACGAATATTTACTTTTTTGACAAGAATAGGCAGGAAGTGAAGAAATAAAATCGATCTAATTTAGGTACTAACGATGCTAGACTGCCGATTTTGAGGGTCTATGTAATACCGAATACTAACTTATACTCCGTACTTATTTGAGTTTCAATTTTTGGTCTAATACTAGTACTAGTGCTAGTACTCGGTGAAGAAATCGGCCATAAGTAAAAGAACTTATTTTTTTTTATAAAGGGATTTTTTAGTACCTTTATCATGTAGTAGCTACACAGCGCAGGCGTTAAGGAGAAGGAGAGATGCCGATGCACGTTGGTTTTGAATGTTTGTAGGTTACAATGTGAATGAAAAATAGATCGTGGAAGAGTATTCCACATTCGTGTTGTACGGCTGAGGACAGATTCTTTGAACTTCACTGTACGTCCGAAAACAGGCCTGTGGGTGAACTGATGGGCATTCCTTGCATGGCGGGTGTAACGGTTGAAATGTTCAAGGGGTGGATGCAACTCGCTATTTCGTTTGAGCACTTATGTTGAAAATAACTAAAGACAGGAGACATTACAACGATGGCTAAGAGAGCCAATAAATCTCGCGATGTCTCGGTCGCCGATGAGTTTTTACGCGCGTTTTTGAATCCTGTTAAGTAGCTCCAAATAAGTTATTGGTGCACCAGACCAAATATGAGCCTTGTACTCGAGTTTCGGGCGGATAAACGCCTTATAAATTGTAGCCAGATCAGAAGGGGTGACATATTTCTTACATCGCTTAAGGAAGTCTTCTTGGCGACATCGAATATGTGGTCATTCCAACGCAGGTTGCTATTAGCACACATACCGAGAATGGAAAGTCTTCCGGTTTCGGCGATGTGGAAGTGCCATTCATGGATAATGGCAGTGTGTGGGTTTCGCTTTAATGACAGAAGACAGCATTTCGTTTAAGAAGCAATAAATTCCACACTATTGGTTGTACCCCACTGAGTTATCCTGTTAAGATCGGAATTTAATGAGCTTAAAATACGTTGCCGTTCCAGTTCCACACCCGAAGAAGATAGACGTGACGAAAGAAACGAATATGAGAAGCTGGGAGTACTGTCATCAGCGAAGTAATGGATTGGTTTAGAAGTAACAGACAGACCTGACCTAAATATCACTGAACAACCAAACGCTGGGTAATGTCCTAGAATTTTACAGGACAAAACGTCAAACTGGAAAAATTGTACCAAGTTGTCCTGTGCTACTAATATTGGCGAATTCGCTTGATTAAACCATTGTCGTTAACAGTCAGGATTTCGGATACTCATCTACCTAAAAGCAACTTCTTCCTTAACGGCGAAGTTTTGATCAGGATTAAAGGGTACATAAGGCTTCCACTTTACTTTGTCCCTACAGGTCCGCATTTTGGGTTTTGTCGGTATGGCCTCAATAAACATCGGCAGGCCACTCAGTTTCAGATCAGTTTTTTTTTACTGAGGCCAATAAAATGCTATTGTGACTCAAAAGTTTTTAGGATGGCATCTTTTCATGAATGTATGATCGTTTTTTACGACGCCGTGATCTTCAGTCGTGTTAAACAACGGATTGCCAAGCACACTTGTTGGTGAGCTTTAATATGTTACATTAATGTGTATCTACGCTCACCTGAATGTCGAAATTGCCTAGAAGTGACATCTAGTTTTAGTGGCCAGCCGGTGAAGTGACATTTTTAGCCCGTCCCTGTACAGGTTTCGCCAACCTTTAACCTACTCTACCATATTTAGAGCTGAACAGCGTTTTTAAGACTTAAGGCGTAAAAGAAGATTGCTGAATGAACTCTCAATGGGTCAACAGCAACGCCAAGATGACGGAAGGGGATTACTTATAACCATCTAACCGGCTAATACCCAAGAGTAATTTTTGGAGCTGTTCGTCGACTGGTGTGAGATAGGGCACAAGTTTCTTACCACATAAAAAGAAGCTTCTTATGGCAACATATTAGACTTGGATATAGACCAAATTATTTCCACGGTTCCCTATTCCCTTAAAATATTACCAGTTAAAACTACCATTCATGTGCAGGCACCCATATAAGGAAACAGGGGCTCAAAATGGGCGTTATTGTTTCATCCGATGGCGAAATGACCAAAAATGTTAACAGCTGAATAATGTTGTCCTACATTTGCCAGGAAAAGGCAATTGACGCTGGATGGAAAAAACTGAGAAAACTAAATGGCCAAAGCTTTAAATAGAAACATAAGGCTGCACTTCGAGTTGGGTAAGCCAAGTTCGGCTTACATGCAGTCCAGGGTAAAACTTGACTCCAACTGAATGCTTATTCCAACAGGTAAATATTAAAGAAAAGTATAACTTTTACATTTTTACTTTTTAGTTATTTTTTAGTAATTTAGATGGAAAGCTCGGCAGCCTTACTTACTTACTAATATGAACTTGAAGCTCTTCTTCCTTCTGGGTCTGCCCGACTGTACCTCATCCGAAAGCATCTACATATTGATACACACATTTTTATGCTTTGTTTGTGTAAGGATTTTTTTCTTAATTTATATTCTCCCTGTCCAAAATGTCAATTCTATGAGAGGTTTCCTAAAAAAGGAAAAACTAGTAAGCGGCAGTTTTATAGTTTAAAAGGTCTCTATAAATGGGCAAACGTTTGAGGGTGTCTTTTAATTTGAACTTGCCTACAGATGAGGTACAATGAGACAGTCGACTTCTCAAAGAGATTCCATTCGAGATTCTCAAATTGCCCCCAAACGACTTTTTGTTTGTGTATTGGTCTTACATGTAGGTCATATGGTTTGAAATAGTTCAACAGATAGCAGTACCTGGGTGTCCCGAGTCGCAGGTGGAAGGGTGAAAGGTTATACTGCAAATGGGTTAAGCAAATCTATATGCACCCGGAATTTACTCTGCGAGAGTAGAGGGAATCTCTGCGGCGCCCAAACAGTTGAAGTGTCTTCGAATCGGAGATTCTGCCAGCAATTAAGGCTGCAACATTACTGTTAATGAAGTCGATATCCGACTAGGGTATCACCATATGCATTGACAGACAGACCGCCATCTAGGCGCTGGAATCATGTATCATCGGACCCGAACTAGTCTGGCAATGTCACACAATGAGCATTATGTGAACAGCACTGTGTTAGACTGGGCTGTGTACCATGGCACTGCGACATAGAAGGTAATGAGTTCGCAGATGAACTGGCAAGAAAAGAGGAGGAGATGCTCCTACAATACTCACAAGCGGACACAAAGCCACCCCTGTGTGTGCTCAAAGGGAAATTATTGGAAGTGGCCGCAAGAATGGCTAGTTAAAGATGGAGTCACATAGCGGGGCATAAGGTATTTAAGGCCCTGGGACCCAAATTGAACAGAAAGAGAACTGAACCGCTCTTGAATTTAAGTATTAATCAGCTTAAAATGACAATTTGTATCCTGTCCGGACATTGCCTTCTGAGGAAGCACGCCAGAAGACCTGGAACTAGGCCTCTCTGAAACGGACGCATGCAGATACTGCAACGATATTTGCGCTTTGTGAATGCAAGGGTATCGCTCGGCATCGACGGAGATACCTGGCCAATTATTTCTTCGATAACCTAGAAGATATAGCATCGATTAACTGCAACAAATTTTTGGGTTTTTGTAGGGAAACTAAATGCTCTGAAGAAGGGTTTAAGGATTCTGACGACTGCCGTTACAGTTAGTTGCCCCAGGAACCGTTATGGGCCCAATATGGTGCCTGGTATTTCTATGATAGTAATGCCATAGGCCTGATTAACCTATCATTATCCAAATCTAAATGGCAACAATGGTGCCCAAATAACTACAACATTAACTACAGATGCAATCTATATTGTGTTACACGTTAGGGCAGGTCTTACGGAGACTTGAAGATTCCAGTGGGGAATTTTACTCTTGTCATTATTCCCTCATACAAGTCCATGACTATCTGTACTAAGGTTTCGGAAACTTTTTGTAGTCTAAGCGCCATCCATAAAAGATCTCTTGCGTTGCCTATCAAAGGTATTTTCAAAATTAAACAAAACCATATGTATATCCTTTAAGGAATCCCTGTATTTTTTCATCATGATCCTTATACTTTGGAACGATCTGTGGCTGATTTCAGAAATTGGCCGGGTCCAAGCAAGGTCGTTGTAGGGAATTGCACACTCTGCACTCTCGATCCTCTACTTCTTTGATGGTGTGATGGAGATAATTGTTCAAATTGGCAATAATGCTTCGCCTTCGTCTTTGTTCATTTTTGTTCATCCGCGTATCCATAAAGATGTCTGTCAGAAATGGTCGGTTGGGGGCGATTGTCTCTTTTAGGATCACTTTGCAATCTTTAACCCAAGACTTTCTGAATCGTGGTACCAAATGGAAGTAAATATTGGTTCCATTTCCGCCAATGCTGTAAGTGGTCATGTGCTGGCTTTGTTTAACTAACATTGTATTAAGAACGATTCACCTGGAGAGTGCCTGGTGCCGTATCTTAGTCCTCCATTGCAGTCTTTATTGTCTTCGTTTGATGTCCGTTCAAATCACCGCCAACAAAACAGGTATTCTTCTTAAGTGTTCTTGATGAGGCTGTGAAGATTTAGCCAGAATGTATCTTTTTCTTTTTGCTCGCATCCTAGGAGAGCATATGCACGAAATTATTCCACACCTCCCTCACCTTGCATCACCAGTTCGAGAGACATCAAGCGATCACTGGATCTTGAAATGACCAATACGCTGCTAAGTTATTCTACCGCAATAATGATACCGATTCCGTTCCTACACATGGAACAGGGTGTAGGAACGTACCACTAATGCTTTGCTTAAACAGATAAAACAGCAGTGTGATGTTTTTAACTTTAACGCATGTTCTAAAGGAGAATGTGGTACTCAACTCGATTAAAATTTGCATCAATTCATGTTGGCAAGCCCGGCCTCTCTAAAAACCTTCCTACCCCTATCTTGCTAACTGAAAAATAATTTAAAACCTTGTCCCCATAGGACAGTCAGCAAATCGTAGTGTACTGTTTTGTTGTGTAAATTTTGCTTCCTCGCAAGACTAGGTAGCTCAAGTACACGGCCTAGCTCGTGCCTAGTTAAATGTTGAATATTCAAAACATTTAAGAAAGGGATAATGTACTAGTGATCGCAGCGCCATCTTTCTTCGCCTTATGCAAATAAATTTCCTGTACGGTTAACGGAAATGTCACAATAATTTGAACCATATCTAAATGGATCCCAGCTAAGATCTCCGCCTGTGGACAGCTGATTTAAGCTCCCCCACCCTAAGCGATGCAATTACAGACAGTATGGAAAAAATGCTAAAAATCCTTTCAACGCGCAGACACAGGTAAATGTGTGTGAGAGATTATTTTTTATGTCAATTACCTTAAGATAACCTACTTTCCATTTTTTTAGTCTAACAGTCCAAGAAGGATATTATTGAAGCTCAGTCGCAGGTCAACGTTTACAAATCTTCTACTCTTGCAAACCTCTGACAAAATGCCGTTGGAAATTCGACTTCATTAACATGCAGCTTGGTTTCTTTGGTGCCAAAAATAAATATGTTTGTAGACAGTAGTATATTTCAAAAAGACTTTAACAGCTAATCCTAATTTGTTTAGTCACCGTACCAGGCACAACAACTGAACCACCTCCCTCAACAACGGCAACCCTTAATTCGCATAAAACTTTCCGCAATTTAATATTAATGATGCCCTGCCTGAGTCGTTCACTGTGCGCTTTTCGCCTGTTTCCCCACCATTTCTACCCTTCGCTTCCCCTGTCAGCTTTCTATTTAAACATATTCCTTGCGCACTCGTTCGCTTGACACTCTTTCTGTCTGTCTCATTCTCCATTGAGTAGTCTTCGTTCTACCATTCAGCGAAATTGAAAATTCAGCTACCACCATTCAACCCCTGAGCAGAGGATACCTACTGCTTTTTGGATAGACGTTCTGATTGCCTAGCACTATCCCGCTATTTGTTTCAGTGCTCAGGAGGAAAAACTAGTCCAACAACAAAAAATAAAGCAGCACAAAAACAGTTCAATTCCGGATAAACCAAGGTGAAGACGACCACCGGAAGAGGGCTGATGGGGGTTGATGACGATAGCAAGGGGTTCGTGTGGTTCATCTAACTACATATTACTCGCAATATACCCACACTAATGCTGGTGGTGGTAGCTTCATTTAGCTTGTTCACGCTTACTCATTCATCATAAATCCCCCGCCGCGAGGACGGGGACAGGGACTGTTGTCGTCTAGTTTGTTGTTACTTTTCGATATCCTGCTGCAGCATGGTGAACGAAATAATACAAAGCCGGTATAGCGTTGAGTTTGGTGGTTGTATTACCGTTATTACTATCAGTTTATTATGGTATAACGTACATGAGCAAGGGTTGTTGTCGCTTGTGTTTTTGTTGTTTTATTTTCGGATAGTGTTTGCTTGTTTCAGTTTTGACGTTTTCACATTTAACCCCCTTTTCAATGTTTGCCAACTTTGTGTGGGGGACCGAATAGGGTTGTTCGAGTAGGTAGCTGTCCGTATTGCTTTTCTTTAGATATAGGTGCGCACGTTATTTGAATTTTGTTGGAAAAAAAACACCCGCAGGCACTGAAATGGTCATTGTGAGTTCTTTTTTGGAAACTACCGAGAACTAAACAACTGAAATTGAGTGGTAGCTACAGGATTACGGGACACACATGCACGCACATACAAATTTGGCTGCATAAGGGTGGATTAAGCTTTCAATTTGGCCATATGTAATGTGAAATAGAATTTTCCAGTTCAGTGGAAATTTGAAAATTTCTAAAGAAATTGAATGATGTGAAGAACGCAAGTGGAGGCATCGCAAAAAAGGACCTGTTGGTCGATGGGCTTTTGTATTTGATTTTTATTGGATTGCTACTCAGCGGGGGATCAATTAATGTAGGCGGATGTGCGAAAGCAAATTAGTTGAATAGAAAAAAAAGTTGTGACATGTGGAAAGATATTTATTATGAGATGAAATTGAAAATTTGTTGCTTTGGATTTCAATTTATAAGAACGAGACATCGGAACGGCTTTGAGATGTATTTCAGCCTTGGTAATTGTTAAACATGCTGATATATTTTTGTTTGTTGATACGATTGTGTTATGAATTGGATTGCAACGGGTGGCTACGCACTTTGAAGCTTGGGGTAGGTAACCCATCAGTTGATGGAGGATGCGAAGAGTTTTCAAAACGCAATAATACCCATTTTATAAATGACAATTCTTTTATTTGTTCATAATGTAGGTATGTACACGGTTAAAAATCTGAGGGTCTTTTTTTATACCGCCTCAGTATTACAGGTGTATGCAATACCAGAAAAATTGGTTTTTAATATTTTCAATTTATTGAATTTTTTTCGTAATAATTATGTATTAAAGTTGAATATTTTTGTCATTAAAATGCTTATTTTACAGGTTTTCTGAACTTTAACCTGAAATGATTAAAGTCAAATATTTTAGGTCTACAACCTAATCCTGTCTTTATTAAAACTCTATCTCAACCAAGAACTTATTACAATTAAATTATATATGACTTAAACTGTAACACCCAGTCTAATTACATTTTAATAGGTATTTATTACAATGCCTTGCATTTCAACACTTTTGTATTAGGTTTTAATACAAGATCTTGGCCAAAGTTAATGTAATAAAAAGTTATATTTAAATTCAATATTTAGTATACTATAAATCAATACATTATGCACTTAGTTCCTTACTCTCGGCAATATTATGCACTGAAATATACAACAGTATTACAATTTAATACATCAGTATTAAATTTAAATATTAAATAAAATATATTGAACCCTTTGATACTATAATGTTTTACACTTCAGTATTACTTTTCAACACCCCAGAATTACATTTTAGCAATTCAGTATTACTTTTTAACCCTTCAGTATTAGATTTAAATAATTCGATATTACATTTTAATAATCTAGAATTAGTTTTTAACCCTTTAGTATTACTTTTTAACCCTTCAGTATTAGATTTTAATATTTCCGTATTACGTTTTAGCCGAAAGGATATTATTTTGTCGGTTGGTTTTCGTTGATTTGCCAGTCAGTTTGTATGCGCCTTGAGCAATGGAGTTCTTACTTGACAATTTAGTCGGAGTCTTTTTAAAAGTGAAAAATGCTGAAAAAACACTATAAAATTTAAAAAAGTGAAAAAACAAACTGACGATATTGAAGAACCAATAACTAACGAGGATATATTTTTATCAAGTAAGTAACTACAAAGTTTTTTTTGAGAGATATTAACTTTTAGTGGCAAAGTTTTCTTATTTTAATATGTATTTGCTGATGCGATTTCTTGTTTTTATTTAGTTTTGGAAGGTGAAGAAGTTAAAGGTGGATTCGTTTTAAAAGGTCAGGACGGTGTGGATATTCCGGTTTATTGTCTCACCAATATAGTGATACTCAAGCTGTACCTGCTTTTGTATTACTATTGATGCGGTTCTCGAAAACCCTGTTGATCTTGCCGGCGAAAATCTACAAAAGCAAGATGCACCTATCGGAAGTAGTCTTCTGATATACAAAGAAGTAAGAAACTTGTTTCATAATAAATATAATATAGATATACATAAGCATTTTCTTCTTTAAAAGGGTCTAGAAGCATTCATTAAAGCCAGCCCAGTGGCGTATATTTTAGAGGAATACCCCGGCACAAATACTCTGAAGAATTGTTCTCGAAGGGCATTAGTGACAACAGCAACGGACTACTTACGTTCAGTATTTGGAAATTATCCTTCCAAAGAGGCAAAAATCGCTTGTGTCAAAGCAATAGTTTCAGTTTTTCCCTTTTATTAAATCGCAGGAAGCAAAATTGGAGGCTATGTAAGTACATCTTTATTTATGTAGCTATTGATTTTTTTCTAAACGAAGAACATAAAAATATCTAATGAGAAAAAAATTAAAACAAAAAAAAGGTAGTTCAACTTAAATTTTCTTAAAATGCAATAATAATATATCAATGCATAATGTATTCTAGTTGCGTTTGTTCGACCTTATTCGCGATTTGTAGGTTTTTTTTTAACAAAAGTCATTAAGTTATTTATCTCATTTATTAATAATTATATTAACATTTGTAAGACATTAGCATTACGCCATCAGCAACATATATTTCAAAATTGAACTAATAAAGAATTTTCAGAAACAGCAAAGTTTGGAAAATTAAAATTATTTGACTTCTTCGAAATAAATAACTTAAAAATTACTTCAAAAACGATATTAGATAGTCTTAAAACAAAAGAATTTTTCGCCACTAATTATGTTGAATTTGCTAATGGGTGTCACTACAAAATGAATTGTTTCCTTTACCTTGAAGTAAAAAATTATATAAAAATTGAAAATAATGCTTACTTTTTATGCTCCCAATATAAACATGAAAGTTTTATTAGTCAAGTTAGTATGTTCAATAACATTAAAAAAATGACTACAATTTGTTTTTTAAATATGATGATCTTGTTTTCAAAAAACCGTTTGAGCATTATGAATTAAAGCACAAAATGTTCATATTACGGCCTTACTTTTGTCAATAATATATTGTTTCATTGAACTTTAAAAAATTTAAAGTTTAAGTTTAAAATTGTTTTGAGTTACTTGTTTAAGTGTTTATTTTTAATAAAATGTATTAACATACATATTTGAAAAAGAACCGTACTATTTTTAACTTTGGAAATTTTACCTTTTGAATAGATAAACGCATCATGAAAGGATATAAACTCAGTACTATGTTGGTAAGTTATTTTGCCTTAACAAATACATAACAAAACATTTCGAACATAAATAGATGGAATTATTTAAATCAAAATAATATTGTTTTCAATTAATATAAACCTATCATTTAATTATCTTTTTATACTCAAATTTAATAAAACTTTATATTCAAACGTGATAGGTTGTGTATTTATTATTACATTTTAATACCTAAAACTAATCCAATTTTGTGTTTAAATGTAATATATTTTGTATTATATTATAATCTTTTAATACTCGAAGCGAATCCAATTCGGTGTTGAAATGTAATACAATTTGTATTATATAATAACTCCTCTTTACTTAAAAATAATACAATTTTGTATTAAAACATAGTATTTTTGGAGTTAAATTAAATATCATCTTCATTCAAATCAAATCTTCTTGGTTCCCAACAAAATAATCACAACAAGGAAAACCAAATGGGGCTGCGCACGCGGCACTGGCAGAAATGATGAAATAGACAAGCGTGCATTTGGGCTAGTCGCTGGAATGTGGGACAACATTGTAACTCGAAGTACGAGTTTCACACTTCCTGCAAACTGGCCTCAAAGGACGGCTCATCCAGGAAAAACACCACAAAACAGCACTCGAGATAAAGAAAACCGACAAACGACACAAGAAGACGATCAAAACCGAAAATAAAAAACACCACGACACACCGCCAAGAAATACAATTGAGAACTGTCAAATGCAACCTGGAATTCATGATGGCCGAATTAGATGTGAGCGAGAAGTAGATCAAATCATGCTGTCTCAGTCTGGCATGCATTTAGATGCAAATGGTATAATCCTGAATGTAGTAGTAGGAAGTTATTGTAATAAGCCATAGTTATGTAACGAATACGAAGACAACTATTTTCACGGTCAATGTCAATGACCACATTAAGCTTTACAGCTGATCAGTAAATAGTAAATAATAATACCAAGGTTTCCCAATAACTTTGAAAGTCATGTTCGGGTCATTCGAATTTGGCAGTTGGGATTTAAAGGAAGCAAAATAAAGTAAAAAGTATTATAACGTTTAACAAACGTGCGTAGTTTTATTTTTAAATTAAAGTGAATCATCTTTTCACTGTTTGCGGAGACACCTTCTCTAGCATTGCAAATTTCTAACGTCCTCTATACGTTAAGAACATTAGTATTAAAATATAATATTGTTGTATTCTATTTTAATATTTTTTGGGTTAATTACAAGTCAAAGAAATATTGAATTTAAAGTGAAAACATTAGAATTCAATACTTAACATGGGTTTGGTTTCAATACTTTAGGTGTAGAAAACAATCTGAAACTAGGTTAAAATGTAATATAATGGATATATTTTTAAATAGCAGATATTATTTAATTTCAATAAATCTTTTATTTATTTTTCAAATTTAATATATTCAATATATTAAATTTCAATATTTTTCCAGCGTTGTTATATATACAACCCTAAAAATATTAAATTTAACGCCAGGATTTTTAACCGTGTAGGTATATACATACATACTAAAGCATTGTTTTGCACAGTTTTGAAAATCAAATCAGGTAGGTGACGCCCCCCGTTGTCCGTACGCTGAACAAACCGATACCAGGGTATTTTGACAAATTTTGTCCGGATGTCGAACTTCAGGTTTTGTGGGGTCCTTTGACGGTTAACATGACTGAGGGATTTCAAAAACCTCACAAAAAAAATTTTACGGGTCCAATCGGGGGAGCGGGCTTGCTACTCCAAGTGTTACGTCAAAACTCATTCGCTTACGTGATCAGGCCTATAACCGCTGGAAACGTTTAAGCCTTGATGAGTTTCGGCAAACTTACTTTTCTCTTCGTAACCAAGTTGTAATGGCAATTGGGAATTCAAAGTCCGAAGTATTTTCGAACCAACTCAATCCCTCGCTTGGCTGTCGTATACTGTGGAGTAATCTTCGTAGCATTGGAATCGCTCAGCCAAAGTTGAATCGTTTTGCAAATGTCGACTGCAATGCTCTCAATCGGCAATTTGCATCCTCTACCTCTCATCTTAGGGACCCACACAGGTTTCTATCAAATCACGCTGAATCTGTAGTACTTTTTATCGGTTTAAGAAATGTCAATTGTGCTAAAGTCGTTGAAAGTCTGATCTCTATTAAATCTTCTGCGACTGGGCTTGATGATATTAATCCCCGATTTTTTAAGCTCATATTGCCAATCCTCATTCCGTACATTACCCATATTTTTAATTCGATTCTAACATCTGGCGAATACACATCACAATGGAAACTGGCTGAAGTAGTACCTACCTATACCAAAAAATGCAAAGGCTAATGACTTTAGGCCCCTTTCAATAATACCCTTTCTATCGAAATCATTTCAAAGAATCTTACTAAAGCAAATGAACTTATTTCTCGACACCCACAATTTGATGACAACACAACAATCGGATTTAAGGAAGGGTCACAGTTGTATAACCTCCTTAGTGAACGTCGTCGAAGAATTACGGCAAAAGATGGAAGAAGATAAGGTAAGCTTTTTATTGTTGCTAGATTTTTCTAAAGCGTTTGACGCCGTGGCTCATAAAAACTTGTGTGATAAGCTTCATCAGCTATTTAATTTCTCACATGATGCAGTCAAACTACTTGCTTCATACCTTTCAGGTAGAAGGCAAATGTTCAAGTTGGGGACATTCAATCGGATGTTATTTCGATCGAAAATGGTGTCCCACAGGGACATTTATTGCTACGCAACCACCCATTTGGGAGAAGTAAAAGGGTAGAGAGAACACCCCCATCTAAAAAAGAAGAACAAAATGAAACATTGAAGGCTATATATTTAAAAGCCTGCGATGAAAGAGATGGGTTTAAGCAAATCAATGAGACACTGCTTAAGGAGATAAATAATCTGAAGCAAGAGTTGCAATTGTTGAAAGAAGAGGTCAACAACCAGGAAAAAGTGAATGTCCAACCTGCCGAGTTCTCAACAGACGAGGAAGAACTAAGAAAAGAGACAGAAGGACATCGTCACAAGGGGAATAAAAATAAAAAACGCAAAATGAGTGCGTCCCCAAAAATCTCACCAACAAAAGAAAGCTGCACAGTCACTGTGTATGCTTCAAACAAAGAAAATAAAACACAAAATCCAACCAAGCCCCCACCAATTATCGCGCTGCAAGTAAATAAGTACGAAAGCTTGGCCAAAGTATTGGAGGAAAATAAAATTAAAGCTAGTACAGCGCTAATAAACAAAAATGACATCAAAATCTATGTGGTTGAAGAAGAGGGATACAGAAGCCTCACTAAAATACTAAACCAGAAAAAGGTACAATGGTATTCTTATGAAAATAAGCAAACCAGACCAATGAAGGTGGTAGTGAAAAGACTGCATTACTCATGCTCACCCGAAAGCATAAAAAAAGAGTTAAAAGACAGAGGCTTTAAAATCTTGGAAGTTGTAAATATGCTTAAATTTAAAAGCAAAGTACCGCTACCAATTTTTACATTCAGCTTCGAGCATGACGAAGATAAGAAAAAAATATGAGAAATAAAATACATACTTGGGATGCAAGTTGAGATTCATACCCTACGTAAATCGAAAAAAGTGCCCCAATGCAAAAATTGCCAAAGATATGGGCATACACATAGATACTGCAACTCAAATCCAATATGTGTTAAATGTGCAGGAAGTCACCACACTAAAGAATGTAAGAAGAAAGAGGATGAACATTCTAAATGTGCAAACTGCAATGAAAACCGTCCTGCTAGCTACAGAGGTTGTTTAGTTGGAAAAGAAATCCAACTTGCAAGGGACAAAAAGCAAAAGAAAACACAAAAAAACTCAAATAAGGATTAGCAAACAGTTAAAAAGGACTTGCAAAAGAGCCCACAGAAAAAAAAGCCTAAAGACCAAGCGATAATCAAAAAGGTCCCGAGACAAAAGACGGCTGGTCCAAAAATGACATATGCTCAGGCAGCATCAATAAATACTCAAATACCAGCAGATAAAACGGTAAAACGCAAAGTAGATCCAAACACTGGCATGGAAAACCTCATGAAACAAATCCTAAACAGGATTGGCTCCATGGAAAAATCGAATAAAACGATATTAGATAGAATATTGTTGTTAGAGAGACAAAACAGCAACAAAAGAGCTGTTACCAAAAGACAGACATGATGAATAAAATAAAAATTCTTGAATGGCTAATGGTATCGAGAGTCGCAAGGACGAGATGCAAGTGACTCTTGACATACACCAGATAGATATATCTCTCATTTCAGAGACGCACTTTAAATTGAATACTGACTTCAAACAGCAAGTATATGAATTCTATCACTCCCCACATCCTTATAACTGTGCAAAAGGTGGGGCCGCAGTGTTAATAAAGAATACAATAAAACAACATATAGAAGCAAAATTCCAATCATGTGCCATCCAAAGAATTTCCATATGTGTAGAAACGAGCAGTGGACAAATATCTGTTGCAGCAGTATACTGCTCTCCTAGCTATAGACTAAAGAAAAATAATTTTAAAAGTCTTTTCCGCATATTTCACAATAGATTAATCGCGGGAGGGAATTTTAACGCCAAAAATAAGTATTGGGGAACTAGATTAACTAATACTAGAGGCAGAGAACTACATATATGAAGCATTTAAAGAAGATGGCGCCAAATATCACTCAACGGGAAAACCTACCTATTGGCCAACAGATGGAAATAAAACCCCAGATCTTGTCGACTTCTTTCTATCAAAAAATATATCTTCAAATAAAATAAGCATACAGGAAGGACCTGATCTTCAATCAGATTATTCCCCTATACTCTTAACACTTAGCGATAAAATAATAATAAAAGACCCTAGCCCAAAACTAGTAAATAGACTGACTGATTGGAACTACTTCAGACAGAAGTTGGAAGAAAGTATCCAACTATCACCAGCTATTCAAACAGAAGATCAACTAGAAGAAGCAGTCCAAATATTGACGCTCAGAATACAAAAAGTTGCGTGGGCTGCCACTCCCAAAACAACAAAAAAGATCAAACAAAACTCTTATCCTCCCGAAATATGTGAAATTATTACAGAAAAGAGGAAAGCTAGAAAACGCTGACAACAGACAAGGGCGCCAAGCGACAAGACCACACTCAGCAACTTAAATTATAAGCTCAGAAAATCTGTAAGAGAATTCAATAATGAGTCTTTGAAAACTAACCTCACAAGTCTTACAAATGATGCTAGTACCGACTACTCGTGGAAGGCAACGAAGAAAATGAACGGGCCAATAGCTCACATTCCGCCAGTAAAAACCAGAGAAGGTAACTGGGCGAAAAGCAACCAAGAGAAAACAAACACTTTCGCTGAGTATATTGAAGACGTATTCAAACCTTATGAAGATAAAGGTTATCAAGGACTCGAAATAAGGTGCGAAGAAGATACACCTATATTCGGCCGGTAACAGCTAAAGAACTTGCCAAAGACATTAAAGAAAGCATAAATATAAAAAAGGCCCAGGGTTTGATTTAATTACAGGAGAAATTTTGAAACAATTTCCACGAAAATGTTTAAAAAAAACTAGCGCAGATTATTAATGCTGCATTTAAATGAAGATATGTGCCAAGCATATTGTGGAAAGTCGCGGAGGTAATAATGATACCTAAACCAGGCAAACCACCTAAAGAAGTTACCTCATATCGCCCAATATCTATTCTACCAATGTTGTCCAAGTTATTCGAAAAAGTGCTGTTAAAACGTCTACAAAAAATAATAGATGAAAAATCGCTAGTCCCAATTCACCAATTTGGATTTAGAAATAAGCACTCTACAATTGATCAGGTGCATAGAATCACAGATAGAATCGAAAAAGCATTTGAAGAGAAAAATGTGTGCTCTACAGTATTTCTTGATATAGCACAAGCTTTCGATAAAGTTTGGCACAAAGGACTGATACACAAACTACAAAAGCAACTGCCGAAGCAGTATGCGACCATTCTGGAGTCTAATATATCAGATAGATTCTTCAGAATTAAACAAGAGGCAGAGTACTGAACATTAAGAGAGATTAATGCTGGTGTACCACAAGGCAGTGTGCTAGGTCCAGTTCTATACCTACTTTTCACTAGCGATCTTCCTGAAAGTGAAGAAACCACCATAGCTACTTTTGCAGATGACACTGCTGTCCTTGCTGTGGGAGCAACTGTCGAAATAGCAACAAAAAAGCTTCAAACAGCAATAAACAATATTTCAGAATGGACTAAGAAATGGCAGATTCGATTAAATGACCTTAAGTCAGTCCATATTAATTTTACGTATAAAAACGTACCACACATTCCAGTCTACATTAACAACAATGTAGTGGAATATTCAAAGACAGCCAAATATCTAGGCATGACTCTAGACGCTAAAATGCGTTGGAAAGCGCACGTAAAGAAAAAAAAAGATGAGTTGAACATGCGATACAGTAAAATGTATTGGCTTATTGGGAGATACTCATCCCTGTCTAACTACAATAAGTTATTGCTATACACGCAAGTTCTGAAACCAGCATGGACTCCAGCTGTGGGCATGCACATGCCAAACAAATTTACAAACAATTCAGGTTTTCCAAAATAAAGTACTAAGGAACATAGTTAATGCACCTTGGTACATACGCAATGCCGATCTGCTTAAAAATCTAAATGTTGAAATGGTTGAAGATGAAGTTAAGAAAGTTGCTCAAAGGCATAGAAGTAGGCTTCTCAACCACGTAAACACAGAAATAACAGAACTATTAAATAATGACAATGTAATCAGGAGATTGAGACGGGTAAAACCTCTTGATCTATAAGAGTTAGCTAGGGCTAAGAAATCAGGTATTGATTTCAAACAAGAAAAAAGTTTAGAAATCCGACAAACGGCGGATTTATCTGTTAAATTCAACAAATATGTAGTTCAAAAACAAATTGCCGATTAGTCGTCGACTAGGTGCAATCTCATTAGGGATGTCGAATGTCAGTCCCCCGGGAGTTTTTTTTAGATGAGTTAAAGTCTCTCACTATTGCAGAAGCGTCCCTCGCGTACTAGGTCTGCAATGTCTTTCGATGATTTTTTACTTCCAGCGAATTCCCCAAAAAAAAAAAAAATTCTCCTTTAGACTACGTTGAGACCTCTAAAAGTCTTGGTATGGTCTTTAACCGAAATCTGATCTGGGATAGACACATAAATGTTGCCTCCGGTAAAACCTATGCTGTACTTCGAACATTATGGGCTACTAAAGCGTTCACCCCCTTAAAAACACGTTGCATGCTCGCCAAGACGCTGGTCATACCAACTTTAATGTACGCCAGCAAAAGGAAACTACATCTAGCTTACAACAATAATCATAATCAGAACCAACATCACCTGGCATGTCTCAGGAACGAGACGAACCTTACCAGTGAGCGACATCAGGAAGCAGTGGATGCAAAGGAGGCTAGAATTAGGTTAGATATAAGTTAAATTAGGGATATAGAATAAGGTATAGCTTACGTTTTAGATTAGAATAGGATTAGTTAGCATAGTTAGGGTAGTTAAGATGCATCTGACTTCCTGTACTCTCTCCTTGGTAGGGCAAAGGTAATTGAGATTTTCTTTTAATCTATCCTATCTTTCTCTTCACTTCTCTTTCCTTTCTTTTTTTCGTCCGTCCGATTAGTTCTCTGCCTATCTTCTTCTTCTTTTTTCTGGCACGATAATTTTTGTTTGTGAGCAGGTGGTTTAGTGCGAGGGGGACAAGAACTACCACGTCCGACGAGCGATAGCCGTGCAACCGCAAGCGTGCCACCGTCATCCTCCACTACTCCGAAGCTGCCCCTGTGGCCAAGCCTCGACTCATAACACGTTCGGTATGCTTTTACACTATGAAGGTACGATCGTTTATCGCACTTTTCTACGCGCCTTTTTAACATGGCGTTTGACAGTCTACTTCAGTTCCGCATTTTAACTTTTCTCTCCATCATCCTGACAACACGACAACCTCCCGGTCTGTACGAGAAACTGGCTAGGTGTTCCTCTGGCAGGTCTACTCAGTTGATTCCTCCGCGTTACTCCTCCCTTACCAGTGAGCGTCAGTTTTTTGTTCACTCCATTCATCTATGGAACTCGCCCTTACCGCGCCGTATACGAAGAATCAATAACACAAGAAGGTTTAAAACTGAATTAAATAACCATCTGGCACTCTCGAATTAATTTTAATTGGTTTAATTATTAGTTTTTAGTATTGACCACGTAGTGTTAATGGATACATAATATTATTGAATTAGCTCGTCTTTTTTTGTAGCTTTCATCTGGAGAATTGAGCTTATCACTAGTTTATAAGATACGAGTATTATATCTTAAAGTGTATAGGCATTACAAGATAAAATAAAATAAATGAAATGAAATGAAAAACAGCTATTGATGCCCGAGTTCGGGAAGGTCCTGCACAATCGCCAGCTTGTACGAATGGTAATGAAGGTCATCGTGAAGAATTCGCCTCACTGAACGATGGGAACGTCCAAGGCAGATGCATGTTTGCAAGCAGAACACCGTATTGGTTGCAAGACTGAAGCTCTCAGGGTTCTCAGGTGATATGATGGGCCGATGTCATACTCGCGATTTGTCTGAACGTAGTGACCCATTTCCGGTCAGGGCCCAACGGGGCTACATTGAAGGCGATTTTGAAAGGCTGCCTTGCGATCACATGACATCCTTTCGAAAAGTAGGTATCGACGGCAAACGCAAGCTAAATGTTTCAATGCATGATTGCGACGGACCTGGAAGGAAACAAAACATTAGAACCACGCCTGTCTTTCAAGACCTTACATAAGTTTATAAATAGGGTTTGAAACTCTGGATACCTCTTAGATTCACACACCGCCGCCGGCTTTGCGCCTCACCTCACTTGTCTCAAGCTTTGTGGCGTGCTTCAAAATTCATAATGTATGAAACAGTTCTACAGATACCAGTATAGTCGATTAAATATCAAGAGATATAAAAACAGGTTCTTATCGAGCTTTGTGTTTCTTGATATTAGAGTTGCTTTACCTGGGTGGACAGCTTCGCGGGTAAAAGGGTTTGAAAATCTGAACACCTCCTCGAATTACAAAAATAATATATTCTAAGAATTGAATGATCAGCGCGTCGCTACGCAGCATTGTGCTAATGGTAGATCCCATAAACAATGTAATATGTATGGGGGCATGCTGGGGCCCTGCAATCCCTTTTAATATAATTTTTTTTTTATGAAAAAAATGAAATCCAAATCCCAGTGCACTCAGACTCGGTAAAGGTCCATTGTACTACCAGGCAAAAATCCTAAGGCGTTATGCCGCAAAAGCATCGTAAGGCCATATTTCAAAATATGACCTTATGTCACATGGCCTTATGTCATGGTACCGTCATAACCCTCCCAATTTATTGCATTGGTTCGCCTGTGGTGTTCGCCGTTTTGACCTGGAAAACTATCAACAGGCCTTCCAAATTCGACCACTTTGTGACTGAAAGCAATTAATTGCTGGTGTGGTTGCATTATTGGTGGGATCCAGGCGTTTTTAGGCCTGCCTCTTTTCTACGATTTTAACATGTGCATGCTCATTTATTATACTACGTTTTCATCGAACCGAAATGCAAAATTTCACAAAAAAAATCGAAATCCTTTTTAACCGTTCATTGAACTTGGAAAATTTCATATGGCATTGTGAAATAGAAAGTAGATTAACAAAGTTACTCTTCAAGAAAATGCATTTAAGCATGGGTTTTCGTGCTATGGAAATGCGGTACTGTTGCTTGTTCAATAAAGTGGGTTGGAAAAGTTTAATACAAAGCAACGGCTCCCGAAAACGAGATCGAATAGAAAACTAACAATGATTGAAAAATGTGGACTTTTTGAAAAAAATGATTATCTCATGAATATTCTTAGCTTGGTATATTGACAACTGTTTTTTTTTACCAGTAGTTTTTTTTTCAGTAGGTACCTACTCAAAAGTGGCGTGAATTTGTTGACTGGTTTGTTCGTTTTGATAAACTAGAAATTTTCAATTTCGAAGTGAAACAAATATACGAGTATGTATAGGTAAGGAACCTATGAAAATTCGGGCTGAAATTTTGAATGAATTCAGGTTGGGTGAAGATGTTGGGATAAGATGTCAATTTTCTAACACATACTTTCTGTCAATTTCTGAAAAATAGTTTTTGATACGGTGAAAATCCGCTTTGTGTCGCAGAGCTCCAAACTCATTTTCGTTATAGAGGGCGATAAATTGAATGGATATTTTGCGGGGCATCTGTCAGTGCAGGTTACTTGCGGAACGGACGTCTGGCAACCCTAGAGTGCTCACATTATTGATTACTCATTGATCGACATTTTACAACATGGGTAATCTCCAGTCGTGTCGTGCCAACTCTAAGATTTAAAACAGTTTAAAGATATTAAACATACCGCTAAGCTCACATGCATGGTAAAATTGCTTAGATGTGATATTCCCCTTAGTCGCATTTTACGACAAGCGCTGTGTTTTGGGGGCGCTGCAGTTATATTCTTAGCCCGTCCCTGCGCGGGGTAGCAATACATCTAAAACTTATCGACTTTAAAATAATGGTATGCTTCAAGCTAAAAATAAACTGAGTTTAATGCAGAGAGATTCAAAAATAATTTGAAAGGTTTTTTGTTTAGGATATTTAGTCTGAATCAGCTTCGGGCTCTCAAATTTGTACCCATTCGCAATTTTCAACAGCTGCTTGACAAGCTCTTTGTGGCGTTTATCGTGGGGTCCTTTTTAATATGCAGTTAGGTTAGGTAAAGTGGCTGCGTAATCTGCAAATAATAATGTTTACATTTTTTGCGCAAGCCTCAAAATTCAGTGAAAGCTAAGGGTAGGTGCACACCTTCTACACCAACTCTCCACATCTCAATATGTCAGAAATAAGGCCAGTCGTTTGTTGAAAATCGTTTCAATGTAGTTTTCAATTTTAGACCAGGGGTTGTACCAAATACAACAGGTCTTGTGAAACAAGTACAACTGAATGTTGATTTCACTTCTTTGACAAAACTTGTTATAATGTGTTATAGGTCCCAGAGCACTGTTTGGTAACCAGCTGTTGCAAATCGTGGCCACAATATACATTTCGAAAGCTGTTTTGCAGACAATTACAAAAAATGTGATCTTTCTTCAGCGAAAACACTAGAAACGCAGAAGCAGTATACTTAAAAATTATAACTTCAATTGCGGCTTCATAAAATTATGTTAAAATGCTTTGATTTCCAAAAGCGCCACGAAACAATGGTGTGTATTTTAATTCGGGCAAAATTGACAGAAGAAATACGCGGATCATATTCATTAGGAATGACATAACTTTAAAGTATTGAATCAACGCCGTTTCTCAAAAATATTAAGTGAATTTTGAACGAAGCAAGATGTTTTCAACTTTTTTTTTTTTAGAATTTGCACACGCGAAAGGGAACTTTGTGTACCCGTTTAATGTAAATAGTTACATACGGCTCTTCAATAATAAGGATACATCGAGAATTTGTCGGTAATTTCCCGAATTTTGATGCTAGTTCGTTCCCGAGCCAAGATTTGTCACGTCCAGGCATAGGCGAAACCCGTCCCCCACAGATGGTCATCATGAGAATGGATTTGTGTTTTTAAAACAGTTGCTTTAACATTTAATTTTATCAGCAACTGCTTGCTAGATACTACAGAAGTCGGTTATTATTGGCCCGTTCACTAATAACAAACAAGTCTTTTACCTACTATTTGTTGGGGGAGTTGACTATGATTATGTCAAAAAAACAAATGGATTCGAAACTCCTCAATCGAAATACAATGCGTGCTCTATCGAACCTTAATCCTGCCAGTCCTGGTTTATGGTGCCGATTGCTGATAAGTAGGAAAGGGGAGCTAATATTGGCTTCTTTTGAAAGAAAAGTACTCCGCCAGATATTTGGTCCTGTGTGCGAGGTGGGCGAATGGAGTAGAAGATACAAGCGCGAACTCTATGAACAGTATAGAGGTGTGGATGTTGTCCAAAAAGCTTATTGAAGTGGACTACATTGGCTCGGCCACATTGAGCGAATTGAGAATAATGCTCCAGCCAAGAGAATCTTTGACTCCCAGCCCCTAGGTTCGAGAAGGTAAGAAAGCCCGATCCTCCATTTTAAGGACCAACCCATCGCGGATGCCAGAACGCTTGGTATGGGCAACTAGAAGTAGCGTGCCCGGGACCGCAGAGGATGGAAGGCTTCAGTTTCTCAGGCAGAGACTCTTCAAGTGTCGGGAGCTCGTTAAGTAAGTTGATTTTGTCAGACGAAGATCAGTTCCACCTCAATGGCAGCTGGGTCAAATATACCCATGCCAATATTTGCTTTTAAAAAATACCTCGGTACGAAACATGGTTATCTCAATGGAAGATTTTACAAAAGAACCTTTTCTGACGATCCAATGGATTCAAAGTCAAGTGCTCATTTTTAAAAGCCAAGAATGAGATTGAGCTCACTAAGCAACTGAAAGAGCTGAAGAATGAACTCTACGTGTTGCCAAGGTAAATGGTAAGGCTCCATCAAAGCTGTCAACGAACAAAATTGTGGGCGACGCTATTGTTCGTGCTACGATGGTTTAAAAGGAAAAACAAAGCTTGCGCAAGAAGTTCAAGCCCTATGATTTCAAGAAGAGATGTATGGGTGCTATGCGTAAGACTTTATCGCCCAGAGATGTTAACACGAAATCTCTAAAGGAGAATTGCTAACCTTAAATGTTAAAAACAAATAAAAAACAATCCCCAATATCTTGTAGACCTTAAAACGAATATTCAGTTTTAATTTTTTGGCAATCTTTGAATAATTTTCCATACAAGCTTTTTATACT
Source organism: Portevinia maculata (assembly GCA_949715645.1). NCBI lineage: Eukaryota > Metazoa > Arthropoda > Insecta > Diptera > Syrphidae > Portevinia > Portevinia maculata. The sequence goes on from OX454527.1 coordinate 71,654,220, forward strand.
AATAAATACAAACGAACAACAACAATTAATTAATAACAAAATTGTACAAAAAAAAGTGAAAATGTTTGTAAATGGCTGCACAAGCGTTTTTGGTCAACATGTTCACTGTTCTTATTGTTTTTTTTTTTTTTTTGCTTTAACACACTCTCTCAGGTTCCTCTATAATTTTGTACTTTTTACTCTTCTATAGCTTCTGTTTTCACTGAAAGATACACTTTATTAACAATTACAATGATTTTTCCATACGATTTGTGCAAATTTCTTAAATTTTATCATTCAATTTGTTTCTGACATTTAAGAAAGGGATTCGGCTTTTCAGAAAGAGATAGCTTCGCGAAGTTGTCCATCGCAAATCACTCACAACAAGTAGGTAATTGCCGCAAGCGCTTTCGCTTGCATGGTGTGAGGACCGGAAAAGTGCTTGCAGCTAAATTCCTTCCAAGCAAGTAAAAAGTCGATTTCAGAAAGTTCTTTCTTTGCATGGTGTGACGGAACCTTATGATGGGTTAAACAAGTTTTCCACACTTACCGTCGTGATTCGCACACCAAATAAGTGTCGAAAGTTTACCACTTTGTTGCAAAGATTTGTCATACAAATTGTGACAGCTCATGACAGGTGTGCACGGAATTATGCCATCACAATGTCATCCCTTGTAGTATTGTACCTTTTAGGCTTTGAAATGTCGCTGTAGCTAATTAAAGGTTTTGGTTTTTGTAGGTTGTGACAACATCCATAATTTATTAAAAACAACAGAAATCAGGCAATTATAGTGGGCAGTATTGTGTTTATATATGAACGTGCCCATATAACCACTAACATATTCGTACATTTTCAATGCTGACCCAAAAAGGCAGTTCACAACTGATTCTATTATATTTATTTTCCCGAGATCCCCAAAAGAATACCACATTCACATATACACTTGGAAAAACAATCGATTTTTCATCAACTGTGGTCAACACTGCTGAAATGAAGGACACATGGTACCTACCTAACCTATATTCTTTTCCTCAGCAAGAGAACCAATACGAACATGTCCTAAATACTCGAACAACATCCTACGCGATGTCAAATTCACCCACCGAAAAATCACAAATAAAATTAACCGAACCAAATTTAACTGAATCGAAAATAAACAAAAATGTGGAGCACATTATTTATTCATCAGTTAAGTTGATAATACATATTTCGACATCCAACCTCAAAGGTCGACTGGGTGTGGGTGGTAAATATCATCGCCAAAGGTGGACAAATTCAATGAAATTTTCATTAAGTTCAGCTACTTCATCATAATGCGTGTACAAAAGAATGCCAGCCAACAGGGCGAACCACCACCAGAGTAAATTGCAGTTCACACTTGCCGCCCAAACTCGAGCTACCCACACATATCTACCTATACCTACATATTATATATAAGAAACAAAAAAACAAAAATCAACCAAATGCGTGGCATAAGTATTTATAACAAAATTGAAACACTAGTCACAAGGACAAAAACGAAATGGAATGGCGAGAAAAAAAATGCTCGTAAATTTATGTGCGGAACGCACTAGAATGACAGGATGGTCGGGTTTATTGAGTACTTTTCGTTAGTAACGTAGGGAATTGTGAGAGGTCTGTTACGTTACGCGCAACACGCCAATAAATTTGTAAGGGGAATAATGATAATAAAAAAAAGGATATTTATTAATCTACTAAAAGCATCCGACTGCGGTTCGGTTCCTAAGGTTGAAAGGGTAATAAAATTCCAATGATATAACGCAATATCAACCATTTCGTGTTGTTTGATGAGGAATGGCTTCAACCCCTGCAATCGAAATGCGATAGTTACTTTATAGGAATGCAAACGTTGCCACTGAATTTTGACACCATACGGGAGGCTTTTTTTCTAAAGATATAACTTAGCTAGAGAGGTTCATTCGGGTTTGTCTTTCACTAAAATAGCTCAAATGAAGCAGGGAACTTCATTATAAAGCTTGATGTTCACTTGTCTCTTGACCTGACTCGATTCTATTTATTTATTTACAACTAGCTCCAGAAAACCTAACACATCTTACGAGTACAATTACAATACATTTTTATACAAAATATAATAAAATAAATCAGAAGCTTCCACTGTTCATACAGGGCCGACCGGCTCGATTGGTACTCTCATGATCAAAGGAAAGATTCTACAATCTTTGTCCAAAAGACAACATCGATCAATGTTCCTATATATAATCACGAAAGGGAGGCAAGCCTTAAAACTCCTGGATCACGCAAGTGCAACAACAGGCCTCAGCTACGAAGTGATGCCAAATCGGGTGGGCTGCCCATACCTTTTGAGGTCGAACCTTCGAGCCCCACAGGCGGACTAGTATAGGAATGCAGTGAAATGGAAGGTGTGCTATATGTCAAACCATGAGCTCTTTGCGACAGCGTCGAATTTCCTTGGAATATATGGCTGCCAGGCTGTCAATAAAAACGGTAGGTATACATTTCGTGGTATTGCCATCGTTGATGCAGTTTTTGCGATTGCCTGGACGTGGGTTCTCTCTTACTTCATCACTCTCTCTAGATGGTGCCCATTTAACAGCTGCTACAAATGCTGTTTTAACACATCCACTATTTCCTGTGCTTCGGTGACTAGGTTACTTTCTCTGTTTCGAAGAGCCTGCGTCCCGGTCTTAAAGCTAGCAGAAATTTGCCTTGCCATTTTTATAAAACCTCCGGATGTTCTTTCGATCGTGAGACTCTTCGATCTTCTTGGAGACTGCGTATGCCCTCTTCTTTCTCGCGGGATTTTATTCTCCTCCCTTCTTCTGGTTCGATATTCTGCCCTTGCTGCCCTAGTTTTGCGTTGCAGCGTTTGTTGGTGTGCACGTTCTCTCAAAATTTCCAGATGAGCGCATCATCATATCACGGGTTCTTTCGCTGGGGTGGCTGGAAACCTTCGGTGCGCTCGGCTACCTATTTGTTAATGTCGTGATACCGGTTCCACATACTGTTGACGTCTGTAGGTGGTGAGTGTGCAGCGGGGAATCTCTCGCTCAGGCGCTCTCTGAAGGCTCTGGCTACTCCAGCTTTCTGGGCGGTTCGCAGTTTCCGCTCCTTGGATAGTCCACCTCTGAATTTAGCCGCAACAAGAAAATGGTCGAAATCGACGCTTGCCCCTCGGTATATGTGCACGTTTTACATTTTGGGTAATGCATCGCATCGGTTAGAACGTGGAGAGCACCAGGTTGCTTTGTGGATGCGCAGTCTTGGGAACCTAGCACTACTTATCACCGTTTACGGGCAGCTATAAAGACAATCACTAGGAAACCGTTCTGCTTACCGCCAAAGATTCCTTCCTTACCGATTTTGTTGTTGAAGTCCCAGAGCGCGATCTTGATATCGTACTCCGGGCAGGCTCCATAGGCTCTCTCCACGAGGTCATAGAACTCCTCCCTGATGGGGTATTCTGCTTAGTCAGGGGCTTGTGCACATATTAGACTGATGTTGTAAATTGTGCCTTGGATGCGGATTACAGCTGTAGGCCGTCATATATTGGCTTGAAATCAATGACTATTGCTCTAAGCCGATCACGATGAATCCGCATCGTAACATAGGCATACTTTTACGACAGTTGTAATAAATATCGCACTGTTGTCGGTTTTGCATACCCGATCCTATAGATCATATCTCCTCTATCGCGATAATATCTGACTTACGAGTCAGGACATATTCAAGTTCTTGAGCAGCAACAGGAGTGTTCAGTGTACGTACGTTCCAGGTGAATAATCTCAGTTCATAGTCCGTTGACGTTCCGGTTCGTGATCTTAAATGAGGGGTGTCCATATCCAAGGCTGGCATCTCTCTCATAACTAGCTTTTTTTTACGTGCTATAGGGAAGGTCCTCCGACGGCACAACCCCCAACCTCGAGGGCCAGTTATACAATATCTTCTGGAAAAAGTGTCAGTACTTCACTTCGGGAATATGAGCGCTGCCGTTGACCTATTAAGGGCTTATTCGCCACCATCTCTTTTTCAATACCCTAACTTAGTCTCGAAAATCCTTAAAGACCTCAGCTCGAAATATGCCCAAGTAGCTCATGTAATATATCTGTCATCCTGACTGTCGATGGCAAAGTTGATTGATTCTAGTGAATTCATCCACCGTACGTCCTCTTTTTGGAGGCTCTTGTAAGGCTTCTGAGACTCATCAGCCCAGTCTTTTCGAAAGACAATTTAAGTGTTGTTATTTTCTTCCTGTTCAACACTCGCTCTTATAAGTTTAGCTGGCCATTTCTGGATACCCATGACCAGTAACCGGTGGTTACCATTTGGAGGTAAAATAAGCACAATTGATATATAGTCTCAGTAACACCTATTGTGCATCGCCAGGTTGATGCCTACCAATGCTTACCATGTGTCTACAACACCCAACCACCCGTCTAAAGAAAACTCAAAGCAAAAATGGAAGCAGGTGCAATCGAGATAGGTAAACATATTTACTTTTATTAATTTAACGTTAGCCGGTGTTTGCTTATTTGATAGTTCTTTTTTGAAGGCGGAGATAATAGCGACAAAACTAGGTCATTAGGTGTTTCGCCTCTTAACGCAGAAAGCTCGACCTCGTCGCTTCAACTTCAACTAATATAAACATTCACAATAGAAACTGCAGCTCTAATAGTGCGAACTAATTTTAAGATCAGGAAAATTGATGCTGATCTGCAGCAAGATATCGTATTGTTGTGATGCACCACACAGTGGACCAATACGAATATTGGCCACTCTATCATTTTGGACTCACTTGGGTCCTTACCAAGAAACATTGACTACAGTACACCCCAACTACAGTTCGAAAGGAACTTCCAAATCACTATCCCCACCAGATCATTCTGGGAGGATGTTGATTGCACGGAAGATAAATCGATCCACTTTTACACCGACGGATCAAAAACTAGCGAGGGGGTAGGTGGGTGTGTTTACTCAGAATAACTAAATATCAGTCTCTCTTTCCGTCTTCCTGATCATTGTAGCGTGTTCCAAGCGAAAATCATGGCGATTAAGGAAGTCCTGTCGTGGCTGAAGAGAAATGTGATATCCGCTAAGGACATCTGCATTTTCTCGGATAGTCAAACCGAATTATAACCTTCAAATTTTGTTGTCTGGAAGAAGATCGTCCTATCACTTATGTGCGATGTTTAAAATTCACGAATGAAGAAATTGTTTTGTCATTAAATATCATAACAGCAGCTGGGTCTCTTTGGCATCATCCGACTTCATTGAAGAACTGTGAGCATTCACTTTAGACTCAGCCTCTTAAGGTACATAAGACAAGTCCTGAAAAGTAGATATAGGTCGACAAGACTATTGGCTTGAATTTAGTTAACTTATTTCCTTGCGAGGTACTCCTCGACTTCAATCCTCCGTTACTCCAAGTGCTTCCACTTGAGTAGACTAAGCGCTGTATCGACTTAAACCGCGATATGTCAGTATATAGAGTTCACTTTTGTTATTTTTCCTCTATTCGCCCTCCTCGCAGACAGGATCAAATATCCGTCGGAGTGTATTTCTTTCGGAACAAACCCAATATAAGCTCCCTGTCCCACTTAAAGTGTAGCACTCGGCGCCATAAAGCAGAACTGGCCGGATTAAGGTTCGATATAGTAAGGATTTCATCCTTCGAGCCTGGAGTTTTGAACCCATTTGTTTTCCCAAATTAGAGCAGCAGCGGTTTCCTTATGTAATTCTCCGTTGGATCTCCACTTAGGTGACATTCGTGGACTTAATGTAGTTTACTGCAAGATAGATGAACATCTAAACTACCTCAAAGTTATTGCAATCAACAGTAACCATTACTCCCTCAGACCTTGCGAAAGTTTAAGAAATATTCAAACTGTCGTGAGCAGTTTCTCAAAATGTACCTTTCGGCGCAAATGGCCCTTCCATTCCTATCATAATATAGCATAGCATATACAAATTGTTGGGATTCAGCTCAGAAATACATTGTAATGTGGTTACAATCCACCTGAAACATTTTTGTATCTGGATGCACATCGACACTTATCTAATCCTATAAAATAAAGGTTAACATTATTTACCATAGGGCTACAAGGGCGACAGATATACGTATCCTCCTTGAACCGTATAACCCGGGAGATAGAAATGCAAACCTTAGAAAATGCGTAAGCGTGCCTAAAGCGTGCTGTATTTCATTATGACTCGTGATACATACTTGATAGGTTAGGTTAAGTGGCTGCTAGCGGAAAGCCAACACACTTAGACCAATGAGGTCCGTTGTGATGCCACATGGATCGGGAGTTTCGATCACTACTCGCTAAAACCATTTGGAGTTTCTAATGAAGCGCGATAGACTTCTAACATCTGTGTTAGCTAAGTCAATGAGTTCATTGTGGAAGAAGGCTCCTAGGTAGAGATTTCTTTTATGGGAGAGTGCAGGACATGTGCAGAGGAGATACAGTGTAGTCTCCTCCTCTTCATCCCTGCAGCTTCTGCAGAAGTCATTTGAGTAAACGCCAAGCCTTGATGCGTGCTTGCATATTAGACAGTGTCCTGTGATGACACCTATGGCAGAGCCAATGTGCAGTCGGTTAAGTGAGATCAAACTCAAAGAGCTTCGCAGATCCAGCTTTGGCCAGATTTGCTTAGTCGCTAGACACGTATCACTACCTGCCCACCTCAGGAAACCGCGAAGATTTCCGTTGGGAATTGTGAAATATCCAAATTTTTTTATAATTAAACTTAATTTTTTATTCTGTTATGGTTGTTTACAGTCCGGTTCACTGGATTAGATGCACCTTAATAATTAGGAGAAAGAGTAGTCAATGCTCAATAAACCTTACAAGAATACCAGCTTGAGGAGAGGAGTCTAACGGTTTTTATTCGTTTTTTGTTGATGGCTTCAAAACAACCACATTATTTCGGCCAACTTTATTGGACGCACTAAAGAATGTAAGGGAAAACACGAAGCAAGAGATTTTTTTAAAAAAAGTATTTTTTGTAATTTATTTTTATTACTTTTAAATGTTGTTATTAGTTAAAAGGTACTGGGTAGGTACTGCCTCCACACACTTTAAAATTACCGCGGAGACTCTACACTCCATCGATTTTAATGAGCACGTTATTTTCGCCCAAGCTGCATTGACTGCTGCGATCAACTTCCTGGCTTTAGTACTGCTTGTGTGCTTCGTAAATTTTGAATTTTGCCCCAAAAGGGGCTAGCTATCCGGGTTTGAAGTACACGAGCATGATGTATTGGAGGATTTTCTTAATGTCCCGGAAAAGCTGATTGGAAAAAAAACTTATAAAAACTTTTGATTTTTTTTTGCACACGAAAACCAATTTAAAAGCAACTAAATTGGATATCGCACCCAGGACCACAACTCCTAGAATGGAATGACGACGGGAAACATAGAGTTTGTACTTTTCGGAAACCACGAATATACTAACAGTCTGCCTTCTCCAATCATTGAGAAGCCTGCAAGATCCCTTGGGAATAAGAATTGCTGTTGCTTTCAATGGGATTTTATCTTGTCAATTTTTTTTTTTAAATTTTGAAGGTGTAGTACTTCAAAATCGCAAAACGAACTGTTAATTTGCTGGCATTAACACCAGCTGATGCCCTCATTCATTCCATAATTTCTATGACGATAGTCCAAGCGTTGTCTCTCTCTCTTTTGTGAAACAGCTGATTTTCGGTGAAATGAAGATTTGTTTTTAGACGTACATATATTAACAAAACCAAGTCTCGAATTTATTATTCCCTTACAATTCATCTAATTTTTCCCTTTCCACTATTTATCCACTCTGAGCAAATGAGTAATCACCCACACTCATTCGCGGTAGTAAATTTATTTTTTTCCGAACCCTTTCAATGTTAGCTAAGACGCCTGATTATAGGCGTTTTTCCTTTTAAGCTCTGAAAAAACACTGAGCAGAGCCTGCACTCTGTACACGTCGAATATGCTCTGAGCAGAGTAAGCTCAGAGTGTAAGCTCAGAGTGCTTCGATTTATTTATAAAACACACTTGAGCACTTTACTGTCATATGATTAGTAATCATGTTTATTTTTTAAGTAAAAATCTAATATGATGAGTTTAGTTAATGTTCCTTTTGCACATAGAACACACTTTACTCATTTTTATACATATACGGCTCCACATTTTTTTAATAGATTGCCCTTATTTATAAGAGATACGCTTCATTTGTCATATTTCATCAAAAAGGTTAAAGACTGGTTGTTTACGTTAAGCTATGAAAGTATTGAATCCTTTGTTTAAATTATTATTTTTTCTCATCAACAGCACATTTACATAATATATTATTAATGATGAATTGTTATGTTTATAATCGAATAAATTTCACTAAATCACTAAATTTTAACTTTCTTTATCCAATCTAAAAAAAAAAAAAAAAAAAAAAAATTGAATTGAATTGAATACATTAATATTGATTGTCACCCCACATCAAATATCAACTGAAATATGAATCTAGATGTGTCATTCACCACTAACTTTTAAGTTAAGGAATGATAACTATTATTCCATTTATAATAATTGTTAAGTAATGTTTAAATTATGATAAATGAATAAATAAAAATACAATACGAGTACAATACAAAATACAATATATAAAATTCGTGTGTCACAGTTTTAGTGTTTATACCCCTCCGAAACGGCTTGACCGATTTTGATGAAATTTTATATGTATATTCCGTTGGTATGAGAATAGGTTTATAACTAATTTTTATACCACTAAGTGATAATGGTGGACTACAAACATTTTTTTTTTTTTGAAAAAATTTTTTATTTTTATTTTTTTTTATGATTTACCATTCAAAAATACATATAACCCTGAATTTTGAAACTTCTACCACCAACCCCCATTTTTTAATAGCAATATTAGTGCTGTAATAATCTTCAACTCTCAGTGATCGATAACTGATTTATCATTTATTAGTTTGTTTATTATTCAGTGCGTGCAAAATCTTCAGGGGAACAATTTAAAATAAAAGAGAAATATATACGTGTTTTATGATTGTGAAAGGAAGGTAAAATAATAAAAGAACGAATACATTTCAGTATACTGTTTTCCATCATTAAGTACTTCAATTTAATCCATTTATGTGTGTAGTAAACAATGCCAGCAAGCCGCAAAGGGAACAATTTGGATCATCGAACGAATAGAACGACATACATGCGAAATAGAAGAGCCCAAAGATCAGACGAATGAGTCCAACAAGATAATGCAGATGTGCGTATGAGCATGGCTCAATTTCGTGAATCACAATCACAAGAGGCATGAGCTGAACGAAATCAACAAAGGCAATTGGATTGAACGGCTTACTTATCGGTACGGATCCAGATTCTTACCTGTCGCTGAAGTCAACATTTAATTCATGTTTCCAAATGACATCGTTCGGAGCAACAGAAATAGTTAAAAAAATGCTGCAAATGGTCAACAATTCCATTCGAAATTCAAAATCAAAGGTCAAGTTTATCACAAAGTGGGCTCATTGCTGCCAATGCCGAATGAACCACATAATTTTTTACAAATTTACTGTATGGGCGGTGGGGACTCCGAAAACGCACTCGCCAATCGCGTGGATGCACGTTGCGGCTACAATAACCTCAATTCACCATATGCCAGACGCATCGTCGGCGAGCTGGATGATAAATTTGTTTTTTTTTTAGTGAGTTTTTTAGCGTGTCTGTAGGCGGATTTCAAAAATTCTTAAATTTGATTATTTCTGGGACCTGGGGAGTATATATAGTTAAAGGCTCACATTTTGCCGACAGACGAACGGGCATGGCTAGATCGACATTACTATCGATAAATACAGTAACTTTAGGGGTCTACGGGCAATATCAAACTTGGCGTCAAAATTAGTATACCATTAGAATAGGGTATAAAAACAGTTAATATGTTGACCGAAAACCCTGTTCAATTGTATTTAGATATCTAAAATGTTTGTTTAGAAAACTTTTCAACTTATTTGCTTCCAAACAAAAATATTTTTTTGCCACAATGCGATTGTCATGGTTTCACTTTTATTTTTCGTACAGAATCTTAATATGTTGTTAGATTTTTAGTATTCCAAACCGTGGTTTGGATACTCCTTCTTAGTTCCCAAACTTTTTTTTGTTAAAATTGGATTTGTTATAAACTTTTTTGCAAATATTCGTGAAGAACGTATTTCCTGCCATGCGTTTTCCTTCATTTCATTTAGCTGTTGGTTTTTTTTTGTGTTCATTTGCCATTGACGTTGTCGTGTGGTACCTACTCTATTGAATGAGCACAATGAATTGTTCAAATTATTCAAATCACACATGCACAAATTACAAACTGACAATCACGCTATTGTCATCAATCCTGATAAAACACCAGCTGGAGAGCATATGCGTGGATTTCATGCACCTGTTATTGACGACTTTGCTGGAATCATGGTTGGCGACCGTTCAGCGACGCTACAAATCTTGATTTGAAGAAGAAATAATCATGCTTATTTTGAGATTCGAATGAATAGTCAAGTCGTTCGAATGTCTAATTTCGTTCGAATTATGCCGGTTTTCCTCAAATAAATTTTCTATTCGATCGAATCTCAAAATACAAATTCTTCTAATTCGACAAACTATCGTTCGAATTCGAATGTCAAAATCAGCATGAATAATCTTGAGTTCATTGCTGACACACCGTTCATACGACGCTCTCCAATATCCGCTAATGTTCTGAAAGGGACAAAACGTCCACAGCGCTCAATTCCTCTTTCAGTCATAGACCACATCCCCACACACTTGCAATAAGTTAGTTATTTTTCATTTCCCTACGAAAATATTCTCTAGAAATAATTTATATGACAAAACAACGTTTGCCGGGTCAGCTAGTTATTTTATAAAATTGTAGGTACGTTCGCGTAGGTACTAATATGAAAAAGTAAATTTATATAAAATTTCGTGCGAAACTACACAAACTCGTTCGCGAACTGAGAAAATGGTAAAAAGTTAACGAAGAAATGTGTACTTTTTGCTTCTTTTCATACCAAACTTTGACCTTTTTCATTTTTTTTACATAAAAGCGTTCCCTTAATTTTCTTTAGAATGAGAGGATTCTCTATCGATTTTGGAGATTTGATAGTTTTCATTTTTCTACACATAAAAGTACGCGAACGGACATTGTTTTAAATTTAACGCAAGATAAACAACCCACAAAAGCCATTTTAATTGTTTTCCCTTTAGTTTTCCTCCTCTCAGTCTGTTTCTGGCGCGTTGAGCTTGACAGCTCCTAACTCCAAATGGCAACTGCCCAGTTACAGCTCAGTTCAATGCTCTGAGGTTAAAAAGAAAAACGCCTTATTTGTATTTAAAGATTGCGAGGGAAATAGCTATGAAAAAAATTTAGTTTTTTATAAAAAGTGTTCTTTTGCACGCGCATATACGCTTGTTTTGAAATTTGTATGTAAAATACAACAACAACTTATCCTATATACGCTAAGAGACTTTCAAAATCCATTCTCTTGGTTTCTGATGAATTGTTGCGATGAATTTTTCAGGAAATGTCAAAGTTTGACATCCCGCCAACCACTAACACATTCCGCCGAATATTGTGTTAGTGATTTTATTATTATTATTTTTTCAAACGTTATAATAAGCGTAATTGAATTTAGCAAATCTGTTAATGTTGGCATCAATTTCAATTGGCGGAAGTTAATGTTTTTGAATTTCAGGATTTTCAATGCAAATTTTTTAACTACAACTTACAGCTGATGTGTCACTAAACGTCATAGGTGCATCTGTGCTGCCAAGTTTTTTTTCGATAAATTCTTAAACGACGATGGTCGGTCTTTTGTTCTAGTCCTATATACGCGTGCAAAAGACCACGGCTATAATAAATTACATTGATATCATCTCATTAGTTATGGCGCAAATGACGTCTTGACGACGATTATCGAACATCGTCCAGACGATTATTGATGTTACGGAATGCAAGAGTATCGTCAAATGATCTCGTCAAGCCATAATCGGCTTACAGAATGACCGCCCTGGCTATTTTGCGCTTCGTATCGTCCTCCGTATGGTAACCAGCGACTTTTGTTCTTCCCTCAATTATTAAAATATTTTTTTTACTCGTACGTTTTCAGGTTTTGGCCTGATATAAAAATAATCCATTGCAAGGCAAGCTATGATGACGGCATTAAGCATCGCTGGAACGTTCAAGTGGCGGGAAAAATCAGTCACATAAGGCAAGACAGGTTCAGTTGGTACTGTCATGTTCAAAGGAGAGATCCTACGAACCCTGTCAAAATGCCAATGTTAACCAACTTTTCCTTTCAATTGCGAAACAGAGGCTGGCCCACAAACTCCTGGATCACACAAATCTGGCAACACCAGCATTTGATTGGCCTCTGTGACAAAATGATTTAAAATCAAGAGGCCTGTCGTTAGATTTTTAAGTTTGAATCCCAAAGGCGGACCAGTAGGAATGCAGTTAAGTGGCAGGGTTATGATGCCTTTAGTCTAGATCATAACCTCGTCGTTAAAGAGAAAGACTATAAAAATATTCCTTTGCAATATTTATAAGTGTTTCAAAGGAACTCGGTCAACCCTTTTTGCAAATTAATGCATATAATCAGTGAACAGAAATAATGTTGTTTTGAAGCCATTTTGAAACAAACAAGTACCGTGCGGATCCTCTCCCCAAGTTGTATTTGTGTATGTCTTAATGAGTATTGCCTACTCTTTCTGCTGTGATTAATTTTATCGTCGACATCATTACCAAATTTTAAAAACTTGGTTTCAAAATAATGCGCCAAACTTGACCATATTACACCCGTCAAAATCGACCGTCGGAGACTGCTATTCGCCGTATTGTTGACCGTTTTCACAAAACAATGTCTTGACAAACTAACAAACTAATTAACTACTCGTAATTGCAGAATGTATTTTCTGCATTAATACAAATAAATGGATATCTAATGGAGCTTAAAAAAAGGTTACTATAATGGGTTTTTCTTTAATACATTGTTAAAAAAATAAGTGGGGATTGTGCGACCCAGGAGGTCCAGACGATCAACTTCCCAGCGTGATATGAACATGATAATCAATCAAAAAATTAAGAGTAAAAGCATGAAAAGGTTTGAAAAAGAAAACAACTAGCGGGTCTGCTAATAATATTTATAAATAATAGTACGCGAAAATTGAACAAAATCAATATTATTTGATTCTGCTCCTCATTCATTACTTATTGTTTTTTTACATTTTGTTTACTATTGTAAAAAACCATTAGCTGCTCTTTGAGAAAAAATCAAGGAAAACAACTGACATTTTGAAGATTGGATAATCTTTGTCAAGAAATTCTAAAACCTATATATTTTCAATCATTTTGTTTAAATAAACATAGGGGCGGGCTATAGTCCGCTTGGGCGATACCATATTTTTATTCCTATCCGTCATAAGTGGGCGTGCCAAAAGCCTAAGCATGGTTGAATTGTTAAGAACGCTCTACATATTTTGTTATATAACATTTAAAGGATTTTTGCCGACAGGCGGACGGACGGACATCGTAAGATCGACATTACTATCGATGCTGATCATAAATATAGTAACTTTAGTAACCGTAGACCCCGGGCAATATTAAGGTATGTTACAAACTTCGCGTCAAAATTAATATACCGGACCGAATTCAGTGTAATTTTTTTCAGTTTTTTTTTTAGGAAAATACGCGTATTATTATTTATTCGTCGAAATTATTTTTTATACTCGAGGTAGATACATACCATGAACGAAAAAGTTCACTAACGTACTTCGTAAGTACGTACATAAACACTTACACACATACACACCTTCAGTGGCAAAGCACATTCACGAGATAGAATCAGTCACGGCTAGTATCTGCGGTCTAGAACTAGCTCACCACATAACTGAGGCTGTCCTAATGATTAGTCAAAAAATTGTGGTATACGTAAATATTGGTTGGAAATCAAATAAATCGGATCAAAAGAAACTATAAAATACCTACCTAGGAGTAATTTTTGATAATAGGCTAAAAAAAAGCCCCGGGATTTGATTTAATAACGGGCGAAATTCTGAAAAAACTGCCTAAGAAAGGTATGAAAAAATAGCACAGGTAATAAATGCTGCGTTCAGACTAAGGTATGTTCCGCGCATGTGGAAGGTTGCGGAAGTTATCATGGTACCTACCTACGCCGGGAAAATCGCCCAGTGAAGTAACGTCATATCGGCCGATATCATTGCTGCCAATCCTGTCAAAGCTATTCGAAAAAATGCTCCTAAAACGACTCCATCCGATTCTAGAAGAAGGGACGCTGATCCCAAACCATCAGTTTGGATTCAGAAAATAAATTCTCAACAATAGATCAGGTCCACAGAATAACTGATATAATAGAAACATCTTTAGAAGAAAAACAAATATGCTCTGCCATCTTCCTTGATGTAACACAGGCTTTTGATAAAGTTTGGCACAAAGGATTAATCCGTAAGCTACAAAAATATCTTCCAAAACAGTATCATGAAATACTAGAGTCGTATATAATGCAACGATTATTTAGAATTAAGCAAGAGAATGAGTACTCCGAATTGAAACACATCAAAGCTGGAGTACCGCAAGGTAGTGTGTTGGGACCAGTACTGTTCCTCCTATACACGAACGACCTACCGCAAAATGGCGAAACTACTGTTACCACTTTTGCAGACGATACTGCTGTACTTGCAGTAGGAAAATCCGCACAGAGAAACTGCAAAGGTCAGTAAATGATATATCCAAATGGACCAAAAAATGGCTTTTTTTTTTTTGACTTTGAAATTCATTTTTTTTATTCATTGATAAATACATACTAGACAAAAATGATTAAACCTAACTTAAAATTAACAGGATACTTATTCTTATTTATTGGTCCTTATGCGAACGCTCTAAACTTAACTATATCTTAGAATTATTGCCTTTCGGCTTACGAACTATTTTACGAACTAATCTTACATATATATTCCTCGAGAAAATTTACTAAAACTCGGTTTCATTATTGAGATTTTATATAAAACAAATTACAAACTACCTATTCTACTTACTTAAACTACTTAACGTATTCTAACTATAATTAGGATTCTGAGCACTCGTTACCTTGCGCAACAAGTGGTCAAAATCCCAATTGCTTTCCGAGCGCCTGGCAGTCGTCAACGTGCACACGCGCCGCCGTGAGCCCACTGAAGCCTTACAGCGTCAGTCAACTCCCAGAAGCACCACCACACGTTGGCGAGCCCGGCCTCTCCCAAAAACGCCCTAGCTGACTTAATCTAACTTATAAGCTAAGAGGATGTTACCTAGAGTAACGCACCGTCCTGGGAGGGCATGTTGACCCCTCCCCCCTCAACAAGCCACCAAAATTCGGCGAATTGCTTTTCCGTGTCGAATCTATCCCTCTCCGATATTGCGGTACTAAAACGGAGGAGCTCATGAGCATTGGCGAAGTCCCCGTCATGGAGGAGCCGCTTATCTCTCGCGCTGCGGTAGCGATGGTATAAGACCGGAATACCATCCCTCGTCTGTACCAGCCCTTTTGCATCAATATGGATAAATGCCTCTGGCGGGATAAAGCCAGACCGGAGTGTACTCTCAATGTACATTTCATTGGGGTAGTAAGCCCCAAATATCAGACTATTGTCGCTGGCCATCGCCCTTGCAACGTGCCTTCGAGTGACCTTAATGAGGAAATTGTCAATCCTATTCAACTGAGCCCCATCGTATAGGACCTTGTTGGGATAGTATTTTATATAGTTGGATTCAGGCGTTCGGAACAATCGGAGACAGGTCCTAAGACATTGTCTTTCCAAAACCCGAATCTTTTCCATATAACTAGGCGCTATATTAAACCACAATGGACAGCCATAAGCGATGATCGGCCTTATAAGGGCCACGTAGCAAATGACCTTCACTCTGGAGTCAAGTTGACTGCTATGAAACAGTCTCCTTGTCAGAGCATAAGCCCTCTTGGCCCCAGCAAGACAAGCAACTATATGTCTATCGAAATATAGATACTGGTCAAGCCAGATACCTAGATATCTAACTACGCTTCTCACCGCCAATGGCTGCCCATCCTCTCCAATAATGGCCAATTTCTTCCAGTTTTTTCTGGTATCCCTAGAGGCCCCAGCCAATGGAGTTCTGAACAAGATTGTTTCCGTCTTCTGAAAGTTGATTTACAACTTCCAGTCGTCGCAATATCGCTTAATTTGATCGAAGTCACGCTGCAAAAGGATATTAATGACCTCGATTTTAGAACCTGATCTGTATGCCACCAAATCGTCGGCATACGCTATAGCATGTCTGAGTGAACCCACCAGATCACTCGTGTAAATGTTAAACAGGATCGGAGAATTGACCGCCCCCTGCTGTAAACCGTTTTTAATTTCAAAGACTCTGCTCGAAGTCACGTTGCCACATTTGACTACGAACTTCTTTCCCATAAGCATATTATAAATTACATATAGCAAAGGTTTGTGCATCCCCCGCCTGGTCAACTTATAGAAAAGTCCCTCTAACCATACGGTGTCGAAAGCCCTCTCAAAATCAACCAGACAAGCACCCGTGCATTGGTTCTTGCATTTATTCCACTGAATGTCGGAAACCAGTTTCGACGCGGCATGAATAGTGTCATGCCTCGCCCTGAAACCAAACTGGTTGTCCGGGATTATGTTATTGTCCTCGACCCACTTTAACAGGGCTCTATTGACAACTTTTTCAAAGACCTTGCTAATATTCGGAAGCAAGCTAATTGACCGGAGATTGGCAGGGTTCGTCCTATCTTTACCTTTTTTCGGGATAGGGTGTACCACAGCTACCTTCCAATGCGCCGGATAATGTGCATTATTCAGCGCATTGTTAAACAGCGTGGTGAAAATATCTACAGCCTCCAGAGGCAGGTGTCTCAATACGACGTTTGGAACACCATCCATCCCCGCCGACTTTTTATTCTTTAGTGACTCGAAGATGCACAGAAGATCATCCTTCGACACGAACAAGTGCGATGCATCTCGGCCATTGGCGACAACTGCATTAGCATGGTTTTCATCAGTGAACACGGTGAATCCGTTATTCTCAGATCGCCAATTCTCAAGTTCGGTGCGCAGATAGAAGTGGCTCACCAGAGCCCTATTCTCAATGTCGTGGTTACGGCGAACAGGATTGTTCACCGTATACACGGCCTCGAAACAAGCGCCCAGCAAATCCACTTTCTCCTGTGGGTCCTCGACCACGAAAAAATCGTCGTTTGAAGCGACACTTTCTGGACTTATTCCAGCAGTCAGTACTGTCTGTCTGTTCTCTGCTGTCTGGGAGATTCGAACACAAGGAATATCATTGTGATCTTTCCTCCTGAACAACTTATTTATCTGCGACCAAAAAATGGCAAATAAAATTAAATGAACTAAAGTCGGTTCATATTAACTTTACGAATAAAAACGTACAACACATACCTGTGCACATAAATAATAAAGTAGTTCTGCATTCGAACTCAGCTAAGTATTTAGGCTTGACTTTGGACGCAAAGTTGCGTTGGAAACACATGTCAAAAAAAAAAACGAGATGAACTAAATATACGATACAATAAAATGTATTGGCTCATAGGGAGGAATGCATACCTCTCAATCTACAACAAACTGCTTCTCTAGAAGCAAATATTAAAAGCAATTTGGACATATGGCCTCCAGTTATGGGGGTGCACAAGAAAGACAAATCTCCAAAGCATGCAATGCTTTCAAAACAAAGTATTACGCAATATTGTTAATGCGCCGTGGTACATACGTAATGCTGATCTACATAGGGATCTAAAAATTGAAATGGTAGAGGACGAGGTTCGGAAGGTCGCAAGAAGACACGAAGTTAGGCTTCGCAACCATGCTAATTTAGAAGTAGTTCAACTACTTAATAACAACAATTTAGTTAGAAGATTACATAGAGTTAAACCTTTTGATCTAGTTAACTAGGTTATTAGGAAAGGAATATATGTGTTACAACATAATCACACGAACAAAGTGATAATGAATTAAGAAAAAAAGGTAACAAACCAAAGTTAGTTCCTAAAAACAGTACATAAGTACATAAGCAAATGTTAAAACAAAATTGCTGATTAGTCCTTAGACTAGGTGCGATTACTGGAAGGATGGTAACATTATGCCTTCCCTTGGTGTTTTTAGTGGATGATTCAAGTCCCACACTATCGCAAAGCTCGCAAGCGATGTCTTTTAACGATTTTCACCTAGCTACACGCAATAATAAAAAAAAAAAATTTACAGGTTGTTTATGACTATTCAATATAAGTTTATACAATTGTTTTAAAAGATTCTTCTATAATTGTCCTCCTATATTTTAATGCTATTTCACAGTAACTGTACCATTCGAACCAGTCTGGGCCATTTAAGATGGTTCTCACCTCAGCTTCTTCCAAATCTCGCTTCCCACAAATTTGTAGTCTGAACTCATTTAAAATAGGACATCTGCCCAGAAAGTGATAGATGTTCTCCCTCTCTCGCAGGTTGCACAAAGAGCAGGTTATTGGCAGATCTTCCCGATGTGGTATTAAATTTAAATTCAATATCTCTCCTCTGGCCTTGAAAATCGTTGATATTAATTTCGTAGAGTATCTTACGTTGAAATAGTTTTTTTTTTCACATGGGCTGTGGTTTAAGTTTGCATATACATATCTCTCGGTGAGTAGAACTTTTTACTTTTTCACAACAGTCTACGTGAATCTTCTCATCGACCGCAGAAATGATATTATTGAACTCTTCCTTCCAATAAGTAATATTTTCCGCATTTATGTTTAAAGTGTGTCGGCAGAACTCTGGGAGTTTTTGGCATTCCCCGATAAACAATATTTTCACCTCCAAAACATGATTTAATGCGCGTTTAGTCAACCTTTCGTCGCTCAAGGATATAATTTTTATGAATGTAGTTGAAGTGGAGTCTTAGCGTTTCCGTAAATATAGGTGACAGACCAGTTTCGACCAATAGCATATATCATTAGGTGTACACTGCGGTATTTTAAATACTCTTTTTAAAAAGAACCGGAGAAGCTTTTCTACTGTGTCGTATAGCTTATAACCCCACACTTGTACCCCATACATCATTATTGATTTGGAAACAGCCTGAAATATTTGATATTTTATTCTAATTGATATTTGTTTATCTTCGAGACAATTTTTCCAGGCTGCACTTATCGCCGACTTAGCCGCTGTAAGTTTCTCCTTAAAGTGGTGACAATTCAAAAGCTTATATTCATAGCTTATATTCATATTCATGTTGCTGCATGTGTTCATACACAAATACTTGTAAGATTTGACTGTTTCCAACTCTTGTCCGTCAAAGAACCACTTTTCGTTTTTTGCATACCTTCATCCACCTTTTCTGAATACCATTGTCTTAGACTTAGTTAAGTTGACGTTTAACCTCCTTTCATGGCAGTATCTTTGTAGCTGATTAATCATTCTTTGGAGATTTTCCGGAGTGTCTGCCAGCAACACCAAATTATCTGCATACAGCAGAGCTTTTATGAAGATCCCTCCGATTCTTATAGCTCCACCTATATATTCTGTTATGTCATCAATGAACATGATGAATGCTAGATGGCTGAAGTTGCATCCCTGTTTAACGCCCGTCACCGTTTCGAACAAATTTCCTAACTGCTTGCGTCCCAAACTACTGAGAATGTTTTTTCATACAGTTTTTCGATTAGATTTCCAAATTTCCTAGAGAGGCCTTTATTATATAGCTAACTTGTAGAAAAGTGCGCTCCTATCTAACGTGCCAAAGGCTGCCTTGAAATTCACGACCATAACGAACTCGATATTATCACGCACATATGTATGTACACACACGCGCACAACAAACATCTTCTTAAAAACATTTAAAAAACATATTGTGAAGCTTAAAATTTTAAAATATTTTCTAAAGCACGATTTTCATTTTCAGACCTATTACAATAACTTACCCATTAACTGGAAAGATAAAAATCATAAATGCTTGATCATGAGAACCAATCCTTTGTATAAAGTCTATATAAAGGGTGATTTTTTAAGAGCTTGAGAACTTTTTTTAAAAAAAAAACGCATAAAATTTGCAAAATCTCATCGATTCTTAATTTGAAACGTTAGATTGGTCCATGACATTTACTTTTTGAAGATAATTTAATTTAAATGTTGACCGCGGCTGCGTCTTAGGTGGTCCATTCGGAAAGTCCAATTTTGGGTAACTTTTTCGAGCATTTCGGCCGGAATAGCCCGAATTTCTTCGGAAATGTTGTCTTCCAAAGCTGGAATAGTTGCTGGCTTATTTGTGTAGACTTTAGACTTGACGTAGCCCCACAAAAAATAGTCTAAAGGCGTCAAATCGCATGATCTTGGTGGCCAACTTACCGGTCCATTCCTTGAGATGAATTGTTCTCCGAAGTTTTCCCTCAAAATGGCTGTGTGGCATGTAGCGCCATCTTGTTGAAACCACATGTCAACCAAGTTCAGTTCTTCCATTTTTGGCAACAAAAAGTTTGTTAGCATTGAACGATAGCGATCGCCATTCACCGTAACGTTGCGTCCAACAGCATCTTTGAAAAAATACGGTCCAATGATTCCACCAGCGTACAAACCACACCAAACAGTGCATTTTTTGGGATGCATGGGCAGTTCTTGAACGGCTTCTGGTTGCTCTTCACTCCAAATGCGGCAATTGTGCTTATTTACGTAGCCATTCAAC
The DNA here is from genome assembly GCA_949715645.1 of Portevinia maculata. NCBI lineage: Eukaryota > Metazoa > Arthropoda > Insecta > Diptera > Syrphidae > Portevinia > Portevinia maculata. The sequence continues at coordinate 71,674,963 of OX454527.1, forward strand.
CAGAAATGAGCCTTATCGCTGAACAAAATTTGTCGATAAAAAAGCGGATTTTCTGCCAACTTTTCTAGGGCCCATTCACTGAAAATTCGACGTTGTGGCAGATCGTTCGGCTTCAGTTCTTGCACGAGCTGTATTTTATACGGTTTTACACCAAGATCTTTGCGTAAAATCTTCCATGTGGTCGAATAACACAAACCCAATTGCTGCGAACGGCGACGAATCGACATTTCACGGTCTTCAGCAACACTCTCAGAAACAGACGCAATATTCTCTTCTGTACGCACTGTACGCATTCGTGTGGTTGGTTTAATGTCCAATAAAGTAAACTGAGTGCGAAACTTGGTCACAATCGCATTAATTGTTTGCTCACTTGGTCGATTATGTAGACCATAAATCGGACGTAAAGCGCGAAACACATTTCGAACCGAACACTGATTTTGGTAATAAAATTCTATGATTTGCAAGCGTTGCTCGTTAGTAAGTCTATTCATGATGAAATGTCAAAGCATACTGAGCATCTTTCTCTTTGACACCATGTCCGAAATCCCGCGTGATCTGTCAAATACCAATGCATGAAAATCCTAACCTTAAAAAAATCACCCTTTATAAAGACCGAGCTGTACATTATTTAGATACCTACACGAATCTATTCAAAAGCTTATATTCATATCTACATAGGTCGGAGAAAATTAATTTTGTCAGCAGGAGAATCAGACATTTTCAACTTTTTGTTTTCAAGTTATTTATTATGCTAAAATGCTTGAAGCAATCGCAACCAAGCTTTAGTTTTTGTTCGCCTTTACAGAGCTGAATTAGAATATACGAAAATTGTCAAATAGGGATTACAAAAGCGAGAAGGATTGTTGGTATTGCCGTTGTCGTAAAAAAACATGAAGTTCTTAAAACAAAACTAATGGAAAACATAGGTACTGAAATACCATTGACTAAGGGCCGTTAAATAAAACTATTATGTGTTTACTTCTCAAGTTGTCGTGTTAAAGCACTGAAGAATTCCTTTTGCATTTTTAATTGCGATTTACGAATAAATTTTATAGTTACAATGATTCCCGCGGGAAGCTTGCCTACAGGTGCCTTTTGAGGTCAAACCTCGTTCCTTAATTGAGTTCAATGATATTGAAAACCGTAAAGTTAAATTTATAGATTAGCATTTGCCTTGAATTACAAATACAAATTTAATTTGATTTGATTGATTTTTGGACAAGTACCAAACCAGTAAAGTGAGATCATATTCAGACCATACATAACCGTACCGTCAAAAAAAGTTTATAGAATCATATTTTCCTAGTTGTAGGCAATTGGCATTGTAGGTATAGGAGCTGCGGTTGTCTAACAGCGAATTCGTTGGGAAGTATAGTGGCTGATCTGCGTTCAATATAACCATTTCATAAGGGATACCTATCCTCCTCATTCAACTGTGTCGCTTGACACTGAAAAAGAGGAGATGTAATGTGCAATTACCTTTTAAATTTTAACTGCTTTAACTGCTGCCTTAAACAGGGATATTTTCCCAAACAGCAAAAGTCATGCCGAATCTGAAGCCAGGTAAAGATGCTTGCCTACCTAGTTACAGGCCGTTAAGCTCGCTAAGTAAGTGCTTTGTAAAAATTATTAAAATAAAATTGACAACTCACCTTAACGAGCATAATATTTTACCTGCCGCACAATTCGGTTTCAGAGGCAAAAGTACGGGTACGGTTATCCTTGACGTCGAAAAAGCGTTTGACACAGTATGGCACAGGGCTTACTGCACAAACTATTAAGCCCACGTTTCCCAATCTACTTAGTGAAATTAGTCCAGTCGTTTTTGTCAGGGCGTTCTTTCAAAGTATCTGTTAATAACTGCTTGTCAGCAGGTTTCTCAATTGACGCAGGAATACCCCAGAGTTCGGTTCTTTGGCCAATCCTGTTAATATTTACACGCACGATTTTTCAATATTAGCCAACTGTGAAATTGCAATTTTTGCAGACGACACATGCATTTATTCATCAGATTCACTTGATTTAAACATTGAAACGAAATTGCAATCTGACTTAAAGATCATCCAAACATACTTTAAAAATTGGAAAATTAAATTAAATGCTTTAAAGACTCACGCTGTCTTTTTTACTGGAAAAAGCAAAGTTTGCTTTTTACCAAGCAACAGACTAGTAACAAATAATATACAAACGGATTGGAAAGACAAGTCGTTAACATTTCGCCTTCATGTCCAAGAAACCACCAGAAAAGTTAATATCACAATCAAAATGCTGTATTCATTTATAAACAGAAGATCAACAATGAGTCGAAAAAACAAACTCATAATTTTTAAAGTAATTTTTCAAGCAATCTTGTTTTATGGATCTATAGTTTGGGGCAAATGTGCAAAAATCCACACACGTAGATTACAGATAACCCAAAACAAGCTACTGAAAATGACTTTAAACTTACCCTGCCATTTTTCGACCGAAGAACTGCATGTGATCTCAAATATTAAAAAAATATAAGTAAGACTGAATAAATTATTTGATCGCTACAGCTGGTCTTGCAGCTCCTCTGACAACCCCTTGATTTAGGTCTGCTACATTGAACAAACATAAAATCACTACTTGTTTAACTTATTTGTTATTATTTATTTATTCATTTATTTACTATATTTGTTATTAGTTATTTATTTATTATAATTATTATTATATATTTATTTATTTATTTACTTATTATTATTAAGATACTTATTTATCTATGATTTATTTATAATTTAAATTGACTTTATTATTATATTAATTCATCGTCTGCATTTGTTAATTTATTTATTTGTGTTAAAATTTTATATATGTTTCTTTCAATTATTTATATGTGTTAACTTATTATATTTGTCTATTAAATCTATACTTGTTACTCTATTTATACCACCACCACTTCTCTCATTTCGATGATCCTATTATAGGTTCGTATTGAGGCTTTTCCGATCAGCTTTTCCTCAAATAATCACTTAAATTAAATATATACATAGTTTGATATTTTTCATTTACAATTAGGTATATAATATTTTCAGTAGTAAGGTAGTAATAACCACATCTCTGTAAATTGTGCGGTACGGTTGTCCCTGTCTTAAACTACTAGGGTTCGCGGACAATATCGATGTCATTGGTCGATCCCAGCATGTCGTCGTGTGATTTATTCAAATGCGATTGAATTAACAGTTGAAGTTGATTGGCCTTGAAGTCTACGAGGACAAAACAGAGTACAAGCTGTCAGCAAACAATCAAACAAATGTCTATCTACCAGACATAGAAAAAACGTCACTGTTTAAAGCAGCAACTTTAAGTTAAATAGGGAGTTCACCTGCCTTGTAATAATACTAAGTGGAGATGCGACGATGATTTAACCGAAGAAACCAAAATCAATCAAGGCAAATCTAATGGGGTCAAACTTCAATACATATAGATATTAGGCCTGAACGGCCTATATAGGGCCTGAACCTATCTTCTCCAACGACTTCATGCAAAGTGGGGGGGACCTACAGTTTTACGCCGAATCCGAACGCCAAATTTGAGAAGCTTTCTCATGACAATTTGATACTTTTGGATGTTTGTCAGACGTTCGCAAACTTCATTACCTAGATAAAAAGTATAAACTCTACAGCACACCGGATACTGCCAGTTGGGTTCTTTCGTAAGAAAAATACAAAATAAAGTGGACAATAATGCTTCAGCAAAGACAATAAGAAAGGAGACCCTCTGAACTGCGCCAACTACAGAGGTATTAGTCTTCTTAACATCGCCTACAAGATCTTATCTGCCGTGCTGTGTGAACGCCTGAAGCCTTTCGTCAACAACCTGATTGGTCCCTATCAGTGTGGCTTCAGGCCAGGAAAACCTACCATCGACCAAATATTCACACTGCGGCAGATCTTGGAGAAAACCCAGGAAGTCCAAATCGATACCCACCACCTTTTCATCGATTTTAAGGCCGCCTATGACAGCATTTATAGAGACGAGCTATACAGAGCAATGTCTAGTTTTGGCACCCCTGCCAAACTCGTCCGTTTGTGCAGAATGATGATTGAGAATGCACGCTGCTCCATCAAGGTCGGTAAAGAACTCACCGAGTCCTTCGATGTCAAAAAAGGATTTAGACAAGTCGATGCGCTGTCATGTGACTTCTTCAACATCGTTCTTGAAAGAATAGTGCAAAACTCAAATGCTAACACCAGAGGCACAATCTTTCAAAAGTCCGTCCATCTACTCGCCTACGCCAACGATATCGACATAATCGGCAAACACAGCGGGCGCGTTCGGATTCGGCGAAGATGGGTTTGGCGATCAATGAGGGCAAGACAAAGTATATACAAAGTATATGCTGTTATCAAGAAAGGACACCCAACACCGATGTCTCGGACAGAATGATATAACTTTGAGGTGGTTCAGGACTTTGTCTACCTAGGCTCGGCAATGAACTCAGCCAATGACACCAGGGCTGAGATTAAACGAAGAATAACTCTTGCCAATCGCTGTTTCTTTGGGCTAAGAAAGCAATTGAGTAGCAAAGCCCTCTCCCGAACAACTAAAGTGACCCTTTATAAGACCTTTATAATCCCAGTCCTTCTCTATGGTGCAGAGGCATGGAATCTAGCAAAAGCGGATGAGGTCACTCTTGCTCGTTTTGAGAGGAAAATTCTTCGGGTAATTTTTGGTCCCGTCTGCATAGCCGATGAATGGAGGAGGAGATTCAACGACGAACTGCGACATCGACTTAGCCAGAAGAGTGAAGGTCCAACGACTGAGGTGGCTGGGTCATGTAGAGAGAATGGACGTGAATGCTCCGGCCCGGAAGATCTTCGAATCCACCCGAGGGACGGCGCAGTAGAGGAAGACGGCGACTCAGGTGGCGCACGCAAGTGGAAGGGGACCTTAACCAACTTAGCGTGCGAAACTGGAGACAGCTGGCCAAAGATCGTGCTGGCTGGAGACGCTTGTTGGTTGAGGCCCAGGTGCACCCCGGACTGTAGCACCATCCTGACGACTAAAAAGACAGAACCACAATTTTAAAAAACCAAGCCATCGCTAGTGTTGTTTGTAGTATTACAGAGAAGTCGGAAGCCAGTTATGTTTTACGGATCGACGGTTAGTTACAATTGCGTCACCACATTGTACGGTTGTGAAATTTTCGAAACTATGACTTTTTCTCATCGTTGCAACAAGCCTTTTTTAAAATTTGGCCGAACTATATAACGTGCTAAGGTATTCAGAGACAAATAAAATAGGACCCTACCAAACCACCTACGTTTTAAATTCCAAAAATTGCGGATAAATTGTCCGAGCAGTGACGGGCTAGGTGATCCTAACGACACTTTGAGCTGTACCGCAAGTGTATATGCAAATACGACAGATAGCCGGTGTCATAATGTTTGCGGTCACAAATATGGAATACATTCGCAATAACCTCCTTTTAGAGCTTTCGAAAATCTAATTTTGGCTGCGCAGCTGGAAAGCATATAAGTGAGTACCTATTATTGACAAAATTTACGCAACAAAAATGAACTAATAGTGACTTTAAAATAATGGTTCCCATCTCAACAAAAAAAAGTAAATAAATGTGCATATGAAAGTGAAGGTCTTTATCTAATTAATTTTTCGTTTACAGAAAACTCACATTCATACTAAGTAAACACAATAATTACGAAGCTATAATGGCGTGAGGGCACACATCTGACCTCGCCAAGAGAGCCTCAGCCACCCATCAACAAAACTAATAATGTTAATTATCAATTGACGTATCGACGAGAAATACCGCCCGCATTCATGTTCTTATTTAATGAGTTAACACAGTATTTTAGGTCTCTTCCATCACACAGAGGCAGAGCAGTAACGACATCGGCAGTTCGAGTTTTCTTTTCCTTTTTCAATTTAAATTTCAAAAGAAATGCGATCAATTGTAATCACTACCCTCACGCGCCAATCAATACTGATTATCGTATCTTAATTTCAATATTAACTGTCTAAAGTCATCCTGTTCAAAGTTCAGTAAGCAAATTTCATCTTTCCTGTAGCAAAAATAAAAATACACACAAAAATATGTCATCAGTCATTCACACGTATGCTGGTATGTGTTGTCCTCGAAAAAGATTACAATTACAAACGACGTGCGTCCTTTTTTGAAAAGAGCAAACTTACAGCATCCATATGTATTTGATTCGCATGTGCGTGAGAAAACCTTTTACCAGCTTTCCCGAGCAAATGAGAAATTCCTAAACAACCCTCGGGGGAAATTTCTTACCCACACCCACATGCGAGCACTCTACGCACATACTGGGTGGTTGTGGCCATCAGCCGTCACTTGGTAGATATGTCACTACCTCTACCGCCATACCACAGCGTGCCGTCATCATTACCATCATCTCTGGCGAGAAATGGGTACATTCTGTGTATCTGCGAAACCAGGTCCTCTATCATGTGGGCTACCCCATACGCAGCTCTGTGAAGACGACGAAGCGTGTGCCCTTTAAGTAATCTGACCCAAATTTGATGAGAAAATGGATGTACGCACATATCAACAGCCGAATCATCATCGCTTCCAGAACCTCAATCTCGGGGGATGGAAGTTGAGATTCAAGTGAAATGAATTAGATACGACATACGACACAACAAAAGGGGCGATGGGGATTGTTAGCCTTTTTATTGTATTTTTTTTTTTTTTGTTTTTGCTGTCGTTCGCTTTTATTGACATTTTTTTGGTAAAACTGACAAACGGACACGGAGAAGGACATACGCATGGTCATCGATTTGGGATGATGATAATGATGGGATTTGTTTGAATTTTATAGCACAAATGAATAGAAACAGAAAGACATCGATTCTATGGTATCGGGGGAGTTGAATTGAATGTGTGACGCAGAAAATTAAGATTTCTGCTGTGTTCTGCTGGTTTACCATTGAGAGGACTACTGGGAATAGCGATGTCGTCATGTGATTTCAATTAAAGATTGAACTTATTTTCATTTTAAATCCCTGGTGGAACTTTTCAACTTGAATTTCTATCAAAGATATATTTGACAACCCTTATGCCCAGTTTCACAGTGAGAGTTTAAGCTGGAGCTTAACTTAATCTAAAAGAGAGTTTGAATTTTGGTTAAACTCGTTCGGTTTCATAGCGTAGGCTAAACTTCTACCGTAGTTACCAAAACGCAGATGTGGGAGCTATGTTTCAACATAAGTTTGCAGCACTATTGTTTTGAAATGTGAAATAACGGTAGCGGAATTTTTTTTTCCATTTCATGTGACAACATTTTTAGGAATCGCACCTCACTGGGTTTGTTCAACCACTTTTTATGCTTATATGTGAGGAAACTATGTTGATTGTTGCATGCTTTTTTGTGTATGGGAGTCGGGGAAAAAGAGGAAGTTTCATTTTGTTTGTAGTGGTAGAAACCGAAAACAAGAGAAAATATGTGTTCGTATTGACAGATAGAATGTATTCTACAGTGAGAATGTAAATATGTAATAAAATAAATTCAGCTGGGAGAGCAGAGAAATAGTCTTAGGGTCGTTTTATTCACTATTCTACAGCTTGCCGGAAAATCTAAAGTTGATCAACTTCGGAGTTGATTTCAAATCAATCGTTGAACAGCAAGTTGAGATTTGCTTTTATTCAGTAGGTACTTTAAATTTCAACTCGGCAGTTGAAATTCATAAGTTGAACTACTTGAATTTTGAAAAAAAAAAAAAAAATATATTTCTGACACATGTCAGTCTTAACTTTGGATTTAAGTTCCGCTCGTTAGTTCTGTTATTAACTTGATTGCCTTCAGTTCAAAAAATCTTTCGTATTTGCTATTGGTCTTTCCAATCCCGAGATATCGAACATCGACTTTGTCCCATATCCACCAAAATCAACAGTTTGTAGAATTGTTTTGTGCCATAAACCATTTTTTGGCGTTTGGGACAAATTTTCCAAATAATTTATCGCAATTTTTTTGTGAGAATTGTTTTGTTCCACGTGAATATCACTGCGACAAGAGATACAGAAAATATTAACAAAGTTGAGAATTGGTTTGTCCTTCGTGCACTCGTGTTAAAGAAAAGCTATGTATGTGGAACACTGATCGCAAACAAAATTTTAGTATTGGTTTGTTCCACCTCCATTACAGTTGTGTAGATAATATTCGATATTATGAAGATATGAATGATAGGTGATGAATAGTGCAAACGCATGACCTAGTTGCAGACGTACTAGCAATAGATGTGTTTAATGAACCTTAGCTGCAAAGATAAGTACAGAAAAAATCAGAAAAGTACAAGATTTGGTGTTCCATGAGTAAAAATTTTGCCGCAAAGTGTTCTACATTCTGTCAATTTGTGTTCCATGATGCTGTGCGGATCAGTTTACGATTATCTGTACTTAGTTTAGAGATAGGGCAAGTGAGTAAAATGTGTCAAAATTGGAAATTCAAATTGTAATGATTTTTGGCATGAGATATCGTATTTCTTAGTTTAATGTTACAAATATTCGCATACCTATATATGAAAAAAAAATCGAAAGAATAACATGGAACGAGTTCAAATTGTGATCAAATCGACATCAGGCCAAACATTGACGGTACAATGCTCACTCAAAATCCGAAATTCAATAGAAAACAAAGAGGATTATCCATTTGAAATTTCGCAGCTGAGAGGAGAACATTATGACTCAAAGCTGTACTTTTCTGATCTGATTTGATCTGACATTTTTTACTCACTGGTTTAATACTAAACACTTTGAATAATTTTCTTATTGTACCCTATTCTAAGGGTATTGCTTAAACGATGGATTGTTTTATCACACCGTCGTAAGCACATAAACCTAGACTCTGTAGAAGCTGCATCTTAGGTGCATGAACCTAGATTCGTGTAGATTGTAGTAGCGGACAGCTGGCCAAGCAGACTCACTTGGTCAATAAAAAAGGTGTCTTTGATACTGTCTCGAATTAAAACTGACTCGATTGTTTATTAAAGTTGTCGTCTTTTATACAAAAAAGATGCTTAGCCTAACACTTAACGAACTTATTACTACATATACAAAAATAGTTTAGTCTAGAATTTACGCAGTAATTAATTGATTTATAAATGCTGAGCGTATCTTAAATATATTACACATGCAAAAATATAGAACCTTGATAAAGCAATGAATTATTGCATCAAAGTGCATGCGTTGCAAAATGCCGAGTTTACCTTTCATTGTTTATGTTTCTCTCTTATTTCGTATGCGTTGATTTGTATGCACATAATTAGGTCATCCCGATACGCAAATAATGTATATAAGATTACAAACAGATGAATGACCTGAGTATGAAATCGAAACAATGAAAGGCAAACCAAACAGTTTGTAACATACCTTAATATTGCCCGTAGACCCCTAAAAGTTACTATATTTATGATTAGCATCGATAGTAATGTCGATCTAGCCATGTCCGTCGGTTCGTCCGTCCGTCTGTCGGCAAAAATTAGGCCTTTAAACTGGACCTAGAAAGCTGAAATTTTAACTATATACTCTCTAGGGTCCCGAAATAATCAAGTTTAAGAATTTTTGAAACAAATAACAACAAACTCAAAAAAACAAATTTATCGAAAAAATCGAAAATGACCTAGAAAGCTGACATTTTTTATATATGATCTATGAATCCTAAAACTGATCGGGAGATACAATTTTTAAAATCCGCCTACTGACACGCCCACAATTAAATAAAACAATTTTATTGAAAAACCAAAGTTTGAGCTACACCCACAGACACGCCCACAAACTCAAAAAACAAATTTTTCAAAAAAATCGAATTTTGAGCTAGAAAGCTGAAATTTTTTATATAAATGATCTATGACTCCTAAAACTGCTCGGGAGATAAAATTTTCAAAATCCACCCACTGACACGCCTACAATTAAATAAAATAATTTTATTGAAAAACCAAAATTTGAGCTAGGGAGCTGAAATTTATAATATATACTCTCTAGGGGCCCTTTATGCTCATGTGTTAATTTTTTTTAAATCCGCTTACTGACACGCCCACAATTAAATTAAACAATTTTATTGAAAAACCAAAGTTTGAGCTATGCAGCGTTTTTTTTACAAACGCTTCGTTTTTTTTCGATAAAATCCTTTAAATGTTATATAACAAAATATGTAGAGCGTTCGTAAAAATTCAACCATACTTAGAGATTTGTCACGCCCACTTATGGGGGATATAAAAACGAATAGGGTATCCAACAGTTCGCCCAAGCAGACTGTAGCCCGTCCCTATGTTTTTATTGTATTTTTTGAATAAAAACTTTGTTAACAAAAAAGATGAAATCGATTTTTTTTTCAAAGTTCAGCATCCAACTCCATGCTTTCTTGCCTTTCACATATTTTGGATGAGAATTGCTTTGTGCCATACCAATTTTTTTTGTGTTCCGCGTGTGAGAAAAAAAATCAGTTTCAAATTGTAGGAGGTGGGACACAATTCAAAAAAGGAGACTTTTACGTTAATTAACGTGGCTTGTTAACGGTATGGCAAAACACTTTGAAAATTAGTAGGTGAACTCTTTATAAGACTAATTTCAAATAAAAAAAATAAAAAAAAATCGTATCACACAGTTTCGGAGTACCAAGTACGCAAACCTTTAAATGCGTTTTTCTCGAAAAAGTGCCAATGACATATGGAACAAAACAATGCTCAGGCGACGATATGCTAAATTTAGATATTTTACAATAATTGGAACACCGACATCACAGCAATCGGTATAATTCTAGTCCTGTGGGGTAAAAGCAACCACACCAGTTTCAATTTTCGTGGGCATTGCTGAATTGCCATCGATAGCGTCCAAAAGCCAATAAGTCAGCACTGCTACTTGAGCCGTTCTCTTCCGGCTTACGAATAAATCATAGCGCAAGATTCGCAATTGCTTTCTATTTTGGGCCCCTAGAGAGTATACATCCCAAATTTCAGCTTCTCATCTAATTTTTGAATTGATTTTCCGATAAAACGGGTTTGTTTTCTTTATACCCTATTCTAAGGGTATATTAATTTTGATGCATAGTTTGTAACATACCTTAATATTGCCCGTATACCCCTAAAAATTACTATATTTATGAACAGCATCGATAGTAATGTCGATCTAGCCATGTCCGTCCGTCCGTCTGTCGGCAAAAATTAGGCCTTTAAACTGGACCTAGACAGCTGAAATTTTAACCATATAATCTCTAGGTTCTCGAAATAATCAAGTTTATGAATTTTTGAAATCCGCCCACAGACACGCCCACAAACTCAAAAAAAATCGAAAAAATCGAATTTCGAGCTAGAAAGCTGAAAATTTTTTTATAAATGATCTATGACTCTTAAAACTGCTCGGGAGATAAAATTTTCAAAATCCACCCACTGACACGCCTACAATTAAATAAAATAATTTTATTGAAAAACCAAAATTTGAGCTAGGGAGCTGAAATTTATAGTAAATATTCTCTAGGGGCCCTTTATGCTCATGTGTTAATTTTTTTTTTAAATCCGCTAACTGACACGCCCACAATTAAATAAAATATTTTTATTGAAAAACCAAAGTTTGAGCCAGGGAGCGTTTTTTTTTACAAAAGCTTCGTTTTTTTTTGATAAAATCCTTTAAATGTTATATAACAAAATATGTAGAGCGTTCTTAACAATTCAACCATACTTAGACTTTTGTCACACCCACTTATGAGGGATAGGAATAAGAATAGGGTATTCAACAGTTCGCCCAAGCGGACTGTAGCCCGTCCCTATGTTTATAAATTGTGGGCGAGTCATTAGACGGATTTTAAAAATCTGTACACTTGAGCCTTTCGGCCCTCTAGAGAGTATAAATTCCACATTAAAGCTTTCCAAATCGAATTTCGATTTTTTCAATAAATTTGTGTTTTGAGACGAACGGACGGACGGACGGACATGGCTCGTAATAACTAAAGACGCAGATCACAAATATCGTGGCTTTTAGTTGTCTATGCGCAATATTAAGGTCTGTTTAAAACTTATATGAGTCAAAATTCTATTAAGCCCTTGGTATAGGGTATTCAAAGAGTGCAAATGGTAACCATTAGATATATATTAAATAATAATTCATTAAGTATGTGCATTTTTGAGTATTTCTAAGGCGCTTTGATTTTTTCAAAATAAAATGTTTATTTTAGTAGATAAATTTGCAGTCGCAATAAAATTTTTAACTGCATTGCGATGAAAAAATGTCTAATTTTACTATCTCCATTACATCGTCGACCTCATCATTTATGTCGATCTATTCCTGTCTGTCACCAACTGTGAGGCCGTAAAATTCTAGCTAGAAAGCTGACATTTGGAACATATACAAGGTGGCGCAAAAGTCATCATCCTATCGGAAGAAGCTATAATTTTTGCAAATGGCGGCAAATGTAAATTCTACTTTGACATTTGTGAAGTTAACTATACAGAAAAAACTTAAGACACCAATTAACATAATCCAAAAGCAGAACCAAAGTTTTTCATTCATAAAAAAAATTACAGCGAAAGAACATCGGGTGACAACTTTTGCGCCCCCTGACAACTTTTGCGCCACCTTGTATGTGTCCTCTACGAGCATGAAATGATCAAGTATAAATATTCAAAAAATTCGCATACTGACAAGCCTACTATTCAACATTTGATTGAAGAAAATCGTTCTCAAAAATGCGTTTTTTCCACGCCCACTTTTAGGTGCGTTTTTTTTGTCTTTTTCGATAATATCTTTAAAAAAAACCTTAAATCGTGATACATAAATATTCAGATAAAATCCTTCGTGACTATTCACCTCTTATTAGATTTTAGCCACGCCCACTTTTTGGAGGATAGGAATATCCAACAGTTCGCCCAAGCGGATTGTAGCCTTCATTATGTTTTTTTTAGTTACTTGCGTAATAGAAGGCCATGGTTTTATATAATGTGCGTTATAGAAGTAACTTCAGGCATTCCACAAGGTTGTCACTTGGGCCGCATGCTATTTAGTTTTCTTACCAATGATGTCCACGAAAAATTCGAATTTTTTAAAGTTTTGACAATGGCGGCGATTTGAAATCATTTTCTCGGATGACCATCTTTCTGATTGCATTTATTTCATCATTCATTTATCCTCGGAATGGGCACAATGGACCGTTACCGAGTCTGAGTGTTCTGGGATTTGGATTTCCTTTTTTTAAAAAAAAAAAAAAAAAAAAAAATCCTCGGAATGGTCGATTTTTCGGGGCCACCGAATAGCTTGTCAAAAAATATTGTATAAATCATCTGAGTATAAACAAACATCTGTCCAATGATGAGGACGAAACGTCATGGGTGTTGGCATCAACTTCGAGGTGGTAAGGTATTTGACCTAGCTCGGAATAAATATCAACTCCACGAATGAAACCAAAGTGGAGATCTGAGAAAGAATTGCCCTAGGATACCGTTGCTACTTGGGTTTGGCAAAGTAAATGGGATCAAAAGTCTTAATCCGGAAGACCAAGTGTAAGCTCTACAAAAAACTGATACTGCCAGTTCAGCTTCATGGCGCCAAGTGCTGGACAACAAGCAACAAGGAAAGCTATTATTGGGTTCTTCCGAGAGAAAAATATTCCCACGGATATTTGCTCCTCTGTGCAAGGACGGCGAATGGAAGAGACTGTACAACCACGAACTCTATTTCCTGTGCCCAGATGTGGATGTATTCCGAAAAGCTAAAACACGTCGAATACATTGGCTTGGCCACATCCAGCGAATAGACAATTATGCCCCAGCGAAGAGGATCTTCGACTCCAAGCCCGCATTTTCAAGACAACAAGAGAGACTGAATCTCTGGATTATAGACCAAGCTATAGCGTATGCCAGAGGGTTAGGTCTGGATAACTGGAAGCAGCGTGGCCGGGATTGCGGAAGATGGAGGGCTGCAGTATCCCAGGCAGAAAAAGCGAAAAGTTCAGTTTTTTTTTTTTTGAGGAGAGTTCGTAATTGCAGGCTTTGTTGCCCATGCCCTGCCTTAAATATGCTCAAATACGTTTATGAACACAATTACAACTGCATGTGTGCAGTCATCATACTTTGTTTAAAATGAGTTCATAAAAGCAAACGCTGACAAAATGAGACATATATATTATTTGTTAGAAGGTTTTGATTTGATTTTTGCATACATTTAAAAAATGGTTCAATCAACAAAAATATTTTAAAACTTGTTGTTCGTTTTTGAAAAATGGGACACAAATTGGCAGAAATAAGAAAATTAAAAAACCGAAGAAGAAGGAAAATGTTTTTGAATATGAAAACCTTTAGAACGATGTTAATAAGGCATATCCCAAGAAATAAAAATTTCCTTAAAACGATCAAGGAAATTCCAGATGACCAGGTCTACATTTCAAGTAAGCCCCTTTGTGTTCATAACTGTTTCTTACAGAAATTCCAACAGTTCGTTTTTAACGAATTTAAACGGACGGCTGAAAATAGATATGAGGCCGGCAGTCTACCTCACTATTTTCAATTTTCATCATTTCATTTTGACGCGCGCCGCTCATCTTCTACTGCTTCTTTTTCTGAAAAATGCAAAATATCGGTGTTTAACTTCTTTGAACATTTTTTGTCCTCTTTACAGGAATCTCGTCTTCTACCTCCTTGTCTAATTCATTGAGTTGACCGAATACCTCAGCTATCAGCTCAGGCCTCAGGAGGAAGTTCAACGTTGTGTCGAAACCCGTATAGATCGTCGAATTGCTGGAAATAATCCCATGATGACGCTTCCCTGCCACTTTTCTTATCTCTTTTTTTCATCCTATGATAGGAAGCTTTTAGATTTTGGAACTTTCTTATAATATCCTCCCTACCATAAGCAAACGTGGGCAAAATATTTCTTATTTCTTGCAAAACCTTTCCCCGAAGAACGCTTTTCTTCTTCCGCCCAGCTACAAATTCCTATTCCATTCCTAACCAAATATAAATGACTAGTTTGGTGTCAGCATCAGACCGCAGTTTGAACTCCGATTCAGTCCTTTGAAGGAAAAATAATTAATTTCATATTAAAAGGTAAGAAAACAAAATAATATTACGATTATAAATAAATTTAATTAAAAAAAAAATACTCACATTTGCTCCTCTGCCATTTTCGTGCAAATTCAGCAACATAATAAAAACTAATGCCAACTTGACCGCAAATTGACTGTCGTTTTACTTTTATGAACACAAGTGTTGCCATGCTCATGCAGAGCTTATGCTGTTCGTTTACATTTATGAACGCAATTTTGGCAGTACTGCGGAAGTTTTACAATTACGAACTCAGCCTACGTGATGTACCTTCAGTCTTAGGCCATCACCACTTGGTGTGTCCGACTCTCATGGAGTAAACTCTCCACGTTTACGGCCTACAAGGTATGCGTGAATCGTTAAGAAGGATATTGTCGACATAAATTTCCTTACACATAAGTGTTTTTTTTAAGCTTTTAAATGATTTTATTGAAAAATCAATATTTCTCTTTGTAAAAAACGTGGTGTGGCAAAAAACTTAGATCAACTTGATGAACATACAAGGTGGCGCAAAAATAACCTTCCGAGGTTTTTTGGCTGTAATTTTAAAAAAAAATTAAAAACTTTGATTCTTCTTGTGGATTATTTTTATTTGGTCTCTTAATTTTTTTTACATCAAGTCGAGAATATGATGTCATGCAAATGGCCGCCGCCACAGTTGATTGTCATTTGAGCCCTTTTTATGGCATTTTCCATCACTTTGGCCAAAACTTCCGGCGATAGGTCCTCACATTGTTGACGGATATTGTCTTTAAGAGCTGCAAGAGTCTGAGGCTTGTTGACATAAACCCGCGACTTCAAAAAGCCCCACAAAAAGAAGTCTGGAGCGGTCAAATCAGGCGATCTTGCTGGCCAGTGCAAATCGCCAAAACGGGAGATTAGGCGCCCGGGAAATGCATCCTTCAGCATATCGGTTGTGGCACGTGCAGTGTGTGCCGTTGCACCGTCCTGTTGGAACCACATGTTTTCCAATCCCAATTCATCAAGTTGCGGCAAAAAGAACTCGTTGATCATTGCTCTGTAGCGCTCACCATTCACAGTAACCGTTTGGGCCGCGACGTCTTCGAAGAAAAAAAGGGTCCGATGACTCCTCCAGCGAAAACAGCACACCATACAGTGACTTTGAGCGGGTGTAATGGCTATTCGTGGGTTACACGCGGATTTTCAGTGCCCCAGAAGCGTAAATTTTGCTTATTTACGTACCCGCTAAGATGGAAATGGGCCTCATCACTCATGATTATTTTTGATGAAAAATCATCTTCCTCTGGGTGGTGATTAAGGATGGCTTGAGCGTATGTTAGACGCGATTGGCGGTCAGCAGCTAACAGCTGATGCACCGTCTGGACTTTGTCAGGAAACATCTTCAAATCTTGTACCAAAATTCGCTGTAAGGACCGTCGACTGATACCCATTTGCGTGGCACGTCGTCTGGTCGATGTCGACGGCGCTTCCATGACATCTTCGGCTACAGCAGCAATATTCTCTGCAGAACGGCTACTCCGGGGTCTGCCACGCCTGGCAGCATCTCGTGTTGTGCCAGTCTCTTCGAGGCGAGCGGCTAAACGTCGCAGTGTTTCACCAGTAGGCGTTGGACGGGTAGGAAATCTGCGACGAAATTCACGTTGTGCCAAAGTCACCGACCGATTATTGCTCAAATAAATAGTCACCAATATTCCGCGTTCTGGAGCAGTGTAGCGTAACATTGTTTATTAACGTGTATTTCGCATGTGTTTACTACACAAATGTCAAAACAGAACTGACATTAGGGGCCAATCGCAAAATTTATAGCATTTTCTGATAGGAGGATTACTTTTGCGCCACCTTGTACTTTGCGAAGAATATGACTTGCGTTTCCATTTATATCTTTGATAGGCGGATCTTAAAAATATTTGCAATGGATGATTTTGGGCACGTAGAGAGTATATATTCCAAATTTCAGGATAGGTTCTCCAACTGTTTATCCAAGCGGACTGTAGGTCTTCAATTTCTTTAAGATTACATTAGAGAATGAACGTTGTTACTATGCAAGAAGATGGTGTGTTAAATGTTGGCGGCTACAAACATGAGCCGTCTGTTATGGGCACAGTATGCGGATTAAATTAATATGTGATCGACCATCTCAATATTCCCTTTCGAATATAGGGAAAACACTTTTACAGTATCGTTACTCGTAATACTTACAATTTGTTACATCGTTGCAAAGTATCTTAATGTGAAAATCCCCTGGCACGAGCGAGATATTTAGCCAAGTCTATGACAATTACTACGAAATTACTCCCACCAAATTGCCACTCTGCAGGCACTAAAATGTAGGTATTTTGTCTTTGCTAACTCTATTCAGAATCATCGTTTTCAATTCTTGTAAATTATATGTACATATTATTAATTAGGCCCGGCCTCCTTATTTGTAATTTTAAATGAATCAACGGTGCCCAGTAGCTCACAACAATTTATAGCTATGATTAACTTTGATTGTCGCGTCGGTTGTCGAACTACTCCTCGAAAATCATTAAAAATTTAGTTAAACATAAAAATCGGTAGCCTCACCTCCGAAGTTCTAATTACCAACCGACTAACAAGCGGCGCTAAATGCTTACACCACCACCGCCTAGTCGGACGACGGCGAACGTCAACCGCATTTGCCTTAAGTAATAACTTGGGGGTCGTTGGTCTTAATGTCTTCTTAAACGACTTGGGTGCGATCTCAAAGACAGTCTCCAGTCCAACCTGTCAATGCGTTCACAGTGTCATTTAATTTAGTGACATAATTTTGAATAAATTTTTAATTTTCGACTTAACAACTCCCGTTTAGCTGCAGGTATTTACGACCAAAGGGGACAAAGCCGCAACACATGTCCGTGTGACATGTGAGCCTGCCGCAGTTAATAGGTATCCGTATCTGTGTATCGTATGCTAAGTCAAAGTCACTTTGGATCCGCTAATTTAAAATGTGCAAGCAGCAGTAGCAGCAGGTGGACGGACATACTTTTTTGTTTTATACTCCGCAAGGTGTGTAGCTACACACACATATAGAGAAAGAGAGGGTTCACTTGTATCTTTTGATTAAGCATAACTTTTTTTTGTACGGTTTTAGAAGGTCAACGGAAGTAAAGCGAGGCAAAACAAAAATCTTTCTGCCTGTGTTAAGTGAAAGTCGGGCTTGGTATAGAAATCGTAACGCATTTCACTACAGTGTGGCGCGGCGTTGGCCGTGGCGTCTGTCCCCTTGCGGGCCATTTTGGCTCTCTAATGATGCGACAGCGATGTGAGCGCGTCGCGCAGCAACCTAAACTCTCTCGGTCTCGATGATGGCGATTTCCAAAACAATTAGTTTATCCATTTGTTGCTATTTGCG
Organism: Portevinia maculata; assembly: GCA_949715645.1. Classification (NCBI taxonomy): domain Eukaryota; kingdom Metazoa; phylum Arthropoda; class Insecta; order Diptera; family Syrphidae; genus Portevinia; species Portevinia maculata. The sequence goes on from OX454527.1 coordinate 71,693,345, forward strand.
TTGTAATTTTGTGCGGAGTTGTGAGCGCCGTTTGATGGTTGCTTTGGCAACCGATCCGAAGCTGTGTCTATTGCCAATTGCAATTGTGCAGCGCCCGGTACTGTTCACTGCATTGCATCCGCATGCCAGAGTGTTCCAAACGATTATTTTACAATTGTTTTCCACGCCAACAACTCGGCGGGAGTAGCAGAGCTGCAGATACATGGGCAGAAGAGGCCGCGATTTTTTATTCGTTTCTGTTATTTAGTCTGATAAGTAGGCTGAGTGGCTGTCTGTCTGTTTGGAAGACACTGAAGATAGGCATTTAACTCTTTTTTTCCTTCTTATTTCTTATATCTATTTGGTGGTTGAGTCTACGTTCACTTGGCTGATGGCACATTATGCTTTTGCATTTTCTCCAACAACTGCCTAAATGATGCTGATTAAGTAGATGCAGAATGGTTACAGTGAATCTTAAAAGTTGTTTGCATTGTATGAAGAAAGTAACAAGCTAAAAGCAAAAGGTCTTGTTAAGGCAAAATTGCTTGGGACTGTTCTATTTAAAAACAAAAAGTGCGATATAATCTAATGAAACTATGTTGACTTAATTTTCGCAGTTATTAAGAAATTATTACAATACAAAGTAAAATGTTTGTTTACTCAAATAAAAACATCATAAAAATATTAAATAAAAGATTGCCCCATTTTAAGATATACTTTAAGAAGGTTCCTTAAAGCGTCTAAAACGGGTAAAAATTGCGCTTCCGATCGAGACAAGATCTTTTACCGCCGCAAAGTTTAATAACTCTATCTCGGCAACGGATCGGATTGTGCTAAGAGTTCAATAAATGTAAAATTGAAATTGAAAAATAGAGGCAGTGTTAAAAATAAGAATTGTGGAGGAAGACAGAAAACGAAAACAACGACTCGTAAAAAGCTATGCCTCAAAAACACTCAAAACTGGTTGAAAAACATATAAAAAGCCTACATATCGCTTGGAAGAACTGTTGGATACCCTACCCATACTTGCAACCCCCCAAAGTGTGCAACGTATTTTGTTGAGAGTCTTGTTAATTTTGAAACAGTTTTTTCTAGTTTCTTACAAAATGAGGAAACATTTAAAACTTGGTCAGAAGGATATTGTTTAAAAATGTTGTTATAACCATATTTTAATGAATTTCTCGCCCCTAAAGAGTGGGGGTGAAAAACGTTTACGGACGAATGTTTATTGCCGGTGCACACATCTGTCTTTTTAGCGTGCGATACCGCTTTTATGTGTTGGAGTTAACAAAACTAATTGGGCTATACACACACACTCGCGGTCAGTATTTGAGGTTTTTGAAACTGAAAATCCCCATTTTTGGGTTAAATATAAAGTTTTATCTCCATTTTGGGACTCTGAATTTCCCTATTCTTTATTTGTGAGAAATCGATGTAAATTAGTTAGTTATTTTTTTTTCTGTCATATTTAGTGTACTCGTACATAGGGGCACAACCGTTTCCAAAATAGAAGCTCAGAGAAGGAGAAATGCCTAGGAAATCCGTTTGCCAAAGTTCATCAACAATGCTTGGGCTGCTTCTATACAAAAAATATGCAACAGAATTGTAAAGGACTTCTAAGCGAACAATTTTCCAGGATATATTTTCTAAGAGGCGCTCCATACAATGAAGAAGTACCCATCATTACTGTCAACGAATTTAGGAAGGTGGTCAAAGACTCAAAAAACGAAAAGCAGTTGGCCCGGGCGGACAAATATCTATTGCGATCTTTCAATTCGCGTTTACATGCTGATTTTGAATCCAATCACAGAAAGTTTTGTGATCGGATTGAATTGAATCCTTCAATATTTCAATCTGCGTCAACATGGAATTCAATTTGGATGAAAGCTGTCATGTCTACCTAATTCACCTGAAACCCTACCAACAATGCGCTTAATATTCGCAATCGCACGCATACGTAGCTCTTCGAATGTTCTTAGAATTGTGTGTGTATCCATATTTCTCATAGCGAGAATGCAAAGGCAAAAGGCAACTCGCAATATATCGAGTTATAAAATCTCTCACTGAGGAGTTCATGTTGCGAACAATGAATAAAGAGACAAGGAGGCGGTGTTCTGGGAGAAAAGTGAAGCATCTGTTTAAGTGGTGTGAGTGTTTACTAATCCAAGAGCGTTTTTCTCAATCCGACCAGATATAGCATGAGGTAATCTGTAGTTTTGAACGAGGACCCATATGAAAGTATTAAACATTCCACTTAACTTTTTAACATTATTTGCAGCATCTTTCAAAGATTCGAACATTTATTTATTATTCGAATATAATTTATTTATTTATATTTTATCGATTTCCGTGATACATACTTACTCAAATGTCTACCTACACTTCTTTATCTAGTGCAGCCTATCTTGTGAAAAAGTCTACCTTTTTGAGTACGCCCGACTAATTTGACCGAGACATTTTTTTTTATCAATTTGTCCATAACCTTTGTTTCCTGGGTATTTTTGGAAATTATTGCTGAACTCAAATTCTTTTGCCATTGGTCCACTTGATTGATAACCAAGTGATTTCGCATATTTTATTTGTAGCTAAATTAATTTTTTTTTAAGATTTCTATAAACTTACCCGGAACAATCCTTTCCCATTGCAAATCAACATTAATGAAACACGAAATTTTTTCAATTTTTTATTTTATAAATGGTTTCAAAAAAAACGATCACATCCCCTTAAAATTAACAATCTTATTTAATTTGGATCTTACTGAATTATTTTCATTTTCTCAAACTCAAACTTTTTCGATTTTCCATTCCCTTTCCTTTTTTCATTTTTCTTTCAAAAAGATCTGCATTCATGGCACCAATTCCTCCCAAAATTTCAGAGGTTTCTTCATTCATTAGATTATGCTGCTTTATTTTAAGCAAAACCTCTTTTAATGAAGCTATTTTTTTCGATTTGCGGCGAACTTTTTGATTAAGTACTTTCATTTTTCTGTCTTTATCTTTAATCAACTTTCTTAGAATACTTATTTTTGTTTTCATCTTTTTGCTTCTTGGTGAAGCATTTAAGGATGATGCCCCATCAGAAGAGACCATTGCTCTTTTTAAAGTCATTCTCCGATTCTTCGTAAATTTTAAATACCTACATAAGTTAATAAATTTGAAATAATATATAAGCACTTGACTTACAACCAGAGCTGGATCATGAGTTGTTCCAACTGTTGGTGGGAAAATAGAAACACACTCTGGGATTATTTCTTCTACTATAAGATTAGCGGTATCTTCTACAGCCGGTACAACACAGCGATCCTCAAAATGTACTACTCTCGGCGCAATAATCGAAACTTCCTCCACACCATGGTGGTCCATATTACTGCAGCTTGGAATGTCTTGGTTAATGAAAAAAATTTAAAAAGTAATGGCACACCATGTTTTAAACACACAACACTTACCTGGTTTTGCACTTATAAGACTTTGAACGAGGGAATCCTCCACAACAACAAACAGAAAAAGGTACACACGAAGTGGAATAAGACATCACACAATCACTCAATCACTTTAGTGTCACGAGGATCAACCAACAAGGAAGTTGACGCGAAAAGATCAAAACGCATAACACAAATTTTGATGTATACAAAATTAGCAATAATACCTTTCATAGGCCGAGGTTCCATCGAGAGATGATACTGCAGACGGCATTAGTCTTTTTCTCTTCACATTGAAAATAAAAACGCTGGCTTTAAAGTGTTTCGAACACACAATACTACGGATCGTTATATCTTCATTTTTAAGGTTCAGGGCAGATATCCAAAGATTTCTTTTGAATTCACACTGAGGAAACCTTAAACACGAACGGAAAAGTAAAAGCCATAAATAACTGAATAACTAGATAATTACTTGCGTCCCCTTTGCCCTACAACACTTATTTGTTTACGTTTTTTAAAGAATTTTTAAAATCTCTGGTGAATAAAACCTTCAGAAAAACACTACATTAAAAATTTGAAAATCCTCAGGTTACATCCCTGCCAATTATAACATCACTGTAAATTTGCATTACTGTTTATAACACCCCTGAGTGTCACTGAGTTAAAGTGACATTAGTCCCCCATTTGATTTGGCGCGATTTTCTACACATAGTTTTTATACCCTATTCTAAGGGTATATTAATTTTGACGCATAGTTTGTAACATACCTTAATATTTCCCGTAGACCCCTAAAAGTTACTATATTTATGATCAGCATCGGTAGTAATGTCGATCTAGCCATGTCCGTCCGTCCCTCCGTCCGTCCGTCCGTCTGTCGGCAAAAATTAGGCCTTTAAACTGGACCTAGAGAGCTGAAATTTTAACCATATACTCTCTAGGGTCCCGAAATAATCAAGTTTACGAATTTTTGAAATCCGCCCACAGACACGCCCACAAACTAAAAAAAACCTAAATTTTGGAAAAAATCGAATTTTGAGCTAGAATGCTGAAATTTTTTATATATGATCTATGACTCCTAAAACTACTCGGGATAAAAAATTTTCAAAATCCGCCCACTGACACGCCCACAAATAAATAAAACAATTTTTTTTAAAATCCAAAGTTTGAGCTAGGGAGCTGAAATTTATAATATATACTCTCTATGGGCCCTTTATGCTCATGTGTAAATATTTTCAAAATCCGCCCACTGACACGCCCACAATTTTTTTTTTTTTTTGAAAATTCAAAGTTTGAGCTAGGGAGCTGAAATTTATAATATATTCTCTCTAGGGGCCCTTTATTCTCATGTGTTAATTTTTTTTAAATCCGCCTACTGACACGCCCACAATTAAATAAAACAATTTTATTGAAACACCCAAGTTTGAGCTAGGGAGCGTTTTTTTTTTTGATAAAATCCTTTTAATGTTATATAACAAAATATGTAGAGCGTACTTAACAATTCAACCATACTTAGACTTTTGTCACGCCCACTTATGAGGGATAGGAATAAGAATAGGGTATCCAACAGTTCGCCCAAGCGGACTGTAGCCCGTCCCTCTGTTTTAGCATAGTTTTCTGTGACCCTGTGGGGGACTAATGTCAAAAATTTTTAAGAAAAATGCTTCACTCAAAAGAGCTATTCCTTGTCTCTTTATTCAATGGTTGCGAACAAATTTATGGCGAAGGCAAAAGTAACCCGAAATATGTCGGGTTATAAAAATCTCACTGGATAGTAACTTTTTACAAGAAATTGATTTTGTATCCCTTTTTTCCCTTAGCACTGTACCTACTGTGTTTGACTCCTTTCCTATGAGAAAAATAACAGGCTTTTCTCCGACTTATTTACGAGTATTATGTTTATTAATGCTATACTGATTTCTCTCTCAATCTTTTGTTTGTGTTCGCTTCAGCAAGTCAGACAAGTCTTAAGACGTCCTGGGATTTCTCCTGTTTTGTGGGAATTTCGATGCCCAGTGAAAAATTAAATTTCACCAACATATACATACATACATACTCGTATGTATATATTTTGCTTCGACCTGTCATTTTGAATTCTTTTCGACACGCTATTGTTGTACTCCGATTAATTCAAAATGCGGGGAAAATAGCGACATTTACTAAAGAACTGTTATATTCTTCATATCTGAAGGATTTATAAACCGAAATACAGTCGAACTTCGATAACTCGAACCATCACCTGCCACAAAAAAAAATCGAGTTATCAAGACTTGGAGTTATATGTACCTATGCACCCCTATCGTGGAATCCGTCGGGGGGAACGATCCGCTAATAGTGAACAATTTGCATCGTGCAATCCGCAGACGTGAACCATCCACATGTCGGTAACGTGAATTATTTTATTTTATTTTCACTGAATTTAATTTTTACAAAACAAATGGGTTTGAAATGAGCTGTCACAATTGAATTTTGAATAGTGGTCGGTAAGGGAGAGTATCCGACGGATTCCACGATAGCAATTTTCTGTTCACGTGAATCGAATAAGTGAAGGTTATCTCAGATCCGACGGATTCCACGTAAGTAAGTAAAATATCAAAATTGATATAAATACATAATGTATTTATTTGCAAACATATATAATACAAAAAACGTATAGGAATATAATTATTATTTAAAATAGTCTGTTATATAACTTAGATTTTAATTCTTTTATTGAATTAAAAAGAGCTTTTATTTTCTCGATGTTACTGGTTAGTCTTTAGGTATATATAAACGCAAAATGTTTAACGAATTTGCAAAAAATTCGTCTGAAGGTGGTTGAATGAAATCACCCTTCAAATCTTTTTCCATTACATCAGTGTCGCTGTCATCGTTATTGTCGAGCTTTGCAAATTCCGATACACATCTGAATAGCTCGACAACATCTTCATCTGTGGGAAACTCCGAAGTATCAATATCGTCGTCTAATACACACTGCACTGTTCATACGTACCTTCATTCTGTGTATTACGTATTTTGTCTTCCTATTTGTGTTATTTTAGGAGCCTACTATTTTTCCCAAAAATAAAAACTAAGCTTTGAGTTCGCTTTGACCAATATACCGGCCTAGTAATGTGTGTTCTAACGCCTATTAACAAGAAATCTGACAATTCTTAGGACCAACAGTGCCCCCGAAAGCGATGCATTATAAAACGAACTTGAAAAACACGCAGAATTTAGGAATTCCCCTTCAGAATTCGACTTAACGAAGGTGACACAAAATAAACTCTTCGAGTTATCAAGACATTCGAGTAATAGAAGTTGGAGTTATCAAATAAAAATTACATGTAAATTTCAGTCTTGGCGCTATTGCCAACCAATTTCATTCGAGTTATTAAATATTCGAGTTATCGAAGTTCGACTGTAGTTCAAGCACTTTTTCATCATTTTCAAATTTAAACAACTGGCAATTTGTTGACAAGCTGTCATGAAAAACTACCTGCAATTCGTTTTAAATTCATTAAGTTCTGTAATTTCAATTCCAGAAATATTTGAAAAGAGGTCATCCGATGGAAAATAGTTTGCAGCGTTCTCTAAGTTTATTTCAAACAGTCTCCAAGTATGCTTGAATTAAAAAGCAATCAGCTATTTGTTGAAGTTAGCTAAATTCTGTTATACAAAAACATGCATTTTCACGTTAGCTAACTGCAATCCCTGGTTCAGCTATGTAAAAAGTAGTATCCTTACTAAGATTAAAAAATTCAAAATAAAACAATAAACTAGGCTTCTCTAATGTGATATATTTGTCCGCATTGGTTTGTTATGACAGTGTCGAAAAATTTTCCTGTCAAATAGCGCCAATATCAATGTGCGAAACTGCTGAATGATTCTCTGTAGCGAAAGCCATCTGGTTTGAGAAGGATGCAGGATTCTTAGAAAAGATATTGACACTTTGAATTATAAACATGTTTTCTCGATAACACATTTCAATTTCGTATGTAGCTTTTCTACTGCCTTACAATTATGTGAAAAGTGTGGCGAATACATCGCATACTAAATAAATCTAGCATTTCGTCTTTGAAAAGTTTGGACACGGAATTGTATTTACCAACCGTTCGGTCCGAGGCAAATGCAAGTAAATTTTGTATATACATATATGCCCACCTTCCTGCCTGCAAAGCCGTGAATAGTTGCGTGTGGCCAAACAAAAGCAGAGCTACCACTGAGCAGTGGTGGGTCGCGGCGAGTATTGTTACGAGGGAGAGGGCGAGAGCTATTACCCTGTCCTTTTCTCCTTTCAAAGCTCCTGGACCTGATGGCATCTATCCCATACTCTTGCAGTCCTTTGGCCTGGAGAAGAGCTAGGGCGGTTTTCATTTCCAAACCGGGAAACCAACACGCCTATCAAAAAGGCAAGTCCTATGCAAGATCTATGCTCTTGCTGTATTCATGGATATTGAGGGTGCCTTTGACAATCCCACCTTTTGCAGAATTGAGTCTGCCTTAACACTGAAGGGCGTCGATTCTACAACTGTGGAATGGATCCTGGAAATGCTTAGGAGCAGAGAAGTTACAGCTGCTGTTGGCAGCTGTGTCAGAACTGTGCGCGCTGTTAACGGCTTTGCGCAGGGCGGTGTACTCTCCACTACATTGTGGAACCAGTTGGTCGACTCCTTGCTGACAAGACTTGATGGGGAAGGTCACCCTGTTGTTGGGTACGCTGACGATGTGTGTATCATTGTCAGCGACAGGAGTTTACCAACTCTTTGCGAACGGATGGAAACAGCGCTCAATAGAGTTGGGAGTTGGTGCCGCGAGCAGGCTCTGTCAGTCAACCCCGCGAAGACTGAGATGATGCTGTTCACGAATAGAAGGGCAATACGTCAAGTGAGGTAGCCTTACTTCCAGGGCACTCAACTAAAGCTATCAAGCAAGGTTAAGTATCTGGGTGTTGTTCTAGACCCAAAGCTTAACTTTTCTGAACATTTGGTTGCTAGAATTTCGAAGGCAACTAACATTCTCTGGCAGTGACGTAGGATGTTCAGCAGAACCTGAGGACTTAGTCCCAGGCTGGTTCACTGGATTTACACGTGCATCGTTAGGCCATACCTTATGTATGGTGTGATTGTATTGTGCGCTAGAGCTCACATCCTCAAACGTCAACTGACGAAGCTACAGCACCTTGCGTGCTTATGCATTACAGGTGCGATGAGAGGAACTCCCACTGCTGCTATGGAAGTGTTGCTCTGTTTACCTCCCTTGCAGTTCCTTGCTGAGAGTGAGGCCAGAAAATCACTATACCGTATGTGTGTAGTACTTGGACGCCAGATCAATCTCGGCGATGGGGGCAGAGGTGCTAGGTACAGAGCTCTCTATGACAGCCTACCTGGCCATCGGGGAGGAGCACTTGACATTGTGTGCACGAAGCAAGTCTTTGAGCGCCGTTTTCAGGTCATCCTTCCTGAACGGCAGGAATGGAACAGTGAGGGGTGGAATGGCTTTAGGCCGGGTGATATCATTGTCTATACGGATGGCTCACTCATTGACGGTATCTCCGGAGCCGGGGTCTACTTTAGAGACTGTCGGATAAATCTATCTGCAGCCTTGGGTAGACAAACAGCTGTTTTTCAGGCAGAAATCTTTGCGATTGCCACTGCCGCCAATATCCTGTTAAGGAGAAAGAATAAGTGTAAAACCTTATACATCTGCTCAGATAGCCAAGCCGCTATCAAAGCCTGTTCGGCTGGCTCTCTCAACTCAAAAATAGTTCAGTAAAACATGGTTAAGCTTAACCATCTGGGAAGATGTAACTTGGTATCACTTGCCTGGGTTCCTGGGCACACAGGTATCCAGGGTAATGAAAGAGCGGATGGTCTGGCCAGGAAGGGCTCTTCAACAGCCTTCATTGGCCCACAACCATCCATAGGATGCTGCTCATCCGTCCACAAACTTGAAATGGCTTCGGCTATACGCCAACAACATTCTGAATACTGGCATGACCTGGTCTCATGCAGGTATTCCAAGAAGCTAGTGGATGGTCCAAAAATCAGTAGAGTAGTTTTTGCTTGGACAAAATAGGAAAGACTTGAGATCCTTGATTGGTCTCGTCACTGGTTTCAGTCCTCTTAACGAGCAGCAAAAGACCACCCATATTAGGAGCTCGGGCCTATGTGAGTGCTGCCTAGAGGCGGATGAAACGGCATCTCACTTCATCTCTGAATGTCTTGCTTTCGCCAGAACCGGGCTCAACGCTATAGGTAAACAATTCGTCAACGAAGATGAGATGGGGGACATTGAACTTGCTAATATCCTTCGCTTTGCCAAGGCTACTGGCAGGTTCTGCCTCACTGACCCTTTTACTCAATTAACTCGAAAATCTTTGGAATTGGCAAAAATCCCCACATATGGCAACGTGCCTGGCGCAGCTACACCGGAAGTGTGTGTAGACGTTGCATATGCGGATGACGTGGCTGTTCTAGTATCAGGAATGTTTCTTAACGTGATAAGTGAAATCATGGAAAGAGCACTGGGTAAGATTAGCGGGTGGGCTACAAGTTGTGGTCTATGCGTTAACCCAAGCAAAACTGAACTGATGCTTTTCACCACCAAAACCAAAATACCGACCTTCTCACTTCCCCGCTGAAATAACCAAAATCTTCCTTTATCCACCAGCGCAAAATACCTTGGAGTCATGCTTGACCCCAAACTCAGCTGGAAGTCCAATATCGAACACCGAGTGCGGAAGGCAAGCATGGCAAGTAGACGCAGCGCACTAGGTCATCCCTTTTACTATGACCTTTCGGCCATCCAAAGCATCCATTTGAACAATGTCGTCAAATTTTTTTTTTTTTTTTTTTTTTTTTTTTTTTTTTTTACGCTGGGAGGTGGTAATCTTCCAAAGACGAAACCGAGCCCGTACTCAGTAACAGTGTGGTGATTTCTACCCACTAACCCCTTCTCCCGTCTTCCCGTTTTCCCTGCGATACAACCTTCTTGGTATTTCATTGCCGCAGGGCGGGGATTAGCCAGCTTTCCAATTATTGCACCTAGTAGTTAAACCAATCAGCAATTTGTCTTTCTAATTTTACAATTCATATTCTAAGTATTTGTCCATAGAGGATTTAATACTGTTTTTGTTTTATTTTTCGAGCTATGTAGCTAGTTCAAAAGGTTTAATTCTTCTTAACCTCCTAGTCATATTGCTAGTATTTAATAGTTCCTTCATTTCTGAGCTGACGTGATTGAAAAGCCTAAGTTTATGTCTATTAGCTACTTTTTTGACTTCATCTTCAATCATTTCTATTTCTAGATCTCTATGCAGATCAGCGTTTCTTATGTACCATGGTGCATTTACTATATTTCGTAGAACTTTGTTTTGAAATGTTTGAATTTTCTGTAGATTTGTTTTGCATGTGCATGCCCATAGCTGGAGCCCGTAGGTCCATACTGGCTTTAGAATTTGCTTATAAAGCAGTAATTTATTGTAATTTGACAAACAAGAGTATTTCCCTATAAGCCAATACATTTTACTGTAGCGCATATTTAGTTCTTCTCTTTTTTTTCTTTACATGTGCTTTCCAGCGCAGTTTTGCGTCTAGTGTCATGCCTAGATATTTGGCTGTGTTTGCGTAATCTACTTCTTTATCATTTATGAACACTGGTATGTGCTGAACATTTTTATTTGTAAAATTTATATGGACCGATTTTAGGTCATTTAGTTTAATTTGCCAATTTTTTGTCCATTTTGTTATATTGTTCACTGCCTTCTGTAGTTTTTTTGTCGCTACTTCAACTGTTTCTCCCACAGCAAGTACAGCAGTATCATCTGCAAATGTTGCCACAGTTGTTTCATCACTGTTCGGCAAGTCGCTAGTAAATAAGAGATATAATACAGGACCTAACACACTTCCTTGTGGTACACCAGCTTTTATTTCTCTTAATGTGGAGTAGTCATTTCCTTGCTTAATTCTAAAGAATCTCTCTAATATATAGGACTCTAAAATTTCTGAAAATTGTTTTGGCAGATGCTTTTGCAATTTGTAGATCAGTCCTTTGTGCCATACTTTATCGAAAGCTTGTGCTACATCGAGAAATATAGTAGAGCATATCTTTTTTTCTTCAAATGCTTTTTCGATTTTATCTGTTATTCTATGCACCTGATCGATCGTGGAGTGTTCATTTCTAAAACCAAATTGATGGTTTGGGATTAGCGATTTTTCTTCGATTATTTTGTTCAGACGTTTAATCAACATCTTTTCAAATAACTTGGACAACATAGGTAGTATAGATATGGGGCGATAGGAGGTGACTTCACTAGGCGGTTTGCCTGGTTTTGGTATCATAATCACCTCCGCGACTTTCCACATGCTAGGTACATACCTTATCCTGAATACAGCATTTATGATCTGTGCTAGTTTCTTTAGGCCTTTTTTTGGGAATTGTTTAAGGATTTCCCCTGATATTAAATCAAATCCCGGGGCTTTTTTAGTACTGATGCCTTTTTTTATTTCATTGGCAATTTCTTTAGCCGTTACCGGTTGGATGTGACTTTCCTCTTCGCACAATTCTACGCTTTCTTGACAGTCTTTATCTTCATATGGTTGAAAGACGCCTTCAAGATATTCAGCAAAGAAATTAGCTTTTTCTTGGTTGTTTTTTGCCCAGTTACCTTCACTGTTTTTAACTGGTGGAATGTGAGCAATTGGCCTTTTCATTTTCTTTGTTGCCTTCCAGAGTGAGTACTCGGTATTAGCATCATTTGTAAGATTGGTAAGGTATTTTTTAAGAGACTCATTTTTAAATTCTCTTATCGATCTTTTAAGCTGGCTGTTTAGATTATTTAGTATTGTTTTGTCTCTGGGCGCTCTTGTTTGTTGCCAACGTTTTCTAGCTCGTCTCTTTTCCGTAATTATATCACATATTACTTTTGGATACGAGTTTTGTTGGATTTTAGTTTTCATTTTAGGTGTTGCAGCCCATGTAGCTCTTTGGATATTGACAGTCAATATTTGAACAGCATCTTCTAATTGATCTTCTGTTTCTATTGTTTCTAAGAGCTGAATACTATCCTCTAGATGCTGTCTGAAGTAGCTCCAATCAGTCAGCTTATTTCCTAGCCTTGCGCTATTTTCTTTAACAGTGATTTTATCGCCAAGTGTTAAAAGTATTGTGGAGTGATCTGAGTCAAGATCTGGTCCTTCTTCTACCTTCATATTGTTAGTCGAGATATTCTTTGTTACGAAGAAGTCGACAAGATCAGGGATTTTGTTTCTATCTGTTGGCCAATACGTAGGTTTTCCCGTTGAGTGATACTTGCCGTTAATTTCGTTTATTGCTTCATAAAGTTCTCTTCCTCTTGTATTTGTCAATCTAGATCCCCAATACTTGTTTTTGGCATTAAAATCTCCCCCTGCAATAAATCTATTGTTAAATATTCGGAAGAGGCCTAAAAAGTCATTTTTCTTTAGATTGTAACTGGGAGAACAGTAAATTGATGCAACTGATATAGTTTGTCCACTTTTCGTTCGAATGTTAATAGAAATTCCTTGCATCGCGCATGATTGGAACTTGGCTTCTATATGGTGATCGATCGTATTCTTTACTATAACTGCAGCCCCGCATTTTGCTGAATTATGGGGATGTGGGGAGTGATATAATTCGTACCCTTGCAGTTTAAAGTTTGTATTGAATTTTAAGTGCGTCTCAGAGACAAGACATATATCTATTTGGTTCATGTCGAGGACTACTTGGATTTCTTCCTTACGGTTCTCGATACCATTAGCATTCCATTCCGTCAAATTTCTCAACTCCACAGGCTGGCTTTGAGCTCCTTCAACATCCTCCCCCCCCCCCCGCCCCCCTCTTAATTTCAGGTTCCGTTAGTTGTGGTACCAAAATGCTCAATGCGTTAATTGTGTTTTTCCCTCGTCAGGTAAAGGAGGAATACAGACACTTAAACCAACCAACCAACCAGTGTGTAGACGACCCATCCTAATTGGGAGCACTGCGAAAATCGGTGGAGCAACCGTAGTCACCCAAAACCCAATAATAAAACTCAATTCGAGGGATTAGTCCTCGCTACAACCAGAACACTTCTTCTGGGAGATATTTAATGTTCTATTGAGTGCATTTTTTCTGATTACAAATTAGATTTTGAAATGAGCGATTATTTCATCCGAATACTTGGAAATGAGTTACATATATTATTCGTGCTATCTTTTATTTGTTATATTCTATCCTAGGGTCAATTCATTTTGACTCATAACTTGTAAGACCCATTAATATTGGTAGATCCCAAAATGTTACTACATATATTTGTTTTCAGTGTCGAAAGTTATGTTGATCTAGCCTTGTTCGCCTGTCACCAATTTTGGCGTTCTTAATATCTGCGAGTGATACCAGACGCTATTACACTTGAATCGCGAAAATATCTTGGTAAAGATGGCTCCTAGAAATGTTCATTGCTCGGTAGAAATGCAGCAGAAAATTAAACAGCTCATTGTACTTAAGAGCGGTGGAGTATTGACTTACTTACTTAACGGGTTAGGAGCCCGGGAAGAGTCTCTACCTATGATACCGCAGACTTCAATCTTCTGCAATCCTGGGTACGCCGCTTCCAGTTTTCAAGCCTAGCGCTCTGGCATCCGCGATTGTTTGGTCTTTAAGACAGAGTTTCCATCTTCCTTAAAGCTGGGCGTCGAATTGCCTATTACCCATTCGCTCGATGTGGGCGAACCAATGTAGTCGACGTGCTTATGCTTTTTTCGGTCAACACACATCTTGATATAGGTCATAGCTTTGACCTCCATTGACTCTTCTTGCACACAGGTCAAAATAACCGATAATTTCTTTCAAGGGAGTCTAAAATCAACTTTCCCTTCCTGCTTATCGAGTCTGCGATCACAGCTTTGACATTCAGGACAGCTTCAGTAGGCATAGGCTTAGGCATACAACTTCTTCTTGATAAATTCTTCGTCCTCGTCGGTAGGTAGCTTTGAAGTGGATCACAGCCGGCGATCGCTTATCGGCTTAAGCCGAGTTCCCACGACGAATCCGCAGTCAAATATATATTAAATCTTTTATGACAACTGTAACATACATATGTCGCATTTTTTTTATTTTCATCATTCGTGATAATATCCATAATATATCCTTGCCTTTGCTGGGTGAGGCTAAGAATATCAATGCAGATGGAAGTTACCCCGTCACCACCTCTTTTTCATCACTAGTCTTGAAAAATCCTTGCCGACCTGAGCTCCAAATATGTCAAAGTAGCTTATGTAGGGTATCTGTCATTTTGACTGTCGACGATACCGTTGATTCAATCTTGCGAAATCATCTGCCGTACGTTCTCTTTCTGTACGAATTCTTAGACTCATGAGACAGTCTTTCCGACAGCGCTTCATACTGTTCCTATTTTCTTCTTGTTCAACACTCGCGCTTAAAGATCTACCCAGTCATGTCTGGACAGACATGACGAGTACACGATGATTACCACGGGGAGGTAGAATAAGCATAATTGATGCGTAGTCTCAAGTTACTGCATCTTAAAAGGTTGATGCAGCAAAGTACCGACTGTAATCCCACAACACCCAACCCGTTTGAATCAAATCAAAAACATATTTCGGCTAGGTTAGGTTAGGTTAGGTTTAGGTGGCTGTCGGTAGAAGCCGACACACTTAGACCAATTTAGGTCCATTGTGATACCACGTATAATTATCTACCTCAACTCTGTAGACGGGACTGGCCAACGACACGCGGTTGTTCTCAAACGGTCCCCCATCTACGTACAACGTCGTTTAATTGCGGTGATCTGACGAGAACCGATTAACTCGACGTGGTATGAAATTCGGCTAAATCAGAGTAAATATTGCGGGTAACTGCTTGCCAATTTTTAGCCGCAACTGTATCTGGTATAATAAAATAAATGATTGCCCCAACTAAACGATAGTTAGCTGTTTCAAACAAACTTTTTATCTTAATCCAAAAAGCATAGAAAACTATTTTCATTCTGTTATTGTGTGAGTGATTTGTTGTTGTCTTCGTTGTTTTTGTTTTTACTTACAGAAAAAAACGAGCTGTTGAAATGCCACAAAATCGAGGCGAATTATAAAATTTTACAAAAGCCACAACACAACAAATTGAGTTTTGACGAAGTGAGTCGCGTCAATTCGAGGCAGAGTAGAGCCGCTCCGAGAAGAAAGGCCGCAATATACGAATGGGAGTACCACTGCCGGCCTCAAAGTAATAGTTCTGCAAATTGAAATGAACTCTCTTGTGCTCCACGGGCGGATGGATGGATCAACATCGGCAACATCATGATCATGTTGTAAGTTGCTACACACAGCAGCCACTGTCTCTGAAAAATAGTGGTAAACAACTTTAACAGGGGGCAGAGAGGCAGTTGTGCCGGGTATCTTGACGATCCAACTAGGCAAAACTAAAATCTTTAAACTCATTCCAATAGAGCGCGCAAATAGTTTTGTGAGCTTGGTTTTTACTGGCACTATTTCGCTCTCGATGGATAACCCCCTCACCTCATTCTCTCCACCAGGCCTGTTGCAGAGATAATTGTGGAAAATAAAAACAAAAACGAAGTGTTGCCAGAGCGATGACGATGATGGCAAAAGGGGGCCAAATTGGATCCAGGTAGTTGTAGCAAATACCGTTCACTTTGCATTTTGAACCCTAGCGATATTATTTTTGTTGTTGTTTTTATTTAGATTTTTTGTTATAACCATTGTTATGCCTTTCAAGTGATTTTAGCCAGGGAGTTTTGCTTGTTGCTTTCCCGTTTTATGCAACAACACCAAAAAGAAGATAATGAAATATTTTTGTTTTTTTTTGTGTGGGGGGTGGAGGGCAAGTGAACTCGATTTTTGGATGTTGTAGACTCTGCACTTTGTAAACACGTCCATCTGACGGTACCTAGGCTGATGGTTTCTGTTGTTTCACAAATCTGAATTTGTTGATGTTTTGATTTTGTGTGTTTTGAGGGAAGCTGTGATCGAGATTACTATGTAATGGTGTGCGACTCATAATTATTGACACAAATAAAATATTTATAAAAATGGTAAGTTGGATATGGGAAAGTGGCGGGTTAATATTTATTCTCACTATTTGGGGGCAACTCTTCAACTAGTATTTCAATTAGTGGAAGTTCCTGCTTATCTTAGCTAATTAGTCAATTTAATGGTTTCCTAGCCGCAAAGCTAGGGCTTCAAAACAAAGCTTCTCCAACCGATTGCATGTGCCACGTGGATGGGACCTACAATTTTACGCCGACTGCGAACGGTAGATAAGTTTGAGAAGTTTCTCATGACAACTGATGCTCTTGGATGTTTGTCAGACTTTCGCAAGAGGTGGGGCAGTGGAAAAAATATAGGTAATGCAGGTCGCCGACATGATTGGAACCTGACCCAGATTAGTACTCGTAGTATCTGCACTTACCACTGTGTCCACTCATATGGCTTCTGGTAGTAGACGAGCTATTAAAGATACTGGAGAGGGAAGGCTTCATTGTGAGCGCTTATGCTGACGATGTAGCAATCTTAGTCCCAAGCGAATTCATCACAGTTCTCAGTGAGCGACTCAGCTATGCAATCTTACTCGTTAACAACTGGGTTGCGGGCAATGGACTTTAGGTAAACCTATCAAAGACAAAATCCTGCTGTTCACAAGAAGAAGGACAATACCTGCCTTTAAACCACCAAGTATGGGTGGAGTGGACCTGCCAATATATAAGACAGCAGGGTACCTGGGCGTCATCCTAGATTCCAAACTTATCTCGAAGGAAAATATAGAGGATCCGGTTAGAAAAGCGTATGTGTAATTATATGCACGCGGACGAACTTTCGGCAATATATGGTGATACAAACCATATGTGGTACAACGGTGGTGAGGCCCATTCTTATACATATGGCGCAGTCTACCGAAAGAAGTGCTATCTCTCAAGGCTCACCAAAATCCAAAGGACAGCCTGCAACGGGATAACGGGGTCCTTAAGGAATACGCCCAGTCTTTGCATATAGAGTTCTATAGTAGTCTCATCAACACGAATTTGAAAACGTCGAACTCGACAGAGCCGGGAGCAAAAGTGGTGCCGTTTGAAGGTTTGTGTCTTAAATTTTGCTGTCTCTCTTTATCGAATCATTCTGATATTATGTGAGTATTTATTTTTGTGTGTAACAGCCGAATACTTTTGATGATTTGTATTGTTGCGTCGCTTCGGCAAATAGTACCTATGTAGGATGAGAGGGATATGATGGAAAAATTAGAAGTCTGGCTTTGTCGTCTGCGAGTAGAATGTATGATGAAAGTATGTATGTTTGAACGGAAAAAATGAATAAAAGCTAATTTCGGTATTTTCCATCAAATAAGGATTTATGAATTTATGGATTTTTAGACTTTTTCTATTTTCGCTGTATCTCGTTCAAAAATGTACCGATTTATATCATTTCTTCAGTATTTGATTCGGAAATATTCAATTTGTGTTGTATCAGCCGTTATTCAAGGGAATAGTTGTTGGATAGGTATATTAGCGAATCTATTAGCGAATTAATGACCTACATTAATATTGAGGCAGGTCACGTGTCGTTTTGCATTTTTTTGTAATATATTCGTGGTCAGCATCGATAGTAATATGTATCTACTATGTCCGTCCGTCCGTCCGTCCACCCGTCGGCCAAAATTAAGGCCTTTACACTGGAGCTAGAAAGCTGAAATTTAAACCATATACCTACTCTCTAGGGGCCCGAAATAATAAATTTTAAGAATTTTCAAAATCCGCCCACAATTTCAAAAGAACAAATTTGTGAGCTAGAAAGCTGAAATGTTGAATATATTGTCTTAAGGCGCCCAAAATGCTGTCTGGGTTAACATCGAATCGTCGCCTCGGCAAGTAGCATGTATGATGCGAGGGGGATAATGGAAGGGACGAATAGTTTTGAAATGAAAAATTTAATAAAATCTGATTTCAATCTTTTTCCTCAAATAATAAATTATGAGTTTAACGCTTTTTAGACTGTTACTATTTTGGCTATATCTTGTCGAAAAATGTTCCGATTTGTATCATTTCTTTTGTAATTGTTTCAGAAATATTCAATCTAATTTACAAAGAAATGACATGTTACTTTGTGTCAGTATTGCGCCATGTTGCACCACCACTTATGGGTTAATAGGTTTCTACCTATACGATCAATATTTATTTTATTACAATTTTATTATTTAATAATGTCTAAACATTTTTGCTCTCGTTGATGTGTAAATATATTTTTTCTCGGTAGGGGCTAGTTGGAAATATCTAGCGTCACCATCATCGTCAGATTTCGTCATCGTCAGATTTTCCCGTTAATTTTCATTACCACGTGAGTTAATCGCTGCTCGACAGATCACCGCAATTAAACGACGTTTGGCGTGGTTAGTACGTAGATGGATGACCGTTTGAGAACAACCGCGTGTCGTTGTTTTTTTTTTATTAATTATGTATGTTCAATTTTAGAGATTATTATGTCCTTACGAAACACCGGAAAGTTGTGTGGAAGTAGATTTGTTTTGAATAATTGAGGTTGTATAGCTTGTAATTTGTTGTACATCAGTTGAAGGTAAGAGGAAAAATATCGATTTGTACTTCGGTAACCGATGGCCGATTTAAGAATGTCACTTAAACGACAATCGATGCTATATTTTCCCGGTACATCGACACACTTGAGTCGACGGTGTACGTCTCCTAGGTCAGCTTTCACAAACCAAATATTTGTTCGGTCAAACATTAAATAAATTTTGTCGTTGACATTAAATATATATCATGGTTTTATTTCAATACAATACCCAAATCTCTTGTTTATCAAAACCACAACCTCTGTGATATTTCCACATGCAACACTGATTAGCCTACATGTTTACACATCAACTATACCGTGAGTGCAGCGTGGCTCACACCTTTTTTTTATTTTTAAAATGCCAAAAAAACACTTCTTAAGACAATTGGAGCTGGGCGAATTTGAAGATAAAATAGCTCGAAGCCTAATAGCATATTGAATGAAGAACAAGAAATGGGAGTTCCTTCTGACAGAATGCCAGAAATAGGCGGGGGAGTAGGTACATCCGCCCATGCAGGGACCAGCTTAGAAAAACATGGGAATATTTGCCAGCCTTGGGTATAACAACCAATTTCACTTCTCTCAAGCACTAGCAGAATGATATCCGAAGATATTTGTAGTTCGGGAGCTATTATGCCGTCTGGTCCTACAGACTTGAAAGCCTTGAAGCTTTGTAACGCCCAAAGCAGTTTGTCCTTAGAAATTAGAGTTTGAGAATCGATTACCTGTGCAGGTAACCTGTTTAGGTTACTACAGCTGGTAATAGTGGAGCTCCGTGGGAAGAGAGTATCAAGAAGCAGATTGGGCGATTCCTCGCTAGATGTCGTCCAAGAGCATCGACTTTCATTAGACAGCTAGGCATGATTGGATCGTTGGATTTGATTCTTAACCTTGATTTCTCTAGAGATTGTTCTACATCGAAAGTTCCTTCGAACTCCGTCAAAATGGTGATAACAATCAACGTTCCTGTACAGTCCCAAAATGGAGACAGTCCTAAAAACTCGCGGATCATACAAATGCAACTAAAACACCGCAAATAATTGGCCTTAGTAACAAGGTTAAACAGGCGAACAGGCGAATCAGTAGGGATGTAGTGAAGTGGAAGGGTAGTCGGTAGTGATCCCCCAGATCGTTAACTCGCGATTGAAGGAAAGAGGAATATTTCACTTAACTTTTTCACTTATAATCTCCTAATTAATAAATTTTACATAAAAACTGTTGCGCGAGTATATTTACCTAATCGCATGTCTGTGAAAAAAGTTATCGCGTTGACAACGGATGTGATTTTGTTGCACAAACTTCATGGCATAGGTTAGTACCTAGGTAATTATATTTTTTTTGCGCAACGCACCAATTTTCTTAAAACAACTACAAAAGTGATTTGCAAGTCAAAAAATCCCCTTCAATTCCCATAAATAAAAATATTGACAGTGCACTTTGCAACTCCAAAAGCCACCAACGTCTTTTGCCCCCTCCCCAACCAACCCATTGAACTGCGGCGTATTGTCATATAATTTGTTTATCAGTTCGCAAGTTTCAATACGCTATTCTATTATGTCCTATCCCCATTCAAATGCCTAACATTGAACAACTAGGCTGCTTCCATACGAAAGAGTACACACAAACAATAGAGAATCAGTTATCGCCCGTGTTTTTGTTGCTAAATACCCTAACAAAATAAACAACAAAGTTTAAAAAAAAAATATAACAACTTTGGGTGACATAGCCATAATATAAAATATCTAACAACAAACCGCGATAAAACAAACCCAGAGACAACAACAAGAGAAAAAAAGAGCAGCACTATTGTCTGGCTTGTTTAACGTTCATTATGTACTCGCAAGTATATAAATATAGGTAGTACATACAAATACGTTATTCGAGTTTCATATCTGTATCTGGGTATCTTTTTTGTCTGACGGTGTTTTACCCTTGTTGCTCGCATTGTGGCAGCTTGTTGATAGCGTGCGCACAGGGGTCGTTATCAGTAGGTAACGTAAAGTAGCGATTCGTATTGTGTGTTTTGTTTAACTTACGTCACAGTAATTATTTCTTAATTATATATTTATTTTTCCAGCTATTGAATGGATTTTTTGATGGATGTTTGGGAGGGGTAGGGAGGTTACCTTGAAACAGATTTACAAATAAAATACAATTTAAATTTATTTTTACGTTTTGGATACTTTCAAGGCCTCTGCAAAAGAAGATATTCCTACGCTAAACGCTTGGAGTTGACATCTAGAGTAGCCGTTCCTCTTTGCAAAACCGATTTAGAGCAAAAATACTGTAGATTGTTTTGAAACTCTAGTAATTGGTGCTACGGTGCTTTATCTAAGTTGCTGTACCTACATACCTAGCACAATTTCGGTTTCAAGAATATATTTGTCTCTTCTTCGGTTGATTTGGAGTTGTCTTTTCGTTTATCTTTTGTTAAGTTCTTGGTCACGAAACATTCCTTTTTGACGATCTAAATAATAAATAAGTCAACGATAAAAGATAATAAATTTGTTTTTTGTTTTTGGATAAAGTTGGCAACATTGGCAAGTAAATTCAAATATCGGAAGTGATAAAAGTAAGGCGCGTGGCATTTGGCATTGAGTTAAGGTTAAATACAGAATTTGAATGATTTACAAGAGACTGGCGGGACTTTGGGGCAAACAAAAGCTTTTAAAATTGATTCTTAGATATTTATATAAAAAAAACAATCCGTCGTACTTATAGCGAATGAGCAGTGTTGTAGTAGGCTAAGGTGATCTGCTCGTAATCAAAGTCATCACTTTGCTTGATATAAGTAAGATGATAATAAAATTGACCATCGCTTTTGTATATTTAAATAGTAATGCTCAGGAAATCCGTTCGAAAAAGCTCAGCAACAACGCTCAAGAGATAGCAACAGTATTGTGAAGGACTTTTTAACATTAAATTCTTTCGGATATATTTTCCAAGAGCCGTTCCGTACAATAAAGAAGTACCCAGCATAACTGTCGAAAAAGTTGGAAAGGCGGCCAAATACTGTAAAAAATATGAATAGCTAGAAAGATGGCAGACATCAGGTCCAGATGGCTCATGATTTTTATCTCTTGACTAACGAGGTGCCGGTGCGGTGCAGTGCCTAACCAGTGGATTGAAGGTTATCTTCTTCCTTTGTTCGAATGAAAAGGCGATACACGAGACTGTGATAATTACCGTTCACTTAATCTGATGTCACATACCATGAAGGTCGCTGAGCGGGTATTAGATAGCCGATTGCGGAAAATATACTAGTGCGGGTTTGTCGCAGGTAAATAAACCACAGATGGAATCCATTGTACTAGGACCATAATGGAAACAAAACCGTGGTTCCTAAAAAGGTTTGCATATGTTGTTGGTTAATTTTGAAAAGCCCTTTAATATACGTACAGAGATCTGTATGAGGAAGTAAAGACCAGAGTAAGATGATACGCTAGAGTCACTGAGGAGTTCATCATCAAAGTCGGTCTACACCAGGGAAGTGTATTAGGTCCCCTTGATACAGTCTTTGATTATCAGCTTAAAGAAAAAGTGACGGACTCCAAGTCCACAAGTTACGACGACCGAGGAAAATTCCTATCACCTCTGAGCGAACTGTTAGAAAACTCCATACGGACACTCACTACGTGGACAAACGATGTGGAGTTGGGTTCAATCCACAAAATACTGAACTGGTGTCCTTCACTAATAAAAGAAGAATACCAGAATTCAAACCACCAAAAATTGAGGGAATACCCCTGAAGGTGGCGGAGAGTGCGAAATATCTAGGAATTATCGTCGACAGGAAGCTGAGTTGGAAGCCAAATGTCGATGACAGAGTTAAGAAAGCAGCCAACGCTTTCTACGCATGCAACCGTATCTTCCGCAAAAAATGGGGACCAATCCCCAAAATAATTCTCTGGATGTATACCTACTTCAATTGTGCGACCAATACTCACATACGGCAGCCTAGACAAAAGTACAAAGACTGACATGTATAGGGACAACCAGTGCAATGAGAACAACCCCAACCGCTGGCTTGGAAACCATTCTCAATCTGCCACCTCTGGATCTATACATGCAGGAATCGGCTGCAAAAAGTGACTTGTGGATCAGCCAAACAATGGGCTAGAACCCGAGTCATTTAGGACATGCACTGATTCTGAACATGTACATAAAAAAACAACATCATATCTGACTACATGTCTCCTGGCCTAGACTTTGAAAAACTATTCCCTTGTTCATTTCGGGGAGAGAGGAATGGAACGCAAGCGAATCTATGAAAAGGAAATCGATATTTACAGACGGATCAAAGATGGACTGTGGAACGGGCGCTGGACTATTCTCAGAGGAATTAAACATTAACAGATCGATTAGAATACCTGATCACTGTAGTGTATTCCAAGCAGAAGTTCTAGCAATCACTGAAGTTGCAAGCATAGTATCAATGATGGCGATACCATGTAGTGATATTACCATATTTATTAATAGCCAGGCGGCCATTAAAGCGGTGTCAGCTACCAAAATAAAGTCTCTGCTTGTTCGTCATTGCCGTGAGGAGCTCAAAGCTCTTGGCACGAAGCTAGGACGAGTCTCTGCTGGGTCTCTGGACACAAGGATATATGCGGCAACGAGCGAACTGATGAACTGGTAAGGATGAACCATGAACAGGCACTTCAGTCGGTTAAACCACCACTCTGTAATCTCAGAGAAAGAGTGCAATACAAAACCCAAATGAAAGCCAACAACAGGTGGATGTCACTAACCACTTGTGACATGTCATGCAAACTGTGGCCAAAATATGATAACGGCTGAACCAACAGACTATTACGTTACGACAGGACATCGCTGTCAAAGTTGATTGGAACTCTTACTGGCCACAACCTGATAACAAACCACACAATTAAACTAAATCTCAAGGATGACGACATCTGCAGAGGCTGCGTGGATGAAGAAACCCATGAGGATAATAAATAAATATTAGGCATTAATGGCCCATAGAGGGCCTAAAACCTAGCTTCTCCAACCACTTTCTTTGCGAAGTGGAAGGGACCTACAATTTTACGCCGAATCCGAACGGCAAATTTGAGAAGCTTCTCATGACAATTGATACCCTTGGATGTTTGTTAGACGTTCGCAAGAGGTGGGGCAGTGGAAAAAACTCAAGATGTTACTTGGCCCCGGCGGGAATTGAACCGGCGACCTTTCGATTAGTAGTCCGACACACTTTTTTGACTTTTAAATTCATTTTTATTAATTATTAGCTTATATCAACTTACATACTAGACAAAAATGATTAAATCTAACTTAAAATTAACAGGATACTTATTCTAGATTATTGATCCTTATGCGGACGCCCTAAACTTAACTCTATCTTATAATTATTGCCTTTCGGCCTAAAAACTATTTTACAAACTAATCTTACATATTATGTTTTCATCGAGAAAATTTTAAAGAAAACTCGGCATCTTTATCAAATTTTATATTTGTATATAAAAAAAAACAAATTAAAAACTACCTACTCTACTTACTTAAACTACTTAACATATTCTAACTATAATTCTTACTATAATTATAATTAGGATTCCGATCACTCGTTGCATTACGAAACAAGTGATCAAAATCCCAATTGCTTTCCGAGCACCTGGCAGTCGTCAACATGCACACGCGCTGCCGTGAGCTGACTGATGCCTTACAGAATCAATCACCTCCCGAGTCCGACACACTAACCATTGAGCCACTGCGCCCAACATGAGGATACGCCCAACCCATGAGGATACACCTCACTTTCCCTGTCACTGTCCAAGCCTATGTCACCTGAGGAACAGAACACTTGGAAGATACTTCTTCCAAGACATTCAAGAACTTTCTGATGTCTCGCTCTCGAATCTTTACAGGTTTATAAGGACATCCAAATGGCTGGACAACTTTGTGTAGGGCAGAAAACGAAGGACCAAGGCCAGAACAGCGAGGCCAACACGCTTTCCATGGTTTGTGACATCAGCTTAATTGAATGGTAATTATCACAGTCTCGCGTATCGCATTTTTCCCTCCACTGGTTAGTCATTGGATCGCCTCTCATCAGCATGGCGATGAGAATCATTACCCAATTTGACCCGATGTCTTACATCTTTTTCCAGAACTCAGATGGTATCTCGTCCGGCCTAACTGTTTTTCGTTTTTTGGAGTCTTTGACCGGCTTCCTAACTTCTTCTACAGTAATGCCGTGTACTTCTTCATTGTATCCGAGGAAATTGTCCATTTAGAAATACTTCACAATACTGTTGCCATCTGTATTGTATTTTTTCGTCATCCACAAGAAGCCGCCCTTGAGCATTGTTGATGAACTTTGGCGAACGCATTTTCTGGGCATTTCTTCCTTCCTTGAGTCCCTATTTTGAAAAAGTTGATCATGTTAATTCGAAGAATATCTTCTTTGGGATATCACTCAAACTTATTAAGGTGGCTTAAACAAACGACCATTCCACGTCGAGTTAATCGGTTCTCGTCAGATCACCGTAATTAAACGACGTTGGGCGCGGTTAGTACGTAGATGGGGGACCGTTTGAGAACAACCGCGTGTCGTTGGCCAGTCCCATCTACAGAGTTGAGGTAGATAATATACGTGGTATCACAATGGACCTAAATTGGTCTAAGTGTGTCGGCTTCTGCCGACAGCCACATAAACCTAACCTAACCTATTAAGGTGGCTTAATCGTTCCTTGTAAACCGCATTCAATTTGTAAAAATTAATGATTGTTTCTCCAGGCGAATCAATGTTTCATCAGGCGAACCGCAAGGCAGCCACCTTGGACCCTTACTGTTTTTATTATTTATTAGATAATGATCTGCCGTCTGTCATTAAACATTGTCAAAGTTATTTGTTTGCTGACGTCCTAAAACTTTTTCGGTATGTCGAATCTTTATCTGATTCCTCGTGCTACTAGATGATTAATCCGCAATCGATTTTTGAAATAAATTACCGCTGAATTCTTCCAAATGTTAATGTTTAAGATATACCTCACCTATTATTTTATTCGTCAAACGAAACACCACCGATTTCAGAGACCATTACAGATTTTTTTTATTTTTTATTTATTTATTTTGATTATTATAAACGTCACTGTACAAAGATTTAACTTACAATGAGAGAAGAAAAGAATACTAAAAGAATAAATAAAGTAAAAACTTAAAACTAAAAACTAGAAACAGCAGCCAAGATTGTAAGATGAGAGATATTAAGTAATAAATAAATAAATAAATAAATAAAAACGCCATGAATTTAAAGGACGTAAAAGAAATAAAAACAACTTTAATTTACACCACGAAAATGTTCAAAACATGCATTTAAAAACTGTCTGTGTTCGACCTTATTCCTAACAGAGCGGCAGAGACCTAATAACCATAAGACGGTTGGAGTTAGACAACGTTATCTTTGCGAAAAGATAATTAGGTTGTTTCCAATTAATTATTTTAAAAATAAGAGCACATGACCGATATTTGAAAAAAGCTTCAAGACTGCACCCAAGTATTTGACGGGAGTCTAAAGAGATATGATCGTATCTCCGAAGGTTGAAAACAAACCGCGCGATAGAGTTAAAAGCCACTTTTAATGTTTGCATAGAGGAATAGTCGGAGTCAGCAAAAATCTCACAGTCATAGGAAATAATTGGAACAATCAGAGCTTTTGCCAGCTTTAGTTTTACTTGGGTGGCTAATAAAGATTTAATGAAAGATTTAGTCCACGAAGTGATGCATAGATCTTAGAAACAACCCTGTGAATGTGGTCATTCCACGTCAATCTTGTATTAAAAAATACTCCAAGGTTTTTCACAACCGTGACATATTCAACTGGAGTTGAGTTTAATTGAATGGAGGTTAGGTCAGAGAGATGGAGTTGGTGTTTGGATATGGGGATAGATACATTAACAAAGCTTTATATATCTTTTGTAAGACCTCATTTAGAAGATTACTGCATAATCTGGAATCCCACTTACATTATTCATTCATCCAGAATCGAAAGAGTTCAGAGAAACATCTCAAGAAACATGTTTTTTCATTTGAATTGGCGTATCGTGACACCTTCTCATAAATCAAGATGCTGCTAGCTTAATTAATTTATGTTCTCTTGAATGCCGTCTTAAATATTTTTCAGTAAAGTTCATTGGAGATCTGATTCAGAATCAAATTCAGTGTCCTGCATTGCTTTCAATGATTTATTTTCCCTCTCCCCTCCGCCGCCTTCGTTGTTTTTTTTTTAATTTTTCTGAAGTGAATCATTGAAGAACATAGGTACGCTGATAATGACCACTTAACTAGATGCATTTAAATAAATAACCATTATTTGTTGTTCAGACATTGACCTCTTCCTAAGTTGCTTTAGACATTGTTTTAGAACGAATCTCTTTTTAATTTTTGAATAGTTGTAATTAATTTTTTTAAAATCGCTCCTTCTTTTATTACTGCTTTTTTATTTGTTATTTTTTATTTTTTTTGTTATTATTTTGTTAGCTATTGTGTAAATATTTATGCATATTTTGTTAATTTTTTATTTTGTAACGAAGTGACGAATTGTCAACTCTGCTTGATGAAAATAAATAAATAAACAACGCGATACCTCAAACAATACCTTTGAAACTGAGATTGAGGTCATTGATCCGAAAATTTTGAAAAAAGGATCAATTATGTCGACCTTCAGATGCTGTCTTTTAATCGGACTCCTCGTTTTGACTATCCCGTGCCCGGTTAGGAATTAGTTGACGTAGTAGTTTACTTCTCCGTGTTTTCATCCATTCCACTCTGCAATGTTCTTAATAAGCTTCGCGGTCCATCGCACTATGTCTTTTCGATTCCACCTGGTTTGCTATTTGCAGATTGGTGAGGTCCTTGGCCTCCTCGGTTGCCACTTTCACTCCGATTTTCGCCGTTTTGTCTGAAAAGTACTTTCTCTCTGTTGCTAGGACATCAAAAGGGGGCACTCCCGCGACAACGACAACGGCTGGTTCCGACAACGTTCGGATGCGTGATGATCATTAAAAGTCAACGTTTATCAGCCGTAGGACCGCCTACGTTTGCCATTATTCTGCTCAGCTTGTGATTTTCGCTGTCTGTTCCGATACAGACCTTATCTCCTGCCAGAAAGTAAGCGTCGTATTCAAGGTCACCCCTAAGTACTTTACCGCTTCTTTGCTGGTTATCACCTCAGAGCCAAGTTGAAAATCGAAGATAGAGGAATCCATTTCCTGGTCAGGAGAACTATCTCTTTTTTTTCGATCCACAGATGCCCCCGTCTCATCAACTGGTTCAGGTTTCTTTGCGCGCTTTCGGTGTCTCTTGTCGGTACTACCGCGGCGATATTATCTGCATACCCCACCAGAAAGGAGTCTTCGGGAATCTCCATACGAAGAATGCCATCGCAAGATATGTTCCAGCGATCGGGTCCAAAGATTGATCCCTGTGCTGCTACGGCGGTAATTTCTTTATTTGCAAGGCTCTTCTGTAGTGGTGGTACCATAGGAGGTATTCCGGAAGTCGACACCACCCTTGTGTCGATTATATTCTTTGATGATAAATGGGCAGTCTACCTAAATTTGTTGTTGCTTTTTTGATCCCATCGCCGTGATCTGAAAGGTGGTGGAAGTTCGCACACGATTTGCGCGCACTGTTGCCAAGCTATATTTTCAACTGCTCTTGATTTATGCACACCCAAAGAATTATAGAACGTGTCAAAGTATGTAAGTAATAAAGTTAACGTTTCCTGTGATTTTGGCGGACAAACGAAGAATGCCGAAGCTCCAAGATCCAGTGCATTTTCAGGAATCACATTATTGCCGGTAATGGATTAAATTTCCAACGACTATAGGTGTGATCGCACAACACAAATAGCTTGGTTCCTCAACCCCATTAATGTGTAGGGCTTACGATTTCTGAATCGCGAGTCGACAACATTGAGCTAAGAAACATCAGCAGTAGATATTTGAAAAGGGTACATTTGCAGCAATGGACTGGACGTGGATTGTAATGTTGAAGAAGCTGTATTAGTTGTTATGTCCAAATTGCTTGTATTGGATTTCACGAGAATTCATCAAACAATTATCAATGAATAAATCATCTTCAGGGCAAATGAAATCCGGATTGCTATCATCGTCAACAAAATCATCCCCGCCGTGAGTTCCCACGGCCCGACCAGCAAACATATCTCACAAACGCACTGATTCACCCTTATAAAAGAAAAACATACAACACAAAAAGTACTGAGCAACTGCCCACATAGCCAGACCGGTTATGACCTTAAGGTGCTTGGCAAAAACGTAGTGTCCCGTAAAAACGCCAGTGGTCTGTCTGCAGTCTTTTCTGTTGAGAGACAACAAGAATGCCGCGGATTTTCCACAGACGTCGGGGAGAATTAGCTTAATCTGTCTGCACCCTGGAGAGTCATGAAAACGGCGATTGTGTTCATATGAAACCCAGCCGTAAATGGAAGCCCTGACCGAGGACGCAGGCAGACAAATAGCTGGTTCAGGTCCTGAGAAGCCCCCCTCTGAACCTTGTCTAGCAAGTTCATCGGAGATCTCATTTAACGTGATCCCGTTATGACCCGGGACCCAGGCAAGTTTAAGTGAATTCAGCCTTCCGACCGAATTCAGAGATATCTTGCATTCAGGGACTATTTTGCAGGTGGTTAAGGGGTTGAGCAAGGCCTTAAGCGCAGCCTGACTGTCGCTACAGACGCAGATACTTCGCCCCCTCCACCTGTTCCTCGTAACATAGTCCATGGCCATTAGGATAGTCTCTGTTTGGAAGACTGACGCATATTTGCCTAACGGAAAAAAGTCTAACGTTTTCGCTCTCCACGAAGACACCTGCACCAGTTCCTTGATCGGTTTTGGAGCCATCCGTGAAGATTCGACTGCATTCCCTTCCAGGTTCAGAGTCCGGCCAGAGCCAGTCCTGAACGCGAGAAAAGTCGACCTCGTAGTTGCGCTTTAGCCGAAGTTCCGGTGTCATCGCATCAGTCGGCATTTCCATAAGACAGGAGTCGAAGGACAACCGTTGCGCAAGTTCATCAAAACTCCAGTGCGAATTATACCAAAAGCCACCTCTTCTTAGACGTGAGATAGCTTTGATTGTACAGCCCATGATGTAAACATCAAGGGTCGGGAGGTTCAATAGTGCATATAGGCCGGAGCCAGGCGTACTGGGGAAGGCGCCCGCGCAGCCGAGACATACCTGCCTTTGGAGTTTGGCAAAAGCAGCAGTGACGTATTTACGTGAAAGCTTATTCCACCAAACAACCGATGCGTATGCTATAAATGGTCTTATCATAGCCGTATACATTCATATGACTCTTTTCGGTGATAAGCTCCATGTATTGCCGAAAATGCCTTTGCACTGCCAGAAAACAGACAGCGCTTTGGCAGTCTTCAGCTCAACATGCTTGGACCAAAGAGGTTTGCTATCCAGGATGACTCCCAGATACTTTGTTTCATTGGAGAGTTGGATTGTGACGCCTTTTAGCACTGGCTGAGTCAACCCGACCTCAGTTTTAAGAGGATTGACCGAGAGCCCATTCCTAGTGCACCATTCGTCGATCACGTCAAGGGCTGCCTACACCTTGGCGCATACAGTCGCTAGGTATGATCCAACAGAATGCATGGCAACATCCGCGTACGCTTGAGCGTATATATTAGAACTGTTGAGTGCGTTCAATAGAGAGTCGACCAGCATACACCACAGCACTGGAGACAGAACGCCGCCTTGCGGGCAGCCTCTGTTTACCCCCGCCATAACATAGCGGCCACAATCCGCATCCGCAACCAACGTTCTATTCATTAGCATTGCTTTAATCCACAACACCAATGGTTCGTCTACGCCGTGTTGTCTGGCGGAGCTTCATATGCTATCAAAAGTCGCATTGTCAAAAGCACCCTCAATATCGATGAAAATGCCCATCGCGTATTCTTTTCTGTCAAGCGCGCCCTCAATTCTACCAACTAGATTTTGGAGCGCAGTCTCGCAGGATTTTCCGCGTTGATAGGCATGTTGCATCTGAGATAGTGGATGCAATCGCAAAGCACTTTTGCGCACGTGAAGCTCGACCAGACTTTCCATGCTTTTCAGCAAGAAGGATGTCAGACTGATTGGTCTGAAGCTCTTGGCGAGCGAGTAGTCACTTCTGCCAATTTTTGGTATAAATGCCACTCTAACTGTACGCCAGGGTGTTGGAATGTATGCCAGTGCTAGGACAGCGGTGAAGATTTTCTTCATAGTCGGTAGCAACTAGTTTGTACACTGTTGCAGCATGGCTGTGTATATTCCGTCCGTACCAGGTGACTTGAAGGCGTCAAAAGACGCAAAGGCGTATGTAATGGCCTCGTCCGTTACCACGGCCTTCGCAATATACCAGCTACGCCGAGTTGTTTGTCTTGGCTCACTCATAGTCTCGGTAATCGGGGCTGGTTGTGAACCAATTGTAATCTGGTTACCCGGAAAGTGAGACTCCAGCAGATAACTAAGAGTTTCCGCTTTCGTCTCAGTGAAGGTGCCATCAAGTTTTCTAAGTGAGTCCAGTTTGGCTGGTTTGCCCTTTTTCAGAACTTTAACCAACCTACTAGTTTCACCCAGTCTTTCAATCTTTTCGCAGAAATTCCTATAAGAAGCACTTTTCGATACCAGAATTAGCCTCTTATATTCCTTCTGCTTCGATCGGTAGAGATTCCAGTCTGTCTCCAAATCAGTCTTGAGTGACCTATTTAGAAGCTTTCTAGCTTCTCTTCGGATTCTTTGTAGTTCCGAGCTCCACAAGGGAACCGGCGTTCTGCCAGGGGGTTTACTTACTGGGCACGCCAGTTCGAAACAGCTAGTAATGGTACTATTCAGGTTTTGAACAGTATCCTCTACCTTTTGTCTCGTCCTGAGTTTGGTTGGAGTTTTGAGAGTTTTTCCCATTTCCTCCCTGAAGCGTATCCAGTTGGTTTTTCTTGGATTCCTCCTCTCCTGCAAAGTTATGGCTTCGCATTAGATTTGGAATTCGATATATCTATGATCTGAGAGGGATGCCTCCGAAGAGACTCTCCAGTTGGTAACCGCCTTAAAGTATCTATTTGATAAAGTCAGGTCGATCACCTCCTGTCTTCTTGACGTCACAAAAGTTGGCTGCGAGCCAACATTGTTGATAGTAAGATCAGATGATAGAATGAAATCCAGGAGATGGTTTCCTCGCATGTTGCATTTGCTGCTGCCCCAAACAATGTTCGGAGCATTGGCATCGCAACATATAACATCTTCCTGGTGTCGCAATAGTCTATGAGTTCAGTAATTGCCCTTGGTGGTGGAGGCACTACCGAATCATAGGGGAGATAAGCTGACGCCACGACGAAGGTCTTCCAATCTCCATTCGTTTCGTAGCTTATGACTGCAGCAACCAAATCTTGGCCAAAAAATTGTCCAAGCTTAGTCGCTGAGAGAAGGTTCGATACAGCAAGACAAGCCCTGGGCCTTTCGGACCGCTCGTCACAGAGTATCGTGGTGCCACGAACACCTCCAAGGCCACAGATGCGATTTTTCCACACCCATGGCTCCTGTAGGGATGTTATGTGGAGTTTTGTACTCAACCCGGAAAGATTCTTGCTGATTAGAGCAGTAGCAGCCTTCGAATGTTGAAGGTTAATCTGGGTAAATATAATTACCGAGTTTTTCTTCGCGACAGCCAATTTCTGTCCAGTGGTGCTGCAAGCATTGCTGGTTGCAGAAAATGTTTCATCCAGATTTTGTGCGTGGGGACCTACATGAGTTAGAGGTATTACAGTGGAAGGGAACGCAGAAGGTGCGTACGCAGTTCCCCCGGTAGGAGTGCTCGAAGCCTTCATCCTCCGTTTATTCCTGTTCGAGCTATTGGAAGAGGAGGCAGCGTTGGTTTCAATCCGCTGGTGCGTTTCGGTTGGGGTAACCTCTGCCCACCTGCATCTCTCAGCCGTCGCAGCCGAGGTAGTGCAGCTCTCAGCGCTTGCGCCTTCAACTGGTTCGGTTTCTTTGCGCCGCGCGATTGCCGCCTTCCTCTGTTTCCTCTTCCGCTGGCTCTTAGACAGAAGCCCACCGGTGCTTACCGCTTCTGCAGTCCGTTCAACCTGTCCGGTTTCCTGGGCCTCAACAGAAACAACGCAACAATCAGCTACCTGTCTATTGGCGCAGACCGTAGTCTATTCCCATACAGACATCGCTTACATCTCTGCTATAACCCTACAACCTCGGATAGCGAGCGTATCGTACCGAGCCTCCCCTATGAACCACCTGGGGTCGCGCCTGGTGGGGAACCACCCCCCAGTATGGATTTTAGTCGCCTCTTACGACCGGCATGCCTACCTCGGGTAAATTCTAACCCCTATCCCGAAGGGGGGTTTGGATTTCAGTCGCCTCTTACGACCGGCATGTCTACCTCGGGTAAATTCTGAGCCCTATCCCGAAGGGGGGGTAATATACCCTTAGAATAGGGTATAAAAATCAAATTAAATTTTCTATGCAATAAAAAAAATAAAATGCATTAATTAAAAAAAAAGTTTTTTGAATTTCTTATTGTAGCACAATTATTGGTGCGCCACCCTGTATTTTATGAATTAATTATATAAAAACCAAAACCACATGCATCATAACACGTTACACCTAGATTTTGCATTGCGAAACCTCCTCCGAAAGCCTGAAAAACATCCATGAGTATCAATTGACATGAGAAGCTTCTTAATTTGCAGTTCATAGTCGGCATAAAACTGTAGGTCCCTTTCATTGGTGCAGACCTCTATGGCAACACTAAACAAAATTGGCGAAACGCACGAAGGGCTTATGTCGTTTTCGATTGGTTTTTCGGATTTTACTCTCAGATTTCAGATTTTTCGTGCCAAATCCAATCAAAACCAGATTGAATTTTTTTTTAATAGAATTAGTGTGACAATCCTGGACAGCCCCTTATTGTTGACAAACAAATTTTTTGAACAGCTTATGTTGTTGTTAAATAATTTTGAAAATACAAAAAGGGAAATTATTTTCATTTTCTTTATTCATTTTTTACAGATTTTCAGCAATCAGCAAAATTACTTCTGCCAGGCTGTCCTGTTTCGGCTCTGGATTCTCTCCTCCTCTTCTGTTCCGCCAACAAAATTAAACGTTTATTATTCTTCACTTATTTTATTTTCCTAAGAATGAAGCATAAATAAAAATAAATTATTGTTCGGATTTTGCGCTGCAGCAAGCAGAAACAAAAATACATAATCGTTTTTTTCTTTCCGCGGAAGCTAAATTACGCGTATATTTTTGTTCGCTTATTTTTTTTTCCACAGAAAAATATAAAATTCTTGTATTTATTGTAAAAAAGATTTTTCCTCCACAAAACCAAAAAATACGTTGAATTGTTTATCGAGACAAAGTGACAAATGCTTAGTGTTAGTGCAATCTTGCTTCGGAATCGAAATTTGTGAAAAGTAAATTATATCACAAGGAAAAAATGAATTTCTTACTCTGAATCTGATTTGAGATCAAAAAAAGTAATCTGGATAAAAAAAAGATTTTTTTCACCCAATCGAAAACGACACTTCAGCTCATTACAAATACGGCACCTAACAAATGACCTTACTTCGACGATTTATTTTCTATTCTTTGATATGGTAGGAGCCGTTGCATATCGGTTAGTGCTAGGGCTCGCATTCAATCCTTAACACCTTAAAGCAAATTCCAATGATCCATACGAAGGTCTGATGTATAACAAAAATCCAATCTTATATATAAAAATCAATCCATATTTGTGTATGTTGCCGGTGTTTGGCAAAACGCGTTAACCGATTCCAATAAATTTTTTTTTCCATGAAAGGTGACGTCTGTACGAAGGATGTTTTGTATGTGCGATGTCTGTATCTGTAATGGTGTGCGAATTATGGGCATTTGAGTTAGTACACATGCATGTGTGCGTATGCGTGTAAATCCCGATGCAGATACAGAGACCGCACATATAAAAAACTATCGTACAGACGTCACCTATTTAGTTATCCGAACGCGCATATGAAAGAGGGAGACAACAAGAACGTTTCAAGCCTACTGTGGTGTTTGTGCGCACTTTCATTCTTGAGAAAGCGTGTGTTCAATGTGTTATTCAAATAACTCTTATTGAATTTTTTTGCATTTTTTTTTGTGAATCGGACATCGGAAAGTTGCTTTTCCCACATTGATAACAATCGGTGTGAAAGTGAATGAAAAGTGATTCTATCGAAGTTTTTTACTTTCGCTTTATTGTTTGATTCGCACAAGTAAGCTGACATAGGCGCCTGCCAGACAACAAGCACCTACCCTAAACGGAACAACGAAGTTGTGTGAGCGACCTAAGCCATGCGGTGAAAAACGTGCAGTTCTTTTCACCGGTTGAGCTCAAATCAGGCAATCTTCGGTATTGACCTGAGAGTGTTTCTGTGAAATTTGGTCAAAATCGGTCTTCTTTATTTATAGACAATAATAAGGAGGTCTACTCGAACATATTGGCCAATAGAATTATCGGGCACGGGCAAAGCCGGGCGGGTGCAGCTAGTAGTATTATAATAACGAAAAGCTTCTCGAATTTGCCGCTCAAAATATTGAAGAAAATCAGAGGCGGTTAGCCTAGTCTCCGCCCATTGAAAACAATCATCATTTTTGGGTATCGTCATAATTGGAAACGACGCTAAACTCAAAAAGCTGATACTTGTCCGACAATCGGCTATTTCAGAGAGGACCTACACTTTTGTCCATTTCGGGCGACTGATTATTATCAATGCTCTTGAACATTCTTCATTTTTGTAGGATCTATAGTAGCTGATCAGCTTCATGCGCAAAAAGTATTTCCAAAACCAAGTTACCGATAGTCGATGCTATATCTGAAGGTTTCAGCACCAGTTCCGCGCTAGTGACGATTAACGATTTCCAAAATGGCGATTTGTCTTTGATTATCTTTTTCTCGTTGTTATTTTTGGAAATAGCAATCGTATAACGCTTACGCTAACGCTTACGCGTCCCGGGTCATTTGCATCTACATAGATGTTGCTCTGGCGCTTGATGCATTTGCATGCATCTCATGTAGTTTCTTGATTTAATTTTAAAATTTTTTTTAAATCCTTCGAAAATATTCGAAAAACCAAATGCAATATGAAACATAGGGGCGGGCTACAGTCCGCTTGGGCGAACTGTTGGATACCCTATTCTTATTCCTATCCCTCATAAGTGGGCGTGACAAAAGTCTAAGTATGGTTGAATTGTTAAGAACGCTCTACATATTCTGTTATATAACATTTAAAAGATTTTATCAAACAAAAACGAAGCTTTTGTAAAAAAAACGTTCGCTAGCTCAAACTTTGGTTTTTCAATAAAATTATTTTATTTAATTGTGGGCGTGTCAGTAAGCGGATTTAAAAAAAAATTAACACATCGGCATAGAGGACCCCTAGAGAGTACCTATATAGTATAAATTTCAGCTCCCTAGATCAAAATTTTGGTTTTTCAATAAAATTGTTTTATTTTTTTGTGCGCGTGTCAGTGGGCGGATTTTGAAAATTTTATACCCCGAGCAGTTTTAGGAGTCATAAATCATATATAAAAAATTTCAGCTTTCTAGCTCAAAATTCGATTTTTTCCATAATTTTGTTTTTTTGAGTTTGTGGGCGTGTCTGTGGGCGGATTTCAAAAATTCGTAAACTTGATTATTTCGGGACCCTAGAGAGCATATGATTAAAATTTCAGCTCTCTAGGCCCAGTTTAAAGGCCTAATTTTTGCCGACGGACGGACGGACGGACATGGCTAGATCGACATTACTATGGATGGTGATCATAAATATAGTAACTTTTAGGTGTCTACGGGCAATTTTAAGGTATGTTACAAACTATGCGTCAAAATTAATATACCCTTAGAATAGGGTATAAAGAGGGCTATATTGTGTTTATATTGTAAAAAAAATTGGGATTAAGTAGATAAATTAAATTTGTATGATGCTTTTCCCAATTAGGTCATAAAATTAGTACTTTTTCGTCTCACCTGATTACGAACAGCAACTAAATCTCCCTGTTATCATATTTTAAATCAAATACAAAGCATTAAGAGTACCAGGGACCTTAGTTCAAAACATAATTTCATAGAAACAACAACTATGGGTAAAATAAATTCATCAACCAAAGAGAAAATAGGCCAAATTCGACCTTACAAGGAGCAAGGCAAATCTATCCGTTTTATAGCTGGTATGATTGAAAGAAGACCAACTGTTGTTCACTATCTTAATGACCTTGAGAACTATGGACAAAATCGAAAAGGAGGAGTAATCAGTAGAGCTGTGTCAATCGTGATTGATTCGATCTTTTTGACCCGATCACAATAAAGTATTGGTGATTGCAATCACAATGCCCGAAGTCAATCGTTCCTCGAGTCAATACTTTTGTTCTGTTTTGACTAACTCATTTCTTTATTACTGATTTCTTATCTACTGAACCAATAAATGTGTTAATATATCAAAATATTTTTATTTATTTCGGCTTATTTCGTTTTACCAACACATATTTGTTCTACAAAAATATCGCTTCTGTGCAATAACCTCCATTTCCTAATTATTCAAAGGCGTTTTGGTATTTTTGAGTGTATTCACTCTTACAATCCATTCGAATGTATCTGTCTCTATCGAAACTAAATTGAACGAATGATGATTGGGGTTTTTGATTGTATTGAAATTGAATGGAGCAATACAATACTCCCATGTCCCATCTGTCATTGATTGATTGAATGATTGATTGAAATGACCGAATCATTTTTTCAACCAATACTTGAACGATTCGATCATTAAGTTTGAACGATTGACACAGCTCTAGTAATCAGAGCAACAACAAGTCAGGATCGACGGGCGATACTGAGAGCTGCATCAAATGCAAGGCTTTCCCTAAGTAAAATCCAGACAGAAAGTGGAGTTGAAGCATATTCGACACAAAAAAATGAAAAAGAAACCACCATTGAACGCAGCACGTAAAAGTCAGCGACTTGATTTTGCAGTAAGTCGAGAGTTTTCAGATGAAAAAAAAAACTCAATTTGGGTGGACCTAAAAGATATAATTATTATTTTCATGATTTGAGGAAGGATTTAAAAACCTTGGATAGAAGACACAGCAACACAGCAAGGGATGTGGAGTAATGGTATGGGGACCAGTAAGCTTTTACAAAACTGCAAACCTTGATTTTCAAAGTTCAAGAATGACCACAATCATGTAAAATTCTACTCGTATACTGGAAAGAGCTTTCCCTAATTTTTGCGAATTGTTTGGTGGACAAGGACGGATTTTCCAATGCACCGATACATAAAGCAAGTATACCCAAAACTTAGATTCAAAGTCAAAATGTAGACCTTTTGGCATGGCCGCCATAGTCACCGGACCTGAGCATCATGGAAAACGAGTGGGGATAGTTTTCAAAAAAGGTCTACGAACCAGGAAAGCAATACTGCAACCCAGAAGAAATAATTGAAGCCATAAAACAAGCCTGGTCCGAAAATTCACTAAATTACTCGGAAGAACTGATTAAATCGCTTCATAGCAGGCTTCTTGAAGTGATACAGCGATCGGGAGAAAGTTTACATCATTAAAAACTATTGTTATAATTTAAATAAATCCGGAATTAATTTATTCCAAAAAAATTGTGTTATTTTATTACTTTTTAAGCATCTATATGGTAGATTTAGGTGTTGTTCGTAATCAGGTGAGACAAAAAAAGGAATAACTTTATGACCTTATTGGGAAAAGCATCATAAAAATTGAATTTATCTACTTAATTCCAATTTTTTTACAACATAAAACATATTATAGCCTGCTTCCATATTGCATTTGGTTTTTCCCATATTATTGAAGGATTTAAAAAAAATCGTAAAATTAATATCTGTTCGTAATCAGGTGAGACTGAGTGTATGTGTTCACAAATAGAGATCTTCTGGACGTCCAAGCATCTACAAATTATATCGTCAGATGATGTGAATTAGTTAACGGAATAGTAAGCGGACCAAATTACACTGACGTTCACAAGGACGAGCCCATACATTTTGCCATCGATTTTCGGTCAATTCAATTCAAAGAGCTTTTTATTTTTCCTACGCGATTTAACAATATTTAAATATTTCTGCGAAGCTGTGCTTTGTATGCAGAAGATTGTATTTCTAATATATTAAAAAGCCTAGGTAACCTGCTCTAGCTACATAAAGAAAATTAATTAAGTTAATAATTTTAATTTTTTAATTTTTTTTAATTACTGTAACTAAGTGTTATTTGAGTTTAAAAAAAAAGTTTTTAATGCTTTTTGTTCTCGTTGTGACGTTTTGAATGCTGACGAGTTCTCGAGGTAGTTCGTTTAAAGTTGCTGGAATGCTGTTCAACAGTTGTTGTCTACCATAGTTGTTGTAGGATCTGGGTACTTGCAGCATACCCTGTGCACGTCTTCGTGTATGTACCGCATGATCGAGTGGGCGAATAAAATGCTTGTCATCAAGTACTACAAAACCAGTGTCATCTTGAAAATTTGATCGTCTTTAAGGACATCGAAATTGCTTTCGTGACACCGTTCAGTGTTGACGTTAATTTGCTTCAGCACAGAGTTTTGCAGCCTCTTTGATTGAGTGTTTTCGCAGCGTTTCCCCACGCAAGTATACCATACCGCAGCTTTGACACCCCTAGGGCATAGTAGACTTGTTTCAGAACAGGCACAGTAGCATGGTGTCGAAGATGAGCTACCGCAAACAAGGCTTTCTTCAGGTCCATACGCAGCTTCTCAACATGCTTGTCCCAGAGAAAGCGACAGTCGATGATGACTCCAAAATACTTGTAGCTATCTACGACGTCTATAGTTTTCCTGGGCATACTAAGACATGCATTGTTTTCGTAGAAGATTCTATTTGGTGTAGTTTTGAAACTAGATCCTCGAATATGCATCATCTTTGTCTTTTCAGTGTTGATCACCAAACCGTTGTCTTGGCACCATCTCACAGCAGCATTACACTCTTCCTGCATCATCCTCAAGGTAGATTCTAGGCATCTGTGTCGAACAACAATTGCCGTATCGTCCGCAAAAGCAAAAGCAGCGCTCCGTTTAAAAACTCGAAGTAGTTCGTTTGCATATAGTATAAAGATGATTGGACCCTGCTTTGAACCTTGAGCGAATGCATGGTCTTATTTATGAAGCTCTATGGTCTTCTA
Organism: Portevinia maculata; assembly: GCA_949715645.1. Classification (NCBI taxonomy): domain Eukaryota; kingdom Metazoa; phylum Arthropoda; class Insecta; order Diptera; family Syrphidae; genus Portevinia; species Portevinia maculata. Next base: position 71,733,527 of record OX454527.1, read on the forward strand.
ACAATTACTCCCTCCAGGCCTTTTTCAATATCTGGCAGTATGGATATCGGTCGATAGTTGGTTAGTTGATTTTTAACTCCACCCTTGTAAATTGGTCTAACCACAGCGATTTTAAGCATTGCCGGAATTTTCGATTGCGCGAGACTCAGATTTATCTGCCTGCAAAGGATGTGAGCAAAAATGTTGGCATGGGATATTTATTATTTATTTTTTCATTTATGTCGACAGCTCGAATTCCATCTATTCCTGGGGATTTTGCTCCTCCCAGTGATCTGATGATGGCGTTTATTTCACAAATATTTGTGTCATTCGCAAACATTGTTGCCGTTAGGACGATGTTATTGTGATTCGACGTGATCTACAGTTGTGTAAAATGTTCGACGTTCGATAGACAGAAGACAGCATTGCGTTTTGGAAGCATTAAATTCCACTCTATTAGTTACACCCCAAATAGTTGTGCTGTCGAGATCGGAATTCAATGAGCTTAACATACGTTGCCGTTACAGTTCCACACCCGAAAATGAGGGGCGTGAACCAAGAAGCGAATATGAGAAGCTGAGGGTACTGGCATCGGCAAAGGATTGGATTGGATTAGAGGTAATAGACAGGAAATCATTTATAAAAATGAGAAAGAGAGTCGGAGACAAAACAGAGCTTTGGAGAACACCAGCATTTATTTGGTGAGTTGTAGACTTGAAACCGTTAAAAAAACTTGAATTCAACGGTCCGAAAGGTAATTTTAAATCCATTGAAGAAGAATTTCATCGATTTCAAATGCACGAATCTTCGACAAGAGAGCTTGGTGCCAAACTCTGTCAAGGGCCTTTGAAATATCAAGCGCAACGATCTTACTTTCACTTTTGGTGAATAGATTGGTTCCACTTTTCGGTTAGATAAGTCATCAAATCACCACTGGACCTGTTTCTGTGAAAACCTTAATGCCGGTCATTTAGAAGTTTTTGGGATTCCAGGTCTTTACAAGCGAAATTGGGAACGTCAAGATATTGAAGTACTCTAGCCACTGTACAAGTGCGGAAATGGATTGGTCCCATGGAGTATTTTACGCGCTCGAGTACATGGGGAGATAAAGCACAATCTGGGAGCGTTAAGCTTACTGCAAAGTGAGCAGCAAGTAGATTGGCGTTATCTATAGAGCCGATAGCTGGAATGCCATTGTAAATCCTTATCCTGTTAGGAATGAAAGACTTCATGCCCAGGTGAATTATGTTTGTGACCATATCAGCAGCAGCATCCACATCGCTCTCGAGGAGCGCCCAGCGACCAGTTAAAACTCTTTACAGATCAACTCTCCGAAGAGGTAGAGACGCTGCAGCATTTATTCAGCTAGTAGTTTGTAATGGGATAAAATCGCGTCTACTTTACACTTAACGTAGACGTAATTTTATGAAGTTTCACATGGAGAAAGTATTTCTCTTAAGCAAACAAGCATTTCGTGATCTTCATAAAATACCGAGCTCGAAAAAGCCAGACAAACGTGCCAAGACTCAAATTGATCGTACTGAATGAAGTTTGTCACTATGTTAATATATAAGTTACCTAATACAATCGAAGCAAAAAAATTCCGTATTTAATGGGCTATAATCCTGTATGCCAGATGCTAATAGGGATCAATACTATAGTATGAATTTTTTTTAAAAATAAGTAAATAAAATCTGTGGTTTTGACACTTATGGAAGGTATCTAAAGTTCTATGCCCCGATTCCAAACAGCAAATTTGAGTCTCAAATTGTGGTCTTGGATGTTTACTTGGGTAATAACTTTCGCAGAAGGTGGTTCAGTGGAAACACTTTGAGTGATACTGGCGTGATCTGAACCTAAAACCCCTCGGTCAATATAGGTACTCCGTACTCCAACGCGATAGCCACAAAAAGACGGGCATATTCTGTTACGCTTTGATAGTATACGCTCGACAGCCTAAGCTGTCACATAGAAAACGCCAACGAAATGTGAAAGCATCGACAATTTGCCGATGCTTTTTGGCGCAACAGTTTACGCAACTTTCCAGTGATGTAAAGTTATATAGCTGATTGAGCATAAGCTGTGCAGTGATGCAGTTCCGAAGCGATATTGCGACGACTGGAAGTTGAAAATCAACTTTCAGAAGACGGAAACAATCTTGTTCAGAACTCCATTGGCTGGGGCCTCTAGGGATACCAGAAAAAACTGGAAGAAATTGGCCATTATTGGACAAAATGGGCAGCCATTGGCGGTGAGAAGCGTAGTTAGATATCTGGGTATCTGGCTTGACCAGTATCTGTATTTCGATAGACATATAGTTGCTTGTCTTGCTGGGGCCAAGAAGGCTTATGCTCTGACAAGGAGACTGTTTCATAGCAGTCAACTTGACTCTAGGGTGAAGGTCATTTGCTACGTGGCCCTTATAAGGCCGATCATCGCTTATGGTTGTCCATTGTGGTTTAATATAGCGCCTAGTTATATGGAAAAGATTCGGGTTTTGGAGAGACTATGTCTTAGGACCTGTCTCCGGTTGTTCCGAACGCCCGAATCCAACTATATAAAATACTATCCCAACAAGGTCCTATACGATGGGGCTCAGTTGAATAGGATTGACAATTTCCTCATTAAGGTCACTCGAAGGCACGTTGCAAGGGCGATGGCCAGCGACAATAGTCTGATATTTGGGGCTTACTACCCCAATGAAATGTACATAGAGAGTACGCTCCGGTCTGGCTTTATCCCGCCAGAGGCATTTATCCATATTGATTCAAAAGGGCTGGTACAGACGAGGGATGGTATCCCGGTCTTATACCATCGCTACCGCAGCGCGAGAGATAAGCGGCTCCGCCATGACGGGGACGTCGCCAATGCTCATGAGCTCCTCCGTTTTAGTACCGCAATATCGGAGAGGGATATATTCGACACGGAAAAGCAATTCGCCGAATTTTGGTGGCTTGTTGAGGGGGGAGGGGTCAACATGCCCTCCCAGGACGGTGCGTTACTCTAGGTAACATCCTCTTAGCTTATAAGTTAGATTAAGTCAGCTAGGGCGTTTTTGGGAGAGGCCGGGCTCGCCAACGTGTGGTGGTGCTTCCGGGAGTTGACTGACGCTGTACGGCTTCAGTCGGCTCACGGCGGCGCGTGTGCACGTTGACGACTGCCAGGCGCTCGGAAAGCAATTGGGATTTTGACCACTTGTTGCGCCAGGCAACGAGTGCTCAGAATCCTAATTATAGTTAGAATATGCTAAGTAGTTTAAGTAAGTAGAGTAGGTAGTTTATAATTTGTTTTTTTATATAAAAATATAAAATTTGATAAAGATTCCGAGTTTTCTTAACAATTTTCTCGATGAAAACATAATTATGTAAGATTAGTTCGTAAAATAGTTTTTAGGCCGAAAGGCAATAATTATAAGATAGAGTTAAGTTTAGGGCGTCCGCATAAGGATCAATAATCTAGAATAAGTATCCTGTTAATTTTAAGTTAGATTTAATCATTTTTGTCTAGTATTTAAGTTGATATAAGCTAATAATTAATAAAAAATGAATTTAAAAGTAAAAGTAAAAGATGCAGTTCCGAATTCACACAAAATACAAAGGAAAACATTTCTTTCAACACCTCTCATTTCTTTAGTAAGCCGAACAACCAATCATCAGGAAATGTTTTGCGCTCACACGATTTTGAGAACACCATTATGTAAGAGCCTTGCCATAAACTCAGGCTTTTAATCGCTACTTGACGTTTATATTTTGACGTATTTTAATATACCTGTTGGAAATTTTATACCTGGAAACTTTTACTACCTGTGAAAAGGTACATATGTTCCCAAGTAAGTCATAAAATTAAAGGGCAAATAAAAACGACCGCTGAAATTTCCGAAGATCAAACAATGAACTACTTGAAAAGCGTATAAAAAGATGCGCCACTAGGATGAGGCCACTTGCAAAATCTTCGAAAAAAGGAAAAAAGTAATAAAATGTTTACACTTTATGGTTTTAAAACATTTATTTATTATGTTTTTTTACATTAATAATGAGTATGGCCGCCATTTTTGGATATGACCTCTATAAGACGGTTTGGAATAGAACCATACAGTTTTTTTTAAATAATTAAGAGAAATTTGGGCCCACGCATCACGAATAACTTCAATTAATGTGTCGTTGTCTTCAGATTGTCTGCCGCTTTCATATACTTTACGTAACCATGCCCAAACATTTTCGATTGTGTTTAAGTCCGGTGAATAGGGTGGCCATGGCAAAAGTTCCACGACTTCTGATTGAATCCAACTTTTAACAACCCTGGAAGTATGGATAGGGGCATTCTCTTGTTGGAGTATCCAAAACAGGGTTCCGAAAATATTTTTCACTTTTGGAAATGACCGTTCCAGCAAACATTTGTAGTTGTTTGCGTTCATTGTTGTGGGCAAAAACTCCAACTCGATTGTGCCATAGTGATTAATGGCTCCCCACACCATTAATGTGATGTCTTGCTAAAACAAGCTCCTCCTTTCCTAGATAATGGAAATAAAGTTGTAACCATAGGGGCCGTCAAGGTTAAACTTTTTACATCCGAAAAGACAACGCGTTTCCATTCACTGCTCCAAGCCACATGTTCTCTTGCAAAATTCATTCGATGCTCCTTGTGAACTTGCCTCAAAACAGGTTTCTTTTTAAGTTTTCTTTTCTGTATAGTACCACTTTTTCGCATATGGCCATGTCAGCATCCTACTTTCCCTTCCCGATGGCATATGTCGAATATCTACAGACTACATTGCACCCAAACTCAGCTTCTCTCTGAGATTCCCCTCTAGATCAGAATGGGAGGAGAATACGGTCGTAAATGAATTCGACATGCCTATCTTCACAGATGGTTCCAAGATGAACTGTGGAGTAAGAGCTGGCATTTTCTCAACAGAGCTAGATATCTCTAAGGGTCTTTGCCTTCCCAACGCAGCCAGCGTCTTTCAAGCAGAAGTACTTCGAATTAAGGAGGCGTGTAGACTGCTTCTCAACATATTGACACAAAAAAAAAAAAAAATAGGCATCGTCGTCGACAGTCAGGCCGCGATTAAGGATGTTAGTTCAACTAAGTCTAAGTCCCAGCTTGTTGTGGAATGCAGGGAGACGCTGAATAGGGCTTGTCATCGGGTAGATATCACTCTCGTATGGGTTCCCGGCCATAGGAACATTGAAGCAAATGAGAAAACCGATGAATTTGCCAGACGTGGCTCTGCTATCTCATGCGGAGGAAGTCTTCCCCCACACAGACAACAGTGACAGTGTTCCATCTCCTCTGTTAGTGGCCGGCTCTAGCCAAAACCAGACGCAGCGCACTAGGTTATCCCTTTTACAACGACCTTTCGGCCATCCAACTCCACTTCAATAACATCATCTAATTCCTCAACTCCACAGGCTGGTTCTGAGCTCCTTCAACAACCGTCTCCCCCTTTAATTTCAGGTTCCTTTAGTTGTGGTAGCAAAACGGCGCTCAATGCGCTAATTGTGTTTTTCCCTCGTCAGGTAACGAGGAATACAGCAACTAAAACCAACCAACCAACCACTTTTTCGCTGATACTCTGCTGTTGGCCCTTATTTTAGTCACTGGTAGAGTAGAATTTGAGGCAAGCCGTAGAATAACCCGCTTTTCTCGCATTGTTGTTGCTTCTGGCGTGCGTCCTTTTTGATGTTTCCCATAGTGTTGTGGATCCGCAAAATAACCGTTTACAACAGTCTTACTTCTAATTAGCCTCCTTGCAATTTCCCGGCCTGAGAGGCCTAACTCACCTCTTTCTGTCGTTGTCAACGAAATATTCGCAATGGCCTCATCCTAGTGCGGATCTTTTTATACGCTTTTCAAGTAGTTCATTGTTTGATCTTGGGAAATTTCAGCGGTCGGTTCTTATTTACCCTTTATTTTATGACTTACTGTTGGGAAAATATGTATCTGTTCAAAGGTAGTAATCGTTTCTGGGAATACAACTTCCAACAGCTATAAAGACTGAAAATTTATTGCAAAATGTATGGCCTCATCCTTGTGATAGCCAGTGTATGTCTTGATTAATTAGCGGGTTTCTTTTTATATCCTATTCTAGGGGTATATTAATTTTGTGCAGCCGAAAGCTCTGGCGGCTAGTGCTTTTCATTTTAATTGCATTAACTTTGTAATTTATTATAAGTTAATAAAGTTTATAATAATAATAATATTAATTTTGGCTTATAGTTTCAAACATACCTTAAATATTGCCGGTATACTCGTGATCACCATCGATAGTTATGTCGATCTAGCCATGTTCGTCGGTCCGTCCGTCGGCAAAAGTTAGGCATTAAAACTCAAGCTAGAAAGCTGAAATTTGAACCATATACTCTTAGGGGCCCAAAATAATCAGGTGTAATAATTTCTAAAAAGAAATACAGTTGGGCAATATTCAAAAAAAAAAAGAACTTTTAATCATAATAATAATTAGTTAGGGTATATTACACTGCGACCTATTGGTATATTGTGTCCCCTGCTTGTACCTCGGAGAGGTTGATGCCCTCTTTCAGAGCCCCCTCTAGACCCACTTCTTTTATGAGGCGTATCGAGGTATTGCTCTGATTTATCCTTGGCAGGTCACAATCCTTCCAGTTTTCTTAATGAATCTAAGAATGTGCTGTGGGTCCATGGTTTGTATGTCCTTGTCTGTTATTTGCTGCCTACCCAAATATCTCATCCTTTTGTGGGCCAGTGCCCCACAGGATTCCAGTATGTGGTCTGGAGATTCGGTGGTTTAAATGCAGAATCTGCAAGGCCCGTCCTCGGATATACCCATTTCCCTCAGGTGCTCCTTGAGTCTGCAATGCCCCTTGAGGCCTGTTAGGATTCTTAGGTTGTTTTTGTTAAGGCTGATACAAGCTTTGAATCTCTTTTGGTTATAATTACTTAAGAGTTTCTTTGCTTGCCTCAGTCCTTGGAGGTTGAGAAAGGTTTTGGCCCTTGTTTCTTCCTCCAGTCTCCTCAACTCTTCGAGTGTATGAACGTTTGGCAGCTGCAGTTCGCAATTTTCGTACGAAATATGGTCACCATAGTTATTTAACTTCATCTCAGGCCTCACGAAGACTGGAGCCATTAGAGATCTTACACACTCTATCCGTCCTTCAACAAGACGTTCAACACAAAACATCGAAACAGTTCGCTAGGGTGTTGCTGGTCCAGGAACATCAATTCAGCACCATTGTCGGGAATTTGACACTCCGAGAATCTTGCGACAGCGTGTTCTCACAAAAGATTTGCATGTTCGTGCAATCAAAGTACAACGGACTCAAGAACAGAAGCCTACTGACAAAGAACAGCGGACAGTTCTTTGAATTAATTGTAGAACAACAAAAAACAAGTGGATGCTGATTTTCCAAAAGTATCTTCAGCGATGAGGCTCTTTTTCATCATGATAGCTTTGTTAATCGTCAAAATTGTCGAATTTGTGGTTCAGAAAATCCACGAACGATTGTTGAGAAACTAATGCATCCACAACGTGTCACTGTTTTTTGCGGATTTTGCGCTGGAGGCATTATCGGACCATTCATTATTACAAATGCATCTTGTCAAGCAACAATAGTTAAATGGTAATCCATTTGTGCTTTTGCATTATATGGATTTGGACAATATGTTGTTTCAACAACTCGGTGCTAGGTATATACAGTTCAACTACTGCATGAGTCATTCCCTGCCCGTGTAATTTTCCATTTTGATGATCAGAAGTGACCGCCCAGATCATGCGATTAAACGCCGTTGGACATTTTTCTTTGTTTTTTTTTAAGTGTATTGTTGGCATACGACCACATACGCCAGGAAGGAGCAAATTGAGCACTATATCAACGAAATACAAACGGTCATGGAAAATTTCGACAAGTGTGTTTGCCAGCAAAGCCATTTACCCGATACATATATACCCTTATGGTATACTTTATGAATTCATAAAAAAAACATTTTATCATCAATTTTGAGACACCCTAAAGACGGCTAGTTGTCTAATGTCAACTGATTTTGGAAATACTATAGGTACTTCCTCAAACAATAGAAGATGTACAATTTTTCCAGTTAACAATCTAAGCCAGCTAATGTCATAGTGATAGATATAAGCCCATACAACTGACCCCAACCCAAGAAAACCCCCAAACGACGCCGAAAAAATAAGCGCATTACTCACTTTACGTGCGATATTTCGCAACCACATGCCCGTACGTCGTACATACGAGTATAACCTCATTGTCTTATCTCTGTAGGTTGCTACGATAAAAAAAAAACACACACACATTCGCCTAAACTTCTGTTGCGGTTGGGCAACAAGTCAGCCTATACAAATTGAAACGCAAACATAATCGCAACCGAAATGTGTCCATGTAACACTTTTCATCCTCATTGCCCCCACTTGACTGGCGGTGTGGCGTGGCGAGGCACTGCTTCGCCTATTAGCCTATTCTTCATGTTGCCACCTGCGAAATCGAAACAATTCATCAATTGAGTTTCTTCATCTTTCAGCGGAAAATCTATACGAAATCTGTACACAGATGCGCTCGCGAAACTTTTCTCCTCATCCGTATCATCATCTTCATCGTCGACTCAATGCACAGGCTTCATTCGTAATCGCTGCGCTAGTGAAGACCACGAAGACAACAAGACGATGAAACAAAAACTATACGAAAATAACAACAATACGAACGGCCCGCTTTTGTTTGTATGTCAGCGCATCAAACACATAACCAATTAGAAAGTACCGAGGAATCGAGCTACAAAATGTATCTAATGCGTTGTATTTGTATCTATGCTGCTCCAAAAAGAAAGGAAATCATATGAGATGCTGCCGCTGTTACTTTCGCGAGCAAACAAACACACAACATCAATGAGTATCCAAACTGCCGCCTCTTCTTCCTCGTCCTCCGGTTGATGGGTCGAATCTTAGACAACAAAAGATCTTCGTATTTACGTGATTTGCTTACTTGAACGGTACCGACGCGACATCTAACAGCAGCTCTCCTACGCTCTTCTCCTTAGGTGGGGGTTCGAACGTTGTATTTTCGGGTAACAAGTTGAATGAATATTTTTATTTATTTTTTTTTTCCTTTTAAGTCGTCGCCAAGTTGATACATAGTCATGTCCATAACTCACCCACACTTTCCTCCGGATCTAACTGATTATGTATGCAGATGTGTAGTAGCTTTATTACGAGCTTACTTACAATACACACATGCTTTCGACTTGACCGAATATGTTAATTGAACACGCAATATTTTTCCATCCGATTATTTGTTTTACCCAGACAGACAGGCTTGGATGGGGGGTTTGGTGGCTTCTAGAATTGTAAAAAAATAAAATTTAACGAATGAATAATTCTATCGTTCGAGCTGGCAAAATATGTAAATGTGTGTCTCGTACTCGTACTTCAACTGAGTCGCTGTGATTTGTAATTATATGACTTGCACGCCCATATTTGTCGTTAGGGTGTCACTTGATCTTTTGTGCTGCTTGCCGGGGAGATTGTTACTACCGCGCGCCAAAGCAGCAGAAGTTACCTTGTATTTGGTGTGAGTTCGAATTTGATATTTTAACACTTCAATGGCGGCATACGAAAGACGTAGAATCATAAAAACTGTACTAATTCTTTCTTTGAAGGAGAGAAAAGAGTTTCGCTGTTTTGAGAGCCAATCTCACTTAGGTGGTAGTAGGCTATTTCCATCTTTGGAAATTTCTGAATAAATTTCAAGGATTTTTGTGCTGAATGTCAGTTGCCTTTAAAATGTTCATTAGTTCATTAAGGAAATAATGGCTTATGGAATAAGTATTCATGGAAATTTTGGAAGTACGACTGTTAGGAGTATGTAACAGTACAGCTACAAACTAGCAGAAATTACCTTGTATAAGAATACGATTGAATTCAGATCGATTTCATATGAAGATATTTCATAACGTTCTCTGTTTGTGGAAATAAATTAGAGGGTGGGTTGTATTGTAGGTATCCAAGTTAGGCTAAATTACCAATCGCCATTATTGTTTAAGCGGTGCCTTTTGTGGAAAAAAGTGTGTTTCATTCATCAATTGGAAAGTAATAAAAAAGAATTAAGAGTCTATCCAAACTCACTTGGCGCAGCTTCAAAAACCAGGTTTTTGTTTACATGAAAAGCGGCGTCAACTGTTTTTTAATAGTTGGAATGCAAGAGGCATTCGGAATAAAAGCTTAGAATTGTTTGCTTTCTTAAGCAAAAACAATATCGATGTAGGTTTGATCTCAGAAACAATGCTTACAAGCAAAACTGAGTTATCCACTAGAGAGTACCTACAAATGTTATCGAATGGATAGGGAAAATAGAAGAGGTTGTGGTGTTGTAGTGAGCAACAAAATACGTCACTCCGTTTTGTCGTTAGTAAATACAGAGGTAGTAGAAAATGTAGGCATTGAGATTCCATTTTCTAATGGAAACTCATTTAAAATATACTCCGTCTATTTCCCTGGCGGAGCTGCAAATTCATTTAAGCGCGAAGCTCTAAGAAGTGACTTAAGAAAATTAACAAATCTCAATACCAGGTTTATAATTGGAGGAGATCTAAATTGTCGTCATCGTAACTGGAATTGTAGCCTCTCAAATTTCTACGGTAACATATTGTCCAACCTAAATATGTCAAATAATTTCCTGATATTACATCCACCTTATCCAACTTATATTCCTTCAAATAGTGGGTTCAACCCATCTACACTTGACCTCTTCCTAACTAATGCGGTTGGACTCATAAGTCAACCAACTGTTATAAATGACCTCAGCTCGGATCATTTACCCGTGCTTTGCAGTGTACTTAGTTCACCTGTTATAGAAAATACATTCATTTACGACTTTAATATAGCAAACTGAAGTAGATATAAGTCAAAAAGACTGTTAGAAAATGTGCATGTGGAAGATGTAAATGTTGTAAGCTAGTCCAATCTTGACCAATTAATTGAATATTTGAATACATCGATCCTGGAAAGTGTAAATGTGTCAGTACCTAAAAAGTCCGTTTTGTCCATTAATAATAGTCCGTTACCGCTAACTATCCTTTACTTAATTAAGCTCCGAAATAGATTCAGAAGGAAGTGGCAACAATGCAGATATCAGTTTTATTTCGATGAGTTTAAGTTCCTAAACTTAAAAATTAAAGACGAAATAGCGAACTTAAGAAATAAAAAATGGAACCAAAAAATGAGCTCGTTACAAGTGAACCATTCTGGAATATTATTAAAAAAAAAAAAAAAAAAACATACTTATATTCCACCGCTCAGAAATGGGAACACCGCAGCCCTTTCAAACATTGATAAAGCAAATACGCTAGCAACATCGTTCCAATCCAACTTTTTGCTGACTTTACATAATCAAAGCTGAATTGAGAACTTGGTCGATTCAACAGTAAATACCGTAGGTAGCGGAGTTTTTTCTCACACCTCACTATTTGTGTCACTAGAAGATGTAAGAGATGTCATATCTAACTTAAACAACCGCAAATCAGTCGGTCCTGATAAGATTATGAATATCTACTTGAAAAATCTTCCAAAATCTGGTATTAAGCTCATCCAATTTCTTTTTAACAAATGTATACAAATTGGATATTTTCCAGTTGCATGGAAGCATTCAAAAATTATTCCAATTTTAAAGCCGGGTAAAATACCTAGTGACCTCTTTAGCTACAGGCCCATAAGCCTCTTAAATAGCTTAAGTAAGTGCTTTGAAAAGGCCATCAAACACAAACTTCTATTGCACGCAGAGGAACACAGCATCCTTGCTGCTGAACAGTTTGGTTTTTGTTCATATCACAGTACAACCCACCAGGTCCTCCGAATAAAACAGCACATTAAGCAACACTTTAATGTGGGTCAAAGCGCAGGTATGGTACTCTTGGATGTGGAAAAGGCATTCGATTCAGTCTGGCACAATGGGCTGATCTACAAATTGATACAACTCGACTTCCCACTGTATCTAATAAGAATTATTGATTCCTTTCTGGATCGTAGAACACTTCAAGTCAAATTAAATATGTGCCTCTCCAATAAGTATAATATCCCTGCGGGTGTTCCCCAAGGATCTGTTTTGGGTCCCATCTTGTATAATGTTTATACATCTGACATCCCACATTTATCAAATTGTCAATCTGCAATTTTGGCAGATGACACATGTGTTTATTCCTCCGATGCTTTTGGTTTAACGATTGAAACCAATTTGCAATCCGCCATAAACACATAAAAAGTATATTTTGATAAATGGAAAATAAAAATAAATGCTCAAAAATCGCAGGCTTTCACAAGAAAAAGAAAGCCCTGTTTTTTGCCGAGCCGCCACTTAAGCATAGATGGGCTGCCTGTTGAATGGAATAACCTTTTTTTTTTTTTTTATACACTATCAGTTCCGTGTCGTGGAGTGCTACAGCAAGCAACTATCACGAGCAGAAATTTGCCGCCACTGAAAGTGCTCCCACAGGCTCATCATTTAGTGCAGGTGTTAGTAAGGACAAAACAATTAAAAATATAATAATTACGAGTATGTACCTATAAAATACTAACACAAACACAAATCATGCAAATAAATTAAGACATTAAGGTATTATTGCGCAAAATATTTTTCAGCTTAATTTTACTAACATGCAAGTCAATCACATGATCATTTATATTAAAGATTCTACTCATGCGACTAATAGGCTCATGCCTCCCATAATTCGTTCTATGATGGGGGCTAAACAATAAATCAACACTACGTAAATTATGGGCACCACACCGAAAATTAAAGCCAATAGATGACAGCAAGTCAGGTGCATAAACTAATAAGTACACAAAAAGAAATATATTACAAAAGAAAGTTCGACGAAAATAGGTATAATCCAAAGCAACAATGGAATACTATAAATAATCTGTTAGGCAAAAATAATGAGGACTATGGCCTAAAATGTATAAAGTTTTCAGAAAACAAGTTATCCGAAAGTGATGAAGAAATTGGAAATGGCTTTAATATATTTTTTAAAAATGTGGCCGAAAGTAATAAACCCAGTCCCTCATGCAGCCTTGACAATTTTCATCAAGAATCTCTTCCTGATAACGAAATCTTATCGTCGTTCTTCTTTGGTGTTGTGACGGAAGCTGATATACTTCTGATATACTGATATACTATGGTATAGATGGCCTCAGTAGCACTGTCATAAAAAATATTAGTAATTTTATCATTGAACCCTTAGCATATCTTGTAAACTATAGTTTTGAAAGTGGTATATGCCCAGAGTGCCTGAAAACAGCAATTATTATTCCAATTCATAAAAAAAGTAGCAAATGTGACCCAAACAATTACAGACCAGTTTCCTTATTATCAGTCTTTTCCAAAATCTTTGAAAAAATAATAACTAAAAGAATGATACGTTTTTGTGATAAATATAAATTCCTTAGTACATCCCAATTTGGGTTTATGAAAGGGAAATCTACTGAAGATGCTATTCAATCATTTTTGGAAAATGTAAACCTGGGATTAGATAAAAGCAACAAAACTGCTGCTCTGTTTCTCGATCTGACAAAGGCATTTGATCTCGTCAATCATAAATTGTTGTTGAAAATTCTCTTCAGAAATGGATTCAGAGATAATATTTTGAACTGGTTTTCATCCTACCTTCAAAACAGAACACAGCTTGTTCGCGCAAATGCAACCTTGAGTGATACAATTTCTTGTCCTGATACAGGGGTTCCTCAAGGATCAGTCCTTGGACCATTACTATTTGTTTTTTTATATAAATTCTATTTTTAAACTGTCACTAAATGGATCCATTATCGCTTTTGCTAACGATCTGGTTCTGTCGTATGCTGCTTCCTCTCTAGAAACGGTAAAAATACAAATGAATACTGACCTAGCTATTTTGACAAGGTGGTTTAGGCATCACCAAATGGTCCTTAGCAACAAGTCTAAAGTTATGTGTTTTTCTCTTTCAAATGAGTTATCAATCCAAGGAGTTGGCCTACATAACGCAAATTGCGACCATCATAACTGCAATGATTCCTGCGTGCAGCTAGAATCTGTTTCCGAATTTAAATATCTAGGAGTTACTCTTGATTCAAAACTTAATTGGAAAGCATATATTAAAAACTTAAAAAAATATATGTATTTTGCTCTAAGTAAAATATTTCACTTGCGTAAACTGTTGCCACCAAATCTACTTACATCAGTTTACTACGCGTTAGTTAATTCTCGTTTGGAATATGGTATTTCTTGCTGGGGTAGTGCTTACATTAGTACTCTGAAGCCTGTCATTACAGCCCAGAAAAAGGTAATCAGAGTAATGTTGTTCAAGCCAAAGTGGGAGCCATCATTTCCCCTGTTTGAGTCAATCAAAGTATTGCCGCTTAGGCATTTATACGTATATAAAATATTGCGACTGTTCTACCTGCGAGGTGGCTATAACAATTTAATTGGAAATAATGTAACTTCCTCATTAAGATCAACAAATAATGTTGTAGTCCCAAGAGCTAGAACAGAATACTTTAGACGTTCCGTTACTGTTATATCGCCACATATATATAACAAACTTCCTGCCGATTTATGCAGTAATGTCGGCCTTAATAAATTCCTTAAAAATCTTAGAATTTGGCTTTTATCCAGATCAGGTGTAGAGGATTTGATTCTAATAGTAGCTTAGAGAGATATTTTTGCTTGCATTATCAATTTTGGATTGTCTCATACAAACACATATTTAATTTTAAATTGCCTCCCAATATAATATAATATTTTTTTTTTCTTCTTTTTCTTCTTTTTTTTATTTATTCCGCAACTTTCTTTCATTGCTCTTTCATATCATTCTTATTGCGGCTCTTCATATCGTTGCAAAAGTTGTTTTTTCTTATGAATAATACACTTAAAACTGGTAATATTACCACAAAGTGTATAGGATACACCATTTCAATTAATAATTCATGGTTAATTGTACCAAATTTCTCTTTACAGTTTTTCTCATTAATTAAAACCTTTGTATAAGAATTGCTGTATAAAATTATAATATTGTAAGATATAAAATTGTAAGTAGTAAATTGTAAGTAGTAAAATAGAATTAGAAATTGAAATGAAATAAAAATTCACAAAATTCACAAATTCACAAATTCTATTTGACCGGATATAAGCTGCTGTAAAAAAATGATATCGCTATTAAGCCTTCGTTGACAAAGGGGTAACATTTGAAGTAGCTTAATACGCTGACTGCAAGGAGGAAGGTTAAAAAGATCATCCCATGGAAGTCCTCTAAGTGGCAATCGAATAAATTTACGTTGAATGGCCTCTATTCGATTTGAATGAATGTTGTAGAACGGCGTCCAAACTTGTGAAGCATACTCTAGAATCGGACGGACAAAACAATTGTACAATCACATAGTAACGTATGGGTCATTAAATTCTTTCGCCCACCTTTTTACGAAGCCCAGCATAGAATTAGATTTATTAACAATAAAATTGATATGCTTGGCAAAAACCAGTTTGGGATCGAAATAAACCCCAAGATCCTTTAAAATTATCAACTTTACAAAGAATATGTTGAGACAAAGAATATTGAAAGGTGTAAGGTATATTCTTTGTAGAGAATGTCATATGTTGACATTTAGTAGGGTTCAGGGATAAACCGTTTTTATCACACCAATTGGCGAAGCTATTAATGTCAGATTGAAGAAAAATTCTATCTTGCTGACTAGTGATAGATTTAAATATTTTCATATCATCAGCGTAGATCAGGATATTACTGTGATTTATACATGCTTTAACATCATTAATGGCTAGTATAAATAGAATTGGTCCGAGGTGACTACCTTGGGGAACTCCAGACTCAGCTGTAACAGATAGCGATCCTCTAAATTTGACTTGATAAACCCTTGATCTAAGGTATGAATTAACCCATTTTGTGAAACTTGGTGGGAAACCAAAAGCCCTGAGCTTAAACTCGATTATTTCATGGGACAGCTGGTCGAAAGCTTTAGAGAAGTCAGTGTATATGCAATCCATTTCGTCCTTTTTCTCTAAGGCATTAGAACAATCATGCAAGAAACTTAACAGATTAGTGACAGTGGATCTGTTTCTTACAAATCCATGCTGTTCATTACAAATTAAATTGCGACAAAGAAATATTAACTTTTCGCAAACAATTTGTTCAAAAAGCTTAGGGATACACGAAAGCTTTGAAATAGGCCTATAATTAGTGATATCACCACGTTCGCCTTTTTTAAAAAAAGGTGTGATAAAAGCACTTTTCCATACATAAGGGAATTTACCAGTACTAATGGACAATTCAAACAGATATTTAAGATATGGAGCAATTGCATGACTACATTTTTTAAGAACGATCGGTGCAATGCCATCAGGACCTGATGAATAATCATTCTTCAGAGAAGAAATAAATTTTAAAATTGTTTCCAAGTCAAATGAGAAGCTACTAAAACTTATTTGGGAACAGCTAGTTAGATAACTAAAATATTGCGCATCTATGTGAAGAGGGGTCACCCTAAACGACTTACTGAAATAATCTGCAAACATATTGCTTGCATCTAGCGAATCAGCAGTTGTAGAGCTATTGTAAGTAAGTTTCGATGGATAACCATCGGTTTTTTTCTTAGAATTAACAAACCCCCAAAAAAGTTTGGGGTTCAATTTTAGAGAACATTCCATTTTACTTATATAGTCAATATACGAGTATAATTTGCAGGATAAAGATTTGAATTCGTTGAATAGTGTAAGATAGAGCTCAAGATCTGAATGGCGGAGACTTTTTAAATAGTTCTTCCAAGCCCTATTACGTCTGTTTCGTATTGATTTGAGCTCTTTAGTGTACCAAGGATGGGACGTTTTCAGATTCCTAGAGGATTTCACAGTAATCACTTTTTTCATGCAGTTATCGATCAAAGAATAAAAGGAAACTACTGCATCTTCAATATTAGAAAACGCAGTAAGATTAAAATTAAAGCTGGAAATTTCATCAGAAAGCCTTTGAAAATTTGCTTTCCGAAAGTCAAAAGATTGCGAACGATCATACGAATTACTATTTTCGTACAAATGTGCGCCTAATTCAATAAATACATCCAATGGTGGATGATTATTATCTATGTTAGTTATACTGAAGTGGGATTCCAGAATCACAGTACTAACAGAGTCAGAAGAAAAAACAAGATCGAGAGTTCGATTTTTGAAATTTTTTATGCAGCTAGTTTGCTGTAAGTCAAAAGACAAGATGTTGTCCAGTAAAGCGAGCTCTTGTTGGGCAGAGTCAAAGGATGGGATGAGATGAGAATCATCCTCAGAAGGTACCCATCCAATATGTGGCAGATTGAAGTCGGCTATAAGTAAGACAGTGCTGTCACAACAAGATATGTCAAAAATATGGTCTAGTGCCATAGAAAGTTCCGAATACAAGGAACACAGACGATACGATGGAGTGTACGCAATAACAACATATAAATGCTTGTTCTTAAGTATAATTTTTACACAGATAATTTCGACGGTTAGTGGAAATGGAAAGTCAATCTTTCGTGACTCAAGGTTGGAACGAACAGCAATCAGGACACCTCCTCCAAGCGCTTTCAGGTCATTGTTATGACGATCGTTTCTGAATACGGAGAACTCATGATTGATGAGTTCCGTGTCTAAGATTCCGGCATTAAGCCATGTTTCCGTCAAGGAGAAGATATCATGAGAGAGGGCTTGGGAGTTTAAATATACTTCAGCGGTTTTTGTGCGGAGTCCCCTTACATTTTGATAGTAGAGGGACAGCCTACTGGGTTTTTTAACACTGACGGACAAACTTTTCTGCGACTTTTTGTCGACCGGGGAGTAAATTCTTTTACTAACGTATTTTGAGGCCATGTAGTACTATTGCACAGTATTTCGAAATATATTGGAGGGGCGACAATTTTGAAAGACGCAACAAACCCATCAGCCTTACTGATTTTGGTGCATTTGATTGAGTCATCTTTTGGGATCAAATTTCCCGAGACCAAATGGTTCAAGACATCGTCTGAAGAAGTGTTTGGTTTTAGTCGTGAAATGAAAATGGATTTTGGTCTGGGAATCGATTCAATAGATGCAGATCCCGTACCTATGGAATGATTGATGCATGTTGGACTAACATTAGGAATGGGGGCATCGTTACAGTTTTTTCGCTTGTTAAATATCTTGGTGTCATTGTTGATAAAAGAGTCACTTTTAGTCCTCATTTTCAGCACACTGTTGAAAAAATTACCAGAACAATTCAAGTTCTCTACCCTTTTATAAACCGAAAGTCAGATTTAAGCAAGGAAAATAAATTGATTATATACAAAGCAGTCTTTCAAGCAATAATGTTTTATACAGCTCCAGCGTTGGGTAGTTCCGCGAAAAGTCATATTTTAAAATTGCAAAGAATGCAAAACAAGATATTGAAAATGACACTCAATCTACCATGGCACTATCCCACCAGTCTTTTCCACGACGTGGCAAATATACGAGTAGAACTTGTTCCTAATCGCATTATCAAATTAAAAAACAAATTCCGTTTATCATGCGAGTCTTCAGAAAATAATTTAATTGTAAATCTTGTACCTGATTATTCTTTTTATAATTACTGTGTTAATATGTTCTCTACACTAGTCTTATTACTCAAGTTAACCTACATGTTCTATGCTTATTAATATATTAAAATTATTTATTTATTTATTCCGTACTTTTTATGTACTTATTTATTATTTATTTATTTATTTATCTAATTGTCTATTAATTTATTTATATAATTTTGTTTATTAATTTATTAAATCTATTTATTTATTTTATTATTTACTTAAATGTCTATTTATTCTCTTTTCTCTTTTATTGATATAGGTATACATATATATATTTATATATTTCTTATTTAACTTTTGCTCTTTTGCTATAAAACTGTTATTAGCTATAGAATCTTGTTAATTTATTACATTTATTGTTCCTTTTTATTGTTACATAAATGTTTTGTATATACCAACTTGTAGTTTTTAAAACTCTGTAAACTTTACATGCGTAGCATGCAACACTCAACCACTGTGATATTTCAAATGAAGGTTTTTTAAGTAGCTTTTCCCTTCAACTATTCACTTATTTATATCAATATGTAAAGCTTGCATTCATTTTATATATTTTTCATAAGAAAGGTCAATAAATACCATATCTGTGTACATTAATGTTTAAGACAATATCTGTAAAACTTTTGCTACCAATAAATATATACATAACTGATTTTTAATGAAATAATACTTAGGTGGGCGCTGTGGCTCAGTTGTTACTGTGTTGGACAAATGATCGAGAGGTATCGGGAATCAGGTTCAAATTACGACGGGCCCCCTTACACCTAAAATAGTGCGGATGGTGTAGAGGGTAGTGTGTTGGCTTGTGACCCGTCCGGTGCAGCTTCAATCCCCATGTGGAACAACAACATACCCCACCAAAAAAAAACCGAGAGGAACGAATAACACCTCGTTTCTCCAACCTCTACACCAAAAAGAGGATACAATGGACTGTTACCGAGTCTGAGTACTCTTAGATTTGGATTTTCTTTTTAAAAAGGGTCTTTCATTAAGGACTTGACAACTTCTTTTTTTAAATAAAATGCAATCTACTGGAGATATCTCAAAAAAAATGGCTTGAATTACTATCAAAACGTTAATGAATGGAATTCGACCTCGTCCATATTTCCACCACGGTAACGTATGCAGCGGTCGATACGTTGAACCCAATTTTCTATGACTCGGCCGCACATTTCGACCGATACGGCCGCTATTTCTCGTTCAATATTGGCTCTGAGCCCCTGTTACGTCGCTGGCTTGTTGGCATAGACCAACGATTTAATGTAGCCCCATAAAAAAAGCCTAGAGGCGTTAAATCACACGCTCTCGGCGGTCAATAGACGGGTGTGTCCCGAGATAACACGTTCACCAAACTGAGACTTCAATAACTCGGTTGTTGCACCCGCTGTGTGGCTTTTGGCACCGTCTTGTTGAAACCACATATCACTGATGTCCAATTCATTCAATTGCTCAAAGAAATAACGTTCCAACATATCTCTCTAATGAATACCATTTACCGTAAAGTGACGGTTATTTTCATCGACAAAAAAAAACGGGCCAATTACGCTACCGGCATGAAAACCGCACCTAACAGCGACTTTTTGCGGATGAAGTGCTGTTTCATGAAGGCACATGAGGGTTGTTACCTGTCCAGTAACGCACACTAATTGACGAAGCCGTTTAACCAAAAATGCGCTTCATCGCTGAAGTTGATTTTGCGATGAAATGCTTCATTTTCTTCCATCATGTCCAGAGCCCAATCTAAGAACGTACGTCGTCGTTTCATATGATAAAGTGGTTTAAGTTCTTGAGTCCCCTTGTTCTTGTAAGGGTGTAGGCCAAGATCCTTACGCAAAATTACCCATAATGTGGTCTGGGAGAGGCCCAATTCTTGAGAACGCCGTGAAATTGACTACTTTGGCTGGTTTGCGACGGACGCCTCTACGGCAGCAATATTCTCCACACTTCGGGCAAAACGTAGCCTCACTGGCATGTCTACTGGGTCGAGAATTACGGCCGAAAATTGGCGTTAACGCTCAGTTGCGACAACCGACTCGGAAAATCGGTAGTAAATTTTAATTATTTTTAAATGTTGTTCCTTCGTGTCCTTCACCATGATAAAAATTTTGATTTCACTGAATATTTTGGCATTGACAGTTCGGTAATCGGTTTAAGGGTGCGTTCACAATAAAAGTATTAAGTTGTCAAGTCGCTAATGAAATACCCTTTATAGTATAGACAAAAAAATATAACACCTCCTAAAGTGTTTTTTTCCAGTTCTGCGAAGTTCTGGGTTAATATCCAAGGGTATCAATTGCAATGAGAAGCTTTTTAAATTTTATTAAATTTCCCGTTCGGATTCGGCTTAAAATTATAGGCCTCTTTCACTGCCCATACGTAAATGGTTCAAGAAGTAATGTTATGTGTGGGCCGTTGACGTCTGGTATATATTTTTTTATACTTGAGAAATGCCAAAGAATTTCGCCTACTGTTTCACTTAAGGCCCGTTTATCATGAGAGTTTTTCTGATGGCAGCTTCGACACTTATATGGAATTCGAGAACACACAGATTATTTGGCAGCTTTGCTGTCATATTTGCACGATTTAAAAGCTCTCCGACTTTAAAGTTAATAAAAAGGTGACTAAACATAGGGACGGGCTACAGTCCGCTTGGGCCTATTCTTATTCCTATCCCTCATAAGTGGGCGTGACAAAAGTCTAAGTATGGTTGAATTGTTAAGAACGCTCTACATATTTTGTTATATAACATTTAAAGGATTTTATCAAAAAAAAAACGCTCCCTAGCTCAAACTTGGGTGTTTCATTAAATTGTTTTATTTAATTGTGGGCGTGTCAGTAGGCGGATTTAAAAAAAAATTAACACATGAGCATAAAGGCCCCCTAGAGAGTATATATTATAAATTTCAGCTCCCTAGCTCAAACTTTGAATTTTCAAAAATTAATATACCCTTAGAATAGGGTATAAAAAAATTATTTTATTTATTTGTGGGCGTGTCAGTGGGCGGATTTTGAAAAGTTTTTATCCCGAGCAGTTCTAGGAGTCATAGATCATATATAAAAAATTTTAGCTTTCTAGCTCAAAATTCGATTTTTTCCAATATTTAGTTTTTTTGAGATTGTGGGCGTGTCTGTGGGCGGATTTCAAAAATTCGTAAACTTGATTATTTCGGGACCCTAGAGAGTATATGGTTAAAATTTCAGCTCTCTAGGTCCAGTTTAAAGGTATAATTTATGCCGACAGACGGACGGACATGGCTAGATCGACATTACTATCGATGCTGATCACGAAAATAGTAACTTTTAGGCAGAGCTAAGCGTGTCATATTCCGCTCCAGATTCTGAATCTAAATGCGTCTTCATTTACTCCGCATACTAAATCCTCAAGAGGCCAATTGGTGTTTGAAGGTCGTTAATATACAGACAAAAAAGGATTGTGCCGAGTATTGACCCTTGCGGTACACCTGCCTTCTCAGGGTGAGAATAATACATTCGAATAATAACGCGTTGTGTCCGATTTCTCAAGTATTCGCCGATTAATCTCGCCGGTCTTGTAACTACTAAAACTAAAAAACGAACCGAGTTTAGGACATAGAGTTGCATGACTAACCCAATTGAAAGCCTTGAAAAAATCAAGGAAACACAAGACAGTAAGATTGTCCGGGATGTTCACACATTGTTCAATCAATGTGCATAGGTACTGCGAATATTATTTGCAACAAAAAGAATTTGTTGTAGGCCATTAAGGGAAGATTTTCGAGCCAGGAGACGGGAGGAGAAGAAAATTATCCATTGAAAGCCGAGAACCTAAGTAATCTCTCAACTCAAGGAAGGCACTTTATGGATGGGTGCAAAAAAAAAATTGAGATAACAATTAAACATTACATTACGATGATAGGGAAGTAGAAAAAAATGTGTTGGAAAATTCTGTTCGTCCGTCCGTTTGTTTGCAGATCTGCAGCCTAAGCGGATGGGCCAATTTGCAAACTTGGTTCATAGTGTTTATTTAGTAGTCTCACACTAGGCGTTGTTGAAATTGGAATTTTAGCTCTAAAACAATATTATATGTCATATAATGGTTTGTTAAAACTTAATTTTTCTAAAAACGGCCTTAACGATTTAGATAAAACAGCCTATCTTTTGGTATGAATGGATTTTGCGAGATTTATCTTAAAACGGTACACCCTATAGAACCGATTTTTTAACATCAAAATTTCTCGCTAACAACAAAACCGATTTCAATTAAATTTAAAATTTAGGAAGGCTTTTATGATCAAATTCATACATAACTTTTTTGGTTTGTTGAATATATATATATATATATATATATATATATATATATATATATATATACCCGTTTCCAGAGGGTATATTGAATTTTTCCAGATTTTTCTCCAGACGAAAACTACAGATTTCCTTGTATTGAAATATGTACTAAAAAAATTGCAAAATATTTTTCAAAAATTAAAAAAAAAAACCGGTCTAAAAAAACTGCTTGACCGATTTTCAATATTTTTTTTCCTAGGTAGACTATTGCTAATAAAATACTATTGCATACTTAGTTTTTCCAAGAAAACTCTCAAACAAATTTGAAAAACTAAAAGACTTTTCCAATATTTTTTTAAATAATTTTAAGTTATTATTTATTAGGTACATATCATCATTCTTTAAGATTTTATTACTACAAAAAGTATTACATACCATGTAGGTAGGAATCATTTTTATAAAATTTAATTTAATCTTCTGGCCTTCTGCCCTGCAAATATATCTAAAACTTCCTCAGTGTCAATCTCAATTTGTTGATGAATTCACATTACCGCCAATCCTGTTATTCTTTTTTCACCGGTAGAATTTCTTAGATAAGTTTTTAGACGTTTCATTGTCGAAAATGTTCTTTCCGGTGTACATGTTGAAACCGGTAGTGTCGCCAAAATTTTAAGAAGCTCTATATCTTTTTGTGTATGTAAATTCAGCTTTTAAAGTATCCCAATCCAAAAACCATTTATAGAATTTGAAGTTGTCTTCGTTATAATTTTGTTCGTTTTTGCCCTATCGATGGAATCAAAATGCACAAAGAGGAAAGTATGGACTTATGGTTTTCAAATCTCATTTTAAGCTGACTTAAAAAGTCATCTAAAAGAGGAAACATTATAATTATCCTAAAATAGGTTTCAGGATCTGGTGTGCTCATGTTTTGTCTGTGCTGCTGCCTTGACACAATTCGTGGAATTTTAAGTTTTTCATCCACAACATTTACTAAGTTTTGTGCAGTCTCAAAAATTGTTTTAAATTCCGGAATGATATTTTCGCGTATTCCTTGGAATGTGTTTGTTATTAACTCCACATGTTCCAATCCAGACACTAAGTCGCATGAAGGGGATTGTAAGATCTTACAAAGTGGCAATGTATATGTAAACAAAACGCTCATACAACACAAACTTACTGCAAAATCACTAGCTGAAATAGATCTTAAAAAGCAGCTCGCCTTCGATGACGCATCAGAGTCCTTATCACTACACAACGCTTCCAAAGCATCAATTATCGGTTCAAAAATTTCCTTAAACCTCATCAACCCATCATGGTTTTATACCCAGCGTGTTTCACACATTGCTGTTAAATTTTTCCATTTATTTTGAGGATAATTTTGTTTTATCATTTTCTGCAACAAATGTGTGCGCTTCGCAGCTAATTTAAAAAAAAAAATTCCAACGGACTTTATGGTACCAATAGTGTTGCGAATAGGCAAGAATTTGACAAGAATGCCCTAAAGCCAGGTTTAGAGAGTATGCGCTACAATGCACGTATAAGGCTTCTGGATGAGACTCGCGTACTACAGGTTGAACTCCGTCAAAACTGCCTTTCATAGCTTAAGACTAAAATCAGAAATTTTTAACAGAATCAATAATTATTTGAGTACAAATTTCATATTGATGCGGAAAAGTATGATTTACAGATGCATTTTTAAAAAATTTCGGCTGGAGTTCAAACCCCTGTGATCCCCCCCCCCCTGGCTACGGCCTTGAGTTCGCAAGTAGATTCCATAAATAGTGTAATGCATATGTGGGTGGGGGGGGGGGGGGGCATGCTGCCCCCTGCAACCCCCCTGCTTGGGGTCACTGTTTGATTTGGAGTAGGTGCGAGGTACGGTTTTGAAACTTTGGCTTTATGTCACCATGATAAGCTTAAGATTTTGCTTAAAGAGTGTGATAACTAACTGCACTTTACAGTTTTTTGTGTAATTCTAAATGTTGGATGCTAGTTCCCTCTTCTTATTTTTGAATGTGTAGGTACTAAGTTCTCATAAAACAGGGGGTTCACTTTACAGGGGAACTAAGTCCACTTCGCGAAAGTGGTTTTATTTCCTACTATGTGGGAACTAAGTCCTTAGTTCCCGTGGACTTATTTCCCTGCACCGATATTTTACATCACCTGCGTCGATTGCACCTTGACCGGACTTTGTCTTGGGGAGTTTCGTCACGAACGCTTTGAAGTTGCTGCGAATGCTTTTTCACTTCTTTCTGGCTTCGGTTAAATTAACTGCGACGATGGCCAGCTCTAGTACAAGATTGCCCAGGAATCGGTTTTGACATGTTGAAGTTTGTATTCTGGAACTGAACTATCCCAAAGCGCCCGTTGCTTTTGCACCGCCACAATCAAACGCGATTCTTCTTCGTCGCTCCACGAATAGGCAATTTTGCTAACCCTATTTACTCCTGTTTTCTGCGTTTTGCCTAATTTGCTCGACTTTGTTGTACTTTGGGTATTCAAACTCACACGATAGTTAACAGAATAGTCCATATTGTCGGCACTTGACGGAAACGGGTCGTATTCCATTTCACTCATAGTAATTTGTACCGAAATAGCAGCCAGACACATGCAACACGTCCTTTCCCCCACGAAAAAAACACCAAATGAAAGCACAGATATCATATTAAATACTGCGTCATTTGCGTAGAAAAATGGCACGGCATGAATTTCGTGCCTTGCCATTTTTTGAAAGCTGTCATTAAATGTCATTTAAATGACAGCCAAAAAGTTTAGTCATTTGTCCTAGGCGTCATTAAAGAGCGATCACACGGCCATTTTTTTCCGTCATTTTAATGGCACAAAATGCATGTCATTGTCTTCGCCATTTTCCAAGTGATTTAAATGACGCCTGAAATGTTATCCCAAAAATGGCAATCACACAGAACGACATTCAAATGACTGATTTGTGACGCGATTTTTACGTCACAGCGACATTTAAATGACTAAAAAATAGGCCGTGTAATAGTACCTTTACTCGTGAGGCTCAGCAGCTTAGAGGCGTTCTCATCAAACGTCGACGGTGTTGACTCCTCATGACTTTCAAACAAATTTATGTTGCATAGCCTTTAGCTACGAAATGAAAAGAAAATTCACTCTACTTAACACTTTGTCATTGCCTACGCAAGTTAACTTAGTTTATATAGCATTTCGTAACTATGCAGCGAAATACATATTAAAATATCAGCCAGATAATTAACTGCAAAAATTGTGTATGTTGAAAATACCAAATACGAAATCAATATGTCAATATTACTAATGCCAAACATGACATTTACCCAATGATTGTGACATTCAACAGCATACCAGCGGTGCAGTCAATCGTCAATTCATGACTCCATCGCCTTTACCAGCGCCGTTGGCGGCCACAACGACTACGTCTCAAAAGACAATCACAGCAAGCCAACTATCGATCCTAATAATTTTGGTGCTGTACGAACGTCAAAGCTCACACTCACACTTTGAAACACATCAATCGAGAGTGTGGTGGCTAGGTTGGCTTCGGCTCTGACCCTCTATGGCAGGATCAGAGCTTGAGAAATGATTTATTCTATCCCGAAAGGCAATCTCTATTCAATGCGACCGGACAGCTTTGGAGACAGAGGCAGACACACACGGTTCAGCGTTGCCGATAGTATTTCGGTCATGTTAACATAATGTCTTTAGAGCCTCCATCTGGTGATGTGAAAGAAGTCATCGGCGGATCTAGAGCCTCATGAGAAAAGTGGGGGTGAATGAAAATTGTAACGATCATTGATCTCTGGTGCCACATTTAGTGATTGGGACAAATAGTGCCAATGCCGAAATGGTTCAAAAGAGTCTACCAACCAAGTGGTTCATATTCAATTCGATTCTTTTTGCATTCACGCATGCGCCCCTGGGAATATTTTTTTTTAAATCACTGCACTGGGACTTCAGCATACGTGATATGGGGTGTGCCTTTGTTTGTGTGTTTGCCGCGTTATCGAGTGCGATACTCTTTTTTATGAGGTTGACAAATGGATTTTTTTTTGGTTTGGGGCGACGCGTCATGTCGGGTTTTTTTCTTGGTAACTATTTATGCCCGTGGGGAAGTGGTTTACAAAGTGTTTGATTTTTGTTTTTCAATATTTTCATATTTTTGAAAGAATTTTTCCACGGAATCGGGTTGGGCTTGTTTTTTTGTTTATGTATTTTTTCCTGACATATTATAGGTACTTGAAGCAGTTGGGTTATTTTTGCATTAGACGTGCTATTTTAAGTTGACAAAATAATAAATAGGATGCAATTATAGCGCCGGAGATTGACTTTGCTTGGAGGTTTGTGTAACAAATTACTGTTCGATGATATGCTACGGGAACTCTATGAGTTCCGTTTAAATAAGATGAAAATTGGACTTTATTCATGTTTGTGTAGCTTTAAGTGACGTTGTACTGTTATGTGTAGGTACACTTGTTGAGAACTGAATTCTGAAGTTCCACATATATTGCTTACCTTTAGCAGGGAGTTTTTAACCCAAATGGAATTCAGCAAAGGTTCCGTTGCGCAAGTTGTATTATCTCCAGCTGCTCAGTTCGGGGTAGTTCTTTATTTTGCATCGATACGACGCGCAACAAAACTTAACGTGTTCTGAAAAATAAAAGAAAGAGAGAAAAGGAAGACCTAACGCACACCACTTGCTTTAGGATTCGCCTGATGGTGAGCCCCGTTGCCCGCCCTTCTTCTGACGATTTTTTTTTTTCAAACCTCTGGCTTGCCAATCCGATTTAAAAAGGGTGGGCACTTTGACCTAAAAGATCTTTTGTGCCATATGGGCCAAACAAAGTTTAAACTAGTAGAATTTCTACATTCCGTGTAAAGCGGACAATTTTACCAGTAGAAGTCTTCATGGCTCATATGTTCCCTTCTTCTTTCTAATTCCATTAAGGGCCGGACATTCATATAAAATGTGTTCAGCTGACTCGTCCTATTCAAGACAAAGTCGGCACTCGGAAGAGTCTTCTATTCTCATTTTGTTTAGATGATATCTTAGACCCTGGCGACCAGTAAGGCACCCTACTTAGTTTTTGATATCATGCCTGCTTAGGTTTAGGTATTTGGTGGCATTTTTTTTGAAGGGCCGAATGGCTCGTTTGCTCTGTCTTAGACCTGGGATGCTTTCCCAATGATAGATACATTTTCTATGTTCCCAGCATTTTATTGCTGCCGTTGCGGCTGATCTAGGGGTGCAGCGGAAAGGTTCGAGACTTATGAAAGGTGTTTCTGAACCTTTTCTAGCCAGTTCTTCGGCTTATTCGTCACCTTCGACCCCGACATGACCCGGAACCCACCAGAATTTGGTCTTGTTTCTTAATTCGGGCGTTTGAAGGGTATTGAAACAGCACATGACTGATTTGGAGTCAAACGGTATGCGAGCTAAGGAGGTTTATAGCTGCTTGACTATCCGTGAATATATGGATGACTGCGCCTGTTATGCCAGATGAATAAATTTAGCCAGCGCATTCTTGAATGGCGTGGAACTCTGCTTGAAATACGCTGGGACTTTTCCCCATGGGTATCGTAAAGTGACGATTATAGTTTCCATTCCTACGAATCGTCCCACTAACAAGGCGATGTTTGCCTACCAATAATCAAAAGCCAAATCTTATTAAACTTATTTATTGAGTTAATTATAATATTTGTACTAAAAAAATGATGCTTTTTACCAGGCGAAGCTCGAGACGCAAAAACCAACAGCATCTTGCTAAATTCTTCCAACCAGCCATCACTTCTCCACCAACACAATCTTTCACCGGCACCGTGCTTACGAACTAACGTTTTTTATCGAGCTAAACGCATGTTTACGAACTAACTATTTTTATGATAACAATGTTATCAGGCTAATTGTATATCTAGGATTTACCAATGCTCATTTTTACACCACTGCACGCACTCCCTACCGCGCTTACTCAAGGGAAACCGGCATTCCTTGTCGACAAAACAAAATTTTTCTCATCGGGCGACCACGCCGACCAATGTCAATGTCAATTCGTCACCTGCATACATACCAAAGTTATGTGGCAAGATCACGTTACAGTTGGTTGGTAGCAAACAAAATCTGAACCGTCAACGACTCTTTTTCTCTTAGTTACATATACCGACAATAATATCGGAATTGAATTTTGCATTGAAGGTGGCTTTCACTGGCAAAGCACAGTGTGGCCAAGAAATGAGAGTGCAAGAAAGGTTTCTGCAGAGTACAGTACCTACATAGATACTGATCAACTTCTTTCCACTTTAAACTTTAGCATTTAAATTTGATACAAGAGGAAACTGAAGTCGAACAAAAATTTATTTCCATTATTTGGGTCTTTATTAGTATTGCCCGATCCTCAAGAAAGGAGACCCTCTGAACTGCGCCAACTACAGAGAGAGTCTTCTTAACATCGCCTACAAGATCTTATCTGCGGTGCTGTGACGCGTGAAGCCTTTCGTCAACAACCCTATCAGGCCAGGAGAGTCTACTATCGACAAAATATTCACACTGCTGTAGATCTTGGAGAAAACCCAGGATGTCCAAATCGATACCCACCACCTTTTCATCGATTTTAAGGCCGCCTATGACAGCATTTATAGAGACGAGCTATACAGAGCAATGTCTAGTTTTAGCATCCCTGCCTAACTCACTCGTTTGTGCAGAATGACAATAGAGAATGCACGCTGCTCCATCAAGGTCGGTAAGGAACTCACCGAGACCTTCAATGTCAAAAAAGGATTTAGACAAGGCGATGATGGGTTTGGCGATCAATGAGGGCAAGACAAAGTATATGCTGTCATCAAGAAAGGACACCCAACACCGACGTCTCGGACAGAATGTCACTATAGACAAATATAACTTTGAGGTGGTTCAGGAGTTTGTCTACCTAGGCTCGGCAATGAACTCAGCCAATGACACCAGGGCTGAGATTAAACGAAGAATAACTCTTGCCAATCGCTGTTTCTTTGGGCTAAGAAAGCAACTGAGTAGCAAAGCCCTCTCGAGAACAACTAAAGTGACCCTTTATAAGACCTTTATAATCCCAGTCCTTCTCTATGGTGCAGAGGCATGGACTCTAGGAAAAGCGGATGAGGTCACTCTTGGTTGTTTTGAGAGGAAAATTCTTCGAGTAATTTTGGGTCCCGTCTGCATAGACGGGGAATGGAGGAGGAGATACAACGATGAACTGTACAGGCTGTAAAACGAGATCGACTTAGCCAGAAGAGTGAAGGTCCAACGACTAAGGTGGCTGGGTCATGTCATGGCATGAATGCTCCGGCCCGGAAGATCTTCGAATCCACACCCAAGGGAGGGCGCAGTAATGCAATGACGCGACTCATGTGGCGCATGCAAGTGAAAGGGGATCTTAAGTAACTTAGCGTGCGAAATTGGAGACAGCTTCTCAAAGATCGTGCTGGCTGAAGACGCTTGTTGATTGAGGCCCAGGTCCACCCCGGACTGTAGCGCCACCCTAAGTAAGTAAGTATTAGTATTGTATAGGGAAATAACTATTATTACATTTGATTTTGAATATGATTAACTGTGTGTATATGTCCTTAAAAAATACACTAAATGATCACCTGTGACAGCACTTTATGTGCCGGCAAACTACTGCTCGACACAGATACGATAGTGAAATTACATATTTGTTATTTGATCTTTCTTATGCGACACCGGTGATCGATCCAAGAATTTGCTTGTACCAGTGGCGTGGCGTGGATAATTTTAAAAGGGAAGACGTTGAAAAATTTAGTCACCTATAAAAATAAAAATCTTTAAAACCTGAAATAAAATAATTTTTAATGGGGATATTGTATCTACATAATATGCATTCCACATTGACTTAGCAAAAATATTCTAGCCACATTTTTTATACTTCAAGACATTAATATTTCAATCAACAATGAGCTTAAAGCATAACAAAAGTGGCTTCAAAAGAAGCCGGTCTTAACAGACGCATGATACAATAACTTAAAAAAATTCAGAATAATGTGGATAGTAATTTTAAAATAAGAAAATTCAGAAGAATTATATGGATAATTCTTTATATTTGTTAAAATATAAAAACGATACAAATAATAATGTCAGCAATAAAAATAAATCAAAATTAAAAACAGCTAAAATTCACACACTTAAAAAAAAAAAAGTGAAAAGTTTTGTTAAAATATTAGTTCTTTATAATTATTTGTATTCTAATGCTATTCGACGATCTTTTTTGATAAACTCTGCCAATACCCTTTCATAGAAGTTTGGTCTATTTTTAATTTTAAGAAGAAGTCTTCTTTCTATCGATATGAGGGCTAAATCAGAGAGCCTATCCTCGCCCTGTGAGTTTCTTAAATAAGTATGAATTCTTTTTAAAGCAGAAAAAGACCTCTCAACGGAGGCGACGGAAATGGGAAGTGTTAAAAGTAAACTACTTAAGTTTAAGACTTGAGGGAACACTTCTTTCAATGCTTCACTATTCAAATGGTTGTGAAGGTCGAGAACCTCAAACTGCCAAAGTGACGACGAAGAATATAAAACATTAAGTTCATTTTTTAATGCCGTGAAGTCAAAAATTCTAGGAAAATACTTAATTAGGGAAGATATTTTTACATCTGGACTGGAACGAGAAAAAGTGTCATACTTCAAATTATTTAGTAAATCCAAAAATGTAAGATTACTAAATGATTTATATCTGGCATTTATTTGGCTAACTATATTGTCTTTAATTTCAACAAAAAGGCGCTTATAATTCGTCTTCAAATCGAAGTCAAGCAACCTGCGTTTACGTGGAGGTTCGATGCAATCATTTACGCTGTCATAAATAACTTCAAACATATTTAAAAAGTCAGAGCTTATCCATGACTCAAAACGTTCGATTTCTTGCTTGGCATAACTAACGTCTGTTTGTTTTTTTTTGAATTAAATTAAATAATACATCGGTCTTTGCAAATATTTCAGAAAGGGTATGAAGCAAAAAACAGAATTCCTTGCTCTCTAATTTATTTAATAAACTTTCTGCCATCGAAAGTGTGTCAGTATCCCATTCCCTAGAGTCATTAATTATTTTACTAAAAGTTTCAATTATATCTATTCTACAGTTAAAGATTACGTTTATTATTCTTGAATGATAATGCCATCGAGTTTCCGATACTCCTGGCATGCGTCGATTGGAAATTTGTTTTAAAAGATTGGACCGCTTTGTGGATTTATTAAAATATCGAACGATGCTATTAGTATAGCCAAAAAATAGTTTAAGTTCTGCTATGTTTTCTAGAGATCGGGATAGTACTAAATTTAAAACATGTGCATAACAAGGAATAAAATTTGCCATCAAGGACCTTCTTTTGAACACCACCCCCCTCGCCGGACATAACTGCGGCACCATCGTAGGATTGTCCTATTAACTTTTCCTTGCAGTCGTATGTTTCAAGAATTTTAAATATATGATTGGATAACTCATTTGCATTACGACTTGCGCTAACGTCAAAAAATCCAAGAAATCTTTCTTGTATACCATCCTCTGACAAGTACCGAAATATGGCACTCAGTTGTTCCCTATGACTCAAATCTGGTGTTTCGTCGATCATAATCGACACGAACCGAGCATCCTTGATTTCCGTTTTAATTTCGGATTTAATAACCGCCGCGATACTATGTATCAAATCGTTTTGAATATCGTTGGATAAACCTGAAAAAATTGGATTGTGTGTACTTGAACACTGCTCTAAATGGGATTCCAATAAAGTGTCATATTTAGATAAAAAATAAACCGCTTCGACATAATTGCCACGATTATCTGAACTAGACCTTTCATCATGACCGCGAAATGCTAACTCCTGTCTGCCTAATAAAATGACCGTGTCAATAAAACGTTCCATTAGTTTCCGATTTTTATCTACTTTTTTATTATGAACAGCGAAAGAATTTCCTAAAGAAGTTTCAATGCGATTCGTGCCGAATTCGTGTAGGGATAAACAACAACGAATATGTTTTTCTGTCTTAATATGTTTTTTCGAAGAATTAACTAAATTATTTATATCAGTGAAACCCGTTCGGCTCCAAACACTGGCGGAGTTTGAAAAAAGAAGACAAGGAAAACAAAACATTTTATTAAGCTTGCAACTCCCAGTTAGCCACTTATATTTTTGGTATAAGGAAACATTAAAATGTGTCACAAAACCATCTCTCCTTTGGTAATTAATATTTATAAAAGGCATAGAGCGCCCTACGTCTATAACTTTTTTTTATCCAGAAAAGATAGCTTACTAAAACTATTTGAATCCTCCAGGAGGAAATCAATTAAACAGCAATCTACACTAATCAAAGACATTTCCAAAAAAAAATCTAAAACTGCACTAAAATTAAGAAGCTAAAATGTTTTTATCAGTAAGTTGGTAATAAAAGAAACTAAAAAATTACACATTAACCTTCACTTTCACTTTCACATCTAACTTTTCACTATTTTAATTTAAGATTTTATCAAATTGGCTTTACAAAACACTAGATTTTTTCAAGTTATTGCACTTGTGCAACGCAGTCTGTCAATAAATTCCAACTGATTCTAAATTAAAATTTGAATTCCTGCTTAAAAAAAAAACAAGTGTCGGTATTTTATTTGACATGAACTTCTCGTAAGCGATATGCTGAATTTACTCTGCTGACAAATTGCCATAATATTCTACCATATTTTATTTCATAAGACAAAAGTATAACAATAAATTTGTAAAAACATCGAAGCATTAACTATCACAAGAGAGAAAAATGAAAGCTCAACTTCTTACATCAACACGCATATCAATATCAACATCAAATTCAAAATCAAGAATCAACCCACATAACACATTCAGATATTATGTCATAAGAAAAAAGAAATAAGTCAAAGAACACCGTGTTATTAGACACAATGTTGCAAAAAAAACGAGTCAAACGTAGCACCTGCATTCCTGCAACATGTTGATATCTTCCCATTGAAACGCAATGCTAACCGCAAAAGGGAGAATGAAATGAAACAATTCCAAGTATTCAGCGTGAGATTTGGTGTATAAGACGAAATGTAGCGTCTTTTTCTTTGAATATAAAAGCGGGTGTTGAACAAAGAGGATCGGAACCGCAATGCTTGTAGAAGAAAGGGATATAAAACAAGTAAATAAGACGGAAAAATATTTTTTATTCTATTATAGAGAGCAGCGGTAGTTGAAAACTTTTTACTAAGAGTATTTTTGTGACTCTTCGTTGGTTTGTTGTTTGTGATTTGTGGAATGTGGTTGAATCTGGATTCTTGAATGAAGTATGAAGATACAGACGAGAGGTAGAATGAAAATATTAAACTTATTCGATAGCTTATGTGTGAGTGTGTGTGTAGATTTTATTTTATAATTAAAATACGGGACGGGTTTCATTTTTCATATATTTATTTGGCAGATAGTGCTTACTTTTGGTGGATTTTTAAAAGGGAAGACGGTAGGAATCGTGTTATATGGACGCCACGCCACTGGCTTGTACACTTACAGAAGTCGCCTTTACGGCAAGCGCTGCTTAACGATGTGAGCTGTAGTGATATCCTTATCCCGTCCCTATACGGGGCTCCCACAAGCATCTAAATCTTGCAAATACTTATTGTCAAAAATGATTGAAATCATGTCCTTCTGTTGGGCGCCACTTGCAAGAAACTGCAAACTACCTCTAATGAGCTAATCATTCGTCGAATCGACGAACAGTGCTTAGTTAGATTAGATTAGATTATTCATTTTTATTCAACTTTCACTTAATGCTATTTACAGCTTATATAAACAAATTCAAAAATAATAATAAGTGTAAGAGAATAAATCAGTGCCATTCAGTAACTTATATCGTTAGAGTTGAATGACCGCCAGAAATTTCGGCTCAAACTAGAAGAATAACTGAAGTGGGGTACTTTCAGTTGTTCTTTTTTTTTAAATTGTTGTTTAAAGAAACATAACGTATAGAAAATACAAAAACATAAGCGATATTAATAACAATAAAGATACTTATACAAAATAATATTTTGGTATATCAAGTTCTTACTTTATAGACTAATTCTATGTCAGTCATGTTTAGAGTGAAAAGCCAGTTTGTGATTCTTTTCAAGAAAGAATGAAAGTAGTAAGTTGTTCTAATTGAAATGGGCAGATTATTGAATACAATTGTGGATGTCATTAAATAAAAATTCATAAAATGTGTTTTGTGTGGAACTAGAGTATCAACAAGTGCCAGATTATTAACCCGTAAGTTGTATATTGAAGAGTTTCTATATGGAATACTACCACTTTGTTTATAGAATTCTTTTAAAACTTTAAAAATATAGACATGACGTAATGGTAGTAATCTTAACTCACAAAAAAAGGCCACCTTCCAGTTCGTCGACTATTTCCACAAATGATACGAATTATATGCTTTTGGGCAATCAAGATTGGTTTAAGAGTGTTCATATAAGCACCTCCCCAACACACTATCCCATATTGCAATTTGGACTGAGTAAGTCCGTAGTAGATCATTGTTAAAACTTTTTTTTGAGCAGAATGGCTTTAACAGATACATCTTTCGAGTTATCAGATTCATGTAAGTTTTGAGTGATTGAACATGAACTTTCCAGTTAAGGTTGCAGTCGATGATAACTCCTAAGTACTTAAAGTAATCAACAATCTCAATTTGAAAACAATTACGTGAGCCCTGATTTTGTTCTAGGAAGTTATTTCTACCACATAAATGCAAAGGTAAAGCAAACTTTTGACAGTCATACGAGTGAAAAAAATGCTTCAATCTCCCTACGAAAATCCCCCGATAGCTTAAAACACATGACTTTAGTTTTATCACTAATAATCAATCTGTGGTACGCAAACCAAGCTCTAAGCAATTGTAAATCATTACTTATGTTAGCAAAACATTCGAAATATGAAGATTCGATATAAGTGAAAGAAAGTGCTACGATTTCCAGAAAAATTCTGGTGGAACAGTGAGTTAATGTAAATTAAGAATAGGGTCGGACTCAAAACAGAACCCTGAGGAACACCATTTTTCAACCTTAATACATTACTAAAAATCCCATTTAGATACACACTTTGTTCCCTTCCGATCAAATACGATTTTAGCCATTCATAAAGTATTCCCCTAAACCCAGCATTGTATAGCTTGCTTAAAAGAATTTCATGATCGACCAAGTCAAATACCTTGGTGATATCAATAAACAATGCCATCGTAGATTGATCATCATTAATCCCCTTGTATAGATCATAACATACTTTTAGAATTGCATCTTCAGTAGATCTACCTGATCTAAAACCAAATTGATCATCAGAAAAAAAGTTAGTTTTTGCAAGAAATGAAAGCATTCTAGTTTAAACTAACTTTTCAAAAATGTTCGAAAACGTAGAAAGCAACGAAATAGGCCTATAATCAGCTACGTTTTTACGGTTACCTTTTTTAAAAGTGGAATAACTTCAGCTCTTTTCAAAGAATTGGGAAACTTTCCCATAATAACACTTAAGTTAAGAATATAACAATGTTTTCTTATGCTTTCTATAATAGATGTCCAGTCAAATAAGCCAAAAAAGGGGTCAACCTGTAAATGAGAGATAATAAGCTGGAAACTTGCATACACCTTCATATTGGCGTTCTAAAAGTTGTTAGGAAATTCACATAAAATCACGTGTCTGTAACGCAAATTATTCAAGGTCAAAGGTCCTAAAT
The DNA here is from genome assembly GCA_949715645.1 of Portevinia maculata. Taxonomy (NCBI): domain Eukaryota; kingdom Metazoa; phylum Arthropoda; class Insecta; order Diptera; family Syrphidae; genus Portevinia; species Portevinia maculata. The sequence goes on from OX454527.1 coordinate 71,770,087, forward strand.
ATCGTTTTTCGCGATTATCTCGGTTTCTATAGCTCCAATGATGTTAACATCTAAGTAAAAATTGTAGAGTATAAAATTTCCGATATATTTTGTCTTAAACATTTTTGCATGCGTTCAACCACTTTTGAGATAGAGGGCGGTGAGAGCGCCGCGCTCAGCCATACATACTGCAATGCAAGGTCAACCGTAAATCACGGTGAATAAAACCATGTATAAAGTTATAAAATCATTCAAATATCATTAACAATGAATAGTTTGTATTATATATTAGTTAATACATTGTATTTAATAACATTTTACATATATATATAATATGTACATTACATATACATTTTCATTTAATAATAGGTACCTACTTAGCTAGTTTTTGTATTCAGAAACTTATCAAGTGAAATATTTGTATTATTGTATATATTAATTTTATATCAATTTATTTAAAGTAATTTTTAAGCAGAAATAAAACGAGTAAATACATATATTTTAATTTTATCTATATTGAGCAGTTGTATATTTCTTTCAATTTAAATTGAACTGAAGTGAAAATTTAAAAAAATATTAATAATTTAAAGAATCAAAGTATGTATTCATTTTCTTCATCATCGTCATCTTCGCCTTTCACTGTCATCATTTTCGTTGTCCTGAAGTGTTGTTTCCAGGCCTTGTAGAATTTTAGAGTCAAATGCACTCACTTCCCATGGGTCGCTTTGCAATGAAAAAGCATTGAGGCAAGCTTGCCCATTACACTCGCCACAAGCTGAAGTACATTGTAACCCCGTTTTTCTGCACCCACAGCGTGGACCACATCCATTCTTACAATTACAAAATATAGTTTTAAGTAATTCATCTGGAGCTGGTGGTAATATTGTTGTCATTGACTCCAGGAATTCATTTTGCAACACCCAACTCCATTCCTGGGATTCTAAATCATGCCCTAACCATGAGGACCTTGCATTGCAGGTGGCAATGGTGCGATGGTAGTGTATTCACTAAAGTGATTGGCAGGTCGTGCGTTCGAATCCCGACCAGGGCCATGATTTTTATAAATAAAAAACACACAACAAAAACAGATCTCCCTAAAGCAATTCAGGCGCCACCTGTTGAGAACAAAAATCCCATCGCACCAAACTTTTATCCTATCCTTCTATTCTTTCATACAGTAAGTAGCACCCAAAAATAGGCAATGAATCATTTGCTGGGAGCTACTTATAACAACAAACAAAATGCCTGCGTTGTGGTTTCCACTATAAGGGTACTGTGTGTGTGTACTACAGAAAAAAATCCCTTTAGCGCACGCAAATTATAAAAAAAAAAAAAAAAATGGTTTTTGTGAAGCTTTGTAGATTTAACGAACTGAGTATATCGAAGATGATCGATATTGTCGTCAGATTTAGGAGTTAGAATGTGTAAATATCACAACAAAACAAACGAGAGATGATGCCGATGTTCTTATCATACAAACAGCAATATAAGAATCCAAACATGAGAGGACTCTCGTCGAAGAAATTTTCTTAAAAAAAGTTGGAAAAGACAATGTCAAAACACAAATCTATTCTTCAAAAAGTTTCGAAAAATATCCCCTTTCAAAAAAACACATTTTATTTTTACATGCATTTAGTGGCTGTGATACAACTTCTGCGCTGTTTAAAAAAGGGGAAAAAAACTTTCATAAAATTACAAGAAAAACTTGCAAATTTCGACCAACTTGCTGAAGTTTTTCTTCAATAAAACTGCCCTGTACAACAATTACACGAAAATTGAGTACGCATCTTGTTAGCGATTTACAATTCTCCTAAATCTGAGGACAATATCGATCATCTTCGATATACTCAGTTCGTTAAATCTACAAAGCTTCACAAACCTGTCTAATTGTCTAATCTTCCACCGAAATGTGCAGCAGCTCATCAGCATATAATCCGTGTCTATTACCAAGTTCAAAAATGGTTAGGGCATGATTAAGAATCCCAGGAATGGGGTTGGGTGCTGCAAAATGAATTCCTGGAGCCAATGACAACAATATTACCACCAGCTCCAGATGAAATACTTAAAACTATTTTTGTAATTGTAAGAATGGATGTGGTCCACGCTGTGGGTGCAGAAAAACGGGGTTGCAATGTACTTCAGCTTGTGGCGAGTGTAATGGGCAAGCTTGCCTCAATGCTTAATCATTGCAAAGCGACCCATGGGAAGTGAGTGCATTTGACTCTGAAATTCTACAAGGCCTGGAAACAACGATTCAGGACAACGAAAATGATGACAGTGAAACAGAAATTTTCGAACGTCCGGAAGATGACGATGATGAAGAAAATGAATACATACTTTGATTCTTTAAATTATTAATATTTTTTAAATTTTCACTTCACTTCAATTTAAATTGAAAGAAATATACAACTGCTCAATATAGATAAAATTAAAATATATGTATTTACTCGTTTTATTTCTGCTTAAAAATTACTTTAAATAAATTGATATAAAATTAATACGAGTATATACAATAATACAAATATTTCACTTGATAAGTTTCTGATTACAAAAACTAGCTAAGTACCTATTATTAAATGACAATGTATATGTAATGTACATATTATATATATATGTAAAATGTTATTAAATACAATGTATTAACTAATATATAATACAAACTATTCATTGTTAATGATATTTTATAACTTTATACATGGTTTTATTCACCGTGATTCACGGTTGAGCTTGCATTGCAGTATGTATGGCTAAGCGCGGCGCTCTCACCGCCCTCTATCTCAAAAGTGGTTGAACGCATGAAAAAATGTTTAAGACAAAATATGTCGGAAATTTTATACTCTACAATTTTTACTTAGATGTTAACATCATTGGAGCTATAGAAACCGAGATAATCGCGAAAAACGATATTTGTGACCTTTGACCTTGAATAACTTGCGTTACAGACACGTGATTTTATGTGCCTTCCTAACAACTTTTAGAACGCCAATATGAAGGTGTATGCAAGTTACCAGCTTATTATCTCTCATTTACAGGTTGAACCCTAATTTGACTGGACTATATGGTAACTATTCTGTTCTGAAAATGTAAATAAACATGTTCCCCAATAAAAAACCTAATTTCCTTTGCTTCTTTGTATTCGCATTTATTTATAATTCAACGGTTTTTAAAAAACAGCATTTTCAGGGTCAAAAAATAAAATAAAAACGCAATAGGTACTGATCTTACCTGCCAATGCCAAATCTCATTTTCAAAAGCGTATCGGTGACTTAGTTAGTTAGCTACGACAGATTACTATGTACCCGCATTAAAAAGAATATCTCTGGCATATCCGTTCTTCAAATATTGACTTACATAATTATTAATTTTCCTCATTTTCATATCACAATTCTAAAACAAAGACGAAAACGAAAGCATTAGTAAATTTCAATGTATGTATTTATATAAATGTCCCCCTTCATCAATCAAGGGAACCCACTTCAGTAATGTTGTTCTGCTTATAAATAACAATTATAAGATTGCCCAAAAGTTCCCCCTTACGAATCGTTTCTTTCAATTTAAATTTTTTCTTAGAAAAATAAATAAAAAACTAAATTCGAATTAAATTCATTTTTTGAATGACACTTGAGGGTGCTCTCAAATTTGTTCAATAACTGCAGTCGAGTTCAGTGAGGGAATATACGAATGATGTATCTGTGGTCAATTCGTTTTTCTGTCGAGAATTATGAACTTTTGAATTTTGACTGACTAGTGCAAACATAGCTGTCCTACTTCCTAAAAAATCAAACCATTTCCATACTCTCTCACACTTATCAGAATAAAGGACATCTTTTGGTTTCTATACTGTAGCGAAGGAACATTCTCCTGTTCCCATTCTCACAGCAAAGATGAAGAAAAAACGGAGGAGAAATGAGAAAAAAAACTCATCGTCTTGCTTACAGTTCCTTTCCTGTGGGAAATATTCGGATTAAGAAGTGTTTTTTTTTTGGAAAATTCGATACCACACTTTAGCGAACCCACACATATTTAACACCGAAAAAGATATAGGCTTAAAGCCAGGCAAAATATAAGAATAAATGAAATCAAGCCAAACGCACTCATACAGATGAACAGGAATGAAAAGAAGGAAGTCAGGGATAAGAAAAGCAAAACAAAAAAACACACTGAACGAGGGTGAGAGCTGAAGAACCTTCTGTTTCTTCTTCTTGAAACGTTTCCCTGCAATACTTTGAAAGGAATCGTCTCATCATCGGTCTGACTCCCGGACGAATAGGCTGAGAAGGCAAGCAAACAGGCGGAGGGGCTTTTTTGTTATCGTGGGAAATTTGTCTTTTTTACAATTTTATATCTCACACACAGGGAAAGAGTTTTTTTGTGGGTTTATTTTATATTTGAGGACAGGAGGAATGGAATATGAAAAGAATCAAAATCAACGGCGAGCGAGAGACAGAAATCACAGCACAACTTCTCTTCTATACGATACATATGAACGTGGTATCAAAACGCATTGCTGATGCGTTTGGACGAGTATGCTGTGCAACCATGTCCAAAATCTGCTTAATTATCCTGCGAAATATAGTCGGCGGAATGGACAGACAAAACAAACAATTTAAAGTGGAACTTGAATGGATGTAAGACGACAACGAAGATGATGATGACGAGTTGCCTTGAGGCTGCAAGAAGCTGCCTATATGTGTCGGTTTGGAGCCTCTGATGCGGCTTTTAATGGAGCCAGAGAAATGATTTTATTATTGAGTGATTTATTGTATGAGCGAAAACGGTTCGATTTCTTTCGGAGTATGTGTGACTTGACTGCTAGTGCTACAGCCAGCAGCGTGGATATCAGTTGAGTGGAGTTCATTCGGAGCCAGCATTCTCCATTTTTGACTGATGTTGTTGATATGTATGTATGTTGACTGGTTAGTCTTATTTTAACACGATAGTTTTCTGCTGCGACAGCGGACCACCGACGATTGAGAATTGGTGTAGAAAAGAAGGGTAGGCGAGTCATGCGAGGATAATTAAATTAATGGAGTTGATTTGTCCGAGGATCGATGAAGTTTTGGACAGCTATTCATCTTTAAACGTAAAGATAAAGATAAACATAGATTGTGAGGCATAATGGAATATGCTTACGTACTAATAGGCGGTGGTTGTTGGTGTCATTTGAACATTTAAGGTAGGTATGTACCTATTCACAATAAAAACGAGAGTTTCTGCGATTCATTGAAGCAATAAAATTAATCGAAGGTAATCGGGTGTGTAGAGTAAATCATTTTAAACAATTCCTTTACACAAAGTTACTAACCACGCCCACTTTTTAGGGCGTTTCTTATCACAGAGACATGTTTTTTTCGATAAAATGTTTAAAAGACGTAAAAAGTAGGGGGGCACTTTTTTCAAAAATTATTCTGGAACACTCATTAATCACAATATCGAATTTGTTTTTGAAAAACGTTGTTCTTTGATAACTTTTTTTCCAAAAAGATGCCCTATTATACCTTAACTTTTATTTTATATGTACAATTTTTTCCACTTCGTAAGACGTTGGCTGAATTCCAAAATGCAGTACTTCTGCATTACTGCTTAATCAAGTGTTCCAAAGCGCAAACGGATTGCTATGATGCAATGCATACTTTTCTAAAACGCATTGTGAACGCATCAACTGCGCAAAGAAAAGCAAACCGAGCATCGTGAATGATTATGATGCAAATGACATTTAATATTTCAGTTTGAACTGCCAAATAAAATGGATTTACCGCCGGAGTCGTAAGGAAAATAATATATCAATACATACTTTGTAATAATTTGACAATTTTACTTTGATTTGCAGTAATAAAAAATGTACGAATGAGTCCATTAAATTATTATTTAATCGAAGAAAGCAAAGACATTCTGCGAGTAAACTGCTTCCTTCTTAAATAAAGAATATGCTCAAACGTGTTGGAATTGTACGAACCAATATGGTTTATTAAGCAGTTAAAAAGTATAGTTGTTACTAATTGTTTTGACATTGTTGGTGTTTGAAACATTTTACGATAGTTCACATCAAAGTCATTCCAAAACGTCAAAAGTTGCAAAGCATCACAAATGCAAAGCAGTGCAAAAGTATTCATAACCTGGCATTAGAAAAGCAGTGTGCATTCTCAATGCGCATTTTTTTTTGGCGTTTTGGAATTCAGACGTTATAACTGTCCAAATCTGCCCCACTCTAGGACAGCCTTGGGGCAGTTTTGGACGTGCCATAAAAAACGCATGTAAGTTAGGTTTATTCTTTATTCAACAAAAATATATTATTTCAAAACAACATTAATTAAAATAAATCAAACGAAACTATAGGTCCGTTCGCGAACTAATATGCAAACGTAAATTTATATAAACTTTCGTGCAAAACTACACAAACGCGTTCGCGTACTGAGAAAATGGTAAAAAGATGAACGAAAGAAACACGTACTTTCGTTCATTTTTCTTCAAACAGAATTTTAGCTGGTAAGAAAATGAAAACTGTCAAATGATGAAATCCTATGAGTTTGCCAGCAAAAAAAAACAGCTGTTGCTTCTTTTCAAGCCAAACTAAGACGTTTTTCACCTTTTTACACAAAAGCGTTCGCGTGCTTTTCTTAGAAATGAGAGGATTCTCTCTCGATTTTGGAGATTTGACACTTTTCACTTTTCTACACATAAAGTACGCGAACGGACCTTATTTCTTATAGTTCATTTTTTAATCGTCCTCTGAATAAGCGAATGGTTTAAACTTTAAGAATAGTGAAATCAAATTATGTATCTCAGAAAAAACTAGTTAAATTCATATCTTATTTCAATTTGAAGTTAACAAATAAACGGTTAACCTAGCTTAAACGGTGAGAAATCAAATTTAAATGTGTACATTCTAGCATTCTGGAAGTTTGGCAAGGATATCAACAGCAGGTAGTTGACAGGGGTAGTGATGCGATTACATGAGAACACAAGCGTTCTCACTCTAACCTCTCACTATCAACTTCTACTCTCACCTCCTCGTTGGTGACTGCCGGGCGCCTAGTACCTCGACTGGAGATGGGGTAACCAACCCCTGTGGATGGTCGTTGGTGGCGGCAGAGAAGTAGGGGAGGAGAGTGTCTTCTTACTTAGGCACGTCCTCTTGTTCAGGCGGCAGCGGATGAATTCTCTAGATGGAATCAACGGTGGCGTCTACAGTTCCAGTCAGGTCGAACAACTAAGTGTAATCCCTATATGAGCTGCTTTGACATATTTGGATACCAGGTCTATAGGGATCTCCAATACTGTACCAGGGTATTGGAAAAGAGTTGGTGGCGGATGAGCCCTTAATGGGTCAATGGCAGCGCTCATATCCCAGAATGGGTTACTGACATCGGAATATCCGGTCCGCTGTCTTCGGGTCAAAACAAGGGCCTGGCCCTCTAGGTTGGGGGATGTGCCGTCGGGGTAACTTCCCGACCATGGAAAAACAGTTAGTTATGAGAGGGATACAACCAGCCTCAGATAATGGAACTCCTCAAATGGCAACCAGACCCGGAACGTCAATGGACTACGAAATGAGAGTATGTACCTGGAATGTACAAACGCTCTACACCCCAGGTGCTACTCAAAAACTTGAGTCTGTCCTCACGCGGTACAAGGCAAATATTACCGCGATCCAGGAGATACGATGGATAGGATCAGGTATGATGAAAATAAGAAATTGCGACATTTATTACAGCTGCCATAAAAGATGGCATGTATTAGGATGCGGATTCGTTGTAGGATATCGGCTTAGGACAAAAGTTATTGACTTCAAGCTGATAAGTGATCGCCTGGCTGTGATCCGCATCAAAGCTACCTTCCAAAACATAAGCCTAATATGTGCACACGCCCCTACCGACGAGACTGAAGATCCCATCAAGGAGGAGTTTTACGACCTCCTGGATGGAGCCTACGGAGCCTGTCCGGAGTATGATGTAAAAGTTGTACTCCGGGACTTCAATGCTAAAGTCGGAAAGGAAAATATATTTGGCGGGTTAGTTGGTAAGCGCACAGAATCCACGAAACGACAACAGATATAGGCTACCGACTAATTGATTTTGCAGCAGCTCGTAATACGGCAAACTGGCGCTCTCCAGACGGTCGAACCGCCAACCAAATCGACCATGTGCTAATCGATGCGAGGCACACATCCAACATCCTCGACGTGCACACATTCCGAGGGGCAAACGTCGAATGTGACCATTTTGTTGCTGCGGCTAAATTCAGAGCACGACTGTCCAACGAGAAGAAGCTGCGAACTGCCCAAAAGAAGAAATTCAACGCTGGACACCTTAGCACACCTGGAGTATCCAGTGCCTACAGGGAATGCCTCAGTATGAAACTCTTCACTGTGCATTCACCTACCACAGACGTCAACAATCAGTGGTGCCAGTACCGTGATACGTCAATGAGGTAGCCCAAACCACTGTAGGGTACCAGCCACCACAGAGAAAGAGCCCGTGGTATGATGACGAATGCGTGTACAGGAAAAAGGTGACAGAAGATGCACACAAAATATAAAATGCTTAAGAACAACACAGCCGCAGGCTCTGATGGCTTACCAGCGGAGCTCTTCAAATACGGTGGTGATGTTTGGTAGGGCGCATGCACCAAATCATCAGCCAAGTATGGGTGGAAGAAAACATGCCCGATGACTGGACTATCAGCTCCATATGCCCCATCTACAAAAAAGGCGATCCTATGTCTTGCAAGAACTATCGAGTCATATCCCTGCTTAATGTCGCATATAAGATCCTATTCAACGTACTGCGTGAACGTCTTAAACAGTTTTGCAACACACTTATCGGCACGTACCAGTGTGGCTTCCGGCCAGGCAGATCGACTATAGACCAAATTTTCACACTGAGGCAAATCCTGGAAAAGACCAACGAATTTCAAGTCGAGATACACCACCTATTTATCGACTTCAAAGCCGCGTATGATAGTATACATCGTCAGGAGCTCTATATGGCGATGGCCGAATTCGGAATCCCGGAAAAACTGATTCAGATGTGTCGCGTAACTCTGGAAAACACGCGGTGCAACGTGCAGTTTGGAAATAGCTCCTCCGAACTATTCCAAACATGCACCGGATTTCGGCAAGGGGACGCGCCATCATGCGATTTCTTCAATCTCTTACTGCAGCAGATAGTGCGCAGGGCAGGTGTCAACACGGAAGGCACTATCTTCAACAGGTCCGTTCAGCTGCTGGGTTATGCGGACGATATTGACATCATCGGCCGATCACAGCGCTCCTTGATAGAAGCTTTCACGACCATTGAAGAACAGGCGAAATCTGTTAGCCTTGTAGTAAATGAGGACAAGACTAAATACATGCTATCAACAAACAAACAAACATCTGTCCACCGCCTAGCACAAAACATCACTATTAATAGCAACAATTTCGAGGTAGTAGAAGAGTTCGTCTACTTCGGAGGAAACATGAACTCCACGAATGACACCTTAGTGGAGATCCGGCGAAGAATTACCTTAGGAAATTGCTGCTACTTCGGTTTGGCAAAACAACTGGATTCAAAACTCATAACTCGGATGACGAAATGTATGCTTTACAAAACCCTTATCCTGCCAGTTCTGCTTTATGGCGCCGAGTTCTGGGCGATAAGCAGGAAGGGAGAGCTGATACTGGGCTCCTTCGAAAGAAAAATTCTTCGGCGGATTTGTGGTGCTGTGTGCGAGGAGGGCGAATGGAGAAGAAGATACAACTGCGAACTCTATGAGCTGTACCGAGATTTGGATGTAGGACAAAGCTAAGAGGATCTTCGAATCCCAGCCCCCAGGTTTGAGAAGGCAAGGAAGACCGAACCTCCGTGTCAAAGACCAAGCCATCGCGGATGCCAGAGCGCTTGGTCTGGACAACTGGAAGCAGCGTGCCCGGGATCGTAGAGGATGGAAGGCTGCTGTGTCTCTGGCAGAGACTCTTCACGGGACGGGAGCCCGTTAAGTAAGTAAGTAAGTAGAAAAAAAAACGGAAAAATGAATGCTTAGATAAGAACAAATATATGAATTTGCCGCACCATCAGAATTTCATCTCTCTCACATTTCAAAGCTTTAAGGTATTACAAGTTAAAAATGATATCCATCCCAATGGACAAGGGGCCTGAAAGAGCGAATTCACCCTGGTGCAACTTGTATCGCTGTTTCGCACTTTCTCTACAAGACTCGGCATTTTATTTGCATTAAAGTATACGCATTGAACTAGCAAGCTCTAAAATATTTTACGTTATGTAATAAAACGTCAATCGGCCATTGTTTTGACATTCATTAATTCATTCGCGTCAACTATTCTCTTCTAATGACTTTTATTTATTTCTCCTCCACCAAATAGGACATTAAATAATTCCCACAACTACTCGCAATCTGAAATATGAGCAACCAATTAAACCTGCCGCAAATAAAACTGTCACAGTGGCATTCACTTGCACAAAGCGGCACTTGGCCAGCATCCACATGTGCGCCATCGACGACAAAATTATTCTCAAGCCACCGGCTACCTTAAACCATTAAACAGAATCTTTAATTATCAACCCGAATCCGGATTAGTCTGCGCAACATTGTTAAAAAAAGTATCTAATTAAACATTTGTTGTAAATATAAGTTTTATTACAAGACAACCGCTGTGAAGCCTTATCTACCTATATATTTGTATCAGGCGATGGCGATGGCGGCTGCGCCCGACGTTGCTTACTGCTTAGTTAAAATTATTTGCTCATAATTTGAGATAAATTGCTTTTTATCCGCGTAATTTTTATTATTTATTTTGTGTCACTAGTCAAGTGAGTACAGCTAGTGCCATGCCCGTCGTCGTCGAATCGCCAACTCGTGCCGACTTGACGTCAATGTCATTTGCAAACTTTAGCTTCAGCCTTAGGTTGTTTTGTTTTTTTATTTTGTTTCGGATATCCCATACAAATATATCTGAAGTATACATTCGCCGTGAATAATGCCTGACTAGAGTTATGATTTATTTTGTTCTGCATCGTCTTACTGAAACATATTTCAATTATTTTATATTAAGAAAATACAATTGAGGAATTCGAGTTGTTGAAAAAAATAACAAAATGTAGATAAGAAAACAGGGCAACGAAACTTTAGGTAAAAATTAAGTGAAACAAAGCTTGAAACTGAAATAATTTTGCATAAATGTACTCGTACCTATAGGAGTGTATCTTTGGCGTATACTTTGCCTTGGCCATGGAGTAGAATCTATTAGGTGCGTACATGGCAGGCATATTGTAAGTTCCTCCCTATCATAGGCTTACAAATATGTACCTGGCTTCAGGGAATGTGAAGATAAAAGTCCACATATTGTATTATCTGTGTAGCACACGTTTCAGATATTTTTACTTATTTGCAGCAGATTTCTAATTTTCAGACTCTTATCTCAACTTGTAGCGATAATTTAGAAATAATTGATAGCTACGCGAGAGTAGGTGAAGCCTGCAAAGTTCTGTTCATGCCTTTCATTGTGTGCCTTGAAATTTGTTATTGCCAAGAATTGGGAATTCCACAGAAATTCATCGGAAATAAGCTTCACAATGTTTCGAAATGAAATGTTCGAGCAAAACGTAATTTCTTAATTTCTGTACGTCAGCTCCATGATCGTTTATTTCTATCTCCATGCCGTATAAAAGGTTTCCCATTGAGACCGGCTATTTGAAACTCGCACAAAATACAGTGTTTATTTAAAAAGCGGTTTGTACAGAACCCAATAAGCACTGAGTTCCGGTTTGCTACCACAAACTCTAAACCTATTTATTACCGTTTGTTGATTTGGAGACTCTAGATCCAACCTACGGAGTTAAAGAAAGTGATTGACGCTAGCTAGTGCCGGACAGGCACATAGATGGTGCATTAAGGTTTCTTTTTCAGTGCGTTTTTGTGTGGGATGCCTCCTATCGGACAGTGCCTCGTGATGATCGCTGTTATTCCAGCGATATCTTTGCGGGTTCTACATACAAGGTGGATTGTTTTTGCCTTGTTGTAGCTTGACAACATCTTTCTTGATATGATACAAGTTGTCAGCGTTCTCCACCTGAAGTTGGCTGTCATGAGATATTCTGAGGGGATGTTTGCCTTTACTGCTCCGACCGGAACATGGAGCGGTTTCGCGAGTGAACAGTGGAGAGCTGAGCCTTGCCTGTGCAGTTCATCTGCATGTTCGTTCCATATACGTTACTATGCCCTGGAACCCGGATCAGGGTAAGGTAACCTTGACCTGATCTAGCACGGCTAGCTCATTTCAGCATTTTAGTACTTACTTGGAGATTAGAGTGGCTAAGGCGATGACTTTAATTGCAGCTTGGCTGTCAATTTAAATAGCGATATTTTGCCCCGGTTTTATGCTGGTGCCTTGCTTCGGTTTTATATTTTAATTGACGTTCTGCGTTATTTCAGTTTGTTAAAACGAAATAAAGCTGAACGAAAAACACAAATCAGAGTCTTAAGAGTCGGCTTTATTTCACGGCACCGTTATGCTTTTGTGTAGTTTGAAATGGCGGATGGTCTACGGATAGCCAGTAGCTCCGCCTGGAAAACGTTGGCGGTATTCGGAGGTCTGTAGGATTTTGAAATATTTAAGGATTCTGAAAAAAAAAACATCCGCGTAGTCAAATTTTGAATCGTCTATCGGTGTAGATTGTTTGCTCGAAGTCCTTATTGACTTGCCCCGTTCGCCCTTCTGATCTTGTGGAGAGATGTACGTCAAAATGCTTTTGAAAGACATTCTGGGAATAATAGTTAAAGGTTGTGCGAGTTCTCTCGGTAGAGAATCTAGAATAATACTGTGGCCGTAGGATTTCGCAGTCCAACAGACAGACTCTCTGAGTCTGATCGCGCTGTGGGGTGTGATGTTTGTAATGGTGCAGGGAAATAACTTCACCTGGGCAATAACTTCACCTCGAGTGGGCAATAACTTCACTTTTTTTTGTGAACTTAATGCCAACTGATGGTGAGCAATAACTACACTTTTTAGTGGGAAATAAAATCTCTTAACTTTTTATGATAATTCAAGAAACGTACCTCGCACCTACGCCAAATCAAACAGTTGCAGGGGGCCAGCATGCCCCCCGATAGGTATTGAACTGTTTATGGAATCTACTTCCGATTTCGCAACTAATCCCATAAACAGTGCAATGCATATGGGGGGGCATGCTGCCCCCCTGCAACCCCCCTGCTTGAGGTCACTGTTTGATTTGGAGTGGGTGCAAGGGTCTTTAGTTATAATAGACAAATTTTCAAATTATAGGTGGGAAATAACTTCACAAAATTTTGGGTGAAGTTATTGCTCACCATCAGTGGGCAATTACTTCACAAAAAAAAAGTGAAGTTATTACCCACTCGAGGTGAAGTTATTGCCCATGTGAAGTTATTGCCCGTGAAGTTATTTCCCTGCACCGTTTGTAATCTGTATGTCTAGAAATGTAAGAGGTGCAGTAAGACTGTAAGACCGTCTGACGATGTTGACTGTAGGGCACCCGTGGTGCCTTTACATGCCGTTGCTTATACCTTGTTAAGTTTGGTTTCATTACGCTTTTCCTTAAAACCGGCGGCCATACTATTGGCCAATGTATGATGATTGGTCGTCCACGGCTATGTACATCCATAGGGCCAATTTTAGTTGCAGGCCCCATTTTTGGCCGACTTCTTTACCCGTTGTTCTATGTTAAGTTTCCAGTTGAATTAAGAATCTAAAATAGCTCCTGGATACCTAGTATTGGTCGAAAGGGATATGGGTGTGCCGTCAAGGAAAGGAGGTATGAGTCAGGTATCTTGGTTTTGATGATGAAGACCACCAAATCAGTTTTACCGCAGGGTTGAGTCGAAAACCGCACTTTTTTGCTGTTGTGCTACCTTTGCCCAGAGTATTTTTCATGATTTCCCTAATGACGAAGGGGAACATTCCTGCGTATATTTGAAAAGTTCTGATGTTTTTATTTTCATAAAGAGTGTAAACATGTAAGGCCGCCTCGTGACTAATGGCGCACGTTGGTTCTTTTGATCAAATTTTCAATGACATTTTGGCATAGTGCCGGCTGAATTTCATCAATCGCGTGTCGAATATGGTTTTGCAAGCTTCCATCCTCCACGACCCCGGGCACGTTTTATCCAGTTGTCTAGATCAAGCTCTCTGTCATCCGCGATGGCTGGGTCTTTTAAATGGAGGCTCGGTCTTTTTTGCCTCCTCGAACCTGGGGGCTGGGATTCAAATACCATCTTGGCTGGAGTATTTTTGTCCTTCGTTCGATGTGGCCAAGACAATGCTTAAACTTTCCGGACAACATCCACATCTTGGTACAGCTCAAAGAGTTCGCGGTTGATTCTTCTCCCTCATTCGACCTCCTCCGACGAAATATTTTTCTTTCGAAAGAACCCTCCATTAGCTCTCCTTTCCTTCCTTTCATCCTTTCCTTCTTGCAATCCTCGCAATTAAGCAGAACTTGCAGTATCAGTGTGTTGTAGAGCTAACAATCGGTCTCCGGGTTATTAGTTTTAAACCCAAACCAAAGTAGCAGCGGTTTTCTAAAGTAATTCTCCGTTGGATCTCTACTAACGTGTCAATCGTGGATTGATATTTACTTCAAGGTAGATGAACTCCTTAGCTACCTCAATGCAATCAACAGTGACGTTTTGTCCTAGGCGGAGGACAGATGGTTGTGTGTTTGATGATAGCATGTGCTTGTTCTTGTCAAGATCTCCCAATTTCGCCTGGGGGGCCATTGTTTAAATAGATTATCACACACCAAAAATCGTTCATTTACTATTGCGGAGTCATATGCGCATTAGCTAATGAGGTATCGTATCGAATCGATTTGCATATTTTGGGGGCAATCAAAGCATTTTTGAATAATTTTTAAGTTGGACAGATGACTTTAGATCTCTTTTATATGCTACAGAATTACATCAGTAGGTACAATCTTCATAATAAAAATAAAATGCTGTCCATTGGTAACCGCATCACATGAGAACGGCCGAAGCGATTTGGTTATTTTTTTAAAAACGTTCCTAATAGCCTAAACAAGGTTTTTACAGAAAGAAAATTTGGAAAAGTTGCCCGATAAATTGGAAATTCAGGAACAACTGAAAGTGCTTATTTCCATAGACATTTATGTAGTCCACACGAACATATTGGGCAATAGAATTTTTTTCTTACGGGTAACGCCGGGCGAGTAACCGGGTACCGCAAGTCCATATAATAAAAATGAAAAGCTGTCACTTGGTACCCGCACTACATGAGAACGGCTAGACCGAATTTTCTCATTTTGTTGTCAAATGTTTGTTTTAGTAACGATCAGGTTCTTACGAAAAGTTGGCCGGAAAATGGGTAAAAGACCGATATAGTGTTATGGACGGGCATTTTGTATGGATAATGATTAAATGCTGTCCGTTGGCAAACAAATCACTTGAGAACAGCATGCAAATATATGTTATAGTCCTAAACGGGTTCTTATTGCAAGATTGGAAAAGTTGCAAGGGAAATTGGAAAATTTGGGAAAAACCGATATTGTAATTTGAATAGGAATGTTGTATAAAGAATAATAAGAATTTTATATGTAGAAATGATTTAGATGGCGTTGCGAGATAAAATTATCAACAGCAGATAAAATTATTTAGCGAATCGAAAATCGGAAAGTTGTTTTTCTCGTAACGAATCGGTAATTTCGATGCTAATAATTGGTGTGAAGGTTAGGTTAGGTTAGAAGGGAGGTGCACAGCAATTGCTGTGCTTGCACGGGGGCCCATTGGTCCATTGTGATCCCTTGTTGTTTATTGTAGTAAAAATCGTCCCTTGCAATAAAAACACTTACCATACTCCGTTTAAATTATTCTTGCTGGTTGGCCTATTGGAACCAACCTGTCTTCTTGACAAACCTGATTGTGTCCGTCAGTGGTACCTGCGCTACGTCCTCTAGGTCTTCGAAAAATCTGTTGCCCAGATAGCGAATTCGAGATGTCTGGAGGTTTGGACACTCGCAGAGCAGGTGTTTGTTGGTCTCGGTTTCTTCTATATCCTGACAGCTCCTGCAGTAGTCTGTTGAGCTAATGCCCAGCCTGTTAGCCATTACACCATGCATGGTGCAGTTGCCTGTCAGTACGCCGGTTAGGATACGTATTTCTTGTTAATTCATTCCCAGAATGTGTTTTGTTCTTTTCTCGTCGATTCTTGGCCATAGACTGCGAGATATAACACAGTCGTACTTTTGGGACCAGGTAGTGTTAATTTGTTCCCTCAGTTTCTGGTCAATGTTTCTTTTTGCTGCACTAATTGGGATGTCTATTGACGTAATGGCGTCCATTGCGTCAAGTTCTGACCCTGTTCTTGCCAGCTCGTCTGCCTTTTCATTCCCCACGATGTCGCTATGACCGGGGACAGAGCAGAGGGTGATCCTGTGTCGTTCGCCTATTTCGTTGAGGGATTTTTGGCAGTTCCTGACTGTTTTTGACTTTATGGTTTCGCTGTCTAGTGCTTTGATCGCCGCCTGACTGTCTACGAAGATTGTAATCTTGGAAGGATCCAGATTCTTCGCGGATATTGTTTTTGCTGCCTTGTCTATGGCGACTATTTCGGCTTGAAAGACGCTGCATTCATTGGGGAGTCTGTACGAGTCCTTTATGTCTAGGGGCTCGCAGAAAACTCCTGCTCCTGTACCTACATCCATTTTTTACCCGTCCGTATAGATATGGATTTCTTGTGCGCTGGCGTGCATGTTCCAGTTCTCGCTTTGGGGTATGTATGTAGAGTAGTTTTTCTCGAAGTTTCGATTGGGGATTATGTAGTCCGTTTTCCTGGATAGATCGATACCCAAGTAATTGTGAATTATGGAGCCGTGCCCATAGGAGCTGTGTCTCCACATGTTTGCCTCCTTAAGGCGGATGGCTCCTTTGGCTGCCATGCTGCGAATGTATTCACCAAGGGGTGGTAGGTTTAAAATGACTTCCAGCCCGGCTTGAGGTGTTTATCTCATTGCTCCTGTTGTACCGATGCATGCTAATCTCTGTACCTTTGAGACGTTATGGAGATAGGTAGTCCTTTCTGTTTGTGTGAAAGTGAATGAAAAGTGTCGAAGTTTCTGGCTTTTGTGTAGCTGTTTGATTCGAAGCCTAGCAACGAAGTTGCGTGAGCGGTAAAAAGATGCGGTCCTTTTAACTACCGAATCGATTGAGCTCAAATCAGCCAATCAATACAAAAAAAAAACTCTAATTAAAAAAAAAAAACAAATAATAATAAATTCAAGCATATACCTATGTATGTGACATATAGCATATGAATCAATTCAATTAGGTTGTTATGTTTATAATTTAATAGTTATAATAATAAATAAATAAATAAATAAATAAATAAATAAATAAAATAAATGAATACATAAATTAATAAATAAATAAATAGATAAATAAATAAATAAACAAATAAAACAAGTAGCGTAATGGATAGAGTAGTTGACACCCTTTTTTGATACTGTAGTTGAAACCTCTCTGTTCAATCGCGATTTGCTCTGTTCCAGTTACTTCTTTTGAGGATTATTTTTGGTTTTCCAAAAATATAATAAATTTGTAACATTCTCCTGCATTTCCTAAATTAAAGGCTCTCCTTAGTCGATATTCTTAAATCAAAGCGCAAAACACCTATCAGTGCAATTTCTTTTAGTGTTAAATCTTGTGAATTTCAATTAGGACTTCCAATTTGGTATGTAATGTTTTTTTCTGAAATTCTCGAAATAAGAATAAAAACTTTAGCTATTTCAAATGGCAATATATAAAATATTATTAATTTTAGTTTCAATATTCCAATTACCTGCTAGTATATTAAATAAGAGGGGTGCCAATAATTGTATCAAAAAAAGCATATTGCCAGGGGGTGCCAATAACTTGTTTATATGGGACTACAGTTGTTGGCACTGCCAATGCCTCAGATTTTGAAAATGCCTAAACACAAGAAAAGTTTTGATGAAGATCGGCTCCAAATAGCTATTTTGGCAATAAAAGTCGGACAGTTTTCAAAGAATAGAGCTTCGGAATTCTACGGCATACCAAGTTTAACTATTCTATTTCGCCTTGGTGCCACTTTTAAGAAACCCGGTCATGGCCCGTCTCCAATTTAATCGAAAGACGATGTGGCAACAATTGTTAATTCGATAAAGTTGTGTCAACTTAAAGGTTTTCCAAAGCAAAAGGACGATGTTTTAAGTGTCGCCAAAGAATTCCTAGAGCAAAATGAAAAGGAGGTATAGTTATTATTTGATTTTTGGGTGC
The DNA here is from genome assembly GCA_949715645.1 of Portevinia maculata. Taxonomy (NCBI): domain Eukaryota; kingdom Metazoa; phylum Arthropoda; class Insecta; order Diptera; family Syrphidae; genus Portevinia; species Portevinia maculata. The sequence goes on from OX454527.1 coordinate 71,788,351, forward strand.
CAACAACTGTACATCCCGTAGAGTGCCAAACACTGTTCAGGGATGCCAACTACTGTAGTTTTTGACAGACTTTGTTTATAATCCATTTAATTGTTATTACAATCTATCAACTTGAAGAAGTACATTTTTCTTAAAAACTAAATTCCTTTAGCAATGTATAAATGTATAACATAACGTTTCAAATAAGAATGCTACGCTTGTTTAAAGTCAAAATGTCCTTATGGGTGGCAACTACTGTATCGCTTACGCTAAATACAATTAAATAAATCAATAAGTAATAAATTAAATAAATAAATAAATAAGTCAACAAATAAATAAGCAAAAATTATATAAACAACAAATAACAATGAATCAGTAACACTTATTAAGGTTAACATATTAACAATCAGAAGAATGAAATATACCAGTTATATCACGCAGCAAGGCCTGCCGCTATAGAGAATAATTATGTCACTCTCGATCTCAAACATATTGGCCAATACAGCTAGTTTATTTCAAAAAATAAACTCCTTTTCATTGCTGTTTCGCAAATTTTGAAATATCGAACGCAAATAATTTTAACCGCTGATTACGTCAGTATCCCGCAGCCATTGACACACCACACTCATTCGCTCACAGTGGATAAATAACAGAAAGAAAATTCATTTGGAAAGTAAAATTTAAAATAATTGTACTAGAATTCCAATTGGTTCATACCAGATTTCTCAATTCGGACGACACGATGACAATAAGTTACGTGAAGCAAATTCATTGATGATCTCTACTATCGCTTGGACGATTTTATCATCATTAAAGTTACGGAGTGACTTCCCTGTTCTTCAATCACCGTAAGAGCCGATGAAGCCACTGCACTTTGGGAGTGACCGATGTTATCGATATCGTCCGCTTACCCAATTAGTTAAACGGATGTGTTGAAGGATATGCCTTCCGTATTGACATCTGCCCTACTTACTATCTTCTCCCAAACAAGATTGAAGAAGTCACCTCTTTGCCGGAATCCGGTCTTTGACTCCAAATCGCGGGGAATAGTGCGTCCACAGCCAATGTCCCTTTTCAGTTGACAAACATTTTCTTCAAAATCTTGGAAACAAAAAACCATTCTATATCTGCCTTTGCTGGTGATAAGGATTAAGATCGTCTTCTTCTTATATGTTTCATCCCTTAAAATCCTTTCCTTTCGAAATGAGGGCAACGTACAATTTTCAAATGAATGACAAATAAGAGTTGGGCAAAGCATGTGCAGGTAGGCATCCTTTTTAGATTTTCCAGCGAGGAATAGCAGCTATCATTTTCCATGTGCAGACATAGTTTTTCGATTTTCTCAGTTCCATGTATACCTCCCAATGCTTGTGATTGGTTCTGATTGTCTGGTATTCAGTATTTTTTCCGTCTCTCCAATTTAAGAGAACATGTATCAACGAACCCTAATAGCACTTATCTGTGTCTTTCATCTTGGTAGGACAACTTGTGCATCTATATGTCCCTGTTAACATTCTGAAAGGATGTGCAACAACACGAGTAAGTGCAAATTGAGCTGCAATTGCAATACTTATCACTCAATCAGGGATGTGGATCCAGAAGATTGCCCTGTTTATGTGAGTCCAGATAAGCAGATGCACACCTTTCTCGTGTGGCTTCTTCCGGTGTCAGCTGAAAATATATTTATGCAGGTTAGATCGTTGACTTCTGCGGTACTGCGGAGAGGTGTAGATTGCTGTTGGAAGATAAGTCGGAGAAATCAAGTAGGTTAACTGCTCAATTAGGTGTCTCTTGAGGGAGGATTTTCACACTCTTCTGGTACAACCAAAGAAGGACTTCTTGATATTTCGCAAACAATACGGGTTTATTTAAATTAAATTATGGCAAGGAAGCAATGCCACCCGCCACGTATGGTCTTCTAATGAATTCATCATTCTTGCGAAGAGATTGAAATCCGAATTCAACTGTCATCAGCACTTCTCGTTACTCGCATATTATAGTCGATCAATCACTCGCAACTTATTTGCAAATGTATGCATAAACTGGGCTCCATCTGTCCAGCCTTATTGGTCAGAGCAGCAATATCTTGCCTATGCCTCCGCCACAGCATACAGTATAATAACGTTTGCATGTATAAAATATAATAAAATATGTATAAGGTAACAATTTGGAACAAGGTCACTCGCTTGTTGTAATTTGTTGTTTTGTTTCAAAAAGTTTATGTATACCCGATGCTATGTGACAGATGAAACGCATTCATTGCGTTTGCTAAGACGCCGCCCGGCCCGCTCCTCTGCTAGCCAAAATTATCTCTTCAGTACTCGGCATTTTAGATCTGTATACAGAGCATTCCGTGTGCAATTATGGCCGCTTGACATGACAGTAGGTACGAAGTGAGCATCTCTCGCTGTCGCGTTATTTGTTGCAACAAATTGTTATATTCTACCCTTGGATTGACGACAAATTGCCTTTAGAGACAAATCTTGCTGAATTTTTTAATACTTAGCGCGAGGGCGACAGTGGTTGATGGTTTCTTGGTTATTGCGCGATAAGCGAGTGATGACAGCTTGTGTCGAGATTGGAGACTTGGACATGTAGTTAAATGCTTCGTTTGATTCCGCGAACAGCAATTAGGTCATCTGATGAGAGATACATTTTGTGTGAGGGAATTTCATTTGCTTACAATTAGTTGAAATGCTTATGCGCTGCGGGAGCTATTGTTAATAAAAATCATTTAACGTTAAGTGTGATCCAATAGTAGCTGGCAATTTTTGCTTGAAAGAAATCGGAATTTTTGATCTTATTGTTGTGGAAGTTTTGCAGTGAAAAACGATTTCAGTGACAGAAGATTAAAGAGGAGGAGAATCTTTTCGGCATAAATTTGAAAAAAAGCTTGCGCAGAAATTATGCCTTTGAGATCACTGTTGTCGACTTCTACGGCAGTGCTTTGTACTTTACTTTGATATTTTGAAAATAGAACAAAGTAGATGAAAGGGAAAAATTTAATTGTTTTAGATTTGGAATAAACTCAAATGCTACATGAAAGATTCATTGGTATCCTAATAGAAATCATGGAAAACATATTCCTGTCTATACTGGAAGTAGTACTCGTATATCTGTTAGCGGCAATGTTTGAAATTAGGCATTCTATAGACATGCCTAAGCAAAGCTCCGACAGAGTTCGAGGAATTTGATTCGGTGAAAGTTCTTGACTGGCTGTGGTGTCCTTCCACAGATTGATTTTTTTGCAGGGTCAAATTCAGCCAAAATGTTTTATGTACCAAGCGTCGAATATTGTCTGACGTTTCTCGAGTATATTCGATCCAATACGATTTCATGTTAGATCCTGCGTCAGAACTTGAGGAGGTAAACGTTGGGTTGGGACGAAGAAATTTCGAAAGAACTGGCTGATCAGTTCTTTTGCATTTACAGAATCTGGATTTAAAGAAACTTTGAATTTATCCTAATCATCCAATGTCAATTAAATATATGTACATAAACGTAGCCAAAAGGTGCACATTTAAAATTTTCAGACATGAAAATGTAATGCATTATGAAAAATTCACATTACCAAGTTACTACTGTACGACTGCAGCAAATTTATATAATTTCTTAATTGTGCATGTTTGTGTCCTACCTACATACCTATAATAATGCAACAGTAATGTTCAGAGTATTCCTACATACTTAGATCAAAAAGAAAAAAAACATCAAACATTCGAATTTTGTACCGTTGTTTTTTTTTAGGCAAATGTGGTACAGGTTATTGTTTACCAAGGTCATTCGTTATTGAACCTGTTGGGGCAGAATCACCATCGTCATCTTCAACATCACCATTGTCATCTTCAACAGCACCATCGTCATCATCATCGTACATTAGGATGAATATCGTATTTGCTAATATTTGAAATGAGCTAAATTGTAAATACTTAATATTTAAATCTGGCGCTTAGTTTAGACCAGTCACCATATTTATTTCTTTTATTGAATTCGCCATAAAATTTAAACTTGAAAAATAACGTAATGTCTCTCTCGCTCAAACCAAAATCCTCTCACGCACTTTTGTATAAATACGCATGAAGAAACAGAAAGAATAAAGTTTTTGTATTACAACCCTTAGGGGAAAACACCGCCTTTTACTCCTCGTAATTCGCTCCATATTCGTTGGATTTTTCGACTATCGTTTGCTAAAAAGTTGCATTATCGGTCACACTTCTCCGTCTAATCCCCTTTCGGTAAAGTACAATAAAATACTTACATATCCATTGGCATTCGGTCAATGGAAACAATAACCAGGACCAAATCTTCCTTATTCGAAGGATAATAAGAAGGTTCAAGGGTTAGCGACCGGAAAAATCTCCGGACGTTCATTTTGGCGCCCAACTTGGTTGAAGTAAAAACCCAGATTCTTGTTTTTAAATATTCGTTAAAAACGAAAAAGTGAATATCAGTGTTGCACTAAACAAAAGAACATTATAAACTAATGACCTAGAAAAGACCTTGAAAAGACACACATTAGTGCATTAGTGAAAAACATTGACATTTAAATCGCGCTTTCGGTTTCGGTTTCGGTTTCGCGAGTGCATATGAGTGGTTAAAAAGTTCCAGCTCAACAGACAAAAGAAACACATAAAAGGAAAAAAGTGGGAAGATAAGTATAACATCTCCCATCCCAGGTACGTCAGTTTGGTCGAATTATTCGAATGTGCGTTCACACAATCAGAGATATTAATAAAAGGAAACTGCAACATAAGCAAATTAAAATTCATCGAAGTTACAACGCACCTTCGATATAAATGAGACGTGCATGTTAGCTGTATAGAATTATATTAAACAACATATTTCGATAATTAAAGTCATTTATGAGTATAATCAGTGCAATATTCCTGCAAATTAAAACCGCCCATATCACAATCATTCTCCGCACAATTCATGCTGCTGCTTTGACTTGCAAAATTTAAATTCCGCTTAACGGCTGTGTTGCAATCACGAACACATAATTTGGTTTCGCCAAGAAGCTTTCGCTCAAAATTCTTTAAATTTGCTCCCACCAATGCACTTTTCGTTTTCGTCGTTCTCTCTTCGCCGCTCGCAATAGAAAAATAATAGAAAATCTGTCGCTGATACGAGGCAAATCAATTAAGGAATTTGCATCGCTCGTAAACGATCTTCACTAGTAATTTCGAATAAAATTAAAATTACCAATCCAAAAGTAATTTGGACAACTTCACAACGCACCGATCATATCGTTAGAAAGCTTTCGCTGATTTTCGCTATCCTTCTTTCAGCGCATATTGATTTATATTTCGCTTGTACTTCACTGGATTGTTTGCCATCGTCGTCGTCGCCGGAGATTGCTGCATGTATCAAATGCACTGAAAGAAAGCTTTCACATTGGGTTTGTAACAAACACTAGAAAACCATTTCACATTGGAAATCTATCTCATTTGTTAATCATCGAAAACAATCAAGACTTTTCGATATATTTTATGAGTAAGGCAATAGTCAGTTCTCACCAAGGAACAATAATTTAATTCGCCGCGCAGCAGTTGGAAATCATTTCGGAGGAATATTTTGGTTTACGCATTTTGAGGGTGTAATAATATTCGTCATAATTAGTTAATTTTCCGATTTCTTCGAGGGAAGCTTTGTCAGCCGCAATATTTACCTGTCACCAATAATAGAGATTGCTGGTAGTCGATTTTTTGTTGCATTTGCATATTTGCTGCTACCTTCCATCGTCGGTTGCAAATACTCTTGAATTGCATTATCGTTTTCATAAAATTAATTATAATGGCTACTACATCGGACATCGAAGAGTTGAAGCAGATGAGGTCATCGACAAAGGGCAGTATCACAAGGATAAAGAACCTAGTGGAAGCAAGATCGGAATCGCTTTCCGCAACAGAGTTGGAATGTCGCCTTGGAATACTGGAATCGTATTTCAAGCAGATATTGGCATACCAGACGCAGATAGAGCGCCAAGTGCCAACAGATACCGCTCGAGGAGAGCTCGAAGAGCTATACATCTCAACTAAAACAAAAATCAATTTGCTTTTAGGGCACAGTAGGCGCCTTAGTACAGGTGAAACCACAATGCAGATTCCACACTCAGTTCATCACTTGCCCAATCTCAAATTACCGAAATTCAATGGCAAGTATTCGGAGTACAAGAATTTTATGAATTCTTTTCAAATTCTCGTTGACAATGATAATAGCTTGACCAGAATTGAAAAGTTTAATCATCTTTTGACCTGTCTTAGCGATCAAGCACTGGGCACTGTCAAGGCTTTTCAGGTTACGGAAGAGAACTATCCCAAAGCCATAAATAGACTTAAAGAACGTTATGACAATGACTGCTTGATATTCTCGGAAAATATTTCAGAGCTATTTGAGTTACCAAAGGTTCTTAAATCGTCTTCTAGTTCACTGAGAAGTTTGGTAGATAACGTTTCTGCCTTGTTTAATTCATTGCAATCAATCGGATCATTTGAAAATATATGCAATGCAATTATTATATACATAGCTATGTCAAAGGTAGATCCAGAAACGCAATCAAAATGGGATGAGCAACTGGACTATAGCAGGCTTCCTACATGGGCAGAATGTGCGAAAGTCCTTGGCAAGCGTTGCCAATATTTAGAAGTGCGGGACAGTAAGCAGATGCGAACAGATTCCAGTCCAAAATGGTCAACCAGACCCTCAAGACCACAGCAATCTAATAACATACGTTCTCAAACATCACTCTCTCTCACTCAACGTTCCTGTGTATTCTGTCGCGATGCCAATCACTTCATTTCAGCTTGCTCAAACTTTACTAAACTAACAGTAAAGGATCGTTTCGCTAATGTCAAGAAGCTAAGACTCTGTCTGAATTGTTTAGGAAAGGGCCATAGTGTATCAAATTGTCCTTCATCATTTAGGTGTAAGACCTGTAAGCAATCGCATCACAGTCTTCTACACAGAGGTACACAAGGCGTACCGGCTACACACACCACAACGGATACTGAAAGTGGACAGCCGTCCACATCGGCAGCAACGCATACGGCTTCGGAAAGGCAGCTTAGCTCTGGCTCTAGGACACAGGTCATTCTGGCTACGGCAATTGCTCTTGTTAGAGATTCGTCAGGGGTCTTCCAGTTTGGTAGGGTTCTCCTAGATTCTGGATCCCAGGTAAATTTGATAACGGAGAAGTTTGCGAAATTACTCAATCTTCGGAAACAACGGAAAAATGTTAGCATTGTTGGAATAGGGGCAGCAGAGCTAAAGATCAATTCACTCACGCAAACAACTGTTCGATCAAGGTACAACAAATTTGAAGTATCATTAGAATTCCTGGTTTCACCATCTATCACAGGATACCAGCCCGACACTGCGTTAAGTATCAGAGATTGGAACTTACCTAAAAATCTCGAGCTTGCGGATGAGGACTTTCATCAGCCGTCGAGCATAGATTTGTTATTAGGCGCAGAGGCTTTCTTCGATTTGCTTCAAATTGGTCAAATTAAACTTGGACATGGACTCCCATCGTTGCAGAAAACATACTTTGGCTGGATAGTATCGGGCAAATATAGGACACATGCAGACATGGAAAGGAAAATTTGCTGCATGACCAAAGAAGAGTCACTCGACCAATACGTAGAAAAGTTTTGGGAACTGGAAGAGGTTCTAGGTTACAGGTCGAAATGGACAGAGGAACAAAAAGAATGCGAAGCACATTTCAAGGATCATGTCGAGACCTTGCCGAATGGTCGGCTTATCGTAAAGCTTCCATTTAAAAAGGATCCCAGCTGTCTAGGAGCTTCATACGACATCGCCTTTAGGCGATTCCTTTCGCTTGAACGTAGATTGTCAAGGGACTTGTCACTGAAGTCGCAGTACACACAATTCTTAAACGAATATAAAACGCTAGGGCACATGTCTCTTGTTAAGGATCCCAATCTTGAAGAACCACATTTTTTCTTACCACACCAATGTGTCATTAGGCCTGAGAGCTCGTCCACTAAACTTAGGGTCGTGTTTGACGCGTCTTGTCGCACTTCATCCCAGATTTCTTTGAATTCTATACTCATGGTCGGTCCAACAATACAGAAGGAACTTCTCATTATTTTAATTCGCTTCCGGTTGTACAGATTTGTTTTAACTGCCGACATTGTGAAGATGTTTCGACAGATATTGGTTCACCCAGATCATCGAAGGTTCCAGTACATCCTGTGGAGGGAAAGCGAAAGTGTTCCTGTTCGGACGTACCAACTTAACACCATTACGTATGGTACTTCGTCGGCACCCTACTTAGCCATTCGTTCTCTCATGTACTTGGCTGAGAAAAACAGAAACACATTTAAGCTAGGTTCTCGTGCAATTGAATCCGATTTTTACGTCGATGACATGCTGACAGGACACGATGATTTAGAGACTCTTAAGCAAATACAACAAGAAGTTGTTGACATTTTTAAGTCAGCTGGACTTGAGTTGTCCAAATGGAATAGTAATAACCCCAATTTAAAGAAAGCGGCAATTGACCAACCTAAGGAAATCAAACTTACTGAATCGAATCTAACTAGCACGCTAGGAATAGCATGGAATTCTTGTAGTGACGAATTCAGCTTTTCGTATAAACCGAGTCGAACATATTCAAAGTACACGAAACGAACCATTTTGTCTCTGTCGTCGTCACTTTTCGACCCAATGGGGTTGCTTAGCCCCATCATTATAAGGGCTAAGGTTATCCTTCAAAGGTTATGGATTGATAAACTTGATTGGGATGCGTCAATCCCACAAAGCATTGACACCGAATGGCGTCAATTCATGGCGGACTTACACTCCTTACAAAATCTCTCGATTCCTAGATTCGCTTTGAGCGCGAATAGGAAAACTTACCAAGTTCATGGATTCGCTGACGCGTCGATGCACGCCTATGGTTGTTGTCTCTACCTTAGATCAGTAAATACAACCGGAGTTGTCAAGGTACAACTATTAATAGCAAAGTCTAGGGTCGCCCCCGCAAAAAAGAAGCAACTTCCACGATTGGAGCTATGTGCAGCCCATCTCTTATCGAAGCTCTGGGAAAAAGTTAAGAGTGTATTCAACGATGAATACTCGGAAGTATTTTTTTGGACAGATGCGGCAATAGTTCTACACTGGGTTGCAACGCATTCATCAAAACTAAGCACGTTTGTAGGAAACAGAGTAGCGGAGATACAGGAAAAAACACAGGGTGTCTTCTGGAAACATGTACCAACACATGAAAATCCAGCAGATATAGTATCGAGAGGTTGCTGCGTAGAAGAATTAAAATCGTCCATTTGGTTCAGTGGGCCAGGGTTTCTGTTTGAAACTGAGGATAATTGGCCCCATACTGTTGAGGTTCAACTTTCTCCCGAGGATTACACAATGGAAGCAAGGAAAAAAGTACTAATCTGTCGAAAATCAGACACAACTTATTTGCTGCAGGTGCTGGATCGATACAGCTCTTTTACACGAATCTGTAGAGTATTTTCGTATGTGCTTAGGTTCGGTAGTCGAAAGCGAAGTCAGTCACAAACAAGGGACCATTTCATATCTCCGGCAGAGATGCAAAATGCACTTCTTCGTATCGTTCATTTTGTTCAAATTAATTCGTTTTCAGAGCAAATCGAAGCAATCCAGAATCATCGGAAACTGAAAGGATCGATAAAGTGGCTTAATCCATTTGTAGAAGAAACAAATGGCTTTTCTTTACTAAGAGTTGGAGGACGACTGAAGCATGCAAGCATTCCAGAAGACTGCAAGCATCCTCTTTTGCTGCCAAAGGACAGCAACTTGACTAGAGTTCTCGTCAGGCATCTACATCTTTCAAACTTCCACGCCGGTCCAAAGGCTCTTGTAGCATTAGTAAGGCACAAATTTTGGATTACTAACGTTAGGGATATCGCAAGGCAGATCGTTCGAAATTGCGTTCACTGCGTCAGGTACAGACCGAAGCTGCTTGAGCAAGTAATGGGAGACTTGCCCCCGGAGAGGTTGACTGCTTCACGCCCATTCCTTTGTTGCGGGGTTGATTTTGCGGGCCCAATCTACACACATCTTAAAATTCGTGGCAAAATACCGTACAAGAGTTATGTAGCGGTCTTTGTTTGCTTTTCATCAAAAGCAGTCCATCTGGAGGCCGTGTCAGACCTTTCATCTGAAGCCTTCATAGCAGCTTTAAAAAGAATGATAGGTCGAAGGGGTCTTCCATCAGACATCCATTGCGATAACGCAACAAATTTTGTGGGGGCACAGTCGAAACTAATCGAGTTACGCAATATGTTGTTTAAACAGTCGTCTAGAGAAACAATCACTAATTTTTGTACTAATAGTTGCATCAATTTTCATTTTATACCCCCCAGGGCACCTCACTTTGGTGGAATTTGGGAGGCGGCTGTCAAGGTCGCGAAAGGCCATTTATACCGAAGCCTAGGTGGTGCCAAGTTGACGTTCGAGGAATTGACAACAGCCCTGGTAGAGATCGAAGCTGTCATGAATTCGAGACCCATCACCCCGATGTCCTCCGATCCAAACGATTTCGAAGCGCTTACACCAGGACATCTGCTCATTGGTTCATCGCTCCGAGCAATCCCTGAGCCAGCAGATGAAGTTGCAGATATAAGCTACATACACAGATGGAGACGAATAAATGCCGTCAAGACCCACTTTTGGCAAAGGTGGTCGAAGGAGTACATAGTGGAACTTCAAGGTCGGGCTAAATGGATGTCACCAAGCTCTAACATCAGCGTAGGCAGTCTCGTCATCATACATGAAGATAACGTTCCACCACAGAAATGGCTTTTGGGTAGAATCAGCAGCGTTACACATGGTTCAGACGGCAAAGTCAGAGTAGCAGACGTTCGAACATCCAGAGGAATCGTCAGACGTCCCATTCGCAAACTCGCTCCTATTCCTTGTTGAAAGAGAGTCCTTTCAAAGGGGCCGGAATGTTGGGGCAGAATCACCATCGTCATCTTCAACATCACCATTGTCATCTTCAACAGCACCATCGTCATCATCATCGTACATTAGGATGAATATCGTATTTGCTAATATTTGAAATGAGCTAAATTGTAAATACTTAATATTTAAATCTGGCGCTTAGTTTAGACCAGTCACCATATTTATTTCTTTTATTGAATTCGCCATAAAATTTAAACTTGAAAAATAACGTAATGTCTCTCTCGCTCAAACCAAAATCCTCTCACGCACTTTTGTATAAATACGCATGAAGAAACAGAAAGAATAAAGTTTTTGTATTACAACCCTTAGGGGAAAACACCGCCTTTTACTCCTCGTAATTCGCTCCATATTCGTTGGATTTTTCGACTATCGTTTGCTAAAAAGTTGCATTATCGGTCACACTTCTCCGTCTAATCCCCTTTCGGTAAAGTACAATAAAATACTTACATATCCATTGGCATTCGGTCAATGGAAACAATAACCAGGACCAAATCTTCCTTATTCGAAGGATAATAAGAAGGTTCAAGGGTTAGCGACCGGAAAAATCTCCGGACGTTCAGAACCTTTATAAGAGTGAATTGTTTTTTCCCGGGAATAAAAAATGGCGGCTAAGGCTAAGCATTCACTTCTTCATCCTAAATTAAATAGCTTTTCAATATTTTGTTCGTTCGGGGATTTGGTGTCGACCAACGAAAAAAGCATCACTTTTTTAGAAGAAGTCCACTCCCACACTGTGTTGCAACTTACCGATGAAATTGGAAAAATATATTTTTTTTTTATTTTGCCTGTAGCTAGGTGAAAATCGTTGAAAGACATCGCTTGTGAGCTTTGCAATAGTGTGGGACTTGAATCACCCACTAAAAGCACCCAGGGAAGGCATGATGTTACCATCCTTCCAGTAATCGCACCTAGTCTAAAGACTAATCAGCAATTTTGTTTTAACATTTGCTTATGTACTTATGTACTGTTTTTAGGAACTGACTTTGGTTTGTTACCTTTTTTTCTTAATTTATTATTACTTTGTTAGTGTGATTATGTTGTAACACATACTCGTATATTTCTTTCCTAATTACCTAGTTAACTAGTTCAAAAGGTTTAACTCTACGTAATCTTCTAACTAAATTGTTGTTATTAAGTAGTTGAACTACTTCTAAATTAGCATGGTTGCGAAGCCTAACTTCATGTCTTCTTGCGACCTTCCGAACCTCGTCCTTTACCATTTCAATTTTTAGATCCCTATGTAGATCAGCATTACGTATGATGTACCACGGCGCATTAACAATATTGCGTAATACTTTGTTTTGAAAGCATTGCATGCTTTGGAGATTTGTCTTTCTTGTGCACCCCCATAACTGGACACTGGAGGCCATATGTCCAAATTGGTTTTAATATTTGCTTGTAGAGAAGCAGTTTGTTGTAGATTGAGAGGCATGAATTCCTCCCTATGAGCCAATACATTTTATTGTATCGTATATTTAGTTCATCTCGTTTTTTTTTGACATGTGTTTTCCAACGCAACTTTGCGTCCAAAGTCAAGCCGAAATACTTACGAGTAGCTGAGTTCGAATGCAGAACTACTTTATTATTTATGTACACAGGTATGTGTTGTACGTTTTTATTCGTAAAGTTAATATGAACCGACTTTAGTTCATTTAATTTTATTTGCCATTTTTTGGTCCATTTGGATATATCAGTTACTGACCTTTGCAGTTTTTCTGTAACTTCCTGTGCGGTTTTTCCTACTGCAAGTACAGCAGTATCGTTTGCAAAAGTGGCAACAGTAGTTTTGTCATTTTGTGGTAGGTCGTTCGTGTATAGGAGGAACAGTACTGGTCCCAACACACTACCTTGCGGTACTCCAGCTTTGATGTGTTTCAATTCGGAGTACTCATTCTCTTGCTTAATTCTAAATAATCGTTGCATTATATACGACTCTAGTAATTCATGGTACTCTTTTGGAAGATATTTTTGTAGCTTACGGATTAATCCTTTGTGTCAGACTTTATCAAAAGCCTGTGTTACATCCAGGAAGATGGCAGAGCATATTTGTTTTTCTTCTAAAGCTTTTTCTATTATATCAGTTATTTTGTGGACCTGATCTATTGTTGAGTATTTATTTCTGAATCCAAACTGATGGTTTGGGATCAGTGTCTTTTCTTCTAGAATCGGATGGAGTCGTTTTAGGAGCATTTTTTCGAATAGCTTAGACAGGATTGGCAGCAATGATATCGGCCGATATGAAATTACTTCACTGGGCAATTTTCCCGGCTTAGGTACAATGATAACTTCCGCAACCTTCCACATGCGCGGAACATACCTTAGTCTGAACGCAGCATTCATTATCTGTGCTATTTTTTTCAAACCTTTCTTAGGCAGTTTTTTTTTCAGAATTTCACCCGTTATTAGAAAAATATAATAATTTCAAGTTCGGTTGGAGGAGGCGGTGCTCAGAAAGAACCTCTAAAAAAAGGTTACAAAAATTGTAGGAATACAATCAACCCATCTATCGCCACATTTTTCCATGGGCCTCAATGTCGGCTAGAGATTCGCGAGGTGCTTGCTATAATTATCTCTTTTGTGATCAAAATGTCTGGGAACACGATTTTTCAGGTAAATTAATTAAATCTTAAGCTACAACTTAAGGATTTTTTTTAAAATATTATTGTAGGTATATCTTTATTTTAAAATTAGCATTTAATGGCTTGGCGACATCACGACAATAAAAGTGAACTTAGTAAACCTACAAAAATCATGGAATTTTCACTAGACGTACAAAAAGTATACCCATGTTATATCGATGCAACTAAAGGACTTTGACCCTCCCACCCTTCACAGTGAGCACTTAGAGGGTGTTTTACCGACAAAACAAACGCGAACGAACGAACTTGACAGTAACATTACCGACGATGACTTCATTGACAAGACTTACATACCTTTTTAATGCATTGAAAATTAAAAAATTGACTTGACTATTTTTAACTAACAGTCAGGAGTCAGTCACAATCTGACTGACTGAGACGCGTAGTGCCATGCAATTCTACCTCCTCGTGGTGCATTTTTTTTTATAGAGTTTTTAATATTACTCGCAAGCCATAGTAATATAGGGTGATTTTTTTAAGGTTAGGATTTTCATGCATTAGTATTTGGCAGATCACGCGGGATTTCAGACATGGTGTCAAAGAGAAAGCTGCTCAGTATGCTTTGACATTTCATCATGAATAGACTTACTAACGAGCAACGCTTGAATTTTCAGTGAATGGGCCCTAGAAAAGTTGGCAGAAAATCCGCTTTTTTATCGACAAATTTTGTTCAGCGATGAGGCTCATTTCTGGTTGAATGGCTACGTAAATAAGCACAATTGCCGCATTTGGAGTGAAGAGCAACCAGAAGCCGTTCAAGAACTGCCCATGCATCCCAAAAAATGCACTGTTTGGTGTGGTTTGTACGCTGGTGGAATCATTGGACCGTATTTTTTCAAAGATGCTGTTGGACGCAACGTTACGGTGAATGGCGATCGCTATCGTTCAATGCTAACAAACTTTTTGTTGCCAAAAATGGAAGAACTGAACTTGGTTGACATGTGGTTTCAACAAGATGGCGCTACATGCCACACAGCTCGCGATTCTATGGCCATTTTGAGGGAAAACTTCGGAGAACAATTCATCTCAAGGAATGGACCGGTAAGTTGGCCACCAAGATCATGCGATTTGAAGCCTTTAGACTATTTTTTGTGGGGCTACGTCAAGTCTAAAGTCTACACAAATAAGCCAGCAACTATTCCAGCTTTGGAAGACAACATTTCCGAAGAAATTCGGGCTATTCCGGCCGAAATGCTCGAAAAAGTTACCCAAAATTGGACTTTCCGAATGGACCACCTAAGACGCAGCCGCGGTCAACATTTAAATGAAATTATCTTCAAAAAGTAAATGTCATGGACCAATCTAACGTTTCAAATAAAGAATCGATGAGATTTTGCAAATTTTATGCGTTTGTTTTTTAAAAAAAGTTCTCAAGCTCTTAAAAAATCACCCTTTAGTAACGTTACTCTTAGCAAGCTGCGAGTTACCTATCCTGGTTAAAAGCACGAGACTTGGAACCAGAATTAAGCTCGGACGAATAATAGGGGTAGGTGGAAAATCTTACATGCAACTCTTTCTCACTTAAGATAAAAAAACAAAAACCACCTCCCTTCGAAACCTTCATACCACAACTAGGTTATTCCTATCTAGTAGTTTTATTTAATCTGTTAAATACGCGTTTGGCAGGCAGCATCCCAGTGGAGGCACCTGCTAATACCGCCACAAGCACGCGGTTACATCTTATTGCGCTAATTCAAATGGTTTTATCCTTTGTAATCGGCGCACTAGGTTAGTATCGTCTCGAATTTGTAGCATGGTGTTATTGCAATGACCGTGAAGGCGTGTCTGTTGTTTGCGGGCAAAATGTTTTATTTCATCTTCGACGGTAGCCATACTTAGGTCTCTGTGGATATCAGTTTCTTATAAACCATGGTGCATTTACTATTTTTCTTAGCATTTTGTATTGAAAAGTTCGTAAAATTTTGATATTACTGGATTTGGTACAACCCCAAAGTTGTATACCGTATGTTCAAACCGGTTTTAGTACTTGCTTGTATAAAAGCAACTTGTTCTGCATGCTGAGTTGGGAAAATCTACAAAGCAGCCAGTGCATTTGTTAACATCGAATGGCGAGCTCTTCGCGTTTCTTCCTGACGTGCGGTTTTCATTTTAATTTCGCATCGAGTGTCATTCCCAAATATTTTGCCTCATTTGTGTACGGAATTCGTACTGAATCAATGAAAATGGGTAAGTTGTCTACATTTCTATAAGAAAAATTCACCTGCGTTGATTTGGCCTCGTTGAGAGCAATACATCAAGTCTTCGTCCAATCACAAATTTTGTCAATAGCACGTTGGAGTTTATTAGTTGCTGATTCAACAGTATTACTGACCGCTAATATAGCTGTATCGTCTGCAAACGTGGCTACTGTTGAGCCTTCTTCTTGCTAAATATCACTAGTGTATATTAGAAATAGAATCGGTCCCAGATCGCTTCCTTGGGGAACTCCCGCCGCGATTTCTTTGAATTTAGAGTAATCATTTCCGTGTTTTACACGAAATAGTCTGTCTGATACGTAACAATTAAGGATATTAGATAACTGTTTCGGAAAAGCTTGTCTTAGCTTATGTTTCAAGCCCGTATGCCATACTTTATCAAAGGCCTGAGAGACGTCGAGAAAAACACTACAACATATTTTTTTCTCCTCTAGGGCTTTTTCAATTACATTGGTTATTCTGTAAATCTGGTCGATTGTAGAATGCTTAGTCCTGAATCCGAATTGGTATAAATCGACGTTCTTCGATAATAATCGGATGTAGGCGCTTTAACAAAAGTCTTTCGAATACCTTCGACATTATCGGTAAGAGCGATATTGGCCTATATGATTTTTTGCCATTTAGCGGTTTACCGGGCTTTGAAACCATTATAACTTCAGCTACCTTCCATTGTGTGGGACGTACAATAACCTGAACGATGCATTCATAAGATAGGCAAACTTGATTAAAGCTTTCCTATGTAAATCTTTAAGAACCTGTCCTGTGATTAAGCCATATCCAGGTGCTTTGCTTAATTTTAGTTTCTCTATTTCGAAGCGTAGTTCGGGTAGCGATACACTATTTATTCTATAATTGTCAGGTGCCACGGTCAAGGTTTTGTCTCACCCTGGGTTGGAACTGTGCGGAGCCCTTTTATGAACACGTCTAGTGAATATTCAATGGAATGAAAGTTTTTGCTGGGAAAGATTGATCAATGGGCAAACTATACAACCCGTGGAATTTCTTCATCTCTGTTGCCTTCAAACGCGTTGTGGTTGTGGTTTAAATGAACCTCGTGGCTGTTCTCGTAGAAAGACAAATGGCCGTATTCGAATCTATTACGAATGAGTTTTTTGAAAAGCAGTTGGAAGAAAGGCGAACAAATGTTGGCAAATTTAAGCAACTCGTCAAAGTGTTCCAAATGTCTTAGACTGGGTGCAACAAGTTTTCAGTTTCGTCCCATTTGTCGCGTTCTTCAAAATAGTCCTGATCAACCTAATTATCAACCTTTGTCCGTTAAGGAACTTTCTAAAGCTAACAACAGTTTTTATCAAATTTTGCCAAAAAGCCTACCAACAATCAACTCGCCATGTAGCCTCTGTAAGAGTTAAAAGTCAACAACCAGCAAATCATTTGCAGAAACCGCAGCTCTTATTCTCGATTATAAATTAAAATATCTACCAAACCAAAGGCACTATCACAGCAGGTAGGTACTCATCTCATTGGTTAATTACTTTTGCTATTCAATTATCCTATAACATAATTCTCATGATATACAATTTTTATTATGGAGTGCAAATAGTTTGCCATTCAGATTGTCTGTCGGTCTGTCAACCATGTCGGATCTGGTGTGTGGCGTTTATCTTGTAAGGGCTCCGAACGAAAGAATAGCAGACTCTGACTACTCGGAGTATACATAATTTATAACAGTCTCAGTTTGCAGATGGCACTGCATTCTTTACACCGAGTAGTTACGGTGTAAACGAATATGCCGCCGCTTAGTAAATATGAAGGCGGAAATAAATTTTATTCATTTTCGGAGAACATCACCGAGTCGAAGAAAAAATGTAAATTTTATTGAGGATAATATTTCCTTGGAACCTTCTTACCGAGGTAAGAATTAATTTGGCCGTTAACCACCACCAACACTGATGAGTGGTGCCTGGTAGGTTAGGTAGCTGATGTTCCATTGCCACTGCCACCCTCAGAAGCTAATTGCAATTTTAAATTTGAGGTTAGTGAGAGTTAAGTAAGTGGTGAGGTTTCTTTTTTTTGGATTTCTTGGCTATGTTTTCTTTTCGCATAATTATCCGGATTTTGCGCTTTCAATATGAGATACGAAATCATGTACCTTGAATTATTGGTCATGAGAAAGCATCTTGTTTCTGGCGTCATGTCTGGCTGAACACGTGGGTACATTATATTAAAATAGGGATAGTTGGTCCCTTAAAGTTGGATGTACATTGAATAAAGAAACATTTTAAGGAATAGCTTAAGTTTAACTATACACTGGTGATCACAAGGTAGAGGCCATACATTTTGCAATCGATTTTCAGTCTTTATATCTGTTGAACATTTTAAACCCGGAAACTTTTACTACCAGTGACCGCTGGAATTTCCCAAGATCAAACAATGAACTAGTTGACAAGCGTAAAAAAAGATGCGCGAAAAGGATGAGGCCACACGCAAAATCTTCGAAAGAAAGGAAAAAATGAATAAAATGTTACATTTTATGGTTTTAAAACATTTATTTATTATGGTTTTCTACATTAATAATGTCATTTTTCGATATGACCCCTATAAGACGGTTTGGAATAGAATCATACAGTTTCTTTTTTTGAAATAATTAAGAGAAATTTGAGCCCAGGCATCACGAATAGCTTCGATTAAAGTGTCCGTATCTTTAAATTGTCTGCAGCCTTAATACACTTTACGAGTTAACCATGCCCAAACAGTTTCGATTATATTTAAGTCCGGTGAATAGGGCGCCCATGGCAAAAGTTCCACGTCTTCTGATTGAATCCAACTTTTAACAACCAAGGAAGTGTGGATAGGGGCATTTTCTTGTTGGAATATCCAAGACAGGGGTCCGAAAATGTTTTTCACTTTTTGAAATGACCGTTCCAGCAAACATTTGTAGTTGTTTCCGTTCGTTGTTGTGGACAAAAACTCCAACTCTAATGTACCATAGTGGGTAATAGCTCCTCACACCATAACTGTGATGTCTTGCCTTGCTTATATCATGGAAATAAAAGTTGTATCCATCGGGGCCGTCAAGGTTAAACTTTTTTTCTTTGGAAAAGACAACGCGTATCCATTCACTGCTCCAAGCGACATGTTCTCTTGCAAAATTCATTCGATGCTCCTTGTGTACTTGGGTCAAAACAGGTTTATTTTTAAGTTTTCTTCTCTGTATAGTACCACTTTTTCGTATTATCCTTCCTAGCGTTGCTATGCGGGCTGATACTCCGCTGTTGGCCCTTATTTTAGTCACTGGTAGAGTAGAATTTGAGGCAAGCCATAGAATAACCCGCTATTCTCGCATTGTGGTTGCTTCTGCCTTGGATCCTTGTTGATTTTTCCCATAGTAGATAAATGTTTACAAGTCTCACTTCTGTTCCTATCTCTTTGAAAGCATTTAGTTTTCCTCTTTCTGTCTCTGTCAAAGTCTTTTCGGAACCCATTTTTTTTAACTAAATAAAAACAGTTCTTTTCCACGCTTTTTTAAATATTCTTAACAGAACTTTGAAATAAATCGCTGATGTGAACTCCTGCAACGAAATATTCGCAATGGCCTCATCCTAGTGCGCATTTTTTTATACGCTTTTCAAGTAGTTCATTGTTTGATCTTGGGAAATTCCAGCGGTCGTTTCTTATTTACCCTTTAATTTTATTACCTACTGTTGGGAAAATATGTACCTACCTGTTCACAGGTAGTAAAAGTTAACGGGTTTAAAATTTTCAACAGGTATGAAGACTGAAAATCAATTGCAAAATTTATGGCCTCATCCTTGTTATCGCCAGTGTATAAATGAACTCCCGAGAACTTACATAGAAATTAAAAAGAAACATGACCCAACCTTATATTCCCGGTGTATTTAAATTGCAATGACGGATGACTATTAAAGCTCTTAGATTCTATTCGGTCAAGAAAGCATAATGGTCATTGGAGACTGCAACGCAAGAGTCAGGGTGGCAGTTATTGCTGTTCAAACCAGAACCCATGTTGGGAAATGCGAATATTATTAGCTGCAACAGATGAGAAAATCGATTTAGGTAAATAGTCTTAGAGCTGAGAACAGTTTTTGGGAGTTGAGGTATGACTTGTATGTGGAGGTATTAGCATCGTTTAATTCAGTCGTGGGTTTTTTTGCAGTGGCTGGTGATTCGAAAACGTTGATTTTCCTGATTTACATGTCAAGGGTATAACCACTTTTATATAATATACCTACAATAAAAGCGTAAACAAATTATAGATAATTATGACTGGATTAAGAGTTTTTGGGTCCCAGACGTTTGAAGTGTCGTTTTCCCCTTGCCAGACACATACCAAAGGATGCAAAAACCAGTGTTTGGTGTCAGAGCTGTAACCAAAAAAAAAAAAATTCTTTTATTACAAAAAGGTAAAAAGTAAACAAATTTGACACGCCATTGCATTTTTTAAAAAGTGGTCTGGGTGTGACCCGCAAGGTCCACACGACTCACTTCCCCGCACCTGCTTGGGGTCACTGTTTGATTTGGAGTAGGTGCGAGGTACGGTTTTGAAAATTAGGCTTTATGTCACTTTCCGAATTTGGCCCTATGACGCTTTTTCAAGGTGTCATAATACCAAATGCTAGAATTTGGCCTTATGACGCTTGACCTTATGTCACGGCACCAACCATAACATATGGTTAAGAATTATTTAATATTAAAAAATCCTCTTTGATATTGTTCATGGAAATTAAATGTTGTTAATAACAGCGAAGTAAGCACAATGTAATAATGATTTGCTCAATGACAAATGACAATAAATAGTACAAATAAGGGCAAATTAGTTTAGTTATTTATTTACTAACAAAAAACGGCTGAACCTATTTCGCTGGAAACTTAATCAGTTCTAAGTTACGTAATTACGCTTCGAATAAACCTAGTCCCATGTCAATATCATCTTTGGTTCTCGAGATAATCGTAGCGAAATATAATTCCGAACGCACATTCGAACATACGCACATACGTACCGTACATACACACACACACAAAGAGATCTCTATAAAAACGTTGGATTTAGATTCTGGTGACCTTGAAATGTGGAGATATGTAAAAATTCGCGATTCACAAAATCGTGCTCATTACAACAACTTCCACTGGGAAGTTAAAAAACTTCAGTTCTGAACAAATCTAATATTGATTAACTCGCACCAGACGTCCTTGAAGCATCCTCGGAAGCGTTTTTTGAAAGAGAAGATATGTATGCAAAACGACATACTGTTCATCCCAGTTCAAGTTTCATACAAATGCAGTACAGCAGTACATAATAGTAATTTGTGATTTTTATTGTTTGTTTAAGTTCAATTTTGTTTACAAAGCTCTCAATAGTGCATTGGCTTTTGCCGTCAGCTGAAAAGGAGTGGTTTATGATTTGAAAAAGATATATTTAAGACAGTACGTTTAGTTGCAAAGTTTCGTTAATAGATAGTAGACGGTACGCGCCGCAGTTATGTAGGACAGATTCCGAGACAGTGTTGGATATTTTAACATGTCCTTAGATTGCATCGCATGGTGGCGTCCTTTCCTTCCCTTTTGAGGAGCTTGGTGGTGAATGAACTACTGATATGCCTGCAAGGGGAGGGCTGCGTGGTGACTGCCCATGCGGGTGACGGTGCTATTGTCTTCTCTGGGTAACACTCCAACACTATAAAGGAACTCCTACAAAACGCTCAAGGGTTTTTCAATAAGAGCGCTACAAAAGTTTTTTTTAAATAAAACAAAACCGGTTTTGGATATCAATGAAATTCTTTATTCCTGTGAAAGTACGTTCGATGCCATTATGTATGGAACTCGATTTCTTTTGCATGGCCACCACGAGCACGCTTGCAGAAGTCCAGACGCTGAACCCAATTTTCGACGGTTTTGCAATTTCACGTTCGATATTCGTACGAAGTTCATCAATCGTCGCTGGCTTGTTGGCATAGACCATAGACTTGACGTAGCCCCACAGGAAATAGTCTAACGGCGTCAAAAAGCACGACCGAGGCGGCCAAGCGACTGGACCATTTCGTGAGATAACACGGTTTCCAAACTTGGTTTCCAATAAATTGATTATGGCATTCGCTGTGTGGCTTGTGGCGCCGTTCTGTTGGAACCACATGTCCTCCAAGTTCATATCATCCAATTGGGGCGCAAAATTCGCCACAACGACGTCACAGAGATGCCCAACGCTTGAGAACGACGTGTGAGAGACACATTTGGGCTTTCTTCAACTGAAGCATCAGCGGCAGCAATATTCTTCAATCTACGGGTACTTCTTTGTCTCAATGACACGGGAACATTTTGTACTGTGCTTGTGGATTCAAATTTGTCCACTGGACGCTCATTTGTTGATCTGCTAGGACGATTATGACGACCATAAATTGGACGTAGCGATCTTAACGTTGAGACCACTGCCTCCGAATTTCGGTAGTAAAATTTTTAATAATTTCGACTCGTTGTTGGATCGTATATCTTTCCATCATGAAATGGCAAACCTTACTGAAGAGAAATGTCAAAAGAGCGCCAAGAAATTCGGCGTCGTTTGCTGTCCCTATCGCTCTACTTTTGTAGCGTCCCTGTTGAAAAACCCTTTAGATGGGCAAATAGCTGTGGCCTGGGAGACCGAATTTGTTCTCTTTTCAAGGAAATATAAAATCCCTAATATTTTTTTTTTTTTTATAATTTGCGTGCACTAAAGGGATTTTTTTTAGTACCCTTATCATGTATTGGCTACACAGCGCGGGCGTTAGGGAAATTAGAATTAGAAGAATGGGAGAGTTGCCGATGCACGTAGAGGAAAAATAGAGCGTGGAAGAGCATTCCACATTCGTATTGTACGGCGGAGGAATGATTCTTTATACTTCACTGTACGTCCGAATACAGGCTTGAGAGTGAACTTATGGGCATTCCTTGCACGGCGGGTATTGCGGGTGAAATGTTCAAGGGGTGGAATGCAACTGGCTATTTCGTTAGCGCACTTATGATGGAAATAACGATAAAATAACGAAAGACAGGAGACATTGCGACGATGACTAAGAGAGTCAATCGATCTCGCTATGTCTCGGTCGCCAATGAGTTTTATCGCGCGTTTTTGGATCCTGTCAAGTAGCTCCAAATAAGTTATTGGTGCCCCAGACCAGATATGAGCGTTGTACTCGAGTTTCGGGCGAATAAACGCCTTATAAATTGTAGCCAGATCAGAAGGGGTGAAATATTTCTTACATCGCTTAAGGAAGCCTAGACATTTCGCAGCGTTCTTAGCGACATCGAATATGTGGTCATTCCAACGAAGGTTGCTATTGACGCACATACCGAGTATGGAAAGTCTTTCGGTTTCAGCGATGCAAGTGCCATTCATGGATAATGGCAGTGTGTGTGGGTTTTGCTTTAATGACAGGAGACAGCATTGTGTTTTGGAAGCATTAAATTCCACTCTATTGGTTGAACCCCACTGAGTTATGCTGTTAAGATCGGAATTTAATGAGCTTAACATAAGTTGCCGTTCCAGTTTCACACCTGAAGAAGAGGGGCGTGACCCAAGAAACGATTATGAAAAGGTGAGGGTACTGTCATCAGCAAAGGAATGGATTGGATTAGAAGCAACAGACAGGAGATCATTTATAAAAATGAGAAAGAGAGTCGGGGACAGAATGGAGCCTTGGGGAACACCAGCATTTATTTGGTGAGTTGCGGACTTGAAATCATCCAAGAACGTCGTATTGAACGTCCGAAAGGTAATTTCTAATCCATTCAAGAAGATTATCATCGATTCCAAATGCACGCATTTTCGACAAGCGAGCTTGATGCCAAACTCTGTCAAATGCCTTTGAAATATCAAGCGCAACGATCTTACTTTCACCACCTTGGTGAAGAGATTGGTTCCACTTTTCGGTTAGATATGTCATCAAATCACCGGTGTACCTTTTGCCCCGAAAACCGTACTGCCGGTCATTGATAAGTTTTCGGATATAAAGCACAATCTAGGAGCGTTGAGCTAGCTGGAAAGTGAGCAGCAAGCAGATTGGCTTTGTCCAAAGAGCTGACGGCTGGAATGTCGTTGTAAATGAATGTCGGGATAGATGACGAGGCCGAATTCTTGATGTTTTTGACAAACGACCAAAAGTTTTTACTACCCGTGGGGCTTTGTAGTATTTTTTGCCTCTTGGCCTTGGGAGAATTTTACACGATTAATAAGGGCATTGCAGTCATTTCTGGCTCGTTTGAATTTTTTCCGGTTTTCCTCAGATGGGTTGGCCTCATTAGACCGAAAGCTTACCTCTTTTAACCTGATAGCCTCTTTGCAGCTCGAGTCTCACCACGCGTTTACCTTGGGTTTGATACTTTTTATCCGGTTAGGGATAAAGCATTTCATACCCAGTAAAATCATATTTGTTATCATATCAGCAGCAGCATCCATATCATATTGACCCATCCTATATTAACGGTGCAAGCTTAACTTTTTCCGATGAAACTAAATTCTTTGGTTAAATTTTTGATTAAGCTGGAAACCCAATATATAAGAAAGAGTCAAAAAAGAATACTGGCCACTCTATCATTCTGCGGACTTATTTGGGTCTCTACCAAGGAACACAGACTACACCATAACTTCCGAATAACTATCCCCACCAAATCACTATCCCCACCAGATCATTCTGGGAGGATGATTCATTTGAGGGGGATAAATCGATCCACTTCTACACCGATGGATCAAAAACTAGTGATGGGGTAGTTGGAGGTGTTTTATTAGAATGACTAAATATTGGTCTCTCTTTCCGTCCAAAATATATCGCGCTGATAGAATCCGCAAAAGAGGTGATAGTGTATCAATTTGTATTAAGACCTGCATTCAATGCAAGCTGTTGCATACATCGGGGGCCAGCGACATATTTGAGAACCTCTTTATCGAAGTCGTATGTGGAATAGATAAATGCTTAGTTGGAGTAGTCTACAAGCCACCAAATATTGCTAACCCCGCTAATATTACAAACCTGCTCGAAAACATATCAGCATGGCATAGTAATAAAATACGGTGCGGCTGTCTTAACATTACCATTTTATATTAAAAAACCCTAATGTCGATAAATAAATAATATAAAATTTTTACGCCTGTATACAGTCAATAACTTAACACCGACACCTTGGAATATTCTACCCTGGAATAAGCTACAATTCTACCCTTTTGTTGGACTTATTTATCGTTAGCGACATAAATCGAGTCAATTTCTATGGTCAACTAGATGTCCCGGAGTTTTCAAAGCATGACCTTATTCTATGACGTAGATTTTAATAGATCTGCTAAATAGGCAAATGAACAAAAGCTCCATTTTTCGGGACATGTTAACCCTAGATTGGCAAATATTTCGCATTGTGTCATCAATTGATGAACAGGTAAATCTTCTTACTGACAATGTCAACAGCCTCTTTGAGCAGCATGTTCCAATAAAAACATTTACTCTTCAAAGCAATTATTGTGAGTGGTTGATTCCGGGTATCCAACGGCTGCTTGATATTAGGGACGTATAGATTTAAAATCCCCGAGTTCTTCAATGAGTTCAAAACAGCTAGGAGCAATGCTAAAAGAGAGATAAGAATTGCAAAGCACAAATTTTTTCATGTCTAAGTTTAAGCCCGCGCTCAGTAAAACAAAGACATGGACAAATTTAAAGGAGTTATAGGGATTGGGAAAAAAGGCAGCTGATGCAGATGCCTGTGAAAAAAGTCCTGACGAATTAAACATCGAGTTTGCTGCTCCTTCAGTAACGTTAAATGCTCCTGTCGACAGAGAAGAGACCCCTTTCATCGTTGAAGAATCACTTACTACAGTAACTTCTAGAGATTTTGGTTAGAATTTAGGAATATGGCGTACTTAAAGCCATTAAAATAAATAAATAAATTTGAGGCATTAAAGGCCCATACAGGGTCTTAAACCTAGCTTCTCAAACCACTTTTTTGTGCAAAGTGGAAGGGACCTACAATTTTTAGCCGAACCCGAATGGCAAATTTGAGAATTTTCTCATGACAATTGATACTCTTGGATGTTTGTCAGACGATCGCAAGAGGTGGGGCAGTGGAATAAATTCTAGATGTCAATTGGCCCCGGCGGGATTTGAACCGCGGACCTTTCGATAAGTAGTCTGACACACTAACCATTAAGCCACTGCGCCCGACTTAAAGCCATCACCGCCATTAAATCGAACGCCATCGGCTTGGATAAAATGCATCCAAAATTCTTAAAAATTATAATCCATGGAGTACTACCCGAAATAACATACATTTTCAATGTTATAACCTACTCCAGCCTTCCAGGATATGGGATACAATATCCTGGAAGGCTTCTAAGATCATCCCAATTCCTAAAAGCTCAAACTCCAGAAAGAATGAATAGCGTTCCACGTCGATATTACCATTCATGTCGAAAGCTTTCAAAAAACTTATGAGCCAACAAATTCACTCATACCTTCTTCTATCACCGCACCAATCCGGTTTAAGAACAAAGCATAGCTTTACTACAGCCCTTTTGAATTTTTTGGACGACCTTCGCATTGAAATGAATGAAGATCGTGTAACATCGCTCATATCGCTAGATTTTTCGAAAGCCTTCGATATAGCGCCCCATGAAATACAAATTCTTAAATTAAAACATTGTTTTGATTTTAACCCGACGCCTTTGAGACTGATGGAAAGCTACTTAAATAGGCGTTCTCAAGCTGTGTATGTACCCAGTGAGTATGCGAACATGTCAACGTCTCTAGTTCCTGTCTTCCAATGTTCTTACTTGTAGATCTTACAAAGAATTTATGTTGACCCTTTTTTTTGTTTGTCAGGGTGCGAGGCTTTCTACACTGGAGCACTCAGACTCAATACTGGTCTATTGTACTACCAGGCAGACACACCACATTTTACTGTGAAAATTTACTCGTTTTCCTAAGAAAAACAAGAACGCGCTTTAATGATAAAGAGCTTAATTTTACAGCACTCACCATATACCTGCAATCTGATACGAGCAAAAGCAGGACAATCACAGATGAAATGTTCGTCGCTTTCTGCACAGGCTTCGCAGTTGGTGGTATCGCTTAGGCCAAGCACCTTAAGGTGTTTGGCAAAAGCGTAGTGGCCCGTAAGAACGCCAGTAGTCTATCTGCAGTCTTTTCTGTTAAGAGACAACAAGAATGCCGCGGATTTCCTACAGACGTCGTGGTCTATCTACACCATGGAAAGTCATGCCTATGGCGATTGTGTTCATATAAAACCCAACCGTGAATGGAAGCCCTGACCGAGGACGCAGACAGACAAATCGCCGGTTCAGGTCCTGAGAAGTCCCCCTCTGAGCCCTGTCTAGCAAGTTCATCGGAGATCTCATTTCCCGTGATCCCGTTTTGACCCGGAATCCAGCCAAGTCTAAGTGAATTCAGGCTTCCGACCGAATTCAGAGAGATCTTGCATTCACGAACTATTTTGGAGGTGGTAAGGGGTTGAGCAAGGCCTTAAGCACAGCCTGACTGTCGCTACAGACGCAGATACTTCGCCCCCTCCACCTGTTCCTCGCAATATAGTCCATGGCCATTAGGATAGCATAAGTCTCCGTTTGGAAGACTGACACATGTTTGCCTAACGAGAAGAAAAGTCTAATGCTGTCGCTCTCCATGAAAACACCAGCACCAGATCCTTGATCGCTTTTTTAGCCATCCATGAAGATTCGACTGTATTTCTTTCCAGGCTCAGAGGCTGGCCTGAACCAGTTCTGAACACGAGGAAAGTCGACTTCGTAGTTGCGCTTCAGCCGAAGTTCCGGCGTCATTGCATCTGACCCTTACACTACGTATTGGTTTCAACCACAAAATGATTCCAGTTTGGAAAGACAATAGGGATTTTTTCTTAAGTATTTCAGTTCAAAATCCTGCAGACAAGCTTTTAAGCCTCGTGGGATATTATCATATTTTTCTGTAAATTTTCAATTCTATAATAATAATAAAAAAAAAAAAATAAAGTCGAGGAGAAAAGGATTTATTTTGTAATTTTCTGTCAACTCGCTTTTTATAAAGGTTAGAGCGACAATGTCTAAAGAACAATGACTAGTGTTCTTGTCCTTAGCTGTCGTGTGTTTCACAAATCTTACTTGCAAGTACCTACCTGTACCTAACTTTATAAATTTTAATAAATATTTTTTGTGCTGTACCTGGAACTTTTGTGTTCCACTTTAGCTACGGTGGCCATTATTTCATTATTTGAAGTAGATATTCATTATGAATTATGTATTTTGTATTCAAAAACATAAAAATGTTCATTATTTCAAAAGCTGCTCATTATTTGTTCAGTATTTTATTCAATTTTGTTGAAACAAAAACGAAAAACTAACCAAACCAAAATTCTTTAAACAAAATGACCCAACTATATTAGAGATTTTTTTAACAATCCTTGCTATGAATCCTGTTTTTTTTTGCACATTGTCAGGCTAATCTTTTTCATAATAGCATTTGACGGATTGAGTCCCGGGAAATATACATGATGGAAGTATCCCTGGACATTAAAGAGCTTATATCAAAAACAAAGCAAAGAAAAGATGAATGCTTTTTGCCAATGATAATTAAAAAAATGATAAAAGATTTAGAGCAAGAAGATCATACAGTTTTCAATAATATAAAAACACAAGCAAATGACTTCTACACTAGTAGTCTATTTAAATCAATGGGACGGTGCATTTGTTGCAATCGAGATTTTAGGATGGGTACTTCTACGTGCAGTTCCGTCCTGGAACCAGGTTGAGGCAAGTTTATTGTATATTATGAAAAAGAGAAGCGATTTTTAGCGATCTTGATGAGTTTGATGCTTTTGACGAATTTTCGTGTGTTAAAAATTATATTTCTTTATAGAAAATTGTAATATGAGAAGATAGTCAGAAGACTGCAGGAGATAGATGGATGGAAATTTTTAAATATTTTATAGAAAAAGACATAAATTTCAAGAACATTTTAAAAATTTTAGAATTTGGCTTGTGTCTTCCGGGGTCGAATGCTCCAACAAAAAGAGTTTTCTCAGTCTTAAATAATGTTTGGACAAATGAAAAAAACCAAATGAAAGTCGAAACTATGAAATCAATGTTAATTACTAAATTTAACTATGAATGACCTGTTTAGAGTTCAGAGAATATTTAAAACAAAAACCAGATTTAATTAAAAAAATTTATACTTCAGGAAAGTATTCAAATATGTTAGCAAATAAATGTTACCTGCATTAGGTCCTTATTTTAAATAATGAGGATACTTATTTAGTTTTAAAGCGTTTATTTTACAACATTTAGTTAAATTAAAGACTGATTTTTTTTTTATTTATTTATTTTGCCTAACATAGGTACAAATTAAGAGTTCCTTCAGTAATATTAATTTTAATTAACTAAAGCAAAGACTGAATCCTTGTGTTTTTTTTATTGAGTTATTTAAAAAAAAAAAAAAAAAAATAATAATTAAAAACTAGGTTTAATTTTTTTTTCTTTTTGTTCATTATTTGGAATTCAAACAGATGGTCACCGTAACTATAGCCTTTGCAGGGTCAATCGATTCCCCTCTTTTGACGGGATTTAACACGTAACCCGCTTGGTCTGGTTTGGACGACACACATTTTCACGAACTGCAAGCACGTATCCATCATTATTTAATTCTTCGTTATTGATGTCGAACCTTAGTCCATGATTAGTAGTAGGTTGCTGCTACAACTGAGTCCAATCTCATATAAAAAAATTTCTTTTGTGTTTTTAATAACAAAACTGGCAAGCAACGCAGTCTTAAAGATTCCTCAGCTCACCCAGATAGATATGAAAAGAATATCAATAATTTAAATCGAATCTACATTTATCTCTTCGGTGGCTAACTATCTTCCAATCGTGTAGACTTCTGCTGTTCAATAAAAACAATGGACAACTTTCATAATATAGACACACTTATTCGTCTCAAAAACATGAAACCCTCGCAAGGTTTATGTGAACGTTCGCAAAACGTTCTATAAAATAACAGCTACTTGTCGACCAATGTGAACGAACGACTCAAATTCCTTATCAACTCAAGTCTGATTGCATTAATTAGCTACGCTGATTCTCAGAACTGAACAACGACGTAATCACCTATTTGTGTCTTTTAAAACCGTTCTCTCAAGATTGCATTTCCCTTTTGCAATTCGCACGAGCACAATAATACAAAGAGTGCTTTAGAACAAAATTAAGTCTTAAAAAAGTATCTGACAATCTCTAGTTACACCTGTAAGCGGAGGCAGTGGTTGGTAATTTTCCATGGAAATTCAATTTACTTTGCAAATGGATCGAAACGTCTTGAAATGATCGCGGACCGACCCTACCCTACATCTTTCTCGGTGCACTCGCTTTCCTCCAATCGTTTACAAGTCGCAACGATTGAGTGACAAAAGCATCCAAGCCCGCACGTAGATGACGTAAAGTCAGTATCCGTACAAATAGGTATGTGCAGCCAAAACATTTACATATGAAAGCCGAGCGAGAGGAGGTAGGTACCTACATAGAAATTATAATTACCATTCGTTCGGACGACCAATTTCGGAACGACGACAATCAGCGCATATGACTAATCGACGGTGATTTATTCGCTATGCGCGTATAGTCGCACATGCATTATGTACCTACTCGTTCAATCTGAGGCGACAATGCACTCGCCCCGCCGCACAACGATCGCGTTGATGTCGTCGTCGTCGTCAGAGTATAAATAGCCCGCTACAATAAAATCATCGCGACCCCCATCATCCTCCCCCACCACATTTGGGGGGTAGTACCAGTAGGTACGCGATTTTTTCTTAATTTTACCAGAAAGGACATTAAACTCCCTCGCACGCATACACTACACACACGCACACGTACTTTTGGCAAACAAAAATCGTTGGTTGAATGGCCGACTTGAAATTTTTTAGCAAAGTGATTATTTTGTTTTTTAATGGGAAACGGCGTGAAATTTGTATCTTTTCTGTCAAATTGATTATAAAATACTTGTCTGGCTGGTGGGTGCGCACAATTGTGATTGTGACGGAGATCAATTTTCCAGGGAAAGCGCCGCAACGTCAGAGAAATTGTCATTAGATATTCAGTAATATTGGCAACTTGACAACGATTTTCCATATCAGTTTTGGCACAATTGTAACTACAACCGATGTGTACAGGCTACAGGCACTTAGGTAGATACACAAGTAGCACCATATGTGGTGGGCATATACTATTCAATGGTAACTGCTGAGGTTATGACAAAGCTTATCGCTGTTGCAAAGCCACAGATTGACAACGACGGACGACGACGAGTGGATCATTGAGTACGTACCTAGTTTTCCATTTGTTTGCAGTCATTTTCTGGGTCTAAGCCGATAAAGCAAGACCGCACGGTAATTGTGTCGCGCTATAACAAGGGTGTTTGGTGGGTGCGCAATATTTTAAATCGGGAACATGGTGATTATGCTTTTTAGTTGTACCACATTTGGACTTATTGATTTCGAAAAAAAACAGGAAAAATCACTTCGGGAGACATTTTTTTTTAATGGCAAATGTGGTTATGAGACATCAGCAGTAGATAAGATAAATAGAAAGATAAATAGATTAATTTGGAAGGCGATTTAACCTTCCGTCGGGTGCAACTGATTTGACATGCACAGCTGTTAAGCATTTGCGTACCGTTATGTACTTGGTTTTTGGCGCAAAAAAATATGCGTTCCGCATTAGCCGGCCCACCGAAACAAACAACTGATAGGTACGTAAGGTGATTGAGCGTCTTGAAGCAAAGTTGTGGCCATTTTGATTTGATAGATAGGTACATTGCGCTCGTTCTTGAAAGTATTGATTTTGGCCAAACTTATATCATATAATTTTCTTTATTTTTTTGTTAATCTGCCTTCGCTGCATTTGTCAGTTGTTTTCCAAGCCATATTATAGGTACCTATGCTTGATTTGATTTCATTATTCTTTAAGTTATTAACGTGCTCCCGAACCGTGAAGAGTCTCTTCCTGAGACACTGCAGCCTTCCATCCTCTGCGATCCCGGTCACACTGCTTCCAGTTGTCCAGATCAATCTCTCTGGCATCCGCGATGGTTTTAGTTTAAAACGGAGGTTCTCCGACCTGGGGGCTGGGACTCGAAGATCTGCTCTTGGCTGGAGCATTATTCTCCATTTGCTCAATGTGGCCGAGCCAAATTAGTTGACGTGACTTAGCTTTTGGGCAACAGAACGCTAAAAACCTGTCAACTTCATTGACGTGGCCACATCGAGCGAATAGACAATAATGTTCCGGTGACTCCCAGCCCCCAGGTTCGAGGTGACAAGGAAAGCGGAATATCCGATTGAATGACTAAGCGATAGGATGACGCAGTGCTTGGTCTGGACAAGTGGAAGCAGGCTGGCGGGAGTCGTAGAATATGGAAAGCTGTAGTGTCTCAGGCAGAGACTCTCCATGAATCGGTAGCCCATTTAGTAGGTATGTAAGATCTTATTGGCATGTGACGTGTACTTCATTCTTTAACGAAGTGGATCACATTTCTATTTGTACTGAAACTTTTGTGTTGGGTCAAAAGATGTTGCTCCAACTCCAGATTCCATTTTCGATCCGTTAGCGAACCAGACCAGACTTCTCCGTCTCTGCTACTGTGGAATCTAGTGCTCAATGCAGCCCTTCTGAACATTGAATACACTGGATGCAAAGTTATCGCCTATGCGGACGATGTCGCTATACTTGTCACAGGTAAATGCCCGCAGACGCTGGCCGATGTCATGTAAACTGCTATCAACATATTAACAAGATGGACCGAAAGATGCGGCCTGTCGTTAATCCAACAAAGACTAAGCTGGTCCTGTTCAAACGAAGACTTAAGCTCCCTGAGTTCACTCCCCCGAAGATAAGAGGCACTCCTCTGGCACTCTAAAATAGCGGTAGCTACTTAGGCCTGAAGCTTGATACCAAGCTATTTTGGAAGGAAGATGTAGTCGTACGTGCCTAGCTGCTCGCAAAATGGCGATAGGCTCTACGTGGGGCATACAACCAAAAATTATGCACTGGATATACATGTCGGTAGTTAAACCGACTCTCTTCTATGGAGTACTGGTCTGGTAGCCCCCGCCTTTTAGAAAAAGTCCAACGCAACCTTTCTGGACAAAACTCAACGAGTTGCATGCCTCTGCATCACCAGTGCACTAAGAACCTCTCAAACTGCGGCGCTCCAAGCCATGCTCCACCTTCTCCCGACTGACATCGTCGGCAAATAGTTGGCTGCCAGCTCAGTAATAAGACTGAGAAGCTCCAGACAATGAAAAGAGCAACACACTGGACATACCAATATACTATCGATGTATCGACATCTGAATACAATTTCAACCTGGGCTACCAACATCTAATCCCAGACAGAACCAAGTGGACACAACGTCACGTCCTACGCCACGAGTCGCTATCCATTTTTACCGGAGTCTTCTATGAAGACCTGGACATTTATCTCTCCTTTAACCTTCCAGAACAGTGTAGCGTTTTTCAGACCGAAGTCACCGCCGTCTGCCAAGCCGCTGACTGGCTGTCGGTTAATACGATATCGAAATCAGATATTGTAATATACATCGACAGTCAGGCGGCCATTAAATCTCTTGCATCCAGCACTACGAGATCCAGGGCAGTGATAGACTGCCGCGCATCTCTTAACGAGATAGCCGGTCATTATAGCCTCACCCTTTGCTGGGTACCGGGTCACTGTGACATACCAGGGAATTGTGAAACTGATGAGCTGCCTCGACGAGGCTCTTCTGGTTTAAACAGCATACGCGTCACCGACATCGAGGCGCCAACGTCTTATGTTAAACACCACATAGACACCAATGCGGTGAGCGAAGCCCACCGCCGTTGGCACCAACTCGACCAGTGCAACACCGCAAGGCTACTCTGTCCGACATTAAATAAACCCAGGTCCATCGGACTTCTGATACATAAGAGAGGAACCCTCTCCAAATTAGTAAACTCCCTCACCGGGCACTGTGCTATAGGGATACATGCTAGGCATTCGGTACAATGACTTCTGCAGAAGCTGTAAGGACGAGGAGGAAGAGGAGACTATCAGTCACTTCCTTTGCACGTGTCCTGCACTCGCCAACATTAGGAAGGCTACACTGGGTGAATACCTTTTCAATGATCTGAACGATTTAATATCAAATCGGCATTCAGTCTTTTAAAATTCATTTATTGTGATATTATGGAGTTTTTAGGGCATGTTCCTGTTTTTCGATTTCGATATGAACATGCTCCTGTTATTGATAGTTGTCTGTCAGTCAGTCATGTCAACCCACTAATTTGCATGTACATTTGCGGAACAGGTAAGTGATGTTGACTACGCTCACCGACATGTTAAAACTGCCAGAAAATGATTTCTCCTTCAGCCGCCTTTTTAAGCCATCTCTACATGGAGGAGTTTCAGAAAAGGAGTGTTTTTATAAATTGTGTTTTTCGATTCAAGATGGAGGTATTCACTTGGAAAATCCTGTTTTCCCCTCTCCACTACAGACAATCATACGAACGCTATTTGAACTGTTTTTGAATCATAATTCGGCAGATCTACTTGAGTAAATACCGACGAAATATCGTTTGTACAGGGTGGCTGATGAATCGCGCTACCAAAACTCTTTTTCTGAGTAATCAATTCCATTTTTTTTTATTTTGCAGATTGTTATTTAAATTTAATGAAAATGGACAATTGGGATTATGAAACCCGAATCAGGATTTTGCGCCGCTATCACGCACTGGAGTCGGTAGTTTCCGTCCAAAGTGAGTTTCGGCGGACGTTTGGCGGTACTCCTCCGAGCAGATGGACCATAATGAGGTTGGTAAACTTTTTTGCCGAGCGTATGACAATCCCTCGAAGGCCTCCAATTCTGATACAGGAAACAACACAGCTGCTGTAGGCTGCCACACAGGCTAGTAACAGCTGCTAAACGTTTATACATATTTCATAGCAACAGGTCCACCGGTGATTTGATGACATATCTAACCGAAAAGTGGAACCAATCTCTTCATCAAGGTGGTGAAAGTAAGATCGTTGCGCTTGATATTTCAAAGGCATTTGACAGAGTTTGGCATCAAGCTCTCTTGTCGAAAATGCGTGCATTTGGAATCGATGATACTCTTCTTCAATGGATTAGAAATTACCTTTCGGACCGTTCAATACGACGTTCTCGGACGATTTCAAGTCCGCAACTCACCAAATAAATGCTGGTGTTCCCCAAGGCTCCGTTCTGTCCCCGACTCTTTTTCTCATTTTTATAAATGATTTCCTGTCTGTTACTTCTAATCCAATCCATTCCTTTGCTGATGACAGTACCCTCAGCTTCTCATATTCGTTTTTTGGGTCACGCCCCTCATCTTCGGGTGTGGAACTGGAACGGCAACGTATGTTAAGCTCATTAAATTCCGATCTTAACAGCATAACTCAGTGGGGTAAAACCAATAGAGTGGAATTTAATGCTTCCAAAACTCAATGCTGTCTCCTGTCATTAAAGCAAAACCCACACACACAGTCATTATCTATGAATGGCACTTACATCGCTGAAACCGAAAGACTTTCCATTCTCGGTATGTGTGTTAATGACAACCTTCGTTGGAATGACCACATATTCGATGTCGCCAAGAACGCCGCGAAATGTCTAGGCTTCCTTAAGCGTTGTAAGAAATATTTCACCCCTTCTGATCTGGCTACAATTTATAAGGCGTTTATTCGCCCGAAACTCGAGTACAACGCTCATATCTGGTCCGGTGCACCAATAACTTATTTGGAGCTACTTGACAGGATCCAAAAACGCGCGATAAAACTCATTGGCGACCGAGACATCGCGAGATCGATTGACTCTTTTAGTCATCGTCGTAATGTCTCCTGCCTGTCGTTATTTTATCGTTATTTCCACCATAAGTGCTCAAACGAAATAGCCAGTTGCATTCCTCCCCTTGAACATTTCACCCGCAATATCCGCCATGCAAGGAATGCTCATCAGTTCACCCTCAAGCCTGTGTTCGGACGTACATTGAAGTTCAAAGAATCTTCCCTCAGCCGTACAACACGAATGTGGAATGCTCTTCCCCGCTCCATTTTTCCTACACATTGTAACCTACAGACATTCAAAACCAACGTGCATCGGCATCTCTCCTTTTCCTCTCACCCTAATTTCCTTAACGCCCGCGCTGTGTAGCTAATACATTATAAGGGTCCCAACAAATCCCTTTAGTGCGCGCTTATTATAAAAAAAAAAAAAAAAAAATTATCTGCTCAAACGGGTATCAGCAGACAGTCATTGCAGACAATTCTGCACAAAGATTTGAATTTGTTTGTTTATAAAGTTCAAATTACAAGCAAATTAAGAGGGTGGCGACGGTGTAGAGGTTAGGTCCAGGGGGAACAACAACATACGCCACCCATTCCACAGCCGCTACACCAAAAGGAGGATTTCTGCCTGGTAATACAATGGATCGTTTCCGAGTTTGAGTGCTCTGGGATTTGGATTTCCTTTCAAAAAAAAAACAAGCAAATTAAACTCCGCCAACTATCCGATCAGCTTACAGTTTTGCCAGAAGCTTCTTAAAATGGTTGAGCAGGACGAAACCATGATCAACTCTATTTTTATGTCAGATGAAGCCCACTTCGACTTAAGCGGCTATATTAACAAGCGTAACTGTCGAATAATGGGATGACTCAATACTCAAACCCAAAAATTCTCCATGAGACGGAACTGACGGTGACCATATTTTTAGGAGCAAAACCCGCGACAAAAAAAGTGAAAATATATGACAGCATACAAATGACCAAAAATAACAAAAAATGTCGTATTGGATTATTTCATTAAAAACCAAAAGAAAAACAATTGTTTAGGAAAAAAAGAACAATAAATAATAATAAAGTCCTCAAGACGTAAATTCAAAGTGAATAAACTAAAATTTCTTATTAAATAACGAAATAAATTAGCCTTCAGTAAACAACAAAAACAACACATTAAATAATAATTAATGAATAATAAAACTAATAAGAAATAAATAAAGAAAATCAGTCTTTCGTTCATTCTGTAATATTAATGTGCGAGTTAAAAAAATAGAAGTTGCCGAACGTAAGTTCATTCTGAATACTTATTGGATGAACAAATCTGTTTAACAATATTGTCGTTTTCTTTTAAATAATTTTTTAATTCAAGACAACTTAAATTGTAATTGCACTTTACAAGTAATATAGCTTTTAGGGTTTTTACATTTAGCTGGGTTTTTCGCTGGTCCATACATTGTTCATTATCGAAAAAACTCTTTTCGTGGGAGCATTGGAACCTGGTAGACAACAGCTGAATTTGACAATTTGTAAAAGGTTAGCGAAAGCAATGTTTTTTTCTGAGAAATGTGTAGAAATATTTACCCATTTTGCACCCACTGTTTTTCTGTTGTTTAACCATTCTCAAAGATTTTAAGCAATTAAACTCATTAAATAATGCGAGTCATCAATTTTTGTATCGCTTCGCTTTTCCTTAACAACAGCTGGGCTTGCTACATCTGGCCAGGAAGGTACATTTCGAAGAGCAACCTAGCTTAAAATTTCAACTTCTTGTAAAGATGCATCGCACTGACTCAAATATTCATAGCAGGTGTTATAGATAGACGGGGCAGGTTTATGAACACTAAGGAAATTTTTTTTTCTGGCTTAAAATGGCCTAAAAAAGATAAATATAATATTTTTTTCTTGAGGAAATGAATTTTTTTTTTATGCAAGTATGGTGTATTTAAAGTATGGAGTGCGTGGCTCGCTTCGCTCGCTAACAGGATTTTAACCCTTTCTTTCGCAGGGTTTAGCCGCTCACGCGACTTCGTCGCTCCGCTAAGGGTATGTCAACAACTGTCAGGCAGGCGCCGGGAGCTAAAGTTTATATATACTTACTTTGGGATATTTACCAGTATATTTTCAGGCAAAAAAAAAAAAACAAATTAACTTAGATTTGTTGCGGTCAAATTGCCCGCAATAAGAGCCATTCTCTTTTTCCCTTGGCCCTCCTTTTACACTCCCTCTTTTATCGGTTTGCGTTCCCACGGTCTGAAGAAGTGGAGGGGCAACCATGGTCCCATCAGCCATGGGTCCACGTTTTTGGAGCCTTGGGGAGCAACCACCACAGGTGACGTGAAGGGCAGGAGGCCCAGACCCAAACAGAGAGAGCGGATACAGACGGGCGGTCTGTGAAACCAGACGGACCGTCTGTGGACAGGAAAACAGACGGACTGTCTGTGAAAGCGGATACAGACGGGCGGTCTGTGACGAATGAAAATGACTACAGACGGACGATCTGTAAAGGCGGAGTGCGAGCAAAAAGCACTCTGCAACCAGACAAATGGTCTGCAACGGCGGGGTGGTAAAAACACAACACACCAAAACAGCCACCCTGCAAATTGAAATGAAAGTCGCGGGCGCGGGGGGACGATCCGAGCAAGTCAAAGGCCCAAAAAGCGAAACAAGATCTACCATAGACACGGTAGTGAGCCACGAACGATGAGGGAAGGGATGACGCTCCCTTTTGGCCCAACTCCGTCGTGGGAGCACCGTAGGAGCAGCAGAGGAGTGCGGGTGGACGGCCCGGTGAAACACTCTCATAACAAACACAAAAACAACAACACCGGCGGCAAAATACGAACGAGAAACACAAAACCTACCACCGTGAAATCGAGTCAACATTGAAATTGGATGTCACCAATTGAAACACAAATTGAACGATGGCTGCGAGCCCAACGTAAATTATACCTCTGTAAGGATTGACACACGATCAACATGTCCCTTTTTCCCCAAAATCTGCGCATCATTCCACCGAGGTAGAATAGGGAAATAATTTAGAATTAATTAACCTTTTACATACCAGCTCTTTTTGCCTTCACTCCTAAATGATTGTTGCGTTTGGTTCTGGGGATGGTTATCTTTATTAAAAAGGTCGTCATTCTATTTCTCCTGAAATTATCCGAGAGATTTTGATCTTTTGGGGGAATATTATTCAAAATATCCACGAATGCAATTGGGTGCATTTTGTCGGAAAACTATTTTCTTTCTCGAATGCATTTGTTTACTTCGCGAAACGTCAAAGGGCATGTGCTGAATTAAGGCAGATCCAGGGTCGGTCGGAGGGTTCGTTCATTGCTGAGTTAGAGCAATGGGCGAATTCACTGAGTGAGAGGTCGCCTGAAGGGCGTGAGAACATTAGCGGGTTCATGTCAGCGCACTGATGTGAGAGTACATAGTGTAGCAGAAGAGGACATGGACCGCCAAATGTCTAAGTATGTGTGAGTATGGGGGAGTACGAAACAGTTGACCTCTTCAGCGCTACAGCTGAATGGTCGCGTTAGAACTGTCGTTGGCTCTGCTTCCCCACGTATGTATGGATGTGTGAGTGAGGATGCCGGTCGACCGAATGGACAAAGCCAGCTGGCAAATCACTTCTTGGTTGACCAGGCATTGATAGAGTCGAAATTTTGGTTTTAACGTCCAGAAGGGATTTTGGTTTAGAAAAAAGATAAAAGTGAACAAAAGAAATTCGAGTAAGAAGAGTAGAAGCGTGAAAAATTACTTGGGTGCTCCGGATCATTACAGGAGCAATAAGACGGTTGTCGTAGCGGGACCATATCCAACAATTGGCGGGAAGCAGGGAAAAGGAATTGAGGAGAGTAATCCAGAAAAAAAGCTAAGTATTATCTTAATTAGTTAGAAGTGTTAGCTAGGAAAAAAACCTTCCCGATAAACAACGGGACACGCGACCAAGTAATTTTGGAATATTTTCCATCCCTCGGGAAAAGTGATCGTGCGTTATTCCGGGATTTTCTTTTATTCCCACTCGGCTGTGCAGTAACGTGAATAAAATTTGCCGTGCTCCAACGGAGCTTTATAACGTTTTGGAAAAAAAAATCGCTTTTATTTCCTATTTTTGTTTTCTTTGTTTCGCTCGTTTCTTCGGTTGAATATTCCTGGTTTCACAATTAACCTTAAAATTGTGTGGCGCCCATTATTTATTTAATTAATTTTTCAGATCCTTGATCGACCCGGGAATATAAATTCTATATTGCCCACCACAGTAAGTACCTTCACTTTCCGTAGGTACCAGTACAAAAACCATTATATTTGTCTTCCTGAGCCCACCCCGTGCTGAGCTACCGGGAAATCAGCACTTTAATTGAAATTGAAAACTTTAAAAATAAAAAAAAAATAGAAAAAAAGTTTCCTCAGAAAAATTCTTTTACAGTACATCTTACAATAAGTCAATTTAAATAAAAAAAATAAAAAAATGAATTTGCTTAGTGTTCATAATGGAAACCTCAGCCAAATTGAATTATCTTTTGAATGAACAAAGAATAAATAAATTATATACCTAAACTAGAAAAAAAATTATTCGAGTTTCTTAGTGTAGCAAAATTCATCAGCCACCCTGTAGGTTGGATAGGCGAAAAATCGTATGAACGTCTAAAGTCAGAAAGGTAACCAGTTATTAGGGTTATATCTAGGCTGAGATGCATGCTTATTGGATCGCCCTCTAGTCGCATTCCGAGAGAACATAATATTGTACTAATTCTGTATCTTATTACCAAAAGTCCAAAGCCCTACGATCCAAGCATTTCAAATCCTCAAACAATTCAGTAAGCATTTTGACAGCATCGAAATACCTTCCCCAAACCAAAATATTATTACTACGGAAGACTTGATACATTCATTGTGAATTAATTTTCCCACAAACAGATCCCATTTACATTCTAAACAAACATCATTCAACTGTCAGGTAAAACTAAATTCCTGGAGCCATCTGAGAGTATCGCATATCCGCTGGTTGGTAACAAGAACAATCGATGTAACCTGCCTACCTTTGCAGGTAGACAAATAAATTTTCCCAAAACGTTTCTTTTATTTTTTGTTGGTTTTTTTATGTCATTTTTTTTGGTTTTGTTGGGCTAATTGCAGGAATTTTTCTTCACACAGTATCGCTTCCCACACACAAATACATTTGCATGTTTGCCATTGGAATTGGTGGAATCTATCAAAGTTGGTGCGGTAGCAAAACAGGTATTTCACCACTTTACACATACTTACGTATACAAAAGGCATATCCAAATCCCTGGCATGGTGCATCGATTTGTAACCAAAAGAGGCCATCACATAATATTCTGGTTGCGGAGGAGAATGCAAAGATTTACAGATGCATTCTCGGATTCAATGGCCGTTTTCATCGCTGTCAGATTCGGATCTTCTTCTCTTCTTCGCATATCGTTCGGTCGTGTGTGGATGCGACAGCATGTGTGTGTGAAGATGCGCCTCGCTCTTTATGCGGGTGTACCTAAATTCAGTGGAATCTCTTGTGTATTCACGAGTTGGACACAAGCAGAAGCAGTTATCCAAATAAAATTAAACTTTTTCCACTCATTCGCTAATTTGCTGTCACGCAGACATTAATTTTCTCACTAAGGTGGGAATTGGGTGGGAATGGCTAGCGCCAATCACCAATGAGGGGATATATTAACCCCTATGAAGCAAACGCCTGAAAGTCTACAATTTCAATCATCGGTTACCAACCACCGAGGTCGCCGTCACTGCACCGCTTACCACTTATTACCATCTTCATCAGTACCACATAATCTCACTGGGTGATCGCATGTCGTATCTCACATGATCACTAGAGCGGCGCATCGTGGTCTCTCCCCCATAACCACGTGTAAACACAACCAACAACCACCGATGAGCGTATATGTTAACTCTGTACAAAGTACCGTATCCAAAGAAATGAAAAGCCGTTTAAATAAGCAGATATGGTGATTATGAGCGTGAGGACACGCAGCCATAGATACAGACGACATGGCTGCTGATCACCCCGGTTATATATGAGAGTGATCATGCTTAGGGTTGATCGCTTGATGGTGGTGGTTGTAATTGCAGATAAAATGTGATAAGCTCCCGATAGCACTAGGCAAAGGTTGTGGGAAGGAAATATGTAGTTACACATCTCCATTTGGGTAGAAAAATGAAAAGTATGTAAGGCTTAGGAGATACTGGTTATCGATAAAATGGTTTTGTAAATTAGGTATAACACTTGGTGGTTGGGTGTTGATGATTAGGGTATCTAAGAATTGAATTGACCTGGCGATGTCCAGTACCGCAAATAAGACTACATATCAATTGTGCTTATTTTACATCCTCGTCATAATCACCGGATAGTGCTCATGTCTCCTAGACTTGACTTGCTAAACCTATATCCCCGAGTGTTGAACAAAAAGAAAATAGCAACACTATAACGCTCTGCGGAAAATGACTGGCTGATAATGAGTAGAATATCAGAAGTATTGCATGAGCTCCTCAGAAAGATTTTATCAACGGTGCCGTCGACTCAGGATGACAGATGGGAGGACTCCATTTGCCCGGAAAATATTAGCCCGCACCCGCAGTCATTTGCCCGCAGGCCAATTTATGATATTGCCCGCAGTTCATTTGCCCGCAAAAACTGCGGTTGCTTTTTTTTCAACTTTTATTTCAGCGCTTCCCCTCTATCGAAATATAGAAAAATCTCACAGAAACCATTGTTCCTCCTGAAAAGAACCATGTTAAGTTCATATTCACCACATTCACCTCTTCCCCTCTTTTTTTTTTTGAAACCAAGTAAATTCTCTTAAACATTTTTTTGTCGTACTAAAAAGAACGGTTTTACTCACCATATTCACCTCTTCCCCTCCATGAAAACGACCAACATCTTTTAGTCATTTTTTGTTCGTCCTAAAAAGAACGTTTTCACCTCGGCATTCCCCTCATTTCGCTGGACAAATTCCCAACTTTGTCCAGCACTTCACATTTCACTGACACTACTAGGCACTAGAGGAGCAACCGCACTGCTCGAGGCATTGACGAAGAATGCGAAAATTCGGAGAATTAACATTTCTTATATACACTTTTTGAAGACTTTTTTGCACATGTTTTCTCCGTGATTTTCATGATTTCATGTACCATAATAAAAAAAGGAATTTTATGTGAATTCATTGGAATTTGAATAAACATTTCTGCGAGGTTAAGACGCAATTATCTTGGAAATAACCAGATCTCAAGTGTGCGTAAGTACATGAGTTGAATAGTTGTCTATTCAAAGGAAGAATGACACTATTCCTCACTGTAAAAGATGAAAATGATGCGAAAATATGGACATTATCATTATCTAACCCTGCAGAAAGATAGCTGAAACCCTAAGATCCCGCGGAGCCGGCCACCCAGAACGAACATTATGCGAATATATGGTTATAATCTTTAGAATTTGGCGCTTATTTCAAAATTTATGGTGCCTGCCAGACAACAAGCATGTACCTTTAGCGCAGCAACGTAGTTGCGTGAGCGTGTTACTCTATTCAGAAAGATAGTTGAAATCTTAAGATCCGGCAAGCGGGCCTCCCAGAACGAAAATCACAATTTCTTACCCTCTTTTTTGTGGTTTGTTCATACAAATTGTAAAAAAGGATTCGGATAGAAATTGTGGAGGAGGGGGTCCTTTTTGCAAGCTCCTCCTTCCTCAAATATTTATGAAGGAACGTAAGCAGTAGAACTTCAAAATGTTATTTAAACAAAGG
Source organism: Portevinia maculata (assembly GCA_949715645.1). NCBI lineage: Eukaryota > Metazoa > Arthropoda > Insecta > Diptera > Syrphidae > Portevinia > Portevinia maculata. Next base: position 71,831,760 of record OX454527.1, read on the forward strand.
AAATTCTGATTTCATTTATTCAGTTTTATAAAGCTTTCATAGTGAATATTAAAAAGTTTTTTGTGATTTGTGCTACGAAATGGAGCTGAATATTTTAAAAACGCAGAGGAATAAGCTAAAATTGGAGCTGTGTGGTTAAACTTACCATATGGAACGAGAATCTTGCGCCGTGTTCAGTTGGTCGTGTGCCAACCGAAAAACACATCATTGTGCTGGTCGGATCCGGACAATACTGGTAGAGGGGAAGCATGTACAGAAGACCGACCCAACTGCACATACACATGACCCAGCAGAATCAGAAAAAGACGTGATTCAAGCTAACACCTCAGTCAGGACAAACGCTTTGACGACAGATACACCGTCGCAAATCATAAGGAATGCGATTGTAGAGTGTGAGGGGTGTAGCCGCGTATACTTGCCAACCAAAGGTGCGCAAAAGTCGAAGATTGCCCAAGTTCGGTCGATTACTACAATGGAGCCGACAACTTTGGAAGAAATCAACATCCCAAACAATATTCAATACCTTGAGGGTGAATTGTTTGTGTTGCGTAAGACCGAGTTCGGCACAAACGAGAGAAATATTATTCTGGGAACCAATAGTAGCATGAAGCTATTGGGTCAGTCAAAATGTTGGCTTATGGATGGAACGTTCTACGTCGCCCCGACCATAATGAGACAGCTGTTCAGCGTACACGGCTACGTGGAAGGCATTGTTGTGCCTCTGGTCTTTTGCCTCATGACCGCGAAGAGCAAGGAAGCCTACAGCCAGTTCTTCATGGACTTGTTTCATCTGGCATGTGATGCAGACATCCCGCTGAACCCGACTGTCGTCATCAGCGACTTCGAAAAGGCTATCGCTGGTGCTGCGAGAGAAGTCATGCCGTCTGCAACATTCAAAGGGTGCCTTTTCCACTTTGGCCAGATAATTTGGCGGAAGATACAAAAAAGCGGACTTAGTATGAAGTACGGCAATTCAGAGGAATTTTCGTTGGAAGTCCGAATGCTGAAGAGCCTGGCTTTTGTGCCCAGTCAAGAAATTCCAGCATACTTCGAAAACTTTTATGCAGCTCTCACTGACGCAGATGCCAAGGAACTGGCCAAGTGGCTAAAAGTCAACTATATAAGTGGCAACTATCCAACTTTTGTGCCCCAATACGACCCAGCTTTTTGGTCTGTCGCCACAGCAATTGGGGATGAACGCTTCCCTCGAACCCAAAACAGCGTTGAGGCTTGGCATAAACGGCTGAAAGTTGTGGTCGGAAAGCATCACACGGGCCTATACAAGCTTATAGGAGATTTAGCTATGGAGCTAACGGTGGCAAAAGTCGAAGTGGACAAGGCGAGAAGCGGGCAGTTCAAGCGGAGCAGTAAGGCCACCAAGAGGAGCGCAGCTATTCAGTCCGTTATTGCGAGGAGGGGTACTTCCGATAAGACTGAGTTTCTTAAAAATATTGCAATAAATGTTGCACTGTCCTAAATACGAAATTTCCAATCCGTCCTTTTCAGGACGACCAAATAATCCGGAAGAGATATAAATTCTACTTTACCTTGGCGAGCTATTTGGAGGAGATATCTCGAGCAATATTATCTTTACTGCTTTTGATTTTTTTTTTCTTCGTCAAATGTAAAATGAATGATAAAATTGCAGAAATTTGCACAAATCGTATAGGAAAATCATCGCGAGTGTTAATAAAGTGTACATTTAAATGAAAACAGAAGCTATTGGAGAGTAAAAAGTACCAAATTATAGAGAAAAAACGCGAGAAAGTATGTTAAAGCAAAAAAAAGCAATAAAAACAGTGAACATGTTCGCCAAAAATTGAAAAATGTGTGTGTATAATATACGTTTAGAAAACTTTTTAACTTATTTGCTCCCAAACAAAAATATTTTTTTGCCACAACGCGATTGTCACGGTTTCACTTTTATTTTTTGTGCAGAATCCTAATAAATTGCTAACTTTTTAGTATTCCAAAATATTGTGGATACTCCTCTTTAGTTCTGGAAATTTATTTTTGTTATAATTAGCTTTAATATAAACTTATTACGAGATATTCGCAACAAAAACATTTTTTTACCCCAACTACGCGATTCTCACTTTTTCAGTTTTATTTTTTGTACACAATCAAATTATAATATTAACTTTTTAATATTCCGAAACGTGGTTTGGGTATTCCTTCTTAGTTCCAGAACTTTTTTTTGTTAAAATTGGTTTTGTTATAAACTTTTTACGAAATATTTGCGAAGAATGTATTTCCCGCCATGCAAATTCGCCATTGTTTTCCTTCATTTCATTCAGCTGTTTGTCTTTTTTTGTGTGTTCATTTGATACTGACGTTGTCGTGACTCGTGAGAAGGTCTATAGAAACTGCATTTTCTGAATAAATTCACCTCTCACTGAAATAAGCAAAATCTCTTCATTTAGGCATTCTTAAAAGAACGCTTTTTTTGAAGAATTAATATTCTCTTCAATAGCAATCGCTCTAAAAAGAACGATTGGAGCAGAACACCACACCAGTCCACGTAACAACGAGGAATTTTTTTTTCTATCTAATGGGAGTAATTTAGAAATAAAAATTTCTTTTATACAATTTGTAGGTGAAATTTAGGCCAAATTCAATTTTCCCCATCACTTTGAAAAAGTGTGAAAAAGTCGTCGGCAAAGTGTATATAAGAAATGGAATTGTTCTGAATTTTCGCAACACACGGCCAGAAGGCGAATACATTGAATACAATCAACTTGATATCGAGCGACTGCAAAGAGACGTGGAAGAAAGGCTAATAATGCCACCGTTCAACAGAAACCTCTCTAATGAAGAAGTAGAAGCAGCGATCGAAAACTTTGAAGCAACAGTTAGCAGTGCACTCAACCAACAAAAGCAACCCAGGACATCTAAAGATAGGTACAGCCATCTCCCACCCCACATCCAAAACTTGTACCATCATAGGCAGCGTCTCCGAAAACGACTACAAAGAATAAGAGATCGTGAATGGAACACCGTTAACAGCAGCTACCAGATGGTCCTGAACGAACTAAAATGCACTGACATCATGTTCAGAAATGCAGTACAACACTTCAATAACATCCAAATGCAAACTCGGCTGCAAAATATCAAACCCGGTCCGGACACATTTAAACAAATAAATCGAATCATCGGAAAAGGCGCCAAGATGCCGGAGACACTGATCATCAACCAGGGCTCAGCAACAACCTAAGTGGATAAAGCCAATGCACTAGCAGATTACTTTGAAGGGAACTTCACTCCTTCTCCCCCAAATGACGCAGAGTTTAAAGCAGAAATCGATTCAACAATAGAGAATATTAAGCGATGGTCCAGTCAAACACCAAGGTTTAGCGAAACAAATCCAGCCGATGACCCAACGGAGAATGAGATCTTGTACACACCTGAAGAAATCGCGGAAATCATCAATGGCAGTCATTCCGAGAAATCATCAGGCCCTGATCAAATTTCAAATTTTGTGCTGAAGAAGATGCCCCACGCCGTCATGATTCTACTATCCATACTGCTAAATAACTGCATCAGTAGCTGCTACTTCCCCTCAAAATGGAAAACTGCAAGGATAATAGCCATTCCTAAGAAGGGCGATCACAACAGCGTCATGGGATATAGACCAATTTCACTTCTCAGTAGTGTGAGTAAAATCTTGGAGGAACTCATACTGCGGAGAGTGAAGTCAGTCACTAATGCACTGAACATCCTACCAGATATACAGTTTGGATTTCGCGAGAAGCACTCAACCTTGCACCCTTTGATGAAACTCTACCATGATGTTACAAGGGCCCTCAACAACCACCAAGTCACTGTCGCATGCTTCCTGGATGTGGAGAAGGCATTTGACTCCGTCTGGATACAAGGGCTTATTCATAAACTTACTCAGCTTAATTTCCCTACTAATATTATTAAAATTATTTACAGCTTTCTCCACTCTAGGTCATTCTTTGTCCAAGTCAGTAATAGCCGGTCAAGGACGAGACCTATCAGAGCCGGTGTAGCTCAAGGCTCTAAGCTAGGACCACTGCTCTTCAACATTTATACGTCCGACCAACCCCGTCTCCAGGGAACCACACAAAGCTGCTTATTCGCAGATGACTCCGTCACATACAGCAGTTCCTTGTCCCCAGCAATAGCCGGATCAAGAGTCGAAGACCACGTCAGAAGCATCTTTTCCTACTACCAAAAATGGGGAATTCGGATAAACACCAACAAATCCGAACTGTTATGCATAAGAAGACCAATCACTGGAAGAACCCAAGGCCGGTCAGTCTCTAACTGTCGCAACGTTGTCATCAGATTACTAGATGGCACGACGCTATCCACCAAAAACGATGTGAAGTACCTTGGTGACCATCTGAACGAGAGGTTCCGATTTAACCCTCACTCAAAGGCAGTGCTGAAGAAGGCCACATTCGCATTCCATCGAATCTACCCATTGATGAGGAAACAAAATGGTCTCAGTAAAAGTACAAAACTACTGTTATACAAGCAACTGATAAGGCCAGTTATAACATACACCTTCCCAATTTGGTACACTATTTCAAAGACATTTATGCAGAAACTTGCCATCTTCGAGAGGAAAATGCACTGGACTCCAATTTGACCCAATCCGAAGAAGACATGTGCGTAGCAGCCGTCTTTACGAAGAAGCCAATATGAAGCCCTTGGTAAGATACATGGTGGAATTATTCCAAAAGCTGCTAGAAAGTATATCAACCCATCCAAATCCATTGGTAAGAAGATTAAGCGAGAGCCAACTCATACCGGAACATCGATATCTTGGCGTCATGGCGCTGCGAAATGAAGACATGTTCCCGATAGACAACAACTGGATCAGCTATACCTTTTACGACACAGTCGACACCAACCACCACGGAGGATAAATCCCCGGTGACACCCTACAACCCACAACCATCCGAAATCATTGACAACCGTGTCCAAACAGCACGAGAACCGCAAAGCCAATTTTGTAATATTAATATAAATCAAGCCACTATTAATGTAATACATTTATAATCTACATAAAAAAATACATTCTAAACCGTTGGGCCCCTATTGTTGAGCCAACAAGCTATATATTATTAATAATTTGTCAACCATTAAGTAACTAGTTTTAAGCCAATTGCATAAAATTCAAAAGTTAAATAAAAAATATTATGTATGTATGTATGAATTTTCGCATTCTTTGTCGATGCCTCGAGCAGTGCGGTTGCTCTCCTGGTAGTGTCTGTGAAGTGATAAGTGGTAAAATGGTCTTGAAAGGACCAGACAAAACGTTCTTTTAAGGACGAAAAAAAAATCATTAAGAGATTTTAGTTGTTGTCAACATGGAGGGGTAGAGGTGAAAATGGTGGATAAAAATGTTCTTTTTAGGACTAGCAAAAAATTTGTAAGAGATTTTGTCTGGTTTCAAAAAAAAAAGAGGGGAAGTGGTGAACGTGGTGAATTACTACACCAGAGCGAAAAAATTATATTTTAAGAGTTTTGATTGGTTTTCAAAAATTTTCAGATCGAGGGGAAGATACCTGATTTTATGGGAATCATGGAGAACCGATTTTTCTTTTTCCCCTCGATTCTGCGGGCAAATGGTCTGCGGGCAATTGGTTTGCGGGCAATTGGTTTTCGGGCAAACGAATTGCGGGCAAATGGTTTGCGGGCAATTGGGTGCGGGCAATCGGGTGCGGGCAAATGATATGCGGGCAATCGGACCCAACCCAAGACAGATACCTTACATGAGTTACGTCGATCTATTTTGACCTGAGGTCAGTAAGGAATTTTTCAAGACTACTCAGGGTCGCGCCTGGGCTCTTGTTTTCACTCTCGGACAGCGTGCTAAATTCCTGGATAGCCGTTTTCATCGCTGTCAGATTCGGATCTTAGGGGCATGCTGCCCCCCTTCAACCCCCTGCTTGGGGCCTCTGTTTGATTTTTAGTAGGTGCAAGGGCAAATTGTTGAAAACAGCACCAATGGAAAGGAAATAACGACAAATTGGCCTTATTGCGTAAGGCCTTATTTCACGGTACCGATATAAATTGCTAAAAATAAATTGTTATATTTTGCTATAAATGAAATTATACAAAAACCTCATAAATAACTCCATTTCACATTTGCTCTTCAGTTATAATAGACAAATTCTCAAATCATATATGGGAAATACCTTCACAAAATTTACGGTGGAGTAATTGCTCTCCGTCAGTAGGCAATAACTTCACAAAAAAAAGTTATGTTATTTCCCACTCGGGGTGAGGTTATTGCCCGTGAAGTTACTTTCCTTCACCCACGTTTCCGAGTTATTTCAGCAGTCAGTCTGTTGTTTGGGAAATTCTGACACAAGGAATATCATTGTGATCCTTCCTCCTGCACAACTTATTTATCTGTAACGCGCTTGGTGGTACATGGTGTTTTCTCAAGCCAGTAATAACTAGAAGAACAGAGCCAAATTAATAAATGTTTGTTTGAAAAACTCGACAAGCTCGAAAATCAATTTCGAAGTACACGTGCAATAATATAAATATGACAGACTTGGTTAAATTAGTGACGGCCTTCTGCATAAGATGGACGAGCTCGAGATATTCATTCATAAATATGATATTGATATTTGTTTGATTTCGGAAACCCATCTGACGAAAGAATCCAGCACAAACATTTGAGGATAAATTGCCTATTACGCATATCTACTCGTAAAGTCAACTATTTCTAGTATGACTATTATATTATTGGCGTTTCACCCAGATGTGGTGGTTTGGGATCATCAGTGGATTACCACAAACACATGAAATCCATACGCAATATTTTGCAAGTTATACAAGGAGTGTATGTACATTCACAACCCAAGAGTGAGTGTGAATTGTTTTTTCCACTTCAAATGTTCATTCTTCGACACTCACTCTTGGGTTGTGAATGTACATATACTCCTTGTATAACTTGCAAAATATCACGCATATCACCCTTCGAAAAGGGAGAGAGACGGGGTATCCTTGTTGATCAAAAATACCATTGAACACTCAATTAGTGCAACAATTGAGCTTGGCAAACTGCAATTAAGCACGGTAAGTGTAAAAATTAAACACATAAAATATAAAACACGTGCAATGATGGAAAGAAGCGATTTTATAAGTATCTTTGACTCCCTTGGACGAAATTTCGTCATCGGAGGTGACTTTAACGCAAAACATACCTTCTGGGGCTCGAGATGCATTTTAGCAAAAGGTAGAGTTCTTTATGAAGCCGGTATGGAATTGGGGGTAGACTATCATTCCTCAGTTAAACCGACGTTCTGGCCCTCGGATACGGCAAAAACACCAGACCTCATCGATTTCTCCATCACGAAAGGGTTGTCGGGAAACACTATTGCAGTTGAGGAATGCTTCGATCTTTCTTCTGATCATTCACCGGTCATTTAGACAGTTAACGGCTGTCTACGAAAAAAAAGAAGGTCCGCCCAGACTAACTAACATGAAAACAAACTGGGAATCCTTTAAAAAATACTGTGAAAATAAAATCGATCTCAAAGTGTCTCTTCGAACACCCCACGAACTTGAAGACGAAGTCGATCAATTTATTGACGTCATGCACTGCTCAGCCTGGAAAAATACTCCCTATAAAAGGAAAATAACCACAAATTGCGAAATAAAATATCCCTTGGAAATCACTCAATTGTTAAAGAAGAAAAGGAGAGCGCGCAAAAGATGGCAAGAATCTCGAGCTCCACAGGATAAAACCACTCTTAACTACCTTTGTAGTAAACTTAAGAGAGAAATTCGAGACTTTAAAAATCGCGAAATGTCTACATATCTTGGAAGCCTAACTGCGGATAAAACACAAATTACTCGCTCTGGAAAGCCATGAAATGCATTAAAAAACCAAAAACGCAAGCGCCACCCATCAGGAAAATCAATGGAGAATGGTGAAAAGAAAAAAGCCGAAATATTTGCCGAACATCTGGAAGAAACATTTAAATCATTTGATGGTCAAGCGTTGCTCGAATTTCCTGTCCTAACCGTGGCACCTGACAATTATAGAATAAAAAGTGTATCGCTACCCGACCTACGCTTCGAAATAGAGAAACTAAAATTAAGCAAAGGTCCTGGATATGACTTAATTACAGGACAGGTTCTTAAAGAGTTACCTAGGAAAGCTTTAATCAAGTTTGCCTATCTTATAAATGCATCGTTCAGGTTATTGTTCGTTCCAAGACAATGGAAGGTAGCTGAAGTTATAATGGTTCCAAATGACGGTAAACCAGTAAATGACAAAAAAGCGGCCAAGTGCGAGTCGGACTCCCCATGAAGGTTTCCGCGCGAATTATAATTATTATTTACCTAGGGACCTATTACAGATTTATTATTAGAAAATAATGGTTCACGGTTTACGCATAAGGTTTATGTTTATGAAATTAAATGTTTTTTTTTTATATTTGAGTTTATTGAATGAAAGGTAAATATTGCGGTTTACGATTTATGACGTATTAAAAAAGAACTACTTACCTACTAGATCTCGTTCAAACCATTTTTCGGTGGAAGTTTGTTAATGTACATCATATATTTTTTTTTAGTTTTATCATTCTCTTATTTTAGAAGTTACAGTGAGGGGGCACACATTTTACCACTTTGGAAGTGTCTCTCGCGCAAACTATTCAGTTTAGAAAAAGATGATATTAGAATCCTCAATATCATTTTTGAAGACATAATCCATAGATACCCCACACGTATGGGTTTGATGAAAAAAAAAATGATGAATGAGTTTGAGTTCTAAATATGGGGAACCCCCAAATTTTATTGTTTTTTTTTTCTATTTTTCTGTGAAAATCTTAATGCGGTTCACAGAATACATCTAGTTACCAAATTTCAACAGTATAGTTTTTATAGTTTCGGAAAAAAGTGGCTGTGACATTCCCGGAAAGACAGACAGACGAACAGACAGACATAACGAATCTACATATAAAGGTTCCGTTTTTTGCCATTTGGCTACGGAACCCTAAAACGAAAATCGTCCAACTCCAAACGATTTGCTTTGTAAATTTTCCCAGTAGTATTTTTCAAACATTTTTGGGATGTATTGTCCCAATGGGGCCGAAAGGGTTAAGCCGATTACCGAACTGTCAATGTCAAAATAGTTAGTAAAATCCACATTTTCAAACGAAGTGACAACGTCTACAAATAATTAAAATTTACTACCGAAATTCCGAGTCGGTGGCCGCAATTTTAAAAGCGTGAATACCAATTTTCGGCCGCAATTCTTGTCCCAGTAGACATGCATATAATATTCGCTGCTTGATGTTTCCGTGCTAGTGAGACTACGTTTTGCCTGAAGTGTTGCATGAGGCGTCCGTCGCAAGCCAGCCAAATCAGTCAATTTCATGGCGTTCACAAGAATTGCGTAAGGATCTTGGCCAACATCCTTACAAGATCAAGTTGACTGAAGAACTAAAGCCACTTGATCACATGAAGCGACGTAAGTTGCTGAATTGGGCTCTGGGCATGATGGAAGAAAATTAAGAATTTCATCGCAAAATCATCTTCAGCGATGAAGCGCATATTTGGTTAAATGGCTTCGTCAATAAGCAAAATATTCGTTACTGGACAGGTGAGAACCCTCATGTGCCTCATAAAACAGCACTTCAGCCGCAAAAAGTCACTGTTTGGTGCGGTTGGCGTCGCGTCATTGGGCCGTTTTTTTTCTTCGATGAAAATGATCGCCACGTTACTGTAAATGGTATTCGTTACAGAGACGTGTTGGAACACGGCAAGCTGAGATCGGCCGGTGATGTCAATATCGTCCGCATTTCCCAGTAGTTGGACGGATTTGTTGAAGATAGTGCCTCACGTGTTGTAACATAAACTGTGCACTATCTGCTCCCGAATTTACATGAAAGTGCATTTGTTTGACGGAATCCGGTGCAGGCTTGGAATAGTTCGGAGAAGATGTTACTATACTGCTCTTGGCACTGCGTGTTTTCTAGCGTCACGCGACAGAATGGATCAATTTTGCCTTGACCCCGAATTCGGTCATATCGACTTAGAGCATCTGGTGATGAATGCTATCATATGCGGGTTTAAAGTCGATGAAAAGATGGTAGGTCTCGACTTGAAATTCATTGGTCTTTTCCAGGATTTGCTGGATGTTGGTATTTTTGACAGTTAAGGCGAATGAATTCTATTTAATTCTCCAACCATAATACAAATAAGTTACATCCGCCAGTTTTTTTATTCGACTTTTTAACGATTAACACATTGACTGCCACGTCATTCAAATATGAATGACACCCATGTTTCCGTGGGGGCCACGTCATTCATATGTGTATGCAGTAACATTCCACTGCTGGCCATGGCATTCAAAAATGAATGACACTTAAGTTGCACATTGCGCGCCAAGCCAATTTGAAAAAAAGAATTTAAATGAAAAGTATGCGATCGGTTTTTTTTATAATTGTTTTACTAATAAAAATATATTTGTAGTAAATATTGGTCGTTATGTTGATGAATTTGAAGCGGTAGGACGTGTAGACGACTGTCATTCATATATGAATGACGTGGCCCTGCATGAAATTTCTGATATAATTTTACGTTATAGGTAATGCCATTCATTCTTGTAAGTTATCGAAGCGTCTTGCGGTTCGATAAAAAAACAAGAACACAGGTTTTAGTTGTGAACAGACTGAACAACTTTCTTTATTTTTCATCCTATTTATCATAATTTGGTTAGGTACATTTTATTATTTGAAAACTCTCAGAAGGAAAATTTTTGATATCTTACATTTTTGCTTGTCCTGAAATGGAAGGATACCCGTGACGTGAGAATCTTGTCCACCAAACATGCTCCAATATTAGTACCTAAACCTACGAGTAAAAACCAGAAGGTCCAACCATTGAAGTCAGCAACCACGACCAACACTGACTAGCCTTCCACCATCCAAACTCAGGCAACATCCAAAGGACGTAAATATCGAAAGGTTACCATAAAACCACTTGCAGTACTTTGATAAAATGAAGGTAAAGCTGGCATTGATCTGTCTGATCAGATGCCCTCATATGCGACGACTCTCCGGAAAGGTGTGAAGTGGTATAGGAAGCTCGGCGTAGAACTTCTTTTAGGAATTGCAGTTGTAAGCGCATAGGTTGTATACAAGCATATAACAAAAAAAAATCAAATACGCGCATTCAGGGAGTGCTTAGTAGCAGATATCTTGGGTATACCAGTCCATCAGCAGCGGATAAGGCCCAGGTCATTAGGAAACACACACCACCTTTCTCAAAGAACCGACCCGGATGGCAGAAAGTTGCGCAGAAAATGTTCCATTTGCTATGCAAAAGTATCGAAAGAACAAGGACGTGAAGAAGCTAGAAAAAATTCGAAAATGGTATATTCTTTCTGCAATGAATGTCCTGGGCAGCCACAAATGTGCCTTCCGTGCTTCAACAAAGAGCACCCATAGTTTGTTTTGTGAATTTAATTTATTTTATGTAAATAAAATGTATTTTCTAACTTTTTTTATTATAAACACTGGATTCTGATTTAAGTTTTTTGTACTGAAATAAAACTTTTCTTATAATTCGTAAATTTTTTCATCGTCAATTTCAATCTTCGATAAAAACCACATTTTTGCAAATTTGCCCGAACCAAATGTACTACAATGATCACCAGAGGCCAGGCTTTACATTTCAATTCAGTTTGTTCCTAGTGTCATTCATTTTTGAATGCCATGGCCTTTTAGTTGCATGTAGCCGTCCTACACATATGAATGACATGGCCCCCCACGGAAGATTGTGTGTCATTCATATTTGAATGACGTGGCATGTAATGAAAGTATGTATCATTCCTTTGCAAACCAAATAAAAACACCTAAGCATTTTTTGTTGTTCACCTTCGGCTACTTTTCGAAAATTGGCTTGGCAGTCAATGTGTTAATAGGTATTTTGATTAATAGGTACATTTATTAATAACTACAAGAGTTCTTTCATATTTTGCGCTGACGCAAGTGCAAGGCAAAGCTGACAAAACAACTATTGACACTGCTACTGTCAAAAGCATTTTCGAATCGATGAACAAGTGATAAAGCTGTGATTAATGCAACGAACTTCACAATAATGACCATAAAATTGTATTTTGGTCGCGAGTGGGTCTTCCAAGTGTTCTTTTATTCGCACAAGTAAAATTTAGGTTAGTGTGTTGGCTTGTTACCCGTGCGGTGCAGGTTCAATCCCCATTGGGAACAACAACATACGCCACCCATTCTCTTGCCTCTACACCAAAAAGAGGATTTCTGCCTGGTAGTACAATGGACCGTTACCGAGTCTGAGTGCTCTGGGATTTGGATTTCCTTTTAGATAAATAGATATTTTTGTTTTGTATGAAAATTTATACATAGGTTCATTACCGCACATTTTACAACACAGAGATTTGGTATATTTGCATACCTTTGTATTGAAAAAATAATAATAACATCACAAAAGATAAATTTTTAATAACTACAATTGAAATTTTGAAGGAAACATGCAAAAAACCTTCAATGTAAGAAAAAAAAAATAAGAAATAAATAAATATTTAAGAGTAATTGTTCTTATTTCTAAAAACATGTGTATACAGTTAAAAACAGAGTAAAATATAACAAATAACAGAAAAATAAATATATATAAAGACGTATATCACTATCAACAGAATGAAAAAATAAGTATATATATATATATTAAGAAACAAATAAATAGGTAAGTATGTTAAATGAATAAATAAATAAATAGATAAATTAAATAAATAAATAAATTAAATAAATCAAATAAACAAATAAATTAAATATATTAAATAAATATATTGAATAAATATATAAATAGACATATAGTTTAAGTAACAAGTAAACAAATATATAAATTAATTAACAAATAAATAAATAATATATAGAATAACCAACAATTAAATAAATAGACATATAGGTTAGGTAATAAGTAAATAAATATATAAATCAAGAATAAAATAAATAATTAAATTAGAATTAAATAAATAAATATAAATATTTTACCAGGCGAATCAGAACCAAACATTTTCAGGTACACAATTGGTTTATAATAGGATTATCAGAGTAATCACACCTCATTAAAAATGTATTTTCTAGTTTTCGAATTCTATCAGAAATCAGTTCAACATTCCCTCTTCTATGTGACTGTATGGTTGAAAAGTGCAATGGCAGGTCTAACATCATTTTTAAGATTTTATTCTGAGAAGTTTGCAATTTTATAATGTGGCACTTTGCACATTTTTCCCATACTTGGCACCCATATAATAAAATAGCTTGAAATATTACCTTGTGAATAACTATTTTGTTTTCTACAGACAAACACGATTTCCTATTAATAAACGGATACAAAGTCTTTATCGCAATACTGACTTTTTTAAGTGTACATATTTGTAATATGTGGGTTAAATGCCAATTTAGTATCCAAATAAACCCCTAAATATCTGACGCAAGGCTGCCAATTTATGTCAGCACCATTCACCCTAAGCTGATTGGATGGAAGAAAACAAGCTTTTCTTTTTCTAGGGAAAAAAATTGCTTGTGTCTTATCCGAGCTAAGCTTGATTTTCCATTTGTTGTAGTATCTATATAAGATGTCTATCGCATTGTTTAAATTCCTCTCAATGCAGTAGAGCGAACTCATGCGAAGAAAAAATTGCAGTATCATCCGCATAGATAGCTACGTGACATGACGGTATATCCGGGAAATCTTTTTTTATAAATAAAAAATAAAAATATTAAGCATCTGTCCTTCTGAATTTCAATTTTACGTTGATCGCCGTATTGATCTCGTCTTTGCTTGGGGTAGCTCAATCTGAATATTGATTCATCAAAAACACGTAACAAAAATACGTACCACCTTTATCGAATTTAGGCAAGAGCTTTAACTTTTCGCTAATCCTGTGAACGGTTCTACTATCACACCTGCTTATCGCTTTCCATGCGTACCACATGTCACAGTTATTCCTCCACTTTCATTAGCCCTTCACTTGCAAGATTGTATCCTGTGGGCCGATTCTCGTTCCGTGAGGTTGTGAAGTGATAATTTGTTGCACCGGTTCACATATCGGGAAGGGAGTCCCTGTGACCAGACGAAGAACTCCAGTTTATTTACCGTCGTCGTTTAATTTCAATGAATATCCACAAGATCATCTATCAAAGTGGCTGTACAATTTAAACGATTTCCAAGAATATTTTTTTTACCAATTGAAATCCTTGATCACATCCTCCAAGCCCAACTGCGCGATGTCGATGCCTGTGCATTTTCATTGAAACATAAACCCAAAGCGGACAGCGGAGGGATCAGGATCAGCTGTAATGCAGGAATGCACAAACACTATATTCTGCTCTCGGCCGCACTGCATATCCTTCCTTTCTTATTCCGGCAGATGGTTATGGTTACGTTTACCTAGTTTTGTTCCTTTGAGTCTCAGGCTGCCTGCTTGTTTGTTTCGTTTTGCCTGCTTCAATTGAATTGAAACATAAATCATCCCTCTCTTTTCCCGTTTCATTAGTGTCATTCACAAAGAGGACGGCAAGACATACAATCAACCACCGCCGCCGCACACACCATCAACACCACATAAAAATGGATTTTCATTATTATACCAGCTACGCCTTGTGAATAGGAAAACACACTCAAACTCATTCACAAACTCACCCGCGCTACTCCGCGCCAAAATCGATGGCACGAGCCACCACCAGCCATGTTGTGATTCACCAGATCTCGCATCAAGCATCATAGCCCTCGAATCCGAACGCAGCCTTAAGGAGTGGAGCCATTAAAGATCGGTGTACAAATATTTTTCCTGTGCAGCTTGAGTTGTATATTATCATCTGTTAATTATTTTAAGGGCTGCTTACGGAAAAATACACCGCAGTCAGACCATTGATACCCGTAGACAGAGATGGCAGCTATCGCGTTGCATCTTCAACGCATGGCACGTACCGCTGTGCTCGTTGCACCTTTGTCTCAACACAGTGACAGACTTGGCGTTGATGAGAATGGGAACATCTTCTACCACCTTAACTACCGGCACTTGACACCGGTACAATGCGCTTGAAGAGTGAGAATGAGTTGTAGTTGTCGTCAGAGGGCGTTCATGCCCGAATGAGTTTTTGTTGCCGACTTGCCAACACATCCCGAGGCATTAAATTTGTCGAAACGGTCTCTTAAGCGTTCGTTGTTTCTTTGGACTTCAGTTTGGGTGCATCCTGTTTCCATCGATTTTCGGCTGTGTTCTCAGACCTTGGTCTTTCTTTATTCAATGTCATCGGCGGCGGCGGCGCGGTTTGTCTTTCCTTCTCTTTTGCTTGTTTGTTTGTTTACTTTGTATTATATTGGTGGACTGTCAAAAAAATATTATATGTATTATGTATGCCTGTGCGTTTTTCCTGTTCTTTTGTTTGCTTGTCGCAGTCGCACACTGATCATCGGAGCGATCATCATCATCATCCGATCATCTTTTGGAATTGGAATGCATTGTTGTCAGGGGCACCTTTTTCTTTCGGATCTTTGCGCTTCTTGAGCGATTCTTTTTCATCGGTTTTGTTCTTTTTTCTCCTTTTCGTCGTCGTCATCGTTTTGAAGATAGTTTTCGACAGATGTGTGCTTACCGATGCTGATCGGTTTTTTTTTGTTTGGTATTTTTGGTGGACAGAGATACGTATCTGCTGGTGTTTGGTTATGTTTTGTGGATTGAAGTGGGATATTAACAATGCTATCATGGCCATTATTGTGGCGCATTGATATTCATCGATTTGTTTTAGTGTGCTTGACCGGATGGATTTGTTGTATAACACGCCTTTGTGGATGTGTGAAGTGAGGAATTTATTTTTACTTAAAAAGTGATTAAAATTATGACATTGATATCTTCGTTGGTATAAGTTGCAAATTGAAATGATTATGTAAATGGAGGAGAAGGAATGTAAATGCCGAGTTGCGATTAGCTGTTGTCAGAAGGCTGTTGGTGAAATGAAACGGCAGATGGTCATGGTGGACGACAGCAGGTTGATTTGGATGAGGTGAAGAGCTTTAAAGACTGCTGTATTGAAAAGTAAACCTTGTAGTCCTGGAGAAATGCGCCTAATGAAGAAGTGGATTTCGACGATCGTCGATTTTACAATTGGTACTGAAGTCATTGAAAGCAAGGATGCAGTAAAATACTCAGGATTTACGCTTTAACCGAAACTCACTTTCTGGCAAAGATCTTCGCTGATCGCAAACTACTTTAGCCGACTGACGTCAAATGTAGGTGGCCCTACGGCCAGCAAACGCAAACTCCTGATGTCGATTACCTACGCATTCTTATCTCTATGGATGCCAGCTCTGGATAGATTCAGTTCGACAAAAGAGGTAGTACAGGACGCAGATGGCAGTAGGTAGTGCAGAGACGAGCTCAACGAGTGACTAGCTCGAATCGAACGGTTTCTGAATCAGCCGTCCTGGTGATCACAAGAGTGGCCCCTATCGTTCTCCTAGTGGCAGAGAAGAAATGCATGGCAAAAAGGCCAAAAATGATGCGGAAATGGCAACACAAGGGGCAAAAGAGCTCACAAAACAGCAGTGGTAAGAGCGGTGCAACTCTGAAAGCAGAGGACGATAGACGGTAAGCCTGATCAAAAACATGCTTCTACGTCACTTAGTTTCTCACCGGACACGGTAACCTTAACGCTTTCCGCCAAAAGATCGATGAAATAGATAGTCCAACCGGCGAGTAAAAGGGCTCTCCAGCAGAGAACACCTCCACCTGCAGTAGGTTCGGAGTCCTTCGACGTGGTCTGTAAAGAAGCGTCGGCGCCATTTCTACGGATAACCGGCGTCATCAATCCGGATAAGCCCGGAAGATGCTGCAATGTGACCAGAACTGGAGATAGGTTTATTTATTTTGTAGAAAATAAAAAAGGTTGGAGAAGTGCGAACGGAGAGAGAGAGAGAGACAGGGCCCCATAAAAACGTCTTCGGTCAAAGAAGAAGACTTTAAAGACGCCGTTCTCCTATTGACAAAAAAACGGCCCAACTCTGAGGTGATTCAAGGAGCGGTTTATGGGTGGACGTAGCGGGGAGATTGTAGTCGAAATTATAATTATATGTTTGATTAAAACACCTGTTATGTTAGGGACGTTATTGAGCACATTTGACACTTAATTTTCAAAGACCTGTATTTCCGAAAATTATTGATAAATTTCAAAGTTTGTTATAGTATCTTATACAGGGTGTCCCAGTTAAGCAGTATAGTCCTTTAAGTGGAAATTCCTGAAGTTCCGCCGAACAAAAAATTAAATGGAAGGGGGACTATCTAATTGACCTCTAATTTGGAGGTGTTACCACTTTAAACGCTATAACTTCTAAAATATTATAGGTACAATAGGTATTTTGTACATTTTGGAAAGACAATTTGAAAGCGCATACAAGTCTCAAACACTACAGAAAAGTTAGGGATCCTTAAACTCAAAATTATGGAAACTTGTTGTTCCATTTTTTTATACCCTATTCTAAGGGTATATTAATTTTGACGCATAGTTTGTAACATACCTTAATATTGCCCGTAAACCCCCAAAATAGTATGTCGATAGTAATGTCGATCTAGCCATGCCGTCCGTCCGTCCGTCCGTCTGTCGGCAAAAATTAGGCCTTTAAACTGGACCTAGAGAGTTGAAATTATAACCATATACTCTCTAGGGTCCCGAAATAATCAAGTTTACGAATTTTTGAAATCCGCCCACAGACACGCCCACAGACACGCCCACAGACACGCCCACAAACTCAAAAAAAACAAAATTTTGGAAAAAATCGAATTTTGAGCTAGAAAGCTGAAATTTTTTATATATGATCTATTACTCCTAAAACTGCTCGGGATAAAAAATTTTCAAAATCCGCATACTGACACGCCCACAAATAAATAAAACAATTTTTTTGAAAATCCAAAGTTTGAGCTAGGGAGCTGAAATTTATAATATATACTCTTTAGGGGCCCTTTATTCTCATGTGTTAATTTTTTTTAAATCCGCATACTGACACGCCCACAATTAAATAAAACAATTTTATTGAAACACCCAAGGGAGCGTTTTTTTTTTATAAAATCCTTTAAATGTTATATAACAAAATATGTAGAGCGTTCTTAACAATTCAACCATACTTAGTCTTGTGTCACGCCCACTTATGAGGGATAGGAATAAGAATAGGGTATCCAACAGTTCGCCCAAGCGGACTGTAGCCCGTCCCTATGTTTTAAACATAAAATGCATTTTCCTCAACATTTTTACTTATTAATTTTTTTTTTGGTTCTGGAAATGGCCGTTTTGGAAAAGTTTATGGAGTTTTCATGGGAACTGTTCGAAATGCCTTCCTTTCATTTGAATACACTTTTGGGCGCGTTTAAGCATTTCGTATGGCAGAATAATGAGCAGCAAACATCTCCTCATCTTTTCTAAAACGGCGCAATTTTTTTCTTGGAGCTCTTCCAGACTCGACATTTCTCTAAAATTAACTATTTCTTTCATAGCACCCCAGAAGAAAAATCCATGGGTGTTAGGTCAGGAGATCTGGGTGGCCAAGGGTTGGGGCCAAATTGACCAATCCACCGTTCGTTAAAAGTATGGTTGTGGAACGACGTTACCCCGCTGCTACTGTGAGAAGGTGCTGCATTCTTCTTCTCTGATCAATGCACATATGTATATATAATAATATGTTAATAATGTGTAGTCTGCCTCATTGCTTTTCAAGTCTATATTTAAAAAAAACTGATACCACAAATAATTAAAATATATTGACGGTCGATGCAATATTGCAGTCAAGCGAACTACTAAGGTATGACGGAAAAGTTTATAATCCTGCAGGTTGTTAGTGAACCTAAACAATGGAGGTGCCGACGATGTAGAGGTTAGTGTGCTGCCTTGTGAGCCGTGCGGTGCAGGTTCAATCCCCGTGGGAAACAAAAACATACGCCACCGATTAATTGAGAGAAACGAATATAACCTTGTTTCTCCGACTCCTACACCAAAAAGAGGATTTCTGCCTGGTAGTATCTATAATGGACCGTTACCAAGTCGGAGTGCTCTGGGATTTGGATTTCCTTTTATAAAAGAAAAAAACCTAAACAAAGCCATTTTTGTTTATCATAATGCCAAACATTATATAAAGCAATTCTATTTTCCAATATTGTCTACTTTGCACAATTATTTACTGTTTTTAGACTAGTGATGAAAAGTTCCCAAAGAAAAGCATTTATAAATAACATGGGGTAACGCTGTACGGGAACCCTAGCTTATTTACAAGCTTGAGGGGATATAACTCTTTCATACGTGAATATTTTACTGGCATAATTATTGTAAACTGGATTTATCAAATAGCGTCTAGTTAAATTTAAGATAAAAGTGGTAAATCGCGATCCCCAGAAACCTAAATGAACTAAATTAAATCAAAAGGTAAAGATTCCTATATAAATTTCACTTCGTTCGGGTGTTCGTCTTTAAGAACAAACAAGCCACTTAGCCAATCCTTGTCACTAAATGATTGATGATTGTTTCTGAAGGAAAAGCATAATGTAGGGCTGTGGTTAGCAAAAAGCATGCATTGCTTATTCTCAGTGTGGCTAATGGTATTGCAATCTTTCTATAAAACTCACTTATTTTCTAAAAGAACAAAAAACAAGGAAACCACAATCATAATTTTTTGCTCATGCTAATATCCTTTCAATGTCAATTTGCAGAGAAATACCATAATTTCGTGTCAATTTTTCATTAAATTCCCTTCACTTCATCAATTCTAAAGTCACCACTGAATGTATTTAGCGATGCATGGTGTTGCTTTTGTGTTTATTATTCAACGTCCTCCACCATAAGGAGTTAAATAACAGCAGTTTAATATTCCTTTTGTATATTTACCATCTTTAAATGAAAGGTGCCCATTGCCCATGGCTTTCTGGTGGAACAAAACACCTAAAAAGGCAAGAAAGAGGAAGCGAGGCGTTCACTTTAACTTCAATAATTGACCAAATCCCATGAAAAATGCAGTCTTTCTTTTTTTCGAAAAATTAACAATAAAAGGAAATACACTCCGTACCCACTTGTTAAAGGACATGTATTTTTTTTCAATGATACGATTTTTAAAAACATACGGAAGTGCTACAGGCCGCTTGGGCGAATCATATCCCCCGAACTGTTGGATACCCTGTTCGTATCCCCCATAAAGTGGGCGTGGCAAAAGTGAATTGTTGAACGCTTTACATATTTTGTTTTACAACATTTAAAGCATTTTATCGAAAAAACAAAACTTTTGTAAAAAAAACACGCTAACAAGCAGCGTGGCAGAAAGCTTTACGTAAAGGAATTGTTCAACAAAAATTTATCTACATACTTTGCGAAGAACAGGACTTTCCTTTGCAATGATTTCTCCAATAAAACGATTTTTTTAAGGCGTTTTTTTTTTTTTTTTTTTTTATAATTTGCGTGTGCTAAAGGGATTTCTTTTTTCTGTAGTGACACAGTACCCTTATAATGGTAAAACCACAGCGCAGGCATTTAGTTTGTTGCGCAAGTAGCTCCCAGCAATTCATTGCCTATTTTTGGGTGCTACTTACTGAAAGAATAGAAGGATAGGAAAGAAGTTTGGTGCGATGGGATTTTTTTTTCTCAACAGGTGGCGCCTAAATTGCTTTAGGGAGATCAGTTTTTGTTGTGTGTATTCAATTTTATAAAAATCATGGCCTTGGTCGGGATTCGAACGCACGACCTGCCAATCACTTTAGTGAATACACTACCATCGCACCATTGCCACCTGCTAAGGCGTGTCAGTAAGCGGATTTTAAATTTAAAAATAAGCGTAAAGGGCCCCTAGTTAGTATATATTCCAAACTTTGATGTTCAATAAAATTGTTTTTTTTTAGATTAGATAGATAGATATAATTTTATTTCTTTTAAATTCATTATAAATTCACAAATTTCATTATTGCATTAAGCATGGAGTAAAATAATTTTCCATTAGGGGCGTAGTAGTAAAGGGTCTTTCATTAAGATCTTGACAACTTCTTTTTTAAATAAAATGCAAACTACTTGAGTTATCTGAAAAAAAATGTATCGGCTTGAATTACTATCAAAACATTTATGAATGGAATCTTGTTTTTTTTTTTTTTTTAAATACACTATCAGTTCTGTGTCGTGGAGTGCTTAAAGCAAGCAACTATCACGAGCAGAAATTTGCCGGCACTAAAAGTGCTCCCACAGGTTCATCAATTAGTGCAGGTGTTAGTAAGGACAAAACAATTAAAAATACAATAATTATGTACTTATAAAATACTAACACAAACACAAATCATGCAAATAAATTAAGACATTAAGGTACTCGTATTATTGCGCAAAATATTTTTCAGCTTAATTTTACTAACATGCAAGTCAATCACATGATCATTTATATTATAGATTCTACTCATGCGACTAATAGGCTCATGCCTCCCATAATTCGTTCTATGATGGGGGCTAAACAATAAATCAACACTACGTAAATTATGGGCACCACACCGAAAATTAAAGCCAATAGATGAAAGCAAGTCAGGTGCATCTATTTGACCGGATATAAGCTGCTGTAAAAAAATGATATCGCTATTAAGCCTTCGTTGAGAAAGGGGTAACATTTGAAGAAGCTTAATACGCTGACTGTAAGGAGGAAGGTTAAAAGGATCATCCCATGGAAGTCCTCTAAGTGCAAATCGAATAAATTTACGTTGAATGGCCTCTATTCGATTTGAATGAATGTTGTAGAACGGTGTCCAAACTTGAGAGGCATACTCTAGAATCGGACGGACAAAACAATTGTACAATGACATAGTAACGTATGGGTCATTAAATTCTTTCGCCCACCTTTTTACGAAGCCCAGCATAGAATTAGATTTATTAACAATAAAATTGATATGCTTGGCAAAAACCAGTTTGGGATCGAAATAAACCCCAAGATCCTTTAAAATTATCAACATTACAAAGAATATGTTGAGACAAAGAATATTGAAAGGTGGAAGGTATATTCTTTGTAGAGAATGTCATATGTTGACATTTAGTAGGGTTCAGGGATAAACCGTTTTTATCACACCAATTGGCGAAGCTATTAATGTCAGATTGAAGAAAAATTCTATCTTGCTGACTAGTGATAGATTTAAATATTTTCATATCATCAGCGTAGATCAGGATATTACTGTGATTTATACATGCTTTAACATCATTAATGGCAAGTATAAATAGAATTGGTCCAAGGTGACTACCTTGGGGAACTCCAGACTCAGCTGTAAAAGATACAGATAGCGATCCTCTAAATTTGACTTGATAAACCCTTGATCTAAGGTATGAATTAACCCATTTTATGAAACTTCGTGGGAAACCAAAAGCCCTGAGCTTAAACTCGATTATTTCATGGGACAGCTGGTCGAAAGCTTTAGAGAAGTCAGTGTATATGCAATCCATTTCGTCCTTATTCTCTAAGGCATTAAAACAATCATGCAAGAAACTTAACAGATTAGTGACAGTGGATCTGTTTCTTACAAATCCATGCTGTTCATTACAAATTAAATTGCGACAAAGAAATATTAACTTTTCGCAAACAATTTGTTCAAAAAGCTTAGGGATACACGAAAGCTTTGAAATAGGCCTATAATTAGTGATATCACCACGATCGCCTTTTTTAAATACAGGTGTGATAAAAGCACTTTTCCATACATAAGGGAATTTACCAGTACTAATGGACAATTCAAACAGATATTTAAGATATGGAGCAATTGCATGACTACATTTTTTAAGAACGATCGGTGCAATGCCATCAGGACCTGATGAATAATCATTCTTCAGAGAAGAAATAAATTTTAAAATTTTTTCCAAGTCAAATGAGAAGCTACTAAAACTTATTTGGGAACAGCTAGTTAGATAACTAAAATATTGCTCATCTATGTGAAGAGGGGTCACCCTAAACGACTTACTGAAATAATCTGCAAACATATTGCTTGCGTCTAGCGAATCAGCAGTTGTAGAGCTATTGTAAGTAAGTTTCGATGGATAACCATCGGTTTTTTTCTTAGAATTAACAAATCCCCAAAAAAGTTTTTGGTCCAATTTTAGAGAGCATTCCATATTACTTATATAGTCAATATATAAGTTGCAGGATAAAGATTTGAATTCGTTGAATAATGTAAGATAGAGCTCAAGATCTGAATGGCGGAGACTTTTTAAATAGTTCTTCCAAGCCCTATTACGTCTGTTTCGTATTGATTTGAGCTCTTTAGTGTACCAAGGATGGGACGTTTTCAGATTCCTAGAGGATTTCACAGGAATCACTTTTTTCATGCAATTATCCATCAAAGAATAAAAGGAAACTACTGCATCTTCAATATTAGAAAACGCAGTAAGATTAAAATTAAAGCTGGAAATTTCATCAGAAAGCCTTTGAAAATTTGCTTTCCGAAAGTCAAAAGATTGCGAACGATCATACGAATTACTATTTTCGTACAAATGTGCGCCTAATTCAATAAATACATCCAATGGTGGATGATTATTATCTATGTTAGTTATACTGAAGTGGGATTCCAGAACCACAGTACTAAACGAGTCAGAAGAAAAAACAAGATCGAGAGTTCGATTTTTGAAATTTGTTATGCAGCTAGTTTGCTGTAAGTCAAAAGACAAGATGTTGTCCAGTAAAGCGAGCTCTTGTTGGGCAGAGTCAAAGGATGGGATGAGATGAGAATCATCCTCAGAAGGTACTCATCCAATATGTGGCAGATTGAAGTCGCCTATAAGTAAGACAGTGCTGTCACAACAAGATATGTCAAAAATATGGTCTAGTGCCATAAACAGTTCCGAATACAAGGAACACAGACGATACGAAGGAATGTACGCATTAACAACATATAAATGCTTGTTCTTAAGTGTAATTTTTACGCAGACAATTTCGACGGTTAGTGGAAATGGAAAGTTAATCTTTCGTGACTCAAGGTTGGAACGAACAGCAATCAGGACACCTCCTCCAAGCGCTTTCAGGTCATTTTGATGACGATCGTTTCTGAATACGGAGAACTCATGATTGAAGAGTTCCGTGTTTAAGATTCCGGCATTAAGCCATGTTTCCGTCAAGGAGAAGATATCATGAGAGAGGGCTTGGGAGTTTAAATATACTTCTGCGGTTTTTGTGCGGAGTCCCCTTACATTTTGATAGTAGAGGGACAGCCTACTGGGTTTTTTAACACTGACGGACAAACTTTCCTGCGACTTTTTGTCGACCGGGGAGTAAATTCTTTTACTAACGTATTTTGAGGTCATGTATTACTATTGCACAGTATTTCGAAATATATTGGAGGGGCGACAATTTGGAAAGACGCAACAAACCCATCAGCCTTACTGATTTTGGTGCATTTGATTGAGTCATCTTTTGGAATCAAATTTCTCGAGACCAAATGGTTCAAGACATCATCTGAAGAAGTGTTTGGTTTTAGTCGAGAAATGAAAATGGATTTTGGTCTGGGAATCGATTCAATAGATGCAGATTCCGTACCTATGGAATGATTGATGCATTTGGGACTAACATTAGGAATGGGGGCATCATTACAGTTTTTTCGCTGACTCCTAAGATTAAACCTTTTTGCCTTTGGGTTTAGCGCAGAGGAAGGCACATCACGTTTCCTTTTTCCTGCGAGTAGAGTTGATGAAGACGATGCCAAATTAAGAATGGGCTCAGGGGTCGCTTCAACAGTAGGGAAACCTATTGTGTCAAATAGAGTCAATATATCCATGGCACGTTGGGCACACTGATTTTCTTCATTAGTCGGCAGCTCAAGGTCAGTAGATGTTGAGGCGTCTGCCGAACTATAAGGATCAGAGAACGTTGATACATTGAAGACAGCAGTATTGAAGTTGTCGAGTAAGTCCTTAAACCCCTTAGACAATTTTTGTATGTCAGCCTTGAATACTGACATAAGGCGTTCTCCGAACTTTTTATTTTATCCATAAATGCGTTGGTTGAACCAACACATTTAGCATATATATATTTAGCATTGTATATAGACTCTACAGTAATATCATCTTTGTATATAGACTCTATAGTAATATCATCTTTGTATATAGACTCTATAGTAATATCATCAACACGAATTTGAGGACGTCGACCTCCACGAAAATGGCAACAAAACGGGTAGCGATTGAAGGTTTTGTGTGGTTTGTGTCTTAAATTTGATGATGGTATGAGGATACAGGTAAAGGAAAACGGAGAAAGAAAACCAAATAAACTGGTTTGTTTCTCTTTATCGAATCATTTTGATATTATGTAAGTATTTATTTTTCTTTGTAAGAAGGAGTATGAGCAAGGAGATTTTTTGACGATTCGCATCATCGCGTCGGTAAGTAGCATATATGAAGAATGATGAGAGGGGGATGATGGAAGGGACGTTTTGAAATGAAAAATTTAACAAAATCTGATTTTAGTCTTTTTCCTCAAATAAGAAATTAGGAGTTTATCGCTTTTAAGACTGTCACCATTTTGGCTATATCTTGTCGAAAAATGTTCCGATTTGTATCATTTCTTTTTGATTGAATTAGAAATATTCAATCTAATAAATTAAGAAATAATAATGTTACTTTGTGTCAGTATTGCGCCATGCTGAACAACCACTTATGGGTCAATAGGTTCCTACCTATACGATTATATTTATCAAATGTTAATATTCATTTATTTTAAAATGCTTAGGCCAATGGTTCCTATGAATAAGAACTAGCAGTTCCTTTGAGTAAAAGGCAGCAGTTTAGTAAAAGCATTTACAAATTGCTTCAGTACGGTATGAACAAAGTCTTTCATTTCTAAAGTGAGTTTGGAAATTCGATCTTAGCATTTACTTTATTGAACTTGCAGGTACCTTCTTTTAATCTTACCAAATTGAAGATTAGGACTGTAGCCTCGCCTTCTGTTTATAATACTTTCTTTTTATCAAAAACAAATTTCTGGAATGCCGTCAAAAAGGAAAACATAAACATTAAAAGAAATAATCAATCTATTTAATTTAATTTTTGTTTATTAAACTCATTGTTTTTCTATTACCCTTTGTTTTGTTTTGCCGATATTTCGCTGTCATGAAGTTTTGTTTGGAACTGGCCCTCGTTGCTCATTGCAGGGACCTTTGAACCTTGCTAATCTATCGTTAGCAAAGAATAACTGTTGCACATTGGAGTCCGTCACTTTTCCTTCAAATAGATAATCAAGCACAACATCATTGGACTTAAGACACTTACCTGGTGTTGTACACCTACTTTGACTGTGAACTCCTCGGTGACGCCAGAGGGACATCTTACTCTCATACATGTCCATGATCATGTGTACGTAGATTTCTGGAACTCCTCTTTGTCTAAGCGCCACCCATAACAGATCCCTTGGTTGTCTATTACAGCCCGTTTCAAAAACAATCAACAGCATATGCAAATCCTTTAAAGAATCACGATGTTTTTCCACCATGATTCTTATACTTTGGATTGCATCTGTAGTTAATTTAACTGAGACAAACCACCACTGGTCTTCAGATAGCCCTAATATTTTCCGCATTCGGCTATTTAATACCCGCTCAAGGATCTTCATGGGGTGTGACATCAGCGTGATTGAACGGTAGTTATCAGACTCGCGTATCGGCTTTTCCTTTGTACAAAATAAGAAGAAAACTCTCCCTCCACGGGTTAGGCATTGGATCGCCACTCATCAGTTTTCCCATCTTTTCCCAGAACTCAGAGGGTATCTTGTCCGGCCCAACTGCTTTTCGATTATTGAAGTCATTGACTGCCTTCCTAACCTCTTGAACAGGAACGTCGTGTATTTCCTCAGTGTGAGGAACGCCTCTCGGAAAATATATCCGAGGAAATTGTTCAATTAGAAGTCCTTAAAGATATTGCTGCCACCGGTGTAGTATTACAAACAAAAGTCGCGTACTAGAACATCTTGAAAGCGTTTGCCCTGACGTCTTGAGAAAAGTTCCCGGTTTGCGGTGTTTCGCCATTTCGTATCCTGAACATATAAGAAGCCAACTCGACCCTTAGGTTTCGCCTAAGCTTAAGCATTACTTTGTTATCCCCCGGAAATCGAATAGCTCTGACCCGAGCATTTCTGCCGGTCACAGGATTAACATTGCATTAAACAATTAATATTTCTTATAGCGGTCTATTTCTCATGTATGTGAAAAATAGCTGTACTTCAAATGCCTAACCATGCGCTTGATGAAGTTCAATACTTTAAATTGGGTGCGTACCTCTAACTTTCATTATTGGGCGGCTGGTGGTAATGGTAGTGTAGTAGTGTATTCGCTTAGTGATTGGAAGGTCGTGCGTGGTGGCGTATCGTCGAATTCACGAAGTGATAATACTATAAAGTTTATATACAAAGATGGAATTCGACTTCGTTCATATGTCCACCACGGGAACGTATGCAGCGGTCCATACGTTAAACTCAATTTTCAATGACTCGGCCGAAAATTTTGACCAATACGGCCGCTATTTCTCGTTCAATATTGGCTCTGAACTCCTCTAACGTCGCCGGTTTGTTGGCATACACCAGTGATTTAATGTTGTCCAGCTTGTTGGCATATACCAATTATTTAATGTAGCTCAATAAAAAAAATCTGGAGGAGTTAAATCACACCATCTCGGCGGCCAATATACGGGTCCGTTTCTCAAGATAACAAGTTCACCGAACTGAGACTTCAATAACTCGATTGTTGCACCCGCTATGTGGCTTGTGGCACCGTCTTTTTGGAACCACATATAACTGATGCCCAATTTCTGCAATTGCTCAAAGAAATAACGTTCCAACATGTCGCTGTAGCGAATACCATTTACCGTAACGTGGCGGTTATTTTCATACGCACCGTCATGAAAACCGCACCAAACAGTGATGTTTTGCGGATGAAGTGCTGTTTAATGAAGCACCTGAGGGTTTCACCTGTCAAATAACGCATATTTCGCTAATTGACGAAGCCGTTTAACCAAAAATGCGCTTCATCGCTGAAGATGATTTTGCTATGAAATTCTTCATTTTCTTCCATCATGTCCGGAGCCCAATTCGAGAACGTACGTCGTTTCATATGATTAAGTGACTTATTGAGTCAACTTGATCTTGTAAGGGTGCAGGTCAAGATCCCTACGCAAAATTCGCCATAATGTGGTCTATGAGAGGCCCAATTCTTGAGAACGCCGTGAAA
This sequence comes from Portevinia maculata, assembly GCA_949715645.1. Classification (NCBI taxonomy): domain Eukaryota; kingdom Metazoa; phylum Arthropoda; class Insecta; order Diptera; family Syrphidae; genus Portevinia; species Portevinia maculata. The sequence goes on from OX454527.1 coordinate 71,859,985, forward strand.
TTGACTGGTTTGGCTGGTTTGCGACGGACTTCGGGCAAAACGTACGATCTTATCTTACAGTGGTTGAGAGATTGGTTCCACTTTTCGGTTAGATAAGTCATTCCTGCTGCGGTGAAAATCGTACTGTTGGTCATTCAGAAGTGTCCGGGATTCAAGATATTTCATGAGCTGGTTTATTATCGTTTCCATGACCTTGGTGAGAAGGGACGTTAGTGCAATTGGTCGGTAGAGAGACGGGCTGGTCAAATGCTGCTTTCCATCTTCTCGGGAAGAGCCTTGAAGATAAGGATAGATAGAAAAGCTTACGCAATATTTTTGCCAGCGATGAACACCTCTTCAAAACGATAGGGGAAATACCATCTGGATCAGCTGATTTGTGAATGTTTGGAGTATTGTAGCCACTCTGTGAAAGTGGTTCCATGGAGTATTCTTTGCGCGCGAGTGCAGGGGAAGGAAGAATAAAGCACAATCACAGGTAAACCATACTTAAACCACCTTAAACCATTGAATATAAGTTTTACTAAGCTGCTTCGCAAGATCTCTGTATGTATGTGCTTCTGGAGTATGGATTTTCCAAACATTGTTTCGAGTTCTATTTTATGATTCTTGCTTGATACTGAGTTCAGAAGTCTCATTAAAATAAAAATGTTCAACCTAACCGTGAATTTCTTTTAAAAAGGGTTTTCCCCGATAATTATTGAATGGTTTATAGATTATAAATAAAATATAAAGACCGCCAGAGCACTTCGGGTGGACAACTGGAAGCAGCATGCCCGTGGTCGCGAATGATGGAAAGCTGCAGTGTCTCAGGACTCACCACGAGTCTGGACCCCTTAAGTAAGTAAGTAAAATATAAATAATACTTGGCGACCGAGTTTCGCCCGTGACAAAATAACATACTAATGAAACAAATCTCATGTGGAGTTCAAATTAGTTGACCCCTTCTTTGAAATTATGTTTTGCATAGGAAAAAAGGAACTACAGATTAAAGCTTCACATTGGTGTAGGCTAAAATCGAAATTACAGTGCTTGTATGTATGTAATTTCGATGTTCGCCCACCATAGAAGTTACATAATGTACCTAGAACCTTACCTCGTTGGTAACATTGTCATTGATTGCATAGGTCGATACAAAAAGGCTGGCACAATTCGTACTTTGAAACCGTTATTGTTGGGTTGCACAAACTACAGGATGTTAATCGAATTCTGCTGTTGTGTTTAGTGTTTAGTTTATTCATTTATTGTTTTTGAAGCTTAGATTCAATTGACGCATAGTGCTGCATGAGGTTGCACGCCCCTTTTGAACACAACCTAAATAAATAAACCCACCAAGTTTTTTTTTCAAAAAATAGCCGCAGGTGCTTTCGGGAAATATGCTTCCCAATATCACCAAGCAAATCAAAATGACAATAGTTTATCAATGTGTGATAATTTTTCTAAACCATCGAATTTTTAATTCAAGGTACGTTTTTTTTTTTTTTTTTTTATATAATTTGCTTACGCTAAAGGGATTTTTTTTCTGTTGTTACAGTACCCTTATAATGCTAGGAACACAGTGTAAGCTACTTGGTATTAGAAAGAATAGAGAGATAGGAAAGAAGTGTTTGGGTACAGTTGTAGGGGTTTTCTCCACGGATGGTGTCTAAGTTACTTAGGGAGATAACGATTTCATGTATTCGGGATTCGAACGCACGACCTTCCATTCCGTGAGCGAATACACTACTACTGCATCATTGCCACCCGTTATTTATTTTTGAATGTAATTTTCCGCCAGTGAACATTTACAGTGTTTGCCTGTTTCCTATAGAAACTATACAAGTTTGGAAAGTAAAACATTGTCTTAATATAAAATGTAATCTTAATCGTTAGAGCCGTTTTCAAAATACCTGTTTCTAATATACATATATACAAGAATTGCTTCCTTAAAGTAGTAAATATAAAATATCGTAAAATTTTCAAAAATGTGAGACGACTGCACCGTGTAAGACCGTCGGACCTTGCAAGAAAACCGCAAACTAATAGATAATAGCAGGGTGACAACAACGAGTGAAAGAGGCCAATGCTTTGGATGGATTAAATCCCATCTATGCTTCTGTTATTGTCATTAAAAGTGAAGAACCTAAAACAATTTACAATTATAATGTATCTAAAAAATAGTAAACTGTTAGCCATTTACTTTTCTCGTGCGAATAATACTGTAAAGCAAGCTGTTCGTTAGTTTCATAACTAGTCGCAGTTTTAACAAACATTTGTAATCCTTATGTTTAAAATATTAAAAAAAAAATTACCTGTCCTTTAACAAGAAGGACGGAGTGTAGTATGTTGGTTTCTTTTCTATCTGCACAGGGCATCATCATCGTTTCCATTCTGAGTCCACCACATAAATGCCTTGCATAGTCGTCAACTGTAGATCAACAAAATAAAAACAATAAAAATAAAAAGAATAAATAATCGACATCTGAAAACAATAATTTTATTTATCATGACAAATGCTTTTATCTCCTGGTTATTCGTTTTCTTCTTTTGTCTTCAATATACTCAACCATATGCAAGGTGGTACCACTTAAGATATTGCGTGTCTTTTGTAATTCGGTATCTTTTTCTACACAGGAAACATATTCATGGTCATGATCCTTGAATTGGTTTTTAGTTGAAAAAAAATCATACCTAGTATAATTTTAATTGTAATGTGATTCTTAAGAAAACAGGAGGTTATAAGCAACGATGTCTAGAGAGTTAGTCCAAGGTAACGGTTTAACCTATAATAAAAAATTCTTCCTTAAGCTAACTTCAATTTTATACAACGCTTTCGGCAACAGCAATCCCGTGAATCGACTTATATCTAAAATTATCTGCCTGCACACGAAGCTACTCAAAAGAAACTGATTAGTAACGCAAATTCTTACAGTCCGTTATCAACCGCTACCTAAATGATTAAGTGGGTCTCATTCTATGCTGCAAACCTTCTTTAAACATATTCTTTATAATTGTTTAAATAATATAAACTTACATCTTCTTTTCCTTAACGACGAGGTTAAGATTAGGACTAAATGGATCATTTCCCTCCCACTTTACTGCATCTGTATGGGTCCGCCTGTTGGGTTCTCCGGTTTTACTTCACTTCATCACTGAGGCCAACTAAATGCTGGTATTGTTGCATTTGTGTGATCCAGAAGTTTTTTTTTGCCTGCCTTTTAGGCAAACTTAAGTTTACCAGGATCTGAAACGCTCTAATTTTTTGATTTCTCTAAACTCAGCAGAGTGATTTTCGGTCCCGTTTGCGTTGACGGGCTTTGGAGGAGGAGATTTAAGAGCGAACTCTACGAGCTGTACAGCGACATCGACCTGGTCAAAAAACTGCGAATCAGTCGACTAAGATGGCTGGGACATGTGGAGCGAATGGACACCAACGCTCCGGCCCGAAGAGTCGTCGATTCCAACCCGGAGGGACAACGTAGTAGAGGAAGACCTCGCCTTAGGTGGCGCGCGAGTTACATATTTGTATGGTGACCTCCATCAATAAACATGTAGGACAACAACCTTAAGTTGCTGCTATAAGTTGACTCAACATAAGTCATACTATATATGCAGAGCAACAACCTTAAGTCGTTTGTCCATTTAAGTCAGCATGTTTGCTTATTAATTTGTAGATATAGTACAACGGATGCAAATATCAATTGCATTTCCGCTAAGACTCAAAATTGCAATAAATGCACTGTAGTAATATGATTAATCAGCAATTTAGCTTATTGAATGGACAAAAAGATAATAAAGGCAGTCAGAACTAGACACTTAAACCAAACATTTGACTTTTTATTTAACTGGCGCAGTCGTACGGATTTTGTTTTTTTGTTTTTGATATAAAAAAAAAATAAATAAGACATCGAACCAAAGTGATTATTGCAGACTAAAAATCAGTCGCAGCATACGGAACATTAGTGAAATGTAAAATAAAAATAGAATTCAAGTGATTGTTGCAGACTAAAAATCAGTCGCAACATACGGAAAATAAAGATAGTGTCTGTTAGAAGTGCTGTGTAGAAACGCCAAAATTTCGCGACAAGTACTCCACGATTCCAGAAGGAACTTACCAGCAGAAGAAATCGAAATGACAACCGATTCAAACACCATATTGGCTATAATGGCACAAATTCTCGCAAGACTGGAGGCTAATACGCAACAGGCTGATAGCCGAGCCCTAGTTCTAATGAGAGAGATTTCTTACATAGAGAATAAGGACGAAATGGATTGCATATACACTGACTTCTCTAAAGCTTTCGACCAGCTGTCCCATGAAATAATCGAGTTTAAGCTCAGGGCTTTTGGTTTCCCACCAAGTTTCATAAAATGGCTTAATTCATACCTTAGATCAAGGGTTTATCAAGTCAAATTTAGAGGATCGCTATCTGTATCTTTTACAGCTGAGTCTGGAGTTGCCCAAGGTAGTCACCTCGGACCAATTCTATTTATACTAGCCATTAATGATGTTAAAGCATGTATAAATCACAGTAATATCCTGATCTACGCTCATGATATGAAAATATTTAAATCTATCACTAGTCAGCAAGATAGAATTTTTCTTCAATCTGACATTAATAGCTTCGCCAATTGGTGTGATAAAAACGGTTTATCCCTGAACCCTACTAAATGTCAACATATGACATTCTCTACAAAGAATATACCGTCCACCTTTCAATATTCTTTGTCTCAACATATTCTTTGTAATGTTGATAATTTTAAGGATCTTGGGGTTTATTTCGATCCCAAACTGGTTTTTGCCAAGCATATCAATTTTATTGTTAATAAATCTAATTGTATGCTGGGCTTCGTAAAAAGGTGGGCGAAAGAATTTAATGACCCATACGTTACTATGTCATTGTACTATTGTTTTGTCCGTCCGATTCTAGAGTATGCTTCACAAGTTTGGACGCCGTTCTACAACATCCATTCAAATCGAATAGAGGCCATTCAACGTAAATTTATTCGATTTGCACTTAGAGGACTTCCATGGGATGATCCTTTTAACCTTCCTCCTTACAGTCAGCGTATTAAGCTTCTTCAAATGTTACCCCTTTCTCAACGAAGGCTTAATAGCGATATCATTTTTTTTACAGCAGCTTATATCCGGTCAAATAGATGCACCTGACTTGCTGTCATCTATTGGCTTAAATTTCGGTGTGGTGCCCATAATTTATGTAGTTTTGATTTATTGTTTAGCCCCCATCATAGAACGAATTATGGGAGGCATGAGCCTATTAGTCGCATGAGTAGAATCTATAATATAAATGATCATGTGATTGACTTGCATGTTAGTAAAATTAAGCTGAAAAATATTTTGCGCAATAATACCTTAATGTCTTAATTTATTTGCATGATTTGTGTTTGTGTTAGTATTTTATAAGTACATAATTATTGTATTTTTAATTGTTTTGTCCTTACTAACACCTGCACTAATTGATGAACCTGTGGGAGCACTTTTAGTGCCGGCAAATTTCTGCTCGTGATAGTTGCTTGCTTTAAGCACTCCACGACACAGAACTGATAGTGTATTAAAAAGAATTCTCAGGAAATAAATAAGACCTGACTCAATTCATAAATGTGGTGGACAACCACATCAACCTTACACCGGAGGATAGAAGAGCCGCTACCTGGACCGCGATAGCCCAATGCAAAGTCATTGGAAGAGCAAAGGAGCTACTACTGAGCAACGCAGCTACAACATGGGACGAAGCCAGGAATCTTCTAGGGTTGACTTTCAGACCCGTCATCGACCAAGGGGAAATTACAAGAAGGATTAATAATCTAAGAGTAAGTTCAGTTTTGGATCTAAACAATAAAAGTGAGTTCCTACTAACCGATATTCATACTTTAGTAATGTATGAAAACAAAAAGGATAGTCTTAAGTCTCTTTTGTATAATCTGGTAGTGAGTAAGATAAGAGAAGTAGCAAGTGGAAATTTAGCCAGAGAACTTAGGGACGAATATGAACTACATAGAATAAAAACAATATTGTATTCATATGTAGGGTTGGTGCCGTGACATAACCCCAAGCGTCATAAGCCCAAATCTCGAAATTTGGCCTTATATCGCTTTTTGAAAGTGACATAAGGCCAAATTCCAGCATTTGGTATTATGTCACTTTCACAAAGCGTCATAAGGCAAAATCCGGAAAGTGACATAAAGCCAAATTTTCGAAACCGTACCTCGCACCTACTCCAAATTAAACAGTGACCCCAAGCAGGGGGGTTGCAGGGGGGCAGCATGCCCGCCCATTGTATTGTTTATGCAATCTGCTTGCGATTTCGCAACTAATCCCATAAACAGTGCAATGCATATGGGGGGGCATGCTGCCCCCCTGCAACCCCCTGCAACCCCCTGCAACCCCCCTGCTTGGGATCACTGTTTGATTTGGGCTAGGTGCGAGGGCAAATTGTTGAAAACAGCACCAAGCGAAAGTGTCGTAAAGCCAAATTGGCCTTATGACGCTTTTCCAATGTGTCATAATACCAAATGCTAAAATTTAGCCTTATGTAACTTTCACAATGCGACATAAGGCCAAATTTCAAAATTTGGGCTTATGACGCTAGGGGTTATGTCACGGCACCGTAGGGTTTGATGAAGGGAACATTCTTACAGACCGAAGCATTAATCGGGCACATACAAATTACGGAGATAAAGAAAGAAATGATATTCCTAATAACCAATTACGACGAAATACTTACTTCAATAATTCTGAACAGGCCCACGACGAAAGACAATACACTAACTACAATTATCGACGACAGACAAACCAACAACGGCAAAATTGGAATTTTAATAGTCCTGGACGAACTAACCAAGAAAATCAAAATAGTAATTACAATAACCCTGGACAGCGACTAACTACTAACGCCAATAACTCTGGACAGACAAACCAGCAGCGACGAGGTACTAACAACGATAGTTATAGTAACCCCAGGCAATCACAAAATAGGCAAAACAATGAACCAATGGATATCGATAACATAGCCCACCTAAGCTGAGAACAATACCGGAATAATTCCGAGGAACAGGTTAACATTCCAGAAGAATCTCATTCAATAGAAGCTCCGGTTTTTCTGAATCCTGCCTCAATGGTAGAAAGACCCAAATAGTATTCTCTGTAGGAAATGAAAAACATGCATGCTTGATAGATACAGGATCTACAATGACTCTAATTAATACAAGCAAAATAGATTGTAGTGAATATAAAATTCTTAACGAAGTCACAATAAATCTTTCGACAGTAAATAATCAGACGGCCGAAAAACTAAAGATCTATCAAGTCCCAGTCCCTACGGAATTTGGATACAGATCTAATGTATTTATCCAAGCATATGGCAAGTCATTAGGAGAAAAATCATACAGTCTTTTGTTAGGTATGGATGTCATAGGTAATTTGGTAGAGAGCATAAATATAAAAAAAAACGAAAAGTGTTGTTACAAAATAAGACCATAATTCCAATTATTTTCGAAGTTGAACCATACATAGAATGATACGAATTAGGTGGACACGAGGAAGTGAAGTTAGACCATTTAAAATCTTTTGAAAAACAGGAAATTCAAGAGCTGTTGCAAAAATATAAAAGCCTCCTGTACAAAGATGGAGATCAACTAACGAACTCAGAAAGCATAGTACATAAAATATAATCAACCACAGATCAACAAATAAATTCCAGACTGTACCATCTCCCTCGAAAACATGAGGAAGAGGTCAGGAAACAAATTAACGATATGGAAAGGTAGGGCATAATTCGAAAATCAAACAGTCGATACGCCTCACCAATCGTAGTTGTGGCCAAGAAACCTGACAGTGAAGGAAAGACTAAGTTTAGGGTATGTGTTGATTATCGAGCACTTAATGATATAACGGTGGATGATAAATACCCACTTCCAAATATAGACAGTATCCTGGGCAAGTTAGGAAGGTCACAGTATTTTTCTACCCTTGATTTAGCCAAGGGATACCATCAAATAAAGGTACATCCTGAAGATATACATAAGACTGCATTTGTTACGCCAAATGGTCTATATGAATATACCAGAATGCCTTTCGGGCTTAAAAATGCCCCAGCGACGTTTCAACGTCTAATGAATGATATTCTCAGAGAATACATAGCACAAATTTGTACAGTATATCTAGATGATATATTAATCTTTTCCACTTCCCTAGAAGAGCACATATCATCATTAAAACAAAATATTTCAAAGATTAGCAGATCATTATCTTAAAATACAACTAAGTTAATGTTCTCTTCTTAAGAACAACACAGAATACCTAGGTCATATACTCACTTCGGAAGGAATGAAACCAAATCCGAATAAAGTAGAAGTAATTCAGAAGTATTCTTTACCCTTGACGATAACGTAATTGAAAGGATTTCTAGGTAGCACTGGGTATTATAGGAAATTTATTAGGGACTGCGCTAGAATAGCATACCCGATGGTAAAATACTTAAAAAAGAATATGAAAATCAATAGCAATGACCCTGAATATATTCAAGCCTTTGAAAGATTAAAAGAAACCCTGATTAAGCATCCCATACTTAAATTTCCAGACTTCAATAAACAATTTTCACTCTTCACTGATGCAAGTAATTTTGCTTTGGGAGCTGTACTTACTCAAGAAGGACAGCCAGTATGCTACGCCTCTCGAACATTAAATGACAATGAAAAAGACTCTTCAGTAACAGACAAAGAATTTTTAGCAGTGGTTTGGGCTACCTCATATTTTAGACCATATCTTTGGGGGCAAAGATTCAAAATAATCACCGATCATATGCCCGTAAAATATTTAAGTAAAAAATATAATGGAAAAGAGTTCAGTCAACGAGTTCAAAGAGGACTTCTTAAATTACAGGAATTCGAGTTTGACATTGAGTATATAAAAGGCAAGGAGAATAAAATTGCAGATTTCCTAAGCAGAATTCCAAACGAAATAAACGAAACATCAGAAACTGTACACTCCGTGGACGAACAATTGTTAGATCATATATCAATCAAAGAGGGAATTGTAAATACATATCAGACTCAGTTAATACTGACCTACTCAATCCAAAATGAAATAAAAACGCTGCATGGTAAAAGAATTATTGAGGTCGACATGACGAAAAATAGCGAACACTGGAGGGATCTGTTTAGTAGAACAATCATAGCAGGGACGACAGGTATTTACTCCGAAGTAGAAGATAGGGAATATAATAAAGTACAAAAAGTACTAACTCAAATGTATGGACATAATAAAGAAATTAAATTTTATAAGCTTACACAGAGGGCAAGAGATTTAGAAAAAGCTGAAGAAGTTCATAGACAAATATCTCTTTATCACACCGAACAAAGTAACCACTCAGGAGTAATAGAAACGTACTATCAATTAAAATATAAAATATGCTTTCCAAAACTGATAACAGAAATTTCAAGAGTAACAGGAAATTTCCAGACTTGTCAGGAAGGGAAATACGACAGGAAACCGATTAGACCTAAATTCAAGCTAACTGAAACTCCGAACAGGGGAAACGAAATATTGCACATGGACATCTATCATTTTAATAAGTTAATATATCTGACAATTATAGACAAAATTTACTAAAAAGGCTTACGGATATAGTCTGACTAGCAAAAATTGGACAAGTAAGTTAGAATGCATAGATGAACAATTAGCAAAATTCGGAAAACCAAGAAAAATAGTTTGTGACAATGAATTCAATTCAGAAAACATAAAAGAACATTTCAGGAAAGAGGGAACAGAAATGCATATGACAAAGGCCAACTCTCATACAGGTAATTCAGATATAGAAAGATTTCACTCGACCTTACTTGAAATTTTACTAACCTTAAAAGACACAGACATTTCAACCAATAGGAAAATATATAAGGCTATTCAACTATACAATGATAGATACCACTCAACATTAGGTATGACCCCAAATCAGGCTGAGGGAGAAAATCGCGTAAACTTAAAGAACAAAATAGAAGAGAAAAAGAAAAAAATAATAAATAAAAGAAATACTTCACGGGAAAATTATGTAGAAAAACGCAATGAGGGCTTTATAAGGAACTATAAACATTTAAGGCACAAAAAATGAAACATACTATAGAAAGCATAACTTCCCAGCAGAAAATCGAGTACAAATTATAAGGCTAAGGGATAAATAAGGTAAAGGAAAAGTATAACCGTGATTGCAAAACCATAGAAAGTCTTAAATAAGCCATATAATAAGGTTTTGATAAGCCGTATTATAAGGTATAGATAAGATTACAAATATTGTCTCTTATTTATGCCTGATTTCAAGAATTAAATAATGCGTTTCCTTACTTAAGCCTTATAATAAGTGATAACTAAGGCACAGGTGTGTGTTTTTTTTGGGTATCCTTACTTATGCCTTATAATATGTCTTAACTCAGGTGTTCTGTACATTTCGCAGACATACCTAACTGTTTATCAAGAAATTTATATTTCATTTTTTATTTGTTGACCATTTGATTCAGTTCAGTGAAAACTTGTGTGCATTGTGGTTGCAAAAGAAGAAATTTATATTTGGTTTTTATTTGTTGATTTTTTTTTTTATTTATTTCCTTTCTGAAGTGAATTGTAACTTAAGGAGAAATATGATAGCGATTAAAAACTTCAAGTTTTTTGAATCGACGCTCATGGTAAGTTCATAATTTTTGCTCATTTAATCTATGCAGGTTCCGTTCTAAATCGTTGCAGAAAATATTAATTGGAACCAAATTGAGAGGAAAAGTTTCGTAAAATTTCGGTGCCATATATTTTTATTTTAAGTTTCTAGTTTTAGGTTCATTAAAAATAAAAACGCTTTATACGGAAAAAAGGAGCACGTCTTTTGTTAAACTTATAATAAGTCTGAACTAAGACACTATATAATGCTTAAGTTAAACTGATAATAAGAGTTAAGTAAGGCCTTATATAATGATTATGTCAAACTGATAATGATCATTAAATAAGGTCTTATCTAATGCTTATGATAAGCTGCTAATACGGTTAAGCAATGTATTTTATGTACCTTCAGTGTAACTGATAATAAGCCATAAATAGTGTCTTATACAAGGTGGCGCAAAAATAACCTTCCGATGTTTTTTGGCCACCGACCGATTATTGCTCAAATAAATAGTCACCAATATTCCGCGTTCTGGAGCAGTGTAGCGTAACATTGTTTATTAACGTGTATTTCGCATGTGTTTACTACACAAATGTCAAAACAGAACTGACATTAGGGGCCAATCGCAAAATTTATAGCATTTTCTGATAGGAGGATTACTTTTGCGCCACCTTGTATAATCCTTAGTTCAGTAGTTATATAAGCCTTAAAGGCCTCTTTTTTAATGCTTATTTCAACGAAATATAAGGTTTACAGACGATACCTTATTCCGTAGGACATGGCCTGTGCTTTTATAAGGGACAACATAAGGAATCTTGAATGCTAAGCAACATTCCTTACAAATAACAAGCCTTATCGTCTAAGGAATAGATTACAGAAAACTAAGGATTATATAAACCTTACGTTGTTTGCTGGGTTAAGAAATGTAGACCCCACAAATATTAAAAGACCCACTAAATTTGCAGGTAATCCACTGGCAGAAGATCATAATGGTGATGATGATAATAACAGCAGCGGAGGCAACACTATATAAATAACACCAATACAAACCAGTATGGGTTATACCACTCTGAATCTAGGACCAGTAGAAATAATAAATAACAGCCAGACTATACTACATATAATAGATACCAAGGAGATACTTTCAACAATCGCACTGATAGAAGTAAACGTACAGACCCTACAGCTAGCAAATAACACAGAAATACAAAACGAAATATTTAACATTAAAGCAAAACTCCTAGCAATTCTACCACCCATTAGACAGAAACGAGGACTTATGAATTTTATTGGAACAACACAAAAATGGTTGTTTGGAACAATACACGACAACGACAGACAAGACATTCTCGAACATATGAAAGTAGCAGATACTAACAATCATGCAACTATAACAGATCTTAACCAACAAATAAAAATTAACGGACAATTTATGGACTCCTTAAATAAATTTAAGAAGACAATAGAAACAGATAGGGAAACATTATCATATACCTACCAAAGTATTGCATCTAACCAAAAAGACATTGTAAGGAAACAAGCGATTACAGACCAATTACTAAAACTGCAAATATTCGAAAGCAAAATAGATAGCATACTAGACAATATAGCATCTGCTAAGCAAGGCATACTCCATCCAAGTATATTGACCGGAATGGAAATAAAATTATCACAGATAGACTTTTATAAACTCGAATATGCTAGAATAGGACTTTTGAAATTTGACAAAGACAGACTTATAATAGCCGTGAAATTACCTAAGGACTACATTACAACCCAACTTTAAATGATAATTCCGATACCAAATGACAAGAAAAAAGAAATTGACACTGAAACTTTACGAATTATAAAAATAAATAACATAGAATATGAATATAATAGTAATAACATTTATATGAAGGAACTAAATTTAAGTCATTCATGTAGAACACAAAATTCAATACAGAAAAACAAGTAATTAAAATTGATGATAATACTGTAATATGGAAAAATTTGGAAAAAGAAACTGTAATTAATCAATGCGACGATAGACAATTAAAGCTAACTGGAAACTTTTTAATAAATATCAGCAACTGTTCTATTAATATACTAAATGTCACTATTGCAAACTACCAAATAGATTTAAGTCAAAGATTTCATTATGAAGGTGAAGAAAAAACAAATGTAACGGAAAACTTTAACTTTAAAGAAATTGCTGAAATACAGCAAATTGAAAATTTAAAACATATTGAAGAATTAAAATATCATAGAATTATTAACTACACTAGTAACATAACAATGTTTGTAATACTCATTGTAGTTATAACTGTAATTGTTTGCATAGCTAAAACAAATCGTATACTAAAAATAAAAATTAATAATGTTACTAAGCCAGAACCAAAAATTCAAAAAATAGAGATTCCAACGATTCAGGAGAATCTTAAAACTAAGGATGGAGAAGTTACATATTTGTATGGTGACCTCCATCAATAAACATGTAGGACAACAACCTTAAGTTGTTGCTATAAGTTGACTCAACATAAGTCATACTATACATGCAGAGCATCAACCTTAGGTCGTTCCTCCATTTAAGTAGGTTAGGTTAGGTTAGGTTGGAAGGGAAGTGCACAGCAGGGCTGCTGTGCTTGCACGGGGGCCCATTGGTCCATTGTGATCCATTATTGTTTTATGTGGTAAACCTACATTTACAATAAAACACTTACCATACTCAGTTTAGGTTAATCTTGTCGGTTGGCCTATTGGAACCAACCTGTGTTCTTGACAAACCTGATAGTGTCCGTCAGTGGTACCTGCGCTACGTCCTCTAAGTCTTCGAAGAATCTGTTGCCCAGATAGCGAAGTTGAGATGTCTGAAGGTTTGGACATTCGCAGAGCAGGTGTTTGATGGTCTCGGTTTCTTCTATATCTTGACAGCTCCTGCAGTAGTCTGGTGAGCTGATGCCCAGCCTGCTTGCCATTACACCTATGGTGCAGTGGCCTGTCAGTACGCCAGTTAAGATACGTATTTCTAGCTTATTCATTTCCAGAATGCTTTTTGATCTTTTTTCGTTAATTCTTGACCATAGACTGCGAGATATAACACAGTCGTGCTTTTGGGACCAGGTGGTGTTAAATTGTTCCCTCAGTTTTTGGTCAATGTTTCTTTTTGCTGCACTAATTGGGATGTCTATTGACGTAATGGCGTCTATTGCGTCAAGTTCTGACCCGATTCTTGCTAGCTCGTCTGCCTTTTCATTCCCAACAATGTCGCTATGACCGGGGACCCAGCAGAGAGTGATCCTGTGTCGTTCGCCTATTTTGTTGAGGGATTTTTGGCAGTTTCTGACTGTTTTTGACTTTATAGTTTCGCTGTCTAGTGCTTTGATAGCCGCCTGACTGTCTACGAAGATTGTGATCGTGGAAGGATCCAGATTCTTCGCGGAGATAGTTTCTGCTGCCTTGTCGATGGCGATAATCTCAGCTTGAAAGACGCTGCATTCATTGGGAAGTCTGTACGAGTCCTTTATGTCTAGGGGCTCGCAGAAAACTCCCGCTCCTGTCCCCACATCCATTTTCGACCCGTCCGTATAGATGTGGATTTCTTGCACGTTGACGTGCGTGTTCCAGTTCTCTCTTTGGGGTATGTATGTGGAGTAGTTTTTCTAAAAGTTTCGTTTGGGAATTAAGTAGTCCGTTTTCCTGGATAGATCGATACCCAAGTAGTTGTGAATTATAGAGCCGTGTCCATAGGAGCTGTGCCTCCAGATGTTTGCCTCCTTGAGGCGGAGGGCTCCTTTGGCTGCCATGCTGCGAATATATTCACCAAGCGGGGGTAGGTTTAAAATGACTTCCAGCCCGGCTTGGGGTGTTGATCTCATTGCTCCCGATGTACCAATACATGCTAATCTCTGTACCTTTGAGAGGTTATGGAGATGGGTAGTCCTTTCTGTTGCCTTCCACCATACAATTGACCCGTATGTAAGTATGGGTCGTATGATCGCTGTGTACATCCAATGGGTTATGTAAGGGCGCATACCCCAACGTTTGCCAAAGGTCTTTTTGCATGCGTAGAAGGCGCATAGTGCTTTTTTGCTCTTTCTTCTGTGTTACGTTTCCAAGTAAGCTTAGAGTCTAGGATGATGCCCAGATACTTTGCCTCCGGGGAAAGTTTCAGACGAATTCCGTTTAGCTTCGGCATATCGAATTTCTCGATTTTTCTTTTCCTAGTGAACAGAACACATTCGGTTTTGACTGGATTAACTCCAAGGCCGTTCGGCCTTGCCCACGAGGATAGTTCTTTTAGGGCAGATTCCATGAGTTCACTAATAGTGGGGAGATACTTGCCACTTATTAGAATTACAATATCGTCTGCGTATGCTACTATTTTCGTTCTTTTGACCCTTAGAGTCGTTAGGATTTTGTTTACCACTATGAGCCACAGGAGGGGAGATAAGACGCCTCCCTGTGGGGTGCCCCTGGTCACTGTTTTCCTTATGTAACTCTCACCGATCTCTGAGTTAATTACTCTGCTGTTGAGCATTTCGTAAACCCAGTTCGTTATTTCTTTATTCGCTCCCAAGTCTTCGAGCGCTGTTTTTATGGCCGCTGTTTTAACATTGTTGAAAGCTACCTCAATGTCCAAAAATGCAGCCATGGTGAATTCTTTGTGGTGTAGTCCTTTTTCTATTATTGACACAACTTCGTGCAGGGCTGTTTCAACGGACTTGCCTTTGAGGTAGGCGTGTTGAGTGCTGCATAGGTTGTTTTCGTTTAGAAGGTCCCTTGTGTATAAGTCGATTATTCTCTCCAGTGTCTTTAGGAGAAAAGAGGAGAGTCTTATCGGCCTATAATCTTTTGCTGTGCAGTGTATATGTCTCCCTGCTTTGGGAATGAATATCACTTTAACTTCTTTCCAGCTTTGCGGTATGTAGCAGAGTCTTATACAGCTTTTGAAAATGACTTTTAGCCATGGCAGTATTACACTAAGAGCCTGTTGTATCATTGCTGGTATGACATTATCTGGTCCCGCCGATTTGTAGGGCTTGAATGATTTGACTGCCCATGCAATTTTGTGCTCTGTTATAATGCTTTCCATTGCTATTTCCGTTTGTGTGTCTGGCGGAACAGGAGTGTAGTTGATCTCACACCCAGTGATTTCACTAGACTCCGGAAAGTGGGTATCCATTAATATTTGTAGAGTTTCTTGGCTAGACTCTGTCCAAGAGTCGTCAGCACGTTTAATATAGCCTGGGACCGTGGGGTCTTTGGACAATACTTTACGTAGTCTGGCGGCCTCGTTTGTACTCTCTATGGATTCGCAGAACGTTTTCCAGGATTCGAGTTTTGCTCTCCTTATTTCTTTAGTGTATAGATTAAGTTCGGACCTATACTTAGTCCAGTCTTCATCTGCCTTACTCTGTCTTGCTTTGTTAAACAGTTGTCTTACCAATGTTCGCCGCTTTTGAAGCTCGCTGGTCCACCAAGTTGCCTTTTTGGGTTTGCGATTGCGAGAGATGGGACAATGTTTAACAAAGGCTTTGTGCATATTTTTGGTAATATAGTAGACTGCGTTGTCGATTGAGTGAGTGTCGACAAACTTGTCCTCTTTCGGATGCTGTGTGTAGTCACTAACCGTTTTCGCATAGTCTGCCCAATTTGTTTTCCTAGTAAGTAAGCATGTTTGCTTATTAATTTGTAGATATAGTACAACGGATGCAAATATCAATTGCATTTCCGCTAAGACTCAAAATTGCAATAAATGCACTGAGATAGATAGATAGATAGATAGATTCTTTATTTTTTCATCATAAAGTTTACAAATTGGTATACTTAAGAATAAGGACATGGCAATACTGCCGTCTGCCTCCATAAATGCACTGTAGTAATGTGATTAATCAGCAATTAAGCTTATTGAATGGAAAAAAAGATAATAAAGGCAGTCAGAACTAGACACTTAAACCAAACACTTGACTTTTTATTTAACTCGCGCAAGTGGAAGGGGATCTCAACCAACTTGGAGTGCTTAACTGGAGGCAGTTAGCCAAAGATCGCGCTAACTGGAGAGGCGTATTGGCTGAGGCACAGGTCCACCCCGGACTGTAGCGCCACCTAAGTAAGTAAGTAAGTAAACTAAACAGACAAAGCATTGGAATTGGAAACTGTCTCATAGGCAAGCATGCAACAAGGTTTAGAGTATTATCTAATGGTTTCTGCAGAGCTGCATGGAAAAGGACCCTCTCTGCACATGCGCTGCTCTCTCTCAAAACACGAAAAGTCCATCTAGGAATTTTCTTCTTTTATGATCTTAATGATCTCATCTACATTGACAGCTCTTACGCTACATTGAAAGATGTAACTTCTTCAAAGAGGGTGGAGATCCCCCACGTAGTATAAAAATTGATCTCAGGCGACTCAGCCGACTGCAACTTCAACCTAACCTAACCTGACTATGCTCAGTATTGTATGATAAATTATCATCAATATATTAACAGCAGAGAACGCTTTCGGACTGGGCTCTTGAACATCGTGAAGTCGCCTTCGCCTTGTTCCTATCCAAAACTCGTCTTTAGTGACGAGGCTGGAGTTGGACATTGGTGCGGTGGAGATCAAATGCTCGAAACCATGGCTTAGAAGCTAACAACCTTGCCATATGCCTGAATTCGTATTCAAAACATACTGCCAAGGATCAATCTTGATAATAAACAGGTCTGTTTTTCCCTCTGTTCCCCTCGCTGTTATTAAAAGTTAGTTCCATAGCTCTGAAAAAACGTATTTACTTACTTAAGGGGCTCCCGGTCTCAGTCAGAGACTCTGCAGTCTTCCATCCTTTGCGATCCTGGGCACGCTGCTTCCAGTTGTCTAAACAAAGCGCTGTGGCATCCGCGATGACTTGGTCTTTAAAACGGAGGTTCGGTCTTCCTTGCTTTCTCGAACCTGGGGGCTGGGTCGATGATCCTCTTGGCTGGAGCGTTATTGTCCATTCGCTAAATTTGGCCGAGCTAATATCTTCGAAATGATCTAGCTTTTTGGACTACATCCACATCTTGGTACATCTCATAGTGTTCGCGGTTGTATCTTCTCCTCCATTCGCCTTCCTCGCGCACAGGACCAAATATACGACGAAGTATTTTTCTTTCAAAAGAACCCAATATAAGCTTCTCTTTCCTACTCATCATCCAGCACTCTGTACCATAAAAAAGGACTGGCAGGATTAAGGTTCATTTTGTCCTGCGATTGGGGAGTTTTGAACCGATTTGTTTTGGTAAACCGAAGTATCAGCGGTTTCCTAAGGTAAATCTCCGTCGGATCTCCAATAGGGTGCTCGAAGTTATTGCTATCAATAGTGACGTTTCGTCCTAGGCGGTGGACAGATGTGTGTTTGTTTGTTGATAGCATGAACTTGGTCTTGTCCTCATTTACTTCAAGACCAAATAATTTCGCCTGTTCTTCAATCGCCGTGAAAGCCTGTAATAGGGCACGCTGTGAACGGGCGATGATGTTGATATTATCCGCATAGGTAGACGGATCAGTAGCTGGACGGACCTATTGAAAATAGTGTCTTCCATGTTGACATCTGCTTCGCGCACTTTTTCTACAGAACAAGATTGAAGAAGTCATATGATGGGATAATCCGGTGCAAGTTTGAATTGATTCGGAAGAGCTGCTTCCAAACTTCGCATTCCTTTCAAGTGTCACGCGACATAACTGGATCAGTTTTGCCGCGATCCCATATTCGGCCGTCGCCATGTTAAGCTCCTGACGATAAATGCTATCATATGCGGCTTTAAAGTCAATGAAAATATGGTTAATAATAATAATAATAATAATATTTAGTAAGGGTATATTACACTGTGGCCTTTTGGTCTATTGTGTCCTCTTTCAGAGCCCTCTATAGATATCTTTTGTGCAGAGTGTCGAGGTATTGCTCTGATTTATCCTTGGCAGGTCACACTCCTTAGAGCACAGCGTCCAGTCCAGTTTCCTTGATGAATCTGAGAATGAGCTATGGGTCCATGGTTTGTATGTGCTTGTCTGTTACCTGGTGCCTGCCCAAGTATCTCACCCTTTTGTGGTCTGGAGTTTCGGCGGTTTTACTACAGAATCTGTAGAGCCCATCCTCTAATATGCCCATTTTCCTCGGGTGCTCCTTGAGTATGCAATGGCCCGTGAGGAGGCCTGTTAGGATTCGTAGGTTCTTTTTGTTAAGACTGATACAAGCTTTGCATCGCTTTTGGTTATAATTTCCTAAGAGTTTCTTTGCTTGCCTCAGACCTTGGAGGTTGAGAAAGGTTTTGGTCCTTGTTTCCCCCTCCAGTCTCCTGAACTCTTCGCGTAGAGTGTGTTCTCCTATCCCGCAGAACGGTTCAGGTCCTATGAAGGGTTCCTCTGCCCCTTTTCTTGCCAGAGAGTTCGCTGCCTCATTGCCTGTTATGCCAACATGGCCAGGTACCCAGCAGATGGAAATTCTGTTGTTCTTGCCTAGTCTATTCAGTCCGTGTAGGCATTCCCACACGAGTTTTGACTTGATGACGTAGGCGTCAAGAGCCTTTATGGCTGCTGGGCTGTCAGACATTATTGCTATGTTGCAATTCCTGTAGTTGTTCTCGACGTTGATTCGAGCGCACCTGTCTATGGCACATATTTCTGCCTGGAAGATGCTGGTACATTTGCCCATGGATTCGTAGTGCTTAGTTCCTGGCCCAAACACTCCTGCACCAGTTCCCTCCTCGGTCCTCGAGCCGCCCGTGTACCACTTTGTTGTGTAGTTGCTCAGTCCAAGGGTTGTGGATTCATTGCTCCAGTTCTCCTTATTGCTGAGCTTTATCTGGAAGTACTTCTCGAAGTTGAATTTCCTGATGCTATCGTCCAGGTATGGCAAGAAGTCCGATTTTTTTGAGTAAGTCACCGTGTTCTTTCGAACCGATGCATTTTCCTCTTCCAATTCCATCCTATGCCTTCCTTAGAATTGTTTTGTCTGCCGCGTTTTTCACCATGATGTGTAGAGGGGTCAATTCCAGTAACACCTCCATGGCTCCGGTTGGGCAGCTACGCATTGCTCCGGTAATGCACAGGCACGCCAGTCTTTGCACTTTGCTGAGTTTCTCTCTCGTTGTGGCTAGACTGGTTCATTTTGCCCATGCTACCGCTCCGTATGTGATCATTGGTCTCGCAATTGCAATGTACATCCATCGCAGAATGTTCGGGCTGCATCCCCATGCCTTCTCCGCTAGGCTCCTACATATCATGAAAGCGCGGGTGGCCTTCTTGGATATCTCCTCTCTATGTTTTTGCCAGAGGAGTTTACTATCTAGATGAAATCCTAGATACTTTACTTCTTTGGCTGATATGAGTGTCGTGCCTGAAAGGCTAATGTCCTTAAGTCTTTGAAGTTGTCTTTTCCCTGTGAATGGAACTATCGTTGATTTCGGCGGATTGATGTTGAGTCCGACAGTATGGCACCATTCCTTGGTTACTTTAAGCCCACTTTGTATGATGTCCTCAAGGGTTTCATCAAACTTACCCCTGGAAATCAATACAATGTCATCGGCGTACGCCTGACAGTTAATGCCAAGGTTGGTTAATTTTTCCAGCAGTTCGTCTACAACTAGGCTCCACATTAAGGGTGATAGTACCCCTCCTTGTGGACATCCTCTTGATATGTTCACTCTGATGGTTCCAGATGGTGTTTGAGTATCTGCTGATCTAGTGCTCAGCGGCTCACACATCCAAGTGGATACTGTACTGTTAACTCCTTTCCTATCCAGGGATCGTTTGATCGCCTCATGTGAGGTGTTGTCAAATGCTCCCTCTATGTCTAGGATAACGCACAGTACTATTTAGTTTGCTTCCAAGGCACTTTGAATTATCTCCGTCAGCTGAAATATGGTTAGTCTCCACCTGAAATTCGTTGGTCTTTTCCATAAGTTGGAAACTTATATGCGATATTTAACAGGGATATCCATCGATAGTTCTTGCAAGACATACGACCGCCTTTCATGTAGGTGGGTCATATGGAGCTGATAGTCCAGTCATCAGGCATGCTTTCTTCCACCCATAGTTACTTGATGATTTGGTACATGCGCCCAACCATAACATCACCTTCGCATTTAAATAGCTCTGCTGGTAAGTCATGATAGCCGGCAGCCTTGTTGTTCTTAAGCTTTCTTATAGCTATGTCAACCTCTTTTGTATTGGGTGGTGAAATTTATTCTTCGTCCACAGGGCATGGGTTATCTTCTTGCCCTATCACTCTCTCTTGAAAAACACCTTTACAAAATAATGCAACTGCAGAATATTATCCAAGGCGAAATGGACCCAAAGGGTGCTGAAAATGATCTCTCATTTATCAGTCTAAAGTATCCATCTTCTCATAATGCAGCCTTCACGCAGTCTTTCGACATAAGATCAGATACTATCATATTCTATTATTTCCTCTCCCAAAAGTTGCATCAGTTATTCGTAGACTGCACTTGCACAGTGCCAGTAAGGTTGCGCGTTAATCCTCTCTTATTGACTAGGAACTGCTCCCCCGACCTACACCTGACTCCCATAACAAGGTGATGCATTCTCTGTTTTCCATCTAGCAGTTTAAAATTATAAAAATTCAATTCCATGTAGATACATTTGAATGAACCAAAGTGAAACAGAGTTTCCCAGATATGGTAGTGATGAGATCGGTACACAATCGGTCATTGGAATGGAACACCTAATTCCTGAGAATATTGTCGAAACATCTTTGGTAGCAAACACCATCTCATCCGTTCATACTCAGTTCACTTCTCGTGGCGATGGCAAAGGAGGAGAATCAGAACGCTTAGGCCGTCATCCATAAATCCGACCGACCGACGATGACACGGTATGAATGAATAGTCGGAGGTCTTCACTCTATTCACTGCTTCAAAGTCTTCTATGCTGAGCTTTGAGAAGAAGAATAAAAAATAGAAGTCAAAGAGATTTAACCAACCGTGATGATGAGTGAATTCATTACAAAATTACACGGATAGGTTCTGTTGTGTAGATACAAGTGCAAGACCCTCAACAGTAACAAGAAACCGGAGGTTAAAACCTAAGGCGTTGGCGTTTGGTTCATGATATAGTGATACGCACACATGTAAGCGATTTAGATTCCTCGCACCCAATTTTCTGCGGCTCAAGTAAGTCAAGTAAGACGCGCAATACGGCGTTCGCTGGTGTGTAAGCGTTTCTATGTTGATATCTGCCTGAAAAGCCACTGAACCGCATCCGAACGTATCCATTAGTAACAATTTTTCCCTCATTTTCACAGAGAGTTAGCGGCTAGTCGGGGAAAATGAGGTGAAGCAGGTAAGAGGAACGTAAAGGAGGTGAGGGAGCACGCGGCAAATGAAAATCGCTTCTTGAAGGAAATCCATCAAAAGGCCGCTGCAATGGATGATGATGATGGAAATGTTAGTTGGTGGCAAGTATGGTAGCCTCTTCTTTGTTCGACTCCACCATACAGCTTATCAGGTACTGCTGGCGCGACTATAGAGAGTGGTGGTCCGCCTGTCAGTGGTTTTCGTCGGCGATGCGTTGATGGCGGAATTTGAGTGACTGCACTTAGTGTGGTTTGTTTGTTAATTTGTTCCCTATAAGACGTAACAATTTGAATTCGTATTCCTGGCGTGGAATGTTTATTCTGTTTTTTTTTTCCTTTATGAAATGCTAATTCGATCTGAGCTAGTTATAAGGGAAAGGCCGGCAGGAGCAGTTCACATCATGTCTGATGTATTTTTTTGTTTTTTGTTTTTACGGAGTTTCCATTTCTTTTGTATATTTCTGTTTCTAAAAGCGGGAAAATTTTACCCGTATATCTATATTTGATGGAGGACTTGTATTTCAAGCAAACAAGCTAATTATTTCTTAGACAGTTAATGGAACGTGCGAGAGAGAAGTGCATTCAAATGAGGAGGGTACTTCGAGGAAAGACATTTCGAATTGAAGGGCAAATTGGAATGTAAATAGATTTGGATTTAAGATACAATTTTCATTTGAAAAGAATTTACTTTTGTTGGGGAACTGTTTCAGGAATCACACGATATTTGAGAAAGCCCTATTTGTAGCTGCTATTTTTTCAGCCGTGGATCTCAATGAAACGAGCAGTTGAAATAAGGCATTTGAAATACATGGGCAATCAATTAATGTATCTACAGCTGTGGAGAAGGGGAGATGGGGGCACGTTTGAACACTTTTTACCACTTGAGTCTTATAAAATCTGATGTATTTGAATAATTGGGCTGTAAATTATTCTCACTATGAGAAATGGAAATAAATTTTGATTAAGACCTATAAGAGCATAAATTTAATGAAGGTTTATAATAAATTTTTATTTTAAAACGTAGCAGGTTTGCTATTTGAAATATTTGTTTAATAAGATTTGTTAAGCAATGTTCAATGGCATCTTGCGTTAAAAAGTGATCGTTTTGGTTGGTTGTTCAGCTTTATTTTCAAATGAATTCAAGTCCACGTTATTTCGATTTTGACACAAACAGTGCAAAGCTATGTTTTTACACCGATTCCGATCGGACGGATTTAAGAAGCTTCACTTGAAAATTTGCAGACTTACGCGAGCGGTGTGATAGAGAAGAACATACTTACTACTGAGGTACGATAAATATAGAATTTTATTTCCTCCTCTTTCTCTTTAACGACGAGGTTATGATTATGATCTGTGCTTCGTGGATCCCACATCACTGCATCCCTACTGGTCCCCCTGTGGGGTTGGCCGGTTTGACCTAAAAAAATAAGGGCAGGCCTCTCGATTTCCAATCTATTCGTCACTGAGGCCAATCAAATGTTACATTTGTATTGCCTCATTTGTGCGATCCAGGCTGCCTCTCGTGATTTTATAAGAACGCCTATAGAGACGCCTTTTTGGCAGGATTCGTAGGATCTCTTATTGAACATGACAGTACCAGCTGAGCCGATCTTGCTGCATTTTCTTCGATATAGGTTCTTTGAAGGCATGTAGGCCTTTCGGATCTTGGAACTTCTTATTCGATTAAGATTTGTTACTTTTTTATGGACCTTAAATGTTTACCACTCATCTCGCCAACCAACAATAACACTTTGAAAGAGCTTCCACCGGGCGTTGAAAAATAATATAAATCAAGGCCTAAAATCTCAAAATTGAGCTTGCCTTTGTCCAAAGGTTCTATGGCCCATTTCTGGTTAAGTCGTCTAGTTTTTTTTTAGACCAATGGCATGTTTGTTATCTGCTGCATGGACTTATAATGCTCAGGGCTCTTTTCACTCCAGTCTGCAGGCAAGCCACACACTCTTTGAAATTATTTGCATGAATTTAAGCAGGTGATGGCCTTTCTCTCCTTAATAAATGTAATTTTTTGCTGTGCGAGGGCATGTATTTCCCTTTGCAATGCTTCATGTGGAGCAACTGCTTAACTTTCCCTACAGGAATACAGTCTGCATTATTCAAAATGGTGCGGTGCCAATGGAGTTATCCTCGATCGTAAATTGAACTGGAGTCGAAACATCAAAGAAAGGGCTAGGAAAGCATTGATAGCTTACTATGCCTGCAATAGAATATTCGGCCGAGCCTGTGGTCAGAGTCCTAAAATTATGATGTGGCTTTAAACAGTGGTAGTAAGGGCGCTACTGACATATGGCAATCTGGTCTGGTGGCAGGCACTGCCCAAGGCCACCAACCTTAAGACTATGACCAAGATCCAACGAATAGCCTGCATTGGCACCACAAGGGCCATGAGAACAATACCCCCACAATGCCTGCAATAGAATATTCGGCCGAAGCTGTCGTAAAAGACCTAAAGTTGTCATTGGCTTTAAACAGCGGTAGTAAGGCCGGTACTGGCATATGGCAATCTGGTCTGCTGGCAGGCACTGTCCAAGGCCACCAACCTTAAAACTATGACCAAGATCCAACGGATGGCCTGCATTGGCACCGCAGAGGCTATGAGAACAACACCCACTACGGGTATGGAGGTCATGCTAAACCTCAAACCCCTTGATTTATTTGTGAAAGAAGCTGCCGCAACCACTGCCCTGAGGCTTAGCCAGACTTAAAACTAGAAAAACAGCCTCACAGGACATCCGCAGATCCTTAAGAATTTACAGGGAATAATGTTTCCACAGACTACACAGTCCCCCTTTATGAATTTGAAATACCTTTTACCACTCACTTCCCTAGCAGGAAGAAATGGCACACAGACCAACCACCTCCCATCAGATCTACTATACCTACATATCTACACTGACGGCTCAAAGATGGACGTGGGTGTTGGTGCGAGATTCTATTCTGAGATTCTCGGAGTATCCAGGTCAATCAGCCTTCCCGACTATAGCAGCGTTTTCCAAGCCGTGGTCCTGGCAGTGACTACAGCTTTAGTACCTTATACAGATATTCCTTTTTCATCGACAGCCATGCGGCAATAAATGCGATATCTGCCGTAGAGATTAAATCGAAGCTTGTAGGTCGTTGTCGCGAAGAGCTGGGTTCGTGGTCACATTGGCGTGCCGGTCAACGAGAAGGCTGACGAGCTGGCCAGGCAGGGCTCACAATTCGGAACAAACAAGGCCGATATTATCGTGGAAATTACCCCCTGTAACCTTTAACAGCTGATTGGGGACAAAATACTTGAGGCAACTAATGAAAGGTGGATCATACTTGAATCCTGGCCTACAACCAGGAAAATGTGGCCGCTCTGCAACAAACGCCAAATCGAGAGTTTACTACAAATGGAAAAAAAGCTTTCACCTCTCTCGTGGGCGTCATCAGTGACCATAACATGCTGAAATATCCTGCCAATAGAATGTAAAACAGCACGGATGACTTATGCAGAGATTGTGGCGATGAGGAACTGCAGGAGTATACTCTTCACGTTCTCTGTCACTGTTCATGTTCAGCCTCTGCCACAACAGAAATAAATTCCTGGGAAAAATGTTTTTCCAGGTCCAAGAAGAACTTCACAGCAGGACCGTTTTTGACATACTTAAGTTTGTAAATGCCTCAGGATGGCTTGCTCATCCAGAGTGTGGGAGTTGAAAACCTCAAGGCCATCACAATGGAACTACACTGATCTATGTGTGACGAGTGCAGGTTTCTCCTGCCTCGTCAACCCATTTACCTAACTTAACCCAGCCCTGCGTACCGACTTATAAAGCAAGAGCCTACATCGAATTTTGAGTGTCAGAAAAAATCGAAAACGAAGGAGGTGAGTTGGAAGCTACCGTGAGGTTATGCCGAACGCAAAAGTAGGCCCGATACCATAACAACGCGGCTTTCTCCAAACCAGACCAATTGAAATGGTTTAAAACTTCGTAAACAAAACAATAATATATTCACTACTAATGTTTATACAAAGAGGGCCTAAGGGGCCTAAGACATAGCTTCTCTGACTCATTCCGTGTGCGAACTCGAGGTGGAAGGGACCTAACATTTAAGACCGACTCCAAGCGTCAAATTTAAGAAGCTTCGCATGAATATTGAATAATTTATACTTTTGGATGTTTGTCAGGCTGTTGAAAGAGTTGAGGCACTGGAAAAAACCATTAGGTGTTACTGGGACTCGTCGTGATTTGAACCGGAGACCCTTCAATCAGTGGTCCAAAGCACTAACCACTAAGCCACTGCGCCCAAAACCAAACTAAATAAACCTCATAATAAAGGTGAAAGAAAGTCGAATACCAATGTAAATCGTGGCTTTCCCATTATCAGATAAGTTGAAAAGGTTTATAAACCAAGAATGACAAAACTAAATAAACAAGGCCGCCGGGTCTGATCCCTTATCAGCGGAGTTCTTAAGCAGAAGTGATATGTTGATAGGGCCAGCGCCCATCCACGAAATCATCAACCAAGTACGGCAGGATGCATGCCCGATAACTGGACTATCAGGCCTATAAGCCTCATATACAAGAAAAGAGATCGTATACTGTGTTCCAAAATGTACGCAAGATTTGAATTGAATAGAAAACACATTTTTTTCTTTAAAAGCACATCGGACAAATAATTTAAAAAAACAGTGTTTTCTATTTAATTAAAATCTTGCGTACATTTTGGAACACGCTTCAAATCTTGCGTACATTTTAGGAAACCCTTTATGTCTTGCAAGAACTATCAAAGCATATCCCTGCTTAATGTCGTATTTCTAAGATCCTTAACAACTTATTCTGTGTGATCATTTCAAGCCGTTCTGTAGCACATTAATCGAAACGTATTTGTGTGCGCCTTCCAACCCGGCAGATCTAATAGTTCAAACACTGAGGCAAATCGTGGAAATGAACAATGTTAAGATCCACCATCCTTTCAACGTTTGAAGGCGCATATAATATCAGCAGATCTACGTGACGATGACCGAAGCCCGGATGAGGTCAAATCGGATCCAGCTGTATTGCATTCGGAACTACTCCAGATCTACACCGGATCCCTTTCATGTGAATGCTTTAATCTTGTTTTGGAACAGATTTTCTGCAACGGATCCGTCAAAATACTAGGGTATGAGCTACGCGGACGATATCGACAATATCGACCGCCCCTAGTTTGCCGTTGTAGAAATGTTGAGGCTTTCACCGCAAATCAAGAACAGGCGAAATTGGTAGCCCTTAGGATTTAATAGTAACCCCACGAGTTACGTGTTTAACTTTACTCAAAATAAAAACACATTTATAAATTTGATTTACTTATCCACTTTGGGTTCTTTATTTAACAATGTTTTTTCTAAGACTACTTTTAGTTTGAACTTAACTTAAAAGGAAACCTCTCTCTAACGTTTTCTATGTCCAAGTGCAAAACAGCTGCACTTGTTTACGTGCATGCACTTGCGAGCAAAAACAAGGCGCACGGCTCCCGAAAGCATCAAGTGCAAAACATCTGCGCTTGTCTGATTCCGTTGGTCCGCCTAAGTGCAAAACATCTGCGCTTATTTTGTATAAATGCACTTGCTCCATTTCAAGTGCAAAACATCTGCGTGTTGTTTACCAGATTTCGGCAAGTGCAAAACACCTGCATGTTGTTTACTACTTTTGGCAAGTGCAAAACATCTGCACTTGTTTTGTGTAATGCCGTTGACTATTTCAAGGACAAAGCATCTGATAATATTATGTTTAAGTGCAACCATATGGGTTTGCACGTAACTCACGGGCCACGAATGACACATTAGTGGAAATCCGACGAAGAATTATGGAACGACACAAAAAAGGGTTCAAAACTTATTACCCGGAAGACCAAGTGTAAGCTCTATAAAACACTGATGTTGCCAGTTCCGCTCCATCGCATATAAGGGAAGGGAGAGTTAATATGGGTTCCTTCCAAATAAAATATTTCTCGGATTCCTTGGGTTCAGGGAGGGCGAATGGAGAAGATACAACCGTGTCTATAAGCAGTACCAAGATGTGGATGTCGGTAAGTTTGCCGTCTATATAGGCTCGGAAACATCGAGCGAACGGGCAATAATGCTCCACCGAAGATGATGTGGGCTCAATGGACAGAGGTTGGGTGTTGGACTACTACTAATGTAAAGGTTCAAATCCCGCCGGAGCCAAGTAACACCTACAATTAATGTTCACCTCTTTCCAACGTCTGACAAACATTCAAGAGTATCAATTGTCACGAGAAGCTTCTCAAATTTGCCGGTCGGATTCGGATTCGTCTAAGGCTCTGTATGGGCCGTTCATTGATTTTGAAGATGATTTAAAACTCCCCGCCCTAGGATCGAGACGATAGAAAGTTGCTGTGCCTTAGGCAGAGACTCTGCACGGGTTTGAAACCCGTTAAGAAAGAAAAGTAAGAAAACGTTGCATTACCAAAAACTAAATGTAATGTGCAGCTGCCGTTCTTTCTTCCTTGGTATATGAGGAACAAATCTTGCAAACGTCCGACAAACATCCAAGAGTATTAATTGTAGCTCCCTTCCACTTCACACAAGCAAATGGTTGGAGAAGCTAAGTTAAAGGCCATATATGGACTATTGGTACGGCCGCTGTGCTCAAATGTTTGGCTAAATCAACTTAGCAAAAGCCTATTGCTGGAACCGGTGATAAAATTCGTTCAACGATTTTCATCCCAGTAAAATTGCGGTCCAAAAGCATGTTAACGCTCGAAATTCAAAAGAAGAAATTATATCGCTCCACGCCGATTCAGACGAATTGGCACAGTCTACATAATACTGAAATTTAATTTCGTGGGAAACATTGTTCATTGTTGACTGTTCGCGGTCCGAATTCGGACCACGTCTTCCAAATAAAAACTAATGTTCGCTTTGGCCAAGAAAAAGTTTCAACAACAAAAAAAAAAAACAATTTTAGTAAAATTAATTATTTGTTTCGACTGCAAGTGGTCGCGTTTCACTTCGGGTGGAGTAAGTCGAAGTGGGTACCTGTGTTTTCGTAATTCTAAATGGTAACCTGCCCACTACGCTGCCAAGACAAAGAAGTCCACAAAATTTCACCTCTTTTATTGTTTTGATTTTCTTCTCTTCTTCTTCTCGTAACAAAACAATAAATCAAAGAAAAACGTAAGATGCAAAAAAAAAACAATCCCACCAAACCAAAGACAAACAACAATCTGTCTAAAAAATCAAATAGCCTGGTGATGAGGGAGGGGGCTGACTGAAGAGGCTCGTGAAATTCAAATGATGAAATCTTCAATTAAACCATTTCAATTGGATTATTGCGGGAGCAGTTCAACTTCAGTTGAACTCAAGTTGACTCCATTCGTGGGTATTTTGTGGTTTTGGCGCGATTCAAAGATGATACGCGACGCGGAGCGAGGCGAGGGAGACTCAGTATGGAATGCGTGTGCGCTCGGATGTCTCGTTTTGACTCAAATTGACACGTTTCTCGCTTTGTTATTTCAAATTTATTTTTTATTTATTATTTCTTCATTTTTTTTTTTACAAAATTTTCAGTTTTTTTTTCTTTCTTTTTATTATCTGTTACCGTCGTGAATATTCAAAAAAGCAAACGAAAGGCGTTAACGGGTGTCTTTTCGGTCAGT
This sequence comes from Portevinia maculata, assembly GCA_949715645.1. Classification (NCBI taxonomy): domain Eukaryota; kingdom Metazoa; phylum Arthropoda; class Insecta; order Diptera; family Syrphidae; genus Portevinia; species Portevinia maculata. Next base: position 71,889,586 of record OX454527.1, read on the forward strand.
CTACCTGAGTTTAGCGCAGCAATTGTTGGTAACGATTTAAATTAACATAATCACGATGACGATCATGACTGGTGTTGTTGTTTTCGACACTGACGAGTCTATCGCCCTGGAAAAGAGAGTATAAACTGACAAATTTCAGTAAAAGCAACACATCAAAGTCTGTCACATGAACACAAATTTATGAACCTAATAAATAAAATTCTGCGGTCACGTTTGATTTCTGGCCGAAATTCAACGAATTTCAGACTGAAAAATATACGAGTATCAATAAATTGTCGCTCCTGATGATCAGCAGCACTTTGATCGTTTTGGGTGGTTCCTAAAGGTTATAGAGGGTGAATCATTCATAACACCCAATCGAACCGGAATGCTTTGTTTGCTTAGGCGACATTTACGTAAACGGCATAGAAGCGCTGCTTTGTGCTTAATTTCTCACAAATTATATGAAATGAAATAAAACAACTAACAAAAAAATCAGCTTGAATTATCAGTTTTTATTTAGAGTGATGGTTATAAAGATATAATAGGGATTTGTTTGTTAAGTGCAAAGATACTGGAAAAAATAAAATCATACCTATGTGGATTGCATAGTTATTCCGACCAGGTATACTTAAGAATCGCGGTAGACTTCCCGGCGTCTGATAGTTTCGCACAGACTTGTGAAAGAGGTTTTTAAAACCGTTAGATATGCTCTAAAGAATACCTAAGACTTTAGGGATACTTAAAAATATGAATGATTTTTATTTCGTTACAGATTCGAGCACAGAGGTGAAAGAGATTCTGTCAGTTGAGCTTGAGGAGCGCCGCAGCTTTCTAATGTTACAAGCAGGTTTTTTTTTGTGTAACTGGGTGAAAATCGTCGAAAGGCATCACACGCGAGCTTTGCGATAAGGTGGGACTTAAAACCACTAAAAACACCCGGAGAAAGTATGGTTAATGGCAGGGCCGGCTCCAACCAAACAAGCGCCCTGTGCAAGATTTACAGAAAGCGCCCTTTTAATTTGCACACATCCATAAGTCGTTTCCCCTCACCCAGGAGGTAGACATTCAATGCGTTTTTTTTATTGAGGTATCCCCGGTAGGCCTAATCCTCAATTAAAAACAAATATGTATATTCACATATATGTTTATATGTCTTAATAGAAAATTAATAATTAAAACAAATAAATAAATAAAATAAATTAAAATAATAAATAAATAGAAAATAAATAAATGTAATAAAAAAATGCTATAAAACATATGTATGTAATAAACAAAATAAATAAATAATGAAGGAATTCATTTAAGGAACTTTAGATATTTTTTTTAAAGGAAAAAAGTAGGTATAACCATAAATAAAATGCAGCGAAGAAATGTGCAGAGAGAAACTTTTAAACTTGGAATTATGTTTTTCTGGCTTTAGCTTTGGCAAATTCAGCAATAAGATCATCATAGTCTAAAGATTTTAACAGTTCCTTTTCTATAGACATTATAGATAAGCCTGCCAATCTCTCTTGAGTCATCGTTGACCTGGGACAATTTTTAATAATTTCAATTTTAGAAAAACTACGTTCTCCTGAAGCTATTGTCACAGCGATTGTATTAAGAATTTGAAGAGCAATAACTAAATTAGGAGCAAGATCTTCAAGGCTTGAGCTGAATATAAAATTCAACACATCTAAATATGAACAAGCCGAGAAATGAGTTTTAGCTCTTTATACAAGGTGGCGCAAAAGTTGTCATCTGTTTACTTCACAAATGTCAAAGTAAAATTGACATTTGCCGCCATTTGCAAAAATTATAGCATCTTCCGATAGGGTTTTCAGCCCTTGGGTGGCCAATAGGCAATTCTGTGTGCCAATGTTCTAAATGATCCACGACGTTTGACATCTATCCTATGTAGTTTTCAGTCGGATTGGTGAACGCCACTGGGTGATGACTTTTGCGCCACCTTGTACAATTCTGCTCCATCTAAATCTTGAAAACTACCAGATGTTAAAACATTCTGCAAATTAAGGCATGAGGAACGTTGATTTTTATTTTTTTAAACATTCGCTTATGTTACTTAAAAATGAAAAATTTATACTATATGTGTCAAGCTGCACAAACCTTTCTGTTATTGATTGACTCGCTTAATCAAGTATTTTGAAATAAAAATTTACTTTAAATCTTTGTTCCGGGACCAATATAGTTTCTGGACATTCATCGGTATACATTTTTTTCCGTTGAGATCTCAATGATCTCCTATGTGCAGGATTTCAAACTCGCACACACCGTTTGCGAGTGCGAGATAAAAACTCGACATCAGAATCGGATGCATAAGTCGAAGAGAGTACTATATTTTCATAACAAATCTACTCGTTCTCTTTCTAGGAGAAATTTGTTACTTTATTCGTAGATGAGATATGAGAAATCCTATACAGTGTGTCTTCTTGTGTGCAGAATCGATTATGATATTTTCCTATCCCAGGAAAATAAAATCATTGATTGACTCACAAAAATTAAAACTCTGGCCACCTCTTCGACTCACAAAAAAGAATATTCTGAAGGTGGGATCTTTCAACAGTGAATATTATAAAAAAGAAGATAAACTACAGTTATTATTAGGTTCTAATTTTTGGAGTTGAAGTGGCCAACCGCTAGTGCCAGTTCCCTACCTACTCCACACACCCATCAGCGCAAACAACTTAGAGCATTCTTCAATAGAATTCGATTTAATATCTCGAAATGATGGCATATCTTCTTATGCAGTGTTTAAATATTTCTCCAGCTTTTATGCAAAAATCCGTATTCATAAAACAGCATCCAAAACATGTAAGTTATGCTGAGATTGTGTCGATTAAAGTATCAAAAATATATTAATCAATTACATTTAGCTGCCCAAACTTCCCAAACCAAACCAGTTGTTTGTGAAAAACCAAATGAAAAAATTCTGCTTATATTCGGAGATTTAATTGTGTAACATAATGCAATCGCAATATGTACATAATATGATTTTTGATACCGATTATGGACGAATACCCCTTTTCTTTGATGAATGTTACAGCCTCCTATGCTAAAATCTACCCCAAACTTCCATTAAAAACAACAAATAATTTAACAACCATATACCGCACTCCTCTCACCAACACATCATATCCCCATCATGAGAAGTAAAAAAAATAAATTCGATAAATAATGAGGAGAATGGAAGACAACAAAAATAATTACGATTTTTCTTGTGTGCAGAATCAAAAACCTGCACGCTCTAACAAATACGATTCCGTCGTAATGAATTTTTTGTTTGACATATTTTCCTATGAAAATTTTGCAAGCGAATGTGCAATAACTAAAACCTGCACATACGAGGTGGAACTTTTTTTTGAACTATGTAGTATGTGTGTACCTACTTATAGTATAGATTCTTTTTTGTAAGTACTCGTATATGCGCAAGAAATATTCCTACACGAACAGGGTGGAATATTTTGAGATTAGGTAGGTAGGTAAGAAATGAACTTGTTTAGTGGGATTTTTTTTTTATTTTGAGTTAGATTCTCCTTGAAGTTGCAATATTTCAAGTGATATGAGTTAATGTGCAAAAATTCAGCACAGTTGTGATGGATGTTGCTTTCTTGGGCTTAATTGAACAAGTTTTTTGTTTTAAATGCAAATGGCAGTATCCGCGCAAGGTAAAATTCAGTTTTCTTACTCCTAGCAATGCGCCCCGGAATTCGGCGTCATGTGCATTTGCACATCTTGCACATATGGTTGGGCCGGCCCTGGTTAATGGTTTCCTTCAAACTATCGCACCATGTCGTCCAACTCATCAGCAATTTCTTTTAAATATCTAGAAACCTGAATAAAACGAAACTGTTTTTTGACAGTAACCCCTAGCCTTTGATCACCTGTGTGGGTTCGTTAAATCACTATTTCCTTCTGAACTTGCAGCTAATACATAGGTATCGTTAATCTTGTATTTTCAAGTTCATAATTCAAAGAGTCTTACCCTATTTAATCTTCTAACTAGTCGTACACTCCCTTCATCAAAAGGAGTACACTATGGTTGCTTTCCTAGGTATAGAAGGCGCCTTTAACAATGTAAACACTCATCTGCAATCGCAAATGCACTAACAGGACTGAATGTGGATGATTCGCTTGGTGAATTGATCAATCTACTGCTCACAAGTCGAATTATCAACTCAAAACTGGGCGATACATCTACCTGGAAGTCTGTCAGTAGAGGTACGCCGCACAGTGGCGCAAATACGACTTTATTTTTTTTTTTTATTTTTACGAATGGGCTTAATATTTTACCTCAAAAAATGTCAATGGTAAATAACTGAAGTAAAAACTGGGTGTCTTAAAGTCAAAAAAAGCCACAGTGGTGCATAAAAGTAAACAAGAACAATGTTTTTAAATATTTCTGCATGTGTATCAAAATCCTTTTTAGGGTTCCGTAGCCAAATGGCAAAAAAAGGAACCCTTATGGATTCGTCATGTCTGTCTGTCTGTCTGTCCGTCCGTATGTCACAGCCACTTTTTTCCGAAACTATAAGAACTATACTGTTGAAACTTGGTTAGTAGAAGTATTCTGTGAACCGCATTAAGATTTTCGCACAAAAATAGAAAAAAAAACAATACATTTTGGGGGTTCCCCAAACAGTGGCATAGCGTGGGTTGGGGCCAGCGTTACCGTTGAAGAATTTTGAAAAGTCGCAAGAAAAAGGGCCAATGTTAATAATATTAAGTAATACCTAAAAATCAAAAATTGACATAAGAAAAAAACAAGACATTAGATTGGTAATATTTTATTATTAATGCTTAACAATTCAGTCGAATAAAACATACCATTAAAAACAAAATAACATTAAACGTAAAATCGGTTTTATAACATACATTATACTACTTTTTTTGTTAATGTACTTCTGTACTTATTGACTAGATCAATACTTGGCTCCCAATCTTCCAAATCTAAGCGTGTGATCAAATTTAGTGCAGAAAGCATTGATTCACAGGAACTTATGTTAAGCCTATTGGTTTGTTTATTTTTCATTAAGGCTAATTTCGAGAATACGCGTTCAGCACAGGCACTACTGTGTGGCAATGTCAGTAAAACTTCAAAATATTTGTTTTTATAATTAAAATTTCTTCTTCCGAAATTTTATCATTCCGAATACTTATTTCAGCATCATGTCCTATAAATATTTCACACATTTTTTTTTAAATTAAATTTATTTTTATAATCTAGGTCTTTTAATTCAGTGCTTTTTAATACATCTTTTCGAATAAAATTTGATAAAATCTGCAATAAAATTTCTCTTGTTGTTGTTATTAGAAAAATTATTTGCGAGGACTCACTTTGAAAAATTTTGTTCATTTTGTTCTTATATTCAGAATATATGCCAAAAATTTTAAGTAAGTTAAATTGGACGGTGACAAATTGTCAAGAATATCCTGTATTTTATGCAATGTTTTTTCAGCTTTTTCTTCAAACTGAGCGCGAAGAAAAAAATGCTGTAAAACAGGCCATTGCTCCACTGTTCTTTTTGCAACGCTTTCAAAGGAAAGCCATCTAGTTTCCGATAGCCTTAAGAGCTTGTGCTTAGGCACATCAAAAATTGTTTGAAGCTCTTGAAAGTCCTGCTGCCTCTTTGAACTTCGGAAAAAATTGAACACATTTCGACATAACTGTTCCACATTATTTGGAATACAAGATACAGCTGAACTGTTCATTAAATCTACAGAGTGGCAGACACAGCCAATGTGGAAAATATTTGGAATTTTCTTTTAAAGAAAAGCCACTACACCGCTTTTTTCCCAAACATAGCGGACGCATTATCGGATGCAAATCCAATGAAATTCTTTAAGGGAATTTCATTTTCTTCCAATACGGATATAATAACTTCAAATATAGTTTCTCCCTGCCCGTTTTCCGGCTGGACTAAACGAAAAAAACGGTCATCTGTACAACCCTTTTCAAAATCATACAGTCGAACTACGATCACCAAACATTTTTCGACCGAAATGTCCGTCGTTTCATCAATTATCATGCTGAATCCACAGAGCCGCATTTTTCTCACCAGAATTAAATGTGCTTCCTCTCCTAAGAATGAAGCGACTGCTTTTGCTTTTGTTCTACCACACTTAACCTTAAATAAATTGATTTTTATTAATTCTACAAATTTCATACTTACTAAACTAAGAAACTAACCAATTTAGCAATACTCGAATCGGGATATATATTGGCATTAAATTTAGCTATATTTTCCATTGATCTAAATGAATGCAATTACAACCTGCCTCCGCATTCGAACATTTTTCGACGTCACACAATCAAACAATTGCATTTTCTCATTTTCCTTAGCTTTTTTCAAATTGATATTATGTTTGTTTGTACCTGAATGTCTTAAAATATGGTTCACTTGATTTGGAAGGAGCTGTCTGCATACTGTGCAAATGGAACGTTTTGTTTCCTCATCCTTTTTCAGCCAGGGATATTTCAGGTCCCACTCTTTATTATAGCCTCTCTCACTTTTTTTAATTTTCTTCGAAATGTTCTCTGCATTACAATATGATTCATCGTCAGCCACTTCTTCGGAATCACTATATTCCTCAATTTCACTAAGCGGTTCAGGTTCTTCTAATCCAAAGTCGTCTGTATCATTCTCCGATCGCTCTGATCCCGATTCTGAAATTGGAGGCGCCGCACTGCTTGTTGAAGGAGTGGATTCCATCTGATTCGATTTTGTTGTACGTATAACAAACCTATACAATTTTGCTGTCTTTAATATCTTATAAAACAAAAGCTACGAATTACAATAACTCACTTATCCATTTCGTGTTCCTATTTCTTTACCATTTGCGAACATAACAATAAAAGTAAAATATGCGAGAGGTGACTTGTTGCGGTTTGCAGGTTAGGTAAATATTATTGTTTTGAAGGAAATAATATGGACAATATTGTCTTCTCTTTTCTTTAATGTAGGTACGGCTAAGGGTTAATGGTTTAATTGGTGGTGTAGATAATGGGTGCGCTCAGTGCCAAACAAAACAATGTGTATCAATTGAGGGACTTCAGTCCAATCAATTTCCGTAAAATCAATTAGCAAATTTTCAGAGTTTGAATTTTTTTTTTTTTTTTTCGTCTCAAATTTTCAAAAAGGGCCAAAATCGTTAAATTTTAGAAAAGTGGTCTCATTGTGGCAAGGCGACGAAAAAAGTGCCAAGTTGCAACTTTAGTTGCCCAACGGTCACGCTGGTTGGGGCCGCCCGGGGCAGACCCAATTTATGCCGCCTCTAGTAATTTTTTCTCGCACTAAAAAAACCTTTGTCTACGGTTTCAACTAGTAATACCTACACATAATATGTATGTCAATAAACTTGGTAAAATTTCTCTTAAAAATGTTGTCAACTGTTGTTCGTACCACTTTCAAGCAAGTGAAGCAAATATGAAGTCGCCAATTTAAAATTTTCCCACATTGGTTACTTTCCGATTTCCCAATCTCTAAGCGGTTAAAAATTACTTACCTCAGTATATCAAATAAACAACGGCAATTCCCATTAAACTATAATGATCTAAATTTAAATTCTCCAGAAAAACCGGATTCGATTATTATTTGTAATTTATTTTCCATTTAAAAAAAAATCTTTAGCTTTTGAAATTTTTTAATTTAATTTAATTTTCTAAATTAATTACATTCAATTATTTTAGTTTAATAATCAATTAAATTCATTAATAAATAAATAAATAATTTCATAACTAAAATTTGTTTAAAAAAATAGCTTTTAAATGCAAGGATGAAAGCATTTAATTTAATTTTTAGTGAAAGGAAAACAAGTTATATAGGTAGGTTCATATGTGATTAATTTTTTTTTTTTTATTTACAAGAAACTTTATTTATTTATTTACAGAAAACTTCTTTAAAATGTTATTTTCCAAGTTTTCATCAGGGCAAACTCTCTTATTATTCTTTCAGTACCGATGGTCTCTGTGATTTCCTGCTCTATGGGCATGATACCCAGATTAGATAGCCTTAGAGTGCTCATTGTGGACCTTAAATAATTTTTAATACGCTTTAATTTTGAGAAACTCCTCTCACAGCCGGCATTACTTATTGCAATTGTGAGAAATAGACGAGGTATTATTGTTATATTAGTCAGACTAAATTTCCAGTCTAGACTGTAATATATACGAGTATTTGAATAGTTCGAGTGGGCTTTTATTGGCGAGTTCATTTGTTTTGCCTGTACCTGTAGAAGATATAATTGCTCTTAACCGTACGCGTTCTATCTTAAAATAATCCCTATCAATGTCATCCAAATGAGGTGCAACATCTAAATTACTTTCATAGTTTTTATCAAAGAGTGTGTCTGGGGTGAGAAATTCGAACTTTGTCGCCAAATTTCGTAGCTGTTGAAATCGTTGCTGTATTTCAGCACTGACCCTGTCTAAGGAAGAAAATAATTCTCGCCGCAGTTCATTTTCATAGGATAAAGCAGCGCCTATATTTCCGTCACCAAAAATATGTTTATTTTCTTATTTTCCTGGGACGTTCCATTAAAATTCCAAGTTTTTTACATAAATTTTTAGCATACGTAGAAGCACCGTCTAACAATTCACCTGTTTTTTGTTGTATATGGAAGATCTGTAGCAATCTCATATTTTCATATATATTATTAGGCCACTTTCCCATATCATCTAAATTTTTAGCTGATTCCAATGCTTTATCGGTCTCATTGTCAATGTGTTTAATGTCAGAATCAGAGACAGAGGCGGAGTCGGAACCCTAACTATTGACAACTATATTTGAACATGTCGTCACAGATTGAGAAGTTGTAGGAATCTGTTCAGGTACAGCAGCATTTGTATATCCAAGGAGGTGAAGCTAAAAGTGACATATTTGAAGTATAAACTTCAGGTAACAGAATATCTTTGTTGAGTTCTCGTACTACCTTAGAATCTGAATTTTCAACAGTCAAAATATCTGTTGGAGATTTTTATTGGAAATTAGTGTACATTGGCTCCGGATAATGAATCTTGATGGCCAATTCATGCAATTATCCCATCCCACCATACAGTAACTTTTTGGTTTCTGCGAAAAAAGTGATTCAAAATTTTGGTAAAAGGTTGACAGTCTGCCGAGCTAGAAGAGGAGGTCACTTAGACGACATTCTTTTTCATTATTAACCAGAAGCAATGTAAATTAATTTCCAATAAAAATAAATGCAGATTTCATACAATTTATGTCTTTCATTCAATATCTAAAATGATACCTCTAATACTCTATTAAAAGAAAAAACAAAATAACTTATTCGCACAAACTCCACTCCAGTCTCCAGCTATACACCGCTTACAGTTGCATACGCAACGCATACCCACAGAGAAAAGAGTAAAAGAGTATTTTCGAATGCTGAGGTTGTGTACTGTGATATAATTTGTGTGTGCTGTAAGGGCTTATCATTTCTGATAAAATGTAGTTGCATACTTGCGATTTTTTTGTTAAGCTACGGAAGGAATGGCTGATTACTTACTGTAAAGCATTGTTAATGCTGGTAAACTTAGTAAATAAATTCGTTGGACTGAAAAAAGATTTCGTTTTGTAAATTTTTTGTACATACAGTAAGAACTCGGTTAACGCCATCCTCGATTCGCGCAACTCCTCGATTTTCGCAACACTAAAGTCGTTGCACTTCTTGACTCTATAAGTGCAACTTTTTAACACAGTTACCTCGATTAGTGGAACTTCTTCCGTTTATTCATACGAGTATATTTTTTATTTGTATGTTCTAATTTTGGTTCGTTATTTATACCGTTATTTCACAGTTATGTAGTTTTGTTTGGACCTGGACCAATTTCTTTGTAAATACAAGGTTGCGCAAAAGTTGTCACCCGGCTGTATTTTTGATGTGTAAACATTTTTGCTTTCGTTGATGTATAAATATATTTTTTCTCGGTAGGGGCTAGTTGGAAATATCTAGCGTCACCATCACCGTCAGATTTTCCCGTCACCGTCATCGTCAGATTTTCATTACCACGTGAGTTAATCGCTGCTCTACAGATCACCGCAATTAAACGACGTTTGGCGCGGTTAGTACGTAGATGGATGACCGTTTGAGAACAACCGCGTGTAGTTGTTTTTTTTTTAATTTTATTAATTATGTATGTTCAATTTTAGAGATTATTATGTCCTTACGAAACACTGGAAAGTTGTGTGGAAGTAGATTTGTTTTGTATAGCTTGTAGTTTGTTGTACATCAGTTGAAGTTAAGAGGAAAAATATCGATTTGTTCTTCGGTAACCGATGGCCGATTTAAGAATGTCACTTAAACGACAATCGATGCTATATTTTCCCGGTACATCGACACACTTGAGTCGACGGTGTACGTCTCCTACTTCAGCTTTCACAAACCAATTATTTGTTTGGTCAAACGTTAAATAAATTTTGTCGTTGACATTATATATATATCATGGTTTTATTTCAATACAATACCCAAATCTCTTGTTTATCAAAACTACAACCTCTGTGATATTTCCACAGTCAACACTGACGAGCCTACATGTTTACACATCAACTATACCGTGAGTGCAGCGTGGCTCACACCTTTTGTTTTAATGAAAAACTTCGATTCTTCTTTTGGATTCTGTTTATTGATATCTTAAATTTCAGATAGGCTATATTGGTACCTTTGCGCCACCTATTACATCCATGTCATTATCTCTAAAGAAACATATTAAAATAACGTCATTAATTTTTATTTAAAAAAATATAATCCGGTAAGTGCAACAACCTCGGTTATTGCAACTGCCTCAATTTCTATTAGTTGTGTAAATCGAGTTCGTACCTTGCCCCCCCCCCCCCCCCCCCCTTCGCCACTGTCCCTAATACTTAGAACTGAAACTCAAACCCATACGTGTGGGTATCTATGGATAGGTCTTCAAAAATGATATTGAGGTTTCTAATATAATTTTTTTCTAATCTGAATAGTTTGCGCGAGAGACACTTCCAAAATGGTAAAATGTTTGTCCCCCCCTGTAATTTCTAAAATAAGAGTATGATAAAACTAAAAAAAAGTATATGATGTACATTACCATGCAAACTTTCACCGAAAATTAGTTTGAACGAGATCTAGTAAGTAGTTTTTTTTTAATACGTCATAAATCGTAAACCGCAATTTACCTTTCATTCAATCAACTCAAATAAAAAAAAAAAATATTTTTTTATTATTTTGCTGCACATTATAAATATACTACTTCAGTGGTACATTTTAAGTCAAGGTATAGAGAAAGTATGTAAAGTGCTATAAAATAATAAAATTTAAGAAAAATGCTTTAAAGGGTGTTCCAGAATTTCATATTAATAATGTATTTCAAGTTTAATAGTGGAGAATAAATAAATTAATAAGTACAAATAAATAAAAAACAAAAAACTAGATTTCTTGAAAAATTTCGTCAAAATCCGAGGTAATTTCTAAAAAAACTAATCATTTCTGGATCGTGCTTTGAGGTCTTTTTCAGTTTTAATATGCCTTAGCGAAGAAATACGAGGGCCCGATATGAAGCTGCAAGCATGTTAAATAGGTCTTCATTCTGCCGCATCCTTGGAATCTTGCAGGTACGAGTATTTTGGTACTTATATATTTTGTAGTCTTTATATATGAATTCCTGAGCTTTTTCTGGCAAGTTCTCCGATTATTAACGACTTATACTCGATTATACTTTGACTATGAGCCAACATTTTATGAAGATCAATAAATTTGTTGTTTCCATTGCATTAACTTCAAATTTTGAACCGTCAACATTTTCTCTGCAGTTTAGAACGTTAAGTATTACTTGAAGCCTTCTTATCACTTCCATATAGACTCCAGTTATACAAGCTGTTACATCTGGTTCTGCAAAAAATCTTCTCGATGTATTTCCATCGTTAGTGTTTTTATGTTTTGGTTTATCCACATCGAGTCTCAATTCCTCGCGAAATTTCCTTTGGATATCTTCCTTCCTTATTCTTTCTGCCTCCTTAGTTCCAATACTTTCATCAATATTTTCTCCATCTTGTTTGGGTGTATATGCAAGTTTCAAAATGAATTCCATGCAACTGATTCTGGCATGTAATGGAGAAATTCCATATTCGTAATTATGATCGTCATTTGTTGACTGGTCTTCATTGTTGAATTTTTTTTGCGGTCTTTTGCAAATGGGACGTGAAATGTGTCGACTTTGTTTTAGTGATTTCATTTAACACTTTTCCGTCAATCATCGTTAAAAATAGTTCGTGGTTTACAAAAATAACTACTTCGTCATCAACCTTATATTCAAAAGGTTGAAGATCAGCGATTTGGCTTTTGATGCCATTCACTGTGCTTCTTATAAGATCTGCAGTTTCCTTTCCATACTGGAACATTATTGGTCGGCAGAAAAGAGATAAGGATGGGCGAGGTTTTTCCCAATATTCACTATTTGAACACTTAAGCCTTAGGGGAACAATTGAGGCCATAAACATGTTTGCATCCGCTATTGTTTCACCATCATGTGTTACTTTTTTTTGTTTATAGGCAGTTTGCCCAGAAGATCCATCACAGCCCCACTTACATACCCATGTCCTAATTCTTTAAATTTAAGGTAGTCAACAAATTACCGGAGGACAAAAAAATATTTATTATATGTAGTTAAGAATACTTTTTTACATGTAAAAATAATGTTTTTTATGACGACTTGCATTTTTAAGGATATAATAAATAAAAGAAGCCATAAATGAATAAAAATAACCGCTTGGGCGAACTGTTGGATACCCTATTCTTATTCCTATCCCTCATAAGTGGGCGTGACAAAAGTATAAGTATGGTTGAATTGTTAAGAACGCTCTACATATTTTGTTACATAACATTTAAAGGATTTTATCAAAAAAAAAACGAAGCTTTTGTAAAAAAAGCGCACCCTAGCTCAAACTTTGGTTTTTCAACAAAATTATTTTATTTAATTGAGGGCGTGTCAGTAAGCGGATTTAAAAAAAAATTAACACATGAGCATAAAGGGCCCCTAGAGAGTATATTTATAAATTTCAGCTCCCTAGCTCAAACTTTGGATTTTCAAAAAAAAAAAATAAATAAATTGTGGGCGTGTCAGTAAGCGGATTTTGAAAAAGTTAACAAATGAGCATAAAGGGCCCCCTAGCGAGTATATATTATAAATTCAACTCCCTAGCTCAAACTTTGGATTTTCAAAAAAAAAAAAATTTTTAAATTGTGGTCGTGTCAGTGGGCGGATTTTGAAAATTTTATCTCCCGAGGAGTTTTAGGAGTCATAGATCATATATAAAAAATTTCAGCTTTTTAGCTCTCGAAAAATTCGATTTTTTCGAAAAATTTGTTATTTTTGAGTTTGTGGGCGTGTCTGTGGGCGGGTTTTAAAAATTCTTAAACTTGATTATTTCGGGAAACTAGAGAGTATAATGGATAAAATTTCAGCTCTCTAGGTCCAGTTTAAAGGCCTAAATTTTGCCGACAGGCGGACGGACGGACGCACATGGCTAGATTGACGTTACTATCGATGCTGATCATAAATATTGTAACTTTTAGGGGTCTACGGTCAATATTAAGGTATGTTATAAACTATGCGTCAAAATTAATATACCCTTAGAATAGGGTATAAAAAGTGTATCATAATTGTAATACAAATGATCCTTTTTGCAAGCTCAAATAAATAATAACTAATAATAAAAAAATAACTAGTACAATGGACCGTTACCGAGTCTGAGTGCTCTAGGATTTGGAATTCCTTTTTTAATAAAATAAAAAAAAAAGCTCAAATAAAAAAAAAATATAATTTTTAAACAATGTTTTTAGATTTTAACGCCGAAACTCTGAAACTTTTCATAAAACAAATATCATCCGAACCCTTTGACCGATTTTAAAATTTCTTTCGGCTTTTGAAGCTTCCAATATTTCCTAATCAAGTAAATAAATTAGTTTTGGATTTTAAGCACACACGAAAATTTAATTTTGCAATCAGTTTTGCAAAAAGGCGCCACAGTACGCCGCAAGGCCGCGTCCTTTCCTCCATTCTCTGGAACTATTGATATACCTGGAAGGGGATCGCCTATGCGGATGACGTTGCTATTGCTGTCTCTGGAAAACACCTCAACACTATAAAGGAACTCCTGCAAAACTATCTCAACAAGCTAAAGAGATAATCGTTTGGCCCCCACAAAACCGAACTTGCCGTCTTTTCCAGGAAATACTAAATCCCACATATTGACCCACCCTCTATTGGTGGTATACGCTTAATATTTTCCGATAAGTGGGGTCTACAACCCCGAATCACTCATTGGGTATCGGTCGCAAGACCGATTCTTACATACGGGGTTTGCTGTCTGGTGGATTGCCCTAGGTAAAGCTACAGATTGTCATAAGCTGGGCAAAGTTCAACGCACAACTTGTATATGCATACGCAGAGAACTGCTACATCTGATACCGCTTGACATTTTTAGCAGGCAAACAGCGGGCTGTTCTGCTGTCCGCCTAAAAGCTACCTCGCAGTGGCTTAACAGTAATATTGGTCACTCCATCATTCTGGACTCATTTGAGTCTCTACCAGGAAACATAGACTACACCATACCCCAATTACAGTTCGGAAAGAACTTCCAAGTCACTATTCCTTCCATATCATGCTGAGATGACGCTGTATTTGCGGAAGACACCGATGGCGATGGATCAAAAACTAGTGATGGGGTTTGTGGAGACGTTTTCTCCGAAAGGCTAAGTCTCTCTTCCGTAGCTTATTCTAGGCGGAAATTATGGCGATAAGAGAAGCCCTGACGTGAGTGAAGAGAAATGTGATATCCACAGAGGACATACGTATCTTCTCAGACAGTCAAGCCATGATCAAGTCCGTGGATTCAGTCCCTGTAAATTCCATCGCGGCCCTTGACCCTTCATCTCTTAGGGAGATGGCTTTTAACATTCACCTCTGTTGGGTGCCGGGGCATAGAGAAATTCCAGGAAACTGTAGGGCAGATAAACTCGCCAAAAAGGGAACCAAACTACATCTTTTACCTAAAATGGTTTTCTGGGTGTACCAATCGCTACTTGCAAACTTTTATTCCAGCTATCCGCAATCGAGAGAACAAACCTTAGGTGGACATGTGGAAATACATGTCTAGCGACTAAGCATAGCTGGCCAAACCTAGACCTGCGACGAACTAAGAGTCTAATCTCACTAAACCGACTACGTATTAGCTCTATTATAGGTGCCATTACAGGGCACTGTCTGATAGGCAGGCACGCATCGAGGCTTGGCGTCCATTCTGCAGAAGCTGCATGGACAAGGAGGAGGAGACTACATTTCACCTTCTTTGTATATGTCCTGTTCTCTCCCATAAAATAAAGCTCCATCTGGGAGATTTCTTACTCAATGATCTGAATGATTTGGCTAACGCGGACGTTAGAAGTCTTTCGCGCTTCATAAGGAGCTCCAAAAGGTTTAACGAGTAGTGAAAGAAACCCCTGGAAACGTGCGGTCTCACAATGGACCTAACATTGGTCTAAGTATGTTGGCCTTATGCCGACAGCCACCCCAACCTAACCTAACCTATCCTTCTAAATAAATTTATATTATTCAGTAGACCAACTTCTTTTGCATTTACATGGCGACGAATTCCAACTTCGCGTCTCCTTAACAAATTCATTTTTTTTAATGGAATCCGACATTCAATAAGAATAAAACAATGCACTTTAAAATATGAGTAAAAACCTTTGCTAGGAATATTTTAAACAAATTGAACGTGAATAATGAAACTCTTTCAGTGTTTTATTAATATGTAAACAATTACATAATTGTTTTAAAGTTCAGTGTTATGTCGGATAGTTTTTGATCCTGTGAAGTGTAGTCTTAGTTACATATACGCATATCCTGAGCGGGCATTCAATCTTGGAATATATTTATTTTTAAAAGAGGTATAGGTTAGGTTAGGTTGGTGGGTTGATGAAAAAGTAGTACTTCCTCATAACACGCAGGTCAATGTTGACCCATTGTGATGCAAATATCCATGTGTTTGTGGTTTCTTCCTTCGTCTCTATGGTGATGCCCATTCAGACCCTCCCCAGCCATTCGATTTTTGCTTAAAACTTGAAAAGACTAGAGAGAGGCTTTTCGGAAAGTTCCCTCTGGTCGTGGGAGAAATCATTTCCTAAAGTGATGATAATATGATGATAATCTTTTTCTCAATTGACTGAGGCTTGGGCAGTGACACAGAAACTGGAGGGCGTCCTCGTGAGTTTCTTCATGATCGCAGCCTCTGCGTAAGTCATCATCGGCCAGATGCATTTTCATTTTGTGGTTCTTTAGTAAATTGTGTCCAGTAAGCATTCCCACCAACATCTAAGCAGATTTCTTGTTTCCTTGAAGGAGTTTGTGGGTTCTGGCGTTGCCATACTCTGCCACATTTTCCTGTATGTTTCACAGGTGGGAATAATAATAATCACAAATAATTGAGCAGGTATACCAACACGTTTTCTTGCAGAAAATTATATGAAAGTGGACAGTAGTTGTTGATTTTCCCTGTGAAAGTTTAGTACGTAATTCCGTTGAGCTTTCCAAAAATTTCAGCAACGTAAGCTAATTAAAAAAGCCATTGGTCATCGAAAGTATAACGGGCGCAGACGGTTTTTGCCTATTTGCAAAACCTTCAGCTCGTCCAGAAGTGCGAGTCTTTTTGAATAGTATTGAGTCTTGGCTGGAGCGTACGACTTTTTGCTTAATTAAGGATTTTCACAGGTTCATCAAGAACTTTCTTTAAATCACATTTACTACAGCGATGCATAACGATGCAAATGCAATGCCTGCTGTTACATTGTTGCACCAACAAACGAATGTTATGAAACTACAGTAATGGGTTATTCTAATTAAATTTGTTGCGTTATTTCAAAATAATATTTGTTGCTGTAGAATCAGGGGAGAAGGACGCAGAACGGGAAACGCAAACCATTTGGTGAACATTTAAAAAAAAAATCCAATCTCTGAAAACCCTTAACACTTTTTTGCACCATTTGGAACTTTCAATTACCTATTTGACAGCCAACCAAAATGATTAGATCAGCGTAACGTATGTACCATGACACATTTACAATATTGCGTCGTACTTTTTTCTGAAAGCATTGTACGAGGGCTGTTGGATACGTCAGTGAATTTGAAATGAAAAAAAATGTTTTTATCATAAAATTGAATTTATTTATCTATTCTCCATTAAGGGCGAAACACTTTACCCAACGATGTTGCAACTTCTTTAACCCTTTTAAAAACAGGATTTCTCAAATTCTGCAAAATATTCCATCTATCATATGATGATAATCTTTTTCTGCCAAGCTATTTCTTCATATTTGGAGGCAGGAAAAAATCACTGGTAGCGAAATCTGGAGAATAGGGTGAATGAGGGAGCAGTTCATAACACAATTCAGCCAGTTTTGCTGTTGGTACTGCGACGTATAAGCCGGTGCATTGTCGTGATGAAACACTATTTTTTTCCTCTTTAAATGGGGCCGTACTCTACGGTTATTGTTTCTCCCTTTTTCACGTAGTCAGTGAAGATTACGCCTTGGAGAATCCCAGAAAACCGTTAACATGTCTTTCGTCTCAAGAATTCCACTGTTTTGATTGTTCTTTTGATTCTGGCGTGCAGTGGTGTATCCAGGATTAATCAACTCTCACGAAACGCCTTAAAGATTTTCTTCAATTGCGCCTGAAAACTGTTTTTAAATCAACGCCAGATTCCGTTTTTGATCAACTGTTTGCAAACGCGGCACCCTTCTTGCAGCTTATTTTTCAAGCCCAAATGGTCATGCAGGCTACGAGTAACGCTATCATCTTAGCTATCTTATTAACATTGACTCGGAGATCGCCCAACGCAATATAGTGGATTTTCTTCACCATTTGGACGTTGGAACGCTCACCGCCCTTTGTGCTGGTAGTCGTACGACCACAGCAATATTCAGAGAACCGCTTGTACGCCATTCCATGCTAGGGAGCAGAGTCTCTTTTATATTTTGTCACCTTTTCGTCACTCTCCTTAACGTTTTTACCAAGCCAAACCAACGACCATACCACGTCGAGTTAATCGGTTCTCGTCAGATCACCGTAATTAAACGACGTTGGGCGCGGTTAGTACGTAGATGGGGGACCGTTTGAGAACAGCCGCGTGTCGTTGGCCAGTCCCATCTACAGAGTTGAGGTAGATAATATACGTGGTATCACAATGGACCTAATCTGCCGACAGCCACATAAACCTAACCTAACCTAACCAAGCCAAAAGTAGTGCTTTTTCAAAATACGAAATTCACTTTTTTCAATTTGAGAAAATAGGCGAAACAAAAGTTCTTTTGATCATTATAAGGAGCTCAATGTTTGGCAGACCTATTTCAATTTGTTTGACTAGGCCTAGTAAGAATCAAAGATGTCAGAAAAAATCATGATGATGAAAATGGTGAAAATTACTACCGACGCTGCGTCTTTTTCAAAAATGTACAAAATCAAAATGTCACCCTCAATGGTGCCCGCGACAGAGCCATGATCAATGATTTTCGCGAAAGTGTGTGAACAGAGTCTGCCGGACATTTGATTTCAACAGATGCTACCACATGCCATTCTGCTGGCGATACCATCGAGTTATCGAAGGAGGAGTTCGATGACAATCTCGAGGAAAGGACCTGTGGCTTGGCCTCAAATTTGTTGGGTGTTTTAACGCCGCTGGACTATTTTTTGTGGCGGTATTTGAAGTCTTTGGTCTATACAAGCACGCCAAACAAGGATTGCAGCCTCCAGAATGCAGTTCCTGAGACATCTGAAATAGCTGCGTAGTATTTAAAGGTGAGGTGCCAACAGCCGCCATTATAGTGCCATGAGAATTTGCCAAACAGCGAACTGGAAATCTAATGCAATGGGTCATTCGATGATCCTACAGAAATACTTTGGCCATGTACTAACCACGGACTACATTACGCCATACTTAGACTTAACAAGACCTTTCTCGAGTGCCTATCCCAGTAGGGAAGAATGGAGAAGCGGACTCGTCCCCGACACACAAGCCATAGCCGTATTTACGGACGCCTCAAAAATGGCATCGGGGGTGGGGTCAGGTGTCTTTTCCGTACCACTGGGCATATCAAAATCGGTACGCCTAACCGACCACAGCAGTGTCTTCCAAGCAGAGGTCCTGGCAGTGACAACAGCAGCCCGTGAGTCTGCGGTAAGGGCAATACCACCCGATGGTATTACCTTCTATATCGACAGCCAGGCAGCAATAAAAGCCTTAACTGCAGCAGAAATAAAATCCAAGCTTGTGAAATGCTGTCGCGAAGAACTCAAGGTTCTTGGTACCCAGCATAAGGTATCGCTCTGCTGGGCCCCGGGACATGAAGATATTCCGGGCAACGAGAAAGCGGACGAATTAGCAAGACAAAGTTCGGAAGCTGTGTCAGAACAAGCTGATCCCTCTGTACTCATCCCGCCTTGCTCACTCAGGCTTGAAGCAGGGAAAAAGGCAATAAGAGAGGCGAACCTTAGATGGACGGCACTAGATACTTGCCACACCACTAGAACGCTATGGCCAACCTACAGTGAGGCCAGAACCGAGAGTCTAATGAAAAAGGATAGAACATCACTATCCACCCTCGTAGGTATTTTAACGGGGCACAACACTCTGCGGTACCATACGAAAAAAATACGCTTGCCGGAGGAAGAACTCTGTAGAAGCTGTGGCGACGAGGAAGCTCTGGAAGACACTACCCACTTCCTGTGTCACTGCCCGGGTCTCCAATACACTAGACACAGATTCCTGGGGATACACTTCTTCCACGACCTAGACGAGCTCTCCAGCACACCAATAGACAGAATAATGAAGTTCATCAAATCTACAGGATGGTTTGCATCGAACAGCACAGCGAGTAATTAATCTCAGCTGTTTATAGACAGGGTTAAAAATGAGTAAGGGACTACCCTCCTCAACCGATGGGCATCACAATGGGTCAGCATTGACCTGAGTATGGCACTATGCCAGCCCACCTACCTAACCTAACCTAAAGGTGAGGTGACTTTACTGCGTTCCTACTGGGTGCGGTCCTGGTTTCATATAACTTTTTTTCATCTTCCATGTATCCCAAATCGGTGATTCGGTGTAACACTGATAGGCATCAGCCTGGCGCTGACCGTGTCTTAACTATGACAATTTTTCGATTGAACTTATTTCACCCCCCGCAGCAGCCACTGGGTACCGGCCATGTCGGGCCAGATTTGACTTGCTTATAAGCTCTATAAGCTCTAAAGTTCAACAAGAAGAAAATAGCAAAACTTTAATGTTCTGTAAGAAAGACCGACTGATAAGTCTTGCATAAGCCCTCAGAAAGAGGTCGTTTGGCGGGTTATGAATTTTCAAGACTAGGCAGGGTGTTAAAAAGAGTTGGTATCGGATAAGTCCTCAATTGGTAAATGTCCTGCTGACCTAGGTCAAAGCAAGGCTCAAGGTTCAAAACTTCTGACTCGACGGACGAAATACATGCAAGAATAGAAATTTGATATTAAATTATTTGCTCATGTGAGCAAAAAGGGAAATCTACAACCGCGACCTCTATGAGCTATACCAAGATGTGGATGTAGTCCAAAAAGCTAAAGCACGTCGACTACATTGGCTCGGCCACATCGAGCGAGCGGATAGAAATGAATGAGTCAAGATAATCTGCGACTCCCCGCCCCCAGGTTCGAGAAAGCAAATAAGCTCGAATCTCTGATTGAAGAATACCAAACCATCACGGATGCCAGAGCGCACAGTCTGAACATTTAGAAACAACGTTCCGGGAATAGTTGGAAGACTGCAGTGTCTTAGGCAGAGCCTTTTTAAGGACCGGGTAAGTAAGTACGTAAGTAAAACAATCACCCGTGGGTAATTTGGTAGCATTATGTTTATTGACATTTCAAAATCAGCTTGCTTTATTTTTTGTTTTCATAAATAAGATTTTAAAGGCACGAATCTAAAACATTTGGTACAAGTCTCATAAGTTATTAAAAATGTCGCCAGACTCGCCTTCTGTTTGGCGAAGTTACGATCAGAATTACGATACCGGTGATCTCAAGTCGCCCCATGGATTTGCATGCACACTTGCGGGAGAGCTTGAAGATGTTAAATGCGCCACTTGGGTCACTTGGATGTTTTAAATTTGTTAGATGTGATTTGTGGTGCAAGGTAATCAATCCGCAGGCTAAAAGTCCACATAGACTTACTACCTATATGGGTGGGTTATAAATCTACAATTCAATTCTGAACTTATAACCCACAGAGGTGGGCCATATCTCCACAATCCTAAAAAAAGTGGCGAAGTGCGAGTCGGACTCGCGACAGCGCGAATTATAATTATTATTTACTTAGGCACCTATTACAGATTTATTATTAGAAAGCAATGATTCACGGTTTACGCATAAGGTTTATGTTTATGAAATTAAATGTTTTTTTTTTATATTTGAGTTGATTGAATGAAAGGTAAATTGCGGTTTACGATTTATGACGTATTAAAAAAGAACTACTTACTACTTACTTTTTGAAGATCTATCCATAGATACCCCACACGTATGGGTTTAATGAAGAAAAAAAATGATAAATGAGTTTCAGATCTAAGTATGGGGAACCCCCAACATTTATTGTTTTTTTTTTTCTATTTTTGTGTGAAAATCTTAATGCGGTTCACAGAATACATCTACTTACCAAGTTTCAACGGTATAGTTCTTATAGTTTCGAAAAAAAGAGACTGTGACATTCCCGGACACACAGACAGACAGACCCATTTCAGTCCAACTATGCTTGTCGAAATGGAATAGAATTAGAGAAAACATAGAAAGAAAAAACCAGAATGAATAACATAATATACTTACAGGAGCAAAGTTTGTCCAAGAAAATTGAAATAAAAACTGGATAAACTCGTGGCCTGAGAAGACGCTGGTCTAGGTTCGAATCCCAGTGGAAGAGATGGAATTTCGGGATAAAATGAAGGAAAAAAACAGACCAGCACCACAGAAGGAGTCTGATGATCGGTTGTGGCTAACCGTGAAACAGCGTTGTAACTCCAGCCGTACACTTAACGCGCTAAGGAATGTAAGGTTATTCATTCAAAACAAAATAAAAGACATGACGAATCTATAAGGGTTCCGTTTTTTGCCATTTGGCTACGGAACCCTAAAAAAGGAGATGGGCCATCCCATAAGTAAACAATCCCGGGATTTCGGGCTTTTAGGATTTAAGGTTTTCGGGATTTTAGGATTCTGTCCATCTCCCAATTATTTCTTCTTTTTTTTCTGCAGAAGATTGGTTTGTTTCGTGAAATTTTAATTTAATAGTCGAGAAGATGACCCCTGGCGAACCCCGTGAAAGAAGGCAAATCGACATGAGTCCACATCTTATCATTTGGTATTATGGCACTTTGATACAACGACATAAGCCTAATTTTGTTTGATGTCACTTTCCAGTGCATATCTGTTTTTGCTGGCGCTGCGCTGTAGTGAAACAGAGTTTGGGTGGCCCCTTCGCGGGTTAAACGAATTTAACCCTTTTCTCGTTTAAGCCGGTCACGCAACTTCGTTGCTCCGCTAAGGAAAGGCGATCGTTGTCTGGCAGGCAGAGTCGACATAGTTACTCTATTGTGGATTTTCTTAACTTAAAAATAATTGTGAACTTATGAGCCACCATAGTGAGAAATAAGTCCGCAGTCGATGGGTTCACAGGAATTTTGTAAGGACTTTTTGTTCACGTTTCGGTGAGTTATAAGTTCACTATTCAATTGGGGACTTTTGGCGTGTGGACTTATGAGCCAACGTCATGATTTATTCCCTTAGTCGCTGTTTATACCCTATTCTAAGGGTATATTCATTTTGACGCATGGTTTGTAACATACGAGTACCTTAATATTGCCCGCAGACCCCTAAAAGTTAATATATATTTATGATCAGCATCGGGGACGGCAAGGGCATATTGAGAGACTCTCGAAGGCTTCTATCTCATTATATAGTCTGTCCAATATCCAGAGACTGCTTTCCATGTAAAATACTGGTTTTCCTTTGGAGATTTGTGTCTCTTGATATTGGACGGACTATACTTCATCTGTGTCCATGACGGTACCCGGAACCCGGCTTCTATCCAGATTATATAAAACCTGTCTCTTAACTATTTGATGACTTCAAGTTCAATTTTTTTATTGTGTGCAGGCGAATTCAACATAATTAAATCGAGCTGAAAATGAAAGTATCTGACCAGACTGCGAGAACGGTTCCCATCGTCACTTCGATGAAAGTTTATTGTGTTCGTGCAAATTACAACGTCGACTGGAACACATCTCTGTGTCATTTACTGTCATCTTGGTGGTATAGATACGTCACGTAACAAAGAAGGCAATATGAAAGCTTAACTAATACTTTCTAATTGTTTTCCTAATCTTCGCACTCATGTAGGTCTTCATTCGTTTTATTTCCAATTTACTTACATTATCGCCTATTCGTTGCCGCTTGTCCCCACTTTTATATCATTTGATAGAAAACAAACAGGCACTTCATAGCTTCAAGACGTCTGAAAGCTTTAAAGATATGGTTCGATCGTAGGCAGGGAGGTATCCATCATGTGAGAACGAGATGAAGACCGCTCAGCCAGGTCACAACAGCAATGAGCTCATTAACCACTTCATAGTTTATTACTTTTATTGTTCTTTTTAACTACGCAACAACAACAATGATAGTGAAGCGGCGCGTAAACGCAATGAAATTTAGTTCCGAAAATAGAAAAGAGAAACGGACGACGACGATGAAGAAGATGATGGTTGCGTTGGTGGTGGTGTTGCTGCTGCTGGCAGGTGGCGTTGCGTCGGAGGCGAAGTTAGCAGCACAGCAACCAAAAGCCTGCTTCTTTTGTGGTTAGTGATCGAGAGTAGGTACCTTAAATGCTCTTTACTTTCACCCGGCAGAGTTAAATCGAGGCCGACAGGCGCTATCCACAATCCGCCATCGATTGCGCTGCCACCGCACTGCACCGCTCGCTCTAGCGTAATAATTATATCGCACTTACTTCGCTGTCTCTACTTTGTGCTATGCCAGATGCCAATCGGGATGGAAGAGCGGATCGTTCATAGAGATCGATGAATTGCTGGATCAGTTGCGTGTTTCCTCACTTAACTTGGTCCAATCGACCTTTCGGCGAGAGAGAGAGAGAGTACATATCGTGTGCGCCGCGATTGTACGCTCGATCAATTACACATTGAACAGTTGTTATTTGTTGTTGGTGAATCGAGAGCTCAATTGGAACCGCTGAACCAGGTCTCTTGAGCGGCGCGGCGGAGTGGCGATCGGTACTCGGCGCATTCCTCAAAGTATCTGTAACCAAGATGGAAACAGTTATGAAACGAAATGATGCATATCTACACCTATAGTGTTGTTGGTGGACAAATGGGGCAGCAAGCGGTGGCATAGTGGCTATGGCGCGCACTGTCTGCGGAAACAAAATAAAAACAGAGGAAGAAGGAGAAAACTTTAAATAAATGAAAGAACATCACATAATACCGTTTGGAGTTTCCATTCCGTTTGCCTTCATTTGTCGCTCTTTTTCTATTCTCTCGCGCCCCTCGGATATTTTGCCACAAAGCAAGGAGGACAGACGAAAGAGCATTGGCTTGACTTGGATTATGCTGCGCGCTGGGCTGTTTTATTATGTCGTTTTGTATGCACGTGTGCGCTCAACATTAAGCCACAAGAGGCACCGAGATTTAAATTGTGCGACGATGTCGGCCGTCGCTGCGGTACATTGTGATGGTGGCATGGCAGTGAGTGTACTGCGCACATGAAATTGGGATTGTTAGCGGTGATTGCAATGTGATGTGTGGAGGAAAGTCTGAGTAGGGTTACCATATACTGATATCCATTGTCATTTCTGAAACAGTTCAAAGCCAGTCAGATGAGTCAAGAATTCAGCAAACAATTTAAGTATAATTAAGTTAATGCATTTATTAAACTTGCGATAGAGTATTTCACGAAGCTATCACTCTCACAAATTAAAACTATCTCTTTCTGCTAGACTTACCTACAGGAAAACAATTATAAAATTTGGAATTGTTCTAATGATTCCTGCTTTTACGCACTTTGTAAGCTTCATTATTTTTTACATTTTTCACATATTTCAGCGATTTTTTTACTTTTGCGAGCCGGCGGCCTTATTGTTCTAGAAGCTTTTTTTTTAAGCTAAGCAAAGAAATAACTATTTCCTGCGCTTTGGGGAAAGGTTTCCTTTGCTGCTATGAACAACTTGCGTTCCGGTATTCAAGCCAGCAGGCAGTTGCTTGGCTTTCTTATAAAACGATGATAAGATGTTGTTTCGATCGCGATATTCTTGAGCTAGGAGACTACACATACCTTTTCATTTCAACGCAGGAGTTTTTTCTTATCACTTTCCCTGACTCTTGCTGCAATAGTTTTGCTTTATTATTGTGCTTGGTGACAGGCAAACTTGCCAAGTCAAAATACAAATATGAAATGTTCAATTAACTACTGAGTTGTTTGATAACCTGGCTTTGATTTTATTTTGCTGCGCTTAAAATATAATAGAATAAATTTAATAGAACTTGGCGTTCTGTTAGATCTTACTATTTTTCATGGCTGACTTGTTAGGCATAAGGAATTTTTGTATACGAGAGCTTGGCTCTAATATACATTTATGTTGTTAGTGAAATTTGTTTTTCTCGACAGCTCAGAATATAACTTCATCACGGCAATGGTCAGAGTCTACAATTGGTGCTATTGGCGATTTTCAAAGTGGTCAATATCAACTCGGAATTGCTTATTGTTAGCGAAAACTGAAATTCCGAGCACTCATTGCATTACGCAACAAGTGGTCAATTCGCTTTCCGAGCGCCTGGTGGTCGTCAAAGTGCCCACGCGCCGCCGTGATCCGATTGAAGCTTTACACGTCAATCACTTCCGGAAGCACCATACCAAGTTGATCTGCCCGGTCTCTCCCAGAAACGCCCTAGCTAAATTAATCCAACTTATAAACTAAGAGGATGTTACCTAGAGTATTGCACCATTTTGAGAGGGTATACTGACCCCCCCTCTCAACAAGCCAGCAAAATTCGGCGAATTGCTTTTCCGTACGGAAAGGCTATTAGACGACACTATTTTTCCCAGTTTCCCAATTTGCCACAGACAAACTGCCAGGATGATGATGTTTCAACATACGTTTAACATTTAAATATCCTTCACAGTACACAGTCTTTGAAACTATGTTTGAGGACGTTTTGACTATGAAAATACTGCTGTATATTATCGATGCATAAGGTGACAAGAAGAACTGATCGGAATAAACACTAACAAAGAATTTAAGGCACAGTTTGGCAATTTGGCTTCAGATATGCATAAGCATAACCTATCCTGCATTATGGAGTAACGCGATATCATTTCCATTTTAATACCTTGTCGAAACGGTGGTTCAGCACGGTTGTGAATCTACGCTCAAAAAATGAGAAATCACTGATCGAGGAAATTTGAGGTTCAGCCTAACTAAATTGTAGCCCAATCTTGAAAATTTTCTATTAAAGCTATTAAAAAAAAACATTTTTTTTTTGTGTAGTTGTTTCATGTCACAATTTACTAAATTTGCATTTTGTAACTAATAAATGTATAAAACACAATGTGTGCATTTTTTCATAACTTTTTCGTTCTACAGTTAAAAGGTGGAGTGAAATAAAGCCAAAAGCAAACGTTTGGCCTCATTTCGCTTTGTGAAAGTGAGCTAAGCTAACATTTTAACGAATTCACTTATCCAAAGTGCAATAAGGGCAAATGCTAAAATAAGGTCTAATTATCGGCGCAGGGTCATCTGTCCCTGGTATATATGTTCCGATTTTTGTTTGACTTTTTAATAATTTACCCAGCCTCGCACCTACTCCAAATCCAGTGACAGTGACCCCAAACCGGGGGAGGCAGAGGGGCAGCATACCCACCCATACGCATTGCTCTGTTTATTCGATAGACTTGTCTAGACTAGTCGCCATGAATATTAGAAGCAGATGCCAAAAACAGCGTAATGACTATCGGGGAGCATGCTGCCCCTGCAATCCCACCTGCTTGACATCGTTGTTAAGGTGCGAGGTTGGGGTAGGTACAATATCTCTAATATGTAGGCAAATTGTTGAAAATAGCACCAACGGAAAGTGTCAACGTTAAAATGTTGCCTTATTTCAATTTCTCAAAACGAAATAAGACCGAATGCACAAATTTGGACCTATAACGTTTGGCGTTATTTCACTTCACCACTTAAACGTTTCAAAGTGACGAGAGAAAAAAAGTTTGGGGACCTCTGGGCTACACGTATTAACAGTCGGGATATTACATGCGAATCAGGCATTGATTAGCGTCGTGTTTTGGTTGTGCTTGTCGAAAAGATGTTTTCGTTACATATTGTGGCACTGAAGTCCCCGAGCACGATTTTAACATCGTACTCCGAATAGGTTTCGTAGTCTTCAGAAGTTTGTACAATTCCTCCTTGATGGGGTCTTCTTCTTCGCTAGCAGGGACGTGTAGCTCCATTATGGACTGGTTTTGTTGAATATGGCTAGGATGTGTGAATTTAATGACAATGACTTCTAGGCATAGCCGATTTTTTAACGACGAATCCGCATTGTAACACTTGCATCCATATGTGACAAATAAATAAATATTAGGCATTAAACATTAACAGGGCATAAGACCAACCTTTTTCAACCCTTTGCTTCTGTGAAGTGGAAGGGAAATACAATTAGTGGGGCAGAGGAAACAAAACTTTGGGTGTTAGCCGGGCGTGATCCTTTTGTGACAGCTGCTGTCTAAGTTACCATTTTGCCTCTATTACATACGTGATTCTATAACGCATTGGACCGCGCGAGGCAACATACGGTAAACGTAAATTCCAGGTACATACTCGCATTTCGTAGAACGTCGACGTTCATGGTCGTATTCTTAAATGAGGAAGTGATGTGTGTATCATAATCTTTGTTTTAAGTTGTACATACACCACTCTAAAATGTCTCCTGGATATGTTTCCAGTATGTTATCTACTTCGGGAATGGGAGCCTATCGTTTAACTGTTGATAGCTTATCTGTCACCATATCCGTTGACTAGTCTTGAAAATCGTTGATGACTTCAGCATCAAATACGTTGATGGTATGTAGGTGTTTTTGGGTGTGCGCATTTTCATAAACATTTTCAACATCTTGTGCAATACCTCTGGCAACTCTGCAAACTTGATATCCGCCAATGATATATCGTTGATGCTTCACTTCAATGGACGCGTATAATTAATTTGCCAACTGTGGCAGCATTTAGTTCAAGCTTCACTTTGCTCTCCGCTTCGTCTGGTACTGCTTGCTATGCGCTTGACTGTTTGCGTCTTTTATTCATCGTCGTCGTCGTCCATCCATCGCGCACTCCTCTCTGCCATCAAACACATACACAGCGACACCACACATATCGCTCGCTTTAAAGTGGCATGACCTGAACTGACCTCGATATTTCCATGTTGGATATTTATTCGTTGGATATAATTTTTCTCTTGATTCGTCCGTTGTTGTTGTTTGTTGTTGGCTGTTATACACTGTTCACAAAATAACACAATTTCTTTCCACACATTTGCAAAACGTTCGCAATTAGACAATCGTTATAATTCTGCCCCGCCACCCCTTTGTTCGTCTTTATTTCTTTACATTCTTCATACAGTTGTTGTTGCAGTTTTTGAAAGAGAGAAAGAGATAGAGCGGTGACGACGTTTTGATGATGAGAAAAGTTTTAAAAGATACATCGATGCATTGAATTAAAATGGCAATCTTTGGATGCTTGTTTGTTGTTATTTTGTTTAAGGAAATCTTTTGTTAAAGCATAAAAGAGTTAAGAAATCTTACACGTATATGATAGCCCACTCACACACCAACACTTTGAGTAGGGATATCTGTTTATATTGGTTCGAATGAATCTGGTTGCACGCGACCTGCATAACCAAATGCACTTCCGCTGTCTTTTGGGTTTCGGTGTTCAACCTCGTCGCATTGATGAATGAGGGTTGGTGTATGCGTGCGTTTTGTGTTATTTATCAATTAGGTATATGCACGTGATGGGCTACTGATTGCACTGTATCTTGTGCATCAACAAGCAAAAGTGACAGGTGTCAAAATGTGTATAGTTTTAGGAAGCTAATGGTGCGAAGGATGACAGCATTCAAAGGATTTTTAATTAAATTCAAATCGTTGACAAGTCATTTTGAGTTTATCGGATTCGGATGTCAATTTAGTTGATGGATCGACTGACATGAGGACGATTGAAAGGTGACTTTTATAATGCAGATCATCAGTTTAATTTACAGGTGAAAGCTGTGGTTGAATCGTGTAAGATAAGACTGGCATAATGAAGATATTTTTGGCTTTTGACTTGCACGGTTCGTATTATTATTATGTAAAATAAATCTTGAGAATATGTACTGAATTTGCTAAAAATGGGAATGACACTATTTTTCAGGATTGTAGACACAACGTGCTTTTGTTAATTAGGGGCCGTGATGTAAATGGTAAGGACTATATTCTAAGAGGCCTGTGTCAGTCGACTTCTCTCTCTCTTCTCTATTTAAATTTTCTTCGTTTTTTTTTTGTCCTGAGAATGTTTTCCACGTGCGAACAGATTTAGCTCTAGTGATCATCACTCGTCAGCAAGTCATTTCGTCATTGCTGCTGTAATAATGACGATGTTCTTTTTTTAAAGATGATGGGGCTTCTCATCTACCGCAGTCGAAGAAAATGTGGTTGGTGTCGTGTGCTGGAGAGTCGCAGTACTGGCAGGCTGGAAAATTTCCTGTACCGATCTTGTGAAGGAAGGCTTTAAAGTGGGTGGCGTAACTGTTTACTTCACCGTGGGTCCTTTCGTCCACACAGCCACATAGCGGATTAGTCTCGTCATCTAAAGTTCTCCTATTTCCGAGATCAAAGACTCTTGCCACTTTCGTTCTGTGAGCTCTTTTGCGTTCTCGGTAATCATTTTTTCCTCAATTTCTGACGATTTGTCGTTGACGTTTCATGCAACTACAAGGGTGATTGAATCTGACACTTCTCTAAGCATTTACTCACTTACTTACTTTACTGAGTTCTTCCTTCAAATGACTTCAGGGCCGATTTGGAAATCGACGATGGTCCTATTTTTGCCCCTTGCTAGAAGTGCTATTTTAGTTCCATTCATAGCCTGGATTACACCATGCGCATTTATCCAGGGTTTCATTCGTGTCACAGCATGTGTTAGCTTCCATTGCGCGCTATCGGAGTCTTTTGCCGTAATCACCTCGTGGATGTCGTCTGCATACCCTACCAGAAAGGTATTCTCTGGACTCCCCGTACAAAGTATGACATCGCGGGAGATGTTCCCAAGATCTGTTTTTAATTATTTATAATTCATCAGTTTTATTTATCTAAAAAAAGTTATAATGGCTTTCAATAAAGCTTACATGGCGAAAAAAACGCTGTCTGCCGATTTGACAATATTATTGTTGAACCTATTTAAGAGTTATACTTATTAAAAAACTTGGACTTTTGCTTTAAATAAATCGAAAATAATAATAAACATAGGGACGGGCTACAGTCCGCTTGGGCGAACTGTTGGATACCCTATTCTTATTCCTATCCCTCATGAGTGGGCGTGACAAAAGTCTAAGTATGGTTGTTATTATTATTTTGTTATATAACATTTAAAGGATTTCATAAAAGTTCAAACTTTGGTTTTTCAAAAAAAGTTTTTTTTTTAAATTGTGGGCGTGTTAGTATGCGGATTTTGAAAATATTTGCACATGAGCATAAAGGGCCCCCTAGAAAGTACATGTTATAAATTTCAGCGCCCTAGCTCAAACTTTGGATTTTCAAAAAAAGTTTTTTTTTTAAATTGTGGGCGTGCTAGTAGGCGGATTTTGCAAATATTTACACATGAGCTTAAAGGGCCCCTAGAGACTATATATTATAAATTTCAGCTCCCTAGCTCAAACTTTGGTTTTTCAATAAAATTGTTTTATTTAATTGTGGGCGTGTCAGTGGGCGAATTTTGAAAATTTTATCTCCCGAGCAGTTTTAGGAGTCATAGATCATATATAAAAAATTTCAGCTTCCTAGCTCAAAATTCGATTTTTTTTCCAAAATTTTGTTTTTTTGAGTTTGTGGGCGTGTCTGTGGGCGGATTTCAAAAATTCGTTAACTTGATTATTTCGGGACCCTGGGGAGTGTATGGTTAAAATTTCAGCTCTCTAGACCCAGTTTAAAGGCCGAATTTTTGCCGACGGACGGACGGACGGACATGGCTAGATCGACATTACTATCGATGCTGATCATAAATATATGTATGTAGTAACTTTTAGGGGTCTACGGGCAATATTAAGGTATGTTACAAACGATGCGTCAAAATTAATATACCCTTAGAATAGGGTATAATAATAGGAGTGACTTAATGATCAGGAATAGGTAATTAAATTGAAAAAACTGCAAGTTTTGGGATGCAGTAGTTTGAATACGCGTTTAAAGAAGTATCATTGGGCGGCTTCCATCTTCTCTAAGTATTTGTAAATTATAACCATACACTTTATTTGCATAGGAAAAGCAGCTGTTAATAGTAGCATCGAACACTTTAAAATTCGAAGCAGGATCGATGTAACTTCTTGAAGAGAACTTGAACCAAAGAATATTAATTGCCACTTACGTTGTAGCATTTTTTCCGTTATGAAGGGTATTTTATAAAGGACTCGACAACTTCTTTTTTAAATTAAACACAAACTACTTGAGCTACCTCAAAATAAAACCACGGAAACGTAAGCAGCGGTCGATACGTTGAACCCTATTTTCGATGACTCAGCTGCACATTTCGACCGATATGGCATAGACCAATAATGTAATGTAGCCCCTAAAAGAAGTCTAGAGGCGTTAAATCACACGATCTCGGCGGCCAATAGACGGGTCCGTTTCGCGATCTGAGACTTCAATAACTCGATTGTTGCACCTGTGGCATCGTCTTGTTGGAACCACATATCACTGATCTCTAATTCATGCAATTTCTGAAATAACGTTCCAACATGTCTCTGTAGCGAATACTATTTATCCTAACGTGACGGTCATTTTCATCGACGAAAAAAACGGTCCAATGAAGCCACCGGCATGAAATCCGCGCCAAACAGTGACTTTTTGCGGATGAGGTGCTGTTTCATGAAGCACATGAGGGTTCTCACCAGTGCAATAACGCATATTTTACTTATGGGCGAAGCCGTTTAACCAAAAATGCGCCTCATTGCTGAAGATGTTTTTGCTATGAAATTCTTCATTTTCTTCCACCCAATTCGAGAACTTACGTCGCTTCATATGTCAGTTCTTGAGTCAGTTTGATCTTGTAAGAGTGAAGGCCAAGATCCTTACGCAAAATTCGCCATAATGTGGTCTGGGTGAGGCCCAATTCTTAAGAACGCCGGGAAGTCGACTGATTTGGTTGGTTTGCGACGGAGGCAATATTCCCCACACTTCGGGTAAAACTTAGTCTCGCTGGCATGGCAACATCAAGCACCGAATATTCTGACTCACATTTTTTCACTCGACTATGAATTGCATGTCTACTAGCAGCGACCACCGACCAGGAATTTCGGTAATAAATTTTTATTATTTGTAAACGTTGTTCTTTCGTGTACTTTACCACGATGAAAATGTTGGTTTTACTGAATATTATGACATTGACAGTTCGCTAATTGGTTTAAAGGTGCGTTCACACTGAATATTTGAAGTTGTCAAGTCGCTAATGAAAGACCCTTAATGTGGATTGATGTTCAGGTTATAAGTAAGCAGGAAACCAAGGTATTTAAATTCGTTAGCTACTTCAATGGTTTTGCTATTCATGGTGCTTGTATCCTCGCTCCTACCCACACGATTTTGTTTTCTAAGCACCATTATCTTGGATTTTGTGCTATTAAACTTAAGTTTACCTTAAACCTGTATTCGGACGTACAGTGAAATACAGGGAAGGTTTCCTTAGCCGTAAAACAAGAATGTGGCATGCTTTTCCTCGCTCCATTTTTCCTACACATTATAATCTACAAATATTCAAAACCAAAGTGAATCGGCATCCCTCCCTATCTTCTAACCCTAATTTTCTTATGTAGCTATTACATTATAAGGGTCCCTTTATCGCAGTATTCTTTTATGTTTTTTTATTTGAAGTTGGAATATTAATGGACTTTGAGAAAGAATTACTAAATCATCAGCATAAACTCGCTCTTTAACCTCCACATCACCATAGTAACTATCACCTGACAGATATCATCGATTATAAATGCAAAATTAACCAGCCTTAGTACGCAAACTTGCGGCACACCAGAACTTGTGACGAAGCTTTTTGATCTGTAATTGCCGTTTCGTACAGATGCAGACGTATTTGACAACATTTTGTTCGGAAATTCTTTGACACTTTGTCGATAGACCTAAGCAGACTTATAGCATACATTTTTTTTTGTTTTCAAAATAGTGCCTTGATAAGGTGGTTAGGGTAAATATTTGATCGACCGTCGACGTCGACCAATCAGCACGATAACCAGCATGAAAAATGTTTATTTTGTTATTGTGTTCAATTTATCTGATCAAACGACAATAGAAAATTTGGGTGAATAGTTTTCTCAAGGAATTTCATACCAATACACCTCTATAACTCTACGAGAGATACGGATCAAATTTTTCAAAAATAGCGCAAACGAAGAAGATTAAAAAAATTACGGGTAATACCTCTTCCATAAAAATACGAAAACATTAAGCGGATATACCAGAAATTCTGGAGTAGAATGCTTATAGAACTCTAGAGGTATTCCATTTGGTCCAGATGGCTTATTTGGTTTCATTATTTTGACACATGCTGCAACTCTATTCTGGAGTCAAAATCTGCAATACTGATATCGGGAGGGGATAAATCGAATGCTTTTCTGATCGGGGTCCTTCAATAAAAGTTGAAAAAAAGTTGCAAGAGTTTCAAAACTAATAAATGAAGGTACAATATTTTTATACTCACCTCAGATACGGACATTGGGCCAAAAAGGCTTGAAGTCCTAAAGTAAAAAAAACTTATTGGCGACGTTTTTGAAGTAGTGTGATTTTTTTTTTGTAAAACGAATTTGTTTATACATCTTATTTGTATGACCCTTCGCCGTTTCTTTTTCTATCCTTTATTGTGTTCTTCGGCTGTTTGGTCATTTAGTTTTAGTTTTGTAAAATGAAAGATTATTCCATTTACTTTCCCAACGTTTCGGCGGGGGTTGCCACCCTCCTCATAGGAATCTTTATTACATACACAACAAATAAATAAATAAAAGTAAACATTAAGTGAACCAAACAACTATTTGACAGAGATAAAACTTACAAATTAAGTTTAAAAAAGAAATTAAATAAAATAAAATAAAACCGTCAGCTATATTAGCACTTCGACTTGTTGAAGTTTTGTCCTTATTCAGTCAGTTATTGTTTTGGTATGAGGGAGCAGTAGACAGTGGAGATGTTCTGTATATCCTGTTTACTGTTCATGTTGTTTTTGTTGTTTAAAATATGTAGGGTTTCCAAAAATGACACGTTGGTGAAATGGCTGCATAACAACAAATTCATAGATGACAGAGAGAAAGGGAAGATGACATCTTACACAGCTAAAATACCATCAATCTACGGTCTCCCTAAGATCTGGCTTGCTACCAGCTTAGTCAATATGTTGGAAAGCTGCTACAGTCTGCGACAAAAAATTCAACATACTCTGTGAAAAATTCTCTAGAGTTTGTAGCAAAAGCCAAATATTTCGTAACTCGCGAACATGAAGTTTTAGTGTCATATGATGTAGTATCCCTTTTCACCAACGTACCCATCCAACTAGCGGTTAGCATAATCAAAATAAAGTGGGATATTATAAAGAACAGCACGTCTCTCAGCCAAAATAAATTCCTCGAAATCTTAAACTTTTGCCTTAAAGAAAGCAACTACCTGCAACACAAGGACAAGGCTTATAGACAGATCGACGGTTTACCAATGGCCAACCGACTTTCTCCAACCATAGCCGATCTAGTTTTGGACCATCTGTTAGATGAATGTTTCAAACTGACTACAAAACCACGGCTTATTGTTAAATACGTAGACGACGTCTTCGCGGTCATTGATTACCGTAACATCGACACTCTGCTGCTATGCCTCAATGCATTCAACCCCAGAATTCAATTCAATGTTGAAAAAGAAACAAACAGGTCGCTAGCGTTTTTGGATGTCAAAGTTTATCGCGAAAACGAACTTTCGGTCAAATTAACCGAAACATGTTATAATTAACACTGCTGGCAACCTAATCAGAAAGGTCTTTGCCCTGAGTGACGAAAAGTTCCATAACGCAAACGAAAAAATTGTCACATGCATTTTGAGGGACAACAGTTTTACCGGAGAGGTTATTCGGAGCCTGTTCCTCTGACACCGCTGCAGAACATTTCCGCATGAAGAAAAAGTGAGAGAAACAGGGACATACAGAGGAGTAGTCTATGTCGCAAGAATTGCTGAGAGTCTCAAAAAGATTATCGCCACCACTAAGGGCATCAATTTGGCGTACAAGTCTAATCAGACTCTTGCGACACTGTTCTCCGAGCTTACAGTAAGAACGGAAAAAGGAAAACGTACCGACGTAGCATACAAAATTAATTGCTAATGAAAAGATTATGAACCTTGTAATCTATGCTACGTTGGGACACCACAGCAATTCCTTAAACAACGTATCTATAACCACAAATCCGACATAAAATCAGGCAACCCCAACAAAACAGCGCTAGCCAGCCATACCATTGACACAAACCATAGACCGGACTTCGACAACACACAAATTTTACAAGCAGAAAAACACAAATCAAAACGCAGTCCGGCAGACGGCTATTTCTGCCATGCTCGTGTTCTCAAACACAAACTATTATACATATATTTCATGAAATAAAGAATCTAATCTAATCTAATCTAATCTAATCTAATCTACAAATCAAAACGCCTCACCTTGGAAACCCTACATATTTTAAACAACAAAAACAACATGAACAGGACACAGGACATACAGAACATCTCCGCTGTCTACTGCTCCCTCGTACCAAAACAATAACTGACTGAATAAGGACAAAACTTCAACACGTCGAAGTGCTAATATAGCTGACGGTTTTATTTTATTTTATTCACTTTCTTTTTTAAACTTAATTTGTAAGTTTTATCTCTGTCAAATAGTTGTTTGGTTCACTTAATGTTTACTTTTATTTATTTATTTGTTGTGTATGTAATAAAGATTCCCCTGAGGAGGGTGGCAACCCCCGCCGAAACGTTGGGAAAGTAAATGGAATAATCTTTCATTTTACAAAATAACTAAATGACCAAACAGCCGAAGAACACAATAAAGGATTAACATTTAATTTGGTCAACAAATCACACATCGGAAGTTTCTTTTTCTATACAACTTCAAGAAATTCAAAGATTTATCTCTAAGTCGCCTACACTCGTCATCGTACCAGCACATGGAAAGAGGACATTTGTTGATATGATTGTTAGCTGGTACTCAAGCTTGCTTTACTGCTAGATAGATAGTGTTTGTAGCTACTTCTGTAGTGCAGAAATCGAAATATGGCAATGCGGGCACCAGTCCACTGAGATTGTTTCTATAGCGAAGAGCATTCCTCTCAAGTCTCAACCCATCTAATTGTTTTTTTTTTCACTCCAAACTACCTGGCGTGTTTGAAATATTAGCTGGTTTCATTTCATCTGAAACCACAATAGTTAATGAGCTGAGAAGTAAGCAGGAGCTTCATCAAAATCACTAACAACACTGCGAAATTCACCTTTAAATAGACAGTTCTCTGTAACAGAACATCCTTGATCGGAAACAAATGTGACATCGCCCCTAGCATCAATCTTCGAGACTCCGTTTATGTTTTAATAGTAACAAACAAAACTGCAAGCCAAACTGCTTAATCGATTTTGACCAAACTTCAAAAAAGCACTCTGGGGCAAATAACGAAGATTTTAAAAATTCTTAAACTTGATTATTTTGGGCCCCTAGAGAGTAAATGGTTAAAATTCAGAGCTGAAATTTTAACCATATACTCTCTAGGGTCCCGAAATAATCAAGTTTACGAATTTTTGAAATCCGCCCACAACACGCCCACAAACTCAAAAAAACAAAATTTTGGAAAAAAATCGAATTTTGAGCTAGAAAGCTGAAATTTTTTATATATGATCTATGAATCCTAAAACTGCTCGGGATAAAATATTTTCAAAATCCGCCCACTGACACGCCCACAAATAAATAAAATAATTTTTTTATACCCTATTCTAAGGGTATATTAATTTTTGAAAATCCAAAGTTTGAGCTAGGGAGCTGAAATTTATAATATATACTCCCTATGGGCCCTTTATGCTCAAGTGTAAATATTTTCAAAATCCGCCCACTGACACGCCCACAATTTTTTTTTGAAAATTGAAAGTTTGAGCTAGGGAGCTGAAATTTATAATATATACTTTCTAGGGGCCCTTTATTCTCATGTGTTTTTTTTTAAAATCCGCCTACTGACACGCCCACAATTAAATAAAACAATTTTATTGAAACACCCATGTTTGAGCTAGGGAGCGTTTTTTTTTATAAAATCCTTTAAATGGTATATAACAAAATATGTAGAGCGTTCTTAACAATTCAACCATACTTAGACTTTTGTCACGCCCACTTATGAGGGTTAGGAATAAGAATAGGGTATCCAACAGTTCGCCCAAGCGGACTGTAGCCCGTCCCTATGTTTATACTACAATTTCATAGACAGTGTGTTTCTTTATTCATTCGGAATATTCGGGTAAGCTACTAAATTACAATTGTTGAGAAATATTATTTCGATTAGTTACTATATAGAACGACATTGTAAGAAGAGGATTTTTCTTGAATCAAGCTGATGCAGTCGTCGCAATCTGGCTTTAAGTAATCCTATAGCTCTTTCAACTGCTACGTGAATCTTGGAGTGTACTTTGTTGTACTTTCTTATTTAGGTGGCGCTACAGTCCGGGGTGGACTCAACAAATACGCCTCTCCAGTTGGCACGATCTTTGGCTAACTGCCTCCAGTTGCGCACTCCAAGTTGGTTGAGGTCTCCTTCCACTTGCGCGCGCCACCTAAGGCGAGGTCTTCCTCTACTGCGTTGTCCCTCCGTTTTGGAATCGAAGACTCTTCGGGCCGGAGCGTTGGTGTCCATTCGCTCTACATGTGCTAGCCATCTAAGTCGACTGATTCGCACTTTTTTGACCAGGTCGATGTCGCTGTGCAGCTCGTAGAGTTCGGTGTTAAATCTCCTCCTCCAAAGCCCGTTAACGCAAACGGGACCGAAAATCACTCGAAGAATTTTGCGTTCGAAACGACCAAGGAGATCTTCATCCGCTTTTGCTAATGTCCACGCTTCTGCGCCGTAGAGCAGGACTGGGATGATGAGGGTCTTATACAAAGTCTCCTTAGTGTTTCTGGACAAGGCCTTACTAGTCAACTGCCTTCTTAGGCCAAAGAAACAGCGGTTGGCAAGTGTAATTCTTCGTTTGATTTCTGATGTGATGTCGTTTTCAGAATTTATAGCGGAGCCAAGGTAGGCAAAGACCCTAACTACGTCAAAGTTGCAGCTGTCTATCGTGACGTTTAGTCCGATTCGTCGATGTTGTGTGTCCCTTCTTGTTGACAGCATATACTTGGTTTTGCCCTCATTCACCACTAAACCCATTTTTACCGCTTCTATGCTAATACTTGCAAATGCACCAGTGACAGCTCGCTGTGTTCTGCCAATTATGTCAATGTCGGCAGCATATGCAAGTAGTTGCACAGAATTTTGAAAAATTGTGCCTCTAGTGTTGGCTTGCGAGTTTTGTCTAAATCCTTTTTTGACATCAAAGGTCTCGGTGAGATTGTTTCCGACCTTTATGGAGCAGCGGGCGTTCTCCATCGTCATTCTGCACAATCTGACAAGTTTGGCAGGGATGCCAAAACTAGACATGGCTCTGTATAGCTCGTCTCTATAGATGCTGTCATATGCGGCATTAAAATCGATAAAAATATGGTGGGTATCGATTTGGACTTCTTGGGTTTTCTCCAGGATCTGCCGTAGTGCGAATATTTGATCGGTCGTGGCCTTACCGGGCCTAAAACCGCACTGATAGGGACCAATCACGTCGTTGACGAATGGTTTCAGGCGTTCACACAGTACAGCAGACATGATCTTATAGGCAGTATTCAGGAGACTGATGTTGTTGTGCTTTCGGTGCGTTTCAATAAGGGCTCCAAAGTTCTTAAAAGGAGTTAAGATGTGTGTTCTTTTTTTTTATAATATGTACTAACTAATGGGATTTTTTGGGACCCTTATAATGTAATAGCTACACAGCGCGGGCGTTAAGGAAATAAGGTTGGCGGGAAAAGGAGAGATGCCGATGCACGTTGGTTTTAAATGTTTGTAGGTTATAATGTAAAGGAAAAACAATGTGTGGAAGAGTATTCCATAACTTCACTGTACGTCCGAACACAGGCCTGAGAGTGAACTGATGAGCATTCCTTGCATGTCGGGTATTGCGATTGAAATGTTTAAGGGGAGGAATGCAACTGGCTACTTCGTTTGAGCACTAACACTATGGTCCTTATACCATAAGCTTGGTCACCGAGCAAATGTTGATCAGCACGAAAAGTAAGTTCACTTTAACAAAATATACGCAAATCAATTATTATATAGCGGTTGAATTGAAATCCTTACGATTATTAATCTTTCTAAATAAATTCGATCTTCGGAAAAGGCATGCATCATGTATTGAACCACCTTCACCCACGAAGCAATCTATAAACATCAACTTATCATCGCAAACAACTTGAAGTATTATAGAGTAGGATTTTTTCCTATTGATATAGGAATTCCTGAACAACTTCGGTTTTGCTATTGGAATATGAGTACCATCAATGCAACCAATAACTCCTAGAAATAAAAATTAAGTTTATGAGTGTCCTACATCATATTTTAATTTGTAATATAAACCTGGATATCGGGTTGTTTGCTCAAAATGTGACACGGAAGGCTGTGCTTCTTCCGAAGTGGGCCAATGAATGATTTTATGCCCTACATTTAAGATTTACGACATAAATAAACAGTTCCAAAAACTAACGGAGTTTCTGTTGCATTCGCTCTTATTTGCAGCTGCGGAATGTGCCTTTTTTTGTTTCATTGTCTCTGAGAAACAATAAATATATAATTGTAGTTGATCAGAGCCCTTGGTCACTTCGTTTTCGGAAGTTATAAATTACGTTGGCTACCGATATATTTTTTGGCAAAGTATATACTCTTGTAAGTAATATTTGTGTATTTGTTTTTGAATTGGAACATGCACAGAATGGGAACTGTGCATTTTATGGAAGAGCCACATATGGCTGTCTATGCATTTACAAAAATATCAGTCAAACATCGTCATGCCATATTTGGCCGCTTATGCGGTAACGAAAAAAATAACAATTACAGTTTTGTCCATATTTTTTTTTCTGAAAATAGGCTAATTTATATTAACGCTAAAAAAAGCTAAGAAATCTTTGGCACGTCCTAATATAACTAATATAACTAATAAATAAATAAATAAATAAATAAATATCATTTTGTTCTTTATTACTTTTTCTATGAACTGTAAATACAGCGTGTCCCCTAATTCGTTGGCAATATTTTAGGGCATGATTTATGGGTATATTCTTAGGAAAAAATTGTTCTACAGTAAGGGCCTATCTCTAATTTTTATATCATTTATTGAGGATTTAAGAAAAGGCTTACTTGGGTGTACCCTGACCCATGTTAACGGTAATTGCGCTGTTAGTACTAATGATAGAAATTTCGTTTAGGCCTCTATTTTTAGAAGAAATATTTGCCTTTGTAATTACATTTAAACAAATTTTATATCTTAACTCAGTCTTAAGATATCCAATTTTTAACCTGTTGCATTTTTCCTGCCCATGCTAATTTTTTGACCTTCGGTTCAATTTTCTCCAGAAAATGCGTAATAAACGTAACGTTTTAATATTTTTTTTTGAATGAAGGTAACAATAATAAAAATAAAAGCTTACGACAAGTTTGTGGAAAAACCCATAAATTTGATGATACTTGGGAAAACATGGAACAGGTAAAATTTAAAAAAGGGATTTTTGGCACGATTACAGATTTTCTCCATGCAGGACATCAGAAATTTTATGTCTGGAAACATTGAATTGCAAAGCTAAGCATCTGATTCTGATTGATGGCTCATTTGTAACAGCTTCCAGTATTCTCTGATCAATCGAATTTCTTCTTACTTGTGGAGCTCCCGCGTTAGGTCGTGTATTTGAAACTGATCCCGTTTCTCGAAGTCTTCGATATGTATTTCCAAATAAATTTCTACTAGGAAGTCGTCGGTTTGGATAAAGTTCATGGTATCTTTGTCGCGCACTATTTGAAATTCCATTGCACAGCCCAAAAACGTAAATAATCTCTGCGTATTCTTCGTTTGCAAATGAAGACATTTTAAAAAAAACTTTCTTGTCAACTAACGGCTTGCCTTGGCGTTTAAGATAAAACTGATGAATTAATTTTGATTTTAAATCTTTTATACCATTTTTTTAAGTAAGTCCTGACAGGTACTGGAATAAACCAACGGAAAACAGCTCTTATTGTCAACTGTTGTTAGAAATGTAGGTACAAAATCTGAAACCCCTTTTTTTACCAGCTGCAGGATTTCCTAAGTATCATAAAATCTATGAATTTTTCCTGTTTCAGTACAGAAATTAAAACAAAAATTACCTAAACCGGAAAAAAATCGTTTTCATTCATAACTTTTGCAACTTAAAGCATTAAAACCTTTTTTCCCATTTTTACCTGTTCCATGTTTTCCCAAGTATCATAAAATCTATGGGTTTTTCTAGAAACTTGTCGCAAGCTTTTATTTTTATTATTGTTACCTTCATTCAAAAAAAAATATTAAAACGTTATGTTTATTACGCATTTTCTGGAGAAAATTGAACCGAAAGTCAAAAAATTAGCAAGGGCAGGAAAAATACAACAGGTTAAAAATTGGATATCTTAAGACTGAGTTAACATATAAAATTTATTTAAATGCTATTACAAAGGCTAAT
The DNA here is from genome assembly GCA_949715645.1 of Portevinia maculata. NCBI lineage: Eukaryota > Metazoa > Arthropoda > Insecta > Diptera > Syrphidae > Portevinia > Portevinia maculata. The sequence goes on from OX454527.1 coordinate 71,931,765, forward strand.
ATTTCTTCTAAAATTAGGGGCCTAAACGAAATTTCTATCATTAGTACTAACAGCGCAATTACCGTTAACATGGGTCAGGGAATACCCAAGTAAGCCTTTTCTTAAATCCTCAATAAGTGATTTAAAAATTAGAGATAGGCCCTTACTGTAGAACAATTTTTTCCTTAGAATATACCCATAAATCATGTCCTAAAATATTGCCAACGAATTAAGGGACACCCTGTATAATCAGTAAAAACACCAATAAAATTGTGTGAAAAAAGATCATTACTGCATAAGGTGCGATTAATGGCAAGGATTTTTTAGGTTGAAAAAATACAGTCTGCATAAAACGCCATATATGACGATTTTTTTTCCCAAAAACTGGCCTTATTTTTTAAAAAAAAAATTCATAGATATCTTAAGGAAGCTGCATAAAAAGTAAATCCAACTTTTTTTTTTTAGTGGGTCATAATGCATGCCGTAGAATGTTATAAATAGTCTGCAAACATTTCCAACAGCTGACCAACATGCCTTTTTACATACACCAAATCTATCTGCCACAAACCTAAAAGAAGAAATAATTAATAATTAGCTCGTAAGAAAATTAATTGCACTATACCGATAGCACTCGGTGTTAGCCAGGAACCACATTTTTATTAATAGCTGTGTTTTATTATCCATGCGGATCTGGATCTGGATCAATTTAATACGTAAAACAAAAACAACACAGGATCTTGCTATTTATCGGGATCATTAATCGTGATCCAAAATGTAATTACAAAACTCACTACCTGTTTTTTCGTGGCGTTGCTTATTTAAATTATAGGAAATTATAGGAACACAATAATATTGCCAGACCAAAATATGAAACACTATTAATAACACAAAAAAACAATTAGTATATTTTCATATTCGAATAATTTACCACTGCGACTTTTGAGACGTTTTGCTTCGTAATATAATACACAAAAATTAATGGAAATATTAGCAGTACAATACTGTTAATATGCTGCATATTTGAACATAACATTTGAACATAGTTTCTGAAAAAAAAATATTGAGTGCAAAATGTATGTTGATTTGTATTCAAATGGCAACGCCCCCGACACAACAATTGATCATATTGTAACGTCACATTGTACCCTATATTTGCAATATGGCTGAGTGCCAATCGAAACTTGAAATACCTGGTATCGTCTGTTATGTGTTAAAAACAACTGTTGCCACAACTTGCCACTGATGATCCAGATCGTTTTATTATCAGATCGGATCCGTATCAAGATCATTGGGATAATAAAATGCGGCTAATATTTGTTTGTCAAACTCAATCTGTTGCCTACCAACGTGAACATTACTGAAGATTCCATGCTCTTCATGAATTAAGAAAAACAAACTTTCTGTGCTTTGTCTTTTTAAACGAAAATGAGTTTTGAAAGTTTGGTAGGTAATCAAACTTAGGTATGATTTGCTCATAATAATGTCTACTTTTTTCAACATTCTTACGATCTTATTCGTTTGCACTGGCTTCATCACTATCACTATCAAAAAAACAGTTGGCGCGCCACAATTGCCATACAGTTAATGCAATAATTTAATTCTTCCATTTTGCCCTCAGGTATCTTAATAATCAAGAGAAAAAACATAGGGACGGGCTACAGTCCGCTTGGGCGAACTGTTGGATACCCTATTCTTATTTCTATCCCTCATAAGTGGGCGTGACAAAAGTCTAAGTATGGTTGAATTGTTAAGAACGCTCTACATATTTTGTTATATAACATTTAAAGGATTTTATCAAAAAAAACGCTCCCTAGCTCAAACTTGGGTGTTTCAATAAAATTGTTTTATTTAATTGTGGGCGTGTCAGTAGGCGGATTTAAAAATTAACACATGAGCATAAAGGGCCCCTAGAGAGTATATATTATAAATTTCAGCTCCCTAGCTCAAACTTTGAATTTTCAAAAAAAAAAAATTTAATTGTGGGCGTGTCAGTAGGCGGATTTTGAAAATATTTACTCATGAGCATAAAGGGCCCATAGAGAGTATATATTATAAATTTCAGCTCCCTAGCTCAAACTTTGGATTTTCAAAAAAATTGTTTTATTTATTTGTGGGCGTGTCAGTGGGCGGATTTTAAAAATTGTTTATCCCGAGCAGTTTTAGGAGTCATAGATCATATATAAAAAATTTCAGCTTTCTAGCTCAAAATTCGATTTTTGCCAAAATTTTGTTTTTTTGAGTTTGTGGGTGTGTCTGTGGGCGGATTTCAAAAATTCGTAAACTTGATTATTTCGGGACCCTAGAGAGTATATGGTTAAAATTTCAGCTCTCTAGGTCCAGTTTAAAGGCCTAATTTTTGCCGACGGACGGACGGACGGACGGACATGGCTAGATCGACATTACTATCGATGCTGATCATAAATATAGTAACTTTTAGGGGTCTACGGGCAATATTAAGTTATGTTACAAACTATGCGTCCAAATTAATATACCCTTAGAATAGGGTATACAAAATAGCTATTTGCATTGACTTGACACAAACAGATGTCTGTAATTCTTTTGTTCCAGTTCTGTTTCTTTATTCATTCTATTCTGGATATTGCGGATATTCTGTCTTTTCTATTCCTTATCCGGAAAAAATAAGGAACCGCACTGAGACTTACCCATTATATCATATGGCTGTGAGGTGTTTGCCGATCCTGACTCATACTCGCTTCAAAAATTGAAGGTTGCTTTCAACTCAATTACCCGGTATGTTTTCAATCTTCGTAGATTTGACCATATCTCATCTGAAGCTCGTCAACTCCTTGGATGTAACTTGGAGACGTATTTCAAATATCGTTGTTGTGCTTTATTCTCCAATACAATTGATGTGAAAGAACCCATCTATTTGTTTGATAAAATTAATTTCTGCTCATCAAATCGCTACATAGTCTTACGTCCTGCCACATTTACCTGCTTGACATCACGCCGGCAATTTTTCATTTATGCTGTCAAACACTGGAATGGTCTACCCATTCCTGTGAAGTCCGTAATCGAACGCCGTAAATTCCTAACAGTTCGCTTCGAACACCTCTCCAGTTTGAACTGATCTAACTTTCTTGTTTTGATGGGTCTTTTTTATTTTTCTCTTCCTTGGTTGCGCTTTTGTTTTATTGTACTCTAAATTTAATTTTATTTTACTTATATTTCGTCTATAACTTAATTCGTGCGGTTTTTTTTTTCAAAATTTGAACGTTTATTTAAGAAAAACATGTACAATAGTATTATTCAAAGTACTGCCGATCTGAAGCTATGACTTTTCCCCATCTTTCTGGCAATTTGTGGATCCCATCCCAAAAGAACTGCACCGGCTTGGCAGCCAAGAATGAATCAAGCCAATTTTTGATATTCTGCTCTGATGTGAACCGTATTTCAGTGAGGGCGTTCTGCATCGACCGGAACAAATGGTAGTCAGAAGGGGCAAGGTCTGGGCTATAAGGCGGGTGGGGTTAAACTTCCCATCCACTGTTTTCCAAATAGTTCTTAACCGGAATAGCAACGTGGGGCCGAGCGTTGTCATGATGGAAAGTTATTGCCTCGTGTCTGGTCGCATATTCCGGGCGTTTTTCGGCTACTGCTCTCTTCAAACGGATTTATTGTGTTTGGTAGCGTTGTCCATTGATGGTTTCACCCGGTTTTTGCAGCTCATAATATAGCACACCCTTCTGATCCAACCAAATACAGAGCATTACCTTCGCGCCATGGATATTCGCCTTTGCCGTTGATTTGGCTGGTTGGCCGGGTTTCACATATGATTTTTTGCGCTTGGGGATGTCGTAATAGATCCATTCTTCATCATCAGAACAATCCGATGCAAAAATGACTTCCTTTTGTGGCGTTCCAGCAGCATTTCGGACATGCAAAACCGCATTTCGACGTCTCTCGGCTTGAGTTCATGTGGAACCCAATTTCCTTGCTGTTGAATATATCCAGCTGGTTTTAAACGTTTTGAAAATCTACTCATACCTGCTTGACATCTCGCAGACAGTTTTTTGTTCATGCTGTTCGGCTTTGGAACCAGCTGCCTCAGCTGGTGAGGAATAAAATCGAATATAGGCAATTTTCATCGGTGTGTTATTCTCACTTTGTACCAAACTGAAATCACTCACACTTATTTTCGTTATCTTAGTTCTTGGTGTATATTTAATCTCTTCTGTATCTTTCTTCTGTATCTTCATCTTTCTTTCTTTATCAAATCTCTTTCTTTCTTCTAAATACCTACATTTAAAAATTGTTTTTAATATATTTAATACTTGTACCTGTACTATTTATAAGTGCTTTGCTCTTTATGTACAGCGATTCTTATTATAACTAATAAATAAATAAATAAATAAACTAAATAAATAAATGGCTGCTTGAGTGACACCCAAAGATTGTGCGAGCTCTTCTTGTGTTTGGCAACAATCTTCATAGAGTAATGCTTCCAGTTCTTCATCTTCAAACTTTTTTGGCTGCCCAGGACGTTCATCGTCTTCCAAGCCAAAATCACCACTTATAAATCGCGTAAACCACTTTTGGCACGTTCGCTCAGCTAGAGCATGTTCACCATAAACTTCCACCAAAACACGATGAATTTCGGCAGCAGTTTTCTTTATATTAAAGTAATGAAGAAGAACTCCCCGCAAAAACACTTTTACAGGCACAAAGTTCGACATATTGGAGTGAAAAAAAAATTATTGTTGTTTACGCTTCAAATGAATGACATATACTGAAATGACGTACAATGGCAGTAGCTTTCCAACGCATGTTTCAATGGAATAATAACAATGGAATAATACAAGTTACGCCAAAGTCTAAATTATTTGTATTAATTGCATTTAAGGAGTAAGGCAACAAAATGCAGGTATCACTTGTTTTTATACCCTATTCTAAGGGTATATTAATTTTGACGCATAGTTTGTAACATACCTTAATATTGCCCGTAGACCCCTAAAAGTTACTATATTTATGATCAGCATCGATAGTAATGTAGATCTAGCCATGTCCGTCCGTCCGTCCGTCCGTCCGTCCGTCCGTCTGTAGCCAAAAATTAGGCCTTTAAACTGGACCTAGAGAGCTGAAATTTTTACCATATACTCTCTAGGGTCCCGAAATATTCAAGTTTACGAATTTTTGAAATCCGCCCACAGACACGCCCACAAACTCAAAAAAAACAAATTTTGGAAAAAATCGAATTTTGAGCTAGAAAGCTGACATTTTTTATATATGATCTATGACTTCTAAAACTGCTCGGGATAAAAAATTTTCAAAATCCGCCCACTGACACGCCCACAAATAAATAAAATAATTTTTTTTTTACCCTATTCTAAGGATATATTAATTTTTGAAAATCCAAAGTTTCAGCTAGGGAGCTGAAATTTATAGTATATACTCTCTATGGGCCCTTTATGCTCATGTGTAAATATTTTCAAAATCCGCCCACTGACACGCCCACAATTAATTTTTTTTTTTTTTGAAAATTCAAAGTTTGAGCTAGGGAGCTGAAATTTATAATATATACTCTCTAGTAGCCCTTTATTCTCATGTGTTAATTTTTTTTAAATCCGCCTACTGGCACGCCCACAATTAAATAAAACAATTTTATTGAAACACCCAAGTTTGAGCTAGGGAGCGTTTTTTTTTTTTGATAAAATCCTTTAAATGTTATATAACAAAATATGTAGAGCGTTCTTAACAATTCAACCATACTTAGACTTTTGTCACGCCCACTTATGAGGGATAGGAATAAGAATAGGGTATCCAACAGTTCGCCCAAGCGGACTGTAGCCCGTCCCTATGTTTTTTTATTTAATTGACTTGTAATACCTGTTGCTATGTCTTGATTTTGTTCAAAATCGAAATCTTGAGAAAGTGTACCAAGGCTTTCCAAAGGGTGGGGACGGTGTAGAGGTTAGTGTGTTGGCTTGTGACCCGTGCGGTGCAGGTTCATTCCCCATGGGGGAATACAACATACGCCACCCAATCACATACCTCTACACCAAAAGGAGGATTTCTGCCTGGTAGTACAATGGAACGTTACCGAGTCTGAGTGCTCTGGGATTTGGATTTCCTTTTTAAAAAAAAAAAAAAAAAAATAAAAAAAAAGGCTTTCCACTGCTAAAGAGTTCGCTGCATTGCTGCTCCTAAAGACAACCAACGAGCATTTAATGTTTTATGAATTTGTGTGCCTCATTGCCGAAAGACTCCTGAAATTCTTTAAGATCTTTTTCAAGTTTGCTACTGTGCCTGTGGGGGTAGGTCCTCTACCAGGCTCATCACTTGGGTGGCGGATAAGGGGATGCCCCGGTACGATGCAATGTAAGTTCCACATTGATTCGCGATCCGGGGTAATGAGGTCATAGCAGTGAAGATGCCAACATATTCCACTGTAAAACGCATCGTGGACCAAAACCAACTCTGGGTCAGGGTGTTGGAAGGGAGTAAACCCTAGCTAAATCCCACTTTTAAGCCAAGGTGTCGACCCGTGCCGAGGGCTGCATGGTCAGATAGTGGTTAAAGAGAACTGGCCGTTTACGGTCCCCTCCGGCGCCCAGGCAAGGCCGGTTTTATCTAAGTGCCATATCCCGGTAAGGCGGCTCTGCCGGGACAGACCAACCCTTCCGGACATACTCGTGGGACCTAAAATTAAAAAAATGAACAAAAAAATAACAACAGAAAAAATAGAAAAAAAAAAACCAAAAAAAAATAAAGACCTAGGCACTTCATCAGAAGATGAACTGCTCGCCTCCAGTCAGGAGACAATCGTGGGAAGCGGGGACTCTGAGCGGAGCTCCACTCAAAGTACACCTGCTATCCACAAACCATCTACTTCCTCTACCCCCGCTGCGCAGGACACTCGACCTAGTGCCCAAAAGCGTGCGGTAAATACCCACAAATCAGCTAGTAATCGCAGAAAGAGCGCGTACCAGAGGGCCATCTTCATTCTGGGTAAGATTACCAAGAAGGAAGAGGCCGGCACGGCTACTCCGCAGGACCTAGCTGAAAAACCCAAGCACCAGCGGATTATTGATGAGTTCATCAAGAATCGCAGGGAGCCACCACCACGCAAGACGGAAGCAACTAAACGCAACCGCTCACAAGAGGAGGTCAAGTCTGACCCTCAAAGAAGCAAAGTTGCTAAGTTGGCTACCGCCAAGCACCACAACCCAATCTCAGCACCCCAGATGACACGAACAGTCAGTGAGGTTCTCAGAGATGACCTACAAGTCGCTTTGGTGGTTGAACTCTCTACCAGCGGTAAGACAGTGGCTGACGTTTGGGCTGCCATTGAAAATAAACTTTCCGAGATGGTGATGGACCATCTCTTAAATAACCAAGGCGGACCCCTCACCTGCTTTGACTCAGCTGAAGTCATAAGAGGTTACAGGGTAATCAAGTGTGAAGACGCTTTCTCCAAGGAATTCCTAAGGGGCTGCGTTCACAAGATCCGTGACGACTGGACCGGCTTAAAGCTTCAGCTGATACTGGCCAGAGAGATTCCGAGGAGACCGAGAATTCACATTTGGCTGCCAAATATGACCATCGACAGTGATAAGCCAATCAACTGTCTCAAGCTCCACAACCCTGCGGTTCCCATGGATGACTGGAAAGTCATCAAGGCTGAGGAACCTCACAACAACACCCTATCCTTCCTAATAACGGTGACGGAAGAGAGCGCAGATCACATAGAAAAGATTGGCTGCAAGCTCCGCTTTGGCATAAGACATACCAAAGTTAAAATATTCAGGTCCCCGTGTCAGGTCGATGACTTAGATGAAGTCGACGATGCCAACAAGCTGTTGGAGGACATGAGGATCGAGGCGAGCCGAACTACCACCCTAACCGAACAAACACCCGAAACCAATCAATGCTGAAAGTCGTACAGATTAATCTGAAGCACTCAGTCTGTGCGTCATATAACCTGATGGTTTTCCTCAAAGAGGAAAACATCGACATCGACATTGTGCAAGAACCTTGAGTGAACGGGCCCAATATAAGAGGCCTAAACTACTACAACCGCAACAATAATAACCATGGTAAGCCAAGAACCTGCATTCTATCTAAAAAGCATATTAAAGTTTTTCTATGCCCAAATTTTAGCTCAGCCGATCTAACAGTTGTTAAGATGGAGAACGCAGGAGGCGACCTGCTAATCGCATCCGCCTACATGGCACACGACCGGCAAGTACCGCCGGAAGAAGTCCAGGCAATGATAACCGCCATAACAACAACAAGGACCAACCTGCTGCTGGGCTGCGATGCAAACTCCAGGCATGTGCTATGGGGCAGCTCGGAGTCAAACGAACGCGGTGAGTCTCTTTTCGATTATATTATTGAAAATAACCTACAAATATGTAACAAAGGTAACACCCCGACCTTCATCTTTCCGAGTACGGACAGTTTTAACGGCTGGGAAGACGTTATAGATGTTACTCTCTGTAATAATAACAATATTATGAAGGTTGAAAATTGGAGGGTATCCAGTAAAAAATCCTTCTCAGACCACAACTGGATACTCTTCGACATAGATCTCGCTGAAGAGATCCCGAAACCTTTCCGAAACCCCAAAAGAACCGATTGGGCAAAGTTTAACCAAGTTGTTAAGACCAAGTTACACAAGACCCCCAATCAAAAATTTACCTCCACTTCAGAACTCGACACAAAGGTTGAGACTTTTGAAAAAGCTTTCAACGTAGCGTACAAAGTCTCGTGTCCGATCAAATATAGCAAAAAATCATTCCCCCATTGGTGGAACAAGGAACTCTCTGCTCTCAGAAAATTGACTAGAGAAACCTTTAACATCTGCCATAAATGCAACTACTGGCAACCCTACCGGGATTGCCTTAAAATCTACAAGAACTCTATCAGAACGGCTAAGACACAGTCGTGGATAGAGTACTGCCAATCCATCGAAACCCTCAAGGACTCCGCAAGACTCAGCAAAATATTGTTCAAAGAACACTCCAACCCATCTCTTCTGAGAAAGGAGGACGGAGAATGGGCTGAGTCAACTGCAGAATCCCTAGAACTATTAATAAACACCCATTTACCCGGATGCAATGATTACGGTGCAGAGCCATCCAGCTCACAACGCACACAACCCGACGCCTGGGAAAATATAACATCCATTATTACCGAGGAAAAAATTTCCTGGGCAATAAACAGCTTCGCTCCATTTAAATCGCCTGGCCTGGACGGCATTCTGCCCATCATGCTTCAGAAATCTCTGGAACTGGCAATTCCATGGCTCACATCGATTTACAGGAACTGTATACTCTACAATCATGTACCCTATTCATGGAGACGAGTGCGAGTTGTTTTCATTCCAAAAGCGGGTAGACGCGTTCATGAAACTGCGAAAGATTTCAGACCAATTAGTTTGACCTCCTTCGTACTGAAGACGCTCGAACGTCTCCTAGACAACCACCTGAGAGGGGCAATAGAAGCTTCACTCCTCTCCAAATCTCAACACGCCTACCTCAAGGTAAGATCTATAGAAACAGCTCTTCACGAGGTAGTGCGTACGATAGAAAAATCCCTACACTACAAAGAATACACCTTGGCAACCTTTCTAGACATAGAAGGAGCCTTCAACAATGTACACACTGAAGCAATTCTAGAGTCCCTGAGGGAGCTGGGAATAGCAAACCATCTAAGTCAATGGATTGTTTCCATGCTCAGCACTAGAATCATTCAAGCAGCTAAAGGAAATAGCAATATAACCAAATATGCCAGGAGGGGAACACCTCAAGGAGGAGTCATCTCACCCCTACTCTGGCTCCTAGTAATGAACAAAATCCTCATAAGTTTAGACAGAGTAGGAATCAAAGTAGTCGGGTATGCGGACGATATGGTGATATTGGTGTCAGGAATGTTTCCCTCCGTGATTAGTGAAATCATGGAGAATGCTCTAAGCAAAGTTAGCACTTGGGCAAAAAAGTGCGGTCTGGGAGTCAACCCGGGGAAAATTGTGCTGATGCTCTTCACCACCAAAACTAACATACCTGACTTTACGCTTCCTCGCCTAAACGGCACACCCCTACCCCTTTCAACCAGTGCCAGGTATTTAGGAGTTATCCTAGATCCTAAACTCAACTGGAAAATAAACATAGAACAGCGGGTAAAGAAGGCATGTATAGCCTTCTATGCCTGCAGCAGAACCTTCGGAAAAAAGTCGGGCCTGCAACCAAAATTGACCCTGTGAATGTACACAGCCGTGGTACGACCAATCCTCACGTATGGGTCAATAGTATGGTGGCCGGCTCTAAAGAATAATTACAGTATTACCAAACTTAATAAGGTACAAAGAACGGCATGCATAGGAACAACGGGAGCTCTACGGTCAACACCGTCAGATGGACTCACAGTCTTACTGCATCTTTTACCTCTTGATCTACATATAACAAACATCACAGCACACAGCGCGATCAGACTCAGAGAGTCTGGATACAGGACTGCGAAACCCTACGGCCACAGTAGTATTCTAGATTCCCTACCTAGAAAACTAGTTCCGCCTTCAACAGACTACATCATTCCCAGAATGTCTTTCACAAAACATTTCGCCGTTCAAATCCCTACCAGATCAGAATGGCAAAATGGACAAGTGACAAGGGATTTCGATCAAACAATCTACACCGACGGTTCAAAAATGGACTGCGGCGTGGGTGCGGGAGTTTTTTCGGAATCCTTAAACATCGCAAAATCGTACAGACTTCCGGATACTGCAAGCGAATTCCAGGCGGAGCTACTGCCTATCCGTGAAGCCTGTCGCCAGATCAAATTTCACTCAAACATAACACCGAGGCAAAGGATCGCCATACTTTTTGACAGTCAGGCTGCCATTAAAGCGATCGCTTCGGTCACTATATCGTCTAAATTAGTACTAGAATGCCGTAATGAGCTGGCACTGCTTGATAAGTTCAAGGTTAGCCTGATCTGGGTTCCAGGGCACAGTAACATTTATGGAAACGAACATGCCGACGAATTGGCCAGGCAATGCTTAGCTCTCCACTGCTCTCTGGCGGAACTAGTCCACATTCCGCTCGGAGCAGTTAAGGCAAATATCACCACAGAATACCTCAAGAAAGCCAACCTCAGATGGAGCAGGCTGACTACATGCGTCATTTCCAGAAAAACGTGGCCAAACTATAACAGGGCAAAAACAACCGACCTTCTAGGTAGAACCCGAAAAGACATCACAAGAATAACAGCGATCATCACGGGACACTGGCCTATAGGTGACCATGCGGCCAAGCTGGGCATCCCATACAATACACACTGCCGCAGTTGCAAAGTGACAACTGAAAAAGAACCCCTAATTCACTTTTTATGCACCTGTCCGGCTTTAGCTAGGACCAGACTACGAACATTGGGAAGCCCTTTCTTCAATTCACTTGAGGAAGTCTCTGAGAAAAGTATTAAAGAACTGATAACTTTCCTGAACTCCGCAGGTTGGATTTAGCCTCCCCCACCAATCGATAGTACCCAGGTTTACGTGAGTTTGTGGTATCAAAACGGCCCTCGGTGCTAATTGGGTTTGTCTTATCAAACCGCCACACCTACCTACCTACTACCTTGCTACTGTGACACAAAAAAAAATAAATATTTCCAGCTAAATGTTTGATTCCTACTGGAATGGTTTTGGGGGAAGCAGAGGAACCGAGGCGATGGGGATTGATGTTTAGAAGTGTTTTTACGAAAGACGAAGTAGACGATGTATCGGCTTCGAAACGAAGTGAACCACTTCGATTGAACTGACAATGGCATCCCAAGTGCTTTCATCTTTCAAGCTTAAAATGTTTTACTTCGTAATAAGTTCGACTTTCCACTAGGCTCTATAGATATGCCCATTCTATTTAGTTGAGTTAGTAATGCAATCGGTTGAAATGTATTTTCTTTTGTTTTTGTATTAAAAAACTTCAGATGAAGTTAATGTTTCACGAAATCAAATTGGTCTTCCCACATTCATGGTCGAACTTCCACAATCCCACAACAACATAATATTCCATTATGGCCGTTACAGAAATGACAGAACAACAGCCTGTGCACTTCAAGAGCAAATCTCTGTTGATTCCCTTTTTGGGATACCACGAGCGGCTACAAAAACATCTACTCTGAAATATATCATTCCAATAAGTGGCCAGCAATGCAAAAGTAGAAGAACCAAGAACCACTGCGGCGGGCGACAACGGTTGAAAATTAAAAAAATAAAATAAAAATATTTCCATTAATTGATTTTACCATACGAAGTGCCCTTCCTAGCCGCAGAGATTTGAATCGGATGCCGCTCGGGCGAGTTATCTCCTTGGTCTTGTAATTTGTTGTATCCAGACACACTGGGCGAGAGATAGAAGGCACAGACCACTGCACTGGAAAGTGCACTCCAAGTCCACTCTAGATTTTGCCTGGCGGGACTAAGAACATTCACAGCGCATTCCGCACCATACAAAGCCGATGTACTGCGATACAACTTTATTATTAGGAGCAGAAGCTTAAGTAGCAATGATTTCTCTGTCAGAATGCCAGATACTAACCAGCACTGCTGCACTGATTAATTGAACTTACACATCTAGTTGCAGCAGCACTGCAAGCAGCAGTGCTGTGAGTAGCCTATTCTTCAAAATAGTGATTCTCGCATGAATTATGTGTCATGTTCTGGTTTTCTTTCGAAATCTATCTAAATGTCCCAAACTATACGCTAAGTGTAGCCTGCAGATGCATGTACATGTTAAAATGTAAATATAAATTATTGACTCATTGGCCGGAGAATTTATTTTGCCGCACATCTCCCAATTCAGTGCCCCGCAATTCCCCCAGCATCTAGTGGATGCGTAAATCAGTTTTTGTTGTATGTTTTATTTCAGACTACTCGCCCCTTCTTGCGTCTAAAAATACCACAGATCGCCGCGTATGGCGTCCCAATAATAGCATTCACATATTTTATAGTCAAATGAAAATTTAGTGGAAATTTAGTTTTTCCTGTTTTGCTGATGTCTTTTCATCGTCGCGTCAGTCAGTCAGTCAGTCAGTCGGGTGAGTGTGATGTTTGCTTTGTTTGCGTCAGTCGGAATTCCGATCTTCGAATTTTGATCTGATCGCTTGCATGTTCCTTATTAAGCACACAAATGTGATTGAAACAATGAATTACGACTTAGAGTATTTAAGTTCCAAAGGAACACTTGTTCTTTTGAGAATCTCTGTACTTGGCACTTAAAATAGGCCCAATATAGCCCGCCCGCCCCAACATCGGATGGAGAGCGATTGCCGGATGGCTGTTAATTTGATGGTGCAAGATACCCTTCACAACACACCGATCACTGAGCCGTACATTGTATCTATCTACCGGGTATGGAAATATTTTGAAATCAGAAAAAAAGAAGAAAACATACTTCAGATCGGTATTGTACAATTCTTTTTGGCTTCTTAAGTTCTTTCGGATATTTTCATTTGACGTGCTATAAATAGAAAATTTAGTTTGAAATAAATTTTATTTACAGTATTTTTATAAGAGATCCATCGGTGGAATTTGTATTTTATTCACACTCGTAGGATGAGTTGTGAACTTTTCGTTTTACATTTCCACGAAGTTATTTTAAGTAGTTTGCTTTCTAGAAAGTTTGAGCGACTATGAAATAGCACAACGCTCAGTGGTTTCTTTAATGTTGTTGGGCGCCAGTTAAGATCAAAAATCGGGAGTACTTAATTAGAGTTAGATACGGTGACAAATCAAGCTGGTTTCAGTAACAAATACCCATAACAGTGTAACAATCGATTAACACTACACTTGTGTGTTGGATTTTGAATCAAAAGCGGTGATGTACTTTTAGAGCCACCAAGTCACTTATTTTCATATTGCCTTAAAAAATTAGGAGCTTTTCTTTTGGTTATTTTTCATTTATAAAGCCTATATTTGTCCGAAACTTGAAAAACGCATGTTTGGGCGGGAGCTCCCGTCACATACATGAATTTGCTCTATCGTGTTCAGCGTCAAGCTTGTAGATTGATCGGTGACCAGTCTGGCAAATCGCGCAAATTTTGGATGCCTAGCACTCATATACCCGTACTTCCACAACAAGTGTTAGGACGAAAACAAATAGTTGCATCCCGGTTATCAGTCAGCTCAATCGTAGTACACATGCGGCTTCTTACGCAAACTCTTATACTGTAGTCTAAAGCCTGCTTTCGGCCGTACAGTTAAATATAGAAGTTCGTATCATAATTGAGTATAAATGCTTTTTGCTGTCATTCATATACCCACTGCGTCGCACACTGGGGCGAAACACCTCTGAAGCTGGCATTTAATCGAATTTTGAAATTTAGCTTTGTCTTAAACTACCGTGTTGTTTTTGTTTTAAATAGGATAGAGAATAAAAAATGAGAACAAGAAAGTATATTGGGAGTATGTGGCCTTTAGCAGATCGTCACGAATGCAGCATTTGTTAGTATTTTCCATCGAAGCCGGACGTGTTTTTTGTTTTGAGTGACTGCAGTTAACTGTGTGCTATTTCTTACAGTTTGTTGGCATTGAAAAAGTATAAATTGCAATGAAATCAGTAAGCTCAGGTGCTTTTATTGTCTTATTTTGATTTAAAAAAAAAAACTATTTTTGTTTTTTTCATCTGTGGCTAAAGATAAAAAATGTGCGAAAAAAAGTGTTAGTTTTGTTTTTATCCGAAATCCTAAGAGTTTTGGATGTGTTGACCGTGACCTGACGTTGAGTGTTATATCTCTTTGTGATAAGTGGTTTGTTTAGTCTTAGAACCTGTAAACTTTTGTTGCTACCTTTTGCTACTTGTTGTGTAGTAAATTTTTTTGTTGGTGACGTCACTTTTGAAAAAATCGTTTTTTTTTTTAATTTTAATTACTTCTTAGGCCGAACACCTTCCAAAACTCTTTCTGTGACAAGGGAAGACCTATATAATATAATTAAGAGCTCAATCTTTAAGGGATTAGAAAGTTAAATCGAATTTTTGAGGGGTGAAGATCTAAAGCGGGTCCAATTTTTTCTTTTCTTTTTCTGTTCTGTCTTACAAAATTCTGTTTTTAAAATTCTGACAGGCAATATTTTAAACAAATAAATTCTGCTAATTCTTTTTTTTTCCAATTTACCAATTTAAAGGAAACGATTATTTTTCAACGTTGTCAATAAATTTTATGTACAAGGTGGCGCAAAAATAACCTTCCGATGTTTTTTGGTCACCGACCGATTATTGCTCAAATAAATAGTCACCAATATTCCGCGTTCTGGAGCAGTGTAGCGTAATATTGTTTATTAACGTGTATTTCGCATGTGTTTACTACACAAATGTCAAAACAGAACTGACATTAGGGGCCAATCGCAAAATTTATAGCATTTTCTGATAGGAGGATTACTTTTGCGCCACCTTGTATAAGAGGGTACACTTAATGTCTTAAGAAAACTAATTTAACCTCTTCTTCTATAACAAGTGAGTAGATTTTACAAAATTGTATTACAAAAAAGCGCGCAAGCAAACATTTTCCAAACTTTTTTTTATTATTTGCAGAATTTTGTAAAAAGGAATTTTGAAAAAAAGAATTCTGAAAAGCAGAATTTTATAAAACAGAATTTTGAAAGTAGAATTTTAAAAAAAGAATTTTGACCTCGCCAGAATTTTGACCCCAACCCATGATATTGATGTATACAAATTCAGGGAATACGCACATGACACAGCAAGATGCTTCGTCAGTAAATATCCCTGGTATCATATGCCTCCAACTTTGTATAAATATTTTATTCATGGGCCAGAAATTATATCATCTGCCCTGTTGCCGATCGGCCTACTTTCGGAGGAAGCGCAAGAAGCGCGCAACAAAGATTTCAAGTCGTGAAAAAACCAACAAAGACGTATTTAATTTCTTTCTTACATCGACGAAAATTCCAGTCTCTTCCCAAAGGAGCAGTCAACTTGCTAAAGCCCCCAAGTGTCCAGGAATCAAACACTCTTCTTGAGTTTGATGATAATGATGATGACAATGATGATGACAGTGATGACAGCAATAATTTCTAAGGATGCAATACAAATTTTTGGTTTGATTTTGTATTTAATGGGCAATTTGTTTAATTATAATTCTCAATAATAAATACCAATGCAAAATTTAGGATTCGTTTTAATAATTAGTGTACTGGACAAAAATTAGATCCTAAATAAATCTTTTTTAAGTTTTAAATACATACCTATTGTAAAATAGGCACATTTCTAAAATGAGCGTTTTAGTGGGCGGCTTTGAAAAAATTTTGGGAATGGTCTCCGAAGCTATCGTGCAAAATTTCAGATTCTTAGCTCTAACGGCTGATTTAATGCCACATTTTAGGGCATTCTGCCCCAATGCGGTCGGTAGAATAATTTTAAAACCTTATATATATAAAGATGTCGAAGGGGCAAAATATTAGCTGAGGCGAATAAGGCATGCGAAGGCTCCCATCTAGATTTAAATCGCATGGCCCTAACAACTTTCCTTTGCGCAATGAAAAGAGGCTGTACGCACTTCCCGCGGTGCAGGGAAATAACTTCACGGGCAATAACTTCACCTCGAGTGGGCAATAACTTCACTTTTTTTCGTGAAGTTATTGCCCACTGATGGTGAGCAATAACTTCACCGTAAATTTTGTGAAGTTATTTCCCACCTATAATTTGAATTTGTCTATTATAACTAAAGACCCTTGCACCCACTCCAAATCAAACAGTGACCCCAAGCAGGGGGGTTGCAGGGGGGCAGCATGCCCCCCCCCATATGCATTGCACTGTTTATGGAATTAGTTGCGAAACCGCAATTAGATTCCATAACTGTTTGATTTGTAGTAGGTGCGAGGTACGGTTCTTGAATCATCATAAAATGTTAAAAGAATTTATATCCCAGAAAAAAGAATTTGCTCACCTATGGTGGGCAATAAGTTCACGAAAAAAAAGTGAAATTATTGCCCACTTGAGGTGAAGTTATTGCCCATGTGAAGTTATTGCCCGTTAAGTTATTTCACTGCACCACTACCAGCATGTTATCCCATATTCAAGGCATGAGTTTACAAGTGCATAGTAAATTGTCTTAAGCACCGTTGAGGGAACTAATTTCCTTAAAAAGTAAATTCTGTTAAGTGCCACGTAAACATATCTTTTAATACTCGTTATGTGAATCTTCCAAATGAGGTCACAATCCAGAGTAATTCCGAGATACCTGAATTCGGACACTGATTCTAAGTTGATGCAGCCTTAGGTACAATTATTATCGCAACCGTTCCCGTGGTAGCTAATGCCGTTTATGGGTAATGGACTAGTGAGGGAGAAAGACATGACTTTAGACTTAGTGCTAAGAACCATCTTATGATGCAGGAACCAGTCCCTTAGCATTGACATATCGAGTCTTATTTGGTTTTTTATCTCTTCAACACTTCAACCAATATAAGATAGTCCCAAATCATCAGCGAAAGCCACAGCATTGCCATTGAAAGGTAAGTAAAAGATTGAATTTATATAAATGACGAACAGTAGCGGGCCAACACTCGAACCCTGAAGGACGCCAACACCAGCTCCAAGCAAGATTTGCTAAGGAAATCATTTACACGAACATGTTGCTTTCTACCATGTAGAAAATATTGCTGGGGCACCAATCACATTGCACTCTCAATGCGCCAAATAAAGCGTAAATGCTATGAGGTAAGAAATGTCAAGCCCCACAGGGTCAAAGCGCCAAATTGGCCTTATGACATTTTACCTGAGCGATATTATGTCAAATGTTAATATGTGGCCTAATGTCACTTTCAAAAGCGTCATTATATCAATTCTTTATATATCGCATAATGTCGCTTGGCATAATGTCACGGCACCATTTATTTTATTTTTTTATTTTATTTATTTTATTTCATGAATTGCTTACACAGTAAGATACAATATCTTATAAATAAGTGATAAGCATAAAAACGAGATGATAAATGGATTGATGCTACGAGTATATTTATAGAAAAAAGAGGAAAAAAAAAGGAAAACTTAATTCACAAAAAATACTTAGAAATAAGGAGTAACTAAGAATAGCGGGGAAAATAGGTATTTAATTCTTTTCTTAATCTAGCGGTGTTATCCAATCTTCTTATACATTTAGGCAAGGAGTTCCACAATCGAGTAGCGTATATATAAAATTGACGTTCAGATACAAGACAGTTGCATCTAGGTACAGTAAGCTGACCGGATCTGTTAGAAGAGGGAAATCTATTTTTTTTTCGTAAAGATATGCGGGTTGATGAGTAAGTATAATATCCGAAAAACGAATGAGTTTGCGATACTGGAGAAGTTTATCAAAGGTCATATTGTATAAACGTTTTGAATAGGCAGAGACTCTATCGAATCTCCGCAATCCAAAGACATAACGTACAATGCTATTAAACGCAACGTTAAGTTTCCTTTTAGACTCAAAACTGCAGTTGGCAAAGATTTCACAACCGTAAGTGAGTAGAGGCACGACCAATGTTTCTGCGAGTAAGGTACGTCTCTCGAACGGAGTGAAGGAGTGGGAGACCCATAATGTTCGAAGGACTCCATAAGTCTTTCCTACTGCCTGTTGGATGTGCTTATCCCAGGAAATATTACGACTAAAGGTCATACCGAGGCTTTTAACCGATTCAACATACTCTACAGGGACATGACTAATGTTGATGGAAGTAAAGTATGACATGTCTTGAGGCTTTCTTGAGACTACAATGCACTTGGACTTATTGGGATTAAGGAACAGACCATTACTTTGTGACCATTGCACGATTAAGTCCAGATCTTCATTTATACAGGAAGTGGCATGCTCAATTAGGCCCAAGGGACAGCTCAATACGAGCTGAACATCATCGGCGTACATATGTACTGAGCTATGCATAATGAGAGAAGGAAGTTCGTTAACATATAAGGAAAAAAGTAATGGTCCCAATATTGAACCCTGTGGCACGCCGCTGACTATAGGAAGAAAGTCCGAAAGCACGTGACAGCTTGCACCCTGTCTGTCAGATAAGAAGATATTAGCTTTATAGCACTCGGGGAGAAATTATATATCTGCGACAATTTGAGGCACAAGGTAGAGTGGACAATAGTATCAAACGCCTTCGAAAAGTCTAACAGCACAAGAAATGACACTTTATCTTCATCAAGCGCCATTCGAATATCATCAGATACCCCTATAACGGCAGTGGTGCAACTGTGTTTCTGCCGAAAACCAGATTGTTTTGGAGACAATATATTATTGGAAGCAAGGTGTTGACTTAATTGTTTTTGCAATATCTTCTCAAACACTAGACATAAATAGCAGGATAGAGATCGGTCGGAATTCGTCACCCTTAGGTGTTTTCGGAACTGGAACAACTTTGGCTGATTTCCATTGCAAAGGAAAGATACATGAGGTTACCACAGAGTTGAAAATATGCGTAATATATGGCAAAACCACGTGTAGAATTATGTTTAAAAACGACGGATGTACCTCATCGAGTCCAATCGCATTTGATTTGATACAGAGTATACTTTCAACCACATCATCACAACAAACTGCTGTAAAACGGAAGCAAGAGTCTCGGGCAGTGGGAGAAGCGTTGACATTATATTGCGGGGCTTGAGTACTATCACAATGGTTCTCTGAAGAAATAAACTTATGGTTAAGTTCATCAGGACTTACTCTGTCAATACAGTGAACTTTGCGTTTTCCAACGCCAATGTCACGAATATTTTGCAACAGAATCCGACTACCCATAGATGCACTCAATCGATTGGAATAAAAAAGTGATTTAGCTCGCCGTATCTCAATGACTATTTATTTGTTTAGAGCAGTGGAAAGTCTCTTAAAGCCAAATTGGCCTTATGACGCTTTGGTAAAGTGACATAATGCCAAATTTTCAGATTTGGCTTAATGTCACGACACCTATTAAAGGTCATTGTGTAGAATTCGCCTCTCCAAACGATCGGGAAATCCCTACGAACCCTACAGCCTGAATGGCGCGCATTTTAAAAAAGGAGATTATGTGGTCGCACCCTGTATTTTGTCCCTCCACAAGAATCCGTTTTTTTTGCGGCGACAAAGTTATCGCACTTTTGGCAACAGCTTGGGCCGCTAGATTATTATTATGTGTTTCCTGAGAGAAGACATTGAAACAAAAACTCTTTTTGCAACATTATGTATGCAGCCTTTTTGGAATTTGAGTGTACGGGAGCCGTTACCGTTGTTACTGATGTTCAATTGTATTGCAAAATTTATAATTATAGAATAAATTATTTTGTTTAACGACCTCGAATTGTAATAAATAATGTTTGTTTAACGGGTTGTAGGTCTTAATTTAAAAATACTTTTTTTTTTGTATTTTAAATTATATATTTTGTCCAATATTTCGACTTTCTTCGAAAGTCATCTTCAGGGACTGTCAAGAAAAAGTATTATGACAATAAAATAAACAATCTACATTTACATTGTGAAACTTACACAACTTATTGTACAACATAAATAATTACATTTCACAAAAAGTAATGTATTTATTTATGTTGTACAATAAGTTGTGTAAGTTTCACAATGTAAATGTAGATTGTTCATTTTATTGTCATAACACTTTTTCTTGACAGTCCCTGAAGTTGACTTTCGAAGAAAGTCCAAATATTGGACAAAATATATCATTTAAAATACAAAAAAAAGAGTATTTTTAAATTAAGACCTACGGCCCGTTAAACAAACATTATTTATAATTATAGAATTTTATAACATGTTCTATTATAAGGTGTTAGTGCAATTGCATTACAAGTTAAGTATTGTAATGTTTAATGACTAGGACTCTAAAACTGAAATTAATAGAAATACATTTCAGTTATATTTAATGTAATGCAATTGTAATTGAAAGGAGGTAATTGGACTACAAAAGTAATGATTAAAAGCAAACTTTGCCTGTTGCCTTTAAGTACGAGCCTCTTGTCATAAAGGAAAAAGCTACTAAAGACATGCCCTCATTTATCATTTTCTCTCTCTCTCTCTCTCTAACAAATCACAGCTACTCGTACTTCGCTTTCCTGGCCCATATCTCACTTAAAACAAATATCCCATATTAGTCATCGAATTTAACAAAAAAAAAAACAAAATCTTAAATTCCAAATAAATGCGCAATAAACATTAATCAATACAAACTCGACCTCGAAATTGGGGTCAAATGATTAGTTCCTTCTCCAGATTTAACTTTCAGAATTTTTAGTTTCCAAAAAAACACAGGCACATTTCTTATTCCCCTTCAACACAGAAAAACATTAGAAAAAAACAACATAACCCGGAAAACAGAGAAAACAAATAATGTAGATTTCTCTATTTAGATTTCCCGTGTAATAACCAATTTACAAATTTATGAAAACCACTCCCTTCTTCGACACCATGCAGTGAAGTGAAGACCTCTCCTCGTTTTGTCCATCCATTCGAGTTTATGCCCACAAAATGCCACTGACCATCTAATGAGCCATAATTTTTCTTCATGAGAATTATCTCGTATCTCGTGAACACTTTACCGCCAACAAGAGTATACGCAGCGCCCGTCGACTACAATAGGATGTTAACCCTACAAATTCAATTAAAATCCCAATCGCAGACATTGAGAGTGAACTCCGAAACGAATCACTCATGATCCAAATATGAAGTTGGATTCGAATCCAACAAAAAGCGTCGAAAGGAAGACGAGGAGGGTACACGCACGACATCAAAGTCACACTCCTCTCTGGGTTGCTGGGAGATCCAGATTCTACAACTATGTCGACCTTTGTGTATTTTTTGTTCGTCTTATAAATTCAGAACATGATGAGGCTGCGAATATTCATCATCATGTTGAGATTCGTCGCATGAATCTGGCGTGTTTTTTTCAGTTCTTGTCTTCCAAATTTCCCTCACCGATGCTCCGGGTACAATGGTAATCATGTGAATGTAACAAAACTTTGGTAAAAAAAAAACAACGCTTCAAACGAAATTCAAAAGAATAAAGCTGTGTGTATTTTTTGTATCTGAGGGAGAAAGAGGTGGAAAATATCTAGAACACTTCTTGATAGTGGATGAGGAAACGTTGTGTGTTCGTTTTTACTTTGAGTTTCCCTTCTTTCTGAATGACAAAAGAATAATTTCTTTTATTCTTCTGATTCGGATTCGTCTTCTTCTTGTTCTTTTGGTTGTTGTTATAGTTACTGCTGATGACAAACACCCTCTACAATACACTCCTCTGCATCTAGACAAGTAAGTTTCTCGTGGTGTATCTACAGCATGCAGTGCATTTTTAGGGTCAGGGTGCGCCGAGAAGGAGGATTGAAATAAACTAAAAAGTCAAACAATGCGAGTTGTAGAGAACATTACAATTCTGAATTTAACGTACCAATGCCTGGAACGGTTGATTATCCGGTTAAAGAAGAGGTTGAGTGTTGCCAGTTGGCTGGGAAATGCAAAGCTGTAAATTTTCTATTGAAAGAAATTTTAAAGATTCTAATGAATATTTTTAATAAAAACTTAGATTTTATCATAAAAGATACACCGCCGTTTTAAACCTACAGGAAATTCGTCATTTCTCGGCGTAAAAGTACTTTTATTTATACACAAATTTTGTAGCTTGCTTAACTAAGCCTAATACTGCTTAAAGTTGTAGGAGACCATGACTTAAGCAACAATAGCTAAAATTTTGATAACCTAAACGCAAATATTTGCGCCAAGAGACCATTTAAGGCTTGTGTAATGGCCGAAGAATGTCTTCTCTCATTCTCTCAACGTTGTCACCGAAGAATGGGCTTCATCTTCATTTTGTATTACGTCAACTTCAATGTGATAATGTATGAAATCTGTCAACGGACAAATTGTTTAAATACACTATCAGCTCTGTGTCGTGGAGTGCTTAAAGCAAGCAACTATCACGAGCAGACATTAGCTGGCACTAAAAGTGCCCCCACAGGGTCATCATTTAGTGCAGGTGTTAGGAAGGACATAACAATTAAAACACAATAATTATGTACCTATAAAATACTAACACAGACACAAATCATGCAAATAATTTAAAACATTAAGGCATTATTCCGCAAAATATTTTTAAGTACTCATACACACACATAGTACTCGCCCGAAGATGAAGCAGGAGCTTTGAAACGCGTCGCTAATGAAAAACAAAATTAGTTGTGACATTTATAAAGCAAATAAAATTTTAAGAACAATTAAAGTTAATCTTTAAGGGTGGCGACTGTGTAGAGGTTAGTGTGTTGGCTTGTGACCCGTGCGGTGCAGGTTCAATCCCCATGGGGAACAACAACATACGCCACCCAATCACATGCCTCTACACCAAAAGGAGGATTTCTGCCTGGTAGTACAATGGAACGTTACCGAGTCTGAGTGCTCTGGGATTTGGATTTCCTTTTTTATATAAAAAAAAAAAAAAAAAAAAAAAGTTAATCTTTTATTCAAAAATAACATACACAACCGGAGAGGAACAAAAATAACAAAAATGGAATATTTTTAAGCTTAGTTTTACTAACATGCAAGTCAATCACATGATCATTTAGATTATAGATTCTACTCATGCGACTAATAGGCTCATGCCTCCCATAATTCGTTCTATGATTGGGGCTAAACAATAATTCAACACTGCGTAAATTATGGGCATCACCACGAAAATTAAAGCCAATAGACGACAGCAAGTCAGGTGCATCTATTGGACCGGATATAAGCTGCTGTAAGAAAATAATATCGCTATTAAGCCTTCGTTGAGAAAGGGGTAACATTTGAAGAAGCTTGATGCGTTGACTGTAAGGAGGGAGGTTAAATGGATCATACCATGGAAGTCCTCTAAGTGCAAATCGAATAAATTTACGTTGAATGGCCTCTATTCGATTTGAATGAATGTTGTAGAACGGCGTCCAAACTTGTGAAGCATACTCTAGAATCGGACGGACAAAACAATTGTACAATGACATAGTAACGTATGGGTCATTAAATTCTTTCGCCCACCTTTTTACGAAGCCCAGCATAGAATTAGATTTATTAACAATAAAATTGATATGCTTGGCAAAAACCAGTTTGGGATCGAAATAAACCCCAAGATCCTTAAAATTATCAACATTACAAAGAATATGTTGAGACAAAGAATATTGAAAGGTGGACGGTATATTCTTTCTAGAGAATGTCATATGTTGACATTTAGTAGGGTTCAGGGATAAACCGATTTTATCACACCAATTGGCGAAGCTATTAATGTCAGATTGAAGAAAAATTCTATCTTGCTGACTAGTGATAGATTTAAATATTTTCATATCATCAGTGTAGATAAGGATATTACTGTGATTTATACATGCTTTAACATCATTAATGGCTAGTATAAATAGAATTGGTCCGAGGTGACTACCTTGGGGAACTCCAGACTCAGCTGTAAAAGATACAGATAGCGATCCTCTAAATTTGACTTGATAAACCCTTGATGTAAGGTATGAATTAACCCATTTTATGAAACTTCGTGGGAAACCAAAAGCCCTGAGCTTAAACTCGATTATTTCATGGGACAGCTGGTCGAAAGCTTTAGAGAAGTCAGTGTATATGCAATCCATTTCGTCCTTATTCTCTAAGGCATTAGAACAATCATGCAAGAAACTTAACAGATTAGTGACAGTGTATCTGTTTCTTACAAATCCATGCTGTTCATTGCAAATTAAATTGCGACAAAGAAATATTAACTCTTCGCAAACAGTTTGTTCAAAAAGCTTAGGGATACACGAAAGCTTTGAAATAGGCCTATAATTAGTGATATCACCACGTTCGCCTTTTTTAAATACAGGTGTGATAAAAGCACTTTTCCATAGATTAGGGAATTTACCTGTACTAATGGACAATTCAAACATATACCTAAGATATGGAGCAATTGCATGACTGCATTTTTTAAGAACGATCGGTGCAATGCCATCAGGACCTGATGAATAATCATTCTTCAGAGAAGAAATAAATTTTAAAATTGTTTCCAAGTCAAATGAGAAGCTACTAAAACTTATTTGGGAACAGCTAGTTAGATAACTAAAATATTGCTCATCAATGTGAAGAGGGGTCACCCTAAACGACTTACTGAAATAATCTGCAAACATATTGCTTGCATCTAGCGAATCAGCAGTTGTAGAGCTATTGTAAGTAAGTTTTGATGGATAACCATCGGTTTTTTTCTTAGAATTAACAAACCCCCAAAAAAGTTTGGGGTCCAATTTTAGAGAGCATTCCATTTTACTTATATAGTAAATATAAAAGTTGCAGGATAAAGGTTTGAATTCGTTGAATAGTGTAAGATAGAGCTCAAGATCTGAATGGCGGAGACTTTTTAAATAGTTCTTCCAAGCCCTATTACGTCTGTTTCGTATTGATTTGAGCTCTTTAGTATACCAAGGATGGGACGTTTTCAGATTCCTAGACGATTTGACAGGAATCACTTTTTTCATGCAGTTATCCATCAAAGAATAAAAGGAAACTACTGCATCTTCAATATTATAAAATGCAGTAAGATTAAAATTAAAGCAGGAAATTTCATCAGAAAGTCTTTGAAAATTTGCTTTCCGAAAGTCAAAAGATTGCGAACGGTCATACGAATTACTATTTTCGTACAAATGTGCGCCTAATTCAATAAATACATTCAATGGTGGATGATTATTATCTATGTTAGTTATACTGAAGTGGGATTCCAGAACCACAGTACTAAAAGAGTCAGAAGATAAAACAAGATCGAGAGTTCGATTTTTGAAATTTTTTATACAGCTAGTTTGCTGTAAGTCAAAAGACAAGATGTTGTCCAGTAAAGCGAGCTCTTGTTGGGCAGAGTCAAAGGATGGGATGAGATGAGAATCATCCTCAGAAGGTACCCATCCAATATGTGGCAGATTGAAGTCGCCTATAAGTAAGACAGTGCTGTCACAACAAGATACGATGGAATGTACGCATTAACAACATATAAATGCTTGTTCTTAAGTGTAATTTTTACACAGATAATTTCGACGGCTAGTGGAAATGGAAAGTCAATCTTTCGTGACTCAAGGTTGGAACGAACAGCAATCAGGACACCTCCTCCAAGCGCTTTCAGGTCATTTTGATGACGATCGTTTCTGAATACGGAGAACTCATGATTGAAGAGTTCCGTGTCTAAGATTCCGGCATTAAGCCATGTTTCCGTCAAGCAGAAGATATCATGAGAGAGGGCTTGGGAGTTTAAATATACTTCAGCGGTTTTTGTGCTGCCCCTTACATTTCAAAAACAATCTGTCAAAACCCAACTAAAATTGTTGTTCTCATAGGCTCTTCAAGATTCTAATGAGGGAAAATCCAAAGAGTTTACCATTCGTTATTTCACTCTCAATGGGTGCTTGAAGTGTCTGTAGAGAGCCTTATGAGGTTTAAATGGCCCATCTAAAGCGGTCTTTCATTAGCGACTTCAACTTACAGTGTGAACGCACCATTAAACCGATTACCGAACTGTCAAGGTCAAAATATTCAGTAAAATCAACACGAATGAATAACGTTTACAAATAATTAAAATATACTACCGAAATTCCGAGTCGGTGGTCGCAACTTTAAGAGCGTTAACGCCAATTTTCGGCCGTAATTCTCGTCCCAGTAGACAAGCAATTCACAGTCTGGTGAACAAAACTTAGTCAGAATATTCGCTGCTTGATGTTGCTGTGCAAGTGAGACTACGTTTTGGCCGAGGTGTGGAGAATATTGCTGCCGTAGAGGCGTCCGTCGCCAGACAGCCAAATCAGTCGGGCCCCTCCCAGACCACATTATGGCGAATTTCGCGTAAGGATCTTGGCCTACACACTTACAAGATCAAGCTTACTCAAGAACTGAAGCCACTTGATCATATACTTTCTCGAATTGGGCTCTGAACACGATGAAAGAAAATGAAGAATTTCATCGCAAAATCATCTTCAGCGATGAAGCGCATTTTTTTAAACGGCTTCGTCAATAAGCAAAATATTTGTTACTGGTCAGCTGAGAACGCTCATGAGCTTCATGAAACAGCACTTCATCCGCAAAAAGTCACTGTTTAGTGCGGTTTTCATGCCGGTGGCGTCATTGGGAAGTTTTTTTTTCGTCGATGAAAATGACCGTCACGTTACGGTAAATGCAGATACATGTTGGAATGTTATTTCTTTGAGCAATCGCATGAATTGGACATCAGTGATATGTAGTTCCAACAAGACGGTGCCACAAACCACACAGCGGGTGCAACAATCGAGTTGTTGAAATCTCAGTGCGGTGAACGTGTTATCTCGACAAACGGACCCGTCTATTGGCCGCCGAGATCGAGTGATTTAGCGCCTCTAGACTTTTTTTATGGGGCAACAATAAGTCATTGATTTATGCCAACAAGGCGAACGAGAAAAAGCGGCCATATCGGCCGAAATGTGCGGCCGAAATCGAAAATTGGGTTCAATGAATCGAACGCTGCTGCATACGATCCCGTGTTGGACATATGAACGTAGTCGAATTCCGTTCATAAATGGTTAGATAGTAGTTTGAGATATCTCAAGTACTTTGCATTTTATTAGAAAAAGAAGTAGTCAATTCCTTAATGAAAGACCGTTTATAAGAGTTGTTTCTCATCTTATAAAGATACTACAACTCTACTAAGAAGAACTGCGAAAGCCTCATAAGCAACCTATTAGTGTTTTATGAGAGTCACTAAAAGAGAGAAATATAAATGTTATTATATTTTAGATTATTTATTTTTCAGAACATGTTGTCAAAAAGAGATAAAGATATTTTATAAATTATGAAGTCGAGGACGCAAATGTTAGGGAGATAATAATAATGGATTTTGAAATTACGTTTTACTCACAATGAAGCCTAAAATTTGATTGCGACTGAATATTTATCTAGTAAAATAAACATACTGATTATGTCTTTGTTTTGTTGTTCTTTAAGATTTAAAATAAAAGAAAAACCACTGGGAAAGTTGGCAAGAAACCGACGAAACGTATAGTGCAGGGATGAATAAACTTGATTTAATTGCATCAAACACAAACAAGACCATAAAGCCGAAATAAACAAGGTAAACTTAAATAGAAGTTTTAATTAGAAAAAAACCAAACCGCCTCAGAAATACTCAGAATTTAACATACCTTATGAATTATTATTTAATAAATAAGGGTTACAGTTCGTACTCTTTATATATCCTATTCTAAAGGTATTATATAAATTTGACTCATATAATTTGTAATCATACCTAAATAGCTATTGCTCCTAGACCCCGTAAAGTTACTATATAAGTGAGTAAGTAAGCAAGTATTTATTTTTCTCAACAATGTTATGATAATACATCTTAGCCTATGAATGGATATTCTATAATATTAAAAGCATAGATAAATTATAGTGGCAGTTGATATTTTTAATTAAAAAAATAAAAATAGTGTTAAATGCCACCACAACAAAAACGGGCTCAACAAAATTTAAATAAAGGTGGGGTGACTAAAGACTATTAAATCAAGGAAATTATACAATATAACAATAAAAAAGTAATAATTTAACAAAGATAAAATACCATATATAAATACAAAGAAAATATTGTAAGAATACAAATTTGCAGCAAGAGAAAGAAGAATAGATTGAACCCGAAAAGAAAAATTAAGATAATTTAAAACTACCACGATATAATAAATTGTTTAAATATTTAGGACTGTACATTTAAGAGAGCTTCTATATCATCAAATTTGAACCTATATAGCCAATTGTTTAGTTGTGTCAAAAACATATTTAGTGAGCGTATTTCTCTAAGGAACTGAGGTAATTTATTAAATAGACGACAAACAAGCACTGAATAAAAATTACGAAAAGATGTAGTACGAAATGCAGGCACAGACACTAGATTCAAGGAATTACCACCAAGATTATGATTGTTAAGGACTCTATAATTAATGTTGCCGGATCTTACAAAAAATATTTTTAACACTTAAAACAATATAAATGACGAATTAGAAGAATTTTCAAATAACAAAACAGTGGAAAACTATGCTGATTGCGATTTTTTAAGCTAATTTTTCTTATGATATATTTGTGCAGAGTAAGAAGGGGTTGGATTTTATTCAAATAGGTTCCACCCCAGCAACTGATATCGTACTGCAATTTTGAATGGAATAACCCATAGTATATTGAAGTCAATAATTTCGTAGAACACACACTTCTCAAATAAAAAAAATATCTCAATATCAGCGAAAATATTTTCTCAACGCCTCGGTATGGTTATAAAAAGACATTTTGGAATCTAACAATAATCCCAAATATTTGAACTGATCTACTTTTTCAACAGGAAAACAATTATCACTACATTTAAGGTCGCTACAGAAAGTAGTTGAGGAATACACAGCACAATTATTGAGTCTATTAATTTCTGCGACTATATCCAGAGAACTATCTGCGCGATACACACAAGCTATGTCAGCAGTAAACGCTCTTAGCACTCCCTTAAAATTGAGCCCAAAAAGGGAATTAATGTATATTAGGAATAGGATAGGTCCTAGCACCGAGCCTTGAGGCACACCCATATTAATTAATTGTAATCCACTCCTAGTGTCTTCTATTTTCACCCTCTGCGATCTATTTTGCAGGTATGATTTGAACCAGTTAAACATAAATCCACGAAAACCTGCTTTGCTAAGCTTCCTTAGCAAGATGTTGTGGTTAACCATATCAAAAGCTTTGGTTATATCCACAAACAAATCCTATTTTTAAATACTTTTTCAAATATTTTACTTACAGATGGTAGGAGCTAGATAGGCCTGTAATTTCGAATGCAATATGTTTCCCCATTCTTAAAAAGTGGTACTACATCCGTACATTTAAGTGCTTCAGGAAAGCTTCCAGTGAAAACAATAAAAGCTAAAATATCAACTACAAACGAAGTAATATTTTTTAGAACTTTTTAGAAATTAGACACACTATCTATACCGCAAGAGTTGGAGTTCTCTATGCTACCAATCATCTTCAAAAGTTCCAAGGCGGTTATAGGTTCGTAGAAAAAACTGCTTGGTTGGAATTGTTCAATGTCATTTCTGCAGCAATGAGAATGGGTACAAATCATAATACTGGATTGTGGTTGTAAAGTTTCGGCTATCGTAGCAAAGTAACAATTAAATTTGTCTACAATCTCTCTTCTATCAAAAATTACTTCATCATTGATCCGAAGCAAAGTTGGCCTTTTGAAAACAGTTGACTTATTCAAGATGCTATTTACTATCTGCCATTCACGCTTAATATTTCCATTAGCAAAATTTAACTGATTTCTGTAATAGCTACTCGTATCTCTATACAACGGAATTTCCTTTTTTACACCAGAACACAACTTTTTATACCTTTTTTTAAATTTCTGTTCAATGTATGTTTAGAACATTTAATCGTAAGTTTGTTTTTACACCCTATTCTCAGGGTATATTAATTTTGACGCATAGTTTGTAACATACCTTAATATTGCCCGTAGACCCCTAAAAGTTACTATATTTATGATCAGCATCAATAGTAGTGTCGATATAGCCATGTCCGTCCGTCCGTCCGTCGGCAAAAATTAGGCCTTTCAGCTGGACCTAGAGAGCTAAAATTTTAACCATATACTCTCTAGGGTCCCGAAATAATCAAGTTTAAGAATTTTTGAAATCCGCCCACAGACACGCTCACAAACTCAAAAAAACAAACTTTTGGAAAAAAAATTGAATTTTGAGCTAGAGAGCTGAAATTTATAATATATACTTTCTACGGGCCCTTTATGTTCATGTGTAAATATTTTCAAAATCCGCCCACTGATACGCCCACAATTTAAAAAAAAACTTTTTTGAAAATGCAAAGTTTGAGCTAGGAAGCTGAAATATATAATATATACTAGCCGTGTTTCTTTGCACGCGGATATAGGCATGGCATTAAAAAACGACCATCGCCGCTTAAGAATTCATCAAAAAAAACTTGGCAGCACACATGCACCTATGACATGCACCGTGACACAGCTGTAAGTTGTAGTTAAGAAATTTGTATTGAATATCCTAAAATTGAAAAATATTTACTTCCGCCAATTGAAATTGAGCCAAGCATATTCTAAAATTATGAAAAACAATTTCACATTAACAGATTTGCTAAATTCAATTACCCTTAAAATGAAGTTTGAAAAATAATAATAATAAAATCACGAATAAAATATTCGGCGGGATGTGTGAGTGGTCGGTGGGTTGTCAAACTTTGACATTTCCTGAAAAATTCATCGGAAGGATTCATCAGAAACGAAGAAAATGGATTTTGGAAGCACTGCTTATCCCCGCTAAAGGACTTAGTGGCGATAGCTATCACTGCTAAAGTTAGCGTATATAGGATAAGTTATTGTTGTATTTTACATGCAAATTTCAAATTATCCCTATATACGCGTGCAAAGAAACACGGCTACTCTCTAGGGGCCCTTTATGCTCATGCGTAATTTGTTTTTAAATCCAATTTTATTGGAAAACCAAAGTTTAAGCTAGGGAGGGTTTTTTTTACAAAAGCTTCGTTTTTTTTTTTTGACAAAATCCTTTCAATGTTATATAACAAAATATGTAGAGCGTTCTTAACAATTCAACCATACTTAGACCTTTGTCACGCCCACTTATGAGGGATAGGAATAAGAATAGGGTATCCAACAGTTCGCCCAAGCGGACTGTAGCCAGTGGCTACGTTTGCACTTTATTTTCATTACTAATGAAGTACTTATCCATGGTTTAAGTCTTTTTACCGATTTATTGACACCTACACTGTAACTACATGAGTGAATTTAGTTTGTTAATATTTTACTAAATAAAGCATAGCATTTGAAAGCATTTTCAGCTGTGTAAACCTCTTCCCAGAACTCAAAACAAAGAGAAGTCTTTAGCTTAGAATAGTCTATTTTAGTTTTAATGTGACACGGTCTGCTATTATCACCAGTAAAAATCTTGTTTTTGTCTATTATTAAACCCGTCATAGAGTGATCAGAAATACCGAAATCAAAGACACACTTTTTACAGGCGCTACTTGATTTTTTTAGCAAAACGTCCATATATATGGTCTAAGCACTTCCCCGATGCATATTGTGATCAGCATCTAAAGTAATCTCGATCTAGCCATGTCCGTCCGTCGGTCCCAAAAAAACAATTTATTGAAAAATTGAAATTTGAACTAGAAAGCTGAATTGTGGAATATATATTCTCAGCGGCCCGAAATGCTTGAACAATGTTTAAAACCGCCCACTGACACATCCATTATAGAAAAATACGTTTTTTTTTTCAAAGAAATCATTGCAAATGAAAGTCAGATTCTTCACAAAGTACATAATGTGGATAAATTCTTTTTTAACAATTCCTCCATACAAATTGTTTGCAATGCCTACTGTTTAGGGGCTTTTTTAACGGCATTTTTTATTCGTTCTTTCAACAGTTGTACTCTTATAAAGGGCTTCTGATTAGATTATAACTTTTTGAGAATTAATTTTCGTCGCAAGACTCCAAAATGTTTCTTATTTGGGCAGTTAAAATAATGCGAACCTCTTATAATAAGAGTACTACGAGAGTACACTGCTTTTGGTCTTACAACGGATAATGTCTTTACTTGGATGGAAATTGTTTATAAATCATAATTTCAGAGAAGTTGCGCATCTACAGGTTGTGTAAACGCTGACAAGATGTTCAAAAAAGCGGCCAAGTGCGAGTCGGACTCGCCCATGAAGGGTTCCGCGCGAATTATAATTATTATTTACTTAGGCACCTATTACAGATTTATTATTAGAAAATAATAGTTCACGGTTTATGCAACATTGTACCACTTTGGAAGAGTCTCTCGCGCAAACTATTCAGTTTAGAAAAAAATGATATTTGGAACCTCAATATCATTTTTGAAGCCCTATCCATAGAAATCCCACACTTATGGGTTTAATGAAAAAAAAAAATGATAAATGAGTTCAGTTCCAAGTAGGGGAACCCCCAAAATTTATTGTTTTTTTTTCTATTTTTATGTAAGCATCTTAATGCGGTTCACAGAATACATCTACTTACCAAGTTTCAACAGTTTCGGAGAAAAGTGGCTGTGAAATTCCCGGACAGACAGACAGACAGACAGACATGACGAATCTATAAGGGTTCCGTTTTTTGCCATCTGGCTACGGAACCCTAAAAAGCCACCTTTTAGAGGTGAATTACGGAAATGCAATAATTCTGCTGACAGAGTCTACGCTTTGTTCAGCGCTATAAGCAAATTTGGAGTTGCTCAGTGGTAAGTGCGTTGGACAACTGATCGAGGGGTCTCAGGATCAAATCACGCCGGGGCCCAGTAACACTTAAGTTTATTTTTCTAATCGCCCACACCTCTCGCCAAAGTCTGTCACAAAGCCAAGAGTATCATTGTCATGAGAAGCTTCTCAAATTTTGCCGTTCGTAGTCGACGTA
The DNA here is from genome assembly GCA_949715645.1 of Portevinia maculata. Classification (NCBI taxonomy): domain Eukaryota; kingdom Metazoa; phylum Arthropoda; class Insecta; order Diptera; family Syrphidae; genus Portevinia; species Portevinia maculata. Next base: position 71,965,190 of record OX454527.1, read on the forward strand.
AAAGTGTAAGTCTCTTTAACTTCGCACACATAAATGGCTGCAGAATCTGGGTGTTGGGCCCATTTTTTTAAAGAAAAAATCAAGCTTGAAAATCTCAAGTGTCACTTGATACATACCGCGGCTGGCATTGTTGCGATAGTAGTGTATTCACTAAATGATTGGCGCTACCTGTGGAGAAAAAATCTCTACAAAAGTATAGTATAGTAAGTAGCACCTAAAGTCATGAAATAGAATACTTCATTGCTAGGTCCTGCTTACTGTTCAACAAAAAATGCCTGCGCTGTCTGTACAAATACAGAAAAACAAAAACATCTTTAGCTTAAGTAAAATATAAAAAAAAAACATAAGGACGGGCTACAGACCGCTCGGCCGAACTGTTGGATACCCTATTCTTATCCCTATCAGACACCTAAATATTATAAATTTCAGCTCACTAGCTCAAAATTTGACTTTTCAATAAAATTGTTTTATTTTATTGTGGGCGTGTCTATATTATTATGGGCGTGTCTATATTATTATAAATTTCAGTTTCCTAGCTCAAACTTTGACTTTTCAATAAAATTCTTTTATTTTATTATGGGCGTGCCAGTGGGCGGATTTTAGAAATTTTATCTCCCGAGCAGTTTTAAGAGTCAAAGATCATATATAAAAAATTTCAGCTTTCTAACTCAAATTCGATTTTTTCGATAAATTTGTTTTTTTTTTCAGTTTAGGGGGGAATTCAAAAATTCTTAAACTTGATTATTTCGGGCCTCTAGAGAGTATATGGATAAAATTTCAGCTCTCTAGGTCCAGTTTAATTGCCTAATTATTGCCGACGGACGGATGGACGGACGGACATGGCTAGATCGACATTACTATCGATGCTGATCATAAATATAGTAACTTTTAGGGGTCTACGGGTATTATTAAGGTACTCGTATGTTACAAACTATGAGTGAAAATTAATGTATACCCTTACAATAGGGTATAAAAAACCTTGGGCCAAGCAATATATAAACTCGCCTCCTTATCAAAATAAAAACCAGCTAAGTAAAAGTTACTTAAAAAGTTTTCAAAACCTTCCTTGGGACACCTCTTTTAGGGTTCCTGGAGCTTAGCTTCTTACCATTTTTTATACCCTATTCTAAGGGTATATTAATTTTGACGCATAGTTTGTAACATACCTTAATATCGCCCGTAGACCCCTAAAAGTTACTATATTTATGATCAGCATTGATAGTAATGTCGATCTAGCCATGTCCGTCCGTCCGTCCGTCCGTCGGCAAAAATTAGGCCTTTAAACTGGACCTAGAGAGCTGAAATTTTAACCATATACTCTCTAGGGTCCCGAAATAATCAAGTTTAAGAATTTTTGAAATCCGCCCACAGACACGCCCACAAACTCAAAAAAAACAAAATTTTGGAAAAAATCGAATTTTGAGCTAGAGAGCTGAAATTTTTTATATATGATCTATGGCCCATAAAACTGCTTGGGACATAAAATTTTCAAAATCCGCCCACTGACACGCCCACAATTAAATAAAATATTTTTTGAAAAACCAAAATTTGAGCTAGGGAGCTGAAATTTATAATATATACTCTCTAGGGGCCCTTTATGCTCATGTGTAAATATTTTCAAAATCCGCCTACTGACACGCCCACAATTTTTTATTTTTTTATTTTTGAAAGTCCAAAGTTTGAGCTAGGGAGCTGTAATTTATAGTATATACTCTCTAGGTGCCCTTTATGCTCATACTTAAATTTTTTTTAAATCCGCCTACTGACACGCCCACAATTAAATAAAACAATTTTATTGAAAAACCAAAGTTTGAGCTTGGGAACGTTTTTATTTACAAAAGCTTAGTTTTTTCGATAAAATCCTTTACATTTTTGTCACGCCCACTTATGAGATATAGGAATAAGAATAGGGTATCCAACAGTTCGCCCAAGCGGACTGTAGCCCGCCCCTGTGTTTTACTTTTCAATTGATTTTTATTATTTCAAACTTTAAACTTACACCTTTTTCCTTCTAATTGGCGAAGTTAAATTAAATGTTGGCACAAATTAAATGTAGTTTTATGCCGATTCCTAATGGAAAGCTTTAAGACGCTTCTCTTGAAAATTGTACTCTTGAATGTATGTCAGGCATTCAAGAGAGGTGGATCAGTGAAGAAGCCTTTTAGTATTTTTTGCTGAGATCCTAGCTTTGAATCCCAAATACCAACATTTTATTTTGAAACAGTTAATGCGAATTCAGACGACAAAAATTCCAAAATCTAAGGTTCTTTCATAGGCTCTACAACAAACTAGTCATAATCCCCAATGCATCACAATGGGTTTACATCCGCAAAAGTACTCCGGTCTCCGGGTGCAGGTATATCCTACTACTCAACCCATTAACCTGATTTTGACAAGATCGGCCTTCTAAATAAAAGGTTGTCCTCAATAGGGACTATTAACAACGCATAACAATAGTTTGGTAACCATCCCCTTAATGTATTCTAACTCCCCTCGTTTTCACGCAGGCTTTCGTATACCGCGGTGTCCTGATACCCAACACAGTCTTACTCGTTTTATCAATTCTCATTAATATTTTAGAATTGATGTTAGCAGTGGCCTGATTAAGGAATTCGAGGCGAGTCGAATCGAATATTACTTCCAATATTTTATAAAAAATAGATTTCTAAAACTGTTCCGATGATTGTAGTACCGTGCCAAAGTTGAGTTGTTTTGGATTTGCATTCTGGAGCATCCAGTACTACATATTTTAGCGATGCCTTCATAAATATTTTAAAATAATCATTCCACTCACGTTTAAAAATAATTGTCCTTATCATCCGCGCGTCGAAAGCACCAAATCCGTTAAAAAAAGTCTTTCAAATTTCGAATATGCCAAAAACGAAATGTCATTGAAAATTCGCTTTCGTTTTGGATAACTAGGCGAATATAAAACATATGAGGCAAAAGCGAAAGAAAAAACAATAATACCAAACTTCTAATCCGCCACCACAAACGATTCGCTTCGAATTCCATAGTCAGGCCGATTCCGGTGTTGACGATCGATGTAGCGGCGATATCTCTTCAAGATATTGAACACATTCGGGCGCCCTGAGAACAGCCAGAACTTCTGATTGGAAAATACTGCTTGTGTCCGGGAGTCATATAGTCTCTGTTTAAATATTGCAGGTCGCAAAACTGCAACCTTTAAATTGGTCTTCATTTTTGAGGCGTAACGCAATATTGCCAGCATGATGTGTTTGTTTTTGAGTGCAACTTTTGTGGCTTTGGTCATTTTCCAAGTTTAGTTTTCTTATTTGCTGTATTGTGGCATCTCCTTTATATGTTTGCACGTACTTGCTTCTGTCTCCAGTCTTTGACTGAGACTTTGGCAGACACTCTTCATTCTCTGCAGGTGTCCAGATCAATCCCACAGGCGGACCAATGCCTTTGGTTGGTTGGTTGGAACCGGTCCTCGATAAGGACGCACTTAGACCAGAAGGGGGTGCATTTTGCTGCCGATGTGTATGGTGGGTTGGTCACCCTCTTACTCATAGAACCATTTGCTCCTCTGAATGAAGGAGCTAATCTTTGCTGTGCAGGCGTTGTTGAGATCGTTTAGATCATTGAAAAGTTATTCACCCAGTGTAGCCTTCCTAATGTTGGCGAGTGTAGGACACATGCAAAGTAAGTGACTGATAGTCTCCTCTTCCTCCTCGTCCCTACAACTTTTACAGAAGTCCTTGTATGGAATGCCCAGCCTATGAGCATGTCTTCCTATAGCACAGTGCCCGTTGAGGTCGTTTACTAATTTCTAGAGGGTTGCTCTCTTATGCCTCAGAAGTTCGATGGACCTGGGTTTATTTAATGTCGGCCAGAGTAGCCTTGCAGTGTTGCACTGGTCGAGTTGGTGCCAACGACGGTTGGCTTCGCTCACCACATTAATGTCTAGGAGATGTTTAACATAAGACGTTAGCGCCTCGATGTCTGTGACGCTTATGCTGTTTAAACCAGAAGAGCCTCGTCGATCCAGTTCGTCAGCTTCACAATTCACTGGTATGTCACAGTGACCTGGCACCCAGCAAAGGATGAGGCTATACTGACCGGCTATCTCGTTAAAAATTGCGCGGCAGTCTTTCACTGCCTTGGATCTCGTAGTGCTGGATGCAAGGGATTTGATGGCCGCCTTAATGTCGATATATATTACAATATCTGATTTCGATATCGTATTAATCGATAGCCAGTCAGCGGCTTGGCAGACGGCGGTGACTTCGGCCTGAAAAACGCTGTAGGGTTCTGGAAGGTTAAAGGAGAGGTGAATGTCCAGGTCTTCCCATCCGTAAAAATTGACAGCGATTCGTGGTGTAGGACGTGACGTTCTGTCCACTCGGTTCTGTCTGGGATTAGATGTTGGGAGCCCAGGTTGAAATTGTATTCAGTGGGCAGGTGGTCGGTCACCTTAGGAAGATGTCGGTACATCGATAGTATATTGGCATGTCCAGTGTGTTGCTCTTTCCATTGTCTGGAGCTTCTCAGTCTTATTGCTGAGCTGGCAGTCAACTGTTTGCCGACGATGTCAGTCTGGTGAAGGTGGAGCATGGCTTGGAGCGCCGCAGTGGGAGAGGTTCTCAGTGCACCGGTGATGCTGAGGCATGCAACTTGTTGAGTTTTCTCCAGCAAGGTTGGGTTGGACTTCTTCTCCAAGGCGGGCCACCAGACCAGTACTTCATAGAAGAGAATCGGTTTAACTACCGACATGTATATCCAGTGCATAATTTTTGGATGTAGGCCCCAAGTGGAGCCAACCGCCTTTTTGCATATATTAAGAGAAGCTAGGGATTTCGTGGCACGTTCGACTACATTTTCCCTCCAAAGTAGCTTGCGAGGCCTAAATAGCTAGCGCTATTTGAGAGTGCCAGAGGGGTGCCTCTTATCTTCGGGGGAGTGAATTCAGGGAGTTTATGTCTTCGTGTAAACAGGACCAGCTCAGTCTTTGTTGGATTAACGCACAGGACGCAGCTTTCTGTCCAACTTGTAAGTATGTTGATAGCAGTTTTCATGACATCGGCCAGCGTCTGCGGTTATTTACCTGTGACAAGTATAGCGACATCGTCCGCATAGGTGATAACTTTGCATCCAGTGTATTCAATGTTCAGGAGGGCTTCGTTGAGCACTAGATTCCACCGTAGCGGAGACAACAATCCCCCTTGGGGGGACCAATCCATTTAGTCCATCTCAAAGATTCGTCATTAGGGAACAGAAGAAAGAACAAGATAAAGCTGAGCTGGTTTCTAAGGTCTCCAACATTTTACTCTGACTGACGCTTAGAAGTTGTTCGTATATCTGTACTTTTGGTTTTTTGGCATAGATAGGTGCATGGTCACACATTAGTCCGTGTGAACTTATACTTTACATAAACGAGTTTTTTTGAACACTAAATTATTGTCACATATCCCAAGAGGTGAGAATGAAAAAACGACCCTTTGCGACCACTAATATTGTCCCTTCACCTGCGTCACGGTTGTTAAACGTATTTTTATTGTTTTTTTTTTCACTGCCCCATCTCTTGCGAACATCCGACATCAGTATTAATCGTTAGGAGAAGCTGCTCAAATTTGGCGTTCAGATTCTTCTTGAAACTGTAGGTCCCTTTCATTTGGCGAAAGCAAGTGGTTGGAGAATCTATGTCTTAGCCCCCTTAAAACAACAGGTATTAGCGGGCCATACCTGTTGGTATGTAGTGGTAGTTGCTGTTTCCATGTGCTTGATTTGTCCAGGTCTCGATTGACGGGATCAGCTTGTATGTCCATATGCCTTTTGTGGTGTTGTCCCACCTGGTTTGCCATATAGCAATTGACGCTGCTTTTTCTTCTACTTTAATTCTTGCCATTTGACTTGCATCTTGTCCGCCCGACGTTTTTCTGTTGTAGATCCTCAACATCTCGCCCGCTGGAATGTCTATGGGTACCATTCCAGCTATGACGAAGGCCGCTTCGTCCGATATGGTTCGAAAACCGCAGATTGTCCTTAACGCGTTAAGCCTGTATGCGAATGATAGTTTCCTTCTTGTTTCTTTCGTCGCTAGTGGCCCCCGCCCAAACCGAAATTAACTGACTACTCTTGATAAAACGGCCATCCTAGCGTATCCAGGTCCACCGATGTTAGGTAGTATGCGTGAGAGAGCTCCCGATATTTGCGATGCTTTCGTTGTAGTATACTCAACGTGCGTTTTGAACTGCAGTCTGTTGTCTAGCATGACTCCAAGATATTTGACTGCTCCTTTGGATCTGATGGAAATTGGCGAACTCAATAGTTTTTCGACTCGTTATAAGAACTGCTTCTGTTTTATGATCGGCTAGTTCTAGTCCGGCGGATACTAGCCAGTGTTTTATCCTGGAAATTGCTTCATTTGTAGCAGATTCCACTTCATGGATCTGTTTAGCTACTGTCACGATGGCAATGTCGTCATCAAATCGAATTATCGATACTCCGCGGGGTAGCATTAATCGTAGGACTCCGTCATACATGATGTTCCACAGAAGCGGCCCCAGTACGGATCCCTGTAGTACGCCGCCGTAACCTTGTAGTATTTTACTCCTTCGTCGGTATAATACCTTAGCTTCCTGTTGTTAAAATAGTCCGTCAGCAATTAGTATGGTGTAACCATTCTGGCGAGAGATCTTCTTAGGAATGGCCAGTTCGCGGAATTTAAGGCATTTTTGACGTCCAGCGTAACTAGTGCACAATACTCCTTTGTGCCGAAGAGCCATCTCACTCTATTGGACTTGTGCCTGAGTATTTGTACACATTATGTGCAAGGGACATTTTCGCGATCACATTGAAGACTGTGGGTGTATCGGGAATAGTGTTTCTATGATATTCTTTATTTTTTGACACCTTTAGAAGTCCCTGCCTACTAGGCCGTCTTAATGGCATATTATGTACAGGTGGAAAGAATTTTTGTCCTGGTGTTTCTTATAACCGCAGTTTGATTTAAAGAAAATATATAACGAACTTGCCGTCGTGATTGCGGCTGATTCAGCTGCTCTGTGAAGCATTTGATTCTGTAGAAGCATGAAATGCTTGAAGGATGTTACAAATGACGTTATCATGATTCAAATTCTGTTTAAATCTTATATAGCTGTATTTTTGCCACGAACGAAGGGACCTTCAATGTCAATTCCGATTAATTCCAGTAAATTTAGAGAAGCTTTTCACGACAATTCTTGTATGTTTATCAAGCTTTGCTCAATAGTCCAGCGCATTGACGCCTGAGCCACTGAGAATGTTGATTAGATTATAATGAAACTGTTTACCATATCATTTGATTCTACATGAGGATACGGAAGCCAAAGAATTTCTACTTCACCGGGAAAAATCGTAGATTACTAGTTACTAGCACTTCCATGACCAGCCATTTGTAAATTTACTGCGGAAATAATCATTGAATATTTTGATACCACATGTTTGGCTTTGATATCCAAGGGTGTGTCATATCCTTTCGTCACTAATATACGGGTCACTTTGATGGTGTGGTTTATTTGTATGCCCATGGAGATTTTACTCCTGGAACTGGGACCGTAATATCCGTTTCAGTTGCATTAAAGGCATAAAGACGAAAAAAAAGGATTATCGGCTCATTTTGGGCCTTAAACCTAGGTTCTCCAACCATTTGATTGTGCGAAGTGGAAGCGACCTTTTTAAGCCGACTCCGAACGGCAAATTTGAGAAGCTCCCCTTGACAATTGATACTCTTGTTTGTCAGAATTTTGCTTTTCCAGTGGGGCACTGGAAAAACTTAAGATGTTGCTTGGCAAAGCCACTGCGCCCCAAAGGTATATAGCTCTCGTCGGCGCTTGCATGTGACAGGTTTTTATGTTATTGACGAAGTCACTCGACAGTGTGGCTCACGGTCGAGTTGCATCCTCTTTCCGTGCATCAAAAAAGTCAAATCAGGCAACACTTTTTTAGTGCAAAATTGAAATCATGCTTCGCTTGCCTTTCAATATTGTGAATGAGAGCGTTGCGCTCTCCCTTCGATTCCATTTGTTTATCTCTAGGCTTTTCCAAAAGTCGTTGTCTAGTACTTGAGTACTCGCACCAGTTAGTGTCTTGATTTTTTTTCTAATAAAAATATCTTTTGTGGCATTTCGCGAAAGCCAGTTCTCGACTTCAACCAGCCCCCTTGTCCACCCTGCGTATGTCTATCTGGTAAGAGGTACTACATATATTTTGAATATTTGTTCATAGTTGTTCCCGAAGTTCCCGGTTGCCGGTCTTTGTCTTCATCTCAACCATAGCCATCGCCATCGTCGGTTGGTCGTCGTCGTTGCCATAGCACCATCATCATCATCATCTAAGTCGCCGTCGTCGTCATCGTCATCATCAACATGGTGGTGGAGTTCCATATATTTTCTCCTCTCTGGATGTGCATAGAAATTTTCCAGCGCAGTAATCATTTCGTTAAGTAGTTCTGGGTACGAATTGAATACTAGATACACAGATAGAATGAGACACACACCGCACATAGCTTAGCCGCCTGAGTACAAAAAGTGATTGACCTTTTGTTGGTATACGTCGTCCTGTGTGTGGTGGCTTGCCAAGATATCATACAACAACACCATGGATAGTGGCTGTTGTCTCCTCCAGCTTAACGCTGCGCTGGCTGGGCGCTGCTACTGCTGCTGCTATTGCTGGTTCTATGTGAATGTTCACATTCTTTTGGTTCGGTTTCTTGTCTTTGGGGGGTTCTATGCGAGTCTACGGATATTTCTCTCATTCATTTGATTTTTCGAGGTTTGAGGTATGGTCGTACCTTTATCGGGAGTACATCTATTTAGGTATGCTGCTGCCGCCGCTGCTGTTGTCGCTGCAATGCAATGTTTAGATAGAGCTTCGATGTGATATTTACCTATGTGAGGTGTTTCATTTTTGTTGTTGCTGTTAGAGGAACCAACACCATGGATCTGAACAATAAATTTTATTACCGCGGATTATAGTTCTTTTTTTGTTTTCCCACTTCTAATACTGGCCGATCCCCATGCATGTGTATGGCAACTTGTTGTTGGGCTAATGTGGTGCTGATGCCCTGGGATTTTGTGTGTGAAGTTGAACTAGTAGAATGGAAATCACCAAGTTATGATGCGTCCGGGAAGGGCGAGGGGAATCCGTCATGTTATTGAACTTTCATTTTAGGGGGACATTCTTGGAATTTTTCATTGGGTTTATCTTTCTCTCCCACATGTGAATTTACTTAAAAACGGGCGTAGTGTAGAGAGAAAATTGGAAAGGAGACTTTAATAGTCTCGCGCAGATGTTTGGCTTTCTTCGGGGATATGGAATTTGGGTAGACTTGTGCATCTGAACCTGGACACAAACTAAATAGTATTAACAATCCACTCTGATTTTAGTTATCAGCCTTCGGTTTCGCAAATCAGTTTAATTTGGAAATTGGCCAACTGTGAGCGCCAGTTAAGGCTTTGTCTTTCGTTGATATAGAATCCAAGAATAAAATAGCTTATAAAAAGGTTAATTAATGGGTTAATATAAGGATTCATCGGCCGTGGACAATAAAACGAATATATTGTAATAAAAATGGTCACGTCAGCCAAGGCCGTAGCCAGACAAATTTCGGAGGAGGTTATATTTATTCCATACACCAATCAGTGTGTATCTTTCTGAATGGTAGATGTAATAAATTAAATTAATACAGCCCATTTTAGCCGAAAATCGACAAACACGATTTTTAATTGGGATTATGGTACTACTCGTATACTATGTATAAGGCACTTTATGGATTGAAGCAAAAAAAAAATTGAGATAATAATTAAACATGACATTACGATGATAGGGAAGTAGAAGAAAATGTGTTGGAAAATTCTGTTCGTCCATCTGCTTGTTTGCAGATCTGCAGCCTAAGCGGATGGGCCGATTTGCAAACTTGGTTCATAGTGTTTATTTAGTAGTCTCGCAGTAGGCGTTGTTGAAATTGGAAGTTTAGCTTTAAAACAATGGTATATGTCAAATAACGGTTTGTTAAAACTTAATTTCTCTAAAAACGGCACTAACGGTTTAGATAAAACAGCCTATCTTTTGGTAAAAATGGATGTTGCGAGATTTATCTTAAAACGGTACACCCTATAGAACCGATTTGTTAACATCATAATTTCTCGCTAAAACAAAACCGATTTCAATTAAATTTAAAATTTAGGAAGGCTTTTATCACTTTACAAATAACTTTTTTGGTTTTTGAATATGCTGGAAACGGGTATATTGAATTTTTCCAGATTTTTTTCCAGATGAAAACTACAGATTTCCTTGTATTGAAATACTCAAAAAATTGCAAAATATTTTTCAAAAATTTAAAAAATTCAATAGTATTTTATTACTTAGTTTTTCCAAGAAAACTTTCAAACAAATTTGAAAAACTAAAACATTTTTCCAATATTTTTTTTAATAATTTTAAGTTATTAATTATTAGGTACATATCATTCTTTAAGATTTTATTATTACAAAAAGTATTACATAACATGTAGGTAGGAATCATTTTTATAAAATCAAATTTAATCTTCTGACCTCCTGCGCTGCAAATATATCTAAAACTTCCCCAGTGTCAATTTTAATTTGTCGATGAATTGACATTAACGCCAATCCTGTTAATCTTTCTTCATCTAGAATTTCTGAGATACATAAGTTTTTAAACGTTTCATTGTTGAAAATGTTCTTTCCGTTGTACATGTTGAAATTGGTAGTGTCGCCAAAATTTTAAGAAGTTTATGGGTGTTAAAAAACAGATCCTTATTGCATCCCCCAAGAGCTGTTATTGCACGCTCTGTGTCTTTTTGTGTATGACATTTTGTCTTCATAGCGTAAATTCAGCTTTTAAAGTGTCCCAATCCAAAAAAGATTTATAAAATTTGAAGTTTTCTTCGTTATAATTTTGTTCGTTTTTGATCGATGGAATTAAAATGCACAAAGAGGAAAGTATTGACTTATGGTTTTCAAATCTTATTTTAAGCTGAATTAAAAAGTCATCTAAATGAGGAATCATTATACTTATCCTAAAATAGGTTTCAGGATCTGTTGTGCCCATATTTTGACTGTGCTGCTGCCTTGACGCAATTCGTGGATTTTTAAGTTTTTCATCAACAACATTTACTACATTTTGTGCAGTCTCAAAGATTGTTTTGAATTCTGTATTCCTTGGAATACTGCCTTAGATTCTAAAGTACATGTCTGATTGGCAAGTATGAGGGATCATAATCAATTCAAACCCCTGTGATTCCCCCCTGGCTACGGCCTTGACGTCAGCCTCCAGAAGCGTACCTAAATGGAACACATCTCATTCTAAACAAAAAGCTCCCATCGATCACCGGAACGGCTATTTAATGCAACACACCTAAACTAACCCCTTCCCACGTTTTTACAACAAATGTCAAAATTCAAATGAAGTCAACTTAAAAAGGAACAGACCCACTGCGAAGAGGAAGACTAGAGGGTGGAAGGGATATTCTTGTGGAGATTTGGAAAAAAGGAGCGAGTAAGGTGGATGACTTCTTCTTGGCGAAGTGGATCTTAAAGCGGTTGGCACATTCCTTTTATCGACAAAAATCTACACAATTCTTATCCAAAAAAAGAACACTTCTCGGGAACCAGGAGCTTTTAAATAAAAATTGTTTTGAAGTTAACGAGATGGTTTTTTAAGCTTCTGATCATTTTCGTACCATCGGCTTGGCTAAGTTTAACAATATGCAAATAAATCAATAAATATTTGGCAATAATCTAATTGATCAAAAAAGATGTATGAACATTCTTACAATAAGCAGAGAGCAAGTTAGAAAATAGTTGGAATCCTCTCAGGACACTGTCCTCTGAAGAAATATGCCAAAAGCTTTGACTGGTGGGCACAGAAGCATGCAGATTCTTCGGTGACCTTCAAGCCAATGAGAACATACCACAATGGTGCCGTGTAAGTGTGGGGGAATTGTTGGGAATTTCTGGGTCAAGTTTCTTTCTTAAAAAGTTATTGGCATGGAGTTGCACAAACTATATGAAGCTTATCAATTTTCTATTCCCATTTTTCCCTTGACCACCTTGACAGTATCCCTACTTGTTTAAATCAGCCATGAAATACGTAGGCGTTATGATCGACTCGAGACTCGCTTTTAAGGAGCATTTGCAGTACGCAAGCAAAAAGGCAGCGTCAGTAATGAGGTCTTACGAATTATTGAATTTGAATTTATTTATTACAAGAATGGTGCGTACAGCAAGATTACATCTTTTATAGTACTTAGATATTATGATATACATACTTAGTGACTGGTATAAAAGACGGAAAAGGATTGGGAGAGGATTAGTGTTGAATTGAGAGGGATGAAAAATGGAGACAGATTGCATGTTTAAACTGTTTGTAATTGACAATGTATGTATGTATGCATTGTATGTATTTTATTTGGGATCATGACATAATCTAAAATGCGAAAATCTCGAATGCACAAAAATCTCGAATGCACAAAAATCTAGAAAGACGATATCTCGAAAAAAATCTGGAAAAAAAAGGTAATTCGAGATTTGTTTCTTACCTATTTAAAGAGTTTAAACTTAAAGAAAATTCATTACATATTTAGTTTATTCAGCAATTTATTTTTTTTTCGGTAAATTAACAACAACAAATCAATATTTAACAAAAAAATATTAAAAATTGTAAAAATTCGAATAGTAAATAAGGTGCCGTGAAATAACGCCGAATTATGAAAGCGAAATTACGCCGAATTTCCATGTTCGGTCTTATTTACTTTGCCAAAGTGAAATAAAGCCGAATCGGCCTTGTTTCGCTTTTAATTTATTTACACAATCACATAAAGATTCCTAACCGTTTTCAGATTTGCACCCCTGAAAACCTCGCATACCTACTCCAAATCAAACAGCGACCCTAAACAGGGGGTTGCAGGGGGCAGCATGCCCCCCCCCCCCCCCCCCCCCATAGGCATTGCACTGTTTATGGGATGTGTTGCGAAATCCAAGTAGAATAAAGTCGATCTCCGAAATCTTATTCGATATTATTACTCTTTTGTTCTACTACATAATTGGAAATAAAGTCGAGAATAGAAAATGGTGAATTTCGACATTACTTCCGATTCCTTATGGAAATAAAGTCGATCGACATTATCTCCATCTACTTTATTTCACGGCACCGGTAAATAAATCTATCGATTTCGATTTGAATATTTCCTTTGTTTGTAATGATTTCATTTACTTTCATTTTAATTGTTTTTATTTGCACTCGAGTTGTGATAACACACGATCCCAAACAACACTAATTTGAGGTTCCTTTTTTACAGTTGCATGGGCAGCTTGCTTATGAATCGTGGATGTTATTCGCGAGCGCGGATTGTAACCATTTTCTCAAAAATAAATATATTAATTCGAGATTTTTTTTTTCTAGATTTTTGAATTTCGAGATTTTTTCAATTCTAGATTTTTGTTTTCGAGATTTTTACTTTCGAGATTTTTGTTTTCTGGATTATTGCTTTCGAGATTTCATGGTAAACCCATTTTATTTATTCATTTATCATAAACTTAAATATTACTTAACAATTATTATAAATGGAATATTAGTTATCATTCCATAACTTAAAAGTTAGTGGTGAATGGCACATCTAGATTTACATTTCAGTTGATATCTGATGTGGGGTGACAATCAGTATTAATTTATTCAATTCGCATTTTTTTAGATTGGGTAAAAACAAATTTAGTGATATTTGATCATAAACATATCAATTCATCATTAATAGTATATTATGTAATTGTGCTGTTGTTGTGAAAAAATAATAATTGAAACAAAGGATTCAATACTTTCATAGTTTAACATGAACAACCAGTCTTTAACCTTTTTGATGTAACATGCAAAACGAAGTAATGTCAATTTATTAAAAAAATGTGGGGCCGTATAAGCTCATATTGTTAACACGCAGATTGTACATTTGTATGTTCCTACTGGGAATATTTCCGCTTTATGTTGTTTTTGAATGAATAACCTTACATTCGTTACCACGTGAAGTGGACGGCTGGAGTTACAGCGCTGTTTCACTTCATGTGGTAACGAATGTAAGGTTATTCATTCAAAAACAACATAAAGGAAATTGACGGAAAGCAAAAATTAAAACCAGGAAAAATTGTGTGGTATCACATAAAAAACCATTAAAATTACCGTTTTGTTTGAAGAACTCTCTTAAAATTTTAAAAACATATAAATTTCTAATTGGCAGGATACGCAAATTTTTGAGTAAAGGCCAACTCTCAACTAAACGATTTTTATTTGAAACAATTCGTATTAAATGTTTCTGAGCGATTAATAAGGATCTAACGGTATTAGTATATGACCCTCCCCAGCTTTTGTTATGCCGTACTGAAACGTTGAGTGAGCAAGACCATAATAGATAGTTGTTAAAACTTTTTGAGAACAAAACGGCTTTATCAAATACATTTTACGTGTGACCAACAACAAATAAGTTATAATCATTTCAATATGACTTTTTCTATTTAAATTAAAATCAATCACTACACCTAGGTACTTAAAGGTTTGAACCGTTTCGATTTTGAAGCAGTTTTCAGTGCAACGAACATTTGCTCTAAAATTATACTCTTTCCACACTTATGTAAAGGTAATGAAAACTGTTCACAATCATGAGCGTGAAACCATAAATTATAATCACTTAGGACATTTCCAGATACTTTAAGACACATCAATTTAGTTTTTTCGCTGACAATCAATTTGTGGTAAATAAACCACAATCGTAAGATTTCAAGGTCTTCATTAATCATCGCAATGCCTTCGAAAACAGATTCAGATTTTTATATAAGAACTATATCGTTCGCAAAAGCAGTTGAATTACCATTTAATTTGAGTTTAAAAATAGAATTAATGTATATTAAGAAAAACAGAGGGCCAAGTGCAGATCCCTGAGGAACACCGTTTTTTAATTGCCTAGGTTCACTTGAGATCCCACCAATAATAACCTTTTGAGTTCTATTTCTTAAATAAGATTTAAGCCACTTGAAAATGTTACCACGAAAACCAACATTAAAAAGCTTATCAAGCAAAATATCGTGGTTCACCAGATCAAAAGCTTTTGTCATAACAATAAATAGTCCAAAAGTTGAATTGTTTTTATTTTAACTTCCGTAAAACTGACTGCACACCCGTAAGATGGCATCCTCAGTTGACAAACCTGCTCTAAAACCAAACTGATTTTTCCTAAAGAAGTTCCGGTCAAATTAGACCAAAAAATAGGGGTGAGGTTACAAAAATTCGCACCCAGCTGTAAATTGGTAGGATTGTTCAAAAAACTATCATAAATGAATTTAAAAAGTCCTCATCAATTACCTGGACACCTGGGAAAAATATACTCGGGGTCAAAAGTCACAAAAACAGGTTTTTCGCGATTTTCAGCAAAACGGTAAGTTTTATCACAAAATTAGCCCAGACAAAAATTATAGATCAGATAATTATCTATAAAAAATGACTTAATACTTTGTTTCCTAAGAGCCACCGTTTTTGAGATATAACGATTGAAAAAGTTGTAATCGTCATACATAATATGTATAAGTAGGTACACTACGCTGATGCTGATGCTGATGTAATGATAATTGAAACAGCAAAAGAACAATTCAATTTAACAAATACAACCATTGTTGTAGGTAAAGATGTAGACTTTCTCGTATTACTCACTGCTCGAACTCCAATCAAATAAACTATTTTTTTGTTAAAACCTGGAAAAGCTCAACATCAATCGGTAAAATATATTCATCGAAAAGTTTATCTACTTTTGCAAAGTGTCAAAACCATGTTCTATTTTTACACGCAATAACAGACTATGATACGACATCTGCATTTTCCAGGATACTGTTTTTAAAATGTTTGAAAAACAAGATTTAGTTCAACGTGCTGAAGCTTTTATAAAGAGTAATTCAACTCCATAAGAAGTTATCACCAACGGAATTCGCTTTTTTCTCTATATGTACGGGGCTCCTAAATAAACTACGTGCTTAGCTAAGTTTCGATATGCATGTTTCGTTAAAAATACTAGAAATAAAAAACAAGTGCAGTTAGCTAGTCTTCAGCGACTGCTCATCAACATCTTTTTCGGGTATATTACAAAGTTCAAGTGTGGCTTGGTTATCAGCTAGACCCAAAAGACTGGGGTTGGAAGTTGGTCGACAATACATTAGAACAAGTTCAAACGTTATTCCCCCCTGCGCCCGAAAAACTGCTAAGCACAATTTTTTGCAACTGTAAAAAGGGATGTAGTGCTAAATGTGGTTGCAAACAAAATGGGCTGTTTTCTTCTGTAGCATGCTTTAATTGCCAATACCAGTCGTGCTCCAATGTTGAATCACCAACAATTGAGGATTTATTTGATACCAACGAGGAGACATGCCATGTGTCATGATTGGGGCAGTTTACTTGCATCCAATATGAAGAAGAAGAACAAGGAGAAGAGGAAGCAGAAGTATTAGAGAATTATGAATTAGATGGATAGATTTCCCTATTTTTTTTTAATTTGCATCGCTTTTATCACTTTTATCATTTTCAACACTTGCAAATATCTTTGATTATTCAATAGCTTCAAATTAAACAGAATCACAACAGATCCGTGGAATAGGCCTACCGGGGAAACCACATAAAAAAAAGCTTTAAGTACACTAACTCAAAGGTGGCTTGGAAACGTGTGCATATTATGACGATTACAACTCTTTCAATTTTTTGAATCGTTATATCTCAAAAACGGTGGCTCTTAGGAAAAAAAAATATCGAGACCATTTTTGTAGATAATTATCTGATCTACAATTTTTGTTTTTAGACGGGAAGAGACGGTAATTACTGAGATGAGGAATAATATTGATACTTCTGGCGGACCGATTGAAATACAGTTTCGTAAACAAATATGATGGAGCTTTGAGATGAATTAATTAATGTAAAAATATACAATTTCTTGAATTGATGTGTTGGTGCAGAGTGCAACCAAAAAGATTCTTTAAAAAATTAGAAACGTGGTCACATCGTCGTAACCCGTAGACAAAGCGAAAAGCGTCATTAAAAGCTTCTTGTAATTAACCCTGAGATATGGAGTCCAGATCGCTGTGTATCAGTTTGCTTCGGGTTGCAACAGGGGTAAAGTGAGCAGACGGTCACAGTTTTCGTACGCATCCATAAATGCGACCAATAACCACATTTGTATATTTATAGCCTGATAGATGACGGTCTATAGTAAAGCCAAGTGATCAACTGCTATAATTTTACTATCACGGATGTCAGGTAAAATGCTTAGATCGAATTTCCTTTTTGATATTACGATGACTTGAGATTTGGGTGGATTTAAAAGTAGGCCGTTAGCAATAGCTCAAGAATTTATTTGGTTGAGATCCTCATTAATAGCAAAACAGTTCATCAAGCTGAAGGAATGAAGATGAAGGTGAACATCTGCGTATTAGTGAACAGAAACATTTACGCAACATGATGGAATATCATTGATAAACATGCAAAAGAGTATTGGACCGAGAATCGACCTCTGGGGGACTCCTTGAACAACAGGTCTTGGAGCTGAGCATTTTTTACCAGAAGTGACCTTTTGAAATCTTCCCGACAGATAAGCAGTTATGAGCTTACATGCCCGGTACCAAAGCCAAAGAAGTTTAGCAGTTTCCACTTGAGAACATCCTGATTCACTTTGTCGAAAGCTTTAGAAAAATCAAGCAGGCAGAGGAGATTGATATGACCCTTGGTTGGTTGGTTTTAGTGGCTGTATTTCCCGTCACCTGACGAGGGAAAACACAAATAGCGCATTGAGCGCCGTTTTGGTTCCACAACTAACGGAACCTAAAATTAAAGGGGGAGATGGATGTTAAGGGGGCTCAAAATCATCATGTGGAGTTGAGGAATTTGATGATGTTATTGAAGTGGATGCTATGAATCGCCGAAAGGTCATTGTAAAATGAATGACCTAGTGCGCTGCGTCTGGTTTTGGCTAAAGCCGGACACTCACAGAGAAGATTGAACACTGTTTCACTCTTTTCTGTGACAGAGCAGCTCCCATAGTGGGTGTTATGGGGGATGACAAGCTTGGCTGCGTGAGTGCCTGATGGCCAATGGCCCGTACTGATTGCCGTTAGTCTGGCGACATCTACACGCGTTCTGGCTAAGAGGTTGTTTGTTCTGGCATCATCGTAGGTTGGCCAGATCTCTCTTGAAATAACACAGTTCGTACGATTCGTCCATCTAGTCTCAGCGCTTGAGATGAAGTGCAGGAGGATTTCTCTCTTTACATATCCCAGCGGAGGGAAAACTTCCTCCGCATGTGATACGCACAGAGCAGAGCCACGTCTGGCGAGTTCATCGGCTCTCTCATTTCCTTCAATGTTCCTATGGCCGGGAACCAAGAAGAGAGTGATATCTAGCCGATGACAAGCCTTATTCAGCGTATTCCTGCATTCCACAACAAGCTTGAACGTAGACTTAGTTGAACTAACAGCCTTAATCGCGGCCTGACTGTCGACGAAGATGCCTATTTTTTTCTGTGTGTCAATATGTTGAGAAGCAGTCTACACGCCTCCTTAATTACAAGTACTTCTGCTGGAAAGACGCTGGTTGCGTTGGGAAGGCGAAGAGTTTTAGAGATATCTAGCTCTGTAGAGAAAATGCCAGCTCCTACTCCGCAGTTCATCTTGGAACCATCTGTGAAGATAAGTATGTCGAATTCATTTACGACCGCATTTTCTTCCATTCTGATCTAGAGGGGAATCTCACAGAGAAGCTTTTATGGAAGTTGAGTTTGGATGTAATGTAGTCTGTACCTATTAGGCATATGGCCCTTATCGTATTCAATTCTTATATCATCAAGGAGATTTGTCATAGCAGCTGTGATTCGATCTGAAGCCCGATTGTTTCTCATATAGCAATTTGTTATTGGAAATATGTCTTAAGATCTTCTCAACGACTTTAGAAAGGCAAACGCAGTATTGGTTTAAAATCCGATGGAGATATTGTGTCACGTTTCTTAGCAATGGGAGGTACTCTGGCAATTTTCCAAGTCTGGGGAGAAGTATGTAGTTGTAAAAATGCTCCAGTTGATTATATCAGTGATATGGATAATAAATGGCAAAATAAGTTTGACGAAACGGATAGGTAGTAGGTACTCCATCCTCACCAACGGAGTCGGACTTTATAGCCACTACACATTTTATTACTTCATCTTCATGGATTACTTATTTTAGATGTCCTTATTATACAAGTGGCACGATTACGAGCATCCTTGAAGGCACTCCAATCAGCAGCTGTTTGAATGTGCTTTTTGTTTTAAAGTCTGGACAACTGTACGTGGAGAATGCGAGGCTGTAGTATCTCATGTTTCCTTAATGTGATTTCTTTCTTCCGTCACCTTTTTTCGTCAACCGTTTTTTTTGGGTGGTGCTGCAAGACCGTCCCTACAGAAGCTATCTGCTCCTATCATTACTCTCAATAATTCCTTTTTCTTGCAGTAAGTGGTGGTATTCTTGGTCTCGCCAGTTCGTACCGATAATCATTCGATAACTTGTATTCCCATTTTCGATTCGGTATTTAAAAGTTGCCTTTCAATCGTTTACCTTGCCCACAGTAGTGTGACGTTGGTTCAGCAATATTTCCCAAACTCATAACCTTTTCACCAGCCAAATCTTTGACTGGCACTCCAATCATTTAATTGGACTTAAATGTTATACATAAATTTTTCATCTGCAATCAGCAGCAGGGCAAACGATTCACATAACTCAATTATTTAATTACAAAGACGGTTCCGCATCAAAATCCCTCGATTAAGACCGCAAAGCCGCCCTGCAATCTTAGACTAATCACCTCGCATCACTCTTGTAATCGCCTTGTTAACTCGACCACCAAACATGACCAGAGCAGGCTAGACATACAGACATACACAAACGACAAAAATATGCCCCACAAAACACATATCGGACTCTCCCAAGCCGAAATGATATCGCGGTCAATTTCGTCACGCGAAATCATTGTCGAACGAGCGTAACGCACACAATTTTTCAGCCGCTGTTGCGCGTCAGTTAAGTGATTTCATTTGGGCATTAAAATGCCCACCGGACTCCGCTCCACATCTGGGATTATGTCATATAGATAGTTGAAGTTATGGCCCGATACATAGACACTCGCGCACATAACACATACCCAACATTGACAGCTCCCTCGGGGCAGAAGTGAAAGTAAAAATCTCTGTCGAGTTGAGTTGTACTCACTTCCTCAAAGTGGCAGAAATTTTGTTTTTATACCAAAGTAGCAGCGCGGATCAGCAGAGGCACCAATGCATTCATTCTACCGCGCGCCGCCTCGCGGTGCGACAACGATCGTCGAACCCTAACGCAAAAACTTCGATTTCTGTTGCTGGAAAATTCCAAATTTAGTTCACGAGAAAATGCAAGCATCCATGTGCTTGCTAGCTGCTGTTGCACGCACCTTAAATGGCATCCTATGTGCGCCACAAACGATTTGTAGTGGGGATCGGCAGCAGCGTGTTCGGGCACACACCGATCAGGGAAAGAGGTGAGTCCGAGGATCCCATTCCCTCAAGTGTTGAAATTCGTGTAGTTTTCCATGTTTACCCCGCGCACCAGCACAAGCCAATCAATGATCAGTTGATGGTGTAAGGTGATCATCGACCAACGAGATGAAAATGTCGCCAAGATTAATGATGGTGTGCGTGATGGTGTGCGTTGGCATCTACACGTGAGTATCTCTAATCGCTCCAGATGCGGTTGATTTTCCATGCCTGATTAGACAAAAATACGCTGTTGTTAGTGCTGCACATTATCATCTGGTCTAACACAGAGATCTTCAACTGGTGAAGATATGATCGGACCTGCTGCCTCTTCCCTCTGTGTAAGCGTCCCTGCATGGGAACTGGGAATGCGTGTGTGCGGCAGAACACTTGTCAGATTAAAAATGCTGATCGCTGTTATAGCCGGTCGCGCTCTCTCAGAATGCCGGATTACAAATTGTTAATAAATTTTCTGATTACCTTAAGAGGAGATTAAAATCAATAAGGCATGTTTTGTTATGGGGCGGGCTAATTCGATTTATTTTATTGTTTTAATTAATTTGTGCTGACTTGGATGGTTTTTTTTTCATTGTTGTGTTGATTTGTTTGCGGTTTAGGAAACGGAACGAATGTGTTTGGGTTTCTTTTTAATAAATTAGAAAGGAAATTGCGCAATTAAAAATGTCAGCCATTTAGAAAATACATATTTTAGGCTCTTCAATATTTTGACAGAAATTAAATTAACGCTTTTGCAAACTGTTTGAAACGCTATCCATTTTTCTATCCCCTAAGTGTGCGCGTCATTGGGTTGCAAGTCTGTGTCCATTTTGTAACAATTTGTTTTCGTTTCCTAACAAATGGAGCAACAACTTGATATGTATTTTAAAACACCGCCAAAGAGTGGGCGTGGCAAACAAATTTATATGGGCCAATTGTTACGAAAAAAGTTGTCAAAATTTGTTTTCAAAAACGCCCCAAAAGTCCAAATTAAAAAAAATAATTAGACGCCACCAGCTGAGGACAAAATATGCATCCCGATTGCATAACAAAACTATCAACTATTTCTCCAGTTCTTCTTGCTTCTAATGCTTTGTAGAAGCAAATTGTTAAGACAGACCATACCTACCCCTGTTTTTGTGGGAGTAAAGTGAGAAATTGCCATAAAAACCATCCACAGCAGCCTGGGTTTTATATTTTAAATTTAGTACCCTTACTACGGGAACAGCTGTGAGCTATCAGAATAATTGGGAGAAAACATCAACAAATAGAACAAACAGATCCGTGCCAAGTCAAAAAGAGCAAGAAATTGTTATAATAAACAAAATGTTACATTTTTATTCAACCCGATACGCCACCCATTAATGATTTTGCAATTTGTATGAAATGAAATCAGATGTCATAAATAAAAACATCAATTGAACGGAAGTTTGTTGGTAGGGTATGTTTTTTCCTTTTAAGTTCATTTATAATAGTTCATTGGTTAGACTCTAAATCTAAATTAAAACTATTTATTTACTCATTCTACTAATAATATTATTATTATTATTAATCTACCTACTGATGTTCTTTGACGAGCACTCTAAACTTTACTTTATCATAAAAACTAATTGCCTTTCGGCCTAAACTCTACCCTAAGATTTAGCCTATACAGGGTGCGACAACATAATTTCTTTTTTTCAAAACGCAATAAAACCCATTTTATTAATCAGATATTTTTTTTATTATATTGTATGTAGCTAGATACTAAGGTTTGTTTTACACAGTTTTAAAAATCATATCAGGAAGGTGACTCTCTAATGCCGATTTCATGCGTTTGTCATGACTAGGGATAGGGTTTTGTCAACCTAAAAAGAGACAAAAATCAAAACAAAACACTCAATTAGGCAATTATTGCAAAATAAGAAAAGCAACATAAATGAAAATTTAATTATGGAAGAATTTAACTACCAAGAGCTTTTTAAAATTCTCATGAAATAACTGTCTAGGATTGACCCTAAGGAGAACCTTGAAGGAGCTAAATGACCTCTCTCCTCTCTCCTAATGAAAATTGATTTTTCTGACATTACTGCCTTTAGTTTGCCGAATAATTAAAGTCTGAAATTTATTTAAGGCAACACTGCCCTGAGTACTGCGAGCTTCATAATAGGTTAGGTTAGGTTAAAAAAGGGTATGCAATTCGCATACAGCACTAGGCACCAGAAAGGCACATCGCGATCCATAGGGAACCAATTGAAACCAAGACTTCAAATGGAGAAACACCTAAAAACCTTAAAAAAAACTTTTCCTAGACAAAGCCCAATCTTCCTGCAGAATTTAACCAGCTTCCTGTGGTCTGTGCCGCTTAGCTCCCCTAATTCCTCTAAGAAGTATTTTCCTAGAAACCTCCTACGATTCCATGCTATACCCTCGCACACAGTATGTGCGTTATATCTTCCTCGACTTGTAGATCACCACAGAACCTGCAGGTGTCCACATCCACCAATCTCAGCCGCCTAGCATGCTTCCTTAGGAGACAGTGCCACGACATAATCCCAACTACTGTTCTAAGCTGTTCCCTACTCAATTTGAGAATTTAGATCTTTTCTTGTCCGCATGAGGCCAAAGCGCTCTGGACACCCTATACCCCTCTAAATTTTGCCATCTAAGGTCAGCCATTTTTAAGATCTTCTCATTGATTATTCCCTTAATAAAGCCAAGGGGTGATTTAATGTTCACACCTCCGCTCCCGTCCCTTTCTTACTAGCTCATTGGCTTACTCATTTCCCTCTATACCGCTGTGTCCCGGTACCCAGCAAAGTCTTACTCGATTCCGTCTGTATACTGCTTTAAGCATTGTGCGACAGTTTCTGACTATCTCAGAATTCATGTTAGCAGATTCTAGTGCCTTAAGTGTCGCCTGACTGTAAATGCAGATGGCGATATCCCTTCCCGAAACTATCTCTGCCGCCCTTAGAACAGCCAGAACTTCCGATTGGAAGACACTGCTTGTGTCCGGGACTCGTATAGACTCTCTCAGGTCTGGATCAACAGAAAAAATGCCAGAACCCGTTCCCTCCTCCGAGTTTCATAATAAATACCGAAATTTATGTCTTCGATGAGATCAGACCCTAAAAACGTATTATCATGTGGCAATCTTCTCCTATTTATTGATTCAAAAATAATTAGTTTACGAATGTTTGCCTTAAGCTCGTGAATGGTCTGAGGCTTGCTGGCATATAATTTGCTTTTCAAATAACCCCACCAAAAGGAGTCCGAAGAGGTTAAATCAATAGTGTTGTGTTCATGGTTAAAATTATACTGAATTGTAGTTTCAAACATAGGGACGGGCTACAGTCCGCTTGGGCGAACTGTTGGATACCCTATTCTTATTCCTATCCCTCATAAGTGGGCGTGACAAAAGTCTAAGTATGGTTGAATTGTTAAGAACGCTCTACATATTTTGTTATATAACATTTAAAGGATTTTATCAAAAAAAACGCTCCCTAGCTCAAACTTGGGTGTTTCAATAAAATTGTTTTATTTAATTGTGGGCGTGTCAGAAGGCGGATTTAAAAAAAAATTAACACATGAGCATAAAGGGCCCCTAGAGAGTATATATTATAAATTTCAGCTCCCTAGCTCAAACTTTGGATTTTCAAAAAAATTGTTTTATTTATTTGTGGGCGTGTCAGTGGGCGGATTTTGAAAATATTTATACATGAGCTTAAAGGGCCCCTAGAGAGTATATATTATAAATTTCAGCTCCCTAGCTCAAACTTTGGATTTTCAAAAAAAAAAAATTATTTATTTGTGGGCGTGTCAGTGGGCGGATTTTGAAAATATTAATACATGAGCTTAAAGGGCCCCTAGAGAGTATATATTATAAATTTCAGCTCCCTAGCTCAAACTTTGGATTTTCAAAAAAATTGTTTTATTTTTTTGTGGGCGTGGCAGTGGGCGGATTTTGAAAATTTTATATCCCGAGCAGTTTTAGGAGTCATAGATCATATATAAAAAATTTCAGCTTCCTAGCTCAAAATTCGATTTTTTCCAAAATTTTGTTTTTTTGAGTTTGTGGGCGTGTCTGTGGGCGGATTTCAAAAATTCGTAAACTTGATTATTTCGGGACCCTAGAGAGTATATGGTTAAAATTTCAGCTCTCTAGGTCCAGTTTAAAGGCCTAATTTTTGCCGACGGACGGACGGACGGACGGACGGACGGACGGACGGACGGACGGACATGGCTAGATCGACATTACTATCGATGCTGATCATAAATATAGTAACTTTTAGGGGTCTACGGGCAATATTAAGGTATGTTACAAACTATGCGTCAAAATTAATATACCCCTAGAATAGGGTATAAAAACATGTCTAAATTGGTTGATAAATGTCAAATGTTTTATTTTTACATACCGACATAAAAGATGGCGCAACCTGTATCTAGTGTTGATTTAAAGGTATAGGCGGTAAATCAGCAGTAGCAGTTTGAAGGGATATGTGCTAGCAAGAAATGATAATTTTACTTTACTCAAGTAACGGGCTCCCGAGCCGCGAATGGTCTCTGCCTGAGACACTGCAGCCGTCCATCCTCTTCGATTTAGGGCACGCTGCTTCCAGTTGTCCAGACCAAGCGCTTTGGCATCCGTGAAAACGGAGGTCCGATCTTCCTTGCCTTCCCGAACCTGGGGGCTGGGAGTCGAAAATACGCTTGGCTGGATCATTATTATCCATTCGCTCAATGTGGCCGAGACAATGTAGTCGACGTGATTTAGCCTTATCAGTGTAGAGAAGAAACTCTTACTTGTTCTTCCTGCATCCTAAGACCAAGAACAGGGAAAAAGATATGCGACTTAAATTGCACCCTTGGGGAACGCATGTTTCGTTGCTAAAGAAGATTGTTTGGAGGAATTGATAAGAGCGACTAATTTACATGTTTTGCGAAGAAGGGGACTTACGTGTCTATTGACGTGTTCTATAGAACTTTTTGTTTTGTAAATAGTCGGCGCGTCAGCAGTGGGCAGATCTTTACACTTGAGCATTTCAGGCCCCATTATGTTCCTTATATATCTTCTAAATGTCTAGCTTTCTAGCTCTATCAAATTTCGGCTTATCTCGGCCGAATGCTGGTTTTTAACCAGTGTGAATATTGTCTGCGTAAACACACTCTTTCGCATAGCCGAACAAAAATGTGCTACAGCGTCAAATAGCATGATCTCGGTGGCCAATTTACATCACCAAATTTCGAAATTACGCGGCCTGAGGACTTTTCCAAAAAAATAAATAAAAATTGGTAGGGCTTTTGGAACACGCTAAATCTTTTTGGATCCACATTTCGCTCGGTTCGGAATGTTCAGTATGGCAACCCTTAAACAAGCAAATCACAAGTAAGGTGAAATTCAAGTTTAACAGCTGTTAAAATTACAGAGCTATATTTTCCAAACCACAAAATGGATAACCCACGGGTGTTGTTCTTATATCATTTAATCCTGAAATCGCAAAAGCGAACTGGCGCTTTCTAGACATTTGACCACGGACTAAACTCAGCGTGCAATTGTAACTAAAGTCCCAGTCCTCATCCTAATACCATAGAAACTGCTTTTATTAACGACAAGGTTGACAGAATATATTGCTGCTCCAACCCTTTGCAAACTTTAAATTCGGAGTAATCCTTTATAAAATTTTAAAAGCAAAAACCGTATGACGGAAATATTTTTTTTTGTAGTGGCTTAATTGTACAACACCTTCCATCTCGAGCTATTTATATTACCCCAATCAAATGCATATGCATCACTCAAACAAAATATCTGCTCCACTCGAATACGAATTAGCCCTAAAATTAGCCCTGTCTTAAAGTCAATCGCCTATATCATCACTTAACTCCAATATACCAACGTTTCAATTCGAGTTCGCTTTCTACGCATCCCAGCGTGATCTATCTTCCACAGCAATGCATCACGAATCCTCTCTGCGTAAGGTAAGCGCAGGAATATTTGATGCTCCTCGCATCACAATCACAATGTGTCATCCGCACCCAACACACTTTACCCCTAAAAATAGCAAAAATTGTAATCTAAAATTAGCGGATCACATCCTCCCCCATTGTGAATGAGAGTGCAGAGCCCGAGCATTACCCCAAAATAGAACCACACAAAACGATTCCAACAATAATTCCGGTCCCATTTCAGGAAATCTGTTTAGCACATGTTTTCTACTCGCTTCCGATTGTCACACGGATTCCTGTATCCTAAATTTAGCCTCACAACACACGTCCCAAAAACGCGACGCGACATCAACAGCATGAGTAACAAAAAACAAAAAAAAAAAAAAAGTGAAGGGAAACTCTCCAACGCCAACCTAAAGCAAACAAAAGACTGAGGAGGGCCCCGATAAGATGCCATTGTCCTCTAAGTCGATGAGCGGAGCACTTTGGTGTTGGGTTTTGTTTGTGTTTGTTGCGCATTGGAGTTGGGGGTGATAAATCAGGGCACACTCATTGCCCTCTACGATTGGGAGTTTTGATTTCTTGACGCCCCAATTCATTGGTGAAATGCATTTTGTTAGCTTGAAGTGCATTTTTAGGGGAATCCCTCCTTTATCGGGCGAGATATTTTTAATATTTATGAGTGTAGCGTGAGGGAGTGAAATATATTTTTTTTTTTTTTTTTTTTTTTGGAAAAAAGTTATCACTAAAATTGAAACTAAATATGGAACACACAAGGTTATGGTAATAAATTGTGTCGAGTAGGGTGGGAGCAGGTCAATGCTCTTTTTGGGGAAAGTAGTTTATGAACATGGGTATGCGCTTAAAAAGATCCAGAATTTGCAGATTTCTTAAAGGCTAGCTGGGAAATATTGAAGAAATCGGAAGACCAACATTAATATGCGAAAGAGAGTACTGAAGGAATTAAATTAGATTTAAGTTAATAGAACTTGGATGACGATCCACTCCATTTATATTATTTTTGTTTTGTAGAGGGCTTATCTACGTTGAGTTTTGGGCAGTCATACTTGCTGGCTGTAAAATGGAGAGGAGATTCATACGCATACCCAATTGTCGGGAGAAGCTGCATGAAGCGTGAAAAATGCTGAAATACTAATTGGTTTCGCCCACGAACATCAAACCGGGGGCTTGAATCAAACTTGTTGTTATGGTCGTCTAATGATCGTGTGTGTCTCCCTCTTTAGAGTCCAAGAGTTTACGTGCCGATCCTACATCCTACATCGGTTCTGCATTTTACTTTTGACATTATTCCTCTGAGATATAAACAAATTAGGCACAAACAGTTCGCCGAGAGCCTATGGTGTAGCTTTTGCAGCCTATAATGAGATTTTGTTGTTCGCACTACGGGAATGAACTTAGACCGATTCCGTATTCCTATTTTAGATGGCGATTTTACCTATAGACGTGTCAGATTCCTTTGATAATTTGAAGAGGATTGGTACTAACACTGATTCTTGAGGGATCCGATTTGTTAAGTTTGACTTGCTTTGTAAAATTGATAAAATTGTGAATTCAATAATTAATCAAATTAAAATTAATAAAAAGATGAGGTTTGTGGGCAAAGTGGCTCACTTGTTATTGTGTTGGACTACTGAGCGAGGCTTCTCAGGTTCAAATAAATATTCATGAGACGTTTCTCAAATTGCCGTTCGGATTAGGGTAAAAATCGTAGGTTCTTTATGTTTTTTTTTTACATTTTAAGAGAGGGTCAGCTAGTATAAATTAGAAGCAAGGTTATTTCTAGTATCAAGTCTCAAGAGCTAGTAC
Source organism: Portevinia maculata (assembly GCA_949715645.1). Classification (NCBI taxonomy): domain Eukaryota; kingdom Metazoa; phylum Arthropoda; class Insecta; order Diptera; family Syrphidae; genus Portevinia; species Portevinia maculata. Next base: position 71,993,509 of record OX454527.1, read on the forward strand.
ATTTACCAGCTATGGTTACGATGGCCATATTTATCAAGATGAAAAAGAGGGCAAGTTTCAATATGTAAAAAAAAAAACAAATATCTTTGAAAACTAACGAGGACGTTCAAGTTCTGATATTTTTCTGCAGAGTGTAATTTCTTTCGGATATTAATATTATTGTTTCAATGCTTTAATATCTACACGGTCCAACAGAAAATTGTATCAATTTTCAGTGAGATTTCTTTGAAGCCCAGTTAAAACATTTATTCGATACAAGTAAGTAACTGATTCTTTGAGGTAGCTAGATCTGGTAGTATGCAATATCTCAGAGCCTCAGATAAAAAGCTTGAACCCATATAATCCGCAATTTAAAAGGTGGACATGTTGTACTGAAAACCAATTCTGCTTACAGAAAAAAATTTGTTACCAGATAACCGAAAAGCAAATCAATACAAAAGTGAACCATATGAACGCTTAAATTAAAATCCAATCCGCTCACAAAATCGTTCATCACTCATCAATTTTATAAATCGAAAAAGTCAACAAAAATCTTCGCCATTTACAGCTACTGATTTCATAAACTTGACCTATACCTACCTTCTGAATTTTTCTAAAATTTAGCTAACTCATTCTTAAAAACTGAATGTGACCTCAGGAAAGCAAATACAGTCAAAGCTCGATTTACGCAATGCTCGATTTACGCAAATGCTCGAATTCCGCACAAAGTAAAATATTTGGACTACCGCTCGATTTCCGCACACAATTGTGCGAAAATAGAGCCCTTAGTGTAAATGCGAGATTTCTTTGACCATTCATACTATTAAAAAAAAATCCTTTAATGTTCCGTTAGTTTCCCATCAAGATGCTATCATGATGTTTAACGGCACTCTAAGATGGGCTGAAGAACATAGCAGAAGTTTTCAAGAAATTTACGCGAAAAAGCCGCGAATGAACATTATGTCAAAATTTAAACAGACAAAATTGGACGATTATTTTAGTATTGGGCGTAATAAGTCAAATTGAATATAAATAAATGCGTTTTAAACTATCATTTAGTGTGTAGACATGATTTTTCTTATGTTTTATGTTTGTGTTGTAAACATTCGAATTGCGCACATTCTCGATTTGCGCAAATGGCCTAAATTGTATCTAGTGCGCAAATCGAGCTTTGCCAGTAGTTCGCTTCCTCATTTCAAGGAAACGCTCTTTTCAAATTTTTACATATCGAAGCAAGCAAATACTTCCGCCGAGCTTCAAACGAAATCATTCTCTTGAGATCGATATCACACCATGACCCCTTCTTAAGCTCTTGGGAAAAGGAGTAATGTGATAAGTCCATCTTTTCACGGACGACATCAATGACAATGACCTTCTGAGGGAAGACGAGCTCCTCAGCTCGTCCTCTGTATTGGAAGGCTTGTCTAACAAGGATCCTCTGAGTTAGGATGAACTTCTCAGTTCGTCTTCTGATTTGGAGGACCTCATCATCACATACTGGTTGGCATCAGCGTATCTTGCCCATGACAACCTAGGACATCTCCCTGGTGCTAACCTGGAGAGCTTTATCGCGGAAGCAGAGAGGCGGAAAGCTGCACTCATCATCGGATGCAACGCTAACGCGCATCACACCGTATGGGGCAGCACTGATATCAACAGCAGATGTTGAAGCGCTTTTTGATTATTTTTTAAGTACTAACCTCATTTTGTGCAACATGGGTAATGAGCCCACATTTATCACCAAGAACCGACAACAAGTCTTATAAAGGATTTTACAATAAGAGCGCTACAAAAGTTTTTTTTAAATAAAACAAAAACGTTTTTGGATAGATATCAATGAAATTCTTTATTCCTGTGAAAGTACGTTCGATGCCATTTTGTATGGAACTCGATTTCTTTTGCATGGCCACCACGGGCACGCTTGCAGAAGTCCAGACGCTGAACCCAATTTTCGATGGTTTTCAAGCATAAATCGGCCGATACTGCTGCAATTTCACGTTCGATATTCGTACGAAGTCCATCAATCGTCGCTGGCTTGTTGGCATAGACCATAGACTTGACGTAGCCCCACAGGAAATAGTCTAACGGCGTCAAATCGCACGACCGAGGCGGCCAAGCGACTGGACCATTTCGTGAGATAACACGGTTTCCAAACTTGGTTTCCAATAAATTGATTGTGGCATTCGCTGTGTGGCTTGTGGCGCCGTCCTGTTGGAACCACATGTCCTCCAAGTCCATATCATCCAATTGGGGCCAAAAATATTCGGTTATCATTGAACGGTAGCCAAAAAACGACGTCACAGAGGTGCCCAACGCTTGAGAACGACGTGTGAGAGACACATTTGGGCTTTCTTCAACTGAAGCCTCAGCGGCAGCAATATTCTCGACACTGCGGGCACTTCTTTGTCTCACTGGCACGAGAATATTTTGTACTGTGTTTGTGGATTCAAATTTTTCCACTAGACGCTCAATTGTTGATCTGCTAGGACGATTATGACGACCATAAATTGGACGTAGCGCTCTTAACGTTGAGGCCACTGACTCCGAAATTCGGTAGTAAATTTTAATAATTTCGACTCGTTGTTGGCTCGTATATCTTTCCATCATGAAATGGCAAACCTTACTGAAGAGAAATGTCAAAAGAGCGGCAAGTAACTCGGCGTCGTTTGCTGTCCCGGTCGCTCTACTTTTGTAGCGTCCCTGTTCAAAAACCCTTTACATTACTCTTGTCTCCGATAACATCCACAAATTGATATCGAGTTGGAGAGTGTCGGCTGACCATTCATTCTCTGACCACCGATATCTTACCACTCAACTGTTACCTCCAATCTTTCGGACTTGTTTTTCTTTGCTCCCGCTTCGCGAGTTTAAATAAATTTATTTCCAACTTATTTGCGTACTTGCAATTTCCCCTGAACTTCTACCCATTAACTGTTCATTGCCCTTCCACCTAATACTCGGTTATTGCCTTTGATCGCGAAACATTATTTGACCTAAATAATCAACTATGTCAAAGCAGTGCGGTAATTCAGATTGTTTGCTAACATCGCAAGACTTTAGTGCTGATTGGGTGAAATGAAATGGTTTATTCGGGAAATCATTCCATGCTCTCTGCATAGGTTTAAGTAAGCGCTCCATTACCTACCTTAACGATTATAATAACAACTTCCTTTTCTTTTGCGACGAATGCAAAGGCATCTCTCTCTCCCATGTTATGCTCGCGATAAAATGCATCAGTGACAGAATAAACACAAACTCCTCAGAATGCAAAATGTTCTACAAGCAAATAGTGACCCAATTTGCTACGTATGATGAGATGTTTAAAAGTGTGGAAGATTTATCCAGCAGCATAGATATCTCCTCCACTCTCTCCAAATCCAAATTCAAAAACATAGACAAGCAGCTGGCAAGTCTTAGTGATCTAACAAAAAAGTTACCAGCGGAGTTCAAGTCGAAGTTTTTGTGTGGAAAAAGTGATCCGAAATCGGACATTGATTCAATTATGGTCCCTCATTTATCAGTGTTCAATGACCATCTCAACTCCTTTCGAACCTATCTGGATACCTACCTTCAAAGCACTTCACAACCAAGTGTCCCATCTTATCAACCCGTCGATCCTCTACTGCTTGACACTACAAGCAAAATTAATGAGGTCAGCAATGATGTCACAGCTCTCCGTTTTGCAATGGGCGATATTGATGAAAGCCTTAGACTGGCATCAAGCAAAATTGATTCCATACCAGAGCTCATTCAGCCACAATCGAGCTCAGTCTACAATACGTCAATTCTTGCCGAAATCCTGGAATCAGCAGAACATCCATCCACATTTAATACCCAACCAACATCAACGATGACTATAACAACAACAACAACCACCACCACTAATACCACAATATACACCCTCCCGATCTCAACACCAACTGAATCAGGCACTCAGGCACAAACTGCTTCGACGCCATTAAACCGATTCGGCACACTTTGGACACCCGCCGACTGGAACAGAAGGCTCGAAAAAATACACTGCCTGCGAGTACAACTCCTTTATAATAAATAACGCTCCTCTGCATGCAGACGATTCTTGGGTGAACAACTTCTTCCTGCAGAAATTTGGCATCACCATCAGCAACTGTCAGATGATTTCTACCGCTAACAGCAAAAACAACCGATTTAAGCTTGACTTACCTTCCAAATACTCCTGGCTTTTCTCGAACCCCTCAAACGACGTCTTCAGCTTGGGAAAGATGACCATCACCAAATCGAACAATACAGGAGAGGTGAAGCTTAGTAATAACAATAAGCCTAGTGTTAAGCCAAATAAAAAAAAACGTAAGTCTCAGAAGAATAGCTCTAAATCTAGTCCCAACCCAGACCCTAACTGGAGCTTCAAAGTTGGAACTTTTCCTCAATTCTACCCTCTCACTTTTCAGCCCCCTACCTCTATTGACTCAGCACCTCCTCAAGGTACGCCTCACCCCACGGTAATCTCAAAGTTACCCAAGCCTCAACGTAATCGCGTATCATTTAACTTAACTCCAGACCCTAGTAATCATCCGATAGCCCCACCTATCACTAAATCCACTTCTAAATACCCAAACTTCATACACTCCCATGTTCTCAATCCTGCCCCGTCTACCTCTGCTGCCTCCAATACTGTTCTTCCCACTATCTCTCTTCATAAAGAGACACCTATCCCAATCTCTAAGGCCTCTGCAATTTTTGATCCTCTACTTCCCCCAGCTGTTAAACTTACTTCCAAATTTGTAAACCCTATGTCCTCCCCCAACGACCTCGATGGCCGATATATTATGGCACGACTGAGAGACCACAGGCTTTTTGAAAATGTCCGTCTTTACCTTGCCTACTTATTTGATAAGCCCGAATCTATATGCATTGACGGGAAAACCAAAACAAATGTTCAGGTATCTATTCAAAAAGAAGGTCTCCCTACTGATCCTGCTGCACTACGACAAATCTACAACCGTTATCACGAGAGCTTTAACATTTCATCGGCCACCGTAGACAAAGACCTATCTGTATTTGCTTCTCATATCAGCTCCAAACGCATCTCACACCTTCAACGGAACCGTGCTGACCATAATAAATTTTTTCGTCCCTAACTGCATACAAGGGCCACAGCGAACCCCCCATTATAGCATTCCTCTAACCTTTTACTATCAGAACGTAAGGGGCCTGCGCTCAAAAACCCAAGCTGTTCTACGTCAATCTCATGCTCTTCCATTCGATATCTACGCTATAACTGAAACCAATCTGATTCCCAATATAAAGAACCCGGAATTATTCCCACCCATATTCAATGTCTTTCGGGACGATATCAGCCGCCCAACGGATGACTCCCCTGTCGAGGTGTTCTTCTGGCTATTCACAACGACCTTGACTCTTCTCCAATTGCTACTTCCTCGTCTTCAGAACTCGAATTTGTTGCAGTAAAAATAACACTTCCCCACAAGTCCCTATACGTTATGTGTTTCTACATCCGGCCGGCCCAACCCATCGAACCCTACCAACTTGCTGTTAACGCAATCGATCAAGTTATAGAGTTATCTGATTCCTCTGACGACGTCATCATTTTCGGCAACTTTAACCTGCCCCAACTGCACTGGGCTTTATCCGATGACGAATCGTTTTTCATTGCTTCGAATCCCAACTCAACTAAAGAATGTCTCTTCATCGATCGACTAACCGACTCAAGTCTATGCCAAGTAAGCGGCATCTCTAATTATATGGGTAGGCAGTTAGACCTCATCTTCACTACTGACCCACTTAACTCCTCTGTCTCGCTTTCCCCTCTTCTTCTTTCGACTATTGACAACCTTCACCCCCCACTTCTTCTTTCTTTTTTTCACGACCCTCCTCTACAGTCCACACCACCCGCCGGCCCCCCCTGCTATGATTTTCATAAAGCCAATTTCCGTAAAATTAGTGAACACCTCAGCAAAGTCTCATTTGAATTTGCCAATCTCCCTGTAAATGATGCCCTCTCCTTGTTTTACAGAGAATTATTCTTTTCTATCTCCCTTTTTGTCCCTATTTCTCGGCCAAAACCCTTCTCTACATCTCCCCCTTGGTATAATCGAAGACTACGATCGTTACGTAACAAGAGAAACAAATTATGGTCAGTTTTCCTTCGAAACAAGTCTTTTTCTGACTATTCCAACTATCTCGGCTCATACCTTCAATTCACCCAGGCTTATAACTCCCTCTATCAAAGACATATTAACAATGCGCAAGCCAATCTTATAAGCGACCCTAAATCTTTTTTCCGATTCGTTAACTACAAGAAAAAATCCGACGGCTACCCCCCATCCCTCTCTCACGAAAACATATCTTGAAGTGATCCACAAACCAGTGCTAATTTTTCTGCCACCTTTTTTAAAAAATCTTTTGCCGATAACTCCTTTGTACCAGATCATTCTTATTTCAACTACCTACTCGAGTACTCCACTGGTCCCTTTCTCTCTCAAACTTTTGAACCTTCTGTAATTGAAAATAAGTTGCAAAAACTTAATGATGAATATTCACCTGGCCCAGATGGTATTCCCGCTATTCTTCTTAAGAAGTGTTCCCTAGTGCTCTCCTACCCCCTTTCGCACCTCTTTAAGCTCTCACTATCTCAAGGCGACTTTCCTCAGATATGGAAGTCCTCCTTCATAACGCCGATCCATAAAAAGGGATTAAAAAGTGAAGTTACTAATTATCGCCCGATAGCCAAACTTTCGCATATACCCAAACTCCTGGAAAGCATTTTGTACTAATCCTTAAGCTTTCAATGCAAGTCTTTAATTTCCCAAAACCAACATGGCTTTCTAAAAGGTAGATCAACCACCACTAACCTCGCTGAATTCGCATCCTCTGCGCTAACGGCCTTAGAAAGTGGTAAAGAAGTCGATGTTATTGCGACTGATTTTAGTAAAGCTTTTGATAAGATATCCCATAAATTAATTCTTTTCAAATTGTCCACCCTTGGTCTCGAACCAATACTGCTGAAATGGATATCATCTTATCTGGAAAACCGTTTATATAATGTTCGCTTCAGGTCCGTCCTATCTGCCCCATTCCTGGCAACCTCTGGTGTAGCACAAGGCAGTCACCTAGGTCCACTTCTCTTCATCTTAACTATAAACGATCTGGAAAGGGTTATTAAACACTCCTCTATCTCTCTCTATGCCGATGACACCAAATTTTTCAAACACATATCTTCATCACAAGACTCCTGCTTGCTACAACAAGATCTAGATAGTTTTTCTATTTGGTGTCTCAAAAACTGCCTAGAGCTCAATGTTGCGAAATGCCAATCCATAACCTTATCACGTAAATACAACAAGTCCCCTCCCCGTCTTTACCTTCTTAATGATCAACCTATACCTATCGTACAGTCTCTTCGTGACCTTGGCATATTGTACGACCGCCAGCTTAACTTCCGTTCGCATATTGACGAGATAATTCGTAAAGCAAATTCATCCCTTAGGTTCATTAAACATTGGTCAAAGGAATTCTCTGATCCATACATTACCAGATCTCTCTACATTACTTTTGTCCGCCCCCTCCTCGAATACGCCAGCCAAACGTGGTCACCCTTTCAGCAAGTTCATGTAATCAGAATCGAAAACATACAACGACGTTTTCTTCGATTTGCCCTCCGCGGACTTCCTTGGAACGATCCCCTAATTCTTCCTCCCTATTTAGACCGCCTCAAACTCATTAACTTGAATAGCCTTGAAGATCGCAGGGATGCAGCAGACATTCTCTTCATTCATCGCCTCCTCTCAGGCTCTATCGATTGCCCGTCCCTTTACAACTCCATCTCCTTTATTACTAACCCTCGTAATTTAAGACATCCCCGTCTGTTCTATCTACCAACCCACCGCACGTTCTATGGCTCCAACGAACCGATTTCCCGTATGCTACGGAAGGTAAATTCAAACATTTCTGTTTTTGATTTCAACCGCAGCACTCCCTCCATTAAACTTAACCTAAACGTTGACATCCCTGCCAATCCACATTCCGAAACGCTCGGAAAACAGACTGGCCCAAATACAGAGATACTATACGTAGACTTATAACCTCTGAACTCTTAAGTCTCCCACGCAATCCTAGCGAGCTTGACAGCAAAGTCAAAAAACTCACGATGGCTTTTAAGGAAGCGATGGCTGTTTCCTGCCCCCTCGTACGACCCAGGGGGAAAAAGAAGCCACGTTGGTGGACACCTGAATTAGGACCACTGAGAAATGATTGCAGGAGACTCTTCAATCGAGCTAAAAGCTCAAGATCCAATACTGACTGGGACTCCTATAAAGAATCCCCCAAATTATACAAAAAAGAACTAAGGAAGGTCAAAAGATCTTCGTGGAGACTCTTCTGTGGCAAAATAGAAGAAGCCTCGGAGGCATCAAGGCTAAGAAAAATCCTTGCTTCAAATCCAATTATGCCTAGCTGCCTAAAGAAAGCAGATGGCTCGTGGACTACATCCAGCTAGGAATCGCTCAATCTGCTACTTGACACACACTTCCCAGGTAGCTCCAACATCACCGGCCATAGCAACCTAAACAGGTCAACTATGGATTTAAAGGTAACAAATTCTCAAAGTCTGATTACTAGGGACAAGCTCCTTTGGGCACTACAAAGCTTCAAGCCCTTCAAGTCTGCTGGATCTGATCATCCTACCATCACTAGAGATGATTATGAAAAGCTGTTTAAGGCTGAATCACATTCCTCAGGCTTGGAGAGAAGTTAAAGTAGTCTTCATACCCAAAGCGGGCAAATACTCCCATGTTAGTTCAAAAGACCTCAGACCCATCATTCTATCATCATTCCTCCTCAAAACGCTGGAGCGTCTGATCGATATCCATCTTCGTATGAATATAAACCCGCAACTGCTGTCTGCGGCACAACATGGGTACAATGAGGGTAAATCCGTTGAAACTGCCCTTCACCGCTTGGTACGCACCATTGAATACTCCCTTCATCACAAGGAATAGACATAGAAGGCGCTTTTAACAATTTTAACACATCCGCAATCGCAAATGCACTAACAGAACTAAATGTGGATGGATCGCTTGGTGCATTGATCAATCTTTTGCTCACAAGCAGGATTATCAACTCAAAACTAGGCGTTTCATCCGCCAGGAGGTCTGTTAGTAGAGGCACGCCACAAGGTGGTGTCCCTCCCCCTTCTGTGGAACTTGGTGGTGAATAAACTACTGACATGCCTGGAAGGGGAGGGTTGCAGGGTGATTGCCTATGCGGATGACATTGCTATTGCCGTCGCAGTGAAATACCTCAACACTCTAAAGGAACTCCTTCAAAACGCTCTCAACAAGCTGTCAATTTGGGCAAGAAGCTGTGGTCTGGGGGTTAACCCTCACAAAACCGAGCTTGTCCTCGTTTCCAGGAAATATGAAATCCCTCATATCGACCCTCTCTCTATTAACGGTACAAGCTTAACCTTTTCCGATGAAGCTAAATTTCTGGGTCTAATATTCGATAGGAAGTTAAGCTGGAAACCCAATGTACAAGAAAGAGTAAGGAAAGCTACAGTAGCACTTTTCTCTTGCAAAAAAGCCATCGGTAATAAGTGGGGCCTACAGCCCCGCATATCACACCGGCTATACGTATCGGTAGTTAGACCGATCCTGACATACGGGGTGGTTGTCTGGTGGACTGCTCTAGACAAAGCGGTAAACCCTGATAAGCTGAGCAAGGTGCAACGCACAGCTTGTCTGTGTATCTGCAGCACTGGACATTTTACTGCATCTAACACCACTGGATATTTTCAGCAGGCAAAAGCCACCTCACAGTGGATCAATACGAGTATTGGCCACTCTATCATTCTGGACTCACATGGGTCCCTACCAAGGAACATCGACTACACTATACCTCAGCTACAGTTCGAAAAGAACTTCCAAACCTCTATCCCCTTCAGATCATTCTGGGAGGAGGCTGATTACAAGGAAGATAAATCGATCCACTTTTACACCGACGGATCAAAAACTAGTAATGGGGTTGGTGGTGGTGTTTTCTCAGAAAGACTAAATATCAGTCTCTCTTTCCGTCTTCCTGATCATTGTAGCGTATTCCAGGCGGAAACCATGGCGATTAAGGAAGTCTTGTCGTGGCTGAAGAGGAACGTGATATCCGCTAAGGATATCCGCATTTACTCGGATAGTCAAGCCGCGCTGAAGTTTCTAGATTCAGTCTCATCAAACTCCATCGTAGCCATAGACTGCCCTTCGTCTCTTGAGGAGATGGCAGAGCAGTTCAACATTCACCTCTTTTGTGTGCCAGGGCACAGAGACATCCCAGAGAATTGTAGGGCAGACGAACTCGCCAAAAAGGGAACAGAATTACCTCTACTACCTGATAGAGGTCTCCTAGGTATGCCCATCGCTACTTGTAAACTCATGCTCAAGCTAGCCGCTGTCAAGAGTACAAACCTCAGGTGGATAGGTATTTATACGTGTCTAGCGACCAAGCATATCTGGCCAAAGCTGGACCTGCGACGCTCTCTGAGTTTGATCTCACTTAACCGACTGCATATTGGCTCTATCATAGGTGTCATCACAGGACACTGTCTAATAGGCAAGCACGCATCAAGGCTTGGCGTCTATTCTAATGACTTCTGCAGAAGTTGCAGGGATGAGGAGGAGGAGGAGACTACACCTCATCTCCTCTGCGTCTGCACATGTCCTACACTCTTCCATAAAAGAAATCTCTATTTGGGAGCCTTCTTCCTAAATGAACTCAGTGACTTGGCTAACACAGATGTTAGAAGTCTATCACGCTTAGCGGGCAGTGGTAGATACTCCCGATCCTAGTGGCATCACAATGGTCTAAGTGTGTCAGCTCTCAGCTAACAGCCACCTCAACCTAACCTAACCTATGCCCATCTTTTTTTGCATACAAGTCTACCTTCTTACTTGAAGATTGTTTTTGTAAATGTCTGTCTTTAGATTAACCTCAGCATCAAGCCTTGACATATTTCGTGACTCTATACGGCAGATTGGGAAAAAGGTCAATTATTATTATGTTATCGAAACATCGAAAGATTGTAAATCTGTAATTAGAAGCTTGTAGTTCTGTTTGTAATAAAGTGGTTAATGCAGAATTGTTGGCGTTAGTTAATTTTTAAGTCACTAATGGGGCAAAAGAAGGACATTCACAACAAAAACTTAAAACAATTGACAATGTAGTGTCCTCTTTAAGCAAAAAAAATCTCTGAGCAAATTTGAAAATATGGCCTTATTTCAGTTTGCAGTAGTGAAATAAAGCCATATTTCAATATATAATTCGCTTTCTGAAAGTTAAATAAGGCCATACGAATTCATTTACCCAAAGTGCAATAAGGCCAACTGCTAAAATAAAACCTCGTACCTACTCCAATCAAACAGTGACCCGTAGCAGGGGGTTGCAGTGGAGCAGTATGCCCCCCATAGGCATTACACTGTTTATGGAATCTACTGGCGATTTCGCAGCTAATCCCATAAACAGTGCAATGTATATCTGGGTTCATCCTTCCTCAGGCTGGAAGGATGAACCCCCCTGCTTGGGGTCACTGTTTGATTTGGAGTAGGTGCAAGGGCAAATTGTTGAAAACAGCACCAATGGCAATTTCAATTTACCACACCAGGCCTTATTTCACGGCACCGATATAAATTGGTAAAAATAAATTGTTATAATTTGTTATAAATGAAATTATATAAAAACTTCATAAATAACTCCATTTCATATTTGCTCTTCAATTATAATAGATAAATTCTCAAATTATAGATGTGAAATAACTTCACAAAATTTACGGTGGGATAATTGCTCTCTGAAGGCAATTACTTTACAAAAAAAGTTAAATTACTTCCCACTCGAGGTGAAGTTATTTCCCATGTGAAGTTATTGGCCGTGAAGTTATTTCCCTGCACCGACGACAGTGCCACAAGCCACACAGCAGGTGCAACAATCGAGTTATTGAAGTCTCAGTTCGGTGAACGTGTTCTCTCGAGAAACGGACCCGTCTATTGGCCGCCGAGATCGTGTGATTAAACGCCTCTAGACTTTTAGGGGCTACATTAAATCATTGGTCTATGCCAACAACCCGGCGACGTTAGAGGAGCTCAGAGCCAATAATGAACGAGAAATGGCGGCCGTATCGGTCGAAATGTGCGGCCGAGTCATCCATAATTGGATTTGTAAAGGAATGCGGATATAGTCGACTGTAATCTAACTCTCTAAAGAAAAGTAACAATAAAAATCAAATGATGTTTATAGTTGCGCGTAGCAAGGAGCACGTCTTCTGTATTTGGAATTCAAAACTGAAGTGAGTACATGCTTTAGGGTTGGTGGTTCAATACCCAGTATACGATGGTATCTTACATCGATCAGCCGGTGTGCGTGTGTACATGCGTGAGTACATCCTTTCTTTGGAGACGGCATTTTTTATCTCGATATTATATTAAACGAATATCGAACAGGATTCCCGTGGTGGACGTATGAACGAAGTCGAGTTCCATTCATAAATGTTTTAATAGTAATTCAAGCCAATACATTTTTTTCAGATATCTCAAGTAGTTTGCATTTTATTTAAAGAAGAAGTTGTCAAGTCCTTAATGAAAGACCCTTTCGTAATTTGGGATACCAATGTATTATTTATAAAAAAAAAAACGAGAAATGTCCCGACGTAAGTAGGTATCTCAAAGACCTGCCGCAAAGTTCTATGCTCGCTCAATGACATCCCCGTGAAAATAGTTAACACCGGCTGCATGGTGTAACTTATGCGGACGTTGTTGATATTTCCATATCTTCATATCAGGCAAGTGCCCACAAACACTCAATGTTAATCCTTTTTACATGGGCAAATAAATCCCACGCTTCTCGCTCCGCACTTTAAGAGGATTCACTCTTAAACTCTTAAACAGTGCTAGCTCTCTAGGACTTAGGTTGGACCGAAACAAAAAAACTCCAATGAACGTATCAAGCCATTGTTGCCCTTAACACCTTCGAAAAGGTTGCAGGCTTATCATAGGACTTGCAACCGCACATAATGCATTGGCTATACACTTGCGCCGGTAGTAAGACCGATTCTCCCTGGAGATTAAAACAATTCTTATACAAATCGGAAAAGCTCAACGAGTGGCATGTCTCATCAAACCATGCTATATCTCCTTCCATTCCACGTCATATAGCTCTGGTGTCAGGTAGTAAGGGGCTAAGTCAAAAAATCCCGTTTTCGGATAATTGTTGGACTTAAGTAAATTTTTTTTTTTTTTAGTTTGGTCCTATCGGCATAAGTCTAGCGTAAATTCCTCATATAGAAATTATTTTATACAAAGGGTATAAGTCAGGAAGCTTTTAAAATTGTTTGATATCAAGGGTGTATGTGGACTTAAGTCCTTTGTATTTATAGTAATTTTATATTTTGAAATAATAAAGTTGCTCCTAAGGGCCACCCGTCGAAAATAAATCGATCCATTTTTATACCGATGGATCCAAAACTGGCGCGGGGGTAGGAGTTGGTGTTTTCTCTGACAGGCTGAATCTCAGCCTTTCCTTTCGACTCCCGGATCACTGCAATGTGTTCCAGGCAGAAATCTTGCCTATTAAAGAAGTCCTGTCGTGGCTGAAAAAGAACGTGATATCCGTTACGGATATCTGGATCTTCTCAGATAGTCAAGCTGCATTAAAATCCCTGGATTCTGGGTCCACAAACTCTATCGTAGTCCGTGACTGTCGATCATCTCTAGTGGAGATGGCGAAGCATTTTAACATCCACCTATGCTGGGTGCCAGGACATACAGACATTCCAGGGAACTGTAGGGCTGATGAACTCGCCAGAAAAGGAACCACACTGCCCCTTTTACCTGATAAAGGTTCACTAGGCATCCCAATCGCTACCTGCAAACTAATTTTTATGAGACAGACCATTGAGAACTGTAACCTTAGGTGGACAAGTGGCAACACTTGCCTAGCGACAAAGCAGATTTGGCCAAAGCTGGATCTGAAACGCTCTAAGTGTTTGATATCTCAGAGACTTCACATTGGTGCTATAATTGGTGTGGTCACCGGACATAGGCAGACATGCAACAAGGCTTGGCGTCCACGCAAATGACTTCTGCAGAAGCTGTATGGACGAGGAGGAGGAGGAGACAGTTCTCCACCTTCTCTGCACGTGCCCTGCTCTTTCTCAAAGGCGTAAACTCCATTTAGGATCCTTCTTTTACAATGATCTTAACGATCTCATTAACACCGACATAAAAAGTCTGTCAAGCTTCATCAAAAGCTCCAACTGGTTCAACACATCCGTGTGGTATCACAATGGGCCTGTCACTGGCCTAAGTGTGTCGGCCTCAGCCGACTGCCACTACAACCTAACCTAACCTAAGGGCTTAAGTCATCTTATGCATTCAGTACCAAACAGAATAGGAAAAATCTTGTGAAAAGAGAGAGACATAAATCTCTCAGTTCTACTATGCATATCAAATTGGGTTGAGATGAATGTGACCTAATGTTTACCCAAGCATAAGAATAATTCTTAAATAATAAAAAAACAATTGAAAACTTTAAATATTTAAACTTGATGGCCATGTTGTCACAGGCATTTTTTTGATATTTCAGAATTTATTAAAATGAGAAAAAAATGCAGTCTATCGCAAAAGAAAGTACATATCGTCGCTTGAAAAGCAAACTGAGATAAGTCAAAATTCATACATTTTCAGAAACTTAAGAAAATAATTTTAGTTTTGAATTTCAATGAATACCAAAAAGTTGTAAAGTAAAAAAGTATTATTTTTGTTTCTTCTTTCAAGTGGTATACAACAACCCACTTTAAATAGTATTAAGTTATAATAAAAAAAATATATGAACTTTTAATGAAAAAAAACGACTATAATAAAATTATATAAAATAAAACCTAGCTTATTGATAAAACGACACTTCTTAAAGTAATCAAAATGACTTTGAAGTTCATCAACTAGTTTTGTTCCAAGGTACAATGACACATCACGAATTCATAATTTTTGTAGAAGCAAAGTGTTACAAATGAAAAAAAGGGATTTTTCCTTAAATTCAAAACGGCACTTGTGCCCTCATGCTGTCAGTTTAAGAGTTATAGTTATGACGGTTTGATAGAAAAATTGTATTTTTTTATGCGATTCGTTCTGTATAGTTAACTCAAAATCGTCAAATTTTGACTTATGTCAGTTTGCTTACTTTTACTTTTAAATTCATTTTTATTAATTATTAGCTTATATCAACTTATATACTAGACAAAAATGAGTAAATCTAACTTAACATTAACAGGATACTTATTCTAGATTATTGATCCTTATGCGGACGCCCTAAACTTAACTCTATCTTATAATTATTGCCTTTCGGCCTAAAAACTATTTTACGAACTAATCTTACATATTATGTTTTCATCGAGAAAATTTTTAAGAAAACTCGGCATCTTTATCAAATTTTATATTTTTATATAAAAAAACAAATTACAAACTACCTACTCTACTTACTTAAACTACTTAACATATTCTAACTATAATTAGGATTCTGAGCACTCGTTGCATTACGAAACAAGTGGTCAAATTCCCAATTGCTTTCCGAGCGCCTGGCAGTCGTCAACGTGCACACGCGCCGCCGTGAGCTGACTGATGCCTTACAGAATCAATCACCTCCCGGAAGCACCACCACAAGTTGGCGAGCCCGGCCCCTCCCAGAAACGCCCTAGCTAACTTAATCTATCTTACAAACTAAGAGGATGTTACCTAGAGTAACGCACCGTCTTGGGACGGCATGTTGACCCCTCCCCCCTCAAAAAGCCACCAAAATTCGGCAAATTGCTTTTCTGTATCGAATTTATCCCTCTCCGCTATTGCGGTACTAAAACGGAGGAGCTCATGAGCATTGGCGACGTCCTCGCCGCGGATGAGCCGCTTATCTCTCGCACTGCGGTAGCGGTGGTATAATACCGGGATACCATCCCTCGTCTGTACCAGCCCTTTTGCATCAATATGGATAAATGCCTCTGGCGGGATAAAGCCAGACCGGAGTGTACTCTCAATGTACATTTCATTGGGGTAGTAAGCCCCAAAGATCAGACTATTTTCGCTGGCCATCGCCCTTGCAACGTGCCTTCGAGTCACCTTAATGAGGAAATTGTCAATCCTATTCAACTGAGCCCCATCGTATAGGACCTTGTTGGGATAGTATTTAATATAATTGGATTCAGGCGTTCGGAACAACCGGAGACAAGTCCTAAGACATTGTCTCTCCAAAACCCGAATCTTTTCCATATAGCTGGGCGCTATATTGAACCACAATGGACAACCATAAGCGATAATTGGCCTTATAAGGGCCACGTAGCAAATGACCTTCACTTTGGAGTCAAGTTGACTGCTATGAAACAGTCTCCTTGTCAAAGCATAAGCCTTCTTGGCCCCAGCAAGACAAGCAACTATATGTCTATCGAAATATAGATACTGGTCAAGCCAGATACCTAGATATCTAACTACGCTTCTCACCGCCAATGGCTGCCCATTTTGTCCAATAATGGCCAATTTTTTCCAGTTTTTTCTGGTATCCCTAGAGGCCCCAGCCAATGGAGTTCTGAACAAGATTGTTTCCGTCTTCTGAAAGTTGATTTTCAACTTCCAGTCGTCGCAATATCGCTTAATTTGATCGAAGTCACGCTGCAAAAGGATATTAATGACCTCGATTTTAGGACCTGATCTGTATGCCACCAAATCGTCGGCATACGCTATAGCATGTCTGAGTGAACCCACCAGATCACTCGTGTAAATGTTAAACAGGATCAGAGAATTGACCGCCCCCTGCTGTAAACCGTTTTTAATTTCAAAGACTCTGCTCGAAGTCACGTTGCCACATTTGACAACGAACTTCTTTCCCATAAGCATATTATAAATTACATATAGCAAAGGTTTGTGCATCCCCCGCCTGGTCAACTTGTAGAAAAGTCCCTCTAACCATACGGTGTCGAAAGCCTTCTCAAAATCAACCAGACAAGCACCCGTGCATTGGCTCTTGCATTTATTCCACTGAATGTCGGAAACCAGTTTCGACGCGGCATGAATAGTGTCATGCCTCGCCCTGAAACCAAACTGGTTGTCCGGAATTATGTTATTGTCCTCGACCCACTTTAACAGAGCTCTATTGACAACCTTTTCAAAGACCTTGCTAATATTCGGAAGCAAGCTAATTGACCGGAGATTGGCTGGGTTCGTCCTATCTTTACCTTTTTTCGGGATAGGGTGTACCACAGCTACCTTCCAATGCGCCGGATAATGTGCATTATTCAGCGCATTGTTAAACAGCGTGGTGAAAATATCTACAGCCTCCAAAGGCAGGTGTCTCAATACGACGTTTGGGACACCATCCATCCCCGCCGACTTTTTATTCTTTAGTGACCCGAAGATGCACAGAAGATCATCCTTCGACACGAACAAGTGCGATGCATCTCGGCCATTGGCGACAACTGCATTAGCATGGTTTTCATCAGTGAACACGGTGAATCCGTTATTCTCAGATCGCCAATTCTCAAGTTCGGTGCGCAGATCGAAGTGGTTCACCAGAGCCCTATTCTCAATGTCGTGGTTACGGCGAACAGGATTGCTCACCGTATACACGGCCTCGAAACAAGCGCCCAGCAAATCCACTTTCTCCTGTGGGTCCTCGACCACGAAAAAATCGTCGTTTGAAGCGACACTTTCTGGACTTATTCCAGCAGTCAGTACTGACTGTCTGTTGTCTGCTGTCTGGGAGATTCGAACACAAGGAATATCATTGTGATCTTTCCTCCTGAACAACTTATTTATCTGTGGGAACATATTCGGACTACAGGTTTTAATAGCCCGAATTTTATTGCCCCAATACAGACTTACAGATTTTCTGTAATTTTCTTTTATCAGCTGTTTCAGGATTCGGATCTCTGACTTCAGCATCCTTACCTCCGGGTCGTCGCGATCAGTAAATTGCCTGTACAGCCGTTTAAGCCTCGAGAGCAGTCTACTTTTCTGTCGGTATAGTGCGTCGATTGTAGGGTTTCTGTACTTTTCTGTCTGGTCGTCGTCGGAACGTCCTACCCGAGGAATAGTTCGTTCCATAGTTCGTTTGATGGCGTCGTTCATTTGCAATAAATGCCGATCAATGTCATCATTTGTCATGTTACTGTTTGTCGGTGGGTCGATCCCACTCGAACGTATATCTCGCTTTAAAAATCTGGAGAAGCGCGACCACTGTGCCCTCCGATAATCGAATGAACACAATGCTTCGTACTCCTCCAGCAGCGTTTGCTCGTTCGGGATCCGTATTGCGGCGGCGAGTCCGTAGTGATCACTATCGTACTCAAACGCACGCAAACAGTTCCGCGTGTTTTGATCTATGTTCGTCAGTTGAAGTCTTGCGTCTGTTAAGGCCAAGTCCAGGAAAGCACCGCTTCTTGGGAAAGAAGGGATATCCGTCGCGTACAACTCGAGGTTGTACTCAATCATATTGAGGCGCCACCAGTCGTGAAACTGGTTGCCCCTGGGATTTGCAGTAACATTTCCCCATGCCGCATGTTTGGCATTAATATCTCCGGCCAAGAAGTAATAATTCTCCTCCGAGTTCAGCTGCAGACCACGAAAAAGTGTCTCGAGCTCTGTCATAAATTGGTTTGGTGGAGGTGCAGCAGGTGCGTAAAGCGACACCACATACATTCTCCTCCGGCTATGGAGAGGAATGCATATGATGCATGCCTCCAACAACTGGAACCTACGCACGTCTCCGCTATATATAACCCTATGGCGCAGGCCTTTACGAATTAAGATTCCAACCCCACCTCCCTGAGTGGAGTGAGGCCGGTCTCTTCTTATTACATGATAGTCTTTGTATCCCAGTTTGTGCTTCTGATTTAGCTTAGTTTCGCTAACCAAAAGCACATCCGGGTTTTCGGTTTTCAACAAATTGGCAAGTGACGTTCTTTTCTCGATCCTGACTAGTGAATTAACATTCACAGCAAGGATCTTTAAGTTTCCCTCATCCAGCGCAGCCATTAGATTTATGGCACACCAGACCCCACAAACAGCTCCGAATAGATAAAGTCAATTCGGGCCGCTTGTTCATTTAATTGTTTCTGGAACTTGTCGATCTTTCCGTGCAGAGACAGAAGGATCGATTTTAAGTCCAGATCCACCTCTGGTGCCTTTTGGGCTACCTTTGGTTGGATTGATGTCATGTGGGCTTGACCCGGTCCAGCTGCCATTTGGGCAAAGGACACGTTGGGTGCCACAAAATTCGAGAACGAGCGACTCTTTTGACGCCTATCGTCTTCCGACTGCTGTTTGCGGGCCTGGACTCGCTTTTTCAGCTCCTGGTACTTTGGGCAACCCCTGAAGTTGGCGGGATGCCCAGAGTTCCTGCAGAGCACACAAGAGAGGACACCCCGGTCTTCGACTCTCTCCTTGCCAAGAGAACATTCACCATGTTTGTGGTCTTTGTCGCACTTGACGCATCTAAACTGCATGTTGCAGTTAGCTGCGGCGTGCCCGAACCTTTGGCAGCGCATACATTGAAGTATGCGATCTGACCTCTTTATTTTCTCCCACCTTACAGCATGGTAGTACAGGAAGCGGATATTTCGCAGCCTGTCGATTTTGCTGTCGGGAGTGAGCTGAACCAGGAAGAATGGTAAGTGACGGTTACCACCCCTTGCCACAGCCGAGGAAAACGGCTTGACCCCCACGAACTTGAGGTCATCGCTTTCAAAGTTCTTTAGCTCTCCTTCGAGCTCCTCCGTTTTTATTGAGGGATCAATTCCCTTTAATACAACGGTTTTTAGCTTTTGCTCTCTTGGGGTGTACGTAAAGTACTCGGTCTTAACCTCTCCCAAGGCGGTGCGCACCCTATTGTACTCCTCTATTTCTTCACAAATAATTATATGTTTATTGGCCGATAGCCTTTTAACATGAAAGTTCTTTGTTATAAGCCTACATAACCTTATACTATCACTTATGTCGAAATTACTCACATTAATCGGTGGAATTTTGTTCTTCCTTGCTGGTTTCTGCTGCTGTTGCTGCTTTGACTGCTGTTGCTGATTTGGCTGCAGTTGCTGCTTTTGCTGCTGCTGTTGCTGCTTTTGTTGGTTCTGTTGCTGTTGTCGTTGTTGTTGCTTCTGTTGATGTTGTTGCTGGATTTGCTCCCTCAGCACTATTTGTTGTTGCTGCTGCTGTACTTTTTTCAGCCTCAACTGCTCACGTTTCTCAAGGAGCTCTTTGATGAGTTGGTCAAGCTGAGCCTCCTCATCATCTTCCTCTCTATCCTCCATTTGGATGACATTGCTATCATCGTCGTCGACCGGTAGGTCCCTGAAGGAGTTTCCCTCTCCGACGTACCGGCCCGCTCGCACTTCAGCTTCGTAAAAGCTGGTGTTATCCGTGTCATCATCGGTACCAGCCATCGATGATTCCACATTAGGGCCTGCCAGGTTCGCCCTTCTCTTCGCAGAAAGATTCGGCTTCGGATTAAGCTTCCGTCGCCTCTTCTCCACCTTTCGAAACTCCTCCTTCTCTACTTCTGTAGCTGGGTTTTCAGCTGCTGCTACTGACTTTGTTGGTGCTGGTATTGCCTGCGAGAACACTCGCCTAGGCAACGATCGACCCGTTGTTGTTGCTGCAATTGGTGCCATTTTAGAAGCATGTGCAGCTACTGCCCTTGGCATACACACTGCTGCTGCTGCTGTTCTCGTTGCTGTTGCTATTGTTGTTGTTGTTGCTGATGTTATTGCTGCTACTGTTGTTGCTGCTGTTGCTGCTTTCGTTACTGCTGTTGTTGCTGCTGTTGTTGCTGCTGATTTTTTTGCCGGCTCACGTGTTCGCACCACACGTCGCAACGGCACACCCACACCCGTAAGCGGGACCACCGATTTTCCGGGGTCCATCGCCTGATAATGCGGCACTTTTTTTTTTGTTTTTTTTGTGTCTCTATCACTATATTTCCGAAAAAAAATAAAATTAAAAAATTGAAGACTGGCCGAGAATCGAACCCGAGTCTCCGGCGTCAAAGTCGGACGCCTAACTTACTAAGCCAACTTTGGACTTAAAAATACTTGGCTAAATCGCTTTTATAATCGATACACTTTCCGTTTTTCCCGCTGAACACTAACTAGCCGACCTATCTCGATGAGAGCTGCGGCACGACTGTATGTCAGTTTGCTTTTCAAGCGACGATGTACACTTTACCAAGTATAACACTTGTTTATAGTGAATATTTCATTCAAAAAAAGTTCTCATTGAAACAACTGTGTTCAAAAATAAGTACAAGAAGTAAATATATACTGCAACTTGCTTTAGCGCGTTCTGGAAACCATGTCGTCAGTGGTAAGTAGGTACTTATTAATTTTGCATAATGTAATACTATTTTCTTACTATACAATTTTTAATTATAATTTTATAGAAACGACACAACCTATTCCTCTAATAGAATAGATAAGAAATATCTTCCATCTCATTTGTAAGCAAATGCAGCATATGACGCAAGGCGAATTGACAAGCAAGAGACTCAAAATAGTCCCTCAGTCAAATGCTTCAGCTTCGATTTGCAGCAATGTTTACCAACACCATTCATCGGTAGCATTCTACAAAGGACAGTTGTGGACTTACAACTTGACTGTTCACGACAATGCTAGAGGAGAATCGATGAACTACCTGTGTCATGAACCACAACCTGCCAGAGGAGGCAGGGAAATTACTTCATGTTTATACCAGGAACTGAAAAGCTACCAGACACTGTATCTAAAGTCACGTTCTACTCCGACACATGTGGGGGACAGAATAAGAATAATCATGTTGCTGCAATGTTTATACTAGCCCAAACAGAATTCCCATATTTGATAATAAAACACAAATTTTTAGTTAAAGGACAAGGACATAAGCCGCGTTTCTTTGCACGCGGATGTAGGGATAATTTGAAATTTGCATGTAAAATACAACAACAACTTATGCTATATACGCTAACTTTAGCGGGGATAGCTATCGCCGCTAAGTCAGTTAGCGGGGATAAACAGTGCTTCCAAAATCCATTTTCTTCGTTTCTGATGAATCCTTCCGATGAATTTTTCAGGAAATGTCAAAGTTTGACAACCCACCGACCACTCACACATCCAACCGAATATACAAGGTGGCGCAAAAATAACCTTCCGATGTTTTTTGGCTGTAATTTAAAAAAAAATGAAAAACTTTGATTCTTCTTCTTCTTGTGGATTATTTTTATTTGGTCTTTTAATTTTTTTTACATCAAGTCGAGAATATGATGTCATGTAAATGGCCGCAGCCACAGTTGATTGTCATTTGAGCCCTTTTTATGGCATTTTCCATCACTTTGGCCAAAACTTCCGGCGATAGGTCCTCACATTGTTGACGGATATTGTCTTTAAGAGCTGCAAGAGTCTGAGGCTTGTTGACATAAACCCGCGACTTCAAAAAGCCCCACAAAAAGAAGTCTGGAGCGGTCAAATCAGGCGATCTTGCTAGCCAATGCAAATCGCTAAAACGGGAGATTAGGCGCCCGGGAAATGCATCCTTCAGCATATCGGTTGTGGCACGTGCAGTGTGTGCCGTTGCACCGTCCTGTTGGAACCACATATTTTCCAATCCCAATTCATCAAGTTGCGGTAAAAAGAACTCGTTGATCATTGCTCTGTAGCGCTCACCATTCACAGTAACCGTTTGGCCCGCGACGTCTTCGAAGAAAAAAGGTCCGATGACTCCTCCAGCGAAAACAGCACACCATACAGTGACTTTGAGCGGGTGTAATGGCTCTTCGTGGGTTACACGCGGATTTTCAGTGCCCCAGAAGCGTAAATTTTGCTTATTTACGTACCCGCTAAGATGGAAATGGGATTCATCACTCATGATTATTTTTGATGAAAAATCATCTTCCTCTTGGTGGTGATTAAGGATGGCTTGAGCGTATGTTAGACGCGATTTGCGGTCAGCAGCTAACAGCTGATGCACCGTCTGGACTTTGTACGGAAACATCTTCAAATCTTGTACCAAAATTCGCTGTAAATACCGTCGACTGATACCCATTTGCGTGGCACGTAGTCTGGTCGATGTCGACGGCGCTTCCATGACATCTTTGCTACAGCAGCAATATTCTCTGCAGAACGGCTACTCCGGGGTCTGCCACGCCTGGCAGCATCTCGTGTTGTGCCAGTCTCTTCGAGGCGAGCGGCTAAACGTCGCAGTGTTTCACCAGGAGGCGTTGGACGGGTAGGAAATCTGCGACGAAATTCACGTTGTGCCAAAGTCACCGACCGATTATTGCTCAAATAAATAGTCACCAATATTCCGCGTTCTGGAGCAGTGTAGCGTAATATAAGCCGTGTTTCTTTGCACGCGGATATAGGGATGGCATCAGAAAACGACTATCGCCGCTTAAGAATTCATCAAAAAAAACTTGGCAGCACACATGCACCTATGACATGCACCGTGACACAGCTGTAAGTTGTAGTTAAGAAATTTGTATTGAAAATCCTGAAAATACGCCAATTGAAATTGATGCCAAGCATATTCTAAAATTATGAAAAACAATTTCACATTAACAGATTTGCTAAATTCAATTACCTTTATAATGAAGTTTGAAAAATAATAATAATAAAATCACGAATAAAATATTCGGCGGGATGTGTGATGGTCGGTGGGTTGTCAAACTTTGACATTTCCTGAAAAATTCATCGGAAGGATTCATCAGAAACGAAGAAAATGGATTTTGGAAGCACTGTTTATCCCCGCTAAAGGACTTAGCGGCGATAGCTATCCCCGCTAAAGTTAGCGTATATAGGATAAGTTGTTGTTGTATTTTACATGCAAATTTCAAATTATCCCTATATCCGCGTGCAAAGAAACACGGCTATTGTTTATTAACTTGTATTTCGCATGTGTTTACTACACAAATGTCAAAACAGAACTGACATTAGGGGCCAATTGCAAAATTTATAGCATTTTCTGATAGGAGGATTACTTTTGCCTGTCTAATAATGTCCTCGTTGCTCATTTGCTCCCTGAAAAAGATCTTCTTTCTAATTCCATTAAGGGCTGGACATTCACATAAAATGTGTTCAGCTGACTCGTCCTCTTCCAGACAGAGTCGGCACTCAGGAGAGTACGATATTCTCATTTTGTGTAGATGATATCTTAAACCATGGTGACCAGTAAGGTAACCTACTAGGTTTATGATATCATGCCTGTTTAGGTTTAGACATTTGCTGGCATTTTGATTGAAGGGCCGAATGGCTCGTTTGGCCGGTCTTAGACCTGGGATGCTTTCCCAAAGATAGATACATTTTCTATGTTCCCAGCTTTTAATTGCTGCTGTTGCTGCTGATCTAGGAGTGCAGCAGAAAGGTTCGGGACCTATGAAAGGTGTTTCTGAACCTTTTCTGGCCAGTTCGTCGGCCTTTTCGTTACCTTTTACCCCGACATGACCCGGAACCCACCATAATTTGGTCTTGTTTCTTATTCCGAGTTGTTGTAGGGTATTGAAGCAGTACATGACTGATTTGGAGTCAATGGTATACGAGCTAAGGGCGTTTATAGCTGCTTGACTATCCGTGAAAATATGGATGGTTGCACCTTTTATGCCAGATAAAATAATGTGGCTGGCGCATTCTTGAATGGCGTGGAGCTCTGCTTGAAATACGCTGGGATTTTTTCCCATGGGTATCGTAAAGCGTTTCTGTGGTCCGTATATTCCCGCTCCTACCCCCGTTTTCATATTAGAACCATCCGTATACCACTTTATGCCGTTGTGGCTGTTTGGTGGATTATTACTAACCCATGCTTCTCTATTGGGTATCTCCGTGGAGAACCGTTTGTTGAAGCATAGTGTTTTTTGAATGCGGTCTGTGACCGCGCAGTTCATGTTAAGTTCTGGCAGTTCATCGAGAAGGGTCTTTAGTTTCGGATGATCATTAAGACTTATCTCGTTTAACTGTATTAGACTTATTGCACTGCGGATCGCCACTTTTTGATTGTATATGTGGAGAGGTGTAATTCCTGTTATTTCCTCTATGGCAGCTGTTGGACAGGTTCGTATGGCTCCGGAGATACCAAGGCACGCAAGCCGTTGTACCTTTTTGAGTTTCTCTATTGCGAGCTTTTGTGTGGATTATGTCCACCACACTATGGAGGTGTATGTTATAATGGGTCTTATCATCACTGTGTAGATCCAGTGGACGATCTTTGGAGAGATTCCCCAGGTTCTGCCATATGTGCGACGACAGGCCCATAAAGCTCTATTAGCTTTAGTGATTTTGTTATTGATGTGAGAGTTCCAGTTAAGTCTCTTGTCTAGGATTACTCCAAGATACTTGACTTCGTCGGAATACTCTACGACCGTGTCGTTTATTGTAATTAGGTCTAGGTCTAATTTCCTCCTTTCAGTGAAAGGAACGATGACGGCTTTACTGGGATTTATGGAAAGATTTTCCTTGATGCACCAGTCTATGGCTGTCTTTAGAGCATTTTTCATTTTTGATGTGACTCCTATTGAGTCTTTGCCCCTAACTATGATGACAATATCATCGGCGTACCCAATTGTGGTGTAGCCCAAACTGCTCATCTTGTGTAGCAGGTCATCGATGACAAATGACCACAGAAGGGGTGAGAGTACTCCCCCTTGTGGGCAGCCCCATACGGCTGTTACTGATACTGAGGTCGTTCCCGACGAGGAAGTTGTTTTGCGACTTTCCAGCATCGCTTTGATCCATTTAATAGTTGGTTTATCTATATTTCTATGGTACAAAGCATTTGATGTGGATTCATATCCAGTGTTGTCGAAAGCACCCTCTATGTCCAGAAAGGCACAAAGTGCGATCTCTTTGCAACGGTAGGCGTTTTTTATCTCTGTAGTTAGTCTTAACAGAGCGCCTTCCGTGGATTTGCCCTTTTGGTACGCATATTGGTGAGGGTGCAGAGGCATGCTTTTTGATATGCATTCTCTAATGTGAATGTCAATAATCCTTTCCAATGTTTTCAGAAAAAACGATGTCAGGCTTATCGGACGATATGATTTAGGTAATTCTCTCGGCTTGTATCCCGGTTTAGGTATAAATACTACATTTACCTCCCTCCAGGTAACTGGTATATACCCCCAGTTGAAGCTGAACCTAAATAAGGCAATCATGGATGGTAGTAAAAATTCTATTCCATTTTGAATGAGGGCTGGAAAAATACCGTCTGTACCTGATGCCTTGAATGGTTTAAATGAGTTAATTGCCCATTTAACCTTATCCGGAGTAAAAAGTGTTCCGGATAAACTATTAATTCTGCTGAGGTTTCTTGGAATTGACACCTCCGCTGTATGGTCATCTGTATTGACGATCGTGTGAGACCCTGGAGAAAGGTTTAGCCAAGTACAACAATTCGTTAAGCAATTCAGACGAATTTAAAGTTTTAAGCTTTCTTAGACGGGGAAAATCTAAGAATCTGAAAGATTCGCTGAGAAGGAAATACAATCAGTTGAATCCAATATCTGCTCAGAAAAAACGGCACGTGTGGTCACTACTTATCTTAGTTCCACCTCTTTTTCATGATTTATATAAAAATTTGGCAACTTCGGAGGAAACACCAGATAACGACCCTAAGCCATTGGTTGGAAGAAGAAAATGACTATCTACATATAAAAATTGAATAAGATTTCTAATATGTACTTTACTTTGTTATTTATTTGAAATAATTTAATGTTTTCAAATATTTCTTAATGAATTAAACTGAATTATTAATGTGAACAAAGATTTGTTTTAGAAAAAAACTAATTTTAACAGGTAACAAAGAGACAAGTGACTCTAAGGAGATAAGTCATCAGAAAATCTGGTAAGCACCTATTTTTTGGTCAACAGCCTATAATGTTATTACAGACAACCGTTTTGATGATTGTTTTGCATCATTCATTTTTCGAAAATAGAATGTCTGGATTTACAAAAAAAAATTTCAATCTTCAATCTCATTTTACGGAAAACTACTATTTCTGACTTAACCCCTTTCCACCTGGCACTATTAGGTAAGCACTACGACTGAGAGACTCCTACCAGTGGAGTGAGCAAGCCACTTGCCATGCCAACAAACTTGAGATGTACCGCTTTCTTTCGCATTCTGCTGATCGACTGCCTTGACATAGATTTTACTATAGGCTTCAAATACTCAGTAACGGACAGAACAGGGTGGATACAACGTGATGTCCCTATAAATAAATAGCTTTTAACGTTCGGGTTTAACACGGAGTCAGTGACGGAGTCTTCTCAGAAGACTTGGACATCCACCACTCCTTTAATCTTCTAAACTATTGTAGCGTCTTTGAACCCAAGTTGTATCGGTTCAAAATCATTTAAATTTTTGGAACTGTTTACTAGCTATAGTTATTCGCACGAACTCACTGTCCGAGAGGAAGTTGTTGTAAATACATGGTTCCGTTATCCCACAGTAGCCTTTATCAAATCTCGAATATTTTAATAACTTAAGACTGCGCTACAGTCCGGGGTGTACCTTAGCATAAGACTCTATAGATGTCGTGAATTTTGGCTAAGCGCCTCCAGTGTCGCAAAACAAGCTACTTGAAATATCCTTCTACTTATGCGCGCTACGCAAGGCGGGGCTTATCTTTAACACGTTGTTCCTCACGGTTAGAATCAAAGAATGTTCTGTCTTCAGTTTAGCTTTTCAATATTTTCCTCTAAAGACGGTCAACGCAAATGTGACCGAAAATCACTCAAAGAATTTAACGCTAAAAACAACCAACGATATCTTCAGCCGCCTTTGTTAACGTCCATGCAAAGTAGCACTTGGATAATAAGAATCTTTATAAAGTTTCCTTAATACCATTTTCTTTACTATCGCAAGGTGAAACAAAACGGCAGGTTTAGATCAACTGCCGTACTAATTTGAACTTGCAGTTTTAAAGTCCTATTTCTTCACTACAACTCGCAAGAAATAAAAAACATATTTTAAACGTAAAGCTTGAGGACCATTTACCTGAGAGCGACCAATTACCCGCTGCCGAACGATTATTCTTAAAGTTTACCACTTTATTTATACGACAAAATTTTTTGGTCACAGACGTCCGCGAACTCCAACTGGAAAAGTACAGCAAATAATAATAACATTCGGATTTTTAAGCTAGTTTCTAGAAAATAGTGGAGGTGTGAACATTAAACCACCCCTTGGCGTTATCAAGGGAGTAATCAATGAGAAGATCTTAAAAATGGCTGACCTTAGATGGCAAAATTTAGAGGGCTATAGGGTGTCTAGAGCACTTTGGCCTCATTTGGACAAGAAAATATCTAAGGAAATTCTCAAATTGAGCAGGGAACAGCTTAGAATAGTAGTTGGGATTATGTCGGGGCACTGTTTCCTAAGGAAGCATGCTAGGCGGCTTAGATTGGTAGATATGGATATATGCAGGTTCTGTGGTGATCTACAAGCCGTGGAAGACATAACACACATACTGTGTGAGTGCGAGGGTATCGTAGGAGGTTTCTGGGAGAATACTTCTTCGAGGAATTAGGGGAGCTGAGCGGCACAGACCGCATGAAGAAGGTAAAATTCTGCAGGAAGATTGGGGTTTGTCTAGGAAAAGTTTTTTTTAGGTTTTTAGGTTTTTCTCCATTTGAAGTCTTGGTTTCAACTGGTTCCCTAGGGATCGCGATGGTCCCTTTTGGTGCCTAGTTTTAAATTAACCTAACCTAAGCTAGTTTCTGAAAATGGGAACTTATCTTAAAAGTTCGAATGTTATTATGATTTGCTTGTACTTTTCCAGTTTGCATTCGCGGACATTCGGATTTTAAAGCAAAGTTCCCATTTTCAGAAATTTTCAAACTAAAATCTTTAGAGGTTACGATACCAACAATAAGCAGTTCAGGTGAAAGATCGTTTTCTGCACTTAAGCGAATAAAATCTTATTCCAGAAAGACAATGCTTGAACAAAGATTATCGGAGCTAGCTTTGATTTCCATAGAAAGACCCCATCGTGGTCCTGTAGAAAGCTAAGAATAGACACTTTTACCGATCAAAAAAACGTGTGGAAAACCCTGTTGAGAACATTACGGCACGTCCCTGGGAGCAGAGGCAGGCTAAATCCCAAAACTATCAAAGTTTTGGAGTGTTGTATCGAATTTGGCCAAATGCGCTTATAGCTTTTTCAGATCTCTATCGATCAGCGATAAATCTCAATATTCATTCTGCACAATGCGACGAGTTGATTAGGAGAGCAACAACTACGCATGGCTCTATATAATTTTTGGTTTTTTTTTTACAGTAAAGATCAGAAGTTTAGATTGAACCCGATTGAAGAGTATAATTCATTAAGGGTTTCTCTACCACTATCTCCTTTTAAGCTCCCCAAAAGTAAAGAAATCGTTACTGGTAGGTTCTGATCTAAAGGAGCGGTTGCTTAGTCTTGACGCTTTATCATTTGCTTTATCAGATCAGGCAGAGCATTATACTGTGCCAAATCTTCACTCACATGGATAAAATACGGCTGAGCTATGACCTCATTTAGTTAAGGGCAATCGGTGTTTTCTTTCTTTTAAACTGAATTTTTATGTTAATGCCAATTCTAAATCCTGCCGCTAGTCCTTTTGATCGCACCTCTTATTGTATCTACCTACATTCCAACAGTTTTAATTAATCACTCTGAATATCATCAAAAACAAAATCCACATTCCACAATTAATAAAAAAAAAAAAAAAAAAAACACAACCAGTCGATAAAAAATAAAAAAGTTCGTTTGATCTCTGAACATTGTGTCTGTCGTAAAAAGAAACCATAAAATAATGTGTCTGCTTTTCGACACCCATTACCACCCACGACGACTATTTAAACGAAGATTGAGCAGGTTTTCGACTATCATCCGATTTGGTTGGACTTCTTCCAGAAATTATTTGCCCCATCATCTTTCAATTTGTCAAGTTTGGATTCGTTGTGTCAAAACATTGTTCTTTCGCCTCTGATTCGAAGATGATGTCCAGGCTTAGCTTTCAGAGAGTCCGTCAAAGCTTTAACCATCTTTTAAGAGGATTATTTCAAAATTCAAATTAATTTTTCGCGCCCTTTCTCGGAATGCCTTCGCCAGAAATGAAGAAATAAGACCAACAAAATATTAACGAAACAGACGACGGATGCACGAGCGGAAGAAAAATAAAGTTGTTTACTTGAAATCCAATCTGCCTCTCGATTATTATCGATACCACTATCGATACTCGCAATGACATCGATTGCAGGGCAGCCATCAGCAGCAGGGAGCAGCAGAAGCAGTATCAAAACAACACACAAGAGTCTTTTGCCTTCCTGCTTTGCTGCGGACTAAAGTATTTGTGGCCATATTCTGGTTCTGTCGCACGATTGCTCGGTTGGGTGTGTAAATTGTACACACTTTGTTGGACTTGGTCCGAGACGAAGACATCAATGAAACAAATGCGACGACGCAACAATGCCACACTGACAGGTTTTTAGTTCTTCCACTGTGCGTGCAAATGCGCGAGCAAGATAAACCACGGACAACAGAGGAGCGTAGGTGCCATAAGGTACGTATGCTATGCACCACTGTCCCTTGGGATAGGGATTCACGCTCTTTCAGAGCTTGCGCTATTTGTCTGCACGAGTATTTGTTAGCTGGAGAATCAGGTTTTGAGAAAGAATGAGAGCCCAGAGCAAGTAGACCCACCATGTGACGTGACGATGAGATCGTCTTCCGTTGAACGGGCTTGAACTTCCACATTTTTTTTTCTTCTTCTTCGAGGTGTTTCTTGGTTATTGTGTGGATCGAATTGGGCTGGATTCATCTACAGTCTTCTTTGTGTCAACGGATGGTTT
Source organism: Portevinia maculata (assembly GCA_949715645.1). Classification (NCBI taxonomy): domain Eukaryota; kingdom Metazoa; phylum Arthropoda; class Insecta; order Diptera; family Syrphidae; genus Portevinia; species Portevinia maculata. The sequence goes on from OX454527.1 coordinate 72,024,348, forward strand.
AGCACAGAGGGGGACATTCGGGAAGTAGCCTTATCAGGTTTAGTTGGCCATCAAAATTATTTAAATGTATATACATGTGCACCAGTCGCAGAGTAGGTACTGTGTGGCGAGTTTAGTATGAGGTATGACGCACTGACGATATACACTTTTTGTGGCAGCCTACACAAAAGGTGATCTTATGGAGGACATCGACGGACGCGTAAATGCGAGTTAATCATGACGCCTCTTTTAGATGCCATATAGAGCTCGAACATTTTGTAGGCGAAGGTGAAGGTACTTGAAGAAGGAGCATTTTTAAGCGGGCGAATGGCACGGTTGTTTTTCTCTTCTTTTCGTATTAAGAGCGACATGGTCTTGGTATTGATAATATTTACATTTTCTTAGAAGGAAATTAGTACATTTACATTTTCATAATTCGATAAAAAAAGTGTTTGTAGTTTTGAGTACCACTTCTGCTTCATATGCAAAACTAAAGCTGAAAATGTCTTCCAAGATAACTGGAGCACAGTGAAGGAGCCTGCGCAAAGCTGTACGTCGCTATAGCTCAATGTATGAAGCTGTGCAATTTTTAAGATAAATGGGGCCCGATGATAGGCATATTAATAATTCTGTGGTAATAAGTTAGAACAGCTTATGGCTAATTTTGTCATTTTACAGTACGTGCAACCGAAGTTTTCGCTTAGTGTTTTTGAGGTATATTTGACTGGCGGGCGCAGTGGCTCAATGGTTAGTGTGTCGGACTACTAATCGAAAGGTCCCCGGTTCAATTCCCGCCGGGGCCAAGTAACATCTAAAGTTTTTTTTCCACTGCCCCACCACTTGCGAACGTTTGACAAACATCCAAGAGTATCAATTGTCATCCTTAGAGCACAGCGTCCAGTCCAGTTTCCTTGATGGATCTGAGAATGAGCTGTGGGTCCATGGTTTGTATGTCCTTGTCTGTTATTTGGTGCCTGCCCAAATATCTTATCCTTTTGCGGGCCAGTGCCCCACAGGATTCCAGTATGTGGTCTGGAGTTTCGGCGGTTTCACTGGAGAATCTGCAGAGCCCGTCCCCTGATATACCCATTTTCCTCAGGTGCTCCTTGAGTCTGCCGTGCCTCGTGAGGAGGCCTGTTAGGATTCTTAGGTTGTTTTCGTTAAGGCTGATACGAGCTTTGAATCTTTTTTGGTTATAGTTTCCTAAGAGTTTCTTTACTTGCTTCAGACCTTGGAGGTTGAGAAAGGTTTTGGCCCTTGTTTCTTCCTCCAGTCTCCTGAACTCTTAGCGTAGAGTATGTTCTCCTATCCCGCACAACGGTTCAGGTCCTATTAAGGGTCCCTCTGCCCCTTTTCTTGCCAGAGAGTCCGCTGCCTCATTGCCTGTAATGCGAACATGGCCAGGTACCCAGCAGATAGAAGTTCAGTTGTTCTTGCCTAGTCTATTCAGTTCGTGTAGGCATTCCCACACGAGTTTTGACTTGATGACGAAGGCGTCAAGAGCTTTGTTGTGTGGTTGCTCAGTCCATACGTTTTGGATTCATTGCTCCAGTTCTCCTTATTGCTGAGCTTTATCTGGAAATTCTTCTCGAAGTTGAATTTCCTGATGCTATCGTCCCTAGGTATGGCAAGAAGTGGGAGTTTTTTGAGTAAGTCACCGTGTTCTTTCGAACCGATGCATTTTCCTCTCCCAATTCCCTAATTTGCCAACCTTAGGATTCTGTTGTCTGCCGCGTTCATCACTATGATGTGTAGAGGTTTTAGTTCCGCATTACGCATTGCTCCGCGGTAATGGGTAGGCACGCCAGTCTTTGCACGTTGCTAAGTATCTCTCTTGTTGTTACTAGACTGGTTCGTTTTGCCCATGCTACCGCTCCGTATATGATCATTGGTCTCCCAATTGCAATTTACATCCATCGCAGGATGTTCGGACTGCATCCCCATGGAGTTTACTATCTAGATGAAGTCCCAGATACTTTACTTCTTTGGCTGATATGAGTCTTTGAAGTTGTCTTTTCCTTGTGAATGGCACTCTCGTTATTTTCGCCGGATTGACGTTGAGTCCGACAGTATGGCCATTCCTTGGTTACTTTAAGCCCCTTTTGTATGATGTCTCCAAGGGTTTCTTCAAACGTGCCCCTGGCAATCAATACAATATCATCGGCGTACGCCTGACAGTTGATGGCAAGGTTGGTTAATTTTTCCAGCAGTTCATCTACAACTAGGCTCCACATTAAGGGTGATAGTACCCTTGTGGACATCCTCTTGTTTTGTTCACTCTGATGGATGATGGTGTTTGAGTCTCTGCTGATCTAGTGCTCAGCTCAGCAGGTCACACATCCAGGTGGATACAGTATTGTTAACACCTTTCCTATCAAGGGATCGTTTGATCGGTTGTCAAAAGCTCCCTCAATGTCCAGAAAAGCGCACAGTATCTTGTGCTTCCAAGGCACTTTGAATTATCTCCGTCAGCTGATATAGGGCGGTCTCTGTTGATCTGCCAGCTCTGTATGCATGCTGACGTTGATGTAAGGGGGATGTGTTCAATACATCTTCTTTTTTTTGTGATTGCAGGGCGAGTTATTGTCGTAGAGTTATGAAACCCAGATAAAACGAAGCCAAGAAAAAGAAAAACACTTTAAACAACTAAACTCGATTTTCCCTTAAGTCGACATAAGCTACTTTAACTTATTAACACAGTTATCATTGTTCCAGAGCACTCAGACTCGGTAACGGTCCATTGAACTATCACACCAGGCAGAAATACTGCTTTGGTGTAGAAGCTGGGGAATGGGTGGCGTATGTTGTCGTTCCCCATGTGGATTGAACCTGCAACGCACGGGTCACTAACCTCTACACGAGGTTGGTTAACTATTGCGTAAGTGTAAGTAGAAACAAAAAGTTGGCGGCAGTAGCGACCGTGAAAGCGTGAGTTGTGAGCGATTAGTGTCCATAAGATATGCCATAAGATATGGTTAAGAATTATTTAATATTAAAAAATGCTCTTTAATATTGTTCATGGAAATTAAATGTTGTTAATAACAGCGTAGTGTGATATATATTAATGCAACCATTGTTATAAATACGGAGACCTGTAAATTTACATGTATACGAAATAACGGAGCACAATGTAATAGTGATTTGCTCAATGACAAATTTCAATAATTAGGTAGTACAAATAAAGGCAAATTGTTTTAGTTATTTATTTACTAACAAAAAACGGCTGGACCGATTTCGCTGGAAACTTAATCAGTTCTGAGTTACGTAATTACGCTTCGAATAAACCCGGTCCCATGTCAATATCATCTTTGGTTCTCGAGATAATCGTGCCGAAAGATAATTCCGAACGCACATACGTACCATCATCATCATCGTCATCATCATCATCATCGTCATCATCATCATCACCATCACCATCATCATCATCATCATCATCATCATCATCATCACCATCATCATCGTCATCGTCATCGTCATCGTCATCGTCATCGTCATCGTCATCGTCATCGTCATCGTCATCGTCATCGTCATCGTCATCGTCATCGTCATCGTCATCGTCATCGTCATCGTCATCGTCATCGTCATCGTCATCGTCATCGTCATCGTCATCGTCATCGTCATCGTCATCGTCATCGTCATCGTCATCGTCATCGTCATCGTCATCGTCATCGTCATCGTCATCGTCATCGTCATCGTCATCGTCATCGTCATCGTCATCGTCATCGTCATCGTCATCGTCATCGTCATCGTCATCGTCATCGTCATCGTCATCGTCATCGTCATCGTCATCGTCATCGTCATCGTCATCGTCATCGTCATCGTCATCGTCATCGTCATCGTCATCGTCATCGTCATCGTCATCGTCATCGTCATCGTCATCGTCATCGTCATCGTCATCGTCATCGTCATCGTCATCGTCATCGTCATCGTCATCGTCATCGTCATCGTCATCGTCATCGTCATCGTCATCGTCATCGTCATCGTCATCGTCATCGTCATCGTCATCGTCATCGTCATCGTCATCGTCATCGTCATCGTCATCGTCATCGTCATCGTCATCGTCATCGTCATCGTCATCGTCATCGTCATCGTCATCGTCATCGTCATCGTCATCGTCATCGTCATCGTCATCGTCATCGTCATCGTCATCGTCATCGTCATCGTCATCGTCATCGTCATCGTCATCGTCATCGTCATCGTCATCGTCATCGTCATCGTCATCGTCATCGTCATCGTCATCGTCATCGTCATCGTCATCGTCATCGTCATCGTCATCGTCATCGTCATCGTCATCGTCATCGTCATCGTCATCGTCATCGTCATCGTCATCGTCATCGTCATCGTCATCGTCATCGTCATCGTCATCGTCATCGTCATCGTCATCGTCATCGTCATCGTCATCGTCATCGTCATCGTCATCGTCATCGTCATCGTCATCGTCATCGTCATCGTCATCGTCATCGTCATCGTCATCGTCATCGTCATCGTCATCGTCATCGTCATCGTCATCGTCATCGTCATCGTCATCGTCATCGTCATCGTCATCGTCATCGTCATCGTCATCGTCATCGTCATCGTCATCGTCATCGTCATCGTCATCGTCATCGTCATCGTCATCGTCATCGTCATCGTCATCGTCATCGTCATCGTCATCGTCATCGTCATCGTCATCGTCATCGTCATCGTCATCGTCATCGTCATCGTCATCGTCATCGTCATCGTCATCGTCATCGTCATCGTCATCGTCATCGTCATCGTCATCGTCATCGTCATCGTCATCGTCATCGTCATCGTCATCGTCATCGTCATCGTCATCGTCATCGTCATCGTCATCGTCATCGTCATCGTCATCGTCATCGTCATCGTCATCGTCATCGTCATCGTCATCGTCATCGTCATCGTCATCGTCATCGTCATCGTCATCGTCATCGTCATCGTCATCGTCATCGTCATCGTCATCGTCATCGTCATCGTCATCGTCATCGTCATCGTCATCGTCATCGTCATCGTCATCGTCATCGTCATCGTCATCGTCATCGTCATCGTCATCGTCATCGTCATCGTCATCGTCATCGTCATCGTCATCGTCATCGTCATCGTCATCGTCATCGTCATCGTCATCGTCATCGTCATCGTCATCGTCATCGTCATCGTCATCGTCATCGTCATCGTCATCGTCATCGTCATCGTCATCGTCATCGTCATCGTCATCGTCATCGTCATCGTCATCGTCATCGTCATCGTCATCGTCATCGTCATCGTCATCGTCATCGTCATCGTCATCGTCATCGTCATCGTCATCGTCATCGTCATCGTCATCGTCATCGTCATCGTCATCGTCATCGTCATCGTCATCGTCATCGTCATCGTCATCGTCATCGTCATCGTCATCGTCATCGTCATCGTCATCGTCATCGTCATCGTCATCGTCATCGTCATCGTCATCGTCATCGTCATCGTCATCGTCATCGTCATCGTCATCGTCATCGTCATCGTCATCGTCATCGTCATCGTCATCGTCATCGTCATCGTCATCGTCATCGTCATCGTCATCGTCATCGTCATCGTCATCGTCATCGTCATCGTCATCGTCATCGTCATCGTCATCGTCATCGTCATCGTCATCGTCATCGTCATCGTCATCGTCATCGTCATCGTCATCGTCATCGTCATCGTCATCGTCATCGTCATCGTCATCGTCATCGTCATCGTCATCGTCATCGTCATCGTCATCGTCATCGTCATCGTCATCGTCATCGTCATCGTCATCGTCATCGTCATCGTCATCGTCATCGTCATCGTCGTCGTCATCGTCATCGTCATCGTCATCGTCATCGTCATCGTCATCGTCATCGTCATCGTCATCGTCATCGTCATCGTCATCGTCATCGTCATCGTCATCGTCATCGTCATCGTCATCGTCATCGTCATCGTCATCGTCATCGTCATCGTCATCAAGGATATTGAAGACCCCTTCAAAAGGCGCTCGCGCGTTCAACGCTCGTCGGAAAACCCGGGGTTACCAACGGAACTAGGCCGCAACGGGGGGGACAAAATGGAGGGTCCCAACTTGGAACCCCTGAGAGTACCCCAAGCACGGCAACAATATGCGTCCCCCTTGGAGCCCGAAATTCGGCCCCCGCAAGAAACAGGGACTCAGAGAGAGGAACACTTGGCTACCACAGAACGTAAAGCTACAAGAGAAGCAGCTGTAAACCCGTTTAAGAGGATTTCACGAGTGACACGTTCACCGCTAGCCACTAATCAAGCTCTGCCTGCGCTAGATAAATCTAAAAAACCACAGGGCAGCCAACAGAAGTTCTTCAGTGGGGACCCCCAAAGGCTTCCAACACCATGGACGACCGCTAGCAGACGCTCAGCAGGGTACAACCATAAACAAAGAGCTGCAAAAGTGTAAAGAGCTCATCAAAAGGATGAAAGCAGCTGCAGAAAGGCCAAAAAATATGAGTACAGAGGTGAAAAGAGGACTGGCTGAACTCGAAGAATCCCTCGACATCATAAAGCATCTGCAGGTTAAGAGCCCATATCAGGCAAATGTGCACCCCAAACGGGCAGCAATGGACCAACCAACACAAGCTGGTCGACAGACAACACCACCAACAAACCCGGAGCCCAAGAAAAGGCCTCCATCAAGCCCTCTTGAGAAGGAAACCTTGAAAAAGAAGAAGCAAGCACCCGGTAGCATTCCCGCGCGACCTTCAATCTCACAGCATAGCACACTAGATGAAATGCAAGAAGTCAAGCGGGGCTCGCCAATAAGTGTACAATCACGGCATCGAAAACACCCGCTGAGTAGAAACGATGCGCACGCGACTGGCTCGGGTATGCAAAACACGCCTAGAAACAAACAAAGGCAAGGCAATGGCACCGCATCAGCTCACAGGAAGACGAAAAAGAAGAAAGAGAGACGGCCCAAACCCAGACCCGAGGCGATTCTCATAAAACCTGTAGGTTCGCAAACGTACGACGAAATCCTGCGAGAAATCCGCAGTAAAGCAAACCCTGACGACACGGAAACGAAAATAAAATCCGTCCGCCAAACGCAATCAGGAGACGTCCTTCTTGAGCTTACGGCCAAATCAAAGGGCACTGATGGATTCAGCAAATCATTAAAATCCATTTTGGGCGTAAAGGCAAACATAAGACACCTAGAGCCTAAGACATCTTTGGAAATAAGGGACTTGGATGACCTTACAACAGAAGAGGAAGTAAGAGCTGCTATCAAATGCAAAGTTCACGACTCGACATTGGACCTTCAAGTCTTCTTGACGAAGGCAAATAGAAGAGCTCAAAAAATGGCTCTCATCCAACTAAACACCAGAGCTGCAAAGGAACTGTTGGGCAGTCCTCGAATTAAAATTGGCTGGGTTCATTGCAGAATACGGGAAAGAGTGGTTATCCCGCGTTGCTATAGATGCTTTGGGTACGGACACCAACAGTCAGGGTGCAAGGGGACAAACCGGAAGGGCAAAGGACTGTGCTTCAACTGCGGAGAACAAGGTCACAAGAAGGTCGAGTGCAAAACAGCCGCCAAGTGCTACTTATGCGCCGAGCTCAAGTTAACACCTGACTTGCTAGCACATGTAGCGGGTTCGAGAAACTGCCAGGTGTTCAAGAACGCACTCGATAAAGCGAAGAAAAGTATGCCATCATGATGAAAATCCTCCAAGGAAATCTTCACAGGAGCCGAACAGCTGACGACTTGCTGGCCGAAATTCGACTAGACCTTAAGGCCGATGTGGTAGTAATAAGCGAGCAGTACAAAAACAAAGACGTACCTGGCTGGTATGCGGATCTGCTCGGCACAGCAGCTATCTGGATCCCGGACACAGGAGCAGTGCCCATTAAAGACCATGGAGCAGGACGAGGTTTTGTCTGGGTGAAGTGCGAGAGAGCGACAATAGTCAGCTGCTACCTTACTCCGAACGAAGTTATTAGCGACTTCCGAGGAAAGATAGATGACCTCGAAGATGCGATAAGGGAAATAGAGGGCGCAATACTACTAGCCGGTGATTTTAACGCTAAAGCCCTAGAGTGGGGAATGCTTACTAAGGACTCAAGAGGAAGGCAAATACTCGAGATGACCGCCAGATTAGGGCTCAATGTGATGAACATCGGCAACACATCCACCTTCAGGCGACCCGGCAATGCCGAAACCATCCCGGACGTTACCTTTGCTTCAGAAACAATAAGCAGAGATATTCATAACTGGAGAGTCATCGAGGACTACACTGGCAGCGACCACCAATATATCGTCTTCGATCTACAGGCGGAACGACGTGCTCCTCACAGAAACCAAAGGCGAACACCGATGTGGAAGGTGGACAGACTCAACAAAGACCGCTTTATGGGCGTAATCCAGGAAGGCAAAGACGCGATTATGGAAATGTCAGGTACTTCTGAGTCAAAGACAGAAGCCACAATGCGGCTCATACACCATGCGTGCGACGCCTCTATGCCCCGATCAAGGAACTCGAATGGACGCAGAAAACCAGTATACTGGTGGACCGAAGAGATCGCTGCATATAGAAGGAGGTGTCTACACCTCAGACGCAAAGTCACGAGGGGAAGGAGATTACACGTTGGAATCATTGAAGACGTCCTAGCAGACTACAGGAATGCAAAGTTCGAGCTCAAAAGGGCCATAAACATCAGCAAAAGACAGAAGTGGGAGGACCTCCGACGAGACGTCAACAATGACCCCTGGGGACTGGGCTATAAGGTAGTTATGCGCAAGCTGGGCGCTCAGGCAATAACTCCTATACTGAGTGCGGACAAAATGCTGGACATAGTTGATACACTCTTCCCCACCCATCCTGTTAGACCCCCTGACGCCCCCACCCCCACTACCCACCAGCAAAATGGACCACCGTTTACCGAAGATGAACTGCTAGCGGCGGCGAACACGCTACAAAATAAGAAGGCCCCGGGGCCCGACGGCATACCAGCGGAAGCCCTGAAAGTGATTGCCCGAACCTGACCCGAACTCCTGTTGAGCATGTTCAACGACTGTCTTCGAGATGGGATCTTTCATAAGAACTGGAAAACGCAACGCTTAGTACTTATAAGGAAAGGGAAAGGAGACCCGGATTCCCCCTCAGCCTTCAGACCCCTGTGTATGCTAGACACGGCGGGAAAACTTTTAGAGAAGATGCTCAAGCCGCGACTCACAGCAGCAATTAACAGAGGAGGTGGTCTATCCGACCGACAGCATGGGTTCAGAAGAGGCCACTCTACAATAGGAGCTGTCAATGAAGTTGTAGAGGCCGTGCGAATGGCTCATCAGGGTAATCACCACCCAAAAAAAGTCGTTGTCCTGGCAACCTTAGATGTGAGAAACGCGTTTAACTCAGCCAGGTGGGCTGATATGTTGAACGCCCTTGAAAATACCTTCAGGATACCGCAATACCTCTTACGGATGGTGAAGGACTATTTAAAGGACCGGCAGCTGTTGTACGACACGACGGAGGGACCCCGCAGAAAGGAATTAACTGCTGGAGCAGCGCAGGGCTCCATACTGGGCCCCGATCTGTGGAATATCTCCTATGATGGAATACTCCGTATGGAAATGCCTGAAGACACATTCCTAGTAGGTTACGCAGATGACATCGGTGCGGTGATTACAGCAAAGGATACCGAAGACGCACAGAGACGGCTTAATCAGGTCATGAGACGCGTGCACGCCTGGATGGAAGACCATGGCCTTTGTCTAGCAGCAGAAAAAACTGAGATAGTCCTCTTGACTAGGAGATACATCCCGACAATCGTTGATTTCCAGGTAGACTCCGAAATCATTACCAGCAAGACGGCAGTAAAATACCTGGGAATAGCCATTGACTCCAAACTAACGTTCTGGCAACATATAAAGTCGGCATCAGAGCGAGCTATTAAGGTAACCTTATCACTCAGCAGGCTCATGGCGAACGTAGGTGGCCCAACGGCAAACAAAAGAAGACTGCTCATGTCGATTACTCATGCCATTCTCTTGTATGGTTGTGAGATTTGGGCCGATGCACTCAGACAGGAGAAATACAGGAAGAAAATTGCAGCAGTGCAAAGACTAGGAGCACTTCGAGTTGCAAGCTCCTACCGAACAGTGTCGGAACCAGCCGTTCTCGTCGTCGCGGGAGTGACCCCGATCGATATCCTAGCGACAGAGAGGAAGCACGTGTTCGAGAACAAGACGGAAGCAGGTGTGGAATCGGCCACTGCAGAGGCGAAGCAGTTCAGCAAACAAGAATAGCAGAGAAGATGGAGCTGCGAAACAAGAGGTAGATGGACGGCGCGGCTGATCAGGAACATTGATGAATGGATGAATGGACACGGTGAAGTGAATTTCTATGTCACTCAGTTCCTGACTGGACATGGATATTTCAACCGATACCTCCACAAGATGGGCAAAGTAGGGAGCGCAGCCTGCAAATATGGCGACTCCTCGGAGGACGATGCTTACCACACCTTTTTCATGTGTAGCAGATGGGCAGCTGAGCGAAACAGGCTAGAGGCGGAAATAGGCATTTTCACCCCAGATACCGCCGTAAACCAGATGACGACGAGTACCGAAGCCTGGAACAAAATATGTTCATTTATCGAAACGGTACTACGATCAAAAAAGAGAGAGGAAGACGAAAATATACCCTCACAAAACGGATGAAATCCTCATCGACACGAAAGAACACGCGAAGTGTTTCAGCAGGCATAGACGTCTTAGGCCACAGAAGACTAACAAGACGGCGTCCTTTTACGGACTTATAAACGGCGCCACCCTGATGTAATGCCAAGAGCGGTTCCAGGGTGGCTTATAGGCCGTAAGCGGGGAGAGTTTAGTCCATGAGAGTCGGACACACCAAGTGGTGACGGCCTACCACTTGACGGTACATCACGTATTCTCTCCTCCAAAAAAAAAAAAAATAAAAAAAAAAAATCGTCATCGTCATCGTCATCGTCATCGTCATCGTCATCGTCATCGTCATCGTCATCGTCATCGTCATCGTCATCGTCATCGTCATCGTCATCGTCATCGTCATCGTCATCGTCATCGTCATCGTCATCGTCATCGTCATCGTCATCGTCATCGTCATCCCTCGGGGGTTTGTTGTTTTTCCCTAGAGGGCGCGTCCTAAGGTGGCGGATATAGGAACGCTCGGCAGAAATGCAGGGTAAGTGGGAAATAAAATACCACTCGTGGACCAACAAAACAACTATGTGAAGGAACACAGAAATTAAACCAGTTATGGATAGAGAAAATATGAAGAGTAACCTTACGGTGCAGGGAGTCGGATACCCAGTACCGGCGTCTGTCAGGGAAGTGGCACACTTGGCTTCCGCGGAAAAAAATGCTACAAGTGCAACCAGAAGTATCACCAACCCTTTCCAGAGAGTTCCCAGACTGAACAGGACACCGCCATCAGCAGTGGAAACCCCGCAACTGCAGCCAAAGAAACCACCAGCTGCCCGAAATGTCTTTCAAACTGGAAACGAGGAGGGTAAAGCAGCAGACGAGGAAAATCCAGGAGACGTTTTTTCCAAGGAGATGCAGAATTGCTTAAGGGTGATTAAAACCATGAAAGCAGCGTGTGAGAAGCAGAAAAACATCAGCCTAGACATTAAAAACGGCATAGCGGCCCTAGAAGTATTTCTTTACAAGATAAAGTGGCACGAGAAAGATAGAAGAAAAACCCAACAAAGGCTCTTCGCCCAGAAATCGGATTCCACGCAAAAAATATCACCAGGCCAGAGTGACAAAGACCTACCGAGCTCTTCTAAAAGACCACCCTCGAGCCCACTTGCAAAGGATACCGACAAAAGAATAAGGAACTCTCCAATAAATCCAGGCGAGCAACAAAAGGGACAAAAAGGCGATACCCCTATTCCTAAGGTAAATCGTGAGCAAGGGAGCTATGATCAAGTCCTTAAGAAGAAAAAACCAGCGGCTGTCGCGAGAGACCAACTCGCCCAAAAAGTTAGACCTCGGGACAAACGCAAAGAAGGTGCAAGGGAAAATAAAAAGAAAGCAAAGGCGAAGAGAGAGAAGAACCAACAGAGATCTCGACCCGAAGCTATCCTCATTAAGCCAAAGGGAGCAGCGAAGTTCACCGATATCCTGAGGGAAATCCGGAGTAAGGCGAATCCAGATGATACCGAAACCATCATCAAAACAGTTCGGCAGACGAAAACTGGAGATGTTCTTCTAGAACTCGGAGCTAAAACAAAAAACAAGACAGCTTTCGGAGAATCTCTAAGAGCAATTCTAGGGGATAAGGCAACGGTCCGCAGTCTTGAACCGAAAATTGCCCTAGAGATCAGGGACTTGGATGAACTGACTACAGCCGAAGAAGTCCAAGAAGCAGTCAGAAAAAAAGTTGCTGGTCTCATCTCTGATATTCAGGTGTCGGTCACAGCTAAAAACAGAAGCTCCCTCAAGATGGCCATAGTGCATATGAACGCCCGAGCAGCCTACGATATGCTGAAGAACCCGAGAATTAAAATAGGATGGGTCCAGTGCCGAATCCGACGCAGAACAGAGGTCTCACGGTGCTATAAATGCTTCGGCTATGGCCACCAACAAGCAAAATGTAGCGGCGTAGACAGAAAGGGGCAAGGGCTGTGCTTCAACTGCGGAGAAAAGGGCCACAAGAAGATTGACTGCAAGAATTCACCAAAGAGCTGTCTATGCGCAAACCTCGAAGTTCCACCACCCGCTCTGGACCATGCCCCGGGGTCAGGTAAGTGCCAAGTCTTCCGAGAGGCACTCGAAAATGAGGAGAAGAAAAGGGCCCCACAATGACCAGAATTCTACAGGGAAATATCCACAGGAGTCAAACCGCGGACAATCTGCTAATTAAACTACTGGAGGAAATGAAAGTAGATGTTGCCATCATCAGCGAGCAGTATAGAAATAAAGAGAAAAACTGGATATCGGACTCGCTTGGAACCGCTGCAATCTGGGTCTTGGATGCAAGAAAATTCCCCATGAAAAGTTGTGGCACACAAAGAGGCTTCACGTGGGTAAAGTGCGACGGACTCACAATTGTAAGCGTCTATCTGAGCCCAAACGACAGTATTGCCGCGATTCGGCAAAAATTGGGCGATCTGGAGGATTTCCTGGTCGACACCACAGGGGAGATCCTGGTTGCAGGTGATCTCAACGCCAGAGCACAGGAGTGGGGAATGCCAGCAACCGACTCTCGAGGAAGGCAAATACTCGAGATGGCCGCGAGGCGTGGACTTCACGTAGTCAACACAGGAGACACCCCCACTTTCAGGAGACATGGACACAGAGGAACTATCCCAGACGTAACCTTCGCGACCAACACCACATTCGCAAAAATCAAAAACTGGACAGTAATCGAGGATTACACAGGTAGTGACCACCAGTACATCGTCTTCGATCTTGAAAGTAACCAACGAGTTCCGAATCATCGTCACCAACCACGGGCTCCGAGGTGGAACTTGAACAGGTTTAACGCAGACCTTTTTAAAGGCGTTATCGAGGAAGGTGCAGACGCCGTGATCCAAATACAAGGACCTGCTGAAAGGAAAGCGGACGCCACGATGAAACTAATTCGGCTCGCTTGCGACTCCTCAATGCCCCGAACGAGCGGTGCCAACAGAAACAGAGACCCAGTGTACTGGTGGACCGAGGTGATAGCTGCGCTACGCCGGAGATGCCTACAACTCCGACGCATAGTCACTAGGGGGAGAAGGAGAACAAATGCTAAACCCATGGAAGATGCTCTAGCAGAGTTCAGAGCCCAAAGATCGGAGCTCAAGAGGGCCATCAATTCGAGCAAGAAACAGAAATGGGAGGATCTCCGCCGTGACGTCAACAGCGACCCCTGGGGACTAGGCTATAAGATCGTAACGCGGAAACTCGGAGCACAGATGACACCCCCTGTCCTCAGTGAAGGAAACATGGAGAGCATCGTAGACACACTCTTCCCAACGCATCCGGTCAGGCCACCCGACACCACATTGGCCCAACGACAGGAAATTCCAGCTTTTAGCGAAGAAGAGTTGAGCATAGCGGAGCAGTCCCTGCAAAATAGAAGAGCCCCCGGCCCCGACGGAATTCCCACAGAAGCCCTCAAAGTGACCCCCCAAACACGTCCGCTTTTACTGCTCAACATGTTTAACAGTCTGCTCGAGGAAGGCATCTTCCCCAAGAGCTGGAAGAAACAACGGTTGGTGCTTATCAGCAAAGGCAAGGGAGATCCGGATTCCCCATCGGCATACAGGCCTCTGTGCATGCTAGACACCGCGGGGAAACTCCTGGAAAAGCTACTTAAGCCACAACTAGTAGCGGCAGTGCAAGCGTCAGGCGATCTGTCAGAGAGGCAGTACGGCTTCCGGAGAGGCCGCTCTACGATTGGAGCAGTAAAAGAAGTAGTGAACGCCGCACAAATCGCCCAACAGGGAAGTCACTACTCTAGGAAGATCGTCTTGCTGGCAACCCTGGACGTACGTAACGCCTTCAACTCAGCCAGGTGGACCGATATATTGAACGCGCTCGAACGGAGGTTCCACGCCCCGGCATATATCCTGCGGATGGTGAAGGACTATCTCAGGGATCGAGAGCTGCTCTACGAGACTACAGAAGGCCCGCGAAGAAAGCAAGTGACAGCAGGCGCAGCGCAGGGATCAATCTTAGGACCAGATCTCTGGAACATCTCCTACGATAGCATCCTTTGCATGGAGATGCCGGAGGATGCCAGACTGGTCGTGTACGCAGATGACATCGCCGCGGTGATCACTGCACGAGACACCGTTAACGCGCAACAAAAGCTCAACCAGGTCATGTGACGAGTCAATTCGTGGATGGAAGAGCACGGACTCAGCCTAGCAACGGAGAAAACTGAGATAGTCCTTCTCACGAAAAAGAGAATCCCCACACAAATCGACTTCCGAATTGTGGCAGAAGAAATAAGAAGCAGCGCCGCGGTGAAGTACTTGGGAGTGAGGCTTGACACAAAGCTAACCTACTGGCAACAAATAAAGGCAGCAGCGGAAAGAGCCTCAAAAACATCTGCATCACTGAGCAGACTGATGTCAAACGTAGGTGGTCCAACGGCCAGTAAGCGAAGGTTGCTGATGGCGACAACGCACTCCATCCTTCTGTACGGCAGCGAAATCTGGGCAGACGCACTCAAACAAGAGAAGTACCGGAAACAGATGGCGGCAGTACAAAGATGCGGAGCTCTACGTATAGCTAGCTCTTACCGAACGGTTTCGGAACCAGCCGTCCTTGTAGTCGCAGGAGTGACTCCCATAGATCTCCTAGCGGCAGAAAGGAAGTACGTCTACGACAGAAAGGCGGAAATGGGAATGCAAGCGGCATCCGAGGAGGCTAAGGAGCTCACGAACCAGAAGTGGCAAGAGCGTTGGAGCTCGGAAAGCAGAGGACGATGGACAGCGAGGCTGATTAGGAACGTGGCTGAGTGGAATGACCGGAAACACGGTGAGGTCAACTACTACGTCACCCAGTTACTCACCGGACACGGATATTTCAACGCCTTCCTCCACAAAATCGGCAAAACAAACAGTCCAGCCTGCCAGTACGGAGACTCGCTAGAAGATGACGCGGAACAGCAGATGGGAAAGCCTTCGCCAAGACCTGCAAATAAGTATTGGCGCCATCACACCGGAGAACATAGTAGAGAAGATGCTACAGAGTTACGACAACTGGCAAAAAGTCTGTTGCTACGCAGAACATGTTCTCAAAAGAAAAAAAAGAGAAGAAGACCACCAAGGGTCACAGCAGGCACAGACGTCTTAGGCCACAGAAGACTAATCAAGACGGCGTCCTTTTACGGACTTAAAAACGGCGCCACCCTGATGTAATGCCAAGAGCGGTTCCAGGGTGGCTTGTAGGCCGTAAGCGGGGAGAGTTTAGTCCGTGCGAGTCGGACACACCAAGTGGTGATGGCCTACCACTTGACGGTACATCACGTATTCTCTCCTCCAAAAAAAAAAAAAAAAAAAAAAATCGTCATCGTCATCGTCATCGTCATCGTCATCGTCATCGTCATCGTCATCGTCATCGTCATCGTCATCGTCATCGTCATCGTCATCGTCATCGTCATCGTCATCGTCATCGTCATCGTCATCGTCATCGTCATCGTCATCGTCATCGTCATCGTCATCGTCATCGTGATTGTCATCGTTAACGCTAAGGGTTTCAGCAGGCACAGACGTCTTAGGCCACAGAAGACTAATCAAGACGGCGTCCTTTTACGGACTTAAAAACGGCGCCACCCTGATGTAATGCAAAGAGCAGTTCCAGGGTGGATTGTAGTCCATTAGTGGGGAGAGTTTAGTCCGTGGGAGTTGGACACACCAAGTAGTGATGCCCTACCACTTGACGGTACATAACGTTTTCTCTCCACAAAAAAAAATCAACATCATCAGCCCATTCCAGGTATGCACGAGTAAATGGCAGCAGCTAAGTCGGATATCACTGACAGAGTGGAAGCTCGATTCCAACCGAATGCAATGTTTTTACATTTTCGTGGCATTTGTCGGTACAAAATGCCTATTCATCGCTTACCGCCACCACTGAGGTGATGTGGGGATCCCATACCATGCCTTAGCAGTATCATAGCCTACAGTGATTCTCTCATTCTCCGCTTTACTCTGTTCATTGGTTTTTGGGCCTTCTGATCCCCTTTATAGCAGACACGCAGATTTTCGCGTTTTGTGTTGTTTATAAGTCCGAGTGGCTGTCTATATGCGCGCAGCGTACCACATGACCACTACATACCAGCAGAATGAGCGGTGACGAAGTGAGCGCCATCAGGCCTAATGTGTTCCCCCTTCGGGTTAACTCACTGAACAACCTATCGAGCTGATTGTGCCTTAGCTATTTTGCAACAAAACAAGTTGCGGCCTGGAAAGTCCCCATGTACTCACACACAGGCACATGGAGTAAGTACCTGCGCCTGCTGCTACCTGCTGTGGTAGTAAACAGGGACGGAAAAAAACAGAAATGCTCGGCAAAATGGATTTTCGGTTTTTGGCGGGAAAGGACGATATTGTATTCAGTTTCACTGAGCACTGAATACGCAACATAATCCCATATTCCAGCGAGAAAATAGGAGTAGCAACCGAAAGGAGATGAAGGTGGAGCGTGGAGTTGATGCAATGGAGTGAACTAAGTACGTTGCAATAATAATAAATTGCAGCCAAACGGAGTGAGGATAAAGATGAGTAAAGGACGAGGTGGAGTGGATGTGAACAAATGAACGGGAATATAGTTTCGTTTCGTTTCAGGTGGTGTTGACGGTGTTGTCGCTGTGTTGACGGTGCATGTGGCATTATGGTACCCGGCCGCATATATTCATTCCGATATGCATGTGCAACACAGATTTGCATATGTGGTGTGCATTTGCACCATTTGGTCGATTCATTGGCAGCCTATGTTGGTTGTCGTAGCGATGTCCTGGGTTTCACCATGATATTGTGCTGATTTGTTTTCTTTTGTTTAATCGAATATTCGTTAAAATTTCCATTGGTACTAGTGCCAAATGAGTAAGCGCAGAAGTATGAGTATGGGGAGATTGACGCGAATTGGTGGAGACTCGTGCATGGTTACCTACTATTTTTGTTTTATTTAAATCAACCATTTATATTTGGCACATTCCAATTAAATGATATGAGGTATGCTAACCTATTTGTTGCAAATAACAGACTAACGGCTCAGTTCTTTTTTGAATACGAAAACATTCATCTAGCCATTCATAAGTAGAGATATAGACAACCATTTACAAAATGGGAATGACGGCATTTTGGGGACGTGAACTTTCTTCAAAAGAGAAACAATTTCGAATTCGGTTTTTTAATTTGATTTAAAAAGTCACAAGAAAATGCACCAGGCAATCGGGAGGAAAGAAGGAAGAATTTTGCTTAACTACACTTCCGACGAGTGAAATGTTTGAAAATTAAAAATTGGAAAAAGGCCAAATTTTCCCGATATTTTTGACATTTTTGACATAATCTTTTTTTTTTTTGCGTGTAGCTAGGTGAAAATCGTTGAAAGACATCGCTTGCGAGCTTTGCGATAGTGTGGGACTTGAATCACCCACTAAAAACACCCAGGGAAGGTATGATGTTACCATCCTTCCAGTAATCGCACCTAGTCTAAAGACTAATCATCTGTTTTCATTTCATTTCCAGAAAACTTGAGCTAGCATTCTATATGCAAAAAGGAGTACAATGGTCGGATATATGCAAATTTCCGACATTTTCTGTTTCTTCCAAAACTTAGAAAGGAATATCTCACTCCGAGAAATTTAACTTAACTGTGAAGTTTAAATCAGACTTGGTCGATGGTCCTTTTTTTTATAATCTGCACGCACTAAGAGATTTTTTGGGACCCTTATAATGTAATAGCTGAACAGCGCGGGCGTTAAGGAAATTAGGGTGAGAGGAAAAGGAGAGATGCCAATGCACGTTGGTTTTGAATGTTTGTAGGTTATAATGTAAAGGAAACATAGGGACGGGCTACAGTCCGCTTGGGCGAACTGGTGGATACCCTATTCTTATTCCTATCCCTCATAAGTGGGCGTGACAAAAGTCTAAGTATGGTTGAATTGTTAAGAACGCTCTACATATTTTGTTATATAACATTTAAAGGATTTTATCAAAAAAAAAAAACGCTCCCTAGCTCAAACTTGGGTGTTTCAATAAAATTGTTTTATTTAATTGTGGGCGTGTCAGTAGGCGGATTTAAAAAAAAATAACACATGAGCATAAAGGGCCCCTAGAGAGTATATATTATAAATTTCAGCTCCCTAGCTCACTTTGAATTTTAAAAAAAAAAATAATAATAATTGTGGGCGTGGCAGTGGGCGGATTTTGAAAATATTTACACATGAGCATAAAGGGCCCATAGAGAGTATATATTATAAATTTCAGCTCCCTAGCTCAAACTTTGGATTTTAAAAAAAATTGTTTTATTTATTTGTGGGCGTGTCAGTGGGCGGATTTTGAAAATTTTTTATCCCGAGCAGTTTTAGGAGTCATGGATCATATATAAAAAATTTCAGCTTTCTAGCTCAAAATTCGATTTTTTCCAAAATTTTGTTTTTTTGAGTTTGTGGGCGTGGCGGATTTCAAAAATTCGTAAACTTGATTATTTCGGGACCCTAGAGAGTATATGGTTAAAATTTCAGCTTAAAGGCCTAATTTTTGCCGACGGACGGACGGACGGACGGACGGACGGACGGACGGACGGACATGGCTAGATCGACATTACTATCGATGCTGATCATAAATATAGTAACTTTTAGGGGTCTACGGGCAATATTAAGGTATGTTACAAACTATGCGTCAAAATTAATATACCCCTAGAATAAGGTATAAACATAGGGACGGGCTACAGTTCGCTTGGGCGAACTGTTGGATACCCTATTCTTATTCCTATCCCTCATAAGTGGGCGTGACAAAAGTCTAAGTATAGTTGAATTGTTAAGAACGCTTTACATATTTTGTTATACAACTTTTAAAGGATTTTATCAAAAAAAACGCTCCCTAGCTCAAACTTGGGTGTTTCAATAAAATTGTTTTATTTAATTGTGGGCGTGTCAGTAGGCGAATTTAAAAAAATTAACACATGAGCATAAAGCGCCCCTAGAGAGTATATATTATAAATTTCAGCTCCCTAGCTCACTTTGAATTTTCAAAAAAAAAAAAATAATAATAATTGTGGGCGTGCCAGTGGGCGGATTTTGAAAATATTTACACATAAGTATAAAGGGCCCATAGAGAGTATATATTATAAATTTCAGCTCCCTAGCTCAAACTTTGGATTTTCAAAAAAATTGTTTTATTTATTTGTGGGCGTGTCAGTGGGCGGATTTTGAAAATATTTATACATGAGCTTAAAGGGCCCATATAGAGTATATATTAAAAATTTCAGCTCCCTAGCTCAAATTTTGGTTTTTCAATAAAATTGTTTTATTTTTTTGTGGGCGTGGCAGTGGGCGGATTTTGAAAATTTTATATCCCGAGCAGTTTTAGGAGTCATAGATCATATATAAAAAATTTCAGCTTCCTAGCTCAAAATTCGATTTTTTCCAAAATTTTGTTTTTTTGAGTTTGTGGGCGTGTCTGTGGGCGGATTTCAAAAATTCGTAAACTTGATTATTTCGGGACCCTAGAGAGTATATGGTTAAAATTTCAGCTCTCTAGGTCCAGTTTAAAGGCCTAATTTTTGCCGACGGACGGACGGACGGACGGACGGACGGACGGACGGACGGACGGACATGGCTAGATCGACATTACTATCGATGCTGATCATAAATATAGTAACTTTTAGGGGTCTACGGGCAATATTAAGGTATGTTACAAACTATGCGTCAAAATTAATATACCCCTAGAATAGGGTATAAAAACAGTGCGTGGAAGAGTATTCCACATTCGTGTTGTACGGCTGAGGAAAGATTCTTTAAACTTCACTGTACGTCCGAACACAGGCTTGAAGGTGAACTGATTAGCATTCCTTGCATGGCGGGTATTGCGGCTGAAATGTTCAATGGGAGGAATGCAACTGGCTATTTCGTTTGAGCACTTATGGTGGAAATAACGATAAAATAACGAAAGGCAGGGGATATTTCGACGAGGACTAAGAGAGTCAATCGATCTCGCGATGTCTCGGTCGTTAATAAGTTTAATCGCGCGTTTGTGGACCCTGTCAAGTAGCTCCAAATAAGTTATTGGTGCACCGGACCAGATATGAGCGTTCTACTCGTGTTTCGGGCGAATAAACGCCTTATAAATTCTAGCCACATCAGAAGGGGTGAAATATGTCTTGCATCGCTTAAGGAAGCCTAGACATTTCGCTGCGTTCTTGGCGACGTCGAATATGTGGTCATTCCAACGAAGGTTGTCATAAACACACATACCGAGAATGGAAAGTCTTTCGGTTTCAGCGATGC
This sequence comes from Portevinia maculata, assembly GCA_949715645.1. Classification (NCBI taxonomy): domain Eukaryota; kingdom Metazoa; phylum Arthropoda; class Insecta; order Diptera; family Syrphidae; genus Portevinia; species Portevinia maculata. Next base: position 72,045,281 of record OX454527.1, read on the forward strand.
AAGTGCCATTCATGGATAATGGCAGTGTGTGTGGGTTTTGCTTTAATGACGGGAGACAGCATTGTGTTTTGGATTCATTAAATACCACTCTACTGGTTGAACCCCACTGAGTTATGCTGTTAAGATCGTTAAGATCGGAATAATGAGCTTAACATACGTTTCCGTTCCAGTTCTACACCCGAAGATGAGGGGCGTGAACCAAGAAACGAATATGAGAAGCTGAGGGTACTGTCATCAGCAAAAGAATGGATTGGATTAGAAGTAACAGACAGGATATCATTTATAAAAATGAGAGAGTCGGGGACAGAATATAGCCTTGGGGAAAACCAGCATTTATTTGTTGAGTTGCAGACTTGAAACCGTCCAAGACAACTTGAATTGAACGTAATTTCTAATCCTTTGAAGATGATTATCATCGATTCCAAATGCACACATTTTCGACAAGAGAGCTTGATGCCAAACTCTGTCAATGCCTTTGAAATATCAAGCGTAACAATCTTACTTTCGCCACCTTGGTGAAGAGATTGGTTCCACTTTTCGGTTAGATATGTCATCAAATCACCGGTGGACCTGTTGCAGCAAAAACCATACTGCCGGTCATTTAGAAGTTTTCGCGATTCAAGATATGTCATTAGCTGACGGTTTATCAACGTTTCCATGACCTTAGAAAGATGGGACGTAAGTGCAATTGGTCAGTAGGAGGAGGGAGAAGAAGGTTCGCCTTTTTTTGGTACAGCCTGAACAAATGCTGTTTTCCATCTTTCCGGGAAGAGTCCTGAAGATTAGGACAGATGGAAAAGCGTACGCAGTGGTTTTGCCAGCGTAAAAGAACACCTCTTCAGAACGATAGGGGAAATACCATCTGGACCAGCGGATTTGTGTATATCAAGATCTCGAAGTACTCTAGCCACTGTACGAGTGCGGAAGTAGATTGGTCCAATGGATTAATCTACGCGCTCGAGTACAGGGTTAGTCAAAGCACAATCTGGGAGCGTTGAGCTGACTGCAAAGTGACATCGCAGATTGGCCTTATCTATAGAGCTGACAGCTGGAATGTGTAATGAACCTTGCGGGAGATTGGAAAGAAGATGCGGAGTGCACGCGTAGCGATGCTCTGCTACTAGATCGTCGTATATGAGGTTCTTGCATCCATTCACCGATCTCACACCACACAATTGCGTGCACAAAAAAAATCAAAGAAACACAAATTTAAGCGATAAAACTGAAGAGAAAGAAAAATCCCAAAATTTAAATTAACCCGAATACTAAAAAAAAAACGATGCATCAAACTTTCTTCTGAGAACGCTGATGACGTTGGTTCTCCAACCTAGCACTCCCAACCATGTGCTTGCAAACTTTGAAGCACCCTTTTGTTGTCACCCCTCTCCTCAAAAATATGAAATCCGTTGTAACGGCCGAATCAAACACTAAAATTTACCAAATGTTAACAAAATGCATTATTTATTACGTAGTTAAATTTTACGGCTACTTTCATTACCAAAATTCCAAAAAAAAAAATAGGAAACATTATATTGTAGATATGTAAGTTTATAAATTATATAATTAAAAAAATAAGAAACATTATATTGTAGATAAGTTTATAAATAAGATAGTAGGTAGTTCAATTTAAGCTAAATTTTATAGTGGATCTTAGGTTAACTCGTAATTCAATTTTAATTTTAGAAATAGGTATATTTATACTTCTTTAGATGTAAGTAAATATGTATCAAAGTATGTATGTAAAGGAAAATAAGATAAAAATCTTACGATCGGCAGGCCTGACGATGACGTTGATGAATCCAGTTTGATGACGAAAGACATTTGCCTTAGGTAAACTATATTATGTTGTTTTTTCTTTTATAAGTATGTGCTTTACAGTTCTCATTTATTTATTTAATTTTTTTTTTCTTTTATTTTTGGAAATTCAATACGGACATTTTTCTATCATTTTAATTCAATATACCTACGAATAAATAAATGTACAATCTTAGACTAAATACACTTTACCACTCAATACAAAAGAATTATAGCCGTTTGATTTTACAAAAAAAACTAACTTACCTCACAAACTAAACAAAGCTACTGGACATCACATGAACAAAGAAAACCGATGCGGTTGACCCGCAATGACACTGCAGCTTAGGAAGGACTGATGGCTGTGACGTTATGATGCCGATGTGAGTCAGCATGGGAGATTTGCGCAGCAAATCCAAAGCGGGATAGCGGCTTAATAAGCAATCATAGATTTGTGGCAGATGATTCGCTTTTTTCACTGTGGCCGATTAAATGAGCGCACCGGTAACTTTATTGCTGGTGTGTGTTATATATTATCACTGAGGCAAATTTGCAATCGGTGGATTTTCTTGATCATTTTTTTTTTTTCAAATCACGTTTAGGTATTGTTTTTATTCTTTTAGGGCTTTACTGTTTTTTTATACCCTACTAGCTGACCACCCCGGCTTCGCTCGGAGTCTTTATTAATAACAACAAAACCTTGAAATAAACATGCGAAAACAAAAGCAATGTTGCCGAAATATAATACGATATTCAAGACCAATTGCGGTAAGTCCCGTTGTGAAAATATATTAAAAAAACAACTTTTCTCTCCCCGGCCGGCAAGCGTCTTGCGCGTTGCGGAGTTATTTTAAAATTGTGATATGAAATAAATAAATACCAAAAAAAACATAGGGACGGGCTACAGTCCGCTTGGGCGAACTGTTGGATACCCTATTCTTATTCCTATCCCTCATAAGTGGGCGTGACAAAAGTCTAAGTATGGTTGAATTGTTAAGAACGCTCTACATATTTTGTTATATAACATTTAAAGGATTTTATCAAAAAAAACGCTCCCTAGCTCAAACTTAGGTGTTTCAATAAAATTGTTTTATTTAATTGTGGGCGTGTCAGTGGGCGGATTTTGAAAATATTTACACATGAGCATAAAGGGTCCATAGAGAGTATATATTATAAATTTCAGCTCCCTAGCTCAAACTTTGGATTTTCAAAAATTAATATACCCTTAGAATAGGTTATAAAAAAATTGTTTTATTTATTTGTGGGCGTGTCAGTGGGCGAATTTTAAAAATTTGTTATCCTGAGCAGTTTTAGGAGTCATAGATCATATATACAAAATTTCAGCTTTCTAGCTCAAAATTCGATTTTTTCCAAAATTTTGTTTTTTTGAGTTTGTGGGCCTGTCTGTGGCGGATTTCAAAAATTCGTAAACTTGATTATTTCGGGACCCTAGAGAGTATATGGTTAAAATTTCAGCTCTCTAGGTCCAGTAGGGTATATTAATTTTGACGCATAGTTTGTAACATACATTAATATTGCCCGTAGACCCCTAAAAGTTACTATATTTATGATCAGCATCAATAGTAATGTCGATCTAGCCATGTCCTTCCGTCCGTCCGCCTGTCGGCAAAAAACATTTTTCTCGAAAACATCGAATTTTGTATATATGATCTATGACTCCTAAAACTGCTAGGGAGTAAAAATTTTCAAAATCCGCCCTCTGACACGCACACAATTAAAAAAAACAATTTTTTTGAAAAAACAAAATTTGATCTATGGAGCTGCCCATGTGTAAATATTTTCAAAATCCGCCTACTGACACGCCCACAATTTAAAAAAAAACTTTTTTTGAAAATCCAAAGTTCGAGCTAGGGAGCTGAAATTTATAATATATACTCTCTAGGGGGCCCTTTATGCTCATGTGTAAATATTTTCAAAATCCGCCCACTGACACACAATTTAAAAAAAAAATATTTTTGAAAATCCAAATTTTGAGCTAGGGAGCTGAAATTTATAATATATACTCAAAATCCGCCTATTGACACGCCCAAAATTTTAAATTTTTTTATTTTTGAAAATCCAAAGTTCGAGCTAGGGAGCTGAAATTTATAATATATACTCTCTAGGGGCCCTTTATGGTCATGTGTTAATTTTTTTAAATCCGCCTACTGACACGCCCACGATCAAATAAAACAATTTTATTGAAAAACCAAAGCTTGAGCTAGGGAGCATTTTTTTTACAAAAGCTTCGTTTTTTTTGATCAAATCATTTAAATGTTATACGAGTATAACAAAATATGTAGAGCGTTCTTAACAATTCAACCATACTTAGGCTTTTGTCACGCCTACTTATGAGGGATTGGAATAAGAATAGGGTATCCAACAGTTCGCCCAAGCGGACTGTAGCCCGTCCCTATGTTTTTTTTTATAATTTGTTGGACTTTGTCTCACTACCACTGTTCGATATTTTTTTGCATGCAAACTTTAAAGAGATTCATTTAATTTTAAGTTCACTTTTTACGTTCCTCTTTGTCTTTTACTTAGCTTTGATTTTAAAGTAGTTTTAATTTATATCGGTTTAGCGTATTACCGAAGCTTTCGATAGATGGTATAGTCGATGTTGCAATCCCCAAGGCTAAAACAGAAGAGACAAAATCTCGCGAATATCGCAAAAGGGAAACCTACGCGCTCCGAACAAAACAATATCGTGGAACTATTTCCGGGTACACTGAACTGTTGTTTTTGGTGTACTAGAATTTTTGGAGAGTTGGCTAGTGTTGAATGCGGATATTTCTTGGCTTTCGTAACGTAAACATCACAAATGTCTGGTCTTGGAAACGGGGTTCGGCCTTCCTGTCACCTCGAGCCTGTGTGCTTGAAATGGAAGATCCTCTTAGCTGTATCATTTTTGTCAATTCGGTCGAAGTGGCCGTGCAAATGAATTTAACCTGTTTTAGCTTTTTAGACTACATCAACATCTTGGTACAGCTCATGGGGCTTGCGATTTTATCTTGTCCTAACACAGCTCACTCCAAAAACGAAAATTCTACCTGTATACAAACCCGTGAAGCCAGAAATGATCCTCATCGCTGAAGATGATTCGACGAGAAAAATCTGGTTCAACTGCCAGTTGATTCTCAGCCCATTCACAGAACACACGACGCAATTGATGGTCCACTTGCTTTAATTCTTGCACCAGTTGGATCTTATATGGATGTAGGCCAAGATCTTTCCTCAAAATTTCCAAGTAGCGGACGGGCAGAGACCGAGTTGCTGAGAACGGCGTCGGATCGATAAATTCGGGTCCTCTCTCACACTCACGTCTATGCGACGATGGCTTCTTCTGTACACACGGTACGGGCTCGATTTATATTATCACAAAGAGTAAGTGTGGTCATGAATCGATCCATAGTGTAAACCCAGAATTATTAAATTCCCAATAGCTGACATATGCCTGAGTTCACCCTAAAAGAAATTAGTTCTCTTATGAATTACTCATCCAAGTTTGTAATAGTAGAGTAAGTTCGGGTAATATGGAATACACCTTTTTATTTTTGAAATTGCGCTTACATTTTTGGTCCAAAATTCCCGTCAAATGTTTCAATAGACTAATAATGTTTTCTGGTACCTTCACTGAACTTGCCACAATAAAAAAATTTACCTTTTTTCCGTTACGGTTTTTTACGTTAAAAAGGTCAAATATCTTAGCTCAACAAAATGTGCGTGTTATATGGAATATTCCATATTACCAAAAATCGAGTACAAAATGGAATATTCCATATTACCATTCACCGAATTTTTCTTTTTTTGTAAGATTTATTTTGTTAAATACGTTCAGAGTTTGAATTATATAAATGAATTATCACAACATTTACATAGATATAATGTTTTGAAAGACTTCTTATGTGACCATATGTTGCACTGAATACATCTGTCCCATAATAGACCATCAGGATAGGATACGTCACAGACATAGCAGTTTACGCCTTCACGAGGTTCAGAATCGAACTCTGACCCTAATTCATCAGAACTTTTGTGATCAGTAACAAAACTTACAGAAGAGTCACTAGATGAAGCGTTTGACGAATCCCTTTCCCTTTCCGGCAAGATTTCGAAGTGGATGGAAACACATCAGGTTCTTCTTCCTTTTCAACTAGTAGCCTGACATCTCCTAGGGTTTAACAAAAGTAACGCGATTCCATCTCTTTGATATATTTAACGAGATCAGACTCCATTTCATTTGTGAAGATGGGTTTTCTTCCAAGTGAAATGCATGATAATTCAGTTGGACTTTTCACAGAAGTGGCCAATTTACACAGAGTTCCACGGGGGACATTGAACGCTTTTGAAGCTTTAAGGTAACCCATTTGATTCGAACGCACGCATTTAATGGCCTGTTCCATGTCCTCTGGTTTACATTGTTTGCGCTTTGCACCAGTTTGGGTATTTGGGGCCATCTATTGCATACAAAATTTGGGCTGTAGTCTTCGGCGTCATAAAAGGAAAATGCTGATAATTTGGAATACTATTCCATTTAACCGACAACTTGGTATTCCATATTGCCAACATTTTACACTTTTCAGAAATAAAGTCAAAAGTAACTTACCGTTTATTTATTTTATCAACAACCAGCAACAGACGTTAATAAAATTACAATGCATGGGATCTAAACCGTTTTACTTAGATCAAAAGTAACTTTACTATATTTTTTTTTCAAGTGAAGGCTCCACACGTTAAAAGTTATGGTTGCAACAAATTTTACTTTTGAATTTTTCCTGTTGCCAGTTTGACAGCTACTTCAAATTGAATAGAAGATAACTTAAACATTTTCAGTAACCTAAGTTGTGAACATGAAGGAAGAGATGTCACTGTAGAATTTACAGAGAAACAGGGGTATTCCATATTATCAACATATTCCATATTACCCTAACTTACTCTATTGTGTATTAGCTGCTCAGATGGACGATTATGCGCACAGTAAACTTGACGAAGTGCTCTATAAGTTTGGCGTGGTGATTTGCCAAAGTATACTGAAGAAAAGTCAAACACACTTTATTAGTATGACAGCTAGTTTGACAGTTATCCCTATCAGAAGTCTTATACCTCTATAAAAAAACACCGTATGTTAACCTATCAATAATTTTATTTTGTAAATTTTTATTTTTATACTAGTTTAACGTTGTTTTGCCATATAAATTATTTCTAGTGAGTATTTTCGTAGGGAAATGAAAAATAACTAACTTATTGTAAGTGTGTGGGGATGTGGTCTATGACTGAAAGAGGAATTGAGCGATGTGGACGTTTTGTCCCTTTCAGAACATTAGCGTCGTATGAACGGTGTGTATCAGCAATGAACTCAATTCATGCTGATTTTGACATTCGAATTCGAACGACAGTTTGTCGAATTAGAAGAATTTGTATTTTGAGATTCGATCGAATAGAAAATTTATTTGAGGAAAACCGGTATAATTCGAACGAAAATAGACATTCGAACGACTTGACTATTCACTCGAATCTCAAAATAAGCATGATTATTTCTTCTTCAAATCACGATTTGTACGGTTGCCAACCATGATTCCAGCAAAGTCGTCAATAACAGGTGCATGAAATCCACGCATGTGCTCTCCAGCTGGTGTTTTATCAGGATTGATGACAATAGCGTAATTGTCAGTTTGTAATTTGTGCATGTGAGATTTGAATAATTTGAACAATTCATTGTGCTCATTCAATAGAGTACCTCACGACAACGTCAGTGGCAAATGAACACAAAAAAAAAACCAACAGCTGAATGAAATGAAGGAAAACAATGGCGAATTCGCATGGCGGGAAATACGTTCTTCGCGAATATTTCCAAAAAAGTTTATAACAAATCCAATTTTAACAAAACAAAGTTTCGGAACTAAGATGGAGTATCCAAACCACGTTTTGGAATACTCAAAATCTAACAATATATTAAGATTCTGTACGAAAAACAAAAATGAAAATATGACAATCGCGTTTATGGCAAAAAAATATTTTTGTTTGGAAGCAAATTAGTTGAAAAGTTTTCTAAACAAACATTTTAGATATCTAAATACAATTGTACAGGGTTTTCGGTCAACATATTACCTGTTGTTATACCCTATTTTAAGGGTATACCTATTTTGACGCGAAGTTTGATATTGCCCGTAGACCCCTAAAAGTTACTATATTTATCGATAGTAATGTCGATCTAGCCATGTCCGTTCGTCTGTCGGCAAAAATTGAGCCATATGTACTCTCCAGGTCCCCGAAATAATCAAGTTTAAGAATTTTTGAAATCCGCCCACAGACACGGTAAAAACTCAAACTAAAAAAAAATCAAATTTATGGAAAAAATTGAATTTTTAGCTACATAGAAAACTGAAATTTTTTATGATCTTTGACTCATAAAACTGCCCGGGAGATAAAATTTCTAAAATCAGCCCACTGACACGCCCACAATTAAATAAAACAATTTTATTGGAAAGTCAAAGTTTGAGCTGGGAACTGAAATATATGATATAGACTCTTTAGGTGTCTGATGGGAATAAGAATACGATAGAGGATAGTTTATTGTTTGTTTTGCTTTAACATACTTTCTCACGTTTTTTCTCTATAATTTGTTACTTTTTACCCTTCAATAGCTTCTGTTTGCACTTTCATATTCAGTTCATTAACAATCACAATGATTATTCCATACGATTTGTGCAAATTTCTGCAATTTTATCATTCAATTTGTTTCTGTTGTTTAAGACAGGGATTCCGGACTTCAGAAAGAGATAGCTTGGTGAAAATGTCTATAGAGCATCCAGCGCGCCGACGATGCGTCTGGCATACGGTGAATTGAGGTTATTGTAGCCGCAACGTGCATCCACGCGATTGGCGAGTGCGTTTTCGGAGTCCCCACCGCCCATAAAGTAAATTTGTAAAAAACTGTGTGGTTCATTCGGCATTGGCAGCAATGAGCCCACTTTGTGATAAATTTGGCCTTTGATTTTGATTTTTGAATTGAATTGTTGACCATTTGCGGCATTATTTTTAACTATTTCTGTTGCTCCGAACGATGTCATTTGGAAACATGAATTAAATGTTGACTTAAGGAACAGGTAGGAATCTGGATCCATACCGATAAGTAAGCCGTTCAATCCAATTGTCTTTGTTGATTTCGTTCAGCTCGTGCCTCTTTTGATTGTGATTCACGAAATTGTACCATGCTCATACGCACATCTGCATTATCTTGTTGGACTCGTTCGTTTGATCTTTGGGCTCTTCTATTTCGCATGTATGTCATTCTATTCGTTCGACGGTCCAAATTGTTCCCTTTGCGTCTTGTTGGCATTGTTTACTACACACATAAATAGATTAAATTGAAGTACTTAATGATGGAAAACAGTATACTGACAATGTATTCGTTCTTTTATTATTTTACCTTCCTTTCACAATCATAAAACACGTTATATTTCTCTTTTATTTTAAATTGTTCCCCTTAAGATTTTGCACGCACTGAATAATAAACAAACTAATAAATGATAAATCAGTTATCGATCACTGAGAGTTGAAGATTATTACAGCACTAATATTGCTATTATAAAATGGGGGTTGGTGGTAGAAGTTTAAAAATTAAGGGTTATATGTATTTTTGAATGGTAAATCATAAAAAAATAAAAATAAAAAATGTTGTCCACAAAAAAAATGTTTGTGGTAGACCACCATTATCACTTAGTGGTATATAAATTAGTTATAAAAATTAGTATAAAACTGTGACACAAGAATTTTATATATTAGATTTTAAATAACATTGCCCAAATTGCTGGTACTGCGACCTGAAATATCTTTTGAACTAAAGGGTTTACTATTCCAAGAGATTTACAGTCTCCCTTATGAAAACGGCACATCCTTGGTAGCAGAATACTTCAACTCCGCTGGCGATCGTATTTCTCTGTGGAGGAAACGTCTTCTTAATTAATGTAGTGCCTGGTATTCACACAGAATTTGATCGGAGGACAGTTGACTCTGCAATAAGGTTCTGCTCCTATGAACGCGGATTCTGCTCCAGCCCTATCCAGTTCATCCGCTGATTCGTTACTTTCAATACCACGAAGACCAGGTCGAGTACGCATTCAAGTTTAACATTTTTGTGTTGTGTCCATTGAAATGGTCGACACTTCTTGAGGTGCAGCTTGACTATCGGAGTATATGTGAATTCTGGCGCCCTATATACCCTTTTTTAGGTTTATCCTCGGGCAGATCTCAATGGCATTTACTTCAGCCTGGGACTAAGACCGAGAATTGGGTCCAGCGCCGACTATAGATTCCATTCACGATCCAAAACATTACCTACGTATTAAAAGAGTTGCTCAAGCCTGGACGGCATAATGTCCCATCTGCAAAAGACGTGACTGCTGGTATCAATAACTTCGATATAGCTATGGAGTTCATCTACTTTGGAGAACATTTTATATTTAGTGCAGAGCCGAACAAGAATTACCCGCTGCTAGTTCGGCTCGGCAAAACAAATGGGTTCAAAACTCCTGACTCAAAGTACAAAATATTATGCATTATCGAACATAAATCCTGCCAAGTGCTAGACGATAGTGGAGATGGTAGGGAGACCTGGGAGGGAGCTGGTTGGGTAACCTAAGGAGAAGGTAAAATAGCGAACTCAATGAGTCAAGATGTGGATGTTGTCCAGATTTGTCGTTCGCCGATAATTTAATTTCATTTATGATTGTTCGACGAACTACAGATCACATGTTATGGCCCTGTTCTAAGGATTGGGCTAGATTAAGTAAGATTACTTTAGATAAAGTTGAACTAAGTTATGTGAATTTAGAAAAGCTTTTATTTTTATTAAGTAGGCACATAATTTTTTTTAAAGTCATTTTTCCTTCGATGAATAAAAGAATAGATTTTACATTTTAATGGAGTGAAAAATGTAAAAAAAAAATTAAAACGACAACTGTACCTAAGTCAATTTTAATGTATGTATGTATTGTATGTATGTACAAACAACAAATAATGAAATGTATTGCGAACGTTTAAGATAGATGTTTTATTTCGTATATAAATATTTTTTTACAGAATTTTGTTATTGCACATTTTACAGAGATTTGATAATAAATTTTATCTTTCTACTGAAACATTATTTACAATTTGGATTAAGAATACATACAGAAAAAATTAGTTTAACTTGAAGGAAAATACGAAAAAAACCTTCAATATAAAAAAAGAAAAAGTAAAAAGATTTATATAAATAGTGCCTACAAATTAATAAATAAATGGTTATCTTAATACAAAAAAAAGTATCACAGGTGAATAAATAAATAACGCATAAATAAATTAAAATAATTAATAAATAAATAAATAAATAAATAGGTAGATAGATAAATAAATAAATAAATAGGCAAACAAATAAAAAGATAAGTTAACAAATAGGTAAATAAATAAATAAACAATTAATGCAATAAATTAATAAATAAATAGGTGAATACATATATAAAAAGGAATGTAAACTAATAAATAAATAAGTTAAATAAGTTAATAAATAGGTAAGAATATAAATAAACAAGTAATCAAATAATTAAATCAATAAATAAACAAATTAACGAATAGACAAATAAATAACAAATAAAAATGGGATGAATACAAATTGGTACATCATTAATATATACATATAAGTTATGCTCAAGACTAACCATAAATTAAGAAAAAACAGCCATGAGGAGAATTAGCTTAACAATATTATGTATTTAATTGGTTTACAAGTGGATTGTCAGCGAAACTGCATCTTGTTTTGAACGTGTTAGTGAGTTTTATAATTCTATTTGCTATCAATTCAACATTCGCCCTTTCGTGAATGTCAAGAGTTGATTGGTGCCAAGGTAAATCTAGCATCATTTTCAAGATTTTATTTTGGGCTACTTGCAGTTTGTTTATATGGCACACTGCAGAGTTGCCCCATACCTGACACCCATATAATAGAATAGCCTGGAAAATTACTTTTTGCAGAATGATTTTGTTCTCAGAAGAAAGTAATGATTTTCTATTAATAAACGGGTACAGCATCTTAGTCGCTATACCTAGTTTTTTAATAGTTTTGGTGATATGGTCCTTTAAGGTAAGCTTGGTATCTAAATAAATACCTAGATATCTAACAGAAGGTTCCCAATTAATACTTTTGCCATTGAGCTGAAGCTGGCTGAAGGGAAGAAAACAAGACTTTCTTTTACGAGTGAAAAAGATAGCTTGCGTTTTCCCTTCATTTAGTTTGATTTTCCATTTGTGATAATATTTTACTAATATTTCCATTCCATTTTGAAGATTCCTCTCAATATTGAGAGCGAATTCATGAGATGAAAATAATGCGGTGTCATCTGCAAAGATGGCTATATCACAGTGCGGTAACTTTGGAATATCGTGTGTATAAATGTTATACAGTATTGGGGCAAGTACTGATCCTTGTGGAACACCTGATTGAACATTAATCAAATCTGAAACACTACTATTGACATGGACTTTGAAACAGCGATTGGACAAGAAGCTTTGGACTATTTTACAAATATATGGAGGAAAGTTTAGACTTATCATTTTGTAAATCAGGCCCTGGTGCCAAACTGAATCAAATGCCTTCTCAATGTCTAGTAAGACCATACCTGTAGATTTCCCTTGAGATCGATTTCTTTTAATATAGTTTGCTATTCTCAGTGCCTGATGGGAAGTACTGTGATGACGCCTAAACCCAAATTGTTCGTTCGGGTAAATTTTCTTAAGATCAATGAATTTCAAGATTTGTTCTTTCAGTACTTTTTCATATATTTTGCTTATATTGCTTAGTAGACTGATAGGTCTATAACTTTCCGGCCTTTCTGAAGTCTTACCAGCTTTTAATATTGGTACCACCTTTGCTTGTTTCCAAGTGTCGGGAAAATATTGCATTTTTAGACATGCATTTACAATAAGTGTAACGAATTTTAAGCCTGTCCGAGGCAATTGTTTGAGGTAAATGCTTCTTAACATATCAAGACCTCCGGTTTTCCTTGCATGTAGATTGTTTATTGTAAATTCTATATCTTCTTTCGTTACAAAGGTAATGGAAGAAGAAAGACTTGCTTCATCAGCTATAAAAGTTTGGATGGTGTTGCTCACGAGGGTGCTTGTATATGCATCACCTAAATTTTGCGAGACAACATGGTTTTTGGAAAAATTGACGGCAAGTGCGTTGGCTTTTTCGACATCTGTAAAGAATGTACCTGACGAGTTTTTTAAAAAAGGTAACTGTCTGTTCTTATTTTTTACCAATTTAACAATGTTCCAGAAGGGTTTTCCGTTTTTGTCCAGTATATTGAGTTTATTGTTCCACTCTTTATTACGATGTTCTAAAAGTTGTTTGCCTATTTGTTTATTCAGGTATGACATTTGATGCCGGAACATGGGTTGGCGGTACCTTTGCCTACAAATGTTTCTCAGTTTAATTAACGAGAGTATGTGGGAGGGCATTTTGAAAGAATAGTTCTTTTTAGGAACTTTTGGGATACTTGCCTCGACCGAGCTTAGAACGTGATTTGAGAATTCATTCACAAGGCAGTCAACGTCTTCCTTAGTTAAAATATCGTCGATATTCAATGGGAAATTACGAAGTTTTGCTTTAACTTCTGAACGAAACCGTGTCCAGTTTGCATTTTTTAAATCTTGGACATATTGCACTTTTTTTTCCCCTGACGACTGAAGACGACAGAAAAAAGGATTGTGGTCAGAACTTAGTTCAATAAGGGATACTGGATTCGTTATGTGACAGGGAACATTAGTTACAAATAAATCGAGGACGAAAGGACTGCCACGAGAACCGGCTGGGACATAAGTTGGACTAGGAGAAAACAACACAGAGATTGGCAACATAACAGGAAAGTCAGCGAGTAAATTTCCCCATGCATTTGCTCTAGCACAACCCCAATTCCTATGTCTACAGTTGAGATCTCCACCAATTAGGAAATCGCCGTTTAACGTGAAGAGCCTTCTCAAATCGCTTTTAAAACTATTTCTCTTCTCATCTGTAGCGCTTTTATCCGGAAAGTACACACAAAAAACCTTAACAAACTTCTGATTCCTTAATTTTAATTCAACTCCTATGTTCTCCACATAACGTGTTCTGACAACAGGCAAGAGCGAATGTTGAATTGATCTTCTGATAAGAATAGCAACACCGCCACCAGTCCTATCGACCCTGTCATTTCGGTAGCATTTGTATTCAGGTGTTGATAAATTTACACCTTGTTTGAGCCAAGTCTCAGTAACCAAAGCCACGTCAATGTTGCTTTTATTTAAAAAGTTTAGAAACTCTAAAATTTTGCTGCGAATCCCTCTTGCATTCCAAGTGACAATATTAATATATCTATCTATATTACCGATCATTAGTATACAAAAACTTACTTGTTAAATGTGCAATAACTTGAAATTGTTCTACTTTAGATTTACAGGTAGATAAATTCGTAATCATTTCCATTGCTAAGGAGTTAAGTTCCTCGATCGTAAAAAGAGAAGATTGCTGATTGGAAGTGTCGATTGGAATGTTTCCAGAAATATTGCCCACAGCATGGTTGGAAGAGCTACTCCCGTTGAAGTTCACATTCTCCCACGCTCTACGCGATTCCGTTTGAGCATGAGAGTGAGGTTGAAAGCTAGTGCTAGCATTAGTGCTGCTCTCTCGTTGACGGTACCGCGGTTGCGGCAGCAAGGGAAAATCGGACATAGAATTGAACGAAATGTGTTTCTGTGTATGTTTACCATTTGTGTAAGCTGGAACCTGCGAAGCGTTGTTGTTGAGAACAGCTTTTGCTTTTGGTTTTAGAGATTTTTCTTTCATTTCGGAATATTTGATTCTATTTACACAGGTTGGGTCTGTAGATTTGTGGCAGCCGTTGCAGTTAACGCATTTGTTTACGGAAACATTTTCGCATGATGCAGTCTTGTGTTGCCCAGCGCAGATAGCACAGTAGGCTTTCACATGGCAATTTCGCTCTCCATGTCCGAACATTTGGCAGTTGTGACATTGAGTCAGTTTGCCTTTAAGTTTTTTTTGAATACTCCAGTTCACCTGGGTATGTAGAATAGAGCGATAATTTTTTTTTAAATCAGTTAATTTGATTGAACTATTTTCTAACGAAATTAAATAGAAAACATCACTATAACGTTCGTATGTTTTGGTTATCTTTTTAACATTGATGCATTTTAAATTAATTTTAATAAGTTCGCTTTTTTAATATATTTGCGTCCATTTCGCCCATACCGTAAAGAACAACTTTGAAAGCTTTTTCATTGCGAAGATCGTGTGAGAAAAACTGACAGTTTTCGGATTTTAGCTTGTCAGACACTGAGTTGTAAGAAGAAAGAGACTCACAAATAATTTTTATCCCAATGGATATTCTTTTTATATAATAATCACTTATATTTAATGTTTTCATCAAACTCTTTTTACACTGCCAGCAACTATTTCGTCCATATCGTCGTTGTTGTCACTGTCAGGGAGACATTGTAATGGACTCCAGTAATTACTAGAGTCCTTTTTACGTGAATTATTCGCGTTATTCATTGTCCGGCGATACTTATTTTCCGAGGACAAGCGATTGTCCTCGGTTTCAGGTGATCTACCGCGTTTAGATATTTTGATATTTATGAAAATACACTGGGAAGAAAGTCAATTAGAGATGTCATGCGCAGACGAAAGCTCCTAGGTGACTGATTTGCGAACTGTTAAGGTCATATACATATTAACAAAAAATATATTATAAACCAGTCTAAAGTTTATTTAAAAAAATTATACTAACTGTGTGGTTAATAAGCAATATAAAAAAAACCTTTTCTATACTAGAAAGTGGAAACGGCTCTTCATGGACTGGACGTGGTTTCACGTCTTGCATTATCGCTTTCATCATATGATCTTTTTCACTGAGCTTTTCACTTAGTCCATTTGATTGGCGGCACAACAGGAGCGCTAGTTTGCTTTGTGGATTAGTCGTCATGGAAACCACGTGCACAGTATTACGGTTAGCTGCAAAGTCAATACGTATTGGTATTCCCTGATAGCAAACTGACACCGCCTTGTTCTAGCATTTGAAAAATTCTTATTATTTAACCTTCCGTCGGGCGCAATAATAATATGGACATGAACGGGTGCAATGTACCTGACAGATCCATAAGTAGTTTTTCAAGTTATTAATAGCTTTGTTTGATGTTTCACTGTAGAAATAAAAGCTTTTATAATCAAATATTTTCCGCAAAAAAAAACATACTCTTTATGTTCATAACTAAGCCGAATTTCTCAACACCATCACCATTTGTTCCCCAAAGGTCTTCGAGACTCTGCCTGTTGCTTTTATATACTCCTGCTAAATATAAGAGTCCTCTGTAAGCCTTCAACTCAATTTTGTCTAAGAGCTTAGCATCCTTTTCCCGATCGAATCTTTCGCTTATTACTTCTTTTTTTTATAATTTTGCGTGCGCTAAAGCGATTTCTTTTTTATGTAGTCACACAGTATCCTTATAGTGGAAACCACAGCGCAGGCTTATTACTTCTATATACTGTTTTGTAAATGTAACAGCAGCGTTCAAGATGTCATCACTGAAGAAACAGCTCCAATACTCAATAGGTAAATGCTTGCTAAGGTTATTAGCTCGAGCTCGTACCCGACTTGAACTTGGGACATGAAACCACTTTGTCACCTTAAATTTTCCCGCAAAACAGGTTTTACTATTGTTCAACTCCATCTCCATATCAGTCTCATCTTCTTCGTCATCTTCCTGCTCTGTTTCAGAATCTTCCTCTCGGGTTTCTATAGAGTCTTCAGTGTCACTCTCACCACTGCTTCTTTCCCAAAATCTTCAATAGGGTCGATTTTATCGTCTTCTAACAGCCTGAGAAACTCAGCTACGTGCTCAGGGTTTTCAAGATTATAAATTTTTTTTTGTATGCCATATTCAATTCTTGATAGAAAAAATTTAAAAATCACAATATCTCCCAAAAACTAATATAGAAACCAAAAAATTAAATGTAGAAAAAATTACACAAAGAAATATAAAATAGCGGACCAAAAGCAATGCTTACAGAAGTAAAAGATTATGTTCTGAAAAAATTGCAGGAACGGGCGCAATGTGCTTGTCAGATCAAAATGCTCACAAACTTAACTTCCAGTCGTTCAATCACCAACTGAATTGTTTTTTTGAGTGGGGAATGCACAAATATGAAGGTAATAAAAAGTTCGCATTTTTTGCGCTAAAAACTGTGGAAAGTGAAATGGCACGCAAATCTTTAGCAGCTGTGCCTGTCAGCTCAGTTGCGCCCGACGGAAGGTTAAGAAGTTCATTCACCTTTCAAACCTAAAGTTCCTTAGGGGTGTGCGTTTCTGGCTACATAAAAAAAAACCTTAACACACAATTGAGCCAAATTGATTTTCCTGGCATAGCTTCAGTTGAAATGTATGGCTCCGTGCACTATTATGTCTGGCATGCCACTACGTCTTCAGTTTCGAAGCATTTTGGGTTATTTTAAAGTTAAGATACATTTAACAAATTTTACTAATACATAACTCGTATTAAGTACTTATATCTGGTTCATTTTAAATAACAAAATAATTAGTCGGATCTTACGTATTCATTTGCGCTACAATTGGTGTTATCACCGGACACTGTCTCATAGTCAAGCATGCAACAAGGCTTGGCGTCTATGCAAACTACATCTGCAGAAGCTGCCAGGAGACTATTCTCCACCATCTCTGCAACCTGGCCTGCTCTCTCTCTCAAAGACGAAAGCTCCTTTTGGGAGCTTTTCTTTACAATGATTTCAATGATCTTACAAACAGCATATTAAATGATATTAAATTGATATTTATTTAACTTTATATTTTGGGATTAGCCATGAGTTTATGTATTTATGGTTTGTACACTTTGTTGTTAGAAAAACCAAGTGTAAGTGAATTCACACCAAATTAAGACCAGGCGCGTCATTAGGGGAAGAAAAATAGAGGAATTAAGAAAAGTATGCATTAGAAAGCAATGAGTAACAAATTAAGATATATTTTGCATCAGTGTTCCTACGTCAGATATAGAGAGAAGCCATTTTTTCAGATATGTTAAAATTTTTGATTTGGTTGCGTATATACAGAGGCAATTTGTTGTAGATGAAGGGATATTGACAACAAGTCTACGTTAATGTCCCATTCTCACTCTGTGAACAATAACAGTATTTGAGGAACGCAATAAAAGAACTTCATTCCTGCTTATACTAGTATAACCTCTTCGCAGTTGTAAGAACCTCAACACTTTGAATATATTTAGATATGCTAGCTGACCCATGCTCGCCTTGCTTCGCCAGTTTGCCACTACTCAAATTTAAAACAAAATACTTGCTGACAAGAACTGATAAAGAAAACGTCGACAGTATCCCTACTCATTATATGGATAATACTCTGATTGTGACTCCCTCTCAATCTCATTTACATTTCATACCCTATCTTTCTCAATCCCATGGCCATGCGCCATAAAAAAACAACACAAACTGCAAAAGGTGCATAAAAAAAAGAAAGAAAAAGCACATTGCACAAAAGGTACAGGTAGAGAAACTGGTTTGTGCCGCGCGCACACACAAATTTTCTTCCACTCAACGCTGAGAAAATCCAACGATCTAGCTTCAATAGAACATTTTACTTTTTTGAATTGTATAAAATTTATAGATTAATGCTTATTGTTCAACTTCAGGATAACCTGCAAAGATGATTTATATCTTAAAATCTTTGTACATAATTGAAATTTATATTAAAAAAATCCTATTTCATTTGGATGAGTCATTTCAAAGCTAGGAGCTAGAAATCATTCGAGAGTTACAACTTTTCTTAAATATCAGCTTAGATCTCCGCTTCTGGACAGCGGATGAAGCATTTTCCCGCGTCCATTGTGTCCATTCTCAGGCTCTAGACTATCTGTGTACCAAATTTCATTTAAATCGGTTCAGTAGTTTTGGCGTTAAATCGAGACAGACAGACAGACAAACAGAGTTACTTTCGTATTTATAATATTAGTAGGAAGTATGGATTGTAGCGGTAATATTTTCGCCGATTGAAATAATGCTAGTGAGGGATCCCATCTTGGTTTGAATACCATTGTACGAACTATCTTCTTTTGAGCTATTATAAGCGGGTGCAGATTAATAGTAAATATATATATAGGTGGGTGTTAGTAATTTAGGGTATAGCTGTTTGCGTAGGTGGTAGAGTCTAATCAAGGCAATGCAAATATTCTTTTTGACAATAGCTATACATATGTGGCTTCCAATTAAGTTTGCTATCCAGACTTATGCCAAGGTACCTAAGCTCTGTAACCGATTCTAAAGTTTTTATTTCCCAAAAAAGGTTACGACTTAATTTTCGGGTGCCAATAACTGTATGGCTTACCAATTTGCATTACTTAATCATTCATACATAGGTATGTGCACAGTAATTCCATTGGCTATATCGTTTTGAATTCTATAAATGCATCTCACCGACAAAGTTTGCACACCAATATAGCTAGCACTAAGCAAACTATGCAGGTTATTTATTTCCTTCTAGAAGTTTTTGAAATAATGTTTTTTCCGCACCATAAAACGAAGATACTCGTAGCATACTGGAATTCCCTGGATTAACTATTTTCAAATTCCAAACAAATTCTATGTATACCTATTGACCTTTGATGTATTTAAAAGTTAGTTACGTACCTGCGTACCATATTAAGGTACATTATACTAACATCCATATGCATTATGTTTTCAAGTATAGTATATGTATATACCTACTGCGAGGGAGAACCGATGAACTTCAAAGTATCTTCATGGGAACATTTCAAATATATTGTTCGGATCTCTTATTTTAGAAAATTTTAAGTAAAATTTATCCAAAAAAATGATTTCGGTGACAGAAAAGATGACAGAAAAGTTCGAGATGATGAAAAGATGTCGATTCTTTCGTTTTTTTTTTCTGACCAAAAATTGATTTGAAAAAAATTCAGCGGTATCAAACGTAGCCAATTCCACACCAAAATCAAATAAAAATCAGTCCATCAATTGCCACCATGATTTCGCATAACATTTGCACACATCGATGGAATTTGTTGAAGCTTGTCACGGCCACGGCGAATTGGTGGGTCCTTCTTTTAATGTTAGCGTTCCCGATTTCCAATCATTGATATTCGCTGCAGATGCGGGGACAATTTTTGCCTAAGATAAAGTAAATCATCCAGTTGTCTTATCTTACAGTTGTTCATCTACATAATCCTCAAATTCGACAAGAATGGCAGCATTTATCATTTAAATTGGAGTTTCGGTCCAATATCAAAGTTTGGAATCTGTCAAAATACGACAAATTTTGAAAGTTATTGCAACTCAAATCCAGGCAAAGAGTTTTTGTAGCAAAATTCTTTTCTATCTTTTGCGGTATTTAATCGGTGCCTTAGTGACACAAAAACGTATGTCAATATTTGCTAGTTTTCAGGAGAGACGATTTTGTGATTTTTTTACTATTTTTCCTACTATTTTTCGAAAAAAATGTAGATACGGCAAGTGCTATGTAACTTCTAAACTACTTCACCTAGAGGTAAAATTTTTTGTCACAATATATAGGATGATATATGAAGAAAGGTGTCATACCCAGTCCAAAATCGTAAAAAATATAGTTACGTTCTTGTGTCACTAGGGCGACGTAATGTAAGTGTTCATATGCCAACGATATTTGCCCATTTCCTTCGACGATATCAGTCCAAAGTATACAAAGGATGAGTATTTCTGGATAGTGGTATTGCGGTCAAACTCTGAGAGGTTCAGATTATCCCTCGATCGGCCAGAAACACAGTGTCTTATATTTAAATATGGATTCTCTCGACTTCCACAATATAAGGAGCCATTTTCCACAGTATAAGGAGCCATTTTCGGTTTTTTAATTTTAGTTGTAATTGATTGAAAGAAGCAAGGTCAAGTTTCGCTAATAACTGAGTCCTGTTGCGAATAGTTCGGGCTTTGGCGGACACATATTGCAATTCCTTGGTGATTAAATTTGATCACGTTTCAATGCTGCCAAATCGCAATTAAAAGCGCGGTTATGGTTATCAGAATGAAGGGATACAAGCGTTCTTAACCTTTTGAATTGAACAAATATTTTCTAAAATAAAGGTTGCGGTATCAGCGATAAATTATTAAAATTGTTTTAGTTTTATAAATTTTATATATTATGTCATTTTCTATTGGACTCAAAACTGTTTTTTTTTTTATCGAAATTACTTTTTTTGATCTCAGATCAGCTTTTATTTTCGATATAGCAAGAAATTGATTTTTTTTGATATAGATTACTTTCCGTAAATCTCGATTTCGAAGCAAGACTTACACCTACTTGCATTAACACTAAAATATTAGGCGTTTGTCGCTTTGTGTTTGTTGATAAACAATTCGACGGTTTTTTTTTTTGTTTTTGGAAAAAAAATCTCTTAAGCAATAAATAGCAGTGTTTTATATTGTTATGTCGAAAATAAAATTAGTTAACAATATAATACGTGTATTTTTGGTTTCGCCGGAAAGAAAAAAACAATAACATATTCTTGTTTCTGCTTGCTTCAGCGGAAAATAAATTTCTCGACCAGTGTTATATTTTTGTTACTGCTTCCTTCTTAGGAAAATAAACCAAAAGAAGAATAATAAATGTTTAATTATGTTGATGGAAAAGATGAGCAGGAGAGGGTCCAGAAGCCTGGCAGAATTTAATTCGCTGATTGGTGAAAATCTGTAAGTAAAACAAAGAAAATAAAAACAGTTTTTTCCCAATGAATTTTAGCTTTTGTTATTTAAAATTAATTAACAACAATGAATACGAAAATTTCGTTCAAAATACGGTATAGAAAATGCGTGGAAATATTGAAGATAATCTCTATATTTGTCTCTTAGATTGCACATCATTCCCCTACTTTAGATCATGCTTAAGATCACCTCCCCATATCACCAAGGAGAAGCTTATGCAGCCATATGAAAATCTATTCAATTCGATATAAAGGGTGTTCAAATTTGACGTATCATTTTTAATTGGTCGCCACTTTTTTTTACAGCTATTAGATTACACCGAAGTTTTTTCAGGTATGAAGTTATTACATTCCCGTTAGCTAAAATGGATCCGTACACTATTGAGCAATGTGTTTTTATTATTAAAACTTATTTTAAATATGGTGAAAGTTTCGCAGAAGTGGAAAGAAAATTTCGTTCAAAATACGATAGAGAAATGCTCCGTCAAACCGTGCTATTAAACTTATCATTCACAAATTTGAAGAAACTGGTTCGGTTCAAGATCAGAGAAGTAAAGCCTATCAACCTAGTGGTCGTTTGAATGGAGATATTGCAGCATTTATTAGAAGTGTTGCTGACGAGCCAAGGACCTCAATTCATCGTCGTTCACAGCAATTAAACCTCAAACCAACAACTTTGTTTAACATTTTGCACAAAGATCTGCATATAAAGGCTTAAAAAATACAGTTAACACAAGAATTAAATCCAACTGACCACGCAATGCGTCGGCAACAACAAAATGACAATTTTTTCAAGCAAATTTTCTTCACCGATGAGGCTATTTTGAAATTGGCGGTTATGTTAATAAACAAAACTGTCGCATTTGGCATGAAGAAAGTTCTAGAGTATTGCTTGAAAGGCTAATGAAACCGATAAAAGTTACGGTATGGTGTGGAGTTTTGTGTGGTGGTGTAATTGGTCCATTTTTCTTCGAAGATGAAAATGGCAATGCAGTTACTGTGGATGGAGCTCGATATCAAGCGATGATTAGAAACTTTTTGTTGTGGAGTCAATTGGAAGGTATTTATGTGCAGAATATGTGGTTTCAACAGAATGGTGCAACATTCCACACTGCAACGAATTCAATCGATCTTTTGAATGAGAAGCTTAACAATCGCATAATTTCATGAAGAACAGACGTGAATTGGCCACAAAGATCATGCGATTTAACACCACTGGATTTTTGCTTATGGGGTTTCTTGAAGAGTAAAGTTTATGCCGATAATCGTCAAATTGATCAAAGATTGACAGTAGCTATGCCGAGCTAGCAGAGGAGGTCTCTTGGAGGACATTCTTTTTCATTATTAGCCGGCACCAATGTACATTAATTTTCAATAACAAAAAGTGGTCTGGGAGCGACCCGCAAGGTCCACACGACTAACTTCCCAGTGGCATCAATATGATTAATGCGATTAGTGGTAGATTTTGAAATGTAGTTAACCATAAGATATGGTTAAGAATTATTTAATATTAAAAAATGCTCTTTAATATTGTTCATGGAAATTAAATGTTGTTAATAACATCGAAGTGTGATATATATTAATGCAAAAATTGTTATCAACACGGAGACCTGTAAATTTACATGTATACGAAATAACGGAGCACAATGTAATAGTGACTTGCTCAATGAAAAATGACAATAAATAGTACAATCAAAGCCAAATTATTTTAGTTATTTATTTACTCACAAAAAACGGCTGAACCGATTTCGATGGAAACTTAATCAGTTCTGAGTTACGTAATAACGCTTCGAATAAACCCGGTCACATGTCAATATCATCTTTGTTTTTCTTACAGATAATTCCGAACGCACATACGCACATACGTACATACACACACCCGGACATCTCTATAAAAATGTTGGATTTGGATTCTGGTGACCTTGAAACGTGAAGATATGTCAAAATGCGCGATTCACAAAATCGGCCCCATTACAAGAACTTCCACTGGGAAGTTAATAAATACAGATTTCACACAATTTATGTCTTTCATTCAAAATTTAAAATGATACCTCAAATTTGAACACGCTTTATTACAAAAAAAATCAATCTGGTCTTGTTTTCAATTGAGCACGAAAAACCTGGGATCTGAGAGCAAAACCCGAAAAGCCCAATCGAAAACAACAGTAGGTACTTCCTGTGTACGCACATATTTTTTGTATGACATTAAAAATCACACCGGAATTCGATATGAATTTCAATCCGTTTTTGCCCCAGCGTTTATATTTGCATCCCATTCTATTTCATGGGGCAAGATGTATAATATGCAAAAAAAATTTCTAAGTGCACTTCTACAGTACAGTAATAGAAAAATCACCACGCAAGCCTAGCAATCCTTGACATACAGCGACTAGACCCTCTTCGATGTATCAACACATTCTGAAAAAGATTACTCATCAATGCAATCGGTTCAATCGCTTTACTGTCCTACCACTTGGACATACCGCACCCGCTATAACTGGTGCCTAAGAACAGCAATTTTGTACATCGAAAACTATATTGCATTACATATGATATTATATGAGTATTGTGTACAGTGTTGCCAATGACACTTTCCTAAATTCCCCAAAATTCGATCGTAAATTACCCGAATTGGGGAAGAACAAAGATGCAATTCCCCACTAATTCCCCACACAATTATCTAGTAAAAAAACAGATTTTAATAGAAAATCGTTAATTCGAAATATATACATCAAGCATTTGCCTAAAACTGGAATAAGGTATTTAACATTCCTCATAAATGCTTGTTTGAAAACGGAATATTTCCCTGACGCCTGGAAAACAGCAAAAATTATACCTGTTATAAAGGCTGGTAAAGCACCCGAAAGCCGCGGAAGTTACAGGCCTATAAGTTTGCTAAGTAGCCTTAGCAAAATACTTGAAAAAGTTCTTAAGGAACAAATCATCAAACATATCTGTGATAACAACATATAATCCTAACGAGCAATTTGGTTTCAGACAGTATCACAATACTTCGCAACAAGTACTGAGAATTTGTAACCATGTCAAAACAAATCGCTCCTTAGGGAAATCTACTGAAATGGTTCTGTTAGACATCGAAAAGGCATTCGATACTGTTTTTTTTTTTTTTTTTTTTTTTGTATACACTATCAGCTCTGTGTCGTGGAGTGCTTAAAGCAAGCAATTATCACGAGCAGAAATTGCCGGCACAAAAAGTGCTCTCACAGGCTCATCATTTAGTGCAGGTGTTAGTAAGGACAAAACAATTAAAAATACAATAATTATGTACCTACAAAATACTAACACAGACACAAAATAATGCAAACAATTTAAGACATTAAAGCATTATTACGCAAAATATTTTTTAGCTTAATTTTACTAACATGCAAGTCAATCACATGATCATTTAGATTATAGATTCTACTCATGCGACTAATAGGTTTGGCACAACGGTCTTGTGTTCAAGGTGATTAATTTCAACTTCCCGTCCCATATTTGTAAAATAGTTCACAGTTTCTCGTCTGGTCGTCGTTTTAAAGTTCATGTCAAGAGTGGTGTCTCAAGTTTGATAACATTTGATTCAGGTGCCCCCAAGGCTCTGTTCTCGGTCCTATTTTGTATAATATTTATACATCTGATTTTCCCAAATTACCCAATGTTGATGCAGCCATTTTTGCTGATGATACTGCAATATATTCATCCCACGAATTCGCTCTCAATATTGAGAGCAATCTAAAAAACGCGATGGAAATATTGCTGAATTATTACTCAAAGTGGAAAATAAAACTTAATAAAGATAAAATGCAAGCTATCTTTTTTACAAGAAAAAGAAAGTATTGCTTCTTTCCAACCACCCAATTACAAATAAATGGAGTAAGTATTGCTTGGGGCTCTTGTGTTAGGTACCTAGGGATACACCTGGATTCAAAATTAATATTTAATGACCACATTAACAAAACAGTCAAGAAAATAGGACTCGCCATTAACATGTTATATCATTTTATCAACAGAAAATCAATGCTTTCAGTAGATAACAAGGTCATAATTTGTAAAGTTATTTTTCAGGCAATTCTACTATATGGATGCCAAGTTTGGGGAAATTGCGCAAAGTGCCACATAAAAAAAACTTCAAATATGCCAGAATAAAATTTTAAAACTAATGCTTAATTTACCCTGGCATTTTTCTGC
Organism: Portevinia maculata; assembly: GCA_949715645.1. Taxonomy (NCBI): domain Eukaryota; kingdom Metazoa; phylum Arthropoda; class Insecta; order Diptera; family Syrphidae; genus Portevinia; species Portevinia maculata. The sequence goes on from OX454527.1 coordinate 72,071,066, forward strand.
CTTAGACCTACACTATAGAACGAATGTTGAATTGATCCACCAAAAAATACAAAAAATTAAATCCAAGTTTGACGATCGATGTAGTGTTGCTGACAACCCACTTACTTTTTACTTTTAAATTCATTTTTATTAATTATTAGCTTATATCAACTTATATACTAGACAAAAATGAGTAAATCTAACTTAAAATTAACAGGATACTTATTCTAGATTATTGATCCTTATGCGGACGCCCTAAACTTAACTCTATCTTATAATTATTGCCTTTCGGCCTAAAAACTATTTTACGAACTAATCTTACATATTATGTTTTCATCGAGAAAATTTTTAAGAAAACTCGGCATCTTTATCAAATTTTATATTTTTATATAAAAAAACAAATTACAAACTACCTACTCTACTTACTTAAACTACTTAACATATTCTAACTATAATTAGGATTCTGAGCACTCGTTGCATTACGAAACAAGTGGTCAAAATCCCAATTGCTTTCCGAGCGCCTGGCAGTCGTCAACGTGCACATGCGCCGCCGTGAGCTGACTGATGCCTTACAGAATCAATCACCTCCCGGAAGCACCACCACAAGTTGGCGAGCCCGGCCCCTCCCAGAAACGCCCTAGCTAACTTAATCTATCTTACAAACTAAGAGGATGTTACCTAGAGTAACGCACCGTCTTGGGAGTGCATGTTGAACCCTCCACCCTCAAAAAGCCACCAAAATTCGGCAAATTGCTTTTCTGTATCGAATTTATCCCTCTCCGCTATTGCGGTACTAAAACGGAGGAGCTCATGAGCATTGGCGACGTCCTCGCCGCGGATGAGCCGCTTATCTCTCGCACTGCGGTAGCGGTGGTATAATACCGGGATACCATCCCTCGTCTGTACCAGCCCTTTTGCATCAATATGGATAAATGCCTCTGGCGGGATAAAGCCAGACCGGAGCGTACTCTCTATGTACATTTCATTGGGGTAGTAAGCCCCAAAGATCAGACTATTGTCGCTGGCCATCGCCCTTGCAACGTGCCTTCGAGTCACCTTAATGAGGAAATTGTCAATCCTATTCAACTGAGCCCCATCGTATAGGACCTTGTTGGGATAATATTTTATATAGTTGGATTCAGGCGTTCGGAACAACCGGAGACAGGTCCTAAGACATTGTCTCTCCAAAACCCGAATCTTTTCCATATAGCTAGGCGCTATATTAAACCATAATGGACAACCATAAGCGATTATCGGCCTTATAAGGGCCACGTAGCAAATGACCTTCACTCTGGAGTCAAGTTGACTGCTATGAAACAGTCTCCTTGTCAGAGCATAAGCCTTCTTGGCCCCAGCAAGACAAGCAACTATATGTCTATCGAAATATAGATACTGGTCAAGCCAGATACCTAGATATCTAACTGCGCTTCTCACCGCCAATGGCTGCCCATTTTGTCCAATAATGGCCAATTTCTTCCAGTTTTTTCTGGTATCCCTAGAGGCCCCAGCCAATAGAGTTCTGAACAAGATTGTTTCCGTCTTCTGAAAGTTGATTTTCAACTTCCAGTCAGCGCAATATCGCTTAATTTGATCGAAGTCACGCTGCAAAAGAATGTTAATGACTTCGATTTTAGGACCTGACCTGTATGCCACCAAATCGTCGGCATACGCTATAGCATGTCTGAGTGAACCCACCAGATCACTCGTGTAAATGTTAAACAGGATCGGAGAATTGACCGCCCCCTGCTGTAAACCGTTTTTAATTTCAAAGACTCTGCTCGAAGTCACGTTGCCACATTTGACAACGAACTTCTTTCCCATAAGCATATTATAAATTACATATAGCAAAGGTTTGTGCATCCCCCGCCTGATCAACTTGTAGAAAAGTCCCTCTAACCATACGGTGTCGAAAGCCTTCTCAAAATCAACCAGACAAGCACCCGTGCATTGGTTCTTGCATTTATTCCACTGAATGTCGGAAACCAGTTTCGACGCGGCATGAATAGTGTCATGCCTCGCCCTGAAACCAAACTGGTTTTCCGGAATTATGTTATTGTCCTCGACCCACTTTAACAGGGCTCTATTGACAACTTTTTCAAAGACCTTGCTAATATTCGGAAGCAAGCTAATTGACCGGAGATTGGCAGGGTTCGTCCTATCTTTACATTTTTTCGGGATAGGGTGTACCACAGCTACCTTCCAATGTGCCGGATAATGTGCATTATTCAGCGCATTGTTAAACAGCGTGGTGAAAATATCTACCGCCTCCAAAGGCAGGTGTCTCAATACGACGTTTGGGACACCATCCATCCCCGCCGACTTTTTATTCTTTAGCGACTCGAAGATGCACAGAAGATCATCCTTCGACACGAACAAGTGCGATGCATCTCGGCCATTGGCGACAACTGCATTAGCATGGTTTTCATCAGTGAATACGGTGAATCCGTTATTCTCAGATCGCCAATTCTCAAGTTCGGTGCGCAGATAGAAGTGGCTCACTAGAGCCCTATTCTCAATGTCGTGGTTACGGCGAACAGGATTGTTCACCGTATACACGGCCTCGAAACAAGCGCCCAGCAAATCCACTTTCTCCTGTGGGTCCTCGACCACGAAAAAATCGTCGTTTGAAGCGACACTTTCTGGACTTATTCCAGCAGTCAGTACTGTCTGTCTGTTCTCTGCTGTCTGGGAGATTCGAACACAAGGAATATCATTGTGATCTTTCCTCCTGAACAACTTATTTATCTGTGGGAACATATTCGGACTACAGGTTTTAATAGCCCGAATTTTATTGCCCCAATACAGACTTACAGATTTTCTGTAATTTTCTTTTATCAGCTGTTTCAGGATTCGGATCTCTGAATTCAGCATCCTTACCTCCGGGTCGTTGCGATCAGTAAATTGCCTGTACAGCCGTTTAAGCCTCGAGAGCAGTCTACTTTTCTGTCGGTATAGTGCGTCGATTGTAGGGTTTCTGTACTTTTCTGTCTGGTCGTCGTCGGAACGTCCTACCCGAGGAATAGTTCGTTCCATAGTTCGTTTGATGGCGTCGTTCATTTGCAATAAATGGCGATCAATGTCATCATTTGTCATGTTACTGTTTGTCGGTGGGTCGATCCCACTCGAACGTATATCTCGCTTTAAAAATCTGGAGAAGCGCGACCATTGTGCCCTCCGATAATCGAATGAACACACTGCTTCGTACTCCTCCAGCAGCGTTTGCTCGTTCGGGATCCGTATTGCGGCGGCGAGTCCGTAGTGGTCACTATCGTACTCAAACGCACGCAAACAGTTCCGCGTGTTTTGATCTATGTTCGTCAGTTGAAGTCTTGCGTCCGTTAAGGCCAAGTCCAGGAAAGCACCGCTTCTTGGGAAAGAAGGGATATCCGTCGCGTATAACTCGAGGTTGTACTCAATCATATTGAGGCGCCACCAGTCGTGAAACTGGTTGCCCCTGGGATTTGCAGTAACATTTCCCCATGCCGCATGCTTGGCATTAATATCTCCGGCCAAGAAGTAATAATTCTCCTCCGAGTTCAGCTGCAGACTACGAAAAAGTGTCTCGAGCTCTGTCATAAATTGGTTTGGTGGAGATGCAGCAGGTACGTAAAGCGACAACACATACATTCTCCTCCGGCTATGGAGAGGAATGCATATGATGCATGCCTCCAACAACTGGAACCTACGCACGTCCCCGCTATATATAACCCTATGGCGCAGGCCTTTTCGAATTAAGATTCCAACCCCACCTCCTTGAGTGGAGTAAGGCCGGTCTCTTCTTATTACATGATAGTCTTTGTATCCCAATTTGTGCTTCTGATTTAGCTTAGTTTCGCTAACCAAAAGCACATCCGGGTTTTCGGTTTTCAACAAATTGGCAAGTGACGTTCTTTTCTCGATCCTGACTAGTGAATTAACATTCACAGCAAGGATCTTTAAGTTTCCCTCATCCAGCGTAGCCATTAGATTTATGGCACACCAGACCCCACAAACAACTCCGAATAGATAAAGTCAATTCGGGCCGCTTGTTCATTTAACTGTTTCTGGAACTTATCGATCTTTCCGTGCAGAGACAGAAGGATCGATTTTAAGTCTAGATCCACCTCTGGTGCCTTTTGGGCTACCTTTGGCTGGTTTAATGTTATTTGAGCTTGACCCGGTCCAGCTGCCATTTGGGCAAAGGACACGTTGGGTGCCACAAAATTTGTGAACGAGCGACTCTTCTGACGCCTATCGCCTTCAGACTGCTGTTTGCGGGCCTGGACTCGCTTTTTCAGTTCTTGGTACTTTGGGCAACCCCTGAAGTTGGCGGGATGCCCAGAGTTCCTGCAGAGCACACAGGAGAGTACACTCCGGTCTTCGACTCTCTCCTTACCTAGAGAGCATTCACCATGTATGTGGTCCTTATCGCACTTGACGCATCTAAACTGCATGTTACAGTTAGCTGCGGCGTGCCCGAACCTTTGGCAGCGCATACATTGAAGTATGCGATCTGACCGTTTTAATTTCTCCCATCTAACAGCATGATAGTACAGGAAGCGGATATTTCGCAGCCTGTCAATTTTGCTGTCAGGAGTAAGCTGGACCAGGAAAAATGGTAAGTAACGGTTACCACCACTTGCCACAGCCGAGGAAAACGGCTTGACCCCCACGAACTTGAGGTCGTCGCTTTCAAAATTCTTAAGCTCTTTTTCGAGCTCCTCTGTTTTAATTGAGGGATCGATTCCTTTTAATACCACGGTTTTAAGCTTTTTCTCCCTTGGGGTGTACGTAAAGTACTCGGTCTTTACCTCTCCCAAGGCGGTGCGCACTCTCTGGTACTCCTCAATATCATCACACATAATTACATGTTTACTGGCAGAAAGCCTCTTAACATAAAAATTCTTAGTAATTAACCTACATAACCTAATACTATCACTAATATCGAAGTTACTTACATTAATCGGGGGAATTTTGTCCTTCCTTGCTGGCTTCTTCTGCGTCTGCTGCTTTGACTGCTGTTGCTGATTTGGCTGCAGTTGCTGCTTTGGCTGCTGTTGTTGCTGTTTTTGTTGGTTTCGTTGCTGTTGTCGTTGTTGTTGCTTCTGTTGATATTGTTGCTGGATTTGCTCCCTCAGCACTGTTTGTTGTTGATGTTGCTGCACTTTTTTCAGCCTCAGCTGCTCACGCTTCTCCAAGAGCTCTTTTATGAGCTTGTCTAGCTCAGCTACCTCATCCTCTACATCTCCATCCTCCATTTGGATGGCATTGCTTCCATCGTCGTCGACCGGTAGGTCCCTGAAGGAGTTTCCCTCTCCGACGTACCGGCCCGCTCCCCCTTCAGCTTCGGAGGAACTGGTATTATCCGTATCATCATCGGTACCAGCCACTGATGATGCTACGCTAGGGCCTGCCAGGTTCGCCCTTCTCTTGGCAGCAAGATTCGGCTTCGGATTTACCTTCCGTCGCCTCTTCTCCACCTTACGAAACTCGTCATTCGCTACTTCTGTAGCAGGTTTTCCAGCTGCTACTTCTGATTTTGTTGGTTCTGGTATTGCCTGCGAAAGAACTCGTCTGGGCAACGACCGGCCCGTTGTTGTTGTTGTTGGTGTTGTTGTTGTTGTTGTTGTTGTTGTTGGTGGTGTTGTTGTTGCAGTTTTGAATATGCTTGCAGCTGATGCATTTGGCATACACGCTGCTGATATTGTTGCTGCTGCTGCTGTTGTTGTTCCTGCTGCTGCTACGGTTGCTGCTGTTTTTGGTGTTGATGATGCTCTTGATGTTGTTGGTGTTATTACAGGCGATGATTTTTTTGCCGGCTCACGTGTTTGCACCACATGTCGCAACGGCACGCCCACACCCGTACGCGGGACCACCGTTTTCCGGGGGTCCATCCTACACCGTACGGAACTTTTCACACTTTTTTTTTTGCAGTTTTATTAAATGTTTCTATCACCGTTTCTTAATAAATTATAAAAATTAAAATTCTGCTGGGAATCGAACCCACGCTTCTGGCGTCAGAGGCAGAGGCTCAGACTACCAAGCCAATTACACAAATAAAAATACTAGGCTAATCACCACTAATTAAACACTTTTCCGCTTACGATCTTCACTAACTAGCCGACCTGTCTCTAAAAGAGTTGCGGAACGACTGTCAGCTGACAACCCACTTATTAATGAATTATGTACCAATTAATGTCTTTATTTTTTTTTTTTTTTTTTATTGTTGTTATATACCTATCATATGCTATAGTCAGTGCCCTTGGAGCTTAGCTCGATGAAGTTATTTATCATTTATTTATTTATTTATTTATTATTTATTTATTTATTTATTTATTTATTTATTTACTTATTTACTTATTTATTCTCAGTGTTTATGTATCTAATTATATATTAACGGTGTTTATTTCTTTGTTGTATATTTATTTATTTATTTACTTTTCAATATGTAAGCATATATGTTATTACTAACAAACTTTTTGTATCTTACATATCCTATTCTAGTCATATATAAAATGCCGGGAAATGGTTGGTTTAAGGCGTTTTTAAGTCGACACCCTTTCATTTCCCGAAGAACACCAGACCCGGTTACATCGGCAAGTGCAACAGTGGGATCCTCGGACATAAAATCGTGGTTTATCAAAATTGAAGATTTCCTGAAGGAGAAGGAGTGGCGGGACATTCTAGACGGTAGCAGGATTTTTAATGGTGATGAAACCAATTTCTTCCTGTGTCCAAAAATCAAAAACGTATTGGCAGCAAAAGGTGCTCGTAATATATACGAGATTGATAGAGGACTGGCGAAATCTAACCTCAAACTTATGTTCTCATTCTCATCAGTGGGCAGCTTGGTTCCACCCAATGACCAATGAAGTATTCTATGAATATATCTCCAAAGTTTTTCATCCACATTTGGTCAGTATTGGAACTAAATTTCCAGTTATATTTTTTGTTAATGGTCATAGCACACATCAAACCTTACCTATCAGCAAACTATGTGTTCAGCTAGGAATCATTTTAATTGCATTATACCCAAATGCCACGAGAATATTGCAGCCAGCGAATGTTGCGGCATTCAAGCCGTTAAAAAATGGTTGGAACAGGAAAGTTGCTGAGTGATTATTTTAGTTTTGTATTAACTTATTTAGTCATCCGTATTAACATATTTTAAGTTTTTTTTATGTTAAACATAAACAAATGAATGCGATTTCATTTTCTTGTGTGATTTTAATGTATATTAATAAACTTGAAAAATGTTTCTATCCTTTTTAATTTTGAATCGCTATAAAATGTATATTTTCTCTTAGATAAACGAATCAAGGTACTTAATTTTTTTTTCTTTTATTCCTGCCGTGTAAATCTTTTAAAGATATGTCAATAACTATATCATTACAAGGTGTCAATAGCTGTATATAAATGTCAACCATTGTACTTTTAGGTGGTGTCAACCATTGTACATGGGTGTCAATTAATATACAATTTCATAATCCCTTTGAAATATTGTGATTAAACTTTATTTTATCAATTTTTCTTAATTTTTATAAAAACTAAATGAGTTCTAATAATATCACATTTTTCGAAATCCGAAGAGTTTTCAAAATACTCCAGTCAATCATTTTTTACGGCGTTTTGAAAAAAAAAAATTCTTATGGGTGTCAATAACTGTATCGGTTACGCTAAATGGCAGATATCATGCAGTCGTCGCAAAAAATCTGTAACCGTATTTATTCCCTTCAGCAGCGGGGATCCACAGAAATCGATCTTGGGTCCATTGGTTTTTCCAATGTACATCACTGACTTTCCCTCATATTCTCTTTACTGCTCAATTGACATGTATGCTGATGATGTTTACGTGCGAAAAAGTTTTCTATTATTACTGGTACAAAAAATAGGGCTTGTTGAGTGATTGAGGATCTACATAGAATTGTTTGTTGGGCTCGATCAAATCGCCTTTGCCTAACCCATTAAAGACGAAATGCCTGGTTATATCCAGAACGTCCGTAGATACATCGTATTTTTCCAAAATATTTCTCAACAATACACCCATCGAGTATGTAGATTCTGCGAAAAACTTTGGCTTAGTCTTTAATAAAACGCTTACTTGGAATACCCAAATCTGATTACCTGTTGGTAGATTATACGGTGGTCTTCGCAGGCTTTGTGCTACACCACAAAAATCACCTCCATTAAACTTAGAATGATTCTTGCGAAAACCTTACTATTTCCGATTATATTGTATGGGTGTGAGCTTTTTGCAAATTGTGAATACGAGCATAAACGTAAGCTAAATGAAGCTTATAATAGCATCGCGCGGTATATCTATGGAATGAGGAGGTTCGACCACATATCTAATTTCTCACAATCAATATACGGACTCACTCTGGAAATTCTTTTCCAGCTTAGAAAATTAACCTCACTTCATGGTGTAATGTAAATGCGTCAACCGTCTTATCTCTTTAATAAGTTCAGTGTCCCCCGATCTGTTAGAAGCTGTGACCTCTTACCAATACGCTACACTTATTTAGTATCGGAACATCAATTTTTCAAGTATGCGATTAGGCTGTGGAATTCCCTTCCCCGAAGCTTAATCAATACTTAGAGACAATTTAATGAAGATAGTTTGTTACTTTTTTTTATCTTTCAAATTTAACTCTTTTAATATTATTTGCTTCTAGTTTTTTTTTTTTGATGATGAATTAATTAACAATGTTAATAATTGATAACTGTTGTTATTGTTCTAAATTGTAGTAACGTAACAAATAGTAAAATGTATCTTATTTGAAACTTGCACAATTTAACAAAATGTTGTATCTTACTGTGTAAGGATAATTCACTAAATAAATAAATGAAATTATAAATACACACAAAGCAGCATTTTTACTGATCTGCACTAACAGTAGCGTGGCGTCCTACTGGTGGAATTTTTTAAGCCTTCTGTGATTAGTCCTCATTCCATTGGATTTATACACCTAGTTTTTTTTTTAAATTATTTTTAGCACGATGTTCGTCATTAAACTTATTCCCTTGTCATTCCATCGTAGGCGTTGTTTTTGTTAGGCCAGCTGTATCCTTCTCCATCCCTCTAGGTCTGGGTCTGGGTGAGACTGCATCTTTCTTTGTTTGTTTTTTACGTTTTAGAAAAAGTATCCTTCATGCTCCTTCTGATTATGTTTTACACATTGCAGCTCATCGTTTTATTTTCGGTTCCATCTTTTGTCTTTGCCTTTCGTTGAGTTTTATTATATTCTCGCTTTGTTCGATTTGTTACGAAATTCCAAAGTGGTTTGAGCACCACTACCAGACTCAGTCCAATGCTGCAGTGGTTTGAAAGTGGGCATAGTACCTTTAAGCTGCGACCGTCCTGAGGTGAGCCCGAGTGCGCAATTTCATAATGCAGCTCTCGTGTTTTTTTTTTGATTGGTTCTGGGGGTGATGGCGGTAGTGGAGTTGCTACTTTGCGGCTTTTATGCTTTATTCCATTACCTTTTGACATTTCTTTGAATTTTTAATTTTGTTCTTTGTTCAGGAGTCCGATTTCATAATGATCACTGAATGAGTGTGTTGTTTCGATCGCAATCGATTGATGTTTTACCTGATCGTTGAGTCTTTTTTCCGGGAAATTATACCTACTTGCGGTTTGGGGGACTCTTTTTATGATTATTTTTTTTTGAAAAGAATCTTCAATGTTCTGCTGCGTATGCAAACATGACATAAGGACTGATTAATAAATTCAGGCATTTACTTTCGTATTTGTAGGAATCTATAATTCTATATAGCTTCGTGACACATCTCTGAATCAGTATGTTTAAACGAAAGAAAGTGTGTAAAAGCTGCACTTCACAGCATTGTTACTATAATGTAGAAGTCGTTATCTAATCAGTGGTCATCTCTCTTGCACTTAGAATCCTTGCGCGTATGTGTGAGGCTTCATAACAACCAAACTTTATATTCACAACATAAATGGTAGTTAGGGGTGCAACAATCTAATTTTACTTCAACTGCGTGGAATTAGAATATATATATCTACTTGCGCTACTTCCCACCAGATGCTTAGAGTATGCAATTCCGTTAAATTAAATCGCACGCACCGATAATTCAATCTTATGGCTTATGTTGATATTGAAAAGGTATTTGACTCTGTCTGGCATGAGGGCCTACTAAACAAAATGATAAATCTAAACTTCCCATCGCATATCTGTAAGGCAGTCCAAAGTTTCTTACCCAGTCGTAGATTTTAAGTATAAGTCAACAGTGGTATTTCAGAACTATTATTTTTTCGTTCAGGTGTTCCACAAGGCTCAGTTTTGGGCCCAGTCCTATAAAGGGTCTTTCATTAGCGACTTGACAACTTCAAACTTTCAGTGTGAATGCACCCTTAAACCCAACTTTCAATATATAAATATTTAGTAAAATCAACATTTTCAGTGTGGTGAAGTACACGAAGGAACAACGTTTACAAATAATTAAAATCTATTACCGAAATTCCGAGTACATTATGCTGAATTTTGCGTAAGGGTCTTGGCCTACACCCTTACAAGATCTAGCTGACTCAAGAAATAGGGCAACTTGATCATATGAAGCGAGCTACGTTCTCGAATTGGGGTCTGATCATGACAAAATCATCTTGAGCGATAAAGCGCATTTTCGGTTAAGCGGCTTCGTCAATAAGCAAAATATGCGTTACTGGACAGGTGAGAACCCTTAGGTGCTTCGTGAAACAGCACTTCATCCGCAAAAAGTCACTGTTTGGTTCGTTTTCATGCCGGTGGTGTCATTGGGCCGTTTTTTTTCGGCGATGAAAATGACCGTCACGTTCCGGTAAATGGTATTCGATACAGAGACATGTTAGAATGTTATTTCTTTGAGCAATTGCATTAATTGGACATCAGTGATATGTGGTTCCAACAAGACCGTGCCATAAGCTACACAATCGAGTTTCTGAAGTCTCAGTTCGGTGAACGTGTTATCTCGAGAAACGGACCCGTCTATTGGCCGCCGGGATCGTGTAATTGAACGTCTCTAGACTTTTTTTTATGGAGCCGGCGACGTTAGAGGAGCTCAGACCCAATATTGAACGAGAAATGGCTGCCGTATCGGTCGAAATGTGCGGCCGAGTCATCGAAAGTTGGGTTCAACGTACGTTCAACGGGTTCAACGTACGTTCCCGTGGTGGACATATGAACGAAGTCTGATTCCATTCATAAATGCTTTGATAGTAATTCAAGCCAATAATTTTTTTTGAGACATCTCAAGTAGTTTGCATTTTATTTAAAAGAGAAATTCTCAAGTCCTTAATAAAAGACCCTTTATAATATTTATATATCTGACCTGACAAAAATAAAAAAAACCACCCGCTGGAGGAAGAAGGTAGTTTCCTAGCAGGTGCCTATGTTTCGAATAAAACAAACCTACTTTACGGGTTAAAGGGACTTCAATCTTTTCTTCGCATAGTATAGCTCATGTTAATGGTGCTTTGTTAGAAACGTTCGCTCAATTACCAACAACAACTGTACAAAGTTTCAACTCAATTGGATAAACGCGCCAGACCTAGAATAAAAAACGAACAACTGCATTGCTGGGTAATCTGCTGCACCGATTTTGTCCAATACCGAAGATTGCCTAAAAATTTGAGCTCAGTCGGTGTAGTGGCTTCGGGGTACATAGCATACACACAAGTATATATATATAAGTACTTAGGTGCATTGATTTTTATATAATATTTTAGATCTCGACAATAGTTCGAGATCCACCTATCGGGTGCAAAACTGTACAATCTTTCAATCTGGAACCAACCATACATATTCATTAAATTTCATTGAAATTGGTTGGGCGGTTTCGGAAATTAACGTGAACGAACAAGTGAGACGTGGTTTATATATATTAAAAAATTATATAAAAAAAATGTGCGAAATAAAACTATTTATTTACGAAAAAACGTCTGCCTAGTGGAAATGGAAAAAAGAATCGATATTAAAAAAAATAAAAATAATTATAAATAAAAATGAATTTTTTAAATTAAGATCTTGAAATCTAACATAGCTTTTTATGTTTAACATAAACGCTGAATTGCTTTTTTCTCCGCGTTAAGTATCACATAAGGGCTTGTGTTAAACTTAAATATTTATGTTTTGTTTCATCACACGGCCCTAAGTTTTCAAGATTTAATACTATTATAAGGAAAGACTACACTCCGCTTAGCAAGCTGCTGGATAATCCATCCAGTTTGGGTTTGGAGTCCTTGTAATTTTTTTGATTCTAGCAAAACAACCAAAGTTCAAAGATTTGGTCAAAACGTCCCCATAACTGGGCGTGGCAAACAACTTTGTTTTGACGACTTTTAAGGAAGCAACATATTTTGCTTTCACTGTTATTTTCGTTTTTTTAGCAGTTAGTAATCCTTTTTTGTGAGTTTCATTTTTGGAGGAAAAATATGCCTTGAGAATGTCACTTCACTTTCATTACAGAGCACACAGAACAGTACGTTCTTTAATGTATACTCTCAGTATCGTTTACACCACTGTTGTTTGTTGCGCAAGAAGGGATTATCCATCGAAGGATCATCTATGAAAAATCACAGTTTTTAAATTCAACTCCGAATAAAGGTCATTATCGTTGCATAGCTCATTGAATGCACTAATGCATCTTGTAATAGGCTCATTAATACAATAATTGGCCCCATGCCTTTCTGTGGAAAATAACTTTCTTACCCTCAGTAACCTTTGTGGAGTATAAAAATTTAATAGATATACCAATTCTGGTGAAATAATATGATTATTATTAATTATATCGCAAATAAACATTACAGAACTTGCCCTGCGTCTGAAACTAAGTGCTTGCAGACCAACTAATTTGCATCTTCTATTACAATTGGGAAGCTCATCTAACATGTATAGATTAGTCACCGCGCATCTCGTGAATTTCTTTTGCACTTCTAAAGATTGTCTGACCAACGAGCTGTAGACAATTTTGAGACTATGTAGATTTCGGAAATCTTTGCTATTCGGCATAAGAAAGCCCAACGACCTGGCAATAGCATGATCACAATGCGAAACATGACTCCAGGATCCTTCACTTCTTCGAATCGGAGAAGTCTAAAATCATTTATAAAATAATAATGGAAGAGTGGAATAGCAATACGGTATTCCGAAAAAAACTTTAAGAAATATTTAGTTCTAATGGCTGAAACACATTGCTGCACAGATGATGTTGTATGTAAAATGACACATTGCTTACTGCATGTCAATTCTTGATGCAAGTTGTCTATATTTCTAATCTTGATGCACCGATTGTAGTAGAACAGCACAATTTGGTACAACTTTTTCGGCTTGACGTTTAGTGCTGTGAAATTCTTTGACAATACCCAGCATCTAAGTCGGTTTGGTTTAGTGATATTTAGGACAGGCAAAAACCATACTGAATGAAGGCAATTTATCACTTCAAATGTGTTTCAAGTGCGTTGTTGCATGCATTACTGCGTGCGTCCCTACTGCACAAGTGTTTCAGCCATAAAGCATTATGATTACACCATTCCGGTAATTTATTAATATCTGATTGAAAACGAATGCAATAAGAAATATTATTCACCGAGAAAATAATTTTAAATCATCCGCGAATGTCAAAACTTTACTTTATTGAAATATTTCGTGGACATCATTGATAAGTAAGATAAATAACAACAGGCCCAAAATACCCGAAGTTGCTTCTATTACCCAATATGTCGAACTATCGACCTTTACCATTCGCCTTCTATTTATTAGGTAACTAACAAACTGTTTTAGTGTTGCGTAATAGAAACCCAGATAGCAGTAAGGTGTGATGTACCCTATCAAAAACTTTTGTAAGATCAGTGTAGACTTTGCAGGTACAATCGAAATATAGGCGCGTGCAAGACAAATAGCCTTAGCGAAGCAACGAAATTGCGTGAGCGCGCTAAACCATGCGAAGATAAGGTTGGAATCCGTTTAATCCGCGAAGCTACCACCCAAACAATGCTTCATTTAAAAAGTAATACAATTCCTGGGGGAATTTTATTTTCAAAACCTTTGACTGAAACTATGAGAGCGTTACCAAAGAGCTTTGCCTGAAATGTATGAGCAACTGGTGTCTATTTTTTTTTGATGGCACACTAACGCGATCTAGCAGTATGTGTAGAGTACTTCAATACAAACAATAGTTACTACGGCAGCTCAGCTCTAAAGTACATCCGCCTCGAGTTATGCGCCCTAATCTGTAACACGTATTTATGTAATTAGAAAAACTATGTTTACGTCCTATTAGATTAGGGCGCATAACTCGAGGCGGATATACTTTTGAGCTGAGCTGCGATGGTAACTATTGTTTATATTGAAGTACTCTACACATCCTGCTAGGTCGCGTTGGTGTGCCATCAAAAAAGGCACCATTTTTGGGTATGGTCCTTTGCTCATATTTTATATTTAAATTTATTTTATTTTAGCCAAAAACATTACATTTCTAATACTTAAACCTATATTGCACAATTTACAGAGATTGGTATATGCTACTTTACTACTGGCAAGTAAAAATACATTGTTTAATCAAAATATAATAAGTGTTGATTAGAGAATTTGAAGAAAAAGCTACTGTTAAAAACCTTCATTAAAGATGCAAAAAAAACTATATAAAAAATAAAAAAAAGGAAAGTTGTGAGAAGGGGTGGCTTAAACACAAAGGCGTAGTATACCCAGTTCAAAACAGCTTTTACAAAAAACGTTAAAAATAGATACTCACTATGTGTAATAAGATAAATTTAAGAAGCTGGATTTGAGATTAGGGAATTGTCGGACGATAAACAAGAAATGTTAAATCGTTCATTTAATTTTGAGATTCTGCTCGATACCATTTCCATGTAAGATTTAACATCATTTTCAGGAGCTTATTTTGTGAAATTTGAAGTCTTTGCACGTGAATTTTTGCACAATAACCTCAAGCAGGCGATCCGTAAAACATAATCGCCAGAAAAATCGCTTTATATATCAGTAGTTTGTTGTCACTACTCAACTTAGATTTTCTCTTTATAAAGGGGTAAAGTATTTTTATTGTTACTTTAATTTTTTTAATGATTTCTTGTACGTGTGTACCAAAAGTTACTCTCTTATCCAGATACACCCTCAGAATTTTAGCACTAGACTTCCAATCGGTTCCGCAACCATTGATAATGAGACTATTACTGGCAATAGGGCTTTCTTTTTCGGGTGAAAAAGACAGCCTGAGTTTTAGAAGCATTTACCTTTATCCTCCTGTCGCTAAAGTAATCTTTTATAATATACTAGCTGTACCCGCCCGGCGTTGCCCGTGCTCAAGAGTCTATATACTCGGTGCTCTCTGCGCCTAACAAAAAGAAATACTTGTCTTTTTTTGATGAGAAACAAAATTGCAAGTCAAACTTGGTGGACCGATTTTGACCAAACTTCACTTGAGCTCAATCGGTTCCGTGGTTAAAGGGACTGCACATTTTTCTGCGCTTTGCTTAGCCCGATTACTCTACTTCATTGCTCCGCTAGGGGTAGGTGCTAGTTGCCTGGCAGGCGCCTATGTCACCTGACTTTTTTGAATCGAACAACAACACAAAAGAAAGAAATTTCGATTTTTATTTTCTTTCAATCAATATGTTATGCGCACGGTTTAACAACATGCAGCAATTCTAATTTAATGTCAACAACGAAATCGACCAACATATACAAAACTGGGAATATAGCGCCACCTATAAGAATGCAACTTAATTATGAATATGTATCTCGAATTTTACAATATTAGCTCCCATTAGTGAACACGTTATTTTGTGTGTTTCATACACACGCTGCAACTGATCATTTTGACGATGTAAAACTATATCCCCTGCTTCCAAATTTTCTTCAACCATTACAATGACAACTTCATCGATTGTTGGTGCACTGAAACGTCTCGCATGTTGTCCTACAGGAGTTTGTATTCAACCGTGCATTGGTATTGGAATGCTACTCGCCGCAATTCTACATTCACGACGTTTCTTCTTCTTCGTTGGTTTTCATTTATTTGAACGCTATGCTGATGACGATTATGTTGTTGTCTATCTCGGTCTCCAGTTCGGACGACTGCACGTTGTTCTTGCGATATTCTTTCCCGAAGTTCCGACACCCCCTATTTCATCCTGTCAAAGTTTTGTTTTCGAGATAAAAAGTAGCATTCGTCCTTCCTAGGGCCCAAACGAAACCGTCAAGCTCAAAATCGTTAAAAACTAACCATTCTGTCTCGAGTTATGCGCATGAAAACTGAAAACGCTCAACAACTGCTGTTGCCTGTCATCATTGTCCACGTCATCTCAATCACCCCAACATTTCAATTTACTCACACATAGGTACCAATGCAAGGATCCTGAAAATACTTGACAAACAAAAATGAAGGATTCAAACACCATCCAACAAATCAAAGTATCGACTCCGTTTCAAAAAGTTACTTTGTGTAACATAATAAACATAAACAAACTTATTAGGTATATTTAAAAAAAAAAAAAACAAAATTGTTGACAACAACAATTTGCTTGGCAAATAATTAAAATAATTGACAACAATTGCTTTTAAAATTTTAAATATTTTTTTTTGTATTTAAAGTGTCACTACTCGATTTCTACCCAGTTTTTTTTTCCCCAAAGTGCATTTCCCCATACAAACTTTTTGGTAAACTTTTTGGTGATGATAATTAGTGGTATAAAAATTAGTTATGAACCTATTCTCATACCTACGGAATATACATATAAAATTTCATCAAAATCGGTCAAGCCGTTTCGGAGGAGTATAAACACTAAAACTGTGACACTGGATTTTTATATATTAGATAGATAATGCAGATTGCAAGTTAGTTCCAATAGTGGAACCAATTGAATCTGTTGAATAAATACAAGTGTCGTCAGCAAAAATAGCTGCTTCAAAATTATGAAGTCTTGGGAAATCAGACGTAAACACATTGCAGAGGATTTGACCAAGGACTGAACCCTGACGGAGCCCTGCAACACAAACCAAGACTGAGAAAGACAGTAGTTGTTGACAGACACAAGACATTTTCTTGAAGTCTAAAAACGATCTTCTGATTTTAATAAGTTACATTGGAAAATTAAGAACTAATAGCTTATGTAGAAGTCCTTCATGCCAAGCAGAATCAAAAGCTTTATCAACGTCAAGCAACACAAGTCCTGTACTTTTACCTATACTAAATTTACTTTTTATATGTTTTGTTATACGATGAACCTGGTGCACAGTACTGTGAAATTCACGGAACCCAAACTGCTCCAAGGGTAAAACATTATTTGAGTTAATGTGCTCAATAAGCTTTTTATTGATCACTTTTTCAAAACATTTACTAAGCGAGCTCAGTAGACTTATTGGTCTGTAGTTACCAGGCAAGTAAGCGATCTTACCAGGTTTCAAAATTGGAATAACCTTTGCCATTTTCCACTCACTTGGAAAATATCCGAGCTAAAGACACGAATTAAACAATGATTGTAAAAATATTAAGCCTGATCTTCTAAGATGTTTTAGATACAAGTTTTTTACATAGTCAAAACCCACAGACTTTCGAGTTTTTAAAGAAAGCAAAACGTCCCTTATGTCGTCAGTTTTGACGAAACCTACATCATTATTTACATCACAGGTTTTAAAAAAGTTAATTGAATTTAGAACTAAAGATTCAACGGTGATATTACTTAAAGCACTGCTAGCTAACGCATTATTATTACGGCCTTCCATACTGCTTGCCCGGAGAAGGAGGTTGGCGGTGCGAAACCAACCCGATGGTGGAACGTTATCCCTTCTCAGGAAAAGAGTGGGGAGGCTGTTTAACAGGGGCAGGAAGTCTAATCTGGTAGCCGTTTGGTCTTCTCATGCGGATGCGCAGAAGGAGTACAAGAGGCAAATTAAGAGCGCTAAGAAGGTATCTTGGCAGAGGTTCTGCGGAGAACTGAAGGACGTTAGCGCGGTTTCGAGATGGCACAGAGTCCTCTCAGCTGATCCGGGAGCCAGGCTTGACGTCCTTTGGAAGCCTGATAGCACCTCGACCATCTCCAACGAAGAGGCACTTCAACTGCTAATGGACACCCACTTTCCTGGCTGCAAAGCCGTGGATAGTTGCGTATGGCCACACAAAAGCAGAGCTACCACTGAGCATTGGCAGGTCGCGGCGAGTATTGTTACTAGGGAGAGGGCGAGAGCTATTATCCTGTCCTTTTCTCCTTTCAAGGCTCCTGGACCTGATGGCATCTATCCCATACTTTTGCAAAAGGGTATAGAGATTTTGCTCACACTGCTTACTAGAATCTACAGAGCTAGCGTGGCTCTGCGACATATTCCTTTGGCCTGGAGAAGAGCTAGGGCGGTTTTCATTCCCAAACCGGGAAAGGCCGCCTATGATCTTCCCAAAAGTTTCAGGACTATTAGCCTTTCATCATTTCTGTTAAATGGCCTTGCAAAAATTGATTGACGTACGGCTTAAGAGCATTCCAGCTTCGCTGGGTATCCATGATAGGCAGCACGCATATCAAAAAGGCAAGTCCACTGAGACGGCATTACCGGACCTGACGGCCAGAGTGCGCAGGGCGCTCGACCGCATGATTTATGCTCTTGCTGTCTTCATGGATATTGAGGGCGCCTTTGACAATCCCACCTTTTGCAGAATTGAGTCTGCCTTAACACTGAAGGGCGTCGATTCTACAACTGTGGAATGGATCCTGCAAATGCTTAGGAGCAGAGAAGTTACAGCTGCTGTTGGCGGCTGCGTCAGAACTGTGCGCGCTGTTAAAGGCTTTGCGCAGGGCGGTGTACTCCATTACATTGTAGAACCTGTTGGTCGACTTCTTGTTGAGAAGACTTGATGGGGAAGGTCACCCTGTTATTGGGTACGCTGACGATGTGTGTATCATTGTCAGCGACAGGAGTTTACCAACTCTTTGTGAGCGGATGGAAACAGCGCTCAATAGTGTTGGGAGTTGGTGCCGCGAGCAGGCTCTGTCAGTCAACCCCGCGAAGACTGAGATCATGCTGTTCACGAATAGAAGGGCTATACCTCAAGTGAGGTGGCCTTGCTTCCAGGCAACTCAACTAAAGCTATCAAGCAAGGTTAAGTATCTGGGTATTGTTCTAGACCCAAAGCTTAACTTTTCGGAACATTTGGTTGCTAGAATTTCGAAGGCAACTAACATTCTCTGGCAGTGCCGTAGGATGTTCAGCAGAACCTGGGGACTTAGTCAGAGGCTGGTTCACTGGATTTACACGTTAGGCCATACCTTATGTATGGTGCAATTGTATGGTGGGCTAGAGCTCACATCCTCAAACGTCAACTGACGAAGCTACAGCACTTTGCGTGCTTATGCATTACAGGTGCGATGAGAGGAACCTCCACTGCTGCTATGGAAGTGTTGCTCTGTTTACCTCCCTTGCAGTTCCTTGCTGAGAGTGAGGCTAGAAAATCACTATACCGTATGTGTGTAGTACTTGGACGGCAGGTCCATCTCGGCGATGGGGCCAGAGGTGCTAGGTACAGAGCTCTCTATGACAGCCTACCTGGCCATTGGGTAGGAGCACTTGACACTGTGTGCACGAAGCAAGTCTTTGAGCGCCGTTTTCAGGTCATCCTTCCTGAACGGCAGGAATGGAACAGTGAGGGGTGGAATGGCCTTAGGCCAGGTAATGTCATTGTCTATACGGATGGCTCACTCATTGACGGTATCTCCGGAGCCGGGGTCTACTCTAGAGACTGTCGGATAAATCTATCTGCAGCCTTGGGTAGACAAACAACTGTTTTTCAGGCAGAAATCTTTGCGATTGCCACTGCCGCCAATATCCTGTTAAGGAGAAGGTTTAAGGGTAAAACCTTATACATCTGCTTAAATAGCCAAGCCGCTATCAAAGCCTGTTCGACTGGCTCTCGCAACTCAAAAATAGTTGAGGAAACCATGGTTAAGCTTAACCGTCTGGGAAGATGTAACTCGGTATCACTTGCCTGGGTTCCTGGGCACACAGGTATCCAAGGTAATGAAAGAGCGGATGGTCTGGCCAGGAAGGGCTCTTCAACAGCCTTCATTGGCCCACAACCATCCATAGGATGCCGCTCATCCGTCCACAAATGTGAAATGGATTCGGCTCTACGCCAACAACATTGCGAATACTGGCATGACCTGGTCTCATGCAGGTATTCGAAGAAGCTAGTGGACAGTCCAAAAATCAGCAGAGCTAAGTTTTTGCTTGGCCTAAACAGCAAAGACTTGAGATCCTTGATTGGTCTTGTAACTGGTGTCAGTCCTCTTAACGAGCACCTTAAAACCATCCACATTGGGAGCTCGGGCCTATGTGAGTGCTGCCTAGAGGCGGATGAAACGGCATCTCACTTCATCTGTGAATGTCATGCTTTTGCCAGAACTAGGCTAACCACTATAGGTAAACAATTTGTCACCGAATATGAGATGGGGGACATTGAACTTGCTAATATTCTTCGCTTTGCCAAGGCTACTGGCAGGTTCTTCCTCACTGAATCTTACTAATCGCCAATAAACAGCGAGCGGGCAGCTATGCTGAAGTACAATGGACCAATAGGTCTAAGTGCTTGCCATCTACTGATGACCCCACTGCACATACAATACAATACAATAACTAACAGTTGGACTTTACACAAAGTTTCTGCCAGTGCATTTGCCTTTTCAGTGGCCGATGTCATAAATTGGTTTACTACTTTCAGTGCAGGAATATGGAATTACGCTTTTTAATTATTTTTACGATATTCCAAAAGGGTTTGCTAGCTTTGTCCATTCGTAACAATTTTCGGTTCCAGGAATTATTTCTATAAGTCGCAATGCCTTCTTTAATCAGTGCGTTTGAAACTTTCATTTCAGTCAAATAAAAACAATTTCTCGTTCTTATCCATCTGTTTCTGTAGCTGTTCCTTATTTTAATTAGTTCAAGTAAATTACTTGGTAGGATATTAGCGCTTCCAAGTTTAATCTTTTGTTTAGGTACGGAAAGTTTAACGCTTTCAACTATAGCAGATGTGAAAGATGCAACATTTTGATCAATTTGAGATTGATTGATATTTGCATTTGGAATATCAGGAAAGTGACTCAATTTTGTATTCACTTGGCTCCTAAATGTTTCCCGATTAGGATTTCTAAAATCTAAAGTTTTACTTCTTCCACATAAAGGCGAAGTGAAGGTATAGATAGCTACGGGTAAGTGATCAGAGCCCATTTCATTTATAACCATAGGTTCAGTAATCAATCCCGGCATATTTGTCAAATATAAATCTAAAGTTGAAGGATTGGCTCTGTTATTTGTAGTATTATCCTACAAATAACAAATAACAGAGTGGGATGACGTGGAAACAAAATGTCAAAAGGGTGCCTTGTATTAAGGTTTTCAAGTATATTTCCCAATGCGTTTGATCTCAGACAACCCCAATTCGTGTTTGCAGTTGAAATCCCCACCAATTAAAAGAATATCATTTAGACAAACTAATTTCCTTAAGTCTTCAGTTTTCTACCTCTAATTTTAGAAACTGAAAATTGGTAACGGATGGGCGGATATGGCTAGATCGACATAACTTTAGGTGCTGATCATAAATATGGTAACTTTTGGGGCCTACGATCAATACTAAAGCATGTTACAAACTATGAATCAAAATTAGAATACTCTAGTTAGTTTAGTTAAGGTGGCTGTCTGGGCACGAAGCTCAAGCTCACTTAGACGGTCGTTGTGTCGGATCATTGCGATACAAGAGGGGTTCCGGCGTTTGCTCGGCTTGCTGGGAGATTGTTTGCCTTCTGTGAGGTGGTGATTATATGGATATAAATTCTAAAAGGGAAGTTGGAGAATGCAGAGTAGAAGCAATACACACACGATTCCAATACCCCTGTAGAGGAGCAGAGTGGAGTACTGTTTCAGTCAAACCCCAGTTCTGGATGTAATGACTGATTTCAGCCAGGCTGGGACTGTTGCATATCTTAAGGAGGCACACAGCCTGATTCCAGAACCCTAGACCGATCCCGATTCACTGCGCAACGGATAGAGTGCTACCTGGGGTGACTGTTTCAGTACGAACTCCTTTTTCTTCCTAATCCATGGAAAGGAGAGTGCTTTGAGGTGACTGCTTCAGTCGAACCCCAAAATCTACCCTCTATTCTCTTGCAGGTAATACCGAGTCGGATGACTGCTTCAGTCGAACCCTGGAAAACGTTATTAGAATCCATTTAGAGAATATCGTCGAATTTGGGTTCTTGAGGATATTGACTGAGGCACACGAACCTCTACATTTTTTTTTTTTTTTTTTTTTTTTTTATTATTTCATACAATTTTATACAAATTAAAATGTTTTACATTACTCATTTATAAAATAAAAGGGAGTATAAAATAGTTACTACAATCAGTTGTTCAATGACAAGTGTCGAATGTAGGACGGAAATTACTAAAATTATTTACTAATTACTGATTATTGATGGGGAATTACAATCGGAAAGCAAAAAATTAATATAAGATACAAAAGTAATTATGTTGGAAAGATAAAGTATACTATGACATTTAATGAGCAAGTTTCAGGTCGTAAAGAAACCATTTATGGCTGAATAATCAAAGGACATAATCCAATTTTTTATACACTTCAAAAATACACTTTTCACTCTCTCACGTCTAACAGTATCTGGAAGCGAATTGAAGAGACGAGGTGCGGTAGCATAGTAAAATCGTGCAAAATGGGCTTTATTATTTGTAAGAGCAGTTACAAAATGTCTGGCATTTACTCGCAAATTATAGTTTTCGTTATTTCTTACAGCGTAAAATCCCGAATTATGAAAGAATATTTTAAGGACTTTGTAGCAGTAAAGGTGCCTTAACGGAAGAATTTTATGGTTCTTAAACAAATCAAAACTCGGAGTTCTACGATTCACCCTGCATATGATTATGCCGTTATAAGTAATGGATCAGTTTTGTTAAAATAGGCACCACCCCAACAGCTTATCCCATATTGTAGCTTTGACTTTAAAAGTCCATTATACACAAGCTTCAGTAATGGTTGAATGCAATAAAGGCTTAGGTGATATAATTGTCTCACCATTTTGTTAAAGTAATGTTTAAGATAAATTGTGTGACTATACCAGCTCAGTTTGTTGTCCAATATAATAATAAAAGTTATCAACACACTCAATTCTAAAGCATTTATTGGAGCACGATGCCAAATAGTTAAAGGAACGTTGATCTGAGTCAGATAAACAGAAACGTGAACAATTAGTAGAATGGTAAAAAAATGGCAAAATATTCGCAAAATATCCCTTCAAGTTAAAAATCATAAACTTTGTTTTGTCGCTGATAACTAATTTGTGCTGCAAAAACCATCTCCTAAGTAAGTCTAGGTCATAATTTACGTCACAACATATGTTAAGCAAGCTTCTACTTGAATACGAGAGAGCAGTATCAACATCTCACGCGCATCCTGGATGGAGTGGGGCTTGGGATGACTGTTGCAGTTGTTGCAGTACGAACCTCAAGCCGCGCTAGTACACGGAAAGGGGATATGAAGGAGTCCTTGACACAATACAATACTCTTAGGATAGGGTATAAAAAAAACTGTTTATTGACGAATGCTGGCTAGAGTAAAGCAAGATTCTGCTAGTTTCCGATAACAATATGAATCGACTTTAACGCCTCTAAAGTGAAAAATATTCGAAGATCACTTGAAAGTTTAAAGACTGATCCCGCATTGAAGACGTCTTCCTTTTATGAACTTAAAAAACGGCTCCACCCTGGCTTAATGCAAACAGCAGTTTCAAGTTGATCTCGAGGTTATTAATAGAGAGCATTTATCCAGCTGGAAACCCCGAAGGGTGATGGCCCCTTACGTAACGGTTAAAAATGCTATAATATGTATGAGGGATCTTCAATTTCAAATTGTCGTTTTACCTAGAAGTGGTGATCTGAAGTCGTGTCAAGCCATGGGTTTGTATGCATACTTGAGGGGCAGTTTAATGTGTTAAATGTATCGCTAGGCTCACCTCAATGTAAAAACTGCCTACTTGTAGATGTTATAAATGCCTTAAAGCTATTTATATTGCAAATCCGGTAAGTAAAGAGTTTTAGGCATGCGCTTTATACAATCGTGCCCAGTGTGCGTCGTCCTCTGTTTGCTGATAAAGCCAATAAAACACAACTTCGAAAGAGCATTTCTTCGCCAAAATAAGCACTGTAAAAGGCTTCCTGATCCTTTGAACCATTAATTTTTACTCTCACAGTTCATAAATTAATTATCGCTGACAAGCGCATCTACTTATATATATTAGTTCACCCACGCCCACCAAACCACAAAATAAATCAATCTGGAAAGCGGCATACTCGGATTCCAAAAATATCAATTTGCGGCTATTTTGTCACGTTGTCGTTGCCGTTGTCGTCCTCCCTTTGTATCGATTTGTCTGTCGCAATATGCGGTGCTATATTGTTATATTTCTGCTGCCTAGAGCTTTTGTTCGGTTTATTTTGTGTCGTGTTTTCATTTTTATCCATTCGATTCAAACATTTCGATTGGTTTGGTATCACGCTCCTTTCTTGGTCTAAATTTAGCGACAATTCATTGTTGTTGCCGTTCTTTTTCATCTTCGTTGTTCGTATTTTAGCTTATTCTTTTTCGTCTCAACAGAAATACCCTCCTTGCCATCAGCGGACTTGGAATGTGGAAGAATCCGAGTATTGCTGCTTCTGAGCGCCCAACACACAGCAAACAATTCACCTTCGTGCACTATTGACTGCCAATTTGTTTGTTGTGTGTGACTTGTTGCTGCAACTTGGCTGTTGTTGGTGCTGGCTGGGGGCTGGCTGTCTCTTGCTGCTTCAGCGGCATGGTATTGTGTTGTGTCTGCAGTCGATCACACACTCAAGTGGTATGTCCGCAATGTGCGACCCCAAGGAGCGGATAAAGGTGAGCGACGCACTGATTAGTTAAAGCGCGAAGGTGGCGATTGGCGAATGACGGTGCGCTGAGATGCCGAAGGTCGATTGCTTTGGGCCTGAACTGCAAATTGCTGTGTCAGTTCAATTTGAATGCAATTAATCAGAGACTCCCCCATGCGGAGGTTGCTCAGTTAGTGACTGACGCACACACCTGTTTCGGGTCCGTGTTGGGTTCTTGAGCTTTTATTTATTTCTTGCATAATTGGCATCACTTGACTCATCTATAAACATAAACAAATCATGCTAATTAACTTTGTTTGCATTTGCATTCAGTTAGAGGACGCAGTAGGCCTGGGGAAATCGCTCTCTTGCTCAGCGCCGCCGGTGGCAGTGCGGCACAATATCGTTAAGTGAGCTGTAAAATTCTGTCCAATAAAAGTTCATGAAATAATAAAACTCGAGCGTCTATCTGTGTCGTATGGAGTCATATCTCATATAGTGTTGATGTTTTCTTTTCAGTTAATTGTTTGCGCGAATGCTTCTGCTGCTGCTGCTTCTGGGTGAGATTTGCGCGAGTGGAATATTAATAAAAATGTGTTTATTTGACGATCGGTGGGTGCCAACCGCGTATGTAATTGGGAAAGGTGAGATTTTCAATTAAGTTTTATTGAGTTTTACATTTTTCCCTCCATTTAAAGAATTATGATCGTATTATTCAAAGACTTATAACTTTATTTGTTTTAGATAGCTGTTGACGGCGGTAGGTCCCTCTATATTTATTTTCTATTAAATGTAGCTTAGTGAATTTTATAATTTATGTATTGACGGAATGGTGACGACAAATTGAGAGGATATAACAAATACTTGTGGATGATGTGAATCGATGAATGTAAGTACTGCATCTGTGTATTGCGAAATTAATGGATTGAAGTTTTGTTAGTACGAGGATACTTTTTTTCCTGAAGAACTTTTCTCAGCACTTACTTGATTGAAAATGGCAATGGCCTAGTTCTGACACAAGATTTGTAATTTCGCGGATCTCAGAGGTTTCACTTTTATCATCAAATTGATCAAATTGAGACACAATGACCAATATGACACTCACAAATCCGGTGTGAGCTGGCTTGGTTAGCGCGTTGGACTACTGATCGAAGTGGTTTTCAGATTCCAATTACACTATGAAGATTGTCTCACCCCTTGCGAAAGTTTGACAAACGTCCAAGGGTATAATTTGTCATGAGAAGCTCCTCAAATGTGCGGAATCAGTGTTAAACTGCAAGTCCTTTCGACTTGTATTAAAAATATAATTTCCCAGACACAAGGTCGGAGATTCTGAATGGGCTTTTTGTGCCTAATATTTATATATATGTAAGAAGCAGTGGTGTGGCGTCCTATAACTCGATTCCTACTTAATTCCTTTTTTCAAAATTTGGACCACACAACGTTATCTACTTAATTCACAGGAAAACCAAATACACAGGAAAACCTACCAAATGAACTTGATATTCATATAGGTGCCGTGACTTAAGGCCATATTTTGAAATATGGCTTTTCGCAAGGCGACATACGTCAATTTTATTATTGTGTGTATACATATCTTCATCCGAATACTCATCATCGCAGGAAAGCGGAGGCAAAAGCAAACCGAAATATGTCGTTTTATAAAATCTATCACTGGAGCTTTGCTGTAACCATAAATTTGTGTGTATTCATATCTTCATCGCGTTTACTCATCTTCGCGAGAAAGTGAAGGCAAAGCCGCAAAGCTATCACGAAACAAGTGAGTTGAGTGAGACCCAGGAGGTTACCACGATCAACTTCCCAGCGTTATATGAATATGATATGAATACAAAATGATGAGCAAAGGGATAAATAGGTTTGAAATAGAAAATATGCATGCATTAGTTAGTTAATTACTCAATGATAAAAAAAACTCAATGAAAATATCTGATATTTTGAAGTGAGTGGATGGCCACCAGAACAAATTTTGATTGGATAAATTGTATCATTCTAAATTTTTTAATTTTTTTTAAAGATAATCGAATTCAATGTAATTTTGTTCACAGCATATTTAGATAAATACGCGTTGAAGTCGATATCATTTTTCATACGCGAGATAGGTATCTACCTATCATGATTGAATGTTCACCAACGTTCTTACGTAAAAACGCCTACATTCACACATACGTCTCCTCAAAAACATTTGAATAATATATCGTGAACATCAAACTATAAAATATATTGTTAGATAATAACGTTTTTCATTTTTGGAGCAAATAAAATAACATCCCAAATGCTGGGAAGTTTGGACGGCCTATAATATGCCGGGTTATAAAATCCCTCACTGAAGACTTGCTGTTGAGAACAAATTTTGTGTGTATCCTCTTTCCTCCTAAGCTCTGTGTTTGACTCCTCTCTGTTCAACACCACTTTTCACATCAAACATATATATCGCGAACCACTCTACTGCGCAGGTCTCTTCAAAGGCCTCTATGCATCTCTTCAATTTTCAAATATGCACAAAAAATAAGGAAATTGCTGAAAAAAAGAAAAGAAGGGTTTTATTTCCATCATCGGAGCTTCAATGTGACTGAGGCTGCGTTTTGTTTTTTTCCTTTGCAGTAAAATAAAGATTACAGTCCAGGGATGGACTTTTTTCATGAGGTATGATCATGATTTATTATTCAGTTTTCAAAAAAGTATTTTATCCCTGGTTGTTGATAAAAAAGAAGATATTTAGATGTCAACTTTACTTCGAAAACATAAAATTCTGGGTTTAAAGTTTTTTTTATTAGGCTTGACAAATTTCGGCGCACTTGTAATAAAAATATATACATATAAATCTACCTGTGACCTAGGACGTGATTAATAAAGAGTTGAGGGGTATCGTTTGTTTCTGTTTTTATTATTTATAATTTGTTGTTTAGCACCTAGTACCTGGGGCTACGTGTTCAAATAAATATATGTACAGTCAAAATCGCTTATAGCGACATCGGTTATAACGACTTATAGGTTACAACGCCCAAATCCTTAGGTCCCGAATCAGCCCAATTGTAATTCCATTGAACGACAATCGCTTATAACGACATCGCTTATAACGACATATCGCTTACAACGACCGATTTTACCCTTTTTTTTAAATTTAATATCGGTTATAACGACTAAAATCGACGCAGCTGTTGGCGCAACTGATTTTTTTTCTAGAACAGTAAACTGATTCTCTGTAGATGCGATGAATGTAAGTTCGTAGAATCTGGGATATGTTACAGTGACCGTTTGTAGATGTTATTTTTTTGCTTTTGCGTTTATTGAGCTTGTTCTATGTTGGGGAAGTTTTACTCAGTGCAAATTTTCCAGTGTGACAAGTGGTTGTAGAAGTTTAATTTAATTTTATGAGGCGAAAAGTTGTATGTACCTTCTTATCGGAAAATAAGTCAAAAAAGAAAAAATCTTTACAATTGATAGATATAAAGCTTGATATCGGTTATAGCGACCTATCGCTTATAACGACCAAATTCGTCAGTCCCTTGAAAGTCGTTATAACCGATTTTGACTTTATATATACTTATATTTTTGTACCTGTAGGTTTTTGAAAAAACATTAATTGATAAATGTTTACCTGTTCAAAAATCTCTTTCTCTGTGACTTTTTAAGAATGAAATTTTTGCATCAGAGAGAAATTATTGGATGATGTACCTAATGTATTTAAGCGATTGTTTTTATATGCTTAACTGTCGCAAAATAACATACAAAATTTCAAATGAAGATTTAAGTTTTGTTTTAAATTCTCCCTACAACATATCTTGATTTTGAAGATTTTTTTATATGAAAACTGCATTTCAATTTGCCAAACTTGCAAAATAAATATATAAATTTGCGTTTTTTCTGAAATTCGTTCACTCATTTGTCGAAAATAATGCCAACCAATCTTTACACCAAAGTAGTGAAAGTAAGATTGTTGTACTTGATATTTCAAAGACATTTGACAGAGTTTGGCAATGAGCTCTCTTGTCGAAAATGCTTGCATTTGGAATCGATGATACCTTTCTAGAATATATTAGAAATTACCTTTTCGACCGTTCAATTCAAATTGTTTTGGACGGTTTCAAGTCTGCAATTTACCAAATAAATGCAGGTGTTCCCCAAGGCTTTGTTTTGTCTTCGACTCTCTCTCATTTTTATAAATGATCTCCTGTTTATTACATCTTATCCAATCCACTCGTTCATTCGTTTCTTAGTTCACTCCTCATATTTGGGTGTGTAACTGGAACGGCAACATATGTCGATCTCGATAGCATAATTCAGTGGGGTGTAACTTATAGAGTGGAATTTAATGCTTTAAAACCGCAATGTTGTCTTCTGTAATTAAAGCAAAACCCAAACACCAAACCATGTCCATAAATGCACTTGCTTTGCTCATACCGAACCGCTTTCACTCTTGGTATGTGTGTTAATTGCAATTTCGTGGAATTATATTCGATGTCGCCAAAAACGCTGCGAAATGCCTAGGCTTCCTTAAGCGCTGCAAAAAATATTTCACCATTTATAAGGCGCTTATCCGCCCGAAACTTGAGTACAATGCTCATATCTGGTCTGGTTCACCAATAACTTATTTGGAGCTACTTGACAGGATCCAAAAACTCGCCATAAAACTCATTGGTTAACGTAACATCGCGAGATCCCTTCATCATCGTCATCGTCATCGTCGCTATTTCATCGTTATTTCCACCATAAGTGCTCAAACGAAATAGCCAATTGCATTCCACCCCTAAAACATTTCATAGCGCTGTGCAAGGAATGCGCATCAGTTTACCCTTAAGCCTGTACGCAACACGAATGGGGAATGTTCTTCCCCGCTCCATTTTTCCTATACATTATAATCTATAAACATTCAAAACCAATGTGCATCGGCATCTCTCCCTATCTTCTAACCATAATTTCCTTAACGCCCGCGCTGTGTAGCTATTACACATCGTCGGTTGACAGGTAAAAGTCACTAAGTCCCTACACATTTTAGCTAAAATGACTTTTTAACACTAAGTACTATAATTTTCAGTTATCTATCGCAGGAAAAACTCAGTAAGTCCCTAAAGTGATTCCAACTACCAGTTTCAGATTTTCAAATTTCATTAACTGCAGTCTTTTAGATTTTACGGCAGGAAAAAATCACGAACGTACTTAACGAATTTTTCTTGCGAACATTCTATACTATATACGTACTTAATGAACTTTGCAGAATTTTTGTTTTATTTGAAATTGTATTTTTTATAAAATAAAGAGACACATAAGTTAACTGCTGTTCCTCCAATATTATAGTAACTGAGCAAATTAACCTCAAACCAACTTTTTCTACACTCAATACGGGAAAGTCCATATTTGAGTGAAAATGTGTGCCTTATACTACCAAAAACAAAAGCCATCCTGCAAAAGCTCCAAAACCTGCTGATTGTTCCAAATGTAAGTTTAAGTGTACAAACAATATTACAGAAGAGGACAGACAAAAAATTTGTAAATTTTATTGGGGAATTTCTGATTATGGTAGACAGAAAGATTTTATATTAAAATTTTTCCAAGCAGAGCCACCGAAACGCAGAAAAGTAAATACTAACAGTGATAAAGCACGTCATGTTTCTAAAAACTATTTCTTAGAAAATAGCACTGGAACACGTCAAATTTTTTTGAAAAGACGTTGTGTATTTCAAACGGGCCTAAATACAGCCATCAACGGTTCACAATTTGGATCATTTACTGATAACGATAAAAGGGGCCGAAAGGCGCCTGGCAACAAAACTAGCGAATTAGTGGTCGCTTTAGTAAAAAAAACATATAGAAAGCTTCCCAGTTATGGAATCCCACTATGTTCGGAAGTCCTCAAAGAAATTCTACCTAGATAGTGCTCTGTCTATTTGGAAGATGTATAATCTTTACCGTAATGATTTCTGCAAAGAACGTAATATTACTGAAATTTTCACCGAAAAAACTTATAGAAGGATATTCTGCGATAATTACAACTATTCGTTTTTTAAACCAAAAAAAGACATCTGTGCAACGTGCGCAAGATATGATCAAGCTATAAATAAAACATAGGGGCGGGCTACAGTCCGCTTGGGCGAACTGTTGGATACCCTATTCTTATTCCTATATCTCATAAGTGGGCGTGACAAAAATTTAAAGGATTTTATCGAAAAAACTAAGCTTTTGTAAATTAAAACGCTCCCTAGCTCAAACTTTGGTTTTTCAATAAAATTGTTTTATTTAATTGTGGGCGTGTCAGTAGGCGGATTTAAAAAAAATTTAAGTATGAGCATAAAGGGCACCTAGAGAGTATATACTATAAATTTCAGCTCCCTAGCTCAAACTTTGGACTTTCAAAAATAAAAAATAAATAATTGTGGGCGTGTCAGTAGGCGGATTTTGAAAATATTTACACATGAGCATAAAGGGCCCCTAGAGAGTATATATTAAAAATTTCAGCTCCCTAGCTCAAATTTTGGTTTTTCAAAAAAAATATTTTATTTAATTGTGGGCGTGTCAGTGGGCGGATTTTGAAAATTTTATGTCCCAAACAGTTTTATGGGCCAAAGATCATATATAAAAAATTTCAGCTTTCTAGCTCAAAAGTCAATTTTTCCCAAAATTTGTTTTATTTAATTGTGGGCGTGTCAGTGGGCGGATTTTGAAAATTTTATGTCCAAATCAGTTTTATGGGCCATAGATCATATATAAAAAATTTCAGCTCTCTAGCTCAAAATTCGATTTTTTCCAAAATTTTGTTTTTTTGAGTTTGTGGGCGTGTCTCTGGGCGGATTTCAAAAATTCGTAAACTTGATTATTTCGGGACCCTAGAGAGTATATGGTTAAAATTTCAGCTCTCTAGGTCCAGTTTAAAGGCCTAATTTTTGCCGACGGACGGACGGACGGACGGACGGACGGACGGACGGACGGACATGGCTAGATCGACATTACTATCGATGCTGATCATAAATATAGTAACTTTTAGGGGTCTACGGGCAATATTAAGGTATGTTACAAACTATGCGTCAAAATTAATATACCCCTAGAATAGGGTATAAAAAGAGCTGCAAGCAGAGTATTCAATGCATTTAATGTAAAAAAAACCAGTATAATGAAGCCAAGGAAAATGATAAACTGAGATGCAAAAATGATCCTGCGTTCATTACTTTTTGATTTGCAAAGTGTTTTCCAGTTGCCGTATTCGAGTGTCTCATTGTTTTATTATTCCCGAAAGATATGCGTATATAATTTGACTATTTACGTAGGAAGTGGAGAAAACGCTCATTATTACACTTGGAACGAATTAAATGGTAAGCGAGGGAGAAATGAGATAGGCTCAATTTTGTTTTGTTTCCTAAAAACATTGCCCTTGAACGTGACAGATCGCGACCTTAGAACAAAAGGTTATAAGTGACAATTTTAAAAAAAAATTAATTATAATCAAATCTGGGTAAATTGGCTATACTCTTTCGATTCATGCTCTTTATTTTGCCCTATCTATTTCCCCTTCTGAGATATCCAGGGCTACGGAGTTCTATCTGCAATATTTCCATTTAAGATTTAGTCAAAAAGGTTCTAACTGCCACTTAGAAGCTTGTTTACCAAATTCAAAAAACATAAAATGAAGATAGAACTTTGGTGCATTTTTAAGTTCAGTTAGAACCCTATTGCTCAGAATGTATTTATTATTTTTAAGTAGAATAGAGTAGGTTTTGAGATTTATTTCATGTTAATTAGATTTTTTGGCAATCAAAATTACAAAATATGTACATAGTTTGATTTCAAGTGGAAAGGTTTAAACACGTGTTTTTAAGAAACAAGTGCTTAATTTACTAGATTCAATTTGCAGATTGAACAAGTGTTTTTACCAAGTTATATTTAAATTTTCGTAAGTTAATCTCCTAATTTTTTAATTCATTAGGTACAGTATTAGTTTTCTTTTAACAGAAAAAGTCCCACCTAAAATGAATTTTGAAGAAATTACTACTACTTTATGCGTTGGTGATGTCATCGAGTTAGGCCCTTCGGAAATAATAGAAGAGTTCACAATCGACAAAAATGGAAAAGAAATGTTCGGAAAACAAATCGTCAAGCAGGAGATTCTTATGTGAGTGGCAGGGAAAAAAGGTTTTCTTCATTCCACAACAAGAACTGAAACTATTGGAAAAAAGTAAATCATTAAATAAATAATAGGCTGCAAGTTTATAAACCGTTTTGGCTTGGAACTTTTTGCATATCTCAAAAACCAGTGTACAATGCTCACAAATTCAAAAATGATGTAACTGATATTGCTAAAAAGGGAAAGTGGTTTAAAATCAAATAAAAGGATACCAGAAAAGAAAGTCTTAGAAGTCAAGGCTCATATCAATTCGTTTCCAAAAGTTCAGTCTCATTACACTCGAGCCAAAACTTCAAAGTTGTACTTAGATTCTAACTTAAACATAACTAAAATATATAATCTTTATAAGAACCAAACTGAGGATCGGAGAGCATTTACCGAACAATTTTTAATACAAATTTCAACTTAGACTTCCATCGACCAAAATCTAATAGATGCGGCAAGTGCGAAACTTATCTAGTTGCGACGAAAGAAAATTAATTGACTGAGTGTATGCAATCAGAAATGGAAATCCATCTTAAACTTAAGTCTGACATGAGAGAGCAAAAGGCGTCGGACAAAAGTTCGAAAACCCCAATTTTTACATTTGATCTTCAAAATGTTTTAACTTGTCCACGAGCAAAAATCGGTCCAATGTTCTAAAATTTAAGACTCAATGTCTATAACCTAACCGCACATTTGTCGACAACGAAGACAATTTATTGTGCTGTATTTTTCCTTAAATTTATTAATCATTATAACACTTTTTCGATTCGAATTATAAATAATATCGTCTCGGACAACTGATTTTCACAACTAAATTTATTAATTTTTTAAAGATCTTTATTTTAATGAAGTTGGATTTTTTATTTATTTTTTTTGTTCAGCTTTTAATTTATTTTACTTACTTTAAAATTAATTTTACCATTTAAAATTAATTTGTATTTAAAAACAAAAACTGTTTTCTGTTTTGAAATTTTTAATTGAAACTCGTAATAAGGGTGCATGATATTATTACTCAAAAGTTGAATCTTATTATTTTGTCGGAATTCAATTTTTTAACCCTGAAATTTAAGATCCCAAAGTTCTTTGTAAAGAAAAAAGTTTGTCAACAAGGTTCTAAGTGGTACATAGAACCATATTGTTCTAAATTATAGCGGCGTTTGTTTGGGCGCCAAGGTTCTTCGTCGTTTTTTATAGTCAGATTTTAAAGTCAAACCATTAAATTTATTAGGGTTTCAAATTAAAATCCTCTTAATCGAGTGTAAACTCAACGAATTTTTCTTAAGCTTTAAGACCTTTTTAAAACACCACCGGAATTAAAGAGTTAAAAAATTCAAAAGCGTTTTTCTTCTCAAAACACACGTTTGCGTACAAAGAACCTTGATGTTCTAAGGTCGCAAGATGTTTCACTCTTCTGTGACTCTTGTGGTGGTCAGAACAGAAACCAGCAAGTAGCAGCCGTGTTAATGTATGCTGTGAAATATTTAAGCCATCTCAACAGAGTGGAGTTAACATTTTTAGAGTCAGGGCATTCGCACATGGAGTGTGACTCCATGCATTCCGCAATGGAGTCGGCAAAAAAAAAAGAAAAAAAAGCTCTTACACAATGTCCGACTGGATACGGATTTTTCAATTTGCTAGGTCTTCCAAAAAAAGATAAAAAGAATGACGAATATCAAGTTCATCTCTTGAAGTTCGAGGATTTCTATAATCTGCAGGAACTAGCAGCCACCACTATCAAAAATCGGAACAAAAACGAGTACGGTGAAAAAGTGTCATGGCTTAAAATAAACTGATTCAAATTCGAAAAAGAATTCCCTGAAATTTTGTATTATAGATACGATCATACATCCGACTATAAAAAAATAAATGTATTCGGAAGAGGTCGCCGAAGGACTTTTATCTTTTACCTATTTCGCAAGCAAAAAAGACTGACCTTGTTAAACTTTGCGATGCTGGTCTAATTCCGGAAGAAGTTATCCCGTGGTTCAAAAGTTTGCCCAGTATTAATTTACTGCATCCGGAGCGCTAACCAGAGCCATCTAATGATGAAAGCGATATAGAGAACGACGAAAGTGTTTTTTTTTCTTTAAATAAATAAACGAAATATCTTACTAAAAGTAGAATTTGTTTTTCATTATGTGCCTCTATGTTTGTAATTCCGGCAGGTAAAATTCATTAAGTCTTTCATTTCGCATTTTAACGAGGACTTTTGCATTTACCAGGAAGATACGAGCACAACTATAAAAAGGAAACATAGTTTTATTATAATCTACGATTTTAAATCGATAACTCGTAAAATAGAATTTTGGTACAAAATAATTTATTAAAACCCCATTATCTCCATTGTGCTGTAAACGCACTTAGTGAGTTTTTCTTGTCAACCGACAATATAAGGGTATTAAAAAACCTTTAGTTCGAGAACATTATTATTATAAAAAGAAAACTGACAGACTTATTTGAAATAAGTAAGTTAAGTAAATGGAATTTATTGCATTTGATTTAAGTTCGTTTGTGAAGCCAGTTTACATTAATTAAAAGCAAGAAAAAGTTTGTTGATACAGTTGAACATTAAGTTTGTTTCTAAGCTGAAGCGATTGAATAATAGCTTCAGTGTATGTATACGTACATCATTTGAGTGCGATTTTTGTTTGCTGAAAGTGTTATTGTTATTACATATTAATATATTGTAGATTTTGTTCTTATTCTCTTCTGAAGGAAGCACATCTTTTTAGTAGGAGCTATAAAAAAACAAGTTAAAGAAATTATTTTGTTTTATAAGCCCCGACTTCACATTTTAAAATTTTCACGTCACGTCACTGGTATAAAGCTTGGTATATAAAATCCTTGGTACGAATGTGGCATCATCACAGCCAAAGCAACCGATTGTTATTGGGTTGCAAGTATGGTTCATAGTAAGTTGTGGTCCTGGTAGGTGGCAGTATAACTTTTATTCCAATCGGCCAATTGAGCTCATATTTACACGATATGCAAGCGATTTTGTGTGATTTTGAATACTGAATCAAACTGATAGGTAAAGAAATACTTTTAAGCCTTTTATGAAAAATGCAAGCTATATTAGCAAAAACCGCATCGGAATACGTGCTTTGCTTTTCGAGATTAACGAAAACAGACACCTTTTGGGCATTGAGGATAATAGATTAACTTATACATATCAACGTACTGGACAAAAAATTATAAAGCTATACTCAAAATTAACAGGATATATATTCCAGACTCCTGGTCATTAGGCGGACGCTTTTAAATCAATTATAATATTATAAAAAAAAATATAATATTATAAAAGCTGTTTTACGGAACTTATCTAACATAATATATTCATCGATAGTATTTTTAGAAATAAGGCATCTTTATTAAATTTTGTATATGTCCCAATTATATTATTTGCGGGGATTTTAATTGTAATCTCCTTGCTGAAAATAATTTATTTGAACATATATGTGTATTAAACCTATCGGCACTTAACACTACTTGTCCAACCCACTTCTCTGGCGGTCGTCCTATACTCCTTTGTTTTTTGGGTAAGTGGTAAGAGGAAAGTAGCCCTCTACGATCAACTTTCAGCCCCAGCGTTCTCGAAACATGATCTGATTTATCTTACATTTGATTTTAGTCTTACGTCAATTCTTAAAACCTCTAACAGACATTTTAGGAGTATTGAGTATCCTTCAATAGAGAATCATGCAAGAGGTGTAATCTGGGAAAATATTTATTACTTGTCGTCAACTAATGAACAGCTTCAATTTCTCAACGAAAACACCAAAGTTTTGTACAACCGTCATGTTGCCTTAAAAACTAAATTTGTTGAGCCCAAAAGTCAACCATTGTTAACTGCACATATCCGAACAATTATGTTGCAACGAGGTCAAGCATATAACCGTTGGAAAAGATTTCGCCTTTATGAATTCCGACGTACTTACTGCCCCCTTCGCAACAGGGTTGTTATGATGATCCGTAATGCAAAATCTGAAGTGTTTTCAAATCGGCTAAGCCCCGCCCTAGGCGGTAGACAGCTTTGGAATAACCTCCGCAGCATCGACATGAGTAAGTCTAAGTATAACCCGACCGATAAAATTTATATCTGCAACCTCACAACCACATAATTCTATGAGGGCTTCTTTAACTCTTCCAGACAGTGGAACTTTGAGGCTCCTCGTTTCGGTTTCAGAACAGTTGACTCTGGTGAAGTTGTCGAAAGTCTAATCTCAATCAAGTCCTCTGCTGTAGGACTGGACGAGATTAGTCCTTTATTTTTGAAGATTTTATTGCCAATCTTACTTCCATATATCACATATAATATTTATTTCAATTTTAAGAACTGGGGAATATTCTGTGCAATGGAAATTGGCAAAAGTTGTTCCTATTCCCAAAGATTCTAAGTGTGCTTGATTTTTCCAAGGCGTTTGACACTGTTGTTTAATTTTTCCACCAGTGCAGTCAAACTGATTCATTTCAGTCGGATTTTCTAGAAACTCTAAATGGTGTTCCACAGGGATCTATTTTAGGCTCACTTCTCTTCTCTCTGTACATTAATGACTGATGATGTGCAAATGTACATGAGCGGCCCACTTGGCCTTATCGAACATTGCGTTGCCTGCGTCAATAAGGACCTCGAGAATATTGTGCGTTGGTCTAAATCAAATGGTCGTTTGTTGAACCCAACAAAATCCAAGTGCTTAGTTGTCTCGAGGTATCAATGAGACCTGTCCTATTTCCCTCCTGTAGTCTTAGGTAATGCTCCTATTAAATATGTTGAAAGTGCTTAAAACCTTGGAATGATTTTTAACCGCAGCCTGACCTGGGATCATAAACTGACTTCATAAACGGCGCAATCGGAAAGACTCATGGCAACTCAATCCTTTACTCCCGTTAAGACCCACTCTTTTATGGGTGTGAAATTTTCGGTAAGTGTAGCTTTGTCAGTAAAAGAAGACTCCGTATTACTTTTAAATTTACAATTAGGTACGTTTTTGGACTACGAAAGTATGACCATGTGTCAACCTATTCTAGACGCATTTTCGACATAACATTTGATAGGCTGATACAGTTTCGCACCATGACTTTGCCGCTTATGGAATTCTTTGCCACGTTCTATTAGACGGATCGATAACGCAGCAAGGTTTAAAAATTAAAAGAATTAATTTCTTAACTTAAATCCTTCTTGCCTTGTATTATATTGTCAAATCATGTAATCATGTTATATTGTAGCTTTTATTTGCAGTCTTAGCTTATTAATAAGATAATTTATCTTACGGTTAAACAAATAAATAAATAAATAAAAAGTATTCTAGTAAGTAATTAGTTATTTATAATAACTCATCAACCTTTCATTGTTTATTTTTTTTTTGGTTTCTATGGCATTTTTAGCATTTCTTCGACTCCAATAACTAACGGCGACGCATCACAGAGCAGTGGTGTGCAATTTGATTACTTTTGAGTATCGAATGAGTACTGATTACTTCAAATTCAGTATTCGGTATTTGGTATTCGATACTAGTACTTTGTCTCGCAGTCAAAATTCAAGTAGCATTGCACTGACATTCATTTCATTATTTATTTAATAAACAAACGGGAAATAAACTTAAAAGAAATTGTATTTCATGTATTTGAACATTGTTAAATAATAAAAATATAGTCAGTAGTACTTCATTGATAAATAATTATGAGTAGTTAATAGATAATAATTATAGAGATAGAAAATAAATTAAAAACATAGGGACGGGCTACAGTCCGCTTGGGCGAACTGTTGGATACCCTATTCTTATTCCTATCCCTCATAAGTGGGCGTGACAAAAGTCTAAGTATGGTTAAATTGTTAAGAACGCTCTACATATTTTGTTATATAACATTTAAAGGATTTTATCAAAAAAAACGCTCCCTAGCTCAAACTTGGGTGTTTGAATAAAATTGTTTTATTTAATTGTGGGCGTGTCAGTAGGCGGATTTAAAAAAAATTAACACATGAGCATAAAGGGCCCCTAGAGAGTATATATTATAAATTTCAGCTCCCTAGCTCAAACTTTGGATTTTCAAAAAAATTGTTTTATTTATTTGTGGGCGTGTCAGTGGGCGGATTTTGAAAATATTTATACATGAGCTTAAAGAGCCCCTAGAGAGTATATATTATAAATTTCAGCTCCCTAGCTCAAACTTTGGATTTTCAAAAAAATTGTTTTATTTATTTGTGGGCGTGTCAGTGGGCGGATTTTGAAAATATTTATACAAGAGCTTAAAGGGCCC
Source organism: Portevinia maculata (assembly GCA_949715645.1). NCBI lineage: Eukaryota > Metazoa > Arthropoda > Insecta > Diptera > Syrphidae > Portevinia > Portevinia maculata. The sequence goes on from OX454527.1 coordinate 72,110,309, forward strand.
CTAGAGAGTATATATTATAAATTTCAGCTCCCTAGCTCAAATTTTGGTTTTTCAATAAAATTGTTTTATTTTTTTGTGGGCGTGGCAGTGGGCGGATTTTGAAAATTTTATATCCCGAGCAGTTTTAGGAGTCATAGATCATATATAAAAAATTTAAGCTTCCTAGCTCAAAATTCGATTTTTTCCAAAATTTTGTTTTTTTGAGTTTGTGGGCGTGTCTGTGGGCGGATTTCAAAAATTCGTAAACTTGATTATTTCGGGACCCTAGAGAGTATATGGTTAAAATTTCAGCTCTCTAGGTCCAGTTTAAAGGCCTAATTTTTGCCGACGGACGGACGGACGGACGGACGGACATGGCTAGATCGACATTACTATCGATGTCATATATATAGTAACTTTTAGGGGTATACGGGCAATATTAAGGTATGTTACAAACTATGCGTCTAAATTAATATACCCCTAGAATAGGGTATAAAAAAAAGTATATCAGGTATTTAAACATTGTCAAATAATAAAAATAAATTAAGTTCACAATAGATAAATTCATTGTTAATAATAAAAATTATAGATAGTAGTAATATAAATTTCTTAAAAGCTATTTACGGATATATTTTGATTTAACATTTAAAATCAATTTTTTTTGGACATTTTCGGGTTTAAGTCTGCTTCTTTTATCGGAAATCACCAATACAGCCTTTGGAAAAATCCTTTCGCTAGGAACTGATGTCGCTACCATCCCTAAGTATTTTTTAGCTAACTTTGCCAGATTGGGATAAATTATTTCCCTTGATTTCCACCATGCTAACGCATTCTCTTCTCTAGGAATAATCTTTTCTTCGGTATATTGCCGCATTTCTGTTATTCCTTCACACGAGTAGATTGGACGCAGTCCGCATTGCTATCGAAATCTCCCCACAAAAGATGCGTTTCCATTTCTTGGCCAGAAGATGCTACATCGGCTTGTGTGGTAGCAGGAACTAGTTATTTTCTACGACGTTAGCTATCATAATGACAACTAATTTTAGCTATTAGCTATTAGTTGCAGGTTGTGTAACTAAGCTGGTTAGGTTGCCAAAGTTAGTTGAGGACGACAACTAAAAGTTGGTTAGTTTTTTAGCTGTAGCTTTTTAGCTGTCTAGGTAATAACTTATAACTAAATCAAAATTTATTGTTTTGCTATAATGGCGATAATATGTTTAACCAACGACCATACCACGTCGAGTTAATCGGTTCTCGTCAGATCACCGTAATTAAACGACGTTGGGCGCGGTTAGTACGTAGATGGGGGACCGATAGAGAACAACCGCGTGTCGTTGGCCAGTCCCATCTACAGAGTTGAGGTAGATAATATACGTGGTATCACAATGGACCTAAATTGGTCTAAGTGTGTCGGCTTCTGCCGACAGCCACATAAACCTAACCTAACCTATAATGGCGATAAATTATTGGGATTTATTGTGCATATTGCGTTTAAAATAAAAATTGAATATCCCTTTTATTTTACATCATGTTATTTTACAAAGAGGGCCTTGGAGCCACACTAAAGGTCCTTTAAGCCCGAAAAAGGATATTTTTCCAAAATGTCTTTAGAAACGGCACGGTATACATGAGTTCAATGTTATTTGAATAAGGGGTCCTAGAAACAACAAACATTTTGGAAAAATATCCTTTTTTCGACTTTTAAGGACCTTTTTGTTGTTCCAAAGACCTCTTAGTCAAATAACATTGAACGCAGATATACCGTGCGGATTCTAATGACATTTTGGAAAAATATCCTGTTTTCGACTATTAAGGACCTTTTTTGTTGTTGCAAGGACCTATTAGGCAAATAACATTGAACACAGATATACCGTGCGGATTCTAATGACATTTTGAAAAAATATCCTGTTTTCGACTATTAAGGACCTTTTTTGTTGTTGCAAGGACCTCTTAGGCATATAACATTGAACACAGATATACCGTGCGGATTCTAATGACATTTTGGAAAAATATCCTGTTTTCGACTATTAAGGACCTTTTTTGTTCTTGCAAGGACCTCTTAGTCAAATAACATTGAACACAGATATATCGTGTGTGTGTTTTAAGGACCTTTTCTGTTGTTAGTCAAATAACATTGAACACAATATACTGAGCGGTTTCCTAGGAGTTTTTGAAAAAAATGTTTTTTTTTCGGGCTTAAGGACCTTTTTTGGTTCTAAGTGTGTCGGCTTCTGCCGACAGCCACATAAACCTAACCTAACCTATAATGGCGATAATTTATTGGGATTTATTGTGCATATTGCGTTTAAAATAAAAATTGAATATCCCTTTTATTTTACATCATGTTATTTTACAAAGAGGGCCTTGGAGCCACACTAAAGGTCCTTTAAGCCCGAAAAAGGATATTTTTCCAAAATGTCTTTAGAAACGGCACGGTATACATGAGTTCAATGTTATTTGAATAAGGGGTCCTAGAAACAACAAACATTTTGGAAAAATATCCTTTTTTCGACTTTTAAGGACCTTTTTGTTGTTCCAAAGACCTCTTAGTCAAATAACATTGAACGCAGATATACCGTGCGGATTCTAATGACATTTTGGAAAAATATCCTGTTTTCGACTATTAAGGACCTTTTTTGTTGTTGCAAGGACCTATTAGGCAAATAACATTGAACACAGATATACCGTGCGGATTCTAATGACATTTTGGAAAAATATCCTGTTTTCGACTATTAAGGACCTTTTTTGTTGTTGCAAGGACCTCTTAGGCATATAACATTGAACACAGATATACCGTGCGGATTCTAATGACATTTTGGAAAAATATCCTGTTTTCGACTATTAAGGACCTTTTTTGTTCTTGCAAGGACCTCTTAGTCAAATAACATTGAACACAGATATATCGTGTGTGTGTTTTAAGGACCTTTTCTGTTGTTAGTCAAATAACATTGAACACAATATACTGAGCGGTTTCCTAGGAGTTTTTGAAAAAAATGTTTTTTTTTCGGGCTTAAGGACCTTTTTTGGTTCTAAGTGTGTCGGCTTCTGCCGACAGCCACATAAACCTAACCTAACCTATAATGGCGATAATTTATTGGAATTTATTGTGCATATTGCGTTTAAAATAAAAATTGAATATCCCTTTTATTTTACATCATGTTATTTTACAAAGAGGGCCTTGGAGCCACACTAAAGGTCCTTTAAGCCCGAAAAAGGATATTTTTCCAAAATGTCTTTAGAAACGGCACGGTATACATGAGTTCAATGTTATTTGAATAAGGGGTCCTAGAAACAACAAACATTTTGGAAAAATATCCTTTTTTCGACTTTTAAGGACCTTTTTGTTGTTCCAAAGACCTCTTAGTCAAATAACATTGAACGCAGATATACCGTGCGGATTCTAATGACATTTTGGAAAAATATCCTGTTTTCGACTATTAAGGACCTTTTTTGTTGTTGCAAGGACCTATTAGGCAAATAACATTGAACACAGATATACCGTGCGGATTCTAATGACATTTTGGAAAAATATCCTGTTTTCGACTATTAAGGACCTTTTTTGTTGTTGCAAGGACCTCTTAGGCATATAACATTGAACACAGATATACCGTGCGGATTCAAATGACATTTTGGAAAAATATCCTGTTTTCGACTATTAAGGACCTTTTTTGTTCTTGCAGGACCTCTTAGTCAAATAACATTGAACACAGATATATCGTGTGTGTGTTTTAAGGACCTTTTCTGTTGTTAGTCAAATAACATTGAACACAATATACTGAGCGGTTTCCTAGGAGTTTTTGAAAAAAATGTTTTTTTTCGGGCTTAAGGACCTTTTTTGGTTCTAAGTGTGTCGGCTTCTGCCGACAGCCACATAAACCTAACCTAACCTAACCTTGGTTCTCCAAGGACCACTTGGTAAATAACTTTATGACAACTAAAAGTGACATTCTCAAATCGGCCATCGGTTACCGAAGTACAAATCGAGACTTTTCCTCTTACCTTCAACTGATGTACAACAAACTTCAAGCTATACAACCTCAATTATTTAAAACAAATCTACTTCCACACAACTTCCCGGTTTTTCGTAAGGACATAATAATCTCTAAAATTGAACATAATTAAAACTGGAAAATGTATAACGAAATAAAAGAATTGCTCCTGTGCCTTTTTTCGTTAAATTGTTGGAAAAAAATTATTAGTTATGTTTATTCGATAGCTAAAAAGCTAAAACTAAAGCTAATTATTGTTAGTTACACTCTGGCAACTATTTTTTCACAACTAAACACGCTTAGTAGCACTTCGCAACTAATAACTAATTTGGTTCCAAAATTAGTAGCAACTACAACTAAAATTATGGTTTAGTATGTACGTTCAAAGACACTACAGCTAATTTAGTTGTAGCTTTTTAGTTATTAGTTAAGCTAACTTTTGTGCAACTCTGCTACCTACATATCCTCAAATCAAAACCTCAAATCGACTCATTCAAAGAATTTATTGATTATTGATTACTGGTAACTGAATGCTGGCAAAAAGAAACAACGAGTCCTGGTATTCGATAATCAAATTTGGTTTGAATACTGATTTCTGGCAGCAAAGTTTAAAGTGAGTGATTGAAGAAAAGTAATTGGAACTGTATGATGTACCTATACCTACACCTGTGACTACATGTGACTGAGGTGAGAGGTGAGCGTGAGACTTATTTTGATGAGAGTAGTAGGAGAATAGAAATACGAAACAGTTTTAATTGTACAGTAGTAGAGAAAAATTAACGAGGGAGCTTTGTATGTGTATTTTAAAGTTGGTATGTACTTTTTGGACATGCAAATGAGTAATCAGTATCGAATACTTTGAGTAGTACATATTCGATACCGATACTCATTTCAAGTATCGAATATTAAATACCGGATAATTACTTTTTGCACACCACTATCACAGAGTAGATTGATTTCAAAAGTATCCCCCAAATGGGTTACGAACGCTTCCTGATTAAATTGGCAATCTCAATTTTATTTTTAGCTACCAAAAAGTCTCGGTGAAATTTGCATGCACAAATAAGTGACAACTCAGAATTTTTGCCAAACAAACTTGACAGTTATTGTCAAAAAATTATGTGGTTTTTTGTTTCGTCTTTTTTTTGTTTTTGTTTTTTTTTTTGTTTTTTTTTTTTGGTACGTTTCCACATCCACTTATTGTATTGCAATGCTTTTGCTACCATCTTTCGCTTTAGTATTTTTGCATTCTCAGTATACTTGCTTGATCTTTATAATTTTTCTTATATTTTTTGTGTTTTTGCATTCTTCTTTCAAGCTGTGTGAGATACAAAATACATAATACGATATATATTTAGTTATTTTTTTAACAGCAGTCACAACGTTTCACTGCCTGTGCCGTGCTGTCATTTAAAGCGCCTTTGGGCGACAATCATACTCTCGATATAAAAAGAGACGAAAAAAGCGACGCAAAAATAAAAACATGTTGCCGGGAAGAAGGATAAGAATTCTGGATAAAATCGGTGCGGTAGGTGACTGACGGCAGTGTTCAAGTTGAAGGTGGTTTGCTTTAGTCTGTCTCTTTGCTTCCTTCGGGGACTGAGAATGAGAAATCAAAGTCAATGGTGAAGAGCACAGAGGGCGTCAGTCGTGGTGGCGGTGGCGGTGGCGGTAGAAACGAAAGAGTAACATTTATAAAACAATGACCCCTTTCGGGAAGGACATCCTCAGACGATGAGTTGTTATTCGTTGTTTCTTTTGGGTATTTATTGTTATTTTTATTTTGAACGTTTATGCAGAAATTTATGTTCTTGTTCATTCGCATATAGCTTTATATATTGATGTCGTTGGTGTTCCGGGAATAAAATTGCAAAGTTTGTGAAACAGGTTGAAAAGGTTTGCAATTGAATGCGTTTCTAAAGTGATGAAAATATTATGTGGCAGCATTCAAACACGAATTGAGAATCTTCATAATAACAAAGAGTCAAATTTACCAGGCTTTTCGATTGCATCAACAGCTTCTTCTTCTTCCTTTACGGCTGGGCTATGATCAGAATTGAGCATGAAAATACCAGCAGGCTTCCTGGTTTCGGATCATATCATCACTGACACGCCGTTCACCGTTGGTACTCAAGAAATCCGGTTGAAAAATCTTAGCTCGTCAAATCTTTGACCCGCGCGGCATCCCCACAGTCGAAGTTGATCTTACCACCGAATTGGGTCTTTTTCGTTCTGCCCTACCATATGGAGCATCCACAGGCGTGTATGAGGATCTTGAACTTCGTGATGAAGAGAAAGCCGACAACCGTGGCAAATGTGTTAAAAATAAGGTTGACAACATCCACAAATCGCTGGCACCTGAGTTGCTGACGGCTAATTTGGAAGTTACCCAGCAAGAGGAGATTGACAACTTCTTGATTAAGCTTGATGGTATTGATAACAAGTCAAAGTTCGGTGTCAAGGCTATTTCAGGCATTTCTCTCGCCTTCTAGTCCAGTCAAATTAGACTTTGAAGGTTACATAAATTCCGATAGAGCTAAAAATTGGAATGAATGTTCAAAATACTATTATAAATGAATTGTGAAAAGTCCCCATCAATCCCCCTTCGGCAAAAAATGTTATTAACGGTAAAAGTTTGCAAAAATAGGTTTTTCGCGTTTTTCAGCTAAACGGTGAGCTTTACAGCAAAATAGTACAGACAAAAATTGTAGAACATTAGATTCTCTACAAAAAATGTATTCACACTTTTTTTCATAAGTATTGCCATTTCCGTGATATAGCGGTTGAAAGAATTGAAAAAAAAAATTTATTCGTAATATGCACGTTAATGTATGTACTTTTATATACATTTTTGAACCGTTATACGAGTAAACATATGAGTCCGTATGTCTTATAAATACAAATTATAAAATTCTTAGAATATAAATGAACGTCAAAAACTCCGCCCCTATTTCCATTTAGGCCCGACATTCACTACACAAAATAACTGCGCAAACAGAAATAGAAACGCCAATTTGGAGCAGTTATTTTGTACAGTGAATGGCCGGTCTTAAGCCACAAAATAACTGCGCAAATAGATTTGAGTAAAAATCAAAATTGTTTACTGTTAGTCGTAAGCATTCCTTCGTAGTGACAACTCGTGGCTATATATATATTAGTATTACTTACTGCTCGAACTCCAACAGAAAAAAATTTTTATTCATCAAAATGCCAAAATCATATACTTTTTACACACGCAATAACTGGCTGCGATACAACATCAGCATTTTTCAAGAGGGGCAAAACAACGGTTTTGAAATTGTTCGAGAAACAAAATTTAATTAATTGTGCTGAAGTTTTTAAAGATAGTAACTCTACTCATGAAGTTGTAATCACTAATGGAATTCGCTTTCTTCTTTCTATGTACGGAGCTCCAAGCTCTGCTTGGATAAACTCCGATACTTATCTTTTGCAAAAAAAAACTTATAATAAAAAACAAGTGCAATTAGCTTGTCTTCCCCCAACCTCCGCTGCTGCTTAACAACATCTTACTTACTTACTTAGGTGGCGCTACTGTCCGGGGTGGACCTGGGCCTCAACCAATACGCCTCTCCAGTTAGCACCATCTTTGGCTAACTGCCTCCAGTTGCGCACTCCAAGTTGGTTGAGATCCCCTTCCACTTGCGCGCGCCACCTAAGGCGAGGTCTTCCTCTACTGCGTTGTCCCTCCGGGTTGGAATCGAAGACTCTTTGGGCCGGAGCGTTGGTGTCCATTCGCTCTACATGTCCTAGCCATCTTAGTCGACTAATTCGCACTTTTTTGACCAGGTCGATGTCGCTGTACAGCTCGTAGAGTTCGGTGTTAAATCTCCTCCTCCAAAGCCCGTCAACGCAAACGGGACTGAAAACTACTCGAAGAATTTTGCGTTCGAAACGACCAAGGAGATTTTCATCCGCTTTTGCTAATGTCCACGCTTCTGCGCCGTAGAGCAGGACTGGGATGATGAGGGTTTTATACAAAGTCTCCTTAGTGTCTCCTTCATTCACCTCAACAACATCTATTCCGGGTATATTATCAAAGTTCAAGTGTGGCTTGGTAATAAAATGGATCCAGAAGACTGGGGTTGGAAGTAAGTTGACAATGCATTGGAACCAATTCATACGTTATTCCCACCTGCACCACAAAAACTCCTTAACACCATCTTTCGCAATTGCAAAAAAGGTTGCAATGCTAAATGCGGCTGTAAAAAGGTTGGACTGTTTTGTTCTTTAGCATGTACCAACTGTCAAGGACAGTCGTGCTCCAATGTTGAATCAATACTAGATGAGAATAATTACGATCTCAGTGATGAGACATATGATGCATCACTTTTAGAACATATTTGTATCAGGCAGGAAGATGAAGAAAAAGAAGATGAAGAAAAAGAAGAAGAAGAAAACGAAGACAGTACACTAGAAGTTATATTGGATTATTATGAATCCGACGAATAATTTTTCCAAATTATTTTTTCATTTATATATTCCATAATTTACATAGCTTTCATCATTTTCAATACTCAATTTGAATTCAATAGGATCACAATGGATCGTGGAATAACCCTACCGGGGAAACCACGTTAAAAAAAAAGCGCCAAGCACACTACCTCAAAGGTGGTGTGGAAACTTGTGCATATTACGAATAAATTTTTTTTTCAATTCTTTCAACCGCTATATCACGGAAATGGCTATACTTATGAAAAAAAGTGTAAATACATTTTTTGTAGAGAATCGGATGATCTACAATTTTTTTCTGTACTATTTTGCTGTAAAGCTCACCGTTTAGCTGAAAAACGCGAAAAACCTATTTTTGCAAACTTTTACCGTTAATAACATTTTTTGCCGAAGGGGGATTGATGGCGACTTTTCACAATTCATTTATAATAGTATTCTGAACATTCATTCCAATTTTTAGCTCTATCGGAATTAATGTAACCTTACCTCTATTTTAAGGGCTAATTTGACTGGACTATTCGCCAAAGATTGGTGCCGCCGAGATAGCAGTTCAATTGTGTTAACAAACACATCGCTGATTTGTCACTGATGAGGGTGGTTTCGCGCCCAACATCCAAAACAGTAAGGAAACTTTGATTTTAATAGACGACGCCATCGCTAAGGGTGGATCCACCGGCAAGGTCGAATATCGGCATGGATGTAGCTGCTTCCGAATTCCACAAGAATGCAGTGTACGATTTGGACTTCAAGAACCCCGTCAGCGACAAGGCGTTGTTGTTGTCCATTGAAAAATTGACAAACATGTACCAAGAGTGCCTTAGCTAACAGTGACTTAGCTAACACAGATTTTGGAAGCCTATCGCGCTTCATTAGAAGCTCCAAATGGTTTAGAGTGTGGAGGACGAAACTCCCCCGTTCCACGTGGCATCACAACGGACCTCATTGGTCTAAGTGTGATGGCTGACAGTCACCTTAACCTAACCTGACCTGTACCAAGAGTTCATCAAGGAACCCCCAATTACCAGCATTGCGGATCATTTTCATCAGGACCATTTGCATGTCTAGAGCGCAATACCTGCAGCCAACCCTATCCAGATTGTCTGCGAGAACTTGGCAGTCACCAAACCGGAACGCATTACCTCTGCCATCGTTGCCAGTCAAAAGCAATGGCTGGGGCACCATAGCGAAGCACAGGTGTAGGGAAACCGAGGACACATTTATTGCTGATTTAGTTGTCGGACGACAGTCGTTCCGCAACACGTAGAGAGACAGGACGGCTAGTTACGGAAGATTATAAGCGATCAAGTGCAATATATTAGTAATTTGTCATGTTAAATTCTAATATACAATTGGTTCAGTAGACTGAGTGTCTGACTCTGTTGTCAGAAGCGTGGGTTTGATTCCCAGCAAGAAAAATTTAATTTTTAATTTTTTATAATTTATGTGAGAAAGTTTGATAGAGACAATAACAAAAGTGTAAAAAAAGTGCCGTACGGTGGTAGGCGATGGACCCCGGAAAAACGGTGGTCCCGCGTACGGGTGTGGGTGTGCCGTTGCGACGCGTGGTGCAAACACGCGAGCTGGCTAAAAAATCATCTGCAGCAACAACAACCGCAGCAAGACCAACAACATCAGGAAGAGCAGCAGCTATAACATCAGCAGCAACAACAACAACAGCAACAATAACGGCAGCAGCAGCAGTATATATGCCAAAGGCAGTAGCTGCAGATGAAATGGAATTGGCAGCAACAACACCAACAAAAACAACAGCGAGTCGGTCGTTGACCAGGCGGGTGGTCTCGCAGGTAACACCAACAGCACCAATGGTAGCAGAAAATAAAGCTACAGAAGCACCAACGAAAGCTTCCACTACAGCGGTGACACCAGAAGCTGTAAGCGAGGAGTTCAGGCAAGTTGAGAAGAGGCGACGAAAGTTAAAGCCGAAGCCGAATCTTTCGGCCAAGAGAAGCGTTAACTTGGCAGGCCATAATGTGACATCATCGGCGGCTGGAGCCGATGATGATGCAGAAAATTCCAGCTCTTATGAATTTGAGAGTGGCAATGACCGGTACGTCGGAGAAGGAAATTCCTTCAGGGACCTACCGGTTGATAACGAGGAAGTCGTCCAAATGGACGAAGAAGTGGACGAGGAGGCGCAGCTGGACAAGCTCATAAAAGAGCTACTGGAGAAGCGCGACCAGTTGCGCAGAAAGAAGATGCAGCAACAGCAACAACAAGCTGTGCTTAAACAGCAAATGCAGCAACAGCTGCAGGAGAAGCAGCAACAACGACTACAACAACAACAACAACAACAAAAGCAACAACAACGGCAACAACAACAGCACCAACAACAGCACCAACAACAAGAACAACCACAAAAATCAAAGCAGCAAAAGCAGACTGAGGTACAGCAACACCAGCAACAAAAGAAACAAGCAAAGGTAAGAGTCCCACCTATAAATGTGAGTAATTTTGAAATTACAGATAGCATAAGGTTATGTAAATTAATCACGAAAAATTTTCATGTGAAAAGGCTATCAGCGAACAAACACATAATTTTATGTGAAAATATAGAGGAGTACCATAGGGTTCGTGCCGCCTTGGGAGAGGTTAAGACCGAATACTTTACGTACACCCCAAGGGAGCAAAAGCTTAAGACCGTTGTTTTGAAAGGAATTGATCCCTCAATAAAAACGGAGGAGTTAGAAAAAGAGCTCAAAAATTTTGAAAGCGACGACCTCAAGTTCGTGGGGGTCAAGCCGTTTTCCTCGGCTGTGGCAAGAGGTGGTAACCGTTACTTACCATTCTTCTTAGTGCAGCTTACTCCCGACAGCAAAATTGACAGGCTGCGAAATATCCGCTTCCTGTACTACCACGCTGTTAGATGGGAGAAAATTAAAAGGTCGGAACGCATACTTCAATGTATGCGCTGCCAAAGGTTCGGGCACGCCGCAGCTAACTGCAACATGCAGTTTAGATGTGTCAAGTGCGATAGGGACCACATACATGGGGAATGTCCTCTTGGTAAGGAGAGAGTTGAGGACCGGAGTGTCCTCTCTTGTGTGCTCTGCAGGAACACTGGGCATCCCGCCAACTTCAGGGGTTGCCCAAAGTACCAGGAGCTGAAAAAGCGAGTCCAGGTCCGCAAACAGCAGTCTGAAGACAATAGGCGTCAAAAGGGTCGCTCGTTCTCAAATTTTGTGGCACCCAACGTGTCCTTTGCCCAAATGGCAGCTGGATCGGGTCACGCCTAAATAACATCAAACCCACCAAAGGTAGCCCAAAAGGCACCAGAGGTGGACCTGGACTTAAAATCGATCCTTCTGTCTCTGCACGGAAAGATCGATAAGTTCCAGGCACAATTAAACGAACAAGCGGCCCGAATTGACTATATCTATTCGGAGTTGTTTGTAGGGTCTGGTGTGCCATAAATCAAATGGCTACACTGGATGAGGGAAACTTAAAGATCCTTGCTGTAGAGAGTACGCTCCGGTCTGGCTTTATCCCGCCGGAGGCATTTATTCATATTAATGCAAAAGGGCTGGTACAGACGAGGGATGGTATCCCGGTATTATACCCCCGCCACCGCAGCGCGAGAGATAAGCGGCTCATCCGCGGCGAAAACGTCGCCAATGCTCATGAGCTCCTCCGTTTTGGTACCGCAATAGCGGAGAGGGATATATTCGACAACAGGGGGAAGGGTCAACATGCCCTCCCAAGACGGTGCGTTACTCTAGGTAACATCTTCTTAGTTTATAAGTTAGAATAAGTTAGCTAGGGCGTTTCTGCGAGAGGCCGGGCTCGCCGGCTTGTGGTGGTGCTTCCGGGAGGTGATTGATTCTGTAACGTATCAGTCAGCTCACGGAGGCGCGTGTGCACGTTGACGACTGCCAGGCGCTCAGAAAGCAATTGGGATTTGGACCACTTGTTTCGTAATGCAACGAGTGATATCAGAATCCTAATTATAGTTAGAATATGTTAAGTAGTTTAAGTAAGTAGAGTAGGTAGTTTGTAATTTGTTTTTTTTTTTTTTTTTTTATATAAAAATATAAAATTTGATAAAGATGCCGAGTTTTCTTAACAATTTTCTCGATGAAAACATAATATGTAAGATTAGTTCGTAAAATAGTTTTTAGGCCGAAAGGCAATAATTATTAGATAGAGTTAAGTTTAGGGCGTCCGCATAAGGATCAATAATCTAGAATAAGTATCCTGTTAATTTTAAGTTAGATTTAATCATTTTTGTCTAGTATTTATGTTGATATAAACTAATAATTAATAAAAATGAATTTAAAAGTAAAAGTAGTTGTCGGACGACAAATCAAGAGTGAAGCTTCATGCCGTTTCAAGCGTTGGGCCAGGGACCTAAAACCAAATTCTTCGTATCGAAGCTGGCGCTCGGCGCTGGTGCCAAATATGTTGGCAAATCTTTCTGCAAACCCCTGTGGTCTCTCAAATCACACCAACACTAATTTAAATTTATTAATTAAACCGATGCACTACACACGTATGTTACACGTTCATATATCTGGATTGTTATTCCCTCAATTGGTGGGTACTCCGCAATTCAATGTTGAAAACAAAAAGCATCGTTGTTGCTGTTAGACTTAAGGCTCTGATTTGTGGGTGGCGACTGTGAAGAGGATAGTGTGCTGACTTGTGACCCGTGCGGTGCAGGTTGAATCCCCATGGGAAACAACATACGCCACCCTTTAATGGAGAGAAACGAATAACACCTTGTTTTCTCCAACCTCTACACCAAAGAGTGGATTTCTGCGTGGTAGTACAATGAACCGTTACCGAGTCTGAGTGCTCTGGGATTTGGATTTTCTTTTTTAAATAAAAAATATAATAAAAAAAAGGCTCTGAATGCACAAAAAATTAATTTAATCACTGAGGCCAATCAGACACTGGCGTTGTTGCATTTGTGAAATGATCCACGAGTTTTTAGGCATGCCTCTTTTTTTCGATTTCGACAGGTGCATGCTCCTAATAATTATTATTGTTCGATCGTCCTTCATCAATATAATTTTTTGAATCCATCAGCGTGAACTTTCCACACAGAACTGTTTGTCCCACATTTATTATACACACATAGTCAGAAAACGTTTGGAATTCGTACTTAATCCCTCATCTTAGCAGCTATTTAAGGTACACTTAAAAAATAAATTTTAGGCTCTAACGGCTCATACAAAACCTTCCTTCTCTAACCATTTGTGTGTGTGGAGTTATATTTTTGGCTGACATACTAGTATAAGGGACCTACAAGTTTACGCCGGCTCCTAAAGAGGAAATTGAGAAGCTTTTCAGGACAATTGCTACTCTGTTCTTGAATGAAGGTCAGATGTTCTCCTGGAGAGGGGGGGGGGGGGGGGGCAATGGAAAATAAACTGTAAATGGACCGGGCGTTATTTGAGCTTGAGACCACTCGCTCGGCAGACCAACGCATAACCACTGAGCAACTGCTAACATATTTAAGGTAAAGACATCACATCAGAAATCAAATGAAAAATAACCCATGTAAGTCGCTTTGTTTAAACAAGGACAATGTTAAACATTGGGCCAACACGGTTAATGAAACTGTGAGTACCAACCGTAGCAGATTTGACAAGAGAAGCGCCGGCAAAAACGAACATCTTCGTACTACCAGTACGTTAAAGCCAATCAATTGAAAGTCATGTGTGATGTTAAAATATGTGCTTAGATATGATTTATCCCCTTAGTCTAATTTTGCGATCTTCGTTTTCTTCCTTTTCGGCAATGGAATCATAACCCTCCCACGTTACTGCATCTCTCCTTGTCCGTTGTCCTTGTCTGTGGGATTCGGCGGTTTGACAACAATGAAAATCAGCAGACCTCGCGGTTTCGGATGACTTCATCAGTTGACGCAAAACAAACCTGCATTTTTCGATATTGAATGCTTTGCAAGGGAACCGGGGAAAAAATAGCGGTACTTTTTGAATTATTCTTTCCGATTTATTTTCTCAACATCATAAGCAAACAGTTAGCATCATTAAATGATATATCACGGCACAAGGTTTTGAAAAAATGGACAATGTAGCTTAGAAAATGTTTTTGCTTATTCAGTTGAAGTACAGTGTACATTATTTGTCAACGTTTCGGATAACAAAATATAAAATTCGCGATGAAAAAAACTTTGCTCAAAAGAATTAAATCATACCCGCAATGGATAATATTTTCCTGCTGCTTAATCAAATAAGTGCTGTTTCAAGTAATTAAGCTAACTTTACGTATTGAAACCTTCCCAAATTTGGTATCCCTGTTAATCTCCTTCAAATGGATAATCGAAAGAACGAGATCACTTAGTTCAACTCCACATGAAATGTAAAAACAAAAAAAATTGATTCCCGCTTCGTGTTCTATGTGTGTTGACAGCAGATCCTTATGATGTTTGACGTAAACGATGGCGTATACTTACTTTTTTATAAATGCATCTATACTTATGCCCGCATCCTACAATGTTCTCATCTGAAAATCAATCCCACTCCCTCTATCGGCTTCCTCATCTGTTTGAGTAAGGTTTTATAATGGTACTCCATCCAATACTGGTACACCATCGAACTAAAATCTAAGCTTCAATAAAATGAAACGTTTGAGAATTGGGAAGTGTTGGCTTCCATACAGCTTCTGGGAAGAGGCTTCAGTTAGGATGCTCTCATTTCTGAAACTGTTTCTTTAAGATCTATTGGAAATAAGATACGAAACTTTACAGAGTTTCGGCTCTGAACTTCAATTAAGCTTCGGTAAGCCAAGCAAAATTGTGGCTTCATGCACAGCTTGCAAATAACGTTTTAACCCACTATCCCGTTTTTCCATATAAAGGTATTCAACAGGATTTAGTGGTATATACGCCGCGTACTGGACGCCATGTGTCTGCATATAAGATAGAAGAGCGTCTAATATGTGAGCCGAAGATGAGATAGTTAGGCAGGTAGGTGTGGGGGTTTGTAGCGCTGAGAACCGTTTTTTACCACAATTCACATAAACTTATGTAGGTGTGTTAGTTTGTTGATGAGAAGTCTCTAAAACCAGCCTGTGGAGTTTAAGAAAGTTATTAGTTTCTAATACTTTTCTCTGAGACTTCATCAAGAGTGTCCAAGAAAGATTTTCCTAATGCTGGCGCCGGATAGGAGAAGAAATAGTGGATAAGGGTCTCTTTTTCAGTTACAGCATTGCAATTTCGGCAGTGGGTTTGTGTGGGAAGCCTAGTATGACCGCATGGTCTCTTTTAGGCCAGTGACCAGCGATGATCGCCGTTAATCTGGCGATATATTTTCGGGTTGAACATAGGAGGTCGATTGTTTTTGCCTTGTTGTAGTTTGGCCACAGAGAAGTCCAAAGGTGTTATTTTTTAGCAACTACAGGGGAGGCAGAACAACGCCAGGCGTATAAGTCGATGAGATGTCTATGATTTTTGTTCGTTCTTGCGTAGTGTGCCAAGCAACCACTTTATCCATTTTTGTATAAAAGAATATGCAACAGAGTTACCTGACTAGTACTAGAAGTATACGTGTTAGGCTATGGAACAGTCTTGATAATCGTATTCAAGCGATACAGTCTGTCTTGAAATTTAAACGACGTGTAACTCAATGTATATAACTTTGTTATTTATTTATTTTTTTCATACTAGTGGGTAATCTACTTTCCCCTCTCTTTTTGTCCTTTCTTCTTCACCTATCTCCTAACCTATTCCTAAGGTCCTTCTTCTAAATTTTGCTTATTCAAAAAACTAAGAGGTTCTTTATATAAATTTCACTTGCAAATCATCTCTCTGTTAAAACTAGCATAATAGATCCGTTGTTTTTTTGCATTTATAAACAAATTAGTGTATAAATTATTGTTTTACGATGTTTTCTTTTTATATGTATAAATATTATATTTTCTTACTGTACGACATACGATTTTTAATCGTGCGTACATTGTCCTTAAATAAATTTAAATAGAAATAGAATGTTAGGCTGAAGGCCGTCTAGTGTATAAGTCGAAGAGATGTCTGTACATTTTTTTCTCAGCTACCACGTAGTAAGTAGGCCACTAAACAACTTCGATATTTGTCAGATGTCGCCAAAGGTGTGACTTGGCCTATGGTATTTATCTACAAGTGCAAGGAAATTTATTCAAATATAATAGGAACAGATGTATAATATAAGTGCAGTATAAGATGGTTTTTGCTGGAATTAAAAGGGCTATGTTTCGTCGTTTTTATTGCGAACAGCTATGCTAATTAATTTCTATTATTTGAATAAATAATATTGAGATCAAAATAGTTCAACACTTTTCTATATGTTTTTATTATTATATTTATTATTATATAAATATATATATAGTTAACATTTCCCTTACGAAGACAGTGACGGTGACAAATTTTTATTCAAAACGTATTAAACTCTTTCTTCAACTTTATTTGAAATTATAAACAAAACAAAAACCATTCGATGACATGTGTGTCTGCACATGGCGTGCACATGAAAAATGTGTGTATGGCACACACATTTTTCATCAGTTTCACCGTTTGGCCGCTGGGAGAGAAACATAAAAAAACATATTCTTTTACTCATAAACATGTTTTTGAGTAAAAGAGTTCTTGAAAAAAACTCTTTGGATGGCAACCGTGCAGAAGTAGTGTATTCAGTTACTGATGTGGAGGTAGCGGGTTCAAATCCTGGCCAAGTCCATTTTTTAAGTTGAATATAAGAAAACTTGATCTCCCTAAGCAATTTAAACACCACGCGTTGGAAAAAACCCTACAATTGCACCAAAAACTTCTATCGTTTAACTCTGTTCTTTCGAATAGGAAGCGGCACCTAATGCAATACTGCATTGTTGGGTGCCGCTCGCTGTTCATGTAGCATCGAAACGGGTTTCCGACTTTCAGTAGAATAAATGCAAGAACCAATGCAGTGCTGGTCTGGTTGACTTTGAGAAGGCTTTCGACAATGTATGGTCCGAGGGACTTTTCTACAAGTTGACCAGGCGGGGGATGCACTTACCTTTCCTATATGTAATTTATAATATGCTTATGGGAAAGAGTTCGTGCAGAGTCTTTGAAATTAATAACGGTTTAACATTTACAAGAGTGACCTAGTGGGTTTACTCAGACATGCTACAGCTTATGCCGACGATTTGGTGGCATACAGATCAGGTCCTAAAATCGAGGTCATTAACATTTCTTGCAGCGTGACTTCGATCAAATTAGTGGATATTGCGACAACTGCAAGTTGAAAATCAACTTTGGCAGTGAGAAGCGTAGTTAGATATCTAGGTATCTGGCTTGACCAGAATCTATATTTCGATAGACTTATAGTTGCTTGTCTTGCTGGGGCCAAGAAGGCTTATGCTATGACAAAGGGACTGTTTCATAGCAGTCAACTTGACTCCAGAGGAAAGATCATTTGCTAAGTGGCCCTTGTAAGGCCGATCATCGCTTATGGTTGTCCATTGTGGTTTAATATAGCGCCTAGTTACATGGAAAAGATTTGAGTTTTGGAGAGACAATGTCTTACGGTCTGTGACTGATAGTTCCGAACGCAGGAATCCAACTATATTAAATACTATCCCAACAAGGCCCTATACGATGGGGCTCAGTTGAAAGTATTGACAATTTCCTCATTTAGGCTGGGCGATGCCCAGCGACAATAGCCTGCTCTTTGCGGTTTACTACTGCAATGAAATTTACATGGAGAGTAAGCTCCTATCTGGCATTATGACCTATGTTTCATTGATAGGACAGTCCGGTTAATAAGTAGCTATTCAAGCAATCGTTCCCAAAGAGTTCTGGTTGGTGATCATTTGTCGAATGTCAAATTTATGCGGGAAGGTGTGCTACAAGGGTCTGTTTTAGTGGCCGTTTTTTTTTGTGTTTGTTCATAAATGATATTGCTCGTGTTGTGTAATAGTTAATCTTTTCACCTTTATGCCGATGATGTCCAAATTAACCTATCAACCCCTATTGAATTTATTGTGGATCTATTCCATCTGATAAACATTGACCTCGCAGCTATATATAGATGTACTGTTGAAAATGCACTTACTTTAAATCCATCTAAGACTCAAGCAACTTCAATTTCCAAAAACACACCGGAAATGTCTCCACTTTTCTTTCTATCCAACGTAGTAAAAAAGATACTTAACTAAAATTAATAATAACGTTACTGGTTCCTATTATAACTAACGCAGAAGTTGTTTTCTCTGAGCTTGGTTCTATATCACAAAATAAGCTACAAGTTGCATTTAACGGAATGATTCGTTATACCTATGGACTAAGAAGATATGACCAAGTATCAGCTTACCATAATAGAATCTTAATATGTTTATTTAATAAATCTGCGTTAAATAATATATTCAAAATCACTACAATATCTTCATGCGAAATTGCAATTCACAGAGTCTAGTCGGATAGAATTTTTTACCTAATAATTTAACCCTATAATTATAATAACTCGTCGCGTCTTTTCTTAACTTACGCCATTAAGCTTTGGAACTCGTTGCATGAACACATCAAGCGAGCATCGATAACTCTACAATTCAGGACAGCTATATACAAATATTTTTAGGAACAGCACTAGATGTTTCTTCCTTCTTTCCTTCGTAATGCTTCTCCTCTTCTTCTTTATATACCCTATTCTTAGGGTATATTAATTTTGACGCACAGTTTGTAACATACCTTAATATTGCCCGTAGGTCCCTAAAAGTTACTATATTTATGATCAGCATCGATAGTAATGTCGATCTAGCCATGTCCCGTCCGTCCGTCCGTCCGTCCGTCCGTCGGCAAAAATTAGGCCTTTAAACTGGGCCTAGAGAGCTGAAATTTTAACCATATACTCTCTAGGGTCCCGAAATAATCAAGTTTACGAATTTTTGAAATCCGCCCACAGACACGCCCACAAACTCAAAAAAACAAAATTTTGGAATAAATCGAATTTTGAGCTAGAAAGCTGAAATTTTTTATATATGATCTATGACTCCTAAAACTGCTCGGGATAAAAAAATTTCAAAATCCGCCCACAAATAAATAAAACATTTTTTTTGAAAATCCAAAGTTTGAGCTAGGGAGCTGAAATTTATAATATATACTCTCTATGGGCCCTTTATGCTCATGTTTAAATATTTTCAAAATCTGCCCACTGACACGCCCACAATTAATTTTTTTTTTTTGAAAATTCAAAGTTTGAGCTAGGGAGCGGAAATTTATAATATGTACTCTCTAGGGGCCCTTTATTCTCATGTGTTAATTTTTTTTAAATCCGCCTACTGACACGCCCACAATTAAATATAACAATTTTATTGAAACACCCAAGTTTGAGCTAGGGAACGTCTTTGATAAAATCCTTTAAATGTTATATAACAAAATATGTAGAGCGTTCTTAACAATTCAACCATACTTAGACTTTTGTCACGCCCACTTATGAGGGATAGAAATAAGAATAGGGTATCAAACGGTTCGCCCAAGCGGACTGTAGCCCGTCCCTATGTTTAAATTCTATATTGGCAACAAACTATTGCTACTATCGCAAATTTATAGTATTTAATGTGTCAGTAATATCTATCTGAAATAAGTAGTATCTATCTAATAAAATAGATAAACAAACATGGGTTTCATATTCCCACCATTTCCTATACTATTCTTTTAAAACCTATGATCGAAAAAAGTGAATAAGCTTCATTGTACGGGGGCGACTGATCAGTGGTCGATCAGTGTGACTGCGCGGTATATTGGAATTCAAATTCAGTTGACCCTCGATAAATGAAACTCTTGATATTAAGGCAGTGGAGAAAGGCGGTGGAGCTTCTAAAAAAGACGTTTGGGATTCTTCCACTTTTATTGCTGCCAGGATGTAGATAGATTTTGATATGCCCCGTTACCATTTTTGAACCGTCCGTAATTACGGCTATGGTTTGCCTGCTGGGGCCAAGTCCGTTTCTCCATTCTGCCTATCCCAGCAGGGAAGAATGGAGTGTTGACTGTTGCATTTAACACTTTAAATTTGGATGAATTGTCAATATTCTTAGAGGATGGTAACACTTAGTACCTACTCTTTAATGTGAGCCCTCGCGCCATCTGGCATCTCATCCACTTAAATACTAACGCAGCTAATGAAACATATTTTCTGTCTAGACATTTTTTCGTTTTCCATTTTTTTATCTCGACTTGACCAGACGTGTTGCACAATCGATACTAATAAGACGTTTCTTTTCATTGTTCAGTTTACTTGCAAAAGTCTTTTTATTTAATGCGTAAATCTGACAGTTCTGTTTAGCGAACAATTTTGGCCACATCAAATTAAGCGCTAACTTAGCCTCTCCGCTTTTTTCTTTAGCATACTTTGTAAGATTTAGATTATACGTAAATAATAAAGCGCTGTATCAATTTGCTCGTTACCAAGTCGCCAAGCTTCTTCGAAAAGTCTTCTACATTTTCGGCTCTCAAAAACCATCGCCTTCATCTTATGTATAGGTATTAATGTGAAGATCCTATGTATCACAGTATGCCATCAGTTTATTGATTTGTAGTTGCAGCGAGAATGGGTTATCTGCCAGCAAAACCAAATCATCAGCGTAAAGCAGGATTTTGATCCAGTTCCCGCAAAAATAAGTTGTATTGAAAATGATAACATTAACTCCTATAGGTACCTCTTAATCCAAATGAATGGCTTCGGCATCTCTAAAAATCCGTGTCTGCTGCTGTTTCCAAAATGAACACCTTTTATCAGCAATAAAAATGCTGAGATCGGGCTTCCTTTGCCTTTTGTTTGTTGTTTTTTACACCCTCTACACAAACTTAAATACTTTGGTCTGCTTACTGCTTCTACAGCCGGCATATACAGGGGATGAGCGGATGTCTGATGAGACATGCTGTTAGTACTTCAGCCTGGGTTAGCTGCTCAATTGCGCTGTTGTCTGTGTCGCTTTTTCAAAGACTGAGGGTGAAGCTCGTACACACAATCGTTGTTGTCTTAATTATTTTTGTTCTTCCATTCCTCTGATTTTGTTTTTTGTTTGGTTTGCCATTTGACGGTCGTGACTTGGAGAGTTGCCCTTTTTTCTGCATTTATGTCTCGTCACTTCGACCGCCCTTTGTTTTGCTTGTTGAGGGATTTATTTCGTCTCCCTTTAAATGGCTAAATGAAGTGACTGAAGAGGGATGGATGAATAGTTTCCACATTGTAGCATAGAGTCACAACCAACGATAAATAATAAAATTATCTAATATACCGTGCATCGCTTTGGGTAAATCACAACTAAGTCACTCAAAATAAGTTCCCCGGGTCAATTGTTTCCAAAATGTGAATCTTATGTATAAAGACACCCTCATCAACTTATATCAGAAACGATTTGTTAACAATTTTAATGAGCCCAGTCCATAACTCCCAATAGCGACACAAGAATTGATTAATTGTTGATTCTTATCAAAGAAACCGGGCAACAAAACGATAAAGATTTCTCATCGTGATACAATGCTATTCAGTAGAAAAAAGGACAACAACAAAAAAAAGTGAGTGCTGATTTATTTTTGGCATATCGATACTGCCAGTCAACGTCCTCATCGACTGCTTAAGGATAGTATTATCGACAACTATCGATCCATTGGTTAGGAATTGCTTCGATTGCTAACATTTTGTTTTCGTTTTCTCTTATAGAATCAATTCCCATCTCCCATGTTTCCTTTTTGCATCAACAAAATAAATGTACGTGGCAGCAAGTGTCCATGTATTGAAATGTCATAATTTCGAAAGATCTAACACAGCACTAGAAACAATTAAGACAAATAGAAAACAGCATCTTATATGTAAAATTTTAGAGGTGAATCCCTTCTGAACTTCTTTGCTGCCAGCCAGCTCGATATACTGAACACTGGTAATGAGCCAACCTTTGTCACTCGGCTGAGGCGGCAAGTTATTGATGTGACTGTAGCAACCGCTGCTGCATCTGGCATCGTTTCGAGCTGTAGGGTTTCAAGGGAGGAAACTGCATCTGATCATTGGTATGTTATTTTTAAGTTAAGTGCAGATCGACCGATCAGAAGCAAAATCAGGAATATGCGACGCACTGACTGGGACGTCTATTCCACGGAGTTGCGGGGTCAGATAGGTTCCCTGCCTATCAGGATCCTTAGTAGCGATGACTTGGATAAGGCGACCGACACGCTACACAGCGGTATTATTACAGCCTTCCATACTGCTTGCCCGGAGAAGGAGGTTGGCGTTGCGAAACCAACCCGATGGTGGAACGCTAAGTTATCCCTTCTCAGGAAAAGAGTGGGGAGGCTGTTTAACAGGGGCAGGAAGTCTAACCTGGTAGCCGATTGGTCTTCTCATGCGGATTCGCAGAAGGAGTACAAGAGGCAAATTAAGAGCGCTAAGAAGGTATCTTGGCAGAGGTTCTGCGGAGAACTGAAGGACGTTAGCGCGGTTTCGAGATGGCACAGAGTCCTCTCAGCTGATCCGGGAGCCAGGCTTGACGTCCTTTGGAAGCCTGATAGCACCTCGACCACCTCCAACGAAGAGGCACTTCAACTGCTAATGGACACCCACTTTGATGGCTGCAAAGCCGTGGATAGTTGCGTATGGCCACACAAAAGCAGAGCTACCACTGAGCAGTGGCAGGTCGCGCCGAGTATTGTTACTAGGGAGAGGGCGAGAGCTATTATCCTGTCCTTTTCTCCTTTCAAGGCTCCTGGACCTGATGGCATCTATCTCATACTCTTGCAAAAGGGTATAGAGATTTTGCTCACACTGCTTACTAGAATCTACAGAGCTAGCGTGGCTCTGCGACATATTCCTTTGGCCTGGAGAAGAGCTAGGGCGGTTTTCATTCCCAAACCGGGAAAGGCCGCCTATGATCTTCCCAAAAGCTTCAGGACTATTAGCCTTTCATCATTTCTGTTAAAGGGCCTTGAAAAATTGATTGACGTACGGCTTAAGAGCATTCCAGCTTCGCTGGGTATTCATGATAGCCAACACGCCTATCAAAAAGGCAAGTCCACTGAGACGGCATTAATGGATCTGACGGCCAGAGTGCGTAGGGCGCTCGACCGCAAGAACTATGCTCTTGCTGTCTTCATAGATATTGAGGGTGCATTTGACAATCCCACCTTTTGCAGAATTGAGTCTGCCTTAACACTGAAGGGCGTCGATTCTACAACTGTGGAATGGATCCTGGAAATGCTAAGGAGCAGAAAAGTTACAGCTGCTGTTGGCGGCTGTGTCAGAACTGTGCGCGCTGTTAAAGGCTTTGCGCAGTGCGGTGTATTCTCCACTACATTGTGGAACCTGTTGGTCGACTCCTTGCTGAGAAGACTTGATGGGGAAGGTCACCCTATTATTGGGTACGCTGACGATGTGTGTATCATTGTGACCGTCAAGAGTTTACCAACTCTTTGCGAGCGGATGGAAACAGCGCTCAATAGTGTTGGGAGTTGGTGCCGCGAGCAGGCTCTGTCAGTCTACCCCGCTAAGACTGAGATGATGCTGTTCACGAATAGAAGGGCTATACCTCAAGTGAGGTGGCCTTACTTCCAGGGCACTCAACTAAAGCTATCAAGCAAGGTTAATTATCTGGGTATTGTTCTAGAGCCAAAGCTTAACTTTTCTGAACATTTGGTTGCTAGAATTTCGAAGGCAACTAACATTCTCTGGCAGTGCCGTAGGAAGTTCAGCAAAACCTGGGGACTTAGTCCCAGGCTGGTTCACTGGATTTACACGTGCATCGTTATGCCATACCTTATGTATGGTGCGAGTGCGATTGTATGGTGGGCTAGAGCTCACATCCTTAAACGTCAACCGACGAAGCTGCAGCACCTTGCGTACTTATGCATTACAGGTGCGATGAGAGGAACCTCCGCTGCTGCTATGGAAGTGTTGCTCTGTTTACCTCCCCTGCAGTTCCTTGCTGAGATTGAGGCCATAAAATCACTATACCGTATGTGTGTAGTACTTGGACGGCAGGTCAATCTCGGCGATGGGGCCAGAGGTGCTAGGTACATAGCTCTCTATGACAGCCTACCTGGCCATCGGAGAGGAGCACTTGACACTGTGTGCACGAAGCAAGTCTTTGAGCGCCGTTTTCAGGTCATCCTTCCTGAACGGCAGGAATGGAACAGTGAGTGGTGGAATGGCTTTAGGCCGGGTGATGTCATTGTCTATACGGATGGCTTACTCATTGACGGTATCTCCGGAGCCGGGGTCTACTCTAGAGACTGTCGGATAAATCTATCTGCAGCCTTGGGTAGACAAACAACTGTTTTTCAGGGAGAAATCTTTGCGATTGCCACTGCCCCCAATATCCTGTTAAGGAGAAGGATCAAGGGTAAAACCTTATACATCTGCTCAGATAGCCAATCCGCTATCAAAGCCTGCTCGGCTGGCTCTCTCAACTCAAAAATAGTTGAGGAAACCATGGTTAAGCTTAACCGTCTGGGTAGATGTAACTCGGTATCACTTGCCTGCGTTCCTGGGCACACAGGTATCCAGGGTAATGAAAGGGCGAATGCTCTGGCCAGGAAGGTCTCTTCAACAGCCTTCATTGGCCCACAACCATCCATAGGATGCTGCTCATCCGTCCAAATACGTGAAATGGCTTCGGCTCTACGCCAACAACATTCCGAATACTGGCATGACCTGGTCTCATGTAGGTATTCGAAGAAGCTAGCGGACGGTCCAAAAATTAGTAGAGCTAAGTTTTTGCTTGGACTAAACAGGAAAGACTTTGGATCCTTGATTGGTCTCGTCACTGGTTTCAGTCCTCTTAACGAGCACCTAAAAACCATCCACAATAGGAGCTCGGGCCTATGTGAGTGCTGCCTAGAGGCGGATGAAACGGCATCTCACTTCATCTGTGAATGTCCTGCTTTCGCCAGAACCAGGCTCAACACTATAGGCAAACAATTCGTCAACGAAGATGAGATGGGGGACATTGAACTTGCTAGTATCCTTCCCTTTGCCAAGGCTACTGGCAGGTTTTCCCTCACTGACTCTTAATAATCGCCAATAAGCAGCGAGCCGGAAGCTATGCTGAAGTACAATGGACCAATAGGTCTAAGTGCTTGTCATCTACTGGTGACCCCACTGCACATACAATACAATACAATACAATGTAAAACAAAACAAAATCCGGAAAATGAAGAGGGAGGCGGAGTTGTAAAAAATAGAGCAATTATTTATATACTCAGTGTGTTCCTTTATTCATTCGGAATATTCGGAATATTCCGAGTGAGCCATTTACGTTTCTTTATTCAATGGAATATTCCAGATAACCCATTTCGTTGTTTCTTTATTCATTCTGGAATAAATGGAATGCATTCTTTTTATTCCCAAAAAAAGGTGAAATAAAAGGAATATTCTCTCGTTTAACAGATGCATTTGATCAATCAAAATGGAAGCAAAAGCAAACTATCAAATGGGTGAGCACATATTGCAAATTTATTGTCTTTTTTATATTTTTATGTGCGTTGCTTCAAGTTAGTTTTTTTGAAATATATATTTTTAATTTCCTTTAACAATTTCCAGAATTTAATACATTTTTACAATGTTTGTGACAAGTCGATTTCATGAGCAGCGTTGCCACTTATGCTGCATAATGCAGTACCATGCAACATAGTGCATGTTTTTTAAACTTCGTACTGAATCCTTAGTCGAAAGGACAACATATTTACTTTTTTCCTTTGATTTAACATATTTAACATAATAACAACACGAAAATATAATTTTATTTATAAAAATAATAACAATATCTTAGTAATAAAAAAATATATTAAGCTTTTTCTGAGCGAAAGTCTTATTATTACTGTATTGGGTACTTCGTTAAGAAACGCAGCTGTGGAGACTTAAATAGAGACAAGTCGTTTTCCGGTATGTATTGTTTTGGTTGTCGAAAATATTGATAGTTTTAAAATGTTTAGTCAATCACAAATTCGTCACTGACAAAAAAGTTTCGAGAATTTTTTCGCTGTTTTTGTTTGTAAAACAACATTTTTAAAATGAAACGTCGTGAGTAGAATTCTTTTTTAAGAAAAAAAAAATAATATGTATTGAATAAATATACCTAGGTACTTCCTCACTTCCATAAATCTTATGAACAAAAAGCAGGCGCAAAACAAGTCAAAAGTTAATAAACTACTTTCGTTTCATCAACTCATTAACAACAAAATTAAAAGCAAATTTTGACTGAAGCAAAACGAACGAGCCAGAGATAACAGATTTGTATAACATAAACGTCAGATGAAATACGTTTTCACAATAGTAGTACTTCGCGACAACCTCAGTGTCAAATGAAAACAAAAAAAAAATCAGATAATTAATTGAAAAAACAAATTGGTGAATTTCTATTCTATGAGACGAATTTTGCGCTCCAGAATTAAGAAGGAGTGTCTAATCACTATTTGTATACCCTATTCTAAGGGTATATTAATTTTGACGCATAGTTTGTAACATACCTTAATATTGCCCGTAGGTCCCTAAAAGTTACTATATTTATGATCAGCATCGATAGTAATGTCGATCTAACCATGTCCCGTCCGTCCG
Organism: Portevinia maculata; assembly: GCA_949715645.1. NCBI lineage: Eukaryota > Metazoa > Arthropoda > Insecta > Diptera > Syrphidae > Portevinia > Portevinia maculata. Next base: position 72,137,289 of record OX454527.1, read on the forward strand.
TCCGTCCGTCGGCAAAAATTAGGCCTTTAAACTGGGCCTAGAGTGCTGAAATTTTAACCATATACTCTCTAGGGTCCCGAAATAATCAAGTTTACGAATTTTTGAAATCCGCCCACAAACTAAAAAAAAAACAAAATTTTGGAAAAAATCGAATTTTGAGCTAGAAAGCTGAAATTTTATATATGATCTATGACTCCTAAAACTGCTCGGGATAAAATTTTTTCAAAATCCGCCCACTGACACTCCCACAAATAAATAATACATTTTTTTTGAAAATCGAAAGTTTGAGCTAGGGAGCTGAAATTTATAATATATACTCTCTATAGGCCCTTTATGCTCATGTGTTAATTTTTTTTAAATCCACCTACTGACACGCCCACAATTAAATAAATCAATTTTATTGAAACATCCAAGTTTGAGCTGGGGAGCGTTTTGTTTTGATAAAATCCTTTAAATGTTATATAACAAAATATGTAGAGCGTTCTTAACAATTCAACCATACTTAGACTTTTGTCACGCCCACTTATGAGGGATAGGAATAAGAATAGGGTATCCAACAGTTCGCCCAAGCGGACTGTAGCCCGTCCCTATGTTTGAACAGCAAAAAGTAAATAATATTATAGAATTGTACGAGGAATAAAAATGAACTTCTGGCAAAAATATATTTTTGTTTGGAAACAAATTAGATTGAACAAATTTCCTATATACAGATTTTCAATACTACTAAGTACAAACGAACAAAAATAATTAATCAATAAAAAAAAATTAAACAAAAGAAGTGAAAAAGAAAGAAATTCGGCGCTTCAGAAAGAGATAGCTTCACGAAGTGCTCTATCGCATTTAGCTTCTTAGTGTTCACAATAGGTGTATAATCTGGATAGTACCAAATCTGTCGATCGATTAATAAATTTTGGCGTTTTACAAATAATCGATTTTTGACAACCATAATAAAGTTGCAAGATTTCCGCCTAGAAAAAGTTTAATAATTTTTATTACTAAAGCTATGTTCAGACGATTGCCAGATCTGACAATATTGTCGCGAAAAAATTGTCATAAATACCTTACAACCGTGTGAGCTTACAATTTTATCTGACAATATTAGCTGAAAACACATTGTCAGATCATTGTCAGACCGCCATGAAACACAATTAACTATCGAACGAATTATTTTGCTAAATTAAAATGGCTTTCGTCTGCGGCAGTCACTGTGGGACACCCTGTATACGTATACTCTAACTCCTGAATTTGGAAAAAAATGCACCCGTTTTAAAGAACAAGAAGAAAAATACACCATTGTACAAAATATATCCAAGTTCCGCTTTCGGTACATTTATTATGCGGGAAAATCTGCAAAATATTCCACCAATTTCAAAGAACAAGGAAAAAAAATACACCAATGTACAAAATATGACCAATATTCTGCTTTCGGTAAATTTATTATGCGGGAAACTGTGCAAAATATACCCCAAGCCATAAAAAAATGCACCATTGTGAAAAATATATCCAGTAATTTGTTGTAGTATGTTTATAATTTGCTGTAAATAGTGTAAGAAATGTTCAAAACAAAAACAAAATTATAATTAACATTGGAATTCAAGAAAATAAATATATTTAGGTACTAATATTCAATAAATAAAGTGTATGTATTAAGTACACCAAACTGAGCGCGTGGTGTATAGAATGGCGCATATTCAACTAATGAGTGTATTAAGTACACCAAACTGAGCGCGTGGTGTATAGAATGGCGCAAATTCAACCAATGAGCTTATTAAGTACACCAAACTGAGCGCGTGGTGTATAGAATGGCGCATATTCAACCAATGAGTTTATTAAGTACGCCAAATAAAATACACAATGGACTAAATGTTCTTTTATATAAACTCATATTTTCAAAAATAAATGTATAAACAAAACACAATAGTAGTTTCAATTATATAAAATTTATAAAGTGTGTATTAGAGGGAAAAATATGTCTTTTTTAGCGTTAAAAAAGAGTTTATTTTGTCTACATAGCGTATCACATGGATGTAAACAAATAAGCTTACATTTAATTATGCTCTGCAGGATATTCTTTCGCGATCCCAAACTCAATCTCACCAGAATAAATGTTCAAATGACGCGATGAGAATGGATTGGTATTAAAATCGTCGAATCGCCGAATATTCCTATATACAATAAAAATGTCCGATATTCGATAGATTTCCAGATCGATAATGTATCGAGACCACGAGACTGTTTTGTGATTTCAGATGGTAGCCAGTCGTTGCTGATTTTTAGTCATGTTGATATGCAATTCGTTTCGTAAGCGGGCAGCTTAGTACGAAAGTTATATGAACCGTTGGCCCATCCATTTAAACAACGTTTTGTAATACCTGAAAAATGATGTCAATTGAAGACATAGTGGAATTTCGTCTACATATTTTGGTAGAAATTACATACCCAATTCAATTGAATGCATCGAGTCAGCTATAGGGAAGTTTTTTATTATGTCAATGCCTTGAATTTCCTGAAGAGGGGTTTGGTAGACTAGCCTCGTTTTGGGATTGAATAAATGATGGTCCTCGTCGGTTTTGCTTATAAAATCCGAATGAGTTCTTCGTCGACAATCTAATCTAGGAAAGCTCATATGGTTTCCTGATCGATCAAATTCTCCAATGGCATTACATTTTATACAACTATTGTATTCGGTGTGTGTCTTGATGCCTGCAAAGTTCAACAATATTAATTTAATTGAAGTCGAACTGGGTTTTGTACTTACATTTGATAAATGCCCGAGCTGGTGTGTCTGCAATAAACGCATTGACCTTGATCAATATTTTTGAGCCGTTTACTAAATCGGTTCCATTCGAAATTAGAGCATTAATTTCATTAACATGTTGTTCTTTTTTTGTATTTTAAATTATATATTTTGTCCAATATTTCGACTTTCATCGAAAGTCATCTTCAGGGACTGTCAAGAAAAAGTATTATGACAATAAAATGAACAATCTACATTTACATTGTGAAACTTTCACAACTTATTGTACAACATAAATAATTACATTTCACAAAAAAATTTTTGGTATGACGAACACAAAACATAAAGTTATGATGCCCGCTCAGTTATAACTATTTTCGTCTTCCGTTGTTTGTTTATAAGATGTCTGTAGATGTGTGCGCATTTTTCGGTGTCCGTTTTATAGTTAAGTCGTTTTTGTATTGGTATATTTATTATATGTAACATTTCCGTAGTGTACCTCCTCATATAATTTGATTCTTCTTGTAGTATGTCAACGTTTTCGAAGTCAGGATAATGTCCGAATTTAATGCAGTGGGCAGCTAATGCAGTTTTTTGTTCTATAGGTGTCGAGAGAGCTTTTTGGTCCGATTTATGTGAGGCTATTCTTGTCCTTAGTTTATTTTTTGTTGTCCCGACATATGTTTTATTGCATACGTTGGACCCGTCTCCATTACAAGATATTTTGTAAATCAGATTCGATGTGTCAAGTTTGTCTTTTATTGTTTTTGTATTGCTGTATAGTTGTCGTTGAGTATTATTTGTCTTAAGTGCGATTTGATATTTATCTTTGTCATATATGTCCGATTTAGTCAATCTCTCCGAGGAGTCAGTAATATACGTCATTGATTTAAATGTTATGTTTGGCTTTTCTTTCAGCTCAATGTTGTCCATTTTATAATAATTATTGATTAAGTCCATCGTTGTCTTCTTTGGAAATCCATTTTTAGCTAGTATTATCCTTAACTTGTTGATGTTGTCGTGGTGAAATTGTTTGTCACTTATATTTAGTACTCTTCTAATAAAATTATTCGCGGTATTTATTATTACTCTTTTCGGATGTTTGGAGTAGAAGTTGATGAGTCGTCCTGTGGCCTTAGGTTTCTGATACCAGTCGATTTTCAATTTGTTTCCTTTGCGTATGATTAATGTGTCCAAGTACGGTAATCTTTCATTTTGTTCTTCCTCTTTTGTGAATTTAATGTTTCTATGGAACGCGTTCAATGTATTTAATGTCTCATTTATTTTGTCAATTTTTATAATCGCGAATAGGTCGTCTACGTATTTAGTTACTAATCTCGGTTTTGTTTCTAATAAGTCCATTGATTTGTCTAAAAGTTCTTCCATAATTATGTCCGCTATAACTGGTGATGCTGGAGATCCCATAGGTATTCCTCTTTGTTGTGAATAAATCACGTCCTTGTATTTGAAATACCTGTTATCCTTTATGCAGAAAGTCGAAATATTGGAAAAAATATATAATTTAAAATACAAAAAAAGAATATTTTTAAATTAAGACCTACAGCCCGTTAAACAAACATTATTTATTACAATTCGAGGTCGTTAAACAAAATAATTTAATGAAATATATATTTATAAAGTACATAAAATTGGCTTTTTAGTTCGTTTTTGTTTATTTTTTTAAATCACGATGGGTTGCTTTATTTTTGCTGGGGCGTTTTGCACTCAGAAATTTACAAAACGCCCCAACAAAGTAAGTGCAATACGCCCCAACAAAGTAAGTGGAATACGCCCCAGTAATGTAAGAGTATTGAAATATAACACTCATCAGAGCGTTTTTTTTCTTAATTGTTTATAGAAATGCCACGAAATTACACAAGGACGACACTGCGGCCATCATGGTCCGAAAAAGATCTGAAAAAGCAATGGAGAAGGTAAAAAATAAAACTTTGGGAGTAAATGAAGCAAGTAGGGAGTTCAACATACCATCCAGAACCCTGAGGAGACATATTTTAAAAGGCAATGCAAATAAGTCGCTTGGTTGGTCAACTGATCTCTCGTTGGAGCAAGAAAAAAAATTGGTTGCCCACGTACAAAATTTGGAAAAAAGTTTGGTTTGCTCCTGACTGAAAAGGACGGTGCAGGGAAATAACTTCACGGGCAATAACTTCACCTGGGCAATAACTTCACCTCGAGTGGGCAATAATTTCACTTTTTTTTGTGAACTTAATGCCCACTAATGGTGAGCAATAACTACACTTTTTAGTGGGAAATAAATTCTCTTAACATTTTATGATAATTCAAGAAACGTGCCTCGCACCTACCCCAAAGTTATTGCTCGCCATCAGTGGGCAATAACTTCACAAAAAAAAGTGAAGGTATTGCCCACTCGAGGTGAAGTTATTGCCCAGGTGAAGTTATTGCCCGTGAAGTTATTTATGTTAATTGGTGCCTTAAGTTTTTTCTGTATAGTTAACTTCACAAATGTCAAAGTAGAATTTACATTTGCCGCCATTTGCAAAAATTATAGCTTCTTCCGATAGGATGATGACTTTTGCGCCACCTTGTACAAGTCGAAGAACATTTCCGCTCGAGCATTGTTGTACGGGTCGGAAGTCCGCTTAGTAAGTTTGTATGCTCTAATAGGACTTGCAAGACATATGATACCCTTTCTTATTGACGGGGTGTGTGGAGCTGGATTAACCTTGCCCGATGATTGGACTGTCAATCATCGGGCATTGTTAATCCAACCCATACTTGGCGGTTGATTTGGTGCAAGTGTCCTACCAAAACATCACCTCCGTATTTGAAGAGCTTTACTGGTAAGCTGCCGGGGAAGCTGGCCTTGTTGTTCTTAAATTTGTTTCAGTTAGCTTAGCCAAATTTGAACCCTACGTTGAAGTGGGATGGTTTTGATCTTCCTTGTCCAGATCATTAGATTAGATTTTTTTTAGATTAGATTAGATTAGATTTTATTCATTCCATTGAAATATAATACATTATTTATTACAATTTATTAAATATGTAAAAGTAACGTTTAAAGATACAAAATTAAATAAAAAAAAAAAAAAATAATAACAAGTACTTCAAAGAATAAGTAAATTGTAAGTGTTTTTCATCAGGAAATGAATAGTTAGATACATTCTATAGTTATAAAAAACTAGTTCCGAATGTATCGAGTTACAGTACAACAAGATATAATTCAATATACGAGTATTTATATAATACAAAAAAGAATATTGGTGTATAGGGATGATTTGCAATGCATGGTGACCATTTGTGACTATATAATTACGTTAGATAAATTATAAATCTCCTTCAAGTCGTAGTTAAAGAGCCACTGTTTTACTTTTCTGTTACTTTTCTGTTAAACGACAAGATATTCCGAGAGCGCCTTAATTCAATGGGTAATTTATTAAAAATACGCGGTGCTACAGAGGAGTAATAACTCAAGAATAGTTGAGTATTGTGCGGGGGAACACAAGCAAGACTCCTTACGGAGCTACGAAGACCGTAGAGATTCGGATCATGGTTTAAAGAATAACCGCTTCTAGAGAAAAATATTTTTAAGACTTTGTAAAAGTAAAGATGCTTTAAAGGTAGTATAAAGGAATGCAAAAAAAGTGGAAAACTGTGTTCATGGCGTCTTCTGTTCCAGATAATTCTGAGCAAATGCTTTTGTATTACCACCAAAGGTTGTATTTTGTTTTTATGTGTGCCTCCCCAACAAGTCAACCCGTACTGTAGTTTGGATTGGACCAGTCCATAATAAACTGTTTCTAAAAGTTTTCTAGTGCAATATAGCCTCAAATGGTACAGTATTTTAGTGGTTTTTAGAAGGTATTTCCTTATAATCATAACCTCGTCGCTCAAGGAGAAGCTAAGCCCTATTCTTCAATACTGTTTGGTGAAACCATTTCTTTTATGACTGGAAATGGGTTTCTGTTGTTAATGCTCCCTGAACACATTGTATCGGCTCGTAGCCATCACAAATTTAGTTTGCAGCCTGTATCTGTAGGCCCTCTCATTTCTACGAATGGCACCGCTTATTTAAACTTCACAATAAATTTGTAATCGATAAGGCCCAACTACTGCGGCTTTGCTACCTAAAGCCAACGGCTTGGCTTTCTTATTAGGCGTTCGGATGATGCTTCGGTCACGAAACTTTTGAATGCACTGAGCTGCCAGACAAAAAATAAATAAATAAATAAATGTTAGGCACTAAAAACCAATTAACCCTACATAGCTTCTCGCACCTTTTGCTTGTCGAATCCGACCGACAAGTTTGAGAAGCTTCTGATGACAGTTGATACTCTTGGATGTTTGTCACGCGTTCGCAAGAGGTGGAGCACTGGAAAAGTTCTAGATGGTACTTGACCCCGGGGGGATTTCAGCATGAGACCTTTAGATTTATAGTCCAACACATTAACCTCTGCGCCCACACATCTTTTCACACAGGATCTTCTTTTCCTTTACCATTACCATTTTTCGGTTATAGCGACCATCATTCTAGGGAAATTTTTTTTTCGTGTGACTGGTTGTTGGTCTCGACTACCTCCTTGATTATGTCGCGATACCGATTCTACAATGTGTTATATTGTTAATATTTGTGAGTGGTTAGTTCACAGCGCTGAAGCCCTCCATCGGACGCTCTCTATATGGACTCTGCGTACTCCAGTCGTGGTTAGGCTACTTACTTCGAACTTTTTTTAGCTTCTTCGCATTGGACAGTTGAGCTTTGAATTGACCCACAATTTAAGTTGGTCAGAGTCAACGTTTGCTCTTCTGAATGTATTCGCATTCTGGACGGTTGATGGCTCGCCCACTTAATGAGTACAAGATAATGGCGACCTAAATGCAACACCAAGAAGTCCTTTCATTAAACTCGATTAAATTGTTGGTGGTAGGGTAGCATTAGTTTGTCTAAGACTCCTTCAGTCGCAGCATATGCAGTCAATTAGCCACCCTGTTTAATGTAACAGAAATTTGCAATAGAGATCTAGCTACAGAAAATACAGCTCCCAGCTAAGGTCTGTATATACATATACATATCTCTGTGTTGCATTGTTTGTATTCCCTCGGGTTTTTCTAGTTTTATGCCTTTTTATACCCTATTGTAAGGGTATATTAATTTTGACGCATAGTTTGTAACATACCTTAATATTGCCCGTAGACCCCTAAAAGTTACTATATTTATGATCAGCATCGATAGTAATGTCGATCTAGCCATGTCCGTCCGTCCGTCGGCAAAAAATAGGCCTTTAAACTGGGCCTAGAGAGCTGAAATTTTAACCATATACTCTCTAGGGTCCCGAAATAATCAAGTTTACGAATTTTTTAAATCCGCCCACAGACCACGCCCACAAACTCAAAAAAACTAAATTTTGGAAAAAATCGAATTTTGAACTAGAAAGATGAAATTTTATATATGATCTATGACTCCTAAAACTGCTCGGGACAATACCAAATGCTAAAATTTGGCCTTATGTCACTTACACAATGCGACATAAGGCCAAATCTCAAAATTTGGGCTTATGACGCTTGGGGTTATGTCACGGCACCAACAAAATATGTAGAGCGTTCTTAAAAATTCAACCATACTTAGACTTTTGTCACTCCCACTTATGAAGGATAGGAATAAGAATAGGGTATCCAACAGTTCGCCCAAGCGGACTGTAGCCCGTCCCTATGTTTTTTTTTTTTGATTGACATCTTGATCAATATAATCGAACATAGAGTGTCAGGCAAGTGGCTGACGTTGTTGTTAGTACAATGGAGGGCACCACTGACAACAGCATACGATGACTTGACTACTACAACAATGATTCGGATTCGGTGCCTGGCAGAGGCAATGGAGGTGACGGCGACAGCGACAGCGGCGCTATATAAGTTGTTTTTCGTGGTGGTACAGACACTATTATGCAGGGACTATCTTTACTCCGATTAACACCACCACTTTGGATGACAGACGACGAAAAAAAAAACAAAACAAAAATACTCCAAGCGTATGTTCTCAACAAACTGCAGTCAAACCACAGAAAAAAAAGTCAAAACAAAAACCGGGGATTGTGAAACAAACATCCATTGGGGTCTCTCTATGGTATCTTAACAAAAAAAACCGTTGACTAGTCGCCGATTTGGTGTCGAAGTAACAAACCATACCGTGATTGCATAAAGCGCACACGTTTCGTCGTCATAGTCGTCGGTGTGTATAAAACAGTTTTATTTCACCTCAAGGAAAAAATAAATATATTTTTAAGTAAACAAAACCAGAGCTCACCGGTTGTAGGTCTATAGCGGGGGCGAAGGGTGTGTCTGTGTAAAAAAAAAACCAAAAAATTCTTTACGTAACACGAATGCCAGTTATGTATGTCGCTCAATATTAATGGAAACAAAACTGAAGTAAATGGTAACAGCATTAGTCACTCACGCGCTATGGTTTCTCATAATAATTGTTTTTTTTTCGGTGGGAGGCCAGTTTTTTTAGTCAATCTGTGAGGGAAGTTTCAGTGTTATGTATGATGGGCGCTCAAAGCTAAGTACAGTATTTAACGGTTATAAGAAACACGCTTTTAAGAAAACCTCGCTTAAAAGAAACCTGAACAAAAGCACCGTGTACTTTCCCATATATTTTAATGTTAAAATGTGTGTTTATAGGAAACACGTTTACAAGAAAAACACTGATAAAAGAAACATTTCTCCAACCACGAACTAACCATTTTCCATATAAAGTTGTTTGGATTTAGGAAACTTTTTTAATCAAAAAAAAAAACTTACGAACCTCATAAAATTAGAGACCATTAAGATAAATTCAAAGCAAAAATTGCAAATGTCATTTATGGGCAATTTCACATTATTGTAGAAAAATTAAGTTGAGTTCTAATCTGTTGTGCTTACCTTTGCTGAAAATGTCGCGAAATAATATTTCACTAAATTAATAATCTTGGAAATTAAATCGGGAAGAAATCGAAAAGAAATCTGCGAAAAATATTTAATTGCAAAAAGCACGACGCTGAAGATGCAAATAATTTTGTAGAACTCGTTGTGCCAGAGATATTACAAAAAAATGGTTCAGAAAACATTTACAACGCAAACGAGACTAGATCGTTCTTTAAGGCTCTTCCTACTGGTACCCATGTCACAAATGGGCAAGATATACAGGCGCAAAAAATACCGAAAGATAGAACAACATTGCTCCTTCATATTATGAAGCACAGACAAATTTGTCTTTTCGATTGGAAAATATAAGTAGCCCAGATGTTTCAGAAACCAAGCCCGGTTTTGAAAAGTAGATAGCTAGTGATGATGGTTACATTCATAACATCAAAGATATTCTTTTCAACAAGTGTGAGGAAGCATTGATTCAAACAACAATTAATGATTATTTATGAAGACCTAAAAACTTAACTAAGAAAATTTAAGCTTATTTATTCGTTTGTATGAATACTGAAGTACATACAAATAATACCTTAAATTTACGAGCTGTGAATTTTGTGTTATCGTTTTTTTTTCTGTTAAATAAAATATATTTATTTATTTACTACTTTCTAAAAATAGAACTTTTTGTTGATAGTAGTATTCTTGTTTCCGTACAAGAAACTTGTTTCTTATATCCGTACAAGAAACTTGTTTCTTATATCCGTTCTGAGGATATAAGAAAAACTCGGTTATAAGAAACAAGTATCGTGCACTTTCTGAGTTTCTTATAAGCGTTATGTACTGTACTAACAAATTCAAAGCAGCGATAAGGGAGAACTTTTAATAGGTATAGGTATCAAGAACCTAGAGGAACATAACTTTTTTAGTTATGGCCTTTTCCAGACTATGACCAGGTTTCTGAAATAAAAAGTTATTTAATACTCTTCTTTAACATATTTTAAGATAGGTACCTAGAACTGCAATGGAAATCTATCATCTACAGTCAAACTTCTTTATAACGAACCTTCAAGGGAACAAACAATTGCTGCGTTATTAAAAAGTTTTATACCAAATTCGTTATATAGAAAATTTTATCAAAGAAAATTGGGGAAGGGAAACAAAATGAAATTCGTTAAAAAGAGAAATCGTAAAGAGAATTACGTTATCAGGAAGTTTGTTATAAAGAAGTTTGACTGTAGTTGCAATTTCTTGACTTAAAGATATGTTGAGATCTTTGCTGAGGTAAATAATCTAACTCAGCTTGTTAATTAGCCGACACGAATACCGAACATAAACAGTCAAACGATAACTTGTCAGACGATCATCGTCCAAGCGATAATAGTGAATGTCATAAGTTTGCTCCACGCAACTCTATCAATATCATGTCGTTTATCGTCTATCGAGTATGAATCCAACTAAGAAAGTACTAGTACCAATTAAATTGGGACCACACTATTGCGAAACAGCTGATTTTCGGTGAAACTAAAATGTTTTTATATGCTCCTTTTTTGGGTTCCGTTATGGATTCGTCATGTCTGTCTGTCTCTCTGTGTGTCCGGGAATGTCACAGCCACTTTTTCCGAAACTGTAAGAGCCATACTGTTGAACCTTGGTAAGTAGATGTATTCTGTGAACCGCATTAAGATTTTCACACAAAAATAGAAAAAAAAACAATAAATTTTGGGGGTTCCCCATACTTAGAATTGAAACTAGATTTTTTTTTCATCAAACCCATACGTGTGGGGTAGCTATGGATAGGTCTTCAAAAATGATATTGACGATTCTAATATAATTTTTTTCTAAACTGAATAGTTTGCGCGAGAGACACTTCCAAAGTGGTAACATGTTGCCCCCCACCCCCTCTAACTTCTAAAATAAGTGAATGATAAAACTAAAAAAAATATATGATGTACATTACCATGCAAACTTCCATCGAAAATTAGTTTGAACGAGATCTAGTAAGTAGTTTTTTTTTAATACGTCATAAATCGTAAACCGCAATTTAGCTTTCATTAAATCAACTCAAATATAAAAAAAAACATTTAATTTCATAAACATAAACCGTATGCGTAAACCGTGAACCATTATTTTCTAATATTAAATCTGTAATACGTGCCTAAGTAAATAATAATTATAATTCGCGCGGAACCCTTCATGGGCGAGTCCGACTCGCACTTGGCCGCTTTTTTTATTAAGGATAAGTTAAGTTAATAACTTCCCACTTAGCAGCAAGTCTGTTTGTGTAAAAATGATCTCTTCAACGAGGAATATCGGTTTTAAGTTCACTGCAGAGCTTATTGTAACATTTTTTAATCCTAGTATTTTGAGGATGCCTATTCATCTTCGCACGAAGCTTATTTTTTAAGTCAATATTTTTCAGCAGTGCAAAATTCATCAAAGGTTTTAGTTTTATAGCAATTTTGAAATGTAAAATTGAAGCTTTGTTAAAAACAAATCAAATGCAAATGATGGATCACTTGCGCGGTAAACGTCGTCCCAAAACTCAAAGGTAAAGTCAGATTTAAGAGCACGAAAATTAATTTTCAAGGAATTAAACGTGTGGAACTCCTTAAACCCCCAAATACAATTATCCATTTGGAAGGCGGTTAGGCTATGATCAGTTATCCTAAGATCGTGAACTTCAGTGTTAAATGTAACTTCATTGTATCTATGCAGCCGTATAAATATACGATCAAAGCCAAACCGACCTCTAGTAGGTTTGTTTAAGGAGCTAAAGCCAAAGGAAGACTTGACAGCCATGAAATTAACAGCGTCAGGAGAATTGGACAGAATGTCAATGTTAAAATCACCTAAGGGTATTACATTTTTGGAACATTGAGAATCCAAAAAGACGGAAAATTCGGCCACCAAAGCATTTATAGTATGAGAGTATAATCAGTACACACCAACAAAACTGTAGTGAACACCTGACAATTCAAATTTAATACGAATTACATTAGCACAGGTTCAGGTTTTAATACAGGAATAGAAAAATTAGGAATTTCAGAATCATAGATCCATATTTCAGACAAAAAATATTAAATCAGGTGAATGATCTAGAGATGAGACATATCTTGTTGTGACAGCACTGTCTTACTTATAGGCGACTTCAATCTGCCACATATTGGATGGGTACCTTCTGAGATGATTCTCATCTCATCCCATCCTTTGACTCTGCCCAAAAAGAGCTCGCTTTACTGGACAACATCTTGTCTTTTGACTTACAGCAAACTAGCTGTATAAAAAATTTCGAAAATCGACCTCTCGATCTTGTTTTTTCTTCTGACTCTGTTAGTACTGTGCTTCTGGAAATAGTAATTCGTATGACCGTTCGCAATCTTTTGACTTTCGGAAAGCAAATTTTCAAAGGCTTTCTGATGAAATTTCCAGCTTTAGTTTTAATCTTACTGCGTTTTCTAATATTGAAGATGCAGTAGTTTCCTTTTATTCTTTGATGGATAACTGCATGAAAAAAGTGATTCCTGTGAAATCCTCTAGGAATCTGAAAACGTCCCATCCTTGGTACACTAAAGAGCTCAAATCAATACGAAACAGACGTAATAGGGCTTGGAAGAACTATTTAAAAAGTCTCCGCCATTCAGATCTTGAGCTCTATCTTACACTATTCAACGAATTCAAATCTTTATCCTGCAACTTATAAATTGACTATATAAGTAAAATGGAATGCTCTCTAAAATTGGACCCCAAACTTTTTTGTTAATTCTAAGAAAAAAACCGATGGTTATCCATCGAAACTTACTTACAATAGCTCTACAACTGCTGATTCGCTAGATGCAAGCAATATGTTTGCAGATTATTTCAGTAAGTCGTTTAGGGTGACCCCTTTTCACATTGATGAGCAATATTTTAGTTATCTAACTAGCTGTTCCCAAATAAGTTTTAGTAGCTTCTCATTTGACTTGGAAACAATTTTAAAATTTATTTCTTCTCTGAAGATTGATTATTCATCAGGTCCTGATGGCATTGCACCGATCGTTCTTAAAAAATGCAGTCATGCAATTGCTCCATGTCTTAGGTATATGTTTGAATTGTCCATTAGTACAGGTAAATTCCCTAATCTATGGAAAAGTGCTTTTATCACACCTGTATTTAAAAAAGGCGAATGTGGTGATATCACTAATTATAGGCCTATTTCAAAGCTTTCGTGTATCCCTAAGGTTTTTGAACAAATTGTTTGCGAAAAGTTAATATTTCTTTGTCGCAATTTAATTTGTAATGAACAGCATGGATTTGTAAGAAACAGATCCACTGTCACTAATCTGTTAAGTTTCTTGCATGATTGTTCTAATGCCTTAGAGAATAAGGACGAAATGGATTGCATATACACTGACTTATCTAAAGCTTTCGACCAGCTGTCCCATGAAATAATCGAGATTAAGCTCAGGGCTTTTGGTTTCCAACGAAGTTTCATAAAATGGGTTAATTCATACCTTAGATCAAGGGTTTATCAAGTCAAATTTAGAGGATCGCTATCTGTATCTTTTACAGCTGAGTCTGGAGTTCCCCAAGGTAGTCACCTCGGACCAATTCTATTTATACTAGCCATTAATGATGTTAAAGCATGTATAAATCACAGTAATATCCTGATCTACGCTGATGATATGAAAATATTTAAATCTATCACTAGTCAGCAAGATAGAATTTTTCTTCAATCTGACATTAATAGCTTCGCCAATTGGTGTGATAAAAACGGTTTATCCCTGAACCCTACCAAATGTCAACATATGACATTCTCTAGAAAGAATATACCTTCCACCTTTCAATATTCTTTGTCTCAACATATTCTTTGTAATGTTAATAATTTTAAGGATCTTGGGGTTTATTTCGATCCCAAACTGGTTTTTGCCAAGCATATCAATTTTATTGTTAATAAATCTAATTCTATGCTGGGCTTCGTAAAAAGGTGGGCGAAAAAATTTAATGACCCATACGTTACTATGTCATTGTACAATTGTTTTTGGACGCCGTTCTACAACATTCATTCAAATCGAATAGAGGCCATTCAACGTAAATTTATTCGATTTGCACTTAGAGGACTTCCATGGGATGATCCTTTTAACCTTCCTCCTTACAGTCAGCGTATTAAGCTTCTTCAAATGTTACCCCTTTCTCAACGAAGGCTTAATAGCGATATCATTTTTTTACTGCAGCTTATATCCGGGCAAATAGATGCACCTGACTTGCTGTCGTCTATTGGCTTTAATTTTCGTGGTGGTGCCCATAATTTACGCAGTGTTGAATTATTGTTTAGCCCCCATCATAGAACGAATTATGGGAAGCATGAGCCTATTAGTCGCATGAGTAGAATCTATAATCTGAATGATCATGTGATTGACTTGCATGTTAGTAAAATTAAGCTCAAAAATATTTTGCGTAATGTCTTAATGTCTTAAATTGTTTGCATTACTTTGCGTCTGTGTTAGTATTTTGTAGGTACATTATTATTGTATTTTTAATTGTTTTGTCCTTACTAACACCTGCACTAAATGATGAGCATGCGAGAGCACTTTTTGTGCCGGCAATTTCTGCTCGTGATAGTTGCTTGCTTTAAGCACTCCACGACACAGAGCTGATAGTGTATACAAAAATGAGAGATGCGCAACAAAAATATCAAAAATTTTACGTAAACTACGAATATTTTGGTGGATTGCTGATATACCCGAATAGGAAACCATATACCTAAGGATGATCGATACAAAAGTAATTTATGGTATCATTATCAAAAGAAGGAAACTTAAATAACTAGCAGAATTAATGTTATTATTATGTGGATCAAGTAAAGCGTTTGTGTTGTATTTATTCATAGAATAGCTCATGTTAAAGATAAATCAAAGCCATTCTTTACAAAATCTTCAGAATTACTTATTTTAAATGCTTTATCGTCTTACGCCTTCTGATGAATACCGATGATTCTCTAAGCCAAACAAATTTGCAGTTTCAGCTGTTTTGCCTTCTGAAAAAGGGCCCTTGAGTATGGCGTAAGACAATCGTTTACATATATGCGGCTTTTGTTGTTATTAGGGCGTAGTTTAATTTTAGTTTAATACATGCTGCCATTATCCACGAACGGCATCGCTGAAACCAAATATATTTCTAATCTCGGTATGTGTCTTAATGACAACCTTCGTTGGAATTAAGACCGATTTGGAGTAATGTCGCCAAGAACGCTTGGCTTCCTAAAGCGAAGCCAGATGTATTTCACTGCTTCTGATCTGGCTATATTTACCGGCCGAAACTTGAGTACAACGCTCAACGCTATCTGGGCTGGTACCCCAATCACATGCTTTGAACTACATGACAAAATTCAAAAAACGCGCAATAAAACTCGTTGGCGACCGAGATATCGCGAAATCGCTTGACTCTTTGACCCATATCGTCATAATGTCTCCTGGCTATCGTTGTTTTATCGATGTATCCACCACGTGCGCTCAATCGAAATAACCGAGTCAATCCACCCTTATAACTTTTCAACTGGAATACATGCCGTGAATGCACATCAGTTCACCCTTAAGCCTATTTTCAGACGTACAGTGAATTACAAAGAATCCATCTTTAGCCGCACAACACAAATGTGGAATGCTCATCCCCGCTCTGTTTTTTCAACTCATTATAATTTTCAAACATTCAAAACCAACGTCCATCGGCTTCTCCTCGGTCACCTTATCCCCATTTTACTAATAACCGCACTAAGAAACTACAAACATATCTACTAGTGCACTAAAAATCGCCTTTTCCGCCTTAACCTCGAAGTAGCACTTGAACAAAAATATCTCCGTTAACCATCGATGACGTGCATTCGTCCAAACAAGTTTGACTCTTGGGGCAACAAGGCCAAAATTTCCCCCAAATGTGAGTTTGATAGAAAATAATTCATCATCCCCATACAGTCATTTGAAAAATAATACTAAACGGAGATATTTTGACCGAAACCCACTATACCCAACTCTACATTGAAAGAGAGAAAATAGAAAATCCAAAATGAAACCATGGAAAACCATTTCAATAAATATTAAAAACCGCGAAGTACAGATACACACCATGGCCCCAGTGTCAGCCACCACCACCACCCACCCATCCATCCATCTGCCGCCCGATCAAATGTGAGCGCATTAAAAACTTTTCACTCTGCATCAATAGAAACCCCGCCAACAATCATCATCATCATCCGAGTGGAGTCTCGTCCACATGCACGCATCATGGATGTACATTTATCTCAATATGGCTTACTTAACTCCAGAATATGCACTCCCATTCGTAGATACAAACACACAGATACAGATAGATATTATATTCACCTAGCTGCAAAGTAGCTGTAGCATGCTTCTGGTTATTGTTACCTCAGCTTCGTAGTGTGCAGTGCATATCGGGAGTATGTGCATTTGCGGATCCGCACTGCCTTCAGTGTGTCTCCCCCACCCAAGCAGGTCCGTCAACTGGTCGAACTCGGGCGAACTTCACACTGGGCCTACGAAAAGATAGATTTTTACCCCAAGAGAGTTTTGTATACATCTACACTTTCCTGTTCGCGCAGAAATGTTGAACAAAATATAGTTTCAACCACTGTTTATTTTGTTTTGGATCAGATTTGTATTAAGATGTTGTTACAGGGTGGTAATTTCAGGTAATTTACTTATCGAATCAGCTATTATTGAGCAAGCATGATTAAGTCAAAGTTCTTTTGGTTGCAATCAAATTAAGTGGGTATGCACTTACTTACAGCTTGAAGCTATAAATGCACTGCATTTAGAGAGTGGTTATACGTTTTCATATTCTTTACACTGGCCGCAAATATGAACAGTTCAATTAAAGAGAGAAATGTGGGGCTAGAAGTAAGTGGTTGACCGACAAAATACTTAATCGTGCTTCGTGATATAGGTGCGGTCTCAAAGCTCCTTATAATCTTATGTTGTCACTGAAAAGCAGATCATTAATAAGCTTTCCATTCTGGAAGTGGAAGGTACAGATATACTTAAAAATGTGTCCAAATCTCAAATGCTGAAAACCAGTTTGAGACGGACTATCATCTTTAACTAAGCAATTTTAGCTTGGACTACAAATCTTTACTCCAAACTTATGGTGCGACTCATTTTCAGTATCTTCTTGTCCTCAAAAACTGACTGCAAGAAGTTCAAAGTGGCATTCGTTATCATTATATCGATGTCAAAGTTGACTACGACGGCGGGGTACAAGTAGCCAGGTCTATACTTTGCCCAAGAAAAATTGTCAGTACAGGGAAGATAGGATGTTTGTCTCTCAGTCTGGTTGCAATGACTTACATAAATCGGTCTCTCTTTAAAGCTCTCACAGGGTTGCCGTAGTGTGTATGTTAATTCGCCATAACTCAGAGGGCAATTCTATTAGGGTTACCATCCAATCTAAAATAATATTGCCGAACGAAATAAATTCCGTTTATCTTTTCCCTTTTCTGATAAGATAACAATAGGCGCGTTTTTTAAGGGCATCTCCAGTAGACCAACAAAATATATAAATTTCGTAACACAAAAAAAAATCAAAACGAAAAATATATCACTGTAATCTAATTTATTCATTATAAATATTGTAAAATAAAATTTCTAATATCACTACTCAACTAATCCGATGAGTAATCAAGTCTTTAGTAAGTCTCTTATTTCAGCCATTTTTAATGACTTGTTTTGGCTTGCCAAAACCCTTTCACTTGAGCCCAAACCAATTCTATTGGATTAAGGTCACAGTGATAAGGCGGCAAGCGAAGCACTTTACGAGTATGTCCCGCATTTTGAGCCATTTCATCCACGACGTATGTTTCATACTCGGCTTTGTAACGTTTAACAATTTCAAGCAACTATGCTTAACCATATATCATCCTCGAAACTTATCGCATTAGACCTCCACCACTTGTTTATTTCATCTTTTCTCGGGAAGTGGATGGTGCTTTATTTTGTTTTCTGGAGTGATAGGAAGCATTGTCCAAAACTATGACGGAGTTGGGTTCCAGGCGTATTAAAATATCTTTAAACCATTTCTCGTACACATCAGCGTTCATGTCCTCGTGGTAGTTTCCGTTTTTTCCCGAAATGAAGCACAAAAGACCTCCATCGACGAAACCTCTAAAAAGTAAAAGAAAATTTGTCTTTTCTTTTCTCTAATTTTCTTTACTTCGCATAAATATCTTCGTCTCCAAGAAATAATGTCACTTCTTTTCAACAACAGATTCTTTCGGTGACGTTGGACGAATTTAAGTCCGAGATCTTTTTGTAATATTGTATGCAAAGTTGATCTGCTTATTTTTGTTATATTTGCGTTTTTTTGTACTTCCAATAAAATCTTGTCTAGCGTTGGAAGGTCATTATCCATAAAAAACTAATGGACTATCTGCCTAATGGCACATTTGGAAAAATCATCAACCTTGCTCTTGATAGCGGATTTATCTTCCTTCTTTGGTGGTGAATTGTGACCTTTGATTACTTTTTCCCTTTAAGGCCTGTACACAGTTCGTTCCGTAACAGAAAAAATATTAGCTGCATTTCCTACGGCTTCCGATTTACTTTTAAAAAGGCCATAAAATTTTGCAGTTGCATCAACAATTTGTTGTTTCTTTTCTACACTTAGATCCTTTGAAGACTTTGTAGCCCTGTTTCTCTTTATTCATAAAACAATAAAGTAAACCAATTGCTTAGATGCACTATCAGCGATTTAGATAACAAACATTGTTTCCGCATTATAAACACAATCAGGCGATTAGAATACAAAATTATATAACCACGACGCAATGCCATATACCTAAACAGATGGTAAAAAAAACTGCACTTGTGCAGCTGTACAATACAAATACAATCAAATTAAAACTGAATGGCAACACCCCACATAATAATTCGTTCTCAAAAGCACCAAAACCGAAAGTTCTTTGACAAAATCCATAGAAAAACCCTTAATGATATGCCTTCATTGTAGAGATGGTAATACTCTTCTGATGTGCTTCAGTCGCACACACTGCGTATTTTGGTGGATGATAATAGCAAGCGAACACAAGACGATCATGCTCATTCCCATTCGGCTGTGTGGGAGACTGGTTGTGGTGGGTTGCATGCGAATTTTAGGAAAATTACAACAACAATTCCTTGGTATGACAGTGGTTTGGTTTTTATTTCAGTGTCAATTCTTGCGTTTGAATGCCGTGAGAGTATCTACAGGCACCACTGGTAGAAAAAAAGCTCCTCCATAAGGCCTGACTGACTGACTGACAATTTTTATTGGATAGAGTAAAGTTATGTCTGACAAACATCCAATAGTACAAACTGTCAGATGCTTCTCAAATTTGCTTTTCGCAATTGGCGTTAAATTGTAGATCTCTTTTATTTGTGCTAAAAGTATTTATAACTCTGCGCATATGAATGTCTCCAAAAGCTAGGCTTACGGCCTGTGTGAGCTGATAAAGCCAGAATATTAGCAGTCTTCCGAACTGTATCAAACTTGCAGCCGATTTTGAAAAAGGATGTGCACTATCATGTGACAGTTCTATTGCAGATAGTGCGCAAAACTGATCTCAATAGTCCCCATCAAGTTACTGGGGAATGCGAACGATACCGATATCATCAGCCGCTATCATAGTGCCGTGCGGTGCTTTCAAAGCGATTGTAGAACAAGCGATTGGTTGGTTGAAGTTAATTTTACCTCCACGTTGTAACCATC
Source organism: Portevinia maculata (assembly GCA_949715645.1). Classification (NCBI taxonomy): domain Eukaryota; kingdom Metazoa; phylum Arthropoda; class Insecta; order Diptera; family Syrphidae; genus Portevinia; species Portevinia maculata. Next base: position 72,157,636 of record OX454527.1, read on the forward strand.
TGGTACTATAATGCTATTTACAGCTTTGCTAATGAGTCTCAGTAGTCTCTTATAAGCCTTTCAGATAGGAGCCTTCGCTAGATTGAATCAACGATATCGTCGACAGTAAGGAGTGCAGACACCTTAGATGGCTAACATATTTGGAGATCATTCGAGCTGAGATCAGTAAAGATTTTTGAAGACAACTCAGAATGTTGGGCAATACATGGTGGAGAATCAATTTTTTTTGGCAATGGCAGCTGTCACATGCTCTAATGGGGCATGCCATATATTTTCCAACATTCTGTTTAGATTTTTTTTTTTATAATTTGCACGTGCGAAAGGGATTCTTGTGTACCCTTCTAACGTTAATATCTACACAGCTCGGGCAGAAGGGAAATTTGGATTGGAGAGAGAGAGAGCAGATGCGGATACACATTGGTTTTAAATGTTTGTAAATTGTTATGCGAAGGAAGAATAGAGCATGGTCTAGCATTCCAAATTCGTGTAAGGAACAATTCGTAAGGAACAATTCCATATATTTCACTGCACGTCCTGATACAGGCTTTAGGGTGCACTGATGTGCATTCCTAGCATTGCGGGTTTACGGTTGAAACATTCGAAGGGAGGAATGCAAGTAACTATTTCGTTTGAGCACTTATGGTCGAAATACCCATAGAACAACGAAAGGCAGGAGACATTGCGACGACGACTTAAAGAGTCAAGTGATTTCGCAATGCCTCGATCACCAACGAGTTTTATCAAATTTGTTATCGGTGCACGGGACCAGATATGAGCGTCGAACTCAAGCTTTGGGGGAATTAACTCCCTATAAATTGTAGCCAGATCGGTAGAGGTGAAATATTTGTTGCATCGCTTGAGGAAACCTAGACATTGGGAACACCAGTGTTTATTTGATGGGTTGCAGACTTGAAGCCGTCTAGAACAACTTGAATTGAACGGCCTGAAAGGTAATTTCCAATTCATTGTAAAAGAGTATTGTCGACTCCAAATGCACGCATTCGACAAAAGAGCTTGATCCCAGACTCTGTCAGATGCCTTTGAAATATCAATCGCAACGATCTTACTTTCGCCACTATGGTGAAGAGATTGGTTCCACTTTTCTGATAGATATATTATCACCAGTGGACCAGATGCTGCGAAAACCGTACTGCCGGTCATTAAGAAGTTTTCGGGACTCAAGGTATTTCATAAGCTGACGGCTAATCAACGTTGCCATGACCTTGGAAAGAAGGGAGGTATGGCGCAGGGACATAAGTCCCGAAGACATAAGTCGCGAAATCAATTAGGGCCTTATGACCCACTTAAGTGGTACATTAGTCCCGAAAAATTAATTCGGGACTTATGTCCCACTATACATTTCCTAAATATACGCCTGAGAGAAACTAAGAAGACCACTCCAAATGCTACAGCAAATAGTCAAATCGGTTTCGTTAACGGTGACGTGAAATAAAGCCAAACGAAATAAGGCCAAATTCCAAATTTGGCATCATTTCGCTTTCGAAAGCGAAATAGAGCCAATTTGGCTTTATTTCGTCATGCAAAACGAAATAATCCAAAAAACTAATGGAAATAAGACCAAATCACTTTGTTGTGCGCAAATGTGCAACTATTATCGATTTGTTTGCTTACAATTATGTTATGAGACTTAACGGTAAAACGGTGCCGTGACATAACCCCAAGCGTCATAAGCCCAAATTTTGAAATTTGGCCTTATGTCGCTTGTGAAAGTGACATAAGGCCAAATTTTAGCATTTGGTATTATGACACATTGGAAAAGCGTCACAAGGCCAATTTGGCTTTATGACACTTTCGCGGTGCAGGGAAATAACTTCACGGGCAATAACTTCACCTGGACAATAACTTCACCCCGAGTGGGCAATAAGTTCACTTTTTTTTGTGAACTTAATGCCCACAGATGGTGAGCAATAACTACACTTTTTAGTGGGAAATAAATTCTCTTAACATTTTATGATAATTGAAGAAACGTACCCCGCACCTACCCCAAATCACACAGTGACCCCAAGCAGGGGGGTTGCAGGGGGGCAGCATGCCCCCGATAGGTATTGAACTGTTTATGGAATCTACTTCCCATTTCGCAACTAATCCCATAAACAGTGCAATGCATATGGGGGGCATGCTGCACCCCTGCAACCCCCCTGCTTGGGGTCACTGTTTGATTCGGAGTAGGTGCGAGGTACGGTTTCGAAAATTTGGCTTTATGTCACTTTCCGGATTTGGCCTTATGACGCTTTGTGAAAGTGACATAATACATTCGGGACTTGTGTCCCATTTTCAACGATTAAAATTCGGGACTTATGTCCCACTTAAGTGGGTTATAAGTCCCGAAAAATGAATTCATTTCATCCACACGTTTCATCCTCTCGAAAAGAGCTCTTAAGAATAGGATAGATAGGAAAGTTTACGCAGTGGTGTTGCCAGAGTGAAAGAACAACTCTTCAGAATAATGGGGGAAATAACATCTGGACCAACGGATTTGTGTGTGTTCAGATCTCGACGTACTCTTGCCACTATACGAGTGCGTAAATGGATTGGTTCCATGGTGTTATCTGCGCGCTCGAGTACAGGGAGAGATAAATCTCAATCTGGAAGCGTGAAGCTAACTGCAAGGTGAGCAGCAAGCAGATTAGACTTAGTTAAAGATCTGACAGCTGGAGTGCCATTATAAATTATTCTAGGGATAGAAGACAAGGCCGAATTCTTGATGTTTTTTAAAAACAACCAAAAGTTTTAACTACCCGTGGGACTTTGTAGTATTTTTTGCCATAACTTTTGGTCGTAGGAGAATTTGACACGATTGATATGGGCATTGCAGTCATTTTTAATTTTTCCAAAGCTTTGGATAAAAAACATAAAAGAGATATTGGACGGAAATCACTAGGAGATTCAGCAGTACGTATTTTGTTTATCGGTATAACTGTAACCTCCCACCATTGCAAAGGGATAAAGGAGCTTTTTAGACATATTTTCACGATAAAGAAAATATATTTATATGTGGAAGTTTAAAAAGCGGGGAGAAATTTGGTCGGGCTAACAGCATGAATTTTAATGGAATTTATACACAAAGTGAATTCATTCGGCGGATACGCCGAAAACTAAAATTCCCTAATGTGTTACATTCAGACGGCGTTGTGAAGTTATTATCACTTTTTACATTTGTTTGATTAAAGTTACTGCAGACAAATAACGAATTAATTTTATGGGGTTGCATTGCACTGATCATCGGGATTTGTATAAATTGCTAGCTGATGTATTTTTCGCCATAACGTTCGCGCAGAAAGATTCTTGTCGAGTTTTTGTTCAAAATAGTTTCGCTTAGCACTTCTAACGGCTAAATTTTCTTTTTTTTCGACATATAGTTAGAGTAATTGGATTGAAATGTCTTGACTTCTTCATAGTTATTAATGAGTCTTTAAAAACTTTCCTTATCAGTCTTACAAATGATGCTAGTACCGACTACTCCCTCTTTAAGGCAACAAACAAAATCAACAGGTTAATAGCTCACGTTCCGCCAGTAAAAATCAGCGAAGGTAACTGAGCAAAAAGCTGCCAAAAAAGCAAACACTTTTTCTTGGTATCTTAAAGACGACTTTAAACCCTATTGAGATAAAGGTTATTAAGGAATCGAAGTAAGGTGAGAAGAAGATAGACATATTCTGCCGGTAACAGCTGAGGACCTTAAAGAAGAAGTAAATATAAATTAAAAGGAACATTTTAAAACAATGTCCACGAAATGGATTCAAAAAACTATCACAGATTATAAATGCTGCATTCAAGTTAAGATATGTGCCAAGCATGTGGAAGGTCACGGAAGTAATAATTTTACCAAAACTAGGCAAACCATCAAATATCGATGCTACTAATGTCCGATATCGATGCTACTAATGTTGTCCAAGTTATTCGAAAAAAATTCTGCTAAAACGTCTGCAAAAAAAATTTGATGAAGTATCGTTTGTCCCAGTTCACCAATTTCGATTTCTAAATAAGCACTTCCAATTGATCAGGTGAATCACAGAGAAAATCGGAAAAGCATTTGAAGAGAAAAATGTGTGCTGTACAATATTTTTTGATATAGCACAAGCTTTCGATAAAGTCGGCAGAATGGACTGATCCACATATTAAACAAGCAACTGCCGAAGAGGAACGATTCTTCAGAATTAAACAGGAAACATAGTACTCCACATTAAGAGAAGTTAAAGCTGGTCTACCACAAGGCAGTGTACTAGGTATACCTTTTATTCACTAGCGATCTGCCTGAAAATGGAAAAACCACAATAGCAACTTTCGCAGATGACACTGCTGCATTTAATGTGGAATCAACTCGAATAGATTATTTAGTGAGCCGTATAGAAACATGTTACTCTAGGCATTTCAAAGCACTCTGGAATATGGCAATAGGTGATGCTATGATCAACTCCGCCAATATCATAGCTTACAACAAGTATATCATAGGCTGAGATACTTTGCGGATAAATTTCATCAATAGATATTATTTGATTAGTCTCAGTTACTAGGACTAGATCCAGCGATTAATTAGCTGCACGGAAGTAAGTTGGGTGGGAGTTTGAAACATTGAGGTGAACAGTTTGGAGAAAGTGAAGAAAATCAGACCTGACCTTTATTATTAACTAGATTTACATTAAAGTCACCCCAACTAGAACATTTTTTTTATAACTTCTGGCTCGCCAAGGCGATTTAAAGGGGGCACTTCGACCTAAAAGATATTTTGTGCCATATGGGCCAGAAAAAGTTTAAACTAGTAGAATTTCTACTTTCCGTGTAAAGCGGATAATTTTACCAGTAGAAGATTTCTTTGTGTCCTCGGGACTCATATGCTCCTGAAAAAGATCTTCTTTCTAACTCCGTTAAGGGCTGGACATGGACATTCACATAAAATGTGTTCAGCTGACTCGTCCTATTCAAGACAAAGTTGGCACTCAGGAGAGTCTGCTATTTTCATTTTGTTTAGGTGATATCTTAAACCATGGTGACCAGTAAGGCAACCTACTAAGTTTTTGATATCATGCCTGCTTAGCTGTAGGCATTTGCTGATTACTATAGCGCTGTGTGATTTGAGACATTACATTTTAGGATTCTTGTGCATTTACTAAGCTAAACTGGTTTTTATTCACACATACTAGTACCCATTTGTTGATACCAGACAATTCAACACATAAAAACTGATCTGCTTGTTCCTTAGAAGAATAGAGATGCCTAACTTTAAAGCCTTTACGTACATATATAGCAATACCTTCTCCTTGAATGTTTTTCCTTTTGTTACAATGAAGTTGAAAGCCCGGAATCCAAAAATATGCACTTTCGTTCAACCATGTTTCACTGGCGAATATTATGAACTGAGACTTCCGAGAACATTTGGCGAATTTCATGTAGGTATTTTATTTTTAATACTCCTTGCATTTATCGTACAAACACTTAAACTGCTACCAATCTTGCCTATTATCTTTAGAAGAGTTCTAGCCCTTTCCAGACACGTGAAATTATACATATTGGGAATTGCGATAAATACATCAGCGGCTGCCTGTCACAGAACTTAAATGGCGTATTTTGTTTTGAAGTAATGGGAAAAAGGAGAGGAAAAATAGAGAGAGGAAAAATAGAGAAGGGAAAAATGAATAAAAGAAAAATATATAAAAACTAAAACTTAAATTAGGTGATTTGACTAATTTTAAGGGCAAATAATGCTAATACTTTTACAGAATATAACTTAGTAAAAATCATAAGTATAAGCATTACTTTGTATGCAAACCACAGACAACAACAGTCTTACCGTTCGGAATAAGCCAATGCGGAGTGCCGAGCTTGAAATGGTGACAAGCCGAGCTTCAGCATGGGTTAACATCTTAAGGTTAAACTTGCAGAAGCTTAACGGACAATTTGTGAACTCAGGGGAACTTGTGTAAAATATATACATATTTCTCACACCTCGGATCAAAAAAAAAAACTAGAACATGACCGCAGCGCCCCTCAAACAGCGCTTGTCGTAAAAGGCGCCTTAGGGGAAAAATCACATCTAGGCAATTTTAGCATTTTTTTTTTTTTTTTTTTTTTTTTTGTCGGGATGTGTGAAACTTTCTGCACTGGAGCACTCAGACTCAATACTGGTCCATTGTACTGCCAGGCAGACACACCACATTTTACTGTGGGAATTTACTCGTTTTTCTAAGAAAAACGAGAAGGCGCTTCAATGATAAGGAGCTTAGGTTTACAGCACTCACCATATCCGCACCAAATACCTGCCACCTGATACGAGCAAAAGCAGGACAATCACAGACGAAATGTTCCGCAGTGTCGTCGCTTTCTCCACAGGCTTCGCAGTTGGTGGTGTCGCTTAGGCCTAGCACCTTAAGGTGTTTGGCAAAAGCGTAGTGTCCCGTAAGAACGCCAGTAGTCTGTCTGCAGTCTTTTCTGTTGAGAGACAACAAGAATGCCGCGGATTTCCCACAGACGTCGGGGAGCATTTGCTTAGTCTGTCTGCACCCTGGAGAGTCATGCCAACGGCGATTGTGTTCATAGGAATCCCAACCGTCAATGGAAGCCCTGACCGAGGACGCAGGCAGACAGATCGCTGGTTCAGGTCCTGAGAGGTCCCTCTCTGAGCCTTGTCTAGCAAGTTCATCGGAGATCTCATTTCCCGTGATCCCGTTATGACCCGGGACCCAGACAAGTTTAAGTGAATTCAGCCTTCCGACCGAATTCAGAGATATCTTGCATTCACGTACTATTTTGGAGGTAGTTAAGGGTTTGAGTAAGGCCTTAAGCGCAGCCTAACTGTCGCTACAGACGCAGATACTTCGCCCCCTCCACCTGTTCCTCGTAACATAGTCCATGGCCATTAGGATAGCATAAGTCTCTGTTTGGAAGACTGACGCATGTTTGCCTAACGGAAAGAAAAGTCTAACGCTATCGCTCTCCACGAAGACACCAGCACCAGATCCTTGATCGGTTTTGGAGCCATCCGTAAAGATTCGACTGCATTCCCTTCCAGGTTCAGAGTCCGGCCAGAGCCAGTCCTGGACGCGAGGAAAGTCGACCTCGTATTTGCGCTTTAGCCGAAGTTCCGGTGTCATCGCATCAGACGGCATATCCATAAGACAGGAGTCGAAGGACAACCGTTGCGCAAGTTCATCAAAACTCCAGTGCGAGTTATACCAAAAGCCACCTCTTGTAAGACGTGAGATAGCCTTGATTGTACAGCCCATGATGTAAACATCAAGGGGCGGAAGGTTCAATAGTGCATCTAGGCCGGAGCCAGGCGTGCTGGGGAAGGCCCCCGTGCAGCCGAGACATACCTGCCTTTGGAGTTTGGCAAAAGCAGCAGTGACGTATTTACGTGAAAGCTTATTCCACCAAACAACCGATGCGTATGCTATAAATGGTCTTATCATAGCCGTATAAATCCATAGGACTCTTTTCGGTGATAAGCCCCATGTCTTGCCGAAAATGCCTTTGCACTGCCAGAAAATAGACAGCGCCTTGGCAGTCTTCAGCTCAACATGTTTGGACCAAAGAAGTTTGCTATCCAGGATGACTCCCAGATACTTTGCTTCATTGGAGAGTTGGATTGTGATTTTAGCATACCGGTGAGCCTAGCTACACATTTAACATGTTAAAACTGTCCGGCAAGTCTGCATGCAAAATTCATGGATTGACACAAGTGGAGATCATCGGTGTCGTAAAGACCGGGTTGGGAGTTGCTTTACAACTACACATTAAACAAACTTCGCTATAATCGAAAAGAGTTTGTTAAAAAAAATAGCGTAATAAGCCCCGTCTCATTTAAGTACACATAAGAGATATAATAAAATACAAACGGGCTTCTGATAGACAACCAATTGATCTGTTATGGCTGACGCGAAAACAACAAGGAGTTCCAGAAACCTTCGAATTGATGATCATGGGCACGTATGAAGGAGCAATGACATTAGTGAGATACCCCAAGGTGTCCCCACTCAAAGTCGGTGTACATCACGGAAGCGTTATAAGTTTCTTCATATTTATTACAGTCCTTGACTATCTGCTTGAAGGAAAAGTAACGCACTCCAAAAGCATAAATTATTCTTTAATGACGATGAAGATATATAAAAAGTGATTCCCAAGGGCGACAAGTTCAAATATCTTAGATCTGTGATCAAAAGTGAAGCAACCTGTGATTATGACATCAATCATCGCGTAAACGCAGGATGGATGAAGTGGTGGCAGAACCAGCCTCCATCTTCTATGACCGAAAATGCCTGCTTCAGCTAAATGGAGGCTCTATCCGCAGTTTTTCGCCCGGCGCTCATATTCGCATCATAATGGTGCATAGCGTGAGGCAATTTAAAGACGGGTGAGATGAAGATGCTTCGCTAGACATTTGAGATCAAACCGGCTAACCCCACAGACAGACCAGTAGGCATGCAATGAGGTGTGAGTGTTATGAGCACTCTAGTCCAGATCATAACCTCGTCGTTAAAGACGAAGAAGATATATTTTAATTGTTACCCTATAAAATGTTATCACACCTTTTATACGAGTTGTTAGAATTTTCCTTGCACGGTTTTGACACCCATCGTCTGACATTCATCTTGGGTGTCATTTGTTAAATTGAATTCCATTAATCGAAGTCTTAATAAATCTATAAGAATCTTGTAATTCTACAGCGCTTATTTTTCTATAAATTTTTTTGATAATTTATTTATAAATATTTTCCTATGAATAGTTATCTGGTTGAGGGCCTATAGACTAAGCCATATACACTAAGTTAACAATTTCTTGTGAGAATTACATTTTTAAGATAAAATTGTTTATTAAACTAAGCTAACTTAAGCTTAGTTGGAAAAACGGGGTTTGGGCCCAAATTTTTAGGATAACATTTTTTATTATACTAAGCTAGGTTAGGTTACGTTAGGTCATGGTGGCTGCCAGCTAATAGCGAACACACTTAGACCACGTTTCGGCCTTAAGTCGCTGAGTTCATTAAGGAAGGCTCCTAGATAGAGATGAAGGTGTAGTCTCCTCCTCTTCCTCGTCCCTGTAGCTTCTACAGAAGTCATTTGAATAAACGCCAAGCCTTGATGCGTGTTTGCCTATTAGACAGTGTCCTGTAATGACACATATAGCAGAGCCAATGTGCTGTCGGTGAGAGCAAACCCATAGAGCGTCGCAGATCCAGCTTTGGCCAGATATGCTTAGTTGCTAGACACGTATTACCAAATGTCCACCTAAGTCTTGTACTCTCGACTGCGGTAAGCTTAACCATAAGTTTACAACTAGCGATAGGTATACCTAGAGGACCTTAATCAAGTAAAAGAGGTAATGCGGTTCCTTTTTTGGCGAGTTCGTCTGCCCTACAATTCCCTGGGATGTCTCTATGCCCCGGCACCCAACAGAGGTGAATATTGAACTGCTCTGCCATCTCCTCAAGAGATGAACGGCAGTCTATGGCTGATGGAGTGTGAAGAGACTGAGTCCAGGGACTTTAGCGCGGCTTGACTGTCCGAGAATATACGGATGTCCTTAGTGAATATCACAATTCTCTTCATAAACTAAGCTAACTTAAGCTTATTTGGAAAAACGGCGTTGGGGCCGAAATGAGCTTATTTTCAATACACAATCAATATGTTTTCTTTTAAAATTGTGACTGTCAAGTTTGACCCAATCTAAATTTTGTTTAGCAACAGCAACATCAAGGAGTTTACCATTATCTAGAGGCTCTTCTGGTGGTAGGTGTGGCCATTTAATAGCATGTTTAGTCAACTGCGATTGCATTACATTTGACAGCTGTAAATGTTATATCATTTTTCTAGAAAATGGTCCAGTAGTTTCTGTCTGTACGTACCTAGGGTTACCATAAACTGAATTTAAAGAGCCGGACAGTTAAGAAATGCCTAAATTCGGAGCAAAAGGTCTGATTAAAATTAACTCAAGTTAGTTTACGAACGCGAACGCGCCAAACTAGGCAGTATGTTGTGATTAAAATAAATTGAAAGCAGAAAGCCCGCATGAGACTGTATAGTCACTTCGTTCAAAGCATTGTCTCTTTCTTAAATTTTTATTGAACGAAGATAAATGCAAGTATTCAAATTGATTTAATTGCATGCATGTGATAATTTTTAGATTTACTTGATTTATTATTTCATACAAAAATGGTATTTACAAAACCAGTTGATTTTTAACTTAAATCTTTTGATGCATGGCCTAAAACGCCGTCAGCCAGATGATAGCCTCTATTAATATATTTCTGAATTTTTATACCCTATTCTAAGGGTATATTAATTAAATACAGTTAAACGAGATAAGTCTTAACGATCATCCGGAACTTAAGACCCTTCTTGATGAACTGCCAGAACTCAACATGAACTGCGCGGTCACAGACCGCATCCATAAAACACTATGCTTCAATAAGCGGTTCTCCACGGAGATTCCCAAGAGAGAAGCATGGGTTAGTAATAACCCACCTAACAGCCACAACGGCATAAAATGGTATACGGATGGTTCTAAAATGGAAGCGGGGGTAGGAGCGGGAATATACGGACCAAACAAACGCTTTACGATACCCATGGGAAAAAGTCCCAGCGTATTTCAAGCAGAGCTCCACGCCATTCAAAAATGCGCTAGCCACATAAATTTATCTGGTATAAAAGGTGCAACTATCCATATATTCACGGATAGTCAAGCAGCTATAAACGGCCTTAGCTCGCATACGATTGACTCCAAATCAGTCATGTACTGCTTCAACACCCTACAGGCACTCGGAACAAGTAACAAGACCAAGCTATGGTGGGTTCCGGGTCATGTCGGGGTGGAAGGTAACGAAAAGGCCGACGAACTGACCAGAAAAGGTTCGGAAACACCGTTCATAGGTCCCGAACCCTTCTGCTGCACTCCTAGATCAGCAGCAACGGCAGCAATAAAAAGCTGGGAATACAGAAAATGTATCCATCTATGGGAAAGCATCCCAGGTTTAAGACAGACCAAACAAGCCATTCGGTCTTTCAATAAAAATGCCAGCAAATGCCTAAACCTAAGCAGGCATGATATCAAAAACTTAGTAGGTTACCTTACTGGCCACCATGGTTTAAAATATCATCTACACAAAATGAAAATAGTAGACTCTCCTGAGTGCCGACTCTGTCTTGAAGAGGACGAGTCAGCTGAACACATTTTATGTGAATGTCCGGCCCTAAACGGAATTAGAAAGAAGATCTTTTTCAGGGAACAAATGTGCCCCGAGGACATAAAGAATTCTTCTACTAGTAGAATTGTCCGCTTTACACGGAAAGTGGAAACTCTACTAGTCTAAATTTTTCTGGCCCACACGGCACAAAAGATCTTTTTAGGTCGAAGTGCCCCATATTTAATCGCCTTGGCGAGCCAGAACTTAAAAAAAAAAAAAAAGGGTATATTAATTTTGACGCATAGTTGGTAACATACCTTAATATTGCCCGTAGACCCCTAAAAGTTACTATATTTATGATCAGCATCGCCCGTCCGTCCGTCTGTCCGGTGGCAAAAGTTAGGAATTGAAACTGGGTCTAGAGAGCTGAAATTTTAGCCATATACTCTCTAGGGTCCCGAAATAATCAAGTTTACGAATTTTTGAAATTTGCCCACAAATCAAAAAAAAAAATTTTTCGAAAAAGTCGAATTTTGAGCTAGAAAGCTGAAATTTTTTATATATGATCTATGACTCCTAAAACTGCTCGGGAGAAAATTTTTTCAAAATTCGCCCACTGACACGCCCACAATTAAATAAAACAATTTTATTGAAAAATCAAAATTTGAGCTAGGGAGCGTTTTTTTTACAAAAGCATTCTTTAAATGTTATACATATAACAAAATATGTAGAGCGTTCTTATCAATTCTACCATACTTAGACTTTTGTCACGCCCACTTATGAGGGATAGGAATAAGAATAGGGTATCCAACAGTTCGCCCAAGCAGACTGTGGCCCGTCAATATGTTTTAAAGGTGCTTTGGTAACAAATTAAATTAAAAGTCTTCTCTTATTTGTAGCTTTTTATGGGTAGGTAGGCAGCTAAAATGGATGCTCTTGTGACGGGTGTCACGGCTCACTTAGACCATCTGGTTGGGTCCATTGCGTCAATTATTGGGATTTTTCCAATATTTCGAAACCTGCAAAGAAACAAAAAAGTTACCGCTGTATAATAGCTCAGTCATCCACCCGGATCTATATGTAAATCTCAGGAGTTTCCTCAGCTCTATATTGGTCAGATCCTCCAGCTCCTCAAAGAAGTTGCTGCCAACAATATTGAATCTGTTAGTTCTAAGGCCAGGGCATTCGCATATTAGGTGGCGAATAGATTCTATCTCTTCAACGTCCCTACAGCTCCTGCAGTAATCGTTGTGCATTATGCCCGGCCTCTTCGCGTGTAAGCCCACTGCACAGTCTCCTGTGAGGACCCCCGTCAGATTATGACCTTAGATTTCCTTTTGCTTACCGCTGCCAAAGCTCCCTCGAGTGTCTGCATGTTTTGAGGTTGGATTTTCTTTCTATATGTAAGTACTATTTTTATATATTTCGATAATTTTTGCCAATCTGTTCCATGTGACATTGCTTTAAGGTCCGTTTGTTCCCAAAAATTCCGATTCCATATTTGTCGCCAGCTAGAATTGGACACCTTGCGATGAAATGCAGTACGTTTTCCCTTTCGTTGGCGTTGCATAAAGAGCAGTTAAGTGGTAAGTCTATGCGATGTGGTATGCAATTTGGAGGTAATAATTCCCCTCTTGAAAGTGACATAAGGCCAAATTCTAGCATTTGGTATTATGTCACTTTCACAAAGCGTCACAAGGCCAATTCCGGAAAGTGACATATAGCCAAATGTTCAAACCCGTACCTCGCACCTACTCCAAATCAAATTACATTACACCCTTTATGGAATCTACTAGCGATTTCGTAACTAATCCCATAAACAGTGCAATGCGTATGGGGGAGGCATGCTGCCCCCTGCAAACCCCCGGTTGAGGTCACTGTTTGATTTGGAGTAGGTGCAAGGACAAATTGTTGAAAACAACACCAAGCCAAAGTGTCATAAAGCCAAATTGGCCTTATGACGCTTTTTCAAGGTGTCATAGTACCAAATGCTAAAATTTGGCCTTATGTCACTTTCACAATGCGACATAAGGTCAAATTTCAAGATTTGGGCTTATGACGCTTGGGGTTATGTCACGGCGCCCCAATAATATCGTTTCACTGTGAAACTCTAGTGAACTCTAAGCTCGCTCAATATTTTCTTCTCATGTTTTGGCACGTAGCTTTACAATTAGGTTATTAAGGAATGTCCTCCATTCTGCCAAATTGTTCAAACTAAGATTGAAAGAGAGTTCACAAAAGTCCGCTAGATTTTTCCATTCCTCAAACTATGAGCTTTACGACCTTATTATCGAGACTGCAATCTTTTTTGGAACTTTATCATCACAGTCACATGAGTGAGAAATGTAATTGACGTCAAGTTTCAGAGAAGAACAGTGGTGATAGTCCAGTTTCGATTAGTAGCATGTAGATAGGTGTTGTGTCTGGTAGTCGCAATTGCTGATTTAAAAAGAACCTCAAGAGTTTTTCAGTGGTTTCAGACCAATTCCAGGCCCATGATTCCGCAGCACAAAGCATTATTGATTTGGACGTTGCTTGCCCAAGTTCAAGTTGCTTGTCACAGTGTAACCCAAGTTTTGGTATTCCTTCAGAGTTTCGATAGCCTCTACTCCATAGTACCATTTTTCGTTTGCAGCCAATCGTCTTGTTCCTCTTCCAAAGACCATTGTTTTTGATTTGTTTAGGTTAACAGTTAGGTTCCACTTTAACACATCATTAGCCAAAGGGACTCGGGTGATGCCCAACACGGTCCTATATGATGGGGCTCAGTTGAATAGGATTGACAATTTCCTCATTAAGTTGACTCGAAGGCATGTTGCAAGGGCGGTGGCCAGCGACAATAGTCTGATCTTTGAGGCTTACTACCCCAATGAAATGTACATAGAGAGTACACTCCGGTCTGGCTTCATCCCGCCGGAGGGATTCATCCATATTGATGCAAAAGGGCTGGTACAGACGAGAGATGGTATTCCGGTCTTTTACCATCGCTACCGCAGCGCAAGAGATAAGCGGCTCCTCCAAGGCGGCGACGTCGCCAAAGCTCATAAGCTCCTCCGTTTTAGTACCGCAATATCGGAGAGGGATATATTCGATACGGAAAAGAATTTCGACGAATTTTGGTGGCTTATTGAGGGGGGAGGGGTCAACATAGCCTCCCAGGACGGTGCGTTACTCTAGGCAACATCCTCTTAGTTTATAAGTTAGATTCAGTTGGCTAGGGCGTTTCTGGGAGAGGCCGGGCTCGCTAACTTGTGGTGGTGCTTCCGGGAGGTGATTGACGCTGTAAGGCTTCAGTCGGCTGCGCTGCATATTGGCGACTGCCAGGCGCCCGCAAAGCAATTAGGATTTTGACCACTTGTTGCCCATGGCAACGAGTGTTCAGAACCCTAATCATAGTTAGAGTACGTTAAGTAGTTTAAGTAAGTAGAGTAGCTAGTTTGTAATTTGTTTTTATATTAAATATAAAATTTAAATAATGAGGTCGAGTTTTTCAAAAATTTTCTCGATGAAAATAATATGTTAAATAATATGTTAAATTAGTTCGTAAAATAGTCTTTAGGCCGAAAGGCAATAATTATAAGGTTATAGTTAAGTTTAAAACGTCTGCATAAGGACAATTAATTAAGAATAAGCATCCTGCTAATTTTAAGTTAGATTTAATCATTTTTGTGTAATACGAGGGCGGGTCAATAAGTCCGTGACTTTTTGAATTTCTGACCTCTTTACTGAAACGGCAACACTGCTCCTGTCAACAGGCATCTGTCAGTTGACTCCTGTCAAAATTTAAACTTGCTGCGTCAGTTAGTTTGTGTGTGACAGCTATTTTTATCAGACTACTCACTAATTTGAGGAGAAAATGGAAAAAAGTGAATTTGGTGTGCTTATTAAGCATTATTTCTTGCGAAAAAAAACCATTACCGAGACCAAGGCTAAGCTTGAAAAATACTATGGGGACTCTGCACCATCGATTTCAATGGTAAAAAAGTGGTTTACTGAATTTCGTTGTGGCCGTACAAGCACTGAAGATGCCGAACGTCCTGGACGCCCAGTTGAGGTCTCTACACCCGAAACAATCGAAAAAATTCGCGATATGGTTTTGGCCGACCGAAGATTGAAAGTGCGAGAGATTGTGGAAGCCGTAGGGATCTCGCATGGCTCAGTGGTTTAAATTTTCAATGATCACTTGGGCATGAGAAAGCTTTCCGCAAGATGGGTGCCGCGTTTGCTCACAGTCGACCACAAACGCAATCGTGTAACAACTTCACCGGAAGGTTTGGCGTTGTTTAATCGCAATATGGAGGAGTTTTTGCGCCGTTTTATAACCGTGGACCAAACATGGATCCATCACAACACACCAGAGACCAAACAACAGTCAAAACAGTGGGTTTCTAAGGGTGAATCAGCGCCAAAGAAGGCCAAGGTGGGTTTGTCAGCCAATAAAGTTATGGCGACTGTTTTTTGGGATGCACGCGGGATAATCCACATTGACTACCTTCAAAAGGGAAGAACAATCAATGGGGAATATTATGCCAACTTATTGGACCGATTCAATGACGATTTGAAAAAAAACCGACCTCATTTGGCCAAGAAAAAAGTTATTTTCCACCAAGACAATGCAAGGGTGCACACATGTGCAGTTGCCATGGCAAAAAACCATGAATTGGGCTATGAATTGCTCCCTCATCCACCCTATTCTCCAGATTTGGCTCCAAGCGACTACTTCTTGTTCCCAAACCTGAAGAAATGGCTTGGTGGAAAAAGATTTGACTCCAATGATGAAGTCATCTCGCAAATAAAGGCCTATTTTGAGGACCTCGACAAATCATTTTTTTTTGGAAGGGATAAAAAATTGGAGAAACGTTGGACAAATTGTATAGAGCTCAATGGAGACTACGTTGAAAATAAAATTATTTTTTTATCAAAAAATCTGTGTTTTATTCCAAAAGTCACGGACTTATTGACCCGCCCTTATATAAGTTGATAATTAGTAAGCAATAAAAATGAATTTAAAAGTCGAAAAAAAAGACTCGGGTGGTGCGGCTAAAAGGACTAAATCGTTTGCGTACATAAGTGTCATTATCAGAAACCCATCGATTGTTATACCATCCGGTATGTCTTTTATTAAGTCTTCCATATAAAGGCACAAAGCTGAAGGGCTGAGATTGCATCCTTGTTTCTATCCTACTAACAGGAGGCACCAATCTGATTAATTTTGCCAATCCCATACTGCATAACATGTTTCACTACAGATCTCCTCTTCCACACTTGAAAGACATCCCTTCTCTAAAATATTTAAAAATTAGGGACTTTTTTACGATAGAATCAAATGCGGCTCCGAAATTAACGAATTAGGCGTATAAGTTTCTTCGTCTACGTAGATATATCTATTCAATATTGGTCAGAGAATTGAATTGAATTAGTCTAAAAAAATAAAAGAAGGCTGACAAAGCGTGAGGCATGGCGCTGACTTTAGCCAGACAGAGACTTTAAAAACCTGACGGGTCAGGCTAAATTCTGACATATGGTAACCCTAGATGTTGCTCAACATTTTCACAATCTCGGCCATGTATAGGGAAAGGTGTTGTAGCTAGGTCCGAGTGCCGCTTCTCGGCAAGATACTAGGCATGCAAAAAGCTTCTATGAACCCCTTTTGTTCGTTTATTTTCTAAATTTGTTTGTGGATGTCAAGCTGTAAGCCTCTTAAAGAAAATTTAGAAAAATTGATTTGGACTACAAAAGTATTTTTTTCTTCTTTTGTGAAGTGTCTATTGGATTACAGTTTTTTTGTTTTCTCATACGCACATTGTCTATCCTCGATACAGGTGATCTTGGGTAGAACAGCTAATAACGTAACACAAGACAAGATCTTCGCAGAAATATTAAATGTAGAATCGGCTCTCTGAAGTCTTTGTGTCTGAGTTATCCTTACGGAGGAGTCCAGTTAGCGGCTTAAAAATGAAAGTTTTGTATAGCTTATATTCAAAAATAATAATATGACGTGTTTATTTGTGATCGCCTTTTTAACGTAGTTCTGGCGGGAAAACATCATATCATCGCGGAGAACGGCCTACAAAACGCCTGCTCGATGTAAGAAGTTTAAGACCTTTCAAGCAGGTATCCAGAAATAGCATTAAACCTAGCCCTACCACCCTGTATCAACTTACTTGTGCTTCATAGATTCGCCAGAATAATTGCCTTGTTTCCTTTTCATTATTTTTACCTTTTTCGTATAATTTTTGTTTCAACATATCTATGAGCTTAAGATATCTACAATCTGCCTTCTGTACGTACACATTGCGCTAAAAATATAATTCAATCAAACAAATACACAGACGACCAACTATAGGTAGGTACGATGACGATGAGTACAAAAAAGATATCCGAGAAAAGAAAGCATACAAAAACCGACCTGATCCATTCCACAGCAAGCCAGCGCAAGCAAGAAGACGATGAACGAGAAGAAGAAGAAGCACATTATTATAATATTATTGAAACTATGTGTATCTATTATAGGTAGACACAAACGAAAACAAGGCGCTATAGAGGTCGCCTTGTAAGTATCTTTTTCTGATGAATACGTATACGTTCAGCGCAAAGAGGCAATTATATGAAAATCTTTCATGAAAATAGATGGAAATGCGCAAACTAAAGGTACAACCGGCAATGGGTAGGGAAGGGGGCAAACAAAAAAGGTGGATACGGATACAGAGGAACAAAAGTAAACAGTCCGCGCGCCGTCCGCATACCACTTTGCGCACACAAATCGCGTAAATCTGAATGCTCGATTTGTCTATTGACGCTTTACATGAGCTAGCCAGCCAGGCAGCTAGATACAACAACAGCAACCGTAGCACTGGTAAAGCATCAGCATATAAGCCGCTTCCTAGAGACAGGCGAAGTGCATACACACAAAAGAGACACCATCATAGCGCGGTGGCTAAATATCAGCATCCGTGGTCGCATTTGCTCACGAGTTTCTTGGTTTGTTTTGTTTTACCTTTTTTATTTTATTTTGTGGAAAATAGCGAGAAAGTAATAAAATGAGAATTCAATAAAATAAAATGCTAAAATGCAGTTGGAAAAGGCTTAAGAATGCATACCCATGTGCAAGTGATACATAGGGTCCTTGATCCTTCTATTCTTATTTTGTAATTGGCTTCTGCCGCGTGGAAGTAAGGTGGGAATCGATTTTTAATAGTTGAATTCCTTCGAATTGGTAAGTGAAGGTTATGAAATGGAGTTGTATGACAGCGGGTACTGTACGTTCGAAACAGGACTTTGGGATTTTATTGAGGTAGCTACTAATTTGTTGTGGGGGAATAAACTCTATGCTTTCAGAACGCCAAAATAACGACTCCAACACTACTACAACGACATATAGAACAATAGGGCAAGGCTACAATACGCTAGAGCGAACTCTTGTCCTATTCCTATCACTCATAAAGTAGGCGTGGCAACATTTTGGGTGTGGGTGAATTGATAATTAGGATCTACATATTTTGTTATACAACATTCAAAGTATTTTATCAAAAAAAACGCCACTAAAAATTGGGCTTGGCGGACAATTTTATGTAAACAAATTGTTCAAAATGCCTTTATCTTCATACTTTGTCAAGAAAAGACTTTCGTTTACAATGATTTCTTCAATAAAAGTTTTTTTTTCTTAAATGTTGGGCTTGTCAGTATACACCAATTTTCAGCTTTCTAGCTGAAATTTATATTTCTTTCAGTACGGGCCGAGTTTTAAAATTCTTACTCATATAGTGATTATTTCGCGACCATAGAGAATTATGTTTTAGATTTTTGCTTTCTAGCTCAAGCCTTAGGGCCAAATTTTTGGCGACGGACGGACGGACATGGCTAGATCGACACTTCTATCGATGCTGATCACAAATATAGTAACTTTAAGGGATGTGCGGGCATGCAAAGGCACTATGTTACAAACTATGAGTCAGAACAATGATACCCTTTAGAAAAAGGAGAATACTTGTGCTGCCCTTTCTCTGATTCACTCTGACCTATTCCAGATATTTATTCCACACATTTATTTCTTAAATGCAAAAAGTTCAAATATCTGGAATCTATGATCAATAGTGAAGCATGCTGTGATGACGACATCTGATGAAGGAAAACTCAACCATCGTCTGTGATCGAAAAATGTCCCCTAAAATAACACGAAAGCGCTCACATACGGTTCACAATGTTGCACACAGTACAAAAAGTAAGAGGCAAATTAACGCAGCTGGGATGAAGATGAAAGATCATGTCTGCTATACTGTGTGAACGCCTGAAGCCATTCGTCAATGACCTGATTGGTCCCTACCACGGGCGATCAGATATTCACACTACGGCAGATCCTGGAGAAACCCCAAGAAGTCCAAATCGATATCCACCATCTTTTTATCGGTTTTAAGGCCGCATATGATAGCATCTATAGGGACGAGAATACAGAGCATATGTCATGTCTAGTTTTGGCATCACTGCCAAACTTGTCAGATTGTGCAGAATGACGATGGAGAGCACCCGCTGCTCCATATAGGTCGGAAACAATCCCACTGAGACCTTTGATGTCAAAAAAGGATCTAGACAAGGTTACTTCTGGGAATGGTCCTTCTTGATGTTGAAAAAGCTTTTGACTCGGTGTGGCACGAAGGACTCATTCACAAACTCCTTGTTTTAAATTTCCCACTTTACATAGTTAAAATGATTTCGTCGTTCCTTACAAAACGCACTTTCAAAGTTTCTGTAAATAATTGGTATTCCGATGTATTTGAAATCGTTGCAGGTGTACCCCAAGGATCCGTTCTTGGACCGTTATTGTATATTATATACACATATGATTTTCCGAAACCCCATAACTGTAAAACGGCAATTTTCGCGGATGATACCTGCATCTACTCAACAGATTCAATTGGTTCCTTAATTGAAACCAATCTGCAATCTGCTTTGAATTTAGTCAAATCATATTGCGATGATTGGAAAATAAAATTGAATGCTTCTAAGACTCAGGCTCTCTTTTTCACTAGGAAAAGAAAAGCCTGTTACTTTCCAAGCAATAGACTTCAGTTGAACGGGGTTCAAACTGAATGGAAATCGAGTGCCAAGTATCTTGGGGTACACCTGGACAAAACTTTGACCTTTAGTCTGCATATTCAAGAAACACCTAATAAACTTAACATGGCGACAAAAATCCTATATCCTTTTATAAATCGTAAGTCCAAATTGAGTGTTGAAAACAAATTGCTAATTTTCAAAGTAATATTCCAAAGCATAATGCTATATGGTTCGCCCATCTGGGGAACTTGTGCTAAGAGTCATATTCGCAGGCTGCAAATTATGCAAAATAAAATTTTAAAAATGATGCTTAATCTTCCCTGGCACTATTCTACCGAGGATCTCCATGCAGAGGCTAAGATTGAAAAAGTTGAAATTCGAATCGCAAAATTATATGATCGATACAAAGTTTTGTGTGGTTGCTCGAATAATAACTTAATTTTAAATTTAACAACTTAAGGTGTTGTATCTTATTTATATACATTACTGTGATATATATATTATTTTGATGTTCATAGATCTTATTTGTTAATTGTTAATTTACTGTTTAATTATTTATTTATCTTCTTTGTTATTTATTTATTTATTTATCTTCTTTGTTTTTTTATTTATTTATCTTCTTATGTATTTATTTATTTGCTCTAGTATTTATTTAGTCGATTATGTTAATTTACTTATTTATTTTTTTATTTATATTCTTATTTATTTATTTATTTATTTATCATCTTTGTTATTTACTTAATTATTTATTTATTTATTTATTTATTGATTTATTTATTTTTTTTATCTTCTTATTTATTTATTTATTGACGTTTATTAAATCGAATATGTAAACAACATCTTTATTTGTGATCACACGGGCCCACTTCTCTCTCCTCAGGAAAAATTTATTTATAAATTAAATGAAGGTTTTTTCATGTAGCTTTTCCTTCTAAAACAATCTTGAATCTGTGATAATACAATTGTATAAATGTTATAAGTTTTCCAGTAGTAAGGTAGAAAATACCATTTCTCTGTAAATTGTGCAATCTAGAAATACGAAAAAAAAAAATTTATATAAATTCAGCTACTTCAACATCATACCTGAGAAAATTGTGCGAAACTCGCAAGCCAACACTAGAGGCACAATTTTTCAAAAGTCTGTGCAACTACAGCGAGCTGTCACTGCACCAGTTTGCAAGTATTAGCAGAGTGTTGCCGTTTTGACCGATTTCCGGTCAAATCTGACCGAAATCTCTTTATTTTGACCGAAGAAAATTTGAAGATTCGGTCAAACGGTTTTTGAGCGATTTTTTGACCGAAACGATTATATATTGTTTACCAAGAACTTTATTTTTTAACTGAAAAATAATTACTGCTTTCATAAACTGTACACAGAAAAAAAGTTTTCTTCCAAAAACCTTACCACACTTTACCAACTTACCCACCGTCAGCCTAGCTTAGGCAGCCAATTTTAAAGGAAATGCAAGTTGATAACAATATATCTGAAAAAATCTGTTCTCAGTGGAACAATCTGTTGATCAACGATTGGCAGTGTTTTAACGTTTGACCGAATTTAAATTAAATAAATTCGGTCATTCGGTCAAATTTGACCGGAATCACTTTTTTTCAGTGGCAACACTATTAGCACAGAAGCGGCAAAAATGGGTTTAGTGGTGAATGAGGGAAAAACAAAATATATGCTGTCAACAAGAAGGGACACACAACATCGACGAATCGGACAGAACGTCACGATGGACAGCTATAATTTTGAGGTAGTCAGGAACTTTGTCTACCTCGGCTCCACTATTAATTCTGATAATGACACCACAGCTGAAATCAAACGAAGAATTACACTTGCCAATCGCTGTTTCTTCGGCCTAAGACGGCAATTGATTAGTAAGGCCTTGCAAAGAAAAACTAAGCAGACCTATATAAGACCCTCGTCATCCCAGTTCTGCTCTACGGCGCAGAAGCGTGAATATTTGCAAAAGTGGATGAAGATCATCTTGGTCGTTTCGAACACAAAATTCTTCGAGTGATTTTCGGTCCCGTTTGCGTTGACGGGGTTTAGAGGAGATGATTTAACAGCGAACTCTACGAGCTGTACAGCGACATCGACCTGGTCAAAAAAGTACGTATCACTCGACTAAGATGGGTAGGACATGATGGACACCAACGCCCGAAGAGTCTTCGATTCCAACCTGGAGGGACAACGCAGTAGAGGAAGACCTCTAGTGGAAGGTGACCTGAACCAACTTGGAGTGCGCAACTGGGGACAGTTAGCCAAAGATCGTGCTAACTGCAGAGGCGTATTGGTTGGGCCCCGGGTCCACCCCGGACTGTAGCGCCACCTAAGTAAATAAGTAAGTAAGTTTGTTCGAGATAAATTCTTTGACGTCAGGGCTTCCTCGGATCTTGGAACTTCTTATTCGATCAATCTTTGTTTGTCGATGTTTTTCATGCGAGGCATCTTCATCTACATTGACAAACAAAGATTGATCGAATAAGAAGTTCCAAGATCCGAGGAAGCCCTGACGTCAAAGAATTTATCTCGAACAAAATGGAGTGTAACAGGCTCAGTTAGTATTGTCATATTCAAAGGCACGTTTCCACACAACCACGAAAGAGATGCATGCCTAAAAATCCCTGGGCGACACAAATGAAGCAACACCAGCATTTAATTGGCCTCAGTGATGAAGAGATTCAAAAAAGGGAGGCCTGCCGTTATTTTCTGAGTTCGAACAGGCGGACCAGTTGAGATGCAGTTGATCATAGGCTCACCGCCATTAAGGAAGAAGAAGATCTCCTACTGCTGCAAAACAAAAAGTTTAAAGCATCATTTTTAACGAGAGGGGGCATGAAAGGTTAGTAAGCGCGATGTGGTTTTCGAGATCTTTTAAAACAATGGCGCCCAATGGAGGTCAATCTAAAAATCTTATTGTATCTACTAAGTCCAATCTTGCCCGGCTATCGATTTTGAAACGATAGAACATACAGTAAAAGCTCGAGATGATGAACATATTAAAAACCGAGTCATTTCTTCTCGAGATATTTGTTATGGGATATCTTTGCGCCAAGGAGAAGTGTAGGTAAGTAGCTTAATGAAAGTATGTAAACAAATAAATATTTATTTTATATATGAACAAACTTTCATTGAAAACGGAAAGTAAAATAAGAATGAACGCAAATGAGGTTCGAGAACGCACTAGTAAAACTAAGTACATACCTACCGGCCACAGTAAAACTAAGGACCGGTACTTTTCAGACCTACGACCCTAGACTATGTGAAAAAAGTCAGAAAATATATCTACTAAAAACGGAGCATAACGAAAGCACAATGCTTAAGAATGAAACACAGTCCTACTTATTTTGAGATTAATATAAATATTCCATTCGTTAGAATGTTTCTATTCGTTCGAATAAACAAAATTTTCTCCTCGAAAAAACTTTCTATTCGAACGAATCTCAAAATACAGATTCATTGAATCTGACAAACTTTCGATCGAAATTAATTGTCAGAAGAAGCATGAATGATTTTCCAGACCTCGACACTCGAATTTGACCCGGTATTGTTTTGGGACATTCAATGATAAAAATATTGCAGTCCTCTTTTCGAGGTTTCATCTTTTCGAATAGTTCATCTTAGCGACCCTCAACTGTGCTGTTGTACCTAGTGCGTAGCTATAGCATACTGTACCTATGTGTGTCTCTATGTTTGTTTATATGTTTAATATGATTGTGTACAGAACGCGTCCTTCAACTTTGTGATTTTGGTTCAACTAGTGATGGATTTAATCAAACGTACTACATAGGTACCTACATAATAAGTACTTTTATTTTGAACACAGGTGTAGTATGTAGGTAGGTACTACTGTCATTCACAAGCGTAGATACACCCTCGTAGAAAGATGCACACGCGCAACTCTTAGTCTATAATAAGGGTATCTTTATACATATAAAGAAAGTCGATCGACCGGGAAGATGTTAAGGTAAAGTTCTCACACATACCTACCTAATTTGTTCGATTGTATCCAATCTATCATTGAATTGTTAGAAGAACCACATAAGGTAGGAAGGTACCTACCCACAATTCCAGTGACTGTTCATCAAAATATATAAATATCAAGCATGTACGTACATAGTTCCGACTTTCACCCCAGGAAGTCTTCAGAATCAATGCACAATTATTCAAGGTATCGGTGCTCTCAATATGGAGCTAATTGAATAATAATAATTACTAGACAGATAACATAGCTAGGTACCCACATACATTATAAGTTATCGTGCAATTCCATTTTGCGTCAAGAATTTCTACACACTAATACCAATAACGGAAAACAAATCTTAACAAATAAAACTGCCCCACCATCAATTACATTACTCAAATCAACTGAAAAAAAAGAATAAATAAATATCATCAGCCTACTCTACAAACTACCCAAAGTCAGTCCAAAGAAATCATATACACACATTACATTCCAACGCTGCCGTAATCACCGTCGCCGTCGCGTTATTCCACTGCTGTCGTCGCCGTCACTTCAATTTCATTCCGATATATTGAGTACTTTTCTAAAAACGGAACGGCACCGCACCGCACAATCGCACAAATAACTTATACCCAAGTAGGTACAGCGCAAAGATACAATCATCTGATCTCGCTACTACGTACAAATTTATAAATATAGCTCATCCGTGCTGAAAACATAATGAGCAATCACTTTGTTTGCTCGCAATCATAGCAACTCTTGATTTTGGCATTAGCGTACGCTGAAAATTAGGTAATCCCCCCGCTTCAGATTCCAGAATAGTTGAACCGCTCTCACAAAAACTACCAACTCACAATTTGTGGTGAAGTCTTTTTTGCCAAAGCCATAGCCACCGCCAAGTCAGCCAAAATCTGTCGGCTTAAGTAAAATTAACCAGACACACCAACTAACAACAAGATAGTATGTAGATACAAAACTATCTAACATATCTGCGGAAAACCTCCACCATATCAGTCCAATAAACCAAGCAACAACCCTCCCACGTTTGTCATGTCGTCACACAATCACAACTAACTCACAACCCCTGTCATACATACAAAACTCATACGAGTAACTACACAAAATCATAGTACACAAGCCGAATCCGACCGGGCTAAGTGACTTTGCATGAACATAGAGAAAACGTTCGACTGATTGAACGGTTGGTTGCTTGGCTAAATAAACTTCTTAAATATACAATAATTGCAGCGTCTACTTGCCGATCACCCCAACCCCCCTCCCCCAAAACATTTCACCCGTCTTTGTCTTTAATAAATTATCATGTCATTACATTTGTATTAGTTCGAGTTTTCGGATCAGAGTGTGACACTCCCAATCGCAAGCCGTGTGCACTGCCACCCGACCGTTCGCATATTCCATTTCCATATGTGAAAATCACAGCACAACACAGAGATATTATGCCAAGAAAAACAAACGAACTCAAGTAAAAAAGAAAAATTAGAGACAAAGAGAGATAACCAACAAACAAATAATAATAAAAATGAAAACGTCATCATAAAGAGAACAACAAACCGAATCAGCAGGCAAAATAAAGAGAAAACAGCACACAAACAATTTACTCGTACTCGTTCGTATTCGACACAACACCGACACTAGCCGCCAAGAAAGCCGATATAATACAATTAAATGTACACGCTGCTGAGCTGAGCTGATGTCGAACGCGAAGCGATGATAGTACACGTAAACGAAATAAAAGCGTGTATCTATAAGATACAATATTGAAATGAAAACAACAACATTGAACGATTTATATCTGTGCAATGGAAGCTAAATGGGTGGTTGTGTGATGGAGCGGCGAGAAGCTGATGGTAATGGGGAAGGTGTTGCCGTTGTGCTGCACTGCAACCACTACTCATTCCTTGGATGGGACTCATCAGCGCACCAGGTTACGACACCAGACAAACTAACTATACATATTTTAAGCTCAGCGCTGACAAGAGTCTCGCATCTCGAGCTGGTGGATGCCCCCAACGTGGTTTCCGGTTCCTGTCTGCGTAAGGATGCGACTGCTCGGTGGAGTGTTTGCTACGAAGTACCCGTATACTGCGAATGTTTCCTTGAGCTTCTCTGAGCATCCCTCCCTGCATTAGACAAACTTTGCTTTATCCTGTCTAGCACGTCCAGCGATGCTCCTCTCTGCAATTCTTCATGCGAGCAGGTTGCCCTCAGGAGTTGATTCGCGTTGAGACCCTAAGGGGCAAGCGGTAAAAAACTTTAAACCCCAAATCCATTCCGTTCCGTGCCTTCGGCTTCACATCAGACGGCTTAACATCTGTCAGAGACGGTCTTTGCAGACAGAAGAGAAAGGCTAAGGCGTCACTTAAGGCCGCTGAAAAGAGAACTTAGGCTAACATAGGGCTGCCAGACGTCCCGATTTTGGCGGGACAGTACCGACATTTGAACCCTGTCCCGATATCTGTCCCGATATTCAAAATATGTATCCCGATTTTGTCCCGATTTTCCTTTATTTATCTAACTTGGTATACAGAATTTCAAACCATTATGAAATATAAATTTTTGCTCTGAAATTCATTCACTACAATTCACAATCAATACAATTCAGAAGTCACTCGAACGCGTCTAATAGCAGTAGAACGGTTTCTTCAGCATTTTGAAGCGGTTAAAACTAATGTTACAGAAAATGACAATGGGAGGAAGTCGTACGTGCGGAAGTTTTTTTAATTCAGAGTTAGCGGAGGTTGGGTTTTTGCTGAATGTGGGTACTATTTTCCAAAATGCGGTCATTCAATTGGAATCTGCCGATCTACAGTATTGGTTATGTATTATTTACTGAACAATATTCAAATTTCACTCAAATCTAAGTTAGACGAAAAATTGTATGGTAGTATTGCACGGCAAGAATAGTTTGCTAAGGACAAGATTTAACAGAGAGGCACAAACTTTTTTGGAAACTTTAAGTTACTTTTACCATAAGGCTTGGAAAAAATTCCAAAACTCTGCGAATTCTCCGAAATTGTTGATAGTTTCAAGATTAAGGACACTGATATTGATATGTTATTTGAAGAACTAACATTTATTAAAGAATATGTTCCCACGCAGACTGACGAAACTTCACACTTAAACATAGGGGCGGGCTACAGTCCGCTTGGGCGAACTGTTGGATACCCTATTCTTATTCCTATATCTCATAAGTGGGCGTGACAAAAATTTAAAGGATTTTATCGAAAAAACTAAGCTTTTGTAAATAAAAACGCTCCCTAGCTCAAACTTTGGTTTTTCAATAAAATTGTTTTATTTAATTGTGGGCGTGTCAGTAGGCGGATTTAAAAAAAATTTAAGTATGAGCATAAAGGGCACCTAGAGAGTATATACTATAAATTTCAGCTCACTAGCTCAAACTTTGGACTTTCAAAAATAAAAAAAAAATAATTGTGGGCGTGTCAGTAGGCGGATTTTGAAAATATTTCCACATTAGCATAAAGGACCCCTAGAGAGTATATATTTAAAATTTCAGCTCCCTAGCTCAAATTTTGGTTTTTCAAAAAAAATATTTTATTTAATTGTGGGCGTGTCAGTGGGCGGATTTTGAAAATTTTATGTCCCAATCTGTTTTATGGGCCATAGATCATATATAAAAAATTTCAGCTTTCTAGCTCAAAATTCAATTTTTCCCAAAATTTGTTTTATTTAATTGTGGGCGTGTCAGTGGGCGGATTTTGAAAATTTTATGTCCCAATCAGTTTTATGGGCCATAGATCATATATAAAAAATTTCAGCTCTCTAGCTCAAAATTCGATTTTTTCCAAAATTTTGTTTTTTTGAGTTTGTGGGCGTGTCTGTGGGCGGATTTCAAAAATTCTTAAACTTGATTATTTCGGGACCCTAGAGAGTATATGGTTAAAATTTCAGCTCTCTAGGTCCAGTTTAAAGGCCTAATTTTTGCCGACGGACGGACGGACGGACGGACGGACGGACGGACGGACGGACATGGCTAGATCGACATTACTATCGATGCTGATCATAAATATAGTAACTTTTAGGGGTCTACGGGCAATATTAAGGTATGTTACAAACTATGCGTCAAAATTAATATACCCCTAGAATAGGGTATAAAAAATGGGTCACTTTCTTCAATTTACATGATGCTCCAAAGAGTCTTTAGTTTGATGACAACTGCATGGCGAAGGGAAAGGAATTGTTTGTCTATTGATACATTGGAAGCAGAACTACTTATTAAAATGAATTGTAATTATAGTTGTACGGAGCAAATGTTTCAAAAATAAGTTCAAGAGTGACAAGTATCTTTACAATGTAGTTTAACTACATACCTCTTTATTCTCAGCATTTACCTATAAGGTGAACTTTCAAAGTTCAGCTTTCAAATTTTTTGTGATAAATGTGCCATTACATACTTAAATAAAAATTGTATGCACCTTAACTGTGTTTTGTGTTTTAACTGTATGATTTTTGAAGTTTCAATTTGTCCCGATTAGTCCAGATTTTCGGACTATGTGTCCCGATTTGTCCCGATTTTTGGGCCTTTGTGTCCCGATATTGCTAAAATTCTATCTGGCAGCCCTAGCTACCACCCGTGGAGAAAAACCCTACAACTGCACCCAAACACTTCTTTCCTATCTCTCTATTCTTTCCAATAGTAAGTAGCACCGAAAAGCATGCAATGAAATACGGTAATGTCAGGGGCTGCTTGCTGTTAAAACACAAAATGTTTACGCTGTGTTCTCAGCACTATAAGGGTACTGTAACAACAGAAAATATCCTTTAGGGTAAGCAAATTATAAAAATAAAAAAAAGGTTTCTCCTGCTCGGTTTTAGGTGGTCTGCGGTTGGCCGTGGTTTACTCGGCTGACTACGTGAGAAATTAATATCAGAAAAGGTCAGCGTTCTGACACGGCATTGAAAGGCACTATAGCTAGGCTCTATAAGGACAAATAAAAGTTTTGTCCTTTGTTGCTCTGATGAAGCCAAGAATGTGTGGGCTCAATCTGATCTTGATCGGACCCTGCTAAGCTTGTAGCTTTGTCCCGAAAGTTGATCTGGAAGCAAAAGTCATCATCGACCTTTTTTAGGGATAACGAGGCTGATATATTAACCTATAAGTGAAAAATCAATCTGTATACTTTTGGTGTCCATGATGATTCGGTGCCGACGCTTGAGAGATGCTCTTATCGGCAATATTTTCTCTATGGTCATCTGCATTTGTGGCCAGAAAAGAAAGGGGGGAAGGGCTGCAATAGTAAGCTTCATGGCTAGCTCATCACTGGAGGTCCCTACAAAGACAACTAATCTCAACATTGCAAGGATGCCTCATCCACATTCTGTCTTCGCTTAAGAAAACTGCATACAGAGGTTTGCTTCATGCAGGAACCTTGCTTCTTTATTATACCCTATTCTAGGGGTATATTAATTTTGACGCATAGTTTGTAACATACCTTAATATTGCCCGTAGACCCCTAAAAGTTACTATATTTATGATCAGCATCGATAGTAATGTCGATCTAGCCATGTCCGTCCGTCCGTCCGTCCGTCCGTCCGTCCGTCCGTCGGCAAAAATTAGGCCTTTAGACTGGACCTAGAGAGCTGGAATTTTAACCATATACTCTCTAGGGTCCCGAAATAATCAAGTTTACGAATTTTTGAAATCCGCCCACAGACACGCCCACAAACTCAAAAAAACAAAATTTTGGAAAAAATCGAATTTTGAGCTAGGAAGCTGAAATTTTTTATATATGATCTATGACTCCTAAAACTGCTCGGGATATAAAATTTTCAAAATCCGCCCACTGCCACGCCCACAAAAAAATAAAACAATTTTATTGAAAAACCAAAATTTGAGCTAGGGAGCTGAAATTTTTAATATATACTCTCTATGGGCCCTTTAAGCTCATGTATAAATATTTTCAAAATCCGCCCACTGACACGCCCACAAATAAATAAAACAATTTTTTTGAAAATCCAAAGTTTGAGCTAGGGAGCTGAAATTTATAATATATACTCTATATGGGCCCTTTATGCTTATGTGTAAATATTTTCAAAATTCGCCCACTGGCACGCCCACAAATATTATTATTTTTTTTTTTTGAAAATTCAAAGTGAGCTAGGGAGCTGAAATTTATAATATATACTCTCTTGGGGCGCTTTATGCTCATGTGTTAATTTTTTTAAATCCGCCTACTGACACGCCCACAATTAAATAAAACAATTTTATTGAAACACCCAAGTTTGAGCTAGGGAGCGTTTTTTTGATAAAATCCTTTAAATGTTATATAACAAAATATGTAAAGCGTTCTTAACAATTCAACCATACTTAGACTTTTGTCACGCCCACTTATGAGGGATAGGAATAAGAATAGGGTATCCAACAGTTCGCCCAAGCGGACTGTAGCCCGTCCCTATGTTTTTTTTTATACTCCTGACCCGCCTAGGCGAAGAAAAACGGTACGTCGACCTGGATAGATCTATTATACAATAGGTCAGAGAAAATTGTAGGCTAGTGCGTTTTCCACTTTTCTAGAAAAGGTAATAATGCTTCTAGTAGGGGATTTCTTCAAGTCTTCATTACTTAAGATTTTTTTGAAGAAGATCCTCTTTCTGATTTCGCAGAGGGCTGGGCATTTGCACAATATGTGCTCCGTGGTTTCGTCGTCCTCAAGGCACAGCCTGCAATCTGAAGAGTCGGCTAGGCTCATTTTGTTAAGGTGGTATACTTAACCGTGGTGACCTGTGAGGTAGCCTATTAGGTTTTTGATATCATTGTTTTTGGTTTTTGATGGCTCGTTTTTAAAGCGTTTGGAGTGTTTTCCAAGTGTGAGATACATTTTGAGTGTTTCCAGCTTTTTATAGCTAAATTAGTAGCTGATTCAGGTGTGTAGCAGAAGGGTTCAGGTCCTCGAACCACCTCTGGTTAGTTCGTCAGCTTTTTAATTTTTTTCAAAACCACCATCAGGAATCCATCACAGTTTGGTTTTATTTCTGGAGGGTATTGAAGCAGTGTAAGACTGATTTGGAGTCAATTGTGTGTGAGCTAAGGGCTTTTATAGCTGCTTGATTGTCCGTGAATATATGGATGTGAGCGCCTTTGATACCAGGGTTGAAGATGTGGTTAGCGCATTCTTGAATGGCGAGGAGCTCTGCTTGGAATACACTAGGGCTATTTCAAATTGGTACTGGTCCGTGAAAACCAGCTCCTGTACCCGATTCCATTTTAGAACCATCTGTATACCACTTAAATCTGATTTGGCGGTTCGGTGGGCTATTATTAGCCCATGGTTCTATATTTCGTAACTTCGTAATGAATCGTTTATTGAAGCATAATGTTTTTTGAAGCCGGTCTGTAACCGCGCAGATCATGTCAAGTTCTGGAATTTCTGAGAGCAGCGTCATAAGTTCCGGGTGGTCACTAAGACATATGGCATTCGTTTGTAAGAGACTTGCTGAGATGCGTTTTGCCATTTTGTTTATGTGTATATGCAAGGGAGTTAGCCCTTTTATGGCTTCTATGGCACCAGTGGGGCAGGTCCGCATGGCTCCGGATAAACCAAGATATACGAAACGTTGTACCCTTATGAGCTTTGATATGGCGATTTGTTGGTTTGTTTTGGTCCAGTATATTAAAGAAGCGTATGTAATGATGGGCCTGACCATCACTGTGTAAATCCAATGAGTGATCTTTGGAGAGGTCCTCCAGGTTTTACCATACGTGCGACGGCAAGCCCATAAAGCTTTTATTGCTTTTTAGGATTCCGTAGCCAAATGGCAAAAAACGGAACCCTTATAGATTCATCATGTCTGTCTGTCTGTCTGTCTGTCCGGGAATGTCACAGCCACTTTTCTCCGAAACTATAAGAGCTATACTGTTGGAACTTGGTAAGTAGATGTATTCTGTGAACCGCAATAAGATTTTCACACAAAAATAGAAAAAAAAACAATACATTTTGGGGGTTCCCCATACTTAGAACTGAAACTCAAAATATTTTTTTTCATCAAACCCATACGTGTGGGGTATCCATTGATAGGTCTTCAAAAATGATATTGAGGATTCTAATATAATTTTTTTCTAAACTGAATAGTTTGCGCGAGAGATACTTCCACAGTGGTAAATTGTGTGTCCCCCCTCCATATAACTTCTAAAATAAGGGAATGATAAAACTAAAAAAAATGTATGATGCACATTACCATGCAAACTTCCACCGAAAATTGGTTTGAACGAGATCTAGTAAGTAGTTTTTTTTTAATACGTCATAAATCGTAAACAGCAATTTACCTATCATTCAATCTACTCAAATAGATATACAAAAAAACATTGAATTTCATTAACATAAACCTTATGCGGAAACCGTGAACATTATTTTCTAATATTAAATCTGTAATAGTGGCCTAAGTAAATAATAATTATAATTCGCACGGAACCCTTCATGGGTGAGTCCGACTCGCAATTGGCCGTTTTTTTTTTTATTTTGTTCTCAATGTCGGAGTTCCAGTTTAGTATTTGTCTAGGGTTGTTCCAAGATATTTGACTTCGTCGGAATACTCAATGGTCGTACCATTCAGTGAAATCTGAGCTAAGTTCAAATTTCTTCTTTTTGTAAAAGGAACTATGATAGCTTTACCTTGTTTCTATTATAGGGGGTTGTAAGTGGCATCTCAGGAGTACGAATTTTTGTAAAATCTGGGATTTTTAATCTCATGAATATTCGTAGCTAAACGATAAAATGCTTGGTACCGTTTTAGAGATTGTTCGGCTACTAAAATGCGCTTGCGAGGAGGGATGGATGCTGAAATTATGTTAGCCTCGGTATACCTTCCATTTTCCTCTCATTGTACCCCAGCTACATAAAGAAAGCCAACAATTCAACTTGGCAGAGGTTCTGTTTGGAACTAAAGGATATCGGCGGAAGCTAGGTTGGACGTACTTCGAAAATCAGATGGTACCCCGACTAACTTCATGTTAACGGACACCCACTTTCCTGGCTGCAACGACGCTGATAGTGGAGAGGTTCTTCATAGAATTAGAGGTCAGGGTAAGAAGCTCGCGTTTCATTTGCGAATGTCCTAGTTTGCCAGAACCTAATATCCTATGTTAACACTTCTTCTATGAAGATGAGTTAACCCTTTCGGGCCGATTGGGACAATACATCCCAAAAATGTTTGTAATACTACTGGGAAAATTTACAAAGCAAATCGTTTTGAGTTGGACGATTTTTGTTTTTTATAGTTTGAACTCTCAAATTGCGTCAAACATATTACGTCATAACGCGCCATTTTTTATGAACAGTGAAGTGACGTGCACGGGCTTCTGTAAGCGGTGTTGACAGTACCAGTTTTTGGTGAAAAAAAACGGGTAATGATTCTGATTTACATATGTTTTAAAGTTGAAAGAAGAGAAAAAACATATATATGTTGGTCTTATGGTATGTTTTTACCCTTTGGGACTATATATCCCAGTAGTGCTATAAATTGGGCAATCTAATCTTAAGAAAATCTATTTTGCTTACATGATTTTTTTTTACGCAAGAAAATATGAACTGCAACGTAAATAGGGGAACCATCGAATTGGACACTCCTCATATGGATCGGCCAATGTACAAATATGCCCATAGAAGGAAAGCATCGTAGGCGATGTGTCAAATGCTTCAAAGACAAAAAAAGGAGCAAAAAATGATAAGCGACACTTTTTACTTGCAAGGCTTGTGGAGTTTCATTATGCTTCAGCTGCTTCACCCCTTACCATGTAAAAAATAGTTCCTAAATAAAGTTTTCATAAAATATACGAATTGTGTTTGACTTACTGTAAGGTACGATTGGGACAATGGATCCCAATTCCAAGAGATTACAGCGCCCCTGGTGACAAAAAAAAACTCACGAAGGAAAATTTTCTTTTTTAATATGTATGCTCAACGACGATTCTAAATCTCAAGCGCGTCCTTTTCGGGGCGAATAGGTTAAGTGATATAAAACTCCCGACTCTATGATGACAACGATTTACAACATTGTCTATCTCCATAGCCCTTAAACATTTAACACCCACAGAACTCTAGGTCTATTCCCATATTCGTACAATGTTAAAAGACCTACAACAATAGCCATTTAAAAATAAACAAACTAAAAATGTGCACCCTTTTCCGAAGTGTTCCAACACACAGCAGCACTGTCAGCAATAGACCAATTCAATATCAAATGTGCCCCTCTCTGGCTATGCGCTTCATTGAACAAAAAAAAAATCAAATAAAACACTCACATTTAAAATGTATGGCACTTAACCAACCATATGCGTATATTGATCGAAAATATAAAATAAATTATGCTGAAAGCATCAATATAAAGAAGAAAATACCACACAACGCAAGAGAAGATGAGCAGGGACTGAAACAGCAGTGCAGGCAGGAGCAGCAGTTTCCACAGAGGACAATTAAGATCCACCAAAACGTACACGCAGTGAAAAGCAGAGCACATCGAGCAGTAGAAACAGAAGGCATAGCGAAACAACCGATGAAACAAAACCAAAAAGCCAATCCATGAAAAAGCATTGAAAATAATAATAATAATAATAATGTATCTCCAGTCTCCACCACACTTCACATGCTTATGTTTCACCTATAAAACTAAATATTTGAACACCGTAGATGGGGCGACAAGCAAAAGCAGCAGTATGGGAGCAGATGAAATCGACCAAACGCTTGTGTGCACACGTACACGTACACACCGTTTGGCCAAAAGTCCGTAACCCCCCAACGTCCCAATCATATCGGTTTATAGCAACAATTCGTCGCGTAAATCGTTTGTTTCAGGTTGAACTGAGGTGGTGTTGCCCATATGTATGCCCCTAACCCTTAGCCTCCGCCCCTTCAACTGAAGAAAACGATCCGAGAAACATAGTCCGCAAATCGAAGCTGATTATTCGAAAATTATTCACATCCAACATAAATCATCCTCTCTTGTGATGGTGGCACATCAACAGCAACAGCAACACACCAAGCGATCGGGACACATGGGAGATGGGAGGCAACCGAGAAAGATTAAGGGGGTTGAGATGGGGTCGAATTGTGGCACAACACAAGGTTCCATCGGTAGTGAGACGAACGACCGACGACAACGCAAGGCGATTGCATCGGCATCGGAATCGGCATTAGTATTGAAGCAACAGCATAGAGGCTGCCGAGAGAAGGTGAAATAAATAAAAATAATAATTGTTGGCGTTTGGGGCTGGGGATGGCAATGGGAATGGGGAGCTGCCTTTGGCTCTCTGCTTAGCGCTACTCTTTGGTTTTGGGTCGGTGCGAGTAGAGTAGTCGGTGGAAGTACGTGTAATTACATATTTTTACGTTGCTATCTTGTTTGCTTTTAATGGATTTGGCGGGATTCTAGATCTAGATACACCGATAGAGATACATTAATTTTGTATGACGGTATAAAGACAGATATTAGAGGGAGGAGCGGTCAAAGCGGCCTCTGTTAGCTTGTTGGTTCTGCTTAGTGATGATTTTCTACTCGTAGTTTGGGTTTATTACTCGTATTTTGATTTTTTTTTATTTTGGTTTGTGAATCAAATAAAGGTGAATAATTAATTTAGGAAATATTAAGGTGTCTGTATATCTACTTGAATCTGGTTCAAAAATAAAATAAAATATTTATTGATTTGTTCACATGTTGGACTGATTATTGAATGATAATTCGAAGGCAATTTGAGGTATTTATGTATTATTACATGCCTCTATTGACGTACTTTGGAAGATTTGCATAAACCTTAATAATTCTTACGTCGCTTGCTCCAAGGGTTGTTTAATTATTTTATTTAATTGTATCAACCACCTCAATTTGAGACAACAAGAGATATTGAAAGAATTTTGGCCGAAATTGCGAATAAACGGAAAAGTGGTTGGTACTTTTCCAAAGATTTTAACAAGATGACGTTCTGCCACATGGTTTTTAACTTTTTCGAATACTACTATTGTATGCTGAAAAGAAAGATATTACAATCGGCCTAACATTTCGAACTTAAACGGAGATTAAGGTATTTTTATAATGTACGCGCAAAGGGATTTTTTAGTACGCTTATCATGTAGTAGCTATACAGCGCCGGCCGGTGTTAAGAAAATTAGGATTAGAAGAGAAGGAGAGATGCCGATGCACGTTACTTTTAAATGTTTGTAGGTTATAATGTGAAGGAAAAATTGAGTATTGAAGAGTATTTCACATTCGTGTTGTACGGTTGATAAAAGATTCTTTGAACTTCACTGTACGTCCGAATTCAGGCTTGGCGGCGAACTGATGAGCATTCCTTGCATGGTGGGTATTGCGGTTGAAATGTTCTAGGGGTGAAATGCAGTTGGCTATTTCATTCGACCACTTTTGGTGTGAATATCGATAAAACAATGATAGACAGGAGACATTACGACGTTGGCTCAAAGAGTCAAGCGATTTCGTGATATATCGATCGCCAATGAGTTTTATCGCACGCTTTTGTATTCTGTCAAACAGCTCCAAATATGTGATTGCAATACGAGCCCAGATACGAGCGTTGTACTCAAGTTTTGGGCGAATAAACTCCACATAAATTGTAGCCCGATCAGACGGGGTGAAATAATTGTTACATCGCTTAAGGAAGCCTTCTTGGCGACATCGAATATGTGGTCATTCCAACGGAGGTTACCAATAGCACACATACCGAGAATGGACAGTCTTTCGGATTCAGCGATGCAAGTGTCATTCGTGATAATGGCAGTGTGTGTGGGTCTCGCTTTAATGACAGAAAACAGCATTGCATTTTAGAAGCATCTCCATTGGTTGTTTCCCACTGAGTTTTGCTATTAAGATCGAAATTTAATGAGGTTAACATACGTTTCCGTTACAGTTCCACACCCGAAGAGGAGGGGCGTGACTCAAGAAACGAATATGAGAAGCTGATGGTACTGTCATAGCGAAGGAATGGATTAGAAGTTACAGACAGGAGATCATTTATAAAAATGAGAAAGACAGTCGGGGACAGAACGGAGCCTTGCGGAACACCAGTATTTATTTGGTGAGTTGCAGACTTGAAACCGCCCAAAACAACTTGAATTGAACGATCTAAAAGGCAATTTCTAATCCATTGAAGAAGATTACCATTGATTTCAAAAGCACGCATTGTCGACAAGAGAGCTTGTTGCCAAACTCTGTCAAATGCCTTTGAAATATCAAGCGCAACGATCTTACTTTCACCACCTTGGTGAAGAGATTGGTTCCACTCTAAATGGTATTCCACAGGAATCTATTTTAGGTCCACTTCTCTTTTCTCTTTACGTTAATGACCTTCCATCTATTGTTATATACTGCTCGATACATATGTGTGCTGATGAGGTGCAATTGTTCATGAGCTGAATTGACACCGGCGAACCGCCGGACCAGTAGTAGACCAGATAAATGACTTGAGAAAGGAATCAAATTGCTAAAAATAAAAATTGACGGTTATTGAACAATGCGGATTAGATTTGAAAGGAAAATCGGTTCAATTTTCCTATTTCCTTTTTGACAATGGCAGCAATACAACTCTCGTTGCATATGTTCCGAAGAAAAACTGAGTATTAATTTTCGTGTAAATTCAGAAACGTCAAACATTTGCGCAGTGATGCGGCATCACTGCTTATTTGCGATGCTGATGCGATGCAAAGTTTAAGCTGATGCGTTGCTGATTGAATATGGCGTTTGAGTTTTAGAACGCATTGTTTAAATCAAACATTTAAAATGGAAGTTTTGCTAATAAAAGTTTTAGTCGATAACTTTGATCGTAAAGACGATAAATTTAGTTTTAATATGTGTGAAGCAAGAAGAAAGTATTCGAAACGCATACGGACTTTAATTAGCAGATTTAAAAGAAGGAAAATTCCTAAGATTAGGGACTATTTCAAAGTTCTAGAAGAATATCCAGACGATGTATTTCAAAATCATTTTAGAATGTGCCACTCCACCTTCGATGTAAGTCCACTAATGATTTAACTTTTCTAAATGAAAACCAAACCATGTTTCTAGGATTTGCGAAAATCATTAAATCCTTTTTGGACACCTTCTTATACATCTTCTTATAGTATCTATCAATTAAAATGTTTGTTTACTTACTTTTCTTCCTCTTCCGACATTTTTCTTGCTTTTTTCCGGCGAATCAACAGCGCATCAGGTATTTCTGTGATGCTTTTTTTCGTTATGTTTGCGCATCAGTTTGATCAACTTTGCAATAATGAACACTTGGCGTTGAAAGTGATGCCAATAGTTGCGTTAATGAACATTTTGCAAAGCATCATGAGCATCATGATGCCAGTGATGCGTTACTGAATTTACACCTCATTAGGACTTTGCATCACCATAAATAGGTAACTTGTGGTGCAAAAAAAAGGAAATAATGAAATCAGGGAAAGATACTCTAATCAATTTACTCGCATTTACACATTTAACCATGGAAGAAAAGCTGTCCACAGGAGTCATTAATTAACATTGTGCATTTATCAGCCTATAATGCTTTTTTGATATACACAAATCTATCCTTCTAAAATGGAATAAGGCAAAACATTTCAGACGAAGCATATTTTTTTTGTCGAAAAATTAGGGGCGGCTTTGGGTCGCAGCCGTATTAAATTTAAAGGATCTTGATCTAAAGCATGTAGAAATATTAAAAAAAAAATACCAGACTCTCAATTCATTCCCTTTTTACCTGTCCTCATTTATACGGGTTTTGAAAGCTCGCAAGTACCCACTGAAAGAATATTTTATTTCTCATTAAACGACATCAATCAAGTAAATATCCAATTCGGTACATTTTTGACATTCTTCGACAAACTTACACATTCAAAAAATACAAATAATTGGCCTTATTTTACAGTTTTACATATTCACATGATTATGAAATGATTTCCCAAGTCATTGGAAAGATCCCACGAAGATCAGCCAACGCAAACAAAATGTGCGTTCTTCACGTGCATATAAGCAAATGCCAACATCGCAAAGCTATCAAATGAAAATTGAGTTACCGCACATGCCATTTAGCCAACCATTATAATGGATATGCCTACCTATTTCTCAAAGGAATGAGCTGTATAATTGCAGTGTGCACGCCACCAACTAAATTTGTTCCCAAACAAATAATAAAATAAATCTAGATACGAGTACCTTCACGCACCGCACCAGAGCGGACGAATATTTTCCGAGTGTCGGTCGGTGGTACATCTGCTTCAAAACACTAAAGAACGAGTACATCGCCACCGCTTTTCTGCCACCAAAATATTATATTTGCGCAAACAAAGTTCAACTGGCTACAGTTCTACAGTTCTCGATGATTGTGTTCGTTTCGTTCGAGACATTATGAAAGAGAAAACAGTGTGATCTAAAAGTGTTTAGTCGACACGAACACATTGTTGGGTTTTTAGTATCCTGTGTGGAATCTTTTAAGTTCACATGACGTTCCATTTCCTTAAAAAATAATAGGATTGATCCGTGATTGTTATTATTTTCCGATTCCTGCAAATGCTCATTTAATGCCCATTCTTTTTTGTTGTTGCGTAATTAAGGGCGTTTCATGATCAAATTTATAGTGCAGATTACAGCACGGTCATTTCGAGCATCATCCGTTTATGTTATTATGGCATTGCTAACCTGAAGGTGAAAGTGTATACTTTCTTGTATACTAAAGTAAAATATTGCAATCGTGCCAAAAATTCGAACTCAAACTGAGTTTGAGGTATGATATTACGACTGTAGAGAAATCCAAAAAAGTGTGACCCGAATTCCCGTCTGTCTGTCACCGCGTCCCAGCCACAATGGGTGAACGGATTTTCTTCAAACCTCGTATTTGGGATTTGAAGGCCTACTTCTCGGGGCCATTTTTTTAAATCTATCATTTTAAATAACGGTACCTATCATACAATCGTTTTTTTTTTTTTTAATTTTTGAAATATAAAATAATTTATGTGAGCTTTAGAAAATGTGGGCGCGGTGGCACAGAGGTAAGTGTGTTGGACTCCTAAGCTAAAGGTCTCAGGTTCAAATCCCGCTGGGGTCAAGTAACATCTTAAAGTTGTTTTCACTGACCTCTTGCGAACGTATGACAAACATCAAATTTGCAGTTCAGATTCGGCTTAAAATTGTAGGTGCCTCCCACTTCGCACAAGCAAATGGTTGAAGAAGCTATGTTTAAGGCCCTGCATGGGCCGTTAATGCCTAATATTTATTTTTGTAAGAAAATGGCGTACTGAGTTTTTGCAAAACTGTCGAATAACGATACTTTACAAAATGCTACTATCTCAAAAACGGGTCAACCTATTTCTAAACAAATACACTGTAAAGGATTGCGGAGCTAGTGGACTGTAATGTATATATAACTCTTTGATGTAAAACTAACAAACTCAAATGGTGATTTAGGTTGCGCGTAGCAAGGAGCAAGTCTTCTTTATTCTGAATTCAAAACTGAAGTGAGTACATGATTTTGGGTTGGTGATACGATATCCGCATTAAACACACAGGTACATGACCAGTACGATGGTATCTTACATCGATCATGCGGCGGTGTGCGTATATACATACATCACATCCTGCTTTTGGAGATGACATCTCTCATATCGATACTCCAGAAATATCGAACATGCACACACCGACTAATACTACTTTTTAGAACGAATTTCTATATTAAAATTCTTGAAATATTTTTTGTGACTTTTTTATTCATATAACAGTTTTTCGAATTTGTGAAAAAATAGTTTTCCTCAAAAACGGTACAACGATTTTTATGTCCTGAATACTTAAGTTGAGTGTCAGAAGATGGTCTTTTTACAAAAGCCTCTATAACTGTTCTTTCGGAGAAACCAACATTATCTCAAAAACCGCTTAGTTTCCAAGAAATTTGATACTACAATATGCAAATATGTAGACCAAATTTGAATACTCCGATTTTTGAAATATTTTCTTATAACTTTTGATATTTTTTTTATAACAGTTGCTAAAATTTTGAAAAGCACTAATTTTCTTAAAAACGGCTCCAATGGTTTTGATGATTTTTGGGGATTTTAACACTAAGAGTAAATATAAGAATATGGCGTACTCAGGTTTTCGCATAAGACTCAAAAAATCGCACATTAGAAAAAGGCTATATCCCAAAAACCCGTGGAGAGATTTAAAAAAAAAAGACAATCAAACTTATTCTATAATTCGGAACAATATATGAAAGATAAACTTACAATAACAGTTTTTTAAATTTTTGGAAATGTCACTTTTCTTAAGAATAGCTAGTGTAAATAATAGTGTTTTAAATAGCTGAAGCAAAGATAATGGCATACTCATTTTTTTACAAAAGACTAAAACAACAATACTTTCGACAGCTATTATGACAAATGAAAAACCTTTCACAAGATCACAATCACAATAACACAAACATAGGGACGGGCTACAGTCCGCTTGGGCGAACTGTTGGATACCCTATTCTTATTCCAATCCCTCATAAGTGGGTGTGACAAAAGTCTTAGTATGGTTGAATTGTTAAGAACGCTCTACATATTTTGTTATATAACATTTAAAGGATTTTATCAAAAAAAAACGAAGCTTTTGTAAAAAAACGCTAGCCTAGCTCAAACTTTGGTTTTACAATAAAATTGTTTTATTTAATTGTGGGCGTGTCAGTAGGCGGATTTAAAAAAAATTAACACATGAGCATAAAGGGCCCTTAGAGCTCCCTAGCTCAAACTTTGGATTTGCAAAAAAAGTTGATTTTAAATTGTGGGCGTGTCAGTGAGCTGATTTTGAAAATATTTACAAATGAGCTTAAAGGGCCAATAGAGAGTATATATTACAAATTTCAGCTCCCTAGCTCAAATTTTGGTTTTTCAATAAAATTGTTTTATTTAATTGTGGGCGTGTTCGTAAACTTGATTATTTCGGGACCCTAGAGAGTATATGGTTAAAATTTCAGCTCTCTAGGCCCAGTTTAAAGGCCTAATTTTTGCTGACAGACGGACGGACGGACGGATGGGCGGACATGGCTAGATCAACATTACTATCGATGCTGATCATAAATATAGTAACTTTTAGGGGTCTACGGGCAATATTAAGGTATGTTACAAACTATGCGTCAAAATTAATATACCGTTAGAATAGGGTATAATTACCGGTATGTATGCTTCAAGTGGAAACAAGGACTATGAATTCGTCTAGTTTTAGTCAGTTCAAGAAAAAAATCTATGCGGCTACGTTACAATATTAAAAGTGTGACATCTATTACCTACGTGCGACAAATTTGAAATAAGAATACCACCAGGTTTATTTTGCAGTCATGCGATTTGAATCAATGTCGGGCACATATCTTTTATAAAAATATTTACATACATAGAGGGTGGCGCACGAATCGTGCTACAAAAACAAAACGTAATAACTTTTTTCTGTGTGAGTAATCGCCTTATTGTTTTTTTATTTGGCGGGTTACTATTTAGATTTATAAAAATGAATGCTTGGGATACCGGATTAGAGGATTTGGATAGGGCAGGGGTACCATGCTTTGCAGTCCTTCATTTCCGTTCAAAGGAAATTTTGGCGGGATTTTGAGGAGAATCTCCCGATTAGATGGACCTTTATGAGGCTGGTAAACATGTTTGCCGAATCTGGCAGCATAGAACTAAGACCGTACGTACTATCGAGATGCCAGCTGTAGCATCGTCAATTCAGGCAAATGCAAGCATTTCGACTCAAAACTTATCGACGCAAATTGGAGTTAGCAGACGGTTATTACAACGTTTAATTAATTAATGATGACTTAAACTTGTTTCCGTACAAAGTCCAAATTGCAAGCAGGTTAACCCCTTTGGATTTGCCTGTTCGCCTGGAATTTTGTCAAACAATTATTGAAAAGATCGATGATGACGACAGCTTGATAAATTGCTTGATTATATCTGATGAGTCCTATTTTGATCTAAACGGCATTGCAAATAAGCACAACTGCCGTATATGGAGACGGTACTGCACCCTGAACGAGTCACTGTGT
Organism: Portevinia maculata; assembly: GCA_949715645.1. Taxonomy (NCBI): domain Eukaryota; kingdom Metazoa; phylum Arthropoda; class Insecta; order Diptera; family Syrphidae; genus Portevinia; species Portevinia maculata. Next base: position 72,200,822 of record OX454527.1, read on the forward strand.
GGTGCGCAGTTTCATCAAGGTGCATTTTGGGTCATACCTCTTTGAAGAAAACGGTGTAAAAGTAATTGTCAATGAGGACCGTTATTTACAGATATTGAAGGAGTCTTTTACCCAGAACTGCGCCGAAGAAATATCCGTTTCAACAGCATTTGGTTCCCGCAAGATGGAGCAACTGCACAAATAGCCAGACCGGTTATGCCGGAGCTCCAACAAAAATTCCCAAACAAATTAATATCAGATACTCCACTTTCCGCTGGCCCCCAAGGTCACCTGTACTCACCGCATCAGACTTTTTGAATTGAATTTCCTATACAATAAAAACAAAATTAATTAAAAAGAAAAGTTATTTGAATTTCTAATTGTAGCACAATTGGTGAGCCACCCTGTATTAAACAACATTATGCGTGTTGTGCATACTCATACATCATACTCATACCCTATAAAATGCGACTATACTTTGATTAGCTATTAACAAATGCAATTAACACAAATCAAATATAGCTATCTACATGTAATCGACATTGTTAAGATTCTTTTATTCCCGAATGGGCGAGTATAGCAAATGGCTAATGAAATAATTTGATTCAAAACGAATTCTTATAAAAGCGAGAAAGTAACAACCGTGCACTTTATTTTCTATGCGGGAGTAGCATCTTTTAACTAACAGAATTGTTTATCATTAATAAATATAATAAATATTTTATCAGCATACGTACCTACATGTTTCACTTCATTTTATAATACACTTTTGGAATATACCAAATTTATACAGCAAATTTTAGGAAAGATCATCGAATCACAAGTCCTGATTTAACTCCGTTTGTAAGACATAAAAACCGTATATGTTCATTGTCAGGAGCTATACATGGCAATGGCTGAATTTAGAATGCTGGCAAAACTGATCCAGCTGTATTAACTGGCGCTAGAAATAACGTGGTACAAAATGCATTTTGAGAACAGCTGTGATTTCGTCAACAAGATTGGCTATAATCTAATTTAATCAATATATATATATATATATACTGAAGTGAAGTTCAATTTAATTCAATAATGAATTTTACTTTTCTAACAACACTTGTTGTATTTTGTTACTGGTCTCTGAATGTTTATCCTATCCGTACGCAGGTTCGTTCAACTACTGCGGTACACGGCCGATGATTGGCGGATAACAGCGTGCCTTGGTTAAGGCTATACCGGATGATCGAAGTCAACGAAGACAAAACTGAGAGAATACTGTCAGTAAACAAAGAAGAATATGTCAATCTACTAGAATAAAACGTCACTGTCAATAGCAAGAATAAATGAAGCGTTTCCTATAGGTGTTTCATTTAGGATCGGCCGCAAGTTCGCCATTAAGACTTTAAGCGGACCGATACACGCTTCTGTGGTTGTAGCTCAGTGGATAGGGCGTTGGAATACTGACCGATGGGTCAAGCCCCCAAAAGTTCCACCTAATATCTTCGACGCCCTTGCGAAAGTCTGTAATGAAAAGCTTCTTAAATTCGCCGTTTGGAATCGGTTAAACCTTTAAGACATTTTCAATCGTGCGAACAAAATTAACTTTGTAAAAACAAGTTGTGCCAAATGCCTATAATATTTATTTATTTTGCATGCTGTTGGAATTATTTCTTCAAAAATCAAGCGGATGTGTCTGTTACTGTGAATGGATTACGCCGTTCGTTCTTTACCGGCAAAGCTATAATCAGAATTAAATTGAGCACACCCCTTCCACTTTACTGCTTCCCTATTGGAACACATATCGTTCGACCTTCACGAAAATTGGGGAGCAGGGACATAAGTCCCGAAGACATAAGTCCAAAATTCAGTTTTCAGGACTTATGTCCCACTTAAGTGGGTCATAAGTCCCGAATTGATTATAACCCACTTAAGTGAGAAATAAGTCCCGAATTTTTATCGTTGAAAATGGGACACAATTCCCGAATGAAACAAACAGTTGGAAATATTTTATATTTTATTAACGTTCATAAATTGATAGGTAAAACATAATTAACGGGAAGAAATTGAAGAACCGTAGCTCGCACCTACTCCAAATCAAACAGTGACCCCAAGCAGGGGGGTTGCAGGAGAAATCGCAAGTAGATTCAATAAACAGTGCAATTCCTATGGGGACCCCTGCTTGGGGTCACTGTTTGATTTGGGGTAGGTACAAGGGCAAATTGTTGAAAACAGCACCAATGCAAAGAGAAATAACGCCAAATTGGCCTTATTGCGTAAGACCTTATTTCATGGTACCGGTATAGTGGGAAATAAGTCCCGAAAACTGAATTCGGGACTCATGTCTTCGGGACTTATGTCCCTGCGCCTTTCAGTCAGGCCTTTCTGCCTGAATCTTGATGGTGTTGCATTTGTGTGATCCAGGAGTTTTATTTTTACGAAACGTAAAAACTCCCATTATTGTTTATTGTTTGATCTACCTTTGACGATAACGGTCATGTCCAGTCGTGTCAACCCACGGATTCGCGGGACAGTTTCAAGATGTTAAATGTGTCACTAGGATCACATATATGGTAAAATTGCATAGATGTGACTTCATGCCTTAGTCGCCTTTTACGATAAGCGCTGTTTTTTGTGGGCGCTTAATTTGTTTAGTGCTAAAGGCGTCACAATCCAACTCTCCAATGAAGCAAAATATTTGGGAGTCATCCTGGATGGCAAACTTCTTTAGTCCAAGCATGATGAGCTGAATAATACGCTGTCGGTTTTCTGGCAGTGCAAGGTTTTTTTTTTTTGCAAGACACGGGCTCATCATCGAAAAGATCCCTATATGAGAAGACACTTTTTAGCCAATGCGTCGATTCTTTGTTGGAATAACCTCGACTAAGAATTGTTTTGTTCCATATGCCATTGGCACTTTTTCGAGAAAAACGCATTTAAAGGTTTGCGTACTTGGTACTCCGAAACTGTGTGATACGATTTTTTTTTTATTTTTTTAATTTGAAGTTAGTCTTATAAAGAGTTCACCTACCAATTTTCAAAGTGTTTTGCCAAACCGTTAACAAGCCACGTTAATTAACGTAAAAGTCTCCTTTTTTGACTTGTGTCCCACCTCCTACATTTTGAAACTGATTTTATTTTCATACACGTTGAACACAAAAAAATGGATATGGCACAAAGCAATTCTCATCCAAAATATCTGAAAGTCAAGAAAGCATGGAGTTGGATGCTGAAATTTGAAAACAAAAAAATTGATTTCATCTTTTTTGTTAACAAAGTTTTTATTCAAAAAATACAATAAAATAAGAGAATTATTCAAAGTGTTTAGCATTAAACCAGTGAATGGAAAATGTCAGATCAAATCAGATCAGAAAAGTACATTTTCGAGTCATAGTGTTCTTTTCTCAGCTGCGAAATTTCAAATAGATAATCCTCTTGGTTTTCTATTGAATTTTGGGTTTTGAGTGAGCATTGTACCGTCAATGTTTGGCCTGATGTCGATTTGATCACAATTTGAACTCGTTTCATGTTATTCTTTCGATTTTTGTTGCATACATATGCGAATATTTGTAACATTTAACTAAGAAATACGATATCTCATGCCAAACATCAGTACAATTTGAATTTTCAAATTTGATACATTTTACTCACTTGCCCTATCTCTAAACTAGGTACAGAAAATCATGTGCTAAACTGATCTGCACAGCTTCATGGAACACAAATTGACAGAATGTAGAACACTTTGCGACAAGATTTTTACTCATGGAACACCAAATCTTGTACTTTTCTGATTTTTTCTGTACTTATCCGTGCTGCTAAGGTTCATTACACACAACCATATGTATTCAATGATTGACTACTCGTACGTCTGCAACTAAGTTTTGCGTTTGCAGCACTATTTATGACCGCACCGAATTCATATCTTCATAATATCGAATATTATCTACACAACTGTAATGGAGGTGGAACAAACCAACACTAAAATTTTGTTTGCGATCAGTGTCCCACATACATAGCTTTTCTTTAACACACGTAGGGCAAACCAATTCTCAACTTTGTTAATATTTTCTGTATCTCTTGTCGCAGTGATATGCCCGTGGAACAAAACAATTCTCATAAACAAATTATATGGAAAATTTGTCCCAAACGCCAAAAAATGGTTTATGGTATGGCACAAAACAATTCTACAAACTGTTGATTTTGGTGGATATGGGACAAAGTCGATGTTCGATATCTCGGGATTGGAAAGACTAAGAGCAAATCGAATCACATATTTAAAAAGAGCATACAAAATTATCATAGAATCCGTTCCTAACTCAAAAACGACAAAAGTGGCGTATGGAACAAAACAATTCTCACTCGACGTTAAGCTTTTACTTAAATACTTTACTGCTGCTTTCGCCAAACTCCAAAAGAAGGTATGTTTCGCATGCACGTGGGGCTTCCTTAGCACGCATGGCACCGGGCTAGATGCATTATTAAACCTCCCTTGGTGTTTGCATCATGGGTTGCACAACCAAAGATATCTCACATTTAAGATGATTTGGTTTTTGGTATAAATCGCACTGGAGTTTTGATGACCTTGAGCAACGGTTCTCCTTTGACTCCTGTCTTATGGATATGCCCTCCTATTCAATGACATCTCAACTTCGGCTGATACGAAGTCAACTTTCTTCATGTTTAGGATCAGGTGAATTCACAAAGTCTTGCCTGAGTCCCGGGTCATAACGGGATCACAGGAAGTGAGGTCTCGATGAACTTGCTAGACAAGGCTCAGAGGAGAACTTTTCACTCCTTAACCGTCGTTGTGTTCACCTGCGTCCTCGTTCAGGGCGGTAGACGGTTCATATGAACACAATCGCCAATTCTTTCCGACGTCTCGACAGAAAAGACTGCAGACAAATTAATGCCGTTCTTGCGGGCCACTACGCTTATCCTACACTATACTGACCCTTTCCAATCTGCTTAATCGTATCGATTGCTTGAAGATGAGTAGGAAGGGAAGGGAGATACTTAGCTCCTTCGAAAGAAAAATGTAACACCGGAACTTTAGAAGAAGACGATGTTGTCCAAATACCCACATTAAATTAATGGACAAGGTACACCGAACCTGCGTTTAAAGGACATCGGGGATGCAAGAATACTTTATCTAGGCAAGTTAAAGCAGCATGCCCGTAATTACGAGGCTGCAGGGTCTGCGAAGACTCCTCACGGGTCGGGGTCCCGTTAAATGAGTTACTATAGGCTACTATGCCTCTCTACCGTATAAGCTAAAATTCTTATTTTCGTCGCTCAACTTCATTAAAGGAAGTCTTACGAGTACCAACATGTAATATTTGGACCTTTCAGTAGTGAAAAGGTTCGTAATTATTGCACTGCCTACTGCCTGCTGCTTTCAGAAGATCAAACCTATCTATGGAAAGCATATAAAAACCGCATTTACTCGCACTAAACTATCAGCCAACACGTAGGGCTTACACGTAATTGAAACTTTAATTGCTGGATTTTGTTAAAGCGATCATTATTCGATTTAGAAAACCTTTTTAATGCGCAGACACTTACTACGATCAACTTTTTCCTTTCCCTGGATTAGATTTATTGCGAATTATAGTATGCACAACCTACGGCTTAATAATGAAATAAATTTTCTCTTTAACCTCACAATTACTTTCGCGATACACTGATTGTCCTCGTATTGCTGCCATTCTCCCTATCATCTTAATTGTCTGTGTTTAAGTAAAAAAAATTATAATTTTTTTTTCTCTTCTCGTGGCTTATTGTGGAGAGTGAGTGTTTTTCTCTTTCGGCAATGGCGCTGGTAAGAAAACGAAGACGATGATCGCACGCCAAAGATACTTTCATTCCAATTTGTCTTTTCAAAGAAGAAAATCTTTTAGTGGGCCTTTCTTTTTTTTTGGTACGCTTTTCATTTTGATTTCACTCATTTTCCTCAATCCACATTTTTGATTGAAGCAACTCCATGGTGATGTTGATGGGAGTATAGAATTGTGTTGTTAAGGAAGCTTAGGTTGTCTTAGGAGGAGTAAACTTTTTCTGCATTGATTTGTTGGAAGTTGACCTATGTACTCGTACATATATAAACGCAAGAGACACTCGGCAAAGTGCAAAGACTGGCGTGCCTGTGCATTACCGGAGCAATGCGTAGCTGCCCAACCGTAGGCATGGAGGTGTTATTGGAATTGATCCCTCTACACATCATGGTGATGAACGAGGCAGACAAAACAATCCTTAGGATGGCAAAGGAAGGAATTGGGAGAGGGAAATGCATCGGTTCGAAAGAACACGGTGACTTACTCAAAAAACTCCCACTTCTTGGCATACCTTCGAGAAGAATTTCCAGATAAAGCTCAGCAATAAGGAGAACTGGAGCAATGAATCCACAACTTATGGACTGAGCAGCCACACAACAAAGTGGTACACGGACGGCTCGAGGACCGAAGAGGGAACTGGTGCAGGAGTGTTTGGGCCAGGAACTAAGCACTAGGAATCCATGGGCAAATGTACCAGCATCTTCCAGGCAGAAATATGTGCCATAGATAGATGCGTTCGAATCAACCTCGAGAAAAACTACAGGAATTGCAACATAGCAATAATGCCTGACAGCCAAGCAGCCATAAAGGCTCTTGACGCCTACGTTATCAAGTCAAAACTCGTGTGGGAATGCCTATACGGACTGAATAGACTGGGCAAGAATAACAGAATTTCCATCAGCTGGGTGCGTGGCCATGTTGGAATTACAGGCAATGAGGCAGCGGACTCTCTGGCAAGAAAAGGGACAGAGGAACCCTTCATAGGACCTGAAGCGTTCTGCGGGATAGGAGAACACACTATACGCGAAGAGTTCAGGAGACTGGAGGAAGAAACAAGGGCGAAAGCCTTTCTCAACCTCCAAGGTCTGAGGCAAGCAAAGAAACTCTTAGGAAATTAAAACCAAAAGAGATTCAAAGCTTGTATCAGCCTTAACAAAAACAGCCTAAGAACCCTAACAGGCCTCCTCACGGGGCACTGCAGACTCAAGGAGCACCTGAGGAAAATGGGCATATCGGAGGACGGGCTCTGCAAATTCTGCAGTGAAACCGCCGAAACTCCAGACCACATACTGGAATCCTCTGGGGCACTGACCCACAAAACGATGAAATATTTGGCCAGGCACCAAATAACAGACAAGGACATACAAACCCACAGCTCATTCTCAGATTCATCAAAGAAACTGGACTGGACGCTGTGCTCTAAGGAGTGTGACCTGCCAAGGAAAAAATCAGACCAATTCCTCGATACGCTTCACAAAGAAGTATATAGAGAGGGCTCTGAAAGAAGTCACGAACCTCTCCGAGGTACAAGCAGGGGACACAATAGACCAATAGGTCGCAGTGAAACATACCCTAACCAATATTATTATTATTATTATTATTATTATATAATCCGTTGCCAAGAGAAGTGCACATGGTAACGCAACCTGTTTTTTTGTATCATCATGTTTATCTAGACGTTTAAATTGGTTATCACTAAGTCGCCAAGAATGGTAAGGTGAGGTTAGGTAGAGTGTCTATCAGCAGAAAAACCGACACCATCAGTCCAATACCTTTGTGATACCATGTAACGATACAAGCTGTCACCCTACCAGCTGAATAAGTTGGAGCGTCTGATGAAAGGCAATCAATCTCGAATGTTCATCTTAGTTAAGTTATAGAAGAAAGCTATCGCGCCGAGTTTTCTTTTTTGAAGAGAGGAGAACATGTACAGGAGCGTAGCTTCTGCAAAAATCATTTACTCCAAGCCTTGATGCATGATAACAGAGCCCTTGAAGTAATGCGAAGAGCGGTCCCAGGGGGTGTGCCAGAAACCTCAGGGTTTGGAGGAGTTTTAGTCCGCATGCCCCGAAAGCATGCGGAGAGAGCCGGACACACGGGGATGGTCAACGCAAAAATGCCTCCTTACGGTAAGGCATTTCTCCTCCCCCAATAGGAAAAAAAGCCTTGATGCATGCTTGCCGCCTATATGCAGTCTGTTTAGAACAGACCCTTAGGGCGTCCACATTTGACAAGATCTGCCAGACATGTGTTACCACTTGTTTGCCTAAGTTTTGTTCGTTCGATTGCATGCCTTAACATGAGTTTGCATGTAGCGATTGGTATACATAGGGAACCTTCAGCTAATATATATAATTTGGTTCCACATCAGCCTTAAAGTGTGCCCAGCACCTATCAGAGGTGAATTTTCGATTACTCCGCCAACTCCTGATCAGCAGTTCGGCACTACTAGGGCTACAAGAGACTGATTTCAAGGACTTCGTGGCAGGTTGGCTGTCGAAGAGAAATGTGAATATCTTTAGCGGTTCTCAAGTTTTTCAGCAACCAAGATTACACTTCTTTAATCGCAAAATTTCCGCCTGTAACACGAATCAGTTATTTTGATGACGTAAGGAAAGCCAAAGATATACCCCACAAAAGAAAACACCTCCACCTACCCGATCATTGGTTTTCGATCCATCGGTTTAAATGTGGATCCTTTGATCCTCCAAGAATGCATCATCCCTAGCCGCCGGCCCTAGCTTACTTTTTTACATAATTACTTAGCAGGCACAGGACCCGTGAAAAGTCTCTTCAGCCTTCCATTCAGACCAACTGCTCGGGCATCCGCGATGTCGTGGTCTTTAAAACAGAGGTTCGGTCTTCCTTGCCTTCTCGAACCTACGTGCTGGGAGTCGAAAGTCCCCTTTGCTGGAGCATTAGTGTCCATTTACTCAATGTACCGAGTCAATGTAGTCGACGTGATATAGCTTTTTGGACTAAGTCCACATCTTGGTACAGATCATAGAGTTCGCGGTTGTATCTTCTCCTCCATTCGTCCTTCTCGCATACAGGACCAAATATCGGACGGAGTATTTTTTTTTTTCAAAGAAGGCAATATAAACTTCCCTTTCCTTCCAATTTATCCCCCAGCACTCGGCACCATAAGGCAGGACTGCCAGGATTAAGGTTCGATAGAGCATGCAGTTTGTCCTTCGATTGAGGAGTTTTGAACCCATTTGTTTGGGCAAACCGAAGTACCAGCGGTTTCTTAAGGTTAATCTCCGCCGGATTTCCATTCAGTTCACATACGTAGAGTTGCTATTAATCAAACATAGATGAACTGCTTAACTACATTGAAGTTTTGTCCTAGGCGGTGGTGAGATGTTTTTTTGTTGATAGTATTTAGTCTTATAGTCATAAACTTCAAGACCAGCCAATTTCACCTATTCTTCAATCGCAGTGAAAACCTCTAACACGGCACGCTCGGCTGATGATGTCGATATCGTCCGCATTGTGTAGGCTGTAAATATCCTTTTTTATAATATCCCGGGTAAAAATATTCCCGGAAAATATAATCGGTTAAAATATTCTTGGTCATAATATCCTTTTCTTTGTGAGTCGAAGAGGTGTCCGAAGTTTTAATTTTTGTGAGTCGAAGAGGTGTCCAGAGTTTTAAGCTCTTTGACCCACGAAGCGGGCCATCCTGGTACTATTATGTGATCTGTGAGTCGAAGAGGTGTCCAGAGTTTTAAAACCTTTACACACGAATCGGGCCACCCAGGTACTATTATGGGATCAGAGGAGATTTTTTCCATAGAAATTTGGATATTTTCCTGGTTTATTTTGACCGTGGATATTATAAAAAAGGATATAAACAGAAGAAATCCTCTGGACACCTCTTCGACTCACAAAAGAAATTATATTTTGAGGTGGGATATTTTGATGGAGAACATTTAACCCAGAATATTTTGGCAGAGGATATTTTGACCAAGGATATTATAAAGGGTGGTTAAATTGTAAGGGCCGATGTTGAATGTGAACCACACCTAAACGTCAAGTTTTTTTCTGCATTTTATTTGACACTTCTCAATTTCAGACTAACTCAATTTGCACCATGGAAAGATACGCAATCGAGCAACGCGTTAAAGTTATTCAGGCTTATTATGAAAATGGGCGTTCAAATCAAAATGCATATCGTGCACTTCGTGATTTTTTCGGTCAATTTAATCGTCCAAATGTGCGTACAATCGGAAAAATCTTGCAAAAATTTGAGCAAACCGGGTCTATAGGAGATGTGAAAACACCAGTGCATACTCGTACAGCTCGTACTTCAGAAAATATTGCTGCTGTTCGCGATAGTGTGGCTGAAGAGCCGTCCATCTGAACTCGTCGTCGTGCCCAACAATTGCACCTCTCACGCTCGTCGTTGATGAACATTATGCATAAAGACTTGCATTTACGCGCTTACAAGGTGCAATTGGCTTAAGAACTAAAGCCTCTTGATCATTTCAAGCGTCGTGAATGGTCAGAATGGTGGCAAGAAATGGCAACAGTGGATCATCAATTTTCGAAGAAAATCATCTTCAGTGATGAGGCACATTTTCACCTCAGTGGATTCGTCAATAAGCAGAATTGCCGCATTTGGGCAAATGATAATCCAAGAGTGATTGTCAAAAAAACAATGCACCTACAAAGAGTGACTGTTTGGTGCGGTTTATGGGCTGGTGGCATCATCGGGCCGTATTTTTTCCAAAATGAGGCCGGTCAGGCAGTTACTGTGAATGGTGTTCGCTATCGTGAGATGATAACGGACTTTTTATGGCCCGAATTGAAAGATATGGATGTGGACGATTTGTGGTTTCAACAGGACGGTGCCACTTGCCACACAGCTAACGAAACAATGGCTCTTTTACGCTACAAATTCAATGGTCGTGTTATCTCACGTGCTGGCGATGTCAATTGGCCGCCAAGATCATGTGATTTGACACCGTTGGACTTCTTTCTTTGGGGTTATTTGAAAGAAAAAGTGTACGTCGATAAGCCATCAACAATTCAAGAGCTAAAGGATGAGATAATTCGGCACATTAACTTCATAGAACCTCAATTATGCCGCAGCGTCATCGAAAATTTGGACCATCGGATGGAGGTGTGCCGCCGACGTCGCGGCGGCCATTTGGCCGATATTTTGTCCCTTACATAATTGAGCCATACCAATATTATCATAATAAAAAGAAATGACAATAATTTCCTAAACAATTTGTGTTTTATTCGAAATGAACATCGCCCCTTAAAATTTAACCACCCTTTATAAAGGGATATAAAGAGAGGTAATCCTTTTGCGTACGCCAGTAGTTGGACGAATCTTTTGAAAATAGTGCCTTTCGTGTTGACACCTGCCCTGTGCAGAACAAGATTTGAAGAACTCACATGACAGCGCAAATCGTTGCTGAAATCCGGTGCAAATTTGGAATGATTCGGCAGAGCTGCTCACAAAATTCACATTGCACCGCGTGTTTTCGAGTGTCCGGCGACACAATGGGATCAGTTTTTCCATGATCTCATATTCAGCCATCGCCATATAGAGCTCCTGACAATGAATGCTTTCATATGCGGCCTTAAAGTCAATGAAAAGATGGTGAGTCGCGACTTGAAATTCGTTGGGCTTTTCCAGGATTTGCCTGAGTATGAAGATTTGGTCTATTGTCAATCTACCGGGCCGGAAGCTTCACTGGTGCGTGCCGATTAGTGTGGTGCAGAAAGGCTTGAGATGTTCACACAGTACGTTAGATAGGATATTATATGCGACATTTAGCAGGGATAAGCCTCGATATTTCTTGCAAGACATAGGTTCGCCTATCTTGAAGATATAGCATATGGAGCTGATATTTCAGTCATCGGTCAAGCTTTCTTCCACCCGTACTAGATTTGATGATTTGATGATTTGGTGCATGCGCCCAACCAAAACATCACCTCGGTATTTGAAAAGCTCCGCTGGTAAGCCATCAGGGCGGGCGGCAATATGGTTCTTAAGCTTCCTTATAACCAAGCAACCTCTTCTATTCTGCGTTGTGAAATCTGTTCTTCATTGACAGGACGAGTGTTCTCTTCTTGTCCTATCACTCTCTCTAGAATATGCCACTTTAGCAGCTGTTGAAAATGCTGCTTGAATACATCTTCTATTCCCTGCGCTTCGGTAACTAGGTTTCCATCACTGTTTCGAAGAGCCTGCGTCCCGATCTTAAAGACAACAGCCAGTTACTTCGCTTTCTAGTAGAATGTTGTTTCGATCGATAGCTAACTTAAACTTACTTAAAAACTAAGAGGAAGTCAAATAGAGTAACGCACCAGGGCGCGTTGAACCCTCCCCCCTCAACAAGGTACTAAAATTCTGCGAACTGCCTCTCCGTTTCAATAGAGTCACCTCAATAATAATTCGCCTGCGCTTAGACGAACGTCATTCATCATATGCTGGCAACCCAAACCTTCATCCGCAAGTCTTGAAAAAACCGAAGAACCTTGTCAAAATGTTTGCTTTGAGTTTGATTGGGGACCGCTCGTCGATTTGTGAGGTCATAATCATAATATTTTGTTCCAACAACAAAGTGGAAAATATTATTAACAAAAATGGTCTTAACATTGATTAATTAATCTGGAGATTTTGTATAATTTCAACATTAAATATGTAACCTTCAGTCAATCAAGTTCTGGACACAATAATAAAGACTTGCTATTGCATTGGATTGTAACAGGTTCAATGTACATAAATATAGATACGAGTATGTGCGACCCAAATATTCACTTTGTGTCTATATTTTTATTTCCCACAAACAGAAATGTATAAATTTGTACAATTTGTGTGGCAAAGGCAAGGAGTATTTACTCCCTAATAATTGTATCTGTTAATGTTGAATATACATTAAATTGAGGGAAAAACCTACAAAAATAGAATTTATTTTCCAAAAATTTTCTTGAATCTTATTTTTGTTTATTAAAAATACGCAGTGAATATAAATACATACCGAGAATCCGCGTAGCCCGGAGTCGGGGTGTAATATAGAGCGGAATGAATATTTTTGGATAAATAATACATGTTCTGAAAACAGCGACGACGTGACGACGGGACGAGAGGAGCTCTATTAAGAGGCTATTTTCTTGGAAATACTTTGGAATCTTCTTTGGATTATTGATTGTTTACACAAGTATATTACTGAGATGATGGTGTGGCTGTGTGTGCGACGACAACGGCCCTGATTATGTATCCTTCAATCGGTGAAGAATTAATTAGATTTAAGTTTGCAAGTGTAAAGTTAATTATGGAGCCCCCCCCCCCATTTGATTTTGAGCAGGTGGCCCGGCCATAGGGGGAGAAAAACAATATGCTTGTACAGTGAAAAGGTTGTAGTAGTTGTGTTTTGTGTTAAGACATTGCCTAGAAGTTTGTTAGTTAATTTAATGTTGATGTTTTTTGCATGTTTTCATTTTCTTATTTAATGGAAGATTTATTGTAGGAAGAAAATAATGAAACGAATAGTGTCTACTTCTTCTTCCTTTTCGTTTCCTTTAAGCAGATAATCAAAGATTGTAATAATGAAGTTAATAGGGTTTATAGCTAATATTAAGTAAGTGTTAGTCCCGTTTTGTGGATCTTTTAAATATAGGACAGTTGCTTGGATTATAGGGAATGTATGATATGTTCCGGAATGTTTTTTTTTGTATTTTGGCTTTATAAAGGGAGCTGTGTTTGCACAAAGTTTCTAAGTTATTTATATTCAAAGTAAGAAATGGATCCCAAAACCTATCCGAAACCCCAAAAGAACCGATTGGGCAAAGTTTAACCAAGTTATTAAGACTAAGTTACGAAAGACCCCCAATCCAAAATTTACCTCCACCTCAGAAGTCGACACAAAGGTTGAGACTTTTGAAAAAGCTTTTAACTCGTGTCCGATCAAATATAGCAAAAAATCGTTCCCCCCTTGGTGGAACAAGAAAATTGAGTAGAGAACCTTTTAACATCTGGCAAAAATGCAAATACTGGCAACCCTACCGAGATTGCCTTAAAATCTACAAGAACTCTATTAGAACGGCTAAGAAACAGTCGTGGATAGAGTACTGCCAATCCATCGAAACTTTCAAGGACTCCGCAAGACTCAGCAAAATATTGTCCAAAGAACACTCCAACCCATCTCTTCTGAGAAAGGGGTGACGGAGAATGGGCTGAGTCAACTGCAGAATCCCTGGAACTATTAATAAACATCCATTTTCCGGGATGCAATGATTAAAGTGCAGAGCTATCCAGCTCACAACGCATACAACAAGAAAATATAACATAAATTATTACCGAGGAAAAAATTTCCCGGGCAATAAACAGCTTCGCTCCCTTTAAACCGCCTGGCCTGGACAGCATTCTGCCCATCATGTTTCAGAAATCTCTGGATCTGGCAATTCCATGGCTCACATCGATTTACAGGAACTGTATAGTGTATACTCTATAATCATGTACCCCATTCATGGAGACGAGTGCGAGTTGTTTTCATTCCAAAGGCGGGTAGACGCGGTCATGAAACTGCGAAAGATTTCAGACCAATTAGCCTGACCTCCTTCGTAGTGAAGACGCTCGAACGTCTCCTAGAGGTGCAATAGAAGCTTCACTCCTCTCCAAATCTCAACACGCATACCTCAAGGGAAGATCTACAGAAACAGCTCTTCACGAGGTAGTGCGTACGATAGAAAAATCCTTACATTACAAAGAATACACCTTGGCTACCTTTCTAGACATAGAAGGAGCCTACACACTGAAGCAATTCTAGAGTCCCTGATGGAACTGGGAATAGAAAACCATCTAAGTCAACAAAATCCTCTTAAGTTTAGACAGAGAAAGAATCAAGGTAGTCGGGTATACGGACGATATGGTGATATTAGTTTCGGGAATGTTTCCCTCCGTGATTAGCGAAATCATGGAAAATGCTTTAAGCAAATTTAGCAAATGGGCAAACAAGTCTTGGAGTCAACCCGGAGAAAACTGTGATGATGCTCTTCACCACCAAAATCAAAATACTTGACTTCACGCTTCCTCGCCTAAACGGCACACCCCTCCCTTTCCCTTTCAACTAGTGCCAGGTATTTAGGAGTTATCCTAGATCCTAAACTCAACTGGAAAATAAACATAGAACAGCGGGTAAAGAAGGTATGTATAGTCTTCTATACATGCAGCAGAAGCTTCGGCCAAAAGTGGGGCCTGCAACCAAAACTGACCCTGTGGATGTACGACCAATCCTCACGTATGGGTCATTAGTATGGTGGCCGGCTCTAAAGAAAAACTACAATAAAACCAAACTTAATAAGGTACAAAGAACGGCATGTATAGGAGCTCTACGGTCAACACTGTCAGATGGACTCTCAGTCTTACTACATCTTTTACCTCTCAATCTACACATAACAAACATCACAACACACATCGCGATCAGACTCAGAGAGTACGGTTGCTGGACTACGAAACCTTACGGCTAGAGTAGTATTCTAGATTTTCTACCGAGGAAACTAGTTCCGCCTTCAACAGACTATATCATCCCCAGAATGTCCTTCATAAAACATTTCGTCATTGAAATCCCCACTAGATCGGAGTGGCAAAATGGACAAGTGCAAAGGGATTTCGATCAAACAATCTACACCGCGACGGTTCAAAAATGGACTGCGGCGTGGGTACGGGAGCTTTTTCGGAATCCTTAAATATCACAAAATCGTACAGACTTCCGGATACTGCAAGCTACTGGCTATCCGTGAAGCCTGCCGCCAGATCAAACTTCACTCAAACATAACACCGAGGCAAAGGATCACTATACATGATAAGTTCAAGGTTATACTGATCTGTTCCAGGGCACAGTAAGATTTATGGAACAAACATGCCGACGAACTGGCCAGGCAAGTCTCAGCTCTCCACTGCTCATTGGCGAAACTAGTCCATATTTCGCTCGGAGCAGTTAAGGCAAATATCAACGTGGAATACCTCAAGAAAGCCAACCTCAGATGGAGCAGGCTGACTACATGCGTCATATCCAGAAAAATGTGGCCAAACTACAACAAGGCAAAAACAACCGACCTTCTATGTAGAACCCGAAAAGACATTGCAAGAACAACAGCGATCATCACGGGACACTGGCGCATAGGTAACCATGCGGCCAAGCTGGACATCCCATACAATACCCACTGCCGCAGTTGCAAAGTGACAACTGAAAAAGAAACCCTAATTCACTTTTTATGCACTTGTCCGGCTTTAGCTATTACCAGACTACGAACATTGGGAATCCCTTTTTTCAATACACTTGAGGAAGTCTCCGAGAAAAGTATCAAGGAACTGATAACTTTCCTAAACTCCACAGGTCAGATTTAGTCTCCCCAACCAAACGATAATACCCAGGTTTACTTGAGTTTGTGATAACAAAACGGCACTCGGTGCTAATTGGATTTGTCTTTATCAAACCGCCACACCCAGGGCTGCAAAAGAATGCAATCATTACTGAATGCAAAGTTATGCCCAAGGGCGTAACCAGGGGGGGACCACAGGGGTTTACCCCCCCCCCCCACCACCGATTTTTTTAAAAATGCATCTGTAAATCATACTTTTCCGCATCAGTATGAAATTTGTACTCAAATAATTATTGATTATGTTAAAAATTTCTGACTTTAGTTTTAAGCTATGAAAGGCAGTTTTAACGGAGTTCAACCTGTAGTACGCGAGTCTCATCCAGAAGCCTTATACGTGCATTGTAGCGCACACTCTCTAAACCTGGCATTAGGGCATTCTTGTCAAATTCTTGCCTATTCGCAACACTATTGGTACAAAAAAATCCGTTGGATTTTTTTTTTAAAGTATCGGCAAAGCGCACACATTTGTTGCAGGAAATGATTAAACAAAATTATCCTCAAAATAAAAGTAAAAATTTAACAGCAATGGGTGGAAAACCATAATGGGTTAATGAGGTTTAAGGAAATTTTTGAACCGATAATTGATGCTTTGGAAGCGTTGTGTAGTGATAAGGACTCTGATGCGTCATCGAAGGCGAGCTGCTTTTTAAGATCTATTTCAGCTAGTGATTTTGCAGTAAGTTTGTGTTGTATGAGCGTTTTGTTTACATATACATTGCCACTTTGTAAGATCTTACAATCCCCTTGATGCGACTTAGTGTCTGGATTGGAACATGTGGAATTAATAACAGACACATATCAAGGAATATCATTCCGGAATTCAAAACAATTTTTGAGACTGCACAAAACTTAGTAATTGTTGTGGATGAAAAACTTAAAATTTCACGAATTGTGTGAAGGCAGCACAGCACAGTCAAAACATGAGCACAACAGATCCTGAAACCTATTTCAGGATAAGTATAACGATTCCTCTTTTAGATGACTTTTTAAGTCGGCTTGAAATGAGATTTGAAAACCATAAGTCCATACTTTCCTCTTTGTGCATTTTGATTCCACCGATAGGGCAAAAACGAACAAAATTATAACGAAGAAAACTTCAAATTTTATAAATGATTTTTGGATTGGGATACTTTAAAAGCTGAATTTACGCTATGGAAGACAAAATGACAAACACAAAAAGATATAGAGGATTCAAAGAGTGCAATAACAGCTCTTGTGGAATGCAATAAGGATCTGTTTCCTGACATCCACAAGCTTCTTAAAATTTTGGCGACACTACCGGTTTCAACATGTACACCGGAAAGAACATTTTCGACAATGAAACGTCTAAAAACTTATCTAAGAAATTCTACCGGTGAAAAAAGATTAACAGGATTGGCGGTAATGTGAATTCATCAACAAATTGAGATTGACACTGAGGAAGTTTTAGATATATTTGCAGCGCAGAAGGTCAGATGATTAAATTTAATTTTATAAAAATGATTCCTACCTACATGTTATGTAATACTTTTTGTAGTAATCAAATCTTAAAGAATGATGTACCTAATAAATAATAACTTAAAATTATTTAAAAAAATATTGGAAAAGTCTTTTAGTTTTTCAAATTTGTTTGAGAATTTCTTTGAAAAACTAAGTATGCAATAGTATTTTATTAGCAATAGTCTACCTAGGAAAAAAAATATTGAAAATCGTTAAAGCAGTTTTTTTAGACCGGTTTTTTTTAATTTTTGAAAAATATTTTGCAATTTTTTGAGTACCTACATATTTCAATACAAGGAAATATGTAGTTTTCATCTGGACAAAAATCTGGAAAAAAATCAATATATTTACATACCTACCCGTTTCCAGCATATTGAAAAAACCAAAAAAGTTATGTATGAATTTGATCATAAAAGCCTAAATTCCTAAATTTTAAATTTAATTGAAATCGATTTTGTTGTTAGCGAGAAATTCTGATTTTAAAAAAAATCGGTTCTATAGGAGGTACCGTTTTAAGATAAATCTCGCAAAATCCATTCTTACCAAAAGATAGACTGTTTTATCTTAATCGTTAAGGCCGTTTTTAGAAAAATTAAGTTTTAACAAACCGTTATATGACATATACCATTGTTTTAGAGCTAAAACTCCAATTTCAACAACGCCTAGTGTGAGCCTACTAAATAAACACTATGAACCAAGTTTGCAAATCGGCCCATCCGCTTTGGCTGCAGATCTGCAAACAGGCAGACGGACGAACAGAATTTTCCAACACATTTTTTTCTACTTCCCTATCATCGTAATGTCATGTTTAATTGTTTTCTCAATTTTTTTTGCACCAATCCATAAAGTGCCTTATATACAGGGTGTCCCTTTAATCGTTGGCAATATTTTAGGTTATGATTTATGGGCATATTCTAAGGAAAAAATTGTTCTACAGTAAGGGCCTATCTCCAATTTGTATATCATTTATTGAGGATTTAAGAAAAGGCTTGCTTGGGTGTACCCTGACCCATATTAACGGTAATTGCGCTGTTAGTACTAATGATAGAATTTTCCCAAGTATCATAAAATCTATGGGTTTTTCTAGAAACTTATCGTAAGCTTTTATTTTTATTATTGTTACCTTCATTCAAAAAAAATATTAAAACGTTATCTTTATTACGCATTTTCTGGAGAAAATTGAACCGAAAGTCAAAAAATTAGCATGGGCAGGAAAAATGCAACAGGTTAAAAATTGAATATCTTAAGACTGAGTTAACATATAGAATTTATTTAAATGCGATTACAAAGGCTAATATTTCTTCTAAAAATAGGGGCCTAAACGAAATTTCTATCATTAGTACTAACAGCGCAATTACCGTTAACATGGGTCAGGGAATACATAAGTAAGCCATTTCTTAAATCCTCAATAAATGATATAAAAATTGGAGGTAGGCCCTTACTGTAGAACAATTTTTTCCTTAGAATATACCAATAAATCAAGCCCTAAAATATTGCCAACGAATTAAGGGACACCCTGTATAGTATAGTACCATAATCCCAATTAAAAATCGTGTTTGGTCGATTTTCGGCTAAAATGGGATGTATTAATTTTATTTATTACATCTAGCTACCATTCAGAAAGGTACACACTGATTGGTGTATGGAAAAAATATAACCCCTATAAAAAGCAATGTTTGTGGAGGGCCTGTATCATGAGTTAGGCTACATTTCTTCTTTGACTGCTGATAGAAACCATGCAGGCTATCCACGAACATCGACAAACAAGCTTGAACAGAGGCACAACAATTTTTGAAATATCCGCTCAGAGAAGGAGAAATGCCCAAGAAACCTGTTCGCTAAAGTTCATCAACAATGCTCAAGGGCTGCTTCTTGTGGATGACGAATAAATACTACACAGATTGCAACAGTACTGTGACTGACTTCTAATTGAACCATTTCATCGGATATATTTTCCAACAGCTGTTTCTAACGAAGTAGAAGTACCCGGCGTTACTGTTGAAAAAGTTAGGAAGTCGTTCCAATACCGCAACAAACAGAAAGTAGTTGAGCCGGACGAGATACCCTCTGAGTTTTGGAAAAAGATGGAAGAAATCGGGTATAAATTGCTCATGATTCTCACCTCAAAACTGATGAGAGGCGATCCAATGCCTAACCAGTGGAGGGAAACTTATCTAATTTCTTTGTACATAGATGATACGCGAGACTGTAGAAATTACCGTCCAATCAATCTTACATATGTCACACGCCATGAAAATCATTGAGAGGGTGTTATATAGCCCAATGCGGGGCGTAGTAATACAGATATCTGAAGACCAGTGCAGGTTTGTCACAGGTAGATCAACCACAGATGCAATCCAAAGTATAAGGATCATAATGGAAAAATATCAAGATTCCTCAAAGGATTTGCATATGGTATTAGTTGATTTTGAAAAGGCCTTTGACAGACATCCAAGGCATCTGTAATGGGTGGCGCTAAGACAAAGAAGTAAGTTCCAGTAACATACGTACAGATGATGACGGACATTTATGAGGGAGTATATACAAAGTTAGATGCACCGCTGGCGTCACCGAAGAGTTCGCAATTAAACACCAGGGAAGCGTCTTGATTAGCTGGATATTTAATACAGTCCTTAATTATATGCTTGAAGGAAAAATGACGGACGCCAAAGTGCATCAGTTATTCTTTGCTGACGCTGGAGCCATCATTAGCGAGGATCAAACGTCACTGCAACGAGCACTTGATGTATGGGTGGACGTTTTCGAGCGGAATGGGTATCGTATTAATCCGAGGAAAATAGAATACTTGCACGTCCCGCTCTCTGATAAACTCCGACCTATTCCAGACATTTATATGAATGGAGGTGTGATTACCAAGCTGTGATGACGACATCGCATTAGCATCGTGTAAGCGTAGAGTGAATGGAATACTCAGCCATCCTCCGTGACTGAAAAATTGCCTCTATGCTAAAAGGAAGGCTGTACACCTCAGTTGTACGCTCGGCGTTCACTTACGATTCACAACGTTGGACAGCGTACAAAAAGTATGAGGTCAAATTATCGGCAGCTGGGATAAAGGTGCTTCACATGACAGCAGAAGTAACAAAAATACTAACTAACTAAGCAGTTCGAAGATCCGAGGAAGCTTTTACGTTATGATTCCTTTAATCCTGATAATAGCATCACTGCCATTAAAGAAGAAGAAGAAGTGAAGCAAGTAGGATTTTCGTAGTGGATGTTAGTAACATTCGTGGGTTAAATAAACATTTTTTTCATTATACGCCCATGTTTTTCACAACAAACCAGATGTTCTGGCACTTAGTAAAACCCAGGTTAGTGTTGGCTCTGATTTAACAGAGTTTAGTCTACCTGGGTACAACTTAGTGCCATTATTCTTTCCCCATCGCGGTATCGCCGTTTCTATACGTAGTGACGTAGCCTACCAACTTCAGCCTCAATATGGCCAATGTGCCAATCCAGAAATTAATTTCATTTCACTACTGTTTTATTTACAGAAGCCCCAACTTGGACAGACATTCAACTTATAATGAGTTTGATGCCCTGTCTGATTCCATTACAAGAATTGTGACCCTTCATCCTCGTTCTGAAATCGTTATTGCGGGCGATTTCAATATACACAATTCAAGCTGTCTTCGACATTCTGGTCAGACAACACCCGAAGGAAGGTACGTCGAGATCTTTGCTAAGGTAAATAACCTGACTCAGCTTGTAACACGAATACCGGAAATTAGCAGCTAAACTGCCAACACATTGGACTTGTTTCTTACCTCCCACCCCGATAAATACGCTTTGAACGTATTATCGCCCCTAGGTTCATCAGACCATTGTATCATATCAGCAAATTTCTCATACTCCAACCACATAGTTAAAGAACCGTATGGCAATACGAGAAAGAATATTGGGAAAAACTGAACGGTTACTTCAACAGTTTTAACTGGTCGCTGTGCTTCCGAGTTAGGTTTATTTACGATTGACAGTGGTGTTAGGATCTAACAGAATGTGAAATGTAAAGAAGAACACCTCAAGTAATAAGAGAGATTTGTTTCCAACTGGGCAATGATAAAAAACTTTAATTGTGATACAAAAATGTCATCATTCTAGATAATTACAAAATTTTTGTGTCTACATTCGTATGAAATTGTGAACATTTTTATTGCTCCTCTAAATCCTTCGAAAATTGCAAAGAAGGTAGTTTACTACAGGAAATAAACGCATATTAGGAGACATGAATATTTAAAAACAACATCAATTTGAAAATTACAATTTCTATGGCACTTTGACTCACATTAGACTCAAGATGACAATATGCTGTCGGACGCAGTAGCTCAGTGGTTAGTGTATCAGACTGCTAATGCAGTTGTCGCCAATGGCCGCGATGCATCGCACTTGTTCGTGTCGAAGGATGATCTACTGTGCATCTTCGAGTCACTAAAGAATAAAAAGTCGGCGGGAATGGATGGTGTCCCAAACGACGTATTGAGACACCTGCCTTTGGAGGCCGGTCAACTAGCTTGCTTCCGAATATTAGCAAGGTCTTTGAAAAGGTTGTCAATTGAGCAGGTTGGTTTCAGGGCGAGGCATGACACTATTCATGCCGCGTCGAAACTGGTTTCCGACATTCAGTGGAATAAATGCAAGAACCAATGCACGGGTGCTTGTCTGGTTGATTTTGAGAAGGCTTTCGACACCGTATGGTTAGAGGGACCTTTATACAAGTTGACCAGGCGGGGGATGCACAAAACTTTGCTATATGTAATTTATACTCGTAATATGCTTATGGGAAAGAAGTGCGTTGTCAAATGTGGCAACGTGACTTCGAGCATTGTCTTTGAAATTAAAAACGGTTTGCAGCAGGGGGCGGTCAATTCTCCGATCCTGTTTAACATTTACACTAGTATGCCGACGATTTGGTGGCATACAGATCAGGTCCTAAAATCGAGGTCATTAACATTCTTTTGCAGCGTGACTTCGATCAAATTAAGCGACATTGCGACGACTGGAAGTTGAAAACCAACTTTCAGAAGACGGAAACAATCTTGTTCAGAACCCCATTGGCTGGGGCCTCTAGGGATACCAGAAAAAACTGGAAGAAATTGGTCATTATTGGACAAAATAGGCAGCCATTTTCGGTGAGAAGCGTAGTGAGATATCTAGGTATCTGGCTTGACCAGTATCTATATTTCGATAGACATATAGTTGCTTGTCTTGCTGGGGCCAAGAAGGCTTATGCTCTGACAATGAGACTGTTTCATAGCAGTCAACTTGACTCCAGAGTGAAGGTCATTTGCTACGTGGCCCTTATAAGGCCAATCATCGCTTATGGTTGTACATTGTGGTTTAATATAGCGCCTAGTTATATGGAAAACATTCGGGTTTTGGAGAGACAATGTCTTAGGACCTGTCTCCGGTTGTTCCGAACGCCTGAATCCAACTATATAAAATACTATCCCAACAAGGTCCTATACGATGGGGCTCAGTTGAATAGGATTGACAATTTCCTCATTAAGGTGACTCGAAGGCACGTTGCAAGGGCGATGGCCAGCGACAATAGTCTGATCTTTCGAGCTTACTACCCCAATGAAATGTACATAGGGAGTACGCTCCGGTCTGGCTTTGTCCCGCCAGAGGCATTTATCCACATTGATGCAAAAGGGCTGGTACAGACGAGGGATGGTGTTCCGGTCTTATACCATCGCTACCGCAGCGCGAGAGATAAGCGGCTCCTCCATGACGGGGATGTCGCCAATGCTCATGAGCTCCTCCGTTTTAGTACCGCAATATCGGAGAGGGATAAATTCGACACGGAAAAGCAATTCGCCGAATTTTGGTGGCTTGTTGAGGGGGGAGGGGTCAACATGACCTCCCAGGACGGTGCGTTACTTTAGGTAACATCCTCTTAGCTTATAAGTTTAATTAGCTAGGGCGTTTTTGGGAGAGGCCGGGCTCGCCAACATGTGGTGGTGCTTCCGGGAGTAGACTGACGCTCTAAGGCTTCACTCGGCTCACGGCGGCGCGTGTGCACGTTGACGACTGCCAGGCACCCGGAAAGCAATTTGGATTTTGACCACTTGTTGCGCAAGGCAATAAGTGCTCAGAACCCTAATTATAGTTAGAATACGTTAAGTAGTTTAAGTAAGTAGAATAGGTAGTTTGTAGTTTGTTTTATATAAAAAATATAAAATCTTAATAATGATACCGAGTTTTATTTGATTTTCTCGACGAATACATATGTAAGATTAGTTCGTAAATAGTTTTTAGGCCGAAAGGCAATAATTATAAGATATCAATTGTCATGAGAAGCTTCTCAAAGTGGTTGGACTAGCTAGGTGTTAGGCCCTGTATGAGCCGTTCATGCCTAATCTTCTTTTGTTAATGGGTATGAGGCATAAAACAACTATGCCAAATAGCGCCGTGCAGAATTCATATTCGTTTTGCCTACAAACATGCTTATGTGTTATATCTTTTTGGTTATTTTTGGTGGCTATTTTCTTCCTTCGAATTTAAGTTAGAACTTTGAAATTTTGTACAAATATTTTTCATGGACTTCTGTTTTTAGAGTGTAAGAATCGACCGACAGCAGCGCTCCTAACGTGTACCCAAATAAGCTAGACCTTTGAAATGGCTTAGATCAACCGACTGCATGGCCTGCAACTTGAATGTTTTCTAAATCTAACTTCTTTTTTGAATAAGTTACAACTTTGAAATTTTGTTGAAATATTTTTCAAGGGTTTCTGCTTTTTGGATGTAAAAATCGACCGACTGCAGCGCCCCTACATGGCTTTAAACTATAGTTATGTACCTTATTGAGCTAGAGCATATAGATTTACTTAAGTGGAATCTGCTTTTCAGAGGCATCTGTTTTCCGGATGTAAAAGTCGACCAACTGCAGCGTCCATTACATAGCTTTTAGCTATAAATTCTTTCTAAATTAATGAAGAACTTTGAAATTTAGCATTTATATATTTAAAGGACTTCTGTGCCCCTTTATATATCTTGACTCTTATTTCTTTCTCAATTAAGGTAGAGTTTTCGAAATTTTGCTCATACATTTTTTAGGGGCCGGTGGTGTACAAATCGACCGACTGCACTTTAACACTTTCTTTATTTCGAAACTCAGTTCCAATATTGAAGACAAAAACCAATGTAGTTGATTTTTCCAGTCTTGCAAGATCTATTTTGTAAAGTACAGAAAGAGCATTTTTATTCTTGCTGCATTTTGAGTCTTGCAAACTCAATGTTGAATTGAATCATTCTAAGTGTATTTTGCGTTCCGGCAATAATCTTTAGGAAAAAAGGAAATGATACTATACGCACAACATCATCCCGCACTTGCACATAATTATGAGTCATATCGACAAAACTTTATTTATTTCGCTTAAAGGAGTGAAGTTTTTCTGCTGAAATGTTTGCGGCAAAGTCTATTTGTTAAGGAAGAAAATTAGAAAGAAAGTAAAGGATTAACTCCATATAACAAAATTTGTTGGTCAATAGTTTTGACGCATTTATTTCTCTGATATTAATGGGGTGACTAGCGCCGGCAAAGGGGTGACCAACACAACACTAAGGTAAAGAAAATTGCAACACCATAATAAAAGACAGGAATGTTCCGAGGTTTATGTGACTTATTTTAAGAATATTCCATCGTTGTAGTATTTTGATTCTTACATATACACCAACTAAGTCCGTATTACACCCAATAAATTTCTGTTATTATTTTTTCATGTTTTCAGGTTTTTTTTTCATGTTTCAACTTTAAATGGATTAACTTGTTGTTTTTCTTTACATAAGTGTAGTTGCTAGTCACCCCTTTCCCGTCGTTAGTCACCCCAGCGGCTGGGTGACTCATTACATTGCATATTTCGCTTGAAATACAAATGCCTTGTTGTACAGAAACAGGGAAATTTGCAATGAAAAAGGAAGCATGGCTCAAGCTTAGGTGTTCAAGCTACTGCAAAAACTTCATGCAAAATATATTGCTTGTCGCCGCACTTTAGGGTTATTCTTTTTTCTAATTACTGTTTAATTTAATTGAACTTAATTTAATTTTAAAATACAGCCTCTGAAAATAATCTTAGTGAAATCGCACGATCAGAATTCACCACGAATCTCAAATTGAAAAGAACTTATGTAAGTCACTCTCAGAAACGTCAAAACTGGAAATATTTATATGTAGATACCTATCTGAAAAACATCATCGCATCGAAATTAGCAGCAATGGCGATAGACGTATTTCTTTCCTGTTAAAAATAGACGACATTATCCCACTCATCTGGTACCGATTGGCGAATCTTAGACGTGTTCAAAGAGATACCATGCTTTGTTACTTAACGGTACGTATAAGGGACGCGTAGTTTCATTAATCTTTGCACTCTTAGGGACTAACTACGAAAATAACAATCTTATTTTCCTAGGTAATGTTGAAGTTTGAGTATCGTAATGGGGTTATATTAGGTTCTCCAAAAAATAATACTGATATCGAAATAAAATAATCTTCCAGCCGACTACATTAGCTAGCTCCTTTTAGGGTTTTATATGCCGCAGAGAACCTTTTCCCACTTCAGCTGGTCCTTTTCTAGTATCTCAGCCATTATTTTAATAAATTTTACTTCATTGGGGCAGCACTTGTGTTAATAAAATCAGCCGTCTTTATACTGAGGCCCGATCAGCGTCATAGATTGTATGCATACACCTCAAAGGCAAATTTCCACGAGCTTTGCTGGCATAAATCGTCAAGAAATAGTAACCCTAAGAAGGAATAACAATCTTTTTCCCTGGATTTTATTTCACACAAATAGGTAACTTCTAAGAACTACTCAATTTTATCTGCATACGTCATTTGAATCGAAAGATGAAATCTCAAATGATACTTAGACGAAGGAGATGGATATAATAAATTTCGCAAAAAGCTCTGCTCAAGTATTAACAAAAAGAACATAACTCTCTGAAAATTGAATCATGTGTCAACAGCCTTTCCGTCCGACAATAACTCAACGGGGAACCCAAACAACAAATCATTGGCCTCGCATAAAAAATCTCAAGAATAAGAAAAAACTCAACAAAAATTAACTCAACTTGTCTGCCCATTTAACACAACGGATTTCATCCAGTTTCTCTATATATGGCTTCTAATGGAAGATATTCTGGAGCCCACCCAAGGCAGAAAAACCTCCGCCTTCCAATAAAAAGGCCTGCAAAAACAGTAAATGCGAGTAAGAGATCGCGCAAAACGAATTGAATTTGTTTCAAGCGATCTGGTTTCATTCTCCGCAATTTGTTTTTCATACGCGGGCGCGCGAGCGCACTTTGATGATAGATAATCTTTCCTTTTTCCGGTCATATAAGTAGGTGCCCCAGCATGGGCAACTTGGCGACCGATGCCTTTACGACGTCCAGCACTATCGTCTTGAACTTCTTCTTCTGCCTTATGCTCCGTCATTCGTTTCATTATGTCTTTCTTAAGCTTTATTCACACTTTCACATCGCTTAGAGTGCGTGTACCCAAAAAGACTGACCAAAACACACATCACCAGTATGTGAACGAACTACTACTTCCAACTGAACTGAATACAGCTACGGATACACATCAGCTTCCCACGAATAACGAAAGATACTTTACGGTCAAGCGGTAAATAAGAAAATATAATTAATTGAAGGCACCGTCTCAAAGGAATTCGATCCGGATGATTTGTATCTCCGAAGTTCAATAGTTAGATAGTAGGTGTTTTTACGGACATTAACATTATCCCCTTTGAGAACGCACACAAAAACGTGTGACAGCAAATCTACCCGAAATACTCCATCAAGATCAGCTAACTATGGATTCTGCTTTGGCCAAGCAACAAACAAACAAAAAATGTCGAAAAAGCTTGTTCCTTCTATTCGGCTAGTTTTTTTTGACCATTTACTGTCACCTGGAACATAATAAAAAACCAAAAATGAATCTTTCAACAGCGAAATAGATTTATAGATATTGTTTGTTTAAACATTTGCGTTAATTTGTTTCGGGCGTCGACAACGAGGAGTCCATAAATAATACACTCAGCTGGGGTTATAAAGATTTGTTTTATTATAATTCAGATGGAAACAATATTATTCTGTCACTCTGAGACATTCGCAGTGTATAATATTCCAATAAATTATGAAACTTGTTTCGAAATAAATAAATTAGCAGCAAAGTGCCATTAAGAGCTATTCACACATCATTCGATTTTGTTTGCCGCTCGTGGATAGCTGTAACTAGGTGAGAGGAAATTGGTGTTGTCAAGTTGGTCAAACTGATGACTGGGTAGAGGCGCAAGATATAACAATGGTGGTAGCTACACCAAAGAGTTCATAGATTGCCATGTATACGGAAGTAGGAGCGGGTATATCCTATTTTATTTTTGAAACCTTTTTTTAAGTTCTTAACTTTATTAACTGTTATGTATGATAATACATACATCGGAAATGAGAAACACAACTCGTCTTCGTGACTTCCAGTTTATTTCTGAGCTTCGATGCTCGCTTAACCTAACTTGATACATTTCTATATACAGTACATGATATTATAAATTACACAGATTACTTAATAACTACATATATATTTTGAGAGATATTATAGAGAGTAAACGGTTGCTATATGAGTTGCGCTGTGTATTGGTTTTACATTTAAGACTTACAGTCATTTAACAGACTGTCTAACAACTCAGTATACAACATTTCCTTCCCCTTAAAAAAAAAAAAAAAAAACAAAAAAAAAGTTGTTACACTACATTTTTAAAATAAAAACTTAGTTTGAATTAACAAAGTTTGATGTTATATGTTAACTTAATTTCCTAAAAAATGTTTTTGTTCTTTCATTTTAAGCCTTTTTGATCGTCTTAACATATCTGAATTTTCATCCAATTCGATTATTCTTCGCCTCTTCTTCATATTATTATCTTTTATCCGTTCTTTATTCTAAAAAGCTATAGGTTTGTGAGCAAAAATTACTTTTTTAATCTGTCCCTTTTTTAGTTGGTTCACATGAGCTGTTTTAAAAGACTCATTTACCTTAATACTAAAAACATATGCGCTTAACTTTTTAATAATAATAGCAGGGAACCATTTAACACCTGAATTGGAATTATTTAAATATAAAAAAAGTGTTCACCTACTAAGAATTCAATATTATTCAACTTTTTTTTCTTTATATGGATACAACTCTTTTTATTATCATACAAGTTTTGTCTATGTGGCTCCCCCTTGAAGATATCTACCATCGCATGTTCCTTTTTCTTAACTAGATAATTTAGTAATGTTCTCGTCTTATACGAAAAAATGGCAGCAGATGGTGAACGATTAGTAACTGTACATAGTGTATTACGATATTTAAACAGCAAATTTTCATTGTATTCCTTTATAATTGTTTTTGAAACATTGCTAGGTATCACCTAAATATTTCTTTAATCCCTTCTTAAACGTTTGTACAGCTCTTTCGGCAAGTCTGTTTGATTGTGGATGATATGGCGGACTATGTATAAGCTCTATACCATTGGCATCACAAAATTGTTTAAACGAACTGGAAGAAAATGGTGGGACATTATCGGTTAATATTTAAAAAAAAAAACAAATATTGCAAAATTCGATCGTAAGCTTAATATAACATTACATGCGTCTATTTTCTGCATTATAAAAACTTCTAACCACTTAGAAAAATCATCAACCAAAATTAAATATGTCTGTCCTTGTAAATAAGCAAAATCTAAGTGAATTCGCTCATATGGTGAACTTTTTGCCCTCCATGAGGCTAAAGGAACATTTTTTGTCTAATTTTGATGTACGAGTACTAAACAAATTTTACATTGCTTAACACAGTCCTCAATGTCTTTGTCCAAGTTACTCCACCAAACGTAGGATCTAGCAAGTTTCTTCATTCTAACTATGCCTACATGGCCTTCATGGAGTAAGTCTCGCACTTTATGTTGCAATATATCCGATATAATCAACCTGTTCCCAAAAAATTAACAGCCCTCTTCATATTCCAACTCGTTCTTTTTCTGCAAAAATGTCGATGAATCCTACTACAATTGCCCTTCCAACTACTTTTCATACACTCGACAAGTACTTTCAACACTTTATCCTTTAGCGTGTATTTGGCAAGTATGGTAATGTTTAGCGGAAAATTATCCTTATCCACAATACTTCCGATAATACCTGATTCGACCATCGACTCGTTTGTTAACGGAAGCCTCGATAACGCATCTGCATTGGCTAAAAGCCTTCCTTTTCTATACGTAATTGTATGATCATACATCCCCATGAAAATAATCCACCTTTGCAGCCTTGCTGCTGCCACTGGTGGAGTACATTTAGAAGGATTAAAGATGTCCTTTAAAGGTTGATGGTCACTCACTATCGTAAAATGCCTACCGTAAACATTTTTATGAAATTTTTTAATAGCAAACACGATAGCCAAAGCTTCCCGATGCAGCTGTGAGTAGTTTCTTTGGGCTTTACTCAAGGTCGTACTCGCATACATTACTGGTTTTTCTACACCATCAACAATATGTGACAAAACTGCCCCAACTCCATAGGGACTCGCATCACACGCAATGATTATGGGTAACTGTTCATCATAATGAACTAAGAGGTTGTTATTACATAAATAACCCTTACTGTCGTCAAACTCTTTCTGACATTCGCACGTCCAAATAAAATTATTTTCTTTTTTTAATAATTCGTATAGATTTTTAAATTTAGTTGACATATTTGGGATAAATTTACTATAAAAATTATAAGCCCTAAATATGACTGCAACTGTTGTAAGTTTTCGGGTTTAGGTGCATCAACAATTGCCTTTACCTTTTCCGGATTGGGTTTAATTGCCTTGCTACATATAATGTGTCCCAGATACTTGACACTTTTCTCGAAAAACTTGCATTTGTTTTCGTTAATGCAGACGTTGTGAGCACTTAACCTTTCCAAAACCGAAAACAAATTATTCTTGCATTCTTTAAAATTTCCTCCTCCGAATTCTATCCATTATGGATTGAAATATAGACGGTGCACTGCTAACCCCAAATGTTAGTCTTTGAAATTCATACAACCCTTTGTGTGTATTAATTGTAAGTAGTGGTTTCGACGATTCTGATATTCCAACTTGCTGATAAGCCCCAGTCAAGTCAAGTACACAAAAAAAGAACACTTTCCTAACTTAGCAAAAATGTCATCCATTTTTGGTAAAGGATAGTGGTGTTTATCAATATATTTGTTAATCGTTACCTTGCAATCAACGCAAAGTCTGATGCTACCATCGGATTTCGCAACAGCTACGATAGGCGAAGCCCACTTGCTTGACATGACTGGCTTTATAATCCCCGTTTCAACTAAATTGCATAATTCCTGCTCGACCTTTGCTCTTAAACCGTATGGCACCGTATATGGTTTAAAGAAAATTGGCTTACTATCTTCTCTAATAAAAATGTCCGCTTCAAAATCACTTATGGGGTTATGTAAGTTCTTATCAAAAATATTTCGAAACTTTTGTCTACAATATTCAATCTCTCTCAAATTTTCAACCGAATGCAATTTACCCACCCGTTCCCCAAAAATGGATAATTTCCACTTTGATATCAACACCTCTAACCAATCACGTCCTAACAGGATCACAAACGAGCTTGCCGATTCTAAAACCGTAAGAACTAAATTTTTAACTAAAATGTCATGCAATTTAACATGCACACTGATTACACCAACAACTTTAACCCGTTCACCCGTTATAACATGCAACTTTTTTACATTTTTCTTTTCTTCTCCACTTTTCAGTCCAAACTTTAAAAAATCGTTATAATTGATAATAGTAGAACATGCGCCATTCCTCCATGTCTCTTTTCCTGGAACGCCTTCAATTCTTCCGATTCGACCTTGATTACTAGACCCAATGTCTCGTACATAATTTTCTGCCATCTCAAACGTCAAAGCCTTATTTGCTGCTCTCTCCATAGTAAGGTTATACTCATTTAAGAAAATAGTTCAAAGTCTGTCGTTCCTTAGACCGCATACCAATTTGTCTCTCAACGCGTGTTCCAAGAAGTCCCCAAAATCACACTCCTGTGCGATTAATTTAATTGAAATTATATACTCAGAAATCGATTCATCTACATAAAAGGCAAACATGATAAAGCCTTACTTAAAAATAACAGAATACTTATTCTAAATTGCTACATTATGTTTTCTCCTACTACTTAACCGCCTTAACCTAATTAACTTATATTTACACTAAGTAGGTTTCTGAGCACTCATTGCTTTACAAACCAACTGTTCAAAATTACAATTCCTTCAGGTCTACCCATTTGTGTGTGCGAAGTTATATTTTTGCACGAATAAAAGTAACCTTACATTTAACGCCGGCGCCTAATGGCAGATTTGAGAAGCTCCTATTGACTGCTGATACTCTACAATGGTGCAGGAACATAACTTCATGGGCAATAACGTTACATGGGTGATAACTTCACCTTGATTAGAAAATAATTTCACTTTTTTATGAAAAGTTATTGCCCACTGAAAGGGTTTAAGACTCTGTAAATCTCTTCGACTTATACACCGGCCGGCCTTCTCCCCACAAGCAGGTGCTCAAGCCGCTGCTGCAGGCGTGCTTCAAAGCTCAATAGGTATGAAATATTCCAACAGATAACAGTACTTAGGTGGTTTGCTTCGCGGATAATAGGGTTTAAAACTCTGGACATTTCTTAGACTCATAGACTTTCCGGCCTTCGGCCTCGATTTGTATAGACAAACTCGATACTCAGTAGTTTATTATTATTATTATTTATTTCTTTATTTCGTGTTAATATACAAAACTTAAAACTGAAAAGTATTAACAAGCTTTATTAAATATTGTAATTGACAAAAAATAGCTGTTGTCATAACGACAAGTGGCAAATGCTCGAATTCAAAAAATATTCAAAATAAGCTAAAAATTCATTGATGGGGATCTACAATCGAAATCATATATACAGGTAAATTTAATGCAACTTACAAAAAAGAAGCAAGTAGCATTTTGTCAATATTTTGAAGATGAAGATAGTATATAAACAAAACCAAAAAGTATGAAGGGGAAATAAATAGTGATTTATAAAACACGAATTGCAGTTAGAGAAAATTTAAAGTGCTTGACTCAAAATGGCAAGCATATTTTTGTGGTCTAGTATAAAAAGCCAAGTTTTTGTTTATTTTTAAAACGAAGTTTTTAATCAATCACATCTAAGATCAACGGGCAAGTTGTTAAATAAATGAGGTGCATTGGCTATGTAAAAGTGAGAAAATATACTTTCTACTTTCTGAACCCTGGGAACAGTGACTAAATTGCTGGTTTTAACTTGTAGATTATGACTGGAATATAATCTAACAACATCATAGCCTGAATTATCCAAAAAATATTTTATGTACTTTGTAAACATACAAATGCCTTAAGGAAAGAATTTTAAGTTTCCTGAAAAGCTCAAAGCTAGGGGTACGACGATTAACTTTCCACATAACCCTAATCGCATGCTTTTGTTTAACAAAAGAGGTTCTTATTTATTAGAATGCGTCTTAACCCAGCAAGTAAGTCCATATTGCAGCTTGACATTAATCAAACCATGGTAAACTGAGTTAAGAATAGGTAACTGGCAGTAGAGACTCAAATGATAAAATTGCCTTATGACGTTGTACAAATATTGCTTTAAAGAGGAGGTATGTTCATTCCAACAGAGTTTAAGATCAAGAATAATACCCAAGTATCAGAGCACTGTGTATTATCATTAAATACTTTAATGTTGGTATGTGGACAGAGACTTTCCAAGCGAAATTTAGAACAACAAGGTGAATGAAATAGCAAAGGCATATTTCTACAAATATTCCCGGTAAAGTTAAACACCATATATTTGGTTTTCTTACTTAAAATAAGTTTGTGCAAATGGAACCATTTTCTTAAAATCTTCAAGTCATTGTTCATTGAGGAAAACAAATTAAGATAACTGCCATCCGAGTAGGATAAAGCTGTATCGTCCACAATTGCTGTTAGCTTACTTTGAAAAGGTTGGATAAATAAAGAAATAATAAACACAATAAACAGTAAAGCGCCCAGCACCGAACCTTGTGGAACGCCCATGTTGATTAAATTTGTAGAACTGCAGCTATTTTTAATTTGTACTACTTGCTAACGATTCCTTAGATAAGACTCAAACCAGTCATTTATGAAACCTCTAAAACCCGCTTTGTATAATTTTCTGAATAAGAGATCATGATCAACCATGTCAAATACCTTACTTATATCTATAAATAACGTTGCAGGAATCATTGATTTGTTAAGACTGTTGTAGATTTCACTATATAGCTTTAATACCTCATCTTCTGTACATCTTCCATTGCGGAAGCCAAATTGCAACTCACTAAAGAACATTGTTTTTTCAAAAATCTTTGAAAATACTGAGAGAACAGAAATTAGACGGTAGTTGTTTAGACATGAAGATTCACCTTTTTTATATAGTGGTATTACAAGGGCAAGTTTTAGAGAATCAGGAAAAATACGTCTGTGAACACTAAAATTAAAGATGTAACTCAAAACATCAGAAATGTAAAAAGATATAATTTTTAGGGTTTAACTAGAAATCATATCCATCGAAGTAAAGTTCAGATTTTTCAATCGCATAATGATATTATGAATTTCGAGAGATTTGAAATGGGCGAAAACGAAACTTGATGATTGAAAAGCCTCACTTGTCACAATGTCACTTTTACAATTACAAAAATTATTAATAATAGAAGGAGTGTTACCTACTAAGTTTGATATTTGAGAAAAGTAATCGTTAAATAAATTTGCTACTTCGAGTGGTTCTGAGATGTTTACATCATTGGAATTAATAACGATGTCAACAGAAGGTTTAGTCACATTTACTATGTCATTTACCAACTCCCATTCTTTCCTTGGATTACCCAAGCTTTCGGCAAATTTATTACCGTAATCCCTGCAAAGAGAAATTTCAATTTTAAGTTCATGGCATAAAGTGTTATAGCAATTTTTAAGCCTTAAGTTATTAGAATGCTTAGTCAAAGTAACACAAAGCTTTTTTTTCTTCTTAATTTTTTTTTAATAAGGATAGAATTATCCACCTTTTTAGAAATTTAAGATTCTTCTTTCTCCTTTTATTTATTTATTTAAGTAGATATTTGAAGGCTTACACAGTAAGATATATTATATCTTTTAAAATAGTGATAAGCTGATTAATCGATTTACAAGGAACAATGACGACTACCATAAAACCAAGAGCATAATACTTAGAAATTTAAAAAGAAAAAAATAATATAAGAATATAAACGGCCGATTCAAATTCATAAATACAATAAGATTTAGTTACATGAGAATAATATAAAAACAAGTTTCAACAAATTTTAATTACAAAAATTTCAAATTTACAAGGAACAAGTAAAATTAAGTAGCAGACAAGAAAGATCTCAGTTCAGTAGAAAATCTCTTTTTCAATCCTATTTCTCTGATTTGGCGCGGTAAGGAGTTCCTGAGTATAGTGGCATTAACAAAAAATTGACGTTCAGACGTTAAACAAGAATAGCGCGGGGATACAATTTGTCTAGTCCTGATGGATACACAAAACGTTAAGCGGTTAAAAAGGTTGCGGGGTTGACGTGAATAAATTATATTATGTAACATTAAAATGGTACGGTACTTTAAAAGTGAATCAAACGTAATATTACCG
This sequence comes from Portevinia maculata, assembly GCA_949715645.1. Taxonomy (NCBI): domain Eukaryota; kingdom Metazoa; phylum Arthropoda; class Insecta; order Diptera; family Syrphidae; genus Portevinia; species Portevinia maculata. The sequence goes on from OX454527.1 coordinate 72,236,226, forward strand.
ATCCGGAAAGAAAAAAGGGAAATGTGGTAGTATCTTCGAAAAAGGCTGCATTAAGTTTCCGGCTACTAATCGAGTCGCACTTCTTCTTCTAAAAGACAACAGAAATTGTAGCTGAATTAAAAAAATTGAAGGCAGATGATGGATCGTTAGCAGAATAAGTTTAATCCCAAAACTCATAAGTCAGAGCACTTTTAATAGCACTAAAATCTATTTTCGAATGTGAAATAAAACTGTTAGACTTAGATCTGGTCACATTAGAGGTCAGTTGGATGGTAGTTAGACAGTGCTCCGTTATTCTTAGATCATACACCATGACTTTATAGCTTATTTTATTAAATCTTTGTAACCTTATAAATATATGATCTAAGTACGAGCTACACTCAGGTGTTCTACGTGTAGGTTGAAGAACTAAGGAGTCAAAACCGAAAGCACATAGGGCGGAAAGCTAATAATCAACATCAGATGTATCAGAAAGCAAATCTATATTAAAATCACCTAAGAGTATCATGTTCTTGGACCTTTAACTTTTTAAAAAGATGAAAAACTCATCCATATAAACTTTTATAGTGTAGCTATGAAGCCGGTAAACACTAACAAAACCAAAGTACGCCCTAATTTGATAACAATTTTCGTTGTTGTTTGTCATGCATCATTATACCCTATTCTAAGGGTATATTAATTTTGACGCATAGTTTGTAACATACCTTAATATTGCCCGTAGACCCCTAAAAGTTACTATATTTATGATCAGTATCGATAGTAATGTCGATCTAGCCATGTCCGTCCGTCCGTCCGTCTGTCGGCAAAAATTGGGCATTTAAACTGGGCCTAGAGAGCTGAAATTTTAACCATATACTCTCTAGGGTCCCGAAATAATCAAGTTTACGAATTTTTGAAATCCGCCCACAGACACGCCCACAAACTCAAAAAAAACAAAATTTTGGAAAAAATCGAATTTTGAGCTAGAAAGCTGAAATTTGTTTGAAATGATCTATGGCTCCTAAAACTGCTCGGGATATAAAATTTTCAAAATCCGCCCACTGGCACGCCCACAAAAAAATAAAACAATTTTATTGAAAAACCAAAATTTGAGCTAGGGAGCTGAAATTTATAATATATACTCTATATGGGCCCTTTAAGCTCATAAGTAAATATTTTCAAAATCCGCCTACTGACACGCCCACAATTTAAAAAAAACTTTTTTTTGAAAATCCAAAGTTTGAGCTTGGGAGCTGAATATGTACAGCGTTCTTAACAATTCAACCATACTTAGACTTTTGTCACGCTCACTTATGAGGGATGGGAATAAGAATAGGGTATCCAACAGTTCGCCCAAGCGGACTGTAGCCCGCCCCTAGGTTTTAAATCACTTTTCATAAGCAAATATCATATTAAATAACGAAACTTTTGAACTTTAAATGAAATATATGTTTGTTTGTTTTATTTTTATTTATAGTAGTCACTAAATTCCAAAGGTTTTCTTCCAACACTTTTCTATTCTTTTCCAGCTCTGCAGTTAGATGGCCCCTTGGCAACCCCAAGTCCCGTTCCTTTTTCAAGACATCTAACTGCAAATTATAAATTTCGAGTTGAAGCCTCCTTTTCTTCAATCGAAGAATATCCACTTGGTCAGTAAGCATTCTGTTGTTGGGTTTTGCGCTTTTTTAATGATACTTGAGGTCCGATTAAATTAAAAAAAAACATAGGGACGGGCTATAGTCCGCTTGGGTGAACTGTTGGATACCCTATTCTTATTCCTATCCCTCATAAGTGGGAGTGACAAAAATCTAAGTATGTTTGAATTGTTAAGAACGCTCTACATATTTTGTTATATTACATTTAAAGGATTTTATCAAAACCAAACGAAGCTTTTGTAAAAAAAACGCTGCCTAGCTCAAACTTTGGTTTTTCAATAAAATTGTTTTATTTAATTGTGGGCGTGTCAGTGGGCGGATTTTGAAAATTTTATCTCCTGAGCAGTTTTAAGAGCCATAGATCATACATAAAAAAAATTCAGCTTTCTACCTCAAAATGCGATTTTTTCGAAAAATTTGTTTTATTGAGTTTGTGGGCGGATTTCAAAAATTCGTAAACTTGATTATTTCGAGACCCTAGAGAGTATATGGTTAAAATTTCAGCTCTCTAGGCCTAGTTTAAAGGCCTAATTTTTGCCGACAGACGGACGGACGGACGGACGGACATGGCTAGATCCGCATTGCTATCGATGCTGATCATAAATATAGTAACTTTTAGGGGTCTACGGGCAATATTAAGGTATGTTAAAAACTATGCGTCAAAATTAATATACCCTTAGAATAGGGTATCTATAAATATGTATACTCGTATATATTAATAAAAAAAATTATGAGAAACAAGCATATGTATTTAACTTATTTCCCTTTCAATATCCCAAACATTTGCGCACTGGTGTGACAGTACCTCTTCAGTAGGTACTGAAGAGGACTCATCAACTATGCCTTGAACTATTGGCGATACTTTACCGATAATATCAATAATGATATTATCGAGATCGGTTAAAATGCAACTAGTGCCACCTACGGAACCAGTCTTCTTTGCATTATCAAGTTTAAGCTAAAATATAAAAAAAAAATTAAAAAAAATAATTTTATATGTATACCTACATATTGTATTTACCACAGTAGCCCGTTTTAAATGTTGCCACACAATATCTCGAAGATATTGCCAATCCTTTCCACTGAAAATACTTCGAGAGGATAATGATATTAAAATATCTTTCCACGCGTTTACTTTCGTGCGTTAACGCATTGCAAAATTTACCAAATTAAACCTCCTTCTTTTCTCTAATCAAAGAGACAAAAAAATCTTATTTTGCTTCTTCATTTTAATTCCGTGAAATTTTTGACAAAACACTTGTGGATTACAAATTGCACAAAAACCGGTACAACGAGAATTTTTACATTTGTAATCAACATGTTTATTCTTACAATTTGTTTGTCTAATCACAAATTATGTGGGTTCATATATGTATTTGTTATTGGTGAAACGGAAAACCAGATTACAACTTTGTTATTGTAGTATCCTTAATAAAATACCCTTTACTACGTATAGAGCCGGCTTAATAACATCTGCCTTACTCTTAAGGAGTCTCCTCCCATTCTTAGCAGTTCCTTAGCTATTTTGTTACCTTCTACACCACAATGCCCTGGTATCCCTGGCATCACCCGGCTCTGCCTGCATAATGCTAAAGGATTGTACGATGGTTCCTGACTTTTTTTTTTTTAATTGTGGGCGTGTCAGTTCGCGGATTTTAAAAATTTTATCTCCAAAGCAGTTTTAGGAGTCATACATCATATATAAAACATAGGGACGGGCTGCAGTCCGCTTGGGCGAACTGTTGGATACCCTATTCTTATTCCTATCCCTCATAAGTGGTTGTGACAAAAGTCTTAGTATGGTTGAATTGTTAGAACGCTCTACATATTTTGTTATATAACATTTAAAGGATTTTATAAAAGAAGCTTTTGCACCCCTCCTTCGGGGTCAGTCACCTTGACGTGTGTACCATCACCGCAAACAATTTCGATGGTGCCAGTGCGGAGGCTTACGGCGCAAAGAGTCATCGGGCATCTGTTGAGGGACAGGCCGTCTGATGAGCGTCAACTAAGAACTGACCAGGACTTTACGTCCACTCTCACCCTTATATATTCCCTCATTCACCCCCCTTTTTTCCTCCCCCCTTCTCCTCTCCCCTCCTACTCTCCGGTAATCACCGGGGAGATAACCCCGCGTATTCGGGAGTTTTTCGGGAGTAAACCCAATTTAAAAATCCCACTTTTAAGCCAAGGTAGAGGTACTCGTGCCGATGGATGCATGGTCAGTAAGTGGATAAACCAACTGATCGTTAACGGCCCCCTCCGATGCCCAGGCAAGGTCGGTTGTATAAGTGCCTCGTCCTGGTAAGACGGCTCTGCCAGGATGGACCACCCTTTCCGATCCTACTCGTGGGAACAAAATCTAAAAAAAAAACAAAAATGGATAGAAAAGAAGACGAAACACAAAAAGACCAGCAGATGGGGGTGCCAGAGGCTGGTACCCTACCGAAACAAACCCAAACCCGCAGGGAAAGCTAATAAGAGCAAGTACCAGATGGCCCTCCATATCTTAGGTAAGATAGCGAAAAATGAGGCTGCCGGAAAGGTCCACGAAAAGGATCAGGCGGATAGGATCAAATACCAGGCAATCGTTGACGAATTCCAAGAGAGCCTGAAAAACAAAAGCCGGCAGGGAGCAAAGCGTGAAAGGTCTCAAGAAGAGATCTCCCACCGCCCAGCCCCAAAAAAAACCAAGGTTGTTGAAGGTTCAGCAGCAACAACCAAGCCAAGCACGTCGGCGGCCGGTGCGGCCCAGAAGCGTCCCTTTACCGAGGTGGTTAGGGATCACCTTCAGGTCGCACTAGTGGATGATCTCTCGACAAACGGGAAATCCATAGCCAATGCGTGGGGAAGCATTGAGGCCAAGCTCTCCGAAATGGTGATAGACCACATCGTCAACAACCAAGGGGAATCTCTTCCCGACTTTATTCCGCCGAGGTGGTGAGGGGATCTCGGGTAATCAAGTGCGCCGACCAATTCTCCAAAGACTTCCTTAGTGGATGCGTTGCTAAGGTTAGCGACGCCTGGGATGGTTTGAAGCTCAAGCTTATCCCAGCTAAAGACATCCCGAAGAGACCTAGGGCCCGCATTTGGTTGCCCAATATGAAGATAGAAGGAGGAAGGCTCCTCCAATGTCTCAAACTCCACAACCCGACGGTTCCGATGGATGACTGGTCAGTCATCAAGGCGGAGGAACCCTATAAAAATACCATGTCCTTCCTCCTACTCATAAACAACGAGTGCCTGGGTGCTCTCGAGAAAACTGACCACAAACTTAGGTTTGGCATAAGGCATGCCAAGCTCAAAGTCTTCCTTTCCTCAGGTCCTGAGGACGATGTGGACATCGTCGATACCGACAAGTTGTTGGAGGACCTGATGATCGCCGACGAAACTCCTTCAACCACATAATGCTGAAAGTCATACAGATTAACCTGAGGCACTCAAGGTGTGCCTCCGATAATCTAATAGTTTTTCTAAGAGAGAAGAACATTAACATCGGCATTATCCAGGAGCCATGGGTGAGAGACTCATCCGTAAAGGGGCTCCAAGACACACAATACGACCTGTTTTACAAACACCAGGCCACAGGTAAGCCTAGAACATGCATACTAGCTAAGAAACATCTAAAAGGTTTTTTATGTCCCAATCTTAGCTCATATGATTTGACAGTGATTAAACTGGAGTGTGCGAACCAAACAACATACCTGGCTTCAGCATACATAGCTCATGGGAGACCTGTACCGCCAGAGGAGGTGGAGCTGCTCATAGCCTCAGCAACAGTGAAGGACAACCTACTGATGGGCTGCGACGCCAACGCCAGGCATTCTATCTGGGGCAGCTCAGTAGATAATGAAAGAGGTGAGCCACTTTTTGATTTTCTGTTAACCACTAACCTATCAGTCTGCAACAAGGGTACGACCCCAACTTTTGTCTTTCCGAGTACGGAAACTTACAGGGGATGGGAAGAGGTACTAGATGTTATAAAACAAACAATAATAACTTTAAGGTCGACAACTGGAGAGTTTCCAATCTGGAGTCACTCTCAGACCACAGATGGATCCTCTACGACATGAGTCTCGAGGCCGAGACCACAAAACCTTATACAAACCCCAAAAGAGTTAATTGGACCAAGTTTGGCCAAGTCCTTCGGACAAAACTCAAAAATATACCTGAAACAAACACAGCTGCAATTAAAGAACTGGAGGTACAGGTAAAGACTTTTGAGAAGGCTATGGATAAAGCATACAAAGTCTCGTGCCCAGTTAAACGCAGTAAAAAAACGCTTCCCCCATGGTGGAATGAAGATCTCTCCAGTCTCAGACAGATGACTAGAGCGATTTTCAACATCTGCCACAAACACAATTTTTGGCGGCCTTATAAGGACTGTCTAAGTCTGTATAAGAAAGCCATAAAGGCATCCAAAAAGGAGGCCTGGATGGAGTACTGTCAGTCGATAGAAACCCTTAAGGACTCCGCTAGGCTAAGCAAAATTTTGTCCAAGGAACACTCCAACCCTTCTTTTCTGAAAAGACCAGACGGAGGATGGACAGAATCTCCAGTGGAGACCCTGGAACTCCTTATAAAACATGGGGGTGCCAGAGGCTGGTACCCTACCGAAACAAACCCAAACCCGCAGGGAAAGCTAATAAGAGCAAGTACCAGATGGCCCTCCATATCTTAGGTAAGATAGCGAAAAATGAGGCTGCCGGAAAGGTCCACGAAAAGGATCAGGCGGATAGGATCAAATACCAGGCAATCGTTGACGAAATCCAAGAGAGCCTGAAAAACAAAAGCCGGCAGGGAGCAAAGCGTGAAAGGTCTCAAGAAGAGATCTCCCACCGCCCAGCCCCAAAAAAAACCAAGGTGGTTGAAGGTTCAGCAGCAACAGCCAAGCCAAGCACGTCGGCGGCCGGTGCGGCCCAGAAGCGTCCCTTTACCGAGGTGGTTAGGGATCACCTTCAGGTCGCACTAGTGGATGATCTCTCGACAAACGGGAAATCCATAGCCAATGCGTGGGGAAGCATTGAGGCCAAGCTCTCCGAAATGGTGATAGACCACATCGTCAACAACCAAGGGGAACCTCTTCCCGACTTTGATTCCGCCGAGGTGGTGAGGGGATATCGGGTAATCAAGTGCGCCTACCAATTCTCCAAAGACTTCCTTAGTGGATGTGTTGCTAAGGTTAGCGACGCCTGGGATGGTTTGAAGCTCAAGCTTATCCCATCTAAGGACATCCCGAGGAGATCTAGGGCCCGCATTTGGTTGCCCAATATGAAGATAGAAGGGGGAAGGCTCCTCCAATGTCTCAAACTCCACAACCCGACGGTTCCGTTGGATGACTGGTCAGTCATCAAGGCGGAGGAACCCTATAAAAATACCATGTCCTTCCTCCTACTCATAAACAACGAGTGCCTGGGTGCTCTCGAGAAAACTGACCACAAACTTAGGTTTGGCATAAGGCATGCCAAGCTCAAAGTCTTCCTTTCCTCAGGTCCTGAGGACGATGTGGACATCGTCGATACCGACAAGTTGTTGGAGGACCTGATGATCGCCGACGAAACTCCTTCAACCACATAATGCTGTAAGTCATACAGATTAACCTGAGGCACTCAAGGTGTGCCTCCGATAATCTAATGGTTTTTCTAAGGGAGAAGAACATTGACATCGGCATTATCCAGGAGCCATGGGTGAGAGACTCATCCGTAAAGGGGCTCCAAGACACACAATACGACCTGGTTTACAAACACCAGGCCACAGGTAAGCCTAGAACATGCGTACTAGCTAAGAAACATCTAAAAGGTTTTTTATGTCCCAATCTTAGCTCAGTAATTAGACTGGAGTGTGCGAACCAAGCAACATACCTGGCTTCAGCATACATGGCACATGGGAGACCTGTACCGCCAGAGGAGGTGGAGCTGCTCATAGCCTCAACAACAGTGAAGGACAACCTACTGATGGGCTGCGACGCCAACGCCAGGCATTCTATCTGGGGCAGCTCAGTAGATAATGAAAGAGGTGAGCCACTTTTTGATTTTCTGTTAACCACTAACCTATCAGTCTGCAAGAAGGGTACGACCCCAACTTTTGTCTTTCCGAGTACGGAAACTTACAGGGGATGGGAAGAGGTACTAGATGTTATAAAACAAACAATAATAACTTTAAGGTCGACAACTGGAGAGTTTCCAATCTGGAGTCACTCTCAGACCACAGATGGATCCTCTACGACATGAGTCTCGAGGTCGAGACCACAAAACCTTATACAAACCCCAAAAGAGTTAATTGGACCAAGTTTGGCCAAGTCCTTCGGACAAAACTAAAAAATATACCTGAAACAAACACAGCTGCAATTAAAGAACTGGAGGTACAGGTAAAGACTTTTGAGAAGGCTATGGATAAAGCATACAAAGTCTCGTGCCCAGTTAAACGCAGTAAAAAAACGCTTCCCCCATGGAACGAAGATCTCTCCAGTCTCAGACAGATGACTAGAGCGATTTTCAACATCTGCCACAAACACAATTTTTGGCGGCCTTATAAGGACTGTCTAAGTCTGTATAAGAAAGCCATAAAGGCATCCAAAAAGGAGGCCTGGATGGAGTACTGTCAGTCGATAGAAACCCTTAAGGACTCCGCTAGGCTAAGCAAAATTTTGTCCAAGGAACACTCCAACCCTTCTTTTCTGAAAAGACCAGACGGAGGATGGACAGAATCTCCAGTGGAGACCCTGGAACTCCTTATAAACACTCACTTTCCCGGATGCAGTGATATTAGTACGCAACCCGAGAGGCCTCGGCAAGTACAACCTGCTCCCAACAACAACATCACCTCAATAATTTCCGAGGAAAAGATTTCCTGGGCTATTAACAGCTTCTCCCCATATAAGTCTCCGGGGCCTGACGGCATTATGCCTGTCATGTTACAGAAAACGCAAAACCTATCAATACCTTGGTTAGCGTCGATCTTCCGAAGCTGTTTATTGCTAAACCACGTACCACGCTCCTGGAGACGCGCCAGGGTGGTGTTTATACCGAAGGTGGGTAAATGCGGGCACGTATCCGCAAAGGACTTCAGACCTATCAGTCTAACCTCCTTTATACTCAAAACCCTGGAGCGTGTCCTAGACATCCATATGCGAGATTCTCTGCCAGAAACATCGCTCTCCAAATCACAGCACGCCTATCTCAAAGGCCGATCCACGGAAACGGCTCTCCACGAGGTAGTGCGAACTATCGAAAAATCCATACACTACAAAGAATACACCCTAGCCTCCTTCTTGGATATAGAGGGAGCCTTCAACAACGTACACACGGAAGCTATTCTTGAATCACTGGTCGAACTGGGCATAGAGGAATCTATTAGGAAATGGATAGCTTCTATGCTCGGAACAAGAGTCATTCAGGCAACACTAGGCAACAGCCACTTAACCAAATTTGCCAATAGAGGAACGCCACAGGGTGGTGTCATTTCTCCGCTACTATGGCTAATGGTCATGAACAAAATTCTAGTAAAACTAGACAGGGAAAGGGTCAAAGCTGTCGCGTATGCGGATGACGTAGTGATACTAGTGTCAGGGAAGTTTCCCTCCGTGATAAGTGATATCATGGGGAATGCTCTAGACAAGGTAAGCACCTGGACTACAAGGTGTGGCCTCGGCGTTAACCCGAGCAAAACCGAACTGATGCTGTTCACCACCAAAACCAAATTACCCGATTTTACCCTACCCCGCCTAAACGGTCAACCACTTACACTATCCTCCAGCGCTAAGTATCTGGGTATCGCGTTCGATCCTAAACTTAGCTGGAAACATAACATTGAACACAAAGTGAGGAAGGCGTGTATTGCCTTCTATGCCTGTAGCAGAACCATTGGAAAGAAGTGGGGACTTCAACCAAAGATGACCTTGTGGATGTACACAGCAGTAGTGCATCCAATCCTCACCTATGGATCACTAGTATGGTGGCCCGCGTTGAGTAAAGGTTACAATCTCACAAAACTGAAAAGATTGCAAAGGACAGCCTGTATAGGCACCACGGGTGCACTGAGGTCAGCCCCAACGGACGCCCTCACTGTGCTTTTGCACCTTTTGCCTCTTGACCTACACGCAAAAGATATCGCACTATGTAGTGCGGTAAGACTCAGGGAATCGGGGTGCTGGACTGCAAGGCCATACGGCCACAGCAGCATTCTGGACTCGCTACCAGAAGGCATGGCCACGTTTCTAACCGACTACATCACACCCAAACTAAACTTCACAAAAGGCTTCCAACCCTTCCAGAGCTTGTTGGAAGAGGGATGAAGTAGTGAAAGATTTCGACACGGTCATATACACCGACGGTTCTAAGATGAACTGTGGTGTGGGGGCCGGTGTCTACTCAGAATCACTAAAAATATCAATATCCCTTCGCCTGCCGGATTTTGCCAGCGTTTTCCAGGCGGAACTACTGGCTATCCGAGAGGCCTGCACGCAACTAGGGCGTGACACAGCGTACAAACAAAACATTGCTATCCTCATAGATAGCCAAGCCGCAATCAAAGCTATTGACTCGGCTATCATATCCTCCAAACTGGTGCAGGACTGCCGGAACGAGCTTGCGCGACTGGGCGTACTTTTCAGTGTTACACTACTCTGGGTTCCAGGGCATAGTAACATAACAGGAAACGAGCGTGCAGATAAGCTGGCCAGGCAGGGCTCAGCTCTGGACGACGCACTCGCTGCAAGGGTTCACATTCCGCTAGGTGCGGTCAAGACACAAATACACTCACAATTCCTGCAGAAAGCCAATCTTCAATGGAGAAGGTTAACTAACTGCATCATATCGAGGAAAATGTGGCCTACTTATGACAAAGGGAGAACAGGGAATCTTCTAAACAGAACCCGCCCCGAAGTCTCCAGAATCACGGCGATAATCACCGGGCACTGGCCAATTGGAGACCATGCGGCCAAACTGGGTATCCCATTTAACACCCACTGCCGAAGCTGCGGCAATGTAAACGAAAGAGAAACTCTCTTCCACTTCCTCTGCGAATGTCCGGCACTAGCAAGAGCTAGACTGCGGGCACTGAATCAACCATTCTTCGACGACCTTAGCGCTATATCGAGCAAAGGGATACAAGATCTTATCCGTTTTCTCAACTCCACAGGTTGGATATAGACACACACCAAATCTCTTACAACCACTACAACATAGGTCACACGAGTCGTGGTAACAAAAAGGCACAATAAGTGCTAATTTAGTTCAAACCGAACCGCCACTTCTACCTACCTACCTGCAAAAAGCTCCCTAGCTCAAACTTTGGTTTTCCAATAAAATTGTTTTATTTAATTGTGGGCGTGTCAGTAAGCGGATTTAAAAAAAAATAACACATGAGCATAAAGGGCCCCTAGAGAGTATATACTATAAATTTCAGCTCCCTAGTTCAAACTTTGAATTTTCAAAAAAAAAAAAGTTTAAATTGTGTTCGTGTCAGTGTGCAGATTTTGAAAATATTTACACATCAGCTTAAGGGCCCCTAGAGAGTATATATTATAAATTTCAGCTCAATAGCTCAAATGTTGGTTTTTCAATAAAATTGTTTTATTTAAGGTTATCGACATTACTATCGATGCTGATCATAAATATAGTAACTTTTAGGGGTCTAGGGGACAATATTAAGGTATGTTACAAACTATGCGTCAAAATTAATATACCCTTAGAAATTAGAATAGGGTATACAAATTTTAGCTTTCTAGCTCAAAATTCGATTTTTTCGAAAAATTCGTTTTTTTGAGTTTGTGGGCGTGTCTGTGGGAGTATATGGTTAATAAGTAAAAGTAAAAACTATATTGTAATAATTTTTGCTGGCAGACGGACCGACGGACGGTCATGGCTAGATCGATGCTGATCATAAATATAGTAACTTTTAGGTACTACGGGCAATATTAAGGTAGGTATGTTACAAACTATGCGTCAAAATTAATATACCTTTAGAATAGGGTATAATAAAATATGGCATTTGACATTTAAACATATTTTTAACTGATGAAAGGCGATCAAAGAACTTGCCAGCGGAGGGAATGTTACCTTTTTCCTTTGTTCAAAGGAAAAAGGTGATACGAGAGACTGTGATAATTACCGTCCAATCAAGCTGGTGTCACACATCATAAAGATCGTTGATCTTCTCACACCCCTTCATCTTCTTCTTCTGCTTCCGGTTATAATCTAGATTAGAGGGATCATAACCCTCTTACTTTACTGCATTCGCCAGTAGGGTTCGCCGTTAAATGACGAATCTTTCTTTTACGACACCGGCGATTCCAGTCGTTTTAACCCATGAATTGGTATGCGGGACAGCAAAATGTGTCACTAGGATAACCTGAATGTTATATGTAATTGTATTTTCCTAAGTCGTTGTTTACGACAAGAGGTGTTGAGTGTGTAGAGGTATTATTATCGCGACCCTTCACGGGGATCAGATGATCTCGCACTGCGTGGGATAAAATCATAAACAGAACTCTTAATCGACGACAAATCCAAGTTCCCCCCAACAAAATTCAATGGATTGCTTTTGCAACTTTCTTTTGGAAAACAAAAACGTGGATGCAATGACATAATCTCCCAAAATGGTAAAACCTGAAAGTTTTTCTAACTAAGTTTTCGACTAAATTAAACACATCACAAGTCGCTCCCGGCTTAACACAACAGAATATTGACTCTCATTGACACAACACCAATGCCGGAATCCCTCAGGCGACAAATGTTAGGCCAGTTTTTTTTGTATATTACTATTTTATGCCAGACCATCATTTAACATTTATCTCACAGAGAGCGACGACATAGCAGTTCTTAGCCCCTTTAAAAATCCATATCAACCAAGCAAGGCCGCCCAAATCCACCTTTAGGGTTGGGGGCAGCACTTGTGGATTGCAAATTTGATTACGACAGTCTTTCCAAAGAGTAAAACGTTTCATTCCTAATCAACTGTCTTTCACAACATTGATCTCGAAACAGTTACATACTAATTAGTAATCCGTCTTGCATAAACACGCATTCAAATCCCGCTCTCTCCAAAAGCATACATATTTCGATTATAAATCTCGTAACTGATCTTTCATAGATTAATTTACTAGCGAAAAAAGCATTAATCATTCTGAGCGAGAGAAAGAGAGGTCGATAAAACTCCGTTAAATTAGACGAACACAAACCATTGTTACTCTAACTGACAGGTGAAATCCCAACAATAATAAGAAAACCCATAAATTGACCGGCAATAACTTAACAAATTGGCCAAACGAAAGAGCAGCAAAAGTCAGCGCTGCCACAATCCGACGACGGTGCGGTGTGGTGCGGCAACCGCAGGGTGGTAACCACTACATTTCAATAAGTCAAGCTCTGGCGAAGATCGATGACCGATCGAACCCAATCGCCGGCCGATCATCGATCCGTTTGAACCGAATGTTGGTATTCTCGTAGCTCAAACTAGGTACAATGCTTCTTTTTTTTACAACATTATTTTTGTTCATTTATTTCGATAAAAATAAAAAAATTTAAAAAAGAACAGATAAGGTCACCACAACAAGGGGCGATCGATTTGCATAAAACGTGCGAATTTACGAACAACAGAGACGGATCGCATTGAATTGCTAATTCGAGTTCGCGTTTAATAGCTCTTTTCTGCTGGTTTTGGTTTGGTCTTTAGCTTGACGCGAATGGTGAGTGATTATGCCATGTTTTCATATCTAATTAATTCCTTAACTCTGTCGATGAACGTGTCAGTGTCTGCGTATAAAAAGCAGATCGCGGCGACGCGGCCGACATGGAGAAATAATTCAATTTATTGTTTCGGGTAAACGATCTGATCAAGTATCTGTGTATAGAATTAGCTAAAAAGATTGCCAAACAAATAAAATAATGTTTAGGTATTTTCGAATTGAGCTGAGGAGCTATTTTTCGATTTGAATAAAGATTTATTTTTGGCTAAGAGCCGACCAGAACTGGTTGACGGTTTGGTGGTGGTATAACAGCGATAGTGACGGTGTTTACTCAATAAATCAACTGGAGTTTGATGAAGTGCTCGGGGGGTTACAAATAGGCAGATCCGCCAACGATATTAGTGGCGGCGATGGTGTTGGTGATGACGTTGATAGCTGTTGAATGGCAATAATATGACCGGTATCTAAAGACCACATCAAGGAAGAATGCCTGCTTCGCGTCTGAAGTGTGGATAATAAAGATGGGGAATGTATTGAGTGCATTTCGATATAACTTTATGTCTGACGATGTCCTTGAGAGATGTAGTGTTGATTGTTGATGCTGGGTGGTACTGGTTTTGTGGCATTTATCACAGAGATGAAATAACCATTATCTAGAAAATGGGAATGGAGTAAACACCTGCTAGATCGATTTGTTTTTGCTTTGGCTAATGTTTGTATCACGAATTAGAGCCGAACTTCATCGGCGGCATGGAGTATTATCTCTAATTTTTAGGATTAATAAAGCGGTAAAGGTTACTGAACACTTTGGTTTCATTCAAGAAGAAATTGTTTCTGTATATTTTTTGAAGGATGATCCTATTTGCACTTAAGTCATCAAGACTAATGGGATTTTCTCAACACAGCGATTTAAAGGGTCTTTCATTAAAGACTTGACAATTTCTTTTTTAAATAAAATGCAAACTACTTGAGATATCTCAAAAAAAAATATTGGCTTGAATTACTGTCAAAACATTTATGAATGGAATTCGACTTTGTTCCTTATCCACCACGGAAACGGCAACGGTCGATACGTTGGACAGAATTTTCGATGACTCGGCCGCTATTTCTCGTTCAATATTGGCTCTGAGCTCCTCTAACATTCCCGCCTTGTTGGCATAGGCGCCCCATGAAAAAAGTCTAGACGCGTTAAATCACACGATCTCGGCGGCCAATAGAAGGGTCCGTTTCTCGAGATAACACGTTCACCGAAATAAGACTTCAATAACTCGATTGTTGCACCCGCTGGGTGGCTTGCGGCACCGTCTTGTTGCAACCACATAGCTCTGATGTCCAATTCATGCAATTGCTCAAAGAAATAACATTCCAACATGTCTCTGTAGCGAATACGTTTTACCGTAACGTGACGGTAATTTTCATCGGAGAAAAAAACGTCCCAATGACGCCCCAGGTATGAAAACCGCACCAAACAGTGACTTTTGAAAACAGTGCTATTTCATGAAGCAGATGAGGTTTAAGGGTACGTTCGCACTGAAAGTTTGAAGTTGTCAAGTCGCTAATGAAAGACCCTTTATAAACGTTTCTAATTTTCTCGTTTTGCTGGCAGCTTTGAAAATTTGTGCAGTGCTTACGTTGTTATGCCCACGACTAGATTCAAATTATGGCAATGCTCGTATGGTGCAATAGATTTTAGAAGATTCTACAACGGTATTTCGAACAACAATCTCTAAAAGTTACAATCCCGAAGAAATCCTTGAAGGCGCAACATTTATTTGAATAAAAGGTTGCTCCGCCAAAAATGCGGATAGGTCTTTTGACTCACAGTCTTTAAGTAGCATCCAGATTCAGTGGGGCTACTGGTTTTGTATTCGCAGTAAAATTCAGCGTTTTTCAGATTTCATCTTATTCGAGATTTTTTCAGTTTTAGATAGTCATATCCCATTAGAGCAACAACTGGAAATTTTAGTGTCAGTTGTAGATGCTTTTTGTTATCTGTTTTCCGTTCGTACGAATGAAGGGTGTTTGCAAGGGCTGAACGACTTTTTTTTTGTATTCACATTTTATTTCGCATATACAAGGTGGCGCAAAAGTAATCCTCCTATCAGAAAATGCTATAAATTTTGCGATTGGCCCCTAATATCAGTTCTGTTTTGACATTAGTGTAGTAAACACATGCGAAATACACGTTAATAAACAATGTTACGCTACACTGCTCCAGAACGCGGAATATTGGTGACTATTTATTTGAGCAATAATCGGTCGGTGACTTTGGCACAACGTGAATTTCGTCGCAGATTTCCTACCCGTCCAACGCCTCCTGGTGAAACACTGCGACGTTTAGCCGCTCGCCTCGAAGAGACTGGCACAACACGAGATGCTGCCAGGCGTGGCAGACCCCGGAGTAGTAGACCCAGTTCTGCAGAGAATATTGCTGCTGTAGCCGAAGATGTCATGGAAGCGCCGTCGACATCGACCAGACGACGTGCCACGCAAATGGGTATCAGTCGACGGTATTTACAGCGAATTTTGGTACAAGATTTGAAGATGTTTCCGTACAAAGTCCAGACGGTACATCAGCTGTTAGCTGCTGACCGCAAATCGCGTCTAACATACGCTCAAGCCATCCTTAATCACCACCAAGAGGAAGATGATTTTTCATCAAAAATAATCATGAGTGATGAGGCCCATTTCCATCTTAGCGGGTACGTAAATAAGCAAAATGTACGCTTCTGGGGCACTGAAAATCCGCGTGTAACCCACGAAGAGCCATTACACCCGCTCAAAGTCACTGTATGGTGTGCTGTTTTCGCTGGAGGAGTCATCGGACCTTTTTTCTTCGAAGACGTCGCGGGCACAACGGTTACTGTGAATGGTGAGCGCTACAGAGCAATGATCAACGAGTTCTTTTTGCCGCAACTTGATGAATTGGGATTGGAAAACATATGGTTCCAACAGGACGGTGCAACGGCACACACTGCACGTGCCACAACCGATATGCTGAAGGATGCATTTCCCGGGCGCCTAATCTCCCGTTTTGGCGATTTGCACTGGCCAGCAAGATCGCCTGATTTCACCGCTCCAGACTTCTTTTTGTGGGGCTTTTTGAAGTCGCGGGTTTATGTCAACAAGCCTCAGACTCTTGCAGCTCTTAAAGACAATATCCGTCAACAATGTGAGGACCTATCGCCGGAAGTTTTGGCCAAAGTGATGGAAAATGCCATAAAAAGGGCTCAAATGACAATCAACTGTGGCGGCGGCCATTTACATGACATCATATTCTCGACTTGATGTAAAAAAAATTAAAAGACCAACAAAATAATCCACAAGAAGAATCAAAGTTTTTAATTTTTTTTTAATTACAGCCAAAAACATCGGAAGGTTATTTTTGCGCCACCTTGTAGAGACAAAATTTTAACAAAAAATTCTACGAAGCCGAAGCTTTTCTGCAGAAGATTCAGTCACAAAAATGTTAAACTCAACCAATTTAAAGCTTAGTTTTTTCGAAGATTGAAGTATTTTTTTTCCATGTAATTAATTCGATTCTAATTAACGATTCCGTATTTCTATATTAGATTTAATTGCCAGCATTTAAAAAGCAATGTTTGATACATTTTTTTCTTGTTTTGTAATTTGTTATGTTTGACAGTTCTGAAGGTAGCTCGTTCATTATTGATGGTACGCTGAACTGAAGGTGATTTCTTCCATAATAGTTGTAGCTTTTCGGCAGAAGCAGCATACCTTGGTCACGTCGTCCGGTATTTTCCTCGTGATTGATTAAACTGTTTAACGTTATGAATTGAGGTTGAACCAAAAATCTTTCTTTATTATGAAGAATAGTTGAAGACATTTTATATGAATATAATTTAAGGCATCTAGCCTTTTCGGCAAAATGCATCCCATCGGTGTAATATTAGGGCACTCTTTGAGTATTTGGTGCTCTATCTCATTAATAGGGCTCGTAAAATTCTGCTCAAAAAATCTCCAAAAAGCATGCAAATCTGTACGGAATAAACCAAAGATGCTTGGAATTTCTTTAAGGTTTTCGTATAAAAGGATTTATGCCTTTCACTGAAGACCAGTTTGTGTGTAAAGAAACGACGTTCGACGTCGATAGAAGTCCTTGGGTAGTACTTCAACATCGCCATCTCACTCGGAGAGAGTTTTTGGACAAACTCATTGTCGCTGATCTAGCTATCGAACAACACATCTCCTGTTTATCGAATGGTTTCGTAGCCGACATGGCGTCCGTGTACGTCCTGCAGCTTACCTACGAATTATTTGCTTGGAAGCAATTCTAGCCCTTGCGTTTCCAGGTTTTCTAATTGAGCAGACGGTTACAGCAAAATTCATTTAATTGCAATTTTATTTCACGTGAAGCAAATAGCTCTTGCATTTTCGATTGACGCAGCGTTTATATATACAATTATATACTGCGCTTCTAACCAAGTGCCAAACTGATTTAGTATTTTTTTCCGGTGTGAAGGCCAATCCCGGACATTCCGTTTTGAATGCGGTTCGACGCGATGCTGCCTAGGTATGGATTAAATATACACTCACGGTCGCAATTAACTGTCCACCTATGTTTAGTGCCAACACGTTTGTTTACGCTAAGTTATGGTTATCACGATGAATGGTATTTGTCAACTAGGTACTTAGACCAATGCATTTTTGTGATACAGTCGTAGTTTGGGGTTCTTAACAATTTTATTACTGTGATTTTAATTCCAGTTTTCTTTGTTTCTGTTTATTCAAAAGTGTAAAATTAGGGTTTGTGACACTGTGGTAATGCAAATCGACGAAACGAAGATGATTTCTTTAAACTGATTTTAAGACTAGGCCAGGTCAAGGTAGACATCGATGCACTTTTGCTCGAGATGACCGTCTTCTTTCAACAATGTTAATAGTTCCTATTTTATGTTATGCTATAAATGTATACTGTGGCTTAGACTCGAATTTTAGTCACAAGATAAATGTGGCCTTTAAAGATGCAGCTAGATATATATACGGTCTTCGTAGATGCGACCACACTTCCAGTTATAGCCAAAATATTCTAGGATGCTCACTGGATAGCTATTTAAATGCAAGAAACTGCTTATTTTTACATAAACTCCTTACAACAAAAGCACCACCTTACATGTAATCAAAACCCATTTTCCCCCAATCTGTAAGATCTAGAAATCTTATTGTTCCACGTTTAGTTTATACTAGTTCAACCAGATTTTTCTTTATTCATACAATAAGGTTATGGAATTCCTTACCATTGTATATAAAACAACATTATTCGTGTAGTAAATTCAAAGAAGCTATATTGGCTTTTTATGCGTTTTAGGCGTTTTAGACCTTTAAAATCCTGTCTGAAAATTGCTTGTATTAAATATAAAACTGCTTATTGTTATTCTTGTTATTCTTGTTAATGCACTGGGCTTTCCTTTTTACTATTTTTTTACTATTTTCTAAAATGATGTTTTTCTCTTTGTAAGTACTTCAAAAAGATTTACTCTTACTTGTACTCTATGAATATGAAATAAATATAAATTGAATGTGCTGATGGCTTTTCTACAGCTATATAAGCTCGTACTTGTCTCTTCGAAGTGAGAAATGTTAGAGTAAGTGAAGGAACGATAAGAAAAAGGCCGGCAGAAATAAGTCTTAAAACAGCGCGATCTAGACTTCGTTTTTCCCGAGAATATGCTAATTCGGAGTTTGATCAGTGGAAGAACATTATACTCCCAAACGAAACAGAAAAGCCTTAATAGCCTACATATACAGATGACTAAATGGGTGGTATGCTCCATGTGCCATAGTTGAAACAGTGGGTTATCAAGGAGGCTCGATAATAGTATGGGGAGGCATCAGTAACGAGGTTCGTACCGACCCGTATATTCGATAGAAAAAATGTGACTCAGAGATACGTGTACAGCACATAGTTCAGGAAGATAACGCATGTACCATGTCGCCAGTTCTATCACCTAATACTTTGACCAGTTCGGTGAACATTTAAAACATAGTGAAAGGGCCCCCAAAAAGGCTCCAGGAAAAGCACTTTTTTGACTTTGACTTTGAAATTCATTTTTTTATTCATTATTAGTATCAACTTACATACTAGACAAAAATGATTAAATCTATGCAACTTAAAATTAACAGGATACTTATTCTTATTTATTGGTTCTTATGCGGCCGCTCTAAACGTAACTATAACCCTATAATTATTGCCTTTCGGCATAAAAACTATTTTACGAATCAATATTACATATATATTCATCGAGAAATTTTTTTTTAAAAAACTCAGCATCATTATTTAAATTTTATATATTTTATAAAACAAATTAAAAACTACCTATTCTACTTACTTAAACTACGAGTACTTAACGTATTCTAACTATAATTAGGATTCTGAGCACTCTTTGCCTTGCGCAACAAGTGGTCAAAATCCCAATTGCTTTCCGAGAGCCTGGCAGTCGTCAACGTTTACACGAGCTGCCATGAGCTAACTGTAGCCTTACAGTGTCAATCTTCTCCTGGAAGCACTACCACAAGTTGACGAGCCCGGCCTCTCCCAGAAACGCCCTAGCTATCTTAGTCTATCTTATAAACTAAGAGGATGTTACCTAGAGTAACGCACCATCTTGGGAGGGCATGTTGACCACTTCCCCCTCAAAAAGCCACCGAATTTTGGCAAATTGCTTTTCCGTAGCGAAACAAGTCTAAAGGACTAACCACTGAGCCAGTGCGCGTATGTTTCTATCCCACAAAAATTTAACCACTTAAGGCAAGCAAACGTTTGCCATCTCGCTTCCTTATGGAGGCCTTCTTTGTGTATTCAAGAATTCTATCTCCCTTACAAGGAAGCGAAGTGGTAATGCCATCGACGTACAAGTTGGAAAAGTGGTTCGAGTTTCAAATCAGATGCCATTACCAGTTCGCTTCCTTGGCAATACCTAGCAGGCCTGAAAAGCGCAGTGATAATGGCATTGATGCTTAAGTTTTGAATGTGGTTGAAATTTTAAAACAAGAGCCATTACCAACTCGCTTCCAGGGCATGTTTTTGGGAAGGCCTGTCATTTTCCAAGATTTTCATTGATGAAGTAAGTGGTGATTTGGCAAGGCAAGGGTAAACTATCTTAAGTCTATTGTCGTAGTTTTTCAGGACAGAAAAAATTATCAAAAAACGTACTTTGAAAAAAACCTCAAGCTATTAACTCCAAGAAAAGCGCAATTTTATCTTCTTTTTTCCTAGTCACATTTCAAAACTATACTTTAAAAAATCACGATATAAAGGTTCTTTTATTAAGGACTTAACAACTTCCTTTTTAAATAAAATGCAAACTACTAGAGATATCTTAAAAAAATGTATTGGCTTGAATTACTATCAAAACATTTATGAATGGAGATCGATTTCGTTCATATATCCACCACGGGAACGTATACAGCGGTCGATACGTTGAACCCAATTTTCGCACATTTCGACCGATAAAAAAAAGTCTAGAGGCGTTAAATCACATGATTTCGGCGGCCAATAGACTGGTCCGTTTCTCGAGATAACACGTTCACCGAACTGAGACTTTAATAACTTGATTGTTGCACCCGCTGTCTGGCTTGTGGTTGTGGTACCGTCTTGTTGGAACCACATATAACTGATGTCTAATTCATGCAATTTCTCCAAGAAATAACGTTCCAACATGTCTCTGTACGGAATACCATTTGACATGATGGTCATTTTCATCGACGAAAAAAACGACCCAATGACGCCACCGGCATGTAAACCGCAGCGAACAGTGACTTTTTGCGGATGAAGTGCTGTTTCATGAAGCACGTGAGGGTTCTCACCTGTCCAGTAACGCATATTTTGCTTATTGACGAAGCCGTTTAACCAAAATGCACCTCATCGCTGAAGACGATTTTTCGATGAAATTGTTCAGTTTCTTTCATCATGTAAAGAGCCGATTTCGAGAATATTCGTCGCTTCATATGATCAAGGGTTTAGGCCAAACTCGCCACAATGCGGTCTCGGAGAGGCCCAATTCTTGAGAACGCCGAGAAATGGACTGATTTGGCTGGTTTGCGACGGACGCCTCTACGGTAGCATTATTCTCCACACCTCGGGCAAAACGTAGTCTCACTGGCACGGCAACATCAAGCTGCGAATATTCTGACTCAAATTTTGTCACTATACTATGAATGGCTTCTATACTGGGACAAGAATTACGGACGAAAATTGGATTTAATGCTCTAAAGTTGCGACCACCGGCTCGGAATTTGGGTAGTAAATTTTAATTGTTTGCAAACGTTGTTCCTTCATTTACTTCACCATGATAAAAATGTTGATTTTACTGTTCACTAACGAAGCGTTCTAACAATTTTTCAAACATCGGCAACATATTGATTGGACGAAAGTTTTCACCGTTAAAAGTAGCTTTCACCTTTTCAACTGGTATAACTGTATATTCCTTCCAACCGTTTGGAAAAATTCCATGACTTAGCGATGAATTTATTATTTTCAGAAGTACTGGTCCTATAACTTCTATTTGGTCCATCTTCGGTTGGAAAGTTTAAATAGAAATAATTATTATTTATTAATCTTACATGTCCACCAGATCTTTTTTCTTTTCTGCATTTTGTCTTAAATCCAATTAAGTACACAAATTTTTAGTAACTTAAACGGGGCAAACAATCTTATATCCACATAAGATGTCTTAGCTTTTCAAGAAATGCCTATTTTATTTTGACCAAAACAACTTAACTGAAATAAGATGTTTAGTAGTATATCATCTTACGTGATTTTAAGATAATTTAGTAAATGATAATATGCATTTTTGTCGACTTAAGATTATTTTGCTTTGTTGTTTTAATAGGCTCGATATAAGATGTTTTCAGGTCGCTTGTTGTTACCTGGTTAATACCCCTTTTTTAACGTTTAAAACTTTGAACTCTTGGTCATTACTCCAGCTGGTCTTATATTATAAACGTCTAAACTCTTTGAATGTTTGAGCCACTTAACACTGCTCCATTTGAATTGTCTTCTTATCCTTTCTCCAACAAATTTTGTCTTTATGGGCAGTTAAAAAATTCTAGTTGTTCGCATATCCGTTTTTCAATCTCCTGGTCCTCCTGGTCTCCAAATTTAGATTAGCATTCTCGTCTTTTTCAGATTCAGGGAAGCTTTCAGTAGAATGGGGATAGTAGCTTGGATCTCGAATATCATCATCAAAATCTTTATCTGCTATTATTTCAGACCATGAGACGTTGGTGCTTCTAAAACGTTTTTCATGCTACGTTTGTTTTCAAATGCCGAACTTCCTTTATCTTTTCCTATTTCCTCCTGTATTTTAGCAGCAACCATTCGAAGAATGGCAGCTGCACGCGAATAATTCTTGCTATACATAACTCCCGAAACGTTTTAAAAACGTATATGCGTATTACCCAATTTAATATGGTAAATATTAATAATGTTAATTTCCGTTCTAATGAATACGTATGAAGATTCTCTCTCTAGTACTAGGTACATGGTATCTCCGCTATCGTTCTAAAGAGGTGTTCTTCCACGCTGACAAAATGACTGCGTAAACTTTTCTATCACACTCTACTCCGGAACTATGTATAAAAATACTTTTATTTGGTATTATTTTTGATACGTTAAACTAATACAAATTACCGTTATAATTACTTGTTTTAAACCCGATGGTCTGTTTTCACAGTAACTATAGACCACTCAGACTTCTGTCTGCACTGCACTGTAATAACTTCTTAATTTGACTATCATAAAGGAATAGTTCGCCTGATGCACCTTGCAAAATATCTTATTTCGACATAGCTATATCAGATAAAAACCTTTTTTAAAATTTTAATTTCATCCTAAGAAGACTTAAAATGGTTTACTTTTACACACGATTGATATACATTTTACATGCATTTTGTCTCAAGTCGACTTAGGTACACAATTTTTAGTAACCTAAACGGAGCAAACAATCTTATATCCACATAAGATGTCTTAGCTTTTCAGGAAATGCCAATTTTTTTTTATATTTTGACCAAAACATCTTAACTGAAACTTGTACGAGTATTTCATCTTACGTGATTTTAAGACAATTTAGTAAATGATAATATGCATTTTTGTCGACTTAAGACTATTTTGTTTTTTTATAACTTGGGATACAAGTTAGATACAAGGATGAGGAAAAGATACAACACGCGTATTGAATTAGCGAATCTAATGCACTTAATTGTTAAAATTTTACTTAAGTCGACTTTAGATAGTTTGCCTTTTCAGCAGAGCATTAATAAAGCGCTGGATATAAGCTTGCAAAACTTACACAGTTTGCGGTTCATCAGCATACACCAACGATTCTACATATAGCCTCACAGAGAGCTGTTGGTGGCAAATCACTGGTTAATTTTAAGATATAATGTTATCGTTAAATCGAGTCCTCAGTGAATGGGCAGTATGAGTCGTGGCACTATCATGCTAGAACCACATATCGTCTGCATAAACGGCATCCACATTTTAGAAGAAATAAATACTAATCATTATTGGCCATTGACTGTTATACGAACATCAACCTCATATTTGAATAAACGACCGATGATGCCGTATGCGTGACGACAACACCAAATAGTGCGCTTTTGGGGTGTCATTTAGTTTCAGTATTTTTGAAAATCTCCCTGTAAATGATGCCCTCTCCTTGTTTTACAGAGAATTATTCTTTTCTATCTCCCTTTTTGTAACTATTTCTCGGCCAAAAACCTTCTCTACATCTTCCCCTTGGTATAATCGAAGACTACGATCGTAACGCAACAAGAGAAACGAATTATGGTCAGTTTTCCTTCGAAATAAGTCTTTTCTGACTATTCCAACTATCTCGGGTCATACCTTCAATTCACCCAGGCTTATAACTCCCTCTATCAAAGACATGTTAACAATGCGCAAGCCAATCTTATAAGCGACCCTAAATCTTTTTCCGATTCGTTAGGTTATAGGTTAAAAAGGGGTATGCAATTTGCACACAGCACTAGGCACCAGAAGGGCCCATCGCGATCCCTAGGGAACCACTTGAAAAAACTTCAATTGGAGAAAAACCTAAAAACCTAAAAAACTTTTCCTAGACAGAGCCCAATCCTCCTGCAGAACTTAACCAGCTTCCTATGGTCTATGCCGCTCAGCTCCCCTAGTTCCTCGAAGAAGTATTCCCCTAGAATCCTCCTACGATTCCGTGCTATACCCTCGCACTCACACAATATGTGTGTTATGTCTTCCTCGGCTTGTAGATCACCACAGAACCTGCACGTGTCCACATCCACCAGACCAAGTCGCCTAGCATGCTTTCTTAGAAGACAGTGCCCAGACATAATCCCAATTACTGTTCTAAGCTGTTCCCTGCTCAATTTTAGAATTTCCTTAGATCTGTTCTTATCCAAATGGGGCCAAAGGGCTCTAGACACCCTATGTCCCACTATGTTCTGCCATCTGAGGTCAGCCATTTTTAAGATCTTTTCATTGATTTTTCCCTTAAAGACGCCCAGGGGTGGTTTAATGTTCACACCTCCGCTGTTTTCCAGCTCCCCTCCCTTTCTTGCTAGCTCATCGGCTTGCTCATTTCCCTCTATACCGCAGTGTCCCGGTACCCAGCACAGTCTTACCCGATTCCGTCTACATGCTGCTTTAAGCATTGTGCGACAGTTTCTGACTATCTCAGAGTTAATGTTAGCAGATTCAAGTGCCATAAGTGTCGCCTGACTGTCAATATAGATGGCAATGTCTCTTCCCGACAATGATCTCATCTGCACTATCTCTGCCGCCCTTAGAACAGCAAGAACTTCCGATTGGAAGACACTGCTTGTGTCCGGGAGTCGTATAGACTCTCTCAGGTCTGGATCAGCAGAAAAAATGCCAGAACCCGTTCTCTCCCCCGTCTTAGAGCCGTCAGTGTAGATAGCAACCTCGTTTGCTATTATGACTGCATCTCTTTGCCACTCCTCCCTTCGCGGGTATGACACCTCATAGGGGATGTCATGGTCCACCAAGGGGCAAATCTCATCAGTCCGTATAGGATTTCCGGGTAGCACATCAGCTAAGATCGTGCAATGCCCAAAACTACAGTCCTTAAACTGGCCTAAATTTTTTAGGCGCAAAGCGCTGTTGCCAGCAAGTTGCTTTATTTTTAAATCTAGCGGGATAAAGTGCAGGAAGGCATCCAGTGCTGCCGTAGGAGTGGTACGGATTGCACCAGTGATGGCTATGCTTGCCGTTCTCTGCACCGTTGCTAGTTTTCCAATTATGGTTCTTTTATTTGTTGCCCTCCACCACACAAGTGAGCCATATGTAAGTATGGGTATCACCACTACTGTATATATCCAGTGTACCATGGCGGGTTTCAGGCCCCATGTTTTGCCTATTGTTCTCTTACAAATAAAGAGGGCATTATACGCTTTCTTCATTCGTTCCCTTATGTTAAGATTCCAATTTAATTTTCTATCTAGGATTACGCCCAGATACTTCGCACTGTCCTTGAGGAGCAGTTCCTCTCCGTCAAGTTTCGGGAGATTGAAGTGCGGTAATTTGTGTTGTCTCGTGAACAGGACTAACTCTGTTTTCGAGGGATTGACATTTAGTCCGCAGCCCTTGGCCCAATTACTAATTTTCCTTAAGGCGGTCTCTGTGATCTCACTTAAGGTATTCAAATATTTTCCCTGCACTACTATGACCACGTCGTCCGCATACGCTGTGGCACTTATACCCATTGACTTAATTTCCTTTAGGACGTTGTCAATGACCAGTACCCACAGCAGTGGCGATATGACTCCCCCCTGCGGGGTTCCTCTGGTTGCAGACATCCTTATGGAGCTTTGACCAAGGGAGCAGTTTATGTTCCTGTTGGCGAGCATGTTGCATACCCAATTTATGATTCCCTGTTCTATGTTAGCGCCTGTTAATGCGCTTTTTATAGCTCTACACTCAACGTTATTGAAGGCTCCTTCTATATCGAGAAAAGAGGCCAAAGCAAATTCGCCGCAGTGTAGACTATTTTCAATTTTACCCACTACGTTGTGTAGAGCAGTTTCTACTGATCTACCCTTTAAGTATGCGTGCTGTGACTCGCATAAGAAACCATTGCTACATTTATTTCTAATGTGAGCTTCCACCAGACGCTCAAGGGTTTTGAGCAAAAAGGACGACAAACTGATTGGTCTGAAGTCCTTAGCCGTCGTGTGACCCTGCTTGCCGGCTTTGGGTATAAAAACAACCCGGACTTCTCTCCAGGCTGTTGGAATATGCCCTGTTCTTAGGCTGAATCTCAGTATATCCAAAATCTTTTGTTTTGCATGCTCTGGCGCTTTTTGGAGCATGATCGGTAGAATACCATCCGGCCCTGGAGATTTATACGGTTTGAATGTATGCATGGCCCACCGTAACTTTTTTCGGTTGATGATATTGTCAATTTCTTCCCACTCGAAAGAGGGACAGTCGACTTCCTCCTGCCCCTGTAGGCCTAGGTCCGTTGTGGTTGTGGAACCGGGGAAATGGGTTTCCACCAGGGTAGCCAGAACCTCCTGACTACTCACGGCCCATGTCCCGTTGCTATTTTTTAGGTAGCTAGGTACGCTAGCCTCCTTTGAGAGCATTTTACGCAGTCTCGACGCCTCTTCAGTTGACTCAATAGATTCACAGAACTTTTTCCATGAAGATCTCTTGGATTTCCTCACTAAGTATTTAAATTCCCTCTTGCTTTCGCTATACTCGTCCCATGTGGTATCGTTTTTAATGAGTTTTGCCCTATTATAAAGTTTTCTTACCTCCCTTCTTTTAAGGCCGATTTCCTTATTCCACCACTTCGGTTGAGCCCTTTTTGGCTTTTTGTTTGCCGGGCATGCCTTTTCGAACGCTGTGTTTAGGGTTCTGCTCACGGCTTCTACTGCCCTATCTAAGTCCACCATATTTTCGCCGGTGATCGGCTGGGTATCTAAACGTAGATTAATGAAATCTATGTATTTATCCCAGTCTGCCTTTCTTGGGTTTCTATAGAAATTACACGCCCTATGCTGAAAATTAATTTTGAAGCGTATCCATCTGTGGTCAGACAGAGATGCCTCATCAACTACCCTCCACTCCCTGATTTCCATTTTGTCTGTGTTGGAGACAAGTGTAACGTCTAAAACCTCCTGTCTGTTACGTGTAACAAAAGTAGGTGAATTCCCTCTATTACATACCGTAAGGTTGGACAATATAATAAAATCATAAAGACACTCACCCCTTGAATTTGTGTCTCCACTACCCCATTGGGTATGATGGGCGTTTGCATCACAGCCCAGTACGTGCATCCAGTTTTGACCAGCCAAGTCCTTTAGATCTTCCGCTATTACGACCGCAGAGTCGTAGGGAAGATAGGCCGAGGTCAGACACAGAGATTTTCCATCTTCCCTCTCGCAGATGACCGCCGTCAAGTCGCCAGAGCTGTAATTATTCAAAAGAAATGCCTTTATGTGGTTTTTAATAAGGATACAAGTCCTGATTTTACCTTCCGCCTTGTAGAACAATGTATAGTTCTTTTGCCGGAGCCCCTGAATCACGTTCTTATTGATCCAGGGCTCCTGTATGAGTACGGCTGCAATGTCCTGCCTAATGACGTACTCCATCAGACAGGCCGTCGCAGCCCTACTGTGGTGCAGGTTTATCTGCAGCACTTCCATCATCATCATGGGGGGGCTCCTCCTCATCTCTGCCCTTGGTCGATGTTTTGACCATCAACCTCCCCATGCTGTATCTTACCATCCCATTGGATTTCTCCAGGTATGGAAGACATTCCTTATTTAGGGCCAGTAGGAAGTGTTGGCCGTATTGCCGTCTAGGCCCCGTCTTTAGGACCCTCCATGTATCGGCTTTAAGTTCCCGATTTTGAACATGTAGGAGCCCTAGGAGCTTCTCCGGGTATGTGTAGGGACTAGGTACCCAAACCCAGGCTGTTGGCGGATTGTACTTTGCCAACTCGGCAACCGTTAAGCATTTTAGCTTAATACCTTCCCATGCATCGGATACCTCCGTGACGAAGTGTCTGAGGAAAACTACCGAAAGCTTGTTTCCACAAGCAACAACTTTGCGCCCGCCTTCCCAACCAGCGCCATCAAATTGAAGCTCCCCGTTTCCTGCGGCGGATAGTTCCTTCCACAGGGCGTCTTGGAACCTCTCCTCGACGTTTTTCCACTGGTCGATTGTGAGACGACCGCAAGGCTCCAGCTCGTTTATCACAGCAACGAGATGCTCGTCCTTCGGGTCGCTGTGTCCGCGACGCATTGCCGGTGTGGTCGCAGCCTTCACCTTTTTCGCTGCGTTGGACTCGGCGGCATCGTCGGATCTGCCTCTCTTGCTGTTGAAACTCGTCTTCCTTCCCGAGTCATTTTTCCCTTCCTTAGCTTTTGCTGCGTAGGAGGTGGAGGGTGCAGTCAGTTCAACCTCCACCTCCTCATTGGCCAGCTTTTTCCCCTCCTTTGCTTTTTTCAGGTCGGCCAGAAAAGTCTTGGCCCTCGCAAAAGCTGCCTTTTCCCAGTCACTGAGGGTGCTGGGTTCACAGCTCCCATACTTGGCTACCTTGCGATTTGCATTACGTAGCAAAGCCTTAGCCCTTTTTTGTGCGCTCTGTTTCGCACTCTTCGTTGTTATATTAGAGGAAACTGCAGACGCAGCGGCTGAGCCAGCTGTGTCTACTTTTCCCTCTATTCTTCCTGTCTTTGTTGACGCTGCTTCCAAGATGGTCCCAGGAACAGCGGATGATCCTGCTGTCCCGGGCATCTCTTCGGCTGCCTTCTTGCCCTGTGTGTCTATGTCACCGATGAGAGTTCCAGCCTGCTCACCGGTGACTTCGCTGTCGCTAGTGAGGGTTTTACCCGACTCCTCACTGTCGCTAGCCAAAAGCGCCGTTTCATCCAATTCCTGTGCTAGAAGAGAGATAGATGAAGATGATAAATCGTCCTCACATATCTCCTTCTCCCCCTTGACAGGAATTGCATTTTGTTTTTTTATAATTTTTTTTTTGTTTTTTTTGATTTTGATTTTGTTTTGTTTGTTCCATTTTTAGTTTTTAGTTTAGATTCCCACGAGTAAGGCCGGAAAAAACAAGGTCAGCCCAGGCAGCGCCGCCATACCTGGGTAAGGCTATATACAACAGGCCCGCGCCAAGGCGCCTGAGGGAGCTCAGTTAACGGTTGGTTTAACCCCCAACCTTTCATCCCTGGGCACGGTTTACTAATTCGCTCACACCACCACTGGAGTTAGGTTTGGGTAGGGATAGGAACAGGGGTAGGGGGGCATTGGGGGGGAGTAAGGATATTGGGAATGGCGAGGGGGGGCATGGGATCGGACGGAATGTCCTGGCCAGCTCTTGGTTAGCGCTCATCAGTCGGTCTGTCTGCCATGGGTGACCCTTCTGACGACAGAAGTCGTCGACAGCATAGCCCGTTGAATCTTTGCGCCGTAAGCCGCCGCACCGGCACCATCGAAGGCAATGATGGTACACACGTCAAGGTGACTGACCTTCGCGGGGGTTCCGATTCGTTAACTACAAGAAAAAATCCGACGGCTACCCCCCATCCCTCTCTTACGAAAACATTGAAATAATTGAAAATAAGTTGCTAAAACTTAATGATGAATATTCACCTGGCCCAGATGGTATTCCCGCTATTTTTCTTAAGAAGTGTTCCCTAGTGCTCTCCTACCCCCTTTCGCACCTCTTTAAGCTCCTACTATCTCAAGGCGACTTTCCTCAGATATGGAAGTCCTCCTTCATAACGCCGATTCATAAAAAGTGATTAAAAAGTGAAGTTACTAATTATCACCCGATAGCCAAACTTTCGCATACACCCAAACTCCTGGAAAGCATTTTGTATGAATCCTTAAGCTTTCAATGCAAGTCTTTAATTTCCCAAAAACCAACTTTCTAAAGGGTTTCTAAAAGGTAGATCAACCACCACTAACCTCGTTGAATTCGCATCCTCTGCGCTAACGGCCTTAGAAAGTGGTAAAGAAGTCGATGTTATTGCGACTGATTTTAGTAAAGCTTTTGATAAGATATCCCATAAATTAATTCTTTTCAAATTGTCCACCCTTGGTCTTGAACCAATACTGCTGAAATGGATATCATCTTATCTGGAAAACCGTTTATATAATGTTCGCTTCAGGTCCGTCCTATCTGCCACATTCCTGGCAACCTCTGGTGTACCACAAGGCAGTCAAATAGGTCCACTTCTCTTCATCTTAACTATACACGATCTGGAAAGGGTTGTTAAACACTCCTCTATCTCTCTCTATGCCGATGACACCAAATTTTTCAAACACATATCTTCATCACAAGACTCCTGCTTGCTACAACAAGATCTAGATAGTTTTTCTATTTGGTGTCTCAAAAACTGCTTACAGCTCAATGTTGCGAAATGCCAATCCAAAACCTTATTACGTAAATACAACAAGTCCCCTCCCCGTCTTTACCTTCTCAATGATCAACCTATACCTATCGTACAGTCTCCTCGTGATCTTGGCATATTGTACGACCGCGAGCTTAATTTCCGTTCGCACATTGACGAGATAATTCGTAAAGCCAATTAATCCCTTGGGTTCATTAAACGGTGGCCAAAGGAATTCTCTGATCCTTACGTGACCAGATCCCTCTACATTACTTTTGCCCGCCCCCTCCTCGAATACGCCAGCCGAACGTGGTCACCCTTTCAGCAAGTTCATGTAACCAGAATCGAAAACATACAACGACGTTTTCTTCGATTTGCCCTCCGCGGACTTTCTTGGAACGATCCCCTAATTCTGCCTCCCTATCTAGACCGCCTCAAACTCATTAACTTGAATAGCCTTGAAGCAGGGATGCAGCAGACATTCTCTTCATTCAACGCCTCCTCTCAGGCTCTATCGATTGCCCGTCCCTTTACAACTCCATCTCCTTTAATACTAACCCTCGTAATTTAAGACATCCCCGTCTCTTCTATCTACCAACCCACCGCACGTTCTATGGCTCAAACGAACCAATTTCCCGTATGCTACGGAAGGTAAATTCAAACATTTCCGTTTTTGATTTCAACCGCAGCACTCCCTCCATTTAACTTAGCCTCCTTCTCCATAAACCCTAACTTTATCTCTAACTTGTAAGTATTAGTTTTTAAGTGTAGCTATAAGTCTTAGTTTTGTTTTAAGACATATTATAGCTTGTATTAAGCTGAATAAATGGGGGCGCATGCCCCCACCAAAATTAAAATTAAATTAAATTAAATCACGAATCTGTTGTGGATCCACCTCATTTCAGAAATGGCAATTTTGCTTGTTCACAAGCACAAGCCCATTGAGCCAAAAGTGGACCTTACCATTTAACATGATTTTTCGATAAAAAAAAAGGATCGGCTTCAATCTGCTCAAGAGCTCAATCCGAATGCGTGCTTCTCGAATAAGTTGATTCAAGCTGCGCAAAATTAAGAAAAAAAAATATAGACGGATCTTCGACGTAAGGAGTACTCAGGGATTTTAAAAATCTCGAAATCAATTTTGCATGTGTTGATTACTTTATTTCAAATTTGCTATGAACTATGATTGGTTAATCATTTTTTTTCTAAAGGGGTTTTGAACAGGGACGCTACAAAAGTAGAGCGACAGGGACAGCAAACAACGCCAAATTTCTTGCCGCTCTTTTGAAATTTCTCTTCAGTAAGGTTTGCCATTTCACAATGGAAAGATATATGAGCCAACAACGAGTCGAAATTATTTAAATTCACTACCGAAATTCGAAATCAGTGGCCTCAACGTTAAGAGCGCTACGTCCAATTTATGGTCGTCACGAAATGGTCCAGTCGCTTGGCCGCCTCGGTCGTGCGATTTGACGCCGTTAGACTTTTTCCTGTGGGGCTACGTCAAGTCTATGGTCTATGCCAACAAGCCAGCGACGATTGATGAACTTCGTACGAATATCGAACGTGAAATTGCAGCAGTATCGGCCGATTTATGCTTGAAAACCGTCGAAAATTGGGTTCAGCGTCTGGACTTCTGCAAGCGTGCCCGTGGTGGCCATGCAAAAGAAATCGAGTTCCATACATAATGGCATCGAACGCACTTTCACAGGAATAAAGAATTTCATTGATATCCAAAACCGTTTTTGTTTTATTTAAAAAAAAACTTTTGTAGCGCTCTTATTGAAAAACCCTGTTCAATGATATTATCTGACTTTCGGGAATTGGGCGATCGAGATTTCAGGTTTTCGTTTTATGAATTTTCAGGATTTTGAGCTTTCCGGATAATGTTTTTTGGTATACTGTTCATCTTCTTCTCTTTACTAGCACAGATAAGCGTAACATGCAATGCTCAGGCTATTTGCTATCGAAGAAAACCTTGGTTAGTTGTGTGCTAAAACGTACAACATGTCTCGCGACAAAACAAATTTGGCCAAAGCTGGATCTGAAACATTTAAGTACTGCAAAATAGCATAAAACTGGTCGTATGTACTGTTACGGAAGGTTAATTTAGATAAATACAAATACATATTTGTTAATATATGTTTTCTCTAATTTATTAACATAGGTTCTTGTTTATTAATCTATTCGTTAATTTATATACATATTTAATAAATTTTTCGTTTTGTTAATTTATTTACAAATTTGTTTATTGGTTTTTTTACTTCAATGTTAATTTATTTACTTTTTTTTTGTTAATTTATACGCAAATTTAGTAATAAATTTGTAAGTTCACTTTAATGTTAATTTATTTTTTTTCTTTGTTAACTTATATACATATTTGTTTATTTATTAAATTCAGTTTAATTTTAATTTATTTATTTAGCAAGTAAGTTAATATCAAAATTATTTATTAATTTAATTATATTATATTTTTCATATTTTTTTCCCTTAAATTAAGGGTTTTCTCGTTATTTCCCTTCAAAAATTAAATTAAATTATTGAGCTTATTAAATAGTATTTAAAATATTTAAGATTTTTTTCAGTTGAAAAATATAAATACCCTATATATCATATCTCTGTACTTTAAATTGTGTGATGGCTTCTATTTGTAATTTTATGACGAAATAAAATACTATCTAGCTAAGCCTTTTCGACGTTGCCAGCTTTCGATTGATATCAGTTTCATGTTTTAACTCAATAAGGTAATTTTTTAAAATAGTTACAGGCCGAATTCTATATTCATACGGATTTTTATAGGGGAATGGGTATCGTCTTAGTCCGAAAAAGATGATACTTCTGCTGCCGTTCTCCGACATTTTCCTGACATTTATATGAATGGAAGAGTGATTCACAAACAAAAAGTATGCGATCAAATTAATTACGGCTGAGGTGAGGATGCTTCTCATGACAGCAGGAGAAACAAAGCTTGATCGAACAAGAAGTTGGAATATCCGTCAAAGAACCTATCTCGAAGGAAATGGAGCACGACTTGGTCAGTTGGTACTGTCATCTTCAAAGGAGAGATCCTACGAACCCTGTTAAAAAGGCAATATCAATCAACGTTCCCAACACCAGCATTTAATTGGCTTCAGTGACGAAGTGATTCGAAGTCGGGAGGCCTGCCAACCGGCAAACTCCACAGGCGGACCAGTAGGACCCAGAAAGGTGATGCAGTCAAGTGGGAGGGTTGTGATCCCTCCAGTCCAGATAATAACAACGTCGTTTAAGATGATGAAGAAGACAGAGACAATTCTGTCAGGTTGTCTTATGAGGACATAACAAATTTTGTATTTCAATAAAACACAGAATAATAGCGATATCTGGCTGAAATTTATTTATTAAATGTGGAATCCGATCTCGTTCACATGACAGTCACAAGCACGTTGGCAGGGATCGATTCTTTGGAGCCTAACTCCATTGACCGTAACATGGCGATCGATTTCATCGACAAGAAAATACGATCCAATCACACCTCCGGCAGGCAATCCACACCACATGGCCACTTTTTGTAGATGCATCGAGTATTTTGACGCATATGTGGGCTTATTGCTGTCCAATTACGACTATTTTGCTTACTGTGAAAGTCAAAAATTTGCTTCATCGCTAAAAATGATTTTTGATGAAATTCAGGAAATTCTAACTCTTTCAGAGACTCAGAATTTCGGTAGCAATTTTTAATGAATTCCGAGCGTTGCTCATTCGTAAACTTCACTACGATAAACTTTTATTGGCGTATTGACATTGATAGATCCTAAAACAAGCTTAAGGGTGCGTTTGTATTGAAATATAAATATGATATGTCCCTATTGAAAAACCCTTCACAAGTCAAATAGCATTCTGTAGACCTAAAATGTGGTCAGACGTATTGGAACGGCAGGAAAAAGTCTAAGCGACTTATTTAATTTTAAAGAGGACGTTCTAAGCTTTCGCTTAATACCAGCTTTATGATCTAACTTAATAAGTTAAGGTTTTTCAATAGTTTCAGAGCAAATTGTACAAGAAAATTAGCATGCCCATGACCTATAAAGTGGTCGGACGTATTGTTTCAGCCGGTTAAAGTCTGTCAGACTGCTATATTTTTAGGAGGACGTTGTAAGCTTTCGTTTGATACCAGTTTTATTTTTTTATTCGATAAGGTACATTTTTAAATATTAACATTTTGTTAGATACATAGATACAAAGGGGAGCATTATTTTGACCTAAAAAGTGATCGGGCGCAGTGTTTCGTCAGGTTATCGTTTGTCCGACCAGTGAGTTTTTAGAGAGAGCGACGTTATCTATTATTAAACAACAGTTTCATATTATTATTAAACTCGATGACAAAGGGTCAGACAAAGGTTCCGGAAGGATAAATATTGCCTGACCAAGCTATTCGTGCACTACTAAAGGATGTCCATCTAATCAAATTCATTATATATTTTAACTTTATGATATTTAAGGACACATAACAATCAAAACTGGCCTCTTATTTCCAAGCCCGGCAGGAAAATGGCCGCCCGACTAGTGGTTTGGTATTTGCTAACCTTTTAACTTTTGATTGAAATACGAATATGATCGATCTATGTATTTCCTGAGCTGTGGTAGTTAAACGCCTTATTGAAATCGAGAAACGCCTGATTCATTAAAGATCTTCTCTCTCATGATCTACGAATTTCAAGCTTGGTACAGCAAATCAAAATATGGTAGCCTCTTTCTATTGGCTATCATTTAATCAATTTCATTTGCATAAACGTGAAGCAGCGCATTCATCTACTTTTGTTAGGTCTTAAATTGAAGAATTGTGAATTAAATTCAAGTGCCTATAAGGAAGTCTTACTGATCCTTGAAATTTCATAAATCCATATTTATTTTGCAAACATCTTTAAACCACATTTTTGTTCAAACACTAAACTATAATATCTGTAGTTTGCTTCTATTTTTCGCTGAACCAGTTTCGCATTAATAAACATCCCAAATCTTTGTTCCCACGCCAAGCAAATGTGACGCTATCAAATCGCAAAACAAGAATCAACAAATTAAATCAAAAATTCGTCAATGTTATCAAATGTATGTAAATAAACTTTAAATCCGCACCGAACCACTAATCGACATCGTGCCGCAGCTCGTTTGCGTATTTTATCAATTATGTATCTGTGGTAACATCGCTTCTAATTTGCTTATCGATTAGTTGCAACTTCATATCTCAATGGGCTGTTTCGTTTATCTTTATGGAACAGGTGTGTGCGGGATTTAGTTTGAATTGCTAGAATATTGGCGCCCCATAGGGCGGCAAACACCGCCAATACCCTTAATTGAAAACCCACCATGCATTCCGTTTTTTTCCCTGCCAAAATGCTAATTACCGCCAATTTTTATGAATCTGATTACTACCACCAAGCCAAATCCCCAGAATGATTAACTAACGAATGTCTTAATATCGTCTTAAAGACCGATACCGTGTTTAATTCCCGCCAAACAAAGGCTGAGTGTCAAATAATTCACATGACCCAAAGTGTTGAATCCGGTTACAAAAAGTTGTTCCCCATAACGAATGAAATTTAAATCAATAAACTTCTTAAAGATCATCTAAAAATTAGGGGACAACGATACAGGAAAAATTTATGACCGAGCCTAGACCTGAGCGGGAAGGCACTTCTTATACATGTTTAGTGCTGAACCGGTGGGCCATAATTGGACAGCTGAATTTCTCGCATGGTGGTAATGATCATCAGAACGATGGTGATTCGATTGAATGTATAGCGAGCAAAAATCAGCAGCAAGGAGCTTAAAGTTAATAAATTTTATCTATTTTAGCAGGTTTCGTTGCTGTTATTGTTGTTATATGTTATGATTGTGTATTTAGGAGTTGGAGGTCCCAAAGACTGACATTAATGCGATTTCAGGGGTTATTATGAATAATAAAGTTAATGATATGTTAATAAAGTTATTTACGATGCGTACAAAACCACCTCTTGAAGAAAGTTATTTATGGACTCAGGGTTATTTGGAAGCCGGTTTTTGCGAGCTTGCTGAATTCCATTGATGAAATAGTGATCGAAGCAGTAGAGCACTGTAGGCTTAATAAATTTACCTGATGACAGTGCCAGTAGTGAGACGAGTTGTAGGAGGAGGAAGTGAGCTACTGGGAGCATTGGTACCTGTTTAAATATTCGTTGAATTCCACCCCAACTACAGGCACCTCACGTTGGGCGCCAAATTGGTGGAAATAATTTTGTATGTGTTGTTATTTGAATGAAACTGCAATAATTGCATAGTTTTCAGTATCAGCCTGTTGGGTGCCAGTTTTACTTAATTCGAATGAATACATTTTATTTCATCATGGGATCAATTTTAATACTTTTTTGTCTTTAGATTTTATCTCCAAATATCAAATAAAGAGTGCAAAACACACGACATGCGGAATTCCTACAACGACCTTACTTGCAAAGAGTCAATTCAAATCAAACCAACACTAACAACACGGAGTAGAAAGATGGGCAGACGAAGGTGAGTGAGTACAAAGAAAGCGACAGTTATATAGCTTGGTCAAAGTGCCGCCTATAATGAAGACAAAAAAGTTCGCCCAGAGTTGGAATACAGACTTTGTATGTGACTGGCGAAAAGAAAGTGCACCCAAATTCAAGGAAAGTGTTTGGAGGACGTGTATCGGAAGTTGAAAGAGGTTTCTACTATCGGTTGCTAATACAAACTAGGCTATCTACGAACTGCCTCATATATTCTCTTGTGCGATAAAGTTCATTCTCATCGCTTAATTTCAGCTTCTCGAGGAGGACAAACAAAATACTACACATGCGGAGACAGTATTGTAAACGACTTCTAAACGAATAGTTTCCTCCGATCACCGTTGGCAGACGCTGGAACCCCTAAATGTTGTCATTATTTTAAATAAAAAACCGCAAATTATATTTTGTTTAGTTTATTGTGAGGCAATTGATTCCAAGTTTACAAAAAAAATAAAATCCACATCCTAATCTAGCCCGCTAGTTCGCAAAATGCTTACAACCATTTCAATGCTCATCCTGTTTCACAGTTTATCGTTAACTATGCGAAATATGGAAAATACTATTTCATTCCAGAAGCTCTCTGAAGAATTTGTATTCGAACAAGTACACGTTGAATTCGACTTGTGAAGGGCACAATCGGGGACTTCACAAATGCGTCGAAAATGCATTAGCAGATCATGGATATCTGGTTTTGTGAGCAATAGCAATTTCTGGAGAAAAATTGTTTTGTAAATATGTAAATTATTCTGTAATCGCTTCTGTAAACATTTGCACAGAATAACCAAAAAATGTTTTGCTTCGGTCTTTAATTTCTTTTTGTTGATATTGTTGATGACAATTCATTAAAATAAAACTCGAAATGTATGCAGTTATTTGGTAAAGCGCTTCGAAATCAAAATATTGGGTCCGGTGTTTTGTGTGCAAATTTACAGAATCACGTGAAAAACACAGTTTTTTTTATGGCTATTGATTTGTATCTTTCAGTGATCACATCCGAGTCGTTTTAATATTCAATTGAAATAGTGCTCCCAGGTGTGCAAAAATTATTTCATTTCATTAAACTTGAAAAACTCCTAGACAACCCATGATGCAAGGGCAGATTAAGCATCATTTTTAAAATTTTATTTTGGGATTATTGCAGTTTTTTTAAGTGATATTCAACACATTAAGCCCAAACCCGGCACCCGCACAAGAGAATTGCTTAAAATGTAGTTTTGTGTATTATTATTTTACTTCCGTTAGAAAGTAGCGATTTTCTGCTAATAAATGGATATGACATTTTAATCGGCGCAGGGACATAAGTCCTAACTTTTTCTTTTTTGACTTATGTCTCACTTATGTTTGACATAATCTTTGTATATAGACTTTATCTACAACTCTTTATTAAAACTCTATATACAATGGCATAACTCCCAAAATTGATTTGGGATTTATGTCTTACTTAAGTGGGTCATAACTCCCAAAATTTAAAGTTGGGAGTTATGTCTTACCAAATGATGTGAAATAAGGCCTGTTTGGTATATGTTTCAGTTGGAAATTCATTTAATGGGGTTTCATAGCTAACAACATAGAAGGTTTTCTTTTCGGGGTGCGAGACTGAGAAGGTTAGTAGGACATTGTCCACTCTATCGTTTTAAATTTCCGTCTTCTAAATGCTTTGATTCTAAGCAAAATTTGGAGCTAAAGCTGTAAAATTTTCTTTATCAGTAAAGTAAGTTTTGGAACCATTTAAGACAAGGTATTTGCTCTATTTTAGTTTTGACAACTTTGACTACGTTCCCAAATGGTTTGGGAGCTTTATCTAAAGTTCTTAGCTATCATTCCATTCCTTATTTTGATGGGCTTGAATTTTTGTATTTATTTTTAAATTAATTGTGCCTCTAGAATCCGCGCATGTTTTCGACATCCTTGCCAATCTCACCTGTACATGTTCCTTATTCTTATAACTTCAAAGATCTGGTATGGAATTTTTGGCCAGTAAAATTGTCTGGCAACTTTTGGAATATAAAGTTTTATAAAATCTTTTTTCAACGCAATTCGCTTTTCTCTTTTTTAGCCTCCTATAATTTTTTATAATAATTTCAGGAAAATTTTTATAAGAATAATTTTTAACACATAACAGACGATACCAGGTATTTCAAGTTTCGATTGGCACTCAGCCATATTGCAAATATAGGGTACAATGTGACGTCACAATATGATCGCTTGTTGTGTCGGGGGTGTTGCCATTTGAATACAAATCAACATACATTTTGCACTCAATATTTTTTTTTCAGAAACTATGTTCAAATGTTATGTTCAAATAAGCAACATATTAACAGTATTGTACTGCTTATATTTCCATTAATTTTTGTGTATTATATTACGAAGCAAAACGTCTCAAAAGTCGCAGTGGTAAATTATTCGAATATGAAAATATGCTAATTGATTTTTTGTGTTATTAATAGTGTTTCATATTTTGGTCTGGCAATATTAGTAATTACATTTTGGATCACGATTAATGATCCCGATAAATAGCAAGATCCTGTGTTGTTTTTGTTTTACGTATTAAATTGATCCAGATCCAGATCCGCATGGATAATAAAACACAGCTAATATATACACAATAGATCCTGACTTTTCTTTTTCAATACCTATATTTTCCACATATCAAGTCTGTAAGCAATTCAAAAGCCGATGTTGTATTGATCTCCTAATAAATATTGTGACACCCCTACTTCTTCTGTTTTGATCATATGAGGTGCCCTCTGTATACATCGAGTTCATATGGCTCTTGATTCTTATCCACAAACTGATGAGAGGCAATACAATGCCTAACCACTGGATGGACAGTCATCTTCTTCCACTGTACAAAAGAATTGGTGATACGCGATACTATGAAAATAACTCTTCTGTCAAGCTGATGTCACACAAAATGAATATAGTTGAGCTTATATAAGATTGCCGTTTGTGAAAAATCATACGGCTGGTTGGTAGTTGATGACCAGTGCGGGTTTGTCGTGGGGAAATAAATAAACACAGATGCAACCCAAAAAAAAGGATCATTATGGAAAAACATCATGATTTATTAAAGGTTTTGCATTGTGGTGTCTGTGGATTTTAAAAGAAGTATACATCCAAGAAATGTGTTATGGGTGGCGCTAGGACAACGAAAAGTAAAAAGTTACCTCATAGAAGCGTCCATGTCCTTAATTATTATCTGTTTGAATGAAAAGTGACCGACATCAAAGTGCATCAGTTATTCTTTGCTGGCGATAGTGTCATCATAAGCGAAGATCAAACGTTCCTGAAACGAGCATTATATGGGGCTAATAATTTGGAAGGGTATGGGTATTGAAATAGATCGAACAGGCAGTACAGTACGTGCATCTTAGTTTTCCCAAGTGCGAAAAGCTCAAAGATCTGGGATCTACGATCGAAAGCGAATGGTGATGACATTAATCATCGCGTAAGCGTTATGCGGAAGTGGCGACGGTATAGAGGCCGGTGTGTTGGATTGTGACAGGTTATATCTGCTTAGTCACTAGAGGAGTCTGGAAGATCGGCGATTTGAAATTCCTTTAAAAATATTGAAAATAAAAATAAAATAAAACTTTTCGGTAATAAAGTGTCGGGAAAACTCTGCCATCTTATTTTATCGAAAAATGCCTCCTAAGCGGGAAGGAAGGCTCTACATAACGGTTGTGCGCGATCACATACGGTTCACAATATCGGACAGCGTTAAAAAAAATATAACGACAAATTAATGGGAGCTGAGATAAGTATGCTTTTTTTCGGAGTAACAAATCACAATCGAATTAGAAGTTTCAAGATCCGAGGAACCTCCACGCTAAAGAACATATCTCAGAAAAAATTAAGCCCGGCGGGCTCCGTTGGTTCTGGCTTATTCAAAGTAGAGATCCAACGAAAATTGTTGAAGATTCAACATTAATCAATGTTCCTTAATTATCGTGACAAAGAGGAGGGCATAAAAACTCCAGGGTCAAACAAATGCAACAACACCATAACTTAATTTACCTTAGTAATGAAGTGATTCGAAATCGGGAGGCCTGCTTATACTTTCTGAGTCAAAACCCGCACACCCAGGAAGTGGATCAGTATGTATGCAGTGATGTGGGAGGGCTCTTATCCCCTGTCCTAACTCATCATAACTTCGGCATTAAAATGAAAAGGATTTTGTCAACACTTTGATTGAATTTATAAGGCAATGAGACTGCGAGAGTTAGAAGTGGACTAATGGAACGAGAAGTAGGACGCTCTAAAGTTTCATTCACAAAGTTTTACACACAACAGCTGACAAATATCCGAGAACATATCTGTCATCAAAAACCTTCCCGAATCTGCCATCCATCCACTCGCTCAGAAAATAAAAATTCGGCAGGTAAGAGTACACAGGTCACGGTAGGACTTGGCCCATCCTCGTTTATACCCTCACGTTGGGCGCCATTTTTCTGAAACAGAAAATGAAACTATATTTATGTTCTGATTGATTCTGATGCTCTTCCAGTGCAATACATATTTCGGCATATGTTGGCAGCATACATGAGTCCCACATTCCTCGAATTCACTTCCCGCTTTCTATGTATTCGTATTCCACCAGTATCTGCAACTAGCCATAACGCAGTAGAAAATCCTTATAGCGGCTATTAATCATTTTTTACAAGTTATCAAATCTTCAGTAGCGCATTCCGGGTTCCACAGATTCAAATACATTTCACGCGATCGATCACTTGGAAACATTCCTGTTTACATTCTCGCGAACACGTTTGCGTTTACCCCCATTTAACCCTAATCAATTTCTACATCGTTATTCGTCGCCAAGAGCGGCTCTTTCATTCCGCTCGCGCACCACTGTGCCTGTGCGCATACAATCGAATCATAATCAATTAAATCATTAATCCCGCTAACTGAATCCACTTAGCGTTGTTATATCAGCAGCGTTCCCTCTGCCAATGTATCGCTCTTACCCGCTCTTGTCCTGTCAGACAGGCCAGGTTCTCTTAATCAGCCAAAGAGCAATCTTAATGCAGTTCTTTAAGCAATTCTTTGGGTTTATTTGAATTTGTTTGCTGTTCTGTTTTTTATTCTTTGTTTTTGGTATCGTTGTTGGCTCTTGGCTTAATTTGTAAAATTAGTCGCTCCGCTTGGCGTGCGCGCACACACATTTAAATTCAATAGAGAGATGGCGTTTTTTTGATTATTCTCTTTTGCGATGCCATGTGATGCCTGGTGCTTGGTACACCAAAACTCACATCCACATGTAGTCCGTGGAAACCAGATTTCTTCGTGGAATTGTTTCTTGACAAAAAAGTAAAGTAGACGATTTTCGCTGTTTTTCGCATTTTTTTCACTTGTTTCTCGCCAAGTGTATTTATATAAAAGTCCTGCGGATGAGGATAGGGGCTCTGTTTTTGATTCACTTCGTAGCTGGAGTTATTTTCTCCTTGTTGGTGGATTTCATTTGTTGATTAATTTGTCTGAAGGGTATTTAGAACGTGGTCGTCGTCGCCAGCGTCATCGTCAGGCTGGTTTCTTGTTTCAGTCTCTGTTGTCTACAGATGCTTTTATGTATGCAAAGTAAAGTAGTTGCTTGCGTCCGCTGCGGTATTGTGGTGGTGTACCGTCGCGGATTTCTTGTTGTTTGCACTTATGTTCGCGAATTATCCAGATATAGATACTGTGTACCGTACGGGCGCGTACCAGTGGATAAGTGTGCGTAACGAAGCGTTCTCAATCGGTGGCGCGGGTGCGAGGGCCTGTTGCAGCATTGTCGAGTAGTTGTCTTTGTTTGTGCATTTTGGCGGCTTATGCGACCCGCAAGATGAGATGAGGATGCCATTTAGTTTGTCATTTATAATTTCAGTTGCTGGGTGATGCGTGTTGATGCTCATTTTTCGAGATCGTTTTCTTGAGTTTTTGCTTTTTTGAATCTGTAATCTTGTGAGGCGGCGTTGGGGCAATTTAACGCACACCACGCGCTTCTCAATTCTCCGTGGTGCATTACATGATTGGCTGCTGCTTGTTGACAGTTTTGTCGACAAGCGATGAAAATTGCTTAAATACGGATGGCGTTTTTTTGTTATTGTGCAAGTTTTGCATGCGATGAGGATGCAAAATGTACAACATTGAATGCATCGCTGCAGTTGCTTTATTTTTGTTGATATAGGTTATAAGGAATGTGTCGCTTTGATTTGGATATTACCATTAAATTATTAATGCAAGGTAGTAATCATCTTTGAATGAAGGGCAATCTAATTATAGATAGATAGATTTATTTATTCATCAAATTAAATAGGTACAATATACAATT
Organism: Portevinia maculata; assembly: GCA_949715645.1. Classification (NCBI taxonomy): domain Eukaryota; kingdom Metazoa; phylum Arthropoda; class Insecta; order Diptera; family Syrphidae; genus Portevinia; species Portevinia maculata. Next base: position 72,279,786 of record OX454527.1, read on the forward strand.
ATTGATAGAGTGTCTTAATCGAGTGAGGCATGGCTAGAAGGGCCATCAGAATAGGCTACAGCAATATTTTAATAAAGAAGTTGAGTTTTTTAGATACCTCGTATTAAAAATTCGTCTCTCATTACATTTTGTCTATAGAGTTTAATGCTATTTTTATAAACTGAAACAGTTTTTGCCAGTCTTCTCCGTTTAGCAAGGCCAGAAGTTCCCTTTGATCCAGGTAGTTCTGCTGCTATATTTATCGCGCGAACACATTTAAAGCGATTGTTCCTGAGCGTAGTTCTGCTTTTGAATATGTATATAAGTATTACCTCTCGCAAAGTAATACTTATATGCTATATTCCGCACAATTATTTTGTTTTCGTTCTGTGCAGCTTTCAAAAATTGCATATATACTTTGCAAAAGAAATGGAACAATGGTCCGCAATTTAATTTTTGACAGAAGTATTGTACTGTTTCAATATGTATGTTTTTTCTTTTGAAATGGAACATGTAAAACTAAAGTGTTTGCGTGTGACTGCAGCCCCAACGCCGGCATTCTATTTCGCAAAGCTAAAGCACTGAAGCAAGTGACACGAAACGGATTACTTGCACAGTACCTACAGATTATGCAGACTGTAATTGTGTTTGGTAACAGCAAAGAACGTTGTGTATAGTGTATTGTGTTTGAATCGGTTCAGTATTCCGCCTTGGTCTGAGAAGTTCTTTGTTAACTTTCCGATTGACGTCAAACAATTTGACAACGTCTTTCTGAAATTGTTCAATTGTTTTCAGTTTGGGAATGTTCTATTTTGTTTCACCTCATTTGCCACAAACAAATTGAAGGTAGGGTAGGGCGGGGCTAGTTGGGCCACTTTTCACTTGAAGTCTCATAAATATCAATCTATTCATAATACAGCTATGAGGCTCGGATCAATGAAAAGAATGGACATCTGGACTCTTTATAAAATTTTGGAATATTGAAAATATGTAATCGCAGAAGATTAATATTGTCTCAAATGCGCTAAGTCCAAATGGCCCAACTTGCCCCGTTAGTGGGGTACGTTGGGCCAAGGGCTGAAAAGTGCAAAACAGAGCTCCATAAGGTACAAAAAGGCTGAATTTATAACAGAATTTTATTCAAAGGACTAAAAAATTCAATTTTTAATTTCAAAGCAAAAAAAAGTAAACAAAAAAAACAAATCGAAATAAGAAATTATAATTTAGGAATCGTAGTCGCTACTGCAGTTTATGCAAATAAAAACGACCCCAAGTCCAGGTGAGTACTTTGTATGAGCCCAGTTTCGGCAACTATTGCACTGTACCCACTCCTCGCCCGGTATACTTTCAGAGAATGCACACAATGAAGAAAACACATGTAAAAAAAAAAAAAAAAAAAATCTAGTTTGATGAACATATTGCGTCATAATTAAAAATATACTTAAGACAGTTAAATTATTCAAACGGAATACTTAAATATAATAATGTGATTTATAAAAAAAACTGTACCTTATTATATTATTTACACCTTTTCGCCACTGAAATAAAAAAAATAATCAAAAAATTTTTTTTACTTTTTCACTCCAACACAAAAAACTTCGCGTGGTTCCCCATCTGCTGATACAATGCAACTGAGACTAGTTTTGCATGGGTTGCTTATTGCAAACATTTCAGTCAGTATGATTATGTTCGTGTAGAACTTGTGGTTCGTAAGTAATTCGCGTGGCCCTACTTGCCCCGTGGCCCAACTAGCCCCGCTCTACCCTACCTACCTTGGTATTATATTCGACACAAAATTGACTTGAGAAGTATGTGTCCAACACAGTTTACATAATCAACGTCTTAATTAAAATATTATACCTTTTTATTTTCAAAACGATTTTCCAACGGGTTTTAACTCATTTAGCCCCGGTATGGCTTGACTGCGCCGAAACACACATTAAGAAGCTGCAAATCAGCCAAAATTAAATGAATGCCTAACTTACCTCGGTTTAATTCGACAGCTCGGCAAGTGTCAGCCCAATCAAATCTGTTGTGTTAAAGCTTCAGGACAATTTTTATGAGAAGTTATTCAGATAACTAAATTATTCTTAACCTCTAACTATTATTGCTCGTGTAAATTTTGGATTATGTGTAATCCAAGTTTTTAAGTATAATATAAGGTTTTTTCGAAGTAAGACTTCTTTACGCACGCTTGACTTGGGGAGTAAGCTGGTGAATGCAACACGGAAGTGTAGACCAATGTAGACTTCCGGCGTAATGGAGGTGTAGACAAACGTAGACGTCCGGTAACACGTAAGTGTAGACAAACGTACACTCTTTTGTTACAATCCATAAAATTTAGTCGGCGGAAAGGTTCGTGGAATGGGTAAACAATCTTGAATCTCCTCAATAGAGGGCAATACAAAGCTTATCATCTATCCAAACCGATCCAAAGAAGAAAGCTATATCTAAAACAGTTGCCGACAGATGAAATTTACCGGAAGTGAGTAAAGTCATTGTGTCTATGAATCGCAGTTCATTTGGAAACATAGAGCGTCACCGTCGTGGTTAGATTTTTAGGTCGGACGCAAAAAACCAAAGTTAGAGCTAGGGAGCTGAAATTTATATTATAGACTCTCCAGGGGCTCCTGATGCTCATGTGTAAATATTTTCAGATTTCGCCCACTGACACGCCCACAATTAAAAAAAACAACAAATTTTGAGCTAGGGAGCTGAAATTTATAATATAGACTCTCCAGGCGCCCTTGATGCTCATGTGTAAATATTTTTAAAATTCGCCCTCTGACACGCCCACAATTTAAATTAGATGGAGCGAAAGAAGTTTAACTTCGTGTGCTCATTTTTTTTTCTGGTACCATTTTTTTCAGTGCCTTGTTGTTATTTAGCTGTTTATACGACTTTCAAGATCCTGCGTTACGGTATTAAACCCATCGGACAGTTCCTTGACCTTTTTATAAAAACTACGGATACGGTTTCGATCGAGAGACTCTTCGATCTCCTTGGCTAGCAGACTTTGTATGATTTCTTCTTTCTTCTCCTTTAGGAGCTTGCTGAACAATAGCTAGAAATAAAAGAAAAACTTTGGCCTCATTGTCATACTGAAGATTGAATGTCTAAAATGCCCTCAGGGGTGGATGCCTTCGGCAGCGATCCACGTGCGAGTTTAAGGACCATGATGCACAGTCCCACCACCACCAGAGCTGGATTTTTTTATGATGACCATGAGTCGCCACAGTCCCTCTTCCAGTCAGCTTTGTGGAAGCGGTGCCAGAAGACAGCGTCGTGCTGTTTTCCGTTATAGGGCCATCAGAGGGTGGACCATGATGCACAGTCCTCTCTCTGGAAAATGCTTTCTTAAGTTCGCGGCCAGGTGGAGGGACCATCAACAGTTCCAACCCTAGCTGGAGCCAAGCGATCTATGCCGGTAGACAGCTTAGTCCCGTAGTTTCGAACCGTAACTTTTATTGTTTTTTTTTTTATTGTTGTTGTTTGTTGTTTAGACCAACGAGTGGCGAAGAAAAACTGACCATCTTCACAGAGATCCGCATTGTGCAGATAAGGCTGGCTAATCCGGATACTCCGTTCGGATACTCCGTTCGCTGTCGAAAGAGAGTGGAAGCAAAACGGAATGTCCTATGGGCAGTTCTTCGTTGAAGCTCGTCAACGGCCTGTCTGCCAAAGGAGACCTTTCTGACGACAATAGTCATCGACAGCATAGCCCGTTGAATCATTGTGACTAAGGCCTCCACGCCGTCACTATCCAATTCTGGATGGTGCACTCGACAAGGTGATTGACCCTCGGTGAATGTCAAAATCTTAAACGAAATGCATTTATCCGCATTTGCTTAATTTATGTTTATGTTTGATAGGTAAACAAACCGAAAAGATAATTGTTTATTAATATGTTCACATAAACTTTTACTTTGCAATATGTTTTGCCCATGAAATTTATTTTATTTCACAAAAAAATGATAATAAGATAAGATAGATTGCAATGTTTGTGTATATTGCATAATGTTTATTTCGAAATAACTCTCTCTTACCTCCTTTGACTTATATTTACAACTACATATACATTGCACACGTCAACATTTATACACAATGTACTTGAGGAAATATATTGAAGTTCATGTTGAGTTAATTAACTGATCTCATTTGACACAAACCTGTTCTTTTCATTATTTTGAGTCGAATAGAACATGGTGTCAGATTTGTCTAAAAGTACATAAACCACACCAACTGCCGAAGCTTCCATTTCAAAAATGTGGTACTGATCTGTTTGAACGGATCAAGGATCTTTAGCTGTTGTTGGTAGATTATTACTTGAAGTTTAAATTAGTTATAAAACAAATGCTCCAAAGCCAGTGAGTTTATAAAATATATATATATATAAGACATTAACGACTCATACAGAGCCTAAAACCTATATTGGGACGGACCTATTATTTTAAGCCGACTCCAAATGCAAAGTTTAAGAAGCTTCTCATGGTAATTGCTTTTCTTGGATTTTTGTCAGACGTTCGCACGAGGTGGGGCAGTGGAAAACAAACTTTTAGATGTTACTTGGCCCCAGGATTTGAACCTGAGACCCTAAGATTAGTCCAGCAGGCTAACCTCTGCGCCATTGCTCCCTGCACTAAGATTATAACCCAACTAAAGTCATTTTTTGCGAGACACGGAAGGGGAAGCAATATCGCCGCAATCAAAAATACATTATAAGTGATCAAACTACCCTTGATAGTGCTGAACAAAACACGGAAATAACTCACCAGAAACAACTGGTAGATACATTGAAACTTTGATCCGTCAAACAAGTCCCTAGAAATGAATAGAACTAGCTTTGCTTCTGATCTCGAATCCATTTTAGAAATAGTAGTTAGAAATATTATATTATTGATAAAAAGGAGCAAGATATACACCTTACATAATGTTAACTTAAATCTAACTCTCTCTCTACCTTTGACTGATATTTACAAATATGTATACGTCATACACATAAACAATGTACTTAAGGAAATATATTCCAAGATGATAAACTGATCTCATTTGATACAGACCTGGTCTTTTCATCATTTTGAGTCGAAGAGAACATGCACAATCATGCACAAGAGAATAGAAGAACAATTCAAGTATCGGTAAAATAAACAAAAATCGTTGTCGATGTGACATGCTGTTTAGTGTTGCGAAAAATATTGTACATTGATAAATTGAATTATTTTGAAATCAAAAAATTGAGATCAAACGAATGACGGAGGTTGATCCAGATCCACCTACGCAAAAATTTGCAGTATATTGGTAAAGTCGGTTAATTGTGCATACTAACTCAGTTTAATTAAAGACAGGTTTATTAAAGGTATACAGTATATTTCAGCTCGGTAAGGGCTCAGATTTGTAGGAGTGCCAGAACGCAAACAAATCTATTCATTTGGAAATCATGAACTGCTTTGGAAAAAACCTGCGCAATTACATTTAAATATTACTATTGGAAATCCCTGTAATAGAAGACACAATTCCTTAACATATAAAAATATATATTACCATTTTCGCTATACAATAAATAAATGTCTACCCTCAATTCGATCGCGAGGTGTCAACTTTTTATTTTCTTCACAACAAAAATAGCCCTCGTTGGGCGCCAAATTCTCCCACAAAATCTATATTTCCCCTACAAATAAAACTATGTCCCTCCCTTTCGTTTGCGCACACAAATCCATTTTAATTGATTCAATTTCGATATTGATCCGAAATTGTAAAAATTTTAAATTTACAAAATATCAGTCATTAAATAAAAATATCTGCCAAAGTTTTGCTGCTACCGATTGCTACCGCAATACCACTACCATCCTGCCACTGATGATGATGATGAAGCAATTTCTTTCGGATTGCTTTGCTTCTCTATTTTTGTATCGCGCGAAAATTATTTGGCAAGTACTTTCTGTTTTCTTTTTTTCTTTTTTTTTTGGCCCCGTTCATAATTTTACCTCTTTCCGCTTTCATATTATTTTTGACGCATTTCAAAATGTTTTTTTCCACAAAATTTACCCCACTCCTTTGCCCAAAACAGCTTCTATCATCAACCTCATCGGGCATCTGGCACATTCAATTGTGACGTTTGACGTTTCGTATATACAAAATATTGCTCTGCCTAATTTTCAAGTGCAGACACAGCATTCGTGTAAATTTGCCAAACCGATCGAGAGATGGCTACTAAGAGATGTGTGTATTGTGTATCGCGCCCCCCTATTCCCCTTCTTAATAATTTTGATACCGCTCGCTATAGATACCTTCATCACTATTATCATCTTTATCTTGATGGCGGTGCGGCGCGGCGGCGTGCTACATCAACATCATCATCAGCCAGCAGCAGAATCAAGTATCTCGCAGTTTTGAGGCAGCATTTAGTGTGTTGTTCTCGCTGGTGGATTCCTTTCTGTTCTGCTGTGATTTTTCATTGAGTTATTATTAGCGGTAAATATAGGAAAAAAATGTATCTTTGAATAAAATAACAAAACGAATCTATTTCGGATGTTATTTATAATAAATTTGTTGGATTTCGACCAACAAAATGGGTGAGAGTATTTTTTGAATAACTTTATTTTTTTTGTTCCTGATTTTGGATCGATTTGCTGTTGCCGCCGCGTACCGGTCGCTTGCTTTGATGAAGCGCACCGTAAGCATTTTCAGTGAACTTTCTGCGGCAGCTAAAATGTATGATTTTATTAAACAGTAGATCGTTGGATATAAAAATTTGAATTGTTTTTGCGAAGGTGTCCCGGTTTGGGGTGAACGAAGACAAATGAGTTTATTACTATGGAAATATGGCCGAATTGAACTGGCGCAAAAACAATTAACAATGCATGGAAACAATTAACACTTTCACGCATGTGGCAGTACAAAACAAGAGATTTCATCATGTTTGATGTCGTCGTGGGATTTGGCGTCTTTCTAAATGAAGTCGATAGCAAACAGTTCCGTTGGTTAGAATAAGTTTTGACGATCGAATTGGCGTCTCTAATAGCTCTGCCCCAAGGGCAATAAAGTGCTTTTGTCAGAAATACTCGATGAGCGATATTCTGTAAGGAATGTGGTAATTAAAATTGAATAATACATAATTGAGAAAATGTAAAGACAGCTACCATTCTGAATGAACCGTTCGGGAATAAAAATAATGAGATTGATGCTATTTTTGGAATCATATCAATTGGAACCGAATGCACACGTTTAAGGGCAGCATTAATTCCAAGATTTACTTCTAGACAAATCTACGTATGTTTTTGTGATCCAGCACCTAATCAACATACCCTTTACCCATGTTGTTAACTTATCAATTTCCTAGATTTTTAAAAACCTTTTTCTTTGATAAACACCTTTTTGAGCAATGAGCCCCGTCACTCCGTTAACCTTAAATGTTCCCAGCGGGTGTATCAAAAATATGCCACCAGACGGATATACTGATCAATTATAATGCACAAAGACAATTTGCAGTCATTCGTTGTTTTTTGAAGAAAACGTCAATGCGATTGTGCACTGATCGTTTCGAAATAACATTAAAATGGTGCAGTATCAATTGGAGAGGGGGTAAGAAGGACCACTCAACCGCTCACTTTTTAAATATACCTATGAATCAAAGAGAATTCCTTATAAATAAAAGCTTCATCTGTGAACTTAATCAAAGTAAAAAATCGAAATAGTTAAAAGACCTTATACTAAGCTACAACGAAAAACAAAACATGACTTGGCAAAAACGGAGCTTTGAGTGTGGCAAAACAGTCCGCTTGGGCGAACTGTTGGATACCCTATTCTTAGTCCTATCCCTCATAACTGGGCGTGACAAAAGTCTAAGTATGGTTGAATTGTTAAGAACGCTCTACATATTTTGGTATATAACATTTAAAGGATTTTATCAAAAAAAACGCTCCATAGCTCAAACTTGGGTGTTTCAATAAAATTGTTTTATTTAATTGTGGGCGTGTCAGTAGGCGGATTTAAAAAAAATGAATACATGACAACAAAGGGCCCCTAGAGAGTATATATTATAAATTTCAGCTCCCAAGCTCAAACTTTGAATTTTCAAAAAAAAAAAAAATTAATTGTGGGCGTGTCAATGGGCGGATTTTGAAAATATTTACACATGAGCATAAAGGGCCCATAGAGAGTATATATTATAAATTTCAGCTCCTTAGCTCAAACTTTGGATTTAAAAAAAAAAATGTTTTATTTATTTGTGATCGTGTCAGTGGGTGGATGTTCAAAATTTTGTATTCCGAGCAGTTTTAGGAGTCATAGATCATATGTAAAAAATTTCAGCTTTCTAGCTCAAAATTCGATTTTTTCCAAAATTTTGTTTTTTTGAGTTTGTGGGCGGATTTCAAAAATTCGTAAACTTGATTATTTCTTGACCCTAGAGAGTATATGGTTAAAATTTCAGCTCTCTAGGTTCAGTTTAAAGGCCTAATTTTTGCCGACAGACGGACAGACGGACATGGCTAGATCGACATTACTATCGATGCTGATCATAAATATAGTAACTTTTGGGGGTCTACGGGCAATATTAAGGTATGTTACAAACTATGCGTAAATTAATATACCCTTAGAATAGTGTATAAAAAAAGTTCTACAGATAACAGTACCTGGGTGAACCCCTTCGCGGGTAAGAGGGTTAAAGACTCACAAAAATTAAAACTCTGGACATCTCATCGACTAACAAAAATAATATATTCCGAGCATTCAATTTTGAGAACTACATATATAATTTTTCTGAGTCGAAGAGGTGTTCATAATTTTAAACCCTTTTACCCAAGAAGCCCAAGAACAATTCTGCTTTATTTCGCTCGCGTTCTTTCACTGCACAGTAATTAGCTTTTACGTTGCATTCTAGGGAAAAATTGTAAATTTTTGAATTTCCATTGTGGGTGCGTGGTAGTCTTCCACAGACGCTCAGATCAATCCCAAAAATACCTTCAACTATGAAATTTTCCATGGAAGTATGTAGAATTTTTAAAATCAAATAAAGAGGCGAGTAAACAAATTGAATTTTTCAAAAAAGGTGACACGTAAATCAACCGCATATCTAACTCAGGCCCACAAAACCTACAATAACTATTAAATCTTACACAGAGGTAGTTTTTTAAGAACAGACAAGGAAGTAGTTTAAAAAAAAAGTTGGCTTACAAAAGTCGGCATGGACACCATCCCCAGCCAAACTCAGCCCCCAAAAACCTACAACTTTTAAATTTAACTTGGAAATAGTTTTTAGAGCGTACAAAGAATCCGACCTGGAAAGTTCAACAATAGTAAATCGTGGAAGGGACCAATAAATTTCAATTCGAAACCACTATCTTTTCATCGTTTTCAGCCGCATATGATCGTATTCATCGTCAGGAGCTCTACGTGGCGATGACTGAATTCCAGATCCCGACAAAACTGGACAACATGCGGTGCAATTTGCAGTATGCATGCAGCTCTTTTGAACCATTCCAAACCTGCACCGGATTCCGGCAAGGAGATGCGCCGTCATGTGACTTTTTCAATCAATATAGGTACAGGGTGGCGCACCAATTGTGCTACAATAAGAAATTCAAATAATTTTTTTCTTTTAATCCATGTATTGATTTTTTTTATTGTATAGAAAATTTAATTTTATTTTATATAACTAATTGTTTTTTAAAAGATAGATCGTAAGTGATCTCCATGCTCATGCACGCATATGCGACACCTGATCAGAAAATTATTCATTGCGGTGTGAAGGGTTGAGTTCGGGATCAACTCAATTATTGCTTAAAAGAACTGTTTTGTACACCTCTTACTTGACATAACCCCATATACAAATGTCTGATGCAGTAAGGTCAGGTGTCTTTGGGGGTCAGCGGAAAGTGGAGTTTCTGGATATTAATTTGTGTGCGAATTTTCGTTGGAGCTCCGTCATAAGCGGCCTGGCTATTTGGTTGATACATCTTGCTGAAACCAAATGCTGTTGAAACGGATACTTCTTCGCCGCAGTTCTGCGTAAAAAAGAACGCCTTCAACATCTTTAAATAACGATCCTCATTGACAGTTACTGTTACACCGTTTTCTTCAAAGAAGTATGGCCCGTTGATGAAACTGCGCGCCACACAGTGTCTCGTTCTGGGTGCAGTACCGTCTCATAGAGTATTTCTGGATTAGATTCACTCCATATACGGCAATTTTGCTTGTTATTATTGGCGTTTTGATCAAAATGGGCCTCATCAGACATAAACAAGCAATTTACGAGTATCAAGCTGTTGTCTTCTTCGGTCATTTCAATAATTTGTTTGGCAAAATTTTAGGAGAATACGCAAATCCAGAGGGTTTAACTTGCTTGCAATTCGGACTTCGTACGGAAACATATTTAAGTCATCATAAGTTATACGTTGTAATGACCGTCTGCTAACTCCAATTTGGGCCGGTTAGTTTCGAGTCGAAACGCTTGGATTTGCCTGAATTGACGATGCTACAGCCGCGATTGTGTCTTGAACCCGAACATAGGGATCTCGATGGTACGGTCTTCTTGCGATGCTTCCACATTCGGCAAACATGTTTACCAGCCTCATAATGGTCCATCTGTTCGGGAGAGTGCCGCCACTGGGAGTTCCCTTTGGACGGAAATGAAGGACTGCAAAGCATGGTACCGCTGCACTATCCAAATCCTCTTTCCGCTATTCCAAGCATTAATTTTAATAAATCTAAATAGTAACCTCTCAAAAAAAAATAAGCCGATTACTCACAAAGAAAAAAAATTATTACTTTTTGTTTTTATAGCGCGATTCGTGCACCAGTCTGTATTATAAAGTACCGACGTTGGGGCTTTCATGACGATTGAAGAACTGACGAAATTGCTTCACCTTTGAAACCAAACGGGGACAAAACGAAGTCGATTGTTGCTTTCAACAAATAAGCAAAACATAATTATGTCCTGTCCACCCACTAGGACAAATCGTCATTCTTGGTAGCAGCAACTTCGAGGTAGTAAGACCGTTCACCTACCTCGGAGTAAACGTCAAGTGTAAGCTCTACATTGATTTTGACAGTTCTGCTTAATTAAGCCGAATGCTGAATGATAAGCTGGAAAGCGGAGATACTAATGGGATCGTTCGAAAGAAAAATACTTTGTCGGATATTTTTCCCTGTGTGCGAGGAGGGCAAACGGAGGAGAAGATACATCTGCAAACTCTATGAGTTGCGTACCAAGATATGGATGTAATTCGGAAAGCTTAAACAATACATTGACTGGGCCAATTGACGCTAAGGAAACCCAAATCTCAGTTCTAAAGATCAAGCCATCGCGAATGCCAGAGAGCTTAGTCTGGACAATTGGAAGCAGCGTGCCCGGAATCGTGTAGGATGGAAGGCTGCAGTCTTTTGGTCAGAGAACCCAAGGGACTGGAGCACATTCATTAAGTAGGTTAGACATTATATAGCTTTAGCAGTTGGGAAATGGCAAGGCGCATAAAGATAGACGGATCTTTCCAAAAATACAGCTTGAAACACCATTCAACTATCAAAGCCTTCGATACTCTTAAATTAGTTCTTTTGGGTGTTCTCTGCAAAAAGTTCATCGAATATAGCAGAATATTTTAGCAATGCGGGCATCAGAGATCTTTGCGATGCCTGAACCGGAAACATATTTATCATCGTGGCATTTTGGCGTACTAGTTTTGATGGACTCGTGAACTTATATTGTTGGAAATAATTTGTTGGCTATCGAGGTGTTGATAAATCAATAGCCGTGTTTCTTTGCACGCGGGTATAGGGATAATTTGAAATTTGCATGTAAAATACAACAACAACTTATCCTATATACGCTAACTTTAGCGGGGATAAACAGTGCTTCCAAAATCCATTTTCTTCGTTTCTGATGAATCCTTCCGATGAATTTGTCAGGAAATGTCAAAGTTTGACAACCCACCGACCACTCACACATCCCGCCGAATATTTTATTCGTGATTTTATTATTATTATTTTTCAAACCTCATTTTAAGGGTAATTGAATTTAGCAAATCTGTTAATGCGAAATTGTTTTTCATAATTTTAGAATATGCTTGGCATCAATTTCAATTGGCGGAAGTAAATATTTTTCAATTTCAGGATTTTAAATACAAATTTTTTAACTACAACTTACAGCTGTGTCACGGTGCATGTCATAGGTGCATGTGTGCTGCCAAGTTTTTTTTTGATGAATTCTTAAGCGACGATAGTCGTTTTCTGATGTCATCCCTATATCCGCGTGCAAAGAAACACGGCTAATATGTCATTTATGACAAATGACTTATAGCTGATATTGGGTTATAAAATTAGTCCGAGTATAAAATAACTGAAGAAATGAACAAGAACTAGAACCGTGGACATATCGATTTTGTTCCAAGTAGGTAGGAAGGTACCTACTCGTACTTCGTTGTTCTCCGATTAAAGAATTTTTTTATTCGGGCTTTAAACTTGCATGACAAGAATTAGGACAATATATTTACTAACTTATTTACTTTACGTGGGGTCTCTGCCTAAAGCACCGCAATTTGTCAGTGGAACCGGAGCAAAAGGCCGCTTAACTAATCTACATATATAAAAGAATGATGTCATCCAAATATGTATATATAAAATTCTGAAACACTTTTAGCGTCCGCAATTACCACCAATAGTCACGGTGTTACATCATTCATTATACATAATCAATTTCAGTCAATAGTCGCCGCCACCGCTGTCATGTCATCGTCGCAAAGAACCAAAAATACCGAAAAACAAAACAAAACCTCGGCAACATTTCCACCAAATATGGATAATTGACTTTATTTGGCACGTGTGTGCGGTTGTTTGATATTTATATTCTCCCAACCAACTCCATGTGCCGTTCACGTTTAAATGTTTCCACACGAGTGGGGTGTATCGGTTTTTCTGGCTCAAAAATGGCATCCATCAGCTACGTCATTCGGTAATCGCTACTATAAACGAACGACGGATACATCGAAGCTCGTCGGAGTGTAATGCGATTACGCGATGGCAACATAGGTACGAGTATTTTGCGATTTTTCAAAACACCTTAACGAGACACAGACATAATTTTTTGTACCATAATCGCGACGGGCTAGGTGGTGGCGTGCTGCTCTTGGTTAAGTTGCATCAACATAGTATATTCGCCGGCCGGCTGTTATCGAAGCTGCGGCTGCCAACACCACCAACTGTGACTTATGTGGCAGTGTCCCACTTACTTTCTAATAAATCGCGCAAAACGTCGATCATTTATAGTGGTTATGTTGGAGCTAAAAGGATTTGACTAAACCTAGGTACCTACTCCATAAATTATGTTTGAAAATATTTTTTGATTTTGTCTTTTTAGTAATTTATACCTGCCTCCGAAAAAGTTTTATAAACCACCTACCAACTGATGAACATTTCATAGTGAAGTTGTCACCATTAATTGAAGTTCCAAATTTTCATTCCCACGATACCCACACGCGCGTAGATCCTAGGATGTTGGATAAAAGCACTTAATCAGTCATCGCATGCGATCAAATTATGTGAATTCACCCACGCAAAAGCTACTAATTAATTTAGTAGAATATTGAGTATCATTTAGCGTTAATTTGGAGCTAACCTTGCCATCAATTTGTCATTTGCGGGTGAATATGTTGAGAGTGCGGTCTGTCAGCTATGGTTGGGTTTTATTGTCTCACTTCTTCCGCGCTTTTTTAGGGAGCCTACTATTGAAATAAATCATGAGCCCACACAAAATGCTTATTTAAAAGAAATAATAAAATTTCTACAAAAGAAAATATTGTTACAGAGTCTCTTAGCGTTCGCTTGGAGGCGTTTCAGGTAGGTATATCGACTTTTGTTTCAGGTTTTACCACCGGAAACCGGAACCTTCTCAAAGTTTATAGAGGTAATGCTCCATTACCAAAAAAAACAAACATTTTTTTACGAAGGTTGTTCCAAAAGTCAGTGACTTTGAAATGAAATAATTGAATTTATTTTTCAAAATATTCTTCTTTCAAGGTGATGCACTTTTTCCAATGTTGGTCCAACTTCTTTAACCCTTTCAAAAAATTTGATATCTCAAGCTCTGCAAATTAGGAGTTTGCTGTCGTTTTTTTCCACCGAACCATTTTGTCATACATATTTGCAAACAGGAAAAAATCACAGGAAGTCTAACCTGGATAATAGGGTGGACGAGGATAAGCGCAATTCAGCTAATTTTTCTGTTGCTACTGTGGACGAATGAGCTGGTGCATTGCCGTGTGCATAAAACAACGCATTTATCTTCTCCATATGGGCCGCTTTTCCATCAATTCTGCATCAAATTTGTCTTTTGAATTGTCGTAGTACAGTCCGGTGATAATTTCGCTCTTTTTCAAGTAGTCAACGAAGATTACGCCGTGTCCATTACGCCGAAACCCAGTTTTTGATTTTAATTGGAAGAACGTTTGCCTGAAGAAGGGTTTCGATTGTTTTTTTTTTAATTTCTGGCGTATAGTGGTGTGACCAGAATTTATTGGCCTCTACGAGACACCGTAAAAATTCGCTTGAATTGCCTGTTTTGAAATTTAAACCCGTTTACGACTAACTTTCAGGAAAGGCATGCTGCCGACAATTTACTCATGCCCAAAAGGTGGATGCAGGATACGAATAGCGCTATCTTTTGAGTTGGATACAATCCAGCTATTTCATGAGCCTTTATATTCGGCCACCGTCAATCACAATACCGTGGATTTTGTTGGCAATCTCTTCCGTTGAGACATCAATTGGGGGTCCTGTGTGCTCAACGTCCGTTGTACTCGTACAATCACAACAAAAATCAGTGAACCACTTGTCCACCCTTCCATGCGAAGGAGCAGAGCCTCCATAATATTTTCAACATTTTCAAAGCCTTTCATAGGTCTTCTTAATAATTTTACCACGCAATAAGAAGCACTTTATCAAAACACGAGACCATATTTTGAGAATAAAACACCCAAATGTCCTTTCGATCACTTCAAAAGGCGCAATGCTCGGCAGATTTATTTGACATTTTTTTGTCTATGCCTGCAAAGAAACATGTACTATACAATATGTCAGAAAAAATCCTCCACAAGATGCAAGCGTCTTCTTTCATCAAAGTCACTGTCATTTCAATCGCCCTCGTTTGTATTGAATATTAAGCTGCGAACTCCACTGGGGGACCAGTAGAGATGCAGTGAAGTGGGAGTGTAGACCAGATAATACGTATCCTCTAGAAAAAGATGAAGACGATTAAATATTAAGAATACAAAAATATTTTATTAGTTGTTGAATACTTTACAGTGTGGATACCTTGCAGTTGGTTGCAATACACACGTCTAACTATAGGTTTAGGCTAACTTCAAGCACTGATTAAGATTGATATAGTTCCCCATTTTCTTCTGCAATATTTTGCGGCAGGCAATTACTATACTATACTTCACCTCCGCTGTACATGTCCTGCACTCTCCCATAGAAGAAATCTCTATCCAGGAGCCTTTTTTCTTGATGAACTCTGTGAATTAGCTAACACAGATGTTAGAAGTCTATCGCGTTTCACTAAAAGCTCCAAATGGTTAAGCTAGTAGAGGGCGAAACTCCCCTGCTCCACATGGCATCACAACGGACCTCATTAGTCTAAGTGTGTTGGCTATTAGCTGACAGCCACCTTAACCTAACCTACCCTAACCTAGAATCGGGTATACACATAGAGCAAATCTATGGTCCTAGTGACAAACTCGCGCGACAGTTGTCCTTCGACAACCAGCTTTTTGGATATGCTGTCTGATGCAATGATACCGAAACTGCGACTGATGCCCAATTACGAAGTCGACTTTCCTCGTTTTCAGGACTGGCACTGGCCAGATTCTGAGCCTGGAAAGGAATGCAGTCGAATCTTTACGGATGGCTCCAAAACCGATCAAGGATCTGCTGCTGGTGTTTTCATGGAGAGCGACAACATTAGACTTTTTTCTCGTTAGGCAAACATGCGTCAGTCTTCCAAACGGAGACTTATGTTATCCTAATGGCTATGGTCTATGCTGTGAGGAACAGGTGGAGGGGGCGAAGTATCTGCATCTGTGGCGACAGTGAGGCTGTGCCTTAGGACTTGCTCAACTTTTTAACTATACCTCCAAAATAGTTCGTGAATGCAAAATCTTTCCGAATTCGGTCGTAAGGCAGAATTCACTTAGACTAATCTGGGTCATAACGCGATCAGGAGATCACCGATGAATTTCCTAGACAGGCCTCAGAGGTAGACTTCTCGGGATCTGAACCGGCGTAGGCAGACATAGCTACGTCCTCCGTCAGGGCTTCCATTGACGGTTGGGTTTCATATGAACACAATCGCAGATGTTATGACTCTTGAGGTTGCAGACAGACTTAACGAATTCTTCCCGACGTCTGCAAAAGATCTGCGGCATTCTTGTTGGCTTTATACAGAAAAGACTGCAGACATACTACTGGCCTTCTTACGTTCCATTATGCTTTTGCCAAACACCCTAAGGTGTGTCTTCCTGGCAGTACAATGGACCAGTTTTGAATCTGAGTACTCCAGTGTAGAAAGCCTCGATCCCCGACAAAAAAAAGCTACAGGCCGCTTGGGGGAACTATTGGATACCCTATTTCTATTCCTATCCAGTTGGAGCTTTTGATAAAGCTTGATGGACTTGTAAAAGAAAGATCCCAAATGGAGTTTTCGTCTTTGAGAGAGAGCAGGGCATGCGAAGAGGAGGTGGAGAATAGTCTCCTCCTACTCCTCGTCCAAGCAGCTTCTGCAGAAGTCATTTGTGTAGATGCCAAGCCTCGTTGCCTACGAGACAGTGTCCGGTGAGTACACCAATTGTAGCACCAATGTGCAGTCTGTTCAGGGAGATCAAATACTTAGAGCGTTTCAGACCCAGCTTTGGCCAAATCTGTTGGGGCATTATGGCTCCTTTTCTGTCGAGTTCATTGGCCCTACAATTCCCTTCATTATCTGTGTGTCCCGGCACCCAGTATAGGTGAATGTTGAATAACTCCGCCATCTCCACGAGAGATGATCGGCAGTCTAGGACTACGATGGAGTTTGTGGAGACATAATACAGAGATTTTAGCGCAGCTTGGCTATCTGAGAAGATTCGGATGTCCATAGCGGATATCACGTTCCTCTTCAGTCACGATAGGACAAGCAAGGGCCCCCAAAAGCGTATATATTTCAAATTTAAGTTTTCTAGCTCAAACATTGATTTTTCGAAACAACAGTTTTTTTTTGGAAATTGTAAGCGTGTCAGTGGGCGGATTTGAAAATGTTGAAAGTTATTTTTTGCTTACGCTAAAGGACACAGCGCGAGCATTTGTGTTTAACAGCAAGCAGCACCTAGCAATGGCGTATTTCATAGTATGCTTTTCGGTGCTACTTATTATTAGAAAGAATAGAAAGATAGGAAAGAATTGTTTTGGTGCAGTTTTAGGGTTTTTCTACACGGATTTTTAAAATCTTAACACACGAGCATTTTGGGTGCCCAAAGGACAATATATTAGAAATGTCAGCTTTCTAGCTCAAAATTCGATTTTTTCGATTTTAATCCGCGAGCAAACTACTTATTAATTGCGGTTTCAAGAAGCGAAATAAAATACGCAATGCAAAATGCAATTTGGCCAAACTGTCAAACAAAAGAACAAAGAGTGTAACAACTAACAAAAATATGCTGGTTTCCCGGGTGGGTTCAACGAAAAGCGCTAAGATTACGCTCAGATAATCAGAAAAATCTAACGCTGTTGAAATTAGCGAACCGACCAATAAAAGGTTGTGTGCTTATTAGCACAGTGGGTGCCACACAATTTTGTGGGAAGATAGGAAAAGACAAATGTTTTCAACAACGTTATAAAGCTCCGTTGGAGCACGGTCTTTATTACGGGGTTTGGAAATCTCCTGAAAATTTACTGGTGGGTACAACGGGTCGGTATGGACCGTTGGTTTGACCCGCTATCACTTGTCCCGAACGCACAAAAAAATAAAACTACTTGGTCGCGTGTCCCCTCTATTCTCGGGAGTTTGAAAAACGGAACTAAATCCTACCAGATTATCACTCACTTTTACGATCACAAAAAAATCACTATACTTAGCTTTTTTTTTTTAAAAAAAAACCCTGTCCCTTTGTTTTCTCCTCTTGCTATGTGTTGGCCCCCAATATAAAATTCCAACACCAAATCACAATACGACAAAAGAACATCACACAAAACAACATAGCTAAATCAAAATTGTAAATCCAAATTGTAAATTGAAAGGAATTAAGTGTTTACCAGATCTCACTTGCACTTGCACATTCGACACTGTTGAATTTGAAATCGGCATATTGAACTATTCATTTGGATATTTCTTTGATATACACATATATATGTCATATACAAATGATTAGTTTAAATATGCACGATTAATTTTATCACTCGCGTTAAAACTTTCAAGCATTTTATTTAATTAAAATGCAGACGAAAAAACAAACCGAACGCACGCGACGAGCAAAACACGGAACTAAAACCAAGTGCAAAATGTGCAAGTATGACGCATACATACAATGCATTGTCTCTCTCTAGCATAGGCTAATCATATAAAGAGGAGCATAGTGGCTGTCTGCCATAATAATAACACATGCCAAGATCACTAAAACAATAGATAAGGATAGACAGTGCATTGTATGATCATCTCTTCAAACCCTCAAGTCCAATAGTGGGCATTAATGTCAAGGTGTTATACCCGAATGTAAAAAAACAATCCATATATGTAATCACACACACACAGCCTCCATGAAACAAGCTGCAAATGTTGGAAAGTAAATAAACATTTCAAGTTCAAGCTGATGGTTCATTGACCACCTAAGTTAACAACTGCTGCAATAATTTCTGTTAGACCTACATATGTTAATGTATAGTAGAGATGAAAGGCGAGGTATCATGGAGACTAGAGTGAACAATTGCGAACACTTGTCCATTATCACTCCAACGAATAAGTAAAATAAACGAAGAATTTATAACGTGTAGTGACCACTTTTTTTCCATTGTTTGCAAGACATCTTTCTTGAAGATCATTTCACTTGTTTCAAGACGACTTCTTGAGGCAAAATATTCTGAGATGCATCTCAGCAGCTCAGAACACTATATCTCTGGTCTACTCTCTCGTCCATCCGCCTGTCCTCCGTTTCCTGTTTGCTTATTTTCCTTTTTATTAACGCTTCACTACTCTTTTTAAATCTTTTGTTCATTCTTTTTCTATTTCAACTTGTCGCCGTTCAACAAAAATTGAATTTCGAAACTTCTCACGACTAACTAAACCGCTGATCAACCCAGAAGTGTTTTTCCAGATTTTTCTATTGTCCAAAGTCGGTCAGTGTTGGACTCATTCTCTCACGCACACATTGACAGTGCAATCCCACAGTAAGGCGAACCAACGAGCTGCACCTTTCAGCACATCCAAAGCTATCTTGCAATGGTGTGCGCATGCCTGCCGTTACCTTTTTGCTCTAACTTTCCATTCTCTCACCGAGCTCCGAATTCAGCGCGACTGGAAAGCCAGCTTGCGATAAATTCTCTGACCGACCTGGGACAATCTTTCCAATCCAGTCCGATTGGTACTTCCCGCGTTCATACTACAAATCGCTAGGCAATTTTGCTGAACGACGTTCCAGCGTAGCTAAAACCCACTACGAAAAATTAAAAAGTGCAACCGATAAAAGAAAATGAAGGAATGAAATGAAGGAAATGTTCAACAGAATGAATGAAAAACATAGGGACGGGCTACAGTCCGCTTGGGCGAACTGTTGGATACCCTATTCTTATTCCTATCCCTCAAAAGTGGGCGTGACAAAAGTCAAAGTATGGTTGAATTGTTAAGAACGCTCTACATATTTTGTTATATAACATTTAAAGGATTTTATCAAAAAAAACGCTCCCTAGCTCAAACTTAGGTGTTTCAATAAAATTGTTTTATTTAATTGTGGGCGTGTCAGTAGGCGGATTTAAAAAAAAAAAAAAACACATGAGAATAAAGGGCCCCTAGAGAGTATATATTATAAATTTCAGCTCCCTAGCTCAAACTTTGAATTTTAAAAAAAAAAAAAAAAAATTGTGGGCGTGTCAGTGGGCGGATTTTAAAAATATTTACACATGAGCATAAAGGGCCCATAGAGAGTATATATTATAAATTTCAACTCCCTAGCTCAAACTTTGGATTTTCAAAAATTAATATACCTACCCTGAATAGGCTATACAAAAATTGTTTTATTTATTTGTGGGCGTGTCAGTGGGCGGATTTTGAAAAGTTTTTATCCCGAGCAGTTTTAGGAGTCATAGATCATATATTCAAAATTTTAGCTTTCTAGCTCAAAATTCGATTTTTTCCAAAATTTTGTTTTTTTGAGTTTGTGGGCGTGTCTGTGGGCGGATTTCAAAAATTCGTAAACTTGATTATTTCGGGACCCTAGAGAGTATATGGTTAAAATTTCAGCTCTCTAGGTCCAGTTTAAAGGCCTACATTTTGGCTACAGACGGACGGACGGACGGACGGACGGACGGACGGACATGGCTAGATCGACATTACTATCGATGCTGATCATAAATATAGTAACTTTTAGGGGTCTACGGGCAATATTAAGGTATGTTACAAACTATGCGTCAAAATTAATATACCCTTAGAATAGGGTATAAACATCGGGACGATTATAAACGTCTCACCCAATATGGCGAGTTAAACCTAAGCTTTCAGGTCGGACAAGGGGACACCGTTATCTACTGCGTTAACTACCCGAATCTGGTGGGATTCTGCGCAGATTTGGGGGTGTGGGGATCTGTCGATAACGTGTCATACCTTACAAATTGTGATGATTTATGTTGGGCTCTCGGCCATTCTGGTTCCAGGGTTAGTTGGAATGGTGTCATCTGGACATGACATCTGTACTCTCACATCGGCTACTTGGGTGCCAATGTGGTGCTGGTTAGCTGTTATTTGGTGTTGGAAGGTGTTTAATTACTAGGCCGTCCGCCCACACTCCTCTGCTGCTCCTCCGGTGCTCCGTCGACGGAGTTGGGTCCAAAGGGAGCGTCATCCCTTCCCTCATCGAACCTGATTCACTACCGTCGTGATAGATCGTTATTGGGTTTCTGGGTCTTTGAGGTCTCGGACCGTCCGTCCGCGCCCACGAATCGTTTTTCGATTTGCAGGGTGTATATATATATTGGTTGTAATGTGTACACCCTGCCGTTACACACCGTCCGTCGAAAGAGCTGTTTTCACTTAATGATTTACTGGATTAAATATACTTAATTATAATATATTTTTTCAGTTAATTCATTTATTGGTAAACAAAATATAATTTAAAAGAATTTAGTAAAGCAACAAATAAGATTTTTAAAATAATGTTTAAGTAAGCTGAAAAGAGAGTTCAATATGACATAGTTAGGTATAAGATGACATATGATATTAGTGTAAAATGACAAACATTAAAAATCGTCCTTGCAGAGTTCACATATGAACTGCTTAGTTTTATGCTCAATACCAGCACATAATGCGTGGCACCATTTTGCGCAAGCCTGGCAGGCGATCCAGTGCTCCCCAGGACTTGATCTACTGTAAAGCTCATTGCAGTAGATGCAAGCGACATCATCATCATCTTCCATACTTTTTAGATGACAGTAGCCGACTACATTTAGTTTCTCTGACGCCTTAGCCATATCCTCTTTTGACCAAGAATGCCTGTTTGACGTTCGCTTGTAATTATTTGGCATACTGAAATGTAAAGATATATAAATTACAACCTCTTTGGTAAGATGCCATACCGTGTCATCTTGGACGGTCGGGTACTATGTCATTTTACCCGATCGGATCGAAAATGTTTAGCAGATTGTTGGCACCAAAATTTTCTAACCAGACAAAAATATCACAAAAAAATCACTAAATATACAAATAACTGTAGTCACAAAACACTTCAGACACAACACAATACTCACCTTATCAGAAATTCTGGAGCAAACACTTAATACAAAAATAATTTTTTCGCGGACAAAAGCCTTAATTCCGACCTCATTGAAAGCACATTGTAAATTGGCAGCTGCGTTACTATGGGGGTAAGCAACATCGTAAAACTGCATGTCCAGACGTGTCTGGCAGAACTGTGGCGCTTATGGTTAAGAGTAATTGCAAGTATGTCATCTTATCGGGTATGCCATCTTAAGCATAATTCCCCTAAGACATAATTTATCTTAGAAAATATTGAAAGCTTTGTAATAATAAATTCAATTATTATACGGGCTGTTCAATAATTTAATTTAAGATACCTGTACAAAGATTTATAAGAAACAGTAACATTATTATAGAATTTTATTATACTGACAATAAAGTAAAATATAAACAAATCGTAAAAGAAGTGAATAAACAAATAAAACATTTAAGCATACATCTCCATATGTATATATTTTTAAGAATAAATACCAAATTTAAATACAAAATCAATCGGGAAACTCCAAATAAAAGGACTTGAGTTTAGTCCGAAACTGCCCAGTACCGTCTAGCCGAGGCAAGAAATTCCACAAGCGGACGGAGTTGATGAAGAACTGTCGTTCCGATGTGAGACACGTGACTTGAGGGTGAATAAGTTGTTGGGATCTGTTTGAAGAACCAAAGCACAATTTATTAAAAAGATAGTATGGCTGATGTGTCTGAACCACGTTTGATAATAAAATAAGTGAACGAAAGCGAAGTAAATTGTCAAGTGACATATTGAAAAGTGATTTAGAATAATTTCAAATACTGTCAAAACGATTCAAGTTGTAAACATAACGCGCAGTGTTATTGAATGCGACGTTGAGCTTCCTCTTGCTGGCAGCATCACAGTTACAGAAAATTTCGCAACCATAGCTAAGAATTGGAACAATAAGTGCTTTTGCTAATATTGTACGATGTACGTATTTTTAGAGAAATAAAATGTTGTGAGATCCACAACTGGCGTGACACACCGTACACTTTACAGATAAATAAGTTGTTCAGGAGGAA
This sequence comes from Portevinia maculata, assembly GCA_949715645.1. Lineage (NCBI taxonomy): Eukaryota > Metazoa > Arthropoda > Insecta > Diptera > Syrphidae > Portevinia > Portevinia maculata. The sequence goes on from OX454527.1 coordinate 72,302,779, forward strand.
AGATCACAATGATATTCCTTGTGTTCGAATCTCCCAGACAGCAGAGAACAGACAGACGGTACTGACTGCTGGAATAAGTCCAGAAAGTGTCGCTTCAAACGACGATTTTTTCGTGGTCGAGGACCCACAGGAGAAGGTGGATTTGCTGGGCGCTTGTTTCGAGGCCGTGTATACGGTGAACAATCCTGTTCGCCGTAACCACGACATTGAGAATAGGGCTCTGGTGAGCCACTTCGATCTGCGCACCGAACTTGAGAATTGGCGATCTGAGAATAACGGATTCACCGTGTTCACTGATGAAAACCATGCTAATGCAGTTGTCGCCAGTGGCCGAGATGCATCGCACTTGTTCGTGTCGAAGGATGATCTTCTGTGCATCTTCGAGACACTAAAGAATAAAAAGTCGGCGGGGATGGATGGTGTCCCAAACGTCGTATTGAGACACCTGCCTCTGGAGGCTGTAGATATTTTCACCACGCTGTTTAACAATGCGCTGAATAATGCATATTATCCGGCGCATTGTAAGGTAGCTGTGGTACACCCTATCCCGAAAAAATGTAAAGATAGGACGAACCCTGCCAATCTCCGGTCAATTAGCTTGCTTCCGAATATTAGCAAGGTCTTTGAAAAGGTTGTCAATAGAGCCCTGTTAAAGTGGGTCGAGGACAATAACATAATTCCGGACAACCAGTTTGGTTTCAGGGCGAGGCATGACACTATTCATGCCGCGTCGAAACTGGTTTCCGACATTCAGTGGAATAAATGCAAGAACCAATGCACGGGTGCTTGTCTGGTTGATTTTGAGAAGGCTTTCGACACCGTATGGTTAGAGGGACTTTTCTACAAGTTGACCAGGCGAGGGATGCACAAACCTTTGCTATATGTAATTTATAATATGCTTATGGGAAAGAAGTTCGTTGTCAAATGTGGCAATGTGACTTCGAGCAGAGTCTTTGAAATTAAAAACGGTTTACAGCAGGGGGCGGTCAATTCTCCGATCCTGTTTAACATTTACACGAGTGATCTGGTAGGTTCACTCAGACATGCTATAGCGTATGCCGATGATTTGGTGGCATACAGATCAGGTCCTAAAATCGAGGTCATTAATATCCTTTTGCAGCGTGACTTCGATCAAATTAAGCGATATTGCGACGACTGGAAGTTGAAAATCAACTTTCAGAAGACGGAAACAATCTTGTTCAGAACTCCATTGGCTGGGGCCTCTAGGGATACCAGAAAAAACTGGAAAAAATTGGCCATTATTGGACAAAATGGGCAGCCATTGGCGGTGAGAAGCGCAGTTAGATATCTAGGTATCTGGCTTGACCAGTATCTGTATTTCGATAGACATATAGTTGCTTGTCTTGCTGGGGCCAAGAAGGCTTATGCTCTAACAAGGAGACTGTTTCATAGCAGTCAACTTGACTCCAGAGTGAAGGTCATTTGCTACGTGGCCCTTATAAGGCCGATCATCGCTTATGGTTGTCCATTATGGTTTAATATAGCGCCTAGCTATATGGAAAAGATTCGGGTTTTGGAGAGACAATGTCTTAGGACCTGTCTCCGGTTGTTCCGAACGCCTGAATCCAACTATATAAAATACTATCCCAACAAGGACCTATACGATGGGCCTCAGTTGAATAGGCATGACAATTTTCTCATTAAGGTGACTCGAAGGCACGTTGCAAGGGCGATGGCCAGCGACAATAGTCTGATCTTTGGGGCTTACTACCCCAATGAAATGTACATAGAGAGTACACTCCGGTCTGGCTTTATCCCGCCAGAGGCATTTATCCCTATTGATGCAAAAGGGCTGGTACAGACGAGGGATGGTATCCCGGTATTATACCACCGCTACCGCAGTGCGAGAGATAAGCGGCTCATCCGCGGCGAGGACGTCGCCAATGCTCATGAGTTCCTCCGTTTTAGTACCGCAATAGCGGAGAGGGATAAATTCGATACAGAAAAGCAATTTGCCGAATTTTGGTGGCTTTTTGAGGGTGGAGGGTTCAACATGCCCTCCCAAGACGGTGCGTTACTCTAGGTAACATCCTCTTAGTTTGTAAGATAGACTAAGTTAGCTAGGGCGTTTCTGGGAGGGGCCGGGCTCGCCAACTTGTGGTGGTGCTTCCGGGAGGTGATTGATTCTGTAAGGCATCAGTCAGCTCACGACGGCGCGTGTGCACGTTGACGACTGCCAGGCGCTCGGAAAGTAATTGGGATTTTGACCACTTGTTTCGTAATGCAACGAGTGCTCAGAATCCTAATTATAGTTAGAATATGTTAATTAGTTTAAGTAAGTAGAGTAGGTAGTTTGTAATTTGTTTTTTTATATAAAAATATAAAATTTGATAAAGATGCCGAGTTTTCTTAAAAATTTTCTCGATGAAAACATAATATGTAAGATTAGTTCGTAAAATAGTTTTTAGGCCGAAAGGTAATAATTATAAGATAGAGTTAAGTTTAGGGCGTCCGCATAAGGATCAATATTCTAGAATAAGTATCCTGTTAATTTTAAGTTAGATTTAATCATTTTTGTCTAGTATGTAAGTTGATGTAAGCTAATAATTAATAAAAATGAATTTAAAAGTAAAAGTAAACACCGTACACTTTGCCAACGGCTGCATTAATACGAGTATCCCATGTAAGTGTCCTATTAAATATCAGACCCAAATTTCTGACCGAATCGACATACTCTATTCTGAAGCCATTAAGCGTTATGTCTGGAAAATAAGAGGTATCGTATTGACTTTTTACTAATGACAATACATTTAGTTTTTCGAGGGTTTAGAAAAAGCCCATTCCTCTCGGACCAATCACATATCCTCTGTAAATCAATATTGATCATATTAGCACAGTCTTCAATCATGCCAAGGGAACAACTTCGATACAGCTGTACATCATCAGCATACATGTGGATGGATGTCGATGTGGATATAAGAGTTGGAACCTCGTTAACATAAAGGGAAAAGAGGAGAGGACCTAAAATCGAACCTTGTGGAACCCCACGATTGGTGAAAAGGAAGTCGGATGGATTATGTCCTACCGACACAGCTAGTTTCCTGAGCCTAAGGTATGCCGACATAAGTGAAACCGCTGAAGGTGAGAACCCGAACAACATAGAGAGCTTTTTACATAAATTAAGGTGATCAACAGTATCGAATGCCTTAGAGAAGTCTAAAAGTATTAAAAAGGTCACCTTGCCCTCATCCAAAGGCTGTCCAATCCCTTCGACTACGTTAATGATCGCAGTTATGCAGCTGTGATTTTTTCTAAAATCAGATTGCATCGATGAAAGTAAGCTATTTGAGTGACTGTTGCAGTTTATTTGATTTTGCATTATCTTTTCAAAGACCTTCGAAAAATAACGAAGAATGCAAATAGGACGGTACTCATTACTATTTGGACTTTTGGGGAAAGGAAAAATCTTCGTATTTTTCCATTGAAAAGGATAAACACCAGTAGTTAAAATAAGATTGAAGATATGGACTAGTGCAGGTAGAATTAAAGGAAGAATAATTTTGACAAATTTCGGATGTATTCCATCCAGACCAACTGCATTTGACTTAATTGACAACAAGCTACAACAACGTCTGTACTCGCAACATAAGAAAATTCAAAATTGTCCACTAAAGAAGTGGGAGAGACTGATGGACTTGAAGGAACTATGTTAAGTTCGGGGAAAGGAAGTGTAACGAAGTTTTTGTTGAGGAGGTTTAAATCTAAACTATCATCCAAACTAGGTCTATTTCTGCCCATTCCAAGTGCACGTAGATTTTTCCAAAGCTGTCAAACATTCATTGATGGATTTAGTTTGCTTTTGTGGAATTTACTTTAAGCAGCCCTTATTTTAATGACTACTTGATTGCGCCGGGTACGATATAGGGAGAGATGAAAGTCTAATCTGTGCCGCTTCCACTCGATATAAGCCTGATTAATTCCATAAGATGCCGAATTTCGTTTGTAAACCGAGGACACTGGCCATGTTTAATCGGTTTTACTTTTAATGGAACATGCTTATTAAATAATGTAGAGATGTTGTGATTAAGGAACTGGATTTGATCAAATGGGGAGGATAGGAAGAAAACATGATCCCATTCAACAAGACTGACCTCAACTTCCAGCAGAGGATAGTTAATATTATTAAAATCTCAGTATTCATAGCTAGGTTGCAGAGTGCTTTGGACTCGCACTCCGCCTTTCCAGACCGTCCGTCTGTCTCTTTGTACCACAGACCGTCCGTCTGGTTGCAGAAACGTTGCCCCGTTGGGAGTCTCCTGACAGTCATTGTCAGGCTCACCATCCGGACTTACTAGGCCACCGGCATCGTCACAACATACGGTCTGGTGTACGATGTCCGTCTGTTTGGGTGTTGCCTTAAGCGGCTCTTTTACCAGCGAGCGAAAGGGGTTCCTCAACCCTGGGCCAGCTGCCCATGCTCCGAGTCTACCTGTAGTGGTCGCCTACCATGGCATGCCCCTCCACTTCTTCAGACAAGGCGTATGCGCACCGATAGAAGAGGGAATTGGTAAGGAAGTCAGGGAATGGGGAATGGACCTTGTTGCGAGAAATTTTACCGCAATACGATAAATTGTTTTTATACCCTATTCTAGGGGTATATTAATTTTGACGCATAGTTTGTAACATACCTTAATATTGCCCGTAGACCCCTAAAAGTTACTATATTTATGATCAGCATCGATAGTAATGTCGATCTAGCCATGTCCGTCCGTCCGTCCGTCCGTCCGTCCGTCCGTCGGCAAAAATTAGGCCTTTAAACTGGACCTAGAGAGCTGAAATTTTAACCATATACTCTCTAGGGTCCCGAAATAATCAAGTTTAAGAATTTTTGAAATCCGCCCACAGACACGCCCACAAACTCAAAAAAACAAAATTTTGGAAAAAATCGAATTTTGAGCTAGAGAGCTGAAATTTTTTATATATGATCTATGGCCCATAAAACTGATTGGGACATAAAATTTTCAAAATCCGCCCACAGACACGCCCACAATTAAATAAAACAAATTTTGGGAAAAATTGAATTTTGAGCTAGAAAGCTGAAATTTTTTATATATGATCTTTGGCCCATAAAACTGCTTGGGACATAAAATTTTCAAAATCCGCCCACTGACACGCCCACAATTAAATAAAATATTTTTTTTGAAAAACCAAAATTTGAGCTAGGGAGCTGAAATTTTTAATATATACTCTCTAGGGGCCATTTATGCTCATGTGTAAATATTTTCAAAATCCGCCTACTGACACGCCCACAATTATTTTATTTTTATTTTTGAAAGTCCAAAGTTTGAGCTAGAGAGCTGAAATTTATAGTATATACTCTCTAGGTGCCCTTTATGCTCATACTTAAATTTTTTTTTAAATCCGCCTACTGACACGCCCACAATTAAATAAAACAATTTTATTGAAAAACCAAAGTTTGAGCTAGGGAGCGTTTTTATTTACAAAAGCTTAGTTTTTTCGTTAAAATCCTTTAAATTTTTGACACGCCCACTTATGAGATATAGGAATAAGAATAGGGTATCCAACAGTTCGCCCAAGCGGACTGTAGCCCGCCCCTATGTTTTTTTTTAGATTGTGGGCGGATTTTTAAAATGCTTACATTTTATTATTTCGTGCCCCTAAAGAGGATGAATTTCAAATCTAGCTTTAGCCCTAGCTTATTTTCATGATCGATAGTAATGTCGATGTAGGCATGTCCACCCGTCCGTGGAAATGAACTTTTGGTCAAATGAACTGGCCCAACTATAATTAGGTAATATAAATGAGAATTCATTGTACATATACATATATGGAATCGGATAATCCTTGAGGGGAAGTTAACTCGTGTTTTCCATTTTGACAAAATGAGTAACGTTGTTAGTTCAGATGTTGCTTATTGTTTCCTTGAAATTAGTACCCGCAGGAATCCAAATGTGTGACGTGGAATTTCATTTTTGTTCTACAGATACTTAGGTCGTATCATCATGAAGTGATTTGGTTCGAGCCGAGTTACTTCTGTCGATTGGACTTATTTTGGATTGGTTTTATCTCGCTTGTGTAGACCCTTTAACTATGGCTATGTATCCTCTTTTGTGCAAACGCTTCTGACAATCTACAACGCCGACTCATTAATCAAATATTTCCACAACTTTGACAAATTGGACACTATTTAATCTCAGCCATTTAAGCGAATCCGTTTAAGCAAATAATCATTATTCTTCAATTGTGATCGCTTCTATATCTCTCGCCTCTTTTTATTACATTCTGATAGACAACAACCAATTTGTTTGTCATCCCACAATTAATTTGCATAATAATCGCGCGTTTTGAATTAGCCAGGGTCGAATTACAAAGCAGATTACCCACTCGCAGCAATTAAGCTACCGACTAGCCTGCCCATTAGCTACTCTATTCTTAACCCCAAAATAATAAAACAGAAAAAATGCTCACCAGACAAACATAAATCAATCTGCCGCCCCACTCCTGGCGCCTCCCACCTACACAAGCAACGCACACACACAATTATCGAGTCTATGTAATTTGTTAATTTGCTTCGAAACGCCTAAGAGAAGAAGAATGTTTCCACATTATCGTTACCTCATTGACAATATGTCAAGCCGTATGTCAGTAATCATAACAAATTATTAAAAAATAATAAAAAATAAAAATGTTGATATTTATGAACGCGGACAGTGGCTTTTGGCTGCCCGCTGCAAGCGCACTAGCTACACTCAGAGGTTGGGTGGACTGCCTCAAAGCTCAGTGGCAAGCGCCAAGCTACTCTGTGACATAGTGGATTTTATTCTAGCACTAAATTACACAGCTCAACATAATTAATGTGAATATAAAAGAGAGGTGGACAAGGCATTAGCAAAACGGAGGGAAGGCGGCGTGGAGAACAAAGTAAATGTTGAATCCTACCACCAGTGCTATACTTTGTCATCGCTGCCATCGGTGGAGTGTTCAGAAGACGACGACGCGACGACCTCATTTTTATATATTTATTTATTTACATCGTGGAATAGGTATGGAAATCTATATTAAGGCATTCGCATTGGGCATACAAATAATAAATAAACAAATGGAATACGGAAATACTCATAACAAATTAATGTTCGGATTATTAATTTTTACTTTTAGAGCGAATAAAAAATGAGACCTAAGTAAGGCCGGTAAGCTCTATCTATACTAAATCAACATTTTACGACACTGCTTTCTAGTTTCCGGCCAAAGTTAATGGTAAACACTTACAGATGTTCAACTTCAGAGTTGATATTTAACAGACAATTATTGGTTGTCCTTCTACTCCATAAAAGCACACCCGGTGCTTTGAGTGCCGATAATGATGACATTCGCCGATACGTAGGAACACTGAATGTTTGCGTTACAGGTGTAGCCTAGATTTTTAGATTCTTAGACCAAGATTTAATTGATCAAAACCTTCCCACTTTACTGTATCCCTAGTGGTCTGCCTGCCTGTTGGACCTCAACGAATATTGACAGGCCTCCTTGTTTCGGATCACATCATCACTGAGGCCAATCTTATCCTGGTGTTTTGCATTGTGTTATCTATACCAGTCTCAGTTTTTTACTACAAGTGAATGTTCCCAATATGTATTGATTATTATTTGATCTTTATTTGCCGTATCAACCAAAAAAATCCAATGGGTACAATCTGAACAAGGAGAAAGGCGAAGCATTCATTGCAAAAATGCAAAATTATCGCCATCACATCATCAACGAAGTTGAGGATGCAGAGTGCAGAGCACAAAATATGTGGAATTCCCTACAACAACTTTGCTTGGATAAAGCCAAATCACTGCTAGCGGCTTCAAAAGGACACTATCAACAGGGCAAAGAAACATGATGGTAGGCAGATGAAGCTAAAGCAGTCTTAAGTGACAAGAAAGCGGCATCAAGAATGGAATGGCTGAAGATGAAAAAGCTCGCCTTGAGTTGTTATACAGACTTTGCAAGAGGCTCGCGACGACAAGGTGCGCTCTAATTCAAGTTAGAAGATATTTCTTCTTCGGCTGCTGATAGAATCCAGGCTATCCACGAATTCCGACAAACCACCTTGATTAGGGGCCGTTTCAAACCGTTTTCAAAAAAGCCACTCCAGAGAAGGAGAAATGCCCAAGAAATCCTTTCGCCGAAGTTCATCAACATTGCTCAAGGGCTGCTTCTTGTGGATGACGAAAAAATTATACACATGTGGCAACATTATTGTGAAGGACTTCTAAATGAATCATTTTCTCGGATATATTTTCCGAGAGTCGTTTGTAACATAAAGAAGTAAACGACATTATTGTCGAATAAGTTTCGAGGGCGATCAAAGATTTCAAAAAACTGAAAAAAAGTTGGGCCGGACGAGGTACCCTGTTGGGTCTGGAAAAAGATGGAAGATGTCGGGTCCAAATGGCTCATCACTCTTATCTCCAAACTGATGAGATGCAATGCATAACCAGTGGAGGGAAAGTTTTCTTCTTCCTATGTATACAAAGGAAACGGCGGGTATTAGATACCCGAATGCGGAAAATAATAAGTCTATCTAAAGACTAGGAAAAACCATGAGGACATTAAAAAACGATTTCTGCAGACTGTCAAGTGGCGACACTGATTCCGCTGTCCGACAGAATGAACTACTCAGCTCCGACGATAAAAGCCAAAACTTCCGTCCACCTGACCAAAATGAAGTGACGATAGGAATATCCAAGCTCAAGTCCAACAAAGTTGCTGGGCCGGATGGTTTCAATGTAGAGATTTTAAAGGCAGCTGGATATGACTTGGTGGAGAGCATACACCAACTCGTCTCTTAGAGCTGGCCAGAGGAAATTATGCCTGATAAATAGAGCCTCAGCCTTTTTTGCCGATCCACAAGAAAGGAGGCCTCTAAAGTACGCCAACTATAGAGGCATCCGTCTCCTCAGCATTGCATTATACGATCCAATCTGCTAAACTATGTGAACACCTGAAACCATTCGTCAACGAACTTATTGGTCCGTATGGTTTTAAACCCGGTAAGTCCACCACCGAACAAATATTCACACTACGGCAGATCCTGGAGAAGACCCAAGAATTCCAAATCGACACTCACTATCTTTTCGTCGATTTTAAGGCCGCATATGACAGCATTTATAGAGACGAGCTGTACAGAGCCATGTCTAGTCTCCCTGCCAAACTTTTCAGATGATGTGATGGTGATGATCCCACCCAGAAATTAACATGGAATTTCGCTTAGAATTTAGAATAAGCGATTAGTTCAGTGTATCCGGAAACAGGCACACCGTATTGTTTGGGGAACGGTAGGGATCCCACATGCACCGTCGAAAGCGAGCGAACGCTCTCTTTTGAACCAACCTTGATCGCATGAAGACGTAGCGAAAAATAAAATACAATAAGTGATAATTAAAAGTAAAGTTAGGATTGTAAGACTAGATAAATATTTTAGAACTAGTAGAATCTAAATCTAATTTAAAAAACTTAACGGTGCGAATCTAGAGATAAAGAAAAGAAAAAGAAAAACTCATAACTAACAAATTCTACTCTCCATCGAAATTAGTAAATATATATATATATATACATCAGCATTCGTATACATTGCGTTTAAATAAACGGGTAAAACTGCCTTCTGTTCAGCATTTTATGAAACAAACGAATCATACAAAAATCCCGTATTGACCATAAATATAATATATGCTGCCTCTAATAATATTACAGGTGCATTGCATCGTGCAGAGAGCGGTGAACCTGGAGCTTTCACGGTGGTGAATTTTCTTGTGATAGGCATTGTCCGGTTTTCAGTCAGCGTATTCAAATCTAACATACAATCATCAAGTCATTTTTCTCGAGTTCAACGTGCATCGCCGGCTCGGACAGCCGCATCGCCATGTTTTTCTGTTTTGTGTGACATACGTAAGGCTGAAAACACACCGGATAAAGCAAAACGTTTTTTTTTGTTTCGTGAAACAAGATAACATTGTTTCTTATGATAGCGCACAAACCAAAAAAACAGGTTTTTGTTTCGAAGTGTTTCGGTGGTGGTTGTCGAAAATACATGCCATTGTATACGAGCAACACACACCGAATGCAACAAAACTGTTTCGACCCAGCGTCGTTGACGATAATTGCCTACTTTCTTATGGGGCAACTCACACCAAATGAAACGAAACATAAAAACAAAAGCAAAACAAGCTTCGTTGCCGGTAGCTGACCTGTTGTTTTCTGCAAAACATTGTGGGGTTTTTCTTAATACTTTTTCAAAGACGCATGACTTGACCCTTTTCACCACGTGCAGTGGTACCTGATTTATTATACCCTATTCTAAGGGTATATTAATTTTGATGCATTGTGTGTAACTTTTTACTACGTGCACTGTGCAGTGGTAGGTACCTGATTTACTTTTTAAAATAGGTTATGGCTGGTTTTCTGATTAATTTTGTTAATGATTACACCTAACCTAATTATGAACCACTACAATAACCCTTCATTCAAAAATATGAGAGTGTCCCTAGTCCCTACTCATTATATGGATATACTCGTACTCTGGTTTACTCTGTGCGCAAATTTTAACAAATATGGACGGGACGTAGATGGAGAAAATTTGATTTTTTTAATTGAGGCAAGAAGCCCTATCTATAATTAAAAAGATAAGGAACATGCTAATAAAGTTACTATTGATAAGTTCAATTAAATGAACAAGCGGCCCGAATTGACTTTATCTATTCGGAGCTGTTTGTGGGGTCTGGTGTGCCATAAATCTAATGGCTACGCTGGATGAGGGAAACTTAAAGATCCTTGCTGTGAATGTTAATTCACTAGTCAGGATCGAGAAAAGAACGTCACTTGCCAACTTGCTGAAAACCGAAAACCCGGATGTGCTTTTGGTTAGCGAAACTAAGCTAAATCAGAAGCACAAATTGGATACAAAAACTATCATGCCTTAACGGACGCAAGACTTCAACTGACGAACATAGATCAAAACACGCGGAACTGTTTGCGTGCGTTTGAGTACGATAGTGATCACTACGGACTCGCCGCCGCAATACGGATCCCGAACGAGCAAACGCTGCTGGAGGAGTACGAAGCAGTGTGTTCATTCGATTATCGGAGGGCACAATGGTCGCGCTTCTCCAGATTTTTAAAGCGAGATATACGTTCGAGTGGGATCGACCCACCGACAAACAGTAACATGACAAATGATGACATTGATCGGCATTTATTGCAAATGAACGACGCCATCAAACGAACTATGGAACGAACTATTCCTCGAGTAGGGCGTTCCGACGACGACCAGACAGAAAAGTACAGAAACCCTACAATCGACGCACTATACCGACAGAAAAGTAGACTGCTCTCGAGGCTTAAACGGCTGTACAGGCAATTTACTGATCGCAACGACCCGGAGGTAAGGATGCTGAATTCAGAGATCCGAATCCTGAAACAGCTGATAAAAGAAAATTACAAAAAATCTGTAAGTCTGTATTGGGGCAATAAAATTCGGGCTATTAAAACCTGTAGTCCGAATATGTTCCCACAGATAAATAAGTTGTTCAGGAGGAAAGATCACAATGATATTCCTTGTGTTCGAATCTCCCAGACAGCAGAGAACAGACAGACGGTACTGACTGCTGGAATAAGTCCAGAAAGTGTCGCTTCAAACGACGATTTTTTCGTGGTCGAGGACCCACAGGAGAAAGTGGATTTGCTGGGCGCTTGTTTCGAGGCCGTGTATACGGTGAACAATCCTGTTCGCCGTAACCACGACATTGAGAATAGGGCTCTGGTGAGCCACTTCGATCTGCGCACCGAACTTGAGAATTGGCGATCTGAGAATAACGGATTCACCGTGTTCACTGATGAAAACCATGCTAATGCAGTTGTCGCCAATGGACGAGATGCATCGCACTTGTTCGTGTCGAAGGATGATCTTCTGTGCATCTTCGAGACACTAAAGAATAAAAAGTCGGCGGGGATGGATGGTGTCCCGAACGTCGTATTGAGACACCTGCCTCTGGAGGCTGTAGATATTTTCACCACGCTGTTTAACAATGCGCTGAATAATGCACATTATCCGGCGCATTGGAAGGTAGCTGTGGTACACCCTATCCCGAAAAAAGGTAAAGATAGGACGAACCCTGCCAATCTCCGGTCAATTAGCTTGCTTCCGAATATTAGCAAGGTCTTTGAAAAGGTTGTCTATAGAGCCCTGTTAAAGTGGGTCGAGGACAATAACATAATCCCGGACAACCAGTTTGGTTTTAGGGCGAGGCATGACACTATTCATGCCGCGTCGAAACTGGTTTCCGACATTCAGTGGAATAAATGCTAGAACCAATGCACGGGTGCTTGTCTGGTTGATTTTGAGAAGGCTCTCGACACCGTATGGTTAGAGGGACTTTTCTACAAGTTGACCAGGCGGGGGATGCACAAACCTTTGCTATATGTAATTTATAATATGCTTATGGGAAAGAAGTTCGTTGTCAAATGTGGCAACGTAACTTCGAGCAGAGTCTTTGAAATTAAAAACGGTTTACAGCAGGGGGTGGTCAATTCTCCGATCCTGTTTAACATTTACACGAGTGATCTGGTGGGTTCACTCAGCCATGCTATAGCGTATGCCGACGATTTGCTGGCATACAGATCAGGTCCTAAAATCGAGGTCATTAATATCCTTTTGCAGCGTGACTTCGATCAAATTAAGCGATATTGCGACGACTGGAAGTTGAAAATCAACTTTCAGAAGACGGAAACAATCTTGTTCAGAACTCCATTGGCTGGGGCCTCTAGGGATACCAGAAAAAACTGGAAAAAATTGGCCATTATTGGACAAAATGGGCAGCCATTGGCGGTGAGAAGCGCAGTTAGATATCTAGGTATCTGGCTTGACCAGTATCTGTATTTCGATAGACATATAGTTGCTTGTCTTGCTGGGGCCAAGAAGGCTTATGCTCTAACAAGGAGACTGTTTCATAGCAGTCAACTTGACTCCAGAGTGAAGGTCATTTGCTACGTGGCCCTTATAAGGCCGATCATCGCTTATGGTTGTCCATTATGGTTTAATATAGCGCCTAGCTATATGGAAAAGATTCGGGTTTTGGAGAGACAATGTCTTAGGACCTGTCTCCGGTTGTTCCGAACGCCTGAATCCAACTATATAAAATACTATCCCAACAAGGTCCTATACGATGGGGCTCAGTTGAATAGGATTGACAATTTCCTCATTAAGGTCATTCGAAGGCACGTTGCAAGGGCGATGGCCAGCGACAATAGTCTGATATTTGGGGCTTACTACCCCAATGAAATGTACATAGAGAGTACGCTCCGGTCTGGCTTTATCCCGCCAGAGGCATTTATCCATATTGATTCAAAAGGGCTGGTACAGACGAGGGATGGTATCCCGGTCTTATACCATCGCTACCGCAGCGCGAGAGATAAGCGGCTCCTCCATGACGGGGACGTCGCCAATGATCATGAGCTCCTCCGTTTTAGTACCGCAATATCGGAGAGGGATAGATTCGACACGGAAAAGCAATTCGCCGAATTTTGGTGGCTTGTTGAGGGGGGAGGGGTCAACATGCCCTCCCAGGACGGTGCGTTACTCTAGGTAACAACCTCTTAGCTTATAAGTTAGATTAAGTCAGCTAGGGCGTTTTTGGGAGAGGCCGGGCTCGCCAACGTGTGGTGGTGCTTCCGGGAGTTGACTGACGCTGTAAGGCTTCAGTCGGCTCACGGCGGCGCGTGTGCACGTTGACGACTGCCAGGCGCTCGGAAAGCAATTGGGATTTTGACCACTTATTGCGCCAGGCAACGAGTGCTCAGAATCCTAATTATAGTTAGAATACGTTAAGTAGTTTAAGTAAGTAGAATAGGTAGTTTGTAATTTGTTTTATATAAAATCTCAATAATGATACCGAGTTTTAGTAAATTTTCTCGAGGAATATATATGTAAGATTAGTTCGTAAAATAGTTCGTAGGCCGAAAGGCAATAATTCTAAGATATAGTTAAGTTTAGAGCGTTCGCATAAGGACCAATAAATAAGAATAAGTATCCTGTTAATTTTAAGTTAGGTTTAATCATTTTTGTCTAGTATGTAAGTAGATATTTATCAATGAATAAAAAAATGAATTTCAAAGTCAACTATTGATAAGCTATGGATAGAAATAGTCTGAGTCCGACCACATGTTGAACAACACTAAAAGCAAGTCGCGAATTCAATTTTGTTTTATTTCAATACACACCAAATGAAGCAAGAAAACAAAACGTTTTGGTTTGTTACATTCTGTTTCGCTTGGTGTGTGTTGAAATAAAAAATCTTTTTTTGACCATCGAATTAAAAAGTTTTGCTTTATCCGGTGTGTTTTCAGCCTAAGTAGTTTTGTTTAGCGGGTGTCGTTTTTCCGAATTTTGTAAATTTATGTGTAGTGTATATCTATTAGTGAAAAAGAAAAATTTCAAATGGATATAGGTAGGTACGTATATAATAATATTATATTGAGCTAAATTAAATTCTGAAAAAAAATATATATAAATTATTCTTTTTTTGTGTAATTTAATCTAATAATTTCCATCTAGTGGATTTAATTGAATTATACGTATGCTAATGTATTTTGGAAGTAATCAACGTCATCGTCAGGCCTGCCGAAGTAAGCGTTTTTTTTTGTTTTCAAATATTAATATAGATACTATTTAATATTATCTACTTTAGAACTTATTTCTAAATTATTATTAAAACTTATCGTACACTTTTCTTATTCTATACTTAATCATACTTTTTTATTATTATTGCCGATTAGGTTATACCTTACCATGCCTATATACTTGTTTAGTAAAATTGTTTTATTTTTTTAAATCCAAATGTGTCTTAAATACCGGAAGAGATAAATAAATTGTAATGCAATTTTACGCAAACTTAAATGAAGTCCGAATAATAAATTTTGTTTAAATATTAGCTTTTCCTAAATTGTATGATTTGTCCGGTGCAAGTGACTCCCATTTGAGAGGCGTAAGGTGGAAACAGAAGGGGGCTACGAAGTTTGGTAGCAAATGTTTGGGAGGGCTAGGTTTAAGAACCACCAGCATCAGCGTTTGCAGAACAAATTTTAGTTAGTTTGGCTTAGTTTTTGTGGTGATTTTTTGTGCACGCAATAATCCATTAGTGTGATATGAGATCGGTGAATGGATGCAACAACCCCCCTACGACGAGCTAGTAGCATAGCATCGGTAGGCGTGCACACCGCATCTTCTTCCCCGTCTCCCGCAAGGTTCATTACAATTGTGTAGATTGACGATGAAGAACGCTCGCTGCTCCATAAACGTCGGAAACAATCTCACTGAAACCTTTGATGTCAAAAAAGGATTTAGACAAGGTGATGAGCTGTAATGTGATTTTTTCAATATCATACTTAAGAAAATTGTGCGAGACTTGACTCGCAAGCCCTACTGGCACAATTTTCCAAAAGACTGTGCAACTACATACTTGTTACGCTGAGGACACTGACATCATTGACAGAAATCAGCAAGATGCACTCGTGCGTTTGAAAGTATTAGCACAAAAATATTTTGGGAGGTAAATGAGGGTAACACAAAATACAATCGGTCAATAAGAAGGGACACACAACATCGACGAATTGGTCAGAAGGTCACGATAGACGTTTACAACTTTGAGGTGGTTAGGGTCTTGTATACCTCGGCTCCGCTATAAACTCCGACAATGGCATCACAGCAGAAATCAAACGAAATTTACACTGGCTAAGCGCTGTTTCGTTGGCTTAAGAAGGCAGCTGACTCGTAAGAGCTTGCCAAGAACCACGAAGGAGACTATATATGACCCTCATCATCCCAGTCCTGATCTACGACGCAAAAGCATGGACGTTAGAAAAAGCGGATGAGATATTCATGGTCGTTTCGAACGCAAAATTCTTCAAACGATTTTCGGTCCCGTTTGCGTTGATGGGCTTTGGAGGAGGAGATTTAACAGCGAACTCTACGAGCTCTCAGAAAAGTTAGTATCAGTCGACTAATATGGTTACGACAAGTAGAGCGAATGGACACTAACACTCCGCCCTGAGGAGTCTTCGATTCCAACCCGGAGGGACAACACAGTAGAGGAAGACCTCGCCTTAGGTGGCAAGCACAAGTGGAAGGGGACCTCAACCAATTTGGAGTGCACAACTGGAGGCCGTTAGCTAAAGATCGGGCTAACTGGATAGGCGTTTGATAGCCAATCAAGGGATCTATTATGGGTGGCGCTAAGACAACGAGGAGCTCCACAGACCTACATACAGATAATCATGGACATTTATGAGCGAGTAAATACAAGAGTAATTGCCTTTCGGATTCTTCTCAAAATTGTAGGTCCCTTCCACTTCGCAAAAGAAATGGTTGGAGCAACTGGGTTTTAGGCCCTATATGGGCTGCCTAATATTTATTTATTATTTTAGTAATAAAAGTAGGACTGAAAATTAACAAAGGCAAACAATGTTAAAGAAAACAAGTTTTTTTGGATTGAAAGGTAATAAACGATATCGATTCTGTTCCTTCCGACTAAGCCGAAAATAAGAGCAAAGATCCTTGGCAATAGTAACTTCATTTTTAATATTGTCTTCCGCCGCCTCGCTAAAACAGGCCCATAAATTGTCATGAGTGTCACCTTTATCTATTTAATGTTACTTACTAAATGAAGAATGTTCTACTTTCTCACTGCTTGGGGATTTATTTTTTTCTTTACAACTAATTTTTAATCTTTCCAACAATATTCTTTGACGGGCTTTCTCACGCTGAATCGTTCCCATCAAGTTTGCATTGAACCTCGGGTATAGAAGAGTTATGATCAATTTATTTTTCAGTTCAGTTTTTAATGAAGTTCTTGTGTCCAATAAGTTGGTATTCTTCGTGCAGTTTCTTCTTTTTCGAGGTATCGTTTTAATGTAAACATATATATTAATTTAATAAAATTTTAATGTATGCGTCGCATTATGCATTTCGTTCGGCCGGATTTCCGGCATTATTACATGTCGAATATATGGCGCTATTAAATGCCGAATATCCGGTATCCGGCTAAATTACTATCTGTTACATCTCGAATTGTTATCTATTTAGTACCGTGCTGGTGGCAAAAAAGAAAAGAAAAATCTACACAGCCCAAGGTCAAGAAATTGCAAAGACTAGTGTGTGTTCATCGGGTGCAATAAAAGCAGCACCTACCGCAGCGTTGGAAGTCCTAATTTACCTTCCCCCTCTTTATCTATACATAAAGGAAGAAGCAATGGTAAACGCCTTCACGCTTATCTCAATAGATGAAAGCAACTCCAAATTAATCCACTCAGACCTGATCCACGAACTCGGTAGGAAGAAATTACTACTAATTACATTTACAGATAACCTTTTTTTTTTTTTAAAAAGCGCGCACTAAAGGGATTTGTTAGGACCCTTATAATGTATTATCTACACAGCGCGGGCATTAAGGAAATTAGGGTGAGAAGAAAAGGAGAGATGCCGACGCTGCTGCATGGAAAGGTAGAACTTCAATCACAACTTCAAGTTTACCCCTTCCGGAACGAATAAACTGGGATCGAAATAAGCCTGCATTTGTTAACGGTTCACTGGTTGCCACATGGATGGATCCAAAACAGATAAAAGAAAAGTTAAACCGTTTTTCAAGCTGAAATACATGGAATAGAACTCAGCATCAGAGAGAATCTAAACAAAAACAGGACCCAAAAATACATTTACATCCTCTCTGACAGCAGAGCGGCACTGTTTGCTATTAATGTCTTTGAAATCACTTCGAAGATAGTCGGACTGCTTCAAGCTGATCACAACATTAGCCAGCACAAACAGAGTTCACTTAATCTGGGTGCCAGCTGCCAGGTCAAAGAAAAAAGCAGACTTACTATCCAGAAAAGGATATCCTACATCATTTATGGTGCCAAGACCATTCTGTGTTGTGGCAATTAGCTCTGCGAAAGGCTGCATCAATAAATGGTTACAATGCAATGATACTGAAAACCAAAAGGCGAATAAAAAATAGCGCGTGCTAGAATTAAAATTCAGCTTTTCTATCTATCCTATTCTTTAGCTCTTTCCGAGAAGATGGAAAATGACATTTTTCCAGATCGTCCCTAAAAAAGGCGAATCTTCTTCTCCGTCATCCTACCGACCAATCGCACTTACCGTCACAGGCCGTGGAAAAGCTGACAAACCATCAGCTCATAAAACATCTCAAATCCCGAAAACTTCTTTATGACCGGGAGTATGGTTTTCTTTCCCAGGCCATGGAAAAGCTGACAAACCATCAGCTCATAAAATATCTCAAATCCCGAAAACTTCTTTATGACCGGGAGTATGGTTTTCGCAGCAATAGGTCCACTAGTGATTTTGAGTCGTATTTCTCCCTTAGAACTTTTCAACCGCAATACCAGTCATGCTAAGATTGCACATCAGTACACCCTTAAGTCTGTATTTGGGTGTACATTGAAATACAAAGAATCGTTCCTTAGCCGTACCACACAAATGTGGAATGTTCTACTTGCTCTATATTTCGTTCGCACTACAATTTACAAACATTCAAAACCAACGTGCATCGGCATCTCCTCAATCTCTTCATTCAACATGTTCCTTCTGGCCGCGCTGTGTAACTATGTATCTACATTATAATGGTACACAAAATTCCCTTTCGCGTGTGCAAATTAAAAAAAGAAATTTAACCAGTTTGATTTGAACTGATGGTTAGAAACAAAAGCACTTCATAACTGGAGGAAAACTGAAGGCAACAGACAGGTCAAGTATTTTCTAGCAGCGCTTTTCATTAAAATAACCAAGCAACTCCTACATCTGACCAGAGGTCCGATACATACAGTACTCAAATCGGGACAAGAACACCTTCCTGCCATGGGACTAGCTGAAGACAATATTTGTCGAATGTGCAACGAAGACGAAGAACCGGCAGAGCATATCCTTTGCCACTGTGATTGATAAGCAAGATCACGCCACCGTTCCCTAGACAAACCTCACCTTGATAGAGATGATATTTCTGTTAGCTCGCCCAAAGTCTTTATTAAAAAATTCAGCTTCAGGAGCGAACACTGAAAATGAGGACATCGCAATATGCCCAGTTCGGCAGCGGTTATAAGGGTACTAAGTACCACCTCTTTTGAAATCTTGTCTCATCTTTCCACTGCTCCACCTCTTGTGAACGTCTGACAAACATCCAGCAATATCAATGGTCATGACTTGTCTTGTTTTCAAATCAGAACCAAACATAATTATTGTTAAATTTGACCCAAACCTTAGAATTCCACAACCACACGCCCCATATCCGAATAAATCATTTTTATATTTACGTCCCCATCTCAAAAACAACACACAATAAAAAGTCACTGGTGATCAACACGCGACCACTGTGCTATTACTCAAAAAAAAATATTTTTCCGCTGACATTTTCATACTACGCCTGTCAAAACACAATTTAACATTAGAATTTCACTTTGATATACGGCAAGACCGACAAGGGAGCTGCCAAACTCGTCGACGCATTACTGGAGCAAAGGGCAAATGATCAGAATTTATTTTTCTGTTTTTTGTTTGGTCGCTTTTTACTCCCGGACTCTGCCGTAACGACCGCCATTAGCAACACAACAACACAAGCGCCCGCAACATGACAATTTAATCGCCACCGATCATCACACCGAGTCCCGTCTGAGACATTTGTTGTTTTTCCATGTCACAGATGATTGCTAGTCACCCAAACAAATTATCAACCGTCATGCTAATTTAACTAAAACTAAAAACCGACAACAACAAACAAAAAATGCTAAATTATTAAAATTTTAAGTAAAAATAACTAATATAGCGATAAATATACAAAACGTAAATTTCGTTATCAACAAAACACATCGTTTGTGTCATTTAACTAGAAATAAATTTTATTTTATGTCACTATGGGGTATTAATTGGACAAGCGACGCGTTGGAACGTGTGCGTGTATTGCCATGAACTTTTGCCTGGACCGGAAGAAGAGGGCGCTACAATGAAAAATGACGACTTCTTGATGGATTCTTTCCCGTGGAGCAATGTGTCCGTGAGCCGGCTCTAAGCGCCGCGCCGGCCGGCTAATGGAATGCGTAAATTATTGTTGTTGCGCGTGCATTTTTTTTGACACTCAACGATGGTTGTGGATTGTGGTGTTTGCGAATTGTCACACGTGACTGTGTTTTTAAATTGAGAGCAACTTTTGTCGGCAACTGTGTGTGGTATGTTAACGACAGCAAGGACTTTGTGTCTTTGTCTTGATAAAAGAGGCCATTGAACTTGCTAATGTAAGCTAAAAATATAATAGTAGGACGTGTTGTATGGTATGCTTTTAATTTGTCGGAAATTGTCAGACATTTTTTTGCAGACAAAAAAAAAACAACAAACAAAAAAGCAGATACATTGAAAATAGCCGTTTTCGTCAGATGAAAGTTTAGAAAAAATTTATTTTTAAGTTTCTATTTTTGATTCCTGAAGAGATACTTTTTCTTTCTTGGTACTGGACTATTGAGTAAGTGATCATGAAGTATTTTCAAGTTTTCCATAAGAAAGAAAAATCTTTTGTTTTCGACTGGCCTAGCAGAGATATTAATTGCATTAACTAGGACCAGGATAAGGAGAGACACCACATCGTAGGTAAGCTAAAAGTCCTTTGAAATTTCGCACCATTTTTGGACTGCCACCATTCTACTACCAATGCGATGACTTTTGATAATATGTAAAAACTACGAGCTTATTTCATATAGATCCCCCTTACGGCAGTACAGACTGGTCCAGGAAGGAAAATCTTTCTATCATCTCTCTCAGTAAGCTTTTCATAGTTCCTTTTTCCAAAAGAACAAATTTAAACCTTGTTCGAATTTCACTTGACACGGTCGTCGATTATTCCGAGGAAGTCTCTTCGAGTAATCCTAGACCTGGAACTCTCAATAAACAACAAAATTACAAAAGCTACCTTGTGGACCTGCCGATACATGTATGTAAAAACTTGGGGTATCTTTCCAAAGACTAGCAAATGGATCTTTACAATGATGATAAGGTCCATAATAACATATGCTTCGATAGTATGGCGGACCAAAGCCATAATCGCAATGCTCAAAAAGGTTCAACGGCTTGCGTGCCTAAGTATCTCCGGACCCATAAGAACCTTCCCCTTCAGCTCCCATCGAGGCAAAAATATGACTTACGCCTCACCACAAATAATTACATAAAGTGGCGATTTTCAGTGGGGCAAATCTTGTACAGCTAAATAAGATAAATCTTAGCGACCTCCTGGAACTAATGACCCCACTCGCTGAAGTTCTGTAGCTTGAGACGAACTGCGCGGCCACTGACAGCTTTAATAAAACTTTATGATTTAATAAACCGTTATACATAGAGTAGAGATCCCTATTAGAGAAACATTAGGCTTAAAAATTACTTACCAAAGAGCAACAACGGCAGAAAGTGGTATACGGTTGCTTCTACAATGCAATCGGTTGTGGAAGCTGGTGTATTCGGAGCAAATATAAACAGATAACAATACTGATGGAAAAAAGCTCTATCGTAGTCCAAGCAGAGTTTCTCGCCATTCAAGAATGCGCCAATATCAATGTATTCACGGACAGTCAAACAGAGGCTTACCACGACATCTAACAAAAAGATTTAGAAAGGAAAGATCTGGAAAAAAAATTTAGAACGTAAAATCTCGAATGACCAAAATCTAAAGAAAAAGTCTGGAAACCCCAAACTAAAATTCGCATATAAAAAAACACAAACCAAAATCCCAAGCACAAAATCCCCAAACACAAGATTCTCAAACACAAAATTTCTTTGATAGTCTCAAACTATAGAGGACAAGTAGATCCCATAAACAGCGCAATGTGTATGGGGGGCATGATGTTCCCCTGCAACCCAACCCTGCTTGCGGTCACTGTTGGATTGGTAGTAGTTGCGAGGTCCGGCTGGAAGCCGCTCTCAAAAAAGAAAAAAAAATCTATCAACAAATTTGCGGGTGGCATTGGTGCGATGGTAGTGTATTCACTAACTGATTGGCAGGTCGTGAGTTCGAATCCCGGCCAGGGACATGATTATACCCTATTCTAAGGGTGTATTAATTTCGACGCATAGTTTGTAACATACCTTAATATTACCCGTAGACCCCCAAAAGTTACTATATTTATGATCAGCATCGATAGTAATGTCGATCTAGCCATGTCCGTCTGTCCGTCTGTCGGCAAAAATTAGGCCTTTAAACTGGACCTAGAGAGCTGAAATTTTAACCATATACTCTCTAGGGTCCCGAAATAATCAAGTTTACGAATTTTTGAAATCCGCCCACAGACACGCCCACAAACTGAAAAAAAAAAAAAATTTGGAAAAAATCGAATTTTGAGCTAGAAAGCTGAAATTTTTTATATATGATGTATGACTCCTAAAACTGCTCGGGATAAACAAATTTCAAAATCCGCCAACTGACACGCCCACAATTTTTTATTTTTTTTTGAAAATTCAAAGTTTGAGCTAGGGAGCTGAAATTTATAATATATACTCTCTAGGGGCCCTTTATTCTCATGTGTTAATTTTTTTTAAATCCGCCTACTGACACGCCCACAATTAAATTAAACAATTTTATTGAAACACCCAAGTTTGAGCTAGGGAGCGTTTTTTTTGATAAAATCCTTTAAATGTTATATAACAAAATATGTAGAGCGTTCTTAACAATTCAACCATACTTTGACTTTTGTCACGCCCACTTATGAGGGATAGGAATAAGAATAGGGTATCCAACAGTTCGCCCAATCGGACTGTAGCCAGTCCCTATGTTTATACCCTATTCTAGGGGTATATTAATTTTGACGCATAGTTTGTAACATACCTTAATATTACCCGTAGACCCCTAAGAGTTACTATATTTATGATCAGCATCGATAGTAATGTCGATCTAGCCATGTCCGTCCGTCCGTCCGTCCGTCCGTCCGTCGGCAAAAATTAGGCCTTTAAACTGGACCTAGAGAGCTGAAATTTTAACCATATACTCTCTAGGGTCCCGAAATAATCAAGTTTAAGAATTTTTGAAATCCGCCCACAGACACGCCCACAAACTCAAAAAAACTAAATTTTGGAAAAAATCTAATTTTGAGCTAGAGAGCTGAAATTTTTTATATATGATCTATGGCCCATAAAACTGATTGGGACATAAAATTTTCAAAATCCACCCACTGACACGCCCACAATTAAATAAAACAAATTTTGGGAAAAATTGAATTTTGAGCTAGAAAGCTGAAATTTTTTATATATGATCTTTGGCCCATAAAACTGCTTGGGACATAAAATTTTCAAAATCCGCCCACTGATACGCCCACAATTAAATAAAATATTTTTTTTGAAAAACCAAAATTTGAGCTAGGGAGCTGAAATTTTTAATATATACTCTCTAGGGGCCCTTTATGCTCATGTGTAAATATTTTCAAAATTCGCCTACTGACACGAACACAATTATTTTTTTTTTATTTTTGAAAGTCCAAAGTTTGAGCTAGGGAGCTGAAATTTATAGTATATACTCTCTAGGTGTCCTTTATGCTCATACTTAAATTTTTTTTAAATCCGCCTACTGACACGCCCACAATTAAATAAAACAATTTTATTGAAAAACCAAAGTTTGAGCTAGGGAGCGTTTTTATTTACAAAAGCTTAATTTTTTCGTTAAAATCCTTTAAATTTTTGTCACGCCCACTTATGAGATATAGGAATAAGAATAGGGTATCCAACAGTTCGCCCAAGCGGACTGCAGCCCGCCCCTATGTTTTATTCTTTGTTTTTGGTATCGTTGTTGGCTCTTGGCTTAATTTGTAAAATTAGTCGCTCCGCTTGGCGTGCGCGCACACACATTTAAATTCAATAGAGAGATGGCGTTTTTTTGATTATTCTCTTTTGCGATGCCATGTGATGCCTGGTGCTTGGTACACCAAAACTCACATCCACATGCAGTCCGTGGAAACCAGATTTCTTCGTTTCTTGAACTGTTTCTTGACAAAAAAAGTAAAGTAGACGATTTTCGCTGTTTTTCGCATTTTTTTCACTTGTTTTTAATTGAATTCACATAAATAGAGATCTCCCTAAGCAATTTAGGCACCACCCGTGGAGAAAAAAAAAATACTAAGCACAAAAAAACTTCTTTCCTATCCTCCTATTCTGCAGCTTACTGTTCAACAAAAAATGCATGCGCTGTCCTTAACACTATATACAGAAACAACAAAGCCCCTTTAGCGTAAGCGAATTATAAAAAAAAAATCTAGAATTTAGTTCTCATTATTCTAGATTTTGGTCTCTCTACATTTTTGGACATTCTATATTTTTTCATTCTAGGTTTTTTTTCTATATTCTGTGCTTTCGATATTTCGTCACTCTAGTTAATATCATGATCCCGTCACTATTAACTCCGAATCAGCCATGCCCTGTTAAAACATCCTACAAAAACTCGACTTTAGAATTTCACCGAACTATGATGGGTTCCGGCTCATAAGGGATTTAAAGCTAATGAAAAGGAAGATGATCTGGCCATGAAGGGCTCAGAAACTCTATTTAAAGGTCTCAAAACCTTCTGCTGCACTCCTAGATAGGGAGCTATAAAAAGTTGGGAACATATGAAATGTTTCACTTATTTGGTGAACATTCAAGGTCTTTCAGAACTTAAAAAGATTACGATTAAGTGGCAGATTTACCGAGCTCTCTCACTTTGCTCCTCCTAGAGGCGGATTGCATCGGGTCCTTACCAAATGCAGCAGATGACATTGTGACGCTTATGTTAGCCTTCCATGTAACTATTACAATCCTTCCATCATCTCGAACTCTTTGATCAGCTTCTCCTGATCACGCATTGGTCTCTCAGTTTTAAATGCTGCAGTCTTAAGCCATTTTGAAAGAATTGTCACACTTCCATTCATTATAAAAGCCTTCAGTTGGTCGAGCAAAGGTATATAGCGATAGTATCATAGCGATAAGAAAAATCGTTAGTCGCTGAACTACACTTGGACCCAATCTTAACGATCGGTCTTCAAGAGCGGTCCGAGCTCCTGGGTAAACGACGTATTGAATGAGAGCCAGGTAGCACAATTGTGCATGTTCGGGTCATATTGACGAATATGATAGAAAACTGCACTTCCGCACTTCACGGTTAACACGAAAATGGCGCAAACATGAAAAGCAAGCCACTCGGACCTTCAATAACAATGCCAATATGTATGTTTTAATCTAAGAAGACATGATATCAAAATCTTATTTATCACCACGGTTTACGATACCACCTTAACAAAAAAAACAAATTGACCACTCTCCAGAGTCCCGGTGATGTCTTGGGGAAGACGAAACAGCTAAACGGAACAGGTACCTACACAGGTGATTTGATGACTTATCTAACCGAAAATTGGATTCAATCTCTTCAGCACGGTTGTGAAAGTAAGATCGTTGCGCTTGATATTTGACAGAGTTTTGCACAAAAGTCTCTTGCCGAAATAGCGTGCATTTGAAATCGGTGATACTTTTCTTTAATGTATGATAAATCACATTTCGCCGTTCAATTCAAGATGTTTTTGACGGTTTCAAGTCTGCAACTCACCAAATAAATGCTGTTGTTCCCCAAGACTCTGGTTTGTCTCCGACTCACTTTCTCATTTGTATACCCTATTCTAAGGGTATATTAATTTTGACGCATAGTTTGTAACATACCTTAATATTGCCCGTAGACCCGTAAAAGTTACTATATTTATGATCAGCGTCGATAGTAATGTCGATCTAGCCATTTCCGTCCGTCCGTCCGTCGGCAAAAATTAGGCATTTAAACTGGGGCTAGAGAGCTGAAATTTTAACCATATACTCTCTCGGGTCCCGAAATAATCAGGTTTACGAATTTTTGTAATCCGCCCACAGACACGCCCACAAACTCAAAAAAAAAAAAATTTTGGAAAAAATAGAATTTTGAGCTAGAAAGCTGAAATTTTTTATATATGATCTATGACTCCTAAAACTGCTCGGGATATAAATTTTTCAAAATCCGCCCACTGACACCCCACAAATAATTAAAACAATTTTATTGAAAATTCAAAGTTTGAGCTAGGGAGTTGAAATTTATAATATATACTCTCTAGGGGCCCTTTATGCTCATGTGTTAATTTTTTTTAAATCCGCCTACTGACACGCCCACAATTAAATAAAACAATTTTATTGAAAAACCAAAGTTTGACCTAGGGAGCGTTTTTTTACAAAAGCTTCGTTTTTTCGGTTAAATCCTTTAAATGTTATATGTATAACAAAATATGTAGAGCGTTCTTAACAATTCAACCATACTTTGACTTTTGTCACGCCCACTTATGAGCGATAACAGTTCGCCCAAGCGGACTGTAGTCCGTCCCTATGTTTAGAAATGATCTCCTGTCTGTTACCTTAAATAAAATCCACTCAATCATTGATGACAGTACCTTCAGCACCTCATATTCGTTTCTTCCATGAATGGCACTTGCATCGCTGAAACGGAACAGCTCTCCATTCTGGGTATGTGTGTAAATGACAACCTTTCGTTGGGATGATCTCATATTCGAGGTCGGCAAGAACGCTGCGACATGTTGACGCTTCCTTAAACGGTGCAAGAAATATTTTACCCCATCTGATCTGGCAACAATTTATAAAGCGTTTATTTATATGTTGCCTGTCTATCGCTGTTTTATCGATACCTCCACCATAAGTGCTCAAACCAAATATATAAAAATGCATTTCACCCATAGAACATTTCAACACCAACACCCGCCGTGCCCGGAATGCACATCAGTTTGCAAGCCATGCTATGTAGCTATTTGACCTCAAAAAGTATCGGCAAACCTCCAGATTCTTCATCTTTGAGGCCAATCGAAAGCTGATATTGTTGCATTTGTGTAATCCAGGAGTTGTAGGCCTGCCTCTCTTCCGTGGTTGTATACGAACGTTGATTGATATTGCTTTTTGTCGGGGTTCGTAGAATCTCTTCTTTGAACACCATCATTTAGTCGCGATCCATTTTCAAAGAGATAGATTCTTGAACGTGAAGTTATCCTTGGATTTTGGAAATTTTTTTTCCAATCACTAAATGAGTATTGATTTAATTAAAATGGGAATTCCGAATTCGGTTTTTAATTTCAAAATCTGCAGGCAATGTGAGAGTTTGGAAAAGATTAAGATTGAAACGTGGTGTTCTGCTTATGGGTGGTGGTGGGAAAAAGATGGTTTCCCGTCGAGCGGCGAAAAGTGTCCCGTAGAAATATCTCCAGAGCCAGGCGACCAATTTCTTGTTCAGCCTGTCTACTGTAGTGCGGGGGGCGTTGAAAGAAATTACGGCAAGTAACGATGATGAAAAGAGCCAGGCGACAACAGACTGTTTTCCTAAATAAAAGAGTGACTCCAACGTTTTTGGTTGTTTGCTCACAGAATTTATTTAACAGACTGCAACAATTCATAATTCACACTGCCCTCTTATACTCAGAAACGTAACGGTGCAGTTTGAATTTTAAAAACAACAATAATTCTTTATTTCGCCGTTGCTGAATTCTGTATATACGAGGACTACGTGTTTTAATAGCATTTTAAAGTTTATATGCGATATGTGCTTTTTAAGGTTTAAAAGTGCTTAAAAAATAAAAATATGCTTTCTAATGGCAAAATGTGAATGTTATTGGAGTAATGAAAATAATAATTGAAAAAAACAATAACAATTGAAAAAGAAAAAAAATGGTGGCTTAATTTAACATGGCTGCTACAAGATTTCATTGAATTTTTAGTTAGACTGCAACAATTTGGAGGATCTCCTCTTATAAAATCAGGAAAACTAGCCCGGGACTTTATTCATACTGCCCGACTAGATCTTCCAGCTATCAGCTTAACTTTATACCTACCTCTGCGCCAGTGTTGTCAAATAAACAATTTTAGTCAAATGCGTCTACCTCCTAAGGCAGTGTAAACGACAATAAAGATCTTGTTTTACTTACGAGTATTATGTTTTTTTTTATTTCAATTTGTATCTTAAACTTGATTCGCAACCCTTCAGATTTACCGCGCCTTTCTACTGTATCTCATGTAATTTGTAAGTTGTAATTTATTGTAGCGGAAATATTACATTGTTCTTAACACTATTTTACAAAGGTGTGGTATGTATACTAGTTGAAATATTAACTATAAATGTTTCAGAGAATTATTTTAGAAGGAAAAGCTAATATAACAGCGTTCTTATCATTTGAAGATCCTATTAACCTTGGCTGGAGAGGAGGAGAGGCAGGGAAACGCAGAAGACATCTTGATTTCATCAGATAATGTTTACAAACTATTGCGACTGTATCTCATTGTCACTGTCAAAACAAAACACGCATCATCGATCCGTTTCGGAAAGCCAGTACAGGCAGGTCTAAATCACAGATGCTAATTACGTCGCACTACGAGTACGACTGTCTATGTAGGCCAGTATATGCTTGCCTTAAAAAAATACAATATGAATGTGACCGAGAGCGAGAGACACACACACTGGTGATAAGTATCAACAATTACAGCGTTGTTTCCGATACTCTTTTGCTGCCTAAACAAAATGATAATATCTGTAAATGTTTTTCACAATTTACTGTTAAATTAAATAAACAATGTGGAATTATTCGTGTATTTTGGGGTCCAGTTTCATGACTGCCCGCTCGACTGGGCACATTGTCTGGCCAGAATTGTAAACAACAAATTAAGCTTCTATTTTTAAGGCGGGAGTATGAAGGGCGAAATTTCATTAAAACCTAAGACAATTATTTTGTTTAAATGAAATTTTAGATTCGTGAGAGATTTTTAGACCGAATATTTGTAGTTGATTGTTTTTATTGTTGTGGATAAGATAAATAATCTGACTACATACTAGTGCTGGTATGTATGTTTCGGCTATTGATGATGTACTGCATCTGACTGAAGAAATGTTTATTTTTACTAGACAATTTGGGCACCCACACCTAAATTCAGTGGTCAATAGCCGAAAGTGCCTTGACGCTGTAGAAGAATTTACATTGGTCGATTAGTGACAATTGTGCTAGGTTGGGTGCAATGGTTGATATTTTCTTAGAAAGATAAGGGAACATGCACTTTAATTTAAGTTTGTAAGATGAAAGCATTGGAAAGGAATGGACGCCATAAGGAAGTGGGATCATGCCAAAGACATGCAGATATTGCAAATAATTTACGAAATGAGACAACTTTATATACCTGTTGTACAAATACAAACAAAATTTCGAAGAGACAAGGATTTGTTCTTTATCATAATATTGTCCTTTCTTTAGTAAGCTCCAAATAAAGTATTTTCCAAGTCATAAATTAAAGAGTCAGCCAAATGTTTTTTTTCTTTTACGAGTAATTTTAAGTTTAAAATTAGTTTCAGCTTCGTCATCATCAACTGGTTCCCATTCGGAAACCATTCTCTGAGCTGCGGAATCAACCGATTTTGAAACACTTCTTTGTACTGATCAGCATACCTTTTACCATGTACAGACGGCCAGTACCTTTGCCACTGATGACTGACCAGATCATCACTTTCGTAGGGTGCCTAACAGTCTGGACGACACAGTCAGGATGAAACTTTTTCCCATGACGACGACGCACAAAAAAAGTTTTATTCTGCAAAATTTCAAATGAGCTTTCATCGCTAAAGCAGACCACCTGTCAAAAATAGAAAAAATTAATAAATATCCTAAACATCTGTGGTGATCTTTTTTTATTTAATCGAAAATTATATAAAATGTATTATTTATGAGGAAATAATATCAGTTTACTGATCTCCAGAAGTTCACATCTTTATCACGCCACTATTTGGCCCACTTCAGACGCTTTGCTTTCATTGCAGCTGTTAAATGGGGTCGAGTTGCGATTTTATCAATTTTGTGGTAGCAAATCTGTTTTCCAGACAAATTTTCTTAAGAAATCTTTCTGACCTTGAAGTAAAAATAGTCTTTCTACCGCATCTTTTATTTCGATTCGGGCTCAATTTGTCCCCTAATTCAATTTTCTTCTTTATTCGTCGTACGCTAGTTTCAGAAACCTCCAGACTTTGTGATATTTCGCGGTTCGAAAACATTTTAACATTAATGAGGGCCGTTACTTCTGCTTTTTTGCGTGGTGAACGATCGCCTTTTTTACCCATTATTAAAATGTTTCAATCCATTATTTAAACACTGAACAAAAAATAAACAAATAGCTGAGTAGTATAAAACTGCGGAACAAATAAGCACAGCGCAGTCACATAAACGCGGTTTTAACCTTAACGCACGTGAAATCCGTCTGAAACCGGTTCGTATTTGTTTACGTTCGCTTATCAATTGGTTAAAACGGTAATGCAACACATTAAAAATATATACATAATGGGATCATATATAACATCTCCTAAATAAAAACTTAGGGACGGGCTACAGTCCGCTTGGGCGAACTGTTGGGTACCCTATTCTTATTCCTATCCCTCATAAGTGGGCGTGACAAAAGTCTAAGTATGGTTGAATTGTTAAGAACGCTATACATATTTTGTTATATAACATTTAAAGGATTTTATCAAAAAAAACGCTCCCTAGCTCAAACTTGGTTGTTTCAATAAAATAGTTTTATTTAATTGTGGGCGTATCAGTAGGCGGATTTAAAAAAAAATAACACATGAGAATAAAGGGCCCCTAGAGAGTATATATTATAAATTTCAGCTCCCTAGCTCAAACTTTGAATTTTCAAAAAAAAAAAAATTAATTGTGGGCGTGTCAGTGGGCGGATTTTGAAAATATTTACACATGAGCATAAAAGGTCCATAGAGAGTATATATTATAAATTTCAGCTCCCTAGCTCAAACTTTGGATTTTCAAAAATTAATATATATATCCTTAGAATGGGTATAAAAAAATTATTTTATTTATTTGTGGGCGTGTCAGTGGGCGGATTTTGAAAATTTTTTATCCCTAGCAGTTTTAGGAGTCATAGATCATATATAAAAAATTTCAGCTTTCTAGCTCAAAATTCGATTTTTTCCAAAATTTTGTTTTTTTGAGTTGGTGGGCGTGTCTGTGGGCGGATTTAAAAAATTCGTAAACTTGATTATTTCGGGACCCTAGAGAGTATATGGTTAAAATTTCAGCTCTCTAGGTCCAGTTTAAAGGCCTAATTTTTGCCGACAGACGGACGGACGGACGGACATGGCTAGATCGACATTACTATCGATGCTGATCATAAATATAGTAACTTTTAGGGGTCTACGGGCAATATTAAGGTATGTTACAAACTATGCGTCAAAATTAATATGCCCTTAGAATAGGGTATAAACATAGGGGCGGGCTACAGTCCGCTTGGGCGAACTGTTGGATACCCTATTCTTATTCCTATATCTCATAAGTGGGCGTGGCAAAAATTTAAAGGATTTTATCGAAAAAACTAAGCTTTTGTAAATAAAAACGCTCCCTAGCTCAAACTTTGGTTTTTCAATAAAATTGTTTTATTTAATTGTGGGTCAGTAGGCGGATTTAAAAAAAATTTAAGTATGGGCATAAAGGGCACCTAGAGAGTATATACTATAAATTTCAGCTCCCTAGCTCAAACTTTGGACTTTCAAAAATAAAATAAAAATAATTGTGGGCGTGTCAGTAGGCGGATTTTGAAAATATTTACACATGAGCATAAAGGGCCCCTAGAGAGTATATATTAAAAATTTCAGCTCCCTAGCTCAAATTTTGGTTTTTCAAAAAAAATATTTTATTTAATTGTGGGCGTGTCAGTGGGCGGATTTTGAAAATTTTATGTCCCAAGCAGTTTTATGGGCCAAAGATCATATATAACAAATTTCAGCTTTCTAGCTCAAAATTCAATTTTTCCCAAAATTTGTTTTATTTAATTGTGGGCGTGTCAGTGGGCGGATTTTGAAAATTTTATGTCCCAATCAGTTTTATGGGCCGTAGATCATATATAAAAAATTTCAGCTCTCTAGCTCAAAATTCGATTTTTTCCAAAATTTTGTTTTTTTGAGTTTGTGGGCGTGTCTGTGGGCGGATTTCAAAAATTCTTAAACTTGATTATTTCGGGACCCTAGAGAGTATATGGTTAAAATTTCAGCTCTCTAGGTCCAGTTTAAAGGCCTAATTTTTGCCGACGGACGGACGGACGGACGGACGGACGGACATGGCTAGATCGACATTACTATCGATGCTGATCATAAATATAGTAACTTTTAGGGGTCTACGGGCAATATTAAGGTATGTTACAAACTATGCGTCAAAATTAATATGCCCTTAGAATAGGGTATAAACATAGGGGCGGGCTACAGTCCGCTTGGGCGAACTGTTGGATACCCTATTCTTATTCCTATATCTCATAAGTGGGCGTGGCAAAAATTTAAAGGATTTTATCGAAAAAACTAAGCTTTTGTAAATAAAAACGCTCCCTAGCTCAAACTTTGGTTTTTCAATAAAATTGTTTTATTTAATTGTGGGTCAGTAGGCGGATTTAAAAAAAATTTAAGTATGGGCATAAAGGGCACCTAGAGAGTATATACTATAAATTTCAGCTCCCTAGCTCAAACTTTGGACTTTCAAAAATAAAATAAAAATAATTGTGGGCGTGTCAGTAGGCGGATTTTGAAAATATTTACACATGAGCATAAAGGGCCCCTAGAGAGTATATATTAAAAATTTCAGCTCCCTAGCTCAAATTTTGGTTTTTCAAAAAAAATATTTTATTTAATTGTGGGCGTGTCAGTGGGCGGATTTTGAAAATTTTATGTCCCAAGCAGTTTTATGGGCCAAAGATCATATATAAAAAATTTCAGCTTTCTAGCTCAAAATTCAATTTTTCCCAAAATTTGTTTTATTTAATTGTGGGCGTGTCAGTGGGCGGATTTTGAAAATTTTATGTCCCAATCAGTTTTATGGGCCGTAGATCATATATAAAAAATTTCAGCTCTCTAGCTCAAAATTCGATTTTTTCCAAAATTTTGTTTTTTTGAGTTTGTGGGCGTGTCTGTGGGCGGATTTCAAAAATTCTTAAACTTGATTATTTCGGGACCCTAGAGAGTATATGGTTAAAATTTCAGCTCTCTAGGTCCAGTTTAAAGGCCTAATTTTTGCCGACGGACGGACGGACGGACGGACGGACGGACATGGCTAGATCGACATTACTATCGATGCTGATCATAAATATAGTAACTTTTAGGGGTCTACGGGCAATATTAAGGTATGTTACAAACTATGCGTCAAAATTAATATACCCCTAGAATAGGGTATAAAAATAAGGTCGTTCTTAACAATTCCTCCATAGTTTTTACAAAAACTCTGTTTTTTGTTAAAATCTCAAAGAAAAAGTAAAAAAAATGTATTTATCAAAATACTTTGACAATTTTCTACTTTAAAATTCACCTATACCAACTTTTTTGCCACGCCCACTTTTTGGGCGATAGGCATAGGATATCCAACGGACTGTGGCCTTTCCTTTTGTTTTTTTTATTGTTTTGAATAAAAAAAATGTATTCAAAGTTAGTTAGATACACACGAGCATAAAGGGCACCTAGAAAGTCTATATTATAAATTTCAGTTTCCTAGCTCAAACTTTGACTTTTCAATAAAATTGTTTTATTTAATTGTGGTCGGATTTTAGAAATTTGTTTATACCCTATTCTAAGGGTATATTAATTTTGACGCATAGTTTGTAACATACCTTAATATTGCCCGTAGACCCCTAAAAGTTACTATATTTATGATCAGCATCGATAGTAATGTCGATCTAGCCATGTCCGTCCGTCCGTCCGTCCGTCCGTCCGTCCGTCTGTAGCCAAAAATTAGGCCTTTAAACTGGACCTAGAGAGCTGAAATTTTAACCATATACTCTCTAGGGTCCCGAAATAATCAAGTTTACGAATTTTTGAAATCCGCCCACAGACACGCCCACAAAATCAAAAAAACCAAATTTTGGAAAAAATCGAATTTTGAGCTAGAAAGCTGAAATTTTTTATATATGATCTATGACTCCTAAAACTGCTCGGGATAAAAAATTTTCAAAATCCGGCCACTGACACGCCCACAAATAAATAAAATAATTTTTGTATACCCTATTCTAAGGGTATATTAATTTTTGAAAATCCAAAGTTTCAGCTAGGGAGCTGAAATTTATAGTATATACTCTCTATGGGCCCTTTATGCTCATGTGTAAATATTTTCAAAATCCGCCCACTGACACGCCCACAATTTTTTTTTTTTTTTTTTGAAAGTTCAAAGTTTGAACTAGGGAGCTGAAATTTATAATATATACTCTCTAGGGGCCCTTTATTCTCATGTGTTAATTTTTTTTAAATCCGCCTACTGACACGCCCACAATTAAATAAAACAATTTTATTGAAAAACCCAAGTTTGAGCTAGGGAGCGTTTTTTTTTGATAAAATCCTTTAAATGTTATATAACAAAATATGTAGAGCGTTCTTAACAATTCAACCATACTTAGACTTTTGTCACGCCCACTTATGAGGGATAGGAATAAGAATAGGGTATCCAACAGTTCGCCCAAGCGGACTGTAGCCCGTCCCTATGTTTTTTTTTTGAGTTTGTGGGCGGATTTCAAAAATTCTTAAATTTGATTATTTGGGGACCCTAGAGAGAGTGGTTACAATTTCAGCTCTCTAGGTCCAGTATAAAGGCCTAATTTTTCCCGACAGACGGACGAACGCACATTGCTAGATCGACATTACTATCGATGCTGATCATAAATATAGTAACTTTTAGCCGTCTACGGCAGTGGCGAAGCCTCATATTGTTCAAGTCGTTCATGAACGACTAACTTTCACAAGAAGTTATCTCAATTTTTGCGTTCTCTAAACTGTATATAATATATTTATACGCTTCTTCCCATTGCTGTAATTTTTCATATTCCAACTCGTGTATTTCCTATTTGAATATTTCCACACAGATTTGAACCACCTACCAACCAAGCGTAGCTTTTTTCCAACTCTACTTTCGAACTCGTTCAAACGATTCGGCAACGAGATGATACCATGGGAAGTATAGGCACAAAGAAAAAAAGAATTTCACGTGTTATATGGGCCATTTCGTTGTCGCTTTTGAACGAGATGGGCTTGGTAAGATGTGTGAAACGAATACAGAAACAAGACAAAACATAGATCGAGCGCTGTAACAACCATTTCGTTCAAACCATCTGATCCTGTGTATGTATCAATCTATCCAACTCGCGCAAACGATTCTGCAACGAAATGATACGATTGAAAGTAATAGGGCCCATACACTACACATGGCTGCATGCGCAAGCATAAAAATGCGCAAACACGCTTTCCCCACACGCTACGCATGCAAATTGCGCAATCTTCAGTCATGCAGCTTGCGCAAACACATGGATCACCCCATACACTGGCGGATTGCATGCGCAAGCACTGTTTGCGCATGCAGGCATGTGTAGTGTATGGGCCCTATAAGGAACCATTTCGTTCAAATCTTTTTTGAACGAGAAGGGTTTTTTTGTTTGTACCTGAAGTTTGTCGCGTGCAGAGTATATCCATATAATGAGTAGGGACACTCTCGACGTTTTCTTTGTCAGTTCTTATCAGCAAGTACGTCTGTGTAAGTGTAACAAACACACTAGTAGTAATTAGATGGATATATTACGTACTGGGTAAGATAGAGATAAAAGAGGAAGACTGTTTTTTCGGAAAATGGTACAGGGTGGTCCGTTAAATAAAGACACACATTAATTTGTCATACACTTTTATTAAAAATTAAATAAAAACTACATGTGTGTTACGCTAATATATTTTTGCTTGTTGTTGGCTTTTTTGATAATTCTATTAAATTTTTTGATAATGTGATACACTCGAACATGTACACAAAATATTATAAGAAATTCTTTGTTTTGATTTTTACAGCAAAATTAATCAAATTAATTTTTTTTTATATTATACATTTTCATTTCAAAATTATTACAAAAGTGCAAATTTGGAAATCGAGAAATAAATTGTTGCTCCAGGCTCTCCATCGCATCTAAAAACTCTTGAGAAGGGCGTGTTAAATGCGCACCCTCATATTCATATTTGAAATCTGTGAATATGGAGGAAACACTAGGTTTCTGACTTAATTTCAGCTCACACCTCTGTTTTGCCTGTTTTTTTTTTAAATGTAGCCTGCAAAATAATAAAACGCATTTTCGCTACCGAAATCAACAGTTTTAAAGTCAGATTCGGTTTTGAAAAGGTTTCTCACATTGTTCTTCTTTTTTGGTGATTGTAACTGCATTTTAACGTCGGGAAGCTCTAAATTCACAGTTGGCTCGCTGTTTCCATGGGTTATATCCTACATGTACTTTGTTGAAAATGATCTTTTAAATGAACTAATGAATGGAAATCAGTAACTTGTTATTTTATAATATAGTAAAATAAACAATATTTTATTTCTTTTTGTTTAAGTGTTTTTTTGTTGAATAAAAAAATTGACTGAAGACGCGTTTATTTATGAAAATGTAAGAAGAATATTTGTAAAAAACTCGAGAAGAATAAGTCTTGAATTAAAGTAAAATAATGAAGTTACCTACTTATCAATTGCTTGTTCATTAAAATGTAATTTTTTTTTAAGTGATGAAGAATTGGTTTTTGTTTTATAAATAAAATCGAAATGTAAAAAAACAATTTGTTCCTTAATTCGAATTGTTAAATAAACTTGCTTATAACGATGTAAACGTTATTTTGTTATTTAATTTCAAAATTTCTTTTTACTGGTAAAAATGATCTCAACAGCTATAGCAATTAAAACTTCACTGAACGACTACACATTTTTAGCACGCGTCGCTACTAGTCTACGGGCAATATGAAGGTATATTACAAACTATGAGTCAAAATTATTATACCCTTAAAATAGGGTATAAAGAAGATAAAATGATTTGAATCTGGTGGAAAACCTGGACAGAAACATAAAATTGTTTACCCGAGTTCAATTGCGTACCAACTCTCAAACGTCCTTATAACACCACTGGTAAACCGTTATTGTCATTAATGTATGTTTTACTAAGGCAAGTTTCGCTGGTGTGATTATAGCGTCACCTTCGAGCATAGGTTAATAAATCTTAACCAAAGAGACAATACAAAAGAGGAAGACCTTTTCTAAGACGGATTTAGATCATTAAATACCCCACATTTTGTTGATTTTATAAGTCAGGTTAGGTTAGGTAAGTTAGGGCCTTGAGATTGATGCTATAAAAACACAAGGCACCATGATGGGCACAACGCGTTCCTGGGCGAAACCAGCTATAACGTCAGTCAATATCCTTAACCTCTTCCTCAAAGCATTTTATTTCTCTACAAAATCTCTCTAGTTTGTTAATCGTCGCTATCTCTTCTAGGCGGAAATGGTTCCCCAAGCGTCTTCTTCTATGTCGAGTGATACCCCCGCATTCACAAAGTACGTGTCTAATGTTCTTCCAACAAACAGGGGGGTATGTCCAATCCCGTGCTTCTTTTCCGTCAGCTCATTGCCCACTATATCGCAGTGACCGGGCACACAGCACATTCGAACGCGGTGCTGATCACATAATGACTTAATCATCATTCATCACATTTTATGAGTCCTGCCTAATTATTTTCTTTGGCAAATAAGAATTGCTCGGGAATTAGTTTTATAACTGTAA
The DNA here is from genome assembly GCA_949715645.1 of Portevinia maculata. Taxonomy (NCBI): domain Eukaryota; kingdom Metazoa; phylum Arthropoda; class Insecta; order Diptera; family Syrphidae; genus Portevinia; species Portevinia maculata. The sequence continues at coordinate 72,340,466 of OX454527.1, forward strand.
AAATCGTTTTGAACGGCAACAACGATAAAAAAAACTATAAATTTGTCCACGCATAATTTTTTTTTGCAAATAAACAAATAATAGAATTTGTTAAAAGCGTTTTGATTCATTTCCGAGCTTCGACATATTTTCTTAAAAATGAGTTCAAAATTTAAAAAATGATTTGTTTACTAGCGCTCACAGATTATGTTAATGGGAGACTTCTTGACCTTGGGTTCTCCTCTCTGTTTGTAATCTTCCAAAAATTAACATAAAATTCCATGTTAAAAGTAGATTACCTTTCCATTATATCATATCCCCAAGAGGTTGAATATTTTGAAACAAGCCCACGGAAATCCAATTAATTCAAACAATGACTTCAAGTACGAACATTACGTGTTCTAGTCTTGAAAGTGGCTTTGTTTAGCGGCAATCTCGTCATTCCTGTCAAAATAAAGGCAAATGATTGATATTGGTGATCAATTTGAATTCCTGCATTGAATTAAAGCCAATAAACTTCATGAAAAATGTCCCCATCCGATTAATAACACACTCTCATTTGCATTTGCCGTCTAAAAGGTCAACCCTATCTTGGGGGAAGCAGTCCACACATCACGTCATTCCGATGTGTCAATTCAAATGCTAATTAGCAGGAAAACTTGTGTGACAATTAATATATTTGACAGTAGCACTCCGTTTAACCGTTTCGATTCCATTAAACACTCTTCCACGGCTTTAATGTGCCACACCAAGGCGTGTGGTGTACCATGTGTGTTACTACCTACATTTAACAATCTGACAAATTGCCACTATATTCAATCAAATTAGCCATACACACCCCATTCCCATCATCGGCATCATCGTCATTGTTGGCAACATCACTATCGCTAGCAGCACCATCACTTTGACATCGAGAGCGGGACCAACAGCAGTAGCAACACAACATGAAACGACAGAAACCGCAGCAACAGATCAGCGCCATTACCAGCAACTAGCAACATCATAAATCATCGTGTGACGGTGGTGGCCAACGCGACGCGCCAAGACTCCCAAAGACACAGGAAAAAAAAGCCACACAACAACCATTGGGCACGCGTTAAAAAATTGTGCACCGCCACTTGACTACAAATTTCTTAATTACAAAATAACAAACAAGTGTCAAGCGGAAGGGGTGTGGGGGTCGGCGCTGCGGAACTGAGTTAATTATGGGTTGTCCATCCATTTGACTGATAACTTAATCTTTGATCACCTATTTGTCGAAGAAAATGATTTTTCAAAGTCGAACTTGACATTGCCACTGTTTAATTGCATAATATTTGAATAACACCTGTTCTGACGATGCGACGGCGGCTGGCGTGTCATGATAAGGACTGTTGTCAAAGCTGCAGTCAGATGGCACTGTCTTATCGAATATTTATTAAAAATCGAAAGCAAACAATATATCTTCAACGCAATAAGCAAATGATATTGTTTACCAGCGAGTATCTACGTCGTATACGTAACAATTACGTAAAGGGAAAAGTTGTGTTTTTTTTCCCCTGCTGTCGTTCGAGTAATATTTTGATTGTTTCGTTGCTCACCTTATGGGTGGCATGCGATGCGACACGTGAAGTTTGAAACAATACGCTAATAATGGAACTGAGCACGCGGGGAACTATCGGCAGATATAGAGATGGAAAGGCACATTAGACGCGAGTTGTGTTTACCACTTAAGGCAGGAAGTTGTTGTTTGCGTTTGCGGCTTCGATGTGGAGCATTAGATCATTTAATGTAGCATTTTTTGGAATTGAATGAAGTAATGAGGTGATAAAACGTTAACTTGGTTATGGGTTAAAGGTGGTCATGAGGTTGGGAAACTTCCTTGTTCGGCGAAACAAAAATCGATAAAAAAAATGTATGGCACGCACTGACTTCTTTTTTTTGGGGATGATTACATAAATATAATTGTTGGGTTGACAATTAGTAGGTTTACAACCTTATTGGTTGTATTTGTAGAAGTATAATCTTTTCACTTTGGATCTGTCATTTAATACAATGCAATATTATTCTGCTTCTTCCATAACGTCGGGGCTATGATTGGGAGAAAAGGGATCATAACCCTCCCACTTTACTGCATCCCTTGGTTTTCTGGTTCAACCTCAACCAATATTGGCATGCCTCGCGGTTTCAGATCACTTCATCACTGGGATGAATCAAATGTTGGGTAGTTGCGTTTGTGTGATCCATTGGATTAAGCATCCCTTTTGTACGATTTCGGCACATGTACGCTCCTATTATTGATTAGATATAGATTCATCTTGCTATTACTACACCAGTGATATCCAGTCATGTCAACCCACGGTATTGCCAGCACACTTGCGGGACAGTTTAGATATGTTTAACGAGTCGTTAGATTCACCTGAATGGTAAAATTACCTATATGTTCCTATTAATTCTTAATTATACAGCGTTTTAATTGAATAAATAAATAAATAGTAAAAAAATATGTGATCCAACGGCTTGCTCACCTTTTACGACAAGCCCTGTTTATTGGTGGGCGCTGCAGTGATATTCTTTGACCGTCCCTGCACGGGGAAATACTAATGGGCGTTAAAAAAATTTACAAAAAATCGCAGTGTTTATTCAAAAAGTTCTGATGCCTTAATTTTAATAAAGACTGTGGACATGGGGATTATAGATAGATCACAATATCCGATAAATGGCCACCTCGTGACTTAGGGAGGTGAGAATACAATATTGATCTTTTAAAGTCTTATGCGTTAATCAGGAGTCACTGTTTGGAGCGCATTTTGGGCTGGTGGAGTGATTGGACTGTTCTTCTTCGAGAACGCGGTCATCGTCAATGGCGTTCGTTATCGTGAGATGATTAACAACTTCTTCCGATCTCTATTTGCTGAAATGTATCTCGAAGACATTTGGTTTCCACAGGACTTCTTGGTAAGTAGATTTCTAGGCACCTTGATCAGTACAGTTTGCTATCTCCGGTTCAGTCTGACTTTAGAGCAAACACAGTTGTTCTACGGCTATGGTTAAGATTCTTTATGATATGCGGGTTTGTTATGACTTGGACTATGTTACTGTTCTTTGCATGCTCGATTTTCCTAAGGCCTTTGATAGTGTAAATCATGTCATCCTTTCCCGAAAATTAAGTGCTTATTTTGGATTTAGTGACAGATTTGTGCGTTTTATAACAAGTTATTTGAGTGATCGTTTTCAAAGGGTTGAGGTTGGCGATAAATCTTCTCACAGTAAAGAGATACTTGCCGGAGTACCACAAGGGTCAATCCTAGGCCCTATTTTGTTTTGCATTTTTATTAATGACTTGCCCGGTGTATGTTTGAACAGTAACATTCATTTTTATGCAGATGATGCTCAAATTTACTTGTCCAGACCAATAGGACTAGTAGACGCCCTTGTTTTTAGGATGATATGATCACATAACAAACTATAACAAAAGAGTGCTCGGTTGTACACTTTAGCAGTTCGTAGATGTTAGATGTTGTGTCTTTCTGCACAAAGTAATTCACAATCAATCGCCACCATATCTATTTGAAAAGCTTCAATTTGCCCGCTCTTCCAGAGCTTTTAATATAATTTTTCTATATTTAACTAATTGTTAGGTATAGTGTAGGTCTAACCTTCAAATGTTATCCTCTATTGTTAAGTACTATAAATGACTAAGTCTTACTTGTACATGATGTTCAATAAATGAAAATGAAATGACCAACTTGCCACACAGCACGAAACAATGAAATTGTTAAAGACGAAAAGACGTCATAAGGACCAATGTGTGCCATCAGTAACGAGGCGGCCATTTATCGGGCATTGCTTTCCATGTCCACTCTCAATAATAAAATAAAATAAAATATCAGAACTTTGCAACTAAACACTTGTTTTTTTCTTCATATATTCAATTAGGCTGCCAATGGATCACCCTAGGTTAGGTTAAACAAGGGTATGCAATCGGATACAGCACAAGGCACCAGAAAGGGTCCATCGCGATCGCTGTGGAACTGATTGAATCTAAACTTCAAAAGGAGGAAGCTTATCACTTTCCCTCGCTAAACATCCAATCTCCTCCTGGCAGAATTTGGCGAGCTTTCTGTAGTCTATGCCGCTCAATTCCGCTACTTCCTCAAAGAGGTATTTTCCTCGAAATCTCCTTAGATTCCGTGCCATTCCCTCACACCGACACAGTGCGTGTGGCTTGCAGGTCTCCACAGAATCTGAATGTATCGACGTCTACCAGTCTAAGCCGCTTAGCATGCTTCCTTAGGAGACAGTGTCCCGACATAATCCCAACCACTGTTCTATCCTGTTACCTACTGAATTTGAGAATTTCCCTAAATCTTTTCTTGTCAAAGTGCAGCCAAAGTGCCTAATACACCCTATTCCCATCTAGATTTACCCATCCAAGGTCAGCTATTGTTAAAATGTTTGCATTAATTATTCCCTTGAAAACGCCGAGGGGTGGTTTGATGTCCACACCACTCTCCACTTCCCCTCCCTTTCTCGCAAGCTCATTGGCTTGCTCATTTACTTCTGTACTACTGTGTCCTGGTACCCAGCACAGTGTAAAAAAACGCTCCCTAACTCAAACTTTGGTTTTTCAATAAAATTGTTTTATTTAATTGTGTAGGCGGATTTAAAACAAATTAACACATGAGCATAAACGGCCCCTAGAGAGTATATATTATAAATTTCAGCTCCCTAGCTCAAACTTTGGATTTTCAAAAAAGTTTTTTTTTTTAAATTGTGGGCGTGTCAGTAGGCGGATTTTAAAAATATTTACACATGAGCATAAAGGGCCCCCTAGAGAGTATATATTATAAATTTCAGCTCCCTAGCTCAAACTTTGGATAGATCATATATAAAAAATTTCAGCTTTCTAGCTCAAAATTCGATTTTTCCAAAATTTTGTTTTTTTGAGTTTGTGGGCGTGTCTGTGGCGGATTTCGAAAATTCGTAAACTTGATTATTTTGGGACCCTAGAGAGTATATGGTTAAAATTTCAGCTCTCTAGGCCCAGTTTAAAGGCCTAATTTTTGACGACATACGGATGGACGGACGGACGGACATGGCTAGATTAACATTAATATCGATGCTGGTCATAAATATAGTAACTTTTAGGGGTCTACAGGCAATATTAAGGTATTTTACAAACTATGCGTTAAAATTAATATACCCTTAGAATAGGGTATAAAAAACATTTACATAATTTCATAAACATAAACCTTATGCGTAAACCGTGAACCATTATTTTCTAATAAGAAATCTGTAATAGGTGCCTAAGTAAAAAATAATTATAATTCGCGCGGAACCCTTCATGGGCGAGTCCGACTCGCACTTGGCTGCTTTTTTTTCTGCTGCCTTCGTCCAAACAAGTGAGCCATATGTAAGTATGGGTCTTACCAACACTGTGTCTATCCAGTGTACCATGAAGGGTTTCAGACCCCAGGTTTTGGCGTTATACGCCTTCGTAATTCGTTCTTTTATGTTAAGATTCCAATTTGATTTCCCATCCAGGATAACGTCCAAATACTTCTCACTGTCCGTAAGGGACAGTTCCACCCGTCAGGTTTTGGAAGATTGAAACGAGGTATTTTGTGTCTTCTAGTAAAGAGGACTAGTTCCGTTTTTGAGGGGTTGGTATTGAGTCTACAGCTCTTGTTGCCGCACTAGTTTAAACACTTCGTCACTTCTCCCAATGACTTTAGAACTTGATGTTTTAAAACGTAATTTTTTGTTATATTATTTGCACTAATGGGAAAAGAAACCGCATTCAGCAGAAGGGTACAAAAATACTGAATAAAATAAGCAAAACTTCAATTTTATAAGTGGCCCATAACGGAAGTTTGGCCCTCTTTTTCCTATACCATGCTAAAATGTGTGTAATTTTTGGTTCATTCGAATATTCGCACCTGCAAAAATTTTAAAAACAAAAAAACACCATTTTTTTTATATATATATATTTTAATCAATTAGCTATGTGTCATTTTAATAATGTGTGCTGCTCCCTCCAAACTTTTAATGTAATTCAAAGAAATGTCGGCCCAAGAAGCTTTCATTGCCGCACTCAGCTCTTGATTGGCTTGATACTGATTGCCTCCTATGTAAATTTTACGCACTAGCTATCCCCAAACATAATAATAAATTTTAAGATCAGGCGAATACGGCAGCCAGGGCAATATTTGAATGTTTTCACTAATAAACCAGTCTTTAACAACGCGTGAATTATGTATAGGCGCATTATCTTGCTGGAATATCCATGGAATGGGTCCAAAAAGCTCCTTTATTACGGGAAAAGCTGCTTCCAGAAGAACTTTGTATAAAACAACAGTCATTTTTTGGAAACGTCAATTCAAAAGCGCCATAGTAGGAAATTACGCCCCATACCACTCCTTCTTGTCTCGAGTGATGACGGTTCAAAAACATTTTTTCTTTCTGGATAGCTATCATGAAAATAATATCCAAGCCATCCAAGTTAAACCTTTTTTCATCCGAAAAGTCAGCTTTTGCTCCAAATTCTTGAAACCGCTTCATCCATGTCCGCTACATCCCATGTCATAAGATCCCTTGCAAATTCAAGGCGCTATTGCTTGCGTTCGCGATGAAGCTGTGGTTTTTTGTAGTTTTGTAAGTTTTAAATGTGGTACTCACAAGAAACCTCAGCAAATTCCTTTATTTTGATTGTGGATTGAGCGGAATTAGAAGCCAGTCTTTGAATTTTTCGCTTGTCTTGTGGGATTAAAACTTTTACGATGCATCCTCAGTAATTTTTTCTATAAGATGCATGATTTTTCACAAAATTTCCTATTACGTGTTCACTTCGAACAATTTTATGAGCTATTTCACAATTTGAAAAGCTCTCCGAAAGGTTAGCTTCAACTTCAGCCCTTTCTTTAACCCTTATTTTGCGCCCATTTTAATAAAATTCGATAAAAAAAATACTTGACACGCTTCCAAATTAAATTTTCACTGACCTCTGTCCCAACACGTGTTGCTTACTTAACAATTTAACAAGTGCGACTATTCAAATGAACCGAAAAAATGCATACATTTATGCATGATATAGGAAAAAGGTACTAAAACTACCGTTATGTGCCTCTTATCAAATTGAAATTTTGCTTGCTTTTTTCAGTATTAATGTACCTTTCTGCTAAATGCTTTTCTTTTCCAATTGGTAAAAATAATACAATAGAAAATTAAGTTCTGAAATATAACTCAGGTGCGACTATTAAACCGCACTGTATGAACTGATAGTAGGTATAATTGAATTGAAAACATTCAATCATTCGTACGACTATTAATATAATAATTGCATTTAACACATTGAGAATTGAAACTTTCTGCTCAACAACCTCAGTCAGCAATTAAACAATTGCAATAATCGCATTGAATATTGCGATTTTAATATGACACATCACTTTTTGCATTTGAAAATCAAAGTTTTCAATCTTAGAACCTTAGTTATCGATTTGACAACTGCCTTAATCAATTCAATCTGACAACCTAAGTTTTCAATTTGACAGCTGTTTTCATCAATTTTAATTTCAATTTCAATTTTTGACCATACTTGTCAATATGAAAAATGGGTCAGCTTTGCCAGCGATGGAGTCATCATTAGCGAGGATCAATCGCCCCTACAACGAGGAGCTGATGTATCGGTGTAAGTTTTGGAAAGGAATGGATATCGTATTAGTTCGAAAAAAAACAGAAAACTTGTACAGTGGGTGATCAAATTATTACGGCCACCTTAAAAAATATATTTTTTTCAGGATTTAGTGCGATGGTGGAAAACGATTTAAATGGGCTAAGGCTCAGAAGGACTGGACATCCGAAGACTGGTTAAAGGTGATAACTTAATATGTCGGCTTTCAATAGATTTTTATACCCTATTCTAAGGGTATATTAATTTTGACGCATAGTTTGTAACATACCTTAATATTGCCCGTAGACCCCTAAAAGTTACTATATTTATGATCAGCATCGATAGTAATGTCGATCTAGCCATGTCCGTCCGTCCGTCCGTCTGTCGGCAAAAATTAGGCCTTTAAACTGGACCTAGAGAGCTGAAATTTTAACCATATACTCTCTAGGGTCCCGAAATAATCAAGTTTACGAATTTTTTAAATCCGCCCACAGACACGCCCACAAACTCAAAAAAACAAAAATTTGGAAAAAATCGAATTTTGAGCTAGAAAGCTGAATTTTTTTATATATGATCTATGACTCCTAAAACTGCTCGGGATAAAAAAATTTCAAAATCCACCCACTGACACGCCCACAAATAAATAAAATAATTTTTTTATACCCTATTCTAAGGGTATATTAATTTTTTAAAATCCAAAGTTTGAGCTAGGGAACTGAAATTTATAATATATACTCTCTATGGGCCCTTTATGCTCATGTGTAAATATTTTCAAAATCCGCCCACTGACACGCCCACAATTACTTTTTTTTTTTTGAAAATTCAAAGTTTGAGCTAGGGAGCTGAAATTTATAATATATACTCTCTAGGGGCCCTTTATGCTCATGTGTAAATATTTTCAAAATCCGCCCACTGAAACGCCCACAATTAATTTTTTGGTTTTTTTGAAAATTCAAAGTTTGAGCTAAGGGCTGAAATTTATAATATATACTCTCTAAGGGCCCTTTATTCTCATGTGTTAATTTTTTTTAAATTCGCCTACTGACACGCCCACAATTAAATAAAACAATTTCATTGAAACACCCAAGTTTGAGCAAGGGAGCGTTTTTTTTATAAAATCCTTTATATGTTATATAACAAAATATGTAGAGCGTTCTTAACAATTCAACCATACTTAGACTTTTGTCACGCCCACTTATGAGGGATAGGAATAAGAATAGGGTATCCAACAGTTCGCCCAAGCGGACTGTAGCCCGTCTCTATGTTTTTAGTTTTGAGATATTAAAAAAAACGTTTTTAAAGACGTGGCCTTAAAGGTTCTATAACTGAATTAGTTTTTATGTTTCTGCTTTGATCTTCAATCCTTAATGCATATCGGTTTTTATTGGCAGTCAAAACGTATACGAACTATCTAACAATACCGGTTGGAATAGTGCTGTTTTGATACTCAGGATCTGGAATAGATGCGTTTTTGAAAATTTCTCTTCGGAATAGATTGTTTTTGAAAATAAAACAGACATTATTGAGTTCAAGTTTTATTTGTTATTTAGTCTATATTTTAAAACAGCAGCTGTTTATATTAGTTTGGAAAAAAATTAAGAATAAGTGAGAGTAGTATGAACAAAAGGCTTAATTTAAATTAAATTAAATCCTAATGGATAAATCTGGTTCATAGGGCTCACAAATAGGGTCGCCTTCGATGTTGTCTTGTTCCTCATGTGTATTATTAACATCTAAAATATCCTTGTAAAACTTAAGCCAATTCAAGCATTTCCAATTACTTCCAAAATGGTTTTTTAGTAAACGTCATTCAGCTTTGCATCCTTTAGCTTTACTTCTGCTGGCAGTCGTTTTGGAGACATGGAAGAAAACTGTTTGCCCTTCCTTGTGTTTGGTTTTGCTTCCCCTATATCTGACTTGTAAAAAGGTTCACCCCGAACGCCAATTCTGTTCAATTTACCCCTTTTTTAAATGAACCTTTTTGATCCGTTGAATTTAAAATGCCATGAAATGAGTGAGAAGTACCTACAACGAGCCCAAAAAGATGCAAATATATTTGTCGAGTATAGTACGCAGCTTGATCAGAAACTTTAGGGAGTGTTATATTTTTCTGACAAACGAAAAACATTGTCAACATATCATCACTTTCCTCCTTTAATAGGTCAAAAAATGCTTTTGCCAGTAACTTTTGGATCCAATGTTTCGTCATTAACAGAACTTTGTTTTCATCTTCTCGTTCAATTTTTAAAAGTTCCTTCAGCTAAAGACATGTCGAACAAATATCTGATGAAGGGGCTTTAATTCCAAGATTAAAGCTTGTGTTGAAAACCATACGAAAATAGCTCAATTTAACTTAGTTGAGTTGATGAATTGGATTAAAGCCTTAAAAAAATTTAGTGATGGAAAGATCTCCAGGTAGGTACTGTCGTTTTGCAGCCCCACTCTCTTCAAATTTCGGTGAGCACGTTCAGGCTTTTCAATGTTGCAGTAACTTAAAATAAATGCATCTTGGGCACGTTTTGATGGTATTGTATAGAAACCATTTGGAAAATATAATGCATCGGCTGTTTTCAATATTCTGTATTTATATGAACCACCTTATGGTTGCATGTGGGCATTATTGGCGATTGTGTTCTTTTGTACCTAGTTAAGTTTTCTATTAAAATATTAACATTTCTTTCGCGTGGATACGCAGCAAGAACAGGTGATTCTATTGATTCCATGTTTAATAAATATTCAATTTGTGTGTATCACTAATATTAATTAGATCGAAATAATTTTTTTAAATTCTTGCATAATAGTTTGACAGTAATTGATTTTCGCGCCAAATTTGGAATACATTCGTTTTGATTCACAGCCAACAAAAATATTTGAATTTACTTTGATACAATACATATATGAATTTTATATTCCAATTCCCTGTTATTTTATCTTATTTAACTTATTTTAAATAAAATTTGATGTTATTATTTCCGTTTTACTTGACTTCTTCGAACTTTTCAGCTATGAATATAGACTGGCAATGTATTATATTTGGTTTCGTTTTCAATTCCATTGTTGCCGTTTCTATTGCAATACTTGCCAGCTCACGGTGCTTCGGCAGTGATGTCGCTGCCGTCTGCTTATGGAAGCAATTGCAAAGAATTTTTGAAACTTTGATGTTGGCTTGCTATTTTCACGCCGTTTTCCTACCCCACTCAGCTAGTTAGCCATTCAGTACAGTAGCTTCGCAGGATAAGAAGAAAGTTTTTTCTTTCGTCATCCAGTGGAATAGTCTGCTCTGTTTGTCAGCAGGCCTTTCCATACCCTAGACATTGTCATAGTTGACAAACTGATTATGGAATATTGAGGCACTGCCTTGAAAGGATCAATTTGCACATCAGATGTTCCTTTCAAATTCTTTGTACCTTCTGAGACTTTAAATCAACTCTTACTTTTCGGCCTCTAAATCTTTGGTATGCCGCATTATTGCTCCCACTGAAATGCCAATCGGCTCAATTTTCCGAATTTGTCTTACCAAACTGACCTTCTTTCACTTAGAAGCCATTCACATGGCTTTTAATGATCATTTGCATCGCCAGTCGGCGATTGTTTCACATACCTCAATAGAAACATAATATGACCTCATCAGCATCGAAGATTAGTATCTCTCTTGAATAACTGCCACGTTCGTTCTGCAACTCAATCTATGCTACCCATATTGCAACAAATTACACATCATGCTCATGTCCAAGTGCAATTTGAAACCCAAGACGATGGATGGCTTTGCTAAATCTAAAGCTTAAACCAAGGTTCCGAAGTCGGCTCTCTCTCTCTCTCAGCACCCTCCACCGCATAAATCACATGGCGTGCATGATAAAATCATTTTCGAATCCAAAACTGACAGACGTATAACCACAGTCGACTGTCAAACAGACACCATAAGAAGATCGGGTGGGTGGGCGTCCACACAATAAAACATTGCATCAATTGTCCAAGTACCCGTACTATGATTGATTCCATTCGCTTTTGAGAAATGGAACTGCGTGCTCAAATGTCACACAATTTATCCACTTTGGCCCATAATGCTAATGACAGATATCTGTCAGTTCGACTGTCAGCCTGTCAATCCATCTTTAAGGCCCAAGATACAGAATGCCGCAGTCAGTCAGTGAGTCAGTTCCACTCTTGATAAACAAATTCAGTGTGGAAGCAAGTAATTGTTGCACATTTTGTAAGCCGCGCTAAATCCCTCTACTGTCAATTTTGAGAGGTTGATGTCGAACGTTGAGATTAAAACTTGTTTGCTGCTTTTTTCTCAGTATCCTACTGCAATGTCTAATTTGAATGTAATGTGACCGCGGTGCTGCCATGCTAAAATGGACAAATTAAAAACAATTAAGCGGTTTCGTTGTTTTATTCGTTCGCTAGAGTATCGGTCCCCTTATCGCATGACAACGCTTTGCAAATGCGCACATATCGCTTGCGACAATTATCATAAATTTTAAACAAAAGGCAAATATGATTGCTGATATTTTTAGCTACCGACTCAGTGCAATTTTGCTTATATAGATTCACCTTCACGGGGCCGCAGCTCGCCAGCAGTCCCACATGACTATGATAGCGAGCGGTATCGAGAGCCAGCGCTCTTTATGATCTTTGGGCGGAAATCTGTGCCCTAACCTTCGACGGTGAATTCGATTTATGCTGTTGTTCTCTCGTATTCGAACTCAGATCAGACTACGACTGGTTGGTAATTGTTTTATACTTAATGTGTTTGAGTCGGAATAGCAATGATGTCGCGCTTCATTTTCAATGCGAATCACGTATGTACTTATACCCATGCCAATTGTTTTTAATTTCACGCTGTTTCCTTGCCGTTTGAGCTTTTTGTGTGTTTGTATACGCGGCAGGTTTATTGGGGTTCAGTTACGACAAGGTTCGAGTTGGACTTTTTGCTGAATTTAAAATTAATCATGAGAGACCATTATTTTATACGTCTTCCTGTGTGGGAATTGGCCGAATGGGCTTTAACTCCCTTAAAGGACCTTTGCGTGTGTCAATAACAGCTTAATTGGTTTCTGATCAACTTATTCCTGTGTGGAAGGGTTTGAAATTTGTATGTTTGTATTTTGCAGCTAAGGAGCAAAGCCTGCGGTTTAACCTTTCTTATTCCATTGACCATAAACGCCATTGGCAGTGTACTGACCACATACTCCGAATGGGGATAGTCACTCAATTCTAATAACATAAAAGACCCTTGGAAACATGGAATGAGACTCAGTCGCCCTTGAAATGTGCGTCGATGGACGGGAGTAGTAGTATAGAAACAAATTTTTATTCGTGCATTGATTGATTATTATCTGCTGTCTGGTTCAAGAAAGTATAGGTTAACGGGTTTGATGTAATTGAAGCCAAACCAACTCAGCGGAAGGGGAGCAAAATGGGATGACTAATGCAATCGAAACTCAGATTGCTACTCGAATCCATGAAATGAGATCAAAATGACCGTAATAATCGAACAACAAACTGTTCCGGATTCTTTGGAAGGAGATCAGAGAGGTGGAACTGATGTAATCAAACCCCAAACAATTTCTTAAGTTCATGGAATGAGAGTAGAGTCAAGTGGCGGATACAATCAAACCTCAACCTATTTTACTCCACGAAAATGGAGATGAGTAGGGTGACTGACACACTCGAACCTTAAACAAAGCTGGACGTCTCCTACAACGCATTGTATCGTTCCAGAGAGTAGGTATATATTATAAACCTTAGCTTCCTATCTAAAAATTGTGGGCGTGCCAGTGGGCGAATTTTTATAATTCTTAAAGTTGATTATTTCGGGCCCTTAGAGAGTATATGGTTTAAATTTCAGCTTTCTACCTCGATTTTAAAAGCCTAATTTTTGCCGACGGACATGGCTTGATCTATATTAGGGTATGTTATAAATTATGAGTCAAAATGAATATACCCTACAAAAGGGTATAAAAACTAAAGAAAGAAAATGGTAAATGGCACGCCGTTAAAGAAAGTTAAAGTTACCATCCGTGAGTTTCATATTTGATCGTTCTTTTACTCGTGGTTTTCTAAAAGACAAGAACGGTGTTGGTTCAGAATAAGCTGAAAATAGTGTTTTTTCATTAATCCGTATAGGGAAAATAAGCTTTTAAGAATTATCTTCGAATTTATTCCAATGATAATTTAATTAAAATCAGCTTTTTCGAAACTTAATTTTAACCAGTAATGCGACTCTGATTTAACTCCAAAAGTTATTTATATAAATCCCGGGCTGTATGCAGGTCACCTAAGAAGGGTTGGGGTATTCCAAGTTATGAATCTGTACCGATTAATCTCTTATTAAAATATAGGGACGGCTACAGTCCGCTTGGGCGAACTGTTGGATACCCTATTCTTATTCCTATTCCTCAAAGTCTAAGTATGGTTGAATTGTTAAGAACGCTTTACATATTTTGTTATATAACATTTAAATGATTTTATAAAAAAAAACGCTCCCTAGCTCAAACTTGGGTGTTTCAATAAAATTGTTTTATTTAATTGTGGGCGTGTCAGTAGGCGGATTTAAAATAAATTAACACATGAGCATAAAGGGCCCCTAGAGAGTATATATTATAAATTTCAGCTCCCTAGCTTAAACTTTGGATTTCCAATAAAAATTGTTTTATTTATTTGTGGGCGTGTCAGTGGGCGGATTTTGAATCCCGAGCAGTTTTAGGAGTCATAGATCATATATAAAAAATTTCAGCTTTCTAGCTCAAAATTCGATTTTTTCCAAAATTTCGTTTTTTTTGAGTTTGTGGGCGTGTCTGTGGGCGGATTTCAAAAATTCGTAAACTTGATTATTTCGGGACCCTAGAGATTATATGGTTAAAATTTCAGCTCTCTAGATCCAGTTCAAAGGCCTAATTTTTGCCGACGGACGGACGGACGGACGGACGGACGGACGGACGGACGGACGGACATGGCTAGATCGACATTACTATCGATGCTGATCATAAATATAGTAACTTTTAGGGGTCTACGGGCAATATTAAGGTATGTTACAAACTATGCGTCAAAATTAATATACCCCTAGAATAGGGTATAAAAAGATATCTAGCCTCTGGTCGCAGTGGAGGAAGGAAAGCAAAAATGATAGACCACACAAAAGACATGGATATAATGCTATCCCATCTCGCCGCATTATTTTCCCTTCAACCATTTCTCAATTAATGCACCACACCATCACATTGGGTACCAAATCCTCTTCCAACCTATTCAACCTGTTCCAGAAAAACTGGAACACCTGCTATACAAAAGGAGAAACATCCGCTTGGACACATGTGGCTAAGCTAGGTATCCTGCAACCTTCCAATAGCAATAACTCACATTCAGAATAATACGTACGATGCATGAATCAAATAAAGAAAATTACGCATTACCATCGAACTTATTTATTTAACAAATTAATTATCACGGAGCATTTTTGTACAATTTTCATATTAATAAGTCCTCTTAAACCTTACAGTACCGACAGCTTATGAGGTGCGTGCATTTTGTTCAAAATTAGAATATTAGTCATTTATTGTATATCATTAAAAACATATGAAATTCTTTTTGAAATAAGGCTCATAGTATCCCAAAAAAAAACTAATTTTTTTTTTTTAATTCAGTTATGCATCTATATTTAAAAATTCCGAAACCGAAGAACCGATTGAGCTCTAATTTTCGGGTAATCTTCGGTATTGGCAAGGGAGTGTCTTTGTGAAGTGTGGTCGAAATTGATCCAGCAGAAATAGCAGATTTATCCAAGATTGCTCCACGGAGAGTCGCATTGCATCGGGCCCTTTCCAAATGCTGTAGATACTATTCTGACGCTTCTGTTATCCTTCCATTTAGCTTTTTCAAACCTTCCATCAGCTCGAACCCTTCGTTCAGCTTCTCCTCGACTCATTGATCCATCAGTCTTGAGGCGATTTGTTAGAATTGTCGCAGTTCCATTAATTTTAAAGTCTTTTAATCGGTCAAGTAGTGGTATAGAGGTAAAATAGCGTTAAAAAAAAGAAGAAAAATCAAGCGAGTTCCCTTACGGTATTCTCATTAATCGCAGAACTACACTTGAGCCAAATGCTAACGATCGGTCTCCAAGAGGGGTCAGAGCTCCTCGGTAAACCACGCATAGAATGAGAGCCAGGCAGCATAATTGTGCGGGTCAATTTTTAAATGCGTATATTTTCGTTGCAGAATTTGAAAAGTTTATAATTTTATCGGATATAGCTTAATTTATTATGAATTTCTAATTAATAAACAATTTTTATTCAAAAATAATGACGAATATGATAGAAAACCTATACCTACTATCCGGTATTCTCGGCAACTCTGACATCTTCCGCACTTCATGGTTAAGACAAAAATGCCGCAAACTTTCAAATGATTTTTTGATTTGAAAGACTTTTTTCAGTTGAACTTAGAAACTCTGCTTAATTGAAAACTTATTTCACAAAGCTCAGAGCTGCCTCTATGTAGATACACATTATATTCGTTATTACTGCAGCGGAATCACGACTCTTATGACGTAATAAATTTGACAGTACGATGTTCAATCAATACCAAGTTAACCGATTATCCAAAATGCCGTTCCCTCTAGTAAAGCCTGTTCGAAATACAGTTATATTATGAACTGTACTTAAGAGTCTTGCTTTAACTAAGCCTTGGCATGTTTCACTACAGTACTCCAGACTCCCCGGGGACTGGGAGTCGAGCAATATTGGCTGGAGCAGTATTGTCCAATTGCTCAATATGTGATTTTGGTAATCAATTACTAAAGAGTTTTTGAAGTAAAACTTCTTTACGCACGCTGACTTGGGGAGTAAGCTGGTGAATGCGACACGGAAGTGTAGATCAATGTAGACTTCCGGCGTAACGGAAGTGTAGACAAACGTAGACTTCCGGCAACACGGAGGTGTAGACAAACGTACGCTCTTTTGTTACAACCCATACAATTTAGTCGGCGGAAAGGTTCGTGGAATGGGTAAACACCATTGAATCTCCTCAATAGAGGGCAATACTAAGTTCATCATCTATCCAAACTGATCCAAAGGAGAAAGCTATATCTAAAACAGTTGCCGACAGATGGAATTTACCGGAAGTCAGTAAAGTCATTGTGTCCATGAATTGCAGTTCATTAGTTGGAAATATAAAGCGTCACCGTCATAGATTTTCAGGTCGGACGGCAAAAAACCAAAGTTTTAGCTAGAGAGCTGAAATTTATAAATAGACTCTCCAGGGGCCCTTGATGCAGATGTGTAAATATTTTCAAAATTCGCCCACTGATACGCCCACAATTTAAATTAGATGGAGCGAAAGAAGTTTTACTTTAGTCGTGTGGTCTTAAGCACACTAATTTTTTTTTTACTAGTTTTGATCAGGTTTTTGTATGTTTTTACTTGATGTGCAGTGAACTTTTGAGTTAACTAACAATCCGTTTAACAAAATAGTAGTTATCTATACACTTTGATCAAAAAAGTAAAGTGGACTGGTAAGTATCTACCGTCGGATTGTGATATACAATATGCAACAAAATGTTAGGTTTTTTAATACTTCTTATTTGGGGCTGTAAGGAACGTCGTATTGAAGGCAATACTTGACGAATGGCCTTTGGACAATATTGAAGATACCCACCTCGAACCTGGAGACGAACTAGATTTGCTAACAATTCGTGAAAAAATAAGAGATATTCAAAAGGGTGAGGAACCAGATGATGCTATGCTCCAGGAGGAGTTTGACGAATTCTTTTGTGATGGTAAAGATGAGGAAGATATAGAGAACCGTTCGCGATGCAGTAATTTGCAGCAAAAAAAAAAACTGGGAAACATATCTAAACTGAAGACGAACCAAATCGCAATTGCAAATCTGGGGATAACAAAACAAAAAATAATATTTTTTAACTACTTTACATGGGACTACTATAAAATTGAGAGAGGTTTGATTATCGGTTTTACAAAGATGGCATCAGTTTCTATAAACCGGTTCTGTTGGCTTCAAACTATCAACGTAACATCGACTTCTCTGCGGAATATTAGAAATATATTTTGCCACTTCCTCCATTATTCCAAGTTAATGAAAAAATATCTCTTCTTGAATATAAAAGAGGCGATTCACTTGGAATCCCGTCCTTAAGAGTCTTTGAAAAATCTAAGATTTTTGTTTCCGTCTTAAAATACTGTCAATCGAAGATAATCACAAGGAAAAATATCTTATCCTGTTTTTTTTTAAAAAAAACTTTTGTCAATAAAGAGTCAAAAGAGAGGTCATCTTTCTTTCTTGAACCTGCGCTGCCAAGCAAGCCGAAAAGGAAGCAGAAATGACAAAAAGAACTACAGACCGATAACACTATTGTCTTCGATTTCCAAAGTCTTTGAGAAACGCATTAAAAATAGAGTTTTGGATTATCTCAACAAAATACATTGTTTAGTCCAATGCAGTACGGGTTTAGAGCCGGGCTATCAACTGAAGATGAAATATTAGATGTCTGTTGCATCATACAGAAAGGATTAGATGAAGAAAGACCGTGTGCTGGGCTCTTTGTTGATATAACAAAGCCGTTTGATATGATCGATCGCAACATTCTTTTAATCAAGCTATTTAATGTGGGTTTTCGTGGCTCCATATATAGTTGGTTTACGTCCTATCTGAAAGACAGAATCCAAATCGTAAAGATCGAAAATAAACTAATTAACTCTACGGTTATTAATCTTGGTGTTCCTCAATGTTCAGTTCTTGGACCTATCTTATTTCTGACTTATAACAAGTCTCTATTTAGCCAACCATTCGTAGGAAGGGTCAGAGCATTTGCTGATGATCTTGGTATTGCATACAATTCCGTCAATTCCTTAAATCCAGTGGCTGATATAAATTATGATGTTGAATTACTTAGAATCTGGTTTGCTGAACATAGCTAATAGTAAGCGATAAAACAAAACTTATATTTGTCAGTGTTATTAACCAGGAGCCTCTGGATATAGAGTTCATATTCCATGTTTCTAAATGTGCAAGATACAACGTGTTTCATCGTTCGCTTTCCAAAGTATCTTTCGACCTGTGTGTTTCCCTGTCATGTCAATTGCTTTAAAATTGAAAACGTTAACCATTCTAAGTATATAGGAGTCACAATTGACCGGAATTTGAGTTGGTCTAAGCAAATCCAAAGTTCGAAGCAATATCTGCTCTCCACTATTCGTTGCTTTTACCGCCTGCGGAAGTTCTGTAATTTTAATGTTCTAAAAAGAATATATTGTTGCACTTGAGGACACTACCTTGCCGGACGGTTACTTGGCATGCTTGCATAAGCCAAAGCTAGGTGAAGTCGGAATGGGCATGGGTTTTGTCCTACGGTAGCCAGTCGCAATAAAAGAACCTTTTTGTCTCCATGCCAAGATTTAAGAGCAAACTCTCCACTCCATAATTAACGGACGGACCCTACTTGTTACCCTAAAGTCTGTTTCGCGGGGCAGCAGATGTTAGGTTGCCTTGAGTACGCTGTGTTCCCTTCCACTTATGAAATTAGTGAACGCCATGACAGCCCCCATACTCATGATAATATTAGAAACTGTCCCTTGTTTAGGAAAAAAATCACATCTAATCTATAAGGTCATTTCTACTCGACTCGAGCGCGACCACACATACATAACCCCATCCAAATTCTAAATTAGAACATGTCAATGTGTATGTGAACACATTTATCTTTTATTTAATCCTAACTAAATAGCCATAGTTAATTTTAAGTACTTCTGTTAGATTTAGGTATGTTTTAGATAGGTAATAAATTAAATAATGCAAATTAGAAAAAATTTGAAGAAAAATACCAAAATATATAGAGATAGTTTGGCAATTAAAAAGGTCAATAAACTGTTAAAGGAAAACTCACCACTTATCCAGATTTTGTGCACAATTTCCGAAGGGTGTCACTGCTGCAGCTCTATATTAATTTATTTTTATTTTATTTTATTTATAAATTCGGTCTGCTTAAACACAGTAAGATACAATATCTTATAATATAGTGATAAGCGCATTAATAAACAAATTGTGGAACTACAAAGAAAAGAAAAAGCAGTGAAACCTAAACAAATACATTTATTTCTCTTGTTATTATTTATTACGATTACTATCAAACTTCGTTACTTTTAATTTTTAATTTACTTGTTTGCTCGCTTCTTGCTGTTTTTTGATATAAAGACACAATAAATGTTCATTATTATGTTGATCTAAATTAAAAAAGGAAAAAGGAAGAGGAGAAAAGGAAATGCCTCGGATTATATTTTCACTAATACAAGGTGGCGCAAAAGTTGTCAGGTGGCACAAAAGTTGTCACCCGATGTTCTTTCGCTGTAATTTTTTTTGTGAATGAAAAACTTTGGTTGTGCGTTTGGATTATGTTAATTGGTGTCTTAAGTTTTTTCTGTGTCAGTTAACTTCACAAATATCAAAGTAGAATTTACATTTGCCGCCATTTGCAAAAATTATGCTTCTTCCGATAGGAAGATGACTTTTGCGCCACCTTGTATATCTAATCAGATGCTGCCAAACTACCACCATTAACAAAATTATTTTGACACTTACGCTGTCAAATTATCACCTTAGATAGGTTAGGTTAGGTTAGGTTTAGGTGGCTGTCGGCAGAAGCCGACACACTTAGACCAATTTAGGTTCATTGTGATACCACGTATGTATTATCTACCTTAACTCTGTAGATGGGACTGGCCAACGACACGCGGTTGTGCTCAAACGGTCCCCCATCTACGTACTAACCGCGCTCACCTTAGATGTTTTGTACTTAATTGCAATATTTCATTATTAATTTTATCACTTATATTTACTTTATTATTATTACTACACTTTATTATTAATATATTTTTTTGTGTTGCCTTAGCATTTTAAACGAGAACTTTAATTTTATAAAGTGCCTTCGTATATCTCTAACACTTTAAGAAAGGATCACTTATTACGGACAGCAATCGGAAGGGTTAAGAACCCCCGCTCAAACACTTTTCCGCACGCTCAACCTTCGATCGATTCTCGGTACAACTGACACTTGCCACAATCCCAATCACTGCAAGAAACCGCTTTTCGCAATCAGGCAGAGAAGAACCGTGGTTTGCTTAAGAGCCGATTGATTCGCTCCTTGATTGGGAGCTATCGGTTTTTCCTCTCGCTGCGCTGATTATATTACATAGCATATGATCGCGGGTGTGAGGGTGAATTTATATAGGCAGTGTTGTGTGGCAAAAAGTCTACACTGGTTGGAAGAGCGAAGGGGTGTGGGTGACGATGGATGATGACGTTTAGAGTTGTCGGTATGCGTGGTTATGAAAACGATGATTTCGGGTGCCCAACGACAGTTTCTGCATCGCATATGTAACTACTATAGTTCCACTATTTCGGGTGTGCGATGCCAGAGCACTCCACTCACAGACACTTGTGGGTGCTAGAGAGTCTGATTTTCTAACTCGGAATGATGTGCTCACCTGTCCGCTCGTAAGCGGGCGGGAGATTTTAAGAAAAGTCTTGACCTTTTTATGGTGCTAAGGGGAATGTATTGCCTGCATACAGGAATGCGATGAGTACGCCATAAACTCTATTGACTCGACAACCCGTTGGGCGGGAGCTTACTGGATAGTTTGCCTAAATGTATGTACCTGTATAAATACAGATAAATTTAATTTCTCGAACATAGTTACTGAATTATTACCTTTGTACTAAATTTAATCCGCAACTAGTTGAGTTTGTGGCGTTTGATATGCTTATATTTTCTCCCCTAGAGTGGGTTGCGGAATGCCTATTAATTTATAAATTTATTGATGGCGCAAGGTTTGAACAAAATATTGGTCGAAGTTACCTCAAAAAAGTTTTGAGCCAATCTTCTGAATAGTTCTTTTCGGAATGAAATCCCACGAGCAAAAGAACTAGTTTTCAAAAAGAGCCTTCAAGGTAACTCTCAGAGTCGCTTGTAAGGTTGGTAATACTTTTTTCCGCAAAATGCCGACTGAGCGAGGAAGGTGTTATGTTTTCGTTGAGTTTTCGATGTTAAAGGGAGCTACCCAGACTTAAAACATGCGTAACAATATTAGGGGATATTTCATTCGAAATTACAGTATGGTATAAGCTTTTGGGGAAGTGGTTATCTAAGTAAAATTCAACCTCTGATTGTAGTTCAGAAGTGTTATACGAAAGATCTGCAATTGTTCTCGTTTAGCCCACTCATTGGTATTATTTAAACGCATGGAGGCATCTGTTTTATTTCAGGTACGAGTATTAAAGATATTTTTCATTAGAAGAGCCCGATTTATGGCGCGTATAGCTTGAAGAACCGTCATCAACTTCTTGTATCCACTAAACCGTTCCGTACCATTTGCTATAGAAACTTATAATCAATTTTTTCCTTCAAATTGTTCAATAACCTTCCTGAAGATACGTCCATACGATTCTTAGCAAATATACTTACGTTTATGAAAAAAGTGAAACAATGGCTTCATGGCTTTAATCACTACATCGTGTAATATTTTATCTTATGTTGTAATGATTTTTGTTTTTGTAATTAATTTTATTATAAGTAATGAATTTATGTGGTTTCTGTATATTAAAATTGTTGTTCTTATTTTTATTCGTTCACCCCACAATAAATACTTTAATACATTGTGATATTTGCCTCTATTAATATTAATTAATAAAAAATGTCACTAAATATTCTCAAAATTTTAGCTGCAATATTAACTATTTTGAATTTTATAAATTGTTATATGAGTATAATGAAATAAAAATAAAATGTCTCTTGGTACCACATGTTGGTACGGCTCATAGAGTTCGCGGTATGTATGTATATTTTTTCCTCCAATCGCCCCTCGCACACCTAATAGGCTGCTAGTGCTGCTCAATATGTATGATCACCTTTATATTGATTTAAACACGACTGATTAATTAAGGGTTTAACCCCTGTTCTTCATCACTAGATATGAAACTAGGTACCTGCTTTTAATATTTCAAAGACAACACCATAAAACTATCAAGCTGATTAAAATACTCCCTAGTCAATCCCCATCTAAATCAATAACAGCTCTGTATAAAAAGTTCTGATCAAATATTGATAAAATTTGCATTTATGTTCACCCTACCAAATTGAAATCAAATCAGATCATAAAAAACACAAATCCAAATACTCTGCTTCCATCTTTTACAATCCATACCTACCTACAAAAGCACACACACACACATGTAACTAGTAAAGCAGAACCTAATTAAAAAAAATCGAAGGGTAGAATGTTCCAATTAGTCGCTAGCTGACAAGTTGATCAACAACTGATAAACTTTCATTGTGCCGCTCTATTGTGTACGGAGCGCTACTCGTTTTATATAAACACAGTACTCATCTAACCCCCGCTGCCCATATACATTATCCACCCAGACAAATGCATATACAATTTATGCAAATTATCACGCATATTGAAGCGTAAAAAATACGAACAAAATATATTTACATATTTCATAGTCTCGGGCATTCGGAATCGCTAAACTTATTTATAGAGAAGGTAACGACGATCCATATCGCTGCCAAGCATGTGCCTTGAAACGGACTTTTGTTGCGAGTACCTACTACTGTGGTTGTAATCCGCGTTGTCACTTACTGTCAAAGGCAGAGCTGTCGCGTCAGACGTCAACTTGATTGCCATATTGAGAATGAGATGGAATGTTCTTAGTTTTGTTTTTCATATTTTTCAGTCGGCTCCCTCTCTGTGAGTTTCAAGGTAGAGATTATGGAACAAAATAACTCCAGCAACACATTTAATTTTATACAACTAATAACTCTCTTGCTGTTAGCTCTCTTTATGGAAAAGTAGATAAAATTACGAAAAACAATAATAAAACAGAGATTGCGCAACAATATTCAATTCAACACTTAATGAGCATTCAATGTCAAACAGAGCTTATGAGATACACTGCCGGTCAATAGAATAGGTTCACCCTGCATACAACGAAGAAGACCTTTTTTCGCCTACATACTTTTACAAAAAGTTTTTTTTTTGTGGATGCACTTTCAAAGCCTGCCATTTTACAGACGTATTTTGAAGAAAGAGCCAAATCAAAAACTACTGTAACGGTAAATAAGTATAGGTTTTTGCAATGCTCCCAGAAAAGGCCTTTTTCGATGCGTCAGTAGAATAGGTTCACCTGTTTTATTAGGGGAAATGAGGAGAAAATGAAAGAAACAAATTAAGTAAAACATATTCAGTTTATAGGGTGCCTTTTCTTTTATCGAATTATTAATGAGTAGAACCTCCTTTATTTACGATAACATCAAAAACTCAATTTTTGTATGTAGTTTAAGTTTATATTTTCCAGTGTGTAAACTTTAGTAAAAGCGCCATCTGTGCTTTCAAGTTGGAATGCATGAGGGTGTTAGACGCACCCATTGATGAATTGATGACGCCAACTACATCCAACTTGACGACGTTATATTTTTCTATTTTTGTAAGAGATCGTACATGCTGTAACAAACGTGAAAAAAGATAAATATTAAATCTGTGGTAATCCTTGTACCATTAATAAATAAACTGTAGATTAAAACTCAGATGTGGGGTCAGAACATCACTGGCCTGAAAAAAAAATATTTGGAGTGTAAAGCAAATTTTTGTATATTAAAATGCCGCGTGTGTTGACGAGACAGCAGTTGGTAGATGTACTCAAGGAAGCCGGCGTGGAATTTCCCGAAACAGCTACCACGGCCCAGTTAAAAAGGTTATACCATAGTGAGGTCAACAGAAGCAACAATCTATCGACAGCAAGTGGAGACTAGAATGCCGAAGTTGACGATGCCGATGACGCTGAAGCTGATAATGCCGAGGAATTAGGAGGTGCTGCCCTGGATGAAGAACTGAGCGAGCTACGGAAGCGACTCGAAGTGCTGAAGCTTCGCAAGCAAATTAAGGAGCTAGAAAAGGATGCCGCCCCTTCTGCCGAACGAAGATTGGAATTCGACGAAATCGAGCACGCCATTCCGAAGTTTAATGGCGACGATGTAAGCCATTCTGTACAGCATTTCTTTCGTGATTTCGAGGATCATGCAGACGGTAAATGCCGATGACAGATTTAAGCTATTGAGTTTGCGGCGTTCACTTGTTGGAACCGCTAAAGTGTTCCTGCTCTCGACAGTGGCGCTCAATTACAGAGACCTGAAGTCAGCACTTCCAAAAGAATTTAACAAAGCTGTGTCCCGCCAAGATGAATATAGAATGCTGAGCCTGAGGAAGTGGAAAAACACAGAAGAGTCGCTGCATTGCTATATCTTAAATATGCAGGCGATTGCCAAGCGCTTGGATATTAGCGAAACCGAAGTCATCGACCTCATTATAGACGGGATAGGTAGCGGCGTGTCCAATATAAATTTGCTATTGTGTGCTCGCACCATTGACGAGCTAAAGCAGCTTATTAACCGCTATCAGCAAAGATATTTGATGGAAAGTGCGGCGAGTGTGTGAGGACGTAACGTTAATGCTGTATCGACCAAGTCCGCCGTTGTAACCAAGATGAATGCCGATAAAAATGCCGTATTATGTTTTAATTGCTCGCAGACGGGGCATATTAAACCGTATTGCCCATATCCGTTGCGCCGAAATGGATCATGTTTCCGATGTTGGGAAATGGGACATGACCACAAGACATGTCCGAACCCGAAGAAGATGCTGTCTGCCGTTGCCGTTGCTGTTCCGAAAACCAGAGAAGTTGTCGCAGTTTCTAAGAAAGCCGTACCTGATGCAATGATAGTTTAAGCGAATTAGTTGGTGCTGTAAATTGGGTGAGTGTCGCTTTCGAAGTTGATTTGGCAAAAGACGCGGGATTTATAGTTTCTTTCTCTTTTCGATACGGGCAGTCCAACTAGTTTTATAAAGTCGTCGTACGTTCCGATTAAGCTGCTGCGACGATCAAAAATGCCGAAATCATCATTTTACGGAGTAGGCGGAAAAAAATTAAATGTCTTAGGAGAAGTAAAATGTAAAGTAAAATTTGACAACAAAATGAAGACGATAAAAGTTAATATCGTCCCAGATGAAAGTATGGCTCTGCCGATAGGGTGGCGACGGTGTAGAGGTTAGTGTGTTGGCTTGTGACCCGTGCGGTGCAGGTTCAATCCCCATGGGGAACAACAACATACGCCACCCAATCACATGCCTCTACACCAAAAAGGAGGATTTCTGCCTGGTAGTACAATGGAACGTTACCGAGTCTGAGTGCTCTGGGATTTGGATTTCCTTTTTATAAAAAAAAAAATAAAAAAAAAAAAATAAAAAAAAAAAAAAATGGCTCTGCCGATTATTTTTGGACGTAATTTTTTGTATGCTTTCAGTATCCATCTAACTAAAGTAAAACTTAGATACTCTAAAGAAAAGTTGGTTTCTATAGGTGGAAATGATAAATTTGTTTTGCCAAATGAACTTCTTACAACTCTTAATTGATATAGCCTCATCGGGAATAATTGTTTGCTAGTGAGTAATAAACCAGAAGAAAATGTAGTTGTATCGGAAGTTGAGTCAACTGGGATTAATGACGAGCATTGTGATATGCCGGATATATTCAATATTGAGGTTGTCTCTGACGAAGTAGATTTGAATATTGACCATAAATTGGGAAAGTTACGCTGTGCCGAATTGAATAGTTTAGTTATAGATTCCTATGTTTTGCCGAAAGATATTGAAGTAGAACCGTTGGATTATGAAATGAAAATCCATTTGAATGATGATGTGCCGTTCCACTGTGCCCCCCGACGACTCTCTTATTTTGAAAGAACTCAAGTACAGGCAATAGTGCATCAGTTGGAGAAAGACGGCGTTGTTAGACCAAGTAACTCGCCTTATGCGTCTGCTATTGTGTTAGTTAAAAAGAAGAACGGGGAACTTCGAATATGTGTGGACTATCGCGGTCTCAATAAAAAGACCATCCGGGATAATCAACCGTTGCCGCTTATAGAAGATTCTATAGAGTATCTTGAGGGATAACAATATTTCACACTTTTAGACTTGAAAAGTGGATTCCATCAAGTTCGGGTTTCTGAGGAATCTATTCCCCTTACTGCGTTCGTTACTCCAAATTGTATGTGGGAGTATTTAAAAATGCCGTTTGGGTTGAAGAATGCCCCTGCCGTTTTTCAGCGGTTTATTAATGTTATTTTCCGAGATTTAGTTGATTCAGGCAAGATAGTAGTTGCTTATATGGACGACATATTGATTGCTACGGCAGACTTTGAGGAACACAAAATATTGCTAAGAACCGTTTTGAGGCGCATCACTCAACGGAATCTTAAATTAAATCTCGCTAAATGCCGGTTCGGTCATACGGAGATAGAATATTTGGGATATGCCGTTTCTTCACAAGGGATTTCACCAAGTGATTCTCATATTGCCGCTATCAAAGAATATCGGGTGCCGACTAATCAGAAACAGTTGCATTCTTGTATTGGGTTGTTCTCCTACTTCAGACGATTTGTACCGTCATTTTCTCGAATTGCAAAACCACTGAAAAATCTGTTAAAGAGAGATGCCGATTTTGATTTTGACAAGCCATGTTCGGATCCTTTTAATGAACTAAGACGCAGACTAATTGAAGCACCGATTCTGGCCATTTATAGCCCCATAAAGGAAACAGAACTGCATTATGATGCCAGTTCAATTGGTTTTGGTGCCGTCTTGCTTCAAAGGCAAGGGGTCAGAAAATTTCATCCGGTGTCTTACTTTTCGAAAACAACTTCCGCTGCCGAATCCCGATATCACAGCTTTGAATTAGAAACGCTTGCTATAATTTATGCGCTGAGACGATTCCTAGTATATTTGGAAGGAATACCCTTCAAGATCGTTACGGATTGCAGCTCTCTGACTATGACGTTGGAAAAGAAACAAGTTAATCCAAGGATTGCCCGATGGACCTTAGAGCTTGAAAATTACAACTATAAAATTCAGCACCGTAGTGGTATATCTATGGGACACGTCGATGCCCTAAGTCGGTGCCAGATCGCCGCAGTTTGGGATGTTGATGACACGGATTTTCAAATCCAAATTGCACAAGGGCGGGACAAAATAATTATGGAATTGCGGGATCAAATGGAGGCCGAAGAAGTCAAAGACTTCGAGATGATGGATGGACTTGTATATAAAGTGACGAGAAGTGGGAGAAAGGCATTATACGTGCCGAATGAAATGGAAGACAATGTTATACGGTTAATCCATGAAAAACTCGGGCATCAAGGTCTGGATAAATGTTATGAGAAGATTGCGATGCATTACTGGTTTCCGAGCATGCGTCAAAAAATTGAAAGATTTATCCAAAATTGTATTAAGTGCATTATGTATGCCATGCCGGCTCGTTCTAGTGAAAGGAACTTGTACAGTATTCCGAAAAACCCGCTGCCGTTCGATACAATCCATGTGGATCATTTTGGTCCCTTACCGTCTATTAGTTCGAAAAGGAAACACATTTTAGTAGTGATAGATGCTTTCACAAAATTTGTGAAAATGTATCCTACAAACTCGACGAGTACGATGGAGGTAATTGCCGCGTTAAATAAATACTTTCAGTATTATAGCAGACCGAGACGAATTGTGTCAGATAGAGGTATATGCCTCTCTCTTTTGAATTTGAAGACTTTTTAATGAAACAAAATATAGAAAACGTAAAGGTTGCCGTGGCTTCTCCCCAGGCAAATGGGCAAGTCGAAAGGGTCAATAGGGATATCAAAGCTATGCTGGGAAAGTTGAGTGACCCGGTAAGTCATGCCGATTGGTCGAGTATGTTACTAAAAGTGGAGCATGCTATTAATAATTCTATTCATAGCACGACAAAGAACTCACCTAGTATGCTAGGATGATTAGATGAGATTACGGAGCATCTGGAGGAGAAGATGGCCTCTGAGAGCTGCCGTAATCTAAGCCAAATTCGGGCTGACGCATCAGGGGAAATTGATAGGTCTCAGAAATATAATTAAGATTATTTTCTTAGGCACAGTAAGAAAGTTAAAGAGTACGAAGTCGGTGATTTTGTCGTTATGCGTAATGTTGATACTGCCGTCGGGACGAATAAAAAGTGTTTGCCTAAGTTCCGTGGTCCCTATGTCGTATGTAAAATCCTTGGACATAATAGATATGTGTTGCGGGATATTGAAAACTGCCAGTTGACTCAGCTGCCGTATGATGGTGTTGTCGAGGCGAATAGAATGCGAAAGTGGTTGTTGAAACCAAATGAGGAGGCCGTCCCTATTGAGAGTTCAAGCGACCCTCTCGCCTTAGATATAAGTCTGGAGTAAAATGTGGAGACTAGTGTTAAGTATTTATTTTTGTTCGAGGTCGATCAATTGTCAGATTGGCCGAGTTGTAAACTTTAGTAAAAGTGCCATCTGTGCTTTCAAGTTGGAATGCATGAGGGTGTTAGACGCACCCATTGATGAAGTGATTTCGCCAACTACATCCAACTTGACGACGTTATATTTTTCTATTTTTGTAAGAGATCGTACATGCTGTAACAAACGTGAAAAAAGATAAATATTAAATCGGTGGTAATCCTTGTACCATTAATAAATAAACTGTAGATTAAAAGTGATTCTTTATTTTTAAACTGTTGTCCTGATCTGTAGACCTAATGAACAAGCCACCCCACACGTTCTCAATAATATTAAAGGTCTGGGGAGTAGGGAGGCTATTTTAACAATTACACATTTTGTTCGCTTAGCCACGCTGAACCTGTTGTAGGGGTGTGAATCGGGCATTATCCTGCTGGGAACTCCACTTGAAGGGTCCGAATATCTCACTGAAGTTGGGAAAACTCATTTCAAAAATGTCTTTGTGTAAATTTGCAGTTATACGTGATGAGGGAAACGCAAGTTCAATCTTTACAAAATATTAAATAGCACCCCAAACCATAACTCCGCCCTCTCGGCTATGATGACGCTGGGCACTTTTAATTACTCTTCCAACTTTTTAAAGGCTTGCTGAATTTCCAGATGAAGATTTTATTTTTGATGCTGTCTGGTAAGAATTTGACGCCAACCGTTGTTGTTTACAGGCTGAACCTATTCTATTGACCGGCAGTGTACATATATGAACTTGTAAAATTAGGTTCACTTCCTCCTTAAGTCGGATGTTTTCGTCGAGTCTCATTGATTGTAGATACTACGCAGAGCGTGGTAAAAACAAATTTTTGTTATTAATAGAGTACAAGCCACCTAGATTTTTGTTAAGATAATGCCTATAGTTTTATTTTATTCACACACGGTACAGTTCGATTTAACCATGTTAATAATCACTCATACTGGTAACCTTTACATCAAAACCAATGAGTCTGTATTGAAAATGGGTTACAAGTAAAAACAAATTAAGCTGCAATTGGCTTTATCTTCTTTAACGATAAGGTTATCATCTGGACAAGAGGCATTTACAGCCCTGCCACTGGTCGGCCGGTTTGACCTCAAATAGTGTCGGCAGACCTCCCAGCTTCGGATTACTGGCATTTGTTGCATTTGTCTGATTCAGGTGTTTTAATGCCTGTCCCTTTGTAGTGAAATTAACGGAATATATAATGAATTAATTGAAGTTTTTTGTTGTTATTATGTTTATATTTTTGTTTTATAGTTTTTTTTTAAAATAGTAATATTACAAAATATTTTCTTTATATACACATTTATAACATTTTTTCTGTCCCGTTGATGTTTGGCTTCTGCTGGGCTATGGAATCCTATGTTGCAATACTGCTCCGAAGAAGGATTCGATGCCATTTCGAACGGAAAATACTCTTATTACCTTTGGATTGTTCAACCTTGTGCATTTACTTTGTTCAATGCAGTCATATCATTTGCTTTTCTGTAAGTTATAAAAGATGAGAATGCTGCAACATCCAATATGTCGTAGAAAAATGGTAATGGCCATCGCTTTGTCTGTCGTTTGCATGTATATGCTCCTACCATTTGGACCATGATGTCCAGGCCTACTTTGTTTTTGGTGTAAGACACAATGGCTTGTGGCTTTCCTGTTTCTCCAACTATTTCAGTGTCATATTGAAGGGTTGACAGTAAAATGACACATAAGAAACTGCTGAAATATTATGCGTAAATCAAAAGATAGTGGGTTATATCGGGCGACTACGATCCGGAAGCATTTCTTTAGGTATGTATTTCTTATTTCGTCGAATAATTCCAGCAAAAGCCGGCCCGGATTCCCAAAGTTGTTCCATACCTTCAAAAATTGTAAGGAAATCGTAAGCAACAACAGAATTCCCGGTGGCCCAAATTTACAGCTCTCTGATGTCCGATGGCCATATACTTGGTTGTTAGTTCACCTTTACCTTCTAGCCCAAATTTACAACTCTCTGATGTCCTTCTTGTTCACCTGTATATAGAATTCCTTTGTAAGAGTATCCGTTGCTGGAATAACAAACCCACCGAACTTTTCTTCCGTATTCCGCAGGCGCAGATGGTATAGATTGTGTGAATCTTGTGTTTCCTCTGTATGGGAATAGTTGCCCGTAAAAGGTTATAGCTTCTGTCGGTGCATACGCAGTTTCCAAGTGATGGTACATTATGTCCACATGTTCCGAACTGGAGCTGCTTTATATTCCCTTTGCCATTCTGCGCGAGTCGATTAATCTTATAAACCGATTTATAGCCCGCCTTAGCAACATCGTTGCTCGGAATACCGGATACCTGTCTTGTAAGCGTAGATAACTAACAGCTAATAATTCATAAACATAAATATGTAGGACGGTACTAAGCGAAAAACCACAGGTAATAAATAGCAGTATTCATATTTGACCAAAATACAGTAATAAAAAATTTTGTTTATACATTATGCGATAAAAGGTCCGTTCGCGTACTTTATGTGTAGGAAAATGAAAAGTGTCAAATCTCCAAAATCGAGAGAGAATCCTCTCATTTCTAAGAAAAGTACGCGAACGCTTTTGTGTAAAAAGTTGAAAAAACAGCGTAGTTTGGCTTGAAAAAAAGCAACAGCTGTTTTTTTTTTGCTAGCAAACTCATAGGATTTCATCATTTGACAGTTTTCATTTTCTTGCCAGCTGAAATTCTGTGTGAAGAAAAATGAACGAAAGTACATTTCTCTTTCATTCATCTTTTTACCATTTTCTCAGTACGCGAACGCGTTTGTATAGTTTTGCACGAAAGTTTATATAAATTTACGGTTGCATATTAGTTCGCGAACGGACCTAAAGTAAACTAATTATTTGACAGACATATAAAACATTTTTTTTTTTTAGGGAGTAATGTGAAATTACCAAGAAGGTCTGATAAGACCTATTTCATCGCTTCTATGTTGTAGAAAAACAAAGTTTTGGTTGCACCCACTTCCATTTTTAATTGTTTGTCCATACTTAAGCAATGAAAAAATCCATGCTGACCATATACAACTTAGAGTTGCGCAGATCCAAAAGAGCCTCATGGCGTGCAAACTGTGAGAAGATGGTGGCACGCCTCCAAAGGACTCTGTCAAAGGATCAAGCAAAAAGCATGGGATTGTTAATCAAATCAGATGGTTCAATCACACGCGACCGGGAAGAAACGCTGAAAACTTTGCTTCAGGCTCACTTCCCAGGGTCTCACATGATGCTCATTACAGATGACCATATAGCGGAAGTCTCAATTCCAAGAAACTTCAGCAGAATTAATAGTTTATCCGGGAAACAAGCCGAGCGAATTACCTAAATCATATCGTCCGATGAGCTTGACATCGTTTTTTCTGAAAACAATGGAAAGGATTATTGACATCCACATTAGAGAATGCATATCAAAAAGCAAGCCTCTGCACCCTCACCAATATGCGTACCAAAAGGTCAAATCCACGGAAGGCGCTCTGTTAAGACTAACTACAGAGATAAAAAACGCCTACCGTTGCAAAGAGATCGCACTTTGTGCCTTTCTGGACATAGAGGGTGCTTTTGACAACACTGGATATGAATCCATATCAAATGCTTTGTACCATAGAAACATAGACAAACCAACCATTAAATGGATCAAAGCGATGCTGGAAAGTCGCAAAATAACTACCTCGTCAGGAATGACCTCATTATCAGTAACAGCCGTAAGGGGCTGCCCACAAGGGGGAGTACTTTCAACCCTTTTGTGGTCATTGGTCTTCGATGACCTGCTACACAAGATGAGCAATTTGGGCTACACTACAATTGGGTACGCCGATGATATTGTCATCATAGTCATTGTCATCATAAAGGGGCAAAGACTCAATCGGAGTCACATCAAAAATGAAAAATGCTCTAAAGACAGCCATAGACTGGTGCATCAAGGAAAATCTTTCCATAAATCCCAGTAAAGCCGTCATCGTTCCTTTCACTAAAAGGAGGAAATTAGACCTAGACCTAATCACAATAAGTATTCCGACGAAGTCAAGTATCTTGGAGTAATCCTAGACAAGAGACTTAACTGGAACTCTCACATAAATAACAAAATCACTAAAGCTAATAGAGCTTTATGGGCCTGTCGTCGCACATATGGCAGAACCTGGGGAATCTCTCCAAAGATCGTCCACTGGATCTACACAGTGATGATAAGACCCATTATAACATACGCCTCCATAGTATGGTGAACTAAATCCACACAAAAGGTCGCAATAGAGAAGCTCAAAAAGGTACAACGGCTTGCATGCCTTGGTATCTCCGGAGCCATGCGAACCTGTCCAACAGCTGCCATAGAGGCAATAACAGGAATTACACCTCTCCACATATACATTCAAAAAGTGGCGATCCGCAGTGCAATAAGTCTAATACAGTTAAACGAGATAAGTCTTAATGATCATCCGGAACTAAAGACCCTTCTCGATGAACTGCCAGAACTTAACATGAATTGCGCGGTCACAGACTGCATTCAAAAAAACACTATGCTTCAACAAACGGTTCTCCACGGAGATCCCCAAGAGAGAAGCATGGGTTAGTAATAACCCACCAAACAGCCACAACGGCATAAAGTGGTATACGGATGCTTCTAAAATGGAAACGGGGATAGGAGCGGGAATATACGGACAACATAAACGCTTCACGATACCTATGGGAAAAAGTCCCTGCGTATTTGAAGCAGAGCTCCACGCCAATCAAGAATTCGCCAGCCACATTAATTTATCTGGCATAAAATGTGCAACCATCCATATATTCACGGATAGTCAAGCAGCTATAAACGCCCTTAGCTCTTATACCATTGACTCCAAATCAGTCATGTACTGCTTCAATACCCTACAAACACTCGGAATAAGAAATAAGACCAAATTATGGTGGGTTCCGGGTCATGTCGGGGTAGAAGGGAACGAAAAGGCCGACGAACTGGCCAGAAAAGGTTCAGAAACACCTTTCATAGGTCCCGAACCTTTCTGCTGCACTCCTAGATCAGCAGCAACGGCAGCAATGAAAAGGTGGGAACAAAGAAAATGTATCCATCTTTGGGAAAGCATCCCAGGTCTAAGACAGGCCAAACGAGCCATTCGGCCCTTCAATCAAAATGCCAGCAAATGTCTAAACTTAAACAGGCATGATATCATAAACCTAGTAGGTTACATTAGTGGTCACCATGGTTTAAGATATCATCTACACAAAATGAGAATAGCAGACTCTCCTGAGTGCCGACTCTGTCTTGAAGAGGACGAGTCAGCTGAACACATTTTATGTGAATGTCCAGCCCTTAATGGAATTAGAAAGAAGATCTTCTTCAGGGAACAAATGAGCCCGGAGGACATAAAGAATTCTTCTACTGGTAAAATTGTCCGCTTTACACGGAAAGTAGAAATTCTACTAGTTTAAATTTGTCTGGCCCATACGCTACAAAAGATCTTTTTAGGTCGAAGTGCCGGCGAGCCAGAATTTAAAAAAAAAAAAAAATAAGCAATGAAAACATGTACGCTGACAAATTCAGGAAATTTCTTACAGATAGCTATACAACTAATAGAGACAAGAAGATTTTGTAAATGGTTAAGGGAGCTCATAGCATCTTTTCTTTGAACAGTACAATACTTTGTCCAAGATAAATTGTCAGTACAGAGAAGATAGGATGTTTGTCTCTCAGTCTGGTTGCAATGACTTATATAAATCGGTCCCTCTTTGAAGCTCTCACAGGGTTACCGTAGTGTGTATGATAATTCGCCATAACTCAGAGAGCAATTCTATTAGGGTTACCAACTTTCTAATTTATAATAAAAATATTGCGGAACGAAATAAATTCCGTTTATCTTTTTCCTTTTCTGGTAAGATAATAATCTGCGCGTTTTTTAAGGGTATCTCCAGTAGACCACCAGAATATATAAATTTGGTAACACAAAAAAAAAAATCAAAACGAAAAATATATCACTGTAATCCAATTTATTCATTATAAATATTATAAAACATATAATACTAATTTCTAATATCACTACTCAACTAATCCGATGAGTAATTAAGTCTTTATTAAGTCTCTTATTTCAGCCATTTTAAATGACTTGTTTTGGCTTGCTACAACCCCTTTCACTTGTGCCCAATCCAATTCTATTGGATTAAGGTCACAGTGATAAGGCGGCAAGCGAAGCACTTTATGTCCCGCATTATGAGCCATTTCTTCCACGACGTATGTTTCATACTTGGC
This sequence comes from Portevinia maculata, assembly GCA_949715645.1. Lineage (NCBI taxonomy): Eukaryota > Metazoa > Arthropoda > Insecta > Diptera > Syrphidae > Portevinia > Portevinia maculata. The sequence goes on from OX454527.1 coordinate 72,375,724, forward strand.
TTTGTAATGTGTAAAGATTTCAAGCAACTCTGCTTTAACCATATCATCCTCGAAACTTATCGCATTAGACCTCCACCACTTGTTTATTTCATCTTTTCTCGTGGAAGTGGATGGTGCTTTATTTTGTTTTCTGGAATGTTAGGAAGCATTGTCCAAAACTATGACGGAGTTGGGTTCCAGGCGTATTAAAATATCTTTAAACCATTTCTCGTACACATCAGCGTTCATGTCCTCGTGGCAGTTTCCGTTTTTTCCTGAAATGAAGCATAAAAGTGCTCCATCGACGAAACCTCTAAAAAGTAAAAGAAAATTTGTCTTTTCTTTTCTCTAATTTTTTTTACTTCGCATAAATATCTTCGTCTCCAAGAAATAATGTCACTTCTTTTCAACAACAGATTCTTTCGCTGACGTTTGACGAATTTAAGTCCGAGATCTTTTTGTAATATTGTATGCAAAGTTGATCTGCTTATTTTTGTTATATTTGCATTTTTTTGTACTTCCAATAAAATCTTGTCTAGCGTTGGAAGGTCATTATCCATAAAAAACTGATGGACTATCTGCCTAATGGCACATTTGGCAAAATCATCGACCTTGCTCTTGATACCGGATTTATCTTCCTTTTTTTGGTGGTGAATTGTGGCCTTTGATTGCTTTTTCACTTAAAAGCTTGTACAAAGCTCGTTCTGTGACAGAAAAAATATTAGCTGCATTTCCGATGGCTTCCAATTTACTTTTAAACATAGGGGCGGGCTACAGTCCGCTTGGGCGAACTGTTGGATACCCAATTCTTATTCCTATATCTCATAAGTGGGCGTGGCAAAAATTTAAAGGATTTTATCGAAAAAACTAAGCTTTTGTAAATAAAAACGCTCCCTAGCTCAAACTTTGGTTTTACAATAAAATTGTTTTATTTAATTGTGGGCGTGTCAGTAGGCGGATTTAAAAAAAATTTAAGTATGAGCATAAAGGGCACCTAGAGAGTATATACTATAAATTTCAGCTCCCTAGCTCAAACTTTGGACTTTCAAAAATAAAAAATAAAAAAATTGTGGGCGTGTCAGTAGGCGGATTTTGAAAATATTTACACATGAGCATAAAGGGCCCCTAGAGAGTATATATTAAAAATTTCAGCTCCCTAGCTCAAATTTTGGTTTTTCAAAAAAAAATATTTTATTTAATTGTGGGCGTGTCAGTGGGCGGATTTTGAAAATTGTATGTCCCAAGCAGTTTTATGGGCCGAAGATCATATATAAAAAATTTCAGCTCTCTAGCTCAAAATTCGATTTTTTCCAAAATTTTGTTTTTTTGAGTTTGTGGGCGTGTCTGTGGGCGGATTTCAAAAATTCTTAAACTTGATTATTTCGGGACCCTAGAGAGTATATGGTTAAAATTTTAGCTCTCTAGGTCCAGTTTAAAGGCCTAATTTTTGCCGATGGACGGACGGACGGACGGACGGACGGACGGACGGACATGGCTAGATCGACATTACTATCGATGCTGATCATAAATATAGTAACTTTTAGGGGTCTACGGGCAATATTAAGGTATGTTACAAACTATGCGTCAAAATTAATATACCCCTAGAATAGGGTATAAAAAGACCATAGAATTTTGCAGTTGCACCAACAATTTGTTATTTCTTTTCTACACTAAGATCCTTTGAAGACTTTGTAGCCATGTTTCTCTTTATTCATATAAACAATAAAGTAAACCAATTGCTTAAATGCACTATCAGCGATTTAGATAACAACCATTGGCTCCGCCTTATAAGCACAATCAAGCGATTAGAATACAAAAAATTCTCAAAAGCACCAAAACCGAAAGTTCTTTGACAAAATCCATAGAAAAACCCTTAATGATATGCTTCATTGTAGAGATGGTAATACTCTTCTGATGTGCTTCAGTCACACACACTGCTTATTTTGGTGGATGATAATAGCAAGTGAACACAAGACGATCATGCTTATTCCCCATTCGGCTGTGTGGGAGACTGGTTGTGGTGGGTTGTATGCGAATTTTAGGAAAATTACAACAACAATTCCTTGGTATGAGAGTGGTTTGGTTTTTATTTCAGTGGCAATTCTTGCGTTTGAGTGCCGTGAGAGTATCTGCAGGCACCGCTGGTAGACAAAAGCTCCTCCTAAGGCCTGTACTGACAATTTTTGTTGGATAATGTATAGTGATGGTCGCACTCAGTTGGTTCTTTGCCCTGAAAGCTTACGCGAATCGTGGTATTTCCTAGCCCTTAGCCAATGAAGCTTTGTAGATTCGAATCTAATGTCTCAGCTGCCGTATTTTTTGCCCTCATAATTTCAGCACGCTGTCCAATATTGTGAGCCGTATTACAGCGCCGGCAGTTTTCAACAGTAGTTGCCATTATTTCCGCACATTTCTGCGTTATTCTCAGTCTGTGAATGTGCAAGATGCCGCTGTGCCACTTTTGCTAAGGTAGGCGTATTTTGTGTGGATTTGTGAGGCAGGGTGTATATCATTTTTTTAGAAAGTCGTTTCAGCCTGGAATTGTTATTTTTTTAAAAATTAGTCATGACCGTTGGTTGAAGAAATAATTTTATATATCTTATTCTAAGCGTATTCAGATTTTGACTAATAGTTGCAACATACTCGTAGTTGGCAAATTTGGAACTATCCGATATGAACAAGAACAAGAAAATGCCCATTACCGGATCACCGTACAAACCGATATTTCTGTGCTTTAAGAGCCTACTACAGATTACATTTTACCACCACTACAGGGTGTCATTACTGGACACTTTTTATTTACTTTTAAATTCATTTTTTTATAAATTTTTGTTAGACTAATTCTAACTTTAAATCAACAGGATACTTAACGGTAACTTTATAATTATTGCTTTTCCGCTTAAAAGCTGTTTAACGAACTAATCTTTCAAAATGTTTTTATCGAGAAAATATTAAAAACTCGCCATCTTTATTGAATTTTATGTTATACATAAATAAATCAAACTACAAAATGCCGATCCTTTTTTTAAGATTTATAGTTAATATTTATAGTTACATAAGGCGGCCATTGAGGAAATGGCAAAAAGGATGACAGAGGGAAAACAGATGCACATTTGTTTTAAATGTTTGAAAATTATAATGTGTAAGATCATTTAATTATAGTAGAGTAGGTGTTGAACAGCTTAGGAAGTATTCTATGTATTTCACTGTATGTCTGAAAAAATGTTAAGCGGGAACTGATGTGCATTCATGGTTTTGTGGATATTGTGGTTGAAATGTTTAAAGGGTGAAATGCAGCTGCCCATTTCGTTTGAGCACTTGTGGTGGAAATGTCGATAAAACAGGAATGGGCAGGAGACAATGCCTCGCTAAATATGAGATTCAAGTAATTTCTCGATGTCGCGAGTTTTACCGTGAGTTTTTTAGCAATATCAAGTAGCTCCAAATATGTTATTGGTGCACTAGACCATATATCAGCGTTTTTTTCAAGTTTCGTTCTTAAGAACGCCATATAAGTTTTTGGCAGATCAGAAGGGGTGACATATATTGCCTAAGGAAATCTAGACATATGCTAGATACATGCTGTTAAGATCGTCAGTTAATGAGCTTCCAGCACCAGTACCACTCACAGAAACGCACTGGCCGACTAAGCCCAACTAAAAAACTAAGAGGATGTTACCTAGAGCAGCGCATTGTCCTGGAAGGGCATGTTGACCCCCTTCTGCCTTAACATGCCACTGAAATTCGGCGAATCGCTTGGCTATATCAACTTTATCCATCTCCGCTATTGCGGTACGAGGAGCTTATGAACATTGGCGACGTCCCCGCCGTGGATGAGTCGCTTATCTCTCGCCCTGGTGGTACAATACCGTCATATTATCCCTCGTCTGTATAAGTTATTTGCATCAATATGGATAAATGCCACCGGCGGGATTGGGATAGACCAGACTATTAACGCTGCCCATCGCTTTTGCAAAGTGTCTTCAAATCACCTTAATGAGGAAACTGTAAATTCAATTCAACTATTATTATTATTATTATTTTTTTTTTTTATTTTAATTCAACTATGCCCCATAGTATTATAGCATTTTATAAAGTTGGATTCAGGCATTCGGAGCAACCGGCGACAGGCCCTCAGACAGTGTTTCGCCGAAACCCGAATCTTTTCCATATACCTAGGCGCTATATTGAACCACAATGCATAACCATAAGCTATGATTGGGCTCATAAGGGTCACGTAGCATATGATCTTCACTCTGGAGTCAAGTTGACTGCTGTACGACAGTCTCCTTATCAGAGAATACGCCTTCTTGGCTACAGCAATAGCTGCTTATTTTTCCAATAATGGACAATTTCTTAAATTTTTTTCTGATATCCCTATAGAGTACCAATGTAGTTCCGATCAATATTGTTTTCGTCGTCGGAAAGTCGGTTTTCAATTTCCAGCCGTAGCAATATTCCTTAATTTGATCGGGGTCACCCTGCAAAAGAATGTGCATGACCTCGATTGCAGGACCTCAGCTATATGCCACCAAATCTTTGGCATACGCTATAGCATGACTGAGTGATCCCAACAGATTCGTCTTGAAGATGAAAAATAGGATCGGATAATTCCCCATATATAGCAAGGATTTGTGCGTCTCCCGCTGGACAACTTATAGAAATGTCTTTCTATCAATACGGCGTCGAAGTTTTCTCAAAATCAACCAGAATTGCATTGGTTCCTGCATTTATTCCACTGAATGTCGGAAACCATTTTCGACGTTGCCTCTATATACTGTCATACTCCGACCGGAAACCTGACTGGTTGTCCAGAATGATGTTATTGTCATCGACTCACTTCAACAGTGCTCTATTGACAAGATCCAGATAACATTAGGTAGCAAACTACTCGACCGAAGTTGGCAGAAGTTGTATATGATATTGCCAGTGCTAGCGGAGATTTACCACAGAATCCCCATAAAAATTTCCATTTTTTGTCAAACTTTTCCCACGATTAAAAATAGATATATTATTACATATAGAATTACAATGCAGTTTCAATTAAAGGAACAGATATTATTATTTGTTATGTATTTATTTTAATAATTACAATTGTCACACTTCTCCTTTGTAAATAATTTTACAAAACAAATAATTTCTTTTTGTATGTAACTCGGTGAAAATCATCGAAAGACATCGCATGGAAGCCTTTTGGTGTGTGGGAGTTCAATCCACTAAAAACAACGGAGAAGGCATGACTCATAACATAAATCAAATTTTCGCATCTAGTCGTCAAACTAATCCGCAATTTATTTTTGATAGATGGAAGGTTACCCTTGTTTTAGAACACCTGTGTAGGTATATTTATTCAATCCTTTTATTATATATAGGCATCTATATAAAAAAATGATTATATAGTAATTATTAAAATTTGTTAGTAGACCTAAGCGTAGAAAACAATTCAAGTTCGATTCGATTATTGGAACATTTTTGGGAAATAAAGCACAACTATTTTGAATGTTATTCCGGGAGCTGACCAATTCTTATCCACAACATGGAACTTTTCCTCCGATCCCGTAGTACTGCATTGTACCACCATTGTTTGATGTCATTCAGACTCTCAATTTAAGAGTCAAAGTGAGAGTCAGAGACTCGAACGACTATTTTTCTTCAATCGACAGACTTTAAGAATATTTTTTGATCCTTTGCCCTTAATGTCGTTTTTTTTTGATAAAAAACTAACATAAAACAGCTACCTTCCATTGCGCCGGACAATATGCATTATTCAGCGCATCATTAAACAGTGTGGTAAAAATATTCACGGCCTCCAGGGGCATGTGTATCTATCAATACAAAATTTAGGGAGTGGATCGCACGCCGACTTTTTTTTCCTAATTGAAGAAGATCATCTTTCGACCCGAACAAGTGAGGTATTACTCGTGCATTGGCGACAACTGCTGAAGCAATCAACTGTTTCTTTGGCCAGTAAGCAACAAAGCCTGGCGCATGTTAAAACGCTTTTTGCAGTAGGTGCATGGACGAGCAGGAGGAGGAGGAGGGCAATACTCTTCACCTTATCTACGTGTGTCCAGCTCTCTCTCAGAAATAGAAGCTCGATTTGGGTGCTGTCTTCTATAACGAGATAAAGGATCTAACTATCACTGACAGTTGCTGAGGTTGCTATCTACACTGACGGCTCTAAGACGGGGGAGGGAACGGGTTATGGCATTTTTTCTGCTGATCTAGACCTGAGAGAGTCTATACGACTCCCGGACACAAGCAGTGTCTTCCAATCGGAAGTTCTGGCTGTTCTTAGGGCGGCAGAGATAGTGCAGATGAGATCATGTCGGGAAGTGATATCGCCATCTACATTGACAGTCAGGCGACACTTAAGGCACTAGAATCTGCTAACATTAATTCTGAGATAGTCAGAAACTGTCGCACAATGCTAAAAGCAGTATGCAGACGGAATCGAGTAAGACTGTGCTGGATACCGGGACACAGCGGTATAGAGGGAAATGAGCAAGCCGATGACCTAGCAAGAAAGGGACATTAAATCACCCCTTGGCGTTGTTAAGGGAATAATCAATGAGAAGATCTTAAAAATGGCTGACCTCAGATGGCAGAATTTAGAAGGACATAGGGTGTCTAGAGCGCTTTGGCCTCATTTGGACAAGAAAAGATCTAAGGAAATTCTAAAATTGAGCAGGGAACAGCTTAGAACAGTAGTTGGGATTATGTCGGGGCACTGTCTTCTGAGGAAGCATGCTAGGAGGCTTGGTTTGGTGGATGTGGACACGTGCAGGTTCTGTGATCTACAAGCCGAGGAAGACATAACGCACATACTGTGTGAGTGGGAGGGTGTAGCACGAAATCGTAGGAGGTTTCTAGGAGAATACTTCTTTGAAGAATTTGGGGAGCTGAGCAGCACAGATCACAGGAAGCTGGTTAAATTCTGCAGGAAGATTGGGCTTTGTCTAGGAAAAGTTTAGGTTTTCAGGTTTTTTTCAAATTGAAGTCTTGGTTTTCAATTGGTTCCCTAGGGATCGCGATGGGCCCTTCTGGTGCCTAGTGCTGTATGCGAAATGCATACCCCTGTTTTAACCTAACCTAACCTAACCTATCACTGACAGTAGAAGACTCCTACGCTTCATCACCAACTCGAATTGTTTTCCTTATAGAAATCTGTTCGCAAATCCACGTGGTACCACAACCGATCTTATATTGGTCCGCTTCTACTGACAGCCACATTCACCTTACCTAACCTAACCCCAGACCTCACTTTTAATTAATTTTTAATCGCAAGCGACAACTTCATCTACCTACAGCTAATATCTCCAAAAAGTCTTCAAACATCTTTCGATAGCCCAGAAATATTATTTACATCCAAGACAATTCAAAATACCAGTAATATTTATAAGAATATCTTGCTCACGTCCACACATTTCGAAAATTTATTAAAAAATTACCAAACTCAATTACAGTGTTTTAGAAGAATCAACACAAAAACCAAAACACATAGGTACCTACCCAAGACGCTATAATTTCTAAAAATAAACACCCGTACCACTTATGCTTGGAAATAGAATTAACAAAAAAAAACAACACAAAACGAATTAGAAACAATTTGTTTATCGCTCGCTCAAAATGATTTGTAATCAATATCTAAATCGAGCGACGAATCCAAATACATATCCTAAAACTTTTAAACATGGTTTTTCAACTCATAAAATTAGTTATTTTAAGTCAAAAGAAAAGGCATTCCTTAGTAAAATCTAAAACAGAAGACCTCGTAAATTTGTTTAAAAGCTATTAACAATTTTGTGTCACCCGGGGGAATACAGGCTTACCTAGGACTTAAAAAGATATCTGCCTGTCATAACCCTTAATCTTTCATGAATTGTTCTATACTAATTGGCGGTTGTGGTCAAGTAGTGCCATCACTAAATCCCCTACGTGAGCATCGAAATTGACTTCTCTTAAATCGAGTGAGTGCGTAATAGAACCAAAGATTCATCATTAAGAAATGTATTTAGATTTGCTAATGTGTTGCTACTATTCCCCAGTTTTTTTTCTAAGTATCTATGGGGCTGTTTCTTCTGGTATTTTTTCAGTTGTTTATTATTGTTTGGTTTGAAATATGGCTTAGATTCATGGAATTCAATAATAAGACGGAGGACAGAGCAGCAGTAGGTACAATGTAGATTGAGGCGGAATATAATAGAAATTTAAATCGACGATGATAGATATTTATAAATAAACTTACTTTGCAAGAATTGATATACAAATGAGGGTCATCAAACTAAACAATTTAGATGTGTTTTTTTTTTTTTTTTTTTTTTGTGATGTCTTATGAGGAAGTACACTGAATTCTCACTTAAGTGAATTAATTGTTGTTTTGCCAGTTCAAATTACCGATAAGTTCTTATATTGGAGCGTTGAGGTGGTTGTCAATGTAAGGTCCATTGTGGTACCAAGCGGATCTAGGGAGTTTCTCTCACTACACGTCAAACTAGTTCATTAGTGGTAGCCAAGTCAGTTAGATCGTTACGCAAGAAGGCTCACAGAAAGAGATTTCTTTTATGGAAGAGAGCAGGACCTGCACAAAGAAGGTGAACTGCAGTCTCCTCTTCCCACAGCTTCTGCAGAAGTCATTTGAATAAACGCGAAGCCTTGATGCGTGCTTGGCTATTAGACAGTGACCTATTATGACACCTATAATAGAGCTTATGTGCAGTCGGCTTAGTGAAGATTAGACACTTCAGGCAGGTCCAGCTTTGGCCAGAAATGCTTAGTCGCTAGACATGTATTACTACTTTTCCACCTAAGGTTTCTTCTCTCGATTGCGACTAGCCGAAACAACAGTTGGCATGTAGCGATTGGTTTACTTAATGCATCCTTATCAGGTAAAAGAGGTAATATAGTTTCATTTTTTTTTGGAGAGATCATCTACCCTATAGTTTCCTAAACCTGTACACCCATTTCATTTCATTTTCATTTTCATTTATTTATTTAAGAGGAGCCTATACACATTAACATATAATATCGTATAAACTAGTGATAAGCTATAAAAATTAACAAAAGAGAGCTTAACGCATGACGACATAGTTCTGAACAATAGTAACAGCAGTAGATACTTAAGTGTAGAAGAGAAAGAAATGATAATAAAAATAATAGGAGGAAAAAGGAAAAAAAGAAAAGGATGAAGATTGAAAGTATGGGGCTGAATTAGAAGGTCCATAAGAGAGAGGAGACATACTTTAGGGAACAGAAAAAAAGTGTCTTAATTGGTTTATAAATCTTGTTATATTATTTGTTCTTTCGATGTAGTGCGGCAAAGAATTCCAAAGCCGAGTAGCGTTAATAAAAAAGAGGCACTGAGATGTCAGGGAAGCGTAGCGGGGTTGAATCAATCGGTTGAACCTGGAATAGGTGGGGTGGTTAGTGTGTTAGCAGAATATTCGAAAACAGTAATAAGGTGCGGAACTGAAAATAACTCTCAAGCGGCATGATGACCACTCTATTGGAAAAATTCGATACTCTATCGTATCTTCGAAGTCCAAAAATATATCGAATGGTATTATTAAAGACAATATTAGGCGTTCTTTTGCATAAGTAATTACAACTGGAGAAAATTTCACAGCCGTAGGCCAGGATTGGTAAAATTAAGCTTTTCTCAAGCATTAGACGTGTATTTAAAGGAGTATACAACTGAGTCACCCAGAGAGTACGTAACACTCCATATGTTTTGCCGACAATAGAGTTACTATGCTTGTCCTATGTTAGGTTACAGGTGAAAATAATTCCTAGGTTTCTAGCGGTGTCAACATATTCGATAGCGACATTATTTAATGTAATCCGAGGAAAATAAGTTAAGTCAAGGATATTTTTGGAAATGACCAAGCCCTTAGCCTTCGACGGGCTTAAGTTGAGCCCAACCTGCTACCCTCTCAAGATCCTCGTTCATACTGCAAGCACCATTTTCGATCAGTCCAAGACGGCAGCTGTAGTACATTTGTACATTGTCTGCATACAAATGGGACGAACAGTTCTTAATGATTGAGGGAATTTCATTCACTTAAAGGGAAAACAGTAAGGGACCGGGTATGGATCCTTGTGGGACACCACTAATGGTTGGAAGAAAGTCCGACAAACTCTGGCTTATTTTAACTGCTTAATGTTCATATTGAATTATTGAATTATATGTATAGGAATTTATGAAATAAAAAAAACTTACTTACTTACATTCTATTTCATAGATATGATGAAATAAGCTTTACAGCTTCAGGCGAAAAGTTGTATTGTCGATGGAGCTTTTCTGTAAGACTACTGTGAACCACTGTATTTTTTTTTTTTTTTTTTATAATTCGCGTACGCTAAAGGGGCTTTGTTTTTCTGTATATGTACAGTACCCTTATAGTGTTAGACACATCGCATGCATTTTTTGTTGAACAGTAAGCAGCACCTAGCACTGAAGTACATATTGTATTGCATGATTTTAGGTATTACTTACTATACGAAAGAATAGGAGGACAGGAAAGAGGTGCTTAGGTGCTTAGTATATTTTTTTCTCCACGGGTGGCGCCTAAATTGCTTAAAGAGATCTCTATTTGGGGGAATTCAATTAAAAATCATGGCGCTGGCCGGGATTCGAACGCACGACCTGCCAATCAGTTAGTGAGTACACTACCATCGCACCAATGCCACCCGCATCAAATGCCTTGGAGAAATCGAGAAGAACAAGAAAGGTGATTTTATCCTCGTCCACTGCTCGCCGAAGATCCTCTATGACATCTAACAAAGCGGTAACACAGCTGTGCTTTTCTCAAAAGCCACTCTGCTTCGGCGCAAGGAGGTTATAAGTCTTTAGGTACTCGCTGAACTGTCTTTTCAATATGCGTTCGAAAACTTTGGGCAAGAATGGTAAAATAGAGATGGGTCTAAACTCATTGCATTTAGCAGTTTTGGTTATCGGCAGGACTTTCGCTAGTTTCCACTCGCTGGGATAGATACCCGTGGTCAGAATGGGGTTGAAAATGTACGTTATGTACGGCAGTACAACAGGAAGAGTCAGTTTTTAAAAGGAAGGGTGCATTTCATCTAGCCCGATGGCATTAGGCCGAATCGAAAGTACGCATTCTACAACTTCTACACAGCTAAGCCCTATGAACCCGAAACTGGGATGACCAGGTTGCTCTACTGTGGAATTCGCTATCGTTTAATGGGCTGATAAAGGTGGAGGAGGAAGGGAAACAAATTTTGAGTTTAGTAAGTTGACGTCGACATTCGCAATAAGATTATTTTTGGACTTTCCTAAACCAATGTGGAATAACTGCGCAAGTTATTCCACAGCTGCCGACCGTTTAAAGAAGTATTGAGTTTGGTGGACAAATTACGGGTCTTGGCTGCACGAATTTCCTTTACAACTCTATTAAGAAGTGATTGATAGACTTGTCTGAGCTCAGGTAGACGATAGCATGTTGCCTGATCACGTTGCTGTATTAAGAAGCGTATCTGGTTAGAAAACCAAGGAGGGTTGCCCGATTTACTGAGCTTGGTTTTTAAAACAACGTGTCTATTAAAGAGGCGAGCAATGTCATCGTTTAGAAAGCGTACCATCCATCAGAGCTGAACGTTAAACTGCACCACCATTTTAGAAAGAGATGTACCGCAATCTAGGGCAACGATGGAGTTCGAAGAGACTGGGTCCAGAGACTTAATCACGGCTTGACTATCAGAGAAGGTACTTATATTCTTTGTGGATATCGAATTTCTCTTTTGCCCGTTTAAGCCCCTTTTATCGCCATAATTTCGACCTGGGAATAGAGAGTTAAGTCTTTCTGAGAAAACGACTCCACCTACCCCATCACTTGTTTTTGATCCATCGGTATAGAAGTGGATCGCTTCATCTTCCGTAAATGCATCGTCCTCTCAGAATGATGTGGTGGCAATAGAGATTTTGAAGTTCTTTCCAAACTGTAGTTGGACTTGGAGTATGATGTAGTCTATGTTCCTTGGTAGAGACTAAACTAATTGTAGAATGATGGAGTGGCCAATATTCTTATTGACTCCTTGCGAGGTAGCTTTTAGGCGGACAGCGGAACAGGAAACTGTTTGCTTGCTAAAAATATCGAGGGGTATCAGATGGAGCAGAATGTCTGAGAATGTCTGGTGCTGCGGAGGAAGTAGTTCTTAGTGCTCCGCTAATGAACAGACAAGCTGGACGTTGAACTTTGCTCAGCTTATCGCGATCTTAAGCTTTATCTAGGGCAGTCTACAAGGCAACCACCCTGTATGTAAGAACTGGTCTTACGACCGATATACAAGGTGGCGCAAAAGTCATCTTCCTATCGGAAGAAGCATAATTTTTGCAAATGGCGGCAAATGTAAATTCTACGTTGATATTTGTGAAGTTAACTGATACAGAAAAAACTTAAGACACCAATTAACATAATCCAAAAGCAGAACCAAAGTTTTTCATTCATAAAAAAAATTACAGCGAAAGAACATCGGGTGACAACTTTTGCGCCACCTGACAACTTTTGCGCCACCTTGTATTATGTATTTAGCCAATGAGTGGCCAATGCATGGGTGTAAGACCCACTTGCTCCCAATGGCTCCTTTGCAAGAGAAAAGTGCTACTACCTATAGCTTTTTTTACTCTTTCTTCTATATTGGGTTTCCAGCTTAACTTCCTATCGAAGTATAGACCCAAGAATTTAGCTTCGTAGGAAAAAGTTAAGCTTGTTCCATTAATAGAGGGAGGGTCAATATGAGGGATTTGGTATTTCCTGGAAAAGAGGACGAGTTCGGTTTTGTGGGGGACTATACCCAGGCTATAACGATTTGCCTACCTTGTTAAGAGCGTTTTGTAGGAGTTCCTTTAAGGTATTGAGGTATTTACCAGAGATGGCGATTGCAATATCATCCGCATAGGCGATCACCCTGCAGCGCTCCCCTTCCAGGCATATCAGTAGTTCATTCACCACCATGTTTAAGGGAAAGGGGGAAAGGATGCTACAGAAGCTGAAATGGTGTACCTCTGCTAGCAGACCTGCTGGCAGATTTTTCGTCCAGTTTCGAGTTGATAATCCGACTTGTGAGCAGTAGATTGATCAATTCACCAAGCGAGCTAGCGCTTAAGAATTCTTATTCGCATTTTTCATATTCTGTTATTGAGAGCTGTTGCATATTTGACATTCTTGCAACTTGTTTGCCAATTTTTGTATTTAAAATTTATTTGTGTATTTAAGTTAAGTGTTTTAATTTGTAAACAGTTTAAACTTCGGTACTTACTATTCAATTTAAACATCATCAACATTTGTTTTTACTACTGTTGTGAAAAATCGAAGTAAATCTTAGAATAGTTATTTGTTTACTAAAATGATTTGTTCGTTTTGTTTAAGGACTGAAAATAAAGAACGAATACGAATGCTTTCCGTCTTTATAGAACAAAATCCGGAGCTAGCAAGGGGGTACATTGCTAGCTCACGCACTGGAGGCAACAATGCGAGAAACTGACCAGGGATTTAAACATAAATGGACATCCATCAAAAACTGTCGCTGAGGAGAGGAAAGTAGGTAATAAACATACACGCCAATAGTTGAGATTCCAGCAGTATTAAATTCATTCCTCTATTAGATTTGGAAGCTGCGAAGTACAACACTAAAAAAAGCGGCCAAGTGCGAGTCGGACTCGCCCATGAAGGGTTCCGTAGCAGCAAGTAACATCATACAAAAGTTCTTGTAACTTTGATCGATGTTTTAATAATAGATAAGTGGCGGTTTACGATTTATGACGTATTAAAAAAAAAAATACTTACTAGATCTCGTTCAAACCAATTTTCGGTGGCAGTTTGCATGGTAATGTACATCATATATTTTTTTTAGTTTTATCATTCTCTTATTTTAGCAGTTACAGAGGGGGGGGGGGGCACATTTTACCACTTTGGAAGAACTATTCAGTTAGAAAAAAATGATATTAGAAACCTCAATATCATTTTTGAAGACCTATCCATAGATACCCCACACGTATGGGTTTGATGAAATTTTTTTTTTGAGTTCCAGTTCTAAGTATGGGGAACCCCCAAAATTTATTGTTTTTTTTTCTCTTTTTGTGTGAAAATCTTAATGCGGTTCACAGAATACATCTACTTACCAAGTTTCAACAGTATAGTTCTTATAGTTTCGGAAAAAAGTGGCTGTGACATGCCCGGACAGACAGACAGACAGACATGACGAATCCAAAAGGGTTCCGTTTTTTGCAATTTGGCTACGGAACCCTAGAAAACCCACAGATAATTAAAATTCAATCAAGCAAACCGGGGGCGGCCTATTTGACCTTAAATATTTGGATGAAACGGAGGAAGTTATAGTTGACGCGTGCGGATTGGAAGCATCCGTAAGCTATATTAGAGCTGTATAAGAGATAAGAAAGATATTTTGAAGTACATATATATATATATATATATTCATGTTCCAATTTACAGAATTAATGAACTTTTGAACACCGGAGACGGACAGGAAAGCAATTCTTCAAGAATCATCAAATGTACCCACCCCATCAACAGCAAAGAGGTCACCATAAAAAAAAATACAAAAAGAAGACATTTCAACAATCAGCTGGAACTATAAGAAAATTTCTTTTCCACTCAAATGGAAAATTCGATCAAGGCCAACTACACCTTATTGGAAACCCGGCATGCCTTCAGACAGCAGTGCGTAGATAAAAAAAAGAAACAAACGGATATGAACATTTACATTAAAATGGAAGAGCTTGACGTCCATACAATGAAGTTAGATGTGGCTAAAGTTGACAATGATTTGAAGTAGCTCCAAATAAGTTATTGCTGCACCAGACCATATATGAGCATTGTACTCAAGTTTCGGGTGGATAAACGTTTTATAAATTATAGCCAGATCAGAGGGGGTGACATATTTCTTGCATCGCTTAATTAAGCCTAGGCATTTCTTACGTTTTTAGCGACATCAAATATGTGGTAATTCCAACGAAATGTTCCACACCCGAAGTTGAGGGACGCGAACCAAGAAACAATGTAAGAAGCTGAGCGTACTGTCATCGGCGATGGAGTGGATCGGATTAAAGAAAACAGACAGCAGATCATTAAAAAAACTAGGGGTCGCCCCATGGTCGACCAATTTATTGTAGAAGTTGAAAAAAAAAACAAAGTCGACTATTATACATATTAATCGGAAAATACAATTTTTCGACATTGCATTCTCTGATTTCACATGATATACAATTTTTACGGCATTTTCAAGTAACTTCAAGCATTTTCAAGTACCTTCAAGCATTTTCAAGTAACTTCAAGCATGTCCAAGTAACTTCAAGTATGTTCAAGCATTATCAAGTAACTTCAAGTTTTCAAGCATTTTCAAGTAACTTCAAGTATTTTCAAGTAACTTAAAGTAACTTCAAGCATTTTCAGGTAACTTCAAGTAGCTTCAAGCATTTTCAAGTAACTTCAAGTATTTTCAAGTAACTTCAAGCATTTTCAAGTACCTTCAAGCATTTTCAAGTAACTTCAAGCATGTCCAAGTAACTTCAAGTATTTTGAAGTAACTTAAAGCATTTTAAAGTAACTTCATCACATGATATACATTTTTTCCGTTCCGATTGGCGGATTATTACCTCCCACAGCAATGTTGTTGTTGTAATTTCATCTAATTCACTTCATTTTACCTGCTGTAATTCATAATGTGTGTGACATATGTGGTTAATTTTTGTTTTGTGCACTTCTATGTATTGTCGCCTACCCAAATATATACACTGTTGGCAAATCTATGTGACGTATAATAGCAAAAATGGGTGGAAACGTTATAGCCAACTCCATATTAATATATACTAGGGGTCGCCCCATGGTCGAAACTCGACCAATTTATTCTATAAGTTGAAAAAAATATTAGGTAATCGGAGAATGAAATTTTTCGACATTGCATTCTCTGATTTCACATGATATAAAATTTTTCCGGTATTTTAAAGTAACTTCAAGCATTTTCAAGTAACTTCAATCATTTTCAAGTAAAGTCAGAAATGTAATTTAGAACCTGTTGAAAAGTATTATCGATTCCAAATGCATGCCTTTTTTACGAGAAAGCTTCGTGCCAAACTCTTTCAATCTCTTTCTCTCTTTCGATCTTACGCCGGTTAAGAGATTGGTTCCACTTTCCGGTTAGGTATGTCATCAAATCACGGGAGGACCAGTTGCTGTTAAAACCGTACTGCTGGTCATTCAGAGGTTTTCGGGATTCAAGATATTTCATGAGCTGACTTTTTACTATCGTTTCCATGACCTTGGTGAGAAGGGACGTTAGTGCAATTGGTCAGTAGAGAGAGTTTGTGGACGGGCTGGACAAATGCTGTTTTCCATCTTCTAGGATAGATAGAAAAGCTTTCGCAATGGTTTTGCCAGTGAGGAAGAACACCTCTTCAAAACGATAGGGAAAATACCATCTGCACCAGCTGATTTGTGAGTGTTTGGAGTACTCTAGCTACTCTGTGAAAGTGGTGCATGGAGTATTTTACGCGCTCGAGTGCAGGGGAAGATATGGCACAATCACAGGTAAACCATACGTAAACCATTGAATATAAGTATTATTAGGCTGCTTCGCAAGACCTCTGTATGTAATTGCTTCTGGAGTATGGATTTTCCAAACATTGTTAAGAGCTTCTTTTTTATGATTCTTGCTTGATGAGAAATCTAATTAAATTTAAAATGTTCAACCTAACCGTGAATTTCTTTTTAAAAGAGTTTTTCCGAAACTTCTACATTTCTGTCTCTAAAGAACCATACTAAACTTTATTTTAAGGGTGTTTGTCAGGGGAGCAGATCTGCCCTCTACACTTTTTGACTTGGCGCACCTTTTGCGCACTAGAAGCGAAAAATCGCAAGCCCTTATTTTGGTAAAGAAAAGGAAATTAAGTTTTCAAATTTTTATTCTTTCATTAATCAATTCCAGGCAATTTTACCATTCATGCGAGGCTAGCGAAACATTTAACATCTTGAAACTGTCCAACAAGCGTGCGTGCAAATGCGTGAGTTGACACACGGGGCCTGTACCACAAAACAACAAGTCTTGTTAAACAAGTAATATTAAATATTAAATTGAATTTGAATTGGGATCACATTGTAGCACACAAACGCAACACCTCCAGCATTTGGAGCCCTGCCGATGATTTTAAGGTCAAACAAGCGGACCAGTAGGGATGCACTAAATCAGAAAAGGAGTTTAGTCATGATCATAGCCTGCCCATTAAGTAAAAAGAAGAAGATCGTCTAGGTCGGTGCTACAAGTTCATATCGTATTGCTGCGCAATGTTGACGGCTGCGGCTAAGCATTGATATGTTCCTGAGTATCATTTTAATGCGTTCGACAACGTACATTATCGTTGAGGTATTGATACTCGATCTCATAATGACTTGCTACTTGCCGATGCAACTGATTATCTTTAGTGAGCAGTTATAAATGTTCGTCCAAGTCTTCAATGTTACTTAGATCAAGGAGCATTAGTGTTATTGGTTTTATCCACATGACCACCATCCTCTTCCTCTTCGCTCCAACCATCAATTTCTGCTTGCAATTCGCTGGCCGTCAGAACTGTTTGATGTCTAAATATATTTTCACAATCACTACCTTTGTTTTGTTGGAAAATCTATCCGTAGTGATCGTAGTACAGGCCTTTGGCCTTATTTCGCTTTGAGAAAGTAAAATAAGGCAACATTTTAAAGTTTGGCTTTATTTTACTTTTGTAAAAGCGAAATAAGGCCAATTTGGCATTATGTCGACATGGCCAGGTACCCAGCAAATGGTAGTTCTGTTGTTCTTTCACAAAGCGAAATAAGTCCAAATGTATGCATTTTGTTTGGCGTTATTTCATTCCACCGGCTGAGATTTCGTGGTATCACAATGGACCTTTAATTGGTCAAAGTCTATCGGTTTCCGCCGACTGCCACTTAAACCCAAACCTTCTAAAGTGTTTAACTTTCTATTACATTCTCTGTTTCTACGTTTCTGGATTTTATTAGAAATAAACTTATTAAAGTACCGCATCTGGCCACCAAAATACATTTATCGGGGTACCAGTTCATACAACTGAAATTCAGTATAAATATTTGGCAGTTCATATATTGGAATAAGTCATATAACCAAGGCCTTAAGTGAGAATTTACTTAACAGTCAAAAATCCAAGGAAAAAAATAAATGTACCAAAACTGTGCCCTGGTTTGGCTATCAAATTACACAACTCTTGCTTAACACTTAATCGACTTCGCTCTGATTTATCCATTAACTTCATTTTCACGCTATTAAGCAAATATTTTATTATTCAAACTAAAAAAAAAACCCCAGTCTCATGGCTGGACTTGGAATCAAAGCAAACATAACCATTTTCTTCATTGGAGCAAACTGAAAATACCGAACAAATACAATTTGATTATCAAATCAAATTCTAAAAATATTCCACCAAATCTTTGGCTACTTAGCACTTCCCCCAATTTCCAAACGAAATACCTTTTACTTGCCACAAAGCAGAAAAACAAAAAAAAAATTGAATCGAAAATTATTAAAACAACAAACAAGTGAATAAATCGCAAGTGATAAATTATTTACCAGAAAAAGATACGCACAAAGTAAGAAAAATATTTTTGCTCAGTACAAGCAACAGCATTCTAGTCGCCCCTCGACACCGCGAAACGGAAAACAAATCGAGATCAATTTTATAATCAAATAAGAAAATTAAATTCAAATATAGTCCCCTCTTAGTTAAGAAGATACATCGTAATATTAGAAAATGTAGTAATTGTTGTTTCAATAAAAAACGAACGAGATGAAAATCAGAAATTGTTCGCTTACAGACTATTTTTGTCAGAAAAACCACTGAAAGCGACTGTATGTATATTTGTTTTAAGAATCGTTTTGAAATTATGATTTCAACGCCGGAATTTGTGCTGCTCACTATTCTAGCGATAGTTTGAGAGTCGCCAGGCAGGGAATATCTTGCACATTCTCAGTCATTACAGATGTTCGGCGAATAATGCGAAAGATCCGTAGAATCACCTAACGTTATTCTACAAATTATTCTTATGTCGTAGCTTTGATTCAAAACAAATATACCAACGGGGACTGTCGGGATTGTTTTGGTTTTTTTGTGTTTGTTAAAGAAGTTATCGTCCAAGATGAGTTATGTTCCCCTAACATTGACCAGGATTCGAATACACTTCTGTATCGTGGAAGCTGTTTTTTTTAGGATACATGAGTATACCCCTAAATCAAAGTAATGTCGAACTAGCCATGTCCGTCCGTCGGCAAAAATTAGGCCCTAAAATCGAGCTGGAAAGCTGAAATTTGACACACTCTTTAGGGGCCCGAAACAATAGAGTGTACGCATTTTTGAAATCCGTCCACTGACAAGCCCACTATTTGAAAAAAAAAACCTTTTATTGAAGAAATTTTATTAAATGAAAGTCCTATTCTTTCCTTGATATAAAGTTTTCTGTCAGGCCCATTTTTAAGGGGCGTTTTTTCTACAATAAGATTGTTTTTTGTGATAAAATCCTTTAAATTTTAACAAAATATGTACAACCCACCCACACTTAGATTTTTGAATAGTAATTGGGTATCCAACAGTTCGCCCAAGCGGACTTTAGTCTTTCCCTATGTTTTTATCTACAAATTAAAATCCATCAATCCGTGAAATAAGTTCTCGGAAAATAACTTTACATCTATTTTTGATTGTAGGTTCTGGCTTAGAGGTTTTCAAAATTATCCCAGATAACCGCGGCCACAGGTGAGCCTATTGTCATTTCCTCTAGTTTACGGCTCCCTTATGATGCGGAGTTTGTAATAAAAGATGAGCTGGCAGCTACACATATCCGCCGCTTCGAGGTACAACTTACCTGGGTGACATCGACGTGCTTTTATTAAACAGTTTTTCCTTTGCACATTCTGCCGACAAGCAGAGCCCAGTCGAGAAACCTGTGACTGGTCGAAACTGGCTCCTGTTCAGTTAAAAAAGTTGTTTCGTTCTTTTGCGTGTGCTTAGAATTAAATTGTGGGTTCACCTTCGGTTACTTACTTATGCACTTATCGGCCGGCGTCCCTACCGTGAATAATCTCTGCAGGAGATACTGCGCCACCTTCCGTCCTGTGTGATCCCGGAACGCTACGTACAGCTGTCCAGATCCAATACGTTTTGTTCGTCTCTCGAATCCGAGAGCGTGGAATCGAAGATCCTCTAAGTCTTCAATTTATACAGAGTTACCGGTATTATACCACCGCTACCACAGCGCGAAATATAAACGGCTCATGCGCGGCGGGGACGTCCCCATTGCTCATGAGCTCATCCGTTTTAGGACCGCATTAGCGGAGAGCGATAAATTTGATACGGAAAAGCAATTTGCCGAAATTTTGTGGCTCTTCGAGGGCGAAGGGGTCAACAGGTCCTACCAAGACGGTGCGTTACTCTAGGTTATATCCTCTTAGTTTATAAGTTAGACTAAGTTAGCTAGGGCGTTTCTGGGAGAGGCCGGGCTCGTTAACTTGTGGTGGTGCTTCCGGGAGGTGATTCACGCTGTAAGGCTTCTGTCAGCTCACGGGGGCGCGTGTGCACGTTGACGAGTGCTCAGAATCTTAATTATAGTTAGAATACGTTAAGTAGTTTAAGTAAGTAGCTGTCCTAGCACTGGCATACATACCAACACCTTGGCGTACAGTTAGAGTGGCATTTATACCAAAAATTAACAGAAGTGACTACTCACTCGCCAAGAGCTTCAGACCAATCAGTCTGGCTTCCTTCTTGCTGAAAAGCATGGAAAGGCTGGTTGAACTTCACGTGCGTAAAACTGCTTTGCGATTGCATCCACTATCTCAGATGCAACATGCCTATCAACGCGAAAAATCCTGCGAGACTGTTGGCTTGTTTGTGATGAGTGCACAGCGCAGGCTGTAGACCCTGGCTACTTCATGTGTTCTAAGGTGTCTAACGTACAATTTCTCCTTCGGGCAGTTCGCAGCTTCTTCTTGGACAGCAGAGCTTATAAATTCAACCGAAGCTAGAAAATAGTTAGAGTCTACCTTTGCGCTCGGAGTATGTGCACGTTTAAGATGCTCAACTTGGTCCTCGAATCCTCGATTAGCACGTGGTCAGTTTGGTCTTGGGTCGATCATCTGAAGAGCTCCAGGTGGTTGTGAGGATCCTTACCTTTGGTAACTTTCTTATCACTGTGTTCCGAGCTGCTGAAAAATCGATAAGCCGGTAGCTATTATCTCTTTTCATGTTGCCAACTTATCCGCTGAAAAATTGTTCCTTACCGAATTCAAACAGTCGAGTTTTGAATTTAACTGCTAGTAGGTACAATGTTAAAGATAAAGAGAGTAGACGACGTGAGAAGGAATGCCTTTTTTCAGGCCATCACCACTTGGGGTGTCCGACTCCCGCGGACTTAACTCTCCCACTTACGGCCAACAATCCATTCTGGAACCGCTCTTTAAATTACATCAGGGTGGTACCCTTTATACGAGTAAGACCGTTAAAGGATACCTGCTGATGATTTCTGACCTACCTCCCTGGGACCATTGATCGCATTACTAAGGTTAGGTTAGGTTAGGTAAGGTGGCTGCCAGCGCACGAATCCTACACTTAGACCGCAATTTTGGTCCATTGTGGTACCAAAAAGGCGAGAGGGAGTATTTTGCCGGTCGTCTTTTTGGTACTGGGAGCCCTGTGATTACCCTACTGCGAGGAAGTGGTTGTGGGGAGGTACTCATGAAAGAGTCAGGGGAAGTACACTAGCATAATTTGCATTACGGTTGCGATATGTTGAGAGTGACTGGTGCAGTAGCGATTCCCGCCGACTCCCGAACCATTGGTTAGGATCAGGATGAGGTGATTGATGCAACCTTAGATCGATCCCATTTTACTGCGCAGCGGAGGAAGAGCTACTGCTTCCTGATCCACGGAAAGAAGATCCTTTTGAGATGACTGTTTCAATCAAACTTCAAACTGCTCTGTATTCTCTTTGCAGATAATTCCGGGTCATGTGACTGGTACGAGTCCCGAGCAAGTTATTATTTAACATTTAGTTGGGATCGGGGCGAATCGGCTGGACGATTTGCATTACTTAGGTGCAAATCTGGTTCCAGTTATTCTCACTGGCCAGCATCTTTTCAACTTTGTTGTGATACTGGTATTTCTCTCCAGTTCTACTCTTTCGGTTTCCCAGCTGCTGCATGCACAGTCGTCTTTTTGGGAGTCGCGTCGTCTTTTTGGGAGTCCCCGTACTGGCAGGCTGGACTGTTCGATTTGCCGATCTTGTGGAGAAAGGCGTTGAATTATCCGTGTCCGGTGAGTAACTGAGTGACGTAATAGTTAACCTCACCGTATTTCCGGTCATTCCACGCAGCCACGTTCATGATCAGCCTCGCTGTCCATCGCCCTTTGCTCTCCGAGATCCAGCGCTCTTGCCACTTTTGTTTCGTTCGCTCTTTGGCCTCTTCCATTGCCGTTTCCACTCCAACTTCCGTCTTTTTGTCGTAGGCGGACTTTCTGTCTGCCGCTAGGAGGTCTGTTGGAATCACTCCTGCGATAAAAAGGACGTATGGTTCTGACACCGTTCGATAGGAGCTTGCCACACGTAAAGCTCTACGTCTCTGCACAGCTGCCATCAGCTTTCTGTACTTTTCCTGTCGAAGCGCGTCTGCTCAAATCTCACATCCCTAGAGGAGGATCGCATGCGTTATCGACATCAGGAGCTTCGCTTGCTGGCTGTTGAACGGCCTACGTTCAGTCACACCCAAATATTAAGGTTGGAAGGCGTATAGCAGGGCGGGCGAGTGGCACATCTAAAATGTCTTCCAATCGAAAATTCCCAATAGAGAAATGAACCTGCTCTATTTGTCTGTTTGATCCATTTTGATGATGAGTCAGTATCAAAGCCAAGAAGCCTAGCTTGTTGCATTCCTCCATCAGCCTTTCCATGTATGCTGTTAAAAGTAAGGCTTAATCCTTCCGAAGTAGGAGGACACAAGTAGTGGCCGATATTTATGTGGTTCGGATCTGAAACCAGGTTCATTTGCGGCAAATTTGTTGCCTTTACTTTGAAAATTTCCGTTTGAATTATTGTTGAAAATTGTTTTCTTCTGTCAATTGGAGGCATCACGTGAGCCCTGCAGTAATTTGAGTATTAGGTGCCTCATGTTTTGAAGTGTTTTTTTTTGTCAAACTTTCTGTTGTCAAAGGTCACAATGTGTATGTATAGGCGCAGGGACATAAGTCTCGAAGACATAAGTACCGAATTCATTTCCCTCTCGAGTGAGACATAAGTCCCGAATTTTTATCGTTGAAAATGGGACACACGTCCCGAATGAAACAAACAGTTGGAAATATTTTATATTTTATTAATATAATAAATTGATAGGTAAAGAAGAACCGTACCTCGCACCTACTCCAAATCAAACAGTGACCCAAAGCAGTGGGCTTATATGGAGGGCAGCATGCCCCCTTCCATACCACGTCGAGTTAATCGGTTCTCGTCAGATCACCGTAATTAAACGACGTTGGGCGCGGTTAGTACGTAGATGGGGGACCGTTTGAGAACAACCGCGTGTCGTTGGCCAGTCCCATCTACAGAGTTGAGGTAGATAATATACGTGGTATCACAATGGACCTAAATTGGTCTAAGTGTGTCGGCTTCTGCCGACAGCCACATAAACCAAACCCAAACCATGCCCCTTCGGGACTTATGTCCCTGCGCCAGCCGTATGTATATTCATCACCCCAAGCTATGCTTGAATTATGCCTAAAAATACCTTTCATCGAAAAGTCTCCCTTTCCATTAGTGGTTCTTATCCACTAACTCCACTGATCAGTCCCTATATACATTTTGTACATAGGTATGTATTTTAATCGATGCTCTATTATAGCCACGCATAGTGCATAAATCATTGCTTCGCCACTACCAGCACTTGATGATGCAAATTATGCCATTCGACGATAACTGAAGCTAGCAAGACTTCTTTTAATAACGTAAGAAGTGAAAGAGCCTACTTAAGTCACGTAACTCTGCTGCCCCCCCTTAACAGAACATTGTATTGAGTTTCATTAGACACTTCTTGGCACTCGATTTGAACTCCGTATTCACTTCATTTCGCGCCTCCTACCTCCATCGCGTTAGTTCAGTATGAATGGCCTCAATGGTGAATGAATGAATTGGTGGTGGTTGTTGTGCGTTTGGCAGCCGGCGCGACGCACGGTAACCAGCTAGCAACTCGTATAAAATAACCATTTTGACAGGTTCAACATAACTGAACCGAACCGAAAGTAGAACAATGTCAGTGAACTATGAGTACTTGTTGTGTGTGCCAGAAGAGTGGTTCTGTGCGCTGCCGTATTACTGTTGTTCTGTATTGCCACCGGCTGCGTACGCATTCATAAAGCTAACAATTGAAGCGGATAGTACCAGCACCACCATAACGTAAGGCGATGGTATGGTAAACCTGCTTTGGGCCGTTTCAGAGACACACCGCTACGGCCGGCGCGCAAGATGTGTCGGATCGAATTAGTCCCATTTTCTGCTCACTTAATACACAGTGAAGCCCAAGTGAGCTTTTCTCATCAAATCCATCGTCAGAGTCGTTGCCGTTGTCGACTCATTTGCATTCCAATTGTCTTGTTGCTGTTGTTGGTGATGGGTTTTATTGGTGTTCTTATTCTTTATTTACTTTCAATTTGGTTGCTCGTTTTATTGGTTTAATTATAATTGAATTGAATGGATTGGTGAGTTGTAAGGCGGATCGTTGTTGTTATCTGTTTGGCAGATGATGGATCGGACAAATAATGTGAACGTTGACGAGGAAGGCAGAGATTTATTAGCGCAATTATGGTGATCTTGGGAGATCTTCGAAATGGTAGAAGGCATAGTTGCACGTGGTGGCTATAATCGCTCTTAGTGACCTAAATTTAGAGTTCAACAGGCGTGTAGTTGTTGTCGGAGGAAAGCGCTAGAGTAATGCATGCACTAGTCTTCGGTGAAAGCAGTATAATACGCGCGCTTCTGAAGGAAACCAATGAGAAAACTAGATAGTTTCTTTAATTCTGCGATTAAAACAGTAGGTTGTTGAGTGGCACTAGAAGTTATGATTCGATTTTCGCCTGAATACATATTAACCCTTAAATGCCCAAGGATTTGGAGATTTGGTAAGAAAAAATATATTTTATGGGGAATAAAATGCGGTGCAGGGAAATAAATTCACGGGCAATAACTTCACTTTTTTTTGTGAAGTTAATGCCCACAATAAAATAAATACAATGAAATAAAACAATTTTATTGAAAAACCAAAGTTTGAGCTAGGGAGCTGAAATTTATAATATACTAGCTGCACCCGCCCGGCTTTGCCCGCGCCCGAGAATTCTATTGGCCAACATGTTCGAGTCGACTTCCTTATTATTGTCTATATATGTTGGCGTATGTTGCTGCGCATAAAAAAGAAGACCGATTTTGGCCAAACTTCACAGAAACACTCTTAGGCCAACATCGAAGATTGCCTGATTTGAGCTCAACCGGTGAAAGGAACTGCACGTTTTTCTCCGCATGGCTTAGGGCTCTCACACACCTTCATTGTTCAGCTTAGGGTAGTTGCTTGTTGTCTGGCAGGCGCCTATGTCAGCTTACTTGTGCGAATGAAACAAAAAAGCGAAAGTAAAAAACTTCGATAGAATCACTTTTCATTCACTTCCACACCGATTGTTATCCATGTGGGAAAAGCAACTTTCCGATGTCCGATTCACAAAAAAAAAATGCGAAAAAAATTCAGTAAGAGTTATTTGAATAAAACTTTGAACAAACGATATCTAAAGAATGAAAGTGCGCACAAAAACCACAATAGGCTTGAAACGTTCGTGTGGTCTCCCTCTTTCATATGTGCGTTCGGATAACAAAATAGGTGACGTCTGTACGATGGTTTTTTATATGTGCGGTCTCTGTATCTGCATCGGAACTTATACGCATGTACACATATGCATGTGTACTCACTCAAATGCCCATAATTCACACGCCGATGCAGATACAGGCATCGCACATAGAAAACATCCTTTGTGCAGACGTCACCTTTCATGGAAAAAAATTTCATTGGAATCGGTTAACGCGTTTATCCAAACACCGGCAACAAACTCAAATATGGATTGATTTTTATATATATATTTAGATAAATTATAAGAACCGTGTTTTTCGCTTGTCAAATTAAGACTGACTTTATTTTATTACCAAATATAATTGAACAGAGATGACTAAACTTTAACTAGGTCATTGTTTTTTGCTTATTATGCTATTGCTGACAAATTATTTGAAAGTGCAGTGGTTGTGTGATTGAGTCGGGTGTGGATGTGCTGACAGGTGCGAATGGAATGGTTGGAGTTATTGTACGGTGTTCCGGTTTTAAAATATTACGTTGCCGTAACTTATACTCTCTAGTGGCCCTTTATGCTCATGAGTAAATATTTTCAAAATCCGCTCACTGACACAATTTTTTTTTTTTTTTTTTTTTTTGAAAAAACAAAGTTTGAGTTAAGGAGCTGAAATTTGTAATATAGACTCTCTAGATGTCTGATAGGAATAAGAACAGGGTATCCAACACCAACAGTTCGCCCAAGCGGACTGCAGCCCGTCCCCAATTTTTTTTTTATTTTGTATAGGGATTGAGTCAATTACATGCTGTTAACATTTTAGCTCTCGAGCTTATACTTACTGAAATGCAGTGGGCGCTCGCTAACTTGAACGCATAAGATGTCAGGCCTGTTTAAGTTATTGGATAGTTCAAGTTACTGGACCATAAGAAAAAGTCAAAAAAATGTTTAATGCGTTTATTCAAAATGATAAAGTTATAATTTTTCTTTTTTAATCTTTATTTTTAAACAAAAGTAAAGGACAAGTGTTTAAGTTTGCTTAGAAAAAAAACTTGTAATTTTGCATTGTTTAGCTTTACGCAAGACATTTTGAAAGGCATTTTCCCGTAGGCTTTGAAGAACTGTGAGCTTTGAAAATGTTCTTTCGTTTTGTATAGCCCAATCAATAGCTTTATCAAAATGTTCAATAGCTTCCTTATCAGTAACAACATTTTGAACGATTACAGCATCACCAGCATTTGATTCAGTTTCTTCTTCAGCTGATTCCACATCTTCAGTCGAGTTCAGCTGAGTTTCATCGTGTAACCACTCATTTATTTCGTCACACGTGTAATTCTGTAAAAATGAACACATTTTATATTTTATGTTTCAGTTTATAAGCGACTTTTAGGAATTTTACCTGATTATCCATGTTAGCTAGTAAACATTGTAAAGATTCTACACCTTCTGTGTTAATGCTGTCTCTCCAACGTTGTCTTAGAATGGACAATGGAACATCATCTTCTTCATTGAAAAAGGCATTTTCGTCGTCTTTTAAAATCGGGTTCCAACATTATTCAAGAATTTGAGGGTTAACTTTATCCCAAAATTTTGAAATCAAAACGATTGCATTGCGTAAATTAAAGTTCTTAAGAGCAGAAATTATATCCTCATTGTCCTTGGATATGAGGGACGAAAGCAAACTGGATTTATAATGCAGCTTTGTAATTCGTATCCCATTTTGATCCATCGGTTGTATCAAAGCAGTAACGTTAGGTGGTAAGAATAAGGTAAATATGTCTCCGTTTTGAGCTTTTAAGTCTTCTTCCGATGGGTGGCATGGGACGTTGCCGATTATCAAAAGTACTTTTGGTGGGAGGTTTTGCTCTTCACAACGCTTCCTGATCTGAGGTACAAAACTGTTGAAAAAGCACTCCTTAAAAATGTGCTTTGTCATCCAAGCATTTGCAGAACTTTTGTATTCCACCGGCATTTGGACATTTTTTAATGAGCGTGAATTTTTGGACTTCCCTATAATCAGGTATATTATTTTATGTGTTCCTCTGGCATTGGATCCCAAGAGCAAAGTTACCCTTTGCTTTGCACTTTTCCCCCTAGGAGCATTTTTCTCGTTAAATGACACATAGGTTTTTTTCTGAAGCATTTTCAAAAACAATGCAGTTTCGTTTACATTGTAAAGTTGCTGCGTTGTAATTCCAAGCGCTGCAATTTTATTACGGATTCATTTCTTTGAATGGTTCGATTGGTCCTGGCTCTGCTGCTAATCTTTCTCCACTTATGGTCAATAATCGTATACCAAACCTGTTTTTCCATTTTTGAAACCACCCAGAGCTTGCGTTAAAGAAGGCCTTCATATTTTCTGAAAAATTGTTTAGCCTTTTCTCTTATAATCCCTCCACTTATTGGCAAATTTCGTTTCCGTTGACTGATAAACCATCGGTACATGGCTTTATCCGTTCGTGGATTTTCCGCTTTTTTCATTGTGCACAATTTACCTGGCCCAGCAAAGGTTTTCCCAATCCTTTCAGTGATTTTGTTTGCATTCCGCTTAATATTGCAGATTGTGCCTTTTGAAACACTAAAATCTTTTGCACAAGACGTAACACTTATTCCGTTTTTAATTTTATGTATAATTTCTGCCTTTTGTTTTAGAGTCGGCATTCTTATTTTTTGTTCTTTTTTCAACCCCATCTTAAATTTTTCGCAAAACTTCGCCCGAAACCGCAGTTTTCACAGATAAAAACACACAAGGAATGAAGAATTCCTTATGCCCGAATACAAAAACGCGAACCGGAGGATTCCCCGTATTATGACTGACTTGTCAACATGCTCTGTACCTACAACAACGCCCATAACCGAAATTCAAACTGTCAAATCCCTCTAGTGTCAAATAAAATTTGTTCAAGTTAAAGAGGCTGTGGAGTATTCAAATTGTTCAACTTACAGAGTACATAATGAATAAATTCAAGGTATCGAGCCTTAGAAAATGCGTGTTCAAGATATAAGATACTTATGGGAAAGATTTTACAGGTTCAAGCTATTGGATTGTTCAAGTTATCGTATGTTCAAGTTAGCGAGCGTCCACTGTATATACAAAAACATAGGGATGGGCTACAGTCCGCTTGGGCGAACTGTTGGATACCCTATTCTTATTCTTATCCCTCATAAGTGGGCGTGACAAAAGTCTAAGTATGGTTGAATTGTAAAGAATGCTCTACATATTTTGTATTATAACATTTAAAGGATTTTATCAAAAAAACGAAGCTTTTGTAAAAAAACGCTCCCTAGCTCACACTTTGGTTTACCAATAAAATTGTTTTATTTAATTGTGGGCGTGTCAGTGGGCGGATTTTAAAAATTTTATCTCCCGATCAGTTTTAGGAGCCATAGATCCTATATAAAAAATTTCAGCTTTCTAGCTCAAAATTTAGTTTTTTTGAGCTTGTGACGTGTCTGTAGGCGGATTTCAAAAATTCTTAAACTTGATTATTTCGGGACCCTAGAGAGTATAATGGTTAAAATTGCTGCTCTCTAGGTCCAGTTTTAAAGCCTAATTTTTGCCGACGGACGGACGGGCGGACATGGCTAGATCGACACTACTATTGATGCTGATCATAAATATAGTAACTTTTAGGGGTCTACGGGCAATATTAAGGTATGTTACAAACTATGCGTCAAAATTAATATAGGTACCCTTAGAATAGGGTATACAAATTTGAGTACACAATAGTGACCTTTTTGTGAGTGTGAATTGTTTTTACCCATTTCAATGCATCTTCAGTTCGAAGACGTATGGTATTTTTTTAAGCCCAAGTTCACTACTACGAGTATGTACTCACATAAAGTTATTTTTTCCAGAAATATAGTTTCTTTTATATTTCTGGAAAAAATAAGAAATTGTTTAATACATATAAATTTTTGAAATAAAAATATTTCAATGATTGTATCAGGTAGCCAGAGGTGCTAGGTACAGAGCTCTCTATGACATCCTACCTGGCCATCGGGGAGGAGCAGTTGACACTGTGTGCACGAAGCAAGTCTTTGAGCGCCGTTTTCAGGTCATCCTTCCTAAACGGCAGGAATGGAACAGTAAGGGGTGTAATGGGTTTAGGCCGGGTGATGTCATTGTGTATACGGATGGCTCACTCATTGACGGTATCTCCGGAGCCGGGGTCTACTCTAGAGACTGTCGGATAAATCTATCTGCAGCCTTGGCCCTTGGGTAGACAAACAACTGTTTTTCAAGCAGAAATCTTTGCGATTGCCACTGCCGCCAATGTCCTGCTAAGGAGAAGGATTAAGGGTAAAACCTTATACATCTGTTCAGATAGCCAAGCCGCTATCAAAGCCTGCTCGGCTGGCTCTCTCAACTCAAAAATAGTTGAGGAAACCATGGTTAAGCTTAACCGTCTGGGAAAATGTAACTCGGTATCACTTGCCTCGGTTCCTGGGCACACAGGTATCCAGGGTAATGAAAGAGCGGATGCTCTGACCAGGAAGGGCTCTTCAACAGCCTTCATTGGCCCACAACCATCCATAGGATGCTGCTCATCCATCCACAAACGTGAAATGGCGTCGGCTCTACGCCAACAACATTCCGAATACTGGCATGACCTGGTCTCATGCAGGTATTCAAAGAAGCTAGTGGACGGTCCAAAAATCAGCAGAGCTAAGTTTTTGCTTGGACTAAACGGGAAAGACTTGAGATCCTTGATTGGTCTCGTCACTGGTTTCCGTCCTCTTAACGAGCACCTAAAGACCATCCGCATTATCAGCTCGGACCTATGTGAGTGCCGCCTAGAGGCGGATGAAACGGCATCTCACTTCATCTGTGAATGTCCGACTTTCGCCAGAACCAGGCTCAACACTATAGGCAAACAATTCGTCAACGAAGATGAGATGGGAGACATTGAACTTGCTAATATCCTTCGCTTTGCCAAGGCTACTGACAGGTTCTTCCTCACCGACTCTTGCTAATCGCCAATAAGCAGCGAGCGGGCAGCTATGCTGAAGTACAATGGACCAATAGGTCTAAGTGCTTGTCATCTACTGATGACCCCACTGCACATACAATATCAGGTAGCGGGGCGCAGGCCAGATTGCCGGTATCAAAAAGCATTCTTAAGGCTTAAGCACAATTAGATAGAGGGTGCACCGAAAGTTGAAAAGGTTATTTTCAGAGCACATCACGGGGATTGATAAAATTATGGAAATGCATTTGTGGTTGTTGCAGCCTACTATAGGTCAGGTCAAACTATTAAACAAGATTTAAGATACATTTTTGAGTGTTTTAGGGCTCTTGTTTGAAAGTATTGCGATATATTGGCCGACTTTTTTACAGCTATTAAAATTACACCGACGTTTTATTCAGGTATGAAGTAAATACATTCCCGTTAGCTAAAATGGATTGGTACACTATTGAGCAACGTGTTTTTTTATTAAAACTTATTTTAAATATAATGAAAGTTTTGCAGAAGTTGAAAGAAAATTTCATTCAAAATACGGTAGAGCAAATGCTTCGTCAAACCGTGATATTTAACTTATCGTTCACAAATTTGAAGAAACTGGTTCTATTCAAGATCAGAGAAGTAAAGCCACATCGCTGTTAGCAGAAGTGTTGCTGAAGAGCCAAGGACGTCAATTCGTCATCGCAGCAATTAAACCTCAAACCAACAACTTTGTTTAACATTTTGCACAAAGGCTTACAAAATACAGTTAACACAAGAATTAAAGCCAATTGACCATGCATTGCGTCGGCAATTCGTTAATTGGGCCATAGAGAAGCAACAACAAAATGCCAATATTTTCAAGTAAATTATCTTCACCGATTAGACTCATTTTGAAATTGGCGGTTATGTCAATAAACAAAATTATCGCATTTGGGCTGAAGAAAATCCTACAGGATTGTTTAAAAGGCCAATGAAACCAAAACAAGTTACTGCATGGTGTGGATGGTGTGGATTTTTCTTCGAAGTTGGAAATGGCAATGCAGTTACTGTGAATGGGGCTCGATATCAAGCGATGATTAGAAACTTTTTGCGGAGTCAATTGGAAGATATTGTTTTGCAGAATATGTGGTTTCAACAGGATGGTGCAACATGCCACGCAGCAACGAACTCGATCGATCTTTTGAAATAGAGGTTTAGCAATCGCATAATTTCTCGAAGCAGAGACGTGAATTGGCCACCAAGGTCATGCGATTTAACACCACTGTATTTTTTCTTATGGGGTTTCTTGAAGAGGAAAGTTTAAGCCGATAATCCTGAAACTGTTCAACACCTCACAGACAACATCATCGAGCAAATATCACTTATTAAACCATCATTATGCGAAAAAGTGATTCAAAATTTTGGTAAACGGTTGACAGTTTTCCGAGGTAGCAGAGGAGGTCCCTTGGACGACTTTCCCTTTCACTATTAACCGGAACCAATGTTAATTAATTTCCAATAAATGTATATACAGATTTCATACAGTTTATATCTTTCATTTAAAATTTAAAATGATACCTCAAATTTGAACACCCTTTACAAACGTTGTCCAGAAATCCCCACGTTGTTGCTGTGGTACACGGTGAACCTTAAAACAACCCGCGAATAGACAGTGTCAAATTTATTCCCCCACTACACACTAATTAGTTCCAAAGTCGTATCGAAATCATCATCAGTTTTCATCATATGAGGTCCCGAGAAAAGCAAACATCCCCATCCAAGGCCCCTGTAACTATTGAAACTGCAAGCGGCAAACATATTGACATGTAACCATACTTCATTACGAAAATAAAACAAAACAAAGACAATTCCACGCTCCATGCCGATAGCCAGTGTTCAATCGCCAGAGTGGCAATCGTACAAGAAAAATCCATCACTTCCATCTCACGTTGATTTGTGTGTCCTCGATGGACTTCATTTGCCGCGCGGTCTCATGAAACTTACAATGCTCCGACGCCCAATGATTGACAGTCGTAGTTTATGACAGCATCTCGGTAACTATTGAAGTTCACCATCGATTCCCGTGCGACAGAAGCAGAAGCAAGGAACGAAGTTCGATTTATCGATGGAAAAGTTTTATGATTGAAATTCAAACTCACCTGCGGAAAGGTTGGGATGCGATAACATCTCAACATCATATGCCAATAATTAACAATTTAGAATTTTGACTGACATGCCGAGGGATTTTAAGTTGTTGTGAATGAGTTAAGAAAAAATAATAATTACAGGGTCAATTGAGGCCTATTATTTAATGTAGGGTGGTCTATTAAACTTAACAGTATCTCTAGCGTAATCGAATCGACGATACCTATATTTTTTTCGAATTTCTGTTAAGTTTTTTCTCCTCAACTGCGTGGACTATTGGAATTTGCTTTGATTTATACCGCAAAGTTGATAGCTCTTGCATTGGTCAACTGCAATGGAGTCGAGTCGCTGTTGGTGTACTAGCAATAGTCAGGCACATTTCAAATGAGGCCAACTTCAACCCGATCAATAGTTGAATGCATACAATTTCGTTGGCTAGTCCATGCTGCTACATATTCACTATGTATCAAATGAATGGCTTAGATATAGATACACTACTTCAAACACAGTGAATAATACAGTTTGCCGATTTTGGAGCAAATAACGTTCAATTCAAATTGACGTCGGCGGCGGCCGGCGTTAAATGCAGAAATATGGTAGAATGAAAAAATGGGCTTGGCCTCGTGATTGCAGGCAGTGAGGTGTAAATGGTAAAAAGTTCAATTTCTGTTCGTGTGTGTGTGTTTGTGCAACAAAAGCTAAACACCGAAGTAGGTTATTCTAACATTTTCTTTAAAAAGCGACACGTGGAAGAGGTTTATTGATTTGCCAAGAGACTCCTATATTTGGGAAATGAAATAAAAGGAGATAGCTCTGTCAAACACACAGCTCTAAAGAAGCCATCACGTAGTTCTGTAAGACTTTTGCCTGTTTGGCACATGACAGCAGCTCCCTGCTATATGTAGAGCTGGTGTTAATTCAATGATTTTGCAACGTTACCAGCTAGTTTTGAAATAATTACTGAGCAATAGATTAATTCAGACGGTTAGAGACTGTAAACAAAGATTTTGTTAGCCCGGCTAAGAGTATCAATGCAGTGGTTGTTCGAAAAGACAACTAAAGGGACATGACATCAAGGAACTTTTGAAATTCAGCTGGCCCGCAAAAGTGCATGCAATTAGGCGGGTTGGCACGTTTAAAGACCACCGGTGTCGTAAAAGAAATATCAATCAATAAACAATAACAGGATCATGCAAGTGTCGAATTCGAAAAAAAAATAATAACCGCAAACAAAATGAGCGTTGAACTGGCCTCAGTGACGAGGTGATCCGAACCGGGGAACCACTCATGCGGACCAGACGGAATGCAGCTATTATCGCCCAAGAAGACGAAAAAGAAGAAGGAGATTTATACTTACTTAATTTAAGTTCTGAAAGAAGATTCGTAATGAGGGGAATCCCTCAGAGAGGAGTCAGTTTTCAGGTGGTGGGTATTGATAATATTTTAAGGAAACTTTGTTCATTGACGATAAATGTTTAGCAGGATGATTAGTCAATATCAGGGAAATGCTTAAGAAATCGAAATGAGAAAATGAAATGCGAACCAAGGGCTCCAGGATCATCAACATTTTTCCACTTCTTGTGAAAGTCTACCAAACTGTGAAAATCTAACAAACTTCCAAGGATATTAATAATTGTAATGAGAAGCTTTTTAAATTTGCTTTTCTGATTCGGCGTAAAATTTTAGGTTCCTTTGATTCGTGCCGAAATATATTATATAGATTTTAGGCCTTAATGAACCGTTAACGCCTGGTATTAATAAATTATTTTAATGCTAATAGAAAAGGGAATTGGAAACTAAATGTTAAGGAACAAATAAAGAATTGGTATGACGTGGAGTTTGAAACCAGAAATGGTTCTTGGCTTTATATAGCTTTTGTGAGACCCCAAAATAACTTACAAATGGCGCACTGTAGTGGAAAGCGACTAAAAGAAAACCAAACTAGGAAATTAGCGGAGGTTCAAGGAAAGGTAAGCATAGCTATCACTGGTGCTCTCCGTACCACCGCAATGGTAGCACTAGATACATTTTTACATCTGGTTTGTAACGAAATGGCCGACAAGCTGGCAAGAATGGGAGGATAGATAGCGTTGAGGTAGTGATTATCGAACCCTTCTGTGCATAGCTAAGGGCATTATTAGATACAAATCAGAAAGGCTACCGACCCTAGATGGACATAGACTAAGACGTTCTAGTCACAATTTGATAAAATTTTTTATTTTTAAATTAAGGGGTGATCTACTCATGACATTGGTAGGCAGCCCGTCTGGATATTATTTGAGCAAACATGCCGAAAGACTCAGACTGACAAATACGTACAGAAAATTTGGTGGCCCAGAACCAGAACCTGAGAGGACACAACACTAACACACATATTGTGCGAATGTGAGCGTGCGAGTATGGCGAAACCGCAATGCTTGGAAAACTGTTTAGGTTTCTTACCTTTGACGTTTTTAGTTTAAATAGTGTTCCAAGGATCGCGATTTGGCCATGGTACCCAATGTGGCACATTCATTTTCAACTTAACCTGATTACGTTACTTAAAGAGCTCCCGACCTTTGGAAGGATGCGATGCATGCTTAAGACAACAAGTGGCCGAGCCAATATAGTCGAATGTTAAAGCTTTTTGGACAACTGCGCACCTTGGCACACATGGTTTTCCGGGCTAGAAGTTTTGAGCCTATTTTTTTTTTCAACCGATGCGATGTAGCAACTGTTTTCTAGGTCAATTCATTGTCGGATCTCCACCAAACGATTCATTTGTAGTAACTCACAATAGCAGTGAGGTTTTGTCCTGGTAGGCGGTATACCTTTTGATTGCCCGTAGATCCATAAAAGTTACTATATTTATGATCAGCATCGATAGTAATGTCGATCCAGCCATGTCCGTCCGTCCGTCTGTCATCAAAAATTAGGCCTTTAACCTGGACCTAGAGAGCTGAAATTTATAATATATACTCTCTAGGGGCCCTTTATGCCCATGTGTAAATATTTTCAAAATCCGCCTACTGACACGCCCACAATTTTTTTTTTTTTTTAAATCCAAAGTTTGAGCTAGGGAGCTGAAATTTATAATATATACTCTCAAGGGGGCCCTTTATGATCATGTGTAAATATTTTCAAAATCCGCCTATTTTTTTTTTGAAAATCCAAAATTTGAGCTAGGGAGCGTTTTTTTTTTACAAAAGCTTCGTTTTTTTGTTGTTAAAATCCTTTAAATATTATATAACAAAATATGTAGAGCGTTGTTCACAATTCAACCATACTTAGGCTTTTGTCACGCCCACTTATGAGGGATAGCAATAAGAATAGGATATCCAACAGTTCGCCCAAGCGGACTGTAGCCCGTCCCTATGTTTTTTCTTAAGCTTTTTGTTAGCTAATCCAAAGCCTTCTATAATGGGTTGTGGAGCTGACTTTTTATTGCCTGAACGTGAGTTCACTCCTTGGCTAATCACTCTCTCTACATTTTTTTTTTGTTTTTTTTTTATTAGCGTGCGCTAAAGGAATTTTTATACCCTATTCTAAGCGTATATTAATTTTGACGCATAGTTTGTAACATACCTTAATATTGCCCTTAGACCCCTAAAAGTTACTATATTTATGATCAGCAACGACCCCTAAAACTGCTTGGGAGATAAAATTTTCAAAATCCGCCTACTGACACGCCCACAATTAAATAAAATAATTTTATTGCAAAACCAACGTTTGAGCTAGGGAGCGTTTTTTTTACAACAGCTTCGTTTTTTTCGATAAAATCCTTTAAATGTTATATAACAAAATAAGTAGTGCGTTCTTAACATTTCAACCATACTTAGACTTTTGTCATGCCCACTTATGACGGATAGGAATAAGAATAGGGTATCCAACAGTTCGCCCAAGCGGACTGTAGCCCGTCCCTATGTTTTTTTTCTGTAGTGATATAGTGGGTACCCTTATTAACCACAGCGCAATCATTTTTGTTTGTTGCTGTAAGTATCATCCAGCAAATGATTAATTGCTTGTTTTTAGGTGCTACTCACTGCATAAAAGAATAGAACTACAGAAAAGAGGTTTGGTGCGATAGGGTTTCTTCTCCACAGGTGGCGCCTAAATTGCTTTAGGGAGATCTATTTTGTTGTGTGTATTCAATTTTTAAAAATCATGAACCTAGTTGGGATTTGAACGCATGACCTGCCAATCACTTAGTGAATACACTATCATCCCACCATTGCCACCCATCTAGAAGCTGCTTTAAATACTGCTTAAATACATCTACTTGACTGGGTCAGCCTGTGTTCCGGTTTTAAAGCCAACAGCTTGTTACTTAAAATAAAATACACTATCAGCTCTGTGTCGTGGAGTGCTTAAAGCAAGCAACTATCACGAGCAGAAATTGCCGGCACAAAAAGTGCTCTCACAGGCTCATCATTTAGTGCAGGTGTTAGTAAGGACAAAACAATTAAAAATACAATAATTATGTACCTATAAAATACTAACACAGACACAAAATAATGCAAACAATTTAAGACATTAAAGCATTATTACGCAAAATATTTTTTAGCTTAATTTTACTAAAATGCAAGTCAATAACATGATCATTTAGATTATAGATTCTACTCATGCGACTAATAGGCTCATGCTTCCCATAATTCGTTCTATGATGGGGGCTAAACAATAATTCAGCACTGCGCAAATTATGGGCACCACCACGAAAATTAAAGCCAATAGACGACAGCAAGTCAGGTGCATCTATTTGACCGGATATAAGCTGCTGTTAAAAAATGATATCACTATTAAGCCTTCGTTGATAAAGGGGTAACATTTGAAGAAGCTTAATACGCTGACTGTAAGGAGGAAGGTTAAAAGGATCATCCCATGGAAGTCCTCTAAGTGCAAATCGAATAAATTTACGTTGAATGGCCTCTATTCGATTTGAATGACTGTTGTAGAACGGCGTCCAAACTTGTGAAGCATACTCTAGAATCGGACGGACAAAACAATTGTACAATGACATAGTAACGTATGGGTCATTAAATTCTTTCGCCCACCTTTTTACGAAGCCCAGCATAGAATTAGCTTTATTAACAATAAAATTGATATGCTTGGCAAAAACCAGTTTGGGATCGAAATAAACCCCAAGATCCTTAAAATTATCAACATTACAAAGAATATGTTGAGACAAAGAATATTGAAAGGTGGAAGGTATATTCTTTCTAGAGAATGTCATATGTTGACATTTAGTAGGGTTTAGGGATAAACCGTTTTTATCACACCAATTGGCGAAGCTATAAATGTCAGATTGAAGAAAAATTCTATCTTG
Organism: Portevinia maculata; assembly: GCA_949715645.1. NCBI lineage: Eukaryota > Metazoa > Arthropoda > Insecta > Diptera > Syrphidae > Portevinia > Portevinia maculata. The sequence goes on from OX454527.1 coordinate 72,413,978, forward strand.
CTGACTAGTGATAGATTTAAATATTTTCATATCATCAGCGTAGATCAGGATATTACTGTGATTTATACATGCTTTAACATCATTAATGGCTAGTATAAATAGAATTGGTCCGAGGTGACTACCTTGGGCAAGTCCAGACTCAGCTGTAAAAGATACAGATAGCGATCCTCTAAATTTGACTTGATAAACCCTTGATCTAAGGTATGAATTAACCCATTTTATGAAACTTCGTGGGAAACCAAAAGCCCTGAGCTTAAACTCGATTATTTCATGGGACAGCTGGTCGAAAGCTTTAGAGAAGTCAGTGTATATGCAATCCATTTCGTACTTATTCTCTAAGGCATTAGAACAATCATGCAAGAAACTTAACAGTTTAGTGACAGTGCATCTGTTTCTTACAAATCCATGCTGTTCATTGCAAATTAAACTGCGACAAAGAAATATTAACTTTTCGCAAACAATTTGTTCAAAAAGCTTAGGGATACACGAAAGCTTTGAAATTGGCCTATAATTGGTGATATCACCACCATCGCCTTTTTTAAATACAGGTGTGATAAAAGCACTTTTCCATACATAAGGGAACTTACCAGTATTAATGGACAATTCAAACAGATATTTAAGATATGGAGCAATTGCATGGCTACATTTTTTAAGAACAATCGGTGCAATGCCATCAACACCTGATGAATAATCACTCTTCAGAGAAGAAATAAATTTAAATTGTTACTTACAATCAAAATTAGCTAGGGCCTGTGATTCAATATTGATTTAAATTGACAAGAATTGTTGTGTTGTGGTAAGGAGCCCGTTGTCTCACGCTTTCTGGCACTCAATATTGACATATTGAAGTGTGGTGAGTTTGCGCAACGAGTGTGTTCAAATTCACAACTAATAATTTCTTACTTAGCAAGAAGATTAGTTTAAAGATCTATTTGTACCTTTATTTAGCATATCAAAAATGTATGGGCAAAGTAAGAAAATTTGCGAAAATTCGGGTGTCGGTTTAGTCTGCGATGAAAACGCAGCATTATACTCCGATGAAATCTCAATCATATTCGACACCATTTTGTTTTTTGTAGACACGTGGGCAAACAACACCATTTAATTCGCTAACGGGTTGGCCACCAAATCTCGACCAAAAAAACTCAAAAATCGGTTTTTTTTTTATTTCCTTAAAATTGAAACCCTTAAAGCAAATAATCGTCCCAAATAGAAGAACTTGATCACAATTATTCACAACACAAGCGCATTGCGCAATCAATGTTTGCACCTGTATGAAAGAGTTATGCGAAGAATCAGAAAGTGAAATCCCCTTAAATACCATTAGCCGACGGCTTTTTCTGAACTTTCTTCTGTGTGATTCTCATGGTTTTATGTAATCGACAAAAAAGGATTTTGTTTTGGATGTTGCCGTTTTTGCAACAGGATTGATCGACAGTTAAATTTGTAAGCGAAATTCAACGAATTGGCTGACAAATGAAGCCATTGTGTGGGTATTATGGTTAATTTAAAATGCGAAATTAAAATTGGGCTTGCGTTTAGATGTGCACTATATTAAAACCTTGTTTGCCGTGGGCTGGTGAAATGAATGCATAGTTTTGTGAGTTTACACTTTTTTGGGTGGTTTTCAAAGGGTTATTACTTGTCTGGGAAATGCCATAGACATCATAATTAAAGCGCGAATTTTAAAATATGATGTCCATTTAGTAGCATCATTTTTGCTCTGGGTTGCACGTTTTGCGGGATCTAACGATTTAAACTATCTTTCTGCAGGGTTACGCTCTGTCACCCAACATTGTTTCTCTGCTAATGGTAAGTGCTTGTTGTCTGGCAACTGGCAGGCGCCATTAATACTATGAAATAAGCCCCCGATTTCGCATATGATGTCCATTTACTCGCATCATTTTCGCTCTAGGTGGGCCGCTTCGCGGGATCAACAAAATTTGACTGTCTTCCCGCAGGGTTTAGCTCGCTCACTCAATATTGTCTGGTATTCTAATAGAAATTTCGTAGGAACAAACAAAATGTTAAACGCATTCCCAATTCTGAGTTCAAGACCTGAATATTTTTTGTTTAAAATAAATTTGACCGACATTGAAAATTACAATTCACAAAAATAGCCTTTCAGAACTAATTTAAGATATTCGATTTCATGAGAATCGCGGAGAAGAACTTTTTCGCTTAAGTACTTTTACCCGCCGAGCTGTTCAAATGCAAACGGATCAGCTAAATGTACTTAGGCAACATAGAAAATGCATTTGAGCTATGGCGTTAACATTAATAAGTATTTTTCGTTATTTTTAAATCAATGGCGGTGGCGGGTTAGTAGTGAAATATCCTATAAATTATTTCATTATGATGTTGGTTGGTCATATCCCACAAAATAGTTTTTGGAAAAGCAGTAAATAACATGGTTGAGAGATGTTTTCGTTGCATATTTTAACTTTAAACATAGGGGCGGGCTACAGTCCGCTTGGGCGAACTGTTGGATACCCTATTCTTATTCCTATATCTCATAAGTGGGCGTGACAAAAATTTAAAGGATTTTATCGAAAAAACTAAGCTTTTGTAAATAAAAACGCTCCCTAGCTCAAACTTTGGTTTTTCAATAAGATTGTTTTATTTAATTGTGGGCGTGTCAGTAGGCGGATTTAAAAAAAATTTAAGTATGAGCATAAAGGGCACCTAGAGAGTATATACTATAAATTTCAGCTCCCTAGCTCAAACTTTGGACTTTCAAAAATAAAAAATAAAATAATTGTGGGCGTGTCAGTAGGCGGATGTTGAAAATATTTACACATGAGCATAAAGGGCCCCTAAAGAGTACATATTAAAAATTTCAGCTCCCTAGCTCAAATTTTGGTTTTTCAAAAAAAATATTTTATTTAATTGTGGGCGTGTCAGTGGGCGGATTTTGAAAATTTTATGTCCCAAGCAGTTTTATGGGCCAAAGATCATATATAAAAAATTTCAGCTTTCTAGCTCAAAATTCAATTTTTCCCAAAATTTGTTTTATTTAATTGTGGGCGTGTCAGTGGGCGGATTTTGAAAATTGTATGTCCCAATCAGTTTTATGGGCCATAGATCATATATAAAAAATTTCAGCTCTCTAGCTCAAAATTCGATTTTTTCCAAAATTTTGTTTTTTTGAGTTTGTGGGCTTCTTAAACTTGATTATTTCGGGACCCTAGGGAGTATATGGTTAAAATTTCAGCTCTCTAGGTCCAGTTTAAAGGCCTAATTTTTGCCGACGGACGGACGGACGGACATGGCTAGATCGACATTACTATCGATGCTGATCATAAATATAGTAACTTTTAGGGGTCTACGGGCAATATTAAGGTATGTTACAAACTATGCGTCAAAATTAATATACCCCTAGAATAGGGTATACAAACGAATCGCGCTTGCACTCAGTTTGGAACTCGGGCATTTCTTCACGAATTGAAAGAGTTGTAATAGTTCTAAAATGTATTCTGAGTGCTAGGCGCAAAAACTCGGTTCAGAACTACCACTTTGATTCTACTCCTAGAACTCTGTTTGAATTGCACTCAGATGCGTTACATGTCCAAACCGCTGTCAATCAACCGAAATAGCTGTTAAATTGGAAACCCTTTATGAATTAAAGTCGATTTTTGTTTGGTATATTTTTTTGAGAATGAGGTATGGTATTTACTTTACTTTTTTATTAATTTATTCTGTTGGCAAATTAATGAATGTTATGATATGTGTTTTTTCGTTGTTTTGTTATTTGTATTTATTGTGCAATTTAATGCAATTTAAATATATTAATGAGTCTGATTGTTAAATAATATAAATGCGTTTGCGAATAAATAATGGATGCGTATTTTCGTTCTTTTGTTTAAGTTTTATTAAATTTGTCAAAGTTAAACAACAAAAATATGTATGTATGTATCTATAGACAATAAAACATACGTACATATATAAAAAAAAGAAATTAAATAAAGAAAATATAAACAAGAAGCAATATGTTTAAACCTTTGTTTAACAAAATGTTGATAACTTTTTAATATTTTAAGTTATTATTTTATTAATATAGTCAGGAGGATTATTCAACCATCATTCGAGCTATGATTTTTGCTTATAAAAATGTTTACTCATATTTTTATTAGACATATCAAAAAAAGTGTTAAATTTTTTCGAGTATCGGTTAAAAGATTTATGAGATGCATAGTTAATCTTGGAATTACTCTCTTTTACAAATTTAAATTTGCCAGGTCTCAAGCACGAACATTTGAGCATACAGATGGTTTGGAATACAAAAAGATTGAATCATTGTTTCCTTCTTAACACGTCGAACGCGAAAAGGGCCTCAGATAATTCTCTACGATTGGTCAGACTACAAATATTTATAAAGTTCAGACGATGAGAATAACGAGGTTGCACAAAAGATTTCTCAAGACAAATAACCAAAATTGTTTTGGGCATATTCAAGTTTCATTACATCAACATCATAAAATGAAGACCATAAAGGCTTCAATATTTGAACAGAAAACGCACTAAGAAACAATAAATTGAATAAGGATCGTGTTTGACCTTTTTTTACAAAGCCTAACATGCCCAAACTTTTTAAGTGTAGGTACTTTATCAATATGGTATTTAAAAGTTAGTTTTTTGTAATTTATAACGCCTTTTACAGTGTCATTTTTAACCAAATTTTGTCCTTGAATGGTATAGTTAACATTTATTGCACTTTTCTTCCTTGAAAATCAAATAATATTGCATTTATCCATATCTAGCACCATGCCATTCTTTTCACATCAACTGACAAGAGACATCGCTTCAAAAAACATCGATCAAGTTTACTGTGAACATTACAAAGCAGCTTTGTGAATAATAAGGGCAACTTATTAATAAAACTGTTTTTATCCACTGCCCAACGTTTTGCGAACGTCTAACAAACAGCCAAAAGCCTCAATTGTCATGAGAAGCTTCTCAACTTTGCCGTTCAGATTGGGCTTAGAATTTGTAGGTCCCCTCCATTTTGCAAAGCAAATGGTTGGAGAAGCGACGTTCTAGGCCCTGTATGGGTCGTTAATGTTTTATATTTATTTATTTTTATATATAACCAGTAAAAATAGAAAAGGCTTAAGATGGCTTCGTTGAGGTACTCCAGAAGTGGCGTGTATTTTACAGAAAATTACATCACAAAACTGGACACACTGAGTGCTCTTTGACAAATACGACTCAATCCGTTTACATAAATTACAATTAATGCCAAATTATTCCAAATTTATATACGAGGAGGTTATGGTCTCTTCTTCTTCTTCCTTTTCGGCGAGGTTATGGTCAGGATTAATGGGATCATCACCCTTCCACTTTACTGCATCCCTCCTGGTCCGCCTTTGGGGTTCGCCGATTTGCCCTCAATGAACATCGACAGGCCTCTGGGTTTCGAATCACTTCATCACGGAGGAAAATCATGTGCTGGTGTTATTGCAATTGCGTGACCCAAGGCGTGACTCTTTTTTACGATTTCGACACGTGCATGCTTCCATTATTGATTATTGTTTAATCGACCTTTTCGGACACCAGTAATATCGATTCGAGTTTATCCACTTTAAGACATTAAATGTATCGGGAGTCGCCTGGATGTCGCATTATTTGCATTTACGACAAGCGCTTTTTTTTGGAGGCGCTAAATTGATATTCTTAGCCCGTGTCGGCACGGGTTATGGTGAACCAGATAATGGTCTACGTTGTCGAAAGCTTTACTAAAGTTAGTATAGATAGCATCAGCTTCATTCCCTTTTTTCATTTCCAGGAGAATGTAGGACGTATAATCTGCAAGATTTGTAGTGATAGATCTGCATCTAAAGAAACCATTTTGATGGTCATTTATGACCGAATTTAATATTATACTGATGAGTTGATGAGTTTTGCAAAAAGCAAAAGCAATACATCGATAGTTGTTTATATTTCCACTATATCCACTAGTAAATATGAAATAAGAACTTCTCTATGAACTAGGGAGGATTCCGCAAGAAGGCGATTGATGGAAAATTTCCAGCAGGGGCCTTGCGATAGTATTGGCAGTTTTCGTTAGAAACAATGGTGGAATGCATTTGTTTATATCAACGCTTAAAGGTCACGCAGAAGGTCGGACAGTGTGATTCACATAGAGCTCAAGTTGACTTTGTGTTCAACAATTTGGTTGTAGTCATCATTAGCATTGGGACTGAATAGACAGTTTTAAAAAAGGAAGCAAATAACTTACATACATCACCAGTCTCAGAACAAACAATTACCCACATTGCGTTTGTTGTCGATAAATTTGTAAAAGTGACTTGGATTTTTTATTATAATTCAGACTGTTTAAAAAAAAACCTGCCTATCGTAGAATGTTTTGAACTCATGGTTACTTTTTCGTTTACAGACGATAAGATCCGTATTATTGAACACTAAGTTAATTTGCTCGTAATCAGTATTTCTGACATCAAAAGACTATTTTTCGAATGCTAACTTTTGAGCGAATATACTCGTTTTGTTGGAAACAATAGCTGAAGTTTCCTCTAAGATAAAATTGTAACACACGTTGGTAAAGACAAGATAGTAGAAAAATTATTTTTTAAACAACATATTTGATTATAACCATTTTTGCTAAAAAAAATCAATAATACAAGACTGCTGCTCAGTTAATAAATATATTAGCCGGATCAAATATTGAGTCGTTGCCATTGCTGGAAATCCAGTCCAATCCTGGAAGATTGACGTCGCCGAAAAAGAAAAAGTCATCGGCTTCATCGAGAGTTGGTGAGACAGCTGAAGCAGGAGACATTGCGGCTTTGAAAAGTTAAACGTTTGGACTAGGGTGCATGCAAGCAAACACATCCTAATTAAATATTTTATCTTTTACAATTATTTTTCTCTATTCTTGTTGGTTTAAATTGTTATCAAATGATGATGGCTGGTTGGCAACAGGTAAGCCGGGCAAAGAAATATAGATTGCTGGCTGTACTCCATCAACCTTTTTTTTCGATAGGAGCAAGAAAACGGTCACATCTAAAGACCTGCCAGGAAGACTCGAATATTTCCGAATCAAGATGGTCCTTCCTGAGCTAGGTTTCAACTAGGACCATAACATTAAATTTACATGAAGAAGTGACACTATGAAGTGCAACTAGATCTCCTCTCATTCTTGACATGTTTTATTTATTAAGATTCGAGAATACTTAATAACAGTAAGATACAATATCTTATAAACTGTTTTACAAATAGAGCGAACAATAATAAAGTTACTATTTCAAAAACGATCAAATAAATTTAATTTACAAATTTCCTGAATAATATTTTTTTAAATCTTTTCTTATTCTTGTTGCGTTTTGTATTTCTTTAATATGACTAGGTAAGGAGTTCCAGAGGCGTAAAGAGTTTAAGAAGAATTGGCGCTCAGATGTTAAGCTGGATCATCGAGGATGAATTAATTGATGAGATCGATGTGAGGACGGAAATCTAATTTTGTCGAAACAGTATTGCGCTTGGTGTGGCAACAGTATATTGGAGAACAATAACAAACTGCGAAACTTAATATAATTATCAAGAGACATATCGAGCAGCCATGTATCAAGGCCAGCCAGTCTGTCGAATCTTCGTAGTCGAAAGACATAACGCACTGCAGTATTAAACGCGACATTCAGCTTACGTTTGCTGACATAGTTGCAATTACAATAAATTTCGCAGCCGTAGATCAAGATTGGTATTATCAAAGTCTTCACAAGCAATAGACGTGTCTTAACAGGTGTAAACGACTGGGTTAACCATAATATACGTAGAGCCCCATATACCTTGCCAACAAGTGAATTTATATGAATATCCCATGTTAGGTAGCGATTGAAAGTAACTCCGAGACTTTTAGCAGTTTCCACGTACTCGATGGGAGCACTTCCCAAAATAGGCGAAGGAAAATAATCAACATCTAGACTTTTTCTCGACATTACCAGACATCCTTTTTGTGTTAAGAATACGACCATTTAGCTGGGACCAATTCACAATTTCCTCTATGTCTTTCCTAACACAAAAAGCTGCATGCTCAATCAGCTGAATAGAGCAGTTCTCAATAATTGATGGAAGTTCATTGAAGTATATCGAGAACAATAGAGGACCAAGTATTGAGCCCTGAGAAACACCGGAGTCATTAGGCAGAAAATCGGATAAACAATCACCAAGTTGGACCGCCTGTTTTCTATTACTCAAATAAGAAGAGATTAGCCTAGTAGCACTAGGTGAAAAATTAACGTTTTGCAAAAGCTTCTCACACAGATTAACGTGATTGACTATGTCAAAAGCTTTTGAAAAATCAAGCAGTACCAAAAACGTAACTTCATCCTTAACTAACGCTTGCCTTATATAGTCAGTGACGCTTAGGAGTAAGCAACGAGTTTGCCGAAAGATAAGCGCTAATCTGTTTCGTTTCAAAGACCTTTGGGTTGAAGTTTTTATCAAAAAGACATTTTTTCTTTTGATTGGTAACGCGAAACCCTTGTTGCTTCTAGCAGGCAAATTATGCGCTTGATTCAAAAAGTGTAGAGGACAGTTCTGTTGGTCCCTCAAACGCCTTTAAAACTTACAACCCTTTACAATACGGTTTGCTTAAATTTCAACATTGAAGTTTGTTCAGGTACAACTTAGCCTTTACAACATTGCGCTTACGAATTTGGTTGCCTAGTAGCTTTGCTCTCGCGCATTGTAGTCAGTATCTTAATTCCTTTCTGTAAATGTTGTCGCTCAATACGCTAAATATCATTGCACGCAAGTGTAGGTTGCATCGTCATTGTTGTCATCCGAAATGCCCCAATCGGCGAATTCACCTTCGTCCACCATCAAATGACAAACTGAATACAATGTGTTTTTTTTAATAATTATATATAATTCAAAATAAAAACACACATACTCGTACACACCGAAAAAAACGACATATCATTTTAATATTTTATTAATATCAAATAGAATATCATATCAATTTCTCAAAAAATTATACGAAAGATTGTATTTATGAAAATTAAAATATTACATCAATAATTATAAGTTGAGGTAGATATTAAAATATAAAAAAAAAAAATTATTTTCTATATTGTAATATCAAATAATAATATCAAAATTTGGTTTGTATTTAATCATATTTCTACAATTTTAATATCATATTAATGCTATTACAATATTAACTTCATGTAGAAAAGGCTGTGAATTAAGATTATTTTGATATCTTAAAATATCAACATGATTGCGTTCTCTAAACTATGTATATTATTCTAAATTATATTATTAGTCGGGCACAGTGGCTCAATGGTTAGTGTGTCGGACTACTAATAGAAAGGTCCCCGGTTCAATTCCCGCCGGGGCCAAGTAACATCTTGAGATTTTTCCACTGCCCACATGCGAACGTCTGACAAACATCCAAGAGTATCAATTGTCATGAGAAGCTTCTCAAATTTGCCGTTCAGAATCGGCGTAAAATTGTAGGCCCCTTCCACTTCGCTAAGAAAAAAAAAGAAATTAGCATCAGCAATATCAGTTTTTGCATATCAGTTTGGCATTTACTCGTATAATGTAAAATTTTAATTTAGAAATGTTAAAACGATTTTATCATTTTAACATTATAATTTTCAATATATGAATTTTCATAGTATGTAAATCCATATCGTGAATGTAATAGTGATATGATCATTATATCAAAAGTGATATTTTTAATGTTGGATCACTTTTATCACCGAAAAATGTTAAGTTCACAGTTGTTTTATCAAAATATTTTTTCGGTGCACCCAAACGCGTTGTATTTTAATTAATTCAATCGTCAACAACAAATGACTTCAAAACCGAGTGCTATCACTATATGAATAAGTAAAATTGACTAAAATGGGGATTTAAAACGCTAGCACCCCGAAAACCAGGTGCCAGCAAAAATCAAGTGCTAGGTAGAACTTATTTCAAAATCGGAGTTCTAAGGGCCAAGAACGCTGTAAATTATTGAATCGCAGTTCTAACTCTAGTTTAGGCATACTTTAATAAAATCGAAGAGCTGGAACTCGGTCATTAAATAAACTTAATTGTGTTTTCCTAGTACTTATCAAAATAGGATTTAGTTTATATTTTGTATCCACTCTTTGGCAGTTATCAGCCATCGTCCAACACAGTTGCATTACTAATTCAACATTACCGTCTGTGTCGTTTAAATGTTGGGTATGATTTTCATAAATGCGGGTTATATATTCTATTTTCGCTGTAAAAATCCAAACAAACATAGTAAAATATTTTGACGAATTTGAATTGACTTCAACAAACTGTTACCTCTCATTTAACGCGACGAATAGGGGTAGCACGTCTTTTAATAATTTTTTACTGACATTTTTTGCAAATACCCTAAACCGATTATTTCTCATCACTTTACCTTTCATAACAATAATCCCTCTGATCATGACATATATAACCGAAAAATTTAGGTACTCACCTTTTGAAAAATCCAACACACCCTTAAGGTAATTAATACATGTGTACATAAAAGGGTTTCTAATAGGTGAAACCACCACCAGAGAAAGGTCACACAATTAACTACTTTACTTGTTGGTTGACTTTGTCATTTTCTTCATCTTTTCAATTTTCCCAGCTCTGACGTTGGCTCACCCCATTCATTTAATTCATTTTTTTGTCAGGGGTAAGTTGCAAACAACACCCATTGTCAACTAATGTGCAATGAATAAGTTGTCTCAAAAGACCCTAGCTATCAAGACGATTTTGAGCACTATAATCGTTGAGAAACTGTTAATTTCTTAACATACGCATGGACTGTCAAGAGTAGGATACGCATTAGGGGATGTTTGCTACGCAATTGTTACACCTGATAATAAAGATTGTCAGTCAAAACCCTCAAACAAACCGGTTGCTTATAAAAAGAAATTAACACAGATATCAACAAAAGTCAATGGCTAGCTGCGCAGCTTCTACCAGTTTACAATCTTTTGCTTACCCAAATTCAGAAAAACAATCATCTCGCCCCGCAAATTGTGATTTATTGTCTGATTTGATTGTTACTTTGCCGAGCACTCACCCGTTATGCAATTAATCAACATAAACGTCATCGTCGTTGCTTTGTTGCGGTTAGCTGTTACCCCGGTTCAAGTCATATAGTTGAAGCTGCTGAGAGAAACAAGTAAAATCACCTCAAATGTAAGGCAAAACGTACACGAATGAGAACAAAATTAGCCTTCAACACAAACGACTTCTATGTGTATAGGTATACTCTTTTCAGGAGGATAGAAAAATCTGTCAGTGAGCAACAGATAGGTGGCGAAGGTGGATCCCATGGTGACAAACGACTTAACGATGGTATTATTACTTGCGAGAAGGTAAGTCGCCGGTAGGCGGTGCAAGTTAAAATCAATTGCTGGTCAATAAATTAGCCCAAGTGACATTTACCACCACACGCTGTGGGCTGTCAAATTTTAAATGTCAAACATTTGGTTTCATTACAATACATACCTTCATAGTTACATGAGTTTGATTAAGTTTATATTTATCTGAGAAAAAATTAATTGTTGGTGGCAGTCACAGAGCAGAGCTGTACCCAGCTGTAAGATGCGTAATTAATTTTCGTAAGCATCATGTCAAATTATTGGTAGTTTTATTGTACTGCTTGCGACAACGACGCCCCACAATACCCAGATTTGTCATCCAATATGTGCGGTATTCCCGGTGAAAGTGTGTCAAAAGAGTACACACAAAAGAAGGATTAAAAAAAGTGTGAACGATGTGTTAAGTGTGTAGTTTCATGCATTGTTTGCCACTTTTTTGCTTAGCGATAGTGCGTTGAGTTGTTAAATAGTGTAGTTGGATTTTCTTATACCCAAAGCCGGTAAATTCCCATGTAAATGCTAAGGATCTCAGAACCAAAAGCCTATCGTCCTTCCTTCCAAAAACGTTAGAAAGGTCAATTGATATACATCTACGTACTAACATTGATATAAGACTCCTGTATACGGCTCAACATAATGCAAATCTGTTGGAACAGCCTTACATAATATGTTAATCGTTCAATCGAATATTGCCTTCACCATAAAAAAACACACTATGGTTGCATTCCTGCACATTTAAGGCGCTTCAACAAAACATCCGGAATCGCAAATACACTGTCAGCTCTGAAAGTAGATGCCTCACTTCGTGAGCTCATTAATCTACTGCTCCCTAGCCGGACTATAAACTCAAAACTAGGTGTGACATCTACCAGAAGATCTATCAGTAGATGAAACCCGCAAGGAGGAGTCCTCTCTCCACTTCGCAGGAACTAAGTGGTGAACGAGCTGCTGATGTGCCTGGAAAGGGAAGGCTGCAATGTGATAGCCTATGCAGATGACGTTGCAATTGTCGCCTCATTGAAGCACCTAAATACCCTGAAAGAACTTCTCCAAAACGCTCTCAACAAGCTAACGACATGGGCAGATCGTTGTGGGTTAGGTGTCAACCCCTACAAAACTGAACTTGTTCTATTCATTAGGAAATATAAAATTCCACACATTGACCATATCTCAATCAGGGCACAAGCTTAGTCTTTTCTGGTGAAGCTAATTACTTAGGTCTGATTCTTTATAAAAAGCTTAACTGTAAACCAAACATACAAGAAAGAGTTCGGAAAGCTACGGTAGCACTCATGTCTTGCAAAAAAGCCATCGGTAATAAATGGGGTCTTCAACCCCGCATTACCAACTGGCTATACATCTCGGTAATAAGACTGCCATAAACAAAGCGATAAATCGCGATAAGCTAAGCAAAGTCCAACGCGATCATCTCTCGCGGAGCAGTTCAAGACTCACCTACGCTAGTTACCGGGACAGAGAGACATTTCAGGGAACTGTAGGGCTGATAAACTCACCCGAAAAGTAACCACACTGCCCCTTCTACCTGATACAGGTCACTTAGGCATTCCAATTTCTACTGTCGGGCGCAGTGGCTCAATGGTTAGTGTGTCTGCCTACAGTCGTTCCGCAACACGTAGAGAGACAGGACGGCTAGTTACGGAAGATTATAAGCGATCAAGTGCAATATATTAGTAATTTGTCATGTTAAATTCTGATATACAATTGGTTCAGTAGACTGAGTGTCTGACTCTGTTGTCAGAAGCGTGGGTTCGATTCCCAGCAAGAAAAATTTAATTTTTAATTTTATAATTTATGTGAGAAAGTTTGATAGAGAAAATAACAAAAGTGTAAAAAAAAGTGCCGTACGGTGGTAGGCGATGGACCCCGGAAAAACGGTGGTCCCGCGTACGGGTGTGGGTGTGCCGTTGCGACGCGTGGTGCAAACACGCGAGCTGGCTAAAAAATCATCTGCAGCAACAACAACCGCAGCAAGACCAACAACATCAGGAAGAGCAGCAGCTATAACATCAGCAGCAACAACAACAACAACAACAACAACAACAGCAACAATAACGGCAGCAACAATAACGGCAGCAACAGCAGTATATATGCCAAAGGCAGTAGCTGCAGATGAAATTGAATTGGCAGCAACAATACCAACAAAAACAACAGCGTGTCGGTCGTTGACCAGGCGGGTGGTCTCGCAGGTAACAGCAGCAATAAAAGCAGCACCAATGGTAGCAGAAAATAAAGCTACAGAAGCACCAACGAAAGCTTCCACTACAGCGGTGACACCAGAAGCTGTAAGCGAGGAGTTCAGGCAAGTTGAGAAGAGGCGACGCAAGTTGAAGCCGAAGCCGAATCTTTCGGCCAAGAGAAGGGTTAACTTGGCAGGCCATAATGTGACATCATCGGCGGCTGGAGCCGATGATGATGCAGAAAATTCTAGCTCTTATGAATTTGAGAGTGGCAATGACCGGTACGTCGGAGAAGGAAATTTCTTCAGGGACCTACCGGTTGAAGACGAGGAAGTCGTCCAAATGGACGAAGAAGTGGACGAGGAGGCGCAGCTGGACAAGCTCATAAAAGAGCTACTGGAGAAGCGCGACCAGTTGCGCAGAAAGAAGATGCAGCAACAGCAACAACAAGCTGTGCTTAAACAGCAAGTGCAGCAACAGCTGCAGGAGAAGCAGCAACAACGACTACAACAACAACAACACCAACAACAACAACAAAAGCAACAACAACGGCAACAACAACAGCACCAACAACAGCACCAACAACAAGAACAACCACAACAATCAAAGCAGCAAAAGCAGACTGAGGTACAGCAACACCAGCAACAAAAGAAACAAGCAAAGGTAAGAGTCCCACCTATAAATGTGAGTAATTTTGAAATTACAGATAGCATAAGGTGATGTAAATTAATCACGAAAAATTTTCATGTGAAAAGGCTATCAGCCAACAAACACATAATTTTATGTGAAAATATAGAGGAGTACCATAGGGTTCGTGCCGCCTTGGGAGAGGTTAAGACCGAATACTTTACGTACACCCCAAGGGAGCAAAAGCTTAAAACCGTTGTTTTGAAAGGAATTGATCCCTCAATAAAAACGGAGGAGTTAGAAAAAGAGCTCAAAAATTTTGAAAGCGACGACCTCAAGTTCGTGGGGGTCAAGCCGTTTTCCTCGGCTGTGGCAAGAGGTGGTAACCGTTACTTACCATTCTTCTTAGTGCAGCTTACTCCCGACAGCAAAATTGACAGGCTGCGAAATATCCGCTTCCTGTACTACCACGCTGTTAGATGGGAGAAAATTAAAAGGTCGGATCGCATACTTCAATGTATGCGCTGCCAAAGGTTCGGGCACGCCGCAGCTAACTGCAACATGCAGTTTAGATGTGTCAAGTGCGATAGGGACCACATACATGGAGAATGTCCTCTTGGTAAGGAGAGAGTTGAGGACCGGAGTGTCCTCTCTTGTGTGCTCTGCAGGAACACTGGGCATCCCGCCAACTTCAGGGGTTGCCCAAAGTACCAGGAGCTGAAAAAGCGAGTCCAGGCCCGCAAACAGCAGTCTGAAGACAATAGGCGTCAAAAGGGTCGCTCGTTCTCAAATTTTGTGGCACCCAACGTGTCCTTTGCCCAAATGGCAGCTGGATCGGGTCACGCCCAAATAACATCAAACCCACCAAAGGTAGCCCAAAAGGCACCAGAGGTGGACCTGGACTTAAAATCGATCCTTCTGTCTCTGCACGGAAAGATCGATAAGTTCCAGGCACAATTAAACGAACAAGCGGCCCGAATTGACTATATCTATTCGGAGTTGTTTGTAGGGTCTGGTGTGCCATAAATCAAATGGCTACGCTGGATGAGGGAAACTTAAAGATCCTTGCTGTAGAGAGTACGCTCCGGTCTGGCTTTATCCCGCCGGAGGCATTTATTCATATTAATGCAAAAGGGCTGGTACAGACGAGGGATGGCATCCCGGTATTATACCACCGCTACCGCAGCGCAAGAGATAAGCGGCTCATCCGCGGCGAAAACGTCGCCAATGCTCATGAGCTCCTCCGTTTTAGTACCGCAATAGCGGAGAGGGATAAATTCGACAACAATTCGCCGAATTCTGGTGGCTTTTTGAGGGGGGAGGGGTCAACATGCCCTCCCAAGACGGTGCGTTACTCTAGGTAACATCCTCTTAGTTTATAAGTTAGAATAAGTTAGCTAGGGCGTTTCTGGGAGAGGCCGGGCTCGCCGGCTTGTGGTGGTGCTTCCGGGAGGTGATAGATTCTGTAAGGTATCAGTCGGCTCACGGAGGCGCGTGTGCACGTTGACGACTGCCAGGCGCTCAGAAAGCAATTGGGATTTTGACCACTTGTTTCGTAACGCAACGAGTGATCAGAATCCTAATTATAGTTAGCATATGTTAAGTAGTTTAAGTAAGTAGAGTAGGTAGTTTGTAATTTGTTTTTTTTTTTTATATAAAAATATAAAATTTGATAAAGATGCCGAGTTTTCTTAACAATTTTCTCGATGAAAACATAATATGTAAGATTAGTTCGTAAAATAGTTTTTAGGCCGAAAGGCAATAATTATAAGATAGAGTTAAGTTTAGGGCGTCCGCATAAGGATCAATAATCTAGAATAAGTATCCTGTTAATTTTAAGTTAGATTTAATCATTTTTGTCTAGTATTTAAGTTGATATAAGCTAATAATTAATAAAAATGAATTTAAAAGTAAAAGTAAGTGTGTCTGCCTACTAATCGAAAGGTCCCCGGTTCAATTCCGGGCCAAATAACATCTTGATTTTTTTTTCTACTGCCCCACCTCTTGGCAACGTCTGACAAACATACAAGAGTATCAATTGTCATGAGAAGCTTCTCAAATTTGCCGCTCGGATTCGGCTTAAAATTGTAGGTCCCTTCGACTTCGCAAGGAAAGTGGTTGGAGAAGCTAGGTTTTTAGGCCCTCTATGGGCCGTTAATGCCTAATATTTATTTATTATTTTTTAAACGTATGTTTATGATGGAGGCCATGTAGAGAACTTTTTTTTTTTTTTTTTTAAGTTCTGGCTCGCCAAGGCGATTAAATATGGGGCACTTCGACCTAAAAAGATCTTTTGTGCCGTGTGGGCCAGAAAAATTTAGACTAGTAGAGTTTCCACTTTCCGTGTAAAGCGGACACAATTCTACTAGTAGAAGAATTCTTTATGTCCTCAGGGCACATTTGTTCCCTGAAAAAGATCTTCTTTCTAATTCCGTTTAGGGCCGGACATTCACATAAAATGTGTTCAGCTGACTCGTCCTCTTCAAGACAGAGTCGGCACTCAGGAGAGTCTACTATTTTCATTTTGTGTAGATGATATCTTAAACCATGGTGGCCAGTAAGGTAACCTACTAAGTTTTTGATATCATGCCTGCTTAGGTTTAGGCATTTGCTGGCATTTTTATTGAAAGGCCGAACGGCTTGTTTGGTCTGTCTTAAACCTGGGATGCTTTCCCATAGATGGATACATTTTCTGTATTCCCAGCTTTTTATTGCTGCCGTTGCTGCTGATCTAGGAGTGCAGCAGAAGGGTTCGGGACCTATGAAGGGTGTTTCCGAACCTTTTCTGGTCAGTTCGTCGGCCTTTTCGTTACCTTCCACCCCGACATGACCCGGAACCCACCATAGCTTGGTCTTGTTACTTGTTCCGAGTGCCTGTAGGGTGTTGAAGCAGTACATGACTGATTTGGAGTCAATCGTATGCGAGCTAAGGGCGTTTATAGCTGCTTGACTATCCGTGAATATATGGATGGTTGCACCTTTTATACCAGATAGATTTATGTGGCTAGCGCATTCTTGAATGGCGTGGAGCTCTGCTTGAAATACGCTGGGACTTTTCCCCATGGGTATCGTAAAGCATTTGTTTGGTCCGTATATTCCCGCTCCTACCCCCGCTTCCATTTTAGAGCCATCAGTATACCACTTTATGCCGTTGTGGCTGTTAGGTGGGTTATTACTAACCCATGCTTCTCTCTTGGGGATCTCCGTGGAGAATCGCTTGTTGAAACATAGTGTTTTATGGATGCGGTCTGTGACCGCGCAGTTCATGTTGAGTTCTGGCAGTTCATCAAGAAGGGTCTTAAGTTCCGGATGATCGTTAAGACTTATCTCGTTTAACTGTATTTGACTTATTGCACTGCGGATCGCCTCTTTTTGAATGTATATGTGGAGAGGTGTAATTCCTGTTATTGCCTCTATGGCAGCCGTTGGGCAGGTTCGCATGGCTCCGGAGATACCAAGGCACGCAAGCCGTTGTACCTTTTTGAACTTCTCTATTGCGACCTTTTGTGTGGATTTTGTCCACCATACAATGGAGGCGTATGTTATAATGGGTCTTATCATCACTGTGTAGATCCAGTGGACAATTTTTGGAGAGATTCCCCAGGTTCTGCCATATGTGCGTCGACAGGCCCATAAAGCTCTGTTAGCTTTAGTGATTTTGTTGTTGATGTGAGAGTTCCAGTTTAGTCTTTTGTCCAGGATTACTTCAAGATATTTGACTTCGTCGGAATACTCAATGGTCGTGCCATTTAGTGAAATCTGAGCTAAGCTGAGATTTCTTCTTTTTGTGAAAGGAACTATGATAGCTTTACTGGGGTTTATGGAGAGATTTTCCTTGACGCACCAGTCTATAGCTATCTTAAGGGCGTTTTGCATACGTGAAGTAACTACGTTTGATTCTTTGCCCCTAATAATGATGACCACGTCATCGGCATACCCTATTATGTCGTAGCCTAAGTTACTTAATTTTTGAATTAGGTCATCTATGACCAAAGACCACAGGAGGGGTGATAAAACTCCTCCTTGTGGACAGCCTTTTATAGCTGAAACTGATACTGAAGTCTGTCCTGACGAAGCAGTGATTTTCCGACTTTCGATCATCGCTTTTATCCAGTTTATGGTGGGAAAGTCTACCCTTCGGTGAATTAAAGCATTTGATATTGAATCATAACCGGTGTTATCAAAAGCACCCTCTATGTCAAGAAAAGCGCATAGTGCAATTTCTTTGCAACGGTAGGCGTTGTTTATGTGATTTGTTAGTTTTAACAGGGCGCCTTCCGTTGATTTGCCTTTTTGATACGCATATTGACAGGGGTGTAGAGGCATGCTAAAAGTTACGCATTCTCTGATATGAACGTCAATTATTCTTTCCATTGTTTTCAGGAAAAACGATGTCAAGCTTATGGGACGATAGGATTTAGGTAGTTCACTAGGTTTGTTATCTGGTTTGGGGATAAATACTACATTGATCTCCCGCCAAGTGCGTGGTACTCGTATGTAGCCCCAGTTGAAACTGAACCTAAATAAGGCAATCATGTTAGGTAGGAAGAATTCCATACCCTTTTGAATGAGGGCTGGAAAAATTCCGTCATTTCCTGGTGCCTTGAATGGTTTAAATGAGTTTATGGCCCATTTTACCTTATCTGGACTAAATAATTTACCAGATAAACTATTATTTCTGCTAAGGATAGTTGGATATGAAACCTCAGTAGTGTGATCAGTTGTGTGATTGACAATTAGGGAACCAGGGAAGTGAACTTGCAGCAAGGTTATGAGAGTTTCTTCCCGGTCGCTTGTGATTGTTCCATCAGGTTTGATGAGCAATCCCATGCAGTTTGAAGGATCTGTTGAAAGTGCTCTCTGGAGCCGCGCCATTGCTGGGAGTTTTTCCAGCTTTTCGCAGTTTGCGCGCCATGAGGCCCTTTTAGATCTTCGCAACTCTTGGTTGTATTTGGTTAACAGGGATCGATATTGATCCCATACGCCGGTGCGTTTCGATTTATTGAATTGTTTTCTCACCTTCTTGCGGATAGTTTCCAGGTTTTCATTCCACCATGGTACGCTTCTTTTTACCACGGTGCGCTTTACCTTACAACTATTCCTAAAGGATGAGATAATGATGTCGTTAAGCTGACATTGTGCAGCGTCCGCATCACTCGGTGTTAGTGGTGAATCTGGTAGCAGATCAATTCTGATTGCCAGATTTTCACTATAGGTTCTCCAGTTAGTTAATTTATTATTGTATTTGACCGGCGCGCACTCGGTGTTGCATCGCAGCCTGAACATAATATGCATATGATCAGACAGAGAAACTTCATCAGACACGTGCCAGTCCTCTACAATGTTTTGTATAAAAGGAGACGAGAGAGTAAGGTCTAAAACTTCTTCTCGTATACTGTTCCTAAAAGTGGGCTTATCTCCCTTATCTAGAATAACTAGGTCTTTACTATATAGGTAATCTAAAAGTAACTCACCTCTTTTGTTTGTGTCTCGGCTGCCCCAAATCTGGTGATGTGCATTCGCGTCGCAGCCGATAACAAGATGTACTTGCTGAGTTTGGCAGTACTGGACAAGTTACTGTACTGGTGTAGGTGGTACCTCCTCTATGTCCCCAGCGAAATACGCCGATGCGCATACAAACTTGTGTATCACATGGCCATTGTGGCGTTCAATTAAAACGGCCACCAGGTCCCTAGTATTGAAACCTGGAATGAGAGAGAATTTTATATCTTTCGCAATGGAAAGAGCTGCCCTAGGTCTGAAATTACCTTTGGCAAAAATGAGCTCTCTATTTCTGCTGTTAACACCAAAGATCTTACCTGTAGTTGCCCATGGTTCCTGGATTAAACCAAGAGCGACGTTCCTTTCGGCACATTTTTGGCTATAGGTGTCCGATGCACCCATAGCGCGGTGCATATTTGCCTGCAGCACAGTTAGAGACGTCATTTCTTCTTCACGTACTCTGGATTACGCACTCTATGAGGTTTGTTATCACCGCTTCGTCGTACGTCACCCTGTTGAGAGAGACCACTTTGTCTCCCCCTTGGACTTTTGGTGTTCTGTCCATCTTTCCCGCTTGTATGTGCCTGTTCGGCCGCCAGTTTTGGCCTCAAGCGGTTACGGTGCGCGTTTGTGCTGTCCGTTTTCTTAGCCTTTGCTTTAGCATCCAGCACCACAGTTGTTTTAGCAACTGAGTTACCCGTGGCAGCACTAATGCCAGCCACTGGTGGTGTGGCGCTACTGTTGGCGCTTGTGGATCACGTTGTTCGATGGTGATGTCCATAATCCTCTCCTGAATCTGAGCCATTTGCTCATTACTGAGAGGAATGCGATCCAGATCGACAGGTACTACACCCAGTCTTACAAAGCTCGCTATATCTCTATATGAGACTTTGTCGACGGCTGTATTTCCTGTGCGAGCTCGTTTCGCTTCGGATTGGGGCGGCGTATTGTCCTCGGATCTTGTACGCTTCACATCGGAGCCTAGGTCGACCTCTGTCGACAGAGCAAGTATTCTGGCCTGCTCTACGTTTTTTCCCTTTTTCAGCGCGCGCTTAAAACGGCGCTGTTCGGATGGTGTGCATTTGACGCGCTTAGACTCAGTCTGTGCAGTTATGCCAGAGGTCTCCGGCGCGCCTGTATTCAAGGGATGCACTTCATCCGAGAGTATGCTAACATTGCATAGCGTACTGGACTCAGAGATATTGTCACTAAGAAGGGACAAGTTCTCTTCTAATCTCATCATCTCCGAATCCGTGGTTTGTGACCCTTCCCGATTGGCAGGTGTCACGTCATTTACGCCAGGGTGTTCTAAAACATCCCCAGTTGGTAAAGCAGGGTGTTCTGAAACATACCTAGTTGATGATGCAGTTGTAGAGGCATCATTCTCTATTTGTTTTTTTTTAAACGGATCTATTTTGATTCCCACGAGTGAACGGGAAAGGAAGGTCGCCCGTGGTCTACCCGTATAACCACAGGAAGGCTATCTTGAAATCGGAGGTCGCCTGGTATCCGAAGTTCGCTGCTATCGACTAAGAACCCCTTTTTGAATGTGTACTAAGTTCCCATAAAAAAATGGACTTAGTTCCCACTTTACATGGGAACTAAGTCCACTTCGCGAAAGTGGTTTTATTTCCCACTATGTTGGAATTAAGTCCCTCAGTGGACTTAGTTCCCGTGGACTTATTTCCCTGCACCGTCTACGGGCAATATTAAGGCATGTTACAAACTATGCGTCAAAATAAATATACCCTTATAATAAGGTATGAAGATAGATCCGTGTTGCATCAGAATGGACCCTTTTATTGGTCTAATTGTGTCGGCTTCTTCCGACTACCACTATAACCTAACCTACCTATCCGATGGCGGGGGAGTGAGCGATTTTAAAGATAAAATTGAAGTTGAATCGAAATCAGAATCAATTTTGCGCTCCCACTGAATTACTGAATACATTTGTTGTGTTGTGGTATGTTTAGTGGCAAAAAAAACTTTGCTGGGCGCTAGTTTCGAGGCCTTGTAAACGGTCAACAATCCTGTTCGCCGTAACCACGACATTGAGGATACGGCTCTAGTGAGCCACTTTTATTTGAGCAGTGAACTCGAGAATTGGCGATCTGAGAAAAACCGATTCACGTTTCAATGATGAAAACCATGCTAATGCAGTTGTACCAATGGCCGAGATGCTTCGCACTTGTTTGTTTCGTAGGTTAATCTTCTGTGCATCTTCGAGTCACTAAAGAATAAAAAGTCGGCGCGGGTGGCTGAAGCTCCGATTTATTCAGCTCAATACAAAATAGGGTAATAGTAAAGGATATGGAGTTTGAGGTGAGGAGTGCTGCGGTTGGAATCGAAAGCGATACGTTTTGTTTTGACCTTCTGAGTGCGTGTGGTGTTTCGGTAGAATGGCCGAAGAAATGACGAGGGTATCATTAACTACAAGGATTAGTGTAAAAGGATATAGAGTTTATTAGAAACGCGCAATGGACGGAGTCTGAGAAGAGTCGATGAATGAAAATAATATTTACAACGTCCCTTTTTATACCCTATTCTAGGGGTATATTAATTTTGACGCATAGTTTGTAACATACCTTAATATTGCCCGTAGACCCCTAAAAGTTACTATATTTATGATCAGCATCGATAGTAATGTCGATCTAGCCATGTCCGTCCGTCCGTCCGTCCGTCCGTCGGCAAAAATTAGGCCTTTAAACTGGACCTAGAGAGCTGAAATTTTAACCATATACTCTCTATGGTCCCGAAATAATCAAGTTTAAGAATTTTTGAAATCCGCCCACAGACACGCCCACAAACTCAAAAAAACAAAATTTTGGAAAAAATCGAATTTTGAGCTAGAGAGCTGAAATTTTTTATATATGATCTATGGCCCATAAAACTGATTGGGACATAAAATTTTCAAAATCCGCCCACTGACACGCCCACAATTAAATAAAACAAATTTTGGAAAAAATTGAACTTTGAGCTAGAAAGCTGAAATTTTTTATATATGATCTATGGCCCATAAAACTGCTTGGGGCATAAAATTTTCAAAATCCGCCCACTGACACCCACAATTAAATAAAACAATTTTATTGAAAAACCAAAATTTGAGGTAGGGAGCTGAAATTTATAATATATACTCTCTAGGGGCTCTTTATGCTCATGTGTAAATATTTTCAAAATCCGCCTACTGAAACGCCCACAATTATTTTTATTTTTATTTTTGAAAGTCCAAAGTTTGAGCTAGGGAGCTGAAATTTATAGTATATACTCTCTAGGTGCCCTTTATGCTCATGCTTAAATTTTTTTAAATTCGCCTACTGACACGCCCACAACTAAATAAAACAATTTTATTGAAAAACCAAAGTTTGAGCTAGGGAGCGTTTTTATTTACAAAAGCTTAGTTTTTTCGATAAAATCCTTTAAATTTTTGTCACGCCCACTTATTAGGGATAGGAATATGAATGGGGTATCTAACAGTTCGCCCAAGCGGACTGTAGCCCGCCCCTATGTTTCTGTTATGTTTTTAACTTTTATTGTAGCTGAATTTATATAAATTTTTTTCATATTTCTAGATTGCACAATTTACAGAGAAATGGTATTTTATACCTTACTACTGGAAAACTTATAACATTTATACAATAGTATTATCACAGATTCAAGATTTAAGAAGAAAAAGCTACATGAAAAAACCTTCATTTAATTAATATATAAATTTTCCCTGAGGAGAGAGAAGGACCCACTGTGTCACAAATAAAGATGTTGTTTTCATAATCGATTAAATAAACGTCAATAAATAAATAAATAAGAAGATAAATAAATATATAAATAAATAAATTAATAAATAAATAAATAAGAAGATAAATAAATAAGTAATAAGTATTTAAGGTAATAATTTTAAGGTGGTATTGATATGGAGGCAAGATTAAGATCGTTCCAGGATAGTCAAAAAAGATACCGGAGAAAACGGCATTGTATGCCTTCTATTCAGGGCGAACAATGGTGATACAGAGAGATTTAGTCAGGTAAGGGTTGAAGAATTCTTTTGACTACTGTTTAACAAAGCCAAGTGATGAGTTGGCTTTTATTGCTTGGGATTATCCGACCAATATGCGAACGAGACTTAAGACACCAAGACACCAAGGCACCAAGAAACAAAGATTAGAACAGAACAGAACAGCACAATTGAGGTCCACTTCACTTTGTAGCAATTACAAAGTAAAG
Organism: Portevinia maculata; assembly: GCA_949715645.1. Taxonomy (NCBI): domain Eukaryota; kingdom Metazoa; phylum Arthropoda; class Insecta; order Diptera; family Syrphidae; genus Portevinia; species Portevinia maculata. Next base: position 72,437,889 of record OX454527.1, read on the forward strand.
TTATATGTTCAGCGATTCCAAAGAAATTGACGGAAGCTAGGCAGACCAACTGCAAGTTATTTTGACAAACAGTGTTTTTCTCACACAAAAACCAATTCTACTACAATTTTCAATTTTTTAATTTGTTTTGTTAAAAATCCTGCTTGCATATAAGATCCCATCCATCGTACTGTGTGAACTTCTTGAGCCGTTCTTCAACACACTAATCAGCACGTACTAGTGTGCCTTCTGATCGACAATAGACCAAATCTTCACACTAAGGCAAATCCTGGAAAAGACCAATGAATTTCATGTTGAAACCCACACCTTTTTCATCGGCGTTAAAGCAGCACATGATAGCATTCATCGTCAGGAGCTCTACGTGGCGATGGCCAAATTCGGGATACCGAGAAAACTGAACCAGTTGTGTCGCGTGACATTTGAAAACACGCACGGTGTAATGTGCAGCTTGAAAGCACCACTTCAGCATTCTTCCAAATTTGTACCGGATTTTGCCAAGGAGGTGCGTTATCATGTGACTTCTTTAATCTTGTTCTGGAGAAAATAGTGCGAAGGACAGGTGTCAACAGAAAGCACCTTCTTCTGGTAGACATCATCGGCCATTCCTAGCGTGCCGTGTTAGAGGCTTTCACGGCGATTAAAGAGCAGGTGAAATTGGTGGGTCTTGAAGTAACTGAGGACAAGACCAAGTACATATGTACAAGCTATTAACAACAAACAAGCATCTGCCCACCGCATAGGACAAAACGTCACTGTTGATAGCAATAACTTCGAGGTAGGTAGAGGGTTCATCTACCTAGAAGTAAACATTAACTCCATGAATTACAGCTTAGTCGAGATACGGCGGAGAATTACCTTGAGAAACCGCTGTTACAAAACTCCTCACTCGAAGGAAATGCATGCTATATCGAACCTTTATCCTACCATTCCTGCTTTATGGTGCTGAGTGCTGGAGGATAAGTAGAAAAGGGGAGCTAGTGTTGGGTGCCTTTGAAAGAAAAATACTCCATCGGATATTTGGTTGGTCCTGTGTGCGAGGAGGGCCAATGGAGGAGAAGATACAACCGCGAACGCTATGAGCTGTACCACATTGAGCGAATGGACAACAATGCTCCAGCAAGAGGGTCTTCGACTCCCAGTTATATTTAATTTATTTATTTATTTATTTAAATAATTTACAAAATTAATTTAGAAACTATTTTTAAAAAGGCATTGGGGTAGCCAGGCTATATGTTGGCGTTTTTTAATAATTTTTTTTTTTATTGATGATACATAGTTGCAAAAATATATATAAAAAAAAATATTACATATTAATGTAGGTATGTACATTCAGATGTCTTATTTTGTTTTTTTAATGGATACAAATTATGCATTAATAGAAATAGGTATATGATAACGAAAAAAAAATATTTCCTTTAATTTATGGTGGGCGGATGTGGCATTTAATGTCTGAAGGGCTTAGGATTTCAGCTATAATTGTCTTCGTGATGTTGCCTGAAGAATCATCAATTTGGGGAGAAAGAGGACATTCAAGAAAGATGTGCCAGTTCTGTTTAAATTGTCTGTCTTAGCAGTCTCGTATTTTCTAATTGACGTATCGGTTTCTCTTTGCATCCATAAAAAGTCTACAATAAACAAAATTTCAGCCAAAATGTTACTTAACCCTTTCAGTAGGTACCGACAACTTATAAAGTGCGTGGATTTTGTTTAAAATTTTAGTTTTAGTCTTTATTGTTTATAATTGAAAAATTTATATATTTTTTCAAGTCGTTCTCCTAGTATCCACAAAAAAGAACCCACACCTATGGTTGGCATTGTTATAAGACAAAAATGTAGCTTTTTAAAATTCAGTTTTGTATCTTCTATCTATAAACATGGTTGGTATATCTGTCTGAGTTTAACTGACTTTGAAACCGCCGAACCGATTGAGCCCAAATGCAATAGATGCTATCACAATCCTTTCATCAGCTCGAACTCTGAACTTAGCTTCTCCTCGATCTGTTAGTTTAAAATTTTACAGTCTTGAGGCGATTTGTTGAAACAGTCCCAGTTCCATGAATTTCTAAGTCCTTCAATCTGTCGAGTTAAGATGTACTTAGGAGTAAAATAATTCCCTGGCAAAGTTGTCGTTAATCGCAGAACTACAATTGGACCCAATCCTAAACATCTGTCTCCAAGATTCATATTCAGAGCACCTTGGTAAGCCACACGTAGAATGAGAGCCATTTTGATGGAAGTTCTGCTGATAAAGTCAGAAGAGAAACATACGACCGTTTTGTTTAACTTGATTTTAGACAGCTCGGTTTCCTCTGAAGAGAACCTTAGGAGAGCCCCAATTGGAATCTATCTTCCTTTTTTATCGTGACTTCATATTGCCCGCTTTTTTATTTATTTTTTTTTTTTCGTTAAGTCTTCACTGAACACTGCATCCCTCTTCCTCGCTTTAAACATTGGGAATTGCAATATTCCCAGCAACATTTTATTTTCCTTCAGTTCTTTAACTAAAAATTAGTTTAAGTGATCAAAACTAAATAAAACAGACGAGAGCTTTGATATGTATCTTCGAATCAGAGCCGTTGAGGACGATCTCATTTTTTCGCATATGAAACTGAGTCCGAGTTCCGCTTTGCACAATCGATGACACATGTGAGTTGAAGTTCGTCAGCTCTGACTCCAGATCGTGTTCATTTTTTAGAAAACGACCCAACGTCTTTTAGACCTGTGAATGATTTTGGTCCATCGTTCACTTGTAAAAACCACCAAAAATAAGACCGAGCCAAGTTACTATGTAGGTACCTATTCTAGTCTTGAAATGTTAAAACCTTTTGTCAACAAACAGTTGGATACAGGAATATTTATTTAAACAATTACTTCGCAAAGAAATCGTGTGGCACATTTACATAACCAGTCAGTGACGTAAACATTTAAATAAACAACCTCCTCGCCCTCAACAACTGTCTATCTGTCTGAGGTATGAACTCACTTTGCAATAAATCTATTAAAAATATATTTCAAGTTCGTAGCAGGCATATTTCCCTCCCCTTCTATCTTAATTCGCAATTTCAACAAAACGAGTACAATGTACTTAAGCAAATAAAACTTCCACAGATAGGTAAACAATCAGCGCAACCATCATCTTCAGCTTATCTCATTTGAATTTCATTACCAATTGCTGCAAACGAACCTATCTTTTCTATTTATGTAAAAAATAGCAAATAGAATTGTTTTTGCTTTTTAAAACAAACAAAATAAAAAATAACTGAAACCAAAGATAGAAATTATCATCTCATATGCATGCATTGAACATGAACATGACAGCGAATTAAATAATTTTCGTAAAAGGAAAAACAAAACATTTTTCCCCTTTCCGCCTGCACTGCTTTTTTTTTCTAAGTACCCCATATCGCTCAATTATATCTGCTTTGACATAGAGAGACCTACCACAAACCTAATTGGTCAGCATGAATGTCAAACTTAAACAGTGCGAGACTATCAAAGTTAACAGTCATCGCACAGGGCACAGCATGTGTAAACAACTGCAGGTAGTAGGTATTTAGTGTAGACGTAGAAGGTGGTAGACACCACATCATACTTCCAGAACGCAGAAACGATCCCGTTCTCGAGACTCGAGATTCAGCTGAGTTATGGGGTTAAGGAGCCCCGCGAAATATGACAATGCTTCTGGCTGTGCACTTGGTTCGATAAACGTTATACACTACTGTGCGAATATCAGCGTTGCAAAGCATTCAACTCATCGTCCGATTCACATAAAATCTGGGTGGCAAAGTGGTAGGAGTAACGTAAAGAATTCAATGCAAAAGAGAGAGAAAAACAAAAACCAACACCACTTCAGTTTGTAGTCAATTTCCTCTAAACACTTTCTTAACATGGATGCATGGATACAGTTCGTTGCGCTAAGTGTGTGTGTTTATTGGGTTTTGTGTTTGGCTCTCGTTTTAAAACTTTTTTTTGAATCACTTGCTTTGCTTTACTCTTTGGACTCATTTCGTAATGCTCACTTTATTTACATCTTCTCGTGTTCCTCATTCTACGCTACCCCTCTCACAAACCCAGTCACACAGTCAAACTTTACACACTGCATAGCTTTTGCTCTCTGTTTTACTTTATGTTTCCTGGGAGAGAAATGAGTTCGTATCGCAACTTTTTTGTTTTTTTGTTTTGCGATTTGTGTCCGTATACGTTCTGCGTTCACGTTCAAAACTTTAAATGAATTAATAATTTTTTTGTAAGCCTCTTTGTTATTTGTTTTTGGCTATTTGTATTTTTTTCTTTGATCGTTTGTTTTACTTGTTGTTTCTCATTGTCAAATGAAAGATTATATATCTTTATAAGCGATGAAATAATTTCACGCAAATACACACTGATGTTGAAAAGTTTGTTGATTGAGTGGCAAAATGGTTACTCGTTTGTTTTGCTTCGGCGGCGTATACGTAATATTTCTGTTTTAAGGTTTTGTACTGTATTTCTTTGGGGTTGTTGTCGCAGTGGCTCAGTGGTAAGTGGGTTAGACTACTCTCTCTCTCAAGTTCAAAACAACCCGCGGCCCATTAAACCTAAATTTGTTTGCACTGCTCTACTTCTTGCAGCCGTCTGACAAACATCCAAGAGTATCACTTGTCATTAGAACCTTATAAAATGGGAATTGTAGGTCCTTTTCGCAAATGGTTGGAGAAGTTAATTATATCGAGGTGGAGGTAAGAATTGGAATATTTAATAATCACCAATTGATTTGCCAATGCAATAGACTAGCATTATTTATAAACATTTGTTAGAGCTTTCTTAACCTCATACCTGCGGGCTATAGCTACAGCAATTCCGAACTACTGTCATTCAGTTGTGGTCTGTGTATTGTGTTGCTATTGCTAAGTCCACTAAAACCAGCAAAGGGCGGTGCCAAGCTTCGCTCGCAAATCTTTATCGGTACAAATATGTGAAAAATAGAAATTTCATTGTCTGACGTTTGTTTGTAACAGTGCTATCCAGAGATGGCTGGGGAGCAAACAAATTCATTTATTACATAGCTTTGGATTCAGGTAATTACGTTAGGTAGATCAATTTGGCAACTCTACTTTGAACTCATAAAAAAATTGCTCCCACATTTAAGAAAATGGCGGATCTTATGCAAAAGTAGTCTCACTGAAAATTTGTGCATGAGCTTCTGATTTAATTTCTATGCCAAAACCAATACAACATATAGCTAAAATTCCTTTTACAGCTGTTTTTTATTTGTGCGCAAATTGAGAGGCTTTCGACGTCGACTTAAGAGCATTTCCCGAAGTGCCGAATCTTTTTCTTAAAAAGCCAAAACAACTTGAGGGAAAATTTTTGTAAGGACGAAAGGTTTGTATAATATTTGGCTATGTCGATTTCCTCTCATTCTCTCTATGCTTTTACCAATAAATGGGCTTGCTCTTAGTTTCTGAGCGCGTGAACTTTATTTTGTAAACGTAAAATAAAACCCGGTTGATAAAATGTAGTAAAATCAAATTTTTTGATACTAGATTGATGAGTAGCTTTAATTATTGAAACACAAAACTCAGTTAACTTTAGTATACACAAACAGATGATGATCGTTTGCAATTCACAATTTCAGAGAATTTGCATCAAGGTTTATCGACGCTATTAAAAGCAACAAAATGGGAAAGCAAGCAAAATATTTAAAACTCCAAAAACTATAATTACGAGGGCGGGTCAATAAGTCCGTGACTTTTTGAATTTCTGACCTCTTTACTGAAACGGCAACACTGCTCCTGTCAACAGGCATCTGTCAGTTGACTCCTGTCAAAATTTAAACTTGCTGCGTCAGTTAGTTTGTGTTTGACAGCTATTTTTATCAGACTACTCACTAATTTGAGGAGAAAATGGAAAAAAGTGAATTTCGTGTGCTTATTAAGCATTATTTCTTGCGAAAAAAAACCATTACCGAGACCAAGGCTAAGCTTGAAAAATACTATGGGGACTCTGCACCATCGATTTCAATGGTAAAAAAAGTGGTTTACTGAATTTCGTTGTGGCCGTACAAGCACTGAAGATGCCGAACGTCCTGGACGCCCAGTTGAGGTCTCTACACCCGAAACAATCGAAAAAATTCACGATATGGTGTTGGCCGACCGAAGATTGAAAGTGCGAGAGATTGTGGAAGCCGTAGGGATCTCGCATGGCTCAGTGGTTTCAATTTTGAATGATCACTTGGGCATGAGAAAGCTTTCCGCAAGATGGGTGCCGCGTTTGCTCACAGTCGACCACAAACGCAATCGTGTAACAACTTCACAGGAAGGTTTGGCGTTGTTTAATCGCAATATGGAGGAGTTTTTGCGCCGTTTTGTAACCGTGGACGAAACATGGATCCATCACAACACACCAGAGACCAAACAACAGTCAAAACAGTGGGTTTCTAAGGGTGAATCGGCGCCAAAGAAGGCCAAGGTGGGTTTGTCAGCCAATAAAGTAATGGCGACTGTTTTTTGGGATGCACGCGGGATAATCCACATTGACTACCTTCAAAAGGGAAGAACAATCAATGGGGAATATTATGCCAACTTATTGGACCGATTCAATGACGATTTAAAAAAAAAACCGACCTCATTTGGCCAAGAAAAAAGTTCTTTTCCACCAAGGCAATGCAAGGGTGCACACATGTGTAGTTGCCATGGCAAAAAACCATGAATTGGGCTATGAATTGCTCCCTCATCCACCCTATTCTCCAGATTTGGCTCCAAGCGACTACTTTTTGTTCCCAAAGCTGAAGAAATGGCTTGGTGGAAAAAGATTTGACTCCAATGATGAAGTCATCTCGCAAATAAAGGCCTATTTTGAGGACCTCGACAAATCATTTTTTTGGAAGGGATAAAAAAATTGGAGAAGCGTTGGACAAAGTTTATAGAGCTCAAGGGAGACTACGTTGAAAAATAAAAAAAAAATTTTAACAAAAAATCTGTGTTTTATTCCAAAAGTCACGGACTTATTGACCCGCCCTCGTATTTCGATTATTTACTATGTTGTTTTAAAGACCATTTATTACGCCTAATATGTTTAACTCTTACAGCACCTGAAATTGAGAAAATGTTTAGCCCTTACTGTGGCAAGAAAAAAAAAAAATTTTTTTGCATTAAAACTCATTTATTAATTCGATACACATTTTAAATAAACGAAAAGTAAAACTAAAAAATATAATTTTGTTGGATTTGTTATTAATAAAGCCGAAAAACAGGTGGTACTTATTATAAACCACCGACGCTGCTGTGTCCGACAAGGTGGTACTGCTGAAAGCACGATTTGATCTTTCCCAAGCAAAGTGGCACATTGCAGACCCCACAAATCCAATCGGTGCGTGTCTGTTTTTTTGTTGAGCTGCATAGAGCACACCTTCTACGAGTGCTGCGTACCGGCTGGTGTGATGAACCAGTAGCTCTTATATCAAAAGCCACAAATGGCTTAGACTTTTTTATTGAAATAACTGGTATGGAAGTAGGTGAATTGGTCAGTACTACTTACCTTTTATTCCTACTCACAATAGTTTCTGTTAGTAAACCTCCAACCACATCAAGCCGAAACTGTTTTGATGTAAGTTTTGGTTTTCCAGTTAGTTTATATAAAATGAAAGAGTTGACAACGGATGCATCTAAAAAATAGAAAAAAATTCTATGCCACCATTTGTTGCTTTTTCTGTTAATCTTATAGGAGGACAAAAACTGATCGAAATGATCAACAAAATTCATATTCATATTGTAGTCTTTTACGGCCTGAGTAGACGTAATTTTGTTGATTGCTCCATTTTTTTCCCGTCGTTGGAGCTCAATAGTTTGCTCAGGGTCATGGTAGTTTGAAAGGATATGTACGCATCTCTTGTCTTTCCATTTGATGATTGCCAACGTCAGTTGCATACCAATCAAACTCACCACGTTTCATTTGTCTATCAGGCTTGAATTGAGGTAAAAATTTCCGCGTTATATTAACCGTACCGCATGCGTGTATCTTTGACGCTTTTAAATATTCCATCAACGGCACGCTAGTAAAAAAATTATCAAAAAAGCATAGGTGGTGTTTGTTTATCAACTCTGACGTGAGACTTTTTACCACTCTTGCTCCAAGGTTCTTTTCGATATTTCCGTCAGCAGATTTTCCGGTATAAATGTCGAATTTCCAGCAATATCCGTTTTTATCGGCTAATATCCAAACTTTATAGCCCCTTTTGATGGGTTTGTTAGGCATATATTGCTTTAGAGAACTCCGTCCTTTAAATTTGATCATAGATTCGTCAATAGCTATTTCCTTTGACGGATGTAAGCATTTAGCGAAATTCTCTGACAAAGTATCTAGTAAAGGTCTTACTTTGTACAGTTTATCGTACGATACGCTTGATCTGTCTGGCATCACGGCGTTATCATTTAGATGAAAATTTGAGAGAATAAATTCAAATCTTTTTAGACTAATTAAAGATGAAATATATCCGTCCCGTATCATGGGCTCACTTGACCATTAGTCTTTATAGCTTGGCAGCTTTTTAATTCCCATCAATAAGTTAACAGCTAAAAGGCCTTAATTTCAACGACATTAGTTTGGGCGTATCTTTGACCTGTCCGATTATACTTTTGCTCAGCATAGAGGTTAGTTTGAAAAGTAATGTGTTTTATAAAGTCTCCCGTTAATAACAGGTTGAATAACTGGAACGGAGCTGGATCATTCAGTTCCAACACATGATTCGTCAAACCCTGCAACCCATCAAAGTCACTTACCGCAGATGGCTTACAATTTTTACCCCAATTTGGTTGATGTGTTTTAAAATTTGGTTGATTTGTATTAGGTAGTTGACTCAATGGAACCTTGTCGCTTGAATCCCATGAAGAATCGAAATTTAAAATGTTTTGCTCAGCTGGTTCGGTTTCTTCCTTAGAATTAGAATCACTCTCAACGACGGATTCTGGATCTGATGGAATCTCCAGCTCCTCGAACATTCTTCGAATACGCTCTTCATGTTTTTCAGTTACGTCCATTTCAAAAAGTTTGACTAACAAGAAAATAAACGAAAGTGGCGGTGGTTCAGTATGAGTACCACATGAAAAACATGCACTGACAAGTAATAAAGCAATATTTACGCTAAACCATGAAAACTACTTACCGAGGAAAGTATTTTCGAACAGTATATCTTCGCTATTAAATATAACATAAGCCACACGCAGCTGCAATTCACTTGAAAAAACAACTTCCTTGCCGTCTGACAATTTTGGCTATACTACGTGGCTGTATGTCCTACTCACGACGAAGAAGCATGATACAAAAGAAATTGCAAACAAGAACAGTTATAGATTCTCAGAGAATGAATGGTACAATTCTTAAACCTTTGCGAAAGCCGGCAAAAAACAAAACGTACATGGTTTAAATTATGTACCATCAACGCGCATTGAGTCAAACACACGTGGTTCAAATTTTGTACCCGCTGCGCCGTAAGAGTTAAATCGTTTGAATTATCCATCGGTTGTTCACGAACTCTCCATCACCACTGTGCGAAACATTTTCAATGATTTTTATCTGTGATAAGAAAAAAAAAACATCGGAGAACAACCAGCAACAATAATAATGAGAAAAGAAAAATAACATAAGCACATACACAACACCGTTTTGTTAACTCGCGCTCACTCAATCACTCGTACTCTTTGAACACCCATTCCATTTCGACATTATCCTGCAGCTAGTAAGCAAACAAACAAAATTAAATAAAAAAGGAAACATTTGAAACCCTCCCCATGTCACCAACTCAAAGCATGGTTAGTTGTCCAGCTCCAGCGTACAACCATGCTACTTTATCAAGCAACGAATGTATGGTGAAAACAGAAAAAAATACAAATTAAATGGAATGGAAAGGCACATAAAAAAAAACAAACACACAAGAGAAACAGACAATAGAAAAGAGAGCAGAGCATTAAGGTGGATCAAACTTTCATTAGGACTCTTAAATTTGATGAAGGTGTTGAGTATAAAATTCTCTTCAATGAGTCGTTATTTGCTATTTTGCTTCACATACTGTTCATTATATTATACGTATATGATATAGCCCATATTTTGTGGATGTGTGAAAAGGTTGATGGGAATGCGACATACGATGGGAGAGATATAGTTTTTTTTTGCATTTGAACAAAAAATGGATTTGCAATTCTCTTTTTATTATATGATAAAAAAGAGAGCAGTAAAAGAGTGCTCGTTTTTGGAAGAATTAAATTGGTTTGACACGGCAGCGCAGAGCAGGTTCTTAGCTTAACTTGAGTGTGTTTGTTTGTTGTATTTGTATGTTCATTTGTTTGCTTGGTCGTATTATGTTGGCAATATTGTCACAGTGTGTGCAATGAGATTGAAAGTTGGGGGTCACGTTACGGATGGTGTTTCTCAAATCTGAATCTAATTTTCCTCTGATCCTGGTTGGCTTTACAACTGATTGTGTTGTATCAGTTAGGGTAAAAGAGAGTTTGTTTGGCAATCTGGAAACTGTTATTTAATCGATTTGTCGGATTATCACAAGTTAAATGTTTTGTTTTATTGTTTTAAATAAATTAACTCTTTATCACGACTGTTATCGGATTGAACTTTCTGCGTTGCATAATAAGATACAGAAACCAGAAAACTAATTCTATTCTTCTAAATCAATGGCAAAAGGTGCAGTAAATCTTTACTGTCTGTGGGGTTCGCAACTCCCTACGTCCCACAGTGTGACGAATCGCTGATTAAGCTTGATTTAATTAAGAAAATGACATGCACAAAATTAAACAAAACCCGTTTTCTCTCAGAGAGAAAACCTCCTATACGTAATGACTGTGCAATTTTTGGTTGTTGTAGCTTAGTGCAACAAAAAAAAATCATCTTAAACTTCAAAATGTGTATAATTTTTTTAAAAAGGTCAATTTGAAGAGCAAGTGTTTATATCGGTTTTAATTGGTTCGCGTTCATTTTATAGTTTTTTTTATATTTTTTCTCAATAAGTAAACAGTCAGTGTGGGGTAGGTATAAACATGAAATTTTATTATTTTAAATAAATTAGCGAATGACGAAATTGCTTAAATCAGTGTCGAAAGTGAATCTAGATGCAGTTCGAGATTTTCCTGGTAGAACAACTGGATCAGGAAGAATATATTTTATCACATTTCGCGAAACGATGCAGATATCGTCAATGAGTGGATATGCAAAGCTTAAAGTCATCGATGCAGACCTTCTTAAAAATTGTATGTCAAATACAAATTGGCTCAGGACTTGCACTGTCTTTCCAAGAAAAATAATCGGACGGCTTTTGTGGTCGGCATTGACTAAAACAAATTATCCGTCATTGAGTTCATCAACGTCTTGTAAAGTTTTCGGACAACTCTTTAAGTCATCCGATGAAAAATCTTCACAAAAGTTAGAGCCGCCAGATGAATCATTTAAATTCACACTTATTTCAGAGTCCGATGAATCCTGCTGTCGCTGCAGAAAAAGACAGTGAATAAAAGTCTAAAAATCTAAATAAATGACCTTACCAAATTTTTTTTGGAAAAGCTTTTGAATTTTGTTTCTTTTTCGGTTGTTTTGCATTAAATTTTTCTAAAAGTTTATTTTTTTCCGGTGTATCTGGGTAGATGGTTGATTTAGCCAGCTTTCTTTTGCTAGTATTTTTTCTATGAAGGAATTGAGCTTTCGAGAGTCATGATCTGATTGTGGTATTAAGGGATCATTGTAAGCATTAGGCTCCGATAGATCATTTCTCCCTGGATCTGGAATAGAAAGTTCTTCCAAAGCTCCCCTTTCCGACAAGTAAGGCTGTTCAGAAGGCATTGAAGCTGCAAAGTCATCATCATTAAAAATTTGTGTATTCAGTGGCCATACTCCCAAGTTCTTAAGTCCAGAGTTAATATTGCGAGCAGAAAATGTATTATAAAATGGAGCCCGAGACAGTTCGGCAATATTATAAATCGTGATTGGAGACCCTGGTTTGGTGGGTAGGCGATCTTGAAAAGAGACTTTTAAAGCGCTTTTAAATGGGCCGTATACGGATATATCAAGGGGTTGCAAGCGGTGACTACAATGTGGCGGAAATGACAAAATTATTTTTCCGTTGTCTCTTACATAGTTTACAGCTTCGGATACATGGCTTGGGTGGTTATCAAGTAGGAGAAGAATATGATCATTTTTGGAGCACTTTGCATAAGTGTTCAAATGTTTCAGCGTTTCTACAAAGCTATCAGCGGTCATTCATCCACTTTTTGTTGCCAGTCCCATGCTTCCATTAGGAGCACCGTTTAAAAAAAACATCTTTAAACTTTACTCTGGGGAAAACGCAGACTGGGGGGAGAGCTGAACCAACAGCATTAATAATGGCAACAAATGTAACTAGCCCACAACGCTCCTGTGACCCAATTTGACCAACTTGTTTCGTTTTTGACTCAGCAATCACCTAAAAATAGAGACGCTTCACACTTTGGAACACATAATGTAGTAGGTAAATTACGTTTGGATTGGAAAGAACGGTAGTTACACCCGTTGCATCTAAATTATAAATGCGATGTGGCTTAAATTGGTACTTTTCCATGACGGTAGTTAAGTTTTTAAAGAAAGTCTGCACATGTTCCTTATTGAATGAAATGGCCCGAGATAGTGATGTGCTTTCCAGCTTTCTTAAGCTAAGGGTTGGGTTGGAGCGGCCATAAAAGATTGCATCCAGTCAATCCTAGCTTTCTTGTTATTATTTCAGCTTTCGGGGATTTTAATTTTTATAAAAGAAGCATAGTTATAAGAAAGATCTCTGGTTTGAGCGAAAGTTAGGCCGTAGCACTGCTTTGCACATTTTATGAGGTACTCTTTAAGCGACACTTCTTGGTCAGTGTTAAATATCTGTCTTGCAGAATGTTTTGGTTTGTCCTGCACAGCAAGTGATACTAGACACACTTCAGCTCCCATAAGACCAGATTCATCAACTTCTGAAACTCCACTCTGATTTTTTCTAGTCTTTTTTACCCTGTTAAATAATGTTGTTAAATTTATTTTAAATTTTGCAGCCGTTTCTCTGTAAGATTTCTTCTGAAATATGACTTCACGAATAGCAGCCATATAAACCGATTCGGATATTTCAACCCTCCCTTTCTTTGTGTAGGTACGGACCATCTTCTATCAGAGAAATAGAAACGGATATTTGCAATTTTAACACTCAACTTAAAAACTCATTAAGATGGGGCAGGTGTAAACGCGTTCACAAGTACCCCTTTTAAGCTGTTTACAGCTGCCCCAGTTGGCCTTTTTGAGAAGAAAATTTTCTGACAATTTAAAAATGTTGTCAAACAAGAACTTACCAAAATAACTTGAAACTACAATGCTGCAGCTACAAAAGCATACACTTTCACTTTGAATTGGTCAAAAACTTCACTTAAAATCCACAATTTAACACTCATTCAAAATTTTACCTTATGACAGCGAGAAACTTCTTTCGTGAATAAAATTGTACACTGATATTGGTTCTTCCCCGCTTTAACATAGTGTAATCGTGTTTATTTTTTGTAAGTACTGCCAAATACTGGTTGTTGCTACATAGTAGTGTGTAGTCGGAGGATGGAATGTTTACACCTGCCCCGCGTTTACACCATCCCCCTCTCCCCCTACAATTTTTTGAGGCTGCAACAAAGTCAATCAAATTTTATTTTTAGGATTTGAAGATAGATGGGCCAAAAGTGGTCGGCATAGAGAGCGCTTCGAAAATTCAAATTCTCTGTGGCTAAATGAAAATCATTACCACAACATATTTTAGATGAAATACCTTCTTCATCTAGAGTAGGAAGACCGAGAAAAAGCTTTGATGAGTGCCATGAGAAAAGCAAGAAAAGAAAAGTTAAAACCAATTTACATTCTTTTAGCGCTGAAGAAATTGCAATGGCTCATGAAAAAAGGCTTAGACAAGACGGAAAAAGAAATACTGATATTGCAGTGAAAAAGTTATTTGAAAGTTCTCCGAACCGAGGTTTGATTGTTTTGTTTTTTTTTTATTTTTGTATGTTAAATTTCGTTGATAAGGTTCTATTGTGAAAAAACGCTAAAAACAACTCCTCCTGGATTTTTATCAATAACTGCAGATGATGTACTAACATTTATCACTGACATTCAGCATTGAACTCAACAGTAGGAAATACTTCGCCTAAAATTTAACAACAAAGTTCCCAATTTATTACCTTCATACTACAAAATTAAAAAAGCTAAGACGAAATGCAATCCAAATGATAAAACTGTGAGCGAAATTTCTGCAGAGTGTGGATTGCAAAGTTTAGTAAATCACAGCGTTGAACGTTTATGTTTAGCTCAAAAAGACGTTTTAAGTTCCGTTGCTGACCTAAAAAAACTATCCTTTTTAATAAAATGGGACTGTGATGGTGCTCAACAGAAATCATAAAAACAAAAATTTTCTGCTGGTGATAATTCGGATGAAAATCTTTTTTGTATCTCAATGGTTCCCATCCAGATGTAATTCTTTAAGGATGAAATTAAGCAAGTACAGGCCAAAACCCTGCCCCGTCATCAACCAGTAAGTGTGCATAAGGCCTTGTTTCATGGAAAACAAATAATTTCTAATTGTATACCAACAATCGGACAACTTTCAGAAGAGGCGCAAGAGGCAAGAAACAAGGAAAATATAAGGTTTAGGGAACTGTTTACTAGAAAAATATGACGTGTAGATACAAATACTGACCTCTTAAATCGATTGCTTATAACCTCAGATCCATTCTTAGCAAGTCAAAGATGCTTTCCGAGAAGAAAGAAAAGTGTCATGTTCCATGAAGTCTTGTAACTTTTAGATGTACCTAGATACCAAATAATTAAAAAAATTAAAATAAGCTGGTTTTTAGGGTTCCGTAGCCAAATGGAAAAAAACGGAACCCTTATGGATTCGTCATGTCTGTCTGTCTGTCCGGGCATGTCACAGCCACTTTTTTCCGAAACTTTAAGAACTATACTGTTGAAGCTTGGTAAGTAGATGTATTCTGTGAACCGCATTAAGATTTTCACACAAAAATAGAAAAAAAACAATAAATTTTGGGGGTTCCCTATACTTAGAACTGAAATTAAAATTTTTTTTTATCAAACCCATACGTGTGGGGTATCTATGGATAGGTCTTCAAAAATGATATTGAGGTTTCTAATATCATTTTTTTCTAAACTGAATAGTTTGCGCGAGAGACACCTCCAAAGTGGTAAAATGTTTAATAAGAAATCCAGAAATGATATTCCTTACATAAAAAAAATCCGAATATTAATGAAAACAACGGGGAAACAAATAGGCGATCATCTTCCGAAATAACACAAAAAACAAGTGAAATAGCCCAATTAACACAAACAACAACCAAAAAAGCTGAAACAATAGAACAATTTACTCCTCTCACATTGCCACCGACTTCTGATCAAGTGCAAGCGGATGCAAGTGATGATTGCGAGCGTGAGACCGAGATGGAAAAGGAAAACAGCAATGCGAATGAGTGGGTGCGTATGCAAAGCAAGAAACGAAGAGGTCGTCGTTCTTCAAAAATTACATATGGCACAGATTTAGCAGGATTGAACGTTTTGCCTTCTGTTCCACGTCTTCGTTTCTTACACCTGTCTCACTTGGACAAAAGCCTTACGAACGCAGATATAATTGCTTACACTGCGGAAAAGCTGAAAATACCGGAGAATTTATTATTGTGTTATCGCTTATTGAAAAAAGATGTGGATGAATCATCTCTTCGTTACGTCAATTTCAAATTAGGAATTCCTTCTGGTGTTTTTGATGCTGCTCTCAACCCATCTATATGGCCTGCTGGTGTACAAATTAAAAGGTTCATCAATTTGCCAAAAAACGAGGACAAACAGACAAATGTGATCGTGGTATAAAAAGTGTATCAACTCCATCGCATAATTCTTCGAATTTGAGAGTTTACTTTCAAAATGCTGGCGGTCTTCGGAACAAAACAAATGAATTTTTTTTATCCTCTTCTCAAAATGAGTACGATGTCATCGTTATAGTTGAAACTTGGCTCAACTCAAATATATCTTCATGTGAATTTTTCGACTCCTCTTTTTCTGTGTACCGTAAGGATAGATCAATTTTATCTGGAATGGATTTTGGTGGTGGAGTCATGATTGCAGTTAAATCAAATTTAAATAGTAAACAATGCACCCTGGCGAACGACTCCGAGGAACTTGAGCAACTTTGTGTCTGCGTAAGCTCCAAATGTTCTTCTCTTTCAATGGATTTATTTTTTATTGCTAGTTATATTCGTCCTAGAAGTTCAATCGAAATATATTCAAATCATGTCTCTAATATTAATGCTTTGGTGAGTGCATTAACGAGTAACCAGTTTCCTCTTATTTTAGGCGATTTTAACATTGGTGATATTTCTTGGTGTTATCTAGAAGATGACAAAATTCTGGTTCCTTTTAATGTTAATAAAGACATAGAAACGTTAGTCATTGATTCATTCTCCTCGTTTGACTTACACCAAATTAATTTTGTAAGAAACGATCTAAATAGGATATTAGATTTAATTTATATTAGTAGCGATTTCAAATATTATTTGGAAGTGGCGGATTTCCCGTTTGTAAGAAATTCTATTCATCATAAAGCTTTATGTTTGTCCTTTGAATACTATAATTTTGCATCAACTCGGCTAATGAATAGAAAAATGTTTAACTTTGAAAAAGCCAATTTCATTGCACTGAATAATTTTTTTGATAATATAAATTGGAAGATAGGGGGCAAATCACTAGAAGTTATGTATGAATTCTTTAAGAAAGCATTGTTCGAAGGTATTGAAATTTTCGTACCTACTCTCATTTAAAAAAAGTCCTTTAAATTACCGTGGTTCAACAAAAGACTTAAGAACTTAGAGAATGCTAAAAACAAGGCTTTCAAGCGTTCCAAGTTAACTAAGAGGTTAGAAGATCGGGTAAATTTCCATCGATTAAGAAAAGAATTCGCATTTCTCAGTAACTTCCTATATATGCAATATATTAGCTCTACAGAAGCTAATATAAAAAAAAATAGCAAATCCTTTTGGGTATTTGTTAATTCTAAAGGAAAAAACTCGTTATTTCCGCAATGTATGGAGTATGAGGATAATAAGTCTAATGATTTGCAATCTTCGTGTAATCTTTTTGCAAATTTTTTTCAGACTTCATATAATAATGATGTTATTCCAGATATTGATATACTATATACTCTGAATTTTCTCAAATAACAGATTTTTCTCTAATTCAGATTTCTAAAAATGATGTTCTTAGGGGTTTGAATGAGTTGGATGTCTCTAAAAAAGCTGGGTATGATTCCGTTCCGCCTATATTTTTAAAGAATTGTTCTTCTTCACTTTGCTCTGTTTTGGCCCTTTTATTTAATAAATCGATGGTGTCTGGTAATTTTGTTGGCGAATGGAAAATATCCTTCATTGATCCAATTTATAAGAGTGGCCTCAAACATTTGGTAACAAATTATAGACCAATTTCCAAGTTGTCCGCTATACCTAAACTTTTTGAGAAAATGGTCACCGAACAGCTTTATTTTGCAATAAAAAATCATTTGTCTCCCAGACAACATGGTTTTATTAAGGGTCGGTCAAGCAATACGAACCTAAGTATTTTTACAAACTTTTGTATTAAGAAAATGGAACAAGGCAGACAAATAGATGTTTTATATACAGATTTTGTAAAAGCTTTTGACCGCGTTCACCATGGCCTACTTCTGCAAAAATTAAGAATGTTAGGTTTTAATACCAGCTTCATCAAATGGTTGAGTTCTTATCTATCTAGCAGAAGCCAAGTGGTTCACATTGATGGATACTTCTCAAAACATATTAATGTGTTATCGGGGCTACCACAAGGTAGTCATCTGGGTCCGCTCCTTTTTATTATTTTTATAAATGACCTGCCAGTCAGGCTTAAACATTCTCCATATTTGATGTAAGCGGATGACGTGAAAATCTATCTAGATATTTCCTCTCAGTCGGATTGTTTGCATCTGCAACTGGATATTGAACTTTTTCTGAATTGGTGTAAGTATAATCACCTCCAATTGAACTTTACAAAATGTAAAATATTTAGTACCTCGAGGTCACCTTCCTTGATTAAATTCAATTATAAATTCCATGATGAGAACGTACTGCGAGTTGAGGTAGTTAAAGACCTTGGGGTCTTTTTTGACATGAAACTCGATTTTAGATATCACATTGACTTTGTGGTTGCAAAAGGTAATTCCATGCTAGCTTTCTTAAAGAGAACTTCATCTGTATTCAAGGATGTGTACACACTTAAGACATTATTTATGGCCTTGGTTTTGCCTATTTTAGAATATTGTTGCGTAGTTTGGTCTCCGTTTTATGAAAACCGTAACTTAAGAATAGAAAGGATACAAAAAAGATTCACGCGTTTTGCTTTAAGAAAATTTAACTGGTCTGGGGATTTGCCCGATTATCCTTCTAGATGCGCTCTCATTGACTTAAAGAAACTTGAATGCCGTAGGCATACTCAATGCATTCTTTTTGTTAAAGATATTTTTGACAACCGAATAAATTCTGGTGATTTGCTTTCTCTCTTGTCCCTTTATGTTCCTGAAAGGAGTTTGAGGAATCGTACTGAGCTGTTTCATGTTCCATTACATAGAACTAATTATGGTGTGAATGAACCTATTACTCGCTCTTTGGAACTATTTAACTCAGTTTGCAATGAAGTTGACATTTGCATGACAAGATATCGTTTTAAAAAAATAGTTCTTGAATTATGTAATGATTAAGTTATAACGTTGTATTTATGTAATCAGCAGATCATTGTTATCCATTGATGAAATGAATAAATAAATAAATAAATAAATAAATTATTAAAACATCGATCAAAGTTAAAACGAACTACAAGAACTTTTATAAGATGTTACTTGCTTCTACGGAACCCTTCATGGGCGAGTCCGACTCGCACTTGGCCGCTTTTTATGTGTTGTTTTGTCTTGAAATTTGTAGTCATATGTTAAAAAAATTGTTATATTATATTCTGTAAAAAATTTCAATTAAAAAAAAAAAACCTGAACAAAAACATTTATTTGTGCGTCGCGTCGTATGACTGAAATAATTTAATAAGCATAAAAAACGATTGATTTAATGTTTTTGTGATAATCCACTTATGATCCCAAACTAACATGTCGGGTGAAAGGCCACGCTTTAATTATCATTGAGCCCTGTTTGGATGTGGATTCGTTGTTGGTGACAGACTTAGGCAAGACGTTTTTAGCTTCCAATATCTTAACGAGCTCATGCCACAGAATAGAAATACGACAACACCAAAGATGAGTTCTACGAACTCCCGAATAAAACATACGAGCAGTGCCCTAGCTATGATACTTAAATTGCCCCAGGCAAATGCAAAGCTAGGAAGAGAGGGCATCTTTGATAGTAAACAAAAAAAAAAAACAACCTGCACGTTATTACTTCCGGTAACGGGCCTAGGTTGATTGACTTCGCGGCTGGGCGAATTGTTGTCGTAGGTAGTACACGTTCCCCGCATCGCGATATTACCATGGCAACATGGAGATCTGGAGATCTCCGGATCATTCAACAGTCAACCAGATTGACCCCATTACGATCGACATAGGACACTCTTCCAATATTATGGATGTCTGAATGTTCCAAAAGGCCAAAATTGATTCGGACCACAACCTTGTTATATCCGAACGGCGACAATGAAACGATTCCCTCTGTTGGGTGGACTGCGCCATTCAACCTGCAAAATATTGACGAAGGAGGCCAACAATTCAGTCAGAAGAAAAGAAAAAAAGAAAAAGAAAGCCATATATAAGCTTAAATCCAACAAAGCTGCTGGGGCTAACTGTATAGATGCCGAACTGTTCAAATCGTCAGGTGATGACCTGGTAAGGACCTTATTCCAACCCATCTGCAAGATATGGTCGAAAGAAAGTATGCACGATGAATGGAACCTCAGAATGGTTTGCCCGATCCTCAAGAAGGTAGACTCGTGAGCCGCGCCAACTACAGAGGTAGCTGTCTCCTTAACATTGCCTTAGAGATCTTATCAGCTTTTGTGTGGACGCCTGAAGCCGTTCGTAAGTAATAATTGGTCCACATCGTGTCTGTAATTCGTCTATGGAATTGTCTGCCTGCTGATCTGCAGACAATCAGAGCATCATCTGTCTTTCGGAAAAAGCTTTTTCTTCACTTATCGTAATAATTACTTGTCTATCCAATTATTTCACTATTATTATTTTATTATTATATTATTATTATCTATTTTTATTTTATTATTATATAATTATCCTTAAATTGTAAACTTTTTAACCTGTCAACTCATTTCTTTATACTTATCAAAAGATATTATATCTTGTAGTATTATGTAATTAGATTTAGATTTAATTCAATAAATAGATTCAAATAGATTCAACATCAAATATTCACACTACAGCAGATTTTGGAAAATACCCAGAAGCTTCAAATCAATACCCACCACCTCTATTCATCGATTTTAAGTCCGCTTATGACAGCATTTGTAGTGATAAGCTATACAGAGCTAGGTCTTGTTTTGTCATTCATAATTTTTGAAGAAAAAAAAGTGCAAATCTGAAGCGTCAACACCAGAGGCACAATCTTTCAAAAGTATGTTCAACTACCCGCATACGCCGAAGATATTGACATTAATGAAAGAATGCAGCGTGATCTCAACTGCGCTTTCGTGAGTATTGAGACGGAGGCGGCGAAAATTGTTCTAACGGTCAATTAGGCAAGACCAAGTTTATACTCGACGTCTCGGACAGAACATCACCAAAGACACACAATACTTCGAAGTAGTTAAGGACTTTGTATAGATCAAAAGAATAAATATGTTGAAAAACCGCTGCCTTTTCGGGATAAGAAAGCTATGGAGTAGCAAAGGCCGCTCTCGAACATCTAAATTGACCCTTTATAAGGGTTTAATCATCCCAGTCCTGCTCTATGGCGCAGAGCAATTGACTTTGTCAAAAGTGTGTGAAGCTCTTGCATGCTATGAGAGGAAAATTATTCAGGTGATTTTCGGTCCCGTGTGCATAGACAGTAAGTGGAGGTGGAGATACAACGGCGGACTGTAGGGGCTGTATATCGACAACAACTTAGCCAGAGGAAAGAAGGTAAAAAGGTGGTGGCTGAGTCATGTCGAGCGAATGGACACCAATGCTCCATTACGGAAGATCTTCGAATCCACCCCCGAGGGACGGTGGAGTAGAGGAAGACCGTAACTCAGGTGGCGAACGCAAGTGGAAAGGGACCTTAACCAACTTAGCGTAAAAACGGTATTATAGCATGGTGGCCTGCAATATCGAAGCAATGCCACGCAAGCGCCCTGGAACGAATCCAGATGGCAGCTTGCATATGCATCACAGAAGCCTTAAGATCCACACCAACGGCAGCCTTAACGACTATTTTAAACCTCATCCCCATTGACATCTATGGGAAGCTGGTGGCCACTAAGGCGGCCCTGAGATTAAGAGAATCTAATTCGTGGCAAAGCTCATACATTGGGCACAGCAACATCCTAACTGCCCACAAGATTCCCAACAATACGGATTACCTAATCCCAATATTAGATTTCAGTAATAAATACAAGATGGCCATCCCAGACTGAGCCGGATGGGAAGATCGTATCGTAAACAATTACGCCATAGAAATATACACCGACAGGTCAAAGAAAGCCGACGGCACTTGCGTGTTTTCAGACAACCCTGCGCTCAATGTCGCACTACGACTGCCTGACCACTGCAGTGTATTTCAGGCAGAAGTCACGGCTATCCGCGAAGCAGCACGCAGACTCCCTATGAGCTCGATAGACGGAAAAACGATCGTGGTCTACATAAAAGCAGCGATAAAAGCCTTAGAATCACCAACAATAAGATCCAAGTTGGTAAAACAATGCCGCGAATCTCTCAACGAGATCGACGTCAGTTGTAACATTTCCCTGTGCTGGATACCCGGTCACAGTGATATTCCGGACGAGTTAGCCGGACGGGGTTCCGCACTAGAACTCTCTGACAACAGAGAGACACCGGCGACACCCATTCAGACGCTGAAGTTCAAACTTCTAGAAAACGCTTTTATAGAAGCAAAAAATAGATGGATAAGCATCAGTACTTGTGCGTCCTCAAAACAAATTTGGATTAAATACGATGCAAAAAGAACATCCAAACTTCTCTCCATTAGCAGGAAAAATATCAGCTCTGTAATCGGAGCAATCACAGGCTACTGCCTTTTAGGCAGACACGCCACCAGATTGGGAGCACAATCAAACGACTTCTGCAGAAGCTGTGGAGACGTTGAGGAGGAAGAAACCAACACAAACCTCCTGTGTAACTGCCCCGCACTAGCCAACTCAAGGAAACAAATTCTCGGCGATTATTCCCTTGAAAATCTAAGCGATCTCAGTGGACAGACATCTGCTGTATCAGCAAATTCGTCACTAGGTCCAAATGGTTGAACTAATCTAAAGGATGGATGAGACTATGACTAAAGCCCCTCACGCTCCTCTCCCGCAGAACACCCCCAACCGGTTCTCCAAGGAAAAGAGATCTTACTGAGGTTAGATTGTATCAGTCACTTCAGTCGGCACTCCACTCCTAGGGCTAGACAGGAAACCCGGGAATTGACTGCAACAGTCTTCCCCCGGCTTTGCTGCCTTCCCGATGAACAAACAAACGGGAACAGAGTTGAGGTCAGATTGCTGCAACAGTCACCCCACTCTGCTCCTCTCCCATACTTAATAACCTGCATTACATGCACACCTAACTCAGTCACCAGAAACATCAACCATAAATCTAAACGGTTTTTTCCTTATCAGCTATCATGAGGGCAACCCCTAACTCGACTATCACAGCCGCCGCTCCCTGCTCCCTTTCCGCGGTAGGGTGTAGCTTGTAGTTCGTATTGCAACAGTCACCCCAAGCTGCGCTCCCCCCCCCCCCCCCCCCGCGATGCGTGTAGCACTAACGACCGTTTCAGTCACTCCCTCTAGCATAGCTGCATAGCTCTGAAACCAACAACTCGACTGTGCAGCCGATACACCCCGCCCCCCCTCCCCCCCGCCATGGTATGTAATAGCTGCTCGGGACTCGATTGAATCAGTCTGCCCGGTACGGTATTGCCTGCAAA
Source organism: Portevinia maculata (assembly GCA_949715645.1). Classification (NCBI taxonomy): domain Eukaryota; kingdom Metazoa; phylum Arthropoda; class Insecta; order Diptera; family Syrphidae; genus Portevinia; species Portevinia maculata. The sequence continues at coordinate 72,461,054 of OX454527.1, forward strand.
GAGAAAAAAAGAGCAGTTTGAGGTTAGATTGTAACAGTCATCTCAAAATGCTGTTACTTCCGGGGGATTAGGAAGCAACAGCTCCCCCCCCCCCCCCCCCCCGCTGCGCAGAAAACGGGATCGGACCAAGGTTTAATTGCATCAATCACCTAATTTCGATCTCAATCCATGGTTCGAAAGTCGGGCGGGAGTCGCCACTCCACTAGTCACTCTGAATATATCGCAACCTATGCGAATTACAGCCAGGCTGTACACCCAAACCCACGCAGGTGTATCTCCCCCCTACAACCACTAACTCATAGAAGGAAATTACATTGGATCCCTGTAGGGCGAGCGACGACCGGCAGAACACCCCTTGCTGGTTGATGCCCAGGTCCACCCCGGACTGCAGTGCCACTAAAAGTACGTACAGAAAGTAATTCCTTCTCGTGTATGAGCAGGCTAAAAACATCGCTGTTTTTAAAATGGGAAAAAAAAATAAATTTGAGTGTCCGATGATCGTCAATTTACGACGCAGAAGCTGTAAGCGTCAAATATGCAATCATTATCGGTGAATTCGGAAACGCCAACGAAATGCGCATCAATGCTGCATCACTGTACAAACTACGATTCCGAGACACAACACTGCTGATGCTGATGCATTGTGGAAATACAACAAATTACTTTAATTTTAAACTGAATAATTATCTCGACACCAGCCACTTAATTTTTAAGAATTGAAGGTAACAGAGAGTTAAGAAACGTTCTACCATTCCCTTACAATAAAAGAACTAAGCACCAATTGACCCCAAGACCTTCTGGTCTTGGAATTAGCTGAAGATATCTTACGATGTTCTTTTTTCAGGACAGTACTTATTTCATATAGTTATATCTGGCAATCAAACTGTCAGATTGCAAAATGTCTGTGTCATTTTAATTCAGAAGTCTTTTAAAAATCGACCATGTGAGACCGCTATTCGCCGTAAGGTTGACCGTTTTGACCGTGTGGTTCAAGATTAATTAGCTAATTGCAGAATGTATTCTCTCGATTGAACAAAAATAAATGGCTATTATAAGGCGAAGTCACTGTAACTGATTAGCAAGAAAAAGTCTACGTTACATAAGTAAGCCTTACATTGAGGCAGATGTTATAACTCAGTCGGCCCAAAGACTAAGCTAAATTTATTATAAATTCGGTTTCATGGCGAGCTTAAAAAGCGAGAACATAACAATAGGCCTAGACGTGCAGGTGATAAGAGTTGTTGGCATACCTCACCGATGACCCAGAAGAATAACGTCACAAGTTGAAAAATCAACTTTTTTTTTAGTTATTGATACCAGTATCTATTTATAAAAAACACAACTCTACTCGGTAGAAAAACGACACAAGTCTAGTTTATGTTTATGACCAATAAAAAGCAAATGTGTCGTTTTTATCTGGCAAGTGTTTAACACTACGTTAAGAAAACTGACATAACTTATTTTTGTCTCATCCTTGGTACAGAAAGCAGGTATTATATGTTGCGAAAAATGTCACAAGTAAGAAATGTGCTTTTGTTTGCAAACGTATCGTAATTGATATTATCAAGAAAAGTGACACATGAAAAAAAATTAAGTTTTTCGTGTTAACAATGTTCGATATGTTCGATGTTTGACAATGACGTCGCAAGTCACACTCTCCTAACGATTTTTCTTATGAAAATAGTTTTGCAGAAACGTTGATTAGTATCATATTCTTAGATAGCTGAATCAGAAGTAGATACTTATTTAATAAATCAATAAATTTCTCCCGGACCATCGAATCTAATCGAATGGTAAGAAAGCTTGGCACAATACAAGAAGTCAGACAGTTTCTTCACAAAAACATTTACACATTGCCTAAGTCAATGTTTCTGTAATTTTAACTAAAACGGTTTTATTTTTTCATTTGATCGGTCAACCGTGTATTGCACCCGCTGTCGAACTAATGTATCGATTTGTGATAGAATTTATGAATTGTTTGATGGACACAGGACCTGTACTATTTTTGGCACCTGTAACTGGAGGCGTTTGGTTTTTGTTTAAAGTCCAGATCCGTGTTTCCGATAAAATAGAGTTTGAAATTTATGACCAACTGCAACAGATTTTTATTGGTCATGTAGGTTAGGTAACGTTACGTATGTCAGGACTATGACGCTACTGCCACAAAACGCTAGGCACCAGAATGCGCCCATGCGTCAACCTAAACCTCTTCCTCAAAACATTTTATTTCCCCACAAAAAGTCACTAATTTGTTGGAGTCAATCGACAATACCTCTTCTAGACTAACAAAGTAATAGTTAACCAGGCGTTTTCTTCGTATTAACGAGCCAGACATCGCAAGATCGATTGACCCTCTTAGTCATCGTCGTAATGTCTCCTGCCTTTCGTAATTTTATCGTTATTTAAACCATAACTGCTCAAAAGATATTGCCAGTTGCATTCCTCCCCTTTAACATTTCAACCGCAATACCCGCCATGCGAGGAATGCTCATCAGTTCACCTTCTAACCTATGTTCGGACGTACCGTGAAGTTCAGAGAATCTTTCCTCAGCCGTACAACACGACTGTGGAATACTCATCCACGCATTCTTTTTCCTTCACATTATAACCTACAAACATTCAAAACCAACGTGCATCGGTATCTCTCCTTCTCTTCTTACCCTGATTTCCTTAACGCCCGCACTGTGTAGCTGTTATATTACAAGTGTCCCAACAAATCCCTTTAGTGCGTGTATACTCGTATTATAAAAAAAAAAAAAAATGTCGAGCGATATCCTCGCATTCACAAAATATTTGTGTAATATCTTCCGTGACGAATATATCATTGGAGTACCTGCACACCTACGTTTCTGGAGAGCCCTTATCTTTTGGCGTACTTTCTCAGAAAGCAATGCCCGGAAAAGATGCCAGTGGTCATTCAAAGCTGATATCTACTTAATATCAAAATCGCTTCAGTTTTATTTTTGTTCAAGTTGGGCCACAGGCCTTGGATTTTGGATAGCTAGTGCCTCACTATGTGACTCCATCTTTGATTAGCCATTTTTGTCGCCGATTCCGATAACTTTGTAGATGCATTTTTCTCCCTTTTCTTGCTAGCTCGTTGCGCTCTATGTCACAGGTGCCGGGCATCCAGCGCAATCTAACACAGTGCTGTTCGCGTAATGCCTTAATCATTGTGCGACAATTTCAGACTATTTAGGATCTGAAGACTCATGATTCCAGCGCCTTAAGGGCGTAATGTAATGTCAATTTAGAAGGTGATTCCCCGGTCAGATATCGACTTCATTAGCAGTAATCCCGCAGCCTTAGATACTACCGGAACCTCCAACTGGAAGACACTGCAGCTGTTTGGAAGACGGAGTGTTTCCCTCAGCTCTGATTCCGTAGAGTAAGTTCCGGATCCTGTGCCATCATCGGTTTTGGAGCCATCCGTTGATACTGTAATGTCACATGACATGACAGGCAGTAGGTGCAGAAATGTTTACATTACCGCTGTGGACATTGTTCACAGGGCAGCCGTGATAGCAAGACTGGCCGTGCTGTGTACATTAATGCATCAAACCGAATATTTTCAAATGCGGGTTAAACCGAGTTGAATTGCAAGCAAAACGAGTTAACTAACTCGGTTTAAAGCAAAATATAATATGTCATTAGCATCATCACTTTAACGTCAAAAATTCATCCTAAATGCATTACCAACGAAAAACGTACCCATCTAAACAATCAACGCATTATAACGTGTATATCGATGTGTACAGTACATGTCTTTTGCGAGGGAATACGATCAGGTAGACACAGACGAAAAGCAAGTGCGTCATAAATTTATACTCCATTGAATGGCTTTGTATGACACCAACCTAAAGAATGTCATAAACATGATGAAAATACATATTGCAAAAATCGACTTAAATCAAACACCTACACAAATAATAAATCTCATTGCAACCTAAGTTAGGCGAGAAGGCATCTCGGTCTGGAGTTTCATTCAATAATTCGGACCGAAACCCAAGTACAGACACTAAAGCGAATGCATTTGCTCTCCAAACCGACCCGAGTTGTCTTCGGTCTAGGTACAAGCTAACTCGGTTTGGAAAAAATGTAACTCGGTTTGACTCGGTTTGGTAAACCCAGTTGATACATCTCAACTTCTTATCTATAAATATTTAAGGCTTCAAATGGAGAAGGCAGACAAACTGTGCCATATCCAGAAAGATTTGACAAAACAAGAACAAAGTAAAAACAATCGACTTCATAAACAGACCGCGGAAAGATATCGCCAGAGTAATCACGGGGCCCTCGCCTGTAGGAAACAATGATGTCCATCTAAGCATCTCAAACAACACCTACTGCCGCAGTTTCAATATTGCAAGCGAGAAAGAAACTTTTTATCAATTATTTATGCGCCTGTCCGGCATTAGATAGGTCCAAGCAACGAGCATGAGAAAAAATATTCTTCGATTCACTTCAGGAAGTCCCTGACAAAAATATTAAGGAACTAAATTTTTTTTTTTAATTTCACAGGTTGGAACTAGAGCCTCTTCATCAACAAACGGTAATGCGAGTTTTGCGGTCACAAAACGCCACTTAACAAATTTTAAAAAGAATTTCTTTTCTATAGTAATAACTAAAAAATATTTTTATTTTTTTTTAAGAAATCACTACTCGTTTTAGAGATATTGCCATTTTTCTAAATATATACATATAGTATGCTTATTCTTACTCCAAGTATTTAAACCATAAAAACAGATCAAAATCGTTACAGAAACCTTAAGGAAAAGTGAAATTTCCAAAAATTTTAAAAACTGTTATAGGATATAAAAATGTAGATGCGGGACGGGACACACTTTTCTTAACTTTTCTACAGTCCCAACATCATACTTTATACATCATACCACATACATTTTGAGCACAATTACAATATATTTCTCTTTAGGAAATTAATGCTATGTGAACACGATTTGTGAGAGTCGCAAATATTTACTCACGCAAATCATTTGTGACAATTTGCGAGTCAGTTGCCAGCATCCAAACCATTTGAGACCACATGCAAATGGAGCATTGCCAATGCGGTTTTATAATTCTTCTTTTTATTGGGTCATGTAAATTTTTTGAGAGCGCCACTGAGCAATAATTTCAAATTGTATTTTTGAATTTATACTTTGTTTTCGCTTACCACAATTTTGAGGGTTTCGATATTGCATTTCTTCCCGAAAGAATTCTTTCGGAAGGTAAGGTGTGTTTTTATTCGTGTCAACTTTTTTTTTTTTCTATAGGGTGTTTTTTATAGAGGTATAAAACTTCTGATGGGACAACTGTCAAACTAGCGTTCATACTAATAAAGTGTATTTGACTTTTTTAGTATTCTTTGGCAAATCACCATGGAAAGACTTAATGGTGGAAATTTATTTCCAAAATTCGTGGACTGTTCGCCAAACTTATAGAGCACTTCGTCAAGAATACGGTATGCACAATCGTCTATCTGAGCAGCTAATACGCAATATTATGGATCGATTCATGACCACATTTACTCTTTGTGATTAAATTCATCCAAATCGAGCCCGTAACGTGAGTACAGAAGAAGGGCTCGTCGCTGTAGGCGTGAGTGTGAGTGAGGACTCGAATTTATCGATCCGACGCCGTTCTCAGCTCCCGTCCACTGCATGGAAAATTTTGAGGAAAGATGTTGGCCTACATCCATATAAGATCCAACTGGTGCAAGAATTAAAGCCAGAGGATCATCAATTGCATCGTGTGTTGTGTGAATGGGCTGAGAATCAACTGGAAGTTGAACCAGATTTTTATCGTCAAATCATCTTCAGCGATGAAGCTCATTTCTGGCTTCACGGATTTGTAAACAAGCAGAATTGTCGTTTTTGGAGTGAGTACAATCCTCATGAGACTCTTGAGACTCCATTACATCCTGAAAAAATCACTGTTTGGTGTGCTTTACATGCAAAAGACCTCATCGGCCCATTTGTCTTTAAATCCGAAACCGGTGCCAACATTACCGTGAATGGCGAACGCTACAGGCAAATGATTCGTGATTTTTGTATTCCCCATGTCATTGGAAATTATTTGGAGGAGAAATGGTTCCAACAATACGGCCGGCGCAATATGCCATACAGCGCGTGCAACCATGACTTTGTTGAGCCAAGCGTTTGGTGACCGAATCATCTCAAGAAATGGACCTGTGAGTTGGCCATCTCGTTCGTTTGATTTGACACCTTTGGACTACTTTTTGTGGGGGTACGTCAAATCTCTGGTATATGCTGATAAACCAGCAACGATTGATCACTTAAAGCCAACATTTGACGCAATTTTGACGAAATAAGACCTGGTATGCTCGAAAAAGTGGTGCAAAATTGGACCGACAGGATGGCGCAGTCGCGGAGGCCATATGCCAGAAATTATTTTTAAACATTAAATGCAATAAATTTTGGAGCTTATAAAGCTAAAATTTGGTCATTCCATTAAATTTCTTGTGTTGTATTTAAAAAAAAGAAGTTATATGCCTATATAAAAAAAAACCCTCTACGACCTTTTTTATAAAATGTCCCTATCCAAAATCATAAATGATTCAATGATGCCGGTAGCAAGAGGAGAGTAATAACAATAAAGGTATCTATACTCCATCCGGAAATAATAGTCAGTACTGCGCTTATGGGGAGAGAAATATTGTCAGTGCGGTCGCTACGTGCTCTAAGTATGCCACCATGAACAAAAAATACGCTGAAATGTAGACCTATAGAAAAAATGTCCAAAACATCTCTGCGTGACCAACATACCATAGAGCCAAAGGCGAAAGGCACACTGACTCGGTCGAAATTGACTTTGTGCGCTCGAAATCAACCCCTGCTTGCCTGTAGGCTGTAACCATTAAAACTGATAACGAAAAAGAGAGTTGCCAGTACCATATTCCTTCGGATTTGTCTGTGAATTTTATCAAATATCACTGAGAATTTGTGCTTTTCTACACTTTTAAGAGAAAATAAATTAATAATGAAATCAATAGTGTTGCCAGTCGTATATTTTGATTTCCTTTTTTTCGTATGAAAGTCTGGATTTAAACCAGAATGTATGGGGATTTATTTTCTCTACCTTTCAAAATATACATAATAGCGGAAAGGACTGGGAAATGTTTTTAGAAAATTTTGCTGATTGAGTTTATGTCGCAAACTGTTTAAATTAAAAAAAAAAAAACATAAATGCATCCTTACTTTTTGCTTTTAAATTCATTTTTATTAATTATTAGCTTATATCAACTTAAATACTAGACAAAAATTATTAAATCGAACTTAAAATTAACAGGATACTTATTCTAGATTATTGATCCTTATGCGGACGCCCTAAACTTAATTCTATCTTATAATTATTGCCTTTCGGCCTAAAAACTATTTAACGAACTAATTTTACATATTATGTTTTCATCGAGAAAATTGTTAAGAAAACTCGGTATCTTTATCAAATTTTATATTTTAATATAAAAAAAACAAATTACAAACTACCTACTCTACTTACTTAAACTACTTAACATATTCTAACTATAATTAGGATTCTGATCACTCGTTGCATTACGAAACAAGTGGTCAAAATCCCAATTGCTTTCTGAGCGCCTGGCAGTCGTCAACGTGCACACGCGCCTCCGTGAGCTGACTGATACCTTACAGAATCAATCACCTCCCGGAAACACCACCACAAGCCGGCGAGCCCGGCCTCTCGCAGAAACGCCCTAGCTAACTTATTCTAACTTATAAACTAAGAGGATGTTACCTAGAGTAACGCACCGTCTTGGGAGGGCATGTTGACCCCTCCCCCCTCAAAAAGCCACCAAAATTCGGCGAATTGTTGTCGAATTTATCCCTCTCCGCTATTGCGGTACTAAAACGGAGGAGCTCATGAGCATTGGCGACGTTTTCGCCGCGGATGAGCCGCTTATCTCTTGCGCTGCGGTAGCGGTGGTATAATACCGGGATACCATCCCTCGTCTGTACCAGCCCTTTTGCATTAATATGAATAAATGCCTCCGGCGGGATAAAACCAGACCGGAGCGTACTCTCTACAGCAAGGATCTCTAAGTTTCCCTCATCCAGCGTAGCCATTTGATTTATGGCACACCAGACCCTACAAACAACTCCGAATAGATATAGTCAATTCGGGCCGCTTGTTCGTTTAATTGTGCCTGGAACTTATCGATCTTTCCGTGCAGAGACAGAAGGATCCATTTTAAGTCCAGGTCCACCTCTGGTGCCTTTTGGGCTTCCTTTGGTGGGTTTGATGTTATTTGGGCGTGACCCGATCCAGCTGCCATTTGGGCAAAGGACACATTGGGTGCCACAAAATTTGAGAACGAGCGACCCTTTTGACGCCTATTGTCTTCAGACTGCTGTTTGCGGGCCTGGACTCGCTTTTTCAGCTCCTGGTACTTTGGGCAACCCCTGAAGTTGGCGGGATGCCCAGTGTTCCTGCAGAGCACACAAGCGAGGACACTCCGGTCCTCAACTCTCTCCTTACCAAGAGGACATTCTCCATGTATGTGGTCCCTATCGCACTTGACACATCTAAACTGCATGTTGCAGTTAACTGCGGCATGCCCGAACCTTTGGCAGCGCATACATTGAAGTATGCGATCCGACCTTTTAATTTTCTCCCATCTAGCAGCGTGGTAGTACAGGAAGCGGATATTTCGCAGCCTGTCAATTTTGCTGTCGGGAGTAAGCTGCACTAAGAAGAATGGTAAGTAACGGTTACCACCCCTTGCCACAGCCGAGGAAAACGGCTTGACCCCCACGAACTTGAGGTCGTCGCTTTCAAAATTTTTGAGCTCTTTTTCTAACTCCTCCGTTTTTATTGAGGAATCAATTCCTTTCAAAACAACGGTTTTAAGCTTTTGCTCCCTTGGGGTGTACGTAAAGTATTCGGTCTTAACCTCTCCCAAGGCGGCACGAACCCTATGGTACTCCTCTATATTTTCACATAAAATTATGTGTTTGTTGGCTGATAGCCTTTTCACATGAAAATTTTTCGTGATTAATTTACATCACCTTATGCTATCTGTAATTTCAAAATTACTCACATTTATAGGTGGGGCTCTTACCTTTGCTTGTTTCTTTTGTTGCTGGTGTTGCTGTACCTCAGTCTGTTTTTGCTGCTTTGATTGTTGTGGTTGTTCTTGTTGTTGGTTCTGTTGTTGTTGCCGTTGTTGTTGCTTTTGTTGTTGTTGTTGGTGTTGTTGTTGTTGTTGTTGTTGTTGTAGTCGTTGTTGCTGCTTCTCCTGCAGCTGTTGCTGCACTTGCTGTTTAAGCACAGCTTGTTGTTTCTGTTGCTGCATCTTCTTTCTGCGCAACTGGTCGCGCTTCTCCATTAGCTCTTTTATGAGCTTGTCCAGCTGCGCCTCCTCGTCCACTTCTTCGTCCATTTGGACGACTTCCTCGTCATCAACCGGTAGGTCCCTGAAGGAATTTCCTTCTCCGACGTACCGGTCATTGCCACTCTCAAATTCATAAGAGCTGGAATTTTCTGCATCATCATCCGCTCCAGCCGCCGATGATGTCACATTATGGCCTGCCAAGTTAACGCTTCTCTTGGCCGAAAGATTCGGCTTCGGCTTTAACTTGCGTCGCCTCTTCTCAACTTGCCTGAACTCCTCGCTTACAGCTTCTGGTGTCACCGCTGTAGTGGAAGCTTTCGTTGGTGCTTCTGTAGCTTTATTTTCTGCTACCATTGGTGCTGCTTTTATTGCTGCTGTTGGTGTTACCTGCGAGACCACCCGCCTGGTCAACGACCGACCCGCTGTTGTTTTTGTTGGTGTTGTTGCTGCCAATTCAATTTCATCTGCAGCTGCTGCCTTTGGCATATATACTGCTGCTGCTGCCGCTATTGTTGCTGTTGTTGTTGTTGCTGCTGATGTTATAGCTGCTGCTCTTCCTGATGTTGTTGGTCTTGCTGCGGTTGTTGTTGCTGCAGATGATTTTTTAGCCAGCTCGCGTGTTTGCACCACGCGTCGCAACGGCACACCCACACCCGTACGCGGGACCACCGTTTTTCCGGGGTCCATCGCCTACCACCGTACGCCACTTTTTTTTACACTTTTGTTATTGCCTCTATCAAACTTTCTCACATAAATTATAAAAATTAAAAATTAAATTTTTCTTGCTGTGAATCGAACCCACGCTTCTGACAACAGAGTCAGACACTCAGTCTACTGAACCAATTGTATATTAGAATTTAATATGACAAATTACTAATATATTGCACTTGATCGCTCATAATCTTCCGTAACTAGCCGTCCTGTCTCTCTACGTGAGAACGACGCTCCGACATAAATGCATCCTTTCATCTCATTATGTACATGTTTGTATGATATCTTTGTTTTTCCGATGAAGGACGCCTGTTTTGCCAATGAATACGGGAATTCCCAAAAGGAAGATCTCAAGTTAGGTAGGGATGCAATCATTCAATGGGTTAGCGATAGAGGTATAATAAGAATGGCAAATTTTATTCAAATTCTAAGTATTGAAACCTGTTAGATAAGATTCTATTAGAAATTTTATTGTCAATTGGAAAAGCATGATCTGTATTTTCTATTTCAAAAGGATTTTTTACGAAGCCTGCCTTATTTGCGTTGAGATTTGAAACAGTGAAGTTCACTTTTATTTTAAACTTACCGGCTCATTAAAAACAAATGCGTGCCCTGGCAATTGCATAAAGGTAACACTAAGGAATTGTCTCTTTGATTTGTGACGGTCAATATTGGAAGCTATGGCAACCCTGAGAGAGCTTTAAAGAGTGACAAGTTTATGTAAAGCATTATAGCCAGAGGGAGAAACAAACGTCCTAACTTCACTGTAATGACTATTAATTCCGGACAGAGTATAGTGAATAACCCAGCTACTTTAATTGTTTGGGTTTTGCCCATATTATAATTGATTTTTTGTTCAGAAACACTATTGTCGACCCTTTCAACGCCGTATAACATATTAGTGCGGATAATATTGACTTATTTTCTAATTCGTGTTTCGCCATGTCCTTCGCTAACAAGTATACACTCGTTTCCACGTGTTTAACAGTTAGGTACTTTCTGAATTTAATTTTACCAAATTTTTTAAATTCTTGGTTTATATGGGAAAACCAAATGAAATATGAAAGCAGGCTGTATTATGTTTATGTTGTAAAAATAAATTGGGATTAGGTAGATAAATTTCATTTTTATGATGCTTTTTCCAATAAGATCATAAAATATGTCCTTTTTTCGTTCCACCTTTTACCTTTAATAACGACAATCTTTTTTCTACAACATAAACATTATAAAGCCTTCCTTCATATTGCATTTGGTTTTTGCCATATTATAGAAAGATTTCAATGATTTTGTAAAATTAAATCAAGAAACTACCTGTTCGTAAACACATGGAGCGGAGTTTATTATATAATATATATATAGGGTTTCCATCATATTCGTCGGTAATTTAGAACAAATGTTTTTTGTTTATTATAAACTAGCTGCACCTGCCCGGCTTTGCCCGTGCACGAGAATTCTATTGGCCAATATGTTCGAGTAGACTTCCTTATAATTGTCTATAGCGGGTATCCGGCGTATGTTGCTGCGCCTAAAAAAAGAATACCGATTTTGACCAAAGTTCACAGAAACACTCTCAGGCCAATACCGAAGATTGCCTGATTTGAGCTCAACCGGTGAAAGGGACTGCACGTTTTTCTCCGCATGGCTTAGGCCGCTCACACAACTTCGTTGCTCCGTTTAGGGTAGGTGCTTGTTGTCTGGCAGGCGCCTATGTCACCTTACTTCTGCGAATCAAACAACAAAGCGAAAATAAAAAACTTCGATTGAATCACTTTTCATTCACTTCCACACCGATTGTTATCAATGTTGGAAAAGCAACTTTCCGATGTCCGATTCACAAAAAAATGCAAAAAATTTCAATAAGAGTTATTTGAATAAAATATTGAACACACGATATCTCAAGAATGAAAGTTCGCACAAATTCCACAATAAGCTTTAAACGTTCGTGTGGTCTCCCTCTTTCATATGCTTGTTCGGATAACAAAATAAGTGACGTCTGTACGGTCTCTGTATCTGCGTCGTAATTTACACGCATACGCACATATGCATGTGTACTCACTCAAATGCCCATATCTCACACACCGATGCAGATATAGCCAAACATAACAACCTTCGTGCAGACGTCGCCTTTCATGGAAACAAATTTCATTGGAATCGGTTAACGCGTTTGGCCAAACACCGGCAACAAACACAAATATGGATTGATTTTTATATATAGAAAATATTACACAAAAAAACTTTTTATTATTTCACTTAAATTTGTTTTTTTTTTCAACGCACATGATACCTACATATGAAACACACAGTGTATAAATACATTGTCAATTTTTTTTTCTTTTTTAAGAAACACATAATTTACACACCGATGCAGATACAGACATCGCACATACATAACATCCTTCGTATAGACGTCACCTTTCTTTAAAAAAAAATTTCATTGGAATCGGTTAACGCGTTTGGCCAAACACCGGCAACAAACGCAAATATGGATTGATTTTTATATACATATATATATAAATAGATATAGATAAATTCTCATATCAATTTTATTTGGTTTTTCCATGTTTTTCACAACAAACCAGCTGTTTTGGCACTTAGTGAAACCCAGGTTAGCGTTGGCTCTGATTTAACAGAGTTTAGTCTACCTGGGTACAAGTTAGTGCCTTTATTCTTTGCCCATCGCGGTATCGCCGTTTATATACGTAGTGACGTAGCCTACCAACTTCAGCCTCAATATGGCCAATGTGCCAACCCAGAATTTAATTTCATTTGGCTAAAACTCCATGTCCGTAGGCAATTAATACACTACTGTTTTATTTACAGAAGCCCCAACTTGGACAGACATTCAACTTATAATGAGTTTGATGCCCTGTCCGATTCCGTTACAAGAATTGTGACCCTTCATCCTCGTTCTGAAATCGTTATTGCGGGCGATTTCAATATACACAATTCAGGCTGGCTTCGACATTCTGGTCAGACAACACCCGAAGGAAGGTACGTCGAGATCTTTGCTGAGGTAAATAACCTGACTCAGCTTGTAAATGAGCCGACACGAATACCGGACATTAGCAGCCAAACTGCCAACACATTGGACTTGTTTCTTACCTCTCACCCTGATAAATACGCTTTGAACGTATTATCGCCCCTAGGTTCGTCAGACCATTGCATCATATCAGCAAATTTCTCGTACTCCAACCACATAGTTAAAGAACAAACTCCTAAAAGAACCGTATGGCAGTACGAGAAAGCCAATTGGGAAAAATTAAAAGGTTTCTTTAAGAGTTTTAACTGGTCGCTGTGCTTCCTCGACAGCGACGTGGATGCTGCTGCTGATATGGTCACAAACATAATTCACCTGGGTATGAAGACTTTTATCCCTAACAGGATTAAAAGTATCAAACCCAAGGTTAACGCGTGGTGTGACTCGAGCTGCAAAGAGGCTATCAGGTTAAAAGAGGTAAGTTTTCGGCTATTCAAAGCCAACCCATCTGAGGAAAGTCGTAAAAAGTTTAAACGAGCCAGAAATGACTGCAATGCCCACATTAATCGTGTCAAATTCTCCTATGACCAAAAGTTGAGGCAAAAAATACTACAAAGTCCCACTGGTAGTAAAAACTTTTGGTCATTTGTTAAAAACATCAAGAATTCGGCCTCGTCATCTATCCCGACACTCATTTACAACGACATTCCAGCTGTCAGCTCTACAGATAAGGCCAATCTGCTTGCTGCTCACTTTGCAGTCAGCTCAACGCTCCCAGATTGTGCTTTGTCTCCCCCTGTACTCGAGCGCGTAGAATTCTCTATGGGACCAATCCACTTTCGCACTCGTACAGTGGCTAGAGTACTTCAAGATCTTGACGTTCACAAATCCGCTGGTCCAGATGGTATTTCCCCTATCGTTCTGAAGAGGTGTTCTTCTTCGCTGGCAAAACCATTGCGTAAGCTTTTCCATCTGTCCTATTCTTCAGGACTCTTCCCGGGAAGATGGAAAACAGCATTTGTCCAGCCTGTACCAAAAAAAGGCGAATCTTCTTCTCCCTCCTCCTACCGACCAATTGCACTTACGTCCCTTCTTTCTAAGGTCATGGAAACGCTGATAAACCGTCAGCTAATGAAATATCTTGAATTGCGAAAACTTCTTAATGGCCGGCAGTATGGTTTTCGCAGCAACAGGTCCACTGGTGATTTGATGACATATCTAACCGAAAAGTGGAACCAATCTCTTCATCAAGGTGGTGAAAGTAAGATCGTTGCGCTTGATATTTCAAAAGCATTTGACAGAGTTTGGCACCAAGCTCTTTTGTCGAAAATGCGTGCATTTGGAATCGATGATACTCTTCTTCAATGGATTAGAAATTACCTTTCGGACCGTTCAATTCAAGTTGTTTTGGACGGCTTCAAGTCTGCAACTCACCAAATAAATGCTGGTGTCCCCCAAGGCTCTGTTCTGTCCCCGACTCTCTTTCTCATTTTTATAAATGATCTACTGTCTGTTACTTCTTATCCAATCCATTCCTTTGCTGATGACAGTACCCTCAGCTTCTCATATTCGTTTCTTGGGTCACGCCCCTCATCTTCGGGTGTGGAACTGGAACGGCAACGTATGTTAAGCTCATTAAATTCCGATCTTAACAGCATAACTCAGTGGGGTAAAACCAATAGAGTGGAATTTAATGCTTCCAAAACTCAATGCTGTCTCCTGTCATTAAAGCAAAACCCACACACACTGCCATTATCTATGAATGGCACTTACATCGCTGAAACCGAAAGACTTTCCATTCTCGGTATGTGTGTTAATGACAACCTTCGTTGGAATGACCACATATTCGATGTCGCCAAGAACGCCGCGAAATGTCTAGGCTTCCTTAAGCGTTGTAAGAAATATTTTACCCCTTCTGATCTGGCTACAATTTATAAGGCGTTTATTCGCCCGAAACTCGAGTACAACGCTCATATCTGGTCCGGTGCACCAATAACTTATTTGGAGCTACTTGACAGGATCCAAAAACGCGCGATAAAACTCATTGGCGACCGAGACATCGCGAGATCGATTGACTCTCTTAGTCATCGTCGTAATGTCTCCTGCCTGTCGTTATTTTATCGTTATTTCCACCATAAGTGCTCAAACGAAATAGCCAGTTGCATTCCTCCTCTTGAACATTTCAACCGCAATACCCGCCATGCAGGGAATGCTCATCAGTTCACCCTCAAGCCTGTGTTCGGACGTACAGTGAAGTTCAAAGAATCTTTCCTCAGCCGTACAACACGAATGTGGAATGCACTTCCCCGCTCCATTTTTCCTACACATTATAACCTACAGACATTCAAAACCAACGTGCATCGGCATCTCTCCTTTTCCTCTCACCCTAATTTCCTTAACGCCCGCGCTGTGTAGCTAATACATTATAAGGGTCCCAACAAATCCCTTTAGTGCGCGCTAATTATAAAAAAAAAAAAAAAAAATCACAAAAACTCACAAAATCGCAATGAAGAAATCCGAATCCGACAGCACCACCAAACATGAAACAAAATTGGCTTCTCCATTGATCGATAATAGATGGCGTTACGTTGCGTGTCTATCTGACAGTTCAATTGTGATACGATATTTTACATTCAAATGTGATTCTTTATTTGGTTGTTGCCAAAATAAATAAATACAAAATGAAAAAAAAAAAAAATCTAAAAAAAACCTGTCGTAACACGCTGGGTGGTCAAAATAAGCCATTTTTAAATTTAGATTTTTTTTCTTCTAAAACCCGTGCTGAGAACATACCTTTCCAACAAAGTATAAATCATCAAAATCGGTTCGGCCAATCTCGAGTTATGCGGTTCCATCGCTTCGGACACTTTCTTTTATATATATAGATTAATAATAATAAATGAAGATATACAACCGACAAAAAAAAATATATTTTAAATTCTGCAACAAAAATATCTTTTTCGTCCTTAATGGCGGTGAGGCCATGATCCGGATTAAAGTGATAAATAACCCTTGCACTTAACTGCATCCCTATTGGTCCCGTCTGTAGGGTTTGACGGTTCGACCTCAGAAAATAAAGGCAGGCCTCCCGACTTTGAATGACTTAGTCCCTGAGGCCAATCAAATGCTGGTGTTGCAACATTCTAATATCACTGCGACAAGAGATACAGAAAATATTAGGTCCGTTCGCGTACTTTATGTGTAGAAAATAGAAAACTGTCAAATCTCCAAAATCGAGAGAGAATCCTCTCATTTCAAACAAAAGTACGCGAACGCTTTTGTGTAAAAAGATGAAAAAAGTCTAAGTTTGGGTTGAAAAGAAGCAACCGCTGTTTGTTTTGCTGGCAAACTCATAGGATTTCATCATTTGACAGTTTTAATTTTCTTACCAGCTGAAATTATGTGTGAAGAAAAATGAACGAAACTACATTTTTCTTTCGTTCATCTTTTTACCATTTTCTCAGTACGCGAACGCGTTTGTGTAGTTTTGCACGAAAGTTTATATAAATTTATGTTTGCATATTAGTTTGCGAACAGACCTATTAACAAAGTTGAGAATTGGTTTGTCCTACGTGCACTCGTGTTAAAGAAAAGCTATGTATGTGGAACACTGATCGCAAACAAAATTGTAGTATTGGTTTGTTCCACCTCCATTACAGTTGTGTAGATAATATTCGATATTATGAAGATATGAATTCGGTGCGGTGATGAATAGTGCTGCAAACGCAAAACCTAGTTGCAGACGTACGAGCTGGAAATCATTGAATACATATGGTTTCAATAGATGTGTTTAATGAACCTTAGCTGCGCAGATAAGTACAGAAAAAATCAGAAAAGTACAAGATTTGGTGTTCGATGAGTAAAAAACTTGCCGCAAAGTGTTCTACATTCTGTCAATTTGTGTTCCATGAAGCTGTGCAGATCAGTTTAGCACAAGCTTTTCTGTATCTAGTTTTGAGGTAGGGCAAGTGAGTGAAATGTGTCAGATTTGAAAATTCAAATTGTACTGATGCCAAATGATATCGTATTTCTTAGTTTAATGTTAGAAATGTTCGCATATTTATTTAAAAAAAAAATTAAAGAATAACATGGAACGAGTTCAAATTGTGATCAAATCGACATCAGGCCAAACATTCACTAGAAAATAAAGAGGATTATCTATTTGAAATTTCGCAGCTGAGAGGAGAACATTATGATTCGAAGCTGTACTTTTCTGATCTGATTTCATGTGACATTTTTCACTCACTGGTTTAATGCTAAACACTTTGAATAATTTCTTATTTTATCGTAGATATTTTTTGAATAAAAACTTTGTTTACAAAAAAGATGAAATCGATTTTTCTTTTCAAATTTTAGCATCCAACTCCATGCTTTCTTGCCTTTCAGATATTTTGGATAAGAATTTTTTTTTTTTTTTTTTATTTTCTTCAATACGTTACAAATACATATATAATTGTGTTACCTGCAAAGCTTATGGCTTATCTGCAGGTGATTGATTTTCACAATTGAATACTATTTGAAAGTTTTAGTTTTTAAAGTGTTAAGTTATACATGAGTTTTCATTCTTTAGATTAATTTACTTTGCATACAAAAAATGGTGTCGTTATTTTTGTTTTTTAAATATATGTACATAATTTCAAAAAATGCAATTAAAATTCAAAAAGTGCAATTTGATTTCTTTTTTACGTTTTTTAAAGTTTCGAATATTTTTAAGGTTGTTAGGCAGTGAATTAATTATTGTTGGGATGACAAATGTAAGCCGTCTTCTTCCGTAATTGTTGTAGATTTCCGGTATTTCTAAGAGTTGTTGAGCTCGTCTTCTCGTGTTTTGATTGTGACTTATTGGTTGTTGAAATCGGAAGTCGTCATAATACTCCAAGACTGTTGTCATCTTAAATATGCTGTTTACATCTAAAACTTTAAAATTATTAGTGTTATTATTATAGTTGATAATTTTTATTAATCGTCTTTGAAGGTTCAGAATCTTATCGATATGTGTTTTTGACGCATTTCCCCATGCCAATATGCCATATCTAACTCGTGATTCTGCAAGCGAGTAGTAAACTTGCTTCTGGACATCTACAGTGGTGTATCTCTTCAGATATGTCATCGCAAAAACCGCACTCTTCAGTTGTAGTCTCAGTCGGTGCATGTGCTCGTACCAGGTGAAATGATCGTCTATGATGATTCCCAGATATTTTATGCTTTTAACAATCTGTATTGCTTCTCCTCTTGTTGTTGTTGGGCAGTCTTCATTTTGATGGTAAACGTTTATAGTCGCGGTTGGTTTGTTCGGCGTTCGTATGTGCATCATCTTAGTCTTTTCTGAGTTTATCACCAAACTGTAGTCGTGGCACCATCTCGAAACCTTATCAAACTCCTCCTGCATTATTGCCGTCGCAGTGTCAAGGCATTTGTGCCTCACCACGATAGCAATATCGTCTGCGTATGCGAATGCTGTACCTTTTTCCAACACACGTAGAAGTTCATTGGTGAATAAAATGAACAGCAGTGGACCCAATTTAGACCCTTGGGGTACACCAAACTGGATCTGTTTTCCACTGCTAGTCACATTAGATACTTTTACCTTAGCCGTTCTGTCTGATAAGTAGTTCTCTATCCATTTCGCTACATTTCCCCTTACTCCGATCCTGTGCAGGCTCTCTAGAAGTTTACCGTGATCAAGCGTGTCAAATGCTTTACTAAAGTCAACGAACATAACTAAAACATGGTGGCTTTTGTTTAAGCTCGTAGTAATTAAGTTCGAGAGTTCTCCCAAGAGTCTTCCTGTGCTCTTTCCCTTTTGGAAACCATATTGGTTTGATTGTAGAACTTTTTTTTTTGTATGAAATTGGTCAGGCGTCTCACAAAAATCTCCTCGATACATTTTTCGACAATGGGTAAAATTGCTATAGGCCTATAGTTTCCTGTTTCGCTTTTAAGCCCTCCTTTATAAATCGGTCGGATTATAGAAGTTTTCAGTATGCTGGGAACACAGCATTGTTCAAAGCTTCTATTAATAATTGTCTTGACTATTGGTGTAAGACTTACAGCGTTCAGCGTTCTGGCTTCCTCTAGATACATAGACTGGGCGAGATATATATTTTGATGAGCAGATGTTTTGCGATTGCATCTATGTGCAATTTTAGATGCTTGACTAGAAAATTTGACGGCGAATTCCTCTACTATTGTCTTTAGCTCCTCATTACCGGTAAATTTGTTAGCGATTACTTCATCTATCGTACGCTTTTTTCGCCATATCCATTTTTTGTGTTCCACGTGTATGAACAAAAATTCAGTTTCAAAATGTAGGAGTTGGGACACAAGTCAAACAAGGAAACTTTTACGTTAACGGTTTGGCAAAACGCTTTGAAAATTAGTAGGTGAACTCTTTATAAGACTAACTTCAAATTAAAAAAAAAAAATTGTATCACACAGTTTCAGAGTACCAAGTACGCAAACCTTTAAATGCGTTTTTCTCGAAAAAATGCCAATGGCATATGGAACAAAACAATTCTCAGGCGACGTTTGATTGATTTTGGCTTTTTGACAGGGTTCGAAGGATCTCTCATTTGAACAAGACAGTTCCAACTTAGCCGGTCACACTCAATTTCTTTAAGGTGAAGGCTTCCTCTGATCTTGTAACTTCTTATTCGATCATTCTTTGTTACTCTTTCTGTCATGGGAAGCATCTTCATCTCAGCTGCCGTTAATTTGGCCTCAGCCTTTTTGGACGCTGTACAACATTATGAACCGCATGTGCGCCGGGCACACAACTGCGGTATATACCCTTAATTTCAGGTTTAGGTACATTTTTCGGTCACAGAAGCTGAGATTCCCCGTTACTTCGTCCACCCTATGCTTACGCGCTATTGTTCATAGGTCCCATATATTTGCAATTTTCGCACTTCAGAATCACTCCTTCATTCATACTTATATAGTCTGGAATAGGTCGGATTGGATCAAAAAACGGGCAGCACGGACTAATACGATACCCGTTCCCCTCCAAAACGTCCACCCATACATCAAGTGCTCGTTGATTCTCGCTTTACGCCATCAAAGAAAAACTGATGCACTTTGGAATGCGTCACTTTTCCTCAGATAATCAAGGACTGTAATTAATATTAAGCTCTCCCTTTCTGCTTATCGTCCAGCACTCGGCACCATAAAGCAGAACAGGCAGGATAAGGGTTTTGTAAAGCATACATTGCGTCCTCCGAGTTAGGAGTTTTGAACCCAGTTGTTTTGCCAACCCGAAGCAGCAGCGGTTTCCTAGGGTAATTCTTCGCCGGATCTCCACTAAGGTGTCATTCGTGGAGTTTATGTTTACTCCAAGGTAGATGAACTTCTTCACTACCTCGAAATTTTTGCTATCAATAGTGAAGTTTTGTCCTAGGAGGCGGACAGATGGTTGTTTGTTTGTTGATAGCATGTATTTAGTCTTGTCCTCATTTACTACAAGGCCAACAGATTACGCCTGTTCTTCAATCGCCGTGAAAGCTTCTATCACGGAGCGTTGTGATCGACCAATGATGCCAATTTCGTCCGCATAACCCAGCAGCTGAACGGACCTGTTGAAGATAGGGCCTTCCGTGTTGATACCTGCCCTGCACACTATCTGCTCCAGTACGAGATTGAAGAAATCACATGATAGCGCTTCCGTCCCCGGAAGCAAGTAAAAACACAAATAGGGTGATGGCATGTGAGGTCGGCCGTCTTCAGTAGTCGGCCGGCGCGACATAAAATGATGCGTAATAGCAAATGTGTTTGTAAAATACTCACAGACATTTTTTTCCCCAAAAGGCTAACGGTTTTCCTGTCTGTGAGCAAAGTCAGGATGCCATGCAGCTGCTAGTTTCTCCTTGATAATTGTTTGATTCCAGTTCTTGGAAGTGGTAAATTTTTCATTTAGAGTTAAAAAAAAATAGTGCAAGTGAATGTCAGAAACCCTCCATAACTAGTAAAATACTATCGATAAGTGCATTTTATGATTTTATTTGAGTTGTCTACAGTTTATTTTCATTGTTTTTTGCCCGAAAGTGGAGAAAATAAATTATTTAAAATAATTACAGAGGGGGCCGACCTAAGGAGATATTTTTTGCATGATTCTTCTAGGCTCGGCCTCCCCCGGCCGACTATAGAAGACTATGTTTTTTTTGTTTTTGCTTAAGTTACTATGCAGATTGAATTCAGTAGT
Organism: Portevinia maculata; assembly: GCA_949715645.1. NCBI lineage: Eukaryota > Metazoa > Arthropoda > Insecta > Diptera > Syrphidae > Portevinia > Portevinia maculata. Next base: position 72,482,306 of record OX454527.1, read on the forward strand.
CGGCCCCCTGTTATCGCATTGAAAAAATAGGTGGCCGACTTCGGAAGACAGATATTGTTAAGTCGGCCGCTCATTTTTTACATTAAATTTTTGAGTGTTTTTATATTTAGAGTTACAAAACAGGTTTAAATTTAGAAATATAGAAATTATTATTATTTTTTTAAGCATTAAAAAAAAATGGAAAATTCAAAAGAAGGGGCTAAACGCGATTTCCATAAGTACCCGGAAGAAGCGCTTACAAAAGCATTAATGAAGATTCGGGAGGAAAACTGGTCAATTAGGAAAGCCAGTAAATAATTCGGAGTACCAAGGACAACAATACAAGACCGTATTCATGGCAGGGCTGCCGAAAAAGCGAGGCAAATAGGGCCGGATACTGTGCTGAGTACGGCCGAAGAAATAAGTCTTGTAGATTGGCTAGTGAATTTGGCGAAATGTGGCTTTCCCCAAAAACCTAACGATAATGAATTGCCAGGTAAGGGTTGGTATTACGGCTTTCGCAAGCACCATCCCGAACTGTCTCTCAGAACACCAGAGGGTCTATATATCTATCAAAAGGCCGGGCAATCGTTACCGAGGAGTCAGTATGGAAGTGGTTTCAAAATTTAAGGAATTATCTTCATGAAATAGATGCTCTAGATATTCTGGAAGACCCTTCCAGAATTTTCAATGGGGATGAAACAATGTTTTGCCTATCTCCGAAAACTGGTGTTGTCTTTGCGCCAAAGGGCTGGAAAAACCTTTACAAAGTAAGCTACGGAAACGAAAAGGAAACAGTGACCGTTCTGTTTGTGTTCAGTGCTGATGGCAAGACTACCACCTCTGATCGTGTTTCCATACGTGCGTCCCCCGAAAGCGCTAATAAAAAGCATGCCCCCAACATGGATTTTAGGTAGAACAGAAAGTGGCTGGATGCGTTCTGAGACCTTTTATGAGTACGTGGCGAACAGTTTTAATGGGTGGCTAAGAGAAAACAAAATCAAAAAGTCGGTTGTTTCTTGTCGATGGTTGCAAATCACATCTCACCATGGAGCTGAGCGATTTTTGTCGAAATAATGGTATTATCTTGTATGCCCTTTTGCTAAACACGACACACATTACCCAGCCATAATGTGTCATAAATGTCAAAGCATACCTGTGAATGCAGGGGAGGCCGTCACGAAAACAAGCATTTGCGAAGTTCAGAAGCTAGTGTTGGAAAGCTCGGATAGAAGTGAAATAATCAAAAAACCTGATGCCATCGACTTCTCGAAATGCGTGCGAAACTTACTGGAGAAAATGCACCTAAATACGGAAAACATAGTAGTCACAGCTCATAGTTTCGATGAAACGATGAAGTTCTAGCCTTGGCAAAGGAAGAATTTCTTAAAAACAACGTTGACTATGAAGTTGTGATGAAGATAGTAGAAGAGATGGAGCGTAGTCACCTTAGTCAATCTGAACCAAATGACACCATGACGCCCATAGATGATACGATTGAGCGGACTACGGATATTGCGGCTTCCTTGCCATGTACATCAACACCATCGGGCCCATCTGAGCTAGATAGAACCATAACCGTTAGCTATCTGATAGCCAGTACAAGAGAACTCCAACCTGTTTTCTTTTTTTCCTATAATAATGTCTGAAAGAGTCATTTCTTTTAATTTTCGAAGGAAATTATTGTGTTTTTCGTTTTTTATAAGGTCAGGAAATGGCATACCTTGTGCAATTTATTTCAAATGATATTTAATGTAATAAACATTTCTTTTTATACCCTATTCTAAGGGTATATTACCAACGACCATACCACGTCGAGTTAATCGGTTCTCGTCAGATCACCGCAATTAAACGACGTTGGGCGCGGTTAGTACGTAGATGGGGGACCGTTTGAGAACAACCGCGTGTCGTTGGCCAGTCCCATCTACAGAGTTGAGGTAGATAATACATACGTGGTATCACAATGGACCTAAATTGGTCTAAGTGTGTCGGCTTCTGCCGACAGCCACATAAACCTAACCTAACCTAAGGGTATATTAATTTTGACGCATAGTTTGTAACATACCTTAATATTGCCCGTAGACCCCTAAAAGTTACTACGAGTATATTTATGATCAGCATCGATAGTAATGTCGATCTAGCCATGTCCGTCCGTCGGCAAAAATTAGGCCTTTAAACTGGGCCTAGAGAGCTGAAATTTTAACCATATACTCTCTAGGGCCCCGAAATAATCAAGTTTGCGAATTTTTGAAATCCGCCCACAGACACGCCCACAAACTCAAAAAAACAAAATTTTGGAAAAATTTTGAGATAGAAAGCTGAAATTTTTTATATATGATCTATGACTCCAAAAACTGCTCAGAATATACAATTTTCAAAATCCGCCCACTGACACGCCCACAAAAAAATAAAACAATTTTATTAAAAAACCAAAATTTATGCTAGGGAGCTGAAATTTATAATATATACTCTCTAGGGGCCCTTTAAGCTCATGTGTAAATATTTTCAAAATTCGCCTACTGACACGCCCACAACTTAAAAAAAAATCTTTTTTTTTGGAAATCCAAAGTTTGAGCTAGGGAGCTGACATTTATAATATATACTCTCTAGGGGGACCTTTATGCTCATGTGTTAATTTTTTTTAAATAAAACAATTTTATTGAAACACCCAAGTTTGAGCTAAGGAGCGTTTTTTCTATAAAATCCTTTAAATGTTATATATAACAAAATATGTAGAGCGTTCTTAACAATTCAACCATACTTAGACTATTGTCACGCCCACTTATGAGGGATAGGAATAAGAATAGCGTATCCAACAGTTCGCCCAGGCGGACTGTAGCCCGTCCCTATGTTTTTAAATGAGTTTGTATTATTATTGTTTTTATAAAAATAAAATATATTGAAAATTAAAAAAAAAATCTGCTTTCCTAACTTGATCAAAACATTGAAAATACAGAAGTACATTTGGGGGCCGACTACTGAGTACTTATGTGCCCGACTACTAGAGTTAGAGGGGCCGACTACTGAAGAATGTAGTTTTCATTTACATTTTTGTAAATAGTTTAAATTGGGTAACAATTATACTTAAAATCCCTAGAAATACCTAATTTACAAATTTCAAATATTTCCTTAAGACAAATAGTCTATTCACTTTTTGAATAACGGATTTTTAAAAGCAAGTCAAACCTAAAATTAAAGTTAAGGATCCGACTACTAGTGCCATCACCCTATTTTAATTTGTGTTATCCAAAGAAGCAAAAAAACAAATCGATATGAAATAATGAAACCGCAAAGTGACAAATTAAAAATCTGCGAATGATAAAAATGCATAACGTTTAAGTGGTGTTGCAAACATCGCCAATTGGGTGCACAATTTGGGATTGCATTTGCAAGAATATCATTTGTGAGCACCTTTATCGCATATTATGTAATTGCGAGTTTTTTGAGAAAAGTCCGTTTTTCGCGACGTCAGTGCTCGCAAATAATTGCGACTCTTACAAATCATGGCTTATAGCTTATACCAAGAAAAAAAAATTTAAATCAGAGAACAACAACACAATGCTCAATCAACCGCCTACAATAGAAACAAAATCTACAATATCCTTTCCCATTTCAGCACTAACACGCATCACCGCCACCCACACTAACAATTCAGCGTAGGCAAATAATATCATACAAAATCAATGTGCATATATGCAACCCTCTTCAATGTGTAGCAGAGAGCTCGGTTTGCGAAAAAAATGAACCAAATTTCCCACCCTACTCGACCACAGCAACAACGGGTCGGAAATCCCTTTATTTTTGCAAAATAGGACATCTGCTGGAGTGTTGTGTGCAACTGCGAATAAGTGTGTGTGGGTTTTGTTGAATTACAATTTCTCAACACAAATCATAATGGACTTTTACTTATAAGTACCTACCTATAAATAGATCTGCAGTGGATTCACAAATTGCAGCAGTGGTGTGGGTATATCGGCGTAATTTGCTGACGTACCCGAGCAACACATTATGTACATGATTTGTATAGACGTTTTAATGAGAAAGTGTTTTATTTTTTTTGTTGCGCGTTTAGTGATATCAATATTGTGATTTTCAATGCGCCAATTAATTGGTAGTATTTTTTAGAGTTGCCATCGCAGGTATTTTTAAAAGAGTTGTAGTCTGGTTGGCAATGACGCATGTAACTTCTTTGACATATACGTATTTTTTTTGAGAAATTTTTACATTAGCAGTCACTTATTTAATATTTCTATCTATAAAAATAATGGTATGAACTTTAATTTGCTTGTGCAAATATTTCATTGACAATAGCATCTAGCTTTTTCAAAATTTGATAAATGTGTCAAACAAATATAAATAAAGGAAAAACAACACCAAAAACTATGCAAAGTCAGTAGTCAGAAACCTCAATAAATTTAGCATAGATGACTGTATATCCCTTCACGAGGATGATTTGCCAAAACGTCAGCATCTTGAACGAAGGGGTATATCGATATCTATTTAAAGCTTTTTAAAAAGGTAATTAAAAAAGAAAAGAAAATTGTATTTGATACGTGATGCTTCGTAAAACATCATCCAAAATTGTGTATCTCATTATTCGATAGCCGCATGCACTAGCAGATGTATGTACTTGGAAATGAGACAGAAAACGGCAGCCAAAGCTCTTTGCCCTGTACCACACCCTAACAACAACAATAGCAACAGCATCAATATCCCATTGCAATCAATGAGCGATTTTCCATCTCTGCCAACACGCACCGCTACGAAGCATGTAGAGACAAATTATAGGAACACCACTCGCCCAAAAGCATGGGAGTACACCACTTCATTATCAGCTGCGATACCGCCTATAATAGGCAACAACAATGCTTCCACGAGATGCACCAGCGCTATTGGTGAGTTGTTCTCAATAGAAGAATTAAATGCACTCGTAATGGAGATGATTACCAAGCTAGGTACTTGTAAATCCAAACTAGATCAATTTAATGCTATCGCACAATTAGCGACTAAATTTTTATATAACAATGTTTAGTAATTTAAATGGTAGTAATATTAATATTATAACATGGAATGCCAGAGGCATTCGTAACAAACATGTAGAATTTTTGCATTTTTTGCAGAATACGAAAATTGACATTGCAATGGTCACTGAAACATGGTTAAAATCTGAAATTCGAATCTCAACGTCGAAATATAAATGTTATCGAGTAGATAGAAAAGATAGAAGAGGTGGGGTGTTGCAATTCTGATAAGGAGATCAATACAGCATGAGCTTTTGTCTTGCGTGCAAACTCGATATGTATTTGTATTGTATTGTATGTGCAGTGGGGTCATCAGTAGATGACAAGCACTTAGACCTATTGGTCCATTGTGCTTCAGCATAGCTGCCCGCTCGCTGGTTATTGGCGATTAGTAAAATACAGTGAGGGAGATCCTACCAGTAGCCTTGGCAAAGCGAAGAATATTAGCAAGTTCAATGTCCCCCATCTCATCTTCGTTGACGAATTGTTTACCTATAGTGGTGAGCCTGGTTCTGGCGAAAGCAGGACATTCACAGAAGAAGTGAGATGCCGTTTCATCCGCCTCTAGGCAGCACTCACATAGGCCCGAGCTCTTAATGTGGATGGTTTTAAGGTGCTCGTTAAGAGGACTGAAACCAGTTACGAGAACAATCAAGGATCTCAAGTCTTTCCTGTTTAGTGCAAGCAAAAACTTAGCTCTGCTGATTTTTGGACCGTCCACTAGCTTCTTCGAATACCTGCATGAGACCAGGTCATGCCAGTATTCGGAATGTTGTTGGCGTAGAGCCGAATCCATTTCACGTTTGTGGACGGATGAGCAGCATCCTATGGATGGCTGTGGGCCAATTAAGGCTGTTGAAGAGCCCTTCCTGGCCAGAGCATGCGCTCTTTCATTACCCTGGATACCTGTGTGCCCAGGAACCCAGGCAAGTGATACCAAGTTACATCTTCCCAGACAGTTAAGCTTAACCATGGTTTCCTCAACTAATTTTGAGTTGCGAGAGTCAGCCGAACAGGCTTTGATAGCGGCTTGGCTATCTGAGCAGATGTATAAGGTTTTACCCTTAATCCTTCTCCTTAACAGGATATTTGCGGCAGTAGCAATCGCAAAGATTTCTGCCTGAAAAACAGTTGTTTGTCTACCCAAGGCTGCAGATAGATTTATCCGACAGTCTCTAGAGTAGACCCCGGCTCCGGAGATACCGTCAATGAGTGAGCCATCGGTATAGACGACACCTCACTGTTCCATTCTTGCCGTTCAGGAAGGATGATCTAAAAACCGCGCTCAAAGACTTGCTTCATGCACACAGTGTCAAGTGCTCCTCCCCGATGGGCTAGTAGGCTGTCATAGAGAGCTCCGTACCTAGCACCTCTGGCCCCATCGCCGAGATTGACCTGCCGTCCAAGTACTACACACATACGGTATAGTGATTTTCTGGCCTCACTCTCAGCAAGGAACTGCAAGGGAGGTAAACAGAGCAACACTTCCATACCAGCAGTGGGAGTTCTTCTCATCGCACCTGTAATGCATAAGCACGCAAGGTGCTGTAGCTTCGACAGTTGACGTTTGAGGATGTAAGCTCTAGCCCACCATACAATCGCACCATACATAAGGTATGGCCTAACGATGCACGTGTAAATCCAGTGAACCAGCCTGGCACTAATTCCCCAGGTTCTGCTGAACATCCTACGGCACTGCCAGAGAATGTTAATTGCCTTCGAAATCCTAGCAACCAAATGTTCAGAAAAGTTAAGCTTTGGCTCTAACACAATACCCAGATACTTAACCTTGCTTGATAGCTTTAGTTAAGTGCCCTGGAAGTAAGGCCACCTCACTTGAGGTATTGCCCTTCTACTCGTGAACAGCATCATCTCAGTCTTCGCGGGGTTGACTGACAGAGCTTGCTCGCAGCACGAACTCCCAACACTATTGAGCGCTGTTTCCATCCGCTCACAAAGAGTTGGTAAAAACCTGCCGCTGACAATAATGCACACATCATCAGCGTACCCAATAACAGGGTGACCTTCTCCATCAAGTCTTCTCAAGAAGGAGTCGACCAACAGGTTCCACAATGTAGTGGAAAGTACGCCGCCCTGCGCAAAGCTTTTAACAGCGCGCACAGTTTTGACGTAGCCGCCAACAGCAGCTGTAACTTATCTGCTCCTAAGCATTTCCAGGATCCATTCCACAGTTGTAGAATCGACGCCCTTCAGTTGGCTATCATGAATACCCAGCGAAGCTGGAATGCTCTTTAACAGCAATGATGAAAGGCTAATAGTCCTGAAGCTTTTGGGAAGATCATAGGCGGCCTTTCCCGGTTTGGGAATGAAAACCGCTCTAGCTCTTCTCCAGGCCAAAGGAATATGTCGCAGAGCCACGCTAGCTCTGTAGATTCTAGTTAGCAGTGTGAGCAAAATCTCGATACCCTTTTGCAAGAGTATGGGATAGATGCCATCAGGTCCACGAGCCTTGAAAGGAGAAAAGGTCAGGATAATGGCTCTCGCCCTCTCTCTCGTAACAATGCTCGCCGCGACCCGCCACTGCTCAGTGGTAGCTCTGCTTTTGTTGGCCTCACGCAACTATCCACGGCTTTGCAGCCAGGAAAGTGGGTTTCCATTAGCAGTTGAAGTGCCTCCTCATTGGAGTTGGTCGAGGTGCCATCAGGCTTCCGACGGGCGTCAAGCCTGGCTCCCGGATCAGCTGAGAGGACTCTCTGCAATCTCGAAACCGCGCTAACATTCTTCAGTTCTCCGCAGAACCTCTGCCAAGATACCTTATTAGCGCTCTTAATTTGCCTCTTGTAGTCCTTCTGCGCATCCGCATGAGAAGACCAATCGGGTACCAGGTTAGACTTTCTGGCCCTGCTAAACAGCCTCCCCACTCTTTTCCTGAGAAGGGATAGCTTAGCGTTCCACCATCGGGTTGGTTTCGCACCGCCAGCCTCCTTCTCCGGGCAAGCAGTATGAAAGGCCGTAATAATACCGCTGTGTAGCGTGTCGGTCGCCTTATCCAAGTCGTCGCTACTTAGGATGGTCAGATGCAGTTTCTTCCCTTGAAACCCTCCAGCCCGAAACGATGCCAGATGCTGCAGCGGTTGCTACTGTCACATCCATAACTTGCCGCCTCAGCCGAGTGACAAAGGTTGGCTCATTACCAGTGTTCAGTATATCGAGCTGGCTGGCAGCAAAGAAGTTTAGTAGGGATTCACCCCTGCTATTTGAGTCAGTACTACCCCAAACGCGATGATGCGCGTTCGCGTCCATACCAACGATCAAATGCTTATTACCTCGTCGGGCATGCTCAACAAGCCTTACCAGTTCCACCGTTGGAGGTGGGGCCAGTGAGTCGAATGGGAGGTACACTGAGGCTAAAATAATCTCAGTAACCAACCCTCCTCGCTTAAGACACATTTTAATAGCTGTACAGTCTCGAGAACTGAACTCAGGCATAAGACTAGCATCTAAGCCCTTTCCTACAAAGATGCACGTGCGAGTATTAACAATCCCAGGCTTTACAAAAATTGCTCCTGGTACACCCGAGATGCCACTTACCGCCCCCTTATACAGAAAAGGTTCCTGTATGAGGCACACCTCTGTATGCAGTTTTCCAAGACGACGACACAATGTAGGCGAAGCCGCCTTGGAATGTTGCAAGTTAATTTGAACGACCTCCAGTGATGAGCTAGCCATAGAGCTAATTACCACTGGAAGTTCCAGCCTTCTCTCCCCTCTTTTCTGGCCTGAAGAACAGGCGACCAGTGAGGAAAAAAGGCCGGTAAGAGCACTTCCCAAGCATCTTCGCCGAATCGTCATCAACACCAAAAGTATACAGACGGCCATCCTTCATTTTGTTGAAGTGATAGACCCTCGACAGGGGGTCCTGCATCATTGCTAGTGCAAGACCTCTTTGTGCCTTTGGATGCTGTACCAGCTACCTTGGGTGACCCCTTAACAACTCTTGTGTCCGTCACCTTCACAGACTTCTCTGTTTCCGTGACCGTCACTGATAGATTGGGAGCGGTCAGATCAGAGGCAGTAGGTACGGGCCCAACAGGTTTGGGGTCGGCATTTACTGCAACACTACTCTCCGAGTCCACCATTCCTCCTCGCTTCTTCCACTTACCACGCTTCCGTTTCTTTCGCTTCCTACAGCCTGATTCCTTGGTGGTTTCAACGCTAACCGATTCGCAGAGCTCATAAGTCGCGGAATCCTCCGAGGAGCAGCCGGAAGGAGCCTTCTCGCATTCCTCAAGAGAGAGCTTCTTCAGCTTTTTCCTGAGGGCCGCCTGCTTCATGGAAGGGCTGGAGAGGGGAGCATCACTGGACGTGCTGGACAGGAAATCCCGTGCTCGCTTCGTCAGGTTCTCCGTCCCCGCGTCATTCACAGGAGTAGTAGCAGCGTGATATTTGGGCAGGGAAGCCCGCTCAGAGGGACTCAAGGACACATTTGTAGCGTCCGAGCTCCTCTTAGCAGACACCCCACAGAGTTCGCTCTTACCAGCAGTCGCATCCTTGTGCCGGCCAGGATCGGCCAGTACGCTGGGTGCATCCGCCAGCTTGAGCTCCGAGCTTGGTCTCGTATCAGCGCTTAGCGCCGGAGTAGTATTCGTCTCGTCCTGTCTTGTGGCCTGTTGCGTCCTTCCGTTTTAGATCTATTTATTACAAATGTTCCTGGCCTAATATGTCAACCATTTGCATTAAATGAGCTTAGCTCTGACCATAATCCGGTTATTTCTCAAATTCGTTGGTCGGGTTTGGAAAAAGTGCAATATGTTTATGACCTATGAACGCAAACTGGGCTCGTTTCCGTATGGAGGTAAGAAGACAGCTTCAAACCATTCCTATGACCCTTGAAACAATTGCAGCCAAACAGGATGTTGACTCCATTGTTCAGCAGTTTACAGAGCATGTCCTTAGTGCGGCTAATAATAGTATACCAAAAGTTGCGAAAAAAATCTATTGCCGTAAAGTCCCAGCTCAAACGTTGGAACTAATCAGAACTAGGAATGTGCACAGAAGAAACTGGCACAGATTCCGGCAACCTGCTTCTCGCATTCAAGTAGTTCAATTGAATAAAATAATAAATAAACAAATTCAAGATAATCGAAATAAGGAGTGGAATAACAAGCATAGCACACTTGATAAAGCCGCCAAGTCCTTCTGGAATATAATAAAAATTGTTAAAAATAAATCCAAGGAGTTACCTAGCATTAGAAGTGGTACAGAAACCTTCTTCACTGATACGGAAAAGACGAAGGCGTTAGCTCTAAATTTCGCGCTCTTCAAGCATTTAATTTAGCTATCTACGAAACTCGGCCAAATGAATTTATATCGGAATCAGACACAGAATATTTCGTAAACAATTTAGTTGTTAATAAAACAGGCGGAATCGATCAAATTAAAAATATTTATCTTAAAAAATTGCCTAAGGAAGGGATAACATTTCTTACCTATATCATCAACGCATTCTTAAAAATGCAATATTTTCCTGATAAATGGAAAGTAGCGAAGGTTATTCCCATTCCGAAAGCAGGGAAGCCTCCCGATAAATCCGAAAGCTACAGATCAACGGAAATCCTATTAGATGGGAGCCTTCTGTTAAATATCTGGGAATACATCTTGACACAAAACTGACTTTTAAAGAACATAATATGAGGACACTTAAAAAAACAAATATTGCAATCAAAATGTTATATCCATTTATAAATAGAAATTCACTAAGATTATAATTTACAAAACCATCTTTCAATCAATTCTCTTGTATGGCTGCCAGGTGTGGGGTAAATGTGCTGAATGCCACATAAAAAAATTACAAACATCTCAAAACAAACTATTAAAAATGATGCTTAATTTGCCCTGGCATCATTCTACTTTAGATCTGCATATTAAAACAAATGTTGAGTTTATCTCCAATAGAATAGTAAAGCTCAATGACTCCTTTAGGACTAGATGCGACATCTCTAATAACCCTCTAATAAATCAATTAAATATAGAATAGCTTAGTTAAACATAGCAATGTTAAAATAATTTATGAACAAATATACCCATATGTTAACTTAGTTACTGTTATTTTATTTACTTCTCGAATTATTATTATTATTTAATATATCTGTTATCTGTTAATTTTTTTTTGTTAATACAATATCACTTATAATTATCCATTTAGTTATTTATTTATTTATTTATTTATTTTTTTTCTTTTTCTTTTCTTTGTTCTTTCAAATTGAGGTTTTTTTTCGTTGTTTCCTCAGGATCTATTTTGTAAATTTAAAGCACCACTCGAAATTGTATAAATACTTTTTCAGTAGAAAGATATACATTTGTAAATCATATCTCTGTACAAATAATGTAAATTGTGCGATAGTAAAGTGTATATTATTAACGAAATAATAAAATATCAAATATCAAATTATTCGATAGCGCATGGAAGTCACTCACTGATCTGGTAATTCGGCAACAGGTTCTTAATGTTATCATCATTTAAAATAACCGTTTCGTAAAAGTTCTTTGCCAAATGCCGCGAACTTTTTTCCAAACCAGCTGAATTCGACCAAAATTCCGCATTTTTTATAACTTATGTGCGCGACAGGGTGTTTTCTTTATGACACAGTGCAGGTATTCCTAACTAACATCAGCAATGAAATAAAATAAAAAAAAATATTAACATTTATGCCCTAAAACATAGCTTCTCCAACCAGTTTCTTGTGCGAAGCGGACGGGACCTACAATTTTAAGCCGAATCCGAACGGCAAATTTGAGAAGCTTTTCTCATGACAATTGATACTCTTGGATGTTTATCAGACGTTCGCAAGAGAACATTAGCAATACTATATTTTATTATATGAGTATTACTCGTACATAGAAAGTCTGCAAAAATAATATCAGCTGTCATTTGAAGCTTCACTAATTTGCCGTCCGGAGTCGGCCTAAAATTGTAGTCCCTTCCACTTCGCAAAAGCAAATGGTTGGAGAAGCTTGGTTTAAGGCCCTGTATTGGCCGTTTGTTGGTTGGTTGAAACCGGCCCTCGATGAGGATGCACTTAGACCAGAAGTAGGTCCATTGTGCAGCCGATGTGTAAGGTGGGTGGATCACCCTCTTACTCAGGGAACCATTTGCTCCTCTGAATGAAGGAGCTAATCCTTGCTGTGCAGGCGTTGTTAAGATCGTTCAGATCATTGAAAAGGTATTCACCCAATGTAGCCTTCCTAATGTTGGCGAGTGCAGGACACGTGCAAAGGAAGTGACTGATGGTCTCCTCTTCTTCCTCGTCCCTACAGCTTCTGCAGAAGTCATTGTAGGGGATGCCCAACCTTTGGGCATGTCTTCCTATAGCACAGTGCCCGGTGAGGGCGTTTACTAATTTTGAGAGGGTTCCTCTCTTATGCCTCAGAAGTCCGATGGATCTGGATTTGTTTAATGTCGGCCAGAGTAGCCTTGCGGTGTTGCACTGGTCGAGTTGGTGCCAACGACGGTTGGCTTCGTTCACCGCATAGGTGTATATGAGGTTTTTAACATAAGACGTTGGCGCCTCGATGTCGGTGACGCTTATGCTATTTAAACCAGAAGAGCCTCGTCGGGCCAGTTCGTCAGCTTCACAATTCCCTGGTATGTCACAGTGACACGGCACCCAGCAAAGGGTGAGGCTATACTGACCGGCTATCTCGTTAAGAGATGCACGGCAGTCTTTCACTGCCTTGGATCTTGTAGTGCTGGATGCAAGGGATTTGATGGCCGCCTGACTGTCGATGTATATTACAATATCTGATTTCGATATCGTATTAACCGACAGCCAGGCAGCGGCTTGGCGGACGGCGGTGACTTCGGCCTGAAAAACGCTGCAGTGTTCTGGAAGGTTACAGGAGAGGTGAATGTCCAGGTGTTCAGAGAAGTCTCCGGCACCGACTCCGTCCTCCGTTTTGGACCCATCCGTAAAAATTGACAGCGATTCGTGGTGTAGGACATGACGTTGTGTCCACTCGATTCTGTCAAGGATTAGATGTTTGTAGCACAGGTTGAAGTTGTATTCAGTGGGCAGGTGGTCGGTGACCTTAGGGAGATGTCGATACATCGATAGTAAATTGGCATGTAAAGTTTGTTGCTCTTTCCATTGTTTGGAGCTTCTCAGTCTTATTGCTGAGGTGGCAGCCAACTGTTTGCCGACGATGTCGGTCGGGAGAAGGTGGAGCATGGCTTGGAGCGCCGTAGTGGGAGAGTATGGGCCGTTAATGCCTTATATTTATTTTGTTGGTGTTTGATAGATGCCCCTTTACCATAAGGAATTTATGTTGGCTGCTTTCCTAGTCACAGCTGAACAAAGAAACCATTAATTCCTCAGTCCAAGAAGTTGGTTCTCCACGGTTTATTATAAACTTAGTTTATACAATGTTCAACAGTGGATCATGAGCAGCAGTCTTGGGGACTGCGTGATTAAAAAAAAATGATATTGTAAAACGTACCAAGCCGGAGTCTTCTCTCCTCTTCTGTGGAACATCTCGATAAACAAAATTTTTAGATCCTTTGTCGGTAAAGGTGTGTAGATAGTTGCCTACAGGAATGTTACAGGAAAGGACGTTTACACCAAAAGTGAGGTTTTGGAACCTGCATTATCGGAACTATCATGGTGGACTGATACAAACGGCCTTGTGGTCGACCCCAAAAAGAAATATAATGCACTTGGACATGTTGTAGTGGAAGGACACGAGACAGCGTATATACTGGTCACATGCGGCTAAGATCTGGAATTTGAAGGAATTTGAATCTGTGAAACATCTCTAGTGTCACTGACTTGCCGTCTAGGAACGACACTTATCCTTCATGGGAGCACGGTTTGACAGCTTGGGGGACTAAGCAGAGACACCACTATCAGGAATTGAACGATTTATCAGCGGACTAAACTAGTTTTGCTAGTTACATGTCCTACCATGTACTATGAGCAGGGCCTGATTAACCCTTAGGCTAACTAGGCTGCAGCCAAGGGCGCGAGGATCGGGGCGGGAGCGCTGAAATCGTGTCTTCGCATGCACTAATTTAGCATCATTCCATCTACACTATATATTTCAACTAGACCGAAACAAAACACTAAAACTAAATGCGCTTGAGAGTCCCTGAGAAAAAGCTTATTAATGGCGAAAATGTGAAGAGAAGCTGGTTAGTATGCTGAGAATCCATAGGTCACGTGTTTTGTGGTCCTTGCAAATTATAGGAGGAACATCCGCATTTGCCAAAAATGAATTTAATGACTGGAAAAATTCTAATTTAATAACTGATCATGACAATTCTCTGGATCATCGTAAATGTTTGGGACAATATGTATGTAGAGGTAAGGTTAGGTTAGGTAAGGTGGCTGCGAGGGCGTGAGCCCAGGCAGACTTAGGCCGCAGTTTCGGCCCGTTGTGATACCACAAAAGGGGGGGGGGGGGGGGGGGGGCTCGGCCTACTGTGTTCCCTGTGATTTCCTCCTGTGAGGTAGTGGTTTTTAGGGGGGAAGATACTCCTGAAGAGGTCAGGCTGTGCAGCCTGGCTGTGTTTAGCATGGGTTGCGATGTGTTGGAATGACTAGTGCAGAGGCGACTTTCGCCCGACATCCGAACCAAGGGTTGCGATCGAGATGCGGTGATTGATGTAATCAAACCACAGGTCGATCTCAAATTCGGCGCCACGGAGGGAGGCTATTGCCTCCTGATCACCGAGGGAGGGAAGCGTCTTTTGAGATGACTGTTACAATCGAACCTCAAACTGCTCTTCACTCTCTTTGCAGGCAATACCGTGCCAGGGAGACCGATACAGTCAATCCCGAGCAAGCTATTACCATTCTTGGACGGGGGGTCGGGTAGTCAAGTAGTTGGTTACAAAACTGTGCTAGAGGGCGTGACTGATGGTGGTCCAACCCTGCTGCAAGCATCGCGGGGGGGGGGATGTAGAGGTAAACTCTTACAACGACTGGATACCCAAATAGTCAAACAATATAATGAAGAAATAACTTATTGGCGAAATGTATTACTACGGGTAATAGAAACAATTAAGTTTTTAGCTTCTCGTGGCAGTGGCGGACTAAGAGAGGGGGGGGGGGGGGGGCGGTCCGCACCGGGTGGCAGCCTAACAGGGGGTGCCATCGCTAACCCAAAAATAACTCTTTGCACATAGAACAAAATAAAAACACAGTTATGTAAAACAAAGTTGATTCCTAAATAACCAAAACGAACCGTTTGTTTTGTGTTTGCTGTCGGTTATTTGCATGCAATGAATCACAATATTACGTCACCGGTTTTAATATGTGGTGGAAGCTTAACCCCAAGGTATATTCGAGCACGAGGCATCTGATCGCCACCTAACGTCGTTAGAAAAGTGGAAAACTTTGGAAATGGGCTTAAATTTGCAAAAGCACAATCGACAACAATTTGCAAATGTCAATGGGTGCGGAAAAAAAGAAATGGCGTGATATTCTAAGTCGCCTTTTGGACGTAATATTTTTTCTTGCTCGTCAAAATCTATCTTTTCGAGGCCACAGAGAAGACTTATCATCGGGCAATAGGGGCAATTTCTTAGAATTGGTGAAACTTATATCCAAATATGACCCAGTTTTAAAGGAGCATTTGTTGAGAATCGAGCATTCGATAGGTGATAAGAATAAGACAAGAGTCAGCTCGTATTTGTCGAAGAATATTCAAAATGAATTTATAATCCTTTTGGGGAAAGAAGTTAGGACGATAATTGTGAAAGACATTCACCAAGCAAAGTACTTTGGCATACTATTTGACAGCACACCTGATGAATCACATATCGACCAAATGAGCGAGGTTATAAAATACGTTTACATCCAGGAGGAGGTGAGGGAATCATTTCTAGGGGTTTTTCCCACATCTGGAAAGACTGCCAAAGAACTAACCGACGATATCTTAAAACAACTCAATGAAGATAGTTTTGACATTAATGTTTGCCGGGCTCAGGGATATGATAATGCTGCGACTATGGCGGGTATTCATGAAGGAGTTCAAAAATTAATTCGGTAAATTAAATCAAAAGCTTTGTTTACGCCATGTGCAAACCTTTGTGGAGTTCACTCTTTGGGAAGCACTTCTTCAAGTACAACGTTTTTTGGGACAGTGGAAAGACTTTAGACCTTTTTTTCAGCATCTCTACTCATCGTTGGGATATTCTAATAAGAAATGTAGGTGTCGCAGTCAAGAGACTTGTGGACACTAGATGGAGGGCTCATCACGAGGCTGTTAAGCCATTGAAGGAAAATTTTGTAAAGATAGTTTCAACTTTCGAACTCCTCTGTGATCCTCAAAAGGAAAATTTGGATAAAAGGGGTGCTGCGACCATTCTCTTATCTGCTGTGTGCGACTTTACGTTTTTGTGCTATCTTTCTTTCTGGTCCCATATTTTGGAAGAAGTTGATGCAGCACAGAAATACTTGCAGAAACCAGGACTCACTTTAGAAAAAAGTTTAATAAAACTAAACGCACTTGCGAGTTTTCTGCATTAAAATCGTGATAAAACCGTAAAAAAGGCCATTAATTACGCAAGAGGAATATGCGCAGAGTTATACATTTCAATTGAAAGGCGGGGAAGGGCAAAAAAAAAGAAAATTATGCCTGGCAAAAAGGCTCAAGATGCTGGCTTGACTTTGGAAGAGGAAACGCGCAGAGCCATTCTAGAATGTCAAGACAAAATTTTCTCAGGGGATGGAAGACATTGCGTCAGTTTTTCCAGCTCTTTAACCTAAAATATTGCTCCATGGAACCGAAGAAGAACTCCATGCTGCTGTTCCAATTCTTACTTCGACATTTACAGAACTAGCAGACAACAGTATCATATTGGAAATCGGGCGGATACGGCGCCACATGGTAGCTGCAAAGATAAATTTAAAGGATGCTAAAATTTGAACAGCTTTTGACTTTTTAAGCTTTATCGTTAAGTGGGACTTTTCAGACTCGTTACCGAGTCTATCATTGGCGATGAGAATTTATTTAACGATTTACGTCTCAGTGGCATCATGCGAACGAAGCTTTTCAAAGTTAAAATTAATTAAAAATTATCTAAGATCAACAATGAGCTAAAATAGGTTGTCTAATCTGGCTATGAAAGTATAGCACACAAAAAATAAAGATTTTGATAATTTAATCGAAACATTCAGTGCAACAAAAGCTCGAAAACACCTTTAAATAAAATCTTTGTAAGTGTTTATGTTTTTTGCTTAAATTTTTTAAGGGGTGTAAGTTTACTTTACCGCCCCGGGTGCCACTGCCTCTTAGTCCGCCCCTGTCTCGTGGGCTTCCATTTCAAGGTCAAAATGAAACTATTGGATCTGCACTAAACGGAAATTTTCTTGGCTGTATTGAGCTTATATCTAAATTTGATCCTTTCATGGCTAAACATTTGATGAGATATGGACAAAAAGGCAGAGATTCTCCATCGTACATGTCATCCTCTATAATCGATGAATTTATTTTACTTCTCGCTGACAAAGTTCGACTCTCGATTATAGGAGAAATAAAACAAGCAAAATATTATTCGATTAGCATTGATTCCAGATATTTCACACACCGATCAGTTGACATTTATAATTCGTTATATTTTGCCTGAAAGAGAACCTGTCGAACGTTTTGTCACATTATTACCCAATTGCGGTCATAAAGGTGACGACATGGAGAAGTCTGTTCTTGCGAGAATTGATAAAACTTTGAAACTTGATATTAAAGACTGTCGTGGCCAAAGTTATGATAATGCTAGCAATATGTCTGGTCAATAAAAAGGTCTTCAGTCAAGAATTATAGCGGTAAATTCATTGGCTACTTTTGTTCCTTGTGCAGCCCATTCTCTACAACTCGTGGGATCGGCTGCCGCGGAAAGTAGTGACGTGTCAGCTGTTTTTTTTTTTAAACTGGAACAACAACTATATAATTTTTTTTCTGGATCTACAAGCAGATGACAAAATTTGTTATCCAAATTGGATGAAAAATTGACGGTACTAAAAATCTATCGAAAACTCGATGGAGTGCGCGAGCAGATGCAAGCAAAGCCTTATACAGTTCATACAAACAAGTTCTGGAAACATTAAACTCTATTTGCGACGATGAAAATCAAAGTAAAAAGACCAAAATAGAAGAAAAATGAATATTAGAAAAAATTAAAACTCTAGAAATTACAATAATGTTGTGCTTTTGGAACTCTGTGCTCGTAAAGTTTCAAATCGTTAGTGCACAGCTACAAGCAAGTTCTGTTGATTCATCTAACGTTGTTACTCTTTATGAGACATTACATGCTTTATCTTGATACGTTGCGTGACGAAAAAGAGTTCGAAAATTTCGAATCAAAGGCAATCAAGAGATGCGAAGTGACCACATTCAAAAAGGATGTAAGAAGAAGAAAGAAACCAAAATTTCATTTTGATGACGTTAAAACGGGGCACATTAAGTTAGAAGGGAGACTATCTTTCATCGTTGATAATTATTATGCAGCTATTGGTTGTCTTAATGTGCACTTAAAAAACCTGCAAAATAATTTATAATACAGTAAACATAAAGTTTGGTTTCTTATGGAAACTGCATGAACTAGACGACAGTGAATTTATAAGAAACAAAGCAAAGGAGTTAAAACAGCTATATGCCACTGATTTAGAAGAAACCTTTGCAGAAGAATGCGTCCATTTGCCACGTTAGTTTCGCTTGCAGATCGATCTGAAAACTTTTATGGTAGTATGAACCATGTTAACATTTTCATACTACTACTCTACTCGCTTACTACTTTTTAGGCCGTCCTTAACACACCTGGCGGGGCGCGTCCTCATAATTAGCCTAGGGCGGTCAGAACTCTTGATCAGTCGCTTACTATAAGGATTCACAATGGGCCCCTTCTGCCTTCATGGTGATACTTGCATAATGTACATATAATCCTTCATACGTTACCTAACCTATTTGATAGCATTCCATACTACGGTACCTTTTAGTATGCAGATTTGGGGAGAGAAGATAGATTTTGTTGTGATGTGGCTTATATTTTCTTCGCAGTACTCTGTAGGAAAATTAAAAGTAGATGCTAATCCCTCACAGGCAAATTGTCTATTCACAAGTATAAATGGAACATGCATACCTTTTACCTTAATTCTTGAAAAATGATTGATTTCACAAAAGTTAACATTCCTCAAATGCGGCAATACCGTCATTATTGTATTCTCGGCGAACTCAAATCCATTTAGAGTTGGTCGAAATTCGTGTACATACGATTGACAATTCGTTAAGGCAATACTGGCCCCAACAACTGACAACCACCGCAATCAATTTTATAAGAAATATTCGAATTCTATACCAAGCTGCTGCACTATCCGGCAGCCATTTGAGTTGGTCCGGTGTCCTCCGAAAATTTCTGTCTCTTCATATTGCATTTGGTTCTCGCTCCCTTTCATCCACTCCCACCGTGATGTACGCAAACCTCTATGTGCGATGTAATTTTTTAATGGGTTTTATGTCCGCCTTTACCTATCATCCAGGGCAACCCACTGACGCCACCACACTCTCCTCAACCAACATTCATCCTAACCTCAATAAATGTGCCCTCTCATAGTCATGAGAACGAGGTCATACAGGAGTACAGAGGTGGCAGGAGGTGCACCATACTGCAGAAGAGATTTAGATATCGCTCTCACACACACAGATACAGGTGGGAACAACCCATTCGCCAGCCCGAAAGGAGGGAAGGAGATTCAACGCTGCCGAGATGGATGGATGCTAGCTGGATGCTACTGCTTCTGAATTTCACCATGAAATCCAGTTCAAACGAGGATGCTAACAAATGCATAGAGCGAACAATTCCGACCTTCGTCGTTTTCGTTGTCGTATTCGTAGTCGTTGTTGTCCTGTTGCAGTTCTTTCAACTGCATTCGTATGCGGTAGCAACGGCAGCGGGTGGATTGATGTTGGCATGAGCATGGGAAGATAAACTCCATGGCGGAAGTTGCTAAAATAAAATTTTGTTCGCCTAAGTTGGTTTTCGCTTCCATTTTTTGTGGTCGATGGTTGCTTTTTTTGCGTTTTATTTGCTGTCGACTGCTCGGTACAATGCAACAACCTAACTTTCATAGAGGATTGCGAATGCAGAGAACATTTACTCATCGCTCCTCTCTCGTTCTCCTGGTTTCATGGCTTCTTTGTTAATCTAGATTGGGGGACGAGATACGGGTGCACTGGCGGTTATACGGTTGGTTCGGGTACTATGGTATGGCAGGCATCCGCCACTCTTCTGTTGATAAACTGCCCTGTGTAAAAGGTCCTGAGGCTGGGTGTATTGTATGTCGTACGTGTGTGTATGTGTCGGGGTTGAGAGAAGCAGTATGTACATACGTATACATGCCCATTAAAGGGTGGTAGATGACAGGGTGAAAAAAGTTCAGAAAGCCAAGGACCGGAACTTGGCTGAAGTGCTATCGTGTGTGCTTGGCATTTTGTTTTTGTTTTTAAGGGTTGTGTATTGTTTTAAAGAATATTTTTGTGGATGTTACAGGATATTTGGAGCATGTAATTTAATTGCACTTAGCGAAAAGAGAGAAAAACGATTGCTCGTACTGGGCAAAACTATATGTGGATTAGCTTCCAAATGTGTTTGTATGATTTATTTACTCGGTGCGAACATTGACTGCAACTTGGGGATTTGCATTGGTGGTCGGTGGAATTAGATTTAAGATTTTCTTCTAAGTGGAATAAATGTTTACTCCACTTACGCCAGTATATACATCAGCAGTTCTATTTTGCAGGCTGAAATTCAGGGATAAAGCTTTGCGTATCTAAACAGATCTCTAAGGGATACGAAAATGTGCATCCTCTCAAAGAGCACAGCTGCTTTGCATGCAATTAGGTCGTTTTAAATGGCATCAAAACTAATCTCGGATTGTATTGAAACTTCGTCTAATATGGCCAGACAAGGAGCGAGTCCACCTCATTTACCTCGAGAGCCTGTTCCACAAAAACAGCAATCTCCCTGAGTAACATGTAATTCCTAAACATATAAACTTAACAAGTATCTGTATCACTAAATTATCCGCTATGAAAGTTTACAATTAAAATGATGACTTTAAGAAATAACTTCATCTGAGTTTGACAATGCGAAGCCATTTTAACGATCGAAAGAAGAAACAATTCTCTTTAAAATGCGGGAGCATCAGGAAGTTTGTTTTGGTGCTTTTTCGAGAAAAAAAATACTATAGCTAATATAATCGAAAAGTGGAATAGTGTTGCTAGCTGTTTAATGTGGCAGTCAGATATCTTTTGTTTGCTAAGGCTAAAATAGAAAATTTAAAAAAGGGTCTGCTGTTGGAATAGAGTGCAAACTCAATTCTTGTGACAATAATATCGTTTAAGGTATTACTGGCAGAGAGTCTGAAGAGCTTGTTGGGCTTGAAGTAAGGAGTTCCATAACAAATACAAACGGTCAACTAAATTATCTATTTCATGTTTCCCAACGACGACGAAGTCTTGGCAAAGAAGTAAGATGAAACATTTTTTTTTAACAACTCTTGACCCGCCTAGGCGAAAGAATACGGTACGTCGACCTGGATAGATCTATTGTACCATAGGTCAAGAACATTTTAGGCTAGTGCATTTTCCACTTTTCTAGAAAAGGTAATAATGCTTCTAGCCTAGGGACCTCTTCAAATCTTCGTTACCTAACAGTTGTTTGAGAAGATCCTCTTTCTCATTGCACAGAGGGCTGGGCATTCGCACAAATGTGCTTCGTGGTTTCGTCGTCCTCGAGGCACAGCCTGCACTCTGGGGAGTCGGCTAGTTTCATTTTGTTGAGGTGGTAACGTAAAGAAACGTGAGGTACCCTATTAGGTTTTTGATATCATGCCTACCTAGGTTTAGGATCCTGCTGGCATTGTTTTTGAAGGGTGGATCGCTCGTTTGGCCTGTCTTAGACCTGGAGTGTTTTCTCAGTATGAGATACATTTAGAGTTTCCAAGCTATTTATAGCTAAATTGGTGGCTGATTTGGGTGTGTAGCAGAAGGGTTCAGGTTTTGTGAATGGGGTTTCTGAACCGCATCTGGCTAGCTCATCAGCTTTTTCATTTCCTTCAAAACCCCCATGGCCAGGAATCCACCAGAGTTTGGTTTTGTTTGAAGCAGTGTAAAACTGATTTGGAGTCAATTGTATGTGAGCTAAGTGCTTTTATAGCTGCTTGACTATGCGTTTATATATGGATGTGAGCGCCTTTAATGCCAGTGTTGTTAATGTGGTTTGCGCATTCTTGCATGGAGAGGAATACACTAGGGCTTTTACCCATTGGTATTGAGACGCTAAGGTTTGGTTCGTGAAAACCAGCTCCTATGCCCGATTCCATTTTAGACCCATCCGTATACCACTTTAGTCCGCTTTGGTGGTTCGGTGGGTTATTGTTGGCCCATGCTTCTTTGTTTGGTATCTCTGTATAGAACCGCTTGTTGAAACATAGTGTTTTTTGAAGGCGGTCTGTGACCGCGCAGATTATGTTAAGTTCTGGAATTTCTGGAAGTAGCGTCATAAGTTCCGGATGGTCACTAAGACATATCTCATTCGTTTGTACCAGACTTGCTGAGCTGCGTATTGCAACTTTACTTATGTATATATGCAAGGGTGTTAGTCCTATTATGGCTTCTCTGGCAGTAGTGGGGCAAGTTCGCATGGCTCCGGATAAACCAAGACATGCGAGACGTTGTACCCTTGTGAGGTTAGATATGGCGGTTTTTTGCTTTACTTTGGCCCACCATATTATAGAAGCGTAAGTAATGATGGGCCTGACCATCACTGTGTAAATCCAATGAGTGATTTTTGGGGAGATCCCCGAGGTTTTACCATACATGCGACGGTAGGCCCATAAAGCTTTTGTTGCTTTAGTTATTTTTTTCTCAATGTGGGATTTCCAGTTTAGTCTTTTGTCTAGGAATACTCCAAGATATTTGACTTCATCGGAATACTCAATGGTCGTACCATTCAGTGAAATCTGGGCTAAGCTCAGCTTTCTTCTTGATGAAACATACATAATTTCTTAATACCTGTTTACCCCCTATTTTCTTTTAGAAAATAAAATCAGATATTAAAATTTAATTTTTCATTAACAGTAGACATTCGTTATAGTGAATTAATAAAACCAGGCTTGTTCACTATTACGACGTTGATCACTATTTCGAGCGGTAAGCCAAAAAGGCACTGCAAAGTTGAATTTGCTTCAAATAACACATTCTGTCATGTACATAATTTTTTATTTAAAATTTATTATAGAGTAAAGCAAGAATTTAACGAAAAAAATAAATATTGTTAGAACTCAATCCTGACAAGTGATATGTGTGTATCTCTATTAACAACTCAACATTTAAAAAAAAGGCTCTGACAACTTAGACTTAAGAATAACAAATTTATCTAACTTGCGGACAGCTTCTTTAGGACCTCAGTTTCTTTTAAGCAATGTCAAAGGCAAGCCGTTCTGCAACACACTAATCGGCACGTACCAGTGTGGCTTCTGGCCCGACATGTCGACATTAGACCAAATGTTCACACTGATTGTATTCCTGGAAAAGTCCAACGAATTTCAAGTCGAGACTCACCATCTTTTCATTGACTTTAAAGTCGCATATGGAGTCAGGAGTTCTACATGCCGGTGGCCGAATATGGGATCCCGGCAAAACTGATCCGGTTATGTCGCGTGATACTTGAAAACAAGCGGTGTACTGTGCAGTTTGGAAGCAGCTCTTCCGAATTATTCCAAATCTGCACTGGATTTCGGTAAGGAGATGCGCTGTCATGTGACTTCTTCAATCTTGTTCTAGAGAAAATAGTGATAATGGACACAGGGCAAGTGTCAACACGGAAGGCACTGTTTTCAATAGATCCGTCCAACTAGTGGTGTATACGGACGATATCGACATCATCGGCCGTTCCCAGCGTGCTTAGAGGGATTTGTCGGCGTTTGAAGAACAGGCCAAATTTGTTGGTCTTGAAGTAAATGAAGACAAGACTAAATACATGCTATCAACAAACATACAAATATCTGTCCACCGCCTAGGACTAAACGTCACTTTTGATAGCAATTACTCTGAGGTAGTTAAGGAGGTGAACCTGGGAGTAAACATCAACTCTACAACTGACACCTATGGGGAAGAATTACTTCAGGAAGCCGCTGCTACTTCGGGTTGACCAAACAAATAAGCTCAAAACTTCTCACTCGAAGAACAAAATGCATGCATGCATCGAAGCTTAAGCCTACCAGTCCTGCTTTATGATGCCGAGTGCTGGACGATAAGTAGGAAAGGGGAGCTAATATAGGGTTCTTTTAAACAAAAAATACTCCGTCGGATATTTGGTCCTGTGCGCGATGAGGGCGAATGGAGGAGAAGATCCAACCACGAACTCTATGAGGTGCATCAAGATGTGAATGTAGTCCAAAAAGCTAAATCTGGAAGCAGCGTGCCCAGGATCGCAGAGGATGGAAGGCTGCATTGTATCAGACAGAGACCCTTCACGGGTCGGGAGCCCGCTAAGTAAGTAAGTAAGTAAGTAAGTAATTAAGTGGTAATGTTAAATGCTTGCGCGACATTTTTACTAAAAAATGCTCCATATGTCTTACCGGACTCGAAATCAAAACAGTAATGAGCATATGGCAGCCTACATTATTATGTATGCATTTGCTATAATACCGTCATTACGGAATTTGGAATTGGAACAAAACACATGAATGTACGGTAAAGTGTCTTAAAAGCCAGTCAACATACGGTAGACGGATTTCAGCTGGAATGTTCCTATTTAATCCTGAGACAAAATGTGTGTTCACTATATCGAGATTTGTATTGTTCATTATTTAAAGTAGTCTGCATAAAATGTTGTGTGTTCAATTTACTGGACAGGTGAATCTAACGAGATTCACTATATCAAGCATCTATTGTATTCTCCTATTCGGAAGGGCGGTATATTAAGATAAAAGATATAATTTGGCAACTTGCAGCTTACGCTGGGATAGCGATTCAAGGGCACTAAAGACAGTTTTATCATAGGTTATAAGAGACTTAGAATAAGACGAGAAGTAGAATACATAAATATAAGGTATTAGATTCCCAAACAGGCCTAAAACCTAGCTTGTTCAACCATATGCTTGGGCAAAGTGGAAGGGACCTATAATTTAAAGCCGAATCCGAGCGGCAAATTTAATAAACTTTCCATGACAATTGGTACTCTTGGATGTTTGTCACACTCGCAAGTGGTGGGGCAGCGGACACGTTTTTAAGGTGTTACTGGGCCCCGGCGGGATGTAAACCTAAGACCTTTAGATGAGTAGTCCAACACACTTACCTCTGCGCCACTGCGAACACATCGAGAAGTAGTTGATCTGGAAAATAATTCAAACTTACATAAGTTGTTTTTGCATATGCGAATTAGTTTTTGGGATTTTGTCGGATTTAGTATTAATCCATAAGCTACTGACCGAGTGTGAATCCAATTTAAATCCTTGTTAATAGGAAGAGCAAGTTCATTTAGGTTAATGTACGGTTTCTCTAAGTGAAGTTGGACAGCATCTGCATATAAGCGTATATTTACAGACTGGTCGGAGGTCATTTACAAACATACAGAGAACAGAAGAGTATCGGTCCCAAAACTTAACCCTGTGGTATATTTTGCTTTATTTCTTTTAAAGAGGAGCATCGTTCATTGGAATCTACCGCAAAGAAAAATTTTTATCAACTTCACTTCTCTTTCATTAAAACCGAAATTATTTAAAAGCTTCTAGCATAGGATTTGTGAGAAGTTTAGCAAACAAAAAACCGACCATGACCCATACCATAGCGTTGCCTTATTTTGTCAAGTCAGTTTACCATAGCTGTAGAAGATGCAAGGATGAATGCTGATCGGTCCAAAATCATCCACAGGGACATAAGTCCCGAATGATTTTGCAATCGTGCTGAAATTTCGAACTCAATGAGGTAGGATATTGTTACTATAGAGAAGTCCTAAAAATTGTATCACGAATTTCCGTCTTTCTGTCACACAGGCCAGTTTCAGTCAATGGAATAACTTAAATCTTCGTATTTGGGGCTTGTAGGCCTATTGTCGCGGCCATCACCGATTTCCTCAAAAATATCTCTAACGATTTTGATCGTTTTTGATATATAAACAAAATTAAGGTAAACTTAGGAAAATGACAGTACTCAGTTTTTGCTAAAATAGTCGCATAACGGTACTTTACAAAAATGCTTATATCTCAAAAAACGGGTCAAGTTATTTCAAAGAAAATTGACACAGTGACTTATACTACTATTTGGAATAAATTTATGACGTTTTTCATTCACATACCTACATTATTTTTGAATTTTTGAAAATTTCACTATTATTACAAACGGCTAAAACAATTTTGGTTAATTTTAATTTCTTGATTACTTTGGTTGAGTGTCAGAAGGTGTACTCAGTTTTTTTTGTTTTAAATGACACGATTAACGGTACTTTAGGAAACCAACAATACCTCAAAATAGGGCGACTTCGTTTAAAATTTTTTTTAGGTATTGGTAGGTAGATACAAAAAATTTTCGAAGAAATCTGTATACCTACTCAGATCTAAGAAATATTTTTTTATAACTTTTTTATATATTTTTTTATTAAAGTTGCCAACATTTTGATTGATTTCAATGATTTTTGTGGTTTTTAATATCTATGTGGAGTGAATATAAGAAAATGGCATGCTCAGATTTTCGCAAGACTCGAATAACGGCAGATTAGAAAAATGGCTAAATCTCAAAAAAATTGACAAACAAGATTAATCTCTAATATGGAACGAATTTACGGACTAAGATTCTCAAAAAAAAAAAAGAAAAAAGTATAAAGTTATATAGCTAACACTGTTTCCAAAAAAATTAAAATCTCATTTTTCACAAAAACGCCTTTGACGATATTGATCTCTATTGGTGTTTTAAATACATATGTACTTGGAGCAAGGTAAGAAAATAACATGCTCCGTTTCTACCGAATGACTAAAACCAATATGGCCATATCTCAAATAGACACATTAGGATCGAAAACTATTATCACAAATCAACAACCGTTCGTAAGATCAATCAACAATCACAAAGCCAATAACAGTTATTTAAGGAATCCGCCTTATTTTAGTCGGCTTAAGAAAAAAATCTATGCCGCCACGTTACAAAATAAGAAATGTAACATTTCTTTCTTGCAAAAAATTTGAAACAGTAATACTATCAGGTTTATTTTGCAGTCATGAGATTTGGATCAATGTCGAGCACATATCTTTCATAAAAATATTAACATACATATTTAACAACCTTATACATGTTGTAAATACCAATACGTCATACTCTTACCCTATAAAATGCGACTATAGTACCCATTAACAAATGCAATTGAGACAAATCAAATATAAATTTTGTGAAGTTATTTTCCATCTATAATTTTAGTATTTGTCTATTATAACTGAAATAATGGCAAATAATGCGAAATGGAATTATTATGAGGTTTTTGTATAATTTCATTTGTAACAAAATATAACAATTTATTTTTAGCAATTTATATCGGGGTCGTGAAATAAAGCCTTACGAAATAGGGCCAATTTGGCATTATTTCACTTTTCATAGGTGCTGTTTTCAACAATTTGCCCTTGCACCTACTCCAATTCAAACAGTTAACCCTAGCAGGGGTGTTCCAGGGGGCAGCATGCCCCCCATATGCATTGCACTAATTATGGGATTATTTGCGAAATCGCACGTCAATTTCATAAACAGTGCAATGCCTATGGGGGGCATGCTGCCCACCCGCAACCCCCCCTGCTTAAGATAACTGTTTGATTTGGAGTAGGTGCGAGGTACGGTTCTTGAATTATCATAAAATGTTAAGAGAAATTATTTTGCACTGAAAGTGAAGATATTGCTCACCTATTGTGTGCAATAACTTTACAAAAAAAGGTGAAGGTATTTCCCACTCGAGGTGAAGTTATTGCCCATGTGAAGTTATTTCCCGGCACCGAATATAGCTATCTACATGTAATCGAGATTGTTACGATTCTTTTTTTCCTGATTTTACGAGTTTGGAAAATGGCAATTAAAAAATGGGTTTGAAACCAATTCTTATAAAAGCGAGGAAAATATCATAGGAGCTTCGCACTATATTTCGTTTACTTTTTTCTCGAAAACTTAAAAACAGCTGAACGAGCAATTTACACCTAGCTGCGAAACGAATATCAAAAATTGTTGATCACATTTTTTTAGAGTGTGCAGCAGCCCTTAAAGTCGCGAGGTGATTATAGCCCATACAAAGTTGTGTTGTAGAAAATCGCAGGTTTATAATGGAGGAGAAGGGTAAATTCGAATAAGCATCTCTGCACAGTTTGACCATAAACTCTCCAAAATCAGTCCTCCTATTCTACACACTCATTAACGAAAAAAGAATCAATAAATTGCCGATGCATTCAATGCATCAGGTTGCGCATCGGCATAAGAATTTGTGTAGTGATGCCGCATCGATGCGAATTGTTTTGGCGTTTCCAAATTTGTTTCTGACTGAAAGTGTCTAGGCACAAATATTGGAAGTAGGTATGTACGTACAGTCCAGCCAAAATCAGTTGAAACAATGCTTGATGAGAAAACAATTTGTTTTATGTGGAAAGCTGGGTGATTTTGAATCGACTACACCCTTTCTGCTGCTCCTCACAGAACAGCTTGTATACTTTGCTTGCGTGCACCCTAATGCTTAAAACAGATGTGTAGCTAAACTCATTCAGTAAGATGATTTTGTATGTTAAACGTCGCATTGCCTACTGCATGTCAATTCGTGCTGCAAGTTGCATCTTTTTCTAATTTCACTGCACCTCCAGTAGTAGAAAAGCACAATTTGGTACACTGTTTCCGGTTTGACGTTTCGTGCTGTGAAATTCAATGACATTAACTAATACTTTAGTCTGTTTCGTCATTCAGAGATATTTAGGTCAGGCATGAGGTATAGTGAATGATGGTAATTTCTTACTGCACATCTGTTTCACGTGCGTTACTGAATGCATAACTACGCTGCACATCTGTTTCAGGCATACACATACCTGAGTCTAAGTGCAAAAGTAATTTGTGACTCCATCCAATTTTGTATGCCAAGCCTTCGAACCCTAAGAGAAGCTTCCCACGACTACTGGATATTTGTCAATGGGTGGGTGAAAAAACGTAAGGTGTTATTGGGGTGATTTGAACCTGGAATCTCTCGGTCAGTAGTCCAACACACTAACCACCGAGCAAACTTTGTAGCTGTATATGTTGGTTTATATTAATAATGTACCCTCCCGAAGCACCAAAGAATCATTATCATACAAGGCAGATCCCTTCAGCACAAGACTCACCAAAGTCAAAAAATACGGTCAATTCTTGTTGTCAAGCCACAACAAAAATCAAGCCTAACCGACCGAAAAATCCTTCAAAGAAACGCAAAAAGGTCACACAAATACTGCAAATTGATATGGCATGTAATGTTATAGTGAATGAAATGAATAACAGAGTGTTAGGGTTGATCCGCGCGACAACAAAAGTACATCACATCGCACATAACGAGCCAAAACGTACACACACACATTTACTAACTTCTGGTCATCATTATAAAGGGCATACTACGAGTATACTGAATCAACCCCCATGTGCGTGATATTTATTAAACAAATAAAGAACATTTTGTATTTCCGTTGACATTAAGCAGCGCATTATTCGTCATAGTCGTCGTCAAAGTTCCTGTTCCTCCACTCAAGGAAGCAATGGAAAAATAGAAAAAAATTCCACTTCTAAGGGTTGATTACTTCAGCCAAGCCAACACACACTTCATTTACTCAGCAAGGGTTGAACTGGCGTCTGAAAAAAAGAAGGAAAATGAGCTCAGTAGCTACTAATAAATAAAATCAAATCGAAATACAGGACATCTTCTCCTTCGTTTTCCTTGTTCGGAAACTTTTTCGTTGCGGTCAGGAAATGCGTGATTTTTATTTTTGTTTCTGTTCGACTTCTGTTGGGAATAATGGACTCCACAAACCCCTCTGTCTTACTATGTTTGTGTGACTGCATGTGTTGCGGCTGGTTACTAAACGAAAAACTTTCACGAATACGAGCAAAAGCAATTTATATAAATTTGATTTGATTAGAATTGAGGACGTGAGGAATGATGATTGAATAGGCGAAGGGTAACGGCCGATGCGGAGAGCAACGCGTCAGTAGGTGGCCTCGAGAGTCTAAACCGACCAGGAGTAACTTTTGCAATTAACTTAATTACAAACATACATAGTTCTCTGTATGGATATGAGGAAAAATAGCTGCCGCGTTGCTCTAATAAATAAATAAGCGAATAAGGAACACAGTTTACTAATGGAAATGAAGTAACGCGAGTGCAAAGGAAACTTTATGTGTGAGTGTAATTGTTTTGCACGCTTTATTTTTGGGCACAAGCAAAGCGAACACCCTCAGGATAGGCATAAATTTAGTTTCCTAATTTTTCTCATCGCATATTTATTTGTTATTTCTTTTCCCCTTTCAAGGATGCTTATCATCCCTTCACTATTGATGCAAAGTACGACACCGTGGGAATGACAATAAATCAAAGAAATTTATTGCTTTGTATGTGTATGCAATGCACTACGAGAAACAATAAAAAAGAACACTTAGATCATGAGATAAAGCAAGCGAAAAGGACCTCTCACAGGAAGTTGCGAGTGTGAGGGAATATGAATTTGCCTTTAAATATAATATCTCGATTGGCCGTATGTGATCTTTGAATAATTGTATGACCACAAGGATGTGAAAGAGTACAGATGTTCGATGGAAAGACGATCCTTATCTCGGTAGGGAACGGTTGTGATTTGCATTGAAAAAATGTAGAATTTTGTCTGATTAACTACTGCATAGGACCTTGATGTTTTGTTAACTTATGATCTGGTAAGTCGTATTTTGGTAACGTGGAGTTCCTACTCTCAGATCTAATCGAACTTGGAATACGCCGATAGAATCTGTTATTCAGTAAGCGGGTTATTTACTGCTCTAAATACTTCTGACGACTCAGTGCCTTTTAAGGCAATGCCGAAACCGTGTTGTTAAACAGATGAACAAGGATAATTCCATCAGTGCGATTATCCCAGACAACAGGGTAAAGACAGACCACTTGTTTAAGGACAGGTAGTTTTTCTTTTAAAAATGTAACGAGATTTAAAAACAATTGTCTTTTCTGAAAAACCCCCTTTCGCGGAAGGTAAGAGGGATTTACCTTGTTGTAAAAAGAAATTTACTGTTAAGTTTAATTTAATTTAATTTTATGTTTTTTTTCTCCAAAAGTACCTCTTATTGTTTATATCATTTGTTTGGACACACACAAAATCTACCTACAGGGTGGCGTACCAATTGTTGTAAACTAAGAAATTCAAATATCTTTTTATTCAATCAATGTATTTCACTTATTTATTTATTTTTGTATAGAAAATTCAATTTTATTTTTTATAACTAATTGTTTTTGAAGATGATAGACCGTAAATGACCTCCATGCTCATCCACGCTGAAAGGCTGTAGTCGGGATCGCCTCAATTATTGTTTTAATGAACTGCTTCAATTCAGTCAATTTCCTCGGCTTCGTTTTGTACACTCCTTGCTTTACATAAACGCCCAGGCTAATAGGCAAATTCAAAGGGTGTGCAATTTGGACTTTGTACGGAAACAAGTTTAAGTCATTATGAATTATTCGTTGTAATGACGGTCTGCTAACTCCAATTTGCGCCGATAAGTTTCGAGTCGAAACGCTTTGATTTGCCTGAATTAACGTTGCTACAGCCGCGATTGTGTCATTAACCCGAACATAGGGATATCGATGGTACGGTCTTCGTGCGATGCTTCCAGATTCGGCAAACATGTTTACCAGCCCCATAATGGTCCATTTACTCGGTGGAGTGCCGCCAAACTCAATTTGGCCGGAAATGAATGACTGCAAGGTATGGAACCGCTGCACTATCCAAATCCTCTTTTCGGTATCCCAAGCATTTGTTTTTTAGCACGATTCGTGCGCCACCCTGTATTAGAAATTCAAAAATTAATAAAACACTTAAGATTAAAATATCATATCTCTGTATTAAATATATGTGCGATAACAAAAGAAATGTACACTTTCATACCAATAAAATATATATAATTAAAATTAACTTAAGATTTTTAAACAAAATAGTTTTTTGCTCCATGCTCGATTTATGGCTTCAATTATCTGGTCGGTTTTATTATATTGCAACCCTCCTTCGTAAAAACTGATTGAAAGACATCCCCACACGTTTATATGAGTTTCAGTTCAGATAAATATGGTGGCCATGCCAAAAGTTCTATGTTTTGGGTAAGAATCCAGGCTTTTGCTTAGCTTGTACAGGGCCGTTATCCGTCTGAAAAGTTCCTCGTTCGGAAATTCGGAAAAATAACGACAAACACTTTTCAATACAGATTTGTAGCTATTCGCTTGAGCCTTGAAAATTCAGCTTTCCTGGAAATAATAACTGTATTAATCAGGTCCGTTCAAATTTAACTTTTTTTCATCGGAAAGGCAACGATCGTGTTTTATTGGCTTTTTACATGGCTTTCTGATTATACAAGGTGGCGCAAAAATAACCTTCCGATGTTTTTTGGCTGTAATTTAAATTATTGCTCAAATAAATAGTCACCAATATTCCGCGTTCTGGAGCAGTGTAGCGTAACATTGTTTATTAACGTGTATTTCGCATGTGTTTACTACACAAATGTCAAAACAGAACTGACATTAGGGGCCAATCGCAAAATTTATAGCATTTTTCTGATAGGAGGATTACTTTTGCGCCACCTTGTATATGACTTTCTGTATACGCGGTAATCAGTAATTCTACTGTCCTTTATTTTGCCGATAGATTGCATTCAATTGAAAGCAGTTCTAAGTATTGCTCGCCGTTCGGGAAATGTCGTTGCTTTGCTTAAACGTCCTTTGCGTTTTTTTTTTCATATTTTTCAAGTTCCTCAGGGTAGTTATACGTTCATCTGTATAGTCTCTTCCAATCATTCGATCTATTAGGTAATTGCAATGAAACTTATTCTGCCGGCGGTATAGCCGTGGGGTTTACATAAAAAGTGGCATTGTGCACGATTGCTTAAAAATCAATTTAAATAGTGCGGATATTATAAAAGTAAATTTTCTAGTTTTAATTTTCTAAATTTAAACTATACATACTATGATCTGCATTTATAGATTATATAGTTGTCGAAAAAGTGTTTTCATCCAAGAGTTGCATACAGTTTTAAATAATACAAAAGCTAGGATCTGGATTAAGTAATAAATTATTATTTGTAGATTTTTTTAACTATGTTAAGAACTTTGAAATTTTCTTTTTATTTGAAACACATTTAACAAGCGATAATTTAAGTAATTTTAATAAATATTTCGATGGCTTTAAGTTAATTTGGAGCGAAGCAAGTAAAACCTACATAAAGGGGCGTGCAAGTGGAGGAAGCCTGTACGGGATAAAAAAATCACATTTAAAAACTTACGATTTTGATGAATTTGAAGGAACCACCGTAGTAAAATGTGTGACACAAAATAATAATACATATATCGTTCCATCATATATAAACTGCAACAAATGGACTCACGACTTTGAGAGGCTGTGTAATACAATGTCATGTTTAGCTAGCAAAAGCGTTATGCTGATTGGAGATTGGAATTCGAGAATAAGTGACTCACAAACCACTATAGTGCAAACTGTAACAAACCCTAGTATATGCTGTACCAATAGGGTATCTAAAGACATAGTCTGCAATAAAAATGGAACAGATGTACTAGAGCTGCTCCAAATGTATGATCTTATTGTGTTAAACGGCTGTACAGAAGGAGATAGAGAAGGGCATTACACATTTGTCGGAGGGCAAGGCAATTCAGTTATTGATTTTTGTGCTGTTAACAACGACTGGACTGGGAAAATTAAAAAATTTGAGGTACAATACAAAACTTTTTCGGATCACATGCCAATCGTGGTTGAAGTTGATGGTGAAACACCCTCATATCACAAAAACCTGCCCCTGCTACCAAGACTTAAATGGAAATCCGAAACAACAAATACCTACCACAGGTTATTAGACAGCTTGCTCTCAGCAAATAATTCGATACCTGAAGAAACAGAAACACTCGCAAACCAAATAACTTGTTATATAAGAAGTGCTGCATCAAACAGCATTTCAAATATAAGGTCACCATTTAAACAAAAATGGTTTGATAGAGAATGCATAAATGCTAGGAAGAAATCATTTGCCCTTTTGCGTGTCTGGAGAACTTGTAATGACCCTGATGTTAAAAAGTGGTATAACCAAGTGAATACCCACTACAAAAATCTATGCCTAGCTAAGAAAACTGACTTCGATAATCAGCAAGCTCTCTTACTTAGTAAAACCAAGTCTTCAAAGGACTTCTGGAGAATAGCAAGGGAGATTAATGGTACAGTTTATCAAATAGGTACAGGAGTATCTGCTGATGATCTATCCATATATTTTAAACATCTTCTACTGGATAACTCAAACCTTTCTTTCTCGTATGCGGACCCCCTCATTTTCGACGATTCCCTAGATGGTGAGGTAACAACTGACGAAATTAATGCTGTTATCATGAAATCCAAAAATGGAAAGGCGCCAGGCGAAGATGGGATTCCGTACGAATTCTACAAAAATGCTAGTCCAACCTTAATCAACTATTTGAAAGTTCTCTTCAACAGTGTGTTCTCGAGTGCAGACATCCCTTCATCGTTTAAGAAGTCTGTAATATTCCCCATCCACAAAAAGGGTTCGCTGGAAAACGTAGAAAACTACAGGGGAATCTCATTCATGAATGTGTCAGCCAAGATATTTTGTGGCATACTTGTAGGACGATTAGAAAAATGGGTAGATGAAAAAAATATTCTGACAGAGCGTCAAGCTGGATTCAGAAAAAACTTTTCAACCGTTGACCAAATATTCACATTATCTGCGATTATAAGAGCCTTTCAAGCCAGAAACAAGAAAATGTATAGCTTTTTTGTAGATTTCAAGGCAGCTTTTGATCTTGTTAGCCGAAGTGCACTCTTCTATAAACTGTCTCAGTTGGGTATCTCTACAAAATTTCTTAAGACCATTAAAAAAATGTATGCCGAAACAAGTGCAGCAGTCTGGGATGGAAAGGATTTCTCAGAATGGTTTAAAACACAGACTGGTGTAAAGCAAGGATGTCCTCTTAGTGCCTTATTGTTTTCTCTATTTATAAACGACATAGAAAAAGATTTGCCTGGTGGAGTACGAATTGCTAATACCGTGGTCAATGTCTTGTTATATGCCGATGATCTTGTTCTACTCTCTGAATCTCCTGAAAATCTCCAATTGATGATAAATCGACTAGCCAGTTACTGCAAAAAATGGGGACTAACCATCAACACCGAAAAATCTAAAATTATGGTCTTTTCCCGTTCACCACGAGTGCAAAGTGGAAATAGATGGTTTTATAATGGAAGCCGATTAGAGATTGTGAAGGAACTCAAATATTTAGGAGTGAAACTGAACCCAACCCTAGAATTTGGTAAACATCTAACGGATAAAGCCAAGTCTTCCCAAAGCTTAGTGAATCTATCATGGAAAAATGTTTTTGCAAACAAGCGGATTCTCCTCTCAACGAAATACAGAATATTTGATTCAGTTGTTAAATCAACTCTTTGTTACGCCTCTCAAGTTTGGGGATCAGACGAGTACGAAGTAATCGAGAAATTCCACAGGAACTTCTTGAAAAAATTATTCAACTTACCAATGACATCGCCGAACTACACAATCTATTTGGAAACGGGTCTTCCAATGCTTTTTACAAGCACTCTCAAATCGCAAGCGGATTACATCATTAAAATAGGTTCGTATCCAGACTCCCGAATAACCAAAAAAATGCTATCTTATGAATTAAGAAACAAGGACTGGTGGGCGTTAAGATGGTTAAGAATTGGAAACGCGTGTGGAGAAACTATTTCATTCGATCTAAACAACCTGGACAACTTAAAGAACCAACTTTATCGAATAATAAATAAAAATGAAGATGCTATTCGTGTGCGATTTATAGAGAAAGCTCGTGAATCAGATAGCAGAGTATTGTATTCTCACCTGAACTTCAATCTAAAGGATAAGAACTATTTCAACGACTCACTCAACTATAGTGAAATATCTCTTATTTTCAAAACAAGGTGTGAGTTGATTGGTTTAAATGGCAGCCCATATAATGGAAGCTTCAACCAGTTTTGTAATATTTGCAACTTAAAAGCGAAAGAAGACTGCTTTCACATTATTAGTGTTTGTCCAATCTACAAACCACAGAGACTAGCTTACTTCGGAAAAAAATTCCTTACCATGCAGGAGACAATACAAATTCTGAACGAGTGTGATTGGAAAAAGTTATTTTATTATATTAAATCCATCTACAAATACAGGTCGCTATTAATAACAGAGTATTATGATTGATTAAGTTTATTAAAAAAATAACTATATTGTTAAAGTTACAAATGTAGGTACATGTATAAGCATTTTGCTAACCAAGCTGACGGCTAAGCCATAGCTTTAAAATTCATTCTATCTTGTAACTTATGTAATAAGAAAATATTAAATAAATGAATTTCTTACTTACTTACTTACATACTTACAAAAGCTAGGAATTTAATGGTCCTTGGCGATGTTAATATTGACCTTCTAAACGTTCCGGACTGTGAATATTATGTGCTACTCTTGGCTTCTTACGGCCTTGAAAGTGTTTTGAATGTACCAACTCGCATAACTGACTCTACGAATAGCTGCATCGACCATATTTTTCTGCGCTTACATAAGAACAACAAAACTTTTTTCGTTAGTGAAGTTCACGATTATAAAAGCACTGATCATTACTTATGCGAACTCAAATATCAGGTAGATATCTCATCACGAAAAAATAATGACAGTAGAATAAAAACTCAAGTTGACTACGAAGTCCTGCGTGAAAAACGCAGGTACGAATTCTGGGAACCAGTTTTTTCCGCAGATGATCCCTCATTTCATCTCTATTTTAATCAACCATGTTAATAGTGCAACTTCATGCAATATAATCCACAAAATATAAGTTTAAAACGATTTTACGCAAACAAAATAAAAGAAAGATTGCTCAAGCATATGACACTTACTACACCAATTTCTTAAGTCAATACAGAGGAGATTCAAAGAAAGAATGGGGTTTAGTAAATAGCATTTTGGGTAGAAAAAAGAAATGTAATGATATTCCTCATATAGAAGCCAATAATTCAATTATTTCTGATCCATCTTCAATAGCAAACATTTTTAATAACTTCTTTGTCAATATCTCTGAGACTTTGAAACAACCTGAACCACGTTTCAGGAGTTGCAACTATAATCATGCATCGGGTTTAATTGAAGAAAGAATGCAAAGTAATAGTTCCTGTTTTCACCAGTTCTCTTCCTATAAAATTTTTAAAACAATTATGGCCTTGCAAAACAAAAATACGTGTACCAGTGATGGTATTTCTGCCATTATATTGAAGAAAATTGCTTGGGAAATTGTTGACGTTCTGTGTTATATCTTCAACCTCAGTGTTAACAGCGGTAAATTTCCCAATTCTCTGAAAATTGCAGAAGTTATTCCTTTATTCAAAAAGGGGAATCGCAAAAATATAAGAGACTACAGACCTGTTTCTCTACTTCCTACGATTTCAAAAATAGTTGAAAAATTAATGAAATCAAGAATACTATCATTCCTAAATCAAAGTAATTTTTTTTTCCAGATGCTCAATATAGTTTTAGAGCAAGTAGATCCACTGAAGATGCTATTTTGAAGGTATGTTGCGATTTATTTAATTGAGTTAACGAAAGTCAATCATGGCTCTATGGCTCTTTTCATTGATATGACCAAAGCAGATCTGCAAATGTTATTGCGTAAGCTGTACAAAGTTGGCTTTAGAGGGATGACATATGAATGGTTGTTACAGCAATCCACTTAAGCTTAAAAATGGCGTTCCACAAGGATCTGTGCTAGGTCCTATACTGTTCCTTATCTATATTAACTCTCTTTTCTTTCAAAACTTTTACGGCAATCGCAGTGTATTGCAGACGACATCGCTTTCATGTATACTGATCTATCGCTTCATGAATGCGTTGCAAAGGTTAGCTTCGATTTGCATATACCTCGCATCTAGTTTAACGTCCACAAACTCATTATCAGTGAAAAAACGAAACTTACGTACTTTAATATATCACATGATGCTTCAGAAATATTTGAGTTAATTTTTCACTCATGCCCGTGTCGAAAGTTTTGTTTACCACTACATACCTGTGGGAGGCACAATTTCAACGTTAATAATCACTGTTCAAACAGTTGCTTTAAAGTTGAACCATTTGATTTATTCAAATATCTCGGTGTATACATTGACAACAAACTAAATTGGAAGTTTCACGTCCAATACTTAAAATCGTATATGTCACTGATAGCTCGCAAATGTATCTTCTAGCAAAGAGTTCTTTTAATGCTCTATTATTGATTATTTCAGTCGAAATTTCAATATGGAATCGTTAGCTGGGGAGGTACATAATTAAATACTTTAAGGTCACTATTGATTTCCCAAATGCATATAGTTCGAATTATGTGTGGTAAGAATCATTATACTGAAAGTTGGCCTCTCTTTATTAACCTTCGAATTTTTCCAATGAGAAATCTGTAGATATGTGTTCAAAGTACTAAAAGAGTTCTTCAAAAGAAGTGGTAATGTTCCTTCTAGAAATTCTTCGATACATAGCTTACGTATTAATAACCTGTCACTGTTTGACGTCGTACTCGCGCACAAAACGCATTTTATGAACTTTTATTTAGTTTTCTCGTGTAGAATTTTTAATAAACTTCCCTTATCTATACGCTCTAATCTCAATTCCCATTTATTTTTTAATTCTCTTAAAGACTGCCTTTTTACTGTGAGCCCTTGTAACTTGGAACTACTTATGAAAGTAACATCTTAATAAAAATGCAAAAAGATTCTTCTCTGACTTATATTGCTTTCAATCAAATTGTTTTTTTTCGATTTCAGTACTTAGCATAAGAACAGCTATGGTACCCCATGTCAGCTATTCTTTACATACGAAATATTATCTTGCGATCATTCAACACTATCTTTAAATTTTAATAATGATAACGAATTTATTATAATCACTTTATATTTCTTAATCAGCAGTCTTATTGTAACCTAGTTATAGTGATAATTAATAATAAATAAATAATAATAAATAAAATTAAGAGGACACTTTACCCCTGTTCCTTGTACTCTCGAATTCGGCATTTTTCTCCTTCAGTTATCGTCGTTCTTTTTCCTATAGTTTCTGATACGATAAAGAGATGTCTTGAACGTATGTCCTCTATAAACTACACGCACCTATTATATGAGTTATATGCCCATAAGCAGCTTAAAAACATAGGGGCGGGCTACAGTCCGCTTGGGCGAACTGTTGGATACCCTATTCTTATTCCTATATCTCATAAGTGGGCGTGACAAAAATTTAAAGGATTTTATCGAAAAAACTAAGCTTTTGTAAATAAAAACGCTCCCTAGCTCAAACTTTGGTTTTTCAATAAAATTGTTTTATTTAATTGTGGGCGTGTCAGTAGGCGGATTTTAAAAAAAATTAAGTATGAGCATAAAGGGCACCTAGAGAGTATATACTATAAATTTCAGCTCCCTAGCTCAAACTTTGGACTTTCAAAAATAAAAAAAAAATAATTGTGGGCGTGTCAGTAGGCGGATTTTGAAAATATTTACACATGAGCATAAAGGGCCCCTAGAGAGTATATATTAAAAATTTCAGCTCCCTAGCTCAAATTTTGGTTTTTCAAAAAAAATATTTTATTTAATTGTGGGCGTGTCAGTGGGCGGATTTTGAAAATTTTATGTCCCAAGCAGTTTTATGGGCCAAAGATCATATATAAAAAATTTCAGCTTTCTAGCTCAAAATTCAATTTTTCCCAAAATTTGTTTTATTTAATTGTGGGCGTGTCAGTGGGCGGATTTTGAAAATTTTATGTCCCAATCAGTTTTATGGGCCATAGATCATATATAAAAAATTTCAGCTCTCTAGCTCAAAATTCGATTTTTTCCAAAATTTTGTTTTTTTGAGTTTGTGGGCGTGTCTGTGGGCGGATTTCAAAAATTCTTAAACTTGATTATTTCGGGACCCTAGAGAGTATATGGTTAAAATTTCAGCTCTCTAGGTCCAGTTTAAAGGCCTAATTTTTGCCGACGGACGGACGGACGGACGGACGGACGGACGGACGGACATGGCTAGATCGACATTACTATCGATGCTGATCATAAATATAGTAACTTTTAGGGGTCTACGGGCAATATTAAGGTATGTTACAAACTATGCGTCAAAATTAATATACCCCTAGAATAGGGTATAAAAAGGAAATTTTACGACCAATGATCGGTAAAAAAATTCATAATTCAATTCAATAAAAATGTTCAACCTAACAGTGAATTTCTTTTTTCAAATATCTAATCATTTTCAAAAAAATTACGAGTCCGTAATCAAGTTGTAAGGAGTGTATTTGACTCGTGGTAAAATGTAGCAACATGACTTCGAATAGTCATTAAACATTAAAAAACAGTTTGCAACAGGGTGTGGTAAATTCTCCAATCCTGTTTCATATCTACATATTTACACAAGTTATCTGGTAGTTTCAGTTAAAAATGCTATAGCACGGCGCGTATGACGACAATTCGGTGGCGTACAGATCAGGTCCGGCGACTGTTTTAAGTGACACTTAAAACATATCTTGCTAAAATAAAAGAAGATGTTACTGATGCAATTCATGTCTCAAGCGGAGTTCAACATGGGTCAAAAGGCTTCTCTTCTACATTATATACTTCAATGGTAACTTGAAGGCATTTAAAAATAGCAAGGATTGAAGTTTAACACATCAATATTTAACCTTCCGTCCTCACACATATTTTTTCTAACGCGCTCCTCACACTGGGGTATAACATAAAAAATAAAATAAATATTAGGCATTAACGGCCAATAGAGGGCCTAAAACCTAGCTTCTCCAACCACTTTCTTTGCGAAGTGGAAGGGACCTACAATTTTAAGCCGAATCCGAACGGCAAATTTGAGAAGCTTCTCCTGACAATTGATACTCTTGGATGTTTGTCAGACGTTCGTAAGAGGTGGGGCAGTGGAAAAAAACTCAAGATGTTATTTGGCCCCGGAATTGAACCGGCGACCTTTCGATTAGTAGGCAGACACACTAACCATTGAGCCACTGCGCCCGACATACCCCAACCCAAAAGTATTAAAAAAAGATGTCCCTTAATTCGTAGACAATATTTTAGGGCATGATTTATAAGTATATTCTCAGGAAAAAATTGTTCTACAATAACAGCCTATCTCCAATTTTTATATCATTTATTGAGGCTTACTTGGGTGTACCCAGACCCATGTTAACGGTAATTGCGCTGTTAGTACTAATGATAAAAATTTCGTTTAGGCCTCTATTTTTAGAAGAAATATTAGCCTTTGTAATTGCATTTAAATAAATTTTATATCTTAACTCAGTCATAAGATATCCAATTTTTAACCTGTTCAATTTTTCCTGCCCATGCTAATTTTTTGACTTTCGGTTCAGTTTTCTCCAGAAAATGCGTAATAAACATAACGTTTTAATATTTTTTTTTGAATGAACGTAACAATAATAAAAATAAAAATCAACAACAGGTAAGCAGAAAAACGCACAGATTTTATGATAGTTGGAAAAGCCGGCAGAAAGTAAAAATGGAAAAAAAGGTTTTATTGCTTTAAGTTGCAAAAGTTATGAATGAAGACGATTTTTTCCGGTTTAGGTAATTTTTGTTTTATTGTGTGTACTTTAACAGGAATAACCCATAGATTTTATGATATTTAGGAAATCCTGCAGCAGGTAAAAAAAGGGGTTTCTGATTTTGTACCTACATTTCTAACAACAGTTGACAATAAGAGCGGTTTTCCGTTCATTTATTTGAGTAGCTGTCAGGTCTTACCTAAAAAAAATGGTATAAAAGATTTAAAATCAAAATTAATTCATCAGTTTTATCTTAAACGCTAAAGCAAGCCGTTAGTTGATAAGAAAGGTTTTTTTAAAATGTCTTCATTTACAAACGAAGAATACGCAGGCATTATTTATATTACGTTTATGGGCTGTGCAATGGAATTTCAAATAGTGCGCGACAAAGATACCATGAACTTTATCCAAACCGACGACTTTCTAGTAAATGTATTTGGAAATACATATCGAAGGCTTCGAGAAACGGGATCAGTTTCAAATACGCGACCTAACGCGGGAGCTCCACAAGTAAGAAGAACTTCGATTGATCAGAGAATACTGGAAGCTGTTACAAATGAGCCATCAATCAGCATCAGACGCTTAGCTTTGCAATTCAATGTTTCCATACATAAAATTTCGGATGTCCTGCATGGAGAAAATGTGTAATCGTGCAAAAAATTCCTTTTTTAAAATTTGACCTGTTCCATGTTTTCCCAAGTATCATAAAATCTATGGGTTTTTATACAAACTTGCCGTAAACTTTTCTTTTTAGTATTGTTACTTTCATTACAAAAAAATATTAAATCGTTATGTTTATTACGCATTTTCTGGAGAAAATTGAACCGAAAGTCAAAAAATTAGCATGGGCAGGAAAAATGGAACAGGTTAAAAATTGGATATCTTAAGACTAAGTTAAGATATAAAATTTATTTAAATGCAATTACAAAGGCTAATATTTGTTCTAAAAATAGAGGTCTAAACGAAATTTCTATCATTAGTACTAACAGCGCAATTACCGTTAACATGGGCCAGGGTACACCCAAGTAAGCCTTTTCTTAAATCCTCAATAAATGATATAAAAATTGGATAGGCCCTTACTGTAGAACAATTTTTTCCTTAGAATATACCCATTAACGGACACCCTGTATTGCTTTCAATCAAATTGCTTTTTTTCGATTTCAGTACTTACCATAAGAACAGCTGATGGTAGCCCATGCCAGTTATTCTTTACATACGAAATATTATCTTGCGATCATTTAACCCTAACTTTAAGTTTTAAGAATGATGACGAATTCATTATAATCACTTTATATTTCTTAATCAGCAGTCTTATTGTAACCTAGTTATAGTTGATTAGTTCATTTATTTATTGAAAGCTTACACATTAAGATAACAATGATCTTATAAAATAGTATATAATTCATTAAAACAACAAGCTACGAGTACATAAAATATTAATGTTAGAAGAATAATTAAAGGTCTTCTCTTTCTGCTTCTTAGACAATTATATTGCATTAAGTTTTAAATTCATTAACTTCACAAAAAAAGCAAAAAAAAAAACGAATAATACAATTAAATATACAATACTAGCTGACCCGGCGAACTTCGTTCCATCCAAATTCGTTAATGTAGGTAAGTAATGAACTTAATAATTCCGAGCTTCATGTACCTAATCCGGTCAATTAAAATTCTTTATTCAAAAGTTATATTAAAATTAAATACAATTCCAAAAACCGTAGCGATTTACTTGTCGGCCAACCTACCGCTTTTTCACTGAAGTGCTTTATGGTAAACAACATTTGTCGTTCCATTATCGGGTGCGTACACGTACAAAGCGCGAGGTTTGCCGACACGTGAGCACGCCACATACAATTGACCATGTGAGAAACATGGAAATTCAAGATTTATGCCACACACATCCAGCGATTGTCCTTGCGACTTATTAATTGTCATAGCAAAAGCGAGACGTACGGGAAATTGAAGACGCTTAAATACGAAAGGCAAATCGTTCTGAATAAGTGGAATCCGCGGAATAAGAACATCTTCGCCTTTAAATTTTCCAATCAAAATCGTTGCTTGAATAATATTTGATTTTAGATTCTTCACAATCAAACGCTTACCGCTGCAAAGTTTTGGTGGATTTAGGTTGCGCAACAAAAATATTACTGGGCCGACTTTTAATTTCAAATTGTGTGGAGGCAAGCCTGAAACATCCAAAGAATTCAAAAATTCCGTGGGATAGTTGGTGGCTTCGTTTTCACCCATCACGGAGTCGACTGATTTATATGAATGTAACTCACCAGCTATTTGATTTTGAATGACGAAATTCAAATGATCGACAATCTTGTTTTTCGCAGCCAAAATCGCTCTTACACTCGGCCAATCATGGTCAACATAATTCTGAGCGATATTCGGGAAAACATTCATGATTAGTTCTTCCAGTGTCGTTGTAAAGTGGCAAAAATTTTGTGGAAACTCAATCAGGCCGGTGTTTAAGTCTGCTGGAATCTCGCCATTGCCCATCGCCAACAATTGCCTGGAGAACTCTGCAGCGGACTGGTCATTTTGTAAAGTAACTCGCATGTTCGTTTTCAAATGCAATTTCTTTACGTATTGCCATAAAGCAGACGCCTTCAAGCAAGCATTCAATTCATCTGCCGGAGTTGAT
Organism: Portevinia maculata; assembly: GCA_949715645.1. NCBI lineage: Eukaryota > Metazoa > Arthropoda > Insecta > Diptera > Syrphidae > Portevinia > Portevinia maculata. Next base: position 72,526,827 of record OX454527.1, read on the forward strand.
CTCGGAATGACAGGCACCGTTTGACGAAAATCGCCTGATAGCAAGATCATTGCGCCACCGAAATGTCGGTTATCATTACGTAAATCTTTCAAAGTACGATTCAGGGCCTTCAATGCGCGTTTGTGAGCCATTGTGCATTCGTCCCATATGATAATCTTACATTGCTGCAGTACTTTCGCCATCGCAGCGTTCTTTGAAATGTTGTATGTAGGTTCTTCATCCACTTACAGATTCAGTGGCAATTTCAATACAGAATGAGCTGTTCGACCGCCTTCTAACAAAGTAGCCGCATTCCAGAAGAGGCGAGTGCCAAGGCAATCGCAGATCTCGAACGATTCGTAGCTAAAATCAGTGAAATCAGGAATGTTTTTCCAGTTGCACCGGTCGCATCAAGGAAGAATATTCCGCCATTTTCGTTATCGAATGCTTGCATTAATTCATCGTACATTTTCTTTTATTCTTGATTCAACATTGGCACATTTGTTTCTAACAGCTCGACTCAATGCGATTCGATCGAAATCCATTTCTCGCCTCAATTCTCGATTAAATGCGTCTTGCATTGAACGATTTGGCTGTGGCATCCCCAATTTGCACAACAAATTGCCACTCATGAGCAGACACATATCCTCGATCAAAATCAAAGCTTTGTTGCGCATTTCATCTGACATCTCCACTTCATTATTTGATGTCACAGTGCGAATTCGATGCAAAATATAATCGGCCATATCATCCTTGTATTTATTCCACAAATCTTTAGGATTTGATGGAAAACATGTCGAAATTATGATTGCGAAGAGTGTCCTGAGTTGATTCGCAGGCGCAGTAGTGATAGTGGCATCGGCCAGCGTCATGTCCCAATAATTGTCGTTTTCAATCAATTGCCTGCGATGGCAGGCTTCTCGATATGTAGCACACAACACACCGTCAACAGTCCGCAGCGCTTCGAACGAAGTAGGGCCACAAACATTGACCAAAAGCATTCTCGAATAGAAGCATTCGTCGTTTTTCGGGTGAACTGTGTATATTCTACCAAGTGCATCACTTGCATAAACACCACGGAATCCGGGAGCTACATCACCTTGTTTCCGCAGCTGGAACTTCTTCGAAGATGCATTCCATGAAGGATTCAAACACCATCCAACAAATCAAAGTATCGACTCCGTTTCAAAAAGTTACTTTGTGTAACATAATAAACATAAACAAACTAATTAGGTATATTTAAAAAAAAAATCAAAATTGTTGACAACAACAATTTGCTTGGTAAATAATTAAAATAATTGACAACAACAATTGCTTTTAAAATTTTAAATATTTTTTTGTATTTGAAGTGTCACTACTCGATTTCTATCCAGTATTGACTTGAATATGTTTCTGTGAAGTTTGGTCAAAATCGGTCCACCAAGTTTGACTTGCAATTTTGTTTCTCATCAAAAAAAGTCAAGTATTTCTTTTTGTTAGGCGCAGAGAACACCGAGTATTTAGACTCTTGAGCACGGGCAACGCCGGGCGGGTACAGCTAGTAATAATATATAAACCTTCTCTGCATGGTCTATTAACCAACAAAAAAGCTAAATCAAAATCGGATATATGTGGCAGTCGGTAGGCTGTCACACACACATTAAGCAAGTTATTTTTATATATATAGATAGATCGTCGCCTGAGAATTGTTTTGTTCCATACGCCACTTTTGTCGTTTTTGAGTTATAACGGATTCTATGGTAATTTCGTCAGCTCTTTTTAAATCTGTGATTCGATTTGCTCTAAGTCTTTCCAATCCCGAGATATCGACCATCGATTTTGTGCCATATCCACCAAAATCAACAGTGTGTAGAATTGTTTTGCGCCATAAACCGTTTTTTGGCGTTTGGGACAAAGTTTCCATATAATTTTCGCAAACGCAAAACCTAGTTGCAGACGTACGAGTAGTCAATCATTGAATACATATGGTCTCAATAGATTTGTTTAATGAACCTTAGCTGCACAAATAAGTACAGAAAAAATCAGAAAAGTACAAGATTTGCATGAGTAAAAAACTTGTCGCAAAGTGTTCTACATTCTGTCAATTTATGTTCCATGAAGCTGTGCAGATCAGTTAAGCACAGGATTTTCTGGACCTAGTTTAGAGATAGGGCAAGTGAGTAAAATGTATCAAATTAGAAAATTCAAGTTGTACTGATGCCCACTGATTTATTTATTTTATCTGATTTTTTATTTATATGCAACAAAAATCGAAAGAATAACATGAAACGAGTTCAAATTGTGATCAAATCGACATCAGGCCAAACATTGACGGTATAATGCTAACTCAAAACCCGAAATTCACTAGAAAACCAAGAGGATTATCTATTTGGATTTTCGCAGCTGATAGGAGAACATATGACTCGAATCTATACTTTTCTGATCTGATTTCATCTGACATTTTTCACTCACTTTAAATAATTTTATTATTTTATTGTATTTTTGAATAAAAACTTTGTTAATAAAAAAGATGAAATCAATTTTTGGTTTAAAATTTTAGCACCCAACTCCATGCTTTCTTGCCTTTCAGATATTTTGGATGAGAATTGCTTTGTGCCATATCCATTTTTTTGTGTTCCATGTGTATGGACAAAAAAATCAGTTTCAAAATGTAGGAGGTGGGACACAAGTCAAAAAAGGAGGCTTTTACGTTAATTAACGTAGCTTGTTAACGGTTTGGAAAAACATTTTGAAAATTGGTAGTTGAACTCTTTATAAGACTAACTACAAGTTAAAAAAATAAAAAAAAATCCTATCACACAGTTTTGGAGTACCAAGTACGCAAACCTTTAAATGCGTTTTTCTCGAAAAAGTGCCAATGGCATATAGCAAAACAATTCTCAGGCGACGAGATATACATCTCTCTTTTCTCAAAACTACAGTAAGAATAAACATTAGTATTAATTGAAACAAAACGTTGTACCTATTAGTCGGAAAATGTCTGGAAATAAAACTGTAACACATTACGAAACTGCGCAATGGTACTTGCAAGATTTTTTGCCGTTTCAACATATTCTACAGTCGAGCCGTTGCGATGAATTTCAGGAAAATATGATAGATCGACGGGCTTCCGACTAATCACTAAACATTTAGACTATTTAGGATTAAGAAACAATCCGTTCCTCTCCGCCCATACTGAGATTCTTTCCAAATCGGTGTTAACGTTACTTGTGCAGTCTTCAATCAACCCAAGAGAGCAACTATTAAATAGTTGGACATCATCAGCATACATATGTATAGAGGATGAACGGACTAAGGAAGGGAGCTCATTGACATATAGTGATAAAAAATAATAAATAAAATTAAGAGGACACTTTACCCCTGTTCCTTGTAATCTTGAATTCAACATTTTTCTCCTTCAGTTATCGTCGTTCTTTTTCCTATAGTTTCTGATACGATAAAGAGATTTCTTGAACGTATGTCCTCTATAAACTCCACGCACCTTTATATGAGTTACATATATGCCCATAAGCAGCTTAAAAAAAGGAAATTTTACGACCTATGATTGGAAAAAAAATTCATAATTCAATTCAATAAAAATGTGCAACCGACATAACAGTGAATTTTTTTTACAAATAGGTATCTAAGCATTTTCAAAAAAATTATGAGTCCGTAATCAAATTGTAAGGAGTGTATTTGACTCGTGGTAAAATGTAGCAACATGACTTCGAATAGTCATTAAACATTAAAAAACGGTTTGCAACAGGGTGTAGTAAATTCTCCGATCCTGTTTAATATCAACATATTTACACAGGTTATCTGGTAGTTTTAGTTAAAAATGCTATAGATCAGGTCCGGCGACTGTTTTAAGTGACACTTAAAACATATCGTGCTAAAATAAAAGAAGATGTTACTGACGCAATTCATGCCTCAAACGGAGTTCAACACGGGCCAAAAGGGTTCTCTTGTACATTATATACTTCAATGGTATGTTGAAGGCGTTTGAAAATAGCAAGGATTGAAGTTTCGCACATTAATAATTAAACGGAAATCAAAAGGATGCAGCAAGAGCTTAAAATCATCACGAGATGGTGACACAAAAATGATAAGAAAGTGAACATCAAATCGGCACACTTTTTGTACCATGATATTAGAAAAATCTCATAGTACAGCCGCCATGCTAAAAGGAACTATGGCACCAGCACCAAAACGCCACAACCAGTAGTGCCGCCTCTGGCACTTCCACCACCGCCAGCACAACAAAGCCTGTACCCGCCTCCTCCAGGATTACCACTACCAGTACCACACCCGCTACTAACTACATCACCATCAGCAGTCTGCAAGACCAGTGCGAAGCATACATTGAACCTGTCAACACGTTCAGGTACCTCGGGGTTATAATGAACCATAACCTTAACTGGCAACCGCATATAGAACAACAACAAAAGAAATTGAAAAGCATATCGTGCATTCTCTAATATTTAAACAAATGCAGCAATTACACCGTAGCTGAGCAGACATATCTTACAATTGTTGAATAACGGAAATACATTTTAAAAGAATTGGGAAGGGATGAGAGGATCAGCTACCACAGCCACCCACGTTCACCAATCAACACACAACTCAACCTCCTAAGTGCTAAGGACATCTTTAAATTCATCCTAAATGCGTTTTATAATGACGGTTACAGAAAAAGTGGTCAGTGTCTTCGTCTGCAACACAAATTTAGTTTGGACATTAATTTGCATTTACTTATTTGTTTATATATTAGTAATACATTTGTCTCCTGTTAACTGCATTGCGTTGACGAATTTTTAAAAAGATATAAATTTTTCCTGAAAACTCGTCGTCTCCTTAAATCTTAAACGATAAAAGGCACAGAAATCTGTATTTCATTATGAATTATAACAGATTTTATAACAGACCTTGACTCTTATTATACCAAATAAAGGAAACCGTAAAAGATTTTTTGACAATTTGAATTTTTGTATGGATTTTCGTAACAGAATAAGAAAATAAAAAAATTAAAGTTTGCTCTGAATATGCCTAAATAGCCTGATCTTTGGGGCTTATTACCCTAACGATGTGAACATTAAGACTAAGCTTCGTTCTGGCTTTCTCTGTTAAAAATAAAAAAAAATGATTAAGAGACCAAGTTTTTATACCCTAATCTAAGGGTATATTAATTTTGACGCATAGTTTGTAACATACCTTAATATTGCCCGTAGACCCCTATATTTATGATCAGCATTGATAGTAATGTCGATCTAGCCATATCCGTCCGTCCGTCCGTCGGCAAAAATTAAGCCTTTAAACTGGGCCTAGAGAGCTGAAATTTTAAACATATACTCTCTAGGGTCCCAAAATAATCAAGTTTACGAATTTTTGAAATCCGCCGACAGACACGCCCACAAACTCAAAAAAACAAAATTTTGGAAAAAATCGAATTTTGAGCTAGAAAGCTGATTTTTTTTTTATATGATCTATGACCCCTAAAACTGCTCGGGATATAAAATTTTCAAAATCCGCCCTCTGGCACGCCTACAAATAAATGAAACAATTTTATTGAAAAACCAAAATTTGAGCTAGCGAGCTGAAATTTATAATATATACTTTCTAGGGGCCCTTTAAGGTCATGTGTAAATATTTTCAAAATCCGCCTACTGACACGCCCACAATTTAAAAAAACTTTTTTTTAAAATACAAAGTTTGAGCTAGGGAGCTGAAATTTATAATATATTCTCTCCAGGGGGCCCTTTATGCTCATGTGTAAATATTTTCCAAATCCGCCCACTGACACGCCCACAATTTAAAATTTTTTTTTTTTTTGAAAATTCAAAGTTTGCGGAAATTTATAATATATTCTCTCTAGGGGCCCTTTATGCTCATGTGTTAATTTTTTTTTAATTCGCCTACTGACACGCCCACAATTAAATAAAACAATTTTATTGAAACACCCAAGTTTGAGCTAGGGAGCGTTTTTTTCGACAAAATCCTTTAAATGTTATCTATATAACAAAATATGTAGAGCGTTCTTAACAATTCCACCATACTTAGACTTTTGTCACGCCCACTTATGAGGGATAGGAATAAGAATAGGGCATCCAACAGTTCGCCCAAGCGGACTGTAGCCCGTCCCTATGTTTTTTCCTTTTGTTGGTAATATGACCCAGTACCGGCTTCAGACAGTTATATTGCCCTGCCAAATGTCAGATTACAAAACTGTCAGAGTAATTTTTATTTAATAGTCTTTGCAATTTGATCGTGATGACATACGCGCTTCAACAATGTTCACACATTTTAGAAATTTGGAACGTTGTTGATAAATTCCAGGCTTTGTAGGAATTGAAGCCGAATATCCATCGTTCCCGTCGAATTTTCGGTGAATGGGCCCAAAATCAAATAGCATTGTTCCCGCTTTATATCGAAAAATTGTGTGCAGCCAATAGGCTCATTTTTGGCTCAATGGGTATGCCAATATGCTATGCTTCGTTCCCAAGCCCAACCCATCTGAGGAAAACCGAAAAAAAGTTCAAACCAGCCAGAAATTACTTCAACGAACATTATTTGTGTCGAATTCTTTTAAAAAAAAGTCGAGGCAAAAAATCCTGCAAAGTTCCACAGGTAGTAAAAACTTTTGGTCATTTGTTAAAAACTTTAAGAATTCGACCTCGTCGTCAATACCGACACTCGTTTGCAATGACATTCCAGCTGTTAGCTCTTCAGATAAAGCCAACTTACTTTGCTGCTCATTTTGCAGCTAGCTCAACGCTCCCAGATTATAATTTATCTCATTCTGTTAGGATAGGTTAGGTTTCCGGGTTGATGTAACAGAATGAATCTGTTACAGCGCACGTAGGTCCATTTGGATCAATTTTAATACCCTTCGTTTGGAGTGTTGGCCTCGTTGTTTTGGCGTTGGTCCTCCATCCTTGATACTCCAACCTTGGTTTTCTTTCCCTACTCCAAGTTGACCTGCCATTGGGATGTCCTTATAGACCTGTAAATACGAGTATTTAACAGTGAGACATCAGAAGTCTTGAATGTCTTTGGAGAACTATCATCTAAGTGTTCTGTTCCTCAGCTGACGACACAGGCTTGGCCTTAGCCGAGAAAGTGAGGTGGATCCGCTAGGTTGTCCTTGTCACCGCAGCCTCTTCAGATTGTCATCCTTGAGATTGTGTATTTCCTATTTCATATCATATTGTGACCGGCAGGAGTTGCAATCAACTTAGACAGTGATGTTTTGATCTACCCCTGTACTCGAGCTTGTATTGAATTTTCCATGGGACTAATACTTCAAGAGCTTGATGTACACAAATACCATGGTCCATATGGTATTTCCCCTATCGTTCTGAAGAGGTGTTCTTCCAAGCTGGCGAAACCACTGTGTAAGCTGCTCTATCGATCCTATGCTTCAGGGCCCTTTCCAAGACGTAGAAACTGCATTGGTCTACCCCGTCCCCAAAAAAGGTGAATCTTCTTCTCCCTCCTTCTACCGACCAATTGCACTTGTATCACTGGTGTTCCCAAGGCTCCGACACTCTTTCTCATTTTTATAAATGACCTCCTGTCTGTTACTTCTTATTCAATCCATTCCTTCGCTGATGATAGTACACTCAGCTTCATTTCCTGGGTCACGCCCCTCATCTTCGGGTGTGGAACTGGAACGGCGACGTATGTTAAGTTTAAAAGCTAATCACAGAATGTATGTTCCCGGTTGAACAGAAATAACGGGACATTTAATGTGTTCTGTTCAAAACTAAAGTTGGCACTAGCTTTAAAAATCACCCTTTATTAGCTCATTCGTTAGATAAGTTTTAGGCCAAAGAAAAATAGCTATAAAGATAACGTTTAGTGAACAGCGCCCGTAGAAGACAAGTGAGTTAGAATAAGATCCTTGTTTAATTTGAGTGAGATGAATTCTTATTTTTGTGGTACGTAATTCAAGGAAAAAATACCGTGCAGAGACGGACTTAGAATATCACTATACCACTCTTCAAAAAACAACGCTTGTTGGTAGTACAACTAAGGGTCAAAATCGCACCTAGGCAATTTCAATCTTCAAATCAGCCTAGCGACGCACTGAACATCTTGAAACTCTTCCACAAATGTCCGTTCAAGTTCGTAGCGCGAGTTCCTTATCGAAGCAATTTTTACAATAAGGAGTTTGAAAGAAAGGTAAGAAAGGGTTGGTTACAAACCTTGACATTACCGGCTATATGGAAAATCAAACTGTAAGGCCCTACCGAAATTCATAAAATATTTCTAAAGGATTTGGAATAAGTGCCCCAAAAATCGCATAATGCAAAAAAAGTCAATACGCGAGACTTGTTTAGAAATCATTTCACACCAAGTCACGCACTCGCCAAGATACTGCCATTTAACTTCGGCCAGAGTCACGTGTCTCGCACTCACTACATACTGATTCATCGCAGGTCGTCCTAAGCTAAAATGAACTCATTAAAAATTCACCGTGCGGCAATCACAAATGTCAAATTAGAAACCCATAAAAATGCCGTCCAAACTCTCAAGAAGACCCACAAATCTTATGCGTCCATAAAAGAAGAAAACTTGACCTCTTCTTCAGCCCGGTTATGTTTCACTGATTAAAAGTAAAAGGCGTGGATAAAGCTTAATTAATTAATTACCCTAATCTTGAATCTGTCTGATTAATATCCAGTCAAGCACCTCTAAGTGTTGCTTCCACAGCGGAATATGCTAATTTCCTCTGCTCCCGACAAATTGAAATCGAATTCCTTTTCCGCGCTTCGCTCTGATGTAATTCGCGCATTCATTGGTCGCAAGCGTTCGCAAGTGGCGAACCAAATAGTAACGTCATAATACCAAAAACACAATCAACACCACCACCAACGATCGACCGGCTGCTTTAGCTTTTATAGTTCTAATGATCGTGTTTCGGTGATATGCCAATTTCTTTGGATCCGTCGCAAGCCGGTTTTCACTCTTCCCACTGTGATGGCATTCAAAATGAATTACATAACTGACTTCTGGACGAGACGAGAAACTGGTTTCATTCCCAAGGTGGAGGTCCCGTAACCAACGCATACATTAGCCAGTGATTAATCGGCAAGTTTGGCTTTGGGGGCGGAAAGCGTTTAGCGCTAAGCCTCCAATTCGAAGTGACTTCCATGATTTATGGATGGCGTTTCGAACTCGACGAACCCGAGTCAGATACCGCCATTTAATTCCCGCCACTTTGTGTTAGGAATTTCTGACATCTCTATGTAGAGGTTTTCCGCACTCATAAAAATAATATCTTGTCCCTTCCATTGAAACATGGAATTCGTGATGTGGATGTTGCCAATGTGTTGTAGTATGTGTACTAGGGGAATCGTTTTGCTCTTGGAATTGTTGTCTCTGAATGCCGCATCGAAATTCCACAATCATAGTTGTTGAGGGTGAATGTTTCTCGCGTGTATGGTAGCCCAGCTATTGCTGCATTGCAGTGGAAGTCAATCGTTGCTCTATGGATGCGACAAGTATTTCAGGGTTCATTTCACATGACGAAGCCAACGACGCGATTTTAGTTCTTTTTTTGTGTTTGGACGTGTTGCTATTGCCACCCATGAAACCCATCTCTCCATTGAAGTGGTATATTGTCGATAGGATTAGTTCAATGAATTGTACTTCAAGGAGGCGGCTACAGAGAAGACGACTTACACTTTAAGAATAGAACCGATGTACATGTAGGTACACATTTGTGGTTTGTATGCTTTTGCTTTAGTTTTCCATTTAGTCTTTAGTCGAATTGAACTATGTAGGTAAAGGCGTCTGTCTAGACAATATTTATTTGGCCAAATCACGAAGCAGAAAAATCGTCAGAGAGATGGTATAGGGTGGAAAAGGGGTATTTTAGCATTTCATAGGTCTAGGAGATTTTTATATGTGTTCATTGACACCGATATTTTATCTACAAGGCCTTATGATATTTGCCATATTCTACGACTACGACCACGTAACGGTTTCAGCTCAAAAAAAATACAAAACCCCTTGCAACTAGATGGAATACAGATGCAGTCCTCTCAACAAGACGTTGTAACTCGAACAGCTTGGCAAATATAACAGAAAAGATGCTTGGACTTCTCCGATACGTCAACGCTTCTGTTCTTTTAAAATGATCATTAGAATCATAATGTCTCTCAACGGAATTCATGTACGAGTACGTAGCCGTAGTATTTCACTCCAAAATTGAATTGAAAGCGGAATACGATAGAGAGAATGAAGGCTGAACCCTTTTACACCTATAGAGAGGCTTTGGAAAAAAGTGGGGAATACAACCGAGCAAAGTGAATTGGTTGTACACATGGATTGAAATACACATTCTAACGGCTCAGTTGTCTGTAAGGAAAGACTTGTACGAAAGTTTACCTTAACATTCTGAACAACAGAGAATTGATGCTGGGTGTAATTGGTTCACTAAGGTTGATACCGCACCTAGGTCTAGATCTGGAGACGTTGCTGAACCTGCAACCCGTTGAACACTTAATTAACAATCGTGGCAGCCAAAAGGGTTCATAGACTCAGAGAGAATAACATTTCGAAGGCTCAGGGGTATAAGTCTCTGTTTTCGAGACTTATTTTCCATTTTAGTGGGAAGTCCCTAATTGAATTCGGGACTTATGTCCCACCCCATTAACCCAACATTTATATCGTCGAAAATAGGGCACAAGTCGCGAATGAAACGTGGTTAAGACCGCGTAATATACCCAATTTAGAACCTACCCAAACCTTGCATCTATTCCCAATCTAACAGTGACCCCAAGCTGGGGGTAGCAGGGGGAGCGTGTCCCCTGCACTGTTTATGGCATCTACCATAAATTTACCAAGTAGATCCCATAATCAGTGCAATGTGTATTGGGGCATGTTGCCCCCCCACTGTTGGATTGAGAGTATATTCGTGGTTGGGGTAGGTGCTATGTTGGGTATACTATTGAAATACTTTACGTTATTTTAGTCCAGCATTGCAAATAATTTAAGTGGGCCATAAGCCCGGAACATATTTTTCGGAACTTATGTCCCGATGGCTTGGGAGATAAGTCCCGAATTTAATTCTGGAGATATGTCCCGAAAAAGTTTTCGGTACTTATGTCCCAGCGCCCAATTGGATGACTTGCCTATTGGTACACTCGAGCATACTTGATAAATATATGTATATACGAGGGCGGGTCAATAAGTCCGTGACTTTTTGAATTTCTGACCTCTTTACTGAAACGGCAACACTGCTCCTGTCAACAGGCATCTGTCAGTTGACTCCTGTCAAAATTTAAACTTGCTGCGTCAGTTAGTTTGTGTTTGACAGCTATTTTTATCAGACTACTCACTAATTTGAGGAGAAAATGGAAAAAAGTGAATTTCGTGTGCTTATTAAGCATTATTTCTTGCGAAAAAAAACCATTACCGAGACCAAGGCTAAGCTTGAAAAATACTATGGAGACTCTGCACCATCGATTTCAATGGTAAAAAAGTGGTTTACTGAATTTCGTTGTGGCCGTACAAGCACTGAAGATGCCGAACGTCCTGGACGCCCAGTTGAGGTCTCTACACCCGAAACAATCGAAAATTTCACCATATGGTGTTGGCCGACCGAAGATTGAAAGTGCGATAGATTGTGGAAGCCGTAGGGATCTCGCATGGCTCAGTGGTTTCAATTTTGAATGATCACTTGGGCATGAGAAAGCTTTCCGCAAGATGGGTGCCGCGTTTGCTCACAGTCGACCACAAACGCAATCGTGTAACAACTTCACAGGAAGGTTTGGCGTTGTTTAATCGCAATATGGAGGAGTTTTTGCGCCGTTTTGTAACCGTGGACGAAACATGGATCCATCACAACACACCAGAGACCAAACAACAGTCAAAACAGTGGGTTTCTAAGGGTGAATCGGCGCCAAAGAAGGCCAAGGTGGGTTTGTCAGCCAATAAAGTTATGGCGACAGTTTTTTTGGGATGCACGCGGGATAATCCACATTGACTACCTTCAAAAGGGAAGAACAATCAATGGGGAATATTATGCCAACTTATTGGACCGATTCAATTACGATTTGAAAAAAAACCGACCTCATTTGGCCAAGAAAAAAGTTCTTTTCCACCAAGACAATGCAAGGGTGCACACATGTGCAGTTGCCATGGCAAAAATCCATGAATTGGGCTATGAATTGCTCCCTCATCCACCCTATTCTCCAGATTTGGCTCCGAGCGACTACTTCTTGTTCCCAAACCTGAAGAAATGGCTTGGTGGAAAAAGATTTGACTCCAATGATGAAGTCATCTCGCAAATAAAGGCCTATTTTGAGGACCTCGACAAATCATTTTTTTTGGAAGGGATAAAAAATTGGAGAAGCGTTGGACAAAGTTTATAGAGCTCAAGGGAGACTACGTTGAAAAATAAAATTATTTTTTTATCAAAAAATCTGTGTTTTATTCCAAAAGTCACGGACTTATTGACCCGCCCTCGTACCTAATCAGAAAGGATTTACATGCCATTCATTGACTACGATAGCCCAAAGTATGTGCTGCGGCTCGAAGAAGACATCACAATTTGTAATTAATTATTTAAACTCACTGGTTACATTCAAATGTATGAAAATTCTATTGTAGTAAATTATACCATTTAAACATGAATTCAAATTTGCCTCCAATGAAAAGCATTGTATACTAAAAGTTAACTTATAGCAGCAGCTACAATAAACTTTCATTGTTCAAACATTGTACTCATCGTTTCCTTTCTTCGGTCGTCTTCTACATCTTCGCCTTAGTAATTTGCTTGAGTTCTATCACCATTCAAAGTAGTCGGTTGCGTTTTTTAACTTAAATTGAAATCTAGCTCCATATTCGTTTTCCGCGGGAATTTCATTGTAAGATCTCGTAAGATCAAATCATTTTCCCTAGGAGCGTGCCGAAAAAGCTCCGCCAGTACAGTATGACTTTGTCAACAAATTACGTCTTTATAAGGGGTCATTCATTAGCGCATTGACAACTTCAAACTCTGATTGCGAACGCACCCTTAAATCGATTACCGATCTGTCAATGTCAAAATATTTTCACCATGATGAAGTAGACGACAGAACAACGTTTACAAATTATTAAAATTTATAACTTTAAGAGCGTTAACGCCAATTTTCGGCCGTAATTCTCGTCCCAGTAGACAAGGAATTCATAGCCTAGTGGAAAAATTTGAGTCAGAATATTCGCTGCTTGATGGTGCCGTACCAGTGAGACTACGTTTTGCCCGAGGTGTGGAGATTGTTGCTGCCGTAGAGGCATCGGTCGCAAGCCAGCCAAATCAATCAACTTCACGACGTTCTCAAGAATTGGGCTTCTCCCAGACGACATTATGGCGAATTTTGCAAAAGGAACTTGACCAACACCCTTACAAGATCAAGCTGACTCAAAAACTTAGGCCACTGGACCATATGAATTCTCGAATTGGGGTCTGGATATGATGGAGAAAATGAAAACTTTCATCGCAAATTCATCTTCAGCGATGAAGCGCATTTTTGGTTAAATGGCTTCGTCAATAATTCACTGTTTGGTGCGGTTTTCATGTCGGTGGCGTCATTGGGCCGTTCTTTTTTCGTCGATGAAAATGACCGTCACGTTACGGTAAATGGTATTCGCTACAGAGACTTTTTGGAACGTTATTTCTTTGAGCAATCTATATATTAATGCGGAGTTGCCTATAACGTGTTTCCCCCTTTTTTTGCTATTAGACGTCACATAGATATGCCAACATTATATATATTTGGGTAGGGGGCAATACATAGAAGTGCACAATACAAAAATTATCCACATATATAACACACATTATGAACTACAGCAGGTAAAATGAAGCGAATTGGATGAAAATACAACAAAAACAACATTGCTGTGTGAGGCAATAACCTGCCAATCGGAACGGAACATTTTTATATCATGAAGTTGCTTGAAAATGCTTGAAGTTACTTGAACTATATATTAATACTATATATTAATACGGAGTTGCCTATAACGTGTTTCCCCCCTTTTTTTGCTATTAAACGTCACATAGATATGCCAACACTATATATATTTGGGTAGGGGGAATACATAGAAGTGCACAATACACAAATTATCCACATATATAACACACATTATGAATTACAGCAGGTAAAATGAAGCGAATTGGAAGAAATTACAACAACAACAACATAGCTGTGTGAGGCAATAATCTGCCAATCTATATATTAATACGGACTTGCCTATAACTTGTTTCCCCCCTTTTTTTGCTATTATACGTTACATAGGGGTTGGGGACAAAATCCCGAAAACCAAAATCCCGAAAATCCAAAATCCCGAAAACCCAAAATCCAGAAAAGCCAAAATCCCGAAAAAAGTTTCGGGATTCTTTATTTAATTTTGAATGTAAAATAGACAAGTGTTTGTCCATTCCATTTACAGTAATAATGTTTTGCAATTGTTTGCGTTGTAATGTTTTGCAATTCGCAATGTGCATTCAGTTGAGCTGATCTCAAATAGTGTGATAGCTGACTGACTAGATTTTTTTTAGACAGTGAACATCGTAATATAAAGTGAGTATCGTGCATGCCTTTATAATTAAAAACTTTATATTATCAGTGACATTTTGTGTTTGAAGTCTTAAGTAGAAATGAAAGTATCCATCGTGAAAACCAACAAAGAGCGTGAGAAACTGCTTATTAAAAATACAAGGATACATTTTACTGGGAGTGTGAGCAGCGAAAGCGTTCTGAAATAAGTTATCTCAGATTAATTGCGTACAATATGAACTTGTATTAAATATTGTTTTGTCATCGATCGTTTTTGATATGTTTTTGTAAGATTTGAACTGTTTTTGTTATGTTTTATTTATTTGAAGTTTTTTATTTTGTTAAATAAATTTGCCAAATTTTTCTGTTGCTACAATAAAATTTTTAAGTTTCGTTTTCGGGATTTTGGTCTTTCGGAATTTTGGATTTTCGGGATTGTGGCTTTTCGGGATTGTGGGTTTTCGAGATTTTAGTTTTTCGGGATTGTGGCTTTTCGGGATTTTGGATTTTCGGGATTTTGGGCTTTCGGGATTACGTTTTTCGGGATTCTGTCCGACTCCCGTCACATAGATATGCCAACACTGTATATATTTGGGTAGGGGGCAATATATAGAAGTGCACAATACAAAAATTATCCACATATATAACACACATTATGAATTACAGCAGGTAAAATGAAGCGAATTGGATGAAATTATAACAACAACAACATTGCTGTGTGAGGCAATAATCTGCCAATCGGAACGGAAAAGTTTTATATCGTGAAGTTACATTAAAATACTTGAAGTTACTTGAAAATGCTTGAAAATACATGAAGTTACTTGAAGTTACCAACAACAACATTGGCTGTGCATGTTATGCATTTGATAATGCTTGAACATACTTGAAGTTACTTGGACATGCTTGATGTTACTTGAAAATGCTTGAAGGTACTTGAAAATGCTTGAAGTTACTTGAAAATGCTTGAAAATGCTTGAAAATACTTGAAGTTACTTGAAAATGCTTGAAGTTACTTTAAGTTACTTGAAAATGCTTGAAAACTTGAAGTTACTTGATAATGCTTGAACATACTTGAAGTTACTTGGACATTGTTGAAGTTACTTAAAAATGCTTGAAGTTACTTGAAAATGGTGGAAAAATTGTATATCATGTGAAATCCGAGAATGCAATGTCGAAAAATTGAATTTTCCGATTAATATGTATAACAGTCGACTTTGTTTTTTTTTCAACTTATAGAATAAATTGGTTGAATTTCGACCATAGGGCGACCCGTAGTTGCATTAATTAGACACCAGCGTTCCCACAAGCCACACAGCAGGTGCAACAATCGAGTTATTGAAGTCGCAGTTCGGTGAACGTGTTATTTCGAGAAACGAACCCGTCTATTGGCCGCCGAGATCGTGTGATTTAACGCCTCTGAACATTTTTTTATGGGGCTAAATTAAATCATTGGTCTATGCCAACAAGCCCGGTGACCTAAGAGGAGCTCAGAGTCAAAATTGAACGAGAAATAGCGGCCTTATCGATCGAAATGTGAGGCCGAGTCATCGAAAATTGGGTTCAACGTATCGACTGCTGCATACGTTCCCGTGAAGGACATATGAACGAAGTCGATTCTATTTCATAAATGTTTTGATAGTAATTCTAGCCGATACATTTTTTTTTTGAGATATCTCAAGTAGTTTGCATTTTATTTAAAAAATAAGTTCTCAAGTCCTTAATGAAAGACCCTTTATATAGCAAAATATGTAGATCCTTCTTAATCATTGTCCCACACTTATATTTTTGTCACGCTCACTCAATGTGGGATAGGAATAGGGTATCCAACAGTTCGCCTAATTATTTTTTTCCTGGCCACGTTCGGTCCACATGTCATAATTTCTCTTCCCATTTTCTATTCATTCACAGTTCAATAAAATAAAGGATTTGTTTATGTATACCCAAAACTTTGCGTTTTAGTTATTTTAGTTAGGATAAGTTATTTTGAAACACTTACGAATGAAATAAAACTTACGTTGCTTCCATAATGTCATTTTGTTTCTCACTACTTCTTGTAAAACAAGTGTATAAACTCAATGAGCATAAAGAATAAAAGAGGTGGAGAACAAGTAAAAACATCACGCTGGTTGCACTACTATAGCAGTATTTAGAAATTCTTTACTGCCACTCGCTAGGACTTTTCTTCGAAAGTTTATTTGTCCCCACAATAGAGTGGAAAAAGTCTGGAAAGTGACTAAATTTTTTTATTGTAGGCAAAGAAACCTTAAAGTGAAAACATCAGGTAAGCTTACCTAGGTACCTGGTATTTCTTCAGGTCAAGAATCAATTTCTACGATTAGAAAACATTTCAGAATCGGATAGGTAGGGCAATTTATACAGTAAACGTAATTAGCATGTGTATAGTTGCAAGTTCAAGCTGAACAGAAGCTCCGTAAATATGAGCAGGTACTTGTCTACAAACGACAATATGCATACAATGATAGAAGATAACGCAATGCATTCATGTTGCTGCGCCGATAAGGAAAAAGGGCATCAAAATTCAACACAATTTCGAAGGATCCTATATTTTTAACATGATACTCTGGGTCGATGACGTACATGATGCATCAAAACAAGATTTGGAACTCTCTATTGCGCTGTCTTATTTCGTTGTATCATTATATGCATATATAATGTATTGTAAAGGCTTAGCTCGAATAAATTTTATCTGGCAACCCAAAGAACAGTGTGATTTATATTTCTGGCAAGAATTTTTACGGTAGCACTGATTGTGATATGAAACAACTAGCTATGTAGCAGTTTAAAACCATCACCAAAAACTCAAAAATATAGCATATACCAGCAATTACCCAACCCCCAAAATTTGGGATGTTTTCCAAAACATCGATAATTAGATACTTTTTCTAACAATGTTAAATAAAGTGATTTCTGTACAGTAAGTTATTTCAGGGCTATTAAGGTCCGTAATTGCAATTTAACCCACGATACTGGGTAAAATCTTCCTGCTTCTATTAATTCATAAGATCAATGGTAGTTAATCGTCCATAAGGCTTTTAAACTGCCGATGAGTTAAAACTGTATGTACGAGGCGGGTCAATAAGTCCGTGACTTTTGGAATAAAACACAGATTTTTTGATAAATTTTTTTTTTTATTTTTCAACGTAGTCTCCCTTGAGCTCTATAAACTTTGTCCAACGCTTCTCCAATTTTTTTAACCCTTCCAAAAAAAATGATTTGTCGAGGTCCTCAAAATAGGCCTTCATTTGCGAGATGACTTCATCATTGGAGTCAAATCTTTTTCCACCAAGCCATTTCTGCAGGTTTGGGAACAAGAAGTAGTCGCTCGGAGCCAAATCTGGAGAATAGGGTGGATGAGGGAGCAATTCATAGCCCAATTCATGGATTTTTGCCATGGCAACTGCACATGTGTGCACCCTTGCATTGTCTTGGTGGAAAAGAACTTTTTTCTTGGCCAAATGAGTTCGGTTTTTTTTTCAAATCGTAATTGAATCGGTCCAATAAGTTGGCATAATATTCCCCATTGATTGTTCTTCCCTTTTGAAGGTAGTCAATGTGGATTATCCCGCGTGCATCCCAAAAAACAGTCGCCATAACTTTATTGGCTGACAAACCCACCTTGGCCTTCTTTGGCGCCGATTCACCCTCGTAGGTTAAAACCGTAATGGCTTCGATTTACTTCATATATTTGAAACTCGGTCCTTGTCACATGTTTATTTATCTGCCATTCACAATTCTTCCATATGTTAGCATCAATAAAAAAATCTGGCGTTAACGGCCTTAAACCTTGCTTCTCCAACTATTTGCTTCTGCGAAGTGGAAGGGGCTTACAATTTAAAGCCGACACCGAGCGGAAAATTTAAGGTTCCGACGTGATTTGAACCTGAGACCCTTCGATTAGCAGTCCAACAATCATGTCCTTTTCCATTGGTTATCTGAAATAATTGCGGAATCTTCCGAAAGTGTTCCATTAACACTCGAATGACAGTTCTTCTACTGAAAAGAGGAGAAATAGCTTTTATATTTGAATTCAGAACTAGAAGAACTTACATATTCAAACACCATAAAAGTCAAAACAGGAAAATGTCATTTTAGTCCGGTCAATTTAGACATCCGAGTCTACAAAAATTCGCATCCAGCTGAAAATTGGTAGGATTGTTCAAAACAAATCATTAAAGAATCCTCATCGATCCGACACCTGGAATAAAATGTACTCGGGGTCAAAGGTCACAAAAACAGGTTTTTTGGCGATTTTCAGCAAAACGGTAGGTTTTATCATAAAATTAGCTCAGACAAAAATAGTAGATTAGATAATTATGTATAAAAAATATTTTTTTTTTTTCATATAGAGTTTCCAATATTACTCCCAGGCCATAGTAATATTAACGTTACTCTCAGCAAGCTGAGAGTTACCTATCCTGGTTAAAAGGACGAGACTTGGAACCAGAACTACGCTTGGTCGAATAATAGGGGTAGGTGGAAAATCGTACATGCAACTCTTTCTCACTTAAGATAAGAAAGCAAAAACCACCTCCCTTCGAAACCTTCATAATACAACTACGTTATTCCTATCTAGTAGTTTTATTCAACGGTTACATCTTATTGCGCTAATTCAAATGGTTTTATCGTTTGTAATCGCGCACTAGGTTAGTATCGTCTCGAATTTGTAGCATGGTGTTATTGCAATGACCGTGAAGGCTTGTCTGTTGTTTGCGGGCAAAATGTTTTATTTCATCTTCGACGGTAGCCATACTTAGGTCTCTGTGGATATCAGTGTTTCTGATGAACCATGGTGCATTTACTATTTTTCTTAGCACTTTGTTTTGAAAAGTTGGTAAAATTTTGATATTACTGGATTTGGTACAACCCCAAAGTTGTGTACCCTATGTCCAAACCGATTTTAGTACTTGCTTGTATAAAAGCAGCTTGTTCTGCATGCTGAGTTGGGAAAATCTACCAAGCAGCCAGTGCTGCTCTTGACGTGCGGTTTCCATTTTAATTTCGCATCGAGTGTCATTCCCAAATATTTTGCCTCGTTTGCGTACGGAATTCGTACCGAATCAGTGAAAATGGGTAAGTTGTCTACATTTCTATAAGTAAAATTCACGTGCGTTGTTTTGGCCTCGTTGAGAGCAATACGCCAAGTCTTTGTCCAATCACAAATTTTGTCAATAGATCGTTGGAGTTTATTAGTTGCTGATTCAACGGTATTACTGACCGCTAATATAGCTGTATCGTCTGCAAACTGTTGTGCCTTCTTCTTGCGGAATATCACTAGTGTATACTAGAAAAAGAATCGGTCCAAGGAAGCCTTATTTGGGGAACTCCTGCCGCGATTTCTTTGAAATCAGAGTAATCATTTCCGTGTTCTATGTACACGAAAGAGTCTGTCTGATAAGTAACAACTAAGGATATTAGATAACTGTTTCGGAAAAGCTTGTCTTAGCTTATGTTTCAAGCCCGTATGCCATACTTAATCAAGAGCCTGAGAGACGTCGAGAAAAACACTAGAACATATTTTTTTCTCCTCTAGGGCTTTTTCAATTACATTGGCTTTTCTGTAAAATTGGTCGATTGTAGAATGCTTTTTTTTTTTTTTTTTTTTTTTATATAAAGGGAAATCCAAATCCCAGAGCACTCAGGCTCGGTAACGGTCCATTGTAATACCAGGCAGAAATCCTCCTTTTGGTGTAGAGGCATGTGATTGGGTGGCGTATCTTGTTGTTCCCCATGGGGATTGAACCTGCACCGCACGGGTCACAAACCAACACACTAACCTCTACACCGTCGCCACCCATCTTGTAGAATGCTTAGTCCTGAATCTGAATTGGTGATCAGGTATTAATCGACGTTCTTCGATAATCGTATGTAGGCGCTTTAACTAAAGTTTTTCGAATGCCTTCGACATTATCGGTAAGAGTGATATTGGCCTATATGATTTTTTGTCATTTAGTGGTTTACCGGGCTTTGGAACCATTATAACTTCAGCTACCTTCCATTGTCGTGGAACGTACAATAACCTGAACGATGCATTTATAAGATAGGCAAACTTGATTGAATATCAATATCATATTTATGAATGAATATCTCGAGCTCGTCCATCTTTTGCAGAAGGCCGTTCGCATTCCATGTCACTAATTTAACTAAGTCCGTCATATTTATATTATTGCACGTGTTCTTCGAAATTGATTTATTAATTTGGCTCTGTTCTTTTGCCTAGGTAACTTTTTAAGAACCTGCCCTGTTATTAAGTCATATCCAGGTGGTTTGGTTAATTTTAGTTTTTCTATTTCGAAGCGTAGTTCGGGTAGCGATACACTTTTTATTCTATAATTGTCAGGTGCCACGGTTAGGACAGGAAATTCGAGCAACGCTTAACCATCAAATTATTTAAATCTTCCAGATGTTCGGCAAATATTTCGGCTTTTTCCTTGTCACTCTTCGCCCATTCTCCATTGATTTTCCTGATGGGTGGCGCTTGCGTTTTTGGTACTTTAATGCCTTTCATGGCTTTCCAGAAATCCTCTCTTAAGTTTACTATAAAGGTAGTTAAGAATGGTTTTATTCTGTGGAGCGCGAGATTGTTGCCATATTTTGCGCGTTCTCCTTTTCTTTTTTTAACAATTCAGTGATTTCCAAGGGATATTTTATTTCGCAATTTGTGGTTATTTTCCGTTTATGGGGAGTATTTTTCCGGGCTGAGCATTGTATGACGTCAATAAATTGGTCGACTTCGACTTCAGGTTCGTGGGGTGTTCGAAGAGACACTTTGATCGATTTTACTTTCACAGTATTTTTTAAAGCATTCCCAGTTTGTTTTCATGTTAGTTAGTCTGGGCGGACCTTCTTTTTTTCGTAGACAGCCGTTAATTGTCAAAATGACCGGTGAATGATCAGAAGAAAGATCGAAGCATTCCTCAACTACAATAGAGTTTCCCGACAACCCTTTCGTGATGAAGAAATCGATGAGGTCTGGTGTTTTTGCCGTATCCGAGGGCCAGTACGTCGGTTTACCTGAGGAATGAAAGTCTTCCCCAATTCCATACCGGCTTCGTAAAGAACTCTACCTTTTACTGAAATCCATCTCAAGCCCCAGAATGTATGTTTTGCGTTAAAGTCGCCTCCGATGACGAAATTTCGTCCAAGTAAGTCAAAGATACTTATAAAATCGCGTCTTTCCATCGTTGCACGTGGGAGGCAATAGATGGCTGCAAAATCATATTTTATGTGTTTAATTTTTACGCTCACCGTGCTTAATTGCAGTTTGTCAAGTTCAATTGTTGCACTAATTGAGTGTTCAATGGTATTTTTGATCAACAAGGATGCCCGCCTCTCGCCCTTTCTGACGGGTGATATGCGTGATAGGCAATGTATTCTCGAATGTTTGTGCTGGATTCTTTCGTCAGATGGGTTTCCGAAATCAAAGAAATATCAATATCATATTTATGAATGAATATCTCGAGCTCGTCCATCTTTTGCAGAAGGTCGTTCGCATTCCATGTCACTAATTTAACTAAGTCCGTCATATTTATATTATTGCACGTGTTCTTCGAAAATGATTTTCGAGCTAGTCGAGTTTTTCAAACATACGTTTATTAACTTGGCTCTGTTCTTTTAGCCTGGCAAGAATTACAGAGAAAACTTGGGATGCTGGATCAGATGTTTTATTTGTTTGTTCGCGTCCTTGCAACGCAGCTTCAGCGTATGTTTGTGGAACAGCGTTCGGCGACTTTTTTTATAAACAATTTTCCTTCTCTTGGTTATTGTATTTTGACCATTTCTTTAGCCTTTTTTCGTCCTTCATCGGTTTTATTGTTGCCCTTTTCAGGTTTGTTTTTGGTTTTTTTTGCGATTGGTAGCGTAGTTTTCTTTATTTTGTCGCGCCTATTTTGAAGTTCTTTAGCTACTTTGCATCCGCGATAATTTGCCGGATGTTTTCAATTGCAATTTATGAATGTTGGTAGGTCTTGTCTACTTAGAGCGCATTCCTTCGATAAATGTTTACCGGCACATTTTACGCAACGCGGCTCTTTTTGGCAATATAAATAAAAAAATATATAATAATCCTTTTTCCTAAGAGCCAACGTTTTTGAGATATAGGAAACGATTCAAAAAGTTGAAAGAGTTGTAATCGTCATAATATGCACACGTTTCAACGCCACCTTTGAGTTAGTGTTCTTAGCGCGATTTTTATATGTGGTTTCCCCGGTATGCCTATTCCACGGATCTGTTGTGGTTGTGTTTAATTTGAAACTATTGAATAATTGAAGATATTTGCAAGAGTTGAAAATGATAAAAGCGATGTAAATTAAAAAAAAAATGCAGTAAATTGCCCCAATAATGACACATCGCATATCTCCTCGTTAGTATCAAATGAATCCTCAATTGTTGTTGATTCAACATTGGGACACGACCGGTCTTGTCAATTTCTACATGCTACAGAACAAAACAGTCCAACTTTTTTGCAACCACATTTAGCATTACATCCCTGCAAAAAATCGAGTTTAGCAGTTTTTCCGACGCAGGTGGGAATAAAGTTTGAAATGGTTCTAATGTATTGTCGACCAACTTCCAACCCCAGTCTTTTGGGTCTAGCTGATAACCAAGCCACACTTGAACTTGGTAATATCCCCGAAAACGATGTTGATGATTTTTTTTTCATACCAAGCTTGATTCAAAATATCATGATGATTGTCTACTAAGTATGTGAATGTTGATGTTCCCGATTTTTCTGTGATAATAATTTTATCACCATACCTCAATTTTAATCGTACCTTTAGCGTCCTGTTATCTACATCAGTTGCAGTTTTGCAAACATTTCTCAATTCGTTCAAAGTGACCTGACAGTCATTGCTATTTTCGATGTAAATGAATATTTCCTCTATTGCCAGATTCGTAGTTTCATCTTGAGGACGACCGGTTCGTTTTAAGAAGGAAATAAAGCAATCATGATGATACTTAGCCTCAGCAGCAACTAAATCGTATTCAAATTCTACTCGAGCAAGAACAGCTTTTGATATAGCATCAAAACGAGTCCGAGCTGTTCCCAGAATCGAATCTTTAAATGTGTACTTACTTGTTTAATTATACGGCGATAATCCAAGGGCTTTCTTTTTTCATGCTCTTCATTCAATTCCTGGCCGCAAAATAAGCATTGTTTTTTTAAACTAAAGGCTAATCCACCTTTACGTGCTCTATTACGAGGAGAACCTTCAGTAGATGCACTGGCTTCTTGTTCTTCATGTTGTCTTTTAATAGCTGCAGCAATAGAACACTTTCGAGTATAATTTTTACGACACCACATGTAGGTCACAGATTTCTGCTCTTTAAGATATTCTGAAAATACATCAGCTCTTTCAGTACTTGCATTGGTTAATGTTTCCATACTATGTTCAACAGTCACAATTTAACCTTTAGTTAAAAGTTTACCACAAATAAAACAATATTCTGACATTTTTGTGATAAAACTCAAAACTGCACGAAATACGTTGAGAAATATAGTTTGGAATATACACGCGTTTTCACTCCGGAGTGGCACTCAAGACTAATAATATTGAATGTATTGAGTATTCTAAGATAAAGCTTACTTATACATAAAGTTACACTGACCGATAGAATAATATTTTTACTTGCATTACAGCTTGAGTGATGTAAATGCGTAGTGTACTTATACATATGACGATTACAACTCTTTCAACTTTTTGAATCGTTATATGTATCTCAAAAACGGTGGCTCTTAGGAAAAAAAGTGCTTTCACATTTTTTATAAATAATTATCTGCTCTACAATTTTTGTCTGGGCTAATTTTATGATAAAATCCGTTTTTGTGACCTTTGACCAGGAGTAAATTTTTCCCAGGTGTCGGATCGATGAGGACTTTTTAGATTTCATTTATGATGATTTTTTGAGCAATCCTACAAATTTTCACCCCTGTTTTTTGATCTAATTTGACCGGACTATTTTTCTTGTGCTGTATTTGATAATTTTTACCAGGGGTCGAATCGGCTAAGCTGATAGTTGATAGTTGACAATCAAAATCATACCTTTCCACTTAAGGTGATTATCAAATTGACAATCACCTTTTTGCCATCAATTTCATGTGACAGCTATTTAGGTGTCGCTTTCATACATTTTTGTTATTTTCATAGGTACCTATGCACCTCGGCTTCAACTCGAAATAAATTAAATACTTTAGTGAAAAAAGAATATATTTCATAAATTCAAATAAAAAAGTGAAATTGGAAAATTCGTGAAGTGCAATGTTTACTTCATTAGAACTTTTCTTCATAAATGAGGAAAATAATTTCAAAAATGTCCAACTATTAAGAAGAAACCTGAGAAATAAAGCAAATATCTTGGAACTTCCAAAACCGATGTATGAATTCATATAATTATAAATATTCATTGTTGATTGCTATCATTTATTATTGTGTATTTTAGATTTTTGAAAAACTTTCGCTTATCAAAAGAAGCGTTTGCGTTTGTTTTGGGACTGCTTGATTTACCAACTGGAATAAGGTTAACGCATGTTCCACCCATCTTTCAATTGGCTGCAACTTAAAATCTTCTTGGGGGTGGTGGCTATGAAAGACAAGTTGGGGCTGACTGGGCTGCACCAATGGGTCAAAGTACGGTGGCTGAAATTACTGCCGCAGTCATTAAAAAAATGCAGTCAATACTTTGTCCATTTATGATAAAGTTTTTGCCTAAGGACTCAACAAAATCATATTTGAAATATAGATCATGAAAAATAAACACACATCAGCTGCTCGGAATGACAGCGTCGGCAAGGAAGTGACGTTTAAAACTCTAAGTGCTGCCAATAATAAATAATTTTTTAGTGATCGCTTTACGCAGAGCAAAGAGGAGTTGATAATCAAAAACGACAATCAAAAAGCGACAATCAACTATCACCTTAGCCGATTCCAGGCCAGGTACACTAAAAATAATGAACAAGTTTAATTAAACAAACATATACCTATGTAATGCTATAATGGATATTCCCATGGCTTTTATTAGTTTGCTATCATCCTCTTCATCATCCTCTTCATCATCTGATGATGCGGTTGTCGTTGAATTTGTAAAAAAAACCACAAATGCGGAACTTCATCGATGTCGAGAAAAATTGAGAGGAAAATGTATCTCTGTTTGACATACTCACAATTACAACGACACATTAACTTCAATATCAAATATGATGTGTTTGCTTGGTCCATTAACATCCTGGATTGAGGAGTTCTTCCGGATTACCAATGGAAAAGGACATTACTTTCACCTTAAAACTCTATTTTATTGCTCAAAACTTTAAACTTACAAACTATAGTACCAAAGCGCCCACATATTATGATTGTTTATAAAACATAAAAAAAGACTCAAATTTTCAAATATCGGGTATTAAAAAAAAAGACATAACCATTTTGTATTTAAATAAAACACAGAATAATTGAAATATCGGGCTGAAATTTATTTCAGGTGCAGAATACATGTTAAATTAAAGTATGAAATTTGATTTCGTTCATATGACCACCGCAAGCACTTTTGCAGCGATCGATTTTTAGGAGCCGAGTTTCATTGACCTTAACATGGCGATTATTTTTATCGACGAAAAGATACGGTCCAATCACACCTATGACATGGAATCCAAACCCCAAGTTCACTTTTCGTGGATGCAATGGATTTTTTTTAAGTACATGTGGGTTCGCTGCTGTCCAATAACGCATATTTTGCTGCTTGACAAAGCCACTCAGCCAAAAATAAACGACAGACAGACCAAAAATGAAAGAGAAACATTCTTTACACAGGCTAATCAACTGCAGGTGTTATTGCAATTATGTGAACGCGACGTTTTCAGACATGCCTTTTTTTATTGATTATGCACGCACCTATGATTCATTATTAATTGATCGCACTTTTACGACACGGGTGTTTTCGTGTCAACCTACGGATTTCCATGCATACTTGCGGGACAATTTTAAGACGTTCAATGAATTGCTGGGCCCACACGAATGGTAAAACTACCAAGAAATAAAATCTTCCCTTAGTTGCCTATTATGACAAACGCTGTATTTTAGGGGCCATTTTACTCCTATGTAATAGAAAATTCGAAAGAATAGGACCACTAAATTGCACTTAAGATTCAATTTGTTGCTGGTAATGTCAATGTATCCAAGTGGAATTTATAAGAGAAGCAGTACAAGATTTTGAGATCGAAGGATTTGAGCCAAATGAGAAGCTTAAAGAGATAAAATTCGATGGCATCGTCATTCAACCCCTACCTACTTCTATTTTAAAGGGAATAGGTACAAACAAGTTGATCTCTCTCCTAAAAAAGAAGGCAGAGGAAAGATTTATGTATGATAGGCCTCTGCTCTGTTCAGGCTTTCTCGTTATTTATACCCTATTCTAAGGGTATATATTAATTTTGACGCATAGTTTGTAACATACCTTAATATTGTCCGTAGACCCCTAAAAGTTACTATATTTATGATCAGCATCAATAGTAATGTCGATCTAGCCATGTCCGTCCGTCTGTCGGCAAAAATTAGGCCTTTAAACTGTGCCATATACTCTCTAGGGTTCCGAAATAATCAAGTTTAAACATTTTTGAAATCCGCCCACAAACTAAAAAAACAAAATTTTGGAAAAAATCGAATTTTGAGCTAGAAAGCTGAAATTTTTTATGATCTATGACTTCTAAAACTGCTCGGGATATAAAATTTTCAAAATCCGCCCACAAATAAATAAAACAATTTTATTGAAAAACCAAAATTTAAGCCAGGGAGCTGAAATTTATAATATATACTCTCTAGGGGCCCTTATTGAAACACCCAAGTTTGAGCTAGGGAGCGTTTTTTTTTCGATAAAATCCTTTAAATGTTATATAACAAAATATGTAGTGCGTTCTTAACAATTCAACCATACTTAGACTTTTGTAACGGATAGGTATAAGAATAGAGTATTCAACAGTTCGCCTAAGCGGACTGTAGCCCGTCGCTATGTTTTTTTACTTTTTAAAGAAAAGTTATATGGATGTATAAATTAAGCAAATTAAGATTAGCTACTCGTTTTTTTAAAGGCCAGATACATGATACATGCAGCTCTGTATCATTTGTATGCTGTATCTTCCTCTTGTTCATATTAAAGTCAACGAAACAATACTTGTACCATAATAATATCCATTCGCCTGGGTAATTAATTCTGCAACTACAGGTCTGCCTTTCAACCACAATAGCTTTTTGTGAGAAATTCCTTTGGTCCTTTTCGAATATGCTTCAGTCTAAAAATTGAAATCTTTATTTTACCTCTACTTCCTTATCCGATAGAATACTAAGCAACCAAATAAAACAAACAACACAAGATCCCAAGACAGTCTCATCCCCGACAAACAACGAAATCTCCTCCACCATCTTCCAGTGGCTTCTGACTCGAAGGTTCTGCTCCCAGTCCCAACCCAACCGCTTTCGAGTTCATTCTTAACCTCTGATCGGCTGGAAGACTGAAACGCACCCAAGTGAAATTACAAAAAAGGACACAAACAACGACGACGACGGCAAAACTTTTCCACAGAGAAACTATTCTCGATATCTGTTTCTATTCTTCATGTCCTTGCGTGTTTCTTCACCCTGCTGTTTGTATCTCTGTGAGCTCTGTTGAATTTATTCCGACAATTTGAGCGAGAATCCTTTGCATCGTTATAGCTGTATGGATACAGTAATATGTATGTAGTCCTTCAATTTTCGTCCAAAGGATAAGATGAAGAACATCATGGAAGAAGAAGGAGCAGCAGCAGAAGCAGAAGCAGCACTGGAAGGATGAGGTTAAATGTAAAAGTTTGTCTTCTACTCCGTCGTTTTTGCTCAGCGTATTCTTTTATTTCTGTCTATTTTTTGTCATGAGTTTGGGTTTTACTGCGAATGTGCATGTTTGTGTGCGTTCGATTCCTTGCTTTGAATCATGGATGAAGTAAAGTTTCGGGATAACCAAGTTTTCCTTTTTCGTTCCCCGTTATCTCTCTCTCTCTCTCTCTCTCTCTCTCTCTCTCTCTCTCTCGAGTTGGGGCCTTTCAAGCACAGGCGGCCAGCATAACAAAAGGATATATGGATACATTTTAATGGAAAACTCGAACCACGTCATGAATCGCCGAGCGAAAAGTGTGAGCTTGAAGAGCCATCAGATACCAGAGAGAAAGAGAAATTCGTGGCGCTTTGCCCAAATGAAGTTTTCAAAGTTGGTGTAGAAAATTCGGTAAGCAAGCAAAATGGGAGTTCTTGGATTCGATGCGATGGTTAAAATTGTCTAATGGACAGATAGAAGTCGAGGGAGTCTGGGATGAGTTTCTGATCGAGTAGGGAACGCCGTCGTCCTTGTCGAAGAAGGAGTAGTGCACGAGAAGAAAGTAATTCTCATCAAGTGAGTTGATTTCCTATTTGAGAATCACTACTAGGACGGTGAGATGGTTGAACTCGTGTTGCTTTGTTTTTATGACCATGGTTTTGGGATGTGGTTGAAGGATAAAATATTTATACGTAACGGAAGAAAAATTATTCACAGTAAGAAGGCATAGTAGAGGCGAGTAAGAACGAGAGGAATAAAGTTGAGTTTCGTCTTTGGTGAGTTAATTTGTTAGCTTAACTTGGAGATTGAATTTCATAGGACGTATATAGCTATGAGAGGATGACAGTAGAATGGCTTAGCTTATGATAAAGTAATCATTCGTTTGCCGACAATGAACAGTAAAAACTTTTTTTTCCAAGAGAACAGGCTTTATATATATCAAATATTATTGGATTATTGAGGAAATTAAGGCGGGGTGGTGAGGATATTCGAGACTTTCGAGCGATAAGCTTTAGAGTGGAGTTCTTAAACCCACTTTATAGGCATATTATGGCTGGTTAAACAGGGTGTTTTAAATATAAAACCAACATTTTTTAAACATATTGTAAGAAAAAAATTGGTCTAGAGTAAGGGTCCATCTCTAATGTGTACATTATTTACCAAGGATTTAAAAAATACCTTACTTTGGTGTAGCCTGACCCATGTTAAATAAATAGCCCCGTTAATAGTTGTTGCGGGGACTTTATTTTGGACTATATTTTAAGAAGAAAAATTGTCTTAATAATAATAATTGCTTAAATAAGTTCAATATTTTATTTGAAACTTGAGATATTACATTTTTATGCCAGTTCGGTTTTTTTTCCCATGCAAATTTTGGCTTTTAGTTCAAATTCATCTACAAAAAGTATAGATTTATTATTTCTTTCTTAAAAAAAGCGTAACAACAATAAAAGAAATATTAAAGTTTGCGGTGAGTCAAATAGATTTGTGACCCATGAGAAAACCTGGAGCAGGATAGAACTCCCTAACGATAGCAAGTTTTTTTTCCAAAGATCATGTCCAAAAATTGTTTTCCAAAGTATTGAACATAGAGTCGAAAACTCCCTTTATAACTACTTACTCTTTAGCTGTATTTTGGAAGAGGAAAAAAGATTGTAAAAATGGAGCCGAACGTTGGGCGTCATATGCCAATACAGGCAAAAAATATATCTTTCTCTTCAGTTCGCACCGCAAAACTAAAGTCTAGCTGACTATTGAGACTGATGAGGCAGTGGAAAATCGTTAATATATTATATACATGGAGACTCGATTATCTGGGATTCTTTTAACCGGGCTACTCTATTAACCGGGATTTTTCTTGAATAATAATTTTATATTTATAATTCTTTTAACCGGCATTCAGTCTAGTATCCGTAATAGCGGGTGGCGACGGTGTAGAGGTTAGTGTGTTGGCTTGTGACCCGTGCGGTGCAGGTTCAATCCCCATGGGGAACAACAACATACGCCACCCAATCACATGCCTCTACACCAAAAAGAGGATTTCTGCCTGGTAGTACAATGGAACGTTACCGAGTCTGAGTGCTCTGGGATTTGAATTTCCTTTAAAAAAAAAAAAAAAAAAAAAAAAAAAAAAAAAAAAAAAAAAAAATTCGTAGGTAATAACACAAAAAATAAATTCACTCAATAAATATTACAGCTGATTTTTTTTAATATTTAACTCTTACATCCTCTTGTATCCGTTACATAAGAAAGAAGATCGAGCAAGTTTAAGTGACTTCTAAAATCTAACGGAATTCTTGTATCTGTTGGATTGCACGAGTCAGACACGCACATGAAAGTAACGGGCTTATTACATCTTTCGGGTTGTGCTCTAGATTGTTAGTGATTCAATTTGTTCAGTTTTTGCGAAAATTTAAGTGAAAGGATAATGGCATCTCCTTCTACCACTGCAGTTAAAATATCACGTAAAGTGCTATCAATAAAAGAAAAAGTGCAATTGAATGCCTGTTTAACCATCAAGGGATTATAGAAACGAAAAACCGTCAAACAAGCTGAAAATCCTAAAGTCGACCTATGGTTGCCAAACTTAACATTGTCTCCAAATGTGTATACTCCGGCATGGAATCCATGGAATTAAATCAACAGGTGAGAAAGAATTTGTTGACTACGAAGGTGCCATGCTTTTTATAGAACTGAACACAACGCCGATGAAACCAGTCTTTTTTGGAGGCGATTACCACATAACACTTTGGCATGTAATTAAGAGCTTTCATTTGGCGGGTATAAAGAATCGAAGCAGCGTCTCACAGTACTGGTTTCCTCCAATGCCGCAGGAACTCGTAAATGCAACTTGATGGTGATAGGTAAGAGTGCTCGATCCAGGGCCTTGAAAAACGCTGGACAGCTTCCAGTTACCTACAAAGCCAACAAACGAGCTTGGGTAACCCAAAACCTATTCCTTCAATGGTTTAACAAAAATGTTGGTCCAGAAGTGAAAGCGAACCTGGAAAAAAGCTATCTTCACAAAGAGTCCAGAGTATTATTGCTCTTGGATAACTGTCCACCTCACCCAGACGTAAGTCAAAATCACAAACGTAATAGTGAGATAATTGCACATCTTTGATTCAGCCAATGGACCAGGGCGTGATTCGTAGTCTCAAGTGTCATCACCGCAAAGAGAATATTCGAAAGCTAGTAGCTTCAGAAAATCGACATGATTTTTCCAAGTTATTCAACAGAAACAAATGCGTTATGGGCTATTTCTAAGTCCTGGAATTTCATTACCACCGATGTTCTGAAAAATGTTTGGCACAATTTACTTTGTCCAGGAAATGAAGAAGAAGGTAAGTTTCACCGCAATATAAAGTTTTTATGTTTTTACCTTTCTTATTTTACTTCAGAACAACTTGCCCTTGACGAAGTTTCAGAAATTATGGACTATGCAGAGAATTTTGATGTCAACGAAATTAGAAATTGGGTCGACTCGGATGCAAATGCTCTAACATTTGCTGTTTTATCGGAGGACGAAATACTTGAGATGATAAATAATCGTATTGAATCTGATCATGATATGGAAGCATTTTCCGATGAGTCACAAGATGTGGAAATTACGAAAATTCCAATAGATGAGCCAATTAAATCAAGTTTTACACTTTTGAGTTTTTTAGAAGATTCTACCTGTTCTGGAATAACACCGCAGGATATAATGAAAATTTACCGTGTTAACAAAAATCTACTTAAAGAAAAACGAAGAGGGAAATCTCCACGGCAGACAACACTGCAGGATTTTTATACCCTATTCTACCATGTCCGTCCGTCCGTCCGTCCGTCGGCAAAAATTAGGCCTTTAAACTGGACCTAGAGAGCTGAAATTTTAACCATATACTCTCTAGGGTCCCGAAATAATCAAGTTTAAGAATTTTTGAAATCCGCCCACAGACACGCCCACAAACTCAAAAAAACAAAATTTTGGAAAAAATCGAATTTTGAGCTAGAGAGCTGAAATTTTTTATATATGATCTATGGCCCATAAAACTGGGACATAAAATTTTCAAAATCCGCCCACTGACACGCCCACAATTAAATAAAACAATTTTATTGAAAAACCAAAATTTGAGGTAGGGAGCTGAAATTTATAATATATACTCTCTAGGGGCTCTTTATGCTCATGTGTAAATATTTTCAAAATCCGCCTACTGACACGCCCACAATTATTTTTATTTTTATTTTTGAAAGTCCAAAGTTTGAGCTAGGGAGCTGAAATTTATAGTATATACTCTCTAGGTGCCCTTTATGCTCATGCTTAAATTTTTTTTAAATTCGCCAACTGACACGCCCACAACTAAATAAAACAATTTTATTGAAAAACCAAAATTTGAGCTAGGGAGCGTTTTTATTTACAAAAGCTTAGTTTTTTCGATAAAATCCTTTAAATTTTTGTCACGCCCACTTATTAGGGATAGGAATATGAATAGGGTATCCAACAGTTCGCCCAAGCGGACTGTAGCCCGCCCCTATGTTTTTTTAATATTAAAGAAACTTTGTGATTTTTTTATATACAAACTTAAAAATGTTTTTAATACAGTTTTTAGTTTTGTTATTCGTCTAGTGAATGGTTAATTACTTGAATAATTAAATGTTTTTTGCTTTTTATGAGATACATATGAAAAAAAAACGAATATAAGATGACTTTTTTCTTACTAAAAACAAATTCTATTAACCGGAGTCATATTTGTTGGTGTACTCAAATAATTAGACTCATAGCTTACAAAAGTGAATGCGTGAATGCGTTGATGTTTGGTGGCCACGTGAGTTGAAAATTAATTTCATTAAAACACCCAGTAAACAGTGCACTCAGAATGAATGAGTTCTCATTTTTGAATATTTATAATTTGAATCGGATGCACAATCGGAAGTATGTCGCTGATCTTTGCAATGGTGAGCAGTGTGTATGAAAATCGCGTTTGATTATTACTTTATAAGTTAATTTTTGAATTACGAAAATGATCTTAAACAGAAAAATACTGCGCGAATTCTGCGGGGATTTTTGGAAATATATATCCTTTATCGGGTTTTGAGGACCTTTTCTGAGGTTCTAAGGAAATGTTGACTATAGTACCTTAAACAAAGAGTTGTGTGGTTTCTCAGAACATTTTGGAAAAATATCCTTTTTTGGGTTTTAATGACCTATTGCTCAACGAGCTCAAGGAGCTCTTGACAAAAAAAAACCTTGAACGGCTAAAAACGGCGCATTTCCTGAGAACATTTTGGAAAAAAATATACTTTTTTTGGGTTTTAGGGATCTCTTGGTAAAATAAAATGAATAGAGAAATACTGCACGTTTTCTAGGGCTATTTTGGAAAAATATCATCTTTTCAGGTTTTAAGGACTTTTTTGTCAACACATAATAGTATGTTTATAAATATCCATAAATATTCCCCTTTAACTCAATCAATACTCCTATGAAACAAAACCAGTAAGATGATTTTCATAGCACTCGCAATTAAAACAAGCAAGTGACTATTATGTGTAGAAACCAAACGCACTCGTTAGCGGGGTAACAACTTTATTTATTGCCGGTCACAGTAAGAGAGAGAGACTTCATAAACTTACGTTCTATTTATAGACTATAGTTCAAGTTGATATGTACTAATTAAATATGTATAGAAAGAGTAATATTCTTAGCTTAATGTAATGATGCTAATACTAACTTAATTAGTAGAGTACAGACTAAGGGGTGGTTATAAGAAAATTCAAATACATAACATCTACCCCTTTTTAAACGAAGCTCCAATATATAACTGTTATAACTCAACTGGTTTAAATTATCTGCGTTTATTTTGTTCCTTGATTCGGGAAGAATTTCTGGCTTCCTGAATGTCTTATTTCCTGTTGTTTAGCTTTGCTTTACGATACTTCCGTTTCGTTAACGCCCTTCAATGCTTTACCATTATTTTCACTAAATTCTGTAGGGCTTATATCAGCTAAATATGATTTGTTACTTAAATATTTCTTTTTGATTTGATTTTCATGCACAAATCTTTCATATCCATTAACAGCAATAATAAATGCTTTCTTACTAACAATTTTAATAATTTTAGCTGGTATCCATTTAATAATATGCACAAAATGATTCCTATAGAGGACCTCCTCTCCCATTTCAAAAATGTTATTAACTTTAGGTTTGGACTCAACCCATGCATTGCTTTTTCCTTTTCTATTAATATCAATATTTGTATTTAAAATTTTAGTTGTTAATTGTGTATTAATTTTATCATTCAAAACATGCAACAATGTCCTGGGCTTCTAACTAAAAATTTCGGAGGGTGTTCTGCCAGTCACGGTAGTAGGTGTATTTCGATAATTTAACAAAAACTCATTGACTTTATTTAATAACGTCGTCTCCTGGTCCAGCTCCAAGCAGTACCTTTTTAGCACTGACTTAATTGTCTGAACCCCCCGCTAAGCTAAACCATTCGACTGTGGGTGATATGGCGGCGACTTCATCAAATTGATTCCCTTACCGCTACAGAATTTCTTGAACACATATGAATTAAACGGCGGACCAAATCCAAACTATATTGGCGGGAAGACCAAAAACTATGAATAATTTTAATAGTTCTTCTAATAAATTTGATACCGATGTTTTAGGCATTAACTTAATCTCGCAGTATTTGGAATATGCATCCATGAATATGAGAAACGTCTTCCAGCTAAAGTGAAAAAATCTAGGTGTATCCGATCAAAGGGATAGCCCGCCTCGACCCACTTCGTGTAAACTATCTCCTTAGGTGTGTTTTGTGTTTGTTCACATGCCACACAACTTTTTACAAATGTTGAAATGTTATCATCTAACGTAGGCCACCAAACAAACGATCCTGCCAACATTTTCATACGTGTGATCCCTGTATGATTTTTATGTAACAACTGAAGAACCGAATCCTATAATGCCTATTCTGTGTGCTGAAATACACATCCCCTTTCAATTGCTAACGCGTTAAATATGGCATCACCCCACTCGTCATCTTTTGGCAGTTGGGCCCTTCAAATATGCAAGTATTTATAAACATTTTTTAAACATTCATCCCTTTCTGTAAAGGTTTGAACTAACTCCATATCTCTGCTGCACTCCTAGATCAGCAGCAACGGCAGCAATAAAAAACAAAGAAAATGTATCCATCTTTGGGAAAGCATCCCAGGTCTAAGACAGGCCAAACGAGCCATTCGGCCCTTCAATCAAAATGCCAGCAAATGTCTAAACCTGATATCTAGTAAGGAATGCCTTTTTGTCGACCGCGTAACTGATTCTGGTCTTTGTCAAGTCAGTGGTGTTAAAAATTATATGGGACGACAGTTGAATCTTGTTTTCACAACTGACCCTGTAAACTCCTCAACCATTGAAAGTTCTTTACACCTTTCTACTATTGACGCTTACCACCCTCCTCTGCTCCTTTCTTTCTTTTATCACCCCTCTTCCCAATCCCTGCCTTCAACTAACCTGTACTCCTACGACTTCCACAAAGCTAACTTCCGAAAGATCAATGACTTTTTGAGCAGAATCGAACTCAACTTCTCGAACTTATCCGTTGATGAAGCTGCCACCCGTTTTTATGACGAAATCTTTAAATGCATTTCCTTATTCGTTCCTTATTCGCGCCATAAAATCTCACCATCTTCCCCTCCGTGGTATAATAGGAAACTGCGTTCACTTCGTAATAAACGTAACAAACTATGGGCGATCTATCTTCTAACCAAAACTACTACAGATTATTCGAATTATCTCGGTTCGTACTTACAGTTATCTAACCTTTTTCACTGTCTCTATCAACGCTATCTTTCTGATGCTCAAGCTAACCTCATCAAGGACCCACGATCATTTTTTCATTTTGTTAATTATAAAAGGAAATCTGATGGATATCCCTCCTCACTCTTGTTTGAAGGCGAGTCCTTAACGGACCCATTTGTAATCGCAAACTCTTTTGCCACCGTGTTCAAGCAGTCCTTCACTGACGACTGCCCTGAACCGGATCACTCCTACTTCAGTTATCTGAAAAACTATACCGTTGGCCCATTCATTTTACCCACCTTTGACCATTCCACGGTGTGCGACAGACTTCTTTATCTCAATGATGAATTTGTACCCGGCCCAGACGGCCTTCCAGCCATTCTTCTCAAAAAGTGTTCTGCGATTCTTTCACCTTTTATTGCCAAACTCTTTAAACATTCCTTATCTCTTGGGAAATTTCCTAAAATCTGGAAAACGTCCTTCATTTCACCTGTTCACAAAAAAGGGCCAAAGAATGACGTATCTAACTATCGACCTATTGCCAAGCTGTCGCATTTACCCAAGGTTTTCGAAAGTATGATGTACGATTCATTATCCTTTCAGTGCAAGTCTCTTATCTCCCCCCTTCAGCACGGTTTCCTTAAAGGTAGATCCACAACCACCAACCTTGTTGACTTTGTCTCCGTTACACTTTCTGCTTTAGAAAGTGGCAATGAAGTGGATTTAATCGCTACTGACTTCAGTAAGGCGTTTGACAAAATATCTCATCGTTTGATTCTTTTCAAACTCTCCTTCCTTGGCTTCGATCCCCCACTATTGAATTGGTTTTCTTCTTACCTTGAGAACCGATCTTATAATGTTCGTTTTCGTTCTGTTCTCTCTTTGCCTTTTAAAGCCACCTCTGGTGTTCCACAAGGTAGCCACCTTGGACCTTTGATATTTATTCTGGCTATAAATGATATTGACAACGTCATCAACTTCTCCTCCATCTCCCTCTATGCCGATGACGCTTAATTCTTCAAAATCATTTCTTCTCCACACGACTCTGATCTTCTTCAACAAGACCTCAATAGTTTTTCGGTCTGGTGTCAAAAAAACTTTATGGAGCTGAATATTGCTAAATGTGAATCTCTTACTTTTTCACGTAAACGGATTCAGTCTCCCCCCAGATGTTACTATTTGAACAACCAACCCATTGTTACCGTTCTAACCATTCGCGACCTAGGCGTTTTGTGTGACAGAGAGCTTAACTTTCGGTCACATATTGACGAGATAATCAATAAAGCTAACTCAGCCCTTGGTTTCGTCAAACGGTGGTCTAAAGAATTTACCAATCCCTACGTGATAAAATCCCTTTACATTACCTACGTCCGCCCACTCCTAGAGTACGCTAGCCAAGTGTGGGCACCATACTACCAGGTCCACATTACAAGAATCGAAAGCATTCAACGTCGATTTCTCCGTTTTGCTCTTCGTGGGCTCCCGTGGAATAATCACCTTATCCTTCCACCATATCACGAACGCCTTAATTTAATAAACCTTCAGACCCTTGAAAAAAGAAGAGATGTGGCTGACATTCTGTTTATACATCGTCTTCTCACTGGCTCCGTTGATTGTTCCTATCTTTTGAACTACATTGCCTTTAACACTAACCCTCGGAATTTAAGATCCCCTCCTCTTTTCTATCTTCCCACCCGTCGCACGTTGTACGGCTTGAAGGAGCCGATATCCCGTATGTTGCAGAAGGTCAATTCTAACCACCTCCTCTTTGATTTTAATCACTGCACTTCCTCCCTCAAATCTACCCTCCTCCATCCCTCACCATCCACCTAATTTAGTTTTAAGTAGTTTTTAAGCCCTAGCTGTAAGTCTTAGTGTAATTAGTTTCTTAAGACCTAAATAGCTTGTATTAAGCTGAATAAATGGGGGTGTATGCCCCCACCAAAATCAAAATCAAGCATATCAAAAACTTAGTAGGTTACCTTACTGGTCACCATGGTTTAAGATATCATCTACACAAAATGAGAATAGCAGACTTTCCTGAGTGCCGACTCTGTCTTGAAGAGGACGAGTCAGCTGAACACATTTTATATGAATGTCCAGCCCTTAATGGAATTAGAAAGAAGATCTTTTTCAGGGAACAAATGAGCCCCGAGGACATAAAGAATTCTTCTACTGGTAAAATTGTCCGCTTTACACGGAAAGCGGAAATTCTACTAGATTAAATTTTTCTGGCCCATACGGCACAAAAGATCTTTTTAGGTCGAAGTGTCCCCCCTTATAAATCGCCTTCGCGAGCCAGAATTAAAAAAAAAACTCCATATCTACTAAACTTTCTCCTGAAGTACAGTAAAATATATTTGCTTCTTCTATCTCTGACATCTCTTTAAGGGGTAAACGCGAGAGACGGTCAACATTCGACATTTGAGACCCTTTCCTATACGAAATAGTATAATTGTACTGAGACAGAATAATAGCCCAACGTTGAAGTCGCGCTGATGCGACTGCCGAGTTCCCCTTATGAGGATGGAAAATCTCCTTGAGGGCTTGGTGGTCCGAACATATTTGAAATTCATCACCGTAAATATATGTATGGAATTTTTTAACCGCAAAAATGATAGCTAAGGCTTCCCTATGTAGTTGTGAGTAATTCTGTTCAGCCGGAGAAAGAGTGCACGATGCAAAGTAAACGGGTTTCTCCTCCCCATCAACTATATGGCATAAAATCGCTCCAGCCCCATAGGGGCTAGCATCTGCGATCACTACGATCGACTTGTTCGGGTCGTAAAGCTCTAAGATTCTGTTTTCTCAAAGTAACCGTTCACAACTTTCGAAGGCTGATTGGCATTCGGCTGTCCAATCATATTGAACTCCTCTTTTTAATAAATTGTAAAGTGGATATACTTTACTACAAAGATTCGGTAAAAACTTATTATAGTAATTCAGAAGACCTAAAAATGATTGCAGCTGTTGAAGATTATTCGGTGGCGGTGCACGCACAATGGCTTCGACCTTCATCTCGTTGGGACTTATGCCCCTTTCCGATAACGTATGCCCCAGGTATTCAACCCTATTTACTATGAACTTCCACTTCTTCAAATTGATATGTATGTTGTACCGCTTTAAGACTTCAAACAATAACTCTTCACATTCTTTAGGAGATGAACCTCCAATCAGAATGTCGTCTAAGTAGCAGAATATCTTACGCAATCCTTTTAGGATGCGATCCATTACCGACTGAAATATTGCATCCGCACACTTTACCCCATAGATCAAACGGGTGCACTTGTAAAGACCACGAAGGGTATTCAACACAAAAAGTTCTTGTGATTTTTCTGATACCCGAAGTTGCTGATAAGCACCTGCCAGATCAATAACTGCAACAAATTTACTACCCGCTAACCCTGCAAAAATATCGTCAGCTAATGGGAACGGATAGTATTGTGTTTCTATGCATCGATTCAACGTTACCTTGCAATCTACGCATATTCAGATTGTACCGTCATATTTTGGGACGATAACAATCGGACTAGCCCACTTTCTGAATTCCACCGGTATTAAAATATCTTCCTTAACTAACCTCTCTTGTTCCGCATCTACCTTATCGCGTAATTTGTGGAACAATTTGTCTATCCACGTGCGGCCAATTAATCCCTTGTTGGGCATCTCTCCTTGAACGACTACTAAAGGTAACTTCACTCTGTGACTGCCAGACATAACCTCCACGAATATGCTTCCTAGCTCTCTCAACCTTGAACCTGTGACCGAAACCAAATTAAAACTTAACATTTTTAAACTTATCTAAATATTCTCGTTCAATGATGATAGATGACACTGCTCCCGTGTCCACTTCCATAGATAACTCCACGCCATTTACCACCACTTTTATTTCTTGTGACGGGTTTTCACTGCTTGCGCCCTCTATTTGATTCACGTTGGCCTTATTGAATCGACATTTGACCGCCAAATGTCCCTTCTTGTTACACGCGAAGCATTGCCAATTCCTGACGGGGCACATTGACTCCACGTGGTCTGTACGGCCACACCTACCGCATTCCCTTTTCTTCGCCTGATCAGTTTTTCGTACATTAACCAAATTCTGTCTTTTATCACCAAACTGCGTTTTTTCTTCGAGACGTTTCATGTTGAATTTCTTATTTCCATTGTAAACTGCGTGCTGGTACATGGGTTGGATGGATCTGGATCCTTTTTCTGAGTATTCCATGTTCAGTGCCCTCGTGCAACACTTCTCGAATGTCAAGGAATCATCTCCCAAGAGGACTTCTTGGATTTTCATCCATTATAAAGCGGTCAGTCAAGGCCTCGTCCAAAATGAAGCTTTATACATGCCCGCAATAAGATCGATTGCTTCTCCAGAACCAATTCCACCAACCTTTTCCTTCTGATCTATGCTATGTACCTGGACTTCAGCTACCGCTTGTTCCATAAAATCTCCAAAACGGCATGTCTGTGCTGCTGCTTTAAGGCGCACAATAAACTCACATAGTGGTTCGCCATTTTCCTGCTGAATTTTGTTGAACTTATATCTTTCAGCTCGCTTATTTTTTTTTGGCGCAAAGTGATTTCGAAAACGTGTGATTAATTCATCGAACTTCATTTCACTTGGCAATTTAGGCATAGTAAGCGACATGAGAATTTCATAAATTTCTGCGCCCACTACCGTAATGAATAACGCTGTTTCTTCTTCCTTGCTGATGTCATTTATTTTAAAGAACTGCCTCAGTCGATCTTCATAAGCATTGAAATTGCTTCCCGTCACAAACGGTTCAATATACCCCACCAAACGGGACATTATGA
This sequence comes from Portevinia maculata, assembly GCA_949715645.1. Classification (NCBI taxonomy): domain Eukaryota; kingdom Metazoa; phylum Arthropoda; class Insecta; order Diptera; family Syrphidae; genus Portevinia; species Portevinia maculata. The sequence continues at coordinate 72,567,783 of OX454527.1, forward strand.
CTTATGAAAAATTATATTGGGTTACTTTTACCAAAAAAAAATCCTCGTCGCTAATGTAGAAATCAAACTCACTCGTTAGCGGGGTAACAACTTTATTTATTGCCGGTCACAGTAAGAGAGAGAGACTTCATAAACTTATGATCTATTTATAGACTAGTTCAAGTTGGTATGTACTTATTAAATATGTATAGAAAGAGTAATATTCTCAGCTTAATGTAATGATGCTAATACTAACTTATTTAGTAGAGTACAGCCTAAGGGGTGGTTATACCACAATTCAAATACATGACATTATGTTTTGCTTCGTTTGTCCTAGATCACTCCAAGGACACTTGTCTTGCCCAAATATGTATTACAAATTGAGTATGCTGAAGTAGTACACATCTAGAAATCTATCGAAATAATACGTTCATGCAGACCTCTAATAAGAACCGTAAAAAGTAGCCGGATCCACAACCCCATAGACAACAGGACTAGACAGCCCAAAACAGATATACGAACGATGACATATTCTGGCAAACGGACCAGCACTATTGACATACAAACCAGCCGCTAGTCAATTGTAAATCTATCAGTTACTATGACAACATAAATAATCATCACTCCGACAATAATCGCAATTTTCATGGTTCAACCTTTCAGTATTCCTTATCTCAACATACTCTTTGTCATGTTGATAGTTTTAAGGATCTTAGGATTCATTTTGATCCAAAACTCGATTTCCAATAGCATATCAAGTTTATTTTTAATTAAACAGATTCTATTCCGGTCTTTGTAAAAATGTCGTCTACAGAATAAGACGACCCCTACTTTTCTCTGCCATTGTACAATTGCTTTGTCCGTCCTCATATCGGGTATCCTTCGCCAGTTTGAACACCGTTCTACAACATTCATTTAAATCGAATAGAAGATATTTAACGTAGTAATAATTATTATTTATTCAATTTGCCTTTACAGGACTTCCATCATTCCATGAAACCATTCTCATTCAGACAATGAATCAAGCTTCTTCAAAGATACGCCTTTCTCAACGAAGGCTCAATATCTTCAATACCCTATTCTAAGGGTATATTAATTTTGACTCATAGTTTGTATCATAACTTAATTTTGCTCGTATCTTCTTCTTTCTTTAATGGCGGTGAGGCTATGATCGGGATTAAAGGGATCATAACGTGGGGCTCGCCGGTTCGGCCTCAGAAAATAGCAGCAGGTCTCCCGATTTTATCACTTCGTCAATGAGGCCAATCAAATTCTGGTTTTTAACAGGGTTCGTTTGATTTCTCCCTTCAACATGACAGAACTAACTGAGCCAGTTGCTCAGCATCGAAAGTTAAGTCTATTTAGCCTTGTCCTACCGTCCGTCAGCCATGTTGAGGCCCTGAAATTGAAGGTGCAGGAAAATAACTTCATCATGAGTGGGCAATAATTTCGTTTTTTTAATGTGGGAAATAATTTCTCAGCAAAGTAGAGCCCCTAAACTGCTGAGAGATCTGTATCTTTGTGTGTATTAAATTTTCAAAATCATTCAAAATCATGGTCCAGATTCCAACACGCGGCCAATTACTTTCAAATTCGCACAGTGGTACGCACACTATTTGAAGAAAATATATGTTCTATCGAAGAGTGGATTCCTTTTTTACAAAAACATTTTTCGATGAAATCCGTACAAAACGAAAAATAGTTATCTTTTACAAAATATGTAGACAATATCCTTCTTAACATTTGGACCATACTAAGTTTTCGAGAGGTTCACTTTTTGGGGCCTGGGAATAGAATAGGTTATCCTACAGTTTGTCTAAGCGGATTGTAGCTTATCCTTATTTTTTACTGCGGCTTATATCTGGTTATATAGATCCGGCTGATTTGCTGTTTGCTCCCAGTTAAAATTTCCGTGGTAACCATCCGTCCTTTGTTTAAGAGGACAGCGAATTTTCTCCGCGAAATCAATCCAGTGTATATATAGAAATTCAGAAAGAATATATTATCATCTGCTCAAAACTTTGCAAAAAATGAGACAAAATCCAATGGAATATTGGATAAAAGAGGCTGGAGAAGTTGCTGAAAAAAGTGGTGTTGACCCTATTTTGCAAAACAAACGAATTCCGAATCGTAAAAAATGTTTCGATGAGATGTGCGAAGGCGAATTACAAACACCCTAACCTGTTCAACTATTTTCTAAAGAAATAATGATGGTACTCGTATTTGATCGAATCATATCAGAAATTAAAAAGAGGTTTGATTGTGCTATTATGCTGAATTTTAATTTAGCTTTTCTTAATGGTACTAATATTTTGAAAATGTCAATTAAAGAAGTGCAAATGTATGGAGCAGATCTGTCTCCAAAATACGAGCGAGATTTAAGCGCCGTTGAATTCTGCCAGGAACTCTACATTTTTAAAGTGCAAGCTCCGCTTTTATTTGTTGATATAGAATTGGCTAACGGTTTCTATCTCTTGCAACAGATCTATGCGCATGATTTTCAGGATGCTTTCCCTAGTACACCCGCAAGCTGTGAGCGAAGTTTTAGCAAACTAAAACTAATTAAAAATTAATTGCGATCTTCTATGAGCCAGGAACGCTTATCGAGTCTTGCAATCTCAGCGATAGAAAATTCGAATTGCATACGACTTAAATTATGACAAGGCCATAGATTTATTTACTGAACAAAAAGTTCGAAGAGTAAAATTATAATTTCACATCACAAATGAAATAATATATTTGATAATTATTTTTAATATACACATTTTTATTTTAAATCGTATCCTGTGCTGTGTATAAAATATATATCCAAAACGTTAATGTCTATATATCTGGAAATAAATCGGCTGAACACAGAAAGAACAGCGATGGATGCATTATTTCCGGAAGGTATATGTAGACTATATATCCAAATGTCAATCAATTAGTGGACATCTGATAGCTGAAATTATATAGATGATAAAGGTAAAAATAAATATAAGTGGGCGGGCCGCATTTTTCAGGTTTTGGCCCGCCTAAATAAAATTTAAGATCCTGGGCTGTGCACCGTTTATGTAGAGGGAATTTAGGAAACACTTAATTGCGTATAAGCGAAATCGCGTATGCTGAGACCGCGTATGTGGGGGGTCAGTGTATTTATACCCTATTCTAAGGGTATAGTAATTTTGACGCATAGTTTGTAACATACCTTAATATTGCCCGTAGACCCCTAAAAGTTACTATATTTATGATCAGCATCGATAGTAATGTCGTTCTAGCCATGTCCGTCCGTCCGTCCGTCGGCAATAATTAGGCCTTTAAACTGGGCCTAGTGAGCTGAAATTTTAACCATATAGTCCCTAGGTCTAGGGTCCCAAAATAATCAAGTTTACGAATTTTTGAAATCCACCCACAGACACGCCCACAAACTTAAAAAACAAAATTTTGGAAAAAATCGAATTTTGAGCTAGAAAGCTGAATTTTTTTATATATGATCTACGACCTCTAAAATTGGTCGGGAGATAATATTTTCAAAATCCGCCCGCTGACACGCCCACAATTAAATAAAATAATTTTATTGAAAAACCAAAGTTTGAGCTGGGGAGCTGAAATTTATAATATATACTCTCTAGGGGCCCTTTATGCCCATGTGTAAATATTTTCAAAATCCACCTACTGTGGGCGTGTCGCCCACAATTTAAATTTTTTTTTTTGAAAACCCAAAGCTAGGGAGGGTTTTTTTACAAAAGCTGCCTTTTTTCGATAAAATCCTTTAAATATTATATAACAAAATATTTAGAGCATTCTTAACAATTCTACCATACTTAGACTTTTGTCACGCCCACTTATGAGGGATAGGAATAAGAATAGGGTATCCAAGCGTTCGCCCAAGCGGACTGTAGCCCGTTCCTATGTTTTTATTTACGCTTTCAAATGCACCTGGTAAATAATGTCTTTGCTGAATTGAACTCATTACTCCTTTTTTGAGTACTTTTATTAACATTTTAAAATGAACTAATGAATGTTTTTTGTTTTGTCATAATGGATTTCGATGTAAATGTGTCTATTTTATTTAAATAAAATTCCAAAATTTCATGAAAAACGGAGAAAAATAAAAACAAATATTTAAAAAATCAGGGTATGCACAGCACATGTTCTAAACTTTAGTGTCAGCTCAAATTTCAAATTTCCCCGAAATGCATTTACCGGTTTTTGAGAAATTGCCCTGTTTGGAAAGATCCGTTGTTTTGGTCTTGTGGTTGAGTTTGTGAATACAACTTTCCTACGTTCACTCCAAATATTTAAAACACCAACACAGAACAAAATCGTTTTTGAGAGAAGTGAGGTTTTTGAAAATTTTAGAAACTACTGTTATTTGATTAAAAACTTAAAAAAACATGTTTTGAGAATCTGATCATTTTCAAATCAGTAGTACGAGTATAAGCTGTAATATCAAATTTATTTGAAATTGCTGAACAAGTTTCTGAGATAAAGCAGATTTTCTTATGTTATACAAGTCTTTTGCATAAATCTAAGTATGTCATAATCTAAGCACTTTGAAATTACGTAGTTTAAGTATTTTACAGGCCTATTGCATTTGCAGCATGTACCTAAGGCATCCCTTCCCTATACTGTTGATAACATCGACAGTGGCTGTCGAAAGACGGTTGTTTTAGTTCATCGCGTAAATTCAAACATTACTGTGGATACATTTCACAAAAAAAAACAGAAGAGTTTTGCGCCAATATTTATTAAAAAGTCTATAATAAAGCTAATAATAACATCAACAAAAAGTTGCAGAATAAAGAAGAAATATCAAAACAGACATTTTGAATAGGTACTAAAAATAGAACAATATAATAGGAGTGTGTACAAAAAATAAATATCAAACCGTAAGGTTCGCGTTGTTGTGGTAAAAATATTAAATGTTTGTTTGAAAACAAATTAATTTGAACAATTTTCTATTTATAAATTTAATAATACTAAATAAAAAAAAGGTGTGAGCCACGCTGCACTCACGGTATAGTTGATGTGTAAACATGTAGGCTCGCCAGCGTTGCATTAATTTAAATTGTGGGCGTGTCAGTGGGCGAATTTTAAAAAAATATTTACACATGAGCATCAAGGGCCCCTGGAGAGCCTATATTATAAATTTCAGCTCCCTAGCTCAAACTTTGATTTTTTGCCGTCCGACCTGAAAATCTGACGATGACGGTGACGCTCGATATTTCCAACTAGCCCCTACCGAGAGCAAAGATGTTTACACATCAAAAAGTGAAGCCGACTCTGATACAATTTCAAACAAAGCCAAGAATACTTTTGATCATCTTCAGCGCGAGGAAGGCGTTGAGCCAGGAGCAGAACAAACGAATTTTGTAGCAAGCAAGGGATGTATTGATAAATTCTGAAATCGCAATACCAGCATTGTATATAAACTTTTAAAGTCTATATACAAAGACACTACGATTTTAATTGGTTTTCTATGTGATACCACACAATTTTTCCTGGTTTTAATTTTTGTTTTCCGTCAATTTCCTTTATGTTGTTTTGACTCCAGCCGTCTACATCACGTAGTAACGAATGTAAGATTATTCATTCAAAACAACACAAAGACACTTGTAATATAATATTTCTAGATTTCTTTTTCAGTTTAAAATTACAAAGTTTAAATTTTTGCTCGTGTACACTAGTAGATGATTCATATTTCTGTATTAATGTTAATTCACTAGTCAGGATCGAGAAAAGAACGTCACTTGCCAACTTGTTGAAAACCGAAAACCCGGATGTGCTTTTGGTTAGCGAAACTAAGCTAAATCAGAAGCACAAATTGGGATACAAAAACTATTATGTAATAAGAAGAGACCGGCCTCACTCCACTCAAGGAGGTGGGGTTGGAATCTTAATTCGAAAAGGCCTGCGCCATAGGGTTATATATAGCGGGGACGTACGTAGGTTCCAGTTGTTGGAGGCATGCATCATATGCATTCCTCTCCATAGCCGGAGGAGAATGTATGTGGTGTCGCTTTACGCACCTGCAGCACCTCCACCAAACCAATTTATGACAGAGCTCGAGACACTTTTTCGTGGTCTGCAGCTGAACTCGGAGGAGAATTATTACTTCTTGGCCGGAGATATTAATGCCAAACATGCGGCATGGGGAAATGTTACTGCAAATCCCAGGGGCAACCAGTTTCACGACTGGTGGCGCCTCAATATGATTGAGTACAACCTCGAGTTGTACGCGACGGATATCCCTTCTTTCCCAAGAAGCGGTGCTTTCCTGGACTTGGCCTTAACGGACGCAAGACTTCAACTGACGAACATAGATCAAAACACGCGGAACTGTTTGCGTGCGTTTGAGTACGATAGTGATCACTACGGACTCGCCGCCGCAATACGGATCCCGAACGAGCAAACGCTGCTGGAGGAGTACGAAGCAGTGTGTTCATTCGATTATCGGAGGGCACAATGGTCGCGCTTCTCCAGATTTTTAAAGCGAGATATACGTTCGAGTGGGATTGACCCACCGACAAACAGTAACATGACAAATGATGACATTGATCGGCATTTATTGCAAATGAACGACGCCATCAAACGAACTATGGAACGAACTATTCCTCGAGTAGGGCGTTCCGACGACGACCAGACAGAAAAGTACAGAAACCCTACAATCGACGCACTATACCGACAGAAAAGTAGACTGCTCTCGAGGCTTAAACGGCTGTACAGGCAATTTACTGATCGCAACGACCCGGAGGTAAGGATGCTGAATTCAGAGATCCGAATCCTGAAACAGCTGATAAAAGAAAATTACAAAAAATCTGTAAGTCTGTATTGGGGCAATAAAATTCGGGCTATTAAAACCTGTAGTCCGAATATGTTCCCACAGATAAATAAGTTGTTCAGGAGGAAAGATCACAATGATATTCCTTGTGTTCGAATCTCCCAGACAGCAGAGAACAGACAGACGGTACTGACTGCTGGAATAAGTCCAGAAAGTGTCGCTTCAAACGACGATTTTTTCGTGGTCGAGGACCCACAGGAGAAAGTGGATTTGCTGGGCGCTTGTTTCGAGGCCGTGTATACGGTGAACAATCCTGTTCGCCGTAACCACGACATTGAGAATAGGGCTCTGGTGAGCCACTTCGATCTGCGCACCGAACTTGAGAATTGGCGATCTGAGAATAACGGATTCACCGTGTTCACTGATGAAAACCATGCTAATGCAGTTGTCGCCAATGGCCGAGATGCATCGCACTTGTTCGTGTCGAAGGATGATCTTCTGTGCATCTTCGAGACACTAAAGAATAAAAAGTCGGCGGGGATGGATGGTGTCCCAAACGTCGTATTGAGACACCTGCCTCTGGAGGCTGTAGATATTTTCACCACGTTGTTTAACAATGCGCTGAATAATGCATATTATCCGGCGCATTGGAAGGTAGCTGTGGTACACCCTATCCCGAAAAAATGTAAAGATAGGACGAACCCTGCCAATCTCCGGTCAATTAGCTTGCTTCCGAATATTAGCAAGGTCTTTGAAAAGGTTGTCAATAGAGCCCTGTTAAAGTGGGTCGAGGACAATAACATAATTCCGGACAACCAGTTTGGTTTCAGGGCGAGGCATGACACTATTCATGCCGCGTCGAAACTGGTTTCCGACATTCAGTGGAATAAATGCAAGAACCAATGCACGGGTGCTTGTCTGGTTGATTTTGAGAAGGCTTTCGACACCGTATGGTTAGAGGGACTTTTCTACAAGTTGACCAGCCGGGGGATGCACAAACCTTTGCTATATGTAATTTATAATATGCTTATGGGAAAGAAGTTCGTTGTCAAATGTGGCAACGTAACTTCGAGCAGAGTCTTTGAAATTAAAAACGGTTTACAGCAGGGGGCGGTCAATTCTCCGATCCTGTTTAACATTTACACGAGTGATCTGGTGGGTTCACTCAGCCATGCTATAGCGTATGCCGACGATTTGGTGGCATACAGATCAGGTCCTAAAATCGAGGTCATTAATATCCTTTTGCAGCGTGACTTCGATCAAATTAAGCGATATTGCGACGACTGGAAGTTGAAAATCAACTTTCAGAAGACGGAAACAATCTTGTTCAGAACTCCATTGGCTGGGGCCTCTAGGGATACCAGAAAAAACTGGAAAAAATTGGCCATTATTGGACAAAATGGGCAGCCATTGGCGGTGAGAAGCGCAGTTAGATATCTAGGTATCTGGCTTGACCAGTATCTGTATTTCGATAGACATATAGTTGCTTGTCTTGCTGGGGCCAAGAAGGCTTATGCTCTAACAAGGAGACTGTTTCATAGCAGTCAACTTGACTCCAGAGTGAAGGTCATTTGCTACGTGGTCCTTATAAGGCCGATCATCGCTTATGGTTGTCCATTATGGTTTAATATAGCGCCTAGCTATATGGAAAAGATTCGGGTTTTGGAGAGACAATGTCTTAGGACCTGTCTCCGGTTGTTCCGAACGCCTGAATCCAACTATATAAAATACTATCCCAACAAGGTCCTATACGATGGGGCTCAGTTGAATAGGATTGACAATTTCCTCATTAAGGTCACTCGAAGGCACGTTGCAAGGGCGATGGCTAGCGACAATAGTCTGATATTTGGGGCTTACTACCCCAATGAAATGTACATAGAGAGTACGCTCCGGTCTGGCTTTATCCCGCCAGAGGCATTTATTCATATTGATTCAAAAGGGCTGGTACAGACGAGGGATGGTATCCCGGTCTTATACCATCGCTACCGCAGCGCGAGAGATAAGCGGCTCCTCCATGACGGGGACGTCGCCAATGCTCATGAGCTCCTCCGTTTTAGTACCGCAATATCGGAGAGGGATAGATTCGACACGGAAAAGCAATTCGCCGAATTTTGGTGGCTTGTTGAGGGGGGAGGGGTCAACATGCCCTCCCAGGACGGTGCGTTACTCTAGGTAACATCCTCTTAGCTTATAAGTTAGATTAAGTCAGCTAGGGCGTTTTTGGGAGAGGCCGGGCTCGCCAACGTGTGGTGGTGCTTCCGGGAGTTGACTGACGCTGTAAGGCTTCAGTCGGCTCACGGCGGCGCGTGTGCACGTTGACGACTGCCAGGCGCTCGGAAAGCAATTGGGATTTTGACCACTTATTGCGCCAGGCAACGAGTGCTCAGAATCCTAATTATAGTTAGAATACGTTAAGTAGTTTAAGTAAGTAGAATAGGTAGTTTGTAATTTGTTTTATATAAAATCTCAATAATGATACCGAGTTTTAGTAAATTTTCTCGAGGAATATATATGTAAGATTAGTTCGTAAAATAGTTCGTAGGCCGAAAGGCAATAATTCTAAGATATAGTTAAGTTTAGAGCGTTCGCATAAGGACCAATAAATAAGAATAAGTATCCTGTTAATTTTAAGTTAGGTTTAATCATTTTTGTCTAGTATGTAAGTAGATATTTATCAATGAATAAAAAAATGAATTTCAAAGTCAAAAAGTCATATTTCTGTATTTCACTTTTTCAATTTTTCTTTTATTTACTTGACATTCTGACATAAAGCTTGTTTTTTAGTGAAATTCATCCAAATCCAACGTTGCACAAATGAACGATTCGAAGTAACATATCCAGCGGCCGTTCATTTATGTTTCCACATTGTTGCTGTTATTTTGGAATCGTTGGATTTGCAGCATGTATCCAAAGCAGCCCTTCTCTGTAGATATTATCGACAGTGGTTGTGGATAGAATGTTGTTTTGCTTATCATGTAAATACGAATATAACTATGGATACATTTCATTAAAAATCAATTGTCATGTTCGGGAGTTCAAAAAAGAGAGGGACAATTATTTTTCTCGTCCATTCGAGCTGCCTACACATACACAACCCTATTAGTACTGTTGAATGAGAGGCAACAATTAAAAACAAAGAGTTTCTTAGTTCTAAAATCGATTTATCTGTGAATACTGACCTAAGATGACAAAAAAAACATAAATACGAATTCTTGTATTTACATTCAATTGTGGTCTGGCACTGGTCCAAACATTATTCATTATTAAAAAATAAAACTGTTTAATTTGGCGCATCAGAACTCGGTCTACACAATCTGAAATTGATTACTTAAACTAACAGTGACTCATTTAATGTACAGTTTTCTCAATGATTTAAAGGACAGTTTCAAATAGATATAAAAGAAAAACCCCGCCATTTTTAAAGAAGACAAAAATACAGATCAAAGGACTGTCCTTTTAACAGAAGGACGAGTCGACCTTGTACGAAGCCACTTAAGTGACACCTCTAATGACGTATCAGTTAGAAGTCTTGTTAAAAAGACTGAAAAGATTTGGCTCACATACTAACCTTCTTGTAAGCTCCGTGTTCGATTCGCAGTTTCAGTATAAGCGATAATTACTACCTTTCGCCGGTTAGCCTTCTGCACAGGGAATCTGCTCCTCATTTAAGACCAGATACAAATAGAAACCTCGTTGTGCCTTTTTATGACAATGCGCTATCCGGTAATCACAGAGGATAAAATTATTTATCTGAAGTACCTACATACATAGACAGTCGTCAAATTTAGTTTTATCTGATTTTTGTTTATAATAGTCATATGTATATAAATCAGTAAGGAGATAAAGCTATATTTATGTACTTATTCGATGGGTAGGAAGTCATTAATAAACCATTTCACCTAATATGCCTTAACTTCTAGATATAATATAATTATGTATACTAAACTCTCCTTTGCATTTGCATTTTTTTCTTCATTTAGTATAAGTTTTATTTGTTTTTACTCATATCTACATATTTAAAAAAAAAATTAAAAAAAAAATAATCTTAAGTGCTCAATAGAAGCAAAGTTGAAATGTACGCCGGGAGCAAGTGTACACGCCAAAATAAAACAGATTTGTAAATATTTATACCCACTAATCATAAGTTTAAATCAACTAACAAATTTAAATCAATTGAAGTTCAGCCAGACATACCTATAAGAAAGTCGGCAAATATAGATCGTTAAGTTAAAACAAATGTACAAATGATTTTTTAAATGTCTCAATAAAATTGAATTGAATTGAATTGAATTGACTGAAGGACGAGTGGTCATCGCACCTACACTTATCAAGAGTCAACATAAAGAAAATTTACTTAAAGTCGACTCTATCATTTCCCTTTTACCCATTGCAAACATCGACGATAAGGAAGCAACAAACGACGAAAAACAGCGCGATACACGATTACCTCTAGTTCATGCCCAACCATTTTCCATCAAGAGACACCTGTAAGCTGACAACTTTAACTGTAAAGTTCGCGTGCAAACGAGTTATCTTTATATCGCATACAGCATCGAAAAGTTGTATGTGCCATGGACGACCGACAATGAAATCCGCCCCCTTCAGAAAACTTTTAATTCGCATAACTTCTGAATGAGAAATTATGAAGAAATAAAAAGAAAATCCTGATTTATTTCAAGCATAAACGGTATGAGTGATTTGTTTCGACGTTATGCGGGTCAAAAATACACACTAACAAACTTTACAATTTTATTATACACTAGTTGTCCCGTGCTCGCCTTGCTTCGCCAATCTGCCGCTTCTCAAATTTAAAACAAAATACTTGCTGATAAAGAAAACGTCGAGAGTGTCTCTACTCCTTATTTGAATATACTCTGCGTGTGACTCCCTCTCAATCTGATTTACATTTCATACCCTATCTTTCCTAATCCCATGGCCATGCGCCTATCTTTCCTAATCCCATGGCCATGCGCCATAAAAAAACAACACAAACTGCAAAAGGTGCATAAAAAAAAGAAAGAAAAAGCTGATTGCACAAAAGGTACAGGATTATGCCGCACACACACACACATTTTCCTCCACTGAACGCTGGGAAAATCCAACGATCTAGCATCAATCGAACATTTTACTATTTTGAATTGTATAAAATTTATAGTTTAATGCTTATTGTTCAACTTCAGGATAACCTACAAAGATGATTTATATCTTAAAATCTTTGTACATAATTGAATTTTATATTTAAAAATATCCTATTTCATTTGGACGAGTCATTCCAAAACTAGGAGCTAGAAGGCACTCGAGAGTTACAAAGTCAAAGATCCACTTGGCTGATTTCGAATAGGTGTGAACAGGGTATAAATGTTTCGAAAAAACCGTATTTATTATGCCACAGCGTTTTCCTCCCGAACGGATCTTTTGATCCTATTTTATGATTTGATTAAGTGGGGTGAGGGTACTTTACATCTTGGCTAACACTACCATTTTGAAAAAATTTTCGAACCTCCCAGATTTTGAAAATATTATCTAAATTATTTATTGATATAACAGTGTGGGTTGCAGTGGATCAATAATAATAATACTAATCGAGTGGCCTCAGGTTCAAATTACGTTGGCCCAAGTAACACCTAAAGTTTTTGTTCCACTGCCCCATATCTTGCGAACTTCTGACAAACATCCAAGAGTATCATTTGTCATAAGAAACTTCTCTAATTTGACGCTCGGAGTCGGCTAAAATTTGCACAAGCAAATTTTTGGAGAAGCTAGGCTGAAGGTCCTCTATGTTTATTTTTTTTATTTATTTTTATTTATTTAGTGGTTTACCTATACACAGTAAGATACAATATCTTCTAAACTAGTGAAAGGCATACAATAGTTGAAGCTAGTATAAAAAGCTACATGAGTTACAAAACGAAGAATTCATGTTGATGAGAAAAAAGAAATAATGTAAAAAAAATTAAATAAAAGTAAAGCATAAGCAATTTTTACACGAAAATATAGAAAAAGTCAATACAAAATTTTAAGAATTCAAGGAGAGATACGATTTTAATTCATTTTTAAGTTTAGTTGTGTTATTTAAACTTCGGATAGAGTAGGGTAAGGAGTTCCACAACCGTGTGGAGTGAATAAAAAACTGACGCTCAGAAGTTAAGCAAGAGTATCGAGGAGGGATCAATTGAGCAGATCTGCTTGAGGTGGGATATCTTATTATACCCTATTCTAGGGGTATATTAATTTTGACGCATAGTTTGTAACATACCTTAATATTGCCCGTAGACCCCTAAAAGTTACTATATTTATGATCAGCATCGATAGTAATGTCGATCTAGCCATGTCCGTCCGTCCGTCCGTCCGTCGGCAAAAATTAGGCCTTTAAACTGGACCTAGAGAGCTGAAATTTTAACCATATACTCTCTAGGGTCCCGAAATAATCAAGTTTACGAATTTTTGAAATCCGCCCACAGACACGCCCACAAACTCAAAAAAACAAAATTTTGGAAAAAATCGAATTTTGAGCTAGGAAGCTGAAATTTTTTATATATGATCTATGACTCCTAAAACTGCTCGGGATATAAAATTTTCAAAATCCGCCCACTGCCACGCCCACAAAAAAATAAAACAATTTTATTGAAAAACCAAAATTTGAGCTAGGGAGCTGAAATTTCTAATATATACTCTCTAGGGGCCCTTTAAGCTCATGTATAAATATTTTCAAAATCCGCCCACTGACACGCCCACAAATAAATAAAACAATTTTTTTGAAAATCCAAAGTTTGAGCTAGGGAGCTGAAATTTATAATATATACTCTCTAGGGGCCCTTTAAGCTCATGTATAAATATTTTCAAAATCCGCCCACTGACACGCCCACAAATAAATAATACAATTTTTTTGAAAATCCAAAGTTTGAGCTAGGGAGCTGAAATTTATAATATATACTCTCTAGGGGCCCTTTATGCTCATGTGTTAATTTTTTTTTAAATCCGCCTACTGACACGCCCACAATTAAATAACACAATTTTATTGAAACACCCAAGTTTGAGCTAAGGAGCGTTTTTTTTTTTGATAAAATCCTTTAAATGTTATATAACAAAATATGTAGAGCGTTCTTAACAATTTAACCATACTTAGACTTTTGTCACGCCCACTTATGAGGGATAGGAATAAGAATAGGGTATCCAACAGTTCGCCCAAGCGGACTGTAGCCCGTCCCTATGTTTTTTTCATATATATAAGTCGGTTGATGTGTTTAAAGTATGTCTGAAAACAGGCAAAGAGTTCGAAATTTGAGAAGATAGTCGAAAGTCATATTGTAAAGTTGGCTGCAGTAGAGTGATATTCGATCAAATTTACGCAATCCGAACACATATCGCACAATACAATTAAATGCCACAATAAGTTTCCTCTTGGATGCATAACTACAGCTCGCAAAAATTTCACAAGCATATGTTAAGACTGGCATGGCTAGAATTTTAGCAAGTAAGACTCGTGTTTTAAAGGGTGTAAAGGATTGGGTCGCCCACAACGTTCGGATAACTCCATAAGTCTTGCCGACTGCAAGATTAATGTGGTTGTCCCAAGTTAAGAATCGATTAAAGGTCACCCCAAGGTTCTTGACGGATTCTATATACTCAATAGGAGCATCTTGGAGTGTGAGGATAGGAAAATAAGCCAGATCTAGGATCTTTCGCAAAATCACGATGCACTTAGTTTTATCTCGATTTAATATCAGTCCATTTTGTTGAGACCACTGCACTATATCGGCAAGATGATTATTTATCGATTGCGCGGCGTGCTCTATTAAACCCATAGGACATCTTAATACGAGCTGAGCATTATCAGCATACAAATGAATTGAGTTGTTTTTGATGACATTAGGAAAATCGTTGACATAAAGGGAGAAAAACAAAGGCCCTAGTATGGATCCCTGAGGGACACCACTTATGATAGGCAGGGGGTTTGAAAGGGATTTGTTAACTTCTACGGCTTGAAATCTGTGAGTTAAGTATGACGATACTAACTTTATAGTGCAAGACTCGAAATTATATATATGAGACAACTTGCGGCACAAAAAAGAGTGATCAACCAAATCAAACGCCTTAGAAAAATCAAGAAGGACTAAGTAGGACACTTTGTCTTCGTCAAGAGCTTGCCTAATATCACAGCAGTGATACAACTGTATTTTTTGTCGGAAACCAGATTGCTTAGATGATAATAAGTTGAACATGGCGAGATGACGGCTAATTTGCTTTTGGAGGATCCTTCCAAAGGCTATTGACAAAAAAGGGAGTATTCAAATCGGCCTTTACTCATCACACTTGGAAGATTTTGGGATGGGGATAATTTTTGCTGATTTCCATTGCCTAGGAAGATCCCTGTAGTCACCACAGTCTTAAAGATATGGGTAATAAAAGGTAGTAAAATGGGTAATACGATTTTTAGAAAAGTTGGATGAATGTCATAAAGGCCAACAGCATTCGATTTGATAGATAGAATGCTTTCAACAACATCAGCGCTGTTGAAAGCTGTGAAGCAGAAACTAGGATAGCAAGCGTAGGGAGATGGGTTGCCACTTTGTTGAAATGACTACAAACTATTTGACAATTTCTGCGACGAAATAAATTTTGAGTTGAGTTCATTAGGATCAGGAGCATCAACGTTATTGTTTTTGGATTTACCAATGCCAATATTGCGCAGATTACTCCACAAGTGCTTACTTCCTAATGAGGCGTTTAGTTTACTTGAATAAAAGTAAGATCTTGCGGCTCGTATTGCAGTAACAACTTTATTGCGAAATGTACAGTAGGCTTTTCGATACCCTACCAAACGGAAACGTTTCCAACGAGTGTAAGCAAGGTCACGCTGTTGCATTAGTGAGCGGATTTGTGGGGAAATCCAAGGAACCTTACGAGGTAACAGGATTTTCAGTCATTAGCGGAACGTACCGATTGTATAGGGTTTTAATATTGCTATTAAAAAACTCAACTTCTTCGTTTGGAGAAGGAAAATAGTAGATTGAATTCCAATCGATACTTCTGGTATGTTCCTCTAGCAGCGCATAGTCAATATTCTTAAAATCTCTATATTCCATAGTTCTTACAACACTAACAGTTTCAAAGTCAAAGGCAAGATATATTAAATCATGTTCGGCCAGTCGTTCTGGAAAAAAACCTTCAAACTTGTTTGACTTATTTTCCGGCATTTCATATTGTAAAACTGAAGCAAATAAAAAACATAGGGACGGGCTACAGTCCGCTTGGGCGAACTGTTGGATACCCTATTCTTATTCCTATCCCTCATAAGTGGGCGTGACAAAAGTCTAAGTATGGTTGAATTGTTAAGAACGCTCTACATATTTTGTTATATAACATTTAAAGGATTTTATCAAAAAAAAAACGCTCCCTAGCTCAAACTTGGGTGTTTCAATAAAATTGTTTTATTTAATTGTGGGCGTGTCAGTAGGCGGATTTAAAAAAAATTAACACATGAGAATAAAGGGCGCTACTAGAGAGTATATATTATAAATTTCAGCTCCCTAGCTCAAACTTTGAATTTTCAAAAAAAAAATAAAAAATTGTGGGCGTGTCAGTGGGCGGATTTTGAAAATATTTACACATGAGCATAAAGGGCCCATAGAGAGTATATACTACAAATTTCAGCTCCCTAGCTGAAACTTTGGATTTTCAAAAATTAATATACCCTTAGAATAGGGTAAAAAAAAATTATTTTATTTATTTGTGGGCGTGTCAGTGGGCGGATTTTGAAAATTTTGTATCCCGAGCAGTTTTAGGAGTCATAGATCATATATAAAAAATTTCAGCTTTCTAGCTCAAAATTCGATTTTTTCCAAAATTTGGTTTTTTTGAGTTTGTGGGCGTGTCTGTGGGCGGATTTCAAAAATTCGTAAACTTGATTATTTCGGGACCCTAGAGAGTATATGGTTAAAATTTCAGCTCTCTAGGTCCAGTTTAAAGGCCTAATTTTTGGCTACAGACGGACGGACGGACGGACGGACGGACGGACGGACGGACGGACATGGCTAGATCGACATTACTATCGATGCTGATCATAAATATAGTAACTTTTAGGGGTCTACGGGCAATATTAAGGTATGTTACAAACTATGCGTCAAAATTAATATACCCTTAGAATAGGGTATAAACAATTTGGATCTGAAATCAGAGAAAAGCCGCGATTAACGCTCATAGAAGTTGGTCTAGTTAGGTAGGTACTTACATAACCTTTTCCAGTTTGCCTACCAGAAATTTATATTAAAATTCGCTTCTATCCACGCAGAATAAGAACATAAATTATACTCCTGTTCAAATTTTCGGTAGGGGTATCTTCATCGAAATACAGACATGTATTACACCCCATATCTCTTTTAGCTACCTCTGAATCGAATATAACAGCGCCAAAAATATGCTATCCATCCCAGAAAATAACCATTACTTGCCCGGAAAATAAAAATCTTCGACATAAATAGCCTTTCAAGTCGTAACAATCACGATCAACCCGCATCCCATATCCTGGTTTGCCATTAAAAAAAAGGTCATTCCATATACTTGTACTTTGCCACTTTTCAATACGACCCTTAAACATATCTTAATACTTATGCTTGTCAATCAGATTATAAGACCCGGTCCACCTTCCGCGGAGGGTTCCTTTGTTCAAACCATTTTGCTGCAATATACCCTGAATTTGGCAATTTTCTTCAAGTAATCCTTTATCTTTAGGGCGCAGAAATGATTCTCAAGAAAGAAACCCAACTCGCAAAAAGGGGTCTTCAAAACAATATTTTTACCTAACGCTCAAATAGTGTATCGAACTTTCATATCCCCTGGTTTTTATCTTTCGTTGGTCCTGAATCCCCAAAGTCCAGACTTTTATGTAATGACCATTCACTGTCAGTGTCTGCGCTCTTGGTTATGCCGCACGTCAATCCGTGACTAAAGGCACAAAATAGAAATCGCAAGCAAAACTTCTTTGAAACAAATTACCATTCCAAAAGAGAGAAAAAGGATCAACAGCATTTGAAAAAAGGGTATAAAAGGGACACCCATATCCATTTTTCCAATTTTCTTAATTTCCTTCCTTTTGTTGCGCCCTCGTGTACACAGTTTTAGTTCCATTCGTTCACAGAGCCAGAGACTTTTGCCAGTTATAGAAGATTAATATCCCCCCAGAAAGGTGCAGAAAAACAAGAAAAAATCACCCACTACAATGTCCTTTCCATCTGCCCGGCAAAGGATAAAACACCAAAATTGACCATTTCCATTCAATCCAAATGATTGCAATGAAAGAAGCGAAGGACATATTATTTTCTGTCCGCCTCATACCCGACAAATGAAAATAAAAATAATAATAACAATGAAGGAAGGGAAAAAAAGGATTTTGCCATAAATTCCCTCACACTAGGGATGACGAAGGCAAATTCGAAACCCGACGCGACCATAACTCTGACACTTTTTCTTTTCATAGAGAGGAGACCTTTGCAAAGGACCTAATACACATCCATACGAAAATCGGTTTCCAGAGAAGGATACTTTACTTACATACTTTGCTTATGGTGTGGATTTTTGGTTGTTTTGTTTTTCATTTTTCCTTTTATTATGCAAAAAAAACCAAAGGAAAATGGATGCAGGGATGAAACGGATGGGCAAATGGAAATATTCTAAGAAAACTTTCTGCCTACCTATAGTCGCATTTGTATGTTGTACGAGTATGTGTGCACAGATATCTTTTTGGAATGTCTGTTTTCTTTTTGTGTTCATCTTTGCCTGTTCTCAGGGCCAAAGATTGTTTGGCATTAGCCAATTCTGATGGCGTCCAATAGTCATTCTTCACTCATTCCAAGGATACTCGTACTTTTGTTGCTATTCTTTGCGTGTGCTTATTCTTAAAGTTTGCCGAAGTGGGAATATTGATCTGGCTATGAGGAAGGAAATTTTCATCGTTTAGATGGCACATCAGACATGGGGACTAAAAGTTAAAAGGACGAAGACGGAACAAAGGAGACTTCATTTGTATTTATACAGGGTGCGTTTTATATTTCCTTTTAAAACCCGATTAAATGAAACACAATTTTATAATTTACAATTTATTGAATGGATTTATTATTGTGGAAAAAATATTAAGTCGGTCGAGTGTCAAGTGGTGCATGGCCAAGGCACGAATTCAAGCTCCTACAAGCATACATCTCAAACTATCTGAGGTATTTTCGGCTATTTGCAATTATTCTCATTAGCCGGTTGTTTTCCGGCGAACCCCGCAAGTGGACCAGTACCGATGCAGTTAAGTCGGAAGGTTATGATCCCTTTAATCCTGATCATAGCCTCGCCGCCAGAAAGGAAGAAAAAATGAGTGTGCTCTAGACCACACGACTGAAGTAAGTAGTATATGCATATATATATATATGTTTATATAGGTATGTATGTATAATATATACATTTATATACATATACATAAACATATACTAATTCTGCAAATATTTAAATTTATAATGGGTTTTCATTGATAAATTAATATTTTGGAATAATTTTTTTATTTTTATTCATTATTTTCATTATCGGGTACATCAGTAATTACTGTGGTTGATTGTAAGACCGAAACAATAGGCTTATGGTAAGAGAAATAAGATACATATGTTTTCGAATGAAAGGAAAAATTAGAAAGATATCTAAAGCAAACTGCATCGATTGTTATTCCATGTGTTGTGGTAGGCTCATTTCGGATATTATTCATTTGCAGTTCTCATTTATCTTGTAAAAAGTTTACCAAGAGTTGTCATCTTCGGATGCGAAATCAACATTTAAATCTCCTGCTAAAATTAGTGGCAACGTTGGATAGTTTCTCCTAATTCTTTAGAGCCTACTCGACCGTAAATCATAACTCTTTTGTACAAAAACTTTATAATAATATTAACTGTGTTACTAAGCGAAATGAAAACAACTACCTCTTGACTACTCATCTCTACACTATTCAACATATCTACACTCATCGCTTTCTGACTGAGATATATATATATTTATTGCACTAGCTATGAGAGGAAGAGAGAAAGAAAATGTGCGGGCGCACTGCTTTCTCTTGATCCTACAGTATGATACAGACAATAGGCCTGCATTGTGTCTTTGATATACAAAACGTAACTCTCTGCTCTCTTTCAGTCTTCACTAACTCTCAACTCCGTTCGCCTCAAAGGATCACAGTTTTCGTAACGCTATCGTCACGCACTCAGCAGCTTACTCCCCAAGTCAAGCGTGCGTAAAGAAGTTTTATTTCAAAAGTAATTTCGTTTAACGCGGTATTTTTACAACGCGAATTTGCTATGACGCGGTATAGCGCGTACTTCTACAATGCAGTTTAATTATAACGTGATCTTCGGTCTTTTATAACGCCAAAAATGTTTCTACTTATCACATTCTTGTGTTTCGGGATTTTTCCATTTCATTCACTGAAATACCCGTCCACTTTTGTTTATTTCTGCGGAATTTTTCGAGCCTGGTAGTAGGAACGTACGAGTATTAAGTGCGAATATTCAATACCATTTTTGGTGTGTCGGAAATAATTGGCTGTTTTTGTAGATTTATTTAACAAATTTAGATGAATATGTTTTGGGTGGAAAACGTAACCCAAGCTTTAGTGTGCGGGCCCAAGTATCGTATTTCGCGATTTTGTATAACGCGCTGTTTCTTGAGAATCTAACTACAGCATTATGGGAGGGTTAACTGTAGATGCTTAAATTGGTATAGAACTGTATTCACTATAGTTAGATATAGACCGACAAATACCAATCAAACTATAATGATAGCCAGACAAAAACGCCCTAAAACATAAAAACCACCCTGTAGAACAATTAGAGATAACTTTTTTAATGTGTAACAAAAAATGTTGAGGTGTTCAAATATCAAGAAATATTCACCGTAATACATAACATACGTATAATCGGTAATTTGGCTTTCAAAGCCAACGCTTAACGGCAGACCTACTCAGCTGTGGAATTCTTCCGTAGACGGACGCAATTGATCAACATGGCGAATGAAGAACTATGGAAATCTCAAAAGCTTTTGATCGAGTCTGGAATACGACTCTTTAAACTTGACGATTTTAAAACACAGTTTTTTGTCGCACTTGATTACAATAATGAAGTGCATTTAGGTGGGGTGAAATAATGTCCATGGACGTTATCTCCGTCCGAAACTGACATAAATGTACATGGACATTGGGGCCTAATTTTATTCCGCCGGATAGGAAGCCGACATTGAAGAAATAATAACAGCTGATACAAAGAATACAGAAGAATTCGTGCAGAACGAGATGATGAAAGAACAAAATACAGACTAAGGAAAGGAGAATGAGTGGACTATGCTGAAGGAGGTATTGGAGTTGGTACAGCATTGACTGGAACTGCAGAGGAAAGAAAGCGAATTACTGAGAAGAGAAATTTATATACATACTTTTAAAAAAAGGACAAATAAGTAGGAATCCAGAGCCAAGAAAGTCATAAGAAAACAAAGGAGTAAACATTAAACAATTCCGCGTCGTTAAATGAGACTGACGGTGATGAGTTATCAGACGATTACGAGATAGAGCTGTGTCAATCGTTCCTTTTAGAAAAGCGAATCGTTCCGACATCGTTCATTTCGAAAATTCTTTACTTTCATTCGGTTCTTTTTTCGTTCATTCCCATTTTGTTCTGTGAAATTCAAACCAATACTAACATAATAAAAAAAAAAAACAAAGAATCAGCACCAAATTTGCATGGATATACTGCATGACAAATGCGACAATTCAACCAACTCGAGTTATAAAAAAAATTCAAGGGTATGCAAGTGCCTTAACGCAGGGGTCTTCTTAGTCCTCCGCATTCGGTGAACCTTTCTGCATTTCTGCTCTGTTCCATTTCAAATCGTTCTTGACAAACTGGATGGAGGAAACAAAAAATCATTGAATTGAATATGGTATGATTATGTATCTTACAGTTGAGAAATAGGAGGTTTGTCTATTCCTATTGTGTAAATTGCGAATTAAGAACTTGGTTGGGGTTTGTATTGCTTTCAAAGTACATAAAGTATTGTGAATTTGGTTTCATCAATCCATTGCGTTTCGGTATGTATCAAAATATTGGAATTTTAACTGATTTAGTTACGATCATGTAAAAGGAATTATGACAGCCTTGTTGGTTTCAATGGAAAGATTTTCCTTATTGCACCAGTCTACGGTAGTCTCAAGGGCGTAAGTATTAGTTTCAGTCATTAAATATCTAACTCGTTCGTAAAGGACCCATATCGATTTTTTGGTGTGTCTATTGATTTCGGTATTTCCATGTAAATGCGGATTGAATTCAAACAACATTCACTCAATCCCATCACAAAACTTTCTGTAAAAGGATTGAAAATCAGCATGTAATCGCGAATTGAAAGATCGAAATAAGTGTGTGTGTGTGCCCTTTTTGTTTTCCTTTGTTGTGTTCATTTGACTGTGATTTTTGTCGAAACTAACACAATGCTATGTGAAACTCAATTCTATTTCAATTCAATATCTAAATTCGGTGAGAGCCAAAATCTGACTCAAATTTCAGTTCAGTTTCATTTCGATCTTTCGATTCGGTAAACGGAGTAAATGATGAGGATGATGAGGATCGAGGGGAAGAGCAATGGGAAAACGAGTGTGAGAACAGGAAATAGCGTTTTGTTGAAGTGAATAAGTTTACACTAGGGATGAGCGATGTTGGCAAAACATCGATGTTCCACGTGCAACGAGGGAAAGAAGCGATTTTATAAGTATCTTTAACTCACTTGGACAATATTTCGTCATCGGAGGTGACTTTAACGCAAAACATACCTTCTGGAGCTCGAGATGCATTTCAGCAAAAGGTATAGTTCTTTACGAAGCCGGTATGGAATTGGGGGTAGACTTTCATTCCTCAGGTAAACCGACGTACTGGCCCTCGGATACGGCAAAAACACCAGACCTCATCGATTTCTTCATCACGAAAAGGTTGTCCGGAACCTCTATTGTAGTTAAGGAATGCTTCGATCTTTCTTCTGTTCATTCACCGGTCATTTTGACTATTTACGGCTGTCTACGAAAAAAAGAAGGTCCGCCCAGACTAACTAACATGAAAACAAACTGGGAATCCTTTAAAAAATACTGTGAAAGTAAAATCGATCTCAAAGTGTGTCTTCGAACACCCCACGAACTCGAAGATGAAGTCGATTATTTTATTGATGTCATACAATGCTCAGCCTGGAAAAATACTCCCCATAAACGGAAAATAACAACAAATTGCGAAATAAAATATCCCTTGTTATTACTCAATTGTTAAAAAAGAAAAAGAGAGCGCGCAAAAGATGGCAACATTCTCGCGCTCCACAGGATAAAACCATTCTTAACTACATTTGTAGTAAACTTAAGAGAGAAATTCGAGACTTTAAAAATCGTGTAATTTCTACATACCTTGGAAGCCTAACCGCGGATAAAAGTACACATTACTCGGTTTGGAAAGCCATGAAAGGCATTAAAAAAACAAAAACGCGAGCGCGACCCATCAGGAAAATCAATGGAGAATGGGCGAAGTGACAAGGAAAAATGTGCCGAACATCTGAAAGAAACATTTAAACCATTTGATGGTCAAGCTTTGCTCGAAATTCCTGCCCTAACCGTGCCACCTGACAATCAAAGAATAAGAAGTGTATCGCTACCCGAACTACGCTTTGAAATAGAGAAACTAAAATTAAGCAAAGCTCCCGGATATGAATTAATCACAGGACAGGTTCTTAAAGAGTTACATAGGAAAGCTTTGATCAAGTTTGCCTATCTTATAAATGCATCGTTCAGGCTATTGTTCGTTCCACGACAATGGAAGGTAGCTGAGGTTATAATGGTTCTAAAGCCTGGTAAACCACTAAATGACAAAAAATCATATAAGCCAATATCGCTCTTAGCCACGTTTGCCAGCTATATTAGCGGTCAGTAATGAGGTTGAATCAGCAACTAATAAACTACAACGTGCTATTGACAAAATTTGTGATTGGACTTGGCGTGTTGTTCTTAATAATTAAAGTCCAAATCAACGCACGTGAATTTTACTTATAGAAATGTAGACAACTTACCCATTTTCATAGATTCGGTACGAATTCCGTATGCAAACGAGGCAAAATATTTGGGAATGACACTCGATGCGATATTAAAATGGAAACCGCACGTCAAGAAGAAACGCGAAGAGCTCGCCATTTGATGTAAACAAATGCACTGGCTGCTTGGTAGATTTTCGAAACTCAGCATGCAGAACAAGTTGCTTTTATACAAGCAAGTACTGAAACCGGTATACAGCTTTGGTGTTGTACCAAATCCAGTAATATCAACATTTTACAAACTTTTCAAAACAAAGTGCTAAGAAAAATAGTAAATGCACCATGGTTTATCAGAAACACTGATATGGCTTGGGAGTAATATTTAAAACTCTATAAAAAAAAACATCGATGATCGATAATAATCGAACTCAAAACATCGATGTTCGTTAAAATCAAGGTTATACAATGAATTTATAGAATGCGGACTATTAGGTTAAAAAAAAAACAATATATATAAGTACTTAAATTTATTTCATCTATTAGGTATCATATTTATTAATAAGTAGTTTAAAAAAACAACAGTAGGTAGTAAGTAAGTAAATATAAGATTTGGGATATTATATACATACAGCAAATATAAACACATATGAACATCATATATCCCAAGACTTTTTGTCTATTGACTGCAAAAATAATATTTTTGCAAGAAGCTTTCCCTTCAGTATATTGCGTTGTTGACAGAGAGTATATCCCGAAAAGAAATATTCAAAATTTTCAATTAAAATTAGGTTCTCTTTTGGCAACATCTAAGGCCGATTTTTTGTTCTTAACATCGAATTTGGAATGTATTCCTTACTTAAGGATCGATGTTTAGTCTCTCAACATCGATGTTTTGTGAACATCGATGAACATCGATCATCCCTAGTGTACACTAGTGAAAAAATGAAACTGATCAAGCGAAATCTTAAAATAGAGGACTAAAAACAAAGGACCACTGCGCCCATCAAGTATTTGTAAAGGGTCTTTCAAAAGTCGCAGGTCTTCCAAAAGTCTTAACAAGCTTAAGGTTGAAGTACCATTTTCTGTAATCCTAATAAATTTTGAAGATTACTATCCAATGTAGATGATACTACTCGTAACTGCTTGTATCTAATGCAATTGCAAACATATGAATGTGGAAATATTAAGTGTACAAGATTTCTTTGACGCTAGAGGCTTATTACAATTTCATATATGCTTCACCAACAAACTTTGCCAAATGCACTTACGAGTATGTATATTCTAAATAGAGAAAAATAAAATAGTTGTACAGTTCCTTCACATGCCACTTCATTATTCAGCTCCAACCAAAACATGTCCTCCCATATTCTGCAAGAATATAAAAGTCTTAAATTATTTCTCACATGGAAATATTTTTAGTACCTAACACGGAAAGTTGTACAAGGCGCATTATACACATGTTCATTTCCATGTACTCAAACCTGACATGAAAAAAGAAAAACTACTGTTCCGCTTTGATTCGGCTTGGATAAAAAGTTAAAGAATCGCAGAAGCTAGAAAAATAATATATGCCGGACAGAGTTTGCCTTTGGCTTTATAAAACGCTTTCATCCGCCAAGAATACCTTCGTCCAACAACCAAACAGAATTTTCATTAAGTGAATGACTGGATCCTAACAAAAAGGAGCAAAAATAACAAACTTTACAAAAAGATATTTTCTTATCTATCCCATCACCTAATATGTAGGTACGTTGATTCAATAAAATGTCCTTGTATATATGTACGAGAAAATCATCTGTTGTGCTGGAGCAGGATGGTGTTGATGGTGTTCGCTGGGGGTGGTAAAGTTGTGGAGTAACAGAACTGAGTTTAGAGATGAAAATCCTGAAAACCGTTTCAACGCTAGAGGAACGGAGATATGGGACCATTAAAATGCAGTGAAAAAGGGAGAAAGAATTAGTATGCCCGAGTGAGAAATGGAAAGAGCAATGAGAGAGCGAATAATATCCATAATAGTACTACCCTACCCGGGCCGGACCCGCCTCGTACATGCTGTCGACTGGAGTCGTTGGGATGGCGATGGGTACTTGGAGTAGAATGAGCATTTTGTTTGCGTATAACCTATACGGGAGCTATACACAAAAAGCATTGTCTGCTGGAATGTACAGAAACGACTTTAATCTTTATTAGAGTTGCCACTTTTTGAAGTTTTGGTTTTTTTTTTTTTTTTTTTATTATTAAATAATTTTTTTATGGTTTAGGCAGCCATACAACAGACGCAGACAGGATGGCATCTTATAGAATACCACAAAAGTTCTGCGTATCTACATTGAATTCGAATTCTTTTACTACCTTTTATTTTACAAAACTTCGGATCAAACAACAAAGTGTCAGCACTATCTACCACCACAACGTTGAGGACGAACACAGAGGATACGATTTTCTCTCACGATACGAACGCAAACAATAAAAATGTACAACCGACGGAATAAACACAACTCTGTAAATCTATAGACTGGGACCTATATATCTACGCTGCTTTTTCTGTAGCCATTCACCAAAGTCAGAGCGTTTGGGGTATTTCTCATGTAACGGTATGCGTTCGCATAAAATGACAGTGGCGGAAACATAACCAGAAGGATAATGTTATAACGATTTAGCAGAGTCCTTCTGTTCAACCATAGGTACCAACCTACTATGCTATGTACACCTTCTCCCCATATAGAAATATTTGAGCCTGCTGCTGCTGCTAGCTGCTACCAGAGAACGAGTCCTTGCCCTGAACTGATTGCCGAACGTTAATAAAAACGACCGACTGTCAGAAGAGAGACACAAAATTACTATTTTACCACCATAGGCTCTTCGTGCCTGTGTGAAAGGGCACAAATAACGATGATGATTTTAATAACAGCAGCAAAGACCAGGGCTGTGAACAGCAATGGCGGAGGCCAAAGCTACCAGGCGATCAGCCGAGCTAGCAAGCAGTAATTGGTTTGTCCTCGCCGTAGAGTATATATCAAGTCAACATGAGCATGGTATGGGTCATGGCCTAAAAACACACACAAATTTTTACCGAACATCTCTCTGGATAGTTCTTCGGCTGTGTGGGGTGCTGCGTTTCTCTGTGTGGGTCTTCCGTTTCAATCTGATTAAGAATTCACACCACGTCCACATACTTCTTGTCAGTTCTAGGTATACATACATAGCTAAAGCAATTTCAATCCACAATGGTTTTATTGCACTCGTACACCACCCAGCAGCAAACCTTGTGTCAAGCCACATTTCACCTTGCGTTTTTGGGTGGTGGTAGGCTATAGGCTGTGAGTAAAGTCCCTGTGGGGAGTATTGAAATAGTCATATACACTGGCAAACTTTTCCATATCCTCTTTACCGTTAGTCCTTTTTGGCCTTTTTACGGTTCAACAACGCGTTGGTTGTGTTAGTGCATAAGTTTTGTTTGTTGAATGCGATGGAGTCGACCAAGGGATGGGTTGTAGTGGTAATCACATAACGGGTTTCAATATTTTCACCACCGGAGTAAGTCATGTCGGGTATCTAGATTGGGAAGTTTTGCGGATG
Source organism: Portevinia maculata (assembly GCA_949715645.1). Lineage (NCBI taxonomy): Eukaryota > Metazoa > Arthropoda > Insecta > Diptera > Syrphidae > Portevinia > Portevinia maculata. The sequence goes on from OX454527.1 coordinate 72,595,174, forward strand.
GAAAATCATCCTTTTTTATTCCACCCTTCTTAATGGGTGGGTTGAGTGTGGGTGAATGGATGATAGTGAATGTTAGCAGTGTTAGTGCTAGCCACGGTTTGTTCTCTTTTATCGTCGTGGCAATTTGTTTTTTTTTTTGTTTTTTGCTTTCGTCTATCTTTCTTATTTTGTGAACCGTTTGTTCGTTTTTGTTCTCAGAGGGTGATATAAAAATGTATGCATGAAATGCTTTAGAAGAGAATGACACTATGGAGTGGTAACGGTAAGCGGGGGAGATGATGAGTTGAATGAAGAAGGTTAAAGTTGCCATTTTGGTGTTTCTTCTGGCACAATGAATTTGCGCGCTTCCTTTACTTGTTTCGTTTTTGCACTGTTTATGTACCTACCTACTCGTATGTGTATGCATTTTTTTGTAATCATCCCTGCATGCTGGGAAAACAAATAAAAACAAATTTATTGGCGTTTAAATGATTACGTGACGACGTGCGGGGTGTTGCCAACATAACATTTACTGGAGGCAACGTTCTCACGCGAAATCAAAAACGAATTTTTGCATCTTCGCGAAACAAAACAAACTAAATCTACACTGAACCAAAAACCTACGTAGATACAACGAAAAAATTCATTGTCTCAACATATTTTTCATTAATATTCAGCCGATGAAACCTTTCATTGGACCAACGAATATCAATTCATACGTTAATGAAGCTGTTAATAAACTAACGTATTTTTCATAAAATTAACGAAATCTGTTCGTTTTTCGTTAAGCACACTATTCGTTGAATAACGATTTATTCGTTGAATCAACGATTTTCCTTCATTGATTAACGTTAAACTTTCAATGAATCAATAATATTTTTCGTAAGTTTACGTACGATTTTCATTGAATCATCGAATATAATTCATTAATCTATGTAGAACTTTCATTGGATCAACGAATTTTTTCATTAAACCAACGATTATAAATCGTACGATTTTCATTGAATCATCGAATATAATTCGTTAGTCTATGTAGGACTTTCATTGGATCAACGAATTTTTCATTCGATTACGTAATTTTTATGTAATATTTTTCATAAATTTATGTAGAATTTTCATTAAAACAAACATAAAACATAAATAAATCAATGAATATAATTTGTTAATTAATGTACGTAATTGCTTACCTGAACGAATTGATTCAATGCTACATTAAATATTCGTACCTTATTTTCCCACAGGTGTCACCTGTTAATGAAAACTAATGTCATTTAATATTCGGTATAAAAAAGTTTATTCTGGCAATAGTATAATACATTTTGTACATAAAATTCCAAGAGGGTTGATATTTTAATTCAAAATTTAATATTCGGCATAAAAAAGTTTATTCTGGCAATAGTATAATACATTTTGTACATAAAATTCCAAGAGGGTTGATATTTTAATTCAAAATAAATTAACAATTAAAATTTTAATTAATGACACTACCTAAGATACTGATCTAAGGTTTTTTTTTTTGAATAAGTTATTTTGTATAAATGTTGTTGGATAAACCCCCAAAAATTGGAACAAGCAATGGGATATTCTAGATTAAACAAATGAAAAATTTTGAACAGAATGTGTACTGCCCTAAGACATGATTTAAATTTAAATTTCACTCCGCCAAAATAAACAATGAAATCAATAACAGGCGTAAGGTCATCCCCAATACCTATCAGAAAAGGCTGAATAGTTTCAGACCTTTGCTTCAAATGATGAAGGTGGTCCACCTGTTGCGCTGTTTTAGCAATGAAAAAAAAGGTGTGAGCCACGCTGCACTCACGGTGTAGTTGATGTGTAAACATGTAGGCACAGTTGCGCGTTAGCTACGTAATTTGTTATCTAGCTAACGCCACAACTAAGTAACTAACGTAGTTAAATTAGCTGCGCTAAAAATGCAATCGACGGTGGTTAGTAGCTACTAGTAGCAGGTTGTGTAACCTTTCTCCGACTTTTAAGGACCTTTTTTGTTATTGCAAGGACCTCTTAGTCAAATAACATTGAACGCAGATATACCGTGCGGATTCTAACGGCATTTTGGAAAAATATCCTTTCTTCGACTTTTAAGGACCTTTTTTGTTTTGCAAGGACCTCTTAGTCAAATAACATTGAACACAGATATACCGGGTGAATTCTAACGGCATTTTGGAAAAATATCCTTTCTTCGACTTTTAAGGACCTTTTTTGTTGTTGCAAGGACCTCTTAGTCAAATAAAATTGAACACAGATATACCGTGTGGATTCCAACGGCATTTTGGAAAAATATCCTTTCTTCGACTTTTTAGGACCTTTTTTGTTGTTGCAAGGACCTCTTAGTCAAATAACATTGAACACAGATATACCGTGTGGATTCTAACGGCATTTTGGAAAAATAACCTTTCTTCGACTTTTAAGGACCCTTTTTGTTGTTGCAAGGACATCTTAGTCAAATAACATTGAACACAGATATACCGTGTGGATTCTAACGGCATTTTGGAAAAATATCCTTTCTTCGACTTTTAAGGACCTTTTTTGTTGTTGCAAGGACCTCTTAGTCAAATAACATTGAACACAGATATACCGTGTGGATTCTAACGGCATTTTGGGAAAATATCCTTTCTTCGACTTTTAAGGACCTTTTTTGTTGTTGCAAGGACCTCTTAGTCAAATAGCATTGAACACAGATATACCGTGTGGATTCTAACGGCATTTTAGAAAAATATCCTTTCTTCGATCCAAGGACCACTTGGTAAATAACCTTATTACAACTAAAAGTGACATTCTTAAATCGGCCATCGGTTACCGAAGTATAATCGATATTTTTCCTCTTACCTCCAACTGATGTACAACAAACTTCAAGCTATACAACCTCAATATTATTCAAAACAAATCTACTTTCACACAACTTTCCGGTGTTTCGTAATTACATAATAATCTCTAAAATTGAACATAATTAAAACTGGAAAATATGTATAATAACGAAATATATAAAATAAAAAATACACATTAAAAAAAAACATCGACTCGCGGTTGTTCTCAAGCGGTTCACCATCTACGTACTAACCGCGCCAAACGTCGTTTAATTGCGGTGATCTGTCGAGCAGCGATTAACTCACGTGGTAATGAAAATTAACGGGAAAATCTGACGATGACAAAATCTGATGGTGACGCTAGATATTTCCAACTAGCCCCTACCGGGAAAAAATATATTTATACATCAACGAAAGCAAAAATGTTTACACATTAAAAATGCTTCCTGCGAATCCTTTATCGTAAACTTGATCATGCTTTTTCTGCCGGTAAAAAAACCAAAAAACCGTGCATCGCGTAGAAGAGAACAGCATCCTTAGCACCTGAAAATACAAATAAAAACCAATAAATATAAACTTAAAGGTTAATAAATAAAATCTATAATTTTAAATGAAAAGTTAATTGAAAAGCATTTTGAAATTGCATAATTATATATATACATAAATATTAAACCTACTTTCAGTTATTTGGCCATTTTTTAAATCATTAAGGAGCCCATTTAATCTCGGATCTTTAATATTTCGGTCTTCTGAAAGAAAATTGAGCATTTTTTGGAATACTTCGTTCCAGTTGTCCAGGAGGGATTTACGAGTAGCATCGCTGTGCATTACTTTAAAATCCATGTCGATCTATATTAAAAAGGAAAAAGAAAATTTATTGTAATAGTACGTGGGAAAAAATAGAATTTTCAGATCAAACTAGCAGAACGATGGAAGCATTTAAATGCATTTCACAGCACGAGAAGTATTTTTAAGCTTGCGTAAATGTTCTATAAATATTTTGATATAAATTATTTAAAATATAAATTACCAATCGAAAACCAAGTGGCTGCTTATAGTTAGGCCATTTTTCCAAGGCCTCAGCGGTTGAAACGGATTCCCTAATCTGGTTGAGTCTATATTTAGTGCAAGCCTGCCAATAATGGTCACATTCATCCGCTGTAAGATTATCGAATTTGATTGTTCTAACAATACTTTCAGCGTTGTTTTCTGAAACTTAATTATTAATAAAATCTATATTAAATGTGTCAACAAAAGAATAAAAAGGTTTTTTGCCGAGCTTTTTAATGTGTAAACATTTTTGCCCTCGTTGATGTGTAAATATATTTTTTCTCGGTAGGGGCTAGTTGGAAATATCTAGCGTCACCATCATCGTCAGATTTTCCCGTCACCGTCATCGTCAGATTTTCATTACCACGTGAGTTAATCGCTGCTCGACAGATCACCGCAATTAAACGACGTTTGGCGCGGTTAGTACGTAGATGAATGACCGTTTGAGAACAATCGCATGTCGTTGTTTTTTTAATGTTTTTATTAATTATTAATTATTTATGTTAAATTTTATGAAACACCGGAAAGTTGTGTGGAAGTAGATTTGTTTTGAATAATTGAGGTTGTATAGCTTGTAGTTTGTTGTACATCAGTTGAAGGTAAGAGGAAAAATATCGATTTGTACTTCGGTAACCGATGGCCGATTTAAGAATGTCACTTTTAGTTGTAATAAGGTTATTTACCAAGTGGTCCTTGGAGAACCAAATAAGGTCCTTAAAAGTAGAAAAAAGGATATTTTTCCTAAATGCCGTTAGAATCCACACGGTATATCTGTGTTATATGTTATTTGGCTAAGAGGTCCTTGCAACAACAAAAAAGTCCTTAAAAGTCGAAGAAAGGATATTTTTCCAAAATGCCGTTAGAATCCACACGGTATATCTGTGTTCAATGTTATTTGACTAAGAGGTCCTTGCAACAACAAAAAGGGTCCTTAAAAGTCGAAGAAAGGATATTTTTCCAAAATGCCATTAGAATCCACACGGTATGTATATATCTGTGTTCAATGTTATTTGACTAAGAGGTCCTTGCAACAACAAAAAAGGTCCTTAAAAGTCGAAGAAAGGATATTTTTCCAAAATGCCGTTAGAATCCACACAGTATATCTGTGTTCAATGTAATTTGACTAAGATGTCCTTGCAACAACAAAAAAAGGTCCTTAAAAGTCGAAGAAAGGATATTTTTCCTAAATGCCGTTAGAATCTACACGGTATATCTGTGTTATTTGTTATTTGACTAAGAGGTCCTTGCAACAACAAAAAAGGTCCTTAAAAGTCGAAGAAAGGATATTTTTCCAAAATGCCGTTAGAATCCACACGGTATATCTGTGTTCAATGTTATTTGACTAAGAGGTCCTTGCAAAACAAAAAAGGTCCTTAAAAGTCGAAGAAAGGATATTTTTCCAAAATGCCGTTAGAATCCACACGGTATATCTGTGTTCAATGTAATTTGACTAAGAGGTCCTTGCAACAACAAAAAAGGTCCTTAAAAGTCGAAGAAAGGATGTTTTTCCTAAATGCCGTTAGAATCCACACGGTATATCTGTGTTATATGTTATTTGACTAAGAGGTCCTTGCAACAACAAAAAAGGTCCTTAAAAGTGAAAGAAAGGATATTTTTCCAAAATGCCGTTAGAATCCACGCGGTATATCTGTGTTCAATGTTATTTGACTAAGAGGTCCTTGCAACAACAAAAAGGGTCCTTAAAAGTCGAAGAAAGGATATTTTTCCAAAATGCCATTAGAATCCACACGGTATGTATATATCTGTGTTCAATGTTATTTGACTAAGAGGTCCTTGCAACAACAATAAAGGTCCTTAAAAGTCGAAGAAAGCATATTTTTCCAAAATGCCGTTAGAATCCACACGGTATATCTGTCTTCAATGTAATTTGACTAAGATGTCCTTGCAACAACAAAAAAAGGTCCTTCAAAGTCGAAGAAAGGATATTTTTCCTAAATGCCGTTAGAATCTACACGGTATATCTGTGTTATATGTTATTTGACTAAGAGGTCCTTGCAACAACAAAAAAGGTCCTTAAAAGTCGAAGAAAGGATATTTTTCCAAAATGCCGTTAGAATCCACACGGTATATCTGTGTTCAATGTTATTTGACTAAGAGGTCCTTGCAAAACAAAAAAGGTCCTTAAAAGTCGAAGAAAGGATATTTTTCCAAAATGCCGTTAGAATCCACACGGTATATCTGTGTTCAATGTAATTTGACTAAGAGGTCCTTGCAACAACAAAAAAGGTCCTTAAAAGTCGAAGAAAGGATGTTTTTCCTAAATGCCGTTAGAATCCACGCGGTATATCTGTGTTCAATGTTATTTGACTAAGAGGTCCTTGCAACAACAAAAAGGGTTCTTAAATGTCGAAGAAAGGATATTTTTCCAAAATGCCATTAGAATCCACACGGTATGTATATATCTGTGTTCAATGTTATTTGACTAAGAGGTCCTTGCAACAACAATAAAGGTCCTTAAAAGTCGAAGAAAGCATATTTTTCCTAAATGCCGTTAGAATCCACACGGTATATCTGTCTTCAATGTAATTTGACTAAGATGTCCTTGCAACAACAAAAAAAGGTCCTTAAAAGTCGAAGAAAGGATATTTTTCCTAAATGCCGTTAGAATCTACACGGTATATCTGTGTTATATGTTATTTTACTAAGAGGTCCTTGCAACAACAACAAAGTCCTTAAAAGTCCAAAAAAGGATATTTTTCCAAAATGCCGTTAGAATCCACACGGTATATCTGTGTTCAATGTTATTTGACTAAGAGGTCCTTGCAAAACAAAAAAGGTCCTTAAAAGTCGAAGAAAGGATATTTTTCCAAAATGCCGTTAGAATCCACACGGTATATCTGTGTTCAATGTTATTTGACTAAGAGGTCCTTGCAACAACAAAAAAAATCCTTAAAAGTCGAAGAAAGGATATTTTTCCAAAATGCCATTAGAATCCACATGGTATATCTGTGTTCAATGTTATTTGACTAAGAGGTCCTTGCAACAACAAAAAAGGTCCTTAAAAGTCGAAGAAAGGATATTTTTCCAAAATGCCGTTAGAATCTACACGGTATATCTGTGTTCAATGTAATTTGACTAAGAGGTCCTTGCAACAACAAAAAAGGTCCTTAAAAGTCGAAGAAAGGATGTTTTTCCTAAATGCCGTTAGAATCCACACGGTATATCTGTGTTATATGTTATTTGACTAAGAGGTCCTTGCAACAACAAAAAAGGTCCTTAAAAGTGAAAGAAAGGATATTTTTCCAAAATGCCGTTAGAATCCCCGCGGTATATCTGTGTTCAATGTTATTTGACTAAGAGGTCCTTGCAACAACAAAAAAGGTCCTTAAAAGTCGAAGAAAGGATGTTTTTCCTAAATGCCGTTAGAATCCACACGGTATATCTGTGTTATATGTTATTTGACTAAGAGGTCCTTGCAACAACAAAAAATGTAATTAAAAGTCGAAGAAAGGATATTTTCCTAAATGCCGTTAGAATCCACACGGTATATCTGTGTTAAATGTTATTTGACTTAGAGGTCCTTTCTTTATTAATTATGTATGTTAAATTTTTTTAACTACGTTAGTTAATTAGTTACGGCGTTAGCTAGATAACAAATTAGGTAGCTGACGGGCGACTGTGCCTACATGTTTACACATCAACTATACCGTGAGTGCGCGTGGCTCATACCTTTTTTTTTTTGATGCTGGCTGCAATTAAGATCCTCAGTGGGAACCGGGCTGGAGCTAACTGACCCAAAAGTTTTTTTAAGGTTGTGTAATTTATTATAAATTCGACGCCTTGTGGACGTTCTGTAATATTGAAAAAAGATTGAAATCAGTCACCCTTATTTTGACTTTCCAGCCTACAAGAATTTTTTTCGAATTCTAGTACAGTGAACTCTCTCATAAGCGGACACTGACGGTACCAAGAAATTTGTCCGCTTATTAGAGGTGTCCGGTTATGAGAAAAAATATTTCATCGACAACCTTGAAAAAAGTAACAAGACAAATATGCACTTATGGCACCTATAACATTTTATTTTAAAATAGAATGCATTTTTTGTGATAAACATTAATTGTATGTAATAAAAAGGATAATAACAAAACATAAGCAAGAACAAAGCCTTTAAAAATAAATTTTTGCATTAATTGAAACTATGTATTTATGCTTCAAATTATTACACAAACCTACGTATTGCGCCACGAGAATTTTAGTCGGATATTCGACAGGCGGACTATGTTTACCATCTTTACCGTTTTTTTTTAAATTGTTGCTTGGTATCAAGGCAAAGAAAACGAAAAAAAGCAAATAAAATAAAAGACAACGAAGTTGTCAAATGCGTTTTGTCCGTTTAAGAGAGAGTGAAATTCTATTGCGGCTATGAAAACTGGTGTCCGCGTCCGGTTATAAAAGAGTCTGTTTATGAGAGAATTATTTACATTAAAAATTGTGTAGATTATTCCGTTCTTTAAAATTTGTCCGGTTATGAGAGGTGTCCGCTTATGAAGGGTGTCCGTTAGGAGAGAGTACACTGTAATTTTTATTCTGATTTTCAAACATTGTAGAAATTAAATAATAAATATATTTTGGGTTTAACAAATGTAAATCAATTCATATCTTCAGTTGTAAAAATACGAGTATAAGAATTCTAATGGAATGAAAGTCAGAATATATGTATGTATATGAAAAATTTCGAAATTATAAATTATCTCTTATATTGATTTACCAGTGTCGCGGAAGGAAACCGTTTTAGGATTTCCCTATCAATTTTGTAACTTTCTTTTAAGGTTAGCGCCGTTTTGCTCTCCTCCAAATAGGTTGCCACTGTATTTATGAGCATGGTCCTCTGTTCGTCACCAAATCGCTTCTGAGAATTATAATATTCAATCAAAAACTTTCCTTTACGCGTGTTATTTAGAATAGTTGATAAGTTAACACTTTGGTCAGATTTGCCAAGGGGTGACCCAACATTAGAATGCGGATGTGGGGATGAATGTGAATATGTTATTTGTGACATGATCAGTGTTATGAGCTCATTACTGCTGGTAGTGCTTTATGCGTTATTTGAATGAAAACAATCGATTGACTCCTTCCAACTTTCTAACTTGTACTCAAATAAAATTTTTAACCCATCGGGAACTTCGGTTAAGTTAAGAGGAATGCGGCTATTTTTCATTATTTTTAAGACATCAATGCATATTCTTTTTTCTATGAAAAAAATAAATATTTATTTTTCTTTTGTTTTCAAAATTATACCTCCATCGATGGACACATAAATAGCGTAAAATCAAATAAAATTACATTAAATATTTTGGATGCTGCTGTTATGAATTCGTATAATTCAAGATGTTGTTGCTTTATAAATAAAATGTATTTATTCATATTCTTTTTGGAATTACCGGATTAACATTCTAATTGGGGCTCCTTTTATTAATTAATACAAAAATTGTAGTACATATTATGTATTTAAATAAAATAGTAAAAGTTAGTTCAGTTAAACTCAGACGATTGGACGATGTCAATGGCAGGAAAAATTAAATTTGTACTGTAGCATTGACTTTTACAATTACTCGCCTATAAGTATATCAGTTAGCTCACTTATGTTCCAACTTTTCAGAAGGTCCCGTAACTTTTCGTTTTTCGATTCCATTTGAATAATTTTCAATCGTCGCTTGGTACATTAATCAAAATAATTTCTTTTCGGTTTATGGTTTGATCTGAATGAAAGTTGAAGAGTGGAGATTCAGGCTGTTCTATCTCAGTTTGTAGTAGTTCATCACAAAAGTCATCATCAGGACTATAACATCGCTGTCAAGTAAATTTTCCTCGTGGGAAATTAAATTTTCATTTTCGCTAGGAGTACTTAAGTCATCCATATCGTTATTTTTATTTACATCCATTGGTGAGTATATTTTAAAATACTGAAAACAAATACGAACTCAATTTTCAAATATTTGCAGCAAAATGTTTTTTGATTCTAATCATGGTTCTTCCTCTAGGTGTTTTCATGCAAGTTAAAGGAGGTCCGACAAGGTCATTTATATCTAACACCGAAAACTCTCCTAAGATTTTAGGCTCTATATCGTAAGCCAAAAAATGTGGATAATATTGCATTGAGTTAATTTGTAGACAAAATAGCAAAATTGACAAATTATCAACAGTAAAAACGTTTAACATTGTAAATATTTTAATACCATTTTTGTATGTTGCTACATAGTATCCATCTTTGTATATATTCCCATTGTATTTAATTTGGTAAAATGATTTAATTAACATAATATTTATGTGTAACATTGCGGATATTATGCTATCAAAAGAGCTGATTTTTGGATCCGATTCAATAAATGAATAAGAATGCTCTTTAGAGTTAAGATCCATTAAAGAATATGCAAATTTTAATTGATACTTTATTGCTAAAGTTAGGCAAATGTTTTTACGTGATGTTGTAGCTTTGGAATATACTTTGAATTCCCTGTGTTTCGCTTCGTATTTAAAGCACCAAAATGTTTTTAATGGTCCTGATTTTCTTAAATTTGTGGGATAGTGAATAAGATTGTGTCTAGCTATTTTGTTGCTTAAAAGAGAAATAAAATCAGCAATAAATCAGAAATAAAATTTACTTCGCAGCAGAGGATCATATATATTAGTTCTAAAAAATTCAACAGGAAAATCCAAAAATCGTCATCTTTATGCACCAAGTCGCCTATCATAATTGGAAAGCAATAAAGAAATGTTTTCATTTCCCGAACAGACATTTTAAAATGTTTCTTTGATAAATGAACTGCTCTTATTTCTCCTGAAATGTTGTCCATTTCAATGGGCCCGTAATCAAAATTTCTTTTTCTCGAATTCAAAGCTTCTAATGTAAAATACTTTGCCGTTTCCATACAATATTTCAATACATGACTCATATTATAGCGACAAACTCCTTCAAATACATCGTGCATTACATCAACGCTATAGTTTTCTACAACATGAAATGGTGGTATTTGATTTAATAATGAGACTTCTCGGATTCCACTTTCTAAAGACTGCTTGTTTTCAATATCGTCATCATAGTTAAGTCGATTCCTCATTAAAAGTTCGTTTTCAGTACATGCTCTATGGGTCTCAACTTTCAGCATTTTACACAATCTGCAAAAGCTAGTGCTAACAAATGATCTGTTAAAATTAAGAAATGAGTTGAGACCTAAGTTATCTCCCAACACCAATCCCTAGATGAAATGAACATGTTGGACACCGTTTTCTGTCAAAATATCAATTCCATGTTTTTTTTTATAAAAAGGAAATCCAAATCCCAGAGTACTCAGACTCGGTAACGGTCCATTGCACTACCAGGCAGAAATCCTCCTTTTGGGGTAGAGTCTGAAGAATGGGTGGCGTATGTTGTTGTTCCCCATGGGGATTGAACCTGCACCGCACGGGTCACAAGCCAACACACTAACCTCTACACCGTCGCCACCCATATCAATTCCATGTACTTCTAAATGAATTAACTCGTCGATTAATGCTTTCCAGCATTTTCCATTTTCCAACGATTTAATATCCTTAGATTTAATAACTGCTCCCAAATATATATTTTCCAATTTTGATTTTTTTTTCGCAGGCATGGAAATGAATAATATATATTACTTATTGAATGCTGACCGTTATGAGAACCTAAGCGGTTATTAATTTCAAAATCGTCGTTAAATAAAAAATATGGGATTAGATTTTTGCCAGGATACATATTCGCTTTTTGTTTCCATAGTTCTCCTTGAACAAAATAAGTGGTGCGGCTACTTTTTGTTAGATCTTTTATGTTTTTTAGTACATCAGTTAGTAAACCATTTTTTTCAAATGTTTTTGTAAACTGAAAACGCAGTGGCAATATTACACCTGCCACCTTTTGTTCATCATAAGCCAGAATACCACTTCGATGAACTGTCCCGATTGATTGATCAATTGTGAATTCCTGAGCATTTTGCAAATACTGTTCTTCCTTAAGCCATTGAAACAAACGATATTCAGTTTGTAACAATTTAAATGGACTTCTGCACTCACTCACCAAATCAATGAACTCATTATGTATTTCTGGGCAGGGAATTTGTAATTTATCCGTGGAAAATGATTTAAACATGTCCAAGAGTGGATCTGTGATGTATTTGTAATGTAAGTTACCGGGAATTTATTAATGCCTGCCACGCCTACAAATCTATGGGGCTTATTGAAAGGCTAGCCCAAGCCGTGTAGAAATTGATGGCTGAAAAGCCTAAGTGTTTTGCGGCTAAAGAACCAAGCTGAAAATTAAAAGAGGTGCATTTACTGCGGTCAGTTTAAAATTGACTTTATTATGATTTTCTTAACCTATTTATACAAAAATCTTATTCTAATTAATTACATCTATTCACTAATACTATTATATAAATGCTTATGCAGCAGTAAATCTAGATTTGAATTCACCAGCCGGCTGTACAATTTGACACCATGCACAACGCGGCTCAAGGTGAAGCGGAATTCTTATCTCATCGCTTGTACCTTTGTGGGAATCTATTGTAGGTGGATAGTGATTACAAAACTATCGTCTGGTCTGGGGAAAGCATTTGTGTGGACTTTTATTTGTTGTTCTCGTTGCCACGATTGGTATCTGGTATTGTAATCTGTGAAGTCGTGTACGTATCATGTTAGAATTTGTATTTTAAGGAATTTCTGTCTGTCAGTGATGGGTAGTAGTACTACTTAGTACTAATGTATCTTAGTACGAAGTATGGTACTACATATTGCTTTATATGTTCTTGAATTGCATATACATCTTTTCTAGTGAAATTATTATTGGCATGCAATATCAAGGAAAATCTACCAGCCAACTGTAAAAAACTCCTAACAATACATTTATCGTATGACTGTCTGGCAACATATGGATCGTCTGTTTCTTCAAAAAGATTTTCGGACAAATCAATGTTTAATGCATTACTTTTGCTAGAATCTTCAGAAAATGTAAAGTCTGATTTTAGTGCAATATGCTCTGTCACATCATCACTTTTATTTTTACAGCATTTGTCAGGTAACATTGATTTATTTTCCGCAGTTTTACGTTCATGCTTTCGCATTGCATGTCTTTTAAAGCTTGCAATATCTTGAAACACCTGATAACAAGACTTTTCTATACATCTGAATGTACTGTGAGTATTGAGGTCGTGTTTTCTTTTAAAATGCTTGCTGAAATCGTTTGTTGTGGAAAAAACTTGTTTACACCAGAAACAAATCATTTTGTTCTAAAAGTAACATAAGCGCAAGTAAATATATTGTATAACTTCTCTTAGGGGAATTTGCAATAAAAGGCATTTGTACTTAAGACTCTCGATTAACCAGGGTGCTTTCGGCCGAGCTCATGACAGATAATCGAAAGGATGATACTTTTCGCCCTTCCACAACGTTACATAAGCTATAGACACGCGGTAATGACAACACGTGTTACAATATGCGTTGTACACAAAGGTAAGATATATGTTCTTAAACACTTCATAGGTTTAAGATAAATACAAGTTAGTGTTAGAAAATTAAAGACACGGGGACTATATTGACAGAATTTCATATGCGAAACATTTTTAGACTCAGGCATCAATTTAAGACAGGCCTGAATATAATTGAGACACAGGCCCATGTTCTGCATTCCACTTTTTGTGAATTTGCAAGGTGAAAGTGAAATTGTGTGTTCTGCATTTCGATCGAAATGAATATTGTGAATTGGAGCAAATCTGTAGGGAGTTATTACGAATGGTTTAAGTGCGAATCCAGCATTTTTTTTATTGAAAATTGCTAAAACTATTGCATCCATGTTGACTTAAAAGCAAACATTGTGTTTGTTTAGGTCTATGACAATTCGAAAGTGAATTCGAAAAAATCTAAAACGATCGAAATGCATAACACGAAATTTCATTCCGAGTGAAATTGAAAAGTGAATTAAAATCGATTTCGATCGAAATGCAGAACATGGGTGACAGGCTAAACGATTGCAATGGAGTCTCAGTCACTGAATAATTCACGAATTGCGTGCACGAAAATATGAATCGATCATATGAAAACGTATGAACAAATAAGGGCATGAGGTATGAAAACATATTATATTTGTAAACACCAACTAAAGATTTACATAGACAGTTAAAAAACATAATAGATATGAGAAAAATAATTACCACAAATGATTCCCGTTGAAGCAATGAATCCGGCAGCTTTGAAAACGTACGCTTGTTGATTTATTTTTTCGTCTCTATACAGCTACTGTGTTTTTTGTATATTTTTAGTATTTTTCTAGTGAAGATTTTAACACAAAAATCGTATGTAAATCGACCCTTACTTGCGATCGCAATACAAAAAGAAAACTATTTGCCAAAAACCGATGTAATAAGCAAATGACAGTGACAGTAAATGGGTGCATTCAAAAAATTTTCATTTGTAGATTTGAAAAAAATAACAGACTGACATTTTACATGTAGGGTAACTTGTTATCAAATGTATTTCTAAATATTATTTTGGTGAAATTTTCGTTTCGAATAAATTTTAACGGGATAATTGTGTTTGGCGCTGAACATTATGCCTTTTCTCAAAAAAAAAAAAAAAAAAATAGTCCTAATGCACCGGATAATCTAGAGTTAAATGTAGGTACCTACAAATTAAATGATTAAAATATTAAATGGCTTACCTTTTCACTTCACTTCCACTTTAGCTCGGTCACCTGTTTTTATTCTTCCGTTTTAAAATTCTATTTTTCCACACAGTTTTTTCTTATACTATTAACACGATAAAAAAATGTTTTTATTTCACAACGACCAACTCGGACAATGTCTGAACGCAAAGTAAACGTCTGTAAGAAAAATTCACATAGTTTTCGTAACTTAACGAAAAACATTCATTAATTATTGAAATTCTACGTTGACTCAAGGTTTTCTTCATAAAGTTACGAATAGTTTTCATTAATTTATTAAATATTTCATTGATGCAACAACGTTTTACATTAAGCTACGAAAAGTTTTCGTTAACTTATGAAATCTTTCGTTAGCTAACGTTTTTCTTTCATAAATCTACGAATCTTTTACATTAATTATTGAAATCTTTCGTTCACTTAATGTAAATTACATCGATTTACGAAAGAGGTTAATTTAGAAGATTAAACAATTTGGTTAATCGTATGTGAATAAAATATTTATCTGTATTCACTTTCGTTTAATTTGTCCACTTTTGCCTTATGCCACTTGTTTTTATTCTTAACCCTCTACTGCATGAATTATTATTTAAAGAGAAAATAATAAAATACTTTTTAAATAGCTTCTTTGGGCTGTTTTAACACATCTTTTATTAAAAAACCAAAAAAAAAATCATTTGTTTAAATAATAAGAATACATGCCAAATATGGCTTCGTGTGCATTAACGGTTGTAAAACTAGAAGATTTTTGATTTCAGTTTAAGTAAATAAAATATATAAAAAAGCAGCAAAATATAAAGAAAAAAATATTTATAACCACAGCAGAACAACTCATTTAATAAATAAATAAATGAAAAAAAAAACATAAGAATTCATTGTATCATAAAAAAGTAAAATAATGGTTGAAAGTTCTGTGTTTATACGCCATGAAATTTAGAAAAGCAATTTCTCTTTTACTTTTTTACTACGTTACTATTTTGTTGTCAAACCAGGAAACCAAACTCAATTTTACTCCACTGATAGTTGCCACTTTTTCCATTATACTTCCACGTCTTTGCTTCATCAGTTGTTCCTTCGGAATTCTAGAGTTTGGCACTCGGTTGAGTCTTATAATCCCTAGTTTCAAAAGTCCACTTTTCACCGAATAAACCTGCAAATTTGGACTATTATACCAGTTGTCGAAGAATATCTTGGGATTAGCATTTTCATGAACTGTTGACGTAAGCCTTGTGACAATGTTACCACTGATCCCCAGATCTGGCGCTCCGTCAGGATACTTATTGCTTTGGTATCCGTTAAATAAATCAAAATCCTAACTTTATCCCGAAATTCCACTAAGGACTTGATTTTTATAGCCCCATTTAAGTGGCTTAGCTGGGTTATATTGCTTCAGTTCATGGCGGCATTTCGTAGGAATAATTTGTTCGCCTACGGCGAGGAACTCTTCTTTTGGAATCAACAGCAAACGTTCCGTTATTTTCTCCAAAAGGGGTCTTACTTTGAAGAGTTTGTCATGTCCTTCTGTTCCAAATGGTTTGAAGTTTTGATTATCGTTGAAATGCATTGACCTTTTGATAGTTTCCCACCTATTGCACGTCATTGTTTCATATGTCATTTGTTGTCCTACCATCTTATTCCAGTAATGCCTGGACGATGGAAGTTGACAACAAGACATGAATATCACCATCCCGATGAATTGTTCCATTTCGTTTTTTGTGATATTAACTGGCTTATTTATATCATCTTGGCGGGCTTTTTTATTAGATTCCTCTATAATGAAGGCCAACAAATCATCAGAATTTTTTTTTTTCAAAAAAAGTCTGATGGTGTCTCTAGTTTTTTCTTACATATTCTGGAAGCTCGGCCGATACTGCAAATTTTAAAAGCTCTTCATCAATATCAGGAAGATGTCCCTTTCTCCATGCTACTTGTCCTTTTTTTGTCTTGCTTTTCACGGATTTTGATTTCAACGCCGCAAGAGTCTTATCATCTGAATCTGATTCCGCTTCCTCAACCGTAACGTTGACACTTCGATCATTGATATGCAATTCTGCTCCAACTCCACATCTGAATCTCCAGCCAATTCATCATCGCTTCGCGATCCGTCTCCAGGAATGGGATTAAGGAATGATGATCCTCCATAAAAACGACGACATTCCATTTTTCTAAGCAAAAAAGTAACAGTAGTACTGTATTTCAATCTAAAAACTAAACGATAAAAAAACGGAAAAAACATGCGCACCACAACAAGAGTCAAGTGAACAAAATGTGTAGATTTACAACCCCTTGCTGCATACGAAGCCAAATATGGCTTCTGCAGTTTTACCTCTCAAACGAGCAAGATAATATTTTTTTTTAATAAAATTTTATTTGTGGCAAAGAGAAATAAGTATCCAATCACAAATGTATTTTTATGATCACTTAATTCACCGTACACCAAAGTTATAATTTTTTGAAATCAGAAAATTTTTCACGCTTTCGTTTTCAACGACAACAAGCAAACCACTGACCTACAAGCAGGAATATCTTCCTTGTTTTTTGTCGCACTCGCGTGAAAAGTACCGCTTTGCGTTCTCAGAAATGCATAGAAGACAATTGTGTTGTATAAAGATCTCCTTTTTTGTGAGATTAAGGAGTATAAAAGGAAAAAAAGTGAAAAGCCATATTTGGCTTCGTATGCAGTAGAGGGTTAAATTTTTATTTTTACACTAATAAAACTAGGTAACGAAAGATGAAAAAAAATACTTTTTCCACAACGACCAACTCGGACAACAGCTGAACACAAACTAAGCGTCTTTCATCGTCTGTAAGAAATGCACATGGTTTTCGTAACTTAACGAAAAAATATTCATTAGTTATTGAAATTCTACGTTGGCTCAACGTTTTTTTCATAAAGTTACGAATAGTTTTCATTAATTTATTAAATATTTCATTGATGCAACTACGTTTTACATTAAGCTACGAAATATTTTCGTTAGCTTATGAAATCTTTCGTTGGCTAACGTTTTTCTTTCATAAAGCTACGATTTTTTTACATTAATTAATGAAATTTTTCGTTCACTTAATGTAACTTACATCGATTTACGAATAGAAAATTAATAAAATTGGTTGATCGTTTGTTAATAAAAAAAAACTATCTTAAAAGCTGTTTATATGCAATTTTCAGATAAATTCATATTATTTAAAAAGGTTGGCATGGTAGTTTGAGACTCTTTAAGTTCCGGCGAACAAGACAAAAATAATGGGCAGGACGCGGGTTGGTCGATTTTCACTTTGGAAGTGAAATACTTTACGCAGTATAACTTCTTAACTATTTTAGGCAGAAAAACAAGTGTAATAATATTTCACCACAGATAAAATTCGATTGTGTTTAAAACATATCCAACTACAAAATATCAAAGATCCTTGAGTGTTTCTAGTTTCTGTTCAAAATTGTATACAACTTACCCACTTTTGTGATAAATTTACACTTTCTCTTCACTAAACAAGAACTTGGTGGGCTAGGAATTAAGAAATAGGTAGTATCCCTTATATCTAGATACCACCTAATAGAATAGTAAATATCCGAAAGAGTTTCGGGCATCGATCTACAACTTGACTGTAGCCAATCCGATTTTTGTGCTCAGTTACGAAAAACAAAACAATCCGTCACCCTAATATTGGCTTACCGTAAGCGTTATTTTCATGTTTTTGGGAAATCGCATTTAAAGGTCCAGCAGTCTACTGCATAAAAACCCACCACTGGATTTTTTTTATTTTTTGACACGATATTTATTTGGAAATCCTCTTTTTATAAATGTTATCAGATATTCTCAAATGCTTCTAGTTTTTAAAATATTTAAATTTTCGTCAAAAATGATTGAAAAATGAAGGAAGAACATCCTACTTTCTGGAAACCTTCATATTGCATCCTGCGAGCCGATGGAAACGGTACCTGCGACCGTTCAAAAGTGTGCTGCATACCACTGTGCATATACACAAAAGGAAAATCAACCCTTTCATTTTATTACATTTTTTCATTGCCACAGCAAAAATCGTACACGTACGTCAAAACAATTCTAAAGAAAAAAAAAATTGGCAAATTGTATTGAAAATTTGCCGCATACCTATGACTAAATTTGGCGTTTATGCTAAACGAATACGTGAACTTGATGATTTCGATGGATATACGGCAAAACCGTTCTGAATATCTCAGGAGAAAGAATCTTCCGCAAAAAAAACTTGTGAAAGTATTGTTAGGGAGGCCAATGACATTTTGGTTTTGACATTTTATCTGAATCGCATTATAAAATAGGTAGGTATATCAAAAAACAACCGTTCTTCGAAGGTGGGGTAATCATAGGCACTGTCGAATTTAGCTACGATAGGTTTCATTGAACGAAATTGTTGGAATGGCAAACGTAGTTTTTTATAAATCATGCATTGTTTTACGTTTTTAACGTTAATCTACGAATTTTGTTCATTAATTAATAACTCTTTCGTTGGGTAATAAAATCTTTCATTGAAGAACGAAAAGTTTCCATCATTGAACGAAATTGTTGGTTGGAATGGCAAACATATTTTTTATAAATCATGCATTGTTTTACGTTTTTAACGTTAATCTACGAATTTTGTTCATTAATTAATAACTCTTTTTTTTAATCACACTATCAGCTCTGTGTCGTGGAGTGCTTAAAGCAAGCAACTATCACGAGCAGAAATTGCCGGCACTAAAATTGCTCTCACAGGCTCATCATTTAGTGCAGGACTCAACTCTTTCGTTGGGTAATAAAATCTTTCATTGAAGAACGAAAAGTTTTCATCATTGAAAGAAATTGTTCGTTGGAATGGCAAACGTATTTTTTATAAATCATGCATTGTTTTACTATTTTAACGTTAATCTACGAATTGTGTTCATTAATTAATAACTCTTTCGTTGGGTAATCAAATTTTACAATGAGTTACGAAAAGCAACGTTTTTTACATTAAACAACTACAGTTTTTGTTATTTAATGAAACTTTTCGTTGGGCTAACGAAGGTTTTCATTATTTTACGAAACTATTCGTTGACTCAAAATTCATTAAACTACGAAATCCTTCATTAAAATAATGAAGCCGATTTAGCGTAGAGGAAAAAAATTAACGAATCCACTTACATTGAGCCAACGAAACATTGATCAAACAACGAATAATTTGTATGAGATTTTCCGTTGAGCCAATGAATTTTACATTGAGCCAACGAAAAACCAGTTAACGTACAGAATTTCGTAACATTACGAAGAATAATTTTTTCAGTGTAGGTACAGTGTTTATAACGACATTCAAAAGACTTACGTATTTAGTCGTAACAAGCGATTGGTCGTTGCAACTAAGCTAAGGCTTTAAATTAAATCAATCTAAATTGATGGTTTGGTCAATTCTAAAGCTGTCGCCACATAAGCCATAAGCCAACGTTTGGCATATCTTCAGGAACACTTCTGGCTTCTCTTACAGTTCTGACACCAACAATTCCGTCACGTTGACAAAAATGCTGTACCCATACGGATGAGCGAATGAAGTCATTCTTCCCTATCGCATTGACAAATTCATTTGCTTTAATTCGCAGAATGGTATGCTCGGAAAATATAATTTTCTTCAACTTGAGCTTTTCTCCCTCGAATTGTTTCTTTATTGTGTCCTGTCCTTATCCTTCATAATTGTTGATTTGGTAGTGTGTCAGATGAATATTCTTAAGCCTAGTCTTTGTTTTCCTCTCCAGCCTCCAGTCTAAAAATAATTCCCGCTTTCTCTTGAAGTGAACAAAATAGATCAAATGAACGAATTTTTACATACAAGGTGGCGCAAAAGTAATCCTCCTATCAGAAAATGCTATAAATTTTGCGATTGGCCCCTAATGTCAGTTCTGTTTTGACATTTGTGTAGTAAACACATGCGAAATACACGTTAATAAACAATATTACGCTACACTGCTCCAGAACGCGGAATATTGGTGACTATTTATTTGAGCAATAATCGGTCGGTGACTTTGGCACGACGTGAATTTCTTCGCAGATTTCCTACCCGTCCAACGCCAACTGGTGAAACACTGCGACGTTTAGCCGCTCCCCTCGAAGAGACTGGCACAACACGAGATGCTGCCAGGCGTGGCAGACCCCGGAGTAGCCGTTCTGCAGAGAATATTGCTGCTGTAGCCGAAGATGTTATGGAAGCGCCGTCGACATCGACCAGACAACGTGCCACGCAAATGGGTATCAGTCGACGGTTTTTACAGCGAATTTTGGTACAAGATTTGAAGATGTTTCCGTACAAAGTCCAGACGGTGCATCAGCTGTTAGCTGCTGACCGCCAATCGCGTCTAACATACGCTCAAGCCATCCATAATCACCACCAAGAGGAAGATGATTTTTCATCAAAAATAATCATGAGTGATGAGGCCCATTTCCATCTTAGCGGGTACGTAAATAAGCAAAATTTACGCTTCTGGGGCACTGAAAATCCCCGTGTAACCCAAGAAGAGCCATTACACCCGCTCAAAGTCACTGTATGGTGTGCTGTTTTCGCTGGAGGAGTCATCGGACCTTTTTTCTTCGAAGACGTCGCGGGCCAAACGGTTACTGTGAATGGTGAGCGCTACAGAGCAATGATCAACGAGTTCTTTTTGCCGCAACTTGATGAATTGGGATTGGAAAACATGTGGTTCCAACAGGACAGTGCAACGGCACACACTGCACGTGCCACAACCGATATGCTGAAGGATGCATTTCCCGGGCGCCTAATCTCCCGTTTTGGTGATTTGCACTGGCCAGCAAGATCGCCTGATTTGACCGCTCCAGACTTCTTTTTGTGGGGCTTTTTGAAGTCGCGGGTTTATGTCAACAAGCCTCAGACTCTTGCAGCTCTTAAAGACAATATCCGTCAAAAATGTGAGGACCTATCGCCGGAAGTTTTGGCCAAAGTGATGGAAAATGCCATAAAAAGGGCTCAAATGACAATCAACTGTGGCGGCGGACATTTACATGTCATCATATTCTTGACTTGATGTAAAAAAAATTAAAAGACCAAATAAAAATAATCCACAAGAAGAATCAAAGTTTTTCATTTTTTTTAAATTACAGCCAAAAAACATCTGAAGGTTATTTTTGCGCCACCTTGTACATAACTAACTAAAGGGTGCTCAATTTTGACGTATCATTTTAAATTGGCCGCCACTTTTTTTACAGCTATTAGATTACAGCGAATTTTTTTCAGGTATGCAGTAAAAACATTCCCGTTAGCAAAAATGAATCGGTATACTATTAAGAAACGTGTTTTTATTATTAAGACTTATTTTAAATATGGTGAAAGTTTTGCAGGAGTTCAAAGAAAATTTCGTTCAAAATACGGTGGAAAAAATGCTCCGTCAAGAGCATGCTATTGAACTTATCGCTCATAAATTTGAAGAAACTAGTTTGGTTCAAGATCAGAGAAGTAAAGCCTATCATCGTAGTGGTCTTTCGAGTGGAAATATTGCACCTGTTAGCAGAGGTGTTGCTGAAGAGGCAAGGAAGTCAATCTGTCGTCGTTCACAGCAATTAAACCTCAAACCAACAACTTTGTTTAACATTTTGCACAAAGATCAAAGGCTTACAAAATACAGTTAACACAAGAATTAAAGCCAGTTGACCACGCATTGCGTGGGGAATTCGTTAATTGAGCTGAAGAAAATCATAGAGGATTGTTTGAAAGGCCAATGAAACCAAAAAAGGTTACTGCCGATAATTCTCAAACTGTTCAACACCTCAAAGATAACATCAGCCGTGTTTCTTTGCACGCGGATATAGGGATGATTTGAAATTTGCATGTAAAATACAACAACAACTTATCCTATATACGCTAACTTTAGCGGGTATAGCTATCGCCGCTAAGTCCTTTAGCGGGTATAAACAGTGCTTCCAAAACCCATTTTTTCGTTTCTGATGAACTGTTGCGATGAGTTTTTTAGCAAATGTCAAAGTTTAACATCCCGCCGACCACTAACACATCCCGCCGAATATTTTGTCAATGTGAAACTGTTTTTTATAATTTTAGAATATGTTTGGCATTAATTTCAACTTTGAGAAATTAATATTTTTGAATTTCACGATTTTCAATTCAAATTTCTTAACTCAACTTACAGCTGTGTCACTAATAAACGTCATAGGTGCATGTGTGCTGCCAAGTTTTTTTTGATGAATTCTTAAGCGGCGATGGTCGTTTTTTAATGACATGCCTATATCCGCATGCAAAGAAACACGGCTATCGTCGAGCAAATAGCTATCACTTATTGAACCAGCATTATGAGCAAGAGTGATTCAAATTGTTGGTAAAAGGTTGGCAGTCTGCCGACCTAGCAGAGTAGGTCACTTGGACGACATTCTCTTACATTATTAAGCGGAAGCAATGTACATTAATTTCCAATAAAAATAAATACAGATTTCACACAATTTATGTCTTTCATTAAAATTAAAAAATGATACCTCAAATTTGAACACCCTTTATAAATGAACTCAAAAATATTTAACATCAAACGGTAAATGTGTGAAAAATTTGTCTAGACATAGCTAATGCCGGTTATGGTATAGTTTTAAAACACATGTAGAGATATTTTGCTTTGTATATACATATTGAAATCGTTATAACCGATATTTAATTTAAACATAGGGACGGGCTACAGTCCGCTTGGGCGAATTGTTGGATACCCTATTCTTATTCCTATCTGTTTTGGATTGATTTGATGGTTTTATGTACTGTGTAATTGTTGTTGTGTAAATGATTGATTAATGTTTAATAAATGTAATTGTGCAATTAAAATGTGTACTGTGTAGAATGATGTGTTTTTATATGTTTAGTGTTACCAAAACTCGTCCGCACTCGATGATGGTCAAACTCAAAAAGGGAAGAATTTAATATTTCAATAGAACATCAAGTAATAGAGAAAATAAGTCAAAAGCAAAACAAATAACAGCAATAGAAATTACGTTACTTTCGGAGTAGCTTAAATAATGAATTATTGTAACATATTAAGAGAGTGGGACAGTTAGTAGAGAAATTAAAGAAAAACAGAAAAACATAGTGTATAGTTTGTTTGTTTGGCAAATGTTATATGCGCTATGTTACGTAGTCGTGAAAACTATCCCTTATGAGTGGGCGTGATTTAAGTATGGTTTTTTTTTTTTTTTTTTTTTTTTTATAATTTGCTTACGCTAAAGGGATTTTTTTTTCTGTTGTTACAGTACCCTTATAATGCTAATAACACAGTGTAAGCTACTTGGTATTAGAAAGAATAGAGAGATAGGAAAGAAGTGTTTGGGTGCAGTTGTAGGGTTTTTCTCCGTCTAAGTTACTTAGGGAGATTACGATTTCATGTATTCGGTATAAAGTAATGGACTTGGCCGGGATTCGAACGCACGACCTTCCATTCCGTAAGCGAATACACTACTACTGCACCATTGCCACCCGCTGTTGTTATTATTTTGTTATATAACATTTAACGGATTTTATCAAAAAAAACGAAGCTTTTGTAAAAAAACGCTCCCTAGCTCAAACTTTGGTTATTATTTGATTTAATAATTGTGGGCGCGTCAGTAATCGGATTTAAAAAAATTAACACATTAGCATAAAGGGCCCCTAGAGAGTATATACATATTATAAATTTCAGCTCCCTAGCTCAAACTTTGGATTTTCGAAAAAAGTTTTTTTTTTTAAATTGTGGGCGTGTCAGTAGGCGGATTTTGAAAATATTTTTAACCATGAGCATAAAGGGCCCCCTAGGGAGTATATATTATAAATTTCCGCTCCCCAGCTCAAACTTTGGATTTTTAAAAAAAGTTTTTTTTTTAATTGTGGGCGTGTCAGTGGGCGGATTTTGAAAATTTTATATCCCGAGCAGTTTTAGGAGTCATAAATCATATATACAAAATTTCAGCTTTCTAGCTCAAAATTCGATTTTCTCCAAAATTTTGTTTTTTGTGATTTAAGTATGGTTTTTTTTTTTTTTTTTTTATATAATTTGCTTACGCTAAAGGGATTTTTTTTTCTGTTGTTACAGTACCCTTATAATGCTAATAACACAGTGTAAGCTACTTGGTATTAGAAAGAATAGAGAGATAGGAAAGAAGTGTTTGGGTGCAGTTGTAGGGTTTTTCTCCGTCTAAGTTACTTAGGGAGATTACGATTTCATGTATTCGGTATAAAGTAATGGACTTGGCCGGGATTCGAACGCACGACCTTCCATTCCGTAAGCGAATACACTACTACTGCACCATTGCCACCCGCTGTTGTTATTATTTTGTTATATAACATTTAACGGATTTTATCAAAAAAAACGAAGCTTTTGTAAAAAAACGCTCCCTAGCTCAAACTTTGGTTATTATTTGATTTAATAATTGTGGGCGCATCAGTAATCGGATTTAAAAAAATTAACACATTAGCATAAAGGGCCCCTAGAGAGTATATACATATTATAAATTTCAGCTCCCTAGCTCAAACTTTGGATTTTCGAAAAAAGTTTTTTTTTAAATTGTGGGCGTGTCAGTAGGCGGATTTTGAAAATATTTTTAACCATTTCAGCTTTCTAGCTCAAAATTCGATTTTCTCCAAAATTTTGTTTTTTTTGAGTTTGTATGCCTGTCTGTGGGCGGTTTTCAAAAATTCGTAAACTTGATTATTTCGGGAGCCTAGAGAGTATATGGTTAAAATTTCAGCCCTCTAGGCCCAGTTTAAAGGCCTAATATTTGCCGACGGACGGACGGACGGACATGGCTAGATCGACATTTTTTTTTTTTTTATTTTTTTATTTGTAAAAAATAAATCCAAATCCCATAGCACTCAGACTCGGTAACGGTCCATTGTACTACCAGGCAGAAATCCTCTTTTTGGTGTAGAGGCATTTGATTGGGTGGCGTATGTTGTTGTTCCCCATGGGGATTGAACCTGCACCGCACGGGTCACAAGCCAACACACTTTACTTTTTACTTTTAAATTCATTTTTATTAATTATTAGCTTATATAAACTTACATACTAGACAAAAATGATTAAATCTAACTTAAAATTAACAGGATACTTATTCTAGATTATTGATCCTTATGCGGACGCCCTAAACTTAACTATATCTTATAATTATTGCCTTTCGGCCTAAAAACTATTTTACGAACTAATCTTACATATGTGTTCCTCGAGAAAATTAAATAAAACTCGGCATCATTATTTAAATTTTATATTTTTATATAAAACAAATTACCAACTACCTATTCTACTTACTTAAACTACCTAACATATTCTAACTATAATTAGGATTCTGAACACTCGTTGCCTTGCGCAACAAGTGGTCAAAATTCTAATTGCTTTCCGGGTGCCTGGCAGTCGTCAACGTGCACACGCGCCGCCGTGAGCCGACTGAAGCCTTACAGCGTCAGCCAACTCCCGGAAGCACCACCACACGTTGGCGAGCCCGGCCTCTCCCAAAAACGCCCTAGCTAACTTAATCTAACTTATAAGCTAAGAGGATGTTACCTAGAGTAACGCACCGTCCTGGGAGGGCATGTTGACCCCTCCCCCCTCAACAAGCCACCAAAATTCGGCGAATTGCTTTTCCGTGTCGAATCTATCCCTCTCCGATATTGCGGTACTAAAACGGAGGAGCTCATGAGCATTGGCGACGTCCCCGTCATGGAGGAGCCGCTTATCTCTCGCGCTGCGGTAGCGATGGTATAAGACCGGAATACCATCCCTCGTCTGTACCAGCCCTTTTGCATCAATATGGATAAATGCCTCTGGCGGGATAAAGCCAGACCGGAGCGTACTCTCTATGTACATTTCATTGGGATAGTAAGCCCCAACCATCCAACACACTAACCTCTACACCATCGCCACCCTAGATCGACATTACTATCGATGCTGATCATAAATATAGTAACTTTTAGGGGTCTACGGGCAATACTAAGGTATGTTACAAACTATGCGTCAAAATTAATATACCCTTAGAATAGGGTATAAAAACGACGAATAAATAAGTCGTTGTAACCGATGTCGTTATAGCCGATATTTTATTAAACTCAATTAGATAGAGCCCAGCCGGGACTTTGGTCGTTATAACTGATATCCCATTGTATGTAACCGATGTCGTTATAACTGATTTTCACTGTATTTCCTTGACATTTATCATCTTTATTCGATGTTACTCTGGTGGTGCTGTGATTGATTTGAATACTTCATTAGAAATTCTTGCAAATTTTGTATAATTAACAAGCAATAGATATTGATGATACTGAAGTTTTGATATCGACTCTCTGAATTTAAGAAAAACTGGAAATCTGCGACACTGTTCGCAAAATGTTAAGATTAAAAACAAGGTTTGCTTGCAGGTACCTATTCGAAATGCTCACGTCCATTAAATTCTCAAACTTTGTCCAACGATAGATCTATGTATAGCCGACAGAAGAAAATGAAATGGCTTGATGGGAATTCAATTAAGATTGTTTGGTGTCTGCGTTGTTGATGACATAAAGTAGGTACACATGGTGCTTGGAAATTAAATATCAATACTTTGGGAAATAAAGCTTATCCTTACCTACGGTATCATAGTGTATCATAGCGCTATCAAGGAAATGCCCCGCAAGCATCCTGGAACGAGTCCAGAGGTCAGCCTGCATCTGCATAACATTAGCCTTAAGGTCACACCGACGGCAGTCTTAGGGACTATCCTAAACCTCCTCCCCATAGACATCTATGGGGAGCTGGTGGCCACTAAGGCAGCCCTCAGATTGACAGAATCGAATTCGTGGCAAAGCTCACACAATGGTCACAGGAGCATCCTAATTGCCCATAAGATTCACAAAAAAAAAAACCGACTACCTAGTCCCAACAATTGATTCCAGCAAGAAATATAGGACAGTCATCCCAGGCCGTGCCAGCTGGGGGGATGGTCAAGTCTTAAGCAATGAAGCCGTAGAAATATACACCGACTGGTCAGAGATGGCGGACGGCATGGGGGTAGGCGTCTTTTCAGACGACCCTGCCCTCAAGGTCGCACTACGACTGGCTGAACACTGTAGTGTATATCAGGCGGCTATCCGCGCAGCAAAATGCAGACTATGAATGAACCCGATAGACGGCAGCACTATCGTGATTTACATAAACACTCAGGCAGCGAAAACAGCGCTATAATCACCAACAATAAAATCCAAGTTAAAACAATGCGGCGAATCTCTTTACGAGATCGCCGGCAAATGTAAAATTTCTCTGTGTTGGGTCCCCGGCCACAGTGGCATTCTAGGCAACTGGAAGGCGGACGAGCTAGCCAGATGGGGTACCACACCAGAACTCTCTAACAACATAGACCAACCAGCTGTACCCATTCAGACGTTGAAAAAATATCTGCTCGGTATTCGGAGTATTCACTAGTCACTGTTTTTTGGGCAGACATGCCACCAGAATGGGAATACCCTCAAAGGACTTCAGCAGAAGCTGTAGAGACGTTCAAGAGGAGAAAACCATCGCACACCTCCTGTGTTACTGGCCCGAATTTGCCAACTCTAGGCAACAAATTCTTGGCTACTATTTCTTTGAAGATCTTAGCGATCTCAGCGCGAAAGACGTTTGCTGCATCAGCAAATTCATCACAAAATCCAAGTGGTTTAAGAACCCCTCCCTGCTCCCTTCCCGCGGACCAGCGTTAGCTTGTCGTTTGTATTGAAACAGTCACTACAAGCTGCACTCCCTCAGGGTGCACTTGCTTCAGTCACCCCCTCAAGCACAGTTCTCAATCAACAACTCCACTGTGCGGCTGGCACTTCCCGGCGCCCCTTCGCATGGAAATTAATGACGTGCCCGAGGCTCGACTGTATCAGTCACCCGACTCGGAATCACCTGCAAGAGACTAGAGAGGAGTTTGAGGTTCGATTGGAACAGTCATCTCAAAAGCGGCTCTCCTTTGCGTGGATCAGGAAACAATAGCTCTCCCTCCGCTGTGCAGTGAATTTGGATCAGCCTAAGGTTCGATTGTATCAGTCACCTCACCCTGATCCTAAAATATAGTTCCGGGGGTCGGCCTGAGCTCGACTACACTAGTCGCTGTTAGCATTTTGCAGCCACTTTAATCACACTAATACCCACCAGGGATTTGAGGGACAGGTTGGGGTTCGATTGAGTTCAGTCATTCCAACCTGTACTCCTGTCAAGGAAAAGAGGTCGGACTGAGGTTAGATTTAACAGTCAGCACTCCACTCTAAGAGCGAGTCAGGAAACCCGGCGATTTGATTGATACAGATTGATTGAGCAGACAAAATGGGACCGGAATTGGGGTTCGGTTGTAACAGTCACCCCCACTCTGCTCCTCTCCCAAGGTTCTTGAGGTTGACGTGTGTTCTAGAGTCTGCATTGCATGCCCGCTCTGAATTTATTCACCATAAGTATCAACCTTATTTCCAAACATGAGGATGGCCCCAACTCGACTATGACAGCCGCCCCTCCCTGTTCAGATTCCGCGGACCAGTGTAGATTGTGGTTCGTATTGCAACAGCCACTCTAAGCTGCACTCCCTCCGCGTTTCGCCTAACTGTCAGGGTTCGACTGCTGCAGTTACTCCCTCAAGAACAGTTTCAAACCTACTACTCGACTGTACAGCGGACTCACCTCGATCTACCCCTTCATGGTATACAATAACTTGTTCGGGATTCGATTGTATCATTCACCCGGTACCTGCAAAAAGAATAAAGAGCAGTCTGAGGTTTGGTTTAAACAGTCATCTCAAAAGTCTGTTCTTTCCGTGGATCAGGAAACAGTAGCTCTCCCTCCGCTGCGCTGTGAAATGCGATCAATCCAGGGTTCGATTGCATCAGTCACCTCAGCCCGATCCTAACCCATGGTTAGGGAGTCGGGCGGCAATCGCAACTGCACTAGTCACTCTCAATATATCGCAAACTTTATGATAATTACAGTCAGGCTGCATCCCCTGACTCTTGAGTACCTTCCCCACAACCACTACCTCGCAGTAGATAATCACGGGGCTCCCAGTAGGCCGAGAGACGACCGGCAAATCGGAGATTCGGTATTCACCCGTCGCCACATAGAGCTGCTGACGATGAATGCTATCATATTCGGCTTTAAAGTCGATGGAAAGTTCGCTAGTCTCGACTTGAAATTCATTGCACTTTTCCAGGACTTGCATTAGTGTGAAGATTTGGCCTATTGTCGATCTGCCGTGCCGGAAGCGACACTGGTATGGGCCGATTAGTATGTTGCAGAAGGAGTCAGAACTTCACACAGTATGATGTATAGGATCTTATATGCAACATTTAGCAGTGATATGCCTCGCTTGTCTTGCATATTCTCTTTCTTGCTGCTGGAATTGCTGCTTAAACTCATCTTCTATTTCATGTGCTTCTGTGACTAAATTTCTTTCTCTTTTTCGAAGTTCCGGTCTTAAAATCAGCCGGTTAGGTCACAGCCATATTCATTACAACCGCATAAATAAAGCTCTTGGGTATATTAAAGGTTCATAGTAGTCAGCCTTTCCTTCAGATCCACATCAGGAAAACTTATCAGAAGCCTTTTTCACTTCTAATCCAACTTGCCACAGGAAGTCAATAAAGCAGAACTGCGTTATGATTTATTGCTCTCAGAGCCCAAAGATACTGTCCTACACATCTCGCATTTACAAGATTGGAATTAATCGCTTTAAGTGCTGCCTGACTTTCCAAGTGTTGCCTGACTTTCCACGCAAGTGGTTAATTCTCTGTGGTCTTAGCTGCTCTCTTAACTGCGTAGATCTCGGCTTGGAATATACTACAGTGATCTGTCAGTGACCTGCTTATACCTACTCAGCACTTCTAAGAAGTCTCCTGGTAATGTTATCTGGTTCGTCTATGAGCCAACCGTGAAGATGGGTTTAACTTGGATGATTGTGTTAGGGGCGGTCAAATCCTGTCTGTTAGGTATAAAGACTTTAAAGTTCCTGTCAGAGTCATACCTTGGTTTCTCGTGAATCGGCTATACCCAGACAAGCAATTCTCTCTACTTCTGTTGGAATTTCGAGGTAGAATTTGGTGTTAACCGCCTCAAACCAGACAGCTGAACCTTAAGCAAGAATGCGTCTTTCGATCTCTGAGTTCGGTTGTGAGCCCAACTTCTTTGCAAATGCTTTTGCAGAGGCGTAAAATTCGTTCCGCCCTTTCTTCAATCTCTTTTCCGCATTCGGAACCATTGAAGTTTCAATGCCGCCCGCTACATACCTTAATCATGCGGATGCTCTTGAAAAACATATTCTAGATGGAACCAGCTAAGCCAGTGTAGAACCGCTTGACACCTATTAGAGTTCTGCATGAATGTATTCATTTGATAGATTCATATGTGTGCACTACTTCAGCATAGTCAATTCGTAACACATATTTGGTTATATAACAAAGAGCATAACATAGTATTCACTCAACCCCGTATTAATAAACAACGAAGGCGGCGAGGCTGCACTAGCACATAAGTTAACTCATAACATGTGTTAGCTTTCACTGACATATGATAACGAGTGGATAACTAAACTCACCGAAATCGGCGTATATGGAGCGGATAACTTCACACATTCTCAGATTGTAGTTCATGCATTCACAAATTGAGAGGATGCTCATGCATGTGTGGAACCATTGAGAGGATGAGAGAGAACACTGTCTCCCATTTTGGCATATTACTCTTTCATAATGCGTTGACTTCATAGTAGTACCATAGTATTGGAATGTAATACACAGTAATACATGAAATATGACTGATACACTAGATTTTTCAGTATAATTTGGTAAAGTGCTGCCGTATTGTAGGTGATAAAGAGCAAACAGCTAACACAGGGAAAATATGTTTTTATGAATCAGAAAAGTTATCGTATGGACAAGTTCACTATCCGAGTGCCAGCTAACTCGTGTGTTAAGGAGTGGATAGTGTTTTTTATTAATATGGCTGTCATTGTTTGTAAAAAGGAATGGGTGTTGTGCTTGAAGAAACTAGTGAACCTTTTCAAGCGAATAAAACAGGAATAGGTATTTATAGTGTGGTTGTTTTAATTGCGAGTGCTATGATAATCATCTTATTGGCTTTGTTTCACAGGAGTTTTGAGTGTTATAGGAGGCTAGTTATTAATGGATATTTAATATACATGTAGTGTAGTGAGAAAAAAGCCCCCAAAACCCGAAAAAAAGGATATTTTTCCAGAAATGACCTTAGAAACCACGCAGTAATTCCGTGTTCAAGGTTGTTTGGGAAAGAGGTCCTTGAAACCCTAAAAAGTTCCTCAAAACCCGCATATACTTTTTTCCAAAATATCCTTAGAAAACGTGAAGTTATTCTCTGTTATTTTACGAAGAGGTCTGTTGAACCCTCACACAAGGTCATTAAACCCCAAAAAAAGGATAGTTTTCCAAAATGTTCTTTAAAACAACGCAGTAATTATTTTTTTAAGTTTATATAGCCAAAATGTCGTTGGAACCTCAAAACCGAAAAAAGGACATTTTTCTAAAATGCCCTTAGAAACCGCACAGTATTTGTCTGCTGAAAGTTATTTACCCAGAGGTCCTTGGAACTCTTAAAAAGGTCCTTAAAACCCAAAAAAGGTGATTTTCCAAAAACGGCTCAGTATTTCTGTGTTCAAGGTTACTTAACCAATATGTCCTTGAAACCCTAAAAAGGTCCTCAAAACCAGTATAAATATACTTTTTTCCAAATTAGAAAACGCGAAGTTTTTCTCTGTTCAAAGTAATTTTACCAAGAGGTCCTTGGAACACTTACAAAAGGTCATTAAGCCCCAAAAAAGGATATTATTCCAAAATGTTCTTAGAAACAACGCAGTAATTCTTTTTTAAGTTTATAAAGCCCAAAGGTCCTTGGAATCTCAAAAAAGGTCCTCAAAACCCGAAAAAGGATATTTTTCCAAAATGCCCTTAGAAACTGCATTTCTTTGTTCAAGATTATTTTCTTTATTCAAATATAAACTTTTATTGCAATAAAACGACAAAAAATCGCGACTCCCATACACACTGCATACCATTGCAAAGATCAGCGACATATTCCCAAATATTAAGTGCACGCGATTTAAATTATGGATATTCATAAATTAGAACCAGAGTATATCCTGTACCACTACATGCGGCGTGCTTCGTAAGACGAATGATTGTGGGGTTTTTCATAATGCTTTTTTAAAGGCGCATCGACTTCATCCTCGTTGGTTTATGGCTTGTTTTTCTGATTATTGTCTTTAATGATTACACCTAATTATGAACCTCTCAAATTACCCTTCTGTCAAAAATATGAAAATAAATGCTTCTTTGCTTTGATTTCGCTAAAAATAATGCAATCCGGTGTTCGGCCTAGTAACAATAAAAATGATTTGACTCTTTATTTGCTAGTTTTTTTTTTATGGTGGTTGGTCACACTGGTTTTGCAAATAAGGTTGGGTCGGCGGTGCTTACGTTTTTCCATTATGTATATTTCATAATATCTTGTCAGTCGTGAGAAACAAGTGAAGAAAACACAATACGGTGAGACGCGTATTATTTCTCAGAGCAAACAAATAAGAGTGTACGTGTTTTTTAAAAGATAAAGTTCAACTGTTTTTTAATTTAAAAATATTGTAATATATATATCAATACTGCTGAAATGATCGCAAGATTAGACAGGTTATTCGATATTTTAAATTCCTCTAAGTTTAAAGACCCCAAAAAATCCAGAAGGCCATTTTTTGGAAATAAGGAGCAAGTCAACTTCTTAAATGAAATGAGTATATTTTTGCAAAATATTAATTTTTTTGATCAGTCTGCCAATGTAACTAAAAAGATGGGATTTTTAAAAGGATGGCAGCGGAATATAAATGCTCTCATTGGCATTTCAAGTGATTTAAAGGTAGATGGTTTTCAGTTCCTTTTAAGGAGAAACCTCAATCAAGATTGTCTGGAAAATACCTTCGCGGTTTTACGCAACCGAGGAGGAAATAACAAGTTACTGACCCCATTACAATTCATCTATAATATAAAAAACATAGGGACGGACTACAGTCCGCTTGGGCGAACTGCTGGATACCCTATTCTTATTCCTATCCCTCATAAGTGGGCGTGACAAAAGTCTAAGTATGGTTGAACGCTCTACATATTTTGTTATATAACATTTAAAGGATTTTATCAAAAAAAACGCTCCCTAGCTCAAACTTGGGTGTTTCAATAAAATTGTTTTATTTAATTGTGGGCGTGTCAGTAGGCGGATTTAAAAAAAAACTTAAC
Source organism: Portevinia maculata (assembly GCA_949715645.1). Classification (NCBI taxonomy): domain Eukaryota; kingdom Metazoa; phylum Arthropoda; class Insecta; order Diptera; family Syrphidae; genus Portevinia; species Portevinia maculata. The sequence continues at coordinate 72,628,963 of OX454527.1, forward strand.
ACATGAGCATAAAGGGCCCCTAGAGAGTAGATATATATTATAAATTTCAGCTCTCTAGCTCACTTTGAATTTTCAAAAAAAAAATAATAATTGTGGGGCACGCCCAGTGGGCGGATTTTGAAAATATTTACACATGAGCATAAAGGGCCCATAGAGAGTATATACAAGGTGGCGCAAAAGTAATCCTCCTATCAGAAAATGCTATAAATTTTGCGATTGGGCCCCTAATGTCAGTTCTGTTTTGACATTTGTGTAGTAAACACATGCGAAAAACACGTTAATAAACAATGTTACGCTACACTGCTCCAGAACGCGGAATATTGGTGACTATTTTTTTCATATTTTTTTTTAAATTACAGCCAAAAAACATCGGAAGGTTATTTTTGCGCCACCTTGTATTATAAATTTCAGCTCCCTAGCTCAAACTTTGGATTTTCAAAAAAATTGTTTTATTTATTTGTGGGCGTGTCAGTGGGCGGATTTTGAAAATTTTTTATCCCGAGCAGTTTTAGTCATAGATCATATATAAAAAATTTCAGCTTTCTAGCTCAAAATTCGATTTTTTCCAAAATTTTGTATTTTTTAGTTTGTGGGCGTGTCTGTGGGCGGATTTCAATAATTCGTAAACTTGATTATTTCGGGACCATTGAGAGTATATGGTTAAAATTTCAGCTCTCTAGGTCCAGTTTAAAGGCCTAATTTTTGCCGACGGACGGACGGACGGACGGACGGACATGGCTAGATCGACATTACTATCGATGCTGATCATAAATATAGTAACTTTTAGGGGTCTACGGGCAATATTAAGGTATGTTACAAACTATGCGTCAAAATTAATATACCCCTAGAATAGGGTATAAACAGATAGTGATGATGATTACATTCATAACATCGAGATATTCTTTTCAACAAGTGTGAGGAAGCATTGATTCAAAAAACAATAAATGATTATTTTTGAAGAGCTAAAAACTTAACCAAGAAAATTTAATATTATTTATTCGTTTGTATGAACACTGAAGTACATTCAAATAATACCTTTAATAAACGAGCTGTGAATTTTGTGTTATCGTTTTTTTTTCTGTTAAATAAAAATATTTAGATATTTATTTACTACTTTTTAAAAATAGAATTTTTTGTTGGACGGTGTATAGTAGTATTTTTGTTTCCGTACAAGAAACTTGATTCTTATATCCGTATAAGAAACCTTTTTTCTTATGTATATCCGTTCTGAGAATATAAGAAAAACTCGGTTATAAGAAACAAGTATCGTGCAATTTCTGAGTTTCTTATAAGCGTTATGTACTATATTAAAAAAAAATAAAAAATATAAAGAATCGACTGTTAGGCGGTACGAGGTTCGCCGGGACAGCTAGTTTGTTAATAAATTTAAAAGATCATTTTCAGCAAAGTACATGATAAGTACATAACGAATAGAAACTGCGAGCCAACTGTAAAGTTAGAACTTCCCGATGTTGAAATGCATTTACAATCACCCGAAAAGAAGGACAATGTGAACAACATTTTCAAAACCGAATCTGACTATAAAACTGTTGATGTCGATAGCGAAAATCCTTTTTTTTTATTTTGCAGGCTTAATGTATTGTGAAAAGGCTGTATTGTAAAAAAACTAACAAAAAAAAAATACCATCAAAAACAGAAGTGTGAGCTGAAATTAAGTCAGAAAGCTTGTGTTTCCTCCATATTCACAGATTTCAAAGAATATGAGGCTACGCATTTACCATGCATTTCTCAAGAGTCTTTAGATGCGATAGAGAGCCTGGAGCGACAATTTATTTCTCATTTTCCCAATTTGTAGGTAGGTAGGTGGAAGTGGCGGTTCGGTTTGAAACCAATTAGCACTTATTGTGCCTTTTTGTTACCACGCCTCGTGTGACCTATGTTGTAGTGGTTGTGGGAGATTTGGTGTGTGTCTATATCCAACCTGTGGAGTTGAGAAAACGGATAAGATTTTGCATCCTTTTGCTCGATATAGCGCTTAGGTCCTCGAAGAATGGTTGATTCAGTGCCCGCAGTCTAGCTCTTGCTAGTGCCGGACATTCGCAGAAGAAGTGGAAGAGAGTTTCTCTTTCGTTTACATTGCCGCAGCTTCGGCAGTGGGTGTTAAATGGGATACCCAGTTTGGCCGCAAGGTCTCCAATTGGCCAGTGCCCGTTGATTATCGCCGTGATTCTGGAGACTTCGGGGCGGGTTCTGTTTAGAAGATTCTCCCTTTGTCATAAATAGGCCATATCTTCCTCGATATGATGCAGTTAGTTAACCTTCTCCATTGAAGATTGGCTTTCTGCAGGAATTGTGAGTGTATTTGTGTCTTGACCGCACCTAGCGGAATGTGAACCCTTGCAGCGAGTGAGTCGTCCAGAGCTGAGCCCTGCCTGGCCAGCTCATCTGCACGCTCGTTTTCTGTTATGTTACTATACCCTGGAACCCAGAGTAGTGTAACACTGAATCGTTCGCCCAGTCGCGCAAGCTCGTTCCGGCACTCCTGCACCAGTTTGGAGGATATGGTAGCCGAGTCAATAGCTTTGATTGCGGCTTGGCTATCTATGAGGATAGCAATGTTTTGTTTGTACGCTGTGTCACGCCCTAGTTGCGTGCAGGCCTCTCGGATAGCCAGTAGTTCCGCCTGGAAAACGCTGGCAAAATCCGGCAGGCGAAGGGATATTGTATCGCACGGATACTAGCAAAAAAAAATGTTCGAACTGACTGTTCCAGTGCCGATAAAACTTACGAATCTAACACCCAAGAAAAAGCAATCACCAACAACTAATGGTGCAACTGAGTCAATATACAAACAAGAAAAGACATTCGGTTTCGGTTGAAAACTTTGAACGTTTATTATTCTTCTATCAGTCGATACTGCCACGATCATCGATTTACTGGGAATGCCAACAACTTTCCTCTTTCGCCATAAAGAAACCTTCCTGGTCCAGTTGCATTCTGAAGGCCAGTCTAAATCCGGTCAATAACCCTAGTCCAGATCCTCTATACTCTAGCTGTGACATGCAAAAACGTTCACCGCTTCGCAGCTATGACCCATACATCAGCTGGTCCGAAATCATCAATTCATACACACGTTCATAGCTGAGTCATGTTCTGAGCGCCGCTTAGGGGGAGGAGCTTATTGACCAAAACGAACTTTTTTTGCATGCAGTTTTGCTATAGGTATTAACCACTGCAAGTTTGTTGTGTTGACTGCTGGTCTTCTGCGCGCCCACAATTTCTCCCAAATTTCTGCTAGCCCAATTTTAGCTATTTGTTCATGTTTGGCGTTGGGCCTTTTGTTTTGATGAAATGCCGACGGGAAAACTGCTGCTTGATTGGCATGTTTGTTGCAGTTGCAACATCCTGCCGGGCCACAGGAAAAATCTATCGCTGCCTTTATCTTGTCCTTATCGATTTGGAGTTCAGCTTTCGGTTAAAGATGTGTGTTGATTGATGTTCTCTGGTTGTCTCCTCAACCATGATGGTGGTTCATAGGTACATGTAAAAGAAAAAAGGAAGGGATGGTGAATGGTGTGTGGCAATATTATTGTTTATAAGTAGTTTATATTGGTTAGTTTTTAGTTATGTTATTAATTCATATAATTCTTGTTAAATAATTATTCATTAGGGTTTGGTTTGTTTAAGCGTGTGTGTGTGCGTGCGCTTGGGGTAAACAATTTCTATGTTGCAATCGGCAAAAGGCAAATTTTAACGATTGGACGCTTTAACGTTGTTGTTGCCGTTTTGACTGTGACAACTCGGATTCTGCCATAGACTCCAGGATGAGTGGCTTCGATTCTTCCATGTTTCCACAGTGTTGGAGGTAGTTGTTCATCCGGTAGAATCACTAGATGTCCCACCTTGACTTGGTTGTCCGAGGTTAGCCATTTTGTGCGCTGCTGAAGCCGCACAAGATATTCGGACTTCCATTTCCTCCAAAAGTCTTGCTGAATTTTTTGTAGAAGATGCCATCTGTCTAGGTGATTCTCCTTTATGTCTGACAAGTCTTTCTCTGGTGCTGTGTTCAAAGCTGTACCAATCAAAAAATGTCCCGGCGTCAGGATCGACAAATCTTCAGGACCCTCTGTCATCGGACGGAGTGGTCGCGAATTCAGACAGGCTTCCACTTGGGCTAATACTGTCGCGTATTCCTCGAAGGTTAGTGTGTAATGGCCGATGACTCGTTTCAGATGGTGCTTCATCGACTTCACTCCCGCTTCCCACAGTCCACCAAAGTGCGGAGCAGCTGGAGGATTGAAGTACCATGTAGTTCCGGTCGCCTGCAGTTTCTCGACAATGTCCTCAGTCCACTGCTTTGAGAGTTGTTTTTTTTCCATGTCCAACATCTTAGCAGCTCCTTGGAAATTAGTCCCACAGTCGCTGTATAGGTTGGCGCAAATCCCTCGGCGCGCAGTAAAGCGTTTGAAAGCGGCAAGGAATGCTAGCGAACTATAATCGCTTACAAGTTCGAGGTGCACTGCTTTCGTGCTAAAGCAAATAAATATCGCAATGTATGCCTTCGTGACTTTGTTACAGCGCCCCTTCCATGCCTTCAACTGTACAGGTCCCGCATAATCTACTCCACTTGTGTGAAACGGGCGAGCTTGTGTGACTCTTAAAGCAGGTAGGTTGCCCATTTTTTGATGCATTCGTGTAGCCTGGTGCCGGTAGCACCGCAGACAGTTGCGAATGCATTTTTTGACATTGGATTTTAGATGAACAATCCAGTACTCAGTTCTGAGTGTTCCCATCATGAGCTGTTGTCCTCCATGGAGCGATTTTATGTGAACATCATGTACTATAAGGGTCGTTAGCAAATTTTGGGAAGGGAGTATTATGGGATGGCGCTGTGCATAGGGTAACTCGGCATTTTCTAAACGTCCCCCAACTCTTAAGATGCCGGTTTCGTCGATAATGGGAGATAGTCTTGCCAACTTACTACCCTTATGCACCGTCTCGTTCGTGGAAAGTTGAGTAATCTCGTCGGTAAAAAATTCGTGTTGCACTAGAATTATCAAACGTTTTTGAGCTGCTACGATTTCTTCGACCGACAGTGGTCCCGACAATCGTGCTGTTTTCCTCCGGGCGTTGTTAATGAAACGAAGCCAATACGCTGTAGTTCGTACTAATCGCTGTAGGGATGAAAACTTAGAAAGCAGCCCATTGGTCTCAAATGAGTTGACATGGATGCAGAGCTGAAAGATATTTGTTATGAGGTACCCAGATGCAATAAACTCATTTTTGACCTTTAAACCCTCTGAAGGCTTTGTTTCCAGGTCTGTGTTGGGTATTTCATATGGTGGATAAACCCTTTCCTCAAAAGTGCGCAAAAACTCTGGACCTTGCCACCACTGATGATTCTTGACGTATTGCCAGCAATTGGGGTCAGTCAGTTCCTGAATTTCAGAAACTCTGTTGGCGACGAAGGTGGTTCGAATGTATGGTGGTGTTTTGATCCACGCAAGCGTAATTTGGGAACCAGACCAAGCGAAAACTCATGCACTTTGCAGTTCCATGGTCTCAATGGTATGCACCAATAAATGCGATAGCAACACCGCTCCGCACAGCTCTAACCGTGCCAGTGATTTGGTTTTGAGAGGTGCTACCCTGGTTTTTGATAGCAATAAATTAGTAACTGGTCCATCTGCGTCAATGGCACGAACATATACGACTGCAGCATACGCCTTTTCGGATGCATCGCAAAACCCGTGTATCTCAATTCTGGATCCCTTGGTAGCATGTACCCAGCGTGGTATTTCGATGCCATTGAGTGCGCTGAGTTCAGCCTTTAAGTAATGCCATGCCGTGATAATTGATATTGGTAGTTCGCTATCCCATGATTTGTGCTCCTTCCATATGTCTTGCATCAGAATCTTACCTAGAATAACGCAAGGAGATATCCATCCCATTGGATCGTATAATCGGGCAATGTCCGAAAGAATTGTCCTTTTTGTGGTTCGTTTTTGTTCTGACAGAGCTAATTTCAAGGAGAATGTGTCACGTCCTGGATGCCACTGGATTCCTAAGGTTTTTATAGTCGAACCTTCTTCGAATGACAGCGGTACCGTGATCTCCCTATCTTCTTCTGGAACAGCTTCTAATAGTTCATCGCAATTGCTCGCCCATTTCCTCAATGGAAAGCCTCCGCTTTTGAGCATGGTGATTAGTTGATGCTGCAGTTCTAGAGCTTCATTCAGTGAGTCTGCCCCATGAATGACGTCATCAACATAGAAGTTTTCTTGGGCTATTTTTGATGCCAACGGAAAATCGTCTCTTTCGTCAGCAGCTAGTTGCTGCAGAAAGCGAACCGCCAGATACGGTGCCGCAGCCGTGCCAAAGGTGACGGTATTCAGCCGATACACCTTAATCTCCTCATCCTCTTGATTTCTCCACAAAATGAGCTGATAAACTGAGTCTTCTTGAGATACCCAAATCTGCCTGTACATTTTGTTGATATCAGCAACAAATGCAATTTTATGTTTTCTGAATCTAGTAATATGATCAAATATGTCGTCTTGTAGTCTTGGACCAGTGAGTAGATGGTCGTTAAGTGAAGTACCATCAGAACTTTTGCAGGACGCGTCGAAGACAATTCGCAGCTTAGTGGTGGAGCTGGACTCCTTTATCACTGCGTGATGGGGCACGAAATAGTGAGCCCTTAGCGATTCGGCGTCTACTTCCGTCATATGTTCCAATTCTATGTATTCTCTTAAGGTATTTTTATATTCCTGATGGAACAACGTGTTGGAATGAAACCGTCTCTCCAGTTGAAGATACCTTACCATCGCTGAGTTGTATGACATTCCTAATACAGGTCGTACTCCTTCCTTGAATGGAAGTTCAACCACATATTTACCATTTGCCTGGCGTTGATGAGTTCGAGCAAAGTGCATTTCGCATTGTTCATCTTCGGGCGATCGTATGTTTTTCTTGCCGACTTCCTCGAGCTCCCAAAATTTTAAAATCATGTTATCGACATCGCTAATTTCGGTTGTCATGTGGAAGGATGTTATTGATTGAGTTGTCGAAGAAACACAGCCAGACAGTACCCATCCTAGCTCCGTTCTTTGAGCCATAGGTGAGCCTGGAGCTCCCTTTACGATTCCGTCCAGAATAATCAATGGATAGACGTCCGCGCCAAGTAGGACATCGATTTTGCTTCGCTTATTGAACTCCGGATCAGCAAGCTCAAGATGCCGGATGTGATTCCAGTTGTTGCACTGAATATTTCTTATCGGCAACTCCGCTGTGACCTTGGGTAGGAGTAACGCACTTAGCTGCAGTTTAAACTGCTTGTTTGTGATGGAGCCTATAATGAATGAAACCTTGTGCTTCGAACAGCCTGTGGTGGTTCCTCCAACTCCTAAAATATTTACCCTGCCCTTTTCTTTTTTAAGCTTTAATAGTTGAGCGGCAGACTCAGAGATTAAGGAAGTCTCCGATCCAGGATCCAGGAGTGCACGCAGCAGCACTGCTTGGCCAGTGGTTGTGAAAACCTTGATAAGCGCAGTTGCCAGAAGAACACTTTGTGGTTTTTTGGTTTCGGCAATGTACGCGTTGTGAGCTGACGCCGTGCTGGTGGAGCAGGTTGGTTGCTCTGAAGTTTCAGCCCTCGAATTTTCCGTTGATAAGGAGGATTGTTGAATTGGTGGCTTGGTCGCCACTGTTGACCGTGGGTCATTTGCATGCATTGCGTTAGCCGCTTCAGGAAGATGCAGCAACGAATGATGCCTTTGCTTGCATTTGAAACAAGTAAAAGTGCTTGTGCACGATGCAATGGAATGTGCATTTGAGAGACAGTTGAAACACAACTTATGTTTCTTGACGAGTTCCTGTCTTTCCAAAGGGTTTAGTGCCTTAAATTTGAAACAATTGCGAATTGCATGGGTACCCTGACACATTGAGCATGTTGAAATTGTCGAGTTGTGTGATCTTGCTGTGGGCACAGAAGCCCTTTTTGATTTCGACTGAATGCTAGTTGGAGCAGATTGTCCCATTATTTCGAGAGTTCTTGCCCTCATTAACAAAAACTCCTCAAGTACTGAATACGCTGGATAATCCGCATAAGAGGATATCTGTGATTCCCAAATGCCGCGAGTTGTGAGTGGGAGTTTTTGCACTTCCCATGCTTCGACGGACACCCCGAGATTTTCCAATGATTGCTTGGCTTCGTTTGTGGTGTCTAGCAGTGCTTTGATCTCTTCAGAGGATTCCTGAGACAGCTTCGGTTGATTGAAGAGTAATTGAAATTGATTGTCTTTTAACAATCGCAGGTTTTGGTATCTTTTGACCAACGTCGCCCACGCTGAATCAAAACTACCGTCGGTGATGGCTGTGTTTCGTGGCAATCGCTCAGCTTCACCACTCAAATTCGCTTTTAAATAATGTAGCCTTTGAACATTTGAAATTGAAGGATTCGACTTAATTAAACTTTCAAATAGACCTTTGAACTCCGGCCACATCTGAAAGGACCCCGCAAATGTGGGAATTTTAATGGGAGGAAGCTTAAATTCAGGGGAGGGGGCCTTCGATCCTGATAGCGAATTATTAAGACCACCTTGCGTTGCATTATCGACATGCAATAGCTCCTTTAACGTGGAAGAGTACCTGTAGTAAAGTTCCTTTAATTTATGGAACGTCATTTCCCCCATGTATGTAGTCTTAGCGTCTTCACTAGGGGCTGCAATTATCTTTTGATGTATTGCTCTGGCTTCTTCAAAAGATGATTCCAAATTACTTAACCGCGCTTCAAACATGTGCACCGATTTATTCAATTTGTCAAGATTCAAATACGCCTTGTAATCGGCGTCTAGTTCTTGCCAAATAATTTGGATTGAATCAATTAGACTTGAAATCTTGTTTTTGCTCATCGTGAGAAATGACAAACGATACCAAAAATCAATAAAAAGGAGAAGAACCCCAACACACAATAAATACTTTTTTAGATCAGCAAGGATCGGTAAATTAATTTTAATTTAATTAAAGAAATAAAATGCCACACACCTGATGAAATGCGTTGCTCCGTTACTGCTCTAGCTCCTCAAGATCCACCCGCTCCGTGACTGCACCAGCTTCTCCAGATCCACAGGAATACGATCGCACTGTACCGCCTTTATTTAACGAACTCCGACGCACACGAAAGTCGAATTAAAATAAATGACTTACACGCACTATGTACTATTTTTGATTACGTAATATGTCTTTTTAGCGTAATATTTTTTTGAAAACTATCTAGATATTAGATCCGGCTCGAAGGACCATTATGTATCGCACGGATACTAGCAAAAAAAATGTTCGAACTGACTGTTCCAGTGCCGATAAAACTTACGAATCTAACACCCAAGAAAAAGCAATCACCAACAACTAATGGTGCAACTGAGTCAATATACAAAAAAGAAAAGACATTCGGTTTCGGTTGAAAACTTTGAACGTTTATTATTCTTCTATCAGTCGATACTGCCACGATCATCGATTTACTGGGAATGCCAACAACTTTCCTCTTTCGCCATAAAGAAACCTTCCTGGTCCAGTTACATTCTGAAGGCCAGTCTAAATCCGGTCAATAACCCTAGTCCAGATCCTCTATACTCTAGCTGTGACATGCAAAAACGTTCACCGCTTCGCAGCTATGACCCATACATCAGCTGGTCCGAAATCATCAATTCATACACACGTTCATAGCTGAGTCATGTTCTGAGCGCCGCTTAGGGGGAGGAGCTTATTGACCAAAACGAACTTTTTTTGCATGCAGTTTTGCTATAGGTATTAACCACTGCAAGTTTGTTGTGTTGACTGCTGGTCTTCTGCGCGCCCACAATTTCTCCCAAATTTCTGCTAGCCCAATTTTAGCTATTTGTTCATGTTTGGCGTTGGGCCTTTTGTTTTGATGAAATGCCGACGGGAAAACTGCTGCTTGATTGGCATGTTTGTTGCAGTTGCAACAGATATTGATATTTTTAGTGATTCCGAGTAGACACCGGCCCCCACACCACAGTTCATCTTAGAACCGTCGGCGTATATGACCGTGTCGAAATCTTTCACTACTTCATCCCTCTTCCAACAAGCTCTGGAAGGGAAGCTTACTTGGAAGCCTTTTGTGAAGTTTAGTTTGGGTGTGATGTAGTCGGTTGGAAACGTGGCCATGCCTTCTGGTAGCGAGTCCAGAATGCTGCTGTGGCCGTATGGCCTTGCAGTCCAGCACCCCGTTTCCCTGAGTCTTACCGCACTACATAGTACGGTATCTTTTGCGTGTAGGTCAAGAGGCAAAAGGTGCAAGAGCACAGTGAGGGCGTCCGTTGGGCCTGACCTCAGTGCACCCGTGGTGACTATACAGGCTGTCCTTTGCAATCTTTTCAGTTTTGTGAGGTTGTAACCTTTACTCAACGCGGGCCACCATACTAGTGATCCATAGGTGAGGATTGGACGCACTACTGCTGTGTACATCCACAAGGTCATCTTTGTTTGAAGTCCCCACTTCTTTCCAAAGGTTCTGCTACAGGCATAGAAGGCAATACACGCCTTCCTCACTCTGTGTTCAATGTTATGTTTCCAGCTAAGTTTAGGATCGAGCGCGATACCCAGATACTTAGCGCTGGAGGATAGTGTAAGTGGTTGACCGTTTAGGCGGGGTAGGGTAAAATCGGGTATTTTGGTTTTGGTGGTGAACAGCATCAGTTCGGTTTTGCTCGGGTTAACGCCGAGGCCACACCTTGTAGCCCAGGTGCTTACCTTGTCTAGAGCATTCCCCATGATATCACTTATCACGGAGGGAAACTTCCCTGACACTAGTATCACTACGTCATCCGCATACGCGACAGCTTTGACCCTTTTCCTGTCTAGTTTTACTAGAATTTTGTTCATGACCATTAGCCATAGTAGCGGAGAAATGACACCACCCTGTGGCGTTCCTCTATTGGCAAATTTGGTTAAGTGGCTGTTGCCTAGTGTTGCCTGAATGACTCTTGTTCCGAGCATAGAAGCTATCCATTTCCTAATAGATTCCTCTATGCCCAGTTCGACCAGTGATTCAAGAATAGCTTCCGTGTGTACGTTGTTGAAGGCTCCCTCTATATCCAAGAAGGAGGCTAGGGTGTATTCTTTGTAGTGTATGGATTTTTCGATAGTTCGCACTACCTCGTGGAGAGCCGTTTCCGTGGATCGGCCTTTGAGATAGGCGTGCTGTGATTTGGAGAGCGATGTTTCTGGCAGAGAATCTCGCATATGGATGTCTAGGACACGCTCCAGGGTTTTGAGTATAAAGGAGGTTAGACTGATAGGTCTGAAGTCCTTTGCGGATACGTGCCCGCGTTTACCCACCTTCGGTATAAACACTACCCTGGCGCGTCTCCAGGAGCGTGGTACGTGGTTTAGCAATAAAAAGCTTCGGAAGATCGACGCTAACCAAGGTATTGATAGGTTTTGCGTTTTCTGTAACATGACAGGCATAATGCCGTCAGGCCCCGGAGACTTATATGGGGAGAAGCTGTTAATAGCCCAGGAAATCTTTTCCTCGGAAATTATTGAGGTGATGTTGTTGTTGGGAGCAGGTTGTACTTGCCGAGGCCTCTCGGATTGCGTACTAATATCACTGCATCCGGGAAAGTGAGTGTTTATAAGGAGTTCCGGGGTCTCCGCTGGGGATTCTGTCCATCCTCCGTCTGGTCTTTTCAGAAAAGAAGGGTTGGAGTGTTCCTTGGACAAAATTTTGCTTAGCCTAGCGGAGTCCTTAAGGGTTTCTATCGACTGACAGTAGTCCATCCAGGCCTCCTTTTTGGATGCCTTTATGGCTTTCTTATACAGACTTAGTCCTTATAAGGCCGCCAAAAATTGTGTTTGTGGCAGATATTGAAAATCGCTCTAGCCATCTGTCTGAGACTGGAGAGATCTTCGTTCCACCATGGGGAAAGCGTCTTTTTACTGCGTTTAACTGGGCACGAGACTTGTATGTATGCTACATCCATAGCCTTCTCTAAAGTCTTTACCTGTACCTCCAGTTCTTTAATTGCAGCTGTGTTTGTTTCAGGTATATTTTTGAGTTTTGTCCGAAGGACTTGGCCAAACTTGGTTCAATTAACTCTTTTGGGGTTTCTATAGGTTTTGTGGTCTCGACCTCGAGACTCATGTCGTAGAGGATCCATCTGTGGTCTGAGAGTGACTCCTGATTGGAAACTCTCCAGTTCTCGACCTTAAAGTTATTATTGTTTGTTTTTAATGTAACATCTAGTACCTCTTCCCATCCCCTGTATGTTTCCGTACTTGGAAAGACAAAAGTTGGGGTCGTACCCTTGTTACAGACTGATACAATCTTTCTTTTTAGTGGTTAACAGAAAATCAGAAAGTGACTCACCTCTTTCATTATCTTCTGAGCTGCCCCATATAGAATGCCTGGCGTTGGCGTCGCAGCCCATCAGTAGGTTGTCCTTCACTGTTGTTGAGACTATGAGCAGCTCCACCTCCTCTGGTAGTACAGGTCTCCCATGTGCCATGTATGCTGAAGCCAGGTATGTTGCTTGGTTCGCACACTCCAGTCTAATCACTGAGCTAAGATTGGGACATAAAAAACCTTTTAGATGTTTCTTAGCTAGTACGCATGTTCTAGGCTTACCTGTGGCCTGGTGTTTGTAAACCAGGTCGTATTGTGTGTCTTGGAGCCCCTTTACGGATGAGTCTCTCACCCATGGCTCCTGGATAATGCCGATGTCAATGTTCTTCTCCCTTAGAAAAACCATTAGATTATCGGAGGCACACCTTGAGTGCCTCAGGTTAATCTGTATGACTTTCAGCATTATGTGGTTGAAGGGGTTTCGTCGGCGATCATCAGGTCCTCCAACAACTTGTCGGTATCGACGATGTCCACATCGTCCTCAGGACCTGAGGAAAGGAAGACTTTGAGCTTGGCATGCCTTATGCCAAACCTAAGTTTGTGGTCAGTTTTCTCGAGAGCACCCAGGCACTCGTTGTTTATGAGTAGGAGGAAGGACATTTTATTTTTATAGGGTTCCTCCGCCTTGATGACTGACCAGTCATCCATCGGAACCGTCGCGTCGGGTTGTGGAGTTTGAGACATTGGAGGAGCCTTCCCCCTTCTATCTTCATATTGGGCAACCAAATGTGGGCCCTAGGTCTCCCAGTCGTCGCTAACCTTAGAAACGCATCCACTAAGGAAGTCTTTGGAAAATCGGTCTGCGCACATGATTACCCGATATCCCCTCACCACCTCGGCGGAATGAAAGTCGGGAAGAGGTTCCCCTTGGTTGTTGACGATGTGGTCTATCACCATTTCGGAGAGCTTGGCCTCAATACTTCCCCACGCATTGGCTATGGATTTCCCGTTTGTCGAGAGATCATCCACTAGTGCGACCTGAAGGTGATCCCTAACCACCTCGGTAAAGGGACGCTTCTGGGCCGCACCGGCCGCCGACGTGCTTGGCTTGGATGTTGCTGCTGAACCTTCAACAACCTTGGTTTTTTTTGGGGCTGGGCGGTGGGAGATCTCTTCTTGAGACCTGTCACGCTTCGCTCCCTGCCGGCTTTTGTTTTTCTGGCTCTCGTGGAATTCATCAACGATTGCCTGGTATTTGATCCTATCCGCCTGATCCTTTTCGTGGACCTTTCCGGCAGCCTCATTTTTCGCTATCTTACCTAAGATATGGAGGGCCATCTGGTACTTGCTCTTATTAGCTTTCCCTGCGGGTTTGGGTTTGTTTCGGGTATGTTTGTTTGTTAATTGGTTTGCGGTCGAAGTGCTAGCCTTAGCACTCTCGCCGTTTTGTGACGGGACGATTGTCTCCTGACTGGAGGCCAGCAATTCGTCCTCTGATAGGGTACCAGCCTCTGGCACCCTCATCTGCTGGTCTTTTTGTGTTTCGTCTTCTTTTCTATTCATTTTTGTTTTTTTTTAGATTTTGTTCCCACGAGTAGGATCGGAAAGGGTGGTCAATCCTGGCAGAGCCGTCTTACCAGGACAAGGCACTTATACAACCGACATTGCCTGGGCATCGGAGGGGGCCGTTAACGATCAGTTGGTTTATGCACTTACTGACCATGAATCCATCGGCACGGGTACCTCTACCTTGGCTTAAAAGTGGGATTTTTAAATTGGGTTTACTCCCGAAAAACTCCCGAATACGCGGGGTTATCTCACCGGTGATTACCGGAGAGTAGGACGGGGTGAGGAGAAGGGGGGGGGGGGGAAAGGGGGTGGGGTGATTGAGGGAATATATAAGGTTGAGAGCGGACGTAAAGTCCTGGTCAGTTCTTAGTTGACGCTCATCAGACGGCCTGTCCCTCAACAGATGCCCGATGACTCTTTGCGCCGTAAGCCCCCGCACCGGCACCATCGAAATTGTTTGCGGTGATGATACACACGTCAAGGTGACTGACCCCGCAGGAGGCTCCCAATTTGTACTTTTGTAATAATTTTGAAATGAAAATGTGTGATATATTAAAGACTGAATTTGATTACTTTTGCTGTAAACATCAAAACAACGAATTTCTTATAAAATTTTATGTTGTTCGAGTGTATCACATTATCAAAAAATTTAATACGATTATCAAAAAATCCAACAACAAGCAAAAATATCTTAGCGTAACACACTTGTAGTTCTTATTTAATTTTTAATAAAAATGTATGACAAATTAATATTTGTCTTTTTTTAACGGAGCACCCTGTGCGCTTTTCCGAAAAAAAGTCTCTTTTATCATTATCAAAAAATTTAATACGATTATCAAAAAATCCAACAACAAGCAAAAATATCTTAGCGTAAGACACTTGTAGTTCTTATTTAATTTTTAATAAAAATGTATGACAAATTAATGTTTGTCTTTTTTTAACGGAGCACCCTGTGCGCTTTTCCGAAAAAAAGTCTCAATACACGGTATTTAATATATCCATATACTTCTAGTGTCTGTGTGACAAAGACATACTTGCTGATAAGAACTGATAAGGAAAACGTCGAGAGTGTCCCTTCTCATTATATGGATATACTGATTAGGTCTTTGATTGCAATTAATAGTCAACTCACATGGCCACCAAACATCAGGTACTCAACTCATTCACATGGGTAAGCTATGAGTCTAGTGGGTTGAACACACCTATGGCAAAAGCTGGACTGGAAAAGATCCAACAGACCTGTAAAGCATACAAGAGTAACATAATAATAAGAAATGAAATTACTTCTAGCAGCGTGAAGCGTAACTCACCTAGTCCTATCCAATTGAATCCCATTTAAAGAAGCTGGGTCTTAGTGCCAACGAGGCCATTTCAAGTCAACCAAGACCCGTCTTACGTTGGCAGAGCAAGTAAATAATACGAGCAGAAAAATGTAGAGATTTCCTAACATAAAACATAAGCAAAATTCAATTTCGTCTAGTCCTGGCAACTCTGTAACTTCCACAGAATAGCAGTATTTTAAAGCGAAATAAAGTGTTTCTTTGTTCGTTTCAAGTTTTTACGAGAATGGTAGGTGTGGGTCGACTCATTGGATATTCGCTTCGGTTAGTTAAAATCCGTCTTTTTTGTTATTTTTTCGTTGCTTTTCTTTTACATTTTCGTGTTCGTATCTCGCTTTTGTGCTTGTTTTGGTTTGGAGTTTTTTTGTTCATCGTGCTATTCTACTCTTCTGGTAAAGTTCTCGTAGTCGATTTCTAAGCATCGCACTGCTGTAGTGTAAATATTTCAAATGCGCACCCTGCCTTGGTGTACATGAAGAGGTTATGTGTGCATGTGCACTGGTGTCTGTGCAGATTGAATTGCAGTCAAAATATCAAAAGCTTTAAGCATTTAAACTATACTGGGTGGATTGAAATATTTTTTTTTCTCCCACCCTGTTGGCGAGGACGAATGATATATTGGGATAACGAGGTTGGAGGAGAGTGCGGAGGTCCGATTGTAATAAAGTCAGAAAATCAAGATATCTCTCTGCACGTTTACCAATCACTTTTTTTGTGTATGAGTGGGTGTCCTTTTTGCGAATACGTGGCGATATGTGAGTGCAATTTTGGCGTTCGTTCTTCCTCTCGACCAAGGACAAATGGATAAAACGAAACGAAGAATACTAAAAAGTGGGGAAAAAATTGCTGATTCCTTTTTTTTTTTTTGGTATTCGTGCGTTGAATTGGTTTTGGTGAATTTGATTGAAAATTTCCCATCGTAAAATTTGACACAATCCAAAAGAGCATGGTGGGATGGGGTGGACATCGGATATTTTCGTGTTGATGTGAGTGGGCGTCATGTAGGAGCTGTTAAGAGAGGAATGACTTAAACAATTATTTATACATCAACACTCTTGATTAACTCGGGGTGTCGTCATCTCCAACCAGCATCCGAGTAGGTTCAATTGGGGTTTGGATTGGGGAAAGGGTGATGATTATAACGAGAAGCGATTTGGAGAAACGGATGAAAGTGAGAGGGTTAATTTGGATGGTGTGCTACACTATTCACATTAATTTTAAATGTTTGTTTTCCCGTTCAAGTTGGGGTTATGTTTGCTCGTTCGTCAACTGGGGTTCATGGTTGCGAATGTGTTAGCTTATGAGGGAAGTTTTTAAATGATCGCTGACTTGAGTTTAGATGGATAGGGGAGGGGTCGAAGGTACGTAGTTCCGTTAATTAATTGCATGATAGTAATTCATATTTGTCGAATCAGAAAAAAGTCAAATGATAATGAACATACCTTTTATAATGCAAAAAAGGACAATGGTAATTTTCAATCAAAACGTATTTGTAGCAAAAAAAGCCTGACGATTCTGTCCGTTCCTTTTGTTTTCCCGTCCGTCTTTTTTTTATTAATTTATTTATTTAATGTATGTATATCAAATGAGTTACTTTCCGTGAATGGGCGCGCTAAGAACAGCACTGTATCCCACCCCTAACATACGCACAACCTTCGTCATATCGCCCAATATGCCTTTTAGACAGTATGGGTAAGTTACTTGAACGGATTATTTACCGCAGATTGCTCGCGGTAGCAGGGGAGAAAGGGGCGCTGTCCGACTATCAATTCAAGGCCATAAAAGCGGAAATTGATACAGCAGCTGCAGCAATAAAAGGAGAAGAGTGGCGAAATGGCACAAAAGAATACTTGCAGTATTGACTTTGGACATCAAAAACGCATTTGGATGGAAAGGAAAGGATGATAACTAGGCAAATTGGTCGTTCATCAGAAGATTACTAGGCAGGATATACACACCATACTACTTACGGAGGATAGTAGCCAATGGCCTTACCAACAGAAAGCTAAGGTATGAAACTGATAAAGGATAGAAGTATGTAATACTACGTCTCTGCGGGAGTGCCACAAGGATCAGTACTGGGCCTTCTCTTATGGAACATCATGTACGACGGAGTTCTGAGGCTTGAGTTGCAACGAGGAGTTCAAATAATTGGGTTTGCAGACGATATCGCCCTCGTTACAGTGGCAAAGCACATTTTCAAGATAGAGTCAGCCACTAATGAAACAATTGTTCGAAACAAAGATTGCCTAGTATCTGCTTTCTAGAATAAGCTGACCACAAAATAGATGCTGTCATAATGAGAGGTCGAAAATAGTGGGGTTCGACATCAAATAATGCGATCAAAAGAAGCTACAGCTTAAATCGCGCGTGGATCGAATAACAAGCGGTTACTACTGCAAGCATCACTGTTTCGAATATCGAGGGACCTGGATATGCTAGAAGAATCCCTCTATCTAGAGTTGTCATCTCAGTACTGCTAAATGCCGCCCGGTTTAGGCGGGGCACTTTAGACGACATAATCAAGGAGAAAGCTATCATCCGCATACAGGCTCAGTGCATTAAGGGCGATCTGCGGTTGTCGATATATCTAGGATATAGCTAGAATGATTCCCATAGACATTCTAGTGAACAAGATGTTGAGGATCTTCAACATGAGAACACGGGGCAAACAAGATGCGATTCAAATTGCAGGAATAAACGAAGAAGAAAGAACAGCTTCAGTAGGTAAATGGCAAATCAGGTGGAACAATATTTAAAAAAAACAGATGGACCTACAAGTTGATTCCGACCATTGAGACCTGGTCAAAGTGGGTACGTGAATAGAGCAACTATACCACCTTTCGTAGTTCCTGACTGGTCACGGTAGCTTTTGCAAATACCTACATCGATTTGAACAAGCTTGCCCAGAATGTCCAGACTAGGGTTAAGGTACGGAACACGCAATTTTTCATTGCAGACGAATCTGCCAAATCCATCGTTCCTTATAGACCATCGGTTGCAGTCGGAGGACAATTGGATAGTAGTGTTTATGCTGGTAAGAACTCTCCAGAATGAGCTGAGGAGAGAAGAAAAGCCAAGGAGAGCATCAGACACAATGCAAAATGCGTAGCATGAACTGCAAACCATCCCTGCAATAAATTACCCAACGGCAGTCCCGCAGGGAGAATGGTTGCAGTGATTGGTGTGGGTTAGTACATAGGCGTGTTCCTGGCATAGATTATTACCGTTTGAGAATCGTGCATGAACATCGTACATCTTTCGAAGATTGCCACATCCAATTCCGCAGCCAAAAAAAATAAACACACAAGCTGGAAGGTGCTGAGAAATAACTTCACGGGCAATAACTTCACATGGGCGATAACTTCACCTCGAGTCTGAAATAATTTCACTTTTTTTTGGGAAGTTATTGCCCACTGACGCTGAGCAATTAGGGTAGGCTGGGTACGGTTGAAACAACACAAATAGTCCAGGAACAATAGGCGGTATGCGAGTGTTTCCCGAAGGCAAAGGAAGCGAAAATATATTCGAACAATCGTCAGTCTTGCTTAGCACGTGGCACGTGCCAGTTTTTTAAAAGAGCACTTTTTGTGTATCGATAACCAAAAGTAAGTATTTTTGTGCGTTTTTTTTTAAATACCTGTGTTTCTATTCATTTTAGAGTATTGAGTATATGTTTGTGTTTGAAACGAAGTGTGTAGAACGCATCGCAGTGACTTGTTTCAACGTGTTGTTAATGTAACCATAATTATATACATTTTTGTAACTAAAGCGGGGTTGGGGACGGTTGAAATATTTTTTCTGGGTACGGTTGAAACAAAATGTTTATTTAGTTTTCCCGATTTCCAGATGCCAAGACTTGGTGCAAGAAAGACTTCCAGAGGACAGACCGACTTGACAAACTACAGTAAGGCCTATGACGATGTCAAAGCAGGCGATTCGTTGCGAATATTCCTATTAATTTATTATTTTTTATAAAAAATTATGTTTGAAGTAAGGTTTTCTTTCGGTCTATTTTAAAATTTTTTTGTTAAGTTTGTTTTGTTTGGTGAAGATGTGGATTATTTATTTATTTTCGTTTTGTTTGTTTTGTTTTAAAATACTGTTGATTTTTTTTGTTATTTTTCTTTACATGAATTATTATTAAATAAAAATTAAATATAACTTCGAATACTGCAATATGTGATAAGCATTGTCATATTAATACTTAAAAATAAAAAAGTAATGAATTTAACGTGTTTAACATTAGTATATGTTTATTATTTCCATGTGTTTCAACTGACCCCAATCGCTGTTTCAACCGCCCCTGGTATGGGTATGGTAAAAACAAAAAAGATATTTTTTTAAATTCCATGTTCTACAAAAAATAATGCACGGAACACTGAAAAGGCACTCCCTATTTGTAGATGGAAACCCGCTTTTTCATTGAACATGCCTTCATCATCGCTTGGATTACAGAAATCAATATTATTGACGATATAAGCGAAATTGTCTCAACCGTACCCAGTCTACCCTACTCCACCGTAATGCCCGATGCAACCCCCCTGCTTGGGGTCATTGTTTGACTTGGAGTAGGTGCGAGGTACGGTTCTTGAATTATCATAAAATGTTAAGAGAAATTCTTTCCCACAATTGTTTTTATTTTTCACCTATTGTGGGCAATAACTTCACACAAAACAAAATGAATAAGAATGGCCACCATCAACATTCTCGCAGAGGAGATGCTGCGAATCTATGTAAGGAAACTCCCTTATCAGCGAGATACGACTGCAGCTAGAACAATCAGAGAAAAAGAAAGGATGATTAAACGAAAATCAATAACAGGAGCACGCGTGGAAATCGTAACAAAAGGCAGGCCTGAAAACTCTTGCATCCCAAAAATGCAATTACACCAGCATTTGATTGACCTCAGTAAGAACTGATCCGTAACCAAGAGGCCCGCCGAAATTTGTAACGGTCAAACTGCCGAACTGCACAGGCAGGAAAGCGAGTTAAGGTCCCCTTGATTTTGATTTTTTTTTTTTTATAATAAGCGCGCACTAAAGGGATTTGTTGGGACCCTTATAATGTATTAGCTACACAGCGCGGGCGTTAAGGAAATTAGGGTGAGGTTTTTTTCAGTTTTCCAGAAACTTATTAAGGAGCATCATTTCAATTTTTTTTTGGTTTTTTAAGAGTATAAAGCACAAATTAAAAAATGCCTAGTATGATAAACGCAACGGTTTATTCCGGCGTAGTCTGATGTTTTTGGATTACGACGTTTAGGTGGAAACAATTTGAGCGATATTACCTTAAATGTAAACCGACACTTTCGCCCTCACGCTTTTACTTTAAGAGATATAAGACGTGATTTATTGGTAATTAATATAAAGCTCAGCAATGCAAGTTCCAATAAAACGATTATGTTCCCTTTTATATCCACATTTAAGTTAAATGTCAAATTTGCAATACATATGGAATCATACAAAAAGCTCAACTTAAGGTGGCGTTGTTTTTACTTTTTTGCTAAACACCTAATTTTCGGTGAAATTAAATTGTGTTTAAGACGTATATCACGAAATAAAGTCTCGAATTTATTTTGCCCATAAAATTTATTTAACCCGCCAATGGTGACGCAAATTTGACTTTGACGCCGGTCTCACGCAGCGGGGTTTTCAATAGTTCATGTTTTTTTTTTAATTTATGCTCTTTGACAATAAAACAAAGATATTTAATCAGATTAAGCTCTTTTATTTTAATAATTAAATTAACAAACAATTTTTATTAGAGCATTAAAAATAACAAAGTTTTTAGGAAAACATTTTTTAAAATTAAGAAAAAAATAAAAGATCACATGTGCATTAAGGAAAATAACGTTTTTTAGTCTTTCGACATTCGGAACTTTTACAAAAAAAAAACAAAAATTGGTATCCTTCCAAACAAAAAATAACAAAAAAAAAAACATCTCAAAAACTAAATTTCTACAGGTAAACAGCTGCTGCAATACGGCATTACGTGTTCAAGACACAAATATTTTTGACATTTGTGGCAAGAGTACTTAGTTTTTCTCTTTTTTTTTCATCAACACTCATAGCACCGAAAAATTCTTGAAGGACCCGATGTCCCAGGTACATTACCTATATGTAAAATACGCGAATAATAAAAAAATATTTTACTTACATACACGGTGACACACGGTCTCACGCACCGGATAGTAAAAAAAAATACACAACGTGTGCTCAGTAAGCAGGTTCGAGAACTGAAAAAAATGTGTGTATGATAAGTTTGTTTCATTGTATCTACTCTTCCTACCTAACATGTTTACCTTATTTAGGTTCAGTTTCAAGTGGGGCCACAAACCACGCACTTGGCGGGAGGTCAATGTAGTATTTATCATCAAACCAGGTAACAAACCTAGTGAACTACCTAAATCCTATCGCCCCATAAGCTTGACATCGTTTTTCCTGAAAACAATGGAAAGAATAATTGACGTTCATATCAGAGAATGCGTAACTATTAGCATGCCTCTACAACCCTGTCAATATGCGTATCAAAAAGGCAAATCAACGGAAGGCGCCCCGTTAAAACTAAGAAATCACATAAACAACGCCTACCGTTGCAAAGAAATTGCACTATGCCCTTTTCTTGACATAGAGGGTGCTTTTGATAACACCGGTTATGATTCAATATCAAATGCTTTAATTCACCGAAAGGTAGACTTTCCCACCATAAACTGGATAAAAGCGATGCTCGAAAGTCGGAAAATCACTCCTTCGTCAGGACAGACTTCAGTGTCAGTATCAGCTATAAAAGGCTGTCCACAAGGAGGAATTATATCACCCCTCCTGTGGTCTTTGGTCATAGATGACCTACTTCAACAACTAAGTAATTTAGACTTGGTCATCATTATTAGGGGCAAAGAATCAAACGTAGTTACTTCACGTATGCAAAACGCCCTTAAGATAGCTATAGACTGGTGCGTCAACGAAAACCTCTCCATAAACGCCAGTAATGCTATCATAGTTCCTTTCACAAAAAGAAGAAATCTCAGCTCAGCCCAGATTTCACTAAATGGCACGACCATTGAGTATTCCGACGAAGTCAAATATCTTGGAGTAATCCTGGACAAAAGGCTAAACTAGAACTCTCACATCAACAACAAAAGCTTTATGGCGGCGCACATATGGCAGAACCTGGCAAAACCTGGGGAAGACCCATTATAACATACGCCTCCATTGTATGGTGGACAAAATCCACACAAAAGGTCGCAATAGAGAAGCTCAAAAAGGTACAACGGCTTGCGTGCCTTGGTATCTCCGGAGCCATGCGAACCTGTCCAACGGCTGCCATAGAGGCAATAACAGGTATTACACCTCTCCACATATACATTCAAAAAGTGGCGATCCGCAGTGCAATAAGTCAAATACAGTTAAACGAGATACGTCTTAACGATCATCCGGAACTTAAGACCCTTCTTGATGAACTGCCAGAACTCAACATGAACTGCGCGGTCACAGACCGCATTCATAAAACACTATGCTTCAATAAGCGGTTCTCCACGGAGATC
Organism: Portevinia maculata; assembly: GCA_949715645.1. Classification (NCBI taxonomy): domain Eukaryota; kingdom Metazoa; phylum Arthropoda; class Insecta; order Diptera; family Syrphidae; genus Portevinia; species Portevinia maculata. The sequence goes on from OX454527.1 coordinate 72,651,743, forward strand.
CCCAAGGGAGAAGCATGGGTTAGTAATAACCCACCTAACAGCCACAACGGCATAAAGTAGTATACTGATGGTTCTAAAATGGAAGCGGGGGTAGGAGCGGGAATATACGGACCAAACAAACGCTTTACGATACCCATGGGAAAAAGTCCCAGCATATTTCAAGCAGAGCTCCACGCCATTCAAGAATGCAACCATCATATTCACCGATAGTCAAGCAGCTATAAACGCCCTTAGCTCGCATACGATTGACACCAAATCAGTCATGTACTGCTTCAACACCCTACAGGCACTCGGAACAAGTAACAAGACCAAGCTATGTTGGGTTCCTGGTCATGTCGGGGTGGAAGGTAACGAAAAGGATGACGAACTGGCCAGAAAAGGTTCGGAAACACCCTTCATAGGTCCCGAACCCTTCTGCTGCACTCCCAACGGCAGCAATAAAAAGCTGGGAACACAGAAAATGTATCCATCTTTGGGAAAGCATCCTAGGTTTAAGACAGACCAAACGAGCCATTCGGCCTTTCAATAAAAATGCCAGCAAATGCCTAAACCTAAGCAGGCATGATATCAAAAACTTAGTAGGTTACCTTACTGGCCACCATGGTTTAAGATATCATCTACACAAACTGAAAATAGTAGACTCTCCTGAGTGCCGACTCTGTCTTGAAGAGGACGAGTCAGCTGAACACATTTTATGTGAATGTCCGGCCCTAAACGGAATTAGAAAGAAAATCTTTTTCAGGGAAGAAATGTGCCCCGAGGACATAAATAATTCTTCTACTAGTAGATTTGTCCGCTTTACACGGAAAGTGGAAACTCTACTAGTCTAATTTTTTTTTGGCCCACACGGCACAAAAGATCTTTTTAGGTCGAAGTGCCCCCATATTTAATCGCCTTGGCGAGCCAGAATTTATAAAAAAAAAAAAAAAAAAAAAATCTACTGTTCCACTTATATACTCGTATCTACTCAAATTTTGGGCGCATAAGTACCTTAGTCTTTTTTTTTCAAATTGCCCTCCTACCAAATGGGGTGAAATATTTGTTGCATCCCTTGGAAGTCTAGACATTTTGCCGCTTAGCAGCGTCAAATATGAGGTCATTCCAGCGAATTTGTGCTTAACACACACACGGAAAACGAAAAGCCCTTCGGTTTTAGCGATGCAAGAACCATTCATTTATGATGGCAGAGTATTAGGGTTTTGCTTTATTGACAGAAGACAGTGTTGTATTTTGGAAGCATTAAACGCCCTCTAGGTCGGAATTATATGAGCTTAACATACGTTGCGGTTCCAGTTTCAAATCCAAAGATCAGGGGGGTGACCACAAAAGTCTTCAGCGAAGGAACAAATCAGTAAAGAAGTAACAGACAGGACATCATTTATTAAAATGAGAAAGAGTCGAAGGCAAACCAGGACCTTGCGAAACATCAGCATTTATTCGGTTAGAAGTAGACTTTTTTTTTTTTTTTTTTTTTTTTTTTACTACACTATCAGCTCTGTGTCGTGGAGTGCTTAAAGCAAGCAACTGTCACGAGCAGAAATTGCCGGCACTAAAAGTGCTCTCACAGGCTCATCATTTAGTGCAGGTGTTAGTAAGGACAAAACAATTCAAAATACAATAATTATGTACCTATAAAATACTAACACAGACACAAAATAATGAAAACAATTCAAGATATTAAAGCATTATTACGCAAAATATTTTTAAGGTTAATTTTACTAACATGCAAGTCAATCACTTGATCGTTTAGATTATAGATTCTACTCATGCGACTAATAGGCTCATGACTCCCATAATTCGTTCTATGATGGGGGTTAACCAATAATTCAACACTGCGTAAATTATGGGCACCACCACGAAAATTAAAGCCAATAGACGACAGCAAGTCAGGTGCATCTATTTGACCGGATATAAGCTGCTGTAAAAAAATGATATCGCTATTAAGCCTACGTTGAGAAAGGGGTAACATTTGAAGAAGCTTAATACGCTGACTGTAAGGAGGTAGGTTAAAAGGATCATCCCATGGAAGTCCTCTTAGTGCAAATCGAATAAATTTTCGTTGAATGGCCTCTATTCGATTTGAATGAATGTTGTAGAATGGCGTCCAAACTTGTGAAGCATACTCTAGAATCGGACGGACAAAACAATTGTACAATGACATAGTAACGTATGGGTCATTAAATTCTTTCGCCCACCTTTTTACGAAGCCCAGCATAGAATTAGATTTATTAACAATAAAATTGATATGCTTGGCAAAAACTAGTTTGGGATCGAAATAAACCCCAAGATCCTTAAAATTATCAACATTACAAAGAATATGTTGAGACAGAGAATATTGAAAGGTGGAAGGGATATTCTTTCTAGAGAATGTCATATGTTGACATTTAGATGGGTTGAGGGATAAACCGTTTTTATCACACCAATTGGCGAAGCTATTAATGTCAGATTGAAGAAACATTCTGTCTTGCTGACTAGTGATAGATTTATATATTTTCATATCATCAGCGTAGATCAGGATATTACTGTGATGTATACATGCCTTAACATCATTAATTGCAAGTATAAACAAAATTGGTCCGAGGTGACTTCCTTGGGGAACTCCAGACTGAGCTGTGAACGATACAGATAGCGATTCTCTAAATTTCACTTGATAGACCCTTGATCTAAGGTATGAATTAACCCATTTTATGAAACATGGTGGGAAACCAAAAGCCCTGAGCTTAAATTCGATTATTTCATGGGACAGCTGGTCGAAAGCCTTAGAGAAGTCAGTGTATATGCAATCCATTTCGTCCTTATTCTCTAAGGCATTAGAACAATCATGCAAGAAACTTAATAGATTAGTGACAGTGGATCTGTTTCTTACAAATCCATGCTGTTCATTACAAATTATATTGCGACAAAGAAATATTAACTTTTCACAAACAATTTGTTCAAAAAGCTTAGGGATACACGAAAGCTTTGAAATGGGCCTATAGTTAGTGATATCACCACGTTCGCCTTTTTTAAATACAGGTGTGATAAAAGCACTTTTCCAAAGATTAGGGAATTTACCTGTACTAATGGACAATTCAAACAGATACTTCAGATATAGAGCAATTGCATGACTGCATTTTTTGAGAACAATCGGTGCAATGCCATCAGGACCAGATGAATAGTCATTCTTCAGAGAAGAAATACATTTCAAAATTGTTTCCAAATCGAATGAAATACTACTAAAACTTATTTGGGAACAGCTAGTCAGATAACTAAAATATTGATCATCAATGTGAAGAGGGGTCTCCCTGAATGACTTACTGAAATGATCTGCAAACATATTGCTTGCGTCTAGCGAATCAGCAGTTGTAGAACTATTGTAAGTAAGCTTCGATGGATAACCATCGGTTTTTTTCTTAGAATTAACAAAACCCCAGAAAAGTTTGGGGTTCAATTTTAAAGAGCATTCCATTTTGCTTATATAGTCAATATATAAGTTACAGGATAAAGATTTGAATTCATTGAACAAAGTGAAATAGAGTTCAAGATCTGATTGGCATAGACTTTTTAAATAGTTCTTCCAAGCCCTATTACGTCTGTTTCGTATCGATTTGAGCTCTTTAGTGTACCAGGGATGGGACGTTTTCAGATTTCTAGAGGATTTCACAGGAATCACCCTTTTCATGCAGTTATCCATCAAAGAATAAAAAGAGCCTACTGCATCTTCAACATGAGATAACGCAGTAAGATTAAAATTAAAGCTGTTAATTTCATCGGAAAGCCTTTGAAAATTTGCTTTCCGAAAGTCAAAAGATTGCGAACGGTCATACGAATTACTATTTTCGTACAAATGTGCGCCTAGCTCAATAAATACATCCAAGGGTGGATGATTGTCATCTATGTTAGTTATACTGAAGTGGGATTCCAGAACCACAGTACTAACAGAGTCAGAAGAGAAAACAAGGTCGAGAGTTCGATTTCTGAAATTTTTTATACAGCTTGTTTGCTGTAAGTCAAAAGACAAAATGTTGTCTAGTAAAGCGAGCTCTTGTTGGGCAGAGTCAAAGGATGGAATGAAATGAGAATCATCCTCAGAAGGTACCCATCCAATATGCGGTAGATTGAAGTCGCCTATAAGTAAGACAGTGCTGTCACAACAAGATATGTCAAAAATATGGTCAAGTGCCATAGAAAGTTCAGAATACAAAGAACATAGACGAGACGATGGAATGTACGCATTAACAACATATAAATGTTTGTTCTTAAGTGTAATTTTTACACAGATAATTTCGACATTTAGTGGAAATGGAAAGTCAATCTTTCGTGACTCAAAGTTGGTACGAACAGCGATCAGGACACCTCCTCCAAGCGCTTTCAGGTCATTGTTATGACGGTCGTTTCTGAATACGGAGAACTCATGATTGAAGAGTTCTGTGTCTAAAATTCCGGCATTAAGCCATGTTTCCGTCAAGGAGAAGATATCATGAGAGAGGGCTTGGGAGTTTAAATATACTTCAGCGGTTTTTGTGCGGAGTCCCCTTACATACTTAAAAATCATTCAAAGCCACTTGAATTCAATGGCCCGAAAGGTAGTTTCTAATCCATTGAAGAAGGGTGTCATCGATTCCAAATTCACGTATTTTCAACAAAATAACTTTGCATCTATCTCACTTTCAAAATCGTGGTGAACAGAGTGGGTCCACTTTTCGGTGAAATATTCCATCAATTCAACAATGGACCTGTAGCTGCCAAACCCATAATGCAGGTTAATAAGAAATTTCTGGGATTGATGATATTTCATAAGATGACGATTCATCAAAGATTTCATGGCAGTACAACAGTGCAATAGGTCGGTAGGTAGTGGGAGAATATGATTCTTATTTTTTGATGATGCGCAGGGAAAATTGTTTTTCATCGTATCAAAAAAAGATCCCTGAAGTTTTGTCAGCATAAAAGAACACCTCCTGGGAATGATAAGGCAAATAGTTTCTTGTTTTTCATGAATATCTTGAAGTACCTACTTTTCCCATTGAACTATTGCAAATATGGCTTCGTCTAATGGAGTATTCTACACGCTCAAGTACAGCAGGGAGCTGTAAAGAAAGCAACAAGCAGTGACCTTTATCTAAAGAGCTGATATCTGGAATGTCATAACGTTGACGAATTTTTAATATTTTTAACAAACGACCAAGCATTTTTACTTCCCTAGGGACTTTGTAGTATTCTCTATATCATTAGGAAAAATTGAAACGGTTAATGTGGTTGCAGTTATTTCTGCATTTGAGCAATTTTCCTTAGAAGGATTGGCGTTATATGACCGAAAATGTAACCATTTTACCCCGATTAAAGTTCAACGCAATGCGTAGCTGCATAACCTGAGCCATGGAGGTGTTACTGGAATTAACCCCTCTACATATCCTGGTGATGAACGCGGCAGACGAAACACTCAAATAGCAAAGGAGGGAATTGGAAAAGGGAAATGTATCGGCTCGAAAGAACACGGTGACTTACTCAAAAAATTCCCACTTCTTGCCATACCCAGGGACGATAGCATCAGGAAATTCAACTTCGAGAAGAATTTCCAGATAAAGCTTAGCAATAAGGAGTACTTATGGACTGAGCAACCACACAATAAAGTGGTACACGAACGGCTCGAGGGCCGAGGAGGGAATTGGTGCAGGAGTGTTTGGGCCATTGTGGCTAATGTACCAGCATCTTCCAGGCAGAAATATGTGCCATAGGCAGGTGCGTTCGAATCAACATCGAGAAAAACTACAGGAATTGCAACATAGCAATAATGTCTGACAGCCAAGCAGCCATAAAGGCTCTTGACGCCTACGTCATCAAGCCAAAACTCGTAAGGGAATGCCTACACGGACTGAATAGACTAGGCAAGAACAACTGAATTTCTATCTGTTGGGTATCTGGCCATGTTCGCATTACAGGCAATAAGGCAGCGGACTCTCTGGCAAGAAAAGGGGCAGAGGAACCCTTCATAGGACCTGAACCTTTCTGCGGGATAGTAGAAAACACTCTACGCGATGAGTTCAGGAGACTGGAGGAAGAAACAAGGAACAAAACCTTTCTCAACGTCCAAGGTCTGAGGCAAGCAAAGAAACTCTTAGGAAGTTATAACCAAAAAAAATTCAAAGCTTGTATCAGCCTTAACAAAAACAACCTAAGAATCATACCAGGCCGCCTCACGGGGCACTGTAGACTCAAGGAGCACCTTTGGAAAATGCGTATATCAGAGGACGGGCTCTGCAGATTCTGCAGTGAAACCGCCGAAACTCCAGACCACATACTGGAATTCTGTAGGACACTGGCCCACAAAAGGATAAGATATTTGGGCAGGCACCAAATAACAGACAAGGACATACAAACCATGGACCCACAGATCATTCTCAGATTCATCAAGGAAACTGGACTGGACGCTGTGCTCTAAGGAGTGTGACCTGCCAAGGATAAATCAGAGCAATACCTACCTCAATACGCCTCACAAAGAAGTATCTAGAGAGGGCTCTAAAAGAGGACGTGAACCTCTCCGAGGCACACGCAGGGGACACAATAGACCAATTTTATAGGTCGCAGTGTAATGTACCCTAACTAAATATTATTATTATTTATTAACACAACGCTTTTACCTTCAATTTGATACTCTTTTATGCTGTTAGGGATAAGGGTTATCATTTCTAGCACAGCGACGAATTAAAACTTATATGTGAATGCCCATCACATGGGAAGAATCAGGGATATACATATGCCAAATACGGAATAAAAATTTCTTTTCACCGCAACTAACTGTTTGCGCAATCTTCACATTCAGTCATTAAGTTCGACGGTAAAACTTCGTCCGCTAACAGCTTTTTCTTCCATATTGACTGAAACAGGACGGTATGACTGGAGCATTCCCGATAGATCAAAAATTTCAAGTTCGCGCTTGGTACCTGTAGCAAAATTGGAGGTGAGCAAGCTTTGCACAGAATGTAACGAGACAGCGATTTCATCACTGGAAACGTACCACATTAGTCCAAAAACAGCTGAAACAAGACCCTCAGGAAAACGTTGGCACAATTGGAGTTACACTTTCTTAGGTTCATGCTGAAATTGTTCATGATTATGCCGGTTTCGTTGGTATCTACTTCCCTTCTTCTTCGGTTTTAAAACGTACAACTAGATTGTACATATAATAGAAAATAGAATTCCCATGCAGAACCTTGCATATTATGGGAAACTAATATTTTTCCTTTGTTGAATACATGTTCCCCGCTTAAAGAAATAGACCGTAGCTTACCCCAAAAGTGACACTGATCGTCCTATTGATCTTGTTTTCCTGTTGGGGGGATGTAAGTGAGGTGTAACAACCAAGCCGGTGGCTGTCACGGTCGTCTAAATTCAATCCAATTTGCAAAAAGGGTTTTCCACGTCAGCTTAAATATTCCTACACGTCCTATGCGAAGCAAAGCAGCACATTTATAACCCATAGCAAGTTGGCTCCCAGATGTAGCAAATCGTTGAGTGTTTTTTTTTTTTTTTTAAATACACTATCAGCTCTGTGTCGTGGAGTGCTTAAAGCAAGCAACTATCACGAGCAGAAATTGCCGGCACTAAAAGTGCTCTCACAGGCTCATCATTTAGTGCAGGTGTTAGTAAGGACAAAACAATTAAAAATACAATAATTAGGTACCTATAAAATACTAACACAAACACAAAATAATGCAAACAATTTAAGACATTAAAGCATTATTACGCAAAATATTTTTTAGCTTAATTTTACTAACATGCAAGTCAATCACATGATCATTTAGATTATAGATTCTACTCATGCGACTAATAGGCTCATGCCTCCCATAATTCGTTCTATGATGGGAGCTAAACAATAAATCAACACTACGTAAATTATGGGCACCACACCGAAAATTAAAGCCAATAGATGACAGCAAGTCAGGTGCATCTATTTGACCGGATATAAGCTGCTGTAAAAAAATGATATCGCTATTAAGCCTTCGTTGAGAAAGGGGTAACATTTGAAGAAGCTTAATACGCTGACTGTAAGGAGGAAGGTTAAAAGGATCATCCCATGGAAGTCCTCTAAGTGCAAATCGAATAAATTTACGTTGAATGGCCTCTATTCGATTTGAATGAATGTTGTAGAACGGCGTCCAAACTTGTGAAGCATACTCTAGAATCGGACGGACAAAACAATTGTACAATGACATAGTAACGTATGGGTCATTAAATTCTTTCGCCCACCTTTTTACGAAGCCCAGCATAGAATTTGATTTATTAACAATAAAATTGATATGCTTGGCAAAAACCAGTTTGGGATCGAAATAAACCCCAAGATCCTTAAAATTATCAACATTACAAAGAATATGTTGAGACAAAGAATATTGAAAGGTGGACGGTATATTCTTTCTAGAGAATGTCATATGTTGACATTTAGTAGGGTTCAGGGATAAACCGATTTTATCACACCAATTGGCGAAGCTATTAATGTCAGATTGAAGAAAAATTCTATCTTGCTGACTAGTGATAGATTTAAATATTTTCATATCATCAGTGTAGATCAGGATATTACTGTGATTTATACATGCTTTAACATCATTAATGGCTAGTATAAATAGAATTGGTCCGAGGTGACTACCTTGGGGAACTCCAGACTCAGCTGTAAAAGATACAGATAGCGATCCTCTAAATTTGACTTGATAAACCCTTGATCTAAGGTATGAATTAACCCATTTTATGAAACTTGGTGGGAAACCAAAAGCCCTGAGCTTAAACTCGATTATTTCATGGGACAGCTGGTCGAAAGCTTTAGAGAAGTCAGTGTATATGCAATCCATTTCGTCCTTATTCTCTAAGGTATTAGAACGATCATGCAAGAAACTTAACAGATTAGTGACAGTGGATCTGTTCCTTACAAATCCATGCTGTTCATTACAAATTAAATTGCGACAAAGAAATATTAACTTTTCGCAAACAATTTGTTCAAAAAGCTTAGGGATACACGAAAGCTTTGAAATAGGCCTATAATTAGTGATATCACCACGTTCGCCTTTTTTAAATACAGGTGTGATAAAAGCACTTTTCCATAGATAAGGGAATTTACCAGTACTAATGGACAATTCAAACAGATATTTAAGATATGGAGCAATTGCATGACTACATTTTTTAAGAACGATCGGTGCAATGCCATCAGGACCTGATGAATAATCATTCTTCAGAGAAGAAATAAATCTTAAAATTGTTTCCAAGTCAATTGAGAAGCTACTAAAACTTATTTGGGAACAGCTAATTAGATAACTAAAATATTGCTCATCTATTGCAATCATTCGACCCTTTTAAAAATAGTAAAAGGGTAACTAGATCACCACCAACGGGATCTGTGCCAGAAGCAAAAACTAATCGAAGTCCTACGACGCCAAAAGATTTTGGACGCTTTTCGAGGGACTCAACGAAATGCAAAAGCTTCGAGGACGAAAACAAGGAACTCCGCACTAAGCTTAACCAAATTGAACAGCTTTACCAAGAGCTAAAAAAAGAGCTAGATCAGCTGAAAGCTGAGAACAAAGCACTTGTTGAATCTCAACCTAAAAAACAGCCAGAAGCCAAATCATACCGCTCAGCTAGCCGCGATTATCATACAGACGAAGAAGAGCTAGGGCGCGAAACGGATTGGATCACTAAGAGGAGACCGAACAAAAAACGGAAAGCCGGCTCCTCACCAGAAGTCGTTGTGCTAAAAGATAGACAACCCAAAAAGGCAAATGCCAACGAAATAGAAACGCTAAGGAAAAAACCTCAAAATAAGGTATACCTTCCACCTCCAATTAACGTTGTCGGAGTTTCAGACTACAGCAAGCTAAGTAGCCTTCTTAAGGAAATAGCAAAATCCACATTCAAAGTAACATCTCTGAATAATAATGTGTGGAAAATAAATGTAAGCGATCCTGAGAGCTATCGCGCAGTTTCTCAAAAACTGAATACTGAGAAGGTACAATGGTACACTTATGAAAACAAGTCTGAAAGGCCACACCGAGTTGTAGCCAGAGGGCTCCACTCTTCGTGCCGCAAAGAAGATGTTTTGCAAGATCTTAAAACTAAAGGTTTCAAAATTATCGACGCGGTTAATATACTTAAAAAAGAAAAGCAAAAAACGGAACAAGACGAGGAAATTGTTGTCAAACGCGGACTTCCGCTATTCATGCTTAGTTTCGAAAAGTCTGAAAACATGGAAAAAATATACAACATTAAAACTATCCTAAACATAGTGGTTAAAATTGAACCGATGCGCCAAAGGACTCGTCAGATTCCTCAGTGTAAGCGTTGCCAAGGCTACAATCACACGCACACGTATTGCCAAAAAGAGCCGCGTTGCGTAAAATGTGCCGGTAAACATTTATCGAAGGAATGCGCTCTAAGTAGACAAGACCTACCAACATGCATAAATTGCAATGGAAAACATCCGGCAAATTATCGCGGATGCGAAGTGGCTAAGGAACTTCAAAATAGGCGCGACAAAATAAAGAAAACTACGCTACCAATCGCAAATAAAACCAATAACAAACCTGAAAGGGGCAATAATAAAACCAATGAAGGACGAAAAAAGGCTAAAGAAATGGTCAAAACACAACACCCAAGAGAAGGAAAATTGTTTAGAAAAAAGTCACCGAAAGCTGTTCCACAAACATACGCTGAAGCTGCGTTGCAAGGACGCGAACAAACAAATAAAACATCTGATCCAGTCTCCCAAGTTTTCTCTGCAATTCTTGCCAGGCTAGAAGAACAGAGCCAAATTAATAAACGTATGTTTGAAAAACTCGACAAGCTCGAAAATCAATTTCGAAGTACACGTGCAATAATATAAATATGACGGATTTAGTTAAATTAGTGACATGGAATGCGAACGGCCTTCTGCATAAGATGGACGAGCTCGAGATATTCATTCATAAATATGAAATTGATATTTGTTTGATTTCGGAAACTCATCTGACGAAAGAAACCAGCACAAACATTCGAGGATACATTGCCTATCACGCATATCACCCTTCGGAAAGGGCGAGAGGCGGGGCATCCTTGTTGATCAAAAATACCATTGAACACTCAGTCAGTGGAACAATCGAGCTTGACAAACTGCAATTATGCACGGTGAGCGTAAAAATTAAACACATAAAATATGATTTTGCAGCTATCTATTGCCCCCCACGTGCAACGATGGAAAGAAGCGATTTTATAAGTATCTTTGACTCACTTGGACGAAATTTCGTCATCGGAGGTGACTTTAACGCAAAACATACCTTCTGGGGATCAAGATGCATTTCAGTAAAAGGTAGAGTTCTTTACGAAGCCGGTATGGAATTGGGGGTAGACTTTCATTCCTCAGGTAAACCGACATACTGGCCCTCGGATACGGCAAAAACACCAGACCTCATCGATTTCTTCATCACGAAAGGTTTGTCGGGAAACTCTATTGTAGTTGAGGAATGCTTCGATCTTTCTTCTGATCATTCACCGGTCATTTTGACAATTAACGGCTGTCTACGAAAAAAAGAAGGTCCGCCCAGACTAACTAACATGAAAACAAACTGGGAATCCTTTAAAAAACACTGTGAAAGTAAAATCGATCTCAAAGTGTCTCTTCGAACACCCCACGAACTTGAAGACGAAGTCGATCAATTTATTAACGTCATACAATGCTCAGCCTGGAAAAATACTCCCCATAAACGGAAAATAACCACAAATTGCGAAATAACATATCCCTTGGAAATCACGCAATTGTTAAAGAAGAAAAGGGGAGCGCGCAAAAGATGGCAACAATCTCGCGCTCCACAGGATAAAACCACTCTTAACTACCTTTGTAGTAAACTTAAGAGAGAAATTCGAGACTTTAAAAATCGTCAAATTTCTACATATCTTGGAAGCCTAACTGCGGATAAAAGTACAAATTACTCGCTCTGGAAAGCCATGAAAGGCATTAAAAAACCAAAAACGCAAGCGCCACCCATCAGGAAAATCAATGGAGAATGGGCGAAGAGTGACAAGGAAAAAGCCGAAATATTTGCAGAATATTTGGAAGAAACATTTAAACCATTTGATGGTCAAGCGTTGCTCGAATTTCCTGTCCTAACCGTGGCACCTGACAATTATAGAATAAAAAGTGTATCGCTAGCCGAACTACGCTTCGAAATAGAGAAACTAAAATTAAACAAAGCTCCTGGATATGACTTAATCACAGGACAGGTCCTTAAAGAGTTACCTAGGAAAGCTTTAATAAAGTTTGCATATCTTATAAATGCATCGTTCAGGTTATTGTACGTTCCACGACAATGGAAGGTAGCTGAAGTTATAATGGTTCCAAAGCCCGGTAAACCACTGAATGACAAAAAATCATATAGGCCAATATCTCTCTTACCGATAATGTCGAAGGTATTCGAAAAACTTTTGTTAAAGCGCCTACATCCGATTATCGAAGAACGTCGATTAATACCTGACCACCAATTCGGATTCAGGATTAAGCACTCTACAATCGACCAGGTTTACAGAATAACCAATGTAATTGAAAAAGCCCTAGAGGAGAAAAAAATATGTTCTAGTGTTTTTCTCGACGTCTCTCAGGCCTTTGATAAAGTATGGCATACAGGGTTGAAACATAAGCTAAGACTAGCTTTTCCGAAACAATTATCTGATATCCTTAGTTGTTACTTATCAGACAGACTCTTTCGTGTAAAACACGGAAATGATTACTCTGAATTTAAAGAAATCGCGGCAGGAGTTCCCCAAGGAAGCGTTCTTGGACCGATCCTATTTCTAATATACACTAGTGATATTCCTCAAGAAGAAGGCACAACAGTAGCCACATTTGCAGACGATACAGCTATATTAGCGGTCAGTAATACCGTTGAATCAGCAACTAATAAACTCCAACGTTCTATTGACAAAATTTGTGATTGGACAAAGACTTGGCGTATTGCTCTCAACGAGGCCAAATCAACGCACGTGAATTTTACTTATAAAAAGGTAGACAACTTACCCATTTTCATTGATTCGGTACGAATTCCGTACGCAAACGAGGCAAAATATTTGGGTATGACACTCGATGCGAAATTAAAATGGAAACCGCACGTCAAGAAGAAACGCGAAGAGCTCGCCATTCGATGTAAACAAATGCACTGGCTGCTTGGTAGATTTTCCCAACTCAGCATGCAGAACAAGCTGCTTTTATACAAGCAAGTACTAAAACCGGTTTGGACATACGGTATACAACTTTGGGGTTGTACCAAATCCAGTAATATCAAAATTTTACAAACTTTTCAAAACAAAGTGCTAAGAAAAATAGTAAATGCACCATGGTTTATCAGAAACACTGATATCCACAGAGACCTAACTATGGCTACCGTCGAAGATGAAATAAAACATTTTGCCTGCAAACAACAGACACGCCTTCACGGTCATTGCAATATCACCATGCTACAAATTCGAGACGATACTAACCTAGTGCGCCGATTACAAAGGATAAAACCATTTGAATTAGCGCAATAAGATGTAACCGCGTGCTTATGGCGGTATTAGCAGGTGCCTCCACTGGGAAGCTGCCTGCCAAACGCGTAATTTACAGTTTAAATAAAACTACTAGATAGGAATAACCTAGTTGTAGTATGCAGGTTTCGAAGGGAGGTGGTTTTTGTTTTCTTATCTTAAGTGAGAAAGAGTCGCATGTACGATTTTCCACCTACCCCTATTATTCGTCCGAGCCTAGTTCTGGTTCCAAGTCTCGTGCTTTTAACCAGGATAGGTAACTCTCAGCTTGCTGAGAGTAACGATAATATTACTATGGCTTGGGAGTAATATTAGAAACTCTATAAATAAAAAAAAAAAAAAAAAAAAATAAAAAAAAAAAAAAAAAAAAAAATCTATGTGAAGAGGGGTCACCCTAAACGACTTACTGAAATAATCTGCAAACATATTGCTTGCATCTAGCGAATCAGCAGTTGTAGAACTATTGTAAGTAAGCTTCGATGGATAACCATCGGTTTTTTTCTTAGAATTGACAAATCCCCAGAAAAGTTTGGGGTCCACTTTTAAAGAGCATTCCATTTTACTTATATAGTCAATATATAAGTTGCAGGATAAAGATTTGAACTCATTGAATAATGTGAGATAGAGTTCAAGATCCGAATGGCAGAGACTTTTTTAATAGTTCTTCCAAGCCCTATTACGTCTGTTTCGTATCGATTTGAGCTCTTTAGTATACCAGGGATGGGACATTTTCATATTCCTAGAGGATTTGACAGGAATCACTTTTTTCATGCAGTTATCCATCAAAGAATAAAAAGCACCGACTGCATCTTCAATATCAGATAACGCAGTAAGATTAAAATTAAGGCTATTAATTTCATCAGAAAGCCTTTGAAAATTTGCTTTCCGAAAGTCAAAAGATTGCGAACGGTCATACGAATTACTGTTTTCGTACAAATGTGCGCCCAGTTCAATAAATACATCCAAGGGTGGATGATTGTCATCTATGTTAGTTATACTGAAGTGGGATTCCAGAACAACAGTACTAACAGAGTCAGAAGAGAAAACAAGACCGAGAGTTCGATTTCTGAAATTGTTTATACAGCTTGTTTGCTGTAAGTCAAAAGACAAAATGTTATCTAGTAAAGCGAGCTCTTGTTGGGCAGAGTCAAAGGATGGAATGAAATGAGAATCATCCTCAGAAGGTACCCATCCAATATGTGGCAGATTTAAGTCGCCCATAAGTAAGACAGTGCTGTCACAACAAGATATGTCAAAAATATGGTCTAGTGCCATAGAAAGTTCCGAATACAAAGAACATAGACGAGACGATGGAATGTACGCATTAACAACATATAAATGTTTGTTCTTAAGTGTAATTTTTACACATATAACTTCGACATTAAGTTGAAATGGAAAGTCAATCTTGCGTGACTCAAGGTTGGAACGAACAGCGATCAGAACACCTCCTCCAAGCGCTTTCAGGTCATTGTTATGACGGTCGTTTCTGAATACGGAGAACTCATGATTGAAGAGTTCCGTGTCTAAAATTCCGGCATTAAGCCATGTTTCCGTCAAGGAGAAGATATCATGAGAGAGGGCTTGGGAGTTTAAATATACTTCAGCGGTTTTTGTGCGGAGTCCTTTTACATTTTGATAGTAGAGGGACAGCCTACTTGGTTTTTTAACACGGACGGACAATCTTTCCTGCGTCGAACAGGGTGTAAATTCTTTAACTAATGTATTTTGAGGCCATGCAGTGCTATTGCACAGCTTTTCAAAATATACTGAAGGGCCAACAATTTTGAAAGACGCAACAAACCCATCAGCCTTGCTGATTTTGGTGCATTTGATTGAGTCATCTTTTGGGATCAAGTTTCTCGAGACCAAATGTTTCAAGACATCGTCTGAAGAAGTGTTTGGTTTTAGTCGAGAAATGAAAATAGATTTCGGCCTGGGAATCGATTCAATAGTTCCAGATTCTGTACCTAAGGAATGATTTATATATGTGGGACTAACATTAAGAGTGGGCGCCTCGTTTGAGTTTTTTCGCTGACTCCTAAGGTTAAACCGCTTTGCCTTTGGATTTAGCGCAGAGGAAGGCACATCACGTTTCCTTTTGCCTGCGAGTAGAGTAGATGAGGGCGATGCTAGATTAACAATGGGCTCAGGGGTAGCTTCAACAGTTGGGGAACCTGTTGTGTCAAATGAAATCAATGTATCCATGGCCCGTTGGGTACACTGCTTTACTTCATTAGTCGGCAACTCAGGGTCAATAGACGTTGAGGCGTCTGCCGAAAAATGAAGATCAGAGAATGTTGATACGTGATGCAGAATCTTCACCACCTGACGTGGCATCAAACACAATCATCTGGTTGTTGTTCTTTCTTCCTTCTATACACCTGCCCTTTTATCAGAAGGAACTAGTTTCAGCGATACGATCTGTAGAACAGATGCATCATAGACCTTCAACCCTTCTGGAGTCCTTGATAAGCGACTTATTAGTGAATAAAGCCATCTTTGAGCTTCGTTTTTATGTCTGTTATTTTTATTAAAATGTCTGAATTCTCCCATGGTGGTGCTGCTTCATAGCGATAGAAGTCTTTCCTGCTAACGCCTTTGGCGATTAAGTTTTTTCTGCTAGTTGGCGGTTTTCAACATCTTCACTTTGAATTCCGAAAGCTTCTAATCAACAAAATGACGCTAAATCATTGTCGCTCAGGACAGTGAATAGATAAAATTGGTGCTAAACAAAAAAGAAGAGGAGTACATATATGCGAACGTTCGACAGCAGATTCTTACCGCCATAGGGATGAGTTCCCTAAAGTATCAAGCCAAATATGGTTTTTCAAAACGCGCTGGGGTAATGCGGCGTTATTTACTAGTTAGTGCCATCCTGCAGAAATCAGACCCAAGGATAACGCTTAGTCCATCTTGCGCGTCGATAAAGACATGATTTTAATCTGCAAGACGCAGGCCTTTGACCATTGGGCATGAAATGTCAGGCCATTGTAGAACGTCCAAACAGATCTCTGGTACAATAATTGCTTTATTTACAAACGTTTGTATATAGTTGTACTGGCATCTAGTTGCGATTTTTACCTTTTGTAGTTGTTTGCATGGAGGTTTTTACTTAGATTCGAATGGATTCACTGAAGTATGAATAAATGACGAATTGAAACTAAAACTGTTAATTTTCCAACGGCTTTCTCCTTACAGCTCTTTAAGGAGACTGCTCTTTAACTGAGTGCTTGAGTACGAGAATTTTGTTGAAATGTTACAATGTTCTGACGAACCAAGATGCGATAATACGCAAACTAAAAATATATACTTATACTTTACTCAGAAACTAAATGACAATAATTTAAATCTAAAAAAGAAATGATGTAATTTAAAAAAAAGGTCCAAGTGGAAGAAAACCATATCTGTAGGTATAGGAGAAAAAAACTTTATAATAATAGAGAAAATATTATAAAAAGAGAAAAAATCTTTTCGTAGCGAATAGACTAGGAGTTTAAGTAATCAAAAAAGGAAATTAAAAAAAAAAATAAAGAAATTTTTGTAGGGACGATCCCACAGGCGTGCCAGTAGGGATGGTGTGAAGTGGTAGAGTTGTCATCCCATATCATATCTAGTCGTGAAAGAGAAAGAAAAACTAAGTGAAAAGTTTGTTGGAAATTTCTGAAACCTTTTTTTAATGCTAACCGATAAATCTCATGTATCGACACTACTAACAAAATTAAAGTCATGCGGGCGTCTTGAGATGCTTTCTTTTTTACCATGTTCTATGTCTATTTGCATTGGACATAACCCCATTTGGTAGATGTGTGCTTGGTGCATATAAGTGAGTTGATATTATATGACCAATGCGATGAATTTATCCGTGCACAAGCAATATTCGTAATAAACATAATGCCTTGATCCTTTCTTCCAGCCCTAAAAGCAGTCAACAAGCTTTGCAGTTAACCAATTCATTAGGTAAGTCTTGTTTTCTGATTGTATAACTAGTAATTTTTTTTTGAACTCACTGAATCGAAATTGGTGGAAAGGAGACACATGGCGGACATCAATCAATTGGATCTGTAGTTAGTCCCCGTTATAACTTGATTCCAGAAAATAAGAGAAGCTGAGAAAGTTCAGGATCCTAATACATATAAATGTAAAAAATGAAATATAAAAATTTGGCATTAACGGCCCATATAAGGCCTAAAACTAGCTTCTCTAACCACTTTCTAGTGCGAAGTATAAGGGACCCACAATTTTACGCCGAATTCGAACGGCAAATTTTTGAGAAGCTTCTCATGACAATTGTTTTTTTTTTTTTTTTTTTTTTTTTTTTTTTTTTTTTTTTTTATTAATTTAAAAAAAAAGGAAATCCAAATCCCAGAGCACTCAGACTCGGTAACGTTCCATTGTACTACCAGGCAGAAATCCTCCTTTTGGTGTAGAGGCATGTGATTGGGTGGCGTATGTTGTTGTTCCACATGGGGATTGAACCTGCACCGCACGGGTCACAAGCCAACACACTAACCTCTACACCGTCGCCACCCATCATGACAATTGTTAGTCTTGGATGTTAGTCAGACTTTCGCAAGAGGTGCGGCAGTCGAAAAAACTCTAGATGTTTGGCACCGGCGAGAATTGAACCGGGGATCTTTCGATTAGTAGTCCGACACACTAGCCACTGAGCCACTGCGCCCGACATATATAAATGAGTGAACTTCTTTAGGATGTGTGAGATAAGACCGATGAATGCAAGTGAACACATTTTATATTTTTTTTACATATAAATGTATTCACTTGCATTAATCCGTCTTATCCCACCGCAACGCACTAATCGGCACGTACCAGTGTGGCTTGCGGAACGGCAGATCGACAATAGACCAAATTTTCAAACTGAGGCAAACTCTGGCAAAGAGCAACGAATTTTAAGTCACTCACTATCTTCTCATTGACTGTAAGGCCGCATATGATGGCATTCATCGTCAGGAGCTCTACATAGCGATGGCAGAATATGGGATCCCGGCAAAACTGATCCATTTATGTCTTGGGACACTTGAAAACACGCCGCTGGAAGCCACTATTCTAAATTATTCCTGCACCGAATTTCGGCAAGGAGATGCGCTATCATGTGACTTCTTCAATTTTTTCTGGAAAAAATAGTGCGCAGGTGGCAGTTGCCAGCGTGCCGTGTTAGAGGCATTTACGATGATTGAAGAACAGATGAAATTATTTGGTCTTGACGTTAATGAGGACAAAACCAAATACATTTTATCGACAAGCAAACAAACATCTATCCACCGCCCAGAGCAAAACGCCACTGACACCTTAGCGGACATGGCACGGAGATTTACTTTAGGAAGCCGCTGCTGCTTGGGTTTCGCTAAACAAATGGGTTCAAAACTCCTCACTCGAACAACAAAACGCGTGTTCTATCGAACCTTAATCCTGCCAGTCCTGCTTAACAGTGCCGAGTGCTGGATGATAAGTGATATTGGGTTCTTTTGAAAGAAAAATGCTCCAACGGATATTTAGTGCTGTATGCGAGAGAGCGAACCGCAAACTCTATGAGCTGTAACAAGGTGTGGATGTAGTCCAAAAAGCAATAATAATGGCAATAATGCTCCAGCAAAGAGCACCTTCGACTCCAACCCCAGGTTCGAGAGGGCAAGGAAGACCGAACCTCCGTTTTAAAGACCATGCAATCCCGAATGCCATAGCGCTTGGTCTGGACAACTAAAAGCAGCGGGCCCGGGATCGCAGATGATTGAATCCTGCACTGTCTCAGGCAGAGACTCTTCACGGAACCCGTTAAGTAGCAGCGAGCGAAATACCTCCGTTTTACTGCGAACACTTTGGCTAACTTCGGCTATATGTCGGCTAACTGTCGGCGGCGACCATGGCTTTTTTTACACACGTTCAAAAATATGGGTCCACTGGACCCACGAGTCACGATTGCACTTGAGGGTTAGAATTGTTGGGCACATTGAAGTGAAGATTCAGAGAGGTTTAAATGAGCTTCACTAGTTTCAAATCAAATCAAATCATAATTTGTTACCTTCGATTTCGACCTAACACGATCGATATCTTTAACGTTTGAAGTCGAGTCAATCACACCTAAACCAGCGGCTTAGAGAGAGAATCAATAGAATTATTGTAAACAGGAGTGAAAATTCTTTCAAAATCATCATTAATCGAGAGCAGATGTTGTACAGGGTGGGTCAAAAGTGACTTCCTAATTTAAAGTGATAATAACTTTTATAGATTTAATTTTTTATTCATAATGTATTTTAGAATCACAAATTATAATTTATTGAGATTTGTTCGGCTAAGTATTGAATGTAATGTCCCTCAAATAAGCACCAGCTTCATGCTCACAGAGACTTGCTCTTTCTATAGCGTTTGCCATAACATTTTGTATGACACCTGGGCTCAGCGCCTGTATTCCAGCATGAATGTTCTAATTCAGCTGCGGGATAGTGGTGGGTTTATTTACATACACTTTACCCTTCAAATAACCCCAGTGAAAGTCTGGTGTAGTCAAATCCGGAGAACGTGGAGGCCAATTAAATCCTGAATTTTTGGAAATCATTCCGAACTGCATAAGCAACATGTTTTTTATTATCTCCTGGCTTTAATTCTTGCCCAAATTGGATTTTGGATGGAAACAGCTGCAATTCGGTTCTTAGAACTCTTCGCAATGAACTGCGGGACACACGGAGTTGACCAGAGCATCTTCGTGTCGATGTTTCTGGACTCTTCACAACACTTGCAAGAATGCATTCCACATTCGCTTCGATTCGGGCTCTGCGAGGTCCTTCAGCTTGAGGTTAATCAACTATAGTTAATTGTTAACGAAAGTGTCGTAATCAAGTGGCAATGGTGCGATGGTAGTGTATTCACTAAGTGATTGGCAGGTCGTGCGTTCGAATCCCGACCAGGGCCATGATTTGTATACCCTATTCTAAGGGTATATTAATTTTGACGCATAGTTTGTAACATATACCTTAATATTGCCCGTAGACTCCTAAAAGTTACTATATTTATGATCAGCATCGACATTACTCGATCTAGCCATGTCCGTCCGTCCATCCGTCCGTCTGTCGGTAAAAATTAGACCTTTAAACTGGGCCTAGAGAGCTGAAATTTTAACTATATACTCTCTAGTATCACGAAATAATCGAGTTTACGAATTTTTCAAATCCGCCAACAGACACGCCCTTACAAACTGGAAAAAAACAAATTTTTCGAAAAAATCCAATTTTGAGCTAGAAAGCTGAAATTTTTTATACATGATCTATGACTGCTAAAACTGCTCGGGAGATAAAATTTTCAAAATCCGCCCACTGACACGCCCACAATTAAATAAAACACTTTTTTGAAAAACCAAAATTTGAGCTAGGGAGCTGAAATTTACAATATATACTCTCTAAGCTTATGTGTAAATATTTTCAAAATCCGCCTAATGAAACACCCACAATTTAGAAAAAAACTTTTTGAAAATCCAAAGTTTGAGCTAGGGAGCTGAAATATATAATATTTACTCTCTAGGGGGCCTCTATGCTCATGTGTAAATATTTTCAAAATCGGCCTGCTGACACGCCCACAATTTAAAAAAAACAACTTTTTTTTGAAAATCCAAAGTTTGAGCAAGGGAGCGTTTTTTTTTACAAAAGCTTCGTTTTTTTAATAAAATTCTTTAAATGTCATATAACAAAATATGTAGAGCGTTATTAATAATTCAACCATACTTAGACTTATGTCACGCCCACTTATGAGGGATAGGAATAAGAATAGGGTATCCAACAGTTCGCCCAAGCGGACTGTAGCCCGTCCCTATGTTTATAAATTGAATACACACAACAACAAACAAATCTCCCTAAAGCAATTTAGGTGCCACCTGTTGAGAAAAAAAAATCCCATCGCACTAAACTTCTTTCCTATCGTTCTGCTCTTTCATACAGTAAGTAGCGCCCAGAAATAGGCAATGAATCATTTGCTGGGTGCTACTTACAGCAACAAACAAAATGCCTGCGCTGTGGTTTCCACTTTAAGGGTTCTGTGTACTACAGAAAAAAGAAATCCCTTTAGCGCACGCAAATTATATATAAAAAAAAAAAAGAAATCATGTTTACAGAGGGTGGATTTCGCACATTAAAATGACGCCGATAAGCTATTTGGGTTAAAATAATCGAGCAATATTAGTTTTTAAGTATCATGTAAGTAGCTTTTTCTTGTAACTTTTCCCTTAAAAATTATTGCTTTTCATTTAAATTATATTGATTTTAAAGGGTGATTTTTTAAGAGCTTGAGAACTTTTTTTTAAAAAAAAACGCATAAAATTTGCAAAATCTCATCGATTCTTTATTTGAAACGTTAGATTGGTCCATGACATTTACTTTTTGAAGATAATTTCATTTAAATGTTGACCGGGGCTGCGTCTTAGGTGGTCCATTCGGAAAGTCCAATTTTGGGTAACTTTTTCGAGCATTTCGGCCGGAATAGCCCGAATTTCTTCGGAAATGTTGTCTTCCAAAGCTGGAATAGTTGCTGGCTTATTTGTGTAGACTTTAGACTTGACGTAGCCCCACAAAAAATAGTCTAAAGGCGTCAAATCGCATGATCTTGGTGGCCAACTTACCGGTCCATTCCTTGAGATGAATTGTTCTCCGAAGTTTTCCCTCAAAATGGCCATAGAATCGCGAGCTGTGTGGCATGTAGCGCCATCTTGTTGAAACCACATGTCAACCAAGTTCAGTTCTTCCATTTTTGGCAACAAAAAGTTTGTTAGCATTGAACGATAGCGATCGCCATTCACCGTAACGTTGCGTCCAACAGCATCTTTGAAAAAATACGGTCCAATGATTCCACCAGCGTACAAACCACACCAAACAGTGCATTTTTTGGGATGCATGGGCAGTTCTTGAACGGCTTCTGGTTGCTCTTCACTCCAAATGCGGCAATTGTGCTTATTTACGTAGCCATTCAACCAGAAATGAGCCTCATCGCTGAACAAAATTTGTCGATAAAAAAGCGGATTTTCTGCCAACTTTTCTAGGGCCCATTCACTGAAAATTCAAGCGTTGCTCGTTAGTAAGTCTATTCATGATGAAATGTCAAAGCATACTGAGCATCTTTCTCTTTGACACCATGTCTGAAATCCCGCGTGATCTGTCAAATACTTATGCATGAAAATCCTAACCTTAAAAAAATCACCCTTTAGTATTAAGAACATTGAAGTTGTAAAGAATTTAATTTTCTATATCTCTTAAATAAACACATATAATGTAAATGTAAATATTATCGGACTGCAATAAAATAAATAAATGGTAAATGGTAATCGAGTGATTATTTTCAAAATAAAATTCAATTAGTTTGGTCCTCTCTTAAGCGCTCTAGTTCATTTAAGTAAATCTCCCAAGTTTGTATACCTTAAAAAAGAAAAGAAAAAAAATTAAAAACAAAAGAGTTATGATTTTTTCAAATTAGGAAGTCACTTTCGGCTCACCCTGTACATTAGCATCGCAAGTTAAGTATTTGTAGAAAAAGGAGTAGGAACCTTTTATAGTTAATCCCTTTTTATTAAACTCTAAGGTACTCCATTTAAACATTAAAAAAATAAAATTAAAAAAAACGATAACTTAGTAATTTCTGTAATGTAAGCTTTCGTGACTTTAAAAACATAAACGTGAGTCAGTTGGAAAATGATTTAAATATAATTGAATGGTTTCGGGTTTATGAATTGCCTGCTGTTGATGACAAAGTGGCTTTCATTCAGAACAACTTAAAAAACTTGTTTGAGTTCCATGTTCCATTAATAACAAAAACAATGACAAGAAAAAACATACCATATTTCAGTAGCTACGAGTATATAAGTAAACTGATATGTAAGCGTGACCAGGCGTATAAAACTTGGAAGCGGTTTCGATTAGATGTTCTATTTCATAATTTCAAAAGGCTGAGAAACAAGGTAATGACAGTGATACGTGAAGCAAATAGACGTTACTTCGCCCCCCTACTAGACCTCTCTCGAGCAAAACATAAACTCTGGAAAAACATACGTGATATTGGTATTGGCAAACAAAAAAACAATATTTGCGATAATATTGAATAGGAAATTCATTACTTTGCCATGTCAAGAAGCCACTGATGATACAACAACTCTACCAACCGAGAACAATTTCTTTTCCTCATCAAATTTTAGTTTTTCATCAGTGGATGAGACCAAAGTCTTGGAGAGCTGCATATGTATAAAGTCCAATTCCGTTGGCCTTGATGAAATTCATCCGGTTTCCCTACACCTTAAAATACATAACGCATCTTTTCAATACAATATTTATGTCAAGTGTTTTTCCTTCATTTTGGAAGCAAACCATAATTTTTGTTTGCGATTCCAAAAAATCAAAATCAACATGAGTTTAGGCCAATTGCCCTTCTACTATTTCTGTCCAAGGTCCTAGAAAAGTTAATGAATAAACAAATACGAACATTTCTGTGCAACACAAATTTGTTATGTGATAATCAGTCAGGTTTTCGTCCAAAACATAGCTGTACTACAACTCTCATTAATGAAAACATAAGACAAGATGTTGACTTTAACAATGTTAGCCTTCTCATCCTTCTGGATTTTTCTAAGGCTTTTGATACAGTTAATCATAATGTCCTCAGTAGTAAGCTAATGAACCAGTTTAATTTCTCCTATTCTTCGACAAAGTTAATCCATTCCTACCTCAACTGTAGATATCAGGCAGTTGTAGCAAACTGCTCCGTATCTGAACTTCTTAGTTTAAATAGAGGGGTCCCACAGGGTTCTATAGAGGGACCGCTATTATTTTCAATGTACATAAATGATTTACCCAACTGCTTAAAAAAACACTCAAGTGGATATGTACGCTGATGATGTTCAGATGCGGAAAAGTTTTCCCCTAGGTCTGATCGAAAATGCAGCCGTTGAAGTTAATGAAGACTTAAACAATATTCTTAACTGATCACGGAAAAATGGTCTATGCGTTAACCCACTTAAATCCAAATGCTTTGTTATTTCAAAAAAATCCATTGATACGTCTGATTTTCCCAAAATATACTATGGCAGTAATCATATTGAATTCGTGGATTCAGCTAAAAACCTTGGTATTACGTTTACAAAAACACTGTCATGGAATACCCATATCAGACTAACAATTGCGAAAGTTTATGCAGGGCTTCGTATGCTGTGGACAAACTATAGAATTACACCCTTAAAAACTAGAATGGTACTATCCAAAACATTACTCATCCCTTTATAGCTTTACGGTTGTGAACTTTTTTATGACCACATTTCTCAATTCTCCAAATCTATATATGGGGTTACTCTTGGAAATCTCTTCAAACTAAGAACTCTAACATTACTTAACAATCAGTGTTGCCATTTTTACCGATTTCCGGACAAATTTGACCGAAATCTCTTTATTTTGACCGAAGAAAATTTGAAGATTTGAAGATTTTTGACCGAAACGATTATATATTGTTTACCAAAAAATTTATTTTTTAACTGAAAAATAATTACTGCTTTCATAAACTTTACACACAAAAATATTTGTCTTCCTATACCTTACCACACTTTACGAACTTACTGCCTAGATAAGGCAGCCAATTTTAAAGGAAATGCAAGTTGATAACTATACATCAGAAAAAATCTGTTCTCAGTGGAACAATCTGTTGATCAACGATTGGCAGTAAACCGAGTCAACAGAAGCTTTTTGGTGTGAAGTTACAAACTTCACAGATGCAAGTGGCAAAAATCCCTTCCACGACTTGGCTAATTTTGTAATGGTAGTACTGGTTTTACCGATTTCTAATGCCGAAGTGAAGTGAATTTTCAATCAACTTGATATAAGAAAAACTAAGCAACGAAATAAATTGAAATTAAGTTTATTACATAGTATTTTAGTGATAAGAAATAACTTACCGCCTAATTTGTGTTTATTACAATAGCCTAATACCTAATGAAATCATACAACAAATAGGGACCAGTGAAATATATAGAAATAAAGAAACCGATTCAGAGAGCGATGAAGATGATTCTATTTTAATTTAATTTACATGTAATAACTTTGGATAACTACAATTTTATAGACTAAATCAAATTAAAACTTCCTTTTATAAGATTGATTTATGATTTAGAAATAATTACTTATTTTCGCTATTTTCTTATTAGATTTAGATGGATAAAATTGTTATATGTTTTATTCGGATCTTTTACATAACACACTTAGAAATAAATCTTCAATGAATTTTTTTTTGTTCAATTTTAAATATAATTTGTGAAAGAAGCGACTAAACTTATTTTATTTTATTTTTTGTTATAGTAAATATTGATTTTTGACCGACTTTTCGGTTTAAAGATATCAATCAAGCTTATGCTATCTAAGCAGATACTGTATCTTATTGTATAAGTCTATAATAAATAAATAAATAAATAATTTTAAAAATATATATAAAAGTACCTTTTTCTGTGCAAACGTCTTTTATCGCAGTGAAAACATAAATAGGGACCATTTTAGATACAAGAGTTCCTTTAGGACGCAGTCTCGCAGTATCAGCCATTTGGGCAGGCGTATTTAAAACAAAGTGTAGTAACAGACTGAAAAAACATACAAATATGCAATAAAGAACTAGATAATGTAGTGCAAGGGCAGCGGTATTCAAAATGCAAACCAGATAGAAAACTAATTCGCAATATAAACATTGGAATGTTGGGAAAATTGAAAGTCATCGCAGTGTTGACAGGATTTGCGAAGCAACATCGAATTTAGCACTAATTTAGTTGCTAATGCCGTTCATCAACCGGGCGTGGCTGTCAAAGTCGAACTTGCTTTGTCGATCTGTTTCTGCAAATAATCCGACGTTTTGACTAATTTTGCACTTTACTATCACCAGCTTTAATGTTTAAATATTAAGCTGTTCGGTGTACATTGAGCGAACAAATTAAAGCTTCATTCCTTTTCTGTTTACTAAAAAAAAGTACCTCATAGCATTGGACTAACGTTCAACGGCACCCTTAGTTAACTCCACACTAGTGAACCCTATTGTATGTATGTCGATGTTACGAAATATCTCGCTCAGGGAGAGAAAAAGAAATTTTTTGCCAACACATTCCACTTGGAGGGAAACAATTCCATCATCTATGACCAAATAACATGGATTTTTTATCCGTACTTTGGCAGAGTACCTATCAAGCTCGAAGAAGATACTCGTTTTAGCGATAAAACGAAAGGTGGAGAAATGACGTTGTCTTCAGCAGTTGACAGCAGTTGGAAGTGAAGGTTGGCTGGCTTTACGTTGAATGATGATGATATGATGCGATGATGACGATGACGAGGGCAAAGATAAGGGTGCGATAAATAAATGGCTGCTGCCCTGGTGGGGATTTATGTGAACGCGCTGGATGTAGAAATGAGGTGGTGGAATGGGGGCAAGTGGTGATTTTCGTCTGTTGCCACCATGTCGTAGTTGGTTTCATGCAAAGAAGAAGAAATTCCGCCACTGTAACTATTCTGATGATAGATTGGGGGGATGTGATATATTTTGTTGGCATACATAATATAAATATTATCACATTTACTTCCGGATAGAAAATTTATAATTTTCTTTAAGGTTCTCACACACGATAGTGGTAAACGGTAACGATACATATATCGGTAGGAGACTTGTCCTGGTCAACAACTTGCCCGGTCACACCAATGCGATATTCTTATCTTGGTTGGGCGTATTCGCCATATATTTTTATATGATAACCTTTCTTGCGAAATTGTGTACCCTATTCTAAGGGTATTATAATTTGACTAACAGTTTGTAACATTGCTCGTAGACCCCTAAAAGTTACTATATTTGTGATCAACATCGAAAGATATGTCAATCTATCCCCGTCCGTCCAACCGTTGTCAATTCCAGCTAGAAAGGTGCACGTCTATAGGGGCCTAAAAAGCTCAAGTGTAAACAATTTGAAAATCTGTCTACTGACAGGCCCACGATTAAAAAAAACCCGTTTTATTGAAAAAATCTATGGAAATGAAATTGCAAAGTATGTAGATAAAGTGGTTTTATACAATGCCACATTACAAAATTGATTGCCACGTCCACTTTTTAGGGGCGTTTTTTTTTATAAAAACATTTAGCAGGGATATGCCTCGATAGTTCTTGCAAGACAGAGGATCGCCTTTCTTGTAGATCTGGCATATGGAGCGGATAGTTCAGTCATCGGGCATGATGATTTGGTGCATGCACCCTACCCAAACATTGCCTCCATATTTGAAAAGCTCCGATGGTAAGCCATCAGAGCTGCCGGCCTTATTGTTTTTAAGCTTGATTATGACTAAGCCAGCCTCTTCTATACTGGGTTGTGAAATCTGTTCTTCTTGACAGGACGTGGGTTCTCTTCTCGCCCGATTTCTCCCTCTACATGATGCCCATTCAGCAGCTATTGGAAATGCTGTTTAAATACATCTACTATTTCCTGTGATTCGGTGACTGTTTTTGCGTCGCCGTTTCGAAGAGCCTGCATTCCGGTTTTAAAGCCAGCAGACAGTTGCTTCGCTTTCTTGTAAAATCTCTAAATCCGGGTGTTATTTCGATCGAAAGACTCTTCGATTTCCTTGAGCTGGGAGAGCGCGTACGCCCTCTTCTTTTGCAGGATTTTCTTCTATTCCCTTCACTTGGCTCGATACACTTTCCTCGCTGCCCTTGTGTTGCGCTGAAGCATTTTTAAATGTGTATCTTCTGTCACCTTCTTCCGATAAGCGGATACATCATCATACCACGAGCTTTTTCTCTGGGGTGGCTGGTAACGTACGGTAGTCTCGACTACCTCGATTATGCTGTCACGATATCGGTTCCACATGTTGTTGGGGCTTGTGGGTAATGAATGCACAGAGGAAAGCCTCTCGCTCATCTGCTCTCTGTAGACTCTGGCAACTCCAGGTGTGCTTAGGCGTTCAATTTCTTCTTTTGGCCAGTTCGCAGCTTCTTCTCGTTGGACATTCGAGCTCCAAATTTAGCCGCAACAAGGAAAAGGTCAGAGTCGGCATTTTCCCATAGGAGTGTGTGCACGTTTAAAATGGTGGATGCGTGTCTCGCATCGATTAGCACATGGTCGATTTTTGACGATTTGACCATCTGGAGAGGGCCAGGTTGCTGTGTGGATCCTGAGCCTTGGAAACCGTATTACGAGCTGATGCAAAGTCGATTAGTCGGTAGCCGTTATGTGTTGTCGTGTCGTGAAGGCTGTGCTTAAGAACTCATCCGCCGAAGATTTTTTCCTTACCGACTTTGTCATTACAATGCCTGAGCACAACTTTGACATCGTATGCCGGACAGGCTCCGTAGGCGAGGTCATCGAACTCCTCCTTGATGGGATGTGCATACATTAGGCTTATGTTTTAAAATGTAGCTTTGATGCGGATCACAGCCAGGCGATCACTTATCGGCTTGAAGTCTATTACTTTTGTCCGACGAATCCGAACCCTAACATATGTTTTTTTTTTAAGGCAGCTGTAAAAAATGTCGCAATTTTTTCTTTTCATCATACCTGATCCTATCCACCGTGTCTCCTGGATCGCGGTAATATCTGCCTTGTACCGCTCGAGGACAGACTCAAGTTTTTGAGTAGCACCTGGGTTGCACAGTGTACGCACGCTCCAGGTGCATACTCTCAAATCGTAGTCCGTTGACGTTCCGGGTCTGGTGGCCATATTACGGAATCCATTATCCGAGACTTGATGTGTCTCTCTCATAACTTTTTATGTTTGACGTGGTAGGGAAGTTACCCCGATGGCAGAACCATAACCTGGAAGGCCAGTTTCATTTTTTTTACCCTAGGACGAGGGACCGGGTTTTACCGAGTCAGTAACACACTTTGGGGATTTGAGCGCGGTCGTTGGCTCATTAAGGGTTCATCCATAAAGCCCTGGGATGCAAATAGGTCGAAGCAGCTCATTTAGGGATAACACTAATAGTTCAACCTGACAGGAGCTGGTAGACGTCACCGTTGATCTCATGTAAGAAATTCCCCCGCTGCCGTCTGATACATGTGCAAAAGTCTCAGATTGAAAAACACTCCTCCTCCCCCATCTCTCGTCCGCTGTCACCAATGACCTTCCAAACTGGTTGGTTACCCGATCTCCAGCCGAGGTACTAGGCACCCAGCAGCCACCAACGTGGAGGTGTAGAGTAGGAGTTGGTAGTAAGAGGCTATGGTGATGCCATGCTCTCGTATATTCGCATCACTAGCCTTTGGCTGTCCATGCATAGTCATGTAGTCCTGTCTATGTAAGGTCACTGTCTACTCTTCATCCTCCACTTCGCTATCAAATGGTAATCAGCGTGGTTTTTCATTCTACTACTAATTGACGAACATTGTATTTAGTATGATTAAGACGTATAACTTGCTTAGGATATCTTCAACGATAGAAATTCTTCTATCCGACATGGCAGTCTTCATAGTCTTCTTTCCAACATTTCTATATTCTATATTTCTATATTCAAATTCGGCAAAGCAGAGGGCGGCAAAATTCACACATTACAGAATGGACAACTCATCATTTACTTAACTTTACCCATGCGTGGGACAATTTGAAAAAATACGTTAAAACAAATTAAAAAGGAAGTAGTCAGACGAGATGCTCGGCGAAATATGTTGCTGTGAATGCCCTATTAAATAATTTGCCAGAAATAGCGGAAGCCTTAGAAGAAGTTAAGCAAACTTCTCATGCTCCAGAAGCTAAGTAGGAGGCAGGTAATCTCTTAACTGCTATAAAGGATTTAAAATTTATTCATAATTTACCTATTTGGGCGAATATTCTCCGCGAAATCAATCGAGTGAATATAGAAATTCAGACAGAAGATATTATCATTGCCCGTTCCGTCGCACTAATGGATGGTCTGCTCAAAACTTTGCAAAAAATGCGACAAAATCCAATGGAATATTGAATAAAAGAGGCTGGAGAAGTTGCTGAAAAAAGTGGGGGGGAGATGTGGGAAGACGAACTACAAACACTCTGACCTGTTCAAATATTGGTTAAAATTTCAGCTCTCTAGGTCCAGTTTAAAGGCCTAATTTTTGCCGACAGATGGACGAACGGACGGACGGACGGACGGACGGACTGACATGGCTAGATCGACATTACTATCGATGCTGATCATAAATATAGTAACTTTTAGGGGTCTACGGGCAATATAAAGGTATGTTACAAACTATGCGTCAAAATTTAATGAAATAATGTTGGCATTTGATTGAATCATATCAGAAATTAAACATAGGGACGGGCTACAGTCCGTTTGGGCGAACTGTTGGATACCCTATTCTTATTCCTATCCCTCATAAGTGGGCGTGAAAAAGTCTAAGTATGGTTGAATTTTTAAGAACGCTCTACATATTTTGTTATACAAGGTGGCGCAAAAGTCATCTTCCTATCGGAAGAAGCATAATTTTTGCAAATGGCGGCAAATGTAAATTCTACTTTAATATTTCAGTTAACTAACTGATACAGAAAAAACTTAAGACACACAATTAACATAATCCAAAAGCAGAACCAAAGTTTTTCATTCATAAAAAAAATTACAGCGAAAGAACATCGGGTGACAACTGTTGCGCCACCTGACAACTTTTGCGCCACCTTGTATAACATTTAAAGGATTTTATCAAAAAAAAACGAAGCTTTTGTAAAAAAACGCTCCCTAGCTCAAACTTTGGTTTTTCAATAAAATTATTTTATTTAATTGTGGGCGTGTCAGTAAGCGGATTTAAAAAAAATTAACACATGAGCATAAAGGGCCCCCTAGAGAGTATATACGAGTATTATAAATTTCAACTCCTTAGCTCAAACTTTGGATTTTCAAAAAAAGTTTTTTTTTTAATTTTTACACATGAGCATAAAGGGCCCCCTCTAGAGAGTATATTTTATAAATTTCAGCTCCCTAGCTCAAATTTTGGTTTTTCAATAAAATTGTTTTATTTAATTGTAGGCGTGTCAGTGGGCGGATTTTCAAAATTTTATCTCGCAAGCAGTTTTAGGAGTCATAGATCATATGTAAAAAATTTCAGTTTTCTAGCTCAAAATTCGATTTTTTCGAAAAATTTGTTTTTTTGAGTTTGAGGGCGTGTCTGTGGGCGGATTTCAAAAATTCTTAAACTTGATTATTTCGGGACCCTAGAGAGTATATGGTTAAACTTTCAGCTCTCTAGGTCCAGTTTAAAGGCCTAATTTTTGCCGACAGATGGACGAACGGACGGACGGACGGACGGACTGACATGGCTAGATCGACATTACTATCGATGCTGATCATAAATATAGTAACTTTTAGGGGTCTACGGGCAATATTAAGGTATGTTACAAACTATGCGTCAAAATTAATATACCCTTAGAATGGGGTATAAAAAGAGATTTGATTGTGCTATTATTCTGAATTTGAATTTTGCTTTTCTTAATGGTACTAATTTTTTGAAAATGTCAAATGTCGAAAATACGAGCGAGATTTAAGCGCCGTTGAATTCTGCCAGGAACTCTACATTTTTAAAGAGCGTGCTCCGCTTTTATTTGTTGATATAGAAAAGGCTAACGGTTTCTATCTCATGCAACAGATTTATGTGCATGATTTTCAAGATGCTTTTCCTAATATTTGTATTGCCCTGCAAATTTATTCTACGTTTCCTACTACATCCGCAAGCTGTGAGCAAAGTCTTAGCAAACTAAAACTAATTAAAAACTATTTGTGGTTATCTATAATCCCGGAACGCTTATCGAGTCTTGCAATCTTAGCGATAGAAAATCAAATTCCACACGAGTTAAATTATGACAGGGCCATAGATTTATTTGCTGAACAAAAAGCTCAAAGAGTAAAATTGTAACTTCAATTCACAATTATATGCAATTATATATTTGATTTTTATTTTGATTATACATATTTTTATTTTAAATCCAATCCTGTGCTGTGTATAATATATATTCATTTATTTATTTGTTTATTTATTTATTTTATTTAAATCGCTGTAAATTTGAGAATATAAAGAATTCTTATAGTTCACATACAGGTTTTATCATGGTAATATAAAGACATCGAATGAATATAGAGAGAAAATAAAAACATGAGATAGATATTTTACAACTTGCACTTGCGGATATAATAAATTAAGAAGAGAAAGAAATCGTAAAAATTAACAATAATTTAAAGTTGCAAAAAGAAGATGGAGAAAAAAAAAATAAAAACAAAAATATTTGACATTAACCAGATAGAGAAATTTCAATAAGTATAAATATTACTTTTTTGACTGTAATAATTGCAAAAGAGTCGCTCTGAATCGAGCCATATATAGCTAAAAATTAAGACTAAATTATTGGCTTCAAAATGGTATTCATACAAGTTTGTTGAGCAAACAATAAAAAAGATGTTGCCATAAATGTTGCATAACCCAAAAAGTGGCGATTAAAAAATTGGCGGGTATTGTGGTATACTATGTATTTTTAATGTGGTACACTATACCACATTACCCGCTTTACAATTTCTTGCCACCAGAACACTTTTGAAATGATTTATATAAATATTTTTGTTTTTATTTTTATTACAAAACAACATAAAAAACATAAAAAAAATAAGGGAAAAGATGGTAAGGAAACGCCTCCTTAGCAAAAAATTAACAACAATTAAGAACTTTTAAAATGAGATAGAACTTATTCGCAAGATTGACAGAGAAATATGGCACTTTTCTTTGGAACACATTTTTCGTGAGCCCAAACCATTTCACATTCCAAGCAGGAAATCTATTTGGTCATCGCTTTATAATCATTCCAAATTTGTTTGCAGATGACGCACATAGCTTCTCTCGATGGAGGAATATCCCCGAACTCTTCATTGTCATCAGAATCATTTAATTTGTGAATTTTGATTTCATTTCAATTTCTATTTTGCAACTTACAATTTTATGTATTACAATATTACAATATTATGCAGCAATTCTTATACAAAGGTCTTAAACAACAGACTTTGTTCAATATCGCTTGATGAAAATATCTCTTCCTTTTAAGAGGCGCGGCTCGTCTTAAGTTGTTTTTTAACTTGTTTAAGCTATGCATTGGGCTCAATTTTTTGTAAATTTTTCAATGCTTTCAATCTTGTTAGTATGGTTTGATTTTCTTCCTCGTCTCTTAGGCGGTGTCGATATCTCCCAGGCTGTTATAAACCCTATGCTTGCATCTGCGCTGGAATCGTTTTTGGATGGCGAAAAGACTGACAAACCTTGAACTCGACAGTGGGGAATAGAGGGTGATAGCCCTGTGCTTGTACTTAGAGCTGTGTCAATCGTGATTGATTCGATCTTTTTGACCCGACCACAATAAAGTATTGGTGATTGCAATCACAATGCCCGAAGTCAATCGTTCATCGAGTCAATACTTTTGTTCTGTTCTGACTAACTCATTTCTTATCTACTGAACCAATAAATGTGTTAATATATCAAAATATTTTTATTTATTTCGGCTTATTTCGTTTTACCAACACATATTTGTTCTACAAAAATATCGCTTCTGTGCAATAACCTCCATTTCCTAATTATTCAAAGGCGTTTTGGTATCTATATATACAATCAGCAGTTTGTTGTTATTGAGTGTATTCACTCTTACAATCCATTCGAATGTATCGGTCTCTATCGAAACTAAATTGAACGAATGATGATTGGGGTTTTTGATTGTATTGAAATTGAATGGAGCAATACAATACTCCCATGTCCCATCTGTCATTGATTGATTGAATGATTGATTGAAATGACCGAATCATTTTTTCAACCAATACTTGAACGATTCGATCATTCAATTTGAACGATTGACACAGCTCTACTTGTACTTGCAACACATTCATCTATTAATGGTGGTAAAATGCTCAATGGCTGCATTTGTGCGTTAGGATGGCAAGATGGTACCCCCTTGCTTGCAGTTGATAAGTTGGAGCAATGCGGTAGCAGAGTGCGCTGTTATTTCCGTTGAAATAGACTCTTCAAAATAGTTTTCCATTTCCCCAGCTATGAAGTCAACACCGGAATAAATGTATTTATCGAAAGGATATATTCCAGTCGTTTTAAAACTATTGACGGCAAATTGGCCGGTCTGAACTTTCTAATAGGCCTTAGTGAACATTCCAACAAGATCATAAACCGTTACTTTTCGATGATTCTCACGGCTTAAGCATCTTATCTCTTCATTAATAATAGGCCTTTAAAGGACCCATGAATGCTTTGTCAAAAGCCTGCATCTTATTGGTGGAATATGGTGGCAGAGAAATTGTAACAACACCATTTTCACGTGCCATGTTTAGCAGGTCTATGTTTCTAGTGTGACTGAAATGGCAGTCCAAAATCAACAAAATCGGATCGTCTTTTGATGGTTTTGTAGCTGTTAAGAAATGTTGAAACCATTTAGTAAATATAAGGATTTGAACGCATCCATATAGCAAGAAGAATCGGAGCCAGGAGGATCAGAAGGGGATCATGTTTTTTTCGCGGAAAGATGAAGAATGGTGGAACGAAAGGCCCGCCTGCGCTCATGCAGGAAATTATTGTTATGATGGATCCACGCTCTGCAGATGTCATGGATCCGATTTGTTTTTCCCCTTTTGGGCAAGTACTTTCGTCTGCTTTGACTGTGTCCCATTGTCGTTTGTTAGCCATGTTTCGCCATGATTTCTAACGACACAAAACAAAAGAAAACAGTAACTATTCGAAGGAATTTTGAAGTGGGTAATGTGGTATAGTATACCACATTGGCCGATGTCAGCTGTACCACATTAGCCGACGATGTATGCACATACGAATTTATTTATAAAAAATAACACAAAAAATACTTACAGAATAACTAATAATTATTTAATAAAGTTTAATAAATCGTTTACTGCGAGGTAACTTAGGTATAAGTAACGCACAAAACAATAAAACACAAAAAAACAATTTCAGAAGCATAAAAAAAAACTCGAGTACAACCAATTATATATTCGACACAAATTACCAAAAACGTGAATAGCTTTGAAGTTGCCAGAACACGTGTTGGTCGTTTTTTCTAAATCGCCAGTTTTGTGTGTAACAAACATTCCGGTAGCCTGCTTAGTTTTCGAAAAAACTGCCCGTACCACATTACCCTCTTATACCACAATACCCGAACTTACTCTATGTATATATATATCTGTAAATAAATAGGCTTAACACATTATTTCCGGAAGGCCTATGTCGGCTATGTCCAAATGTCAATCAATTATGACGGCATTTTTAATATTTTGCCCCGCCTAAAAAAATGAAGATCCGGGGCTGGTTAAATTTGCTCTAATTTGTTTTTTTTTTTTTTAACCTATCAATTTTAGTAAATGCTGTGTTTTTTAAAGACTGCTTAATAATAAACAAAATAAGAATATATTTGAATAAATTTACGTTTTTTATTTGGGAACATATTTGTTTATATTTCAGAAAAAACTGTAACCATAATATTATGTATTGTATGCTCAAAACGAAATATTTAAAACAGTGCGTCGATTCGACGAATTATTAGTAGTTGAGTGACTGGGGGTTGTTGACCTCAGACTTTTGTTACAGTGAATGAATTTAAATGGTCGAGGGGGGTTTTTATTTTTTATACTATAAAGTGTAAAGTTTACCCAATTTTTTTTTCTGATTTTGATTTTTTATTATTTAAATAAAAACTATAAAAAATTAATACTTAAGCATGTAATTTTATTTACAATATTTTCGTATCTATACTTTGAATTATACCTAAATAGACATAAAAGAATATTTTTTTTTAAATGTTGGAGCGTATGAAGGGTCATAACGACCTTGGTAGTAGAACGTGGAGAGAGGAGAAAGGCAACGGCAGCTGCTCCAAGACTAAAGAGAATTTTTCTAGCTACTTTTTAGTTATAAATGACACGTGTTCTGCGCATGTTGCATATATTTAAGAGTAAAAGTTGTGTGTTTTTTTGTTTATTTCCGACAAAAGTTTTATTGAAGACGTTTTTTTTCTATTGAATTTCTATATAAGATTTTTTATTTGTTCATTTGGTAAGTAATCTCATTAAAAATCAGCAGTTTATTTATGATCATGATGGTTATAGTATGACCATAATGATTATTAGATAATAAATTAAATAATAAGTACATAGATAATTAAAGATTAATTCAAGTAAAATAAAAAAAATAAAATGTAAATTTAATGTATTCA
This sequence comes from Portevinia maculata, assembly GCA_949715645.1. Taxonomy (NCBI): domain Eukaryota; kingdom Metazoa; phylum Arthropoda; class Insecta; order Diptera; family Syrphidae; genus Portevinia; species Portevinia maculata. Next base: position 72,688,465 of record OX454527.1, read on the forward strand.
ATTGTTTTCCATCACAGTTTTCTAACAATGGATGAATCAAGGGCCAGTAGTACAACTAATGAGTACAGCTGCATTATCTGTGAAAAATTGGGTTCATCTTTCGCAACGCAAATCCAGGCGGAGACTCAACTTACGTTCATAGTATCCGTTTTCCGATGGTTTGACATATTTGGCAAACTGACACAGGCTTCGAATAACTACGAGCCTAAGTCGACGGACTGGAAAATGCATCGAGGACTTGTCCTCTCTAAAGACAATTGAGTCCACGTGAGACCTGGATGAAGCAGTGTTCTAGCTCAGCAAAGTGCTGCTAACCTCCTACGATAGTAGTTGTGTCAGTAAAACCAGTATGAAGAAGCGTAAGGTTTCCTGTTGGAAGGACCAACTTGCTAAGCTCGGGAAGAATGTAAGAAAGCTCTTCATCGAGCTAAATAAATAAAATTGTGGGACCATTACAGGATCGCTCTCACAGAATATAACTCAGAATTGAGAAGATCGAAACGAGGTACATGGACTAAATGCACCGAAGACATAGCGACATGCCAGTCGCAACGCGTATCTATAAAACTCTGGGTAAAGAGCATACACACTGTGTAGGATTACAAAAGAAACAGATGGTACCTGCACGACGTAACCCGAGGATACTATAAGAAATTTACTTCAGCTTCACTTTCCAGCCACAGACCCCAAAGCCTTTGTAGCCAGTACCTATAGTCAACAGTTCGTAAATTAAGGATTTGAACTCATGAGGTTCAAATTCTTTGTAAAAGGAACAACCAAAATAAGAAGTGTTCTTTTCTCATCATTACCTCCTACAGCTGATGCATCGATTGAATTTTGAACACCTAAAAAGAGTATATCTATAAATCCAGTTATGGTTAGGAAATGTAGATATTGAAAATGTAGACATTGAAAATTGGGGTTGGAAGTATTTTAATAACATGCTTATCCCAATAACAATGAATCAATCACCAGGTCCAGATAATTTATTGCAAATGTTGTTTTGTAGCTGCACAAAGGGTTGTGGAGCTGCTTGTGGATGTCGAAAGAGTGGCTTATACTGCAATGTAGCATGTACACAGTGCAGCGAAAATACTTGTTTTAATACTCCGTCAATCATTGAAATAACCGAAGTTGAAGAAAATACTTAAATAGACAAAAATGTAAATTACTTAAATAAACAAATGATTCCTTGATAATTTATTTTTCTTTCATTTTCCTTCATTTATTTCTTTTTCCTAATTACTATCTCTATATGAATATGTAAATTAACTAAATTTTGGTGTAGACAAATGTTCTACAGCATAATATTATGAGGTATTGTATCATTTAAACTATCAAAATTATAATTATTTCATTATTATTTTTTTTTAATCGAGATTACAATCTTTTAATGGGTAAACTTTTTTGTATATTATAAGCTAAACATTCCACTTTGAATATTATAGCTTATTATTATTTTATTTCTAGGGATACAAAAAAAAACTCAAGTTCACGATTCTTAGCTGGACCAATCATCACCTATCGTGGTAATTATTGCCTAAACTTGCCCCAATTTCATCCATCTATCAGCAATCCATAATCCCCATAGAAATACATCTTAACGCTTGAGGGGTTGGTATTCCACTTTGCTGCTTCATTGAAGCTTAATATCCGAGAATTATTTTCGCTCCATTTTGTTGTCATTATTTTCGCTCTATTCCCACGTTTTTCCAATAAAGAATAATTCATTCCCGGAATTACTTTTGCTTCGCTCTTAGCCACCACCTATAAGCCACCGCAGTTTCCCATTATGTACCTTATATAATACGCCCACGCACACTCACTCACACACACACCAAGAAAAAAGTCATTCGCGAAATTTACCTTCGACTTTTCCTCGGTTTGGCAATTTCGGGCTAGCTGGAGCGTCATTTTCTCGCGCGCGCCTACGAATACTATGAAAACATACTCTCTAGACCTTTCTCCGTGTCGGGCGTAAATCCAACGCAAGCAACAATACCAAGGCAGGAAAAAAATAAGGAAAATCAAGTATCGCATGGAAAATTGCCTTGCAAAACAATGATGCGTGGAAAATGCTAACAAGTGGGAAGCTTAACCTATTTGCCTTTTATTTGACACCAAACGACACGATGTAGAAGGGTGGGGATGGTAATTCGTATGGCAAAGGTGACACATCAGGACGTTCAAATGTTAATTCTCGGAACGAGAGGATGAAACAAACTTAAATTTCTGCGAAGCATAAATAGAATCACAGAGATCAATAATAATTTAAATGGCGAAAAGTAATTGCTTCCAATTTTGCCTTCGGTGGGTGGTGGGTGCAACTTGGTATCTGAAATAAATGAGTTCGAGTCCAACGCTCTATTCTATCCTTTCGCTCTGCTAAACTAATGAACAGTGCTGCTGGAGGGATGGGGGTTGAAAATACATCATCTTTGCTGCCTTATGGCAGCCAGCACCGTAAAATCTTCAGTTCTCTTCTTTATAATTATTATTATTATTACGATTACGAGTAGGTAGGTACAATAGGAAATAATTAATGTAAAGTTTGTTGTTATTGCCAGAATGAAGAGCAAAAGACAACCGGCAGTGACAGCGACAAAGGAGTATGAATGGCGCGCAAAGCAAGGGTGTTTAATCACGTTGCTTACAAGAGAAATATGGTTAAATAGATGAATGACGGTGGGGATGGATAGTGGTGGGTGTTGGATCGCATAGCGAGGGTGGATGAGCATAATTAATTTAACGTTGTGGCATTTGCGTGTATTTTTTGATACTAGTTGGCCGAAATGCTATGGTGAACTTTGATTATAGACTTTGTTTACGAAAGGGGTTGCTGGAATTGTATCCAGCAGTGTCTTTAATATCGCTAAATTTTTAATTCATTTACGACTATTTGTCTTATATACTATGCATAGAGCTTGAGCCTTATTCTCATTTAAAGGTTAGGGAGTGGTATTTCTAGTCTTTTCAAACTTCAGTTGTGATGAGAAAACAAATGTGAATGGTTGTTCGGGGAGTTAAGCAACTGTGCCTATTTACTTTTCTAGAGATAGAGTAGAAATGTCAAATGGTTGTAAAAGTAAAGAAAACAAATGTGTAACTGGGACATTTCTTAATGAAAGTGCTAGTCACTTAGGGACTTTAGCATAACTGTTTCAAGTGTTTTATGCACAAATGAACGACCCCGAGTAGAACTTCTGTGGAATGCTTTGTGGTTAAGACCCTGCCAACTACAGAGGATCTTCATTTCTTGATGCATCTTACAAAATTTGTATAGCATTGCTACAAAGATGTCTTTCACTGTGGATAGCTGCCGATAACGTTTTGAAGGAATTTCAGGCGGGTTTCAGAATGGGATACGCAGACTCGTTCCCTGTACGAAGTGAGAATCTCGATACGGTAGACCGAGGTGCATTATTTATTTATTTATTTTTTATTCGTAGGTTTGGTTAGTTAATCTAAATCCATAAAATCCAAAAGCAGCTGTATGGAAGGGGGTGATAGATCTAAGTGGTTTCCAACCATGGAGCGATAAGACAGAGTTGTGTTCTCAGTCCAAACTTGTATGCTCTCTTTATTGAAGACCTAATCAATAAATTGAGGAGGTATTATTACGCAGGGCTTCAAATTAAATTAAAGCCTTCTTATATGAGATGATGGCTTACTTGCCAGAAACTATCAAGCTGATGATAAATTAACTGTACGAATACTGCAACTTGTGGAATCTCGTGGTCAATCTGGAAAAAATTAAGGCATTATTGTAAACAATTTCAGCTTTTTACTCGAGTTAAAATGCCTAATTTTTGCCGATGAACGGACGGACGGACAAGGACATGGCTAGATCAACATTACTGTCGATGCTGATCACGATGCTAATCAGTAACTATGGGCATTATTAAGGTATGTTGCAAACTCTGAGTCATATTTATTATACCCTTGAAATAGGGTATACAAATGACTCGTTGTTTATGTGTGTCCTTTTAAACCTCTCGAACCGCTCGACGAATTTTGATGAAACTTTGTGAGTGTGTTCTTTGCTGGCTTGATCTTAACAAAGTAAGGTTCATTTACGATTGAGTGTGGTGTTGGAAATTAACAAAATGTGAAAAAAAAACACTTTTAGTGCTTAAAAGTTAACAATAAAAACAAATTATATAGTCAAAAAGAAGAAATATTTTTTTACAACTTTTTAATAATCTTCTTATATATATGTTAGTCTGCAGTTTCTCTGAACTTTAATCCCGATAGGTAGCGTGTTGTCGTGGTATTGAAACTTTTCGTATTTATAGAACGATTTGGCTCAAATTCACAAAATAAATGTCTTCTTTTCTCTGTACTTTGCCTATGATTATTGAAATCTTTATGATTATGTTTAATTCTGATAGGTGGCGCTGTTTTCCCACATTTGTATTTGTGGGTCGATTTAGTTGCTATTTGTGTGGAATTGTTGCATGCGGTTAGCATCACATGAGAATGGTTGGTCCGATTTGGTTCATATTTTTGTAAAATGTTTGTAATAGTGCGAATAAGGTTTTAACGGGAACAAATTGGAAAAGATTACCGAAAAATTGGAAAATTTTGGGAAAACCGATATCGTGTTTTGTATGGGAATTTCGTATACAGAATGATGAGAATTATATAGCAATGCCTTAGATGCCCTTGCGAGATGAAATTATCGACAGCTCAGACTTTTGTTTGTTTAGTAATCGTCGTGTTTTCTCTGCAGTTGCATCTTTTTCCACGAATCGGACATCGGATAGTTGTTTTTCTCGGGAGCGTATGGGCATCCCGCTTTTTAAAATCCCGTTTTTTTTTTTAAATCCCGCTTAAAATTTTTTAAAACATCTTCGAAAATTCCGGTTTCTTAAATACTGCCTCTGAAAATCCAGCTTATTCTAAATCCCGATCTATTATAGCTAATCCCGCTTTTTAAAATCTCGTTTAATCCCGCTTTGCCCGTTTCTCAGAATCCCACTTGAATTTTAACAACTTCATCGTTCTAAATTGAATATTGCTTGTTTCCCATTTTCTTTCATAACTTTATCCATTTCAATTGTTTTTCTCGATGCAAAATAGTTTTAAAAATGATGAAGAAGCGCTTAGTTTTGTGAGTGGCTTAAAATCAATTATGTTCGCAATGGAAGCAGACAGGTACTATATTCTCCCGACTTTTGGTCTGTGTCCGACACTGCAGTAAAGCAATTTCCTCGAACTCAGAACAATATCGAAGCTTGGCATCACAGGCTTAAAGTTGTGGCGAATACAAATTAATTGTGAATTTAGAAAAAAAACAATTTTCGTTCGAAGAGAAATAGAAAAACTTAAAAATGGACAAGAAAAATTATATAAAAAACTTAACGTGCTAAACAGAAAATTATGACAAACGAAGTAACTGTTGAAATTTAATTCGTTTTTTTCATTAATATTTCAAAGCACATAGTTATATAGAATTTTGAAAATATATTTCATTTAATTTTTCAGTACCTGAATGAGCATTATTAATTTATTTATATTTATTTGTTGAATAGTTAAATGTATATTTTTTTTTCTTTGTTAAAAATAACCAGATTATGTATTAATAAAATATTACACCATGTCAAAGCTATGTTTTTTTTTCAGTTATTTCAATTTGTTTTTACTAATAAGTACGTTTCTTTTCGCTTTTGCAATTGAAACAATAAAAATCTTTAATCTAATAAAAACTTAATCTGCTCTATGGTTTAATTTAAAAACTCAAAAGTTCATTGTATAACCTTTGCGAAGTTTCTATATTTGTTTCCTACGAGATAACTTATTGAGTTGGTAAACGATTTCTGCCTTAGGCTCCTAAGAAGTTTATCTCGGCATTTTAGATGTTCACTTCACGGTGCAGGGAAATAAGTCCACGGGAACTAAGTCCACTGAGGGACTTAGTTCCCACATAGTGGGAAATAAAACAACTTTCGCGAAGTGGACTTAGTTCCCATGTAAAGTGGGAAATAAATTCCGACAACTCTGAGTGGCTTTAGTTCCCTTTTAGTGTAAAGTAAATTCTCACTGTCGACTAAGAACAAAATAAAATTAAAGAGTCAAGTAGGTACTTTGCAATTTTTATTAACAAAAGAGAAATTAACTTTTAACTGAGACAGAGTAATATAGATACCGTGATCTTGCACCTACTCCAAATCAAACAGTGAGCCCGAGCAGGGGGTCTGCAGGGGGGCAGCATGCCCCCTGAAGCATTGCACTGTTTACGGGATTAGTTGCGAAATCGCAAGTAGATTCCATAAACAGTGCAATGCCTATTGGGGGGGGGGGGGGGGCATGCTGCCCCTGCAACCTCCTTCTTGGGTCAGTTTTTGCTTTAGAGTAGGTGCGAGATACGGTTCTTGAGTTATCATAAAATGTTAAGAGAAATTATTTCCCACAAAAAAGTGAAGATATTGCTCACCTATTGTGGGCAATAACTTCACAAAAAAAAGTGAAGTTATTTCCCACTTGAGGAGATGTTATTGCCCGTGAAGTTATTTCCCGGCACCCATTAGTTCACAGTCGAATGTGAATTAACACCATATGGCGTTAGTTCACATTTAAATGATGGCTTTAGTTCTCATTTGAAAGTGATTTAAGGCCATAAGAGGATTATGGCGTAAATTCGCATTTGAAAGTGAGTTAACGCCGTGAAGTTTTTTTTACCTATCAGGAAAGGCTACGCTTAATTTTAATTTTTATTTTTTTGGTGGGGGCATACACCCCCATTTATTCAGCTTAATACAAGCTATTTAGGTCTTAAAAAACTAATTACATTAAGACTTACAGCTAGGGCTTAAAAACTACTTAAAACTAATTAGGTGGAGGGTGAGGGGTGGAGGAGGGTAGATTTGAGGGAGGAAGTGCAGTGATTAAAATCAAAGAGGAGGTGGTTAGAATTGACCTTCTGCAACATACGGGATATCGGCTCGTTCAAGCCGTACAACGTGCGACGGGTGGGAAGATAGAAAAGAGGAGGGGATCTTAAATTCCGAGGGTTAGTGTTAAAGGCAATGCTGTTCAAAAGATAGGAACAATCAACGGAGCCAGTGAGAAGACGATGTATAAACAGAATGTCAGCCACATCTCTTCTTTTTTCAAGGGTCTGAAGGTTTATTAAATTAAGGCGTTCGTGATATGGTGGAAGGATAAGGTGATTATTCCACGGGAGCCCACGAAGAGCAAAACGGAAAAATCGACGTTGAATACTTTCGATTCTTGTAATGTGGACCCGGTAGTATGGTGCCCACACTTGGCTAGCGTACTCTAGGAGTGGGCGGACGTAGGTAATGTAAAGGGATTTTGTCACGTAGGGATTGGTAAATTCTTTAGACCACCGTTTGACGAAACCAAGGGCTGACTTAGCTTTATTGATTATCTCGTCAATATGTGACCGAAAGTTAAGCTCTCTGTCACACAGAACGCCTAGGTCGCGAATGGTTAGAACGGTAACAATGGGTTGGTTGTTCAAATAGTAACATCTGGGGGGAGACTGAATCCGTTTACGTGAAAAAGTAAGAGATTCACATTTAGCAATATTCAGCTCCATAAAGTTTTTTTGACACCAGACCGAAAAACTATTGAGGTCTTGTTGAAGAAGATCAGAGTCGTGTGGAGAAGAAATGATTTTGAAGAATTTAGCGTCATCGGCATAGAGGGAGATGGAGGAGAAGTTGATGACGTTGTCAATATCATTTATAGCCAGAATAAAAATCAAAGGTCCAAGGTGGCTACCTTGTGGAACACCAGAGGTGGCTTTAAAAGGCAAAGAGAGAACAGAACGAAAACGAACATTATAAGATCGGTTCTCAAGGTAAGAAGAAAACCAATTCAATAGTGGGGGATCGAAGCCAAGGAAGGAGAGTTTGAAAAGAATCAAACGATGAGATGTTTTGTCAAACGCCTTACTGAAGTCAGTAGCGATTAAATCCACTTCATTGCCACTTTCTAAAGCAGAAAGTGTAACGGATACAAAGTCAACAAGGTTGGTGGTTGAGGATCTACCTTTAAGGAAACCGTGCTGAAGGGGGGAGATAAGAGACTTGCTCTGAAAGGATAATGAATCGTACATCATAAAACCTTGGGTAAATGCGACAGCTTGGCAATAGGTCGATAGTTAGATACGTCATTCTTTGGCCCTTTTTTGTGAACAGGTGAAATGAAGGACGTTTTCCAGATTTTAGGAAATTTCCCAAGAGATAAGGAATGTTTAAAGAGATTGGCAATGAAAGGTGAAAGAATCGCAGAACACTTTTTGAGAAGAATGGCTGGAAGGCCGTCTGGGCCGGGTACAAATTCATCATTGAGATGAAGAAGTCTGTCGCACACCGTGGAATGGTCAAAGGTGGGTAACATGAATGGGCCAACGGTATAGTTTTTCAGATAACTGAAGTAGGAGTGATCCGGTTCAGGGCAGACGTCAGTGAAGGACTGCTTGAACACGGTAGCAAAAGAGTTTGCGATTACAAATGGGTCCGTTAAGGACTCGCCTTCAAACAAGAGTGAGGAGGGATATCCATCAGATTTCCTTTTATAATTAACAAAATGAAAAAATGACCGTGGGTCCTTGATGAGGTTAGCTTGAGCATCAGAAAGATAGCGTTGATAGAGACAGTGAAAAAGGTTAGAGAACTGTAAGTACGAACCGAGATAATTCGAATAATCTGTAGTAGTTCTGGTTAGAAGATAGATCGCCCATAGTTTGTTACGTTTATTACGAAGTGAACGCAGTTTCCTATTATACCATGGAGGGGAAGATGGTGAGATTTTATGGAGCGAATAAGGAACGAATAAGGAAATGCATTTAAAGATTTCGTCATAAAAACGGGTGGCAGCTTCATCAACGGATAAGTTCGAGAAGTTGAGTTCGATTCTGCTCAGAAAGTCATTGATCTTTCGGAAGTTAGCTTTGTGGAAGTCGTAGGAGTACAGGTTAGTTGGAGGCAGGGATTGGGAAGAGGGGTGATAAAAGAAAGAAAGGAGCAGAGGAGGGTGGTAAGCGTCAATAGTAGAAAGGTGTAAAGAACTTTCAATGGTTGAGGAGTTTACAGGGTCAGTTGTGAAAACAAGATCCAACTGTCGTCCCATATAATTTTTAACACCACTGACTTGACAAAGACCAGAATCGGTTACGCGGTCGACAAAAAGGCATTCCTTACTAGATATCGGGTTTATTGGGACGAAGAAAGATTGATCTTCCGATAAGCTCCACTGTAGATTAGGGAGATTAAAATCGCCGCAAATTATGATTTCATCGTTTGGCTTACAAGTATCAAGTAAATGGTCGATGGCATCCACGACGAGTTGGTAGGATTCGATGGGTTGAGACGGACGTATGTAGAAGCACATTACGTAGAGAGAACGGTTAACGAGCGAGATTTTTACTACAACAAAATCTAGAAGAGGGGAGGTTGATGTTGAGATGATGGAAGAGTTCAAGCTGTTATGAACTGCAATGAGAACGCCACGGCTGGGAGGTATGTCTAGAAGACAAGTGACGTTATCATCACGAAAGACGTTGAAAGATGCTGGAAACAACTCTTGGTTTAAGATATTCGGGGAATGATTAGTTTCGGTAAGAACATAAACATCAAAAGGAAGACTGTGAGTACGACGGAAAACTGCGTGAGTTTTGGTGCGTAGTCCTCTTACGTTTTGATAGTAGAAGGATAGAGGCAATTTCAGATCTGAGGCGGCCAAAGGTGATTTAGGGACGAAAAAAATTATTGTGATCAACTCGGTTACGTTGAAGATATGAGATACGTTTGGAATTAATATGAGAAGCAAAAGCAGATAGATCCTTAGCCACATTAGTAGAAGAAATGTTAATAAGCGCGACGAAATGCCTTCTAGCTCCTTGTTTTAAATTTTTGTATTTTGTACTCCGAAAAGATCTTTCTCGGAAGCATATTCAAAATCGTGTTTGTTCTACACGTGCTGTCATGTGATTTTGTCAATCTCGTCCTGGAGAAGCTATTGCCCAGGGTAGGTGTCAACACGGAAAGTGCTATTTTCATTTCATACTTCCAGCTACTGGAGTATGCGGAACATATTTACATCATCGAACCTTCCCAGCGTGACGTGGTAGATGCTTTTACGCTGGTTATAGAAGAACATCCGAAGGAGACTTACCCAAGAAAACCGCAGGTACTTCGGTGTGGCAAAACAATTCGGTTCAATACCCATAAAGCTCCACCCAACAGGAATTTTGACTCCCAGCTGCCAAGACCAATCCATCGCGGAAGCCAGAGCGCTTGGTCTGCACAACTGAAAGAGCGTTCCCCGGATCACAGCAGATGAAAGCCCCCAGTGTCTTACGCAGAAACTCTTCACGGGTCGGGAGCCCTTTAAGTTAGTAAGTAGGCTTGTGTTATATAAAAAAAATTGTTTGGTATATACAATGTCCTGCCGGTTGACAAGTGCACCGTCCGATAGGGAAGCATCAATTACCTGCTAGTAGCATAAACAAATGATGCTTTTAAATGAAATGAAATTCTTTAATTTAAAACCTTCAAACATCTCTGATGTATCTATAAAATAGAAAAAAGGTCAGCGAAAAGTCTTCGTGAGCCTCTGGTTGGTTGGCGTCAATTCTGGGCGTTTCAATAATTTGCAGTATTTTAAGAGAATGTTTACAAGCCAAACTACAGAAGTGAGTGCAATGCTCAATACCGAAACTTGCTTGAGTCTTATAAAGAAAAGGAATTGTTGCGGAGTGCAGTACCTCCTTGCTCTGAAAAGGTTTCTGAATTTAACCGAAGCTAACTTTACAATATTAGATAAGTAGTTGTGCCAAGTTTCGCCCAAAGATGTCTCATTTGTGCTAATATCCTGGTCATCCATTTGAACCTGAGGATTAGTCAAAGTATTGTTTTGAGAAAAATTGTTTTTTTTTGTTTTTTTTTTTATTAAAAAAACATTTCTAACTGCACCACTATAAATAAGAAAAATTCCAATAAAAAAGTTCGCCTTCCCAACCCCAGTATTTCTTGAGATACAGCTATGAGTGAGATAGTGAGTAAGTGGTATTGTTATTTTATATATTAAGATAGGGTCATGAATGGCTATTTGAACACAGATTCGATGCGGACATTTCGCAGATATTGTATTACATTACTAACCTGATAACTAGGGCGGCGACGGTGTAGTGATTAGTGTTTTTGGCTTGTGACCATGCGGTGCAGGTTCAATTCCCATTCGGAACAACAACATACGCCACCCATTCTTCAGACTCTACCCCAAAAGGAGGATTTCTGCCTGGTAGTACAATGGACCGTTACCGAGTCTGAGTACTCTGGGATTTGGATTTTCTTTTTATTAAAAAAAAAAGGAGAACAAAAACTGAGAGCTAGCGTACTTCACAGTCAAATAAAAATATCAGCATGTTCCGCTTTTTTATTGATTTAAAATGACACCTCTTGTTGGATGACGCTGTACTCTGTTTTGATAGCTTAAGTTCGCGTTACTATACAAGATGAAGGTGAAATTAAACTTAAAATCAAGCTTTGGCTAATCAGATAACACAGACTTCATATCAAAACTGAGATTAGAGTATTAGTAAATGCTATATCGCAAAAAAACCAATGAGGTGTGTATATCTTATATACATAACGAATGTCTTTATTGCACTTTATTTCCAATTAAAAATATCATGCGGCTTAAAAGTAGACTTTTGATGAAAATAAATGGTAGACAAATGTTTATCGAAAATATATCTTGATCCCAAAAATCAGTAAATACATTTTGTAGTGAATTCGGTACGAATATCAAGCCTAGATTCTCTCCCACTTAGTATAAGCTCAGTTTTAAGGTCAATCTTACTTCCATTTTTCTAACGAAACCAAGCGAAAGCTATGGAAACTGGGATATGGGTTCGAGTGAATTCTTTTTGCACACGACACAATTAATGGCATTTTACTGTGGCTCAATTATAATCTCTGTTTGATTCACGTGGCAACGTTGGATGAGCCTTTTTGCACCTTCAACATGTTCTTTCATTTCGGTTAAATTACATACCCGACGTATGTGGACTATTGGCCTACATCAGTAGCAGAGTCCTGGGAAATCAAAAAAAAACTCTTTCAAACCACCGACATCGATGGAGTAGCTATTATTTCAAAATAATGACACTTGCCTGCAATCATTGTGGATTCGTTGGCTCCCATATCCCTGCCTATGGTAACACTGTAATCATATAAATTCCCTTAAGTACCATAAAAAAAACACCCCTTAAGGAGTTTCTCTTTTTCAAATAATTCCTTCCAAATTGAAAATGCAACAACAAAATTCATTTTTCCTCTCCTCAAAATGTGATTGTATCAAATTATTTTATCCTTTTGAGGATAGAATCGCCCATACCAATGCACAGAACTCTCTTCTATCTATTACCCACCCACTTGTTATTCAAACCAAAGCTAACCCTCAAGTCTACTTCATCCACCTCTTCCTTCCTACGTGGAAATTCAAGCACAAAGAACAAGTGGCATGAAAATCGATCCTTTTTGTTCACATAGTCATAGATGAAAACGACGAAGATGATTATGACGAAGACTACGGCTATGGAAACAGAGGAAGCAGGGTGTCTTAAATAAACTTTCAACTAACTGAATAAAGTCAAAAGACGTTCGCCTCAAGTCGACAAGTACCCTGCCATACAGAAGCAACTCTGGCACTCATACAAGCGCCTGGAAAATCATCGAAAAACCGAACAAAATGTTCATTAACAATATAATTCGGAGATTCTGCTTTCTTTTTGTCGTATGAACTCTCCTCATGAGCGCTCCTTGCTCCTTAATAAAAAATATCAGCGAAGAACTAACCAAAAAGAACAATGACAAGGTCTGGTGGAGGTTGGAAGTGGAGAGGGATTTGCGTCTGTAAGAGGATACAAGTTTACTAAGTATCTTTCCATCGTTCGTAGCATCGTCGATGTATGGGTTCTCCGTCGTCGGGAAGATTTCCAACTTAAGACCACAATACCGTTTTCTATTCGATAAGCGACAAGAGAAAATTTGCCACTCATCACAGGAATCAGATACAAAACCGAGAAAATGGGATGAACAAGTAGTTGCTGGTAAAAATATTCCTCCCCACCTTTCCCGCGGTTAAACTTCAATTGCACAGAAATTCAGCTTATCGTTGCTGATACTCGATTAATTATAAAGAACACACCGTTCCGATGAATGTGTGAGAACCCTCGATTTCCCAAAATGAGATTGCTCCCATTTTCTCACCACCACCACTGGAGAGAACAACTAAATCATAAAGTGCCAACCAACGCACCAATTATCTTAGTCCAGTCAACGAACCGTCCAACCCAAACAATGAAACCTGAAACCTCGACCCATAAAATGATGATAGGATGGGTGTGTAGGAGGTGGGTTCGGGTTCGGATACATAGCAGGAGCAATAATATAAACCGTAAGAGAAAAAGTAAATTCAACTTTGCGCCAAAAACCTTAAACTGGGTTGGTAAATGGGTTGAAAAAAAGGAAAATGCACGTGGGAGGATGATTCAAGTCGTTGTTCCTGTCGTGCCCGGATGCAGTGAATATTCGAAATTCCCACCCCACAGTCGGCTCTATGGCGGAATGCTATGATGAAGTACAAAAGGATACAACACGGTTAAGATCAACACCGAAGTTTCTTAGTATATAAGGGTAATGGAAGGGAAGCACTATGATGATCCAATGTGAGAAAGAAGAGCTAGTGTAATCGGATAAATTGAAACTTAGGAAATGGGTGCATGTAAATTGAAATCGATTCGACAAGTGCGAAGTTACACGGCAAGAAATTTTGTTTGTGTGAAAAAAAAATCTATTTTTCCAAGGCAGAATTTGCGGGATAGCAAATTGATTTTGGGAAAGAAAGTGCCTTAAGAAAATTCGGTCCGCTAAAAGTATACAAATACAAGGTCTTATTTTCCAAAAAAAAATTATTCAAAACAGCTTTTTATTTACTTATTTTTTTATCTTTCCATCTTAATAATTTGAAAAATTCTCCGCAAAGCCTGAATGGTGCCGGGAAATAACTTCACGGGCAATAACTTCACCTCGACTGGGAAATAACTTCACTTTTTTTGTGAAGTTATTGCGCACAATAGGTGAGCAATATCTTCACTTTTTTGTGTGAAATAATTTCTCTTAGCATTTTATGATAATTCTAGAACAGTACCTCGCACCTACTCCAAATCAAACAGTGAACCCAAACAGTCAACCCCCCTGTTGCAGGGTGGCAGCATGCCCTCTATAGGCATTGCACTGTTTATGAAATCTACTTCCGATTTCGCAACTAATCCCATAAACAGTGCAATGCATGTGGGGGGCATGCTGCCCCCTGCAACCCCCTGCTTGGGGTCACTGTTGGATTTGGAGTAGGTGCTAGCGGGGGGGTTTAAAGGGGGCAGCATGCCCCCCATAGGTATTGAACTGTTTATGGAATCTACTTGCGATTTCGCAAACTAATCCCATAAACAGTGCAATCCATATGGGGGGCATGCTGGCCCCCTGCAACCCCCGCGTTTGGTGTCACTGTTTGATTTGGAGTGGGTGCAAGGGTCTTTAGTTAAAATAGACAAATTTTCAAATTATAGCTGGGAAATAACTTCACAAAATTTACGGTGAAGTTATTGCTCACCATCACTGGGCAATAACTTCACAAAAAAAAGTGAAGTTATTGCCCACTCGAGGTGAAGTTATTGCCCATGTGAAGTTATTGCCCATGTGAAGTTATTGCCCATGTGAAGTTATTGCCCGTGAAGTTATTTTCCTGCATCGCGGTTGGGATCACTTCTTTACTGATGCTAATAAAATACTGGAACCTGTAACACAATGCCACATGTTGGTTCCCAACAAAAAGCTACCAAGACATCACAGGAGGAACAACTGGAAGAAAAGGGTCTTCCCACCGGAGCTCGGCACGTGGAGACCGTTGAGGCGATGTTTGTGCATCGTACTAGTCATTGGAATAGGATTATTCAATGTTAACAAAACGTACAACAATATTCGCAATGACTAGGACTAATGCACAGAACATAAAAGCAAAATTCGCACAAAACCTCCACAACAAATAAACGGAAAACAACTCAAAAACTCCCGAATTCCCGAAATGATGAAAACCCGACCAAGTAAACAACACCAAACTAAACCACTACCAAACTAAAGTCGGAAACGTCAAATGGAAAGGTACACCGATAGCCAAGCTATAGTTGGTCTCCTTTTGCAGCAGTCAAGGGGCATTCCATCACAACGAGTGGTCGCAACAAGGAATAGTGTAAGAGGCAGATCGCAACACCTCACAAATAGTGCCACCTCACTCGCACACATAAAACCATGCAAATGGTATAATCATACATGTATTAGTTAAAATTTATTGTAAAGTCATATTTATATAACTCACACTTAAGTAAACATTTTCACGGTCAATGTCAATGACCATATGAGTTACAGCTGAGGTGGTATATAACCACTGAGGTTTCTTCATAAGCACTGTAAGAATTGTTAGACATTCAAATTTGGCAGTTAGAATTAGCAGCATCAAATAAAGTAATTTTATAACGTTCATCAAACGTCCAGTGACTTTCCTTTCACCTTGCTCAGTGAATCAACAATTCACTATCGCTAAGACGCCTTCTTAAGCAGAGCAAATAATTTCTTAACGTCATCTACGTTCAGAACACCACAAGTACTTCTAATACAAGTGAAGTCAAACAATTGTATCACGTCTCTGTAACACGAAACTACAAGTCGACTGGCAGCTCAACAAGTGTAAAGGGCCAATGCCACGAGTGGAAAATTGCGTTTTAATCCTCTTTAAAAAAACGCATAGCTACAAGTCCAGAAAAAAGGTGAATCCCACTTGAACTAAGAATAGCGCTGCTCATCGCTTTGCAAATGAACACTGGTAAGCTGAGTCTACAAGTCGAGGGAAATTTTTATTTCTCACAAGTGTAAAGATTTTTTATGTGTTACGGAAATAATCTGCAAGTGACTGTAGACTTGTACACTTGCAGCTTTCTGTTACAGGCCGATGGTCTTATTACATTCGTGTGATACAGGAGTTTTCAGACCAGCCTCTTTTTGTTGGCTTATGCCATTATTACTGATTACGAGAACCCCAGGTATGATTTTGACAAGAGGTTTAAAGTCTGCATACCTGCTAGACAAGATTGCCGATCCCCCAGTGTAATCACCACAGACATATCTGTTAGAGGTCTGCACGAATTTTTTCATTTGATAGATTCATAGATCACTGAGAAATAATATGAAAAAAGGATATGGTTTTCCAAAATGTGTTTAGAAACCGCGCAGGATTTCGCTGTTCAAGGTTATTTTAGTAAGAGGACCTTGGTACCCTTAAAAAGTTTCATAAACACCGGAAAAAAGAATAGTAGTGCATATTTCTGTGTTTAAGGTTATTTAACCAGGAGGTCCCTTAACCCCGAAAAAACAAATATTTTTCAAAATGTCCTTATAAACCGCGCAGTGTTTCTCTGTTCAAGGTTATTTTACTGAGAGGTCATTGGAACCCTTAAAAATGTTATTATATGTATTCTATATTGATTTTGTTAAAGCTAAGTCATATCGGCAGCAGCATGCACGTCGCTTTCTAGGAAGCTCAGCGACCATTTAAAACTCTTAAACAAATCGTTTAGTTTTTCCCAATTGGCTTTCTGGTATTGCCATACGGTTCATATGGGAGTTCGTTCTCTAACTATGTAGTTAGGATACGAGAAAATCGCTGATATGACACAGTGGTCTGACAAACCAAGAGGCGATCATAGGTTTATAGCATATTTTTCAGGGTGAGATTTAAGAAGCAAATCCATTGTGTTGGCGGTTTGGCTGCTAATCTACGTTATTCGTGTTGACTCATTTACAAGCTGAGTTAGATTATTTACCTTAGCAAAGATCTGAACATACCTTCCTTTGGATGTTGTCGGACCAGAATGTCGAATCAAACTTTGATTGTGTGTATTGAAATCGCTGCAATGACCATTTCAATACGAGGGTGAAGGATAGCTATTCTTGTGAAGGAATCTGTGAATGCATCTAACTCATTTTAAGTCGAGTGCCTCTCCAAATTTGGGTTTCTATAAAGTATAAACGAAACAGTAGTGGATTGAATGCTTATAGACATGGAACTTATGCCAGATGAATTTCAATTTCGCATTGGAACATTGGTCGTATTGAGGTGGCAGTTGGTACACTACGTTACTACTTACGTATTCGTATGCACTAAGTTGAACCCTTGTAGGCTTAACTCAGTGCCAAAACAGCTGGTTTGTTTCGAAATACATGGGCGTACATTAAGAACAATTTGTTTCCCCAACCCACGGATGTTACTCACATCCACTCTAAATTTCCATTACGAAAAACAAACATAAAAAAAAACTTCGACGCTACCTAAACAAAGCCGTGAAGCGAAGATCACAGTTTTCCAAAACAAATTACCGCTTGTGTTATGTTTTCGTCAACCAACAAATTCAACAGCAACACGACCCGCTATCCGCCAGATGTTGTCCCTACCAAGCCGTAACAAGTGCACGCATAAATAAAAGAAACTTTTTATAGTCATGCAAAGAAGCAGAAAATGAAGGGGATCTGGACAAGAGGGATTGGCCGATCGCCAAAATTGATTTCACGACACCGGTTTATATGGGACACAGTAGGAATGGGACGGTAGCTTTTCCGTTAACCCCATCTGCTTTGATTTTTTTCTGCAGGTCACTAAATAATTTAATTTGTAAGACTGTACCCATCGGTCAACAAAGCAGTTCGTGCGTGCAGTGACAGTTCCACAGTCGAGCGTAAAAAAAGTTATGTTGTCCAAAAAGTAAAATCCTTGGTAAATAAAAATCAATGAGCGAACGCATTGTGCAAATAAGTGAAACTTATTGCTGTGCAGACTTATTGAAACTCAAAAGGAGTTCAATTTTCTTAGCTCAACATGCATAGGGACCATCTTTTAGACGTCTCAAAAACGACTTAAACGATATTGATCTGTGTAGGTATTTTAAATACTTGGAGCAAAGGTAACAAAATGTCATATCTACTGCCACAATTTTTTGTTAAAACTCAAATATTATTGATTTATTAACCGAAAAAAATGTTAATATTGTTTTATCGTTTTTTACTGTGGAATAACGGATTTAAGGACTTAGCCCAATTCTAGCTGACTACTCCCGGGGAATGTGTGAAAATGGAAAAAAAATACTCCGGCAAAAAATTAGGGGATTTTAATGTCACAAAAAGGGAGAATGCAAAATTGTTTGTGGCGAGTATAATACTATAATACTTTTTAAATCGAAGAAACAAAATGTTAATAAAATAAATATTTGTTTGTATGTATACATGTATCTTTTTACTAAAAATGGTAGAGGCAACTCCAGAGGATAAGAGGTATCACGTCCTAATAGCTTGTCCTTGTCGGACTTCTTCAATTTACTTCTTCCGCCAATACTTGCAATGCATTTTCTGTATTTTTTTTACACCACAGTTTTTTTAAAAAGTTTAGATCCCTATTAACAATTTAGCTTCAAATCACGTTTTATACCCTATTTTATGGGTATATTAATATTGACTCATAGTTTGTAACATATCTTAACATTGCCCGTTGACCCCTAAAAGTTACTAAATTCATGGTCAGCATCGATAGTAATGTCGATCCAGGCATGTTCGTCGCCAAAAATTGGGGTTTTAAACTTGAGTTACATGTGCAGAGAGAAACAGAGAGACAATTTTGAACCATATACTCTCTAGAGGCCCGAAATAATCAAGTTTAGGAATTTTTAAAACCTGGTGGGTTCACAAACTTAAAAAAAAACTAATTTAGCGAAAAAATTGATTTCTGAGGCCAAAATGCTCGGGAGATAACATTTTTAAAATCCGCCCACTGACACGCCCAGAATTTTAAAGAAACCGTTTTATGGAAAAATCAATGTTTTATCCAGGAAGCTGAAATTCTTCGGAATGGATACTCTCTAGGGGCCCTTAATGCTCTGTGTTATTTTTTTTTAAATCCGCCTTCTATTCTTCGCATGTCGATAAAATCGTTTTGAACAATTCCTTTTTATAAAGTTTTCTGCCATACCTACCCACTTTTAAGATTTGTGTCACGCCCACTTTATGAGGGATAGTCTTTCCCTATGTTTTAAAATTAATAAGTTTTTTTAGTTTTCCGCGGAAATCGCAATAGGAGGAAGCTCCGAGGAGAAATCAACCCCCGGGAATATTGTGAACAATTTTTTTCCTAACTACGATAATACGTGGCCCTTTCCTCAGTGAAGCAGCTAGCTGGAGGAATGGGACGAAGTGAAATAGGTGTAAACAATAAATTATAACTCGTTTGGATTATGTTGTGTCTTCAATAACATGCCACCATGTTTCCTTATAGACTTGGGTAAAGATGCAAAATTCTTACGCTGATACACTTATAGTCCGTACCAAAACAGTTGGCCAACGGTCGATTGCGCAGAGAGAGGATTTAAGAGAACAAAAATGACGCGAAAGAGATTTAATCACTAAGCGTTTTTGCCTGTAATTTACAATGCGTAACCCAACTTTACAGTGCTTAGAACTAAAATGCTGTTGAATATCTAAATAAACTTAATTTTTTATTATGAGGTCGACTTTTATACATTTCTACCTAGAAGTCCGATTGTATTTGAAAGGGTTCCCAACCCTTTTTATGGTTGAACATTTCGTGGTTTAGCGCTAGGTACCTGTATGGGTGGTGTGCTTGGTTAGCATACATTTTATGATGTTTGATTTTACCTGTTTGACTTAAGTGTAAAAGTTTTACGACATGATTAGTGTTTGCATTTGGTTACCTGTAGGGGCAAGAAATAAATTTGTTGCTTGGTTTTTAGAGTTTTTTATTTTAAGATAACGCATATATATTATGGATTTCCTATTTGGAATTCACTTTCACGAAAACAAAAGCATTGCTAGGACATAAGTTTATTAAAATAAAATAAATTGTCATGGATCTTTCAAGAAAAGGAAAACCAATAGGAAGTCTAGGACGTAAGATCGTTGTTAGGATATATTACAAAAAAATTGAAGAAGCTAGGAATTTATGTATAGATAATCCCATCCCATACGCAAATTCACAGACAGAGGAGTTTACGGAAATTTCGGCCCGAACAATAAGAAGGATAATTAAAGAATATGAGAAGAAAGGCGCTACTGAATCTCCAACTAAAAGAGTACCACATACAAAATGGAAAACTGGATTGGACGAATTTGGTATCACAGCTGTTCGGCGAATTATATACAACTTCCACATTGAAGAAAAAATGATGATAACATTAAAAATGTTAAGACAACGGGTGCAGGAAGATTTGGAGCTGAACCTAAGCAATATGTCGCTACATAGGATTTTAAAAAGAAATGGATTTTCTTATAGGAAAACGGAGAACAACCGTAAATTTCTTTGCGAAAGAAATGAAATCAAACTTTTACGAGTGAAATATCTGAGGAAGGTGCGGGAGTACAGGTCAGAAGGATATGAGATTATTTATTTGGACGAGAGCTATATTCACAGCTCTCACACAAGGCCAAGGGCATGGACTGACGGCACCAGTCAAGGTTTAAAGGCGCCAATTTCAAAAGGCCAAAGGCTGATAATGGCGCATGCAGGTGGAGCGAAGGGCTTCGTGAATAATGCCTTGCTTTTATTTAAATCTGGGTCGAAAACAGGAGATTATCACGATGAGATGAATTTTGAAAATTTCTCCAAATGGATGAAGGATCAAGTTTTAAATAACCTAGAGGAACCATCGGTTATTGTAATGGACAACGCATCATATCACAACAAATGGGAACACAAGCAAATCACGTCTGCTTCCGTTAAATCGGAGATGTTAGAATGGCTTTCCGTCAACAATATACCGCATTCTTCAAAAATGCTCAAAGTCGAACTTTATGACCTTATAAAGCGACATCGGACTAATCACCACCCCAAGCATAAGATTGACGATATGATTCACGGCGCGGGACACGAAGTACTACGATTGCCACCCTATCATCCAGATCTCAACCCTATTGAAAAGATCTGGGCAACAGTCAAGGGAAGAGTCGGAAGCCGAAATACAACGTTTAGATTATCGGATGTTCAGAAACTAGCTGAAGAAGAATTTTCAAAAATAACAGTTGAAGATTGGCGCAAAGTTTGTGAAAAATTTCTAAGGACAGAGGAGGAATACTTTTCACACGAGCAGATGTGGGACACAATGTCGGATGCAATAATTATCAATCCAGGATATGATTCTTCAACCGATTATGAAACTGACAGTTCTTCGAATTCAATTTAATATACATTAATATTAACTATTTCATATATAGGTAGCAAAATCAATAAATATTTTTATCTTAGTACTAAAACGTGTGTGTTTTTACTTCTTAATTCAAACCAAACCGAACCACCCATTTGGTATACTGGTGTTTTGTTTTGCTGCTCGCTGTAAATCTGTTTTATATTTGCAATTCATCGTCAATTTTATCTCGCTATAATTTACACTTTTAATCAAGGTTACAAATTTAAAAGTGGTGGGTAGTTCAATAAGTTTTAAAAACTGCATTTCTTAAAAAAAATTATTGAAGAATCAAGAACGTTCACCATTTTGTCTTTAACGAACCGTTTAATACCCCATCCTCTTTTTTGTGACAGAAAATCGTGCCTATTGTTATTGGGCATAAAATCGTTTACGTTTCCAAAAAATTCCCAAATTGTAAATTTTTTATTAAATTTACCTACCTCGCCCAAATTCAATGATATAAACAAAAAAAATTTGGTGTGACACTGCAATTTACTTTACTTTGCGTGCCAATATCAGTACCTACATGATCAATATGCACGACACAATTAATAATGATCAACGAAAGCATAATGAGCAAATAGGGTTTAAATCTAAAACCGTACACCTTCATACAGACACAGTCACACAATCAATTCATGTGCAATGTTTTGCTTAATCTATCCGACCGTGATCACATCATACTCCTACAAAGAACCGACAAGACAAAAAACGAAACAATATATTTGCCTCCAAGTAAAGTTGACATATAATGGTCTATATTTTTCCTCCGCTCCTAATTTCAGTATAAAAGAAGGAAAATGAAGAAACCACCCTCAGTGAGATCGCGACAGCGATCTTGAACACAAGGCAGGGTATACGTCGTTTTTTATTATGGCTCCGCCCATTTTCGTCTCTTTATGCTTGTTTTTGCAGTTTAAGAGATTGTAAAACACATTTTAAGAGACCTGCGCAGTAGAATGGCCAACTGTTTTGGTACGCACTATACTCAAGCGCAATCAACTGTTTTACTCAATGAGTTAGTGCTTTTGTGCCTTGGCGCAATTATTTTATGACTCACTTTTGGGCTATGGCACAGTGAGTTGAGTTTTCTACAATACACTTACTGAAAACGAATTGGCCAATAAACATGTTTGTATGCGGCACTGCATGTACCTATGCACGTAAAACACATTTTTGTAGATTTTTTTACCTGCTCTGCTTTCATACTTTTTGTGCCAGTGTACAAGAGTGCCAGTAGGAGTATCAGTAATATAATTGCGCCATAACCAGGGTTGTGACTTTACTGCAATTGCAGTAGATCTACTGCTTTTTTTCGAAAAATAAATCTACTGCCTTTAAATAAAATCAACTGCAGTTTTGGCCTTACGGAAAAAAATTATGCAATATGTAAATCTAGTCCACAAAATATTTTTTAAAATTCTACGAGTATCACTGAATGCAGTCAGTCTCATTCTTCCTAATGAAATCCACCTATTACCTAATTATGATGTTCATTCGGCTTTCGGCAATCGGCTATATTTTGATGGCAAGTGATATCCATATAATGAGTAGGGACACTCTCTCTACATATGCATTTAATACCACTACAAAGCAATTTATAATGCTTTTTTAAAGGCGTATCGACTTGATCCTCTTTGAGTGTATCTCTCAATTCGTGCAGTGCTACTTGCTTTGCTTTTTCTACCCTATTCTAAGGGTATATTAATTTTGACGCATACTTTGTAACATACCTTAATACTGCCCGTAGACCCCTAAAAGTTACTATATTTATGATCAGCATCGATAGTAATGTCGATCTAGTCATGTCCGTCCGTCCGTCCGTTATCGGCAAAAATTAGGCCTTTAAACTGGGCCTAGAGAGCTGAAATGGGAACCATATACTCTCTAGGGTCCCGAAATAATCAAGTTTACGAAT
The DNA here is from genome assembly GCA_949715645.1 of Portevinia maculata. Taxonomy (NCBI): domain Eukaryota; kingdom Metazoa; phylum Arthropoda; class Insecta; order Diptera; family Syrphidae; genus Portevinia; species Portevinia maculata. Next base: position 72,711,714 of record OX454527.1, read on the forward strand.
TTTTGAAAACCGCCCACAGACAGGCCCACAAACTCAAAAAAAAACAACATTTTGGAAAAAATCGAATTTTGAGCTAGAAAGCTGAAATTTTGTATATATGATCTATGACTCCTAAAACTGCTCGGGATATAAAATTTTCAAAATCCGCCACCGACACGCCCACAATTAAATAAAACAATTTTATTGAAAAACCAAAATTTGAGCTAGGGAGCTGAAATTTGTAATATATACTCTCTTGGCGGCCCTTATTCCTCATGTGCTAATATTTTCAAAATCCGCCTACTGACACACCCACAATTTTTTTTTTTTTTTTTTGAAAATTCAAAGTTTGAGCTAGGGATCTGAAATTTATAATATATACTCTCTAGGGGCCCTTTATGCTCATGTGTTAATTTTTTTGGCATCCGCCTACTGACACGCCCACAATTAAATAAAACATTTTATTGAAAAACCAAAGTGTGAGCTAGGGGGTTCTTAACAATTCAACCATTTTTTTTTTTTTTTTTTTTTTTAAAGTTCTGGCTCGCTAAAGCGATTTAATATGGGGCACTTCGACCTAAAAAGATCTTTTGTGCCGTGTGGGCCAGAAAAATTTAGACTAGTAGAGTTTCCACTTTCCGTGTAAAGCGGACAATTCTACTAGTAGAAGAATTCTTTATGTCCTCAGGGCACATCTGTTCCCTGAAAAAGATCTTCTTTCTAATTCCGTTTAGGGCCGGACATTCACATAAAATGTGTTCAGCTGACTCGTCCTCTTCAAGACAGAGTCGGCACTCAGGAGAGTCTACTATTTTCATTTTGTGTAGATGATATCTTAAACCATGGTGACCAGTAAGGTAACCTACTAAGTTTTTGATATCATGCCTGCTTAGGTTTAGGCATTTGCTGGCATTTTTATTGAAAGGCCGAACGGCTTGTTTGGTCTGTCTTAAACCTGGGATGCTTTCCCATAGATGGATACATTTTCTGTATTCCCAGCTTTTTATTGCTGCCGTTGCTGCTGATCTAGGAGTGCAGCAGAAGGGTTCGGGACCTATGAAGGGTGTTTCCGAACCTTTTCTGGCCAGTTCGTCGGCCTTTTCGTTACCTTCCACCCCGACATGACCCGGAACCCACCATAGCTTGGTCTTGTTACTTGTTCCGAGTGCCTGTAGGGTGTTGAAGCAGTACATGACTGATTTGGAGTCAATCGTATGCGAGCTAAGGGCGTTTATAGCTGCTTGACTATCCGTGAATATATGGATGGTTGCACCTTTTATACCAGATAAATTTATGTGGCTAGCGCATTCTTGAATGGCGTGGAGCTCTGCTTGAAATACGCTGGGACTTTTTCCCATGGGTATCGTAAAGCGTTTGTTTGGTCCGTAAATTCCCGCTCCTACCCCCGCTTCCATTTTAGAACCATCCGTATACCACTTTATGCCGTTGTGGCTGTTAGGTGGGTTATTACTAACCCATGCTTCTCTCTTGGGAATCTCCGTGGAGAACCGCTTATTGAAGCATAGTGTTTTATGGATGCGGTCTGTGACCGCGCAGTTCATGTTGAGTTCTGGCAGTTCACCAAGAAGGGTCTTAAGTTCCGGATGATCGTTAAGACTTATCTCGTTTAACTGTATTTGACTTATTGCACTGCGGATCGCCACTTTTTGAATGTATATGTGGAGAGGTGTAATACCTGTTATTGCCTCTATGGCAGCCGTTGGGCAGGTTCGCATGGCTCCGGAGATACCAAGGCACGCAAGCCGTTGTACCTTTTTGAGCTTCTCTTTTGCGACCTTTTGTGTGGATTTTGTCCACCATACAATGGAGGCGTATGTTATAATGGGTCTTATCATCACTGTGTAGATCCAATGGACAATCTTTGGAGAGATTCCCCAGGTTCTGCCATATGTGCGTCGACAGGCCCATAAAGCTCTGTTAGCTTTAGTGATTTTGTTGTTGATGTGAGAGTTCCAGTTTAGTCTTTTGTCCAGAATTACTCCAAGATATTTGACTTCGTCGGAATACTCAATGGTCGTGCCATTTAGTGAAATCTGAGCTAAGCTGAGATTTCTTCTTTTTGTGAAAGGAACTATGATAGCTTTACTGGGGTTTATGGAGAGATTTTCCTTGACGCACCAGTCTATGGCTATCTTAAGGGCGTTTTGCATACGTGAAGTAACTACGTTTGATTCTTTGCCCCTAATAATGATGACCAAGTCATCGGCATACCCTATTATGTCGTAGCCTAAATTACTTAATTTTTGAAGTAGGTCATCTATGACCAAAGACCACAGGAGGGGTGATAAAACTCCTCCTTGTGGACAGCCTTTTATAGCTGAAACTGATACTGAAGTCTGTCCTGACGAAGCAGTGATTTTCCGACTTTCGAGCATCGCTTTTATCCAGTTTATGGTGGGAAAGTCTACCTTTCGGTGAATTAAAGCGTTTGATATTGAATCATAACCGGTGTTATCAAAAGCACCCTCTATGTCAAGAAAAGCGCATAGTGCAATTTCTTTACAACGGTAGGCGTTGTTTATGTGATTTGTTAGTTTTAACAGGGCGCCTTCCGTTGATTTGCCTTTTTGGTACGCATATTGACAGGGGTGTAGAGGCATGCTAAAAGTAACGCATTCTCTGATATGAACGTCAATTATTCTTTCCATTGTTTTCAGGAAAAACGATGTCAAGCTTATGGGACGATAGGATTTAGGTAGTTCACTAGGTTTGTTACCTGGTTTGGGGATAAATACTACATTGACCTCCCGCCAAGTGCGTGGTATGTAGCCCCAGTTGAAACTGAACCTAAATAAGGCAATCATGTTAGGTAGGAAGAATTCCATACCCTTTTGAATGAGGGCTGGAAAAATTCCGTCATTTCCTGGTGCCTTGAATGGTTTAAATGAGTTTATTGCCCATTTTACCTTATCTGGACTAAATAGTCTACCAGATAAACTATTATTTCTGCTGAGGTTAGTTGGATATGAAACCTCAGTAGTTTGATCAGTTGTGTGATCGACAGTTAGGGAACCAGGGAAGTGAACTTGCAGCAAGGTTATTAGAGTTTCTTCCCGGTCGCTTGTGATTGTTCCATCAGGTTTGATGAGCAATCCCATGCAGTTTGAAGGATCTGTTGAAAGCGCTCTCTGGAGCCGCGCTACTGCTGGGAGTTTTTCCAGCTTTTCGCAGTTTGCATGCCATGAGGCCCTTTTAGATCTTCGCAACTCTTGGTTGTATTTGGTTAAAATGGATCGATATTGATCCCATACGCCGGTGCGTTTCGATTTATTGAATTGTTTTCTCACCTTCTTGCGGATAGTTTCCAGGTTTTCATTCCACCATGGTACGCTTCTTTTTACCACGGTGCGCTTTACCTTACAACTATTCCTAAAGGATGAGATAATGATGTCGTTAAGCTGACATTGTGCAGCGTCCGCATCACTCGGTGTTAGTGGTGAATCTGGTAGCAGATCAGTTCTGATTGCCAGATTTTCACTATAGGTTCTCCAGTTAGTTAATTTATTATTGTATTTGACCGGCGCGCACTCGGTGTTGCATCGCAGCCTGAACATAATATGCATATGATCAGACAGAGAAGCTTCATCAGACACGTGCCAGTCCTCTACAATGTTTTGTATAAAAGGAGACGAGAGAGTAAGGTCTAAAACTTCTTCTCGTATACTGTTCCTAAAAGTGGGCTTATCACCCTTATTTAGAATAACTAGGTCTTTACTATATAGGTAATCTAAAAGTAACTCACCTCTTTTGTTTGTGTCTCGGCTGCCCCAAATCTGGTGATGTGCATTCGCGTCGCAGCCGATAACAAGATGTACTTGCTGAGTTTGGCAGTACTGGACAAGTTCCTGTACTGGTGTAGGTGGTACCTCCTCTATGTCCCCAGCAAAATACGCCGATGCGCATACAAACTTGTGTATCACATGGCCATTGTGGCGTTCAATTAAAACGGCCACCAGGTCCCTAGTATTGAAACCTGGAATGAGAGAGAATTTTATATCTTTCGCAATGGAAAGAGCTGCCCTAGGTCTGAAGTTACCTTTGGCAAAAATTAGCTCTCTATTTCTGCTGTTAAGACCAAAGATCTTACCTGTAGTTGCCCATGGTTCCTGGATTAAACCAAGAGCGACGTTCCTTTCGGCACATCTTTGGCTATAGGTGTCCGATGCACCCATAGCGCGGTGCAGGTTTGCCTGCAGCACAGTTAGAGACGTCATTTCTTCTTCACGTACTCGGGATTACGCACTCTATGAGGTTTGTTATCACCCCTGCGTCGTACGTAACCCTGTTGAGAGAGACCACTTTGTCTCCCCCTTGGACTTCTGGTGTTGTGTCCATCTTTCCCGCTTATATGTGCCTGTTCGGCCGCCAGTTTTGGCCTAAAGCGGTTACGGTGCGCGTTTGTGCTGTCCGTTTTCTTAGCCTTTGCTTTAGCATCCAGCACCACAGTTGTTTTAGCAACTGAGTTACCCTTGGCAGCACTAATGCCAGCCACTGGTGGTGTGGCGCTACTGTTGGCGCTTGTGGAAGGCTTTTCTGAAGCATCAGTGGCAGTACTAATACTAGCCCCTGGTGTTGTAGCCTTTTGTTGGTTTTCTCTTGACGCCTGATTCGTCGATTTGTCCGCGCTCTTGAGGATTATTTTGATCTGTCCAAATCTGAACGAGACCATCCCCTTTAGCTCAACAAGTCGCTTCATCGTGCTTTCGTTTACAGCAAGGACCATATGGGCGACATCTCTGTCGTCAGATCTTTGCAGAACTCTCCACGTTCTGGTGTTGAGTTCTTTATTCTGGCCATCTAGAATTGCCAGTATTCTTTCATTCGCTACTCCGGTACTATGTGGGAAGAAGGCTCTGACGATATGTGGTTTCGGGAACAGTTCTTCCCCCACAAGCGTCACTTCCATCCCGCATTTCTCTTTGAGCTTCGCGAAGTTTGTGCTCATCCACTCTGCAGTGGTAGCATCCGCACATACTATCATTAGCCATCCGGCTTTGAAAGTTGTACCGCGGAAGGCTGGTTTGGTCCCCTCATCACGTTGTTCGATGGTGATGTCCATAATCCTCTCCTGAATCTGAGCCATTTGCTCATTACTGAGAGGATTGCGATCCAGATCGACAGGTACTACACCCAGTCTTACAAAGCTCGCTATGTCTCTATAGGAGACTTTGTCGACGGCTGTATTTCCTGTGCGAGCTCGTTTCGCTTCGGATTGGGGCGGCGTATTGTCCTCGGACCTTGTACGCTTCACCTCGGAGCCTGTGTCGACCTCTGTCGACAGAGCAAGTGCTCTGGCCTGCTCTACGTTTTTTCCCTTTTTCAGCGCGCGCTTAAAACGGCGCTGTTCGGATGGTGTGAATTTGACGCGCTTAGACTCAGTCTGTGCAGTTATGCCAGAGGTCTCCGGCGCGCCTGTATTCAAGGGATGCACTTCATCCGAGAGTATGCTAACATTGCATAGCGTACTGGACTCAGAGATATCTTCACTAAGAAGGGACAAGTTCTCTTCTAAGCTCATCATCTCCGAATCTGTGGTTTGTGACCCTTCCCGATTGGCAGGTGTCGCGTCATTTACGCCAGGGTGTTCTAAAACATCCCCAGTTGGTAAAGCAGGGTGTTCTGAAACATCCCTAGTTGATGATGCAGTTGTAGAGGCATCATTCTCTATTTGTTTTTTATTAAACGGATCTATTTTGATTCCCACGAGTGAACGGGAGAGGAAGGTCGCCCGTGGTCTACCCGTATAACCACAGGAAGGCTATCTTGAAATCGGAGGTCGCCTGGTATCCGAAGTTCGCTGCTATCGACTAAGAACCCCTTAGCCATTCATCTCTCGGCGCTAGCTGTTCCACCTTAGATTTGGGGATTTGTTGTTGGGGTTGTCTCCCCGGGCATTGCCGAAAAGTTGTAAGTAAGGAGGGGGGGGGGGGGGGGTAAGCAAAAAGGGAGAGGGGCAGATGGGGTATGTAAGGGTGGGGTAGGAGCGGACGTGAAGTCCTGGTCAGTTCTTGGTTGACGCTCATCGGACGGCCTGGCCCTTGCAAGCCCGATGACTCTTTACGTCGTAAGCCTCCGCACCGGCACCATCGAATTTGTTTGCGGTGATGGTGCGCACGTCAAGGTGACTGACCCCGCTAAGAGGTACAATTCAACCATACTAAGACTTTTGCCACACCCACTTATGAGGGATAGAAATAAGAATAGTGTATCCAACAGTTCGCCCAAGCGTACTGTAGCCCGCCCCTATGTTTTTAAAATGGTTTATGGTTGGTTTTTCTGATTATTTTTTTACTGATTACACCTAATTATGCAATGGATGAATAAAACAGACGGGTTATAATAAATAAAAACCTCTACAATTACCCTTCAGTCAAAAATATAAAATTAAATACATGCTACTTCTTTTCTTTGATTTCGCTAAAAATAATGCAATCCGGTGTTCGGCCTAGTAACAATAAAAATGATTTGAATCAATATTTGCTAGTTTTTATGGTTGTTGGTCACAATGGTTTTGCAATAAGGTTGGGAAGGGCGGTGCTTACGTTTTTTCATAATATATTTTTAAAGGTGTATTGACTTAAATTCTTGTGACGCGTGTTAGTACTCAGAGCAAACAAATAAGAGTGTACGTGTTTTTTAAAAGATAAAGCTCAACTGATTTTTTAATTTAAAAATATTGTAAGAACAAATGGGAAACATACTTTAAAGTGTTTGGCATGCGGTCGAGAGGAAAAACAAATTGTCTGGAAAATACCTTCGAGCTTTTACGCAACCGAGAAAGAAATAACAAGTAACTGACTCCATTTCAACTCATTTGTTCATTTTAAAGAACATTTTTAGCAAAGTTCACGGAGGATATAACCCATGGAAACTGCAGCCAACTGTGAATTTAGAGCTTCTCGATGTTCAAATGCAGTTACAATCATCCAAAAAGAAGGAAAATGTGAAAAACATTTTCAAACCCCAATCTTACTATAAAACTGTTGATTTCGGTAGCGAAAATGCGTTTTATTATTTTGCATTCTACATTAAAAAAAAAAATGTCAAAAACACAAGTGTTTTCAGTTCATGAAATTAAGTCAGATACAAAGTGTTTCCTCCATATTCACAGATTTCAAAGAAACTCTTCTCAAAAGTTTATAGATGCGCTAGAGAGCCTCGAGCAACAATTTATTTCTCCTTTTCCCAATTTGTACTTTTGTAATAATTTTGTAATGAAAATGTATAATATATTAAAAAATGAATTTGATTACTTTTGCTGTAAAATCAAAACGAAGAATTATAAGAATTTAGAAAAAAATTATGACTCATATGAATATATATGAATTTTTGTTTTGTTATGTTTTACAGAGAAATTGATGTATATTTTATTATTTTAAAAAATTTATGTGTATATATGTTATGCCTTACTTATATTTTGAACATATAAAAATCTACTGTGAAACAGTTGAATCTACTGCCTTTTTTTGAAATCTACTGAGGACATCTTTTCAAAAAGTCCCATTCCTGGCCATAACACACTTAAAGTATCACCATTTCCACATTGAGAATATCAGTAACTCAATTGCGATAGACGAAATACCTATCATCACCTGTTTTTTGCGCCAAATTGGGTTTCCATACACCCGTATATCGAGCAACCGATACGATACAATAGCGCAGTTGCTCTCATTTGTTCTCTTGCCCTCTGCACTACTGCGGTACAGATTTTCACTAGGGAAAGGTGCTATAATTTGTGTGGTCTCCCATGTTTCGGTGTTGGAATGAGAAAAAAAATATTGCGCTGGTACGAGTATTTATTGTGGTGTTTGCCGTGTGTTTATAGTGTACTGTCGCTCTGTGCTATTAAAATTGAGTTACTGAGCCATTGAGTTGAGTTATAAAAAAGTGTATCAGCGCAGATGCTGCGCTAGCACATTGAGTTAACTCAGTGCTGACTTACTCATGACTATCACCTTATGCTGAGGAAAAATTTTGTGCAGATAGGATTTATAAGTTCGGTGCAGATATGGTTTTTCTGAAAAGTGTCCCATTCATATGCAATCTACCCTTTTATTAATTTAATTGTTCGTCAATTCGTAATGTATACTCATTAAGGCAAGAGCAAATTTCAGATAACAACTTTTATGTGCAACTTTCCTTATAAATAAGTAACTGGGAGGGGAGAGTGGGGCAAGAAGGACCTTTTAAGCTTTGGGCGTTCATAAATTTTTAAATATTTCTTAGAATCGAAAAGAATTCCTTGCAAATAAAAGCTTAATCCTTGTTCTTTATCATAATAAAGAATCGAAATAGGTAGAAAAAGGATAAACCGAGCTATAAAAAGCAAACAGGACCTCAAAAGTCGTTTTCCTCCACTAGGAAGGCAAATAAACTTTTGAATGGGGCAAAGTAGACTACTGTTTTTGTTTTTTAAATGAAGAAACAATGCAAAGAATTTTTTTATTATTATAATATGTATATTTGTTTTATCTTCAAATAATGGTAATATGTGGAATCTTAAATATCTTGCTTGCATTCCCATTTTGTTGCTTTTTATTGCTTTGATATCATTTCGTTGATCCTCGCTGGTTCATGTGGTGACTGTTAAAGTATTTCGAACGTATGCTCTTACCAACAGAACACAAATATTAAATGAAAACTAAATTGAAAAGGCAAATGCCCGTTTTGGTAGTCCTTTTGGCCCCATGCCGTTCTGGTTCGATTGCAAGGTGTTTTTAATAAAAAAGAAATGTTATGAAAAAGATATTGTTTTAATTTTTTTGAGAAAAGAGAGTGTCGCTAGAGATAAGCCGTCTGTATGTATGAATGTCTTTTTACAAACTGAAGGTTTTATTAAGCCAAAGCTTAAGCCAATTAAATGTTTTTCTAATTTCGCTATTTGTACTTAAACCAACTTCACTCTGTCCATGAAACTGAGTTATGCGTTGGTGAACAAGGTATTTAATAAGTTCAAGATATTGATAATAAGATGGAGTTAAAAACTAAGACACGAATTATTTTGGTCCTTTGCCCCCCCCCCCCCCCCCCCCCCCCCCTCTTCACAATGCCTGCACGGTTTTGCTTTCTTATAATTTCCCCACATTTCTCGAAGCCACATTGTCTCTAAAAGAGAAACGTAAAAAAGTATTTTGCACACGTATTTATCTGTAATATGTATATATAGATATGTGTAGGCAACAATTCAGCAGATCCTAGCTAGCACCTTCACCAAACCCACCACCACAATCCTTTTTTCTCTTACGTGTTGGCAACATTTTAAACCGCTCCAAGTGTTTTAAAAACGCCATAGCATTGAAAAAAATAACAAACTTAGGGACAACTTTTCTCGCCTTTCAACATAAGTAAAGATCCTACTTGCTCTTTCTCGATAGCCGCCTTACTTACATCCTGTGCTATGCCAATCTTTTGTGTTCGTTTCTGACCTGTTCCGCTGTTGGTCTTTCTTCTTGATTCCGATGTAGTACTGTACTTAACCATATTGTACCTCTGCTCTAAATATTTCATTGCTAGGAGATATTTTTGTTTTTTTTTTAACCATCATCCCAACCATATAACCCGATACTAACATCACAGACAAGACCTTAATGTGCCCTGTTCGTAGTCAACATTGCTGCTGAAGAGAACGACATCGTCAGCCTGTTCGACTTCTTCGTCGTTGTTGACGTTTAGCGAGTTCTCAACGATTTTAAACTTTCATTTCCATTTCCATTCAGTGTTTTTTGAACAAAATTTTTTGTCGAAAGACACACACAGCTCCACGATCACACATACTTATAAGAAAACCCCTCGCTGTAACTTATGAATTCCAAGTTTTCCTTTTTCTCGCAACAATAAAGTTTTGTTGCTCCTTGGATATGCCCTGTATTATAACGATTTTTCCTTTCACGTTGGCTCTTTTGGGCCCCTCCAAGTGCGCCCTCATCCTTTTATGCAGATCGAAATCATCGCATTGGAATCTATTCGAAATCAACCGTCGTTGTCGTCTCCCTAACATCGTCGTTCTGGCCCCAGCCCATCCCCGTTGTCAGTCGTTTCTAGTTTTTTTCTTCCTTTTTTTGTCGTATTATAAATCCTTATAACGGCAACAGTATGTTTGCGAATCCTCTATACGTGTACCGCTATGAAGTCATTTGTCCTGAGCAGACGAATGGGGGGTGGGGTGAGAGTCTATGAAATACAGAGAAGATGAAGGCAAAACTTTCTCGGTATTCTGTTTTGTTCCTTTTGTTTGTCTTTTTTTCTTAGGAATTTCTGAATTTTATCTATTCCTTCAACCCCCCAATCCCTTTCACGGCATTCGAGTCAGTTATTCTGTGTTTTTTTTCTCTATTTCGTCCTTTACAAGTTAGCAGTCTGTTTGTACTCCTCCTATATACAAGTATGTGTGTAAGTATCCCCTGCTGAGAGTTGGAAACTGAAGATACGAACTCTGCTCCCAGCAACCTCTACAACAACAACAGCAACACCATCATCGTAATGATCCATATCGCTATACAGTGTGTGCTCTGCTCTGTTGGAAACTCTTTCATCCTCCAACATACCACCCTACATTCCTACATACCCACCATCAAATAGGGATAGGAACAGTGGCACCGAAATAGTAGCTCAGGGATGTGTAACCATTTTTATGCTGCCATAGAAAAGGAAATGAAATAATTATTATGATGTTAAAAGAGAGAAAGGAAACTGCCAGAGAAAGAAGAACATGCAAAATGAAATGAGCTACCGAGAACAGGAGGTTGAAATTGGGGGCAAAGACAGTATTAAGCTTTTTCCTCATAGAAAATTATTATAAATATATTCGGTTGTAGGACCGACAGCGAGGGAAGGTGCGGGTACATAGGGAACTCTGTTTGGATGTATGTGTGCTAAGCTTATGCCAAGGATGCCACTTGAATGGCCTGAGCAGGAGGTATCAGAGGGTAAAAGGAATTAAATCAACCTATATCTTGTTGTGGTTGTTTTTTGGACGGAAAAAGGAAGAGATGTGTATTTTAGTACAGTATTCGTTTGTGCTTGGATTTAGGGGGTGGTAAAGGGTATTTTGAATGAAATTATGTTATGAAATAAAAATTATATTGGTATCATGAATTGAATGGGGTTTTTCAATGTATTGAATCGAATAGTCAAACAATGTGGTGTCCGAAATTAAGTAGATATCTTATTGAAGTTCCGCATGCCAAGCAGTTTTTGACATTTGGAACAACAACTTGGTAAGAAATATTCTACCCCAAATTTTTCTTTGTTAAAGAGTAAAATAATTATGTGTTCTGCTGTCGTTTTTTGGTAATTGTTCTATCTAACACCCGAAATCTACTGCCCGACGGCAGTTCGTAAAACTTATGATATATTCAGAACTTTTAACCCTTGCAAGACGAGCTAAATCGGCTCTTGGTGATTTTAGCGGCGTGGCAGTTTTGTGTCATATTAGTGTCGGTATTAGGTGCAGGGAAATAACTCCATGGGCAATAACCTCACATGGGCAATGACTTCACCTCGAGTGGGCAATAACTTCACTTTTTTTTGTGAAGTTATAGGCCACAATAGGTGAGCAATATATTCACTTTTTTGTGGGAAACAAATTCTCTTAACATTTTATGATAATAGAAGAACCGTACCTCGCACCTATCCAAATCAAACAGTGACCCCAAGCAGGGGATGGTGGGGGGGGGGGGGGGCATGCCCCCAATATGTATTGAACTGTTTATGGAATCTACTTGCCATTTCGCAATAAACAGTGCAATGCAATCCCCCTGCTTGGGGTCACTATAATAGACAAATTCTCAAATTATAGGTGGGCAATATCTTCACAAAATTTACGGTGAAATTATTGCTTACCATCAGCGGGCAATAACTTCACAAAAAAAAGTGAAGTTATTGCCCACTCGAGGTGAACTTATTGCCCATGTGGAGTTATTCCCCGTGAAGTTATTTCCCAGCACCTCGGTAATACGCCTTGAGTGGCGATATAAACGCACATAAGTTTTCTCTATGGCGTTTCCTACTTAGATCTTTTATTATTATGTTCTTATACTTGAGTGCATAAGGGTATGAGCCCATAAAATCCGTTGCATCCGTTGGTTCGACGGATAGATCGGCACTAATGTACTTAACGGAAGGCGCCGTCCCATGGAATCCGTCGCCGAAAACACATTGGTTGCATTTAGTATGCATTTAGCCTTACCTTTGATTACCTAAATATGTACCACTGAATGATCCAACTACCTTAGATGCCAATTCAGTACAATTGTTCATTTCTCACCTAACTCTGGCGAAATTTAAAAAAAAAAAACAAACATCGCTGCGACTAAACAATCTGTCAATCGGCAATGCCAGAAAGTACAGTAGTTTTCTCAAATGTTCCAATGTTTCGACCAATGCACGTAGCTCTTTCAATTTAAAAAAAAAAAAAAAAAAACATGAACTTCAATTGTAAAATGCGTGATCTTCATTTTTCGAATACCAATGTGCATTTATCGACGGACAGTAAAGTAGAAAGTAGTACTTCTTTATCCGTCGACGTTCATTGATCCATTGGTTATCGGCCACCTTAACTCTTAACATTCAACGAATCCAGCGGATCACGGGTGTGACAATTGTTGGTCTTTTAACATATAAAATTTAGTTTAAAAAAATATGGACAGTTTTTTAATACTCCAATCTGTTATGCAATTTTATTATAAAAGGCCTTTCATTAGGGACTTGAGAACTTTTTTTTGAATAAAATGCAAGCTACTCGAGATATCTCAAAAAAAAAATTATTGGCTTGAATTACTATAAAAACAGATATGAATGAAAATCGACTTCGTTCATATCTCCACCACAGAAACGTTTGTATGCAGCGGTCGATACGTTGAACACAGTTTTTGATGACTCGGCCGCACATTTGGACCGATACGGCCGCTATTTCTTCTTCAATATTACCTCTGAGCTCCTTTATCGTCGCCGGCTTGTTGGCATAGACCAATGATTTAATGTAGCCCCATAAAAAAAAGTCTAGAGGCGTTAAATCGATTCTCGAGATAACATGTTCACCGAATTGAGACTTCAATAACTCGATTGTTGCACCCGGTGTGTGGCTTGTGGAACCACATTTCGCTGATATCTAATTCATGCAATTGCTCAACGCGATATCTCTTGGAAAAGGGCCCAATGACGCCACCGGCATGAACCTCACGGAACATTGACTTTTTGCGGATGAAGTGCTGTATCATGAAGCACATGAGGGTTCTCACCTATCCAGTAATTCATATTTTGCTTATTGACGAAGCCGTTTGACCGAATATGCGCTTCATCGGTGAAAATGATTTTGCGATGGAATTCTTCATTTTCTTCTATCATGTCCAGACACCCATTCGAGGATGTACGTCGCTTCATATGATCAAGTGGCTTTACTTCTTGAGTCTGCTTGATCTTGTAAGGGTGTATTCCAAGATCCTAATGCGAAATTCGCCATAATGTGGTCTGGGAGTGGCCCAATTCTTAAGAACGCCGTGAAATTGACTAATTTGGCTGGTTTGCGCAAAACGTAGTGTCACTGGCACGGCAACATTAAGCAGCGAATGTTCTGACTCAAATTGTTCACTAGACTATGAATTGCTTGTCTACTGGGACGAGAATTAAGGCCGAAAATTCGCGTTAGCGCTCTTAGGGTTGCGACCACCGACTCGGAATTACGGTAGTAAATTTTTTTTTTTTTACAGTTGTTTGTTTGTCTACATGAAAATGTTGATTTTACTGAATATTTTGACGTAGACAGTTTGGTAATCGGTTTAAGGGTACGTTCACACTGAAAGTTTGAAATTGTCAAGTCGCTAATGAAAGACACTTTATTATATTAAAATTTCATTTTCCATTTAACGGAAACGTCAAAAGGCAACTGTACATTTGGCTCATTTTGTTGCTGTCAACAGTATTTCAATACACTTAAATTTGTTTAAGTATTAAAAATCTTTCATATTGAATCAATTGGCAAAATATCTTTTTAAAGTTTTTTAATTTATTTCTACACGTCATGAACATAATTACATGTACCTACCTATTATAAAATCATTAAAATATGTATAGAAACAATTAATACAAAATAATTTTAACTTAACCTTCTATAAATTTTATGAATGTTAAGAGTTTGATAAGTTATCAAATCCCGTTTCCGGGTTTGCTATTTTGTTCTTTTAATTTCATCCTTCATCGCCTTTTTATAAATTTTTTTTTCTAGTCACTGTATTTACTTTTATTACTATTTTTTTTTCCTTTCTTTCTCTTTCTTTATTTTGCTTTTTAGTCACTGTATTCAATTTTTCTTTATTTTTTTTTCTTGTCACTTTATTTAACTGTAATTTCTATTTTTTTTTCTTTCTATACATTTATTTAACTATAGTTTATAATGTTTGTATATTGTAATTATATGATCAATTTTCTTTTCGTCATTTTACGCTTGCTTAATTAAAAAACAAAAAGCAAATTGCTATATCATTAACTTCAAATGCAACTTAATAAATATTTAAATATATATCTCAACGAAAAAATTAATGCCTTTCTCCAGAGCGACTCATCATTAGCGACTTCGCCTTTTCAAGATCAAAACCAACCATAACAATTCGCTAATCATGCCCGGCATACGTCACTGTTGGTTGGTAGCACCAAAAAAAATCGTCTGGGTCGTCAACGGCTCCATTCCTCGCAGCAACATTATACATACAAAATAAAAGGAATTAATGTCTGATGGAATAAATGCAGTGAGATATTTTGTCAATGGTGGCTTGCCCACGGTGTGGGAAACAAGGGGGAATGCATGTAAGATGACAATTTTGTCGCATAAGGAAAAGTATAGAAGATCCTTCAAGGCAGAGAAGATGGGAGAGGATGTGGCGTATTCCACCAATGGACTTTATTTTATTCGAAAATAACTGCGGACTTAACGTCTCTGTACACCAACCGGATCTTCTAGACGAACATTTCGTGTCAACTATTTAATTCAGCTGAGTACCTAGCATGAGAAACAGGAAAGAAAAAAAACCAGTATTTTTTTTGGGCGCTAGTAATTCTACCTTACTCAAATATGTATAGTACATTACATACGTTGAAGCGGTGTATATTTATAGTGGCGACTATTCGGCTGCGCACTCATTTCTTGGCTGCAGTTACACTAGGCTGGACCGCTCGTATACTCTCCGGTAAGTTGTAAAATTCTGCGCGTTTGTACAATTGAACCATTCGTTTTCGCCGGTATTGTTTAAAACAAATTTCTCTGTTACAATTTTGGAAACAGATTTCGGTCGTCAGAACAACGATAAACTTATAAGGAAAAACTGCAGACCAAACTCCCGAATTAGTGGTACAACACCCACGTGGGTCATTATTGTCAGCGAAAGCGTCCACGAGGTAAGCAGAAATTTTTTTTGTACAGCAACGCGGATAGCTTATTTCAGGGCACCGTAACAGAACGCAACTCGGCATACACAGAACAAAAACAATAAAAAGAAAAAGGATAGAGGGCGAAAGGAGAAAATGCGCCCGCAAAAAAAAAAATCACCTGCGATATCAATAAGTGATCAGCGGAGCATCAAAAGCACTCCGGACCCAAAAGTTCAGCGCATGGTTGTCCTGGGAGCACCCAGCATATGACATTTAGCAAAAATCACGTGCGAGCCAGCATTTGTTTAGCGGTCCCAAGAGAGAGCAGTTACATCCACCAGCTTCCTATCATTTATTCACCACCCAGTGTACCTGGCAGAACAAACCATATTCAGTGTTGATTAGGGGCAAAAGTATTTTTTTTCTAAAAGTCTGGTGGTGCGATATAATCGAGCTATATATATATGCACCGGCGTGAAAATACGTGTACATAGACATTTCACATACAGGTATACAGTGCTAACCGTAATCGCTTGCCATACCATCAATTGCGCGTTATTTCCTAACGAAATCCCAGAGCTAATTATTCTTAAATACATTCCCTTTTCCTGTAAGTGAAGTCAAAAAAAAAGGAAAGAGCGAATTTTATATAATTTTTTGTTTATACCTATATGAATATATAAATACGAGAAATAAAAGTAAACTTCGATCGACGTCATCAAGGAATTTGTGCACAAGCTTCTTCGACGCATCATGATCATCGGAAACCAGTGAGTTCCTACACCCCTACATTTTTTTTCTGGTTTTAATTTTTTTTAAATAAAGTATTTATTATTTTCATATTGTCTTAAAACTTAATCATAATCTTATTATTTATTAATGCTAACATGGTATATCTATGTACAATAATTTACATGAATATTTTTTTTGGAAATTAAGAGTAGGGAGTGAAATTATTAAGGCAGTTCAGCATAAATTACTTACATATTCTAGATATAGTTTTTATTCTATATTTTGCCTCTTTAAACACATACATATTCACCCGCAGCTACCTTAAGAACTTGGATTATCAATCTGAATCTAGGAATAAATCAGACAAATAAAGATGTGTGAGTTTAATTAAATGAGTTGAGATGTGTTAGTGTTTCTTTAAAGTGATCACAATTCGGGACAACTCTCATAAACATTGAGGAGAGAGAGAGTAGTCATGGTTTAACGGCGTTTGTCAGTTAAAGGGGGCGGGCCCCTCCAAGTGTTAATCCATCCAGAACACCATTGCTGTTACGAATCCATATATACCATCTTTCAGTTTCTTTTCTCATTCCCTCAGTCATCTAAGTCACTTCGTCATTTCGTCAATAGCCCCACTGAACGTGCACGACCTCAGCTGTGCGAGGTGACAGTTCATTTGCTTTTGCCTTCTGTTTACGTTTTTTTTGGCACGAACATTTTTTGTTTGTTGATTCAAGTAGCCATCAAGCAGCAAAAACCCATCCCACCGTCGAGTGTATGCCGTGCAACCGCAAGCGTGCCAGCTGCTGCTTGTAGTGTCGAGGATCCCACCTTTCCTCACCTTTACCCCCCCCCTCATTGGTTTCGTTTTGTATACCCCTTGCTTGGCATAATCTCATAAAGAGAAGTCTGGTGCAGTCAGGTCAGGTGACCTTGAGGGCCAGCGGAAAGTGAAGTTTCTGGCTATTAATTTGTTTTATGAATTTTCGTTGGAGCTCCGCCATAACCGCTATGTGTGCAGTTGCTCCATCTTGCTGGAACCAAATGCTGTTGAAACGGATATTTCTTAGGCGAAGTTCTGGGTAAAAAAAACTCCTTCATCATCGTTAAATAACGGTCCCCATTGACAGTTACTATTATACCGTTTTCTTCAAAGAGGCATGGCCCCACAACGCACCTTGATGAAACTGCGCACCACACAGTGACTCGTTCTGGGTACAGTACCGTCTCATTGAGTATTTCTGGATAAGATTCGCTCTATATACTGCAGTTTTGCTTATTTTTCCGTTTAGATCAAAATGGGCTTCATTAGACATAAACAAGCAATTTATCAAGCTGTTGTCTTCTTCGTTTATTTCAATCATTTTTTGGGAAAATTCCAGGCGAATGGGCAATTCCAGAGGACTTAACTTGCTTGCAATTTGGACTTTGTGTGGAAACAAGTTTATGTCATCATGAATTATCCGTTGTAATGACCGTCTGCTAACTCCAATTAGCGCCGATAAGTTTCGAGTCAAAACGCTTGGATTTGCCTGTGCGATTTCAGCCGCGATTGTGTGTGATAGGGATCTCGGTGGTACGTTCTTCGTGCAATGCTTGCAGATTGGGCAAACATGTTTACCAGCCTCATAATGGTCCATCTACTCGGGGGAGTACCGCCAAAATCCTTTCAGTTTCAGTTTATTTATTTAATCTGGTGTGCACAAATAAGACTTAGTCTTCTATAGTACTTAAATTTAGGATAATTTAAGGATTTATTTCATTTAGAAGATAACCTACAACAATCAATAATTGAATAATACAAATACATTATAGTGGTAAACGGGAGGGGATAGGAAGGGAGAAGAAAAGTATGAGAAAGAGGAATAGAATGTTAGAAGAAAGACAGAAATAAGAAGTTGTTACATTTTCATGAGAAATACTCTAAAGCGGCATTTTTGAATTGTGTGGCTCCGATTATTTGTTTTATTGCTGTAGGCTGGGAGTTCCAGAGTCTGGTGGCAAAGACGAAGAAATGACGTTAGGACAGGAGTTCAAATAGTTCGAGGAGGGAGTTATAAGACTGATCGTCCTTTCCGAACGAGCAAATTATAGTTTTTCAAAGAGGTTTTGTGTATAATTTTGTGCAAGAGGACACATCACCTTACATTTAAAAACTGCTGAAGTGAACAGCCAAGGAAATTATTGTACTATTGGATATGTGGTCGTGTCGACGAAGCCCGTACACATATCTAACCATAGCATTGAACGCAATAGTTAATTTAAGCTGAGATAAGGAGTCCAGTTTGCAGTACACAGCTGATGCATAATCAATATAGGGAACCAGTTAGGTTTAACTAGTCTCAGCCTCGTATTTACGGGAGTAAAACTTAAGAATAATCAAAGTTTACGTAGACCACCGTAAATACGTCCCACAGTGTAGGTAATATGACTTACTGGGGATAGAGGGCGGTTAATTTTAAAACCCAAATTGGTAACAGTATCTGCAAACTGCAGTTGTTGTGTATCGTTGACGTAAATTGGCAGCAAAAATTCGACGTGGTGGAGTTTCTTAGATATTAAAATTAACTGGGATTTTGCTGGGTTGATGGTCAGGCAATTGCGAAGCGACCATTGGTTGATTGCGGATAGATCATCGTTCAGCCTGCAAACCAGATACTCTACTAGACCTGTAGGTCTAGATAAGTATATTTGCGCATCATCCGTATAGAAATGAAGGCTAGCATTTGAGCAAACTTTGGGAAGGTCATTGATGAACATGCCGAACAAAATAGGACCCAAAATTGAACCCTGAGGTAGTAGTAATAGTAACCTGCCAAATAAAAACATAAGCCGATTACTCACACAGAAAAAAAGTTATCCGTTTTGTTTTTGTAGAACGATTCGTGCGCCAACTTACACCTCGTCACCTTACAATTTTTGCCGTTTTTACTCCAATGTCTTCCCATGACTTTTAGAAACTTTTCCCAGTTAGCACCATTCAAAATTACGCTTCCTTCCATCCCTATTCCATTCTTTGTAAATACAATAACAATAAAAACTACTGCACTTTGAAAATTAAGATATATTAATGAACAACTGCAAACAACAATAAGGATGGTGAACAAAATGAAGATACTTCCACCTCTCCTTAACATTTCTCCCAGCAATCCCGTTCGATATTCCAG
Organism: Portevinia maculata; assembly: GCA_949715645.1. Classification (NCBI taxonomy): domain Eukaryota; kingdom Metazoa; phylum Arthropoda; class Insecta; order Diptera; family Syrphidae; genus Portevinia; species Portevinia maculata. The sequence continues at coordinate 72,730,973 of OX454527.1, forward strand.
CGGAGCCTTTACGTATACATTCATTTTTCTGGCCATTATAGTTGTCCTTGTTTTATGGAAATGTTGAACATCAAAAATGTTCAGCAGAGCGTAATATCAACTAAATATACACTCGTATACCTTTCGCTATCCCCAAAAGGACTACACTATGGTATGATACCAAAACGAGTCACTTCGTATGATCTTATGGTTTAATGGGATACATTTTGGATGAAAAATTTAACAAAGGAAAGAAAATGTAACATTCTGTGCCGTCCACTCAATTAAGGATACAGGAAAAAAGAAAAAGAAATCCAATACATCTAGAAGAAAAGAAAAGGACAAATCGGACCTGTGTGGCATTCATAAAACCGTACTATTTACCGGAAATAATGACAGTGAACACATACTTGGGGGTCAGGACCGGCAAATCCATAGAACAGCAGGATACTACCGGCAGTGGGGTAGTTTGACTTAAGAAATTCGGCTGGAGGAAACATGCTATAAAAGAGTCATCCGAAGGAATTTGTTTCTTATTCGTTTCGTTTTATTATTTTCTAGTTTTTCCCGTTACACCTATATATACTACAAAAATTGGAACATTTAAAAATTTCAAAGTTTGGTACTTTGTGTGGCAAGGGTGTTTATTTGTTTGTTCGGTGGGTGACATAAAAATAGTTACAATTATCATCTTTTCGCCATCAACTCCAATGTCAGTAAGACTTCAAGATCGCTATTGATCAATGTTGAAGTACCGGCAAGGTGAGGTTGGTTTGACAGGGTCAAAAGGTATCAAAAAAATCACATTGCGAATCTGAATAACTTGGTATGTATCACTTTTGATACCAATGCTGTTTTGCGCCCGTTTGCTGCGATCTGGATAGCTCAAGTAAGCGAAAGTTCGAACTTGCATTTAATAACATGGTGCGATTTGTTTATAGCCTACGAAGATATGATCATGTCTCTTTTTGTTTATAACAAACACGCACTAAAGGGGTTGGGACCCTTATAATGTATTAGCTACACAGCGCGGGCGTTAAATAAATTAGGGTGAGAAGAAAGGAATACACAAACAGTGTATTCAAAATGCGATTGCAAAACTATCTCAACTATAAAATAATAATGTTTCTGTTCGACTTAAAGTTTAAAAAAAAAGTCCCCAATATCTTTTTGAGAGACTCCAATTTGCTAACTCAGATAGAAATACAATTCTTATATTGCCAGATCGTAAATTCATATCATCTGAAAAACATTTTTTTGTATATTCTGTAAGACTATGGAACTCACTTCCCCTCAGAGTTAGGGGATTGGACAGCAGGAGCGGCATTTAAATAGATAAGAAGTGTAAATAACTATGCCTTCTTTAAACAATCATGTACTTTAACTTCAGTAGGGTTTTAGAGTTTGGCTCAAATTTAAATTCATATTAAATGTAATTATAATGGATAATAAATTTAATCAATTGTAAATTATGTAATATAGTATTAACTTAAAAGACTGTTAGTCTTACAATGCTACTTATGTGAATAAAATAAATTGAAATTGAAATTGAAAAATAAATCTTTAAGAACTTGTTCAGTTTAAGTGCCACACTTTGGATGACGTTGACCTTCACATACCTATGTTATCATTTTCAATACCCCGAGTCAGTAGGAGTTGAGGTGATATGATGTCTCCCCTCTAAAGAATTCCTGAAATGGACAGGCCATATAAGAAAAAGTAATCAAAATACCCGGCGTGAGTTGCTGTGTTTTTTAGCAAGAAACAAAATTACAAGGCAAACTTGATGGACCGATTTTGACCACACTTCATAGAATAGGTTAATACCAAATATTGCCTGGTTTGAGCTTATTAAACATAATTATAAATATTTCAATAATCATTGCCAACGTACATCCATTCTGCATCTGTTATGAAGAAATATCAGTAAATGTAGTTTTTCGTAAATATTTTGACTCCACCGCCACTTAGCGGGTCCAAATTTTGTCAGTAATCTTGTTTTTATACCCTATTCTAAGGGTATATTAATTTTGACGCATAGTTTGTAACATACCTTAATATTGCCCGTAGACCCCTAAAAGTTACTATATTTATGATCAGCATCGATAGTAATGTCGATCTAGCCATGTCCGTCCGTCCGTCCGTCTGTAGCCAAAAATTAGGCCTTTAAACTGGACCTAGAGAGCTGAAATTTTAACCATGTACTCTCTAGGGTCCCGAAATAATCAAGTTTACGAATTTTTGAAATCCGCCCACAGACACGCCCACAAAATCAAAAAAACAAAGTTTTGGAAAAAATCGAATTTTGAGCTAGAAAGCTGAAATTTTTTATATATGATCTATGACTCCTAAAACTGCTCGGGATACAAAATTTTCAAAATCCGCCCACTGACACGCCCACAAATAAATAAAATAATTTTTTTATACCCTATTCTAAGGGTACCTATATTAATTTTTGAAAATCCAAAGTTTCAGCTAGGGAGCTGAAATTTATAGTATATACTCTCTATGGGCCCTTTATGCTCATGTGTAAATATTTTCAAAATCCGCCCACTGACACGCCCACAATTAATTTTTTTTTTTTGAAAATTCAAAGTTTGAGCTAGGGAGCTGAAATTTATAATATATACTCTCTAGGGGCCCTTTATTCTCATGTGTTAATTTTTTTTTAAATCCGCCTACTGACACGCCCACAATTAAATAAAACAATTTTATTGAAACACCCAAATTTGAGCTAGGGAGAGTTTTTTTTTCGATAAAATCCTTTAAATGTTATATAACAAAATATGTAGAGCGTTCTTAACAATTCAACCATACTTAGACTTTTGTCACGCCCACTTATGAGGGATAGGAATAAGAATAGGGTATCCAACAGTTCGCCCAAGCGGACTGTAGCCCGTCCCTATGTTTATTTAAGAAATTTATTTTGTGAATTTGAACCAAATCTTACAACAAATACGAACAATTTATATATCACGACTACATCGCCACCTATCGGAATTAAAGGGAGAACTTAAGAGAAACCTTCCTGAAGAGAACATGTTCTCCAAGTTCGGTGCCAATTGGTGCAGCGGTTTTCAAGTTTTAGGCGCCCGTACCCGAAACGAACATTTTTTTTATATGTAGATGCAACAAGTTAAAGAGGTTGCCCCGAAGGGCCCGGGTACTTATTCCAGATCGTGAGCCAAAAATCTGAGCCCGACTGAATTAAGATAAAGTAGAGATAGCCTTATATATTACAATAAACATATAATATACATATTCCTGCTCAGAATTTTTTTTTTTTTTTTTTTTTTTTATAGAGTTTCTAATATTACTCCCAAGCCATAGTTATATTATCGTTACTCTCAGCAAGAGTTACCTATCCTGGTTAAAAGCACGAGACTTGGAACCAGAACTAGGCTCGGACGAATAATAGGGGTAGGTGGAAAATCGTACATGCGACTCTTTCTCACTTAAGATAAGAAAACAAAAACCACCTCCCTTCGAAACCTGCATACTACAACTAGGTTATTCCTATCTAGTAGTTTTATTTAAACTGTAAATTACGCGTTTGGCAGGCAGCTTCCCAGCTCAGAATGACCTAAAGAACGAAATATTTCAAGGGGAAGATCATGGGAGATGTGGCACTTATACTGAATAATTACCAATCTTTTAAACCTATTGAAGATATCTTTGCCAGGTGACTCAATCTGTCGAAGAACTTCCCAACAACGCAAGCGGCGTTTTAGAGAGCTCGATAGCGGCTTCGTAAGTTTTCGCTCGATTTCCTGTTCGTACCTGCAATTTTCGCAAGTCGTTCATAAAGATGCCTTGCATTTAAGCCATGTTTTCCGGTTGATACTCAGACGAGCACCCGAATGTAGTTCCTGTCATGAAATAAGCACTGGGGTTATACCCCATTCCTCAGCTCAGCTGTGTTCAAGGCTGATTGCGCATGTATGTCTGAGTCTCTCAATTAAGAGTGGCAACTTACCAGCTTACCTGCTCTCTCCAACACATTTCGCATTTACGACATTGGAGTTATTTGAATTTACTGCTGAGTTCTGTCTTAATGTCCACGCAAATGGCTATAATGATTGCTAGTAGTTCCATTGCTAAAGCGGTCTGAGCTGCTTTCTTAGCTCCTTTTTTCTTTCTTCGTCTTCGAGCGGTCCTGTGAAGCGAGATACATACCTTTGATGGCACTGCTGTGGGAATTGCAGTCATTTAGTTCCGGTACCCAGTATCTACAGTTCTTTTCGAAGTCATACCCTGGGTTACCGTAATCAATAATGGGTTCCGATTTCTAGTAGGTACGCTCGAAAGGCAAAATGTGCTAAGCAAATGCTTTTTATACCCTATTCTAAGGGTATATTAATTTTAACGCGAAGTTTGTAACATACCTTAATATTGCTCGTAGACCCCTAAAAGTTACTATATTTATGATCAGCATCGATAGTAACGTCAGTCCGTCTTTCGGCAAAAATTAGGCCTTTAAACTCGACCTATAGAGCTGAAATTTTAACCATATACTCTCTAGGGAACCGAAATAATCAAGTTTAAGCCCACAAACTCAAAAAAAAAAACACAAATTTATCGAAAAAATCGAATTTTGTGCTAGAAAGCTGAAATTTTTTATATATGATCTTTGACTCTTAAAACTGCTCGGTAGATAAAATTTCTAAAATCCGCCCGCTGACACGCCCACAACTAAATAAAACAATTTTATTGAAAAGTCAAAGTTTGAGCTTGGGAGCTGAAATTTATAATATAGACTCTCTAGGTGTCTGAAAGGAATAAGAATAAGGTATCCAACAGTTCGCCCAAGCAAACAAATTTCTCTTGGCCGCCCAGTTCGGTGCAGGGAAATAAGTCCACGGGAACTAAGTCCACTGAGGGACTTAGTTCCCACTTAGTGGGAAATAAAACCACTTTCGCGAAGTGGACTTAGTTCCCATGTTAAGTGGGAACTAAGTCCATTTTTTTATGGGAACTTAGTCCACATTCAAATATAAGAAGAGGGAACTAACATCCAACATCTAGAATTAAACAAAAAACTGTAAAGTGCAGTTAGTTATCACACTCTTTAAGCAAAGTCTTAAGCTTATCATGGTGACATAAAGCCAAAGTTTCAAAACCGTACCTCGCACCTACTCCAAATAAAACAGTGATCCCAAGCAGGGGGTTGCAGGGGGGCAGCATGCGCCCCCATATGCATTACACTATTTATGGAATCTACTTGCGATTTCGTAACTAATCTCATAAACAGTGCAATGCATATGGGGGGCCATGCTGCCTCCCTGCAACCCCCTTGCTTGGGGTCACTGTTTGATTTGGAGTAGGTGCGAGGTCACGGTACCTATATTACTCTGTCTCAGTTAGAAGTTAATTTCTATTTTCTTAATAAAAATTGCAAAGTACCTACTTGACTCTTTAATTTTATTTTGTTCTTAGTCGACAGTGAGAATTTACTTCACATTAAAAGGGAACTAAAACCACTCAGAGTTTTGGGAATTTATTTCCCACCTTACATGGGAACTAAGTCCACTTCGTGAAAGTGGTTTTATTTCCCACTTAATGGGAACTAAGGCCCTCAGTGGACTTAGTTCCCGTGGACTTATTTTCCTGCACCGCCCCGTTCCATACTTGCTCACTGGCTTTAAGTTTCGCAAGCTTTTTTAGACCTCGTGGCGGTCCTAATTAAGCTCAGACAAGAAATACTATGTACTTTGCGACTTAGTGAAGACCGCTGCTCACCAAACAATTGAACCGTAGTTGGGAATGCAATCTTTATTATATTCTGTGGTATATTCCATTTATTCCCGAAAATCACCGAAATCACCCCGTGAGTTTGAATGTGCTGAATGTACATAATACACTTTTCTAGTCCGATACGCTGAATTAGTGTTCGGTTTTTTTTTCAAATTCATTCTTTTTTTTCCACATTCACACTCCTTTACTCAGGGTCAATTAGATCTGCTGGTGTACACGGCGGACCCTCGCGAATTATGAACAAAAGATTAAATACATTTTTTCGTGTACACAGGGAAACTCAGTTAAAAGCTAACTCTGATTACTTTTAAATTTCGGTTCGTCCCATTTTGGAATTTTCGCTAATGACAATGAGAGCATTTTTATATAAATAGGTAAGGTGAACAATTGACTAGATGCATTTAAGCATTAACCATTGTTTGCTCGATCCTCAAGAAAGGAGAGCCTCTGAACTGCGCCAACTACAGAGGTATTAGTCTTCTTAACACCGCATACAAAATCGTCAGTGCTGTGTGAACGGCCGAAGCCTTCCGTCAACAATCTGATTGGTCCCTATCAGTCTGGCTTCCGATCAGGAAAGTCTATCATCGACCAAATATTCACACTGCGGCAGATAAAGGAGAAAACCCAGGAAGTCCAAATCGATAAGCACCACCTTTTCATCGATTTTAAGGCCGCCTAATGATAGCATTTATAGAGACGAGCTATACAGAGCAGTGTCTAGTTTTGGCATCCCTGCCAAACTCGTCCGTTAGTACAGGATGACAATGGAGAATGCACGCTGCTCCATCAAGGTCGGTAAAGAACTCACCGAGACCTTCGATGTCAAAAAAGGATTTAGACAAGGCGATGCGCTGTCATGTGACTTTTTCAACATCGCTCTTGAAAGAATAGTGCAAAACTCAAATGCTAACACCAGAGGCACTATCTTTCAAAACTCCGTACCCATCTACGTCCATAACACCGACGTCTCGACCTTAATAATCCCAGTCCTTCTCTATGATGCAGAGGCTTAGACTCTAGCAAAATCGGATGAGGTCACTCTTGGTTTTTTTGAGAGGAAAATCATTCGAGTAATTTTTGGTCCCGTCTGCATAGACGATGAATGGAGGAGGAGATATATACATACATTCATACATATTAGGCCTTAACGGCCCATACACGGCCTCCAACCACTTCCATGCGAAGTGGAGGGGACCTACAGTTTTACGCCGAATCCGAACGGAAAATTTGAGTAGCTTCTCATGATAATTTGATGCCTACTCTTGGATGTTTGTCAGACGTTCTCAGGAGACACCAACAACACGCGGTATTCCCAAGTGGTCCCCCATCTAAGTACTAACCACGCAATACGTCGTTTAATTGGGGTTCCCCTCGCAGTTTTGAAATTTTAAATAAAAATAACTGTAACCGCTGATTACGTGAGTGTGGCTTGGGACATTGAAAAGGTTCGGGAAAAAAATAGCTACCCCGCAACCAGCAACACTCATTCGCTCATAGTGAATAAATAGTAGAAAGGAAAATTGATTTGGAAAGTGAAAATTAAGTAAATTGTGTTTATACTAGATTTCTGAACTCGGACAACACGATGATGATAAAGTTACGTGAAGCAAATTGATGACGTCACGTCCTTTATCGATTGGACAATTATCGTCGTAGAAGTTACGGAGTAACGCTCCTGCCTTTGCTAGAGATAATTCTGTGGAGTTGCATAGATCTGGCCTACATTCTCCTGCTATGAAGAGAAGTGAAAATGATTTTCATACCAAAATCAGTAAAAGCTCCTATGAAAATCCAATAGATCTTAGACCCATTAGCTTATCATCATTCTTTTTATAAACGCCAAAACGTCTATTAGATATGCATCTACGTTTGGTATGAGACTCCTCCCAATGCATAACATGCACTGCACATTACAAAGGTACTAGCACGCTCTATCGAATAATCTCGTCACCAAAATTAGCATACCATGTTAGTATTAACGTCAACACATCATGCGATCGCAAATGCACTGTCAATTTTAAAGATACTCGTAGATGACTCACTGAGTTTATTAACCTACTGCTCGCAAGCCGGATTGGATACTCACAATTGGGTGTAACATCTGCCAGAAGATATGTCAGTAGAGGAACCCCGCACTAAGGAACTAAGTGGAAGTGGTGAGTGAGCTGTTTGTATGCATAGAAGGGAAGCGGTGCTTACTGATGACTTATACCGATGACAAAGCTTTTTCCGTCGCAGAAAAGACCTTAATTCCTTAAAAGAATTTCTTTATGCTCTTAACATGATTTCCCAAAGGTGTCATTAATTGTTTGTTTTTTTAAAATTTTTTTTCCATGTGTCTAGAGGTGGAGGAATCCTACAAAGATACCAATGGCCCGTACCATTGGTTTGCCCGTTTTATATACCTGATCCTGACAAATCAGATGTCTACGTGCTAACCCTAAAGATAAGATGCTCTCATTATACCCTATTCTAGGGGTATATTAATTTTGACGCATAGTTTGTAACATACCTTAATATTGCCCGTAGACCCCTAAAAGTTACTATATTTATGATCAGCATCGATAGTAATGTCGATCTAGCCATGTCCGTCCGTCCGTCCGTCCGTCCGTCCGTCCGTCCGTCCGTCCGTCGGCAAAAATTAGGCCTTTAAACTAGACCTAGAGAGCTGAAATTTTAACCATATACTCTCTAGGGTCCCGAAATAATCAAGTTTACGAATTTTTGAAATCCGCCCACAGACACGCCCACAAACTCAAAAAAACAAAATTTTGGAAAAAATCGAATTTTGAGCTAGGAAGCTGAAATTTTTTATATATGATCTATGACTCCTAAAACTGCTCGGGATATAAAATTTTCAAAATCCGCCCACTGCCACGCCCACAAAAAAATAAAACAATTTTATTGAAAAACCAAAATTTGAGCTAGGGAGCTGAAATTTTTAATATATACTCTCTAGGGGCCCTTTAAGCTCATGTATAAATATTTTCAAAATCCGCCCACTGACACGCCCACAAATAAATAAAACAATTTTTTTGAAAATCCAAAGTTTGAGCTAGGGAGCTGAAATTTATAATATATACTCTCTAGGGGCCCTTTAAGCTCATGTATATATATTTTCAAAATCCGGCCACTGACACGCCCACAAATAAATAAAACAATTTTTTTGAAAATCCAAAGTTTGAGCTAGGTAGCTGAAATTTATAATATATACTCTCTAGGGGCCCTTTAAGCTCATGTATAAATATTTTCAAAATCCGCCCACTGACACGCCCACAAATAAATAAATCAATTTTTTTGAAAATCCAAAGTTTGAGCTAGGGAGCTGAAATTTATAATATATACTCTCTAGGGGCCCTTTATGCTCATGTGTTAGTTTTTTTTTAAATCCGCCTACTGACACGCCCACAATTAAATAAAACAATTTTATTGAAGCACCCAAGTTTGAGCTAGGGAGCGTTTTTTTTGATAAAATCCTTTAAATGTTATATAACAAAATATGTAGAGCGTTCTTAACAATTTAACCATACTTAGACTTTTGTCACGCCCACTTATGAGGGATAGGAATAAGAATAGGGTATCCAACAGTTCGCCCAAGCGGACTGTAGCCCGTCCCTATGTTTTTTTATTGTTATGACTACAACTAACACGTAGTTTACGCTTCTGTAGATAGATAGATAGATAGATAGATAGATTCTTTATTTTTTCATCATAAAGTTTACAAATTGGTATACTTAAGAATAAGGACATTGCAATACTGCCGTCTGCCTGTTTTTTTTTTTTTTAGATAGGACGCTTCTGTAGTTCATCGTGCTGGACAGACTGCCTGCTAGTGAAGGCACCGTGTAAAATTTCCATTACATACGGTTTGCCCTTCCTGCGCTAGATCGAACGGTCTTGATCTTTGTAGTCAGTGGACAAGGTCCGTCTCTTCCAAAGTTTGGAATATTTCATGGTTATGATGCACGTGCAGATGAGAACTAAGTTTACGAGCACAGATTGTTACTACGTAAAACACGTCAGCAACTCCTAGATCTCTGTGAATATCAATACCTCGTATGTACGAGTACCATGGATCATTCACAATTGCTCTTAGTGTTTTGTTTTGAAATGCCTCTGATATTGATATATATAGCTTTGTATGGTTCAACCCCAAAGTTGTATACCGTACGTCAAACACGATTTCAGCACTAGTGTTATATAAAAGTAGTTTTTTGAAACTCGCCCGATAAGCCAATAAATCTCTCTGAGCCTGATTTCGAGCTCGTCGCGCTTCTTTTTAACGTGTGACTTCCATCCAAGTTTTGCGTATATAATCATTCTCGGATATTTTGTCTCGATCTGTATGTAAAATTGACATGAGTTGACTTGGTCTCGTTAAAAACGATTCGTAAGGCCTTTGTCCATTCGTATACTTTATTAAAAGCTCGTTGGAGTTTCCCCGTTGATGGTTCAATAGACTTACTTGCATCGTCCGCGAACGTGGCTACGACTGGCTCTTCGTCTTGAGGTATGTCTCTTGTGTAGATCACGAACAGAATTGGACCGAGAACGCTGCCTTGCGGTACACCGGCGTGAATTTCTTTGAGCTCTGAGTAGTGAGTCTCGTATCTAACACGGAAAAGCTTGTTTTATAGCTAGGATTCCAATATTCTAAGGAATTTTTCCGGTGCGGTTTACTTAAGCTTATACTTGAGGGCTTTGTGCCATACCTTGTCGAAATTCTTGCGATACGTCCATAAAAGCATTAGGCAATATCTTTTTTTCTTCTTTGGCGACTTTCCATTGCCTCAGAACAATAAAATATTGAAGGAAGCATTCATAATATATTTTTTTTTTTGTGTTGGGATTTCGCTGGAAGTAAAAAATCATCGAAAGACATTGCAGAGCTAGTACGCGAGGGATGCTTCTGCAATAGTGAGAGACTTTAACTCATCTAAAAAAACTCTCGGGGGACTGACATTCACCATCCCAAATGAGATTGCACCTAGTCGACGACTAATCGGTAATTTGTTTTTGAACTACTCGTACATATTTGTTGAATTTAACAGATAAATCCGCCGTTTGTCGGATTTCTAAACTTTTTTCTTGTTTGAAATCAATACCTGATTTCTTAGCCCTAGCTAACTCTTATAGATCAAGAGGTTTTACCCGTCTCAATCTCCTGATTGCATTGTCATTATTCAATAGTTCTGTTATTTCTTTGTTTACGTGGTTGAGAAGCCTACTTCTATGCCTTTCAGCAACTTTCTTAACTTCATATTCAACCATTTCAACATATAGATCTTTATGCAGATCGGCATTGGGTATGTACCAAGGTGCATTAACTATGTTCCTTAGTACTTTATTTTGGAAAACCTGAATTGTTTGTAAATTTGTTTGGCATGTGCATGCCCACAACTGGAGCCCGTAGGTCCATACTGGTTTCAGAACTTGCGTGGATAGCAATAACTTGTTGTAGTTAGACGGGGATGAGTATCTCCCAATAAGCCAATACATTTCACTGTATCGCATGTTCAACTCATCTTTTTTTTTCTTTACGTGCGCTTTCCAACGCAGCTTAGCGTCTAGAGTCATGCCTAGATATTTGGCTGTGTTTGAATATTCCACTACATTGTTGTTAATGTAGACTGGAATGTGTGGTACGTTTTTATACCCTATTCTAGGGGTATATTAATTTTGACGCATAGTTTGTAACATACCTTAATATTGCCCGTAGACCCCTAAAAGTTACTATATTTATGATCAGCATCGATAGTAATGTCGATCTAGCCATGTCCGTCCGTCCGTCCGTCCGTCCGTCGGCAAAAATTAGGCCTTTAAACTGGACCTAGAGAGCTGAAATTTTAACCATATACTCTCTAGGGTCCCGAAATAATCAAGTTTAAGAATTTTTGAAATCCGCCCACAGACACGCCCACAAACTCAAAAAAACTAAATTTTGGAAAAAATCGAATTTTGAGCTAGAGAGCTGAAATTTTTTATATATGATCTATGGCCCATAAAACTCATTGGGACATAAAATTTTCAAAATCCACCCACTGACACGCCCACAATTAAATAAAACAAATTTTGGGAAAAATTGAATTTTGAGCTAGAAAGCTGAAATTTTTTATATATGATCTTTGCCCCATAAAACTGCTTGGAACATAAAATTTTCAAAATCCGCCCACTGACACGCCCACAATTAAATAAAATATTTTTTTTGAAAAACCAAAATTTGAGCTAGGGGGCTGAAATTTTTAATATATACTCTCTAGGGGCCCTTTATGCTCATGTGTAAATATTTTCAAAATCCGCCTACTGACACGCCCACAATTATTTTTTTTTTATTTTTGAAAGTCCAAAATTTGAGCTAGGGAGCTGAAATTTATAGTATATACTCTCTAGGTGCCCTTTATGCTCATACTTAAATTTTTTTTAAATCCGCCTACTGACACGCCCACAATTAAATAAAACAATTTTATTGAAAAACCAAAGTTTGAGCTAGGGATATAAAATTTTCAAAATCCGCCCACTGCCACGCCCACAAAAAAATAAAACAATTTTTTTGAAAATCCAAAGTTTGAGCTAGGGAGCTGAAATTTATAATATATACTCTCTAGGGGCCCTTTATGCTCATGTGTTAATTTTTTTTTAAATCCGCCTACTGACACGCCCACAATTAAATAAAACAATTTTATTGAAACACCCAAGTTTGAGCTAGGGAGCGTTTTTTTTGATAAAATCCTTTAAATGTTATATAACAAAATATGTAGAGCGTTCTTAACAATTTAACCATACTTAGACTTTTGTCACGCCCACCTATGAGGGATAGGAATAAGAATAGGGTATCCAACAGTTCGCCCAAGCGGACTGTAGCCCGTCCCTATGTTTATACGTAAAATTAATATGGACTGACTTAAGGTCATTTAATCTAATCTGCCATTTCTTAGTCCATTTTGAAATATTGTTTATTGCTGTTTGAAGCTATTTTGTTGCTATTTCGACAGTTGTTCCCACAGCAAGGACAGCTGTGTCATCTGCAAAAGTAGCTATAGTGGTTTCTTCACTTTCAGGGAGATCGCTAGTGAAAAGTAGGTATAGAACTGGACCCAGCACACTGCCTTGCGGTACACCAGCTTTAATCTCTCTTAATGTTGAGTACTCTGCATCTTGTTTAATTTTGAAGAATCTATCTAATATATAAGACTCCTGAATGGTCGCATACTGCTTCGGCAGTTGCTTTTGTAGTTTGTGTATCAGTCCTTTGTGCCAGACTTTATCTTTTCAAATGCTTTTTCGATTCTAAAGGGTTTTTCAATTAGAGCGCTACAAAAGTTTTTTTTAAATAAAACAAAAACTGTTTTGGATATCAATGAAATTCTTTATTCCTGTGAAAATACGTTCTATGCCATTATGTATGGAACTCGATTTCTTTTGCATGGCCTCCACGGGCACGCTTGCAGAAGTCCAGACGCTGAACTCAATTTTCGAAGGTTTTCAAGCATAAATCGGCCGATACTGCTGCAATTTCACGTTCGATATTCGTACGAAGTTCATCAATCGTCGCTGGCTTGTTGACATAGACCATATACTTGACGTAGACCCACAGGAAATAGTCTAACGGCGTCAAATCGTACGAACGAGACGGCCAAGCGACTGGACCATTTAATGAGATAACACGGTTTCTAAACTTGGTTTCCAATAAATTGATTGTGGCATTCGCTGTGTGGCTTGTGGCGCCGTCCTGTTGGAACCACATGTCCTCCAAGTCCATATCATCCAATTGGGGCCAAAAATATTCGGTTATCATTGAACGGTAGCGATTCCCATTCACAGTAACGTGCCGGTCTTGATCATCACGGAAGAAGTACGGCCCAATAACGCCGCCGGCCCATAAACCACACAAAACCGTAATTTTGTTGGGGTGCAATGATGACTCATGGAGTACGTGTGGATTGCTGCCTGACCAATGCCGCATATTCTGTTTATTGACGAAGCCATTCAGCCAGAAATGAGCCTCATCGCTGAAGATGATTTTTCGATGACGTAGCGCTCTTAACGTTGAGGCCACTGACTCCGAATTTCGGTAATAAATTTTAATAATTTCGACTCGTTGTTGGCTCGTATATCTTAACATCATGAAATGGCAAACCTTACTGAGGAGAAATGTTAAAAGAACGGCAAGAAATTCGGCGTCGTTTGATGTCCCTGTCGCTCTACTTTTGTAGCGTCCCTGTTAAAAAACCCTTTATCTGTGATTCTATGCACCTGATCAATGGTAGAGTGCTTATTTCTAAATCCAAATTGATGAATTGGGACTAGCGATTTTTCATCTATTATTTTTTGTAGACGTTTTACCAGCACTTTTTCGAATAACTTGGACAACATTGGTAGAATAGATATTATGCGATATGAGGTAACTTCGTTAGGTGGTTTGCCTGGTTTAGGTATCATTATTACCTCCGCGACTTTTCACATGCTTGGCACATATCTTAATTTAAATGCAGCATTAATAATCTGCGCTAGTTTTTTTTAAACATTTTCGTGGAAATTGCTTTAAAATTTCTTCTGTAATTAAATCAAACCCTGGGGCCTTTTTTATATTTATGCATTTTTTAATTTCTTTGGCAAGTTCTTTAGCTGTTACCGGCCGAATAGGTCTATCTTCTTCGCACCTTATTTCGAGTCCTTGATAACCTTTATCTTCATAAGGTTTGAATACGTCTTCAAGATACTCAGCGAAAGTGTTTGCTTTCTCTTGGCTGCTTTTCGCCCAGTTACCTTCTCTGGTTTTTACTTGCGGAATGTGAGCTATTGGCCTGTTCATTTTCTTTGTTGCCTTCCAGAGCGAGTAGTCAGTACTAGCATCATTTGTAAGACTTGAGAGGTAATTTTCAAAGACTCATTATTGAATTCTCTTACAGATTTTCTGAGCTTATAATTTAAGTTGTTCAGTGTGGTCTTGTCGCTTGGCGCCCTTGTCTGTTGCCAGTGTTTTCTAGCTTTCCTCTTTTCTGTAATAATTTCACATATTTCGGGAGGATACGAGTTTTGTATGATCTTTTTTGTTGTTTTGGGAGTGGCAGCCCACGCAGCTTTTTGTATTCTGAGCGTCAATATTTGGACTGCTTCTTCTAGTTGATCTTCTGTTTCAATAGCTGGTGATAGTTGGATACTTGCTTCCAACTTCTGTCTGAAAAAGTTCCAATCAGTCAGTCTATTTACTAGTTTTGGGCTATGGTCTTTTATTATTATTTTATCGCTAAGTGTTATATTTTTGGATAGAAAGAAGTCGACAAGATCTGGCAATTTATTTCTCTCTGTTGGCCAATAGGTAGGTTTTCCCGTGGAGTGATATTTGGCGCCATCTTCTTTAATTGCTTCATATAGTTCTCTGCCTCTAGTATTAGTTCATCCATTTCCCCAATACTTATTTTTGGCGTTAAAATCCCCTCCCGCGATTAATCTATTGTGAAATATGCGGAACAGACTTTTAAAATCATTTTTCTTTAGTCTATAGCTGGGAGAGCAGTATACTGCTGCAACAGATATTTGTCCAGTGCTCGTTTCTACACATATGGAAATTCCTTGGATGGCACATAATTGGAATTTTGCTTCTATATGGTGTTTTATTGTATTCTTTATTAACACTGCGGCCCCACCTTTTGCACAGTTATAAGGATGTGGGGAGTGATAGAATTCGTATCCCTGCAGTTTAAATTCAGTAATCAATTTAAAGTGCGTCTCTGAAATGAGACATATATCTATCTGGTGTATGTCAAGAGTCACCGGCATCTCGTCCTTGCGGCTCTCGATACCATTAGCATTCCATTCTAGAATTTTTATTTTATTCATCATGTCTGTCTTTTGGTAATAGCTCTTTTGTTGCTGTTTTGTCTCTCTAACAATAATATTCTATCTAATATCGTTTTATTCGATTTTTCCATGGAGCCAATCCTGTTTAGGATTTGTTTCATGAGGTTTTCCATGCCAGTGTTTGGCTCTACTTTGCGTTTTACCGTTTTATCTGCTGGTATTTGAGTATTTATTGATGCTGCCTGAGCATATGTCATTTTTGGACCAGTCCTTTTTATACCCTATTCTAAGGGTATATTAATTTTGACGCATAGTTTGTAACATACCTTAATATTGCCCGTAGACCGCTAGAAGTTACTATATTTATGATCAGCATCGATAGTAATGTCGATCTAGCCATGTCCGTCCGTCTGTCGGCAAAAATTAGGCCTTTAAACTGGACCTAGAGAGCTGAAATTTTAACCATATACTCTCTAGGGTCCCGAATTTTACGAATTTTTGAAATCCGCCCACAGACACGCCCACAAACTCAAAAAAAACAAAATTTTGGAAAAAATCGAATTTTGAGCTAGAAAGCTGACATTTTTTATATATGATCTATGACTCCTAAAACTGCTCGGGATAAAAAAAATTCAAAATCCGTCAACTGACACGCCCACAAATAAATAAAACAATTTTTTTTTAAATCCAAAGTTTGAGCTAGGGAGCTGAAATTTATAATATATACTCTCTAGGGGCCCTTTATGCTCATGTGTAAATATTTTCAAAATCCGCCCACTGACACGGCCACAATAATTTTTTTTTTTTTTTTTTGAAAATTCAATTCTCTAGCTCATGTGTTAATTTTTTTTAAATCCGCCTACAGACACGCCCACAATTAAATAAAACAATTTTATTGAAACACCCAAGTTTGAGCTAGGGAGCGTTTTTTTTGATAAAATCCTTTAAATGTTATATAACAAAATATGTAGAGCGTTCTTAACAATTCAACCATACTTAGACTTTTGTCACGCCCACTTATGAGGGATAGGAATACGAATAGGGTATCCAAAAGTTCGCCCAAGCGACTGTAGCCCGTCCCTATGTTTATGTGTTTTTTTTTTTTGCTTTTTGTCCCTTGCAAGTTGGATTTCTTTTGCAACTAAACAACCTCTGTAGCTAGCAGGATGGTTTTCATTCATAATATAAAGAAGCTTGACTATTTTTTTTCTTGGTAACTCCTTTAAGAGTGCCTTAGTATCTCTCAAATTTTCGACGGCAATACGGCTTTAATGTTAATGTTGTAGGTATTGGCATTGGGATCTTCCGTCAATGGTTATCCGCCAAATGGTTTGAACACACAAACCCGCTATTTTGTCTCTTTCTGCACAGTCGCCGTTAGCTTTTCTTATCGGCGGCGAGTCTATTACAGGTTTCTTTTTGGACTTATAAGGGCTTTTCACAGCGAGTAGTTCGAGTTCTTATCGGCAGTCAAACCTTCACGGTAAGCAGTAGCTTCGCGATTTTTAAGAGGTTGCAGCACAGTTTTTAGCTCGTTGCATAGTTCAAATAAGGTTTGTTGCATATCCTGCGCGCTCTCCTCTTTTCTCGTTTGAGATCTTCGATTTCTGGCTGGTATTTGACTTTGTTGTTTCGTACTACTACCTTCGGGCAGGGTGTGTTTTCCCACGAAGAGCTCTGAATGGCTTTCAGAAGTTTGCCAACTTCGTCTTCTATATCTAACGGCCGGCGTCTTAAATGACACATTTAGAGCAACATTTCGTTTGCAGTCTGTTCTGAAACCATCCGAGTTTATTTTGTTACTAAAAGTAAAAGTTACCTGGCAGCCTGGTAATATATTCGCGCGCAACGTACGTCATTCGGAACAGAATATAAAGGAAATACTGGGGCCTAACTCTGTAATTCGATTCGAAAGTAAAAACTGTTCGGTAGTTGTTTCCGATTCTAATTTCAAATGATACTCTGTATAACTTTCGAATCGAATGAACATGTTGCAGAGAAACCTTCGCAACTTTCGAATAAATGTTCCGAGGCTCGCGCTGTTTTTGTCACAAATGTCATTATAAATTCAACAAAAAATCAAATAATTCGTTTTTGGTTAATAAAATTTATTCGTTGATAATTGAATTTCACTGTGGATATGGATCCAGCTGCATCGTGACTTGATGAAGAAATTTGTGCTGAAGAACGAATTCAAAGAAAGATAAATAATAATAATAACAATTCCAACAGAATGGGTTTATCAAGTAAAAGGTAATGTGATATGAAACAAAATTTAGAGACGAAATAATTTATTTATACTAAATATTAATTCTAGTTTTGTTCGTCTTTCAAAAGATGATTTATTTTGAACAGCATAAGTGATGATCTTAGGGAAAGGAAAAGATCGTCTTCAATACCTACAATGATAAAACTAGTGCAACGCTTAAATATCTTGCATAAGGTGGATACTAGCAGCAAATAGGCAGAGTTCGATTCACTGGACTGGTGCAGCAGATGGTTTCAACGGATATTTCTGAAGTCTGTAAAGCTATGGAAAAAAGGTGTGTCCAAAATATATAGATTTTAATATGACGAATGAGGAAAAGATAGAAGCAAAAAAATATTTCCATTTGGAATCTGGCATACCGTGAATTGTTGCAGTCGTGGATGGGACACACATTCAAATGATTAGACCGAGGAACAATGAACATTTTTTTTTTCGATCGGAAACTGAAGCACAGCATAAATGCAATGGTGCTAAGTTCACTTTAAAATCTATTTCTTGATTTCTTTTAATTAAGTTATGGAGCTTTGTTTCTTGTAGATAAATGTGATCAATAGATGATTATCCGAGTTGTTACGGATGATACGGTGGGGTATCCCACGACACATGTTTCCAATCTTCATATCCATCATATTAATATTTATTATGTTTCCTTCAATTAATTTATAACATTCTATCAAAAAATATTATTTATGTCTTTTTTTACATTGTTTTCACGGTAGTTCGGAGGTAGGTGTGGAAAAACTGCTAAAGATTCTAAAGTACATGTCTGATTGGCAAGTAAGAGGGATCATAAGAAAGCTTAAAAGATTGTTTGATGATTTATAATAAATTTACATTTACATTTGGGAAGAACATTTATTTATTTTTTGCGCATAGGTACTTAAATGAATAGTGAGTGAATATTGATTCCTCGTGACGTCACATGAAAGAAAGAGATAGGATAACGAAATGCGCAATATATTACCCTGTTTTCTGTAGGTATATCTTGGCCTGGGGCTATGTGTCTTTTGGGGTTGTATTTAAAAATTGTCAGAGTTACCTTACTAAATTTATCGAAAATTATGTTGGTACTACTTCGGCTTAAAACTAAAATCAGAATTTTTGAACATAATCAATAACTATTTGAGTACAAATTTCATGCTGATGCGGAAAAGTAAGATTTACAGATGCATTTTTCAAACCCCTGTGATCCTCCCACTGGCTACGGCCTTGATCTTTACTCTTTTTTTGTACAATTTCGTTATTAATTACTTGTATGTAGCTATAGAAAATTGTTCAATTTAATTTATTTCCAAGCAAAAATATTTTGTTGCCACTAAAATGCGATTCTCCCGGTTTCACTTTTTTTTATACACAATCCTTCTATATTGTTACCTTTATAGTATTCAAAAATAGTGTTTGGATACTTCTTCTTAATACTGGAACTTTTTTTTTTGTTAAAATTCGCTTTATTCTAAACTTCTTACGAAATGTTCTCGCATAACAAGTCTGTCGCCATACAAATTCGCCATTGTTTTCCTTCAATTCATTCTGCTGCATTTTTTTTTTTGATTTGCCAGTGAAGCTATCTTTGTCTATTGTACCGACTCTCTTTCTTAAACGTCAAAAAAAATTGAGGCAAATTGCGGAAATCGTATGGAGAAAATATTGCTATAGTGAATAAAGTTAAGTGAAAACAAAAGTTATTAAAAGTTTTTTTTAACCATACACTCTCTAGGGGCCTGAAATAATCAAGTTTACGAATTTTTTAAATCCGCCCACAGACACGCCCACACAAACTCAAAAAAAAAACAAATTTTTCGAAAAAATCGAGTTTTGAGCTTCTAGCTGCAATCTTTTATATATGATCTTTGACTCATAAAACTGATCGGGAGATAAATGTTTAAAATGCCCACAATTAAAAAAAACAATTTTATTGAAAAATCAAAGTTTGAGCTAGTGAGCGTTTTTCTCACAAAAGCTTCGTTTTTTCTATTAAATCCTTTTAATGTTGTATAACAAAATATGTAGAGCGTTCCTTACAATTCAACCATACTTAGACGTTTGTCACGCCCACTTATGAGGGATAGGAATAAGAATAGGGTATCCAACAGTTCGCCCAAGCGGACTGTAGCCCGTCCCTATGTTTTGTCATCAGTTTGAGTTTTACTGTGAGTATGCATGTTTATGTGCGCTCGATCCCTTGCTTTGAATCATGGATGAAGTAAAGTTTCGGGATAACCAAGTTTTCGTTTTTCGTTTTTCGTTCTGGTTATATATCTCTCTCAAGTTGGGGCCTTTCAAGCGCAGGCGGCCAGCATAACAAAAGGATATATGGATACATTTTAATGGAAAACTCGAACCACGTCTCGAATCCTCTAGCGAAAAGTGTGAGCTCTTCAAGCCATCAGACACCAGAGAGAAAGAGAAATTCGTAGCGCTTTGCCTAAATGTGTAGTGTCTAATTGTGGAAGTGTCTAATTCGTTTTACTACTGGGGCGGAAAACTCTCAGGCTTTTCAATCTTTTGAAAAAGTTTGACAAACATTCATGAGTATAAATTGTAATGAGAAGCTTCTTAAATTAACTATTTGGAATTTATGTAAAATTGTAGGCTCAAAAACAGAATGTCCTGCGCGGAATTGCTTTGAGAAACTAGGTTTTATCTCTTGTTTGGACCTATAATGCCAAATATTTATTAACGCTTAGTGCGATGTATGAATGCAATTCTAAGTATCTTACCCGCTCTGGCGATTTCAGATCTTCAGCTTTGAGAAACTCACCTGCTATTGTTTGGTCCCTCTATAGAAGCACATTTAATAGGCATTCCCTTAAATTTAAACGGATTCAAAATATGGATTCCAAATCCCATAGGAAAATCCATAAGACCTTAAAATACTATTTAGTCGGGTATAAACAGCTTGCCAAGACAAAACCATCAACCCTCCTAGTTTGTAAAAAAAAGCTTCACTTTCATTGACTTTATGTTTGCCTTCCAAAAGGCTACAAAGGAAATGCGCGTGCTTGTTCTTTTAATCCGTGTCTTCCACTTGCATGGATACATGCCAACCGGGAGGGAGGGTGTTAGAAAACTGCCCAGGGAAAATGCTCGGAAAACATGATGAAAAAAACTTGTCATCTCCTTATCACTCTAAAAGCACAACTCAAGACGCCAGCGGCGGCACCATCGCCATCTATATCATCATCATCTCCATTCTCATCATCACCATCACTATCATCGTCATCGTCAACATCATGGTCGTCTTCACCATGTATAACTAATTTCTTTATCAATTTTGCAGTAAATGGTGTCTTCGTCTTGTCTTGGCGACAAAATATCACCATGATGTCAATGAGTCATCATCTATAATTGGCCATACTTTAGCGGCAAGGAAGATAAATCCTTTTTGCGTAATGAAATTGTTTTACTTTCTTGTATCCGCAGAAAAGTTAAATATGGATAACAAGAAAAATAATATGTGGAGCGTTGCTGAAAGGTAGTCGAAGTAAGGCATATAATACGTTTAATTTTCGTGGTGGCGTATCAGAAGCGGTAGAATCGTTTTTATAATGATTTGCCTCTGACTGCGGGCGAGCAACAAAGCAAAGATTTTTGGGACGGGATTTTTGAATATATCTCGAATATTTTTTTATTTATTTATTTCATCAATTGATTCAAGATCTGATGATTACAAAAAAACAAAGTTACAATACATTAAAAATAATAAATTAATAAATACTTCAATAGTTAGGTATATACAAATTTCTAATTGTTTTTTTTTTGAAAACATCTCTATTTATTGAAACATCAATATTATTGCACGTTTCATTGAATAACTTTAAGGAACGCGTAATTGGTTCATTTAAACCGTAGTTTGTCCTATGATGAGGAACATAAAAATAAACGTTACTATTACGAAACAGTCTTGGCACATGAAAAGGAATTAAAGAAACAAGGTCGATAGATGTGATTCTATAGTCCAAAATATCTTTTATGAACATAACGCATAGAATTTGCCTACGACATTTAAGCGTTTTCATATCGATGAGAGAACATCTCGAATTATAGTCAGGCATAGAACCAATCCAATTTAATTTTCTTAATGCATACCTCGTAAAGCGTTTTTGAATTCTTTCTATCCTCATTGTTCCAACTTCATAATATGGTGACCAAACAACACAACCATATTCCAAGACTGGAACAACAAGAGACAAGAATAATGTTTTCATGCATCCTGGAAATCTTGTGAATTTCTTTTTAAAAAACCTAATAATGAGTTACCCTTAGAGACGATATAGTCAATGTGTGACCTGAAATCCATTTTCGAATCGATAAAGACTCCAAGATCTTTGATACAGTCAACTCTAAGAAGTTTAAAATCATTAAAACAATAATCAAATTTAACGATAGACGCAGACCTAGTCACACTTAAAATTTTGCATTTCGAATTATTCAATTCAAGATGGTTAAAATTACACCATTTTAAGAAATTGTTTATGTCTTCCTGCATGAAAAAACAGTCCTGAGACAAAGAAACCGGGAAAAACACTTTGACATCGTCGGCATACATTAAACAACTGCAGTATTTCATAACAGAAGGCAAATAATTTGTGAAGATGACGAATAGAAGTGGACCTAAATGACTTCCTTGTGGAAGACCCGACTTAACTTCTATTAGATTGGATGTACAATTTTCAATCTTTACTATTTGTTACCTTCCAGTTAAATAAGATCTCAGCCACTTAATAAAAGATGAATTGAAACCTAATCTATCTAATTTCTGTAAAATAAGACCGTGATGTACACGATCGAAAGCTTTAACAAAATCTGTGTAAAGAACATCAACTTGTTTGCCCGATTCCATTTGGTTGCAGCAAAAATTTGTAAAAAGACTTAAATTAGTCCAAGTTGATCTACCCTTCAAGAACCCGTGTTGGTACTGGGATAAAGTTTCTTTTAACGAAAAATATAGCTTTTGGGTTATAATTTTTTCTAGCAATTTAGGAATGGCCGAAAGCTTAGAGATGGGTCTGTAATTTTTGACTAAATGTTTAAGTCCATTTTTAAATATTGGATCAACAAAAGAAATCTTCCATTCATCCAGAAAAACATCATCTTCTACGTATTTATTGAAAATGCAAGTGATCACATAACTCAAGGAAGTTGCGCATTTCGATAATAACAACGGAGACATTTTATAATACCCAGCTTTTTGGGTAACATCAATATCGTTCAAAGTTACCAGAATCCCTTCTTCAGAAAAACAATTTAGGCAACAATCGGTGATGGGATTTATGCAACGATAGTGTTCATTAATGTTAGAAATTGTATCACTGTTGTAGGATGTTTGGAAGAACTCCGCAAAGAAGTTACAAGATGACTCTAAATCATTAGATATTTTGTCATTGTATTCCATACTTTGCGGGAATGACGAAACTTTCCTTTTAGAATTAAGGAATATCCAAAAAGATTTAGAATTTCTTTTAATGTTTGATTCTGTCTTAATAACGTATTGCCTGTATAAAAACTTGTTTAAAAAGTAGAACTCTTTTCGTAACTGACGAAATATTACGTAGTCATCGGGATTATTGTTAAATTTATAACGCTTAAAGGCCTTATTTTTGGCATTTTCCAAATTTTTTATCCTTTTATTAAACCACGGAAATTTAAAATTAATTTTTCTTTTTGTGGTAGGAATAAAACGCTCCATACCATCGAATAAAATACCTTTAAAACAAGAATACATATGTTCCAATGACATATCCTTCAATAAGTCCTCCCAGCCAAATGAGCTATAAAAATTATTCAATGAGATTAAATCTGCTTTTGCATAATTATACATTAAAAAGTCAGTTTTACGCGGTGACACAATGGAAAAATTATAAACTTCAAAAGATAAACAAATAGCTTTATGATGAATAGAATGTTTTTTTTTAAGTGGAAAATCAGATACTTTTAAAAAGTATTTTATGTCATTATTTATAAATATTAAATCGAGAATTCTATGTAAATCATTTTTAATATTATTAATTTGAAAAAGACCCATAGCAGAGAATGAATCAACAACTAACATTTCTGTATCTTTATTAACATCAAAAGGAAATAAAATTTGATCATCTTCAATATAACACCAGTCAATATCACCGATGTTAAAATCACCAAGGATACAAGGAAACTGGTTAGTTTTTAATTCATTCACAATTGTTTGGGCATTATTAATATGTTTGTTATACAAATCAATACTACTAGTAGGGCGAATGTAACTTACAACAAAAAATAGTTCTTGAAATTCAGCAGAATCTTTGGGACAAACACTAACACAAAGTTGTTCAATTTCATATGCATCATTAAATAAACTTCTCTGAGTGCTGTTTAAAGATGTTCGTACAGCGATAAGTACACCACCGCCTCGATCCCATCCAGTTGTAGACGCACGATCTTTACGATATACAATATAAGAAGAATCGAAAAGCTCTGATGACAAAAAATGTGAATTAAGCCATATTTCAACAATAACAATAACATCGAATTCATGCAGTGATGAAGATAAGAATAGCTGATTTGTTTTTGTTCGCAAACCTCCAGCATTTTGGAAATATACTCGAGTTTCAGACATATCTCTCCTGGAATTAATCATTTTATCATGAAGCTGTGTTCCTTTTTTGGAAAATTTACGAATTTTTTTATTTGAACATGTTCAGGCCATATTGAAGCATCTAAGGCGGCATCGAAATGACTTACAGGAACCCCTAGTTTAAAGTTGACAAAGCGGAGCGAAGAAGAATCTGTATCTTTTTTAATAAGCTTAGAACAGCGCAAAGTATTTTTACAGATGTTGAGCTTCAATGCAGCATAATCAAGTACGTTTTCCGCCGAAACATTGCTATTCAAACGGGAAATATATAGAAAACGTAGGCGTGGTACGGATTGCAATCTGAATTCACCATCTACAATAGCAGCAGTCCCGAACAATATCTTGTTTGATCGATGAGTTCTTGTGTTTTTATTTTGAGGAAAACCACTCTTCTCAGTGCTTTTTATTATCGTAGTATCAGCATCAATATTGGCAACACGTATGTTATCACCCACAGTGTCATTGGGAACAACAACTACCTCCTGTATAGGAGCATGATTAGTCACAGCGTCAACAGCACCATCAGCGACAACAACAACTTTAGCAGGAGCAGTATTGGCGACAACAGCATTGTCAGCCACAACATCGACAGCATCATCATCGGCAACAACAACAACCTCTTCAGTAGATGTAGCAACAACATTTATTACTTTGTTATTATTATTGTTGTTATTATTAAGAGTTAAGTTTTCATGATTGTACTTATCTCTTTATTTGCAGGGCATTGCGCTAAAATCGCTCTGCAGCATGGGACATCCTGCTTCAACTCACACCACTCGACATTTAAAACAGACAATAGCTGCCAATTCGATTGCTCGCCTAAAAGCTACCTCATAGTGGATCAATTAGGATATTGGCCAATCCACTATACTGAACTCATTCAAATCTCTGCCAAGAAACATAGACTACAGAGTGAATCTCCAAGTCTCCATCCGTCCAGGTCATTGTGGGAGGATGATGGAAATATTTCCGGGGCTTGACTACGGCCTTGATTTAACGAATGTGATGATAAGTTAACCCAGATCCACGAAGTATCACAATTGAAATCATTTCAGAAATGCGCAGGAAATTTGTTTGCCAAAGTTCATTGATAATACTCCGGTGGTGCTTCTTGTGGATGACGAAAAAATACTACACAGGTTGCAATAGTGTTGTGGCGGACCGACAGCTTCCTCGGATATAATTTTCAGCAGAAGTCCCTAACAACGAAGAGGTATACTTCATTACTGCCGAAGAATTTTGTAAGGCGACGGTCAAAGACTCAAAGAAAACCCCGGATCGCGATGGGTCATGATTCTCATCTTCAAACTGCAGAGAGGCGAATTAATCATCGAATGTCCAATCACTGGAGTTAAATCGAATTTACAGATTGTCATAATAATCGCTCTGTCAAGCTGATGTCACTCACCATGAAGGTCGTTGAGCGGGTTTTTGATAGCCGATTGCGAAAAATTTAATTACGCCTATCTGCTAACCAGGTTTTGTCGCATGCAAATCAACCACAGACGCTTTCCCAAGTAAAAGGATTATGATGGGAAAATATCGAATATCGAAAGGCCTTTGATAGATAACCACCAGATCTGTTATGGGCGCTAAGACAATGAGGGTTAAAATACGCCATTGGAGATACCGAGGAGCTCCCAATTCAAGTTCTTGTACGCCAAGAAAGCGTCACGTCCTTTGATATTTATTACAGTCCTAGATTGCCTGCGCGAACGAAAAGTGCCACACTGCATCAGTTTTTTCTTTGTTGACAATGGAGTCATCATAAGCGAGGAACAAACATCCCTGCGGCGGGCAGTGGATGTATGGGTTGATGTTTTGGAGTGGAATGGGTATTGTATTAGTCCGAAAATGGATTGTGATGCCTCGGACCCACCCGACCTATTCTAGACATTTATATGAATGGAAGAATGATTCCCAAATGCAAAAAGTTCAAGTATCTGCGATCTATGATCAATGACGACAGTAAGCATGGCGTAAGCGTATGGCGGATGAAGTGGCGGGAAAACACAGTCATTATCTGTCACCAAAAAAATTCCATAAACTGCAGGGTGAGCTCTATACCGCAGTTGTACAGAAAAGATGACGGCAATTTAACGGCAACTGAGATGAAGATGTTTCGCATGACGGCAGCAGTAAGAAAGCTTGATCGGTTAAAAAGTTCAAAAATCCCAGGAGACTTCGCGTCACCAAATCAAACTCAAAGATTAAGTTATTGTCCAAAAGAGAGACCGTTCGAACCTTATCAAAAAGGAAATATCAATTAACATTCCTATATAACCGCTAAAGGGAAGCAAGACAAAATCTCTTGGATCACACAAATGTAACAACATTTGATTGGCCTTAGTGATGCAGTGAGTGGAATACGGTTAAAAATCCTGGCGATAAATTTAATATTTTTTTTGTTGCATATAATGACCAGTCCAAAATGGTATTTAAATGTAATGCTTTGAATATATTTAATTTTCGAATCCAATAGAAGACATATTGAATTTCAATACTGTTTTGAATTTAGAAACAAGTTCGTATTATTAAATAGTAAAACACATAAGTGTTTAAACCAAAAAAATTAAATTCATCACTTCTTGTATTGGTTTTAAGGGCATTTATATTAGAATTTAATACGCTGGATATCGAAAACATATATTTTTTCATTTAAATTGAATATTTTTTACTCGTTTTAAGCGCAAAGAGAGTTTAAATGTAATACAAGATTACTAAATCTTAATACTATTTAAGATTTGATTGGATTACTTTTGAACCCACATATTATTGAAAATTAATACTTATTTATTAAATTTCAATACTATATACATTTTTATTGTATTTGTTTTAAATCCACAAAGTATTAAAATTTAATATTAATTTATTTAATTTCAATACTATTTAAGATTTTATTGGATTAATTGTTAACTCGCATAGTATTTAAATTTTTTTTATTATTTATTGTAATTATTATTATTGAGTAGGAAGGTTCAGCTGTTGCCAAAATGTTGTGTATATTCTATTTTTTACTTTTAACACTCAAAATACTTACCAAAATAATACCTTAGATCTTTTGAATATCAAACCATCAATCTTGAACTTTGAAAGTAAAAAAAGAAATAATTCTTTTATAAAAAAGTTATTTTATTAAAATGAAGAACAAAGTAATCTTATATATATAAAAACTAAAACTATTTAACATAAGTATCATTCATAAAAAAGGCCTCAATACGAAAATTTTATTTTTTAAAACATAATGCTCGAATGGCTTTTTAAGCATAACAATAATTTAATAATAATTTAATATAATAATTTAAGAAAAGTGTTTGGTTATTACTTTTAATTTTAAACATATCAATTTGGCTGTCAAAACTTTCTTGTTCATATTTCGTACATAAAAAATATGGACTATTCTCAACTTTGATTATTTTTTCAATTTTTATAAAATGGTTTGATTCAAGGCAAAGAAAGCAATTTACTTTGTAGTGAAACCCATTAGAAAATTCTACACAATTAGTCATAAAAAATGCTTTTGCTTTTAGGCTTTCGAGTAAGATTTTGGAATTCATATCTAAGTTTTCTGCTTCAAAAACCTCTAGTAATTTTAGTGTTCCAAACTTTGCTGTTTCCGAAAAATCTTTATCTGTCCAAATAAGAAAACTGTGTTCTTGATTTATTCCTAATATTTAAATTTATTTCGAAATTTTTGAATTTCAATCAACCTGCTTGTTTTTGGGTTTTCTTCGATTTTGTAAATGAAAATTGCAAAGAAATCTAAAAATGTCTTGAGGCTATAATCAAACTCAATATTGAAGTCATCGAAAATTAAAAAAAAATAGGTCGAATGTTTCATTAAAAGTTGTAGGCAGCAAATGATTTGTTTGTCCACAACAATAAAATATATATAGCTTGCTTGTTGGATCATACTGCAATGATATGTGGTTGTTGTTGTGTAAGATCGAAGTTCTCTCGTGGTGTATTTAGCTATATTATAAATATGTACAAGTACACATAATGTTAATAACTTAAAAAAGGAAGAAAATCAGTTAGGTTTCCTACCAGTTCAAACTTGATTAGTTTAGCAATGGAGCTCTCGAAATTTAATCGCTTCTTATTCGATTTAGGACCTTGCGCAGTGGATGGAATCATACGAAGCAAAAAAAGAAATTTTGATATTTCTTGATTGCATTCTAGAAATTTTGTAAGCTTTTAGTTTATATTCAATGACAAATTAAATAATGAAATATGAAACAAATTTTCGATTTCTTCGATGATTAATTTTTCAAACAGTTCAATAAAAATGTCTTTCGCGACGGAAGAATACTTTGCCCACTCCTCCAAAAAACGATGATCTGCTTCAGGATAACGTATCTCAAAGTAATATAAAATCTAAATAAAAAATCCAAGTGATTAGTGTACTGGAGTATAAACCAAATTCTAAAAAAGTACCAAATTAGTGTTGAAACAGAAAAATTTAAATTGATTGAATATGTCAATGGGTTTCCTTAAAATGTGTCTCCTCGTTTCCAGGGTTTTTAAAAGTCGACTTTTGATTGTTGCTTCTTGTTCTTGTTCTTGTTCTCAATTTTCAAAAAACTCCTGATCTTCTTTTTCTAAAATATCACTTTCAGTATTTGCAGTGGCTTCGGCGGATTGACTTAATTTAATTGATTTGCTTTGACCGTAAGTGCCATCACATTTATGTCCCTTTATGTAAATGTTTTTAATTTTGCTAACTAAATAACCTGTATTGTTTTTGGGATTGGAAAGGTACAAAAAAAAAATAAAGTAAAAATATCAGTTATATTCTCTACTACCAGGAGCTGGTCTATAAGTTGATTTTAGATTGAAAATATGCTCACAGTGTTTACATCTTGCTCTGACTACTCACGTTTTTTGTATTTCATAAAACCGACTAACGATGAAATATTTAAAGTAAACAACAAATAAACACTACAATAAATTTGTATTGCTTCCTAAGAAAAATCGTTTTTGTTTGCTCAGAACATTGAAAATCACAGTATAGATAGGCACTAGGCATTACATATATGAAAGCAGTTACAATATAATCACATCATTTGAGTTTAGGGTATTGAATTTAAAAAAAAATAAATAAATTGCACATATACTTTTCAGCTTTAACACTAATTTCTTCTTGCATTTTTCCTTGAAGCCTAACTCCCACTTATGAACAGAGTGAACAAGCCTTCATTTCTTATAATTTTAATACGCAAAAACAAAAAAAAAAACATAGGGGCGGGCTACAGTCCGCTTGGGCGAACTGTTGGATACCCTATTCTTAGGGCGTGTCAGTAGGCGGATTTAAAAAAAATTTAAGTATGAGCATAAAGGGCACCTAGAGAGTATATACTATAAATTTCAGCTCCCTAGCTCAAACTTTGGACTTTCAAAAATAAAAAAATAATAATTGTGGGCGTGTCAGTAGGCGGATTTTGAAAATATTTACACATGAGCATAAAGGGCCCCTAGAGAGTATATATTACAAATTTAAGCTCCCTAGCTCAAATTTTGGTTTTTCAAAAAAAATATTTTATTTTATTGTGGGCGTGTCAGTGGGCGGATTTTGAAAATTTTATGTCCCAAGCAGTTTTATGGGCCAAAGATCATATATAAAAAATTTCAGCTTTCTAGCTCAAAATTCAATTTTTCCCAAAATTTGTTTTATTTAATTGTGGGCGTGTCAGTGGGCGGATTTTGAAAATTTTATGTCCCAATCAGTTTTATGGGCCATAGATCATATATAAAAAATTTCAGCTCTCTAGCTCAAAATTCGATTTTTTCCAAAATTTTGTTTTTTTGAGTTTGTGGGCGTGTCTGTGGGCGGATTTCAAAAATTCTTTAACTTGATTATTTCGGGACCCTAGAGAGTATATGGTTAAAATTTCAGCCCTCTAGGTCCAGTTTAAAGGCCTAATTTTTGCCGACGGACGGACGGACGGACGGACGGACGGACGGACGGACGGACATGGCTAGATCGACATTACTATCGATGCTGATCATAAATATAGTAACTTTTAGGGGTCTACGGGCAATATTAAGGTATGTTACAAACTATGCGTCAAAATTAATATACCCCTAGAATAGGGTATAAACATATAATGAGAGCGCAGTCTTCTAACCCCATGATTTCATTCAATTTTCCCTCAAAGAATTAAATTAATTTCCAAAAAAAAATTAAAAATTTGTATTTGTACTTACATATCCTCCAATTTTGCTGTCTCCAATTTTAAAGGAAGGAAAATGATCTATGATTGCTTTGGCACATGCAATTTTATGCTCCTTAGATGGATAATTCCCACTTACTCCCGCCGTCACTAACGCCCTTCGAGAAAAATCCTTTAGCGTATTTGTACGGTCGTACTCATCCAAAATGTATGCCACTGTCCTTGTTTTTTTAAATGCCTGTAAAATTAGGAACATTTTATTTATATAGGTACATTAAATTTACTATTGAAAAAGTTACTTACTTCTTTGCATAAAAGAAGAGAGCTCCCAATTGCTGCTTCTTGTTTTTTCAAATGTTCACTTATTTCATTAGGAGGCACTCCATCAGCAGTGTCAAGAACCAAAAGGAAGTAGGCACAGCCTGAATACTGCCGCACTATATCGCACAAGGAATCCACTGGAATCAGCACACCGTCTTGATCTTTCAAAGTAAATCCGTTCACCAGTTCTTCGTTTTCCAAGACTAAAACAAAAACAAATTTTAAATAAATTAGCACGGCTTGCACTCTCCAGGAAATAAATATATGGCACTTAAAGTTGCTATTTATTACTTATTGAAATTGAATTATAAGTTTTCAATAATAATCGTAATAGATTATAATATAGAAATATTATATTTTAATTATTGAAGATTAAATTTTAGTGGAAAAGTATTGAAAAAAACATTTTAGTGGGATATGTGCTGAATTTTAATACAAAATTATTACAAAAAATGTTTAATAAAGTTGGAATATTAAAAACAAATTATTCATATATTGCATCCGGCTGTACTACGAGGGCCGTGTTAAAAAACACCCCAGAATTTTTAACCGTGAATGGTTATGATCCCTTTAGTTCAGATCATAGTCTAGAGTTTAAGGAAACAGAAGAAGATCGGCCTTAAGTATTTTCCTTAATAGACTCACACGTTGTCTAGGATTTCTCATAATTTGCGAACCGTTTCAGATAGTTTGTCCAACTGCAGCCAATTGGTGAAAGTCAAACACAAAGAAACTGCTTCCATCGCTCATTCCATGCATCATGTCATTCTTTTGCATTTCAACTTTTGGCCCACATTTTGTGCACTCTCTCACCACCAGCACCCGAGTCCCGCAATTGAAAATCAGTCCACCATTCAACACCTCAACGCGGAAGTTTTTTTTAATGAAAAAAATAAAATAAAAAATAAAACGAGAACACCCAACATTGCCCCAAGTCGTACACCTAGCAGTCATCCCACTAAGCGCATTGGTGTGGACAGTCTACGACATTTACAGAAACATCCAATTTCTCCTCGCGCACGATCCATCGCCCTAACATGGTTCCATCGGTAAACAATAGTCACCCGCTCATCCCTGCTCTGGCAAACTCTCACACAGGTAACCCCAGCGCATGAACTCTAAACAATACATGCCCTGGGAGCCATAGAAACGCGAAAATCACTTCCAAGAGTCCAAGCCCAACGCCTAAGACGGAAACCACTTTAAGCGCTAGTTTCATCCGTTGATCGATCGATTTTGTGTTATGACCAAGAGCTGAGCTGAAAGTAGCGCGAACAAATTTTCCACTCAAATGGAATCCCATATGGTCGCTGCTATCTCTCTCTCCCTCGATCCTGTGGCACGACATAATCACCAAACGATCTCAGCTCTCGGAGATCAGAAGCGGGTAAAGATTGGCGGAATTCAGTGATCAGTTTCATGGGAAGAACATCGAAAACGAACTATGAATTTCACACAACCAGCCCAGGAACGACGAACGATCCGAAGGAAACAGCAACAGAAAGAGAGATAGTCAAGAAAAACAAAAACATAATTCCGAGGAATGCATTTGGTCTGCACTTGTCCGTTGTGATTGTGTGCCCCTGTGGCAGACTCTGGGTACAGTATGGCCAGCTATGCGCTTCTGTGTATGCAGCATGCTCCACCTGGGCGACTCTTGAAACTGGATAGAGTGGTGAGGTCAATACAACCCGTGGAATTTCTGCAGTCATACGCGCGCCGTGCAGGATCGACAAAACCGGCAAACGTTGGAACTGGCCAACGGGCCAGTGGGGCTTGGGGGCCACCAAAAGAATCAAATCTTTTTCTTATGCTCTAACTCCGGCTGGAGTTGATTGAAGGAACCACCATGATAATGGCAATGATGATCCTCATCATCATGATCGTCGTCATCGGCATTGTCGACGATGTTGGTGTTGTTTCGCCTTTGGAAATTCTGTGTGTAGTAGGAATGCCGCAAACATATAGGCACTAATCTCGGTGGTGAAATGTGGCAAAGAGCTCACTAAGTGCAGTCTTTTAATTTTAAAGAGAAAATAACCAAACGCCATGTAAATCGTATTTTGCCGAGGTTCAATGGTGTTGTGCGGTACAGTCAAGCTGAAAAGAATGTAGACACTCATTTTTTACTTAATGATTACCCTCGAATATTTGTGAAAAGCTATTCCAATTCGATATGACAGTCTGAGCTGGAATCCTCAAAATTGAGATGTGCAATTATGAACTGCAATGAAATAGACGGACATGGAAGAACTTATGTATATGTAATGTATATGTGTTAACTTCGCGAGTATATTTATAGTGAATCGCCAAGCATAGCATATTCCTGTGATCTTATAAAACATTTGAGAGTTCTTATCCAAGTTTTTAATACTTCGATTATTATATTAACTAAAATATTTTATTTTGTGAACTTCTTTCTACCGGAACTCTTGCCCAAGATATGATATAGATATGAAGCTAGGGTAGGTTTAGGTTGTATAAAAGCCAATACTCCTACATGATAGCCATTGAAATGTTCCCTACCTTAGCCAAAAATGGACTCGTACTACTTTCACACAACTAATTGATGATATAGATATGAAGCTAGGGTAGGTTTAGGTTGTATAAAAGCCAATACTCCTACATGATAGCCATTGAAATGTTCCCTACCTTAGCCAAAAATGGACTCGTACTACTTTCACACAACTAATTGACAATACAATAATGATGTAAGACGGCTACAAGAGGTTGAAGTAGGTATTGTTTAACAACCAGTTTGACGAGATGGGTGCAGTGGCCCAGTTGTAAGTGCGTTGGACTACTGATCGAAGTTACATATACCTAAAGTTTGTTCAATGACCCACTTTATGCGAAATTCTTACAAACATCCAAGATAATAAATTGTCATGGAAAGCATCTCAAATACGGCGTACTACATTGGCATTAAAAATATACATGCTTGTACACACAAATGGTTGGAGAAGCTAGAGTTCGGCCCTTATGCCTCGTATCTATTTTAAGTTCGTCGGAGAGGGTGGGTAACTAAATGCAAAAACCGCAAACAGTTGAGTTCTGTGCAGTTCGTTTGGCAAAACGACAAACCTACAAACAACTCACTCTACGAATTCAATAGACGAGAAGAATAGAAGTTTTATCTTCAATAAATCAGACAAGCATAGCAAACTCATTACCACTAAAAAGAGGAATACTTCTCCGGGAGCAATGATCGAAAGTCTTATTTTTTTCACTTTTAAGGTCAAGTCAGTGAACCCACAGCATACGAACATCTAGCAGCTGAGAGAACATAGAAAATATTGAAGTACTGTGATAAAATGTAAAATCACCGTTACATTACATGTGCAAAGCTTATCGGGCAATGCCCGCGCTATGTAGCTATTACATCATAAGGGTATTCAAAAATGCGAGTACATTATAAAAAAAAAATCCACCGGAACGAAGTGAGGATGGGAAACTAACAAATAACCCAAAAACAAAATATCGATACAAAAAACCATCTCTCAGCGAAATAATTTGTGATTCCTTATACCCTATTCTAAGGATATATTAATTTTGACTAAACTATGAGTCAAAATTAATATATCCTAACATACCTTAATATTGCTCGTAGACCCCTAAAAGTTACTATATTTATGATCAGCATAGTAATGTCGATCTAGCCATTTCCGTCAATCTGTCCATCCGTCTGTCGGCAAAAATTAGGCCTTTAAACTGGAACTAGGGAGCTGAAATTTTAACCATATACTCTCTAGAGGCCCGAAATAATCAAGTTTAAGAATTTTTGAAATCCGCCCACAGACACATTTATCGAAAAAATCGAATTTTGAGTTAGAAAGCTGAAATTTTTTATATATGATCTTTGACTCCCAAAAAACTTCTCGGGAGATAAAATTTCTAAAATCCGCCCACTGACACGCCCACAACTAAATAAAACAATTTTGCCCGCGAGCGTTTTTTTTACAAAAGCTTCGATTTTTTGATAAAATCCTTTAAATATTATAAAACAAAATATGTAGAGCGTTCTTAACAATTGAACCATACTTAGACTTTTGCCACGCCCACTTATGAGGGAATAAGGAATAAGAATAGGGTATCCAACAGGTCGCCCAAGCGGACTGTAGCCCGTCCTTATGTTTTTTGTTTCGTTTATATCAAGCCCAGGCCTTGAGCTAAAAAGATACCATTTCAATTGCTCGTCTTCGAACACTGAAGGTGCATGAAAATGGGTACAAACAATTCAGACACACTTTTGTGTAGTTATGGTTAACTCGGTTAATATCGAGGAAAAGGTGCGTAGCGATTTGATGTGTTGTGGTAATCGACTGATGATCCCAACCACCACATCTGGGTGAAACGCCAAATTGGAACAAAGGTAACTATTTTGTGTACTCAAAATAATGTATAGCATATTTTACTACTTACCCGCATATTCCATTGTTTTAAATAGTCATAAATGTTCAAGCCATTGCTCAAATGCATTTATTATGCTGCTTAAGTGCATTTAGCTGACGAGTTGTTCATCCCGTGTGCTAAAAGTTCTTAAGCAAAAAAGTACCTTCTCTGTGGTTCGAATTAAAGCGAATGTGTTAAATTGGTTCTGAAATGCTGTTTTTCTCTCAATTTCGTTGTGAATTGAAAGCTTCACAGTCGGTTAAATTATTTGAAAACAAAAAATTGTCAAGTCCTACTTTTTGTTTTGATTCTATGGAATTAATATTAGAATACATAATTTCTTTGCCGTGCAATGGAAAATTTAATACTAACTTTTGGTGTTGTTTGGATATTTTGGGTGAGCACCTGCATGGCCGGCGTCTGAGTCGAAGAGTCGTCCAAAGTTTAAAACCATTTTTGCCCGCGAAGCATGCCACCTAGGGCGAAAATTATTTTAGCAAATGGGCAACATATGCGGTATTGGGCACTTATTTCGTAGTGATTGCCAGACAACAAGTGGTTACCCTTAGCGGGGCAACGAAGTTGCCTCATTGGGCTAAGCCCTGCACAAAGACAGTTTAAATGGGCGCTTTTTCAAAGTATTTATGCCCTACAAATGCACTTACCCTTAAACTAAGTTGCGAGAGCCCGCGAAGCGGTCAACCCGGAGCAAAAATGATGCTACTAAATGGACATCATATTTTAAATTAAGCGTTTTATTTATATTGTCTATCGCGGTTGCCAGACAACAAGTACTTACCCTTAGAAAACCACCCAAGAAAAGTGTTAATTCCCAAAAGTATGCATTCATTCACTGCACACAAAATTATAATATATTGTAAAACCTTCGCGCAACCCATATTTTTGTTTGGTATAGACTTAAGTCCAGTGAAAACACTAAATATGAATTAAATTGATCACCTAATTAACTGGATTTAGCTGGCACATTTTACTGTCATTCAAAGTCAGTCAAACCTGTTTCAAAATCGGCCATATTAAAAACAAAATCCTTTTTTGTTGAATACATAAAACCATGAGAATCGCGCAGAAGGAAGTTTAGCAATGGCGTCGGATAATGGTATTAAAGGGATGTCATTTTCAAATTCTGCGCATATAGCGAAATCGACAGCGCAATAGAGATAGATTAGATTTTAGATTAGATTCTTTATTTCATGAAATATATGTATAATAGTTTGTGTTTGAGAACACGAGCATGCCGACAGCGCAATACACCAGTTCGAATCAGCAGTCAACAACGCTATGGACAGGCAGAAGACTCCCCGCACTAGCGGAGACCGGTATGCGAACTTGCCTCAATATATCCAAGCAATAAATGCTCATAGGCAAATGCTCCGCAAGAAACTGCAAAGGATCTTCAACAGGACATTCAACAGAGAGAATACGGAATATCGTAGACTTCGCTCTGAACTTCAATCTACCAAGACCAACACAATGTCCAACCAGGCAGTTAAGCATCACCAAGAGATCGAATTCAGAAAGAGGCTTGAAGACATCAAACCAGTGCCCATGTTCTGTAACTCATGCGATAACTCTTCGCATCGAAAAATTTGGAACACAAAATTCCACCGTTTATCGCATGTGGAAAGAAGTGCTGTTCTGTAACACTATGCGATAAAATATACCTTGGTAAATTTTAATATCATGGGAAATTGGAAGGATTGTCAAAATACTGGAAATCGAAGGGTAGTTTGACGAGGGAATTCAGTGTGTACGTACAATGTACATGTTGTTAGGATAGGAGTGGTGTAGCGCGACTTTTTAGCCGATTATCGGAAAATTACGTGTTTCTGTTGATTTTTCAAAAATACGATGATCGCTTGTTCTGCTAGACTCAGACGAAATTTTTTGAAATTAATCTGATCCTAACGCTGATTTCAGACAACATTATATTGATGAATTTAATGAAGTTAAAATTTTGCATTTATTTTATCTGTCTATGAAAAAAATAAATGAAATATTTTTTTTTTTAAAACAAGAACCTTTTGCTCTCTCTTGTTGGATGTACCAAGCTGTTTATTTTTATAGCAACCCAGTTAAAAGAATGTTCAAAATGGATCTTATTTAAGTGCTTGCTGAATTCTTTCGACAAAATGTAGATACCTACATTCTTCTCCACTAATTCTGACTGTTTTTATTAGTTATTTTTTATTTCTTTTGCATTTTTTTAAACGTTTAACTTGATCAACGAACTGTATATTTTGTTAAATAAAAAATCAAAAATGTTCGCTGTCCACTATCCGTTTAAAATGTGCCCGTGTTCTGTAACTATCGCATCGTTATATTTATCACATGAACGATGTGAATCGAAACAAATTTTCATTATATCACATTTCCGTGTTCTGTAACTATGCGATGCGAAAACTATACCACATGGAACATTGTGAAATGAAACCCCTGGAAATATGTGATAAATCGGTGTTCTGTTACTTTCGAATGCGATAAATTATTCACTTCAACTGTCAAAATTTATCACATTTCAATTGGCTTGCGAGAAAGGGATATTGAACAATTTCAAACGGATAGTGGACAGTGAACATTTTTTAATTTTTTATTTAACAAAATATCAACATCGAGTTCAACGTTTAAAAAAATGCAAAAGAAATAAAAAATAACTAATAAAAACAGTCAGAATTAATGGAGAAGAATGTAGATATCTACACTACATTCTGACGAAAGAATACAGCAAGCACTTAAATAATATCCATTTTAAACATTCTTGGAACTGTGTTGGTACAAAAATAAACAGCTTGGTACATCCAACAAGAGATGGCAAAATGTTCTTGTTTTTTTAAAAAAAATATTTCATTTATTTTTTTCATAGACAGACAAAATAAATGCAAAATTTTAACTTCATTAAATTCATCAACATAATGTCTTAAATCAGCGTTAGGATCAGATTAATTTCAAAAAATCTCGTCTGAGGCTAGCAGAACGAGCGATCATCGTATTTTTGAAAATTTAACAAAAACACGTAATTTTCCGCGATAATCTGCTAAAAAGTCGCGCTATACCATAGGAGTGTAAACATGTAAATACACACTGAATTTCCTCTCCAAACTACCCTTCGATTTCCAGTATTTTGACATCCTTCCAATTTGCCATGATATTAAAAGTTACCAAGGTATATTTTATCGCATAGAGTTACAGAACACCGATTCTTTCCACATGCGATAAACGGTGGAATTTTGTGTTCCAAAGTTTTCGATGCGAAGAGTTATCGCTTAAATTACAGAACATGGTTGGAAGAAGGTTTTGTTGATTGGAAGTTCAATATATGAAAGAATCCTAGAGTAGCTGCCAGATGTCCACCGAGATGTATTTGATATACCTAATATATAAAAAAATATGGTATATACAGAGTCTAAAACCTAGCTTCTTCAACCGTTGCTTGCTTGTGCGAAGTGGAAGGGACCTACAATTTTAACTCTTAAATGTTTTAATACTGCATCGATGCAAAGGGTCGATCCTATATCTTGCAAGTACTATCGAGGCATATCCCTGCTTAATGTCGCATATAAGATCCTCTCCAACGTACTGTGTGAACGTCTTAAGCCGTTCTGAACCACACTAATCAGCACGTACCAGTGTGGCTTCCGGTCCGGCAGATAGACAATAGACCAAATATTCACAATAAGGCAAATATTGGAAAAGGCCAATGAATTTCAAGTCGAGACCCACCACCTTTTTATCGACTTTAAAGTCGCATATGATAGCAATCATCGTCAGGAGCTCTACGTGGCGATGGCCGAATCCGGGATCCCGGCAACACTGATCCTGTTGAAACTTGAAAACGCGGTGTATTGTGTGGCGTACTTCATGGAAAAACTGAACATTTTATAAGCATCCTAAATCCTACAGACACTTTTCTTAGCTCTACTTTTCGTCATGGAAACAACCTACCTTACCCACGACGATATAAACGTGGGATAAATTTGAATATGCCACGCGTTGTGCGGAATGAAGAACAGGTACCGTCATTTTCTTTTTTTTGTCATACCACTTTTCAGCCTAATACCAATCCTTACCTATTTCCCTTCACAGAAAATCTCCGGATGGCTTGACTGTCCAATAGTGCCTCCCAAGAGAATACATTTGAAATCAACCGGTGCTTGGCGAGTCGATACGCTATCACTACACTGCCATACGCTCGCATTTTTGTTCGTCTCTACAATAAACCGTATGATGGCGTGGAGCACCACGACATTAAATATCCCGTAGACCCCAGCTGCCAGTAAAGCCCCGCAATCACCAAACGCCCATATACCTCTATTAATGTACATAGTTGATAAAGTGTAGTGGCTAGAGTTTTTTCTGTGTGCAACATAAACAAAAGAGAAACAAAAAAAAAAGTGCAAGAGTGCTTGCCTGCGAAGACGCTGGTCTAGGTTCGAATCCCAGTGGAAGAAAATGGAATTTCGGGATAAATGAAGGAAAAAGACAGACCAGCACCACATAAGGAGTCTGATGATCGGTTGTGGCTGACTGTGAAACAGCGCTGTAACTCCAGCCGTCCACTTTACGTGGTAAGGAATGTAAGGCTATTCATTCAAAACAAATAAAGGAATTGACGGAAAACAAAAATTAAAACCAGGAAAAATTGTGTGGTATCACATAAAAAACCATTAATCATAAAATTCTCGACAAAAAACAATGTCAAAAGTCTTTCACCTCTCTATCACCCATTTCAGTCCAACTATGCTTGTCGAAATGGAATAGAATTAGAGAAAACACAGAAAGAAAAAACCTGAATGAATAACATAGTATACTTACAGGAGCAAAAAGTTTGTCCAAGAAATTGCAAATAAAAACTGGATAAACTCGTGGCTTCAATGGCACAGTGCAAGAGTGCTTGCCTGAGAAGACGCTGGTCTAGGTTCGAATCCCAGTGGAAGAAAATGGAATTTCGGGATAAATGAAGGAAAAAGACAGACCAGCACCACATAAGGAGTCTGATGATCGGTTGTGGCTGACCGTGAAACAGCGCTGTAACTCCAGCCGTCCACTTTACGTGGTAAGGAATGTAAGGCTATTCATTCAAAACAAATAGAGGAATTGACGGAAAACAAAAATTAAAACCAGGAAAAATTGTGTGGTATCACATAAAAAACCATTAATCAAAAAAAAAAGGAAATGAAAATATTAAGTTCTTATTCTATACCAACCTACTAAATTAATCTCAATTATTTCGAAACATTTTCACTCATATCCCTAATCTAAAGTTGTCCTACTTAAAGATGAATTAATCTAAAGTTATGTCTACCTATGCAAGAGTATGAACTGGAGAAGTTTACCATAATTTTTACCTATTTACTGAGTTTATTGGATAACCTAATTTTTTTTTTGTGTTCAGTTTAATTTTTTTATGTGTTGAAAGTCTAAGAAATCGAGTACCTATAACAGTTAACACATCATGGTCACAGAAGACTCATCATGGCTAGCCTGACCAGACGTCCTCTTTTAAGAAGACATGTCCTCTTTTTGTCTAAAAAAAAATGTCCGGTATCTTTTTGCAAAAAAAGCAATTTGTGAACTTTTTGGATTTTCTCATCTTACTGCACTTTTGACATCACTAAACTGCAACAAAATTTTTTTTCAACACTAATTCAGAATTTTTCTGCAGCATTCTGGTGTGAACACGACCTAGAATATATTTGTACCCATTCATCACTTCTAAACACAACGCCATCTCTTGTTTTTTTTAACAATCTTTTGAACACACCCACTTATGTGACAGCTCAGTACATATACCTCTTGTTTTCTGTGCCCATGTTCTGTAATTATCGCATCGCTATAATTTATCGCGAAACGTCCAAAACTGAAACAAAACTCATTTCATCGCAATCATGAGGTTCTGTAACTTTAACAGGCGATAATTTTATCGCATGGAACACATCGGAATAAAACAACTGGAAAAGCGATAAATCAGTGTTCTGTATCATCGAAGTGCGTTAAGTTTTTCATTTCAAACGTCAAATTTCATCGCCTTACAACGAGCACGCGAAAAGAAAGGATGGCTGAACAAAAAAGGGTAAATAAAAGAATTTATATTTGTAAAAGCGTTTAATAATGCATTGTGACCACAATTATTATTTTAATCAATACTTTTCTAGCTACTTACCCGGGCTGCACAACACGAAGTCGTTGGATTTACCAGCAGCAGATGATAATGAAGTTGCTGCATTTTCCTTCAGACTCTTGGACAACAAAAATAATTATATATTAGTAATAAAACAATTCTTTATAATTAACCAAATCTGCCATGAAATTACAGTTCAACCGTACAAAAACAGGTTCGTATTTTACTTCTTGTTTCAGTTTGTGGCGTATAGAATCACAGAGCCTTGTTTTGTCACATTTTTTAAGAAATTGATGCAAAATTTCTTTTGAGGCGGTTTCGAATCACCAATGTTGCTCTATGGTAGACTGAATTCTGCTCATGATAAATATCATCATCTTCTTCTTCACTCTCCGGGTCTTCTGGAACATCGTCAAGAAGTCTGTGTTTTACACGAAAATTGTGAAGAACACAGCACGCATTTATTATGCTTCCTGAAGCTTGAGGAGAGAAAGAAAGCCCTAGTTTTAGGCAACGAAAAACTGCTTTGAGGACTCCGTTGTGCCTAACGCAGGCGATATCCAGAGTCTCCTTTAAGAAAAACAAAAAAAAAATTCAATAATTTTATAAATAGATCAATAAAATAAGATTATGCATACCTAATAGCGAAGAGCTATATTGTCCAGGCTCGCTAGCTTCATAGCTTCGTTCTAACAGTGCTTTGGTTTGGGAACATTCCCATACGTATGCATCATGATTCGCACCTCCAAACCTGGCATACACGCCAAATATTCGAAGGTCGAAATCACTTATCTGGAAGTTAAATTTTGTAAATTGGTTATTTAAAAAAAAAATGTATAATCCCACCAATTGAACATTTTTGGAATAGTATCCCTTTCTGTTGTGATAGCAAGCCTCAACTTCAATTTTGGGCTTTGCGATCCGCGCATGAGTACAATCGATCGCCCCAATCACTCCAGGAAACCCTGTTGCTTCAAAAAAGCTAGTTTTAATGAAAAAATATAAGAATTTTTGTATTGAAAAAAGAAAAATAAAGACAAATGTACCTTTGTTTAATAGCAGGATACTCCTCCTCTGTTGGAAATTTTATCCATTTCCCTGCCAACTTGTTCTGTAGTACCAAAGAGACTTCAGCTACAACTCTCGACACGACTGTGCGACTCATCGCCGCCGAAAAGTCCTACCCAATGTCTCTTTGGCAAGAGCCAGAGGCAAAAAAGTGTAATGCGGCACACACACGGATTGGGATAGGGATGAACGTTTTCGGTTGTCCCTGCTTCATGTGTGGACGCATTTCTTCAATTAAGATATGTCCTGCATCTCGGCTTAGACGGTAAGGTTCCCGGAATCGTTCCTCAGACATTTCAAAAGGGTTGGACTCGCATTTTGTTGCGTCGCTTGTTCATCTCCGACAATGCCACAATAGGAAGCATTTTTTTTTTGGAATTAATACCTATCTTTCTATCAAATTTAATTTTTTTATCGAGATTAATTTGTCAAAAAGAATTTCAAAATTCGTTCTTTCAATTTTATTTTTAGCTGACTGACACTTCAATTTATCGCCTCCTAATAGAAGTTCCAGTCAAATTGAGACCAAAATGTTTTTTATCGCATCGTCTTACAGAAACCCTACTTTTTCCAGACGCGATAAAAGCGGAACGAATTGTTCCAATTTATAACGATGCGAAAACTTATCGCCTAAGTTACAGAACATGGCCCCTGAAGAGAGAAATTAAAACAGTTAACTTTGCTTTCTTTTGTTTACTGTCTGTGCTGTTTAATTGTGGAAAGTGAATTAAGAAACAAAATGCCAAAGCGTAATTTTAACGACGATCTGCAGAAAAACTACACAATGTTTAAACAAACAAATGCAAATGAACGACATATTGTCTTTTGCCCGTCTTGCAATTCGTCATTCTCTGTGGCAAACAAAGGAAACACTGATCTAGACCAGCATTTACAAACTGAAAAACACAAATATAATGTACAATCTGGAAGTTCCTGTAAAAAACTTACAGAATTTCTCATTCCAAAACATTCAAAATTGGAGGACCAAGTGTCAGTCGCGGAAGGTGCACTCGCATTTCACACTGTAGTCCACCACTTTGGGTTTCGATCCGTTGACTGCAGTCATAAGTTCTTGAAATGCATTTTACCAGATTCGAAAATTGCTTAGGTTATTTCCAGCGCGAGAACAAAAACAGAAGCCGTTATTATCAATGTCTTAGCTCCCTTATCCCTATACTGTGTCCTCAAAGATTTTAATTAAATTAATTATATATCGATCTCCACCGACGCCAGCAATCATGAAAGCCAAAAAGTATTTCCCGTTTTGGTGCAATATTTCAAAAAGGATTCAGGTAATAATTCAAAAATAATAATATGAGTTGTATTCTATAAAAATGTTTGTTTAACTACTACGTAGGTGTTAATATAAAAGTACTTGATATTCAAGCAATGAAAGATGAAACATCGGACACGATATCCAACTACTTGCTTTCGATATTAAACAAATTCGACTTATCTTCGAAATGCATTGCAATGTCTTCGGATAATTGTAACACACATTTTGGTGGTGTGAAACGCGCCGGCAAAAATAATGTATTTCATAAATTACAAATTAGTTGATATTCAAATTTGATTGGAATCGGATGCCCCTCTCATTTTTTGCACAAGAATGTTCAATTCGGATTTGATGGGTTGCCTTTGGATGTCGAAAGCATTGTAGTGAAAATATACAACCACTTCTCCGTTTTTACCGTTCGAACGGAAAAACTAAAAAGTTTTTGTGAATCTGTGCAAATGGAATATAAAAAGCTTCTCAATCATTCTAGAACACGCTGGTTGTCACTATACCCCGCCGTTGAAAGGATTTTTGCAATTATTTGAAGGCTTAAAAACGTATTTTCTTTCCTTAGATAATCCACCGCGTATTCTAAAAAAAATGTTTGAAAACGATCTTAACGAAGCTTATTT
This sequence comes from Portevinia maculata, assembly GCA_949715645.1. Classification (NCBI taxonomy): domain Eukaryota; kingdom Metazoa; phylum Arthropoda; class Insecta; order Diptera; family Syrphidae; genus Portevinia; species Portevinia maculata. The sequence continues at coordinate 72,775,390 of OX454527.1, forward strand.
GTGGTTTTTTCATTCGCTTATGTATTTTTATAGTGAACACATAGGGCCAACAGAAAGAGAGAAGAATTCTATAGTAGAAACATTAGAGAAGATTTAACATGTAAAAAAAGTTTTGAATGACAGAATATCCGAGAAATTTATTCCATTAAAAGTGAAGGAAATTAAAAAAAAAAAATTAGTTAAAGGTGGAAGTGAAAATGATGCCTTAAACGTGTAAAATAATTTATTAGAGATTTATTCGAGGAGTTTAAAATATCTCCAGATTTGGGGTGAATCTCTGAATGAATTTGATTGTTTTACATGGGTGGATTTAAACAAAATTCCCAAATGATGCGATATCGAAAATTCTTTGCTTTACTTGCGAAACAAAGGTGTCAATTTAAACGAAAATAAATTGTATGACCAATTTTGTAATCTAAAAATATTCTTAGAGCTAGAACAAAACAATAATAACTTTATAAATGCACCAATGCATGAAAAATGGGTAGAATATTTAAAAAAACGTACGATATTGAATTACAGAGTGAACTTTTCATAATTGTACAGTTTGTTTTTTTCAATTCCTGCACATTAATGCTAATGTTGAGCGAATATTTTCTTTGATAACGAGCTAATGGACTGAAGAGCGAAATAGGCTTAAAGTCAAAAATGTAAAATTTTGTAAATATAATTTTAAAAATATGTTCTGTTCGGAATTTTACGATTATATTTTAAAACAAACTCGATATTTTAAAAAAATACGGTCAAACGACAAATATAATCAGAGTCAATAATTTAATTATAATAATAAATTAATGATTCATGGCGGAACTTTGTGCACAAATTTCTTGGCATCGATATAGGGTAAACTGTCCCACGGTGAACGAAGTCCCACAGTGAACCACTCAAATATTCACACCCGCTGTACATAAGAAAAAAAAAGAACAAAATAGAAAACAAACACTAACCCCATCTATATTCATTTTACCAGTCAGTTGAAATTGTGCGCTCGTCAGTATTCGGATATATTGAGTTATTCTAATTCTTACAGGTAAGTAAAAAAAAATCGTTCGCTTTGTTTTTGTTCCTGTTGGAAAAGTGATGTGTTTTGTGAAATGCGTTCTACTTATTTCTGAACTGTATTAACCAAAATTGTTTTAAAACCAAATTTGTTTAAAATCCAGGCAATAATTGTTTAGTTATTTTAGTTTATTTTCCACGACATATTGCGTCCATCAGTGAACCAGATGTAGGTGGTGCGCAGTGAACCATGGTTCACTGTGTACCTTGCGTAAGCAATATACAATTTTTCTTTTTTTGCAGTTAAAATATGGCACGCACCAAAAAACCTCTCCAAATAGGATGTCACACTAGCGAGCAAATGAAATTTCTCTTGAGCTTATAGGGAAAGGCAAAGGCATAAGAGAAGCTGCTAGGATTAAAGGTCTCCCGTATCCAACCTTAAGGCGATATTATGCAAAAACGAAAAGTCTAAACGAAGGAGAACGTGTTAGGTTAGTTCCTAACTACACCGTTAATTTGATATTTAATGAAGTGCAAGAAGCTAGCTTGATTAAGTACCTCCAGGTGCACCCCCAGGTAATTTAGGCCTCGCCCCAAAGAGCGGATGGATGAATTCGGAATTATTTCCAGAAGTAATGAAACATTTCATTTACCATACATCGTCTTCAAAGGAAAATCCATCGCTGCTAATTATGGATAACCATGAGTCTCACCTCTCCATCGAGTCCTTGGAATTGGTGAAATCAAATGGAGTAACGGTTCTCACTTTGCCACCACACTCATCTCATAAAACACAACCTCGTGAAATAAAGCTGCTGTTTTTTTATTACTTAGTTTTGTTTTGTTGTTTTTTGGCTTCTTCTGTTCATCTTTAATGGACCTTAATTTATGTTCTTAATCGAATTTTACCTCTGGTTCACTGTGAACTGACTGGTGGTTCACTGTGTACACATACTAGTACACAGTAAACTAATCGGATGACTTTTAAAAAAATTTAAAAAAAATGTGTTACAAATTTTATTTCAACGATACTTTTAGTTAAATTCAAAGTTCAAAGCCCAAAGATAGTATACACTAGAAGTATTCATATCTAGAAGCAAAATTTTAAGTAACTTAATAAAGGCAAACAAAAAATGGTTCACCGTGGGACAGTTTACCCTATTCAAAGTGAGTGAATACAACATTTTTTTTTGAAACATCTTTATTTATTAATTTATCAATTTATTTTTTTTTTGAATTAAATTGCAAATTATTTTTTTACCATATGTATGGTTTCAATTCTCAATCAATTTCTGTTCTGTCATCACCAATTCCATATTTAGTATTTCTTTTGTTTTTATGCTTAAGCAAATTACAGTGAAATTGCAAAGAAACTTTTTTTTTGTTTTAATAAATACCTACTTATAATATATTTAGATACTACCCATTTACCCATATTTTTATACCATTAATGGGAATCCCAAATTTAAGACCTAAAATTTTGTGAATTTGCATTTATTGGGAAATTAAACGAACTACCATGTGGTAAATTGAAGAATTTTCGTTGAGGTGATCTTCTGAAGTGTACTAGTTAAATGTAAGGGACAAATCCAATGGCGTTTGAGGAGGGGGGTCCTTAAGGTAGTGCAACAACTATCACTATGCTGATAAAGGAAATCTTCATATAATCCTGTTATTCCATATTTCAATTTTAATTATCCAGATGCCACGGTTAGCAGCAAACATCTGTGCTTATCGAGTAGAACCGAATCCAACGTGTTAACATGGATTCAAGGAATAAGTGTGCGTGCACTCGTATCCTTCCGACTGCGAGGAACTCCTTATCTATCTCTATCCTTCTTTCGACTTCTTACATTTTCTTTTGTTTCACCTTCTTTTGGCACGTTCATTTTTTGTATAGTCCGGGTAGCCAATGAGCAGCAAAGACCCACCCCACCGTCGAGTGAATTCCGTGCAACCGCAAGCGTGCCAGCTGCTGCTTTTCGTGCCGAGGATCACACCTTACCTCACTTATGTCTCATGAATGAGATATACCGCGGCTAATAGGACACAACTGAATATTACAAATGTGCAGTTTGGAAGCAGCTCTTCCGAACTATTCCAAACTTGTACTGGATTTCTGCAAGCAGATGCGCTGTCATATGACTTCGTCAATTTTGTTCTGGAGAAAATAGTGTGAAGGGCAGGTGTCAACACGGAAGGCACTATCTTCAATCGATCTGTCCAGCTACTGGGGTATGCGGACGATATCGATATCATCGGCCGTTCCCAACGTGCCGTGTTAGAGGCTTTCACGGCGATTGGAGAACAAGCTAAATTGGTTGGTCTTAAAGTAAATGAGGACAAGACCAAATACATGCTATCAACAAACAAACAAACTTCTGTCCATCGCCTAGGACAAAACGTCACACTTGATAGCAATAACTTCGAGGTAGTTAAGGAGTTCATCTACCTAGGAGTAAACATCAACTCCACGAATGACATCTTAGTGGAGATCCGGCAGAGAATTACCTTGGGAAACCGCGCTACTTCAGTTTAGCGAAACAATTGGGTTCTAAACTACTCACTCGAAGGACAAAAAGTGCCCGGAATCGCAGAGAATGGAATGCTGCAGTGTCTCAGGGAGAGACTCCTCACGGGTCGGGAGCCCGTTAAGTAAAGTAAAGTATCGATGCAAAGTTTCATGATAGACAGGTTTTTTCTGTGACGTTCCGGAACGGTATCGAATGTATTTTACCTGTTCTCTTATTGTCCGTTAATCTTCGTGATTTAGGAATTGGATTCACCTGATGCCTGCGAAAAATATGTTAAAGTTGTGTATGTTACGACTTGTATGTATAGGCAGGAAGATGAAAAACAAAACTGATCAAACTTCAAGATGAAGAGGATATTTTGGAAGAAAATGTCCTTGGTTTAGGTTTCAAGGAACTTTTTTGGTGTTCCAAGAACCTCTTGTTAAAAAAACTTTTAACACTTCTAAGAATATTTTGGAAAAATATCCCTCCAAAGACTTTTTTTGGTGTTCCAAGGACTTTTTGGTAAAATAACCTTAGTTTAGTGGGAACATATTCCATCAATGTCAGGAAAACTTGTGCAATATTATGTACAAAATATAGTAAAAAAAAACACAAAATTATCGATGCGATGTTTGCCTGACTGATGCACATAATATGCAGCAAAGATGCGTTAGGGAACTGTTTAGTTTGCATCGGGTCCATGGATATTGCGTTGGAGCGGTTGATATTGCATGGAAATTGCATCGAAACGTTTTGGAACTCAGCCACACTTACACAGACTCTGGCAAATACTCGCATATTTATGTTCCCGTTTTCGCTAAGAATTTTCCTATTGATTTTTTCTGTTCTGTTTTAATCGCGTTTTCTTTAAAAATCGGCAATAGGCGGTATTTTATTTGTAGTTTGAATGCAAGACAACAACAATACGAGATCTTTCTTTTGATCAGGATCAATATTCCTGATCTAAGAATAAGTTCGCTCTATTTCGCACTAGACTTTAGATACTATTGTAAATGTTTAGGGATCATGACGTAATCTCGAATGCCAAAAAACTCGAATGGACAAAAATCTCAAAAGATTATATCTCAAAAAAAGTTAATTCGAGATTTTCTTTTACCTATTTAAAGAGTTTAAACTTAAAGAAAACGCATTACAAATTTAGTTTATTCAGCAATTTATTTTGTTGGGTAAATTAACAAAAAAAAATCTATATTTTTTGTCAAATAGTAAAACTGAAGCGATGGACAAAACCCCTTTGGGACCTTGCCGTTGAATTAAATAAAAAGAAAACAGTGAAATTGAACAAAACTTTATTTTAAGTTAATTTCCGTGTTATTATCAGATTTATTCAAGAGTAAGGGCCGAACGACCAATTGATTGTTCTATTCGTCTGCTGACTAGTGAACGACGGACAACTTGATATGATTTTTCACTGCCTTTTATACTAATTTTACAAAGATGAAATAAAAATGTGTGCTTTGATAATTTTTAACCCGCCAATGGTGACGCAAATTTGACTTTGATCAATGGTGATGTCGGTCTCATGCACCGGGGTTTTCAACTGAAGATTTTTCGAAACCTGCACTTGTATTTTTGTTATTTATATGTACTAAAAAAGACAATGTCTTACTTGTACGTTCCGCAAATAAACTAAACTAAACTAAAACTATTTCAATAATTAAATTCACAAAATTTTTTTATTACAGCATTATAAATAACAAAGTTTTTAGTAATACATTTTTTAAAATTAAGAAAATAATAAAAGATCACATGTCCATTAAGGAAAATAACGTTTTTTAGTATTTCCACATTGGGAACTTTTACAAAATAAACAAAAATTGGTATCCTTCCAAGCAAAAAATAACAAAAAAATACATCTCAAAAACTGAATTTCTACAGGTAAACAGCTGCTGCAATACGGCACTACGTGCTCAAGACACACATATTTTTGACATTTGTGGCAAGAGTACTTGGTTTTTCTGTTTTTTTCCATCCATACTTATAGGACCGACCAATTCTTGAAGTACCCGATGTTCCAGGTACATCATCTATATGTAAAATACGCGAATAATAAAAAAATATTTTACTTACATACACGGTGGCACACGGTCTCACGCACCAACGAGTGCTCACTAAGCAGGTTCGACGTGAACTGATGGTGGGGGATGTGCAATGCGGCAGCTACTCGAAATTGCAACAAAAAACATTAACGGAGAATAAAGTTATTCGATTTTTTTAACACACCCGGTCTCACAGACCAATAGGTCACCATTGGCGGGTTAAACAGTTGAAATAACATAGGTGCTTTTCAAAAGGAATTTAATACATACGCTGCAGTCCCCTTCTGCCTCAGAGATCGTCCCGATGATGTGGCAGGAACAGGTGAAGTCATCCGTCTTGTTGTCTTCTCGGTAACTTTGGGCTGTGAGGTTTCAATTGCTACCCTCACTGGTCTTTCCCTCTTCTGGATAGCAATTACTGGCTTAGGTAGTTCCTCGTCAGGACAAGGTGGTCTTGAAAGTGTGTCCGCCACGGCATTATTTCTTCCAGGATTATATTCAATCTCCACACAATCAATTCAATTCAATCCATTTCATTGATCTGGGTTGTGTTATTATCGTCGCGTGATCTATATGGATCATGGCCATGGGTCATAATTGAATAAGACCGTTGCTTTTATTTGAAAAAAATTCTCCTGGCCAGGAAAAGGATTGCCCCTATCGTCGAATTTCAAGTTGGCTCTGAGGTGATAATCAGCAAAGAAGCGGTAAAGTATTAATGGATGACTTTTAATACGGCGGCGCTCAATTTCTGCCAGATAAGGTCTGTATGGGAACGGGTAGCGAATGTCACAAGCTCACTGAGTAGATTAATGACAAATATAGGCGGTCCTACGCCAAACAAACATAGGCTTTTAATGTCGATCAAGCTTGCTTTACTTCTGCATTGATACGAGATATGCGCCGACGCACTGCAGAGTGGAATGGACGGGAACACGCAGAAGTAAATTACTATTTCACCCAATTCCTAACCGGGCAGGGGTACTTCAAGGCCTTCCTCCAGTGGATAGGCAAAACTAACAGTTATGCATGCCAGTACGAAGACCCTGAAATGGACAGCGCCAATCATGCATTCTTTGAACGCAGAAGATTTGAAGCTTAGAGAAGAGGGCTGAATTCTCTGATCGGAGCCATCATTCCAGAAAACATAGCCGTAAAAATGTCAACTAGTGACAAGAACTGTAACCCAGTATCCTCTTTCATAGAAATGGTACTCAAAACAAAAGAGAGAGAGGACGAGAAAAAACCACCCTCGTAAGGCATAGACGTCTTAGGCCACAGAAAACTTACAAGACGGCGTCCTGATGCGGACTTAAAATCAGCACCGCCCTGATGTAATTCAAAGACCGGTTCCAGGGTGGTTATTCACTGCCGTTCGTGGGGAGAGTTAAGTTCGTAAGATTAAAACACACTAAAAAAAATCCATTTGCACACACAACATGATTCACGTATGTACCTACCGCCTCTTTTTGAAATTTCGAAAACGAAAACCCCTGCAGTGACCTAAATAGCGTCCCCAATAGTTGTGGCAACAAGAACGAAGCTTATACGCTCTATTATGGATAGCTTAAACTAATTAACTCAGTTTGGTGCAGAATAGACAAACAATGAAGGCATCAAACAGTTAAAGAAAAAACACCAGCGAAAATAGCTTGAAGCAACTTCTCAAAGTAAGACAGGTCCACAATCAAAATCCTAGACGAAGAAATATATAAACTGTTTCCAAAAATTTAGTCAGATTTGTGTCCAAACTTTATCAGACTCTACTGTGCCACAATACGTCATTCGAGCTTAAAATAACAATAAGTGAAACCACACTGACAGTATGCAGATACAAATACAAGCATAACCAACCAACAAGCCATTTGCTGGATTTCTTCAGGGATCATTACCTAAGCGGTGGGTTAGTTACTGGTGTGGTGTGTGTTACTCCCTGTGTCCCTGTGTGTACTCTGGAAACGACCGCGATGGTCCAGTCCACACGTTGCTTCAAGTGTCGCATTCTGTCAGATTTGTTCGCGGTAATTTTTCCGCTCGTTTAAGATGCGCCCAGAATTCGAATATTCATTGAATTGCAATGCCGGGTTTGACCACGTACAAGAGAATCGTTTACGTATCCAAAGAGTCAGCATTCAGGAACCGCCTGCTCCCCCTTCCGACCAACTCTTCCGGTGATATCAGATGGCATCAATGTCGATCGCCTTTTTGTAGGTAGATCGTCTTTACTTGCCGGTGGCGGTGGTGACTGCGACAGCGACAACGGCAGAAGGATGCATGTGAAGTATATGTATCTGTTTTGGTGTTTATTTGTTGTTACGTAGAGATTCACTTCAAAGACGATAATGATGATGCTACGCTGTGTCTGCCGTAGATGGAGTGGAGCTGGGTTTACGCGGGAAGATTATGGTGTCCAATTGCAGAAGGAATTACTTAGGTAGATTTTGTGGAAATTGTTTTTTGTCATCATTTTCTTGCGGGAATGGTTGGGGATAAAACCCTTCCCGAAACCAGTTTAACTTCTTGCATTCGGATGGATTTGGATGATGATGTGGATGTGGAAGCGAGTGAGGTACCTCTCTATTCGCCAGCGTGGATTTAGATCCGCATTTGCCTTATACTGGATCGGTTTTTAGTTGATTCTCTGTTTGTTGTGCCTGACTTTTCGTGTTATTTATGCGATCTGCAGCATGTGTCTTTTGTTTTTGCTTGTTTTCCGTTGTTTGGTCTGTGGTTATTCCACTTGTAATCCGCCGCGTTGAGCGTTTGTGTATATTGAGTGTGATTATAATGCTGGCATAGGTGGAGAGGATATGAGGACATGCACCTTGGCAACTTGGTGAGTTGTCATATTGTTGTGTTGTCGTTTTGCTGCAACGGTAAGCAGTTGGACTGAAGTTTTGAAGTTTAGTTCTTGGGTTTTGCTTTGTGTTGTGTTTATGTGTGCTTTTGCGCGATCTCTTTCGCTGGCGATGATTTATATGGTGGATTTTGCTAATGATGAGATTCGTACGTCGTCCTCTGGAGAATGTTATTCGATATCCATGCGCCTTTTGCCCTGAAGCTTAGTGTTTATATGGCTGGTGGTAGGTAGGTATCTTTGAGATATGATAGAGATCCCCTAATTGCGTGTATGTTGCGATGCAGAAGTTAATTAGGATTTATTATTTCTGTGTGTGCGAAGAAGGTATTGTCAGTTGGTACTTCTTTGGGGCCTAGGTACATTTAAATTCGAAAAGGCTTTCTTTCAATCTATATGTATTCATATACATATAAAAAATAATGTTTGTAGGGATGTGGGATAGTGAGGGGCTCATTCGACAATTTTTATGTAGATTCTTGCAAAAAAATATAGAAAAGATTTTTTTTTTCATTTGAAACTTTGATATTGGTAGAACAAAACTGCGTAGTTTTTGAATAGTAGGTACTCTAACAGTTTCAAAAAAGTTATTTAAAAATCTGCCTCAAAAAGACGATTGCGCCCATGGGGAGGCACTTTCGACATGACTTTTTTAACTGGGGTAAGTGGAAGATATCGACGGGAAAGGCCCATGTCCCAGCGGGCCGTTGTCGTGGGTCAAGCTTTTACGGCGATTCAAGAACAGGCGAAATTAGTCTTGAAGTTAATTTATTTTTTATATGAACCAACCATTCGTAAAATGATTTTGAATTTTTTATTTCAGATTTAAATTATTACATATTTAAATTCAACAATGTGCTTGCGTCGAAGTGCCCCATGATGTGTTTTTAGAAAGCAATTTATTTTTTACAAAACTTATAAACGCAATTCGATTAAATGTAGGTAATATAATACTTAAATAGATTATAATCACAAAGTTTGACACTGACAAGAAAACAATTCCGATTAGAAACCGCTGAATATGACTTACTATGTAAGAATGCAAAATTACACAAAAACAAAGAAAAAATTAAAAAAAACCGGCCTCACCAGCACATCTGTTGGAGGAGAACTGTGGAAGTTCGTATACGATATACAAAAAAAGGTCTGCATGTATTTTTATAGAAGACTTTAATTAAAATCAACCACCTTTCTGTAATCGTCAAATTCAAAAGAGCCCCACCTTACCCTATGTATCTGTCTCTGCCGCACTACTCAGTACTCAACCGATCTTGAAAATTATACTCACTTTCTTACATAATGGAAACGTAGCCCGTGCAAAGTCTCCGCATAAAACACAGCAGCCTTCCATACTATGCGATCCAAGAAACACCGCTTGCATTTGCCCAATCCAAGCGCTATCGCATCTGAAATAAATTGGTCCTAAAAATGGAGGTTCGATCTTCCTCGTCGTTTTGATAGATCCTGTTCGCTGATGATATTGTTCATTCACCCGATGTGGATAAGCCAATCTTACCTGTTGACCGACATGTTTAAGGTTTTTGGACTAGGTACACCTACGTCTTGGTCAGTGCAGCTCGTAGTGTTCATAGAATTTATGCATTTTTTGATATTCTGAGGAATTCCTCTTTGAACTCGGGTATAAAGAAAAATAAAAAAATGGAGAATGTCCCTAGGAATAAACACATAGTTTTCATTTTCCTCTGAATTTGTGTAAGTAGGTACTGCAGTGAAACCCTTTTTGAAGGATTTTCTTCTATTTTCAGTCCAATTTTCTTTCATCATACAAGTTACAAACTATAAAGATTTTCACAACGCTAAGTTTAACTTCTCCAGTACAAAGATATCTTAACCCTTTATATCGCAATGTGTCCAAATTAAACAAAAATTGATTTACACCTTCTTTGGTATTATATATAATAATCTCATAATTGAAAATGCAATGATTTAAATTTTTTGAATTTTATTTATAAAAAAAGCTTTGTTGCATATCTGCAACATTGCGTTATAAGGTTTTTATTTACTCTAAATGAAAGTTTTTAAAACAATTATTGGTTTTGTTGTAGCAGAGTCCAACGCCACATTTTTCACACGATGTTTGTGTAAATCCTTTGCAGTTCGCAAAGTTTCATCCGTTTGTCAGCCCATACAGGCCAATGTCCAATTTGATCTTGTCGAACTGGTTTTAGGGGAATATGTTGCGTGGGTCCTTTATGCTTTTTGACTTGTATTTCTTCCTCCAAACCACTCTTGCGTTTTCTGGTCTCTGGAGGTTTAGTGCCTACTTTGCACAGAACTTCAGAATTTGTAATCTTCTCATTCGATTAAATGTCTTTTCGCACGCGCTTATATAATAGCCAAGCGTTAGCTATTTTCAAATCAAGCAGATGGTAAAACATTCTCACTTGCCATCTTTTACTTCGCAGCAAAATTTTGTATCTCCCCATAATGCTGTCAATTAAGTCAACGCCACCCATGTGTCTGTTATATTCTCCAACGACAAACGGTCGGTCAATGGAGATATATCTTTTGTTACGTTTGTCATATCTTTGGACTTTTGTCTTCGGATTTTCGCCGGCAGATGTTGACGCTAAGTTGACAATTTTGTTATCGCGCCAAGACGTAACAGAAATATCGACGCTGTTTACGTTAGCAACATATTCAACAGAAGACCCACGAGGCTGTTTATACCCAAGTTCTGGTATATACTCGTAATTTGGGTCGTCCAAGAATTCGTCATCAGAGAAATCCGCACCATCTTCACTGTTATCGTTCATGTTTTAAAACATTTCGGTGATATCTTGCTGAAGTAATCTCCGCGATGCCAATCTAAATCATAAAATTAAAATCCAAATGTCCGTTACAAAGTAGCTTTAGATAAGGTCCAATATTACAATGTTGCATAAGTGCAACAAACAAAAAATCTTAATTTTATACTCTGCTAGCAATATTTTTCCAAATTTTTTCACAGAAATAGAAAATATTCATACTTACTTGGTTAGTAAATCACTTTAGTTTCCACTAACACTATTTTTAATTATATAAAACAAAATTCTCAAATTGCAAACCTCACGTAATTGTTGGCTGAATAGTAAAGAATGAACAATACGGGGGTTTGTATAAAAGCCTTTTCTGTCAATCATGAGTGTGTATTTCATGAAAAGAAGAGAAGTAAATATGCGAAAACTCTTAAATTGTTCTCTTGAATGATATCGATTCATTTAAAAGAAACTTTTGCAGTATGTTTTCTCTACATGGCGATACAAAGGGTTAATTTATTTTTTGTCAAAAAAATGGGGACATTTGTTAGTCCGAACATTTTATAAAGTCAGAATATTTAGCAACTGATATGGCGTAAGTGACAATTTGGTCCATTTAGATAAAAATAAAATGTAATCAGGTGCATCTTGTGAGTCACATAATCCAGTCAGAAAGAAGGACCGTGGCCGAATAGCCAAATATTCGCCAAATATTCGGCCAGATTATAAAGTTGTGAAAAGTACGAACACAGTTGGGGCGAACATGGTTAATTGAACATAAGATCATTCTACATAAATTCTGCACATTGACGATAAGAAAAACTTTCTATCATCTATCACTGCTTGAAGGCTTAGCTGCAGAATATGATACCAGCAGCGATGAAAGTACATGTTCTTCTCCCGAGCAGCCGAAGCGTAGGAGAATCGACGAGCCTGGGCAAAGCATTCATAGATCTTTCTGGGAGTATTATGACGAAGTAGATGCTGAGAACTTTATTAATGATGACAATGGACTTGAAATAGCTTCGACATCAAAAAACACCATAGCAACTGTCCTCGATAAATACTTGACCATAAAAACTTTGAAGAGAAATTGTAATCCATATGTCTGGTGGTCTGCACATAAAACTGAATTTTCTCAACGTTTTGTCCAACTTGCTGCTAAGTATTTATCTGCTCCCTCGAGCAGTGTCTATTCGGAGAGGCTTTTTAGTGAAGCAGGAATTGTTTATGAAGACAAAAGAAACCGACCTCTTCCCAAAAATGCCGAAAAGTTGATATTCTTGCATCACAACTTACCTCTTATTAACTACACATAATAATTAATAATTTTGCTCTAAACAAAATAATTATATTGAATTAGAATTTTTATTTAATGTTTATTTATTATTAAACTTAAGGTAACTAATCATATCAGTGAAGAAAGATACATTTTGTTTTGCTTTGTTAGGGTTCCGTAGCCAAATGGCAAAATATGGAACCCTTACTTATTCGTCATGTCTGTCTGTCTGTCTGTCTGTCTGTCCGGAAATGTAACAGAAACTTTTTTCCGAAACTATAAGAGCTATACTGTTGAAACTTGGTAAGTAGATGTATTCTGTGAACCGCATTAAGATGTTCACATAAAAATAGAAAAAAAAACAAAAAAATTTGGGGGTTCCCCATACTTAGAACTAAAACTAAAAAAAAAAAAATTTCATCAAACCCATAAGTGTTCGGTATCTATGGATAGGTCTTCAAAAATGATATCGATGTTTCTAATATCATTTTTTTCTAAACTGAATAGTTTGCGCGAGAGACACTTCCAAATTGGTAAAATGTTGCCCCCCCCCCCCCCAACTAACTTCTAAAATAAGGGAATGATAAAACTAAAAAAAATATATGATGTACATTACCATGCAAACTTCCAACGAAAATTGGTTTGAACGAGATCCAGCAAGTATTTTTTTTTTTAATACGTCATAAATCGTAAACCGCAATTTACCTTTCATTAAATCAACTCAAATATAAAAAAAAAAAACATTTAATTTCATAAACATGAACCTTATGCGTAAACCGTGAACCATTATTTTCTAATAATAAATCTGTAATAGGTGCCTAAGTAAATAATAATTATAATTCGCGCGGAATCCTTCATGAGCGAGTCCGACTCGAACTTGGCCTCTTTTTATACCCTATTCTAAGGGTATATTAATTTTGACGCATAGTTTGTAACATACCTTAATATTGCCCGTAGACCCCTAAAAGTTACTATATTTATGATCAGCATCGATAGTAATGTCGATCTAGCCATGTCCGTCCGTCCGTCCGTCCGTCCGTCCGTCGGCAAAAATTAGCCCTTTAAACTGGACCTAGAGAGCTGAAATTTTAACCATATACTCTCTAGTGTCCCGAAATAATCAAGTTTACGAATTTTTGAAATCCGCCCACAGACACGCCCACAAACTCAAAAAAACAAAATTTTGGAAAAAATCGAATTTTGAGCTAGGAAGCTGAAATTTTTTATATATGATCTATGACCCCTAAAACTGCTCGGGATATAAAATTTTCAAAATCCGCCCACTGCCACGCCCACAAAAAAATAAAACAATTTTATTGAAAAACCAAAATTTGAGCTAGGGAGCTGACATTTTTAATATATACTCTCTAGGGGCCCTTTAAGCTCATGTATAAATATTTTTAAAATCCGCCCACTGACACGCCCACAAATAAATAAAACAATTTTTTTGAAAATCCAAAGTTTGAGCTAGGGAGCTGAAATTTGTAATATATGCTCTCTATGGGCCCTTTATGCTCATGTGTAAATATTTTCAAAATCCGCCCACTGGCACGCCCACAAATATTATTATTTTTTTTTTTGAAAATTCAAAGTGAGCTAGGGAGCTGAAATTTATAATATATACTCTCTAGGGGCCCTTTATGCTCATGTGTTAATTTTTTTTAAATCCGCCTACCGACACGCCCACAATTAAATAAAACAATTTTATTGAAACACCCAAGTTTGAGCTAGGGGGCGTTTTTTTTGATAAAATCCTTTAAATGTTGTATAACAAAATATGTAGAGCGTTGTTAACAATTCAACCATACTTAGACTTTTGTCACGCCCACTTATGAGGGATAGGAATAAGAAAAGGGTATCCAACAGTTCGCCCAAGCGGACTGTAGCCCGTCCCTATGTTTTTTATTCAGTTTTAAAATTGAATTGAGAAATGTCAAACGCTGAGTAGTACACGTGTGGATCTGGCTGCGGCATTTTTATATAATTTTATTTAATTTAATTGTCGTTTTAATTGCAATTTCGGTCTAAATCAGTGGGCACGTCTTGTATTTGTCGTGTGTAGGTATTTATAAGTGGTTTCGTAGGCCTAAACTTGATAAAACACAAAAGTTAAATGTGCACCTCAAACGAAGACTTAGCAAAAATGTTTAAAGCAAGAATTAGGCGAATTTAAAACTCTTTTTAATAATAATCCTGCAGTTTTAAATAAAAAAGTAGATAGTTTCACGATCAACTTTAATAATGAATTGAACGCAGTAAAAAGTGAGGTTAACGACCTCAGTGAGTTGACAAATTTAAATGTCAAAATAAGCAAACTCGAGAGTGAAGTGCGAAAAGGTGACCTTATCTTAACTGGAATACCAGAAAACCGAAATAAAAATTTAAAAGACATCTTTCTCAATATCTGTGCGGTCACATCTTTCTCGGTGCTTTCGTATGAAGTTTTTCGTCTATGGAGAAATAAGCAATTGGGGACCAGCGGGGGCAGTAACCTGCCAACTAAAAAGTTCTCTTTATCTGCACCGGTAATAGTCAAACTTTTTTTTCAAGCTGAGCGAATTAGATTCCTGAAATGTTTTTTTGCTGCTGGTCCTGTCACACTGGAAAAAATTGGTTTCACTTCCAATCGCGCTATCGGAGCATTTGAATGCCTTTCTGCTGGTGCACTTTTCTTACGTAAAGCAGCTATTAAATTGAAAGACGAGAAGAAAATTCACTCAGTACAATCTTTCAACGGTTACAGTGGTTAAAATAAAACGAACAGACCACTGTATTAGAATTAACCGCCTGGAGGATTTGGATCGGTTGCTTACCGCCGCTGCTGATGATGCAAGTGCTACGGATGTCACAAAGTCACACCAACGAAAACAACAATCAACATCTAAATCAACATGAAATCGTGCATAAAAGAATTAAACAAAATCCGTATTTCCAATATTTTTAATTATTAAAATCTCTGCAAATTTACTGAAAATGCTTTTCTTCGTCGGTCTGGTGATGTTCCCTTTTAGGCGTTTATTTATCTTATTATTTGTTTTTTTCTCTTTTATTGTGTCCAATGAGCGGTAACAGTTCTTCTTCAGCTGGTCGCAAAGTAGTGGACATGAGTAATGTTATGTTGAACATTTTCTCGCTGCGCTCACTCGGTCTAAAAGTCTGTCATATGAATGTTCGAAGTGTTTTGTCCAAAATCAACCAGTTAAAAATTATGTTTCGATCGGTAACGACTGATATAATTTGTTTGTCCGAAACGTGGCTAATTCATCCTAAGAAAAAAATCGAAGATTGGGAGTTGAAAATTAAGGGCTGTCGTCAGTTTCGCTGTGATAGTGATGTTTGTTGCTCAGGTGTCTTAATTTATGTGCGAGAGGGAATACGTGCTTTCTGTTTAGAATTCCTAAAACACAATGACATCCAATGTTTACTTTTGGAGATTACCACACGAGAAAAAGCTAATTAATTGCACTTATAGGCATCCCGGTAGACTTCTCTTTGCCTAGTTTGACTCGTTCCTGTCTAGGCATGCTACAAGTTATGAAAACATTATTCTTTGTGGCGATCTTAACGTTGACGTTTGCATTGGTACTGGGTCATCGGATCATTTGATGAATGTTTTAGACTCGCATGGACTAGATATAGTAAGCTACTATCCCACGAGATTAACAAGTCAAAGTACAACTGCCATTGACTTATTTGTCGTTTCGAACAAAAATAAAGGTTTGTTTTTCAACCAAACACATGGCGTTGCTGACCATTATTTAATCTACCTGATTTATGATGTGGATGTTGATAGGTCTGAACATGACGTTGCCGACTTTTACCGTGATTTTAATAGCATCAACATGGAGGAACTCTCCCTGGAAGTAGCTGGTATAGATTGGCGTCCTCTAAGAATTTCTACCTCAACAGATTTTAAGGTTGATATTCTAACTAATCTATTGAAATATTTATATGATAAGTATGTTCCATTAAAGAGAAGAATCGCATCCAATAACTGTCCGTGGTTTACATCTGCCATTAGCAACTTAATATGTGAACGAGATTTTTTGTACAGCGTGTTCAAAAATACAAGATCCACTAACGATTGGAATCGTTATGGTGCCGTGACATAACCCCAAGCGTCATAAGCCCAAATCTTCTAAATTTGGCCTTATGTCGCTTTTTGAAAGTGACATAAGGCCAAATTCCAGCATTTGGTATTATGTCACTTTCACAAAGCGTCATAAGGCCCAATCCGGAAAGTGACATAAAGCCAAATTTTCGAAACCGTAACTCGCACCTACTCCAAATCAAACAGTGGCCCCAAGCAGGGGGTTTGCAGGGGGGCACCATGCCCCCCATAGGCATTGTACTGTTTATGTAATCTACTTGCGATTTCGCAACTAATCCCATAAACAGTGCACTGCTTCGGGCCACTGTTTGATTTGGGGTAGGTGCGAGGGCAAATTGTTGAAAACAGCACCAAGCGAAAGTGTCATAAAGCCAAATTGGCCTTATGACGCTTTTCCAATGTGTCATAATACCAAATGCTAAAATTTGGCCTTATGTCACTTTCATAATGCGACATAAGGCCAAATTTCAAAATTTGGGCTTATGACGCTTGGGGTTATGTCACGGCACCATCGTTATACCGCCTGTAGAAACAGAACGGTAAGTGCTATAAATCACTCCAAAAGAACATACTATTTCAACAAATTAGATGTGTCAAGAAACTCCACGAAAATATTATGGAATAATTTAAAGAGCTTGGGTGCCATTAGGAAACCTGACTTGGAGTGCCCTGCGGATCTCGATTTTGCAATATCCCTGGATGAAGTTTGACCTAAATTTATTCGTCTGCTCCTCCCGGTCATCCTTCCGAGCGTGGGTAATATTTACAATGACTGTCTGACTAGGTCGTTTTCCCGAGTTCCTGGAAGATCGCTAAGGTCATTCCTTTACAAAAAAAGGCGGGAAATATTGATCCATCGAATTATCGACCAATCAGCATTCTCCCATTCCTGTCAAAAGGCTTCTAAAACTCATGTATAATCAGTTATCCGAATTCGTTGAGTCTCACAATCTGCTGTCACCCCTGCAATCTGGATTTCGGAAGAAGCACAGTTGCGTCTCGGCTATTCTAAAAGTGCATGATGATATTCGGATTGCATTGTCTACGGACAAGGTATCGATTTTGAGTTTACTTGATTTTTCTAATGCTTTCGGATCAGTAAACCACTCGAGCTTACTGCATAAATTACAACACCATTTTTATTGCTCGTCAGGGGCTCTCAAATTGATTAAAAGCTTCTTGTTTAATCGAAGGCAAGCCGTTTGCTTGGGTCCTCTGGTCTCTAACTTCGTAGAGCTTAAACTTGGTGTCTCTCAAGGGTCACTGTTGGGGCCCTTGCTGTTTAGTATGTTTATAAATGATGTCGTCGCAGTATTAAAATATTGTTTTTACCATCTTTGCGCGGATAATTTGCAGATTTATTTATCTTTCCAGCTAGGCCTTTTAGAAGATGCAATTTCTAACATAACTTAGGGATTTCAAAAGTGTATTAACGTGGGCGGTTCAAAATGATTTAATTTTAAATCCGGCTAAATCACAAAGCATAATTATTTATAAGAACAATTTAGACGAATCCTATTTTCCTGAAGTAGTTTTAAATGGACATGTGATTCCATACAGTCAGACTGTAAATAACCTTGGTTTCATCTTTAATAAAACTCTCACATGAAGTGATCATGTTAAGAACGTTATTTGTTGTATCTACGGAGGACTTAGGCGGTTATGGAGAGTGTCGTATTATGTACCTCAGCAAATAAGACTAATGCTGGTTAAAACTTTACTTGCCCCAATTATAAGCTATGGATCTCCTTTGTACAGTGCGATAGACTCAGTCAGCAAACAAAAACTAAAGGTAGCTCTCAATTCTTATACTCGTTTTATTCATTCGTTAAGAAGGTTTGACCATGTGTCTCATTTGTCTAATTGTGTTTTTGGCAGTTCATTGATGTCACATTTCACTATTGAAATTTGTAAATTTATTTTTAAATTGATCCGGCATCGGACTAGGGCGTACTTGTACGATAAAGTGGAATTTGCAACTTCAACGCGTTCCAACAACATCAATATTCCAATTAGTTCAACATTACAGACTCGTAAGTCTTTCTTCGTTCTATGCCAGGTTATGGAATAGATTACCTGTTCGATTTAAAACGATTGTCAATTTAGATAAATTTATCCGCACTTTAAAGGAACATCTTCAGGACCCCACAATAGCTTTGCTTTTTCACTCTTTGTTTATTCATTAATCTTCTCATCTCTTGTTTTTATTTTAATTCTTTTAACCTTTTTCAGTAATTAATATCTTGTTATCATGTATCTAATTTTCTTCTTTTTTTTCTCTTTTTTTTTAGGTAAGTTTGTGAATTCCTTTAATACTCTTTACTTATTACTTTCATAAATTATAAATGTACGAGTATATATGTATTTTTAAGCCACAAATGAGATTTCACCTCAAGGCCTTTGTAAATAAATAAATGAAATGAAATGAAATGAAAAGCTTAAATTATGTAGTTGAAAATGACCATGTTTTTTTGGTTTTTTGTTCCTTTTTTAACTATTCGGTATTCGGCCGAATAGTAGTTCAATATTCGGTATTCGGCCGAATAGCCAAATATAGGCCGAATACCGAATAGTAACCGAATATTCGATTCAGCACTAATTTTAATTGGAAATGCTTTGAAGTTTTACATATTGGCTGCTCAAGATATAAAAAAAACAATGTCACTTAAATGTAATATGATGAGATACAATATTAGTGCCCAAATATTGCTCTCAGTTTTGAAAACGCAAATATGTAACAAGACTAAAGGTACGATTATGAATACGGTATTTTTTTCGAGTGATTTAAATGACGCTCTGACGTAAAAATCACGTCACAAAGCCATAATTTTAATGTCGTTCCGTGTGATCGCCATTTTTGGGACAACATTTCAGGCGTCATTTAAATGACTAGGAGAATGACTAAGAAAATGACATGAATTTTGTGCCATTAAAATGACGGACAAAAATGACAGTGTGATCGCTCTTTAATGACGCTTAGGAAAAATGACTACACTTTTTGGCTGTTTCGTCATTTAAATGACACCCTCATGGCCTGTCATTTTTCTACGCAAATGATAAATGATACAGCATTTAATATGATATCTGTGCTTTCATTTGGTTTTTGTTGCATGTGTCTGGCTGCTATTTCGGTACAAATCACCATGAGTGAAATGGAATACGAACCGTTGCCGTCAAGTGCCGATAATATGGACTATTCTGTCAACTATCGTGTGAGTTTGAATACCGAAAGTACAAGGTGGCGCAAATGTTGTCATCTGTTTACTTTACAAATGTCAAAGTAAAATTGACATTTGCCGCCATTTGCAAAAATTATACCATCTTCCGATAGGGTTTTCAGCCCTTGGGTGGCCTTAGGCAATTCTGTCCTATGTAGTTTTCAGTCGGATTGGTGAACGCCACTGGGTGATGACTTTTGCGCCACCTTGTACAACAAAGTCGAGCAAATTAGGCAAAACGCAGAAAACAGGAGCAAATAGGGATAGGTTTGGTTAGGTTAGGTTAAGGTGGCTGTTAGCTGATAGCCAACACACAAGATAGAGATTTCTTTTGGGGAGAGTGCAGGACATGTACAGAGGAGATGAAGTGTAGTCTTCTCCTCCTCCTCGTCCCTGCAGCTTCTACAGAAGTCATTTGCATATTAGAGAATGTCCTGTAATAACACATATAGCAGAGCCAATGTGCAATCGCAGATCCAGTTTTGGCCAGATATGCTTTGTCGTTAGACATGTATTACAAGTAGCGATAGGTATATGTACCTAGAAAACCTTTATCAGGTAGAAGAGGTAATGCGGTTCCTTTTTTGGCGACTTCATCTGTCCTACAAATCCCTGGGATGTCTTTATGCCCCGGCACCCAGAAGAGGTGAATATTGAACTGCTCTGCCATCTCCTCAAGAGATGAACGGCAGCCTACGGCTACGATGGAGTTTGATGAGAATGATTTCAGGGACTTTATCGCGGCTTAACTGTCCGAGAAGATACGAATGTAAATGGAAAACGCACAGCAACTTCAAGGCGTTTGTGATGAAACTGCGCAAGACAAAGTCCGGTCAAGGTGCATTCGATGCAGGTGATGTAAAATATCCACATTTATATTACTTTATTCGTGGTGATTAAAAAATTATGGAGCGACGTGCACGCTAGCACCACTTTCTTTGTTTTTCCGGCATCCAGGTTGATTGGCTGTCGAAGGACACGAAAACGCGCTGACTGCTTTAAGTCTTTTGAATGCTTTAAGTTTTTTGACAGATTTTAATTCGTTCGACTGCTTAAGTAAGTAACATATATACATAAACATATAGATACATATATAACATAGGGACTTGCAAGAATCCAATATATATATAAAGAATCCTATGTTATATATAATATTATTATTATTATTATTATATTAAGTTTTCTATAATATTGGATTCTTGCAAGTCCCTATGTTATATATGTATCTATATGTTTATGTATATATGTTATTTTACTAAGAGGTCCTTGCAACAACAAAAAAGGTCCTTAAAAAAAGGATATTTTCCCAAAATCTTATTTGAAACCGCATGGTATAATTGTGTTGAACGTTATTTCCAGTCGTGCTTCCGCTGAAACGCTCTCTCGCATATTTGTGTTCTGTTTTTCGATGTGAGGCTTCACTACACCAACCTCAACAAATAATCGAATTGATTGGCTGACATACGAAGGACAGTGCGGTATAGTTCAGGTTCTTCTTCGCGCAATTCGAGCAGTAATCCAGCACAAAATCCACTCTTCTCCCGACGGCTCAACCACTTCTTTTGCCAAATACTCCGCTTTCGTCGCGTTGGCTCGTAATCAAGGTCGTCTTCACTGCTTTCCAGCACACAGGCTGCCAAATACGCCGTCTCCGCAATTTCCACCAAGTCATTACCGTGTGATCGTCATTTTTTTCACTCTTCATTTAATGACATCCCAACGGAAAATTGAAATGACTCGCAGTGTGCGTCATTTGATTTTGTTACAAAAATGACTATAGTAGTCGTTTCGTGTGATCGCCATTTTTTTCGAAAATGACCAATGACGAATCGTAGCTTAAATGTCTCTCTAATGAGACATTTTTTCCTGACGTCACAGCTTCATTTAAATGACTCGAAAAAATGACCGTGTAATCGTACCTTAACAAAATCTAGATATTTTATTTTAAATTCCATGACCCAACTATTTGACTTGGAATGGAAGAAATCGCCAGTGGATTTCGAAGAAAATGAAAAATTAAATTTGTTAAGTCTAGAAAGATGTACAAGAATTCTGGATAACACTTAGTGATATAATGAATTATAAAACAATCGAAAGAATTTTTAAAATCAATGTAATTTATGCTGAAACTGAGCAAATGATGTTAGAAATAAAAAAACATAGGGACGGGCTACAGTCCGCTTGGGCGAACTGTTGGATACCCTATTCTTATTCCTATCCCTCATAAGTGGGCGTGACAAAAGTCTAAGTATGGTTGAATTGTTAAGAACGCTTAAAGGATTTTATCAAAAAAACGCTCCCTAGCTCAAACTTGGGTGTTTCAATAAAATTCTTTTATTTAATTGTGGGCATGTCAGTAGGCGGATTTAAAAAAAAATTGACACATGAGAATAAAGGGCCCCTAGAGAGTACATATTATAAATTTCAGCTCCCTAGCTCAAACTTTGAATTTGAAAAAAAAAAAATTTAATTGTGGGCGTGTCAGTGGGCAGATTTTGAAGATATTTACACAAGAGCATAAAGGGCCCATAGAGAGTATATATTATAAATTTCAGCTCCCTAGCTCAAACTTTGGATTTTCAAAAAAAATATTTTATTTATTTGTGGGCGTGTCAGTGGGCGGATTTTGAAAATTTTTTATCCCGAGCAGTTTTAGGAGTCATAGATCATATATAAAAAATTTCAGCTTTATAGCTAAAAATTCGATTTTTTCCAAAATTTTGTTTTTTTGAGTTTGTGGGCGTGTCTGTGGGCGGATTTCAAAAATTCGTAAACTTGATTATTTCGGGACCCTAGAGAGTATATGGTTAAAATTTCAGCTCTCTAGGTCCAGTTTAAAGGCCTAATTTTTGCCGACGGACGGACGGACGGACGGACGGACATGGCTAGATCGACATTACTATCGATGCTGATCATAAATATAGTAACTTTTAGGGGTCTACGGGCAATATTAAGGTATGTTACAAACTATGCGTCAAAATTAATATACCCCTAGAATAGGGTATAAAAAAGAAATAAGTTTGGCTTTGAAGCCCTCAACGCAGTAGCTATAATCAGATCTTCATTTTCATCAAAGCAAATGAACTGTTCTAATTTTCAGCCAACGAAAACACATTTTTATTGCACGAGAAGAAAGTTGTGTCTTGCAAAAAGGGATAAAGTACATCGAAAATGGATGTTTTTACAAACAATTGTAGATATTCTACTTTCAGCTACTGGTAGCATCGTAGTTATGTAAGACTAAAGACATCATCGTTTTTTTGTCCATATTCCGACCTCCCAAAGAGCAGCTGCTTGAAGCCACATTTCGTTTTGCCATTTGAAAAGATGGCAATTACCCCGAATTGGGGGCTCCAGACCAAAATCACTCTTAACATTTTTGTACGCATTTGAGGGAGGGATACTCTTTTTTTTTCTAAATAACTGTCCCATGAACACTGAATTGTGTCTGCAATCCCCTGCTTGGGTTTAGCTCGTTGTTGGATTTTATTGCAATCCGCTAAGGGTATAGGTGGAGTCGAAAATGTCAGTCTCCCCCACATAATTCATTCAATCTTAAACCACAGAATAGTCTCTGGCTAAAAGAATGTTCAGAGTATTTTTGGTCTGTAGCCCGAACGAGTGGATAGGTGAGTA
Source organism: Portevinia maculata (assembly GCA_949715645.1). Taxonomy (NCBI): domain Eukaryota; kingdom Metazoa; phylum Arthropoda; class Insecta; order Diptera; family Syrphidae; genus Portevinia; species Portevinia maculata. The sequence goes on from OX454527.1 coordinate 72,798,828, forward strand.
TCAAATTTTAAAACCTCCACCTGCATGTGAGGCCAGAGGCCGGCCAGTGTATGAGTCGAAGCGGTGTGCAGAGTTTTAAACGATTTTACCCGCGAAGCGGATCACACAGGTACTGTTACTTCCAACTAAACACTCTGTACATCTCTTCGGCCTCATATGCAGGTGCTCAGGGCTTCTCAATGCAAAATAAGGCCAAATGCATTCATTTGGCATTATTTCGCTGATCGTTATTTAAGCCAAGCCTACATTTTGCCACGGTATTTTTTTCAATTCGCTTGAATTAAATCAATGATCTGAAGAGGCGCAGTAGCTTAGGGATAATTCTAAGACCCAACTCTTGATTGGCATTCAAATGACAGTTCTTCTGCTGAGAAGAAGAGAAATTCGCCACTGCGATTGAACTCAAAATCGAACTATCACAGGCCAGCCTAAGCCAAAGATCCTAGAAACTCAAAATATGGTCTTTTGGTCGTTATAGGAAAAATTGCCACATTTATTTCAGCTGCCATAAAAGATTGCATAATACATGTAAGTGTGCTGATTGGATATGGCAAATCGGTTTGGGAAAAGGCGATTGACTTAATTCCGATAAGTGATCGCCTGGATTTGATCCGCATTAAAGCTAAATTTCAAAACATTAGCCTAATATGTGCACTCGCCACTACCTTATGGACGGAGTCAACGGAGCCTGTCCGGAGTACGATGTCAAATCCAATGGACTTTAATGCTTAGACCACTACACGACAACAGATAATGGCTACCGACTAATCGGTTATGTTAGTAGCTCGTAATACGGTAATAGGGCGTAAGTAAATTTTATCACAATAAACACTTCTTAAGCTTTACAATAACCTACTGAGTGACTCCATCAAGCCATAAGTGGTTCTTTAGTGGGTTCGTGGATCTACATGTTGCCTTTGTCTAAGAGATCTTTCGGGAGCATATAAACTAATTTCAGCCAAGAGAAATGGACATTGAGTGTGATAGCACAATAATTCTCTTATGAAGATGACTTCCAGCATGTTTTTACGTATTTCTACTGGAGAAAAACCAATAAGATAACATCCAGATTTATAGTCAGACATATAGTCCAAATTAGGTTTCCATAATTTTCATGAACTATCTCCAGTCGTCAGAGTAAACCTTATGATGAGGATTCCAAACAATATCACAGTACTCAAGAGCCTAACGTACCAGGCAAACGAACAATGTCACAGGAGAGTTGGGATCAGTGAAATTCTTTATATTTCTGTTGATAAATCACACTAAAGAATATATGCTTTATTTTCACAGTAGTCAATATGACAATCATCTATCATCTGAATCATTTACAAAAAAATACATAAACAACAATGGTCCATGAATCAGAACTTCAAACAAAAGACTTAGACAGAGCGTTATTTAGCTCCAGCATTTGAACCCTTTTTGCCAAAAATGAGTTAAACAATATAAGAAGGCTAGAGTGAAGCCGACAAATTTTAAGTTCTCTTGTCAAAAAAGCGACCTAAAATTTATACTTACATCTGTACAGATCACATCAAGTTGAAAAATGTGTTCAACTTGCTTAGGAAAGGAAATATAGCTTATCTTAACAATGCTTTCAACTATGCACTTTAGGAATCTCATAAAACTTCTAAATCCATCTATATTTAAAAACTAATTTGAGAAAAACGCGGATTTAAAGATGGGAACTAGGTACGAGGACTTTCTGGTGAATTGCTAAAAATAATAAGCAACGGATAGAAAATGCTATAATAATATTCCCGCAAAACGATTGACGTTATGCCATCAGGACCAGAACTAGCTGGTTCCAAGCATTTTAATCATTGTTTTGTCATAGTGATTTTTTTTTGTGAGGGCGGATAATACCAGTGCCCGTGTTCTGTAACTCATGCGATAACTCTTCGCATCGAAAGCTTTGGACCACAAAATTCCACCGTTTATCGCATGTGGAAAGAATTGGTGTTCTGTAACTCTATGCGATAAAATATACCTTGGTAACTTTTAATATCATGGCAAATTGGAAGGATGTCAAAATACTGGAAATCGAAGGGTAGTTTGGCGCGGAAATTCAGTGTGTATTAACATGTTGTTGGGATAGGAGTGGTGTAGCGCGACTTTTTAGCGGATTATCGCGGAAAATTACGTGTTTTTGTTGAATTTTCAAAAATACGATGATCGCTCGTTCTGCTAGCCTCAGACGAGATTTTTTGAAATTAATCTGATCCTAACGCTGATTTAAGACAACATTATGTTGATGAATTTAATGAAGTTAAAATTTTGCATTTATTTTGTCTGTCTATGAAAAAAATAAATGAAATATTTTTTTTTATAAATAAAAAATAAAAAATGTTCACTGTCCACTATCCGTTTGAAATTGTTCAATATCCCTTTCTCGCAAGCCAATGTGATAAATTTTGACAGTTGAAGTGAATAATTTTTCGCATTCGAAACTTACAAAACACCGATTTATCGCATATTTCCAGGGGTTTAATTTTACAATGTTCCATGTGGTATAGTTTTCGCATCGCATAGTTACAGAACACGGAAATGTGTTTGATGAAATTTTGTTTCAATTCACATCGTTCATGTTTTTTTTTTTATACCCTATTCTAAGGGTATATTAATTTTGACGCATAGTTTGTAACATACCTTAATATTGCCCGTAGACCCCTAAAAGTTACTATATTTATGATCAGCATCGATAGTAATGTCGATCTAGCCATGTCCGTCCGTCCGTCCGTCCGTCCGTCCGTCTGTAGCCAAAAATTAGGCCTTTAAACTGGACCTAGAGAGCTGAAATTTAAACCATATACTCTCTAGGGTCCCGAAATAATAAAGTTTACGAATTTTTGAAATCCGCCCACAGACACGCCCACAAAATCAAAAAAACCAAATTTTGGAAAAAATCGAATTTTGAGCTAGAAAGCTGAAATTTTTTATATATGATCTATGACTACTAAAACTGCTCGGGATAAAAAATTTTCAAAATCCGCCCACTGACACGCCCACAAATAAATAAAATAATTTTTTTTTACCCTATTCTAAGGGTATATTAATTTTTGAAAATCCAAAGTTTCAGCTAGGGAGCTGAAATTTATAATATATACTCTCTATGGGCCCTTTATGCTCATGTGTAAATATTTTCAAAATCCGCCCACTGACACGCCCACCATTAATTTTTTTTTTTTTGAAAGCTCAAAGTTTGAGCTAGGGAGCTGAAATTTATAATATATAATCTCTAGGGACCCTTTATTCTCATGTGTTAATTTTTTTTAAATCCGCCTACTGACACGCCCACAATTAAATAAAACAATTTTATTGAAACACCCAAGTTTGAGCTAGGGAGCGTTTTTTTTTTTGATAAAATCCTTTAAATGTTATATAACAAAATATGTAGAGCGTTCTTAACAATTCAACCATACTTAGACTTTTGTCACGCCCACTTATGAGGGATAGGAATAAGAATAGGGTATCCAACAGTTCGCCCAAGCGGACTGTAGCCCGTCCCTATGTTTTTTTTTTTTTTTATTATTTGCTTACGCTAAAGGGATTTTTTCTGTTGTTACAGTACCCTTATAATGCTAAGAACACAGTGTAAGCTACTTGGTATTAGAAAGAATAGAGAGATAGGAAAGAAGTGTTTGGGTGCAGTTGTAGGGTTTTTCTCCACGGGTGGTGTCTAAGTTGCTTAGGGAGTTCATGTATTCGATATAAGGTAATGGACTTGGCCGGGATTCGAACGCACGACCTTCCATTTCGTAAGCGAATACACTACTACTGCACCATTGCCACGATGCGATAATTACAGAACACGGACACTGAAAATATAATTTTCACAAATATTAAGTTAAGAAAATTTTGAAACTACAAAACATAATAAAAATAGATATTATAATCTAAATTTGTCAAAACGTTGCATCGAGGAAATATAAGGGAATTGCATCAATCAGTGAAATTTGGTGTGGTTTTATTCAACTCTGAGTGTACAAAGTGTAAATAAGCGAGTTCATTTGAGCTTATGCAGAGGAATATCCAAAGAACTAAATGCATGGTTAGTCAAAATGGTCAATTTTAAATCTGGAACATGTATAAATAAATTAACTTAATTTTTCGGGGGAATAAGACGTTAACGCGATTTCGACGATCCACTAAGGGTATTTCAAAGCTGTCAGTCACGCTTACATGTGCCGCGCTGCGGCAGAATACGGCCGTTTTATTGGGAACTTATTTCAAGCTCAGCAATGAAAATCCCAATAAAACGCTATGTTTACTTTTATGTTCACCTCTATTTCAAATGTCCAATTAGGAATACATATGGAATACTTAACTATAGGTGGCGTTATTTCTACTGTTTTGGGAAACAGCTCATTTTCACTGAAATTGAAATGTGTAAATGACTTATACTTACGAAAGCAAGTCTCAAATTTGCCGGGCTCAGTGGTTAGTGTGTCGGACTACTAATCGAAAGGTTCCCGGTTCAAATCCCGTCACGGGCAAATACCATCTAGAGTTTTTTCCACTGCCCCAACTCTTGCGAAAGTACAATGGACCGTTACCGAGCCTAAGTGCTCTGGGATTTGGATTTCCTTTTTTAATAAAAAAAAAAAAAAAAAAAAAAACTCTTGCGAACGTCTGATAAACATCAAAGAGTATCAATTGTCATGAGAAGCTTCTGAAATTTGCCTTTGGATTCTGCTTAGAATTGTAGATCCCTTCCACTTCGCACCGTTAATGTTAGTAAGTCTCAAATTTATTATTCCCGTACCTTTAATCCAATTTTTACTTTCCAAACAATTTTCCTTTCTACTGTGAGCGAATGAGTGTTGACTGTAGTAAATTTATTTAATCTCCGCAACTTAGCTCAGACATTGAAAATATTTAATATTAGTTAAGGTTTGGGCACAGTCCATTCCAGAAATTCCAAAACCATTACTTTCACTTTATAAATCTTGTGCTGACCAATTTATCTTCACTTTTGGTTTGTTGTTGTTTAAGATGTAAAATTTTGCTGAGCTGGGTATACACTAATCAATCAAACGCGCCTTATATAAACAAATCAATATCACTTTTAAACACTAGACGAGGTCAATCAAAATGGTTCGTGTTCAATCCGATGCGCCCACACATTTCGACATTTAGTCAAAAAGTAATGATCCGAAATTCAACATTTGAAGGAAGAACATTTCATATGACAGCTACGGTCAAAATTTGTTTATGCGCTTTTTGTTGTGTATTTTGAAATCAGAGAACGTTGCACCAAAATAATTATTTCTCCAATAGATGAGAGGATGTGTCTGTCCACTCTTTCTTTTTTTATAAAATAATTTTCGGTCCATCTTTGTCTTTCTCTTGGCAAAAATTTCACTTTTTTCAGCATGACGTCCGGGGATATTTTAAATGGTTTGTTCGATTTCACAGACACGTAAATGCAGAGACAAAATTCAACATTTCGAAATGCTGACAAATTTATGGGGGAAAATTTAGCATTTCGGGTGAAAAGACGAATTTCGTGTCGGTATAGACGTACCTACTAAAAGATAAATTTAAGAAATAGGTAGCTCAAATTTGAAAATAATAATTTCTTCCAGTTACCATTGATACAAAACGTAGTTCTTAAATTATAAGAACTAATTCCACATTAACAGATTTGCGATTTTTAATTTGCCCTATAACAAAGTTCAACCTTTTTTCATGTCTTTTCAATACAACTGCACGTCTTCACCTCAATATCATTGATCGGTCGTCTTTTGTAATACTGGCTCCATCCATTTACAGGTGATTATTGCGGGACGTTTCAATAATACATTCGTGCACAAACCCTCACATGATGAGATGGTGGTATAAATTCGCGTTGTTTGCCTACGTTGAGAAAAGGAGAAGAAGACAATTAATTTAACAAAGAGCCAATTCGGCGACGACCAGGTGAAAAATAAGTCGCGTAGCATTCTGCACATTACAGATGGTGTAGGTTTCCACGAAATGCCAGCAGATTGCACAGCTCTCACATTGAAAATAATTTATGATGATTTCAATATAAATTTTCGATTTATGGAGTTTGGTACTTCTCAGGACAGGACAGTGTGGGGAAATTGTCAATGATCACAGTCACAGGTGAAACTTGGGATGGGACTATAAGTCATTTTTTGATGCAAGATACCGCTAAACGGTGCAATTGAACTAATTTGACATTAAAGCTCATGAATGATGTAAGGCGAACCTAGTTACATGATAGACCTGTGATTGGATTGTGGCGGAGTTAGATAAACTGCGTAGGAAAATGAAAAGGTTTTTTCATCCTTGATCCATTTCAAATTAGCAATTCTTTCAGCCGCATATTATAACGAATACAGTAAAAGCTCGCTATGAATAACTATTTGAAAAGATGGAGTCTCGAAAAAAAGGCCGCAATATTTTTATCAAAAAGATCAGTGGCGTTCAGCAATGTGACTGAAAACTACATAAATAGAAATAGATGTCCAACGAAAACTGGAACTCGTTTCAATTAGAGATACTTAATTGTTTTAACGTTCGCTTGTTGGATTTTTTAAGAATAAGAGTAATTTCTGGATTGTGCGTCTCATAATTAACTTGCTAATTCGTTGTACTCCCGTTTGTATTAATAAAGTTGAATTAACACTAGATATCAAACATAGGGGCGGGCTACAGTCCGCTTGGGCGAACTGTTGGATACCCTATTCTTATTCCTATATCTCATAAGTGGGCGTGACAAAAATTTAAAGGATTTTATCGAAAAAACTAAGCTTTTGTAAATAAAAACGCTCCCTAGCTCAAACTTTGGTTTTTCAATAAAATTGTTTTATTTAATTGTGGGCGTGTCAGTAGGCGGATTTAAAAAAAAATTAAGTATGAGCATAAAGGGCACCTAGAGAGTATATACTATAAATTTCAGCTCCCTAGCTCAAACTTTGGACTTTCAAAAATAAAAAATAAAAAATTGTGGGCGTGTCAGATGGCGAATTTTGAAAATATTTACACATGAGCATAAAGGGCCCCTAGAGAGTATATATTAAAAATTTCAGCTCCCTAGCTCAAATTTTAGTTTTTCAAAAAAAATATTTTATTTAATTGTGGGCGTGTCAGTGGGCGGATTTTGAAAATTTTATGTCCCAAGCAGTTTTATGGGCCAAAGATCATATATAAAAAATTTCAGCTTTCTAGCTCAAAATTCAATTTTTCCCAAAATTTGCTTTATTTAATTGTGGGCGTGTCAGTGGGCTGATTTTGAAAATTTTATGTCCCAATCAGTTTTATGGGCCATAGATCATATATAAAAAATTTCAGCTCTCTAGCTCAAAATTCGATTTTTTCCAAAATTTTGTTTTTTTGAGTTTGTGGGCGTGTCTGTGGGCGGATTTCAAAAATTCTTAAACTTGATTATTTCGGGACCCTAGAGAGTATATGGTTAAAATTTCAGCTCTCTAGGTCCAGTTTAAAGGCCTAATTTTTGCCGACGGACGGACGGACGGACGGACGGACGGACGGACGGACGGACGGACATGGCTAGATCGACATTACTATCGATGCTGATCATAAATATAGTAACTTTTAGGGGTCTACGGGCAATATTAAGGTATGTTACAAACTATGCGTCAAAATTAATATACCCCTAGAATAGGGTATAAAAACGCATTCAACTCAACCGACTGGAGCTGCATAGTGTGAGCGTTCGGCGACCTACACATTCCTGGCTACCTGCTGAAAATTATATGCAAGTACCTGTGTGAGAGAAACCCTACACTATGACACGGAAGAGGGGCCTTTAACTTGCAAAGTTATGGGAGAAGTTCCACAAGGTTCAGCGCTAGTTCTATGGAATATAATGTATTATGGGATATTGAGAACATCAACACCGAGCGGAGTACACATCATCAATGCCGCTGACATTGCAGTCGTCATGGTTGCAAAAACGATAGGCGAAATGTGAAAGTATGGATGTAAGGGGCCGGTCTAGAACTGGCAGACCATAAGACGGAAGCACTGCTTATAAGTAGCAGTAGAGAGATAGATCGTCTTTCATACAGCTGGGCGAAAAGACCATCGAATCGGGCTCACACATTAAGTACCAGGGAATGATGATCACAGGCTCAAATTTAAAGAGCACATGACGTACGCCGGGAAAAGGGCCTCTCGGGCAGTGGCGGCACTTCCGTGGTTAATGCCAAATGTTGAACGACCCGGGCAGTCTATTCTGATGTAAGCGTCCTCTATATGGACACCGGCGACGGATCGCAAAACGTATATGCGAAGGATTAGCTGGGCGCATAGAATTGTTTCGCTTAGAGTATGCTCCGCCTTCAGAACCGTGTGTGGGGAAGATATCAGTGTTATCTCTGGCCGAATGCACATCAACCTAGAAATAAAAAAGTCCGCGGCTCTTAGCGAATACGAACCGGAAGGAATAAGAACCATTAAATAGGCCAAAATTCAGAATGGCAAAACAGGTGGAATAATTCACCCAAAGCATGATAAACGAATGGACCAGTAGAAAACATGTCGAAGTAAATTTCTACCTGGCACAGTTCTTGTCGGGTCATGGATGTTTTCGTGAGTACCTCTTTAAATACAAGCACATCGATGACCCCTACTGCCCACACTACGGAGACAAAATCCAGAATGCTGAGCACGCCCTATGTTCATGGCGGATAGGACCTTCCACATTTCGACCGATACGGCCGCAATTTATCGTTCAATATTGGCTCTGAGCTCCTCTAACGTCGCCGTCTTGTTGGCATACCCCAATGATCTAATGTAGCCCCATAAAAAAAAGTTTAGAGGCATTTAATCATACGATCTCGACGCCCAATAGACGGGTCCATTTCTCGAGATAACACGTTCACCGAACCAAGACTTCAATAACTCGTAAAAGTTATTCTTTCGTGTACTTCACTATGATGAAAATGTTGATTTTACTGAATATTTTGACATTGACAATTCGGTAATCGGTTTAAGGGTGCGATCACACTAAAAGGTTGAAGTTGTCAAGTCGCCAATGAAAGACCCAAAAAAACATAGGGACGGGCTACAGTCCGCTTGGGCGAACTGTTGGATACCCTATCCTTATTCCTATCAATCATAAGTGACCGTGACAAAAGTCTAAGTATGGTTGAATTGTTAAGAACGCTCTACATATTTTGTTATATAACATTTAAAGGATTTTATCAAAAAAAAACGTTCCCTAGCTCAAACTTGGGTGTTTCAATAAAATTGTTTTATTTAATTGTGGGCGTGTCAGTAGGCGGATTTAAAAAAAATTAACACATGAGAATTAAAATTTCAGCTCTCTAGGTCCAGTTTAAAGGCCTAATTTTTGCCGACAGACGGACGGACGGACATTGCTAGATCGACATTACTATCGATGCTGATCATAAATATAGTAACTTTTAGGGGTCTACGGGCAATATTAAGGTATGTTACAAACTATGCGTCAAAATTAATATACCCTTAGAATAGGGTATAAAAACGGCTGGACCAAATTCAATATAATTGCTCTCAGATCATAATTTACATCAATTGCGTCCAATTACAATAACTAACACAGTACTGGGAAGTTAGCAAATACCAAATAGCAGCGAGTTAGCACTAACACATCTGTTAATTAATAATTCTTATTAATTAATGTGTGTTAGCTGATATGTTATAAGGAGCGGATAACTTAATTCGTCGAATTCGGCGTATAAAGAGCGGGTAACATTCACACAATCTCGGTGGTTTTGTAATTCATACATTCACAGCTTGAAATGAATCATAATCATGTGTGGAAACGTTGAGAGGAAGAGAGAGAACTGTCATCCCAAATTGGACATATTCCATTTTCGAACCGCGCTGTGTCCAAAGTAGTACCATGTATTTTCGATTATAAATAATTGGCGAAGTGTTGCCGTTGTGCGCTTAGTCTGGGAAACTGGAATCAGCGGGCGATTGCAGAGGATGGAGTAAAAACAGCAGATGAATGGATACAATGTATAATATGCCATTTCTGGTCGCAGGACGTATGTACATATTTCTTAAATACATGCAACAAATGTGGGAAGAAAATACCAAGAAAAACTGAGTTGCCATATCACCCCAGTGGGTGAAAAAGTACCCTCCATTTTTGTTAGGACGTTGTGTTAAGTTTTTTTTTTGTTTTTCTTAAATTGTGGAATGTTTTAAACCTTGACTTATAATTATGTTTCCGTATTTTGTTTTTAAATTTAAAAAAATAAGTTATATGTTCTTGTTTGAAGGTAAAATCGATTTTTTGTTTTGAGTTATAAGGAAAATAGAAAATGGGTGCCATATCTCCAGACTTTACCCGGTGCAGGGAAATAAGTCCACGGGAACTAATTCCACTGAGGGACTTAGTTCCCATTAAGTGGGAAATAAAACCACTTTCGCGAAGTGGACTTAGTTCCCATGTAAGGTGGGAAATAAATTCCCAAAACTCTGAGTGGTTTTAGTTCCCTTTTAATGTGAAGTAAATTCTCAGTGTCGACTAAGAACAAAATAAAATTAAAGAGTCAAGTAGGTACTTTGCAATTTTAATTAACAAAATAGAAATTAACTTCTAACTGAGACAGAGTAATACAGGTACCGTGACCTCGCACCTACTCCAAATCAAACAGTGACCCCAAGCAGGGGGGTTGCAGGGGGGCAGCATGCCCCCCCATATGCATTGCACTGTTTATGAGATTAGTTTCGAAATCGCAAGTAGATTCCATAAATAGTATAATGCATATGGGGGGGGGGGATGCTGCCCCCCTGCAACCCCCCTGCTTGGGGTCACTGTTTGATTTGGAATAGGTGCGAGGTACGGTTTTGAAACTTTGGCTTTATGTCACCATGGTAAGCTTAAGACTTTGTTTAAAGAGTGTGATAAGTGATAACTAACTGCACTTTACAGTTTTTTGTTTAATTCTAAATGTTGGATGTTAGTTCCCTCTTCTTTTATTTGAATGTGGACTAAGTTCCCATAAAAAAATGGCCTTAGTTCCCACTTAACATGGGAACTAAGTTCACTTCGCGAAAGTGGTTTTATTTCCCACTAAGTGGGAACTAAGTCCCTCAGTGGACTTAGTTCCCGTGGACTTATTTCCCTGCTCCACTTTACCCTACACCGTATTGTCATAATTATGAACAAATTGGCGGTTATACGTATCTTTTGATTTTTAAAATAAAATCGCTGCAATACCTATGTAAGTTGATGAATAAATAGATAAAGATAAATAAAATACCCATACTCTCGCCCATCTACACAAGTGAAGCTGTGCATTCCCACTTAATGTTTCTAGATACCCTACATAAGAACAGAAGAACCACACCACAACCAAAGGAGTAAACATCATTGAAATGATAATGATGATCTCTCAGCTCATCCAGGGCAACAGCAGAAGCAGCAGCTTACCAAGCGATTAAAATTGCGCAACGCGCTCGATGGTATCGACTAGGTAGCCAGATTGGCCAGTTTTGCAGATTGCTTCTGCACTCTGCCTGAGAGTTTTCTCATCTTCTTTTGCTCTCATGTTCTCTGCATCAAACTAGTATGATTAAGGTTTTCCCATGGCTAAGCGCAAACGGCAAAGTTTAAGGGCCTCTCGACAACCAGATTTAGCATCTTGTCAAGAAAGAAGATACAATAACATGGAGCCAAATGTCAGATGCTAATGCCACCCACGAATTATAGAATCCACCACTACCGTGGGACACTCTGATGCAATGTCATAAATAATTCTTCCCTTTTGACATTTAAATAGTTTGTCAATGGCAGGTCGTCGTATGTTTGTAGATTTTCTTTTAAGACTGTCAGCAGCAACAGCAGCCTCACTGTCGTCATTAATTAATTGCTTACCTAATTAGCACTCGTGTCCTATTGCGATATCAATTAGACAGCCAGCCCACATTCCATCGGCACCAATGTTTGTCGCATCTTCACCGCTTGTTGGGTGCTCCGCTTTTCTAACTGTGTGTGTGTGCGTGTTAGTATGTATTGCGGTGTGGCAATGGTTGTGGTGGTTGAAAGTGTTTTATACGCTCAAATGGTGGTTAATGTGCGAGTGCTTAAACGAACACGAGCCACGCGTGAGCCACGATCTTGGATATTAAATGCCATCATGAGCTTAGCTGAAAAAGCCGGCATCGTCATGTTGACGATTATGGTAATAGTTGACCAGAGAGACACCTGTTTGCACCTGTTAACTCAAGATAAGTGCAAGCCTGCCATCAATGAGCTATCGATGGTAAGCGCGCAAAGAATGCCATCGAAAGGCATTCACCTGCCACTCCACACCACTGATGTTGCACTTTTAACGGCGAAAGGTTTCTTTTAAATTTTCGGCTAATTAATTGAAAGGCATCAGGGGCAGACATCCTTACATGTACATGAGAAGTTAATAATAAAAAAAACATACATAAATTGACTGTTGCGTCATTGATTCGCGCGATGACATGATGGTGAACATGGTCTCGAGTGATTTACGCGCAAACGAGGATAATAAGAAGTAAGCTGTGTTAAGTGTTTCTTTGTGCAATGAAGGTTAAATTATACGGGATAATGGAAGCAGTTACAAAAAGTTGCCCTAATTGGCAATTATTTGGATGCTTATCTACAAGTAGGAGCATGGCTCAAGGATATTGGATGTGTTTTCTTTGCTATAGAGTATACAATTCATTTAAGACATAAATAAGAAGAGAAGAAATGTTAGGGAAGCAACGGCAAATGATCTTCAACTTTCGGTAGTGCAGCAATTTCTATACGTAGGTAAAGTGGGGTAAATTTGCTAATTTCTTTTCAAAGACCTGTGTTTCCGACAATTATTGATAAATTGCAAAACTTGTTATTCTTTCCTGTAAATACATTATTTGAAATCAAACGCAAAAAAGTTATTGATTTATAAAAATTGCTTGACTGTTTTTTTTTTACTTTTTCCAACGTACCACCTTTGAGTTTATGAGAGGCACATTTGATAAGGATGATTATCTCTTTCTAGAGTTCCATCTTAAAATGTACGGACAGAGGTGATTAGAAATATAGTAACTGTTAGGGGTCTTCTAGAGGCAACATTAAGTTATCCTACATACTATGAGTCAAAATAATGATACCCTTAGGACAGGATTTACCATAGTGGACGTCCAGTATAACGAATTATATAATGCACAGTCATTTCTTAGAACGCAAAATTCGTTATATCGATCGTCTTTTATCTTTTTGCTAAATACACTAGAATATAAAAAACAAGTGATTTTTACAGTGAAATTTTAGTACATATTTATTTATAAGGAAATAAAAATTAATTAATAAGTTTTTAGTAAACAAAATAACTATGATTTGGAAAAGAATTCATTAATATTAGTTTGCCTTTTGGTTCCAATATCATCAGCAGTTAATTAAGACTAAAATAGATTTTAAACCCTTAGTTTTATTAACGGGAGTCGGACAGAATCCCGAAAAACGTAATCCCGAAAGCCCAAAATCCCGAAAATCCAAAATCCCGAAAAGACCAAAATCCCGAAAATGAAACTAAAAATTTTGTTGTAGCAACAACAAAATTTGGCAAATTTATTTAACAAAATAAACAAAATAAAAAAAACTTCAAAAAAATAAACCATAACAAAAACAGTTCAAGTCTTACAAAAACATATCAAAAACGATCCATGACTAAACAATATTTAATACAAGTTCATATTGTACGCAATTAATCTGAGATAACTTATTTCAGAACGCTTTCGCTGCTCACACTACCAGTAAAATGTATCCTTGTATTTTTTGTCGTCTAGCTTTCAAATCGAGAACATCGAATAAGACCTAGTCGTATTGTTGACACGTGCCTTTTTCTGACAACAACACGTTATCTTTTTCTCACTCTTTTTCTCTTTTCCGCGCACCATAGTATAATCCAAACTCGTGTGTAAAAAACAAATATACCACATCTATTGTTCAATCTTGAATAAGGAATGGGCCCGGGGACGGGCTCGAGGAAAAAACCCCCAGGCTATTACGACAGTTTATCAGAAAACATGTCGCTTGAGCCTAGGGCAAAAAAAAATAAACATGGTTTCGAGGACTTTCCTGAGCTACCATCAAACCAAAACATAAAAAACCCAAAGTTCATTGTCATCGCTCCAAAGAACGCTGAAACTCCACTCTCATCTGTGAGTATTTTTATGCTAAGAAAATCTATCGATTCAATAAGTACCTATTACGAAAGCATTTCTCTGTTGAGAGATGGTAGTATACTTATCCTGGTAAAATCTCAACAAATTGCCGATAAATTCCTTAAAATAACAAATCTCGCCAACCAAGTCCCTGTTATTGTTACTCTTCACAAGCAACTTAACTCGTCCAAGGGCATAGTTTATGCACCCTGGCTGATTAATGTGGCCGAATCCGAGATTGTAACAGAAATGAAAAGTCAAGCTGTGTGTGATGTGTTCAAATTCTCCAAAAAAATTGATGATAAATATCAGCCTACAGGTCTAATGCTCTTCACTTTTGACCTGTACCAAGTTCCCCAAACCGTCGAGATTGGATGGTACAAGGCAAAGGTGAAGGAGTACATTCCATCTCCGATGAGATGTCGAAATTGCCAGTTATTGGGCCACACGACTAAACGTTGCACAAAAGAAAAAACATGCGAGCACTGCAATCTTCCACCCCACGTTCCATCTGAGTGTACCCGTTTGATGTGCGCGAACTGCCTCGATAGTCATTCGTCATCATCAAAAACCTGTCCTAAATATATTCAAAGCAAAAATATTCTTGCAATTAAAACTAAAAATAAATGTAGCATGGCAGAAGCCAGGCGAACATACAACCAACAAAACCCCGAACAAAATAACTCAAATAATATACCTTATGCAGTAAGAGCAAGACAAGTAATAACTAACACTGAAACTTCTACAACCGCCACCACCCCCCTCCCTAGCAAATCGTCACCTGTCATCGAAAACCTAAATCGTACTCTTGCAGCTAGAAACCAACTGGCAAAACCAGCTCCCTCTTCTATTCAATCATCTATAAGCATTGAACCAACTACAGCATCTCTCTCCAGCATGCCATCTCCCTCTAAAAAGACAGCCCATTCTTCTTCTCATTCAATCTCTCCATTAACATCCCTTTCACAATCTATCACACCATCTCTCTCACAAAAAAACACTCTTTCTTCTACTTCATTCACCCCTTCCACCTCCGCCTACAAGCACGAAAAACAGAACAATATGACAAAAGAACACAACACACAACTAGACTCAAAAACCACTCTAAATAACCCACTCCAAACCAATACTCTTTCGAGTTACACAACACTCATTTCTAAGACTGCTGATTCTGTTAATCAGAACGCAGTTAATACAAATTCCTTCCTCAATCAAGATGAACAATTATAAAAATACTCCATCAACCTCCAAAACTCAGCCGGTGCTTTCGTCTGCTGAGGGGAGATCAAATCCATCCACTCAAGGTTGGGATTGCACTCTCCTCCGCAGAAGCAAGCACCGGCTTAATCGCCCTAACGACTTCTATAACAACCACTCTAAAACACATGAATCATCCTATCTTAAAATTATGCAATGGAACATTCAAGGTTTCCTAAACAACTACGACGAACTGAACCTACTTATCAAAGAATTTAATTCCGATGTGATCTCTCTCCAAGAGACCCACTGCGCCTTTCAAACAGACCCAGTAGTGCCTAAAGCATATGTTGGATACTTCAATAACTTTACACACAACAACACATCCAAACAAGGAGTTGGTATTCTTATAAAAAAGAATATCCCTCACAAGCTGTTACAAATAAATTCAAACATACTTTCCATAGCAGTTGAAATCCAATCAAATATTAAAATAGCAGTTATCGGTATTTATATTTTACCTGATCAGGCTTTTACATTTAGGGAACTAGTCAGTATCATTGACCAAGTAGATACCCCCTTTATATTAACGGGGGATGTTAATTCGTGGAGTACGCTTTGGGGTTCACCCTCAACCAATAAACGAGGTTCAATAATAGAGGACTTTATTATTAAATCCAATCTTTCAATACTGAATGATGGATCTCCTACACACTTCTCAACACATAGCACACTTACACATGTTGATATAACATGCTGTACGCCAGAACTTTTATTAAAAACATCATGGTGTGCCCTTAAAGATTTGTACAACAGCGACCACTTCCCAATTTTCACTTCTATCGAACTGAGCAGTCAACAAAAACCACAGTCACACATTCCAAGGTATAAAATCGAAAGCGCAGACTGGGATAAATTTAAAAACAATATTGAACAAGGGTTACCGGAAAACACCCTGTGTGTAAATAAAAAAGCAGCAAGGATCCTTAAATGGATTCGTAATGCTGCTAACAATTCTATTCCCCAAACTTCACCCACATCTCTTAAAAGAGCTGTGCCATGGTGGAATAAAGAGCTTGCTGAGCTTAGAGCCGAAAAGATCACCACTTGGCGGTCTTTTAAAAAAAGACCCAACCAGGTCAACTTATTAGCCTATAAGAAAGCAAATGCTCGGTTTAGAAGACTGATGAAAATGAGTAAACTAAAATGCTTCGAAGAGTTCACTTCAACAATAAACCCCAACCCCCCGATCAGTAATGTCTGGCAAAATATTAAAACCTTAACTGGTTGTCCAAGAAATACCTTCACTAAGACGATCAAAACAACGACTGGGTCAGTTACCTCCTCTGAAGATATGTGCAATGCTTTTGCTGAAACATGGTCTCTGCAGTCAAAAGGCTCAAACTTTTCATCTGTGTTTAACATAGACAAGAGTGAATCTCTAATCGCACCCACACAGCCTGCACAAAATACAGCCGCTAAACGTATTGAAACCAGCATAACCCTGCTAGAGCTAGAAAGCAGCTTAAGCAAGGCCAAAGGCAAAACCCCTGGCCGCGATAGAATCCCATATCCCATGCTCAAAAACCTCCCAGGTAGTGCTAAACTAAAACTCCTTGATCTTTATAACGATATATTAAACACTGGGACCATTCCACAAAGCTGGAAAACAGCATCTGTTGTACCCATTCTAAAGCCTAAAAAATATATTGATTCCATTGACAGTTACCGCCCCATATCCCTGCTACCATGTATCTCTAAAGTCTTAGAGAAAATTATTGCCAATCGAATTTTGTGGTTCACTGAATCTAAAAAGCTTCTTAGTATCAATCAAGTTGCATTCAAACCAAAAAAAGGATGCATGGATGTCCTTCTTCATCTGGACTACGTTATTTCCAATACTCTATCTGCTCGAAACCACGTCTCCATCCTTGCACTTGACTTCGAAAAGGCATTCGACCGAATAGGTATTCATCTCGTTTTGAGCAAATTGAAACTATGGGGAATCGGACCCAAAATCTATGAATATATAAAAGCCTTTTTAACAAACAGAAAATTCTCGGTAAAAATTAAAACATCTTTCTCAAAAATAGTCCCATCCGACAACGGCATTCCTCAGGGATCACCGCTTTCTGTGATCTTATTTTCAATTGCTTTCGAAGAATTAAACATAATTATATCTAAATACAAAGATCTAGACCATTGTGTCTATGCAGATGATGCATATATTCTTTGTAAACACAATGACCTAGAAAAGTCTAAAATTTTGCTCTCAAATCTCCTCAGAGAAATTAACGACTGGTCTACTACTTCTGGACCAAAACTTTCACTAAGCAAATGCAAAATTCTTCATGTATGTAGAAAGAAACATTGTCCTAATATCAATCTAGAAATCAATAATATAAATATAGAAAATGTTGCGAATTTAAACATACTTGGATTACTTTTTAACAATAAATACAACTGGAAAAATCATTGTAACAATTTGAAAAAGTCACTAGCAGCTAGACTTAGTATTGTAAAGTATCTTTCATCCAAAAAGAGTAAGGTTCATATTAACTCTCTTTGCTATGTTACAAAAATGTTAGTTCTAAGTAAAATAGATTATGGCCTCGCGCTATACGGATCCTGTCCTAAAACAACTAAAAACGTCTTTAAGCCAACGTACCACCAAGCAGCAAGGAGGAGTATTTTCGCTTTCCCAACAACACCAATAAAAAACATTCTGGCCGAAGCTGGACTTCCAACAGTTGAAGAGCGTTATCTTAAAGTCAGTGCCTCACTTCTGCCTAAGTTAACTTTTCAAACCGGATCAGTGATCGACAAAGATACTATGCAAGCCCTATCTCACAGACGAAAAAGACGCATTCCTTCCGCAATAAGCACCATTTTGGACCTGGGTAAAAAAATGGAAATCCCTTTGAAGCGCCACCCCAAACATTCGTCGTCTCAGCCACCCTGGCTTCTAGATAGCAGCTCCATACTTCTCAGCTCGTGTGACCTAAAAAAACAAAATACCAACGCAGTTATTTATAAACAAATGTTTATTGAAACATCATCGAAACTCTCCAATAGTGGTTGGAATTTCGTATTCACAGATGGTTCGAAAAATGACCATAATACCACATTTGCAGTCGTCTCAAAACAAGGCAAAACACTGATACAAGGTATTCTGACAAACATTACATCTATCTTTACTGCAGAAGCTGTCGCAATATTCGAAGCCATAAAAAAATGCTCCAACACATCAGGCAAATGGGCGATCTGTTCCGATTCCCTCTCAGTCCTGAAATCCATTATGAACCCGTCTCACAATTCCGTAATTATATCCAGAATAAGAGACATCATAATTACAAAACCATCTAAACTAAAGCTTATATGGACTCCTGGACATGTTGGAATTCAGGGTAATGAACTGGCTGATAAAGCTGCCAGCATACTCCCAACGTGATTTGCAAAGGTCAATACACAACAAAGTACTTGCAATGGAAATCGACGAATGGAAAGAATACCACCACCATTACACAACGATCAATCCAAACAAAACTCATACAATATACCCGACACAAAGCCCAAAAGGATTGATAACTAACTTTATCCGGCTTCGGCTAGGCCACACATGTCTTACACACCAACATCTTCTCAAAAAAGAATCACCACCTACTTGTCCTACCTGCCAAAGCAACCTTACCATCAGCCACCTGCTCGGTCCTTGTATCCTCTCCTCTAATGCAATATTTAAAAAAATCAATATAAAACCAAATATTATAGAATTATTAAAAGAACCTACTCCATCCAATATGTTAACTATTAACAAAATATTACATTTACTTAAAATTAAGCTATAATCTATAATAACTTTACCTTAGAGCCGATAGTATTTCGCTGCTAGTGCTCCTATCAATTAGTTATTAATAGTATATTTTAATATGTTATTGATAAGAAAAAATAAATAAATAAATTTTTTGTAGCCGTCAATAAGCAGTTTGTCATGCTCGTTGTTGGTTTTCACGATGGACACATTCATTGTCACTGATAATCTAAAGTTTTTATACCCTATTCTAGGGGTATATTAATTTTGACGCATAGTTTGTAACATACCTTAATATTGCCCGTAGACCCCTAAAAGTTACTATATTTATGATCAGCATCGATAGTAATGTCGATCTAGCCATGTCCGTCCGTCCGTCGGCAAAAATTAGGCCTTTAAACTGGACCTAGAGAGCTGAAATTTTAACCATATACTTTCTAGGGTCCCGAAATAATCAAGTTTAAGAATTTTTGAAATCCGCCCACAGACACACCCACAAACTCAAAAAAAACAAAATTTTGGAAAAAATCGAATTTTGAGCTAGAGAGCTGAAATTTTTTATATATGATCTATGGCTCATAAAACTGATTGGGACATAAAATTTTCAAAATCCGCCCACTGACACGCCCACAATTAAATAAAACAAATTTTGGGAAAAATTGAATTTTGAGCTAGAAAGCTGAAATTTTTTATATATGATCTTTGGCCCATAAAACTGCTTGGGACATAAAATTTTCAAAATCCGCCCACTGACACGCCCACAATTAAATAAAATATTTTTTTTGAAAAACCAAAATTTGAGCTAGGGAGCTGAAATTTTTAATATATACTCTCTAGGTGCCCTTTATGCTCATGTGTAAATATTTTCAAAATCCGCCTACTGACACGCCCACAATTATTTTATTTTTATTTTTGAAAGTCCAAATTTGAGCTAGGGAGCTGAAATTTATAGTATATACTCTCTAGGTGCCCTTTATGCTCATACTTAAATTTTTTTTAAATCCGCCTACTGACACGCCCACAATTAAATAAAACAATTTTATTGAAAAACCAAAGTTTGAGCTAGGGAGCGTTTTTATTTACAAAAGCTTAGTTTTTTCGATAAAATCCTTTAAATTTTTGTCACGCCCACTTATGAGATATAGGAATAAGAATAGGGTATCCAACAGTTCGCCCAAGCGGACTGTAGCCCGCCCCATGTTTAATTATAAAGGCATGCACGATACTCACTTTGTATTACGTTGTTCACTGTCTTACAAAAATCTAGTCGGTCAGCTATCACACTATTTGAGATCATCTCAACTGAATGCACATTGCGAATTGCAAAACATTACAACGCAAACATTGCAAAACATTATTACGGTAAATGGAATGGACAAACACTTGTCTATTTCATTCAAAATTAAATAAAGGATCCCGCAAACGAAATTCCGAAAAATTATATAAAATGAAAAATTTGCTTAAAGTTTTCATTTTACTCGTATATAATTTTTCGGGATTCTTTTTTCGGGATTTTGGCTTTTCGGGATTTTGGATTTTCTGGATTTTGGGTTTTCGGGATTTTGGATTTTCGGGATTTTGGTTCTCGGGATTATGTCCCCAACCCTTTATTAACAAATAACAATTGAAATTTGTAAACCTACCTCCGGAAAAACTTTGTTAGCTAGACTGGGTGTTTCTCTCAAATATAAAACTTCATTCTGATTCATTAATACTGCCAACGGAATTTCATCTTTTTTATCAAAATTTTCAAAGTGGCCCCTTAAAATATTCATCCAGCACTTTTTTGATGTTTCTGCTTATATTTTGAGCCAAGCCAGGGCATATACGTCGAGTTGTTTTAAAGAATCCACAATGTTTTCGGAACCAGTAGCTACAATTTTAGTAAGCAAACTGTTTTTACAGTGAAAATTAAATAGCGTTCTGGTCCATCGGTTGGACGAGAGGAGTAACGTTCGGTGGCATAAACATTACCCATATGTTCATGTCTCTTTATATGTTCGTTGGCAGGTGGATGAATCGGTGCATTATCAGGATAATACTTTTTTTGGAAATTTCTGAGTATCCAAAAATTCCTCGACCTGAAAGTAAAACACATTTATTTTTATAGAAAACTTAATCAGCTATGTTGCTTTTGGTTGACAAACCTGTGTTACAAAGCTATGGAAAAAACAGTCTTTAAAAATTTTGACGTTCATCCATGCACTTTTAGAGTGGGAGTAATCCACCGTGCTCCGAAAAGCCCCAGGTTTTTTTGCCTTTCCAATGATCAACGGTCTTTTTTTTTGTGCCCGAAGCATTTGCACACGCCAAAAACGTCAATCTTTCTTTTGACAACTTTTACCCTGGTGCACTGTTTTCGCTTGAATGGACATACGTTTTATAAGGCAACATTTTCCATTAAAGTCCCGTTTCATCAGTGTTGAATATCGCTTCCTCAGATAACTGATTCTCGCTTATTACGGCAGCTAATTGTTTTTAGAACGGCTCAACCAGCTCTACTTGTGAAGACGATTTCTCACCTGATTGCTTAAGAAGTCGGATTCCAAACCTTTTTTTAAACTTTGATATCCAACCGCCACTGGCCCAAAACGATCGTTCACAAAATTTCCTATGAAATTCTTGAGCTTTTAATTTAAGAATTATCGCGTTCATTGGAATTTTGTTATTGCGCTTCTTCAGAAACCACTTAAAAAGTGTTCGTTCCATTTTTTGGAATTCATCGGTCCTCGTAGAAAGTCTCGATTTGGAACGGTTTTTAGAAATATCCAATGTCTTTACAATTTTTTGTCATTTTTCTTGATGGTACAAATCGAAGACTTTGGTAATGCATATTTTAAAGAAATCTCCCTTAATGGCACTCCTTTTTTACACTCGTTTATAATTTTAACTTTGTAGCCCAAGGAAAAACAATTAGGCTTAGCGGACATTTACTTTATTTTTTTACAATCGATAAACACAACCGACCACTAGAAATACTTCGCGAAATGAAAGGCGAAAAATAAAACGTAAAAAATCCCACAAACTGAAACAGTTAATTTTCCTTTAAAATTACATTTTTGATAAGTTAGCATAACTGATCATTACTAGGAATTAACCAAAAAAAAATAGATACTCTAAACAGATGTTACTAGAAGTAAGGATACATACAAAAAATTGCAATATCCAACAAAAGTAAACTTGCGTCGTGTAGGTCTCAAGGCATTCGTTATATAGAGCGTACAATTTTTAAACCATTCGTTATATAAAACCATTAATGGGAAAAAAAAATTTATTCGTTATATTGGAAAATCATTGTGCATTCGTTATACTGGACGTCCACTGTGTATTAAAGTTACTTTTGTAGTCTGCAAAAACGCTTGTTTTTTTTTATTTTTGATGAAATGATATATGCTTTGTACGCATGCTTTGTTGCATCCAAAAGTAAATACAAATTAAATAAAAATTCAATATATTTTTCATTTACAAACTTATAAACCTATATTATAGCTTACACACACATGCGCAGAATATTTCTTGCAGAGAAAATATAACATGTACGGTTTAATAGGCGAGAACAAATGTAAATTCTGCATCCACTGCAGTTCTGCAAGTTGTCTCTTATTCTAAATCCACTGCATGAGTGTGCAGTGTCGAATCTCACCACACTTCAAAAGCGAAAACCACAACACAAAAGAAAAAAAAAAGCGGCCAACCGCGAGTCAGACTCGCCCATGAAGGGTTCCGCGCGAGTTATAATTATTATTTACTTAGGCACCTATTACAGATTTATTATTAGAAAATAATGGTTCACGGTTTACGCATAAGGTTTATGTTTATGAAATTAAATGTTTTTTTTTTATATTTGAGTTGATTGAATGAAAGGTAAGTTGCGGTTTACGATTTATGACGTATTAAAAAAAACTACTTACTAGATCTCGTTCAAACCAATTTTCGCTGGAAGTTTGCATGGTATTGCACATCATATATTTTTTTAAGTTTTATCATTCTCTTATTTTAGAAGTTACAGGTGGGGGACACATATTTTACCACTTTGGAAGTGTCTCTCGCGCAGAAAAAAAATTATATTAGAAACCTCAATATCATTTTTGAAGACCTATCCATAGATACCCCACATGTATGGGTTTGATGACAACAAATTTTTGAGTTTCAGTTCTAAGTATGGGGAACCCCCAAAATTTATTGTTTTTTTTTCTATTTTTGTGTGGAAATCTTAATGCGGTTCACAGAATACATCTACTTACCAAGTTTCAACAGTATAGCTCTTATAGTTTCGGAAAAAATGGCTGTGACATTCCCGAACTGACAGACAGACAGACAGACAGACAGACAAACATGACGAATCTATAATGGTTCCGTTTTTTGCCATTTGGCTACGGAACCCTAAAAAGGGCAAATTTGTTTTCCGTTTTACTGTTTTTTTACTCTTGAACCATGCAATTTAGTTTCCTTTCTTTAGTACACTCCTTGTTCTGTAGCAACACATTTGACATCAAGGTTGCTCGAAAAATAAATCTGTACGTGTGCTTTACATTTTTACATGCAGTGATACATGCAGTGAGGTGTACAGAACTTCTGCACATGTATTTTGGGAATAATGCTTCAAAGCCACACTTCCAAAGGGAAAACCACACTACAAAAGAGAAAAGAAGCAAATTCGACTGACTGTTTTTCTATTTGACCTTTGCTTTTTTTTCGTAACAAAGCTGTGGCTGCAAACCATAACCGCTTAACTCGAGTTATGACGGAATTGAGTTTTCGTTATAATCCTGTTCAGAATATTCAAATCTACGTTCAATCAATTTTTTACGTTTGTATCTTTTTTAAAACGGAAATTATAACCCAAAAACCTAAAAGCGTAAGTCCTTTTTTCTTAAAAATGTTTTGAAAAAACAACTTAAGGATTTGAATAGATTCCATTTTGAAATATCGCTCTTCCATTACAGATTTAGGACATTAGGTATTTTTTTCAGCTTCCTCGTGCGGTTTGGTTCCTTAATTTTTTTTTAATTTTTTTTCGTACTCGTTGCTCCGCTGTTTCATTTTTAACTTGCATGTCCTTTTTGACGGCAATATAAATTAGTAGTCTGCTTACATTTTTTATGCCGTTAAATTTAACCGTACAAGAAAAAAGGGAGCAAAACCCTCCAAACAAGTACAAGTGTATGTCCGGTCTGAAAATACTAAAAAAAAAGAATAAATAGAGAATGAGTAATTAAATGTCCTTTGTTGTCTGAGTACTTGTAACCAAAAATCCTTTGCACAGTTAAATAAACTTTGCACAAGATAATGAGAAAATTTCCATTTAATTAATCGTGCTGTGATACCGGAATATACTCAAAAATGTGTTATCCTTTGCCCACCTAAATCCGTCAATCTTCAAATGCATAAATCAGTATGTGGCCTACGGGAATTTATTGTGTTTTCACTAAGACCTTATTAATAATATAATAATACTTGATATTTTTAACTAAAGTGGTAATTAAATAGGAGAGTCACGGTGTAAACAATGTGCCAGACTCTTGGACAGGATCATTTAATGCGTTAATAACTCCTAAAAGTGAACACCGCTTCCAGATGGTTAGTGTCCTGCTGACGAGTGTGTTTGAAACCAACGATAGGTATATGCCTCACAGGATATGGCTGACAGCAGTAGAGGACTTCTGATTGCGATTGGTAATGCTCAAGTCTGTGATTATTCCCATTATCAGAAGACACAAGGAAACTTCAACGCATCATCTGCAGGACATACTTATACAATTAAGAGGAATATTACATATTTCGGGAAGGTATAATGAGGTTCACGCATTGACAAACTCATACGGAATGCATACATGGTATAACGTATAAGGCCACGGTATCAATATTTGATGAGGGCAGTCAAGCCGAACAGGGTACTTACGCCTGGAGAAAATTATTTAAATCATGCACCAGGATATTGTCGGCGGATAGAAGCTGGACTGATGATGAGACGATGTTAATTATGTTGTGACATTAAATGTTTGACATACGCAAACAGGCATTTTGCATAAGGACACTGTGCTCTGGATATAGCAGCATAATGAACGAATCAATTGGAGCCCATAGGTGATAAATTGTATACAACAGTCCATACATCAGTAAGCGGTTAATTACAACTGCATGGGAATGGGAAGGTTGATTGATGTTTGCGGAAAGGAGTACGTCCTTCTCATAACAAGCGAGATGACAACAGACTGAAAATTCTGTTCACCCTCTCAGTATCTCAGTATCTGGTGCCAGCGAAAACTCATCAAACAAAATGCCACCTACTTTACAATTCATTACATCCTTGATCCTTACATACAAACGCCACCTCCTGCAAATACTTAAAACCAGACCCTCACCGTGAAATGTTTATGTCTCCATACGGGGAGAGGAAATGAAAAACAGAAACTTTCGATGAGTCTTCTTCCTTCTCCACCTCCAGCTGCTGCAGCACCGTACTTAAAGCAGATGCTCATGGTGTTGTCCTCCGGGCGTATACGCAACCATCAGCCCACTCAACTTGCGTGTATGTGCTCCTCATCATGGTCCCCATTCCGGTTTTTGCGATGAAGTTACTGCCGTTGTGTTATTTGTTATTATAATTCACAAATGATTGTTGTGTGATGGCAGCCAAATTCAGGTGGTGCTGTGCTATCTTCATTAAAACATGGCGGGTGGGTTCGGTATCGTGTGTATTGGGCCAAAAATGCACACTCATTCACGGCGTATTTTATCTGCATTGAAAATTGTTGGCAACAATTTTAAATGTTTCTAGGGATGTTTGCAGGCATGGGTACCAATCATAAGCCAACGTACACATATCATGGCATATGGTGTGGAGTATTCGAGTATAGAGCACAGCAACAGCAAGTGACTTGCCATGATGAAGACTCTTCCGAAAAATAGCACACACCATTCCGTCGGTTTTAGGGGAGTGCAATGTGGATAACGTTGTGCCAAAAAAGAGGTAACAGTGGTGATGGTGCAATAGTGGAAATGAGGGACGAATGAGGTGTGCCGAATGAGGTTAGGATGAAGATAAATTTTCCATAAGGGATGATGGTTTTCTATAGCTACGCTGTTACATACTGACGGCAGGTTACAAAGCCTTAGGCCTATATTTGCAGTCATATAAGAAGCCCTGATTTGACTGCGGGATTTACCGTTTTATGTTCGAAAAATTAGTAGAAAGAGGTAGGGGAGGGTTGAGAAGTTGCTGATACCGTCACATTGTCCCCTAACTCGGAACTGTTTAACTCGTTTCTTGGAATGGCGAACGCTTATGAGTTGAACTTGATAACAAAATTTACCTTTCATGGATGTGTTAAATTTTGGCTAAACTATATGATTTGCGCTGCAGACAATAAGGCTGACGTTTATATAATATATCATATAAAATGGGATTCGATGTATGCTAAGATGGAAAGAAGCAGTTTAGAATTACAAATGTAAAACTGTGAAGTTGTGAGAATATACAGGGTGGCGCACCACTTGTGCTACAATAACTTTTGTTTATCAATGTATGTATTACATATATTTATTTATTTTTTAGTGTATAGAAAATTCAATCTTATTTTATACTAGCTGACCCGGCGAACTTCGTACCGCCTAACAGTCGATTCTTTAATTTTTAATTTATTCTGCTATTCGGGGGCATCGGGTCAGCTAGTAAAATAAAAAAAGAAAAAAAAAGTAGACAAGTCAAAGTCAGTACATTATGTCAAAAAATAAAATTATAAAACACTTTAAATTCTTTAAAAAGTCACTAAAAAATCACAATGAAAATTACAATTTCTGATTTCTTATTATGATACCTATTTATTATATTTCATTTTATTTTTACTTATCCTAAATTAAGTTTCATTTTTATTGTAGTACTTTATTGTACACGATATTTTTTGTTTGATTACCTGGCGCGTAAGCAAACAGAGCAGATGGTTTCCAACACGGGAACAGGCGACATGCAATTAACCATGCGAGAAACATGGGTTTTCTAGATTAATACCACAAACTATTAATGACTGCCCCTGGGTTTTGTTTATAGTCACAGCGAAAGCAAGCCGTACTGGAAACTGTAGTCGTTTAAACTCTAATGGTACGTCAGTCGGACTCATTGGGATGCGGGGTATCAAAACGTCTTCTCGTTTATACATTCCTTTCAATATGATTGCTTCTATTACGCTATTCAGCAATTTTTTTTATCGCTAATCGTGTGCCGTTACAAAGTTGCGGTTGGTTAATATTTCGCAACATTATAACTACAAATCCAACCTTTAATTGAAGATTGCGAGGCGGCAAACCTGGCAAATCAAGTGAGTTTAAAAATTCCGGTGGATAGTTCACGAAATAATCTTCATTAGTTGCCGTATAAACTGATTTGTATGTCCTCATTTCGCCAGGAATGTCATCTTGAATTTTGAAATTTAATACATTTACATCAGTGTTTTTGGCAGCCAGTATAGCTCGTTCGCTCAACCAATTATGGAATAAATAATTTTGAGCAACATTTGGAAACACTTTTTGAATGAGTTCAAGTTTTGATTGCGTAAACTGACAAAAACTCTCAGGAAAAGTGAAAAGTTTAAAACCGAATTCTTTCACGTTCATTGCGATCTTCACGTTCCTGGGCAGTACGATTAGATTGATAATTAATTTGATTCGTTGCATTTCGGGTTCTTCTGCCTAAATTTGTCCGCCGCCTTATAGGAGGCATATTTAGTAAGTCACAAACACACAACACTTTTTTAATTTTATAGAAATTTGTGGCTTTTAGATTTAGT
The DNA here is from genome assembly GCA_949715645.1 of Portevinia maculata. Classification (NCBI taxonomy): domain Eukaryota; kingdom Metazoa; phylum Arthropoda; class Insecta; order Diptera; family Syrphidae; genus Portevinia; species Portevinia maculata. The sequence goes on from OX454527.1 coordinate 72,826,776, forward strand.
AATATTATAGATGCACAGCAAAGAGACGTTTAAGTTAAGCAAGTGACATTTTACCACAGACAATTTACATTTTACCATAGACAATTTGTTTTTGAGAAATGTTACCATCGTATAAATATTGACACATATTGACATTAATATTTATACGATACCAACGTCACTCAATTGCTTTGCCTTCCCGGAACCCCTCTACTAACACTTAAACTTTATGATATGGTATTATAGTTCAAATTGACTTACGTATTAGATAGATAGATAGATATTTATTTTTTCGCTTTATAGTTAAATATTTACATTTGTTGGTTAGCACAGCATGTACAGAGGTATGATACTTGATATCATACTACTGAAAGATACAATTTATTTTTAAATGCGGTAAGTATTAAGAAATAAATTTGAAGGAAAAACTATAAAAAAAACCTCATGTGAAAAATTTACTTACGTATTATTACGAATCTTTTGTATGGGAATATAGAAAAGTTTTGTTTTTTGACTTTTTCAGACAATTTTCAAAATTTTTCTCTTCTTGATTGAGAAATCAAAGCCTTCTTCACCTTGCCAAAATATAATGTGATATTGCAGTGTATGAATATTGTTGGCACGAATTGGTGCCAACAAGAGATGTAACTCGTTGTGAACTCGCCGGCTGGCGAGGATTAAAATACATGTTCCTCGTGGATTAGTTACAACCTTTATTTCATAGAATTGTAAAACATAAATGTCTAAATATACTTTACTTACATAAGTTTTTCTCTTTTTAATTTTATTGGTATGTATTTCAATTATTTGTTGTGTTAGTTTATGATTTGGTATTTTCAATGATTTTATTTGTTAATTTTCTCGTAAGTAAGTTTTACTGCCGGCAGAAATACAAAGAACAAAAATGCAATGGGGGACGTGAGTTTGAAAATGGCGTCCTCTAACAGCGATCTATTACTTGTGGAAGGACCCTACCCGTAATAGAATTGGGAAGCATTGCCAACACACACACATTACTTATTTCTCGCTCGTGCATTTTAATACTTTTACCAAGTTTAACCCGTGACTTTGATCTTTATCAGTTTATTTTCCTTGCCAAACTTTTTTCTTTTCATTAAATATTATCTTTTACTGTGGCTTTTAAAGTGAATCTTAATCAAACTTAAAAGAAAACTATAAATCGCTCTGCGAAAAGAATACCTATTTACTTCAACTCTCTCAATTTCTCTTTACCCCCGTTAATTTGTTTTGCCGCTCCCTTCTCGCTGGCCATATAATCAACATTAACCTCTTGCCGTGCTGCTGAGTTTGATTGAATTGCAAATGCTCATCTCTAACAACTAAATTAATCCACATTTGCTTTCAATCTTACCTTCTAGGTGAGTTCTCTTTAGTAGTGTTCTGCCAAGCAATCCATCATTTGATACTACACCTCAATTTGTTTGGTTTTTGTTCATTTACATAATCTCTATCATCATAACAATCCGATCTGTCATCACATCAATTGTCAACTACTGTCAACTTCCAACAAAATAAGCTTTTCGTAAATGCGGCATTATGGTTTATGCATTGGATAAGGAAATATTAATTTTATTCCAGTACTAAGAACCAAAAAAATAACAAAAGAAAAAGTTAAAAGTTTTCAATTTTTTTTTGCCCATCTGACAAATAACGTTTAAGTAATGGATAAAGTACCCCAATGCAGTAATGAAGAATTCACTCTAATCGAAAAGACTAATGAGTGGGTAACTTGTAAGGGTATTTGTGGTAAAGTTGTTCACCCTGTGGTGTACTGGCTTAAGCAGAAAAGCTAAAGCTTGTTTGGCTGAATACTCTGTTAATTTTCATTATTTCTGTGCTGACTGCAGGAAATTACGCTATCACATATTATGCTTGCAATTAAATGTAACAATAAGCGTTTAGAACAACTTTCCGACTCCATCTCAGAATTAAACATAAAAACATAGGGACGGGCTACAGTCCGCTTGGGCGAACTGTTGTATACCCTATTCTTATTCCTATCCCTCATAAGTGGGCGTTACAAAAGTCTAAGTATGGTTGAATTGTTAAGAACGCTCTACATATTTTGTTATATAATATTTAAAGGATTTTATCAAAAAAAAAACGCTCCCTAGCTCAAACTTGGGTTTTTCAATAAAATTGTTTTATTTAATTGTGGGCGTGTCAGTTGGCGGATTTAAAAAAAAATTAACTCATGAGAATAAAGGGCCCCTAGAGAGTATATATTATAAATTTCAGCTCCCTAGCTCAAACTTTGAATTTTCAAAAAAAAAAAAAAAAAAAAAATTGTGGGCGTGTCAGTGGGCGGATTTTGAAAATATTTACACATGAGCATAAAGGGCCCATAGAGAGTATATATTATAAATTGCAGCTCCCTAGCTCAAACTTTGGATTTTCAAAAATTAATATACCCTTAGAATAGGGTATAAAAAAATTATTTTATTTATTTGTGGGCGTGTCACTGGGCGGATTTTGAAAACATTTTTTATCACGAGCAGTTTTAGGAGTCATAGATCATATATAAAAAATTTCAGCTTTCTAGCTCAAAATTCGATTTGTTCCAAAATTTTGTTTTTTTTTGAGTTTGTGGGTGTGTCTGTGGGCGGATTTCAAAAGTTCGTGAACTTGATTATTTCGGGACCCTAGAGAGTATACCTATGGTTAAAATTTCAGCTCTCTAGGTCCAGTTTAAAGGCCTAATTTTTGCCGACAGACGGACGGGCGGACGGACGGACGGACATGGCTAGATCGACATTTCTATCGATGCTGATCATAAATATAGTAACTTTTAGGGGTCTACGGGCAATATTTAGGTATGTTACAAACAAACTATGCGCCAAAATTAATATACCCTTAGAATAGGGTATAAAAAATGTGATTCGCAGTAGTTCTTCTTCAATAAGTCAGCTTATTGCCGATAATAATGAATCCACAACAAGAAGTCTTGAAAATCATCACCACATCTTTACAAAACAACTTTCTAACATCGAAAATCTATCTAAACAGGCCCTCAACAAATTTTCAGAATGTGTCGATAACATTAATATGCTCCCAAACCACCTAGACACACAATTCATAAAAATTAACAACGCTATTGCCGCCACAAACCCCTTGCAAAAATTACCTACAAACACCGAAGCAATAAAATCACTGCGTGACACATTGTCAAGGATTGAAGCAACATTGAATCTACAAACTAATGCGGTAAAATCAATCGGTATAGACTTTTCAGCCTCACATGATAAAATTGTCAGTGACTCGTTAACGCTTGCTGATGTGTTAATAAAGGAATCCACTGCCACCCGTATTGCTATTTCTAATATATCCGAAGAGTTGAGACGTTTACCTAACCAAAATAGCTTACCTAAGATCCCGCGAATCAATAACAACAACAAATCGCTTCACATAGAATTTCAAGACCTGGACACCACCTTCGAGCAAATTAACATTGACAACAATTCTTCATCCTCTCATGCTCCCCCACCACAATTACCAACTATTACTCAGCAACCATCATCCAACTGTACAATCGCATCAACTTCAAATAATATCGTAAAAAACAAATCGGTTTACTCTGAACCGCAAAACCTGGATTCTCCCACCCAGAATGCCAACAACAAGTCTTCTACCTCAAAATTTGGGATACTATGGACACATCTGGAATGGGAAAACCGTCTAACGCGTTTGAGACATTCGAATGCAAATTCCTTATCGTATTTATTTCTGAAATGCACTTCAAAAGGAGTTAATGTGTCTCAGTTGCAGTTGTTTTTCAATAACAAATTCGGTATTTCAGATGTATCTGTTCAACCTTTACCAAAAAGAACGCGATCCTTCAAAGTCGAGATACCAACTAAGTAAGTCAATAACGTTCTCAAACTTGATGGTATTACGATCAAACCATGGATTAATCAACCTTTTTTGGATTTTAGATCTAAGTCTAGCTTTAAATCTTTTTCTCACTCTTATAATTACTTCTCCTCCTCTAGTAACTTCAACGAAAAACGATCATCTCCTGCCCTACGCGTCCAACTCCAGCTTCTAATAAATCAAATAATAGCAGAGATTCTTTCTCGACTGCATCACCTAGAAAATCAAATATTACTAGTAATTCTTTCTTTTTGTCCCAAGGCTCTAATCCATCTATACCCAATCGAATACCGTTTCCTAAATATCCAAATTTCATCCATTCTCATGCTCTTAATCCATCACATAACCTTAACCCTCCAAATAGCCCTGTCTCTCCTCTCAATGCAAATATTTTGCCCTCGGCCCCTAACAAAACTGCCGCTAGTAATGATTCTCCTAATCTCCCACACAATTTCCTTGATCCTCTATTCCCACCAGTTGTCAAAATGACAAAAAAATTCGCTGACCTCAACGAGGATGGGCGCTATGTTATATCTCGCCTTAGAAATCCTCGCATCTATGCGAATGTACGTTTGTATCTAGCATACCTGATACATGATAAAAATGATTCTATCTGTGTTGATGGCGCTACGAGAACCAACGTAATGGTATCCATTCAGCAAGGTCTTCCAACTAACTTCAACGACCTGTTAAGAATTTTCACCCTGTATCACAAAAGTATTTCTAATTTCACACCTTCTGATGTTAAAAAGGATCTCATCGCTTACGCTTCTTACGTTGATTCTATACGGCTATCGCAATTCAAGACAAAACGCAATAATAATCCCCCTCGTTCCTAACAACCGTGTTTCAGACCCTCCTCGACCCCAATTTGTATCTATCTATTACCAAAATGTTAGGGGACTGCGCACCAAAAGTTCGAACGTTTACTTAAACTCCCAAAAACTTCCTTTTGATGTATTTGCCCTCACTGAAACAAACCTTACACCAGATTTTCATAATAACGAGTTCTTTAATTCCGATTTTAATGTATTTCGAAAGGATGTTCTAGTTTCTAATGATAGCCCTAACATAGATCCGCTTAGAAGATTTTCACCCGGACGCGGCGTTTTGTTGACACTTCATTCTTACCTCAATTCTTCCCTGGTTATTATTCCCAACACAGTTGACCTTGAACTTATTTGTGTTAAAGTCTGTTTATCTAAACGTTCCCTCTACATTTTGTGCTGTTACATACCACCCACCCAACCAACAACCGTATATCTGCTTCTAGTTAATGCAATTGACTATGTGGTTGATCTCTCTAATCTCGAAGATGACATAATAATCGTTGGCGACTTCAATCTCCCACGTTTAAATTGGGTAGTATCTGACGATGAGACTTATTTCATTTCTTCCAACGCCAGCTCGGAAAAAGAAACCCTCTTTACTGACCGCCTCCTCTCTTCTAATCTCGCCCAAATGAGCGGTGTAAAAAACTGTTTGCAAAGACAATTAGATCTGATTTTCTCATCTGATGCTCATAATACTGAAGTCATCCAAACTCACCATATCCTTTCAAAGATCGACAACTACCCCCGTTTCCCTTACCTTTGCTTTCAAATGTGATTATATTAAACCGTACCCCCTAACGTCGTATTGTTTTAACTTTCGTAAAGCAAACTTTGATAAACTTAACGACCTTATTGAGAACATAAACTTTGATTTCATCTCCAACGACTCTAACATTGATGTTATAATAGCCACCTTTTATGAACAGATCCAAACGTGTTTTTCTCAGTCTATCCCCCTACTACCGCAGAAGAACTTTACTTCTTCACCTTCGTGGTATACCAAGGAACTCCGCTCACTTAGGAATAGGAGGAATAAACTATATCTCAGCTTATAACTACTTCTCCTACCTAAGCTAGTCCGTATACGATAATTATCTTATCCAAACCCAATCGGATCTAATGTCGAATCCAAAACTTTTTTAAATTTATAAACTCAAAGAGAAAATCTGATGGTTATCCGTCAACACTAAAATATAACAATTCCTCATCATCCGATCCATACTATATTTCTAACCTTTTTGCTGATTTCTTTGGTCAAGCTTTTTCTCCAAACGATAGAGAGGTTGACAAACAACTTTAATCATATGCACAACTGTACCCAAACCAACCTTACTTCCATTAACATATCCCTATCCTCGGTAATTAATAAAATCCGCTTGTTGAAGAATGACTTTTCCTCGGGTCCTGATGGGATTCCTGCTGTTGTCCTTAGAAACTGCGTATCCAATTTAGCTCAACCACTCACTGATCTCTTCCAACTTTCCATTTCTCAAGGTGTGTTCCCAAAAACATGGAAAGACTCGCTCATTATCCCAATTCATAAAAAAGGGTGCAAAGGAGATATCTCTAATTATAGACCCATTGCCAAACTTTCCTGCATACCCAAAATGTTTGAGAGTATAATCTATGATATTTTGGTTCCTCATTGTAAACCACTTGTCTCCCCTAAACAACATGGCTTTCTTAGTGGTAGGTCTACAACTATCAATCTAACTGAGTTCGTATCCAACACTATTTGCTCCTTGGAGGCTGGAAATGAAGTCGATGCTATTGCTACTGATTTTAGTAAAGCATTTGACAAAGTATCTCATAACATTATTATCTTCAAACTTAAATCCTATGGCTTCCCGCCCTTTCTTATTTCTTGGATTCAATTGTATTTAAATGACCGTCGTTACACAGTAGTTTTTAGATCTTGCAGCTCCAACCCTATCTGCCCTACATCTGGGGTCCCTCAAGGAAGTCATTTAGGTCCTCTGATTTTTCTATTGACCATTAACGATGTGGATCTCTTCCTTAATGGATCCGACCTTCAGATTTACGCTGACGATAACTGACCGAAACAATTTCTTTACTTGGTGCCAACACAAGTTTCTCGAACTTAATGTGAATAAATGCCAAGCCATTACCTACTCCCGAAAACGCCCTCCCTTACCACAACGTCAATATTTTTTTGAGAACGAACCAGTTGCAATCGTCACTTCCATTCGTGATTTAGGTGTTTTATGCGATAGCGAACTCAATTTTCGATCTCACTATGATAATATCATTAACAGAGCTAGTTCAACTCTAGGTTTCGTTAAACTTTTGTTAGACCTCTTCTTGAGTACGCCTCCGTAATATGATCTCCCTACCACCATGTTGATAGTCATCATATTGAAGCCGTTCAACGAAGATTCATTCGCTGTTCCTTGCGATACCTTTGTTGGAATGACCCATATAATCTTCCACCTTACGAAAGCCGTCTAAAATTAATAAATTTACAAACTCTTAGTAGACGTCGTGATAATGCCGACATACTCTTTGCCCATCAGCTTTTGAATGGAGTCATTGATAGCGAAGGTCTTCTTAATAAATTCAAACCCAATACTAGTAATCGTCATTTGAGAACCATTTCCCTCTTCTGCGTCCCTTTCCATCGTAACGAGTATGGCCAAAATGAACCAATTACTAGAATAATTCGAAAAGTAAACAACTCCAACATTTTTGATCTAAACCTCTCAAAATCTTCTCTCAAACTAGCTCTCCAATCTTAATCTCCCTCTTTTACTTCATACCCTTATCTCTTTCCTCACCTTAGCTTTAAGATTTTATTATTTTATTGTTATTTAGTTTGTAAGATATTGTGTGCTTGTACTAAGCGAATGAATAAATTCAAAGCAGTTCCTAGGAACATTTGGGTCCACAATTAAGACAATATCACCCACCTCTATGGGCTTTACTGTCTGAAACCACTTTGTACGACGAGTTATCGTTGGCCGTACGAGACGTAAGCCAATTTTTTTTTAAGCACCCTAATGTCGTTGTCGAATACTGCTAAAGGTTTGGAACCGCTTGAAGACCCTAGAAGGAAGTGATTAGGAGTGATGGTCTCCTCGTTTTCGCTGTTGATGGGAACGTATGTCAAAGGACGGGAATTAACTATATTTTCTACTTCGGTCAGCATGCTTCGCAGGAGTTCGTCTGAAGGATTGCGAGTTGGCATTATTTGGTAAAGTACTCTTTTGATGGATCGCACTAGTCTCTCCCAGCTTCCTCCCATATGCGGCGATCCTGGAGGGATGAATTTCCATTTGGTGGTACATGAGGTAAAGGTCTATATCAGCTTATCTTTATCGACGCTCTGCAAGACTTCCCTTAGCTCTCGCTCGGCCCCTTGAAAGTTCGTTCTGTTATCGCTATATATTTCAATTGGAGTTCCACGACGAGCGACGAAGTTCCGAAGTGCCATTATGCAAGAATCCGATGATAACGAATGGGCGATTTCGAGGTGAACCGCTTGTGTGGTTAGGCATGTTAGGAGTACGCCCCACCTTTTTTCTGTTCTGCGGATAATTGTAACTTTCATGGGCTAAAAGTAGTCGACTCCGACGAAGGAAAATGATCGACAGAACGAAGCAAGCCGTGCAGGCGGGAGTTGCGCCATTAGGGGTCTCGCCCTGTTGTTTTTACACTCCTGACACAGCCGCCTGACCGCATTAAGAGCTGCCCTCATTTGAGATATGTGAAGTTTTTGTCTAAACTCATTAACAACTGTCTCGTGATTCTGATGGTGATAACGACAATGCATATCCATTATAATTAAGTGTGTTACCCGATGCATTCTTGGCAGGATTATGGGTCTTTTAGCATAGTCACTCACCCTTTCGGAGATGTTGATCCTCCCGTTGGCCCAAATGATGCCATTCTCATCGAGGCATGGACAAAGATTATAGAGTGCACTGGACTTGTCGACATACTGGTTGGCTTTGAGGTCAGCGACCTCCTCCGCGTACACACTGCCCTGTGTCTCAGTCAGAATTAAGCGCTCAGCAAACTGAAGTTCCTTTTGTGATAGTGGTCCACAAAAGGATATGTGGACCACTATCGTGCGATTCTCCGATTTCGTGCGTTGTAAATGAAACGCAATGCTAGTGCAGTTCCTCTCAGCAATCGTTTCCAATTTGAGATCTCATGATACCAGAAAACGTTTGCTCGGGATGGGATGTGTACATTGATGAAATTAGCTTTAAGTTCTTCTTTGGTGGCTGACTCCTGGTGGATTTCTTGGGGCCAGCTTTCCGGAGGTGACTTGAGAAACTCTGGTCCCTTGAACCACCGAGTCGACGCTTTAAATTTGGGAAGTTTCTGCCACTTTGTTCCCTCATCAGCTATGTTCATCTTCGTCGGGATCCACCGCCAGTCTGATATCTCCGAAAGGTCTAGGATCTCGCTGACTCGAAATCCGATCGAATCCAACTAAGGACGTTTCTCGAGTCTGACCAGAGGAATAGCCGGAAAAAACAGATGGTGTGGGACTCCAAGATACACCTCGCTAACCGAGCACCAAGAACCGCCGCTTGTAGTTCGAGTCTGGGTATTGAGAGGCTTTTCAGAGGTGCCACCCTTGTCCGGGCCCCAATCAGCGCACACTCTACTACTTCATCGGTGGAGTTTCTTAGGTATGCCACTGCCGCGAATCCGTTTTCACTGGCGTCGACGAAAACATGTAACTGCCGTTCGGAGTTGCACGCTGGGCTGGTGGTGACGTAGCATCGGGAAATTTTGAGCGTTTCCATCGCCGGCAAGTATTTAACCCATTTCAGCCATTTTGCATACTATTCATCCTTTATCTCTTCGTCCCAGTAGATTTTTGAGCGCCAGATGTCCTGTAGGAGTACCTTTACGTACATCAAAAAATGAGCTATGATACCCAACGGGTCAAAGATTGTCATAAGAATCCTTAGAACATCGCGTTTTGTAGGCCGGAACCCTTCAAAAAGGATTTTAATTTGATTTGGGTTGGTTGTTAGTTTATATGTGAAACAATCTGATAAAGTGCACCACCACATTCCTAGGACTTTCTCTGTGCTCAACTCCACACTGACATTAAGATCTATGCTGTCTGTAGGGTCCGACTTCAACGCCTTGGGGACAGTTCCTGATGGTAAAACCTGCCTGTTGATGCACATATCTGATCTCTTTTGCCAACTGAACTGCTTCTTCCTCCGTCGCTACGCTGTTCATGAGGTCGTCCACGTAATGGTTTTCTTTGATGGATAGAACGGCTCTCGGAAACGCCTCTGCAAAATCGTCAGCATTTTTATTTTTTATGAACTGAGCGCAGCAAGGCGAACACGTTGCTCCGAAGGTCATCACATTCATCACGTAAACATCCGGTTCACGTTCGGCAGCTTTGCTCCATAGGAATCTTTGAAAGTTCCGATCCTCTTTACGTGTTCGGACTTGATGGAACATTTCCATAATGTCTCCGCAGATCGCTATGAGACTTTCTATCGCCTTGTAGATTACTGAAGTTAACGAGGTAAGCTGATCCGGACCTTTCAGTAGCATTGAATTTAATGACACGCCTTGGACGGTAGCAGCTGCATCCCAAACGATCCTAAGCTTTCCTGGCTTATTCGGATTCTGAACCGGGAATATCGGCAGGTACCAACAGCGGCGGGATCCTTCAGTGATTTCCTTGGCAGAAAGTTTTCTAGCGTAGCCCTTCGAAACGTACTCCTCTATTTTGTTGTTTAGTGCCTCAGCTAAGGGTGGCTCTCGATTCATTCGTTTGTGGAGACATGCCAATCTTTTTCGTGCCATGAGCAGGCTGTCCGGCAAGCGTATTTTTGTCCACTTCCAGAGCAGTGACGTTTCAAAGCGCCCGTTCTTCCGGAGTGTGTGGGTGTTTAATAACTCTAACGTAGGCCTATCCTCGGTTGGTAGTGTAACCCCTTCAGAATTCGAGGTCCCAAAATTGTCATTTCCAATGAACTCTTTCACCAGCCGTTGAAGCTCTGCGTCATTGCACTCGCAAATGTGGAAGCTATGATGAACGGAAACGCATGCGCCTCTAGAAGTTCGTTTGTCACAATTACCATGCACAATCCACCCCAGGCGCGTCTTAGTTGCAACTGGTTCTTCCGGTCTTCCTTCCTTGTATCGTAAAGAGAGGCTCAGCTTGGCGTTGTGAAGTCCAATCAGCAAGCGAGGAGTCGCATGCTCATATGGTTAAATGGGAAGTCCTCGAAGGTGGTCGTATTTCTCCTGCAAGCCGTCAAGGTTTATTGATTGTGCCGGCAACTGTAAGTTTTTAACTGTGTGTACATCGGCCAGTCTATAGGTACCGTTCCGCGTTAGAAGCTGTGCCTGAAATTTGCAAAGAGAACGTTTCCGAGTTGTTCTCATACCTATGGGTATTCCCAGTCCACTTTAGCACTTTAGCATAGCGGCTGTGGAGATCCCTTAACCCCTAGCTCTTTGGCTATCTCTTCGTCCATTAGAGATAGACAAGACCCGTCATCTAAAAAGGCAAAGGTGTGAAGCTGGATTTCCCCACTATACAAGACCACAGGCACGACGCGGAACAGAGTGGACTTGAATTCATAGCTGCGAGTATTGCAGTGAGCTTGCGTATGCAGTGAAACTCGTCCAACCGATGAACCTTGCCTCTCTTGGTCCTTCTCTTCATTGTGCAAGAGTCTGTGATGCTTAAAAGGGCATCCGCTTATCATACAAACGGTAGTGGAAGAGCAACTTCTTGCATCGTGGGGCCCCATGCAACGCCGACATAACTTGTGCTGCCTTATTGCTGACCATTTCAGCGTGCGGCTAAGTTTTAGGAATTCCTCGCAAACTGCTACCGATACGCAGTCGCCTTGGCAAACGCAGCACTTGTCTCCCGATGGTAACAATTTATTGTTATTTGTGTCGACCTGAGCATAATCAGCGTTGAGGCTCTTTCCAGTTTCTGCCTTGTGACTTGGGCTCCGGGTTGGATGATGAAATATCTGGCACGATAACACTGTTGGCTGCATCGGCAATCTGGTAAATTCATATACTGAAATGAGAAAGGTTACATTCCGGTAGTACCCGCTTGTACCTAGCCCAATCAAGGCGGATTGCGGGCGGTAATTTATTTACAAGCCGATGTAGCATTGTTGCATTATTCAAGTGGGCTAGCAGACCGGAAGCCTCTATCGTTGCACAAAGATTTTGGACTATAAGGGCAAAGTTCACTTTAATGAGTTGACTGAATTTTTTGTGTGAGCGTGTGGATGATAAGCTCTGGATCTCCATACAACATTTTAAGCGTAGCAATAACTCGGTGCACGCAATGCGGCTGTACAAGAAGACTTCGAACCGCTTCCAAAGTCTTACCCTTTAAAGCTCTCTGCAACCTGACCGGGTTTTCTTCATCCGTGAATGCGCACAGTTCGGTCCTCCTATAAAAGTTCGATATAAACAACGGCCACTCATCGGGACATCCTCCGAAGCATTGCAGATCTCGTGATATTAATTGACGAGCTGCTATATTGGCTCTCGACAGTCCAGGACCCGGAATCTCCGCCTCGGGCAATTGTTGGCCGGGTGGTCGTAGCATTGATGGATTCTCCGGCTGCTGATACAGTGGGTTCGGCTGTGCTACTCTTGTTGATTGCAAGTTGAAAGCTGGTTCCTTCGGCTCCACGTTGAAAGCGAATTGCCTGGTCTGCCTTGGTGGCAAAGTTGTTCGCTGTTGATAGTATGAAGGTGTCTGCATCTGTTGGGATATCGGCAGAAAGGAGCTAGATGTCGGTTGCTGCTGCCGCTTTAAAGAAGCCGGTTCAATGGTTTGGGTCCAAGTGGGCTGCTGTTGCACTAATCCCCGTGTGGGCTGTATGTTCAGCAGTGGTTGCTGCGGCATCGCGTTCGAAGAAGCTGATTCAAATTGTATGGGATGGTGTTTTTGGTTATGTAGCTGAATCACAACCGAAGCTGCCCCTGTCCAAGTTCTATCATCAACCCGACTTACTCCCATAGACGCCGGTGCATTGTGGGTCGTTGACTCAAAACAACCATTCGCTGCACGATTACCAAGCCATTGATTTAGCCTATTGATAGAAGTGGACAAATTATCTTCCTCAGTACTCGATGAGTCGTCCTCCATGTGACTCAAAATCCCGTACTTTTTCTCAAGATATTCGCTATCACTCTTTGCTTTGAGTTCCCGATCCTCTTGATCCCGTTTTACTTTCAGCAGCCTCTCTTCTTCAAGCATCCGCAACTCTATTTGAAGGTGTTTTGACGAACATGAAATTGTACTATAACAATGATGACCCGGAGTCCTATTTCGGCTTTCGTTCAAACAAATTTGTGTTGAAGTCACTGGTACACCGGCTCTAGTCGCAGCAGCCATACCAGAATGTCCCTTGACAAATCCACCAACAACGTCTAGAGGCGCCGTAGGGAACTCATAAGGGGCCAGTCGCCAGTAGTTCTACTAACATACGGATATGACTTCGAAATGGTATTTGGTGCAACGGCCGGGTATGTTAATGGGTCAATGCTGAAGCTAAGATTCGTAATCGGCGCAGTTTGGGTGGCACAACGGGCAGAAGAAACAGTAGCGTAGGCCGCAGTAGTAGTTGGTGATAGTATCCAACCCTGGAGTCAGGACACTGTATGCTTCTGTAGATCGGATGGTATTTATTTCAGTATTTAATGCCCCACTTGAGGCATAAGCTGCAGCGGGTGTGCTCACATTCGCTACCGTATCAGGTGCGGAGTGGGCGTAATAAGCGGTACTAGTTCGGGTGTTGCTCGATGTTGGAAATTCATATGCGGTATAACCTGTAGTATTTGCATTGGCATGTGCTGAAGTAGTTGATACAGCACCTGTAGTGTACGCTGTACAAGTTGCGGGTGCACATTTAGCAGCAGCGGTGATAGCAGAGAACGTAGATACCGATGATGCAACGTTTGTCGGAGTACACGCCACTACAACCAATTCGTTTGTCGCTGAAGCAATTGTATGCGAGGCAGAGGCAGTATTAGGGGCAGTACAGACGACATTATTAGGGGCTTTATTAAATTTTCTCTGGTCTATTTTGGCAATATTCTTTGCAGCAGACGCAAAACCAACTTCTAAACTACTAGACAAAGGAACATTCTTACCTGTCGTACACGTGGTGCAAAAATAGTCTTCATTTTGGATAAAACTATTCACTCCCGCGCAGGTGTAGTGGCTCCACGCACCGCAATTGTCGCATTTTTATACCCTATTCTAGGGGTATATTAATTTTGACGCATAGTTTGTAACATACCTTAATATTGCCCGTAGACCCCTAAAAGTTACTATATTTATGATCAGCATCGATAGTAATGTCGATCTAGCCATGTCCGTCCGTCCGTCCGTCCGTCCGTCGGCAAAAATTAGGCCTTTAAACTGGACCTAGAGAGCTGAAATTTTAACCATATACTCTCTAGGGTCCCGAAATAATCAAGTTTACGAATTTTTGAAATCCGCCCACAGACACGCCCACAAACTCAAAAAAACAAAATTTTGGAAAAAATCGAATTTTGAGCTAGGAAGCTGAAATTTTTTTTATATGATCTACCACTCCTAAAACTGCTCGGGATATAAAATTTTCAAAATCCGCCCACTGCCACGCCCACAAAAAAATAAAACAATTTTATTGAAAAACCAAAATTTGAGCTAGGGAGCTAAAATTTTTAATATATACTCTCTAGGGGCCCTTTAAGCTCATGTGTAAATATTTTCAAAATCCGCCCACTGACACGCCCACAAATAAATAAAACATTTTTTTTGAAAATCCAAAGTTTGAGCTAGGGAGCTGAAATTTATAATATATACTCTCTAGGGGCCCTTTAAGCTCATGTATAAATATTTTCAAAATCCGCCCACTGACACGCCCACAAATAAATAAAACAATTTTTTTGAAAATCCAAAGTTTGAGCTAGGGAGCTGAAATTTATAATATATACTCTCTAGGGGCCCTTTATGCTCATGTGTTATTTTTTTTTTAAATCCGCCTACTGACACGCCCACAATTAAATAAAACAATTTTATTGAAACACCCAAGTTTGAGCTAGGGAGCGTTTTTTTGATAAAATCCTTTAAATGTAATATAACAAAATATGTAGAGCGTTCTTAACAATTTAACCATACTTAGACTTTTGTCACGCCCACTTATGAGGGATAGGAATAAGAATAGGGTATCCAACAGTTCGCCCAAGCGGACTGTAGCCCGTCCCTATGTTTTTTTTTTTTTTTTTATAATTTACGCGCACTAAAGGGATTTTTTTGGTACCCTTATCATGTATTGGCTACACAGCGCGGGCGTTAGGGAAATTAGGATTAGAAGACAAGGAGAGTTGCCGATGCACGTTGGTTTTGAATGTTTGTATGTTATAATGTAAAGGAAAAACTGAGCGTGGAAGAGTATTCCACATTCGTGTTGTACGGCTGAGGAAAGACTCTTTGTACTTCACTGTACGTCCGAATACAGGCTTGAGGGTGAACTGATGAGCATTCCTTCCATGGCGGGTATTGCGGTTGAAATGTTCAAGTGGAGGAATGCAACTGGCTATTTCGTAAGAGCACTTACGGT
The DNA here is from genome assembly GCA_949715645.1 of Portevinia maculata. NCBI lineage: Eukaryota > Metazoa > Arthropoda > Insecta > Diptera > Syrphidae > Portevinia > Portevinia maculata. The sequence continues at coordinate 72,842,077 of OX454527.1, forward strand.
GGAAATAGCGATAAAATAACGAAAAACAGGAGACATTGCGACGATGACTAAGTGAATCAATCGATCTCGCGATGTCTCGGTCGCCAATGAGTTTTATCGCGCGTTTTTGGATTCTGTCAAGTAGCTCCAAATAAGTTATTGGTGCACCAGACCAGATATGAGCGTTGTACTCGAGTTTCGGGCGAATAAACGCCTTATAAATTGTAGCCAGATCAGAAGGGGTGAAATATTTCTTGCATCGCTTAAGGAAGCCTAGACATTTCGCAGCGTTCTTGGCGACATCGAATATGTGGTCATTCCAACGAAGGATGTCATTGACATACATACCGAGAATGGAAAGTCTTTCGGTTTCAGCGATGCAAGTGCCATTCATGGATAATGGCAGTGTGTGTGGGTTTTGCTTTAATGACAGGAGACAGCATTGTGTTTTGGAAGCATTAAATTCCACTCTATTGGTTGTACCCCACTGAGTTATGCTGATAAGATCGGAATTTAATGAGCTTAACATACGTTGCCGTTCCATTTCCACACCCGAAGAAGTGGGGCGTGACCCAAGAAACGGGTATGGAGCTGAGGGTACTGTCATCAGCAAAGGAATGGATTGGATTAGAAATAACAGACAGGAGATCATTTATAAAAATGAGAAAGAGAGACGGGGACAGGACGGAGCCTTGGGGAACACCAGCATTTATTTGGTGAGTTGCAGACTTGAAACCGTCCAAGACAACTTGAATTGAACGGTCCGAAAGGTAATTTCTAATCCATTGAAGAAGGTTATCATCGATTCCAAATGCACGCATTTTCGACAAGAGAGCTTGATGCCAAACTCTGTCAAATGCATTTGAAATATCTAGCGCAACGATCTTACTTTCACCACCTTGGTGAAGAGATTGGTTCCACTTTTCGGTTAGATATGTCATCAAATCACCGGTGGACCTGTTGCTTCGAAAATCATACTGACGGTCATTAAGAAGTTTTCGCGATTCAAGATATTTCATTAGCTGACGGTTTATCAGCGTTTCCATGACCTTAGAAAGAAGGGACGTAAGTGCAATTGGTCGGTAGGAGGAGGGAGAAGAAGACTCGCCTTTTTTTGGTACAGGCTGGACAAATGCTGTTTTCCATCTTCCCGGAAAGAGCCCTGAAGAATAGGACAGATAGAAAAGCTTACGCAGTGGTTTTGCCAGCGTAGAAGAACACCTCTTCAGAACGATGGGGGAAATACCATCTGGACCAGCGGATTTGTGTATGTCATGTAGTGATCACCTGCAAATAATATTTCAGTATAGCTTAGAAAACGTGTAATTAGCAGCACTTTCCAGCGCCCGAGGGTGTTTCCTTATTCCTTCTTGTACTTTTGGGATTCGAAAGTAATATTATCTAAGTGGTGATTATTTAATTTGTTTTCCGAATTTGAGTAGTAACGATTTTCGAAATGACGTGACGTCACATCCTTAACAACCGCTGTAATGAGAAAAAAAAATACTTCTTGCGCCCATCCATGCTCAGTGTTGGCATAACTGGTATGCTAGCTCTCATTCTCATTTCCTGGCTGAAAAGTCAAAACGTATTCAAGTGGTGATTTCACTAGGTGGTTGTGCGTTGCTCTTCATAGCGAAATAGTAAAGGTGAATTCAATAAACTCTGCAAATTTGCAAAAAATTAAAAGTTACTCCGACTGATGTTAGAGAGGACACCACTCAAACGATCTTAAATTTTAACCAAAGAGATTTAAATAAGAGGTAAGGATTTTATTCACCGTGAAATTATATTCTTAATTGTATCCAATGTACAGTGTTTGGTTAGGCACGTGCAGAAGACAATCGGAACACATCAGAGTAATTAAGCTCAGGTCTTAACTAAACGAGTCATTGCAGTCCGCAAAGTGTTAAAATCTGCTCCTGACCAAATGTATTTTCTAAAAAAGCTGTGTTTTCATATGAAACGTGTCAACGACGAACAATCACCGTGGTAAAAGAGTCGCAAGAACGCTTAAACACCACCCATACTAAACGTGAAAAGTGAATCACCAGCACTACTTTTGCTTCGCCCAACGCAAGAAAAGAAGAAAAAAGAAAAAAAAATACCCTGATAGACATCCCGAAACCTGATAGACCAAGCGGATTCGGTTGCCATTTAAATAATCACCTTACGCTGTAAACCGCAGACCATCACCAAATTTTTCCCACCTGACATTCCCCGGACGTACTTTTTGTCCAACCAATTCAACCCCACCGGATTTTTCCAAGAAAGAAGTTCATAAATTTCCTTCTGTACCTACAGGGAATTATACGGAACTTCCAACGTACCAGATACTGATTTTCGTTTATTTGTTTGATCTATAAACTAACCTAAAATAATCTTTAAAATCTAGACTTAATTTAATATTGTAAAAAGAAATTTGCCAAAAGTGCAGTGCTAAACCATCATCCAACACCTATCAAGCGATCCAGTGTGCACACCAGGTCTGCAGAATTTTCAGGACACCCAGTAAGTTTAACTTCAATCTTTTTTGTAGTTTGGCATATTTCATTTTCTTTTATATTCTACCATTGGATTTATTATACCCTATTCTAAGGGTATATTAATTTTGACGCATAGTTTGTAACATACCTTAATATTGCCCGTAGACCCCTAAAAGTTACTATATTTATGATCAGCATCGATAGTAATGTCGATATAGCTATGTCCGTCCGTCCGTCCGTCCGTCCGTCCGTCCGTCTGTAGCCAAAAATTAGGCCTTTAAACTGGACCTAGAGAGCTGAAATTTTAACCATATACTCTCTAGGGTCCCGAAATAATCAAGTTTACGAATTTTTGAAATCCGCCCACAGACACGCCCACAAACTCAAAAAAACCAAATTTTGGAAAAAATGGAATTTTGAGCTAGAAAGCTGAAATTTTTTATATATGATCTATGACTCCTAAAACTGCTCGGGATAAAAAAAATTCAAAATCCGCCCACTGACACGCCCACAAATAAATAAAATAATTTTTTTTACCCTATTCTAAGGGTATATTAATTTTTGAAAATCCAAAGTTTCAGCTAGGGAGCTGAAATTTATAGTATATACTCTCTATGGGCCCTTTATGCTCATGTGTAAATATTTTCAAAATCCGCCCACTGTTAATTTTTTTTTTTTTTTTTAAATTCAAATTTTGAGCTAGGGAGCTGAAATTTATAATATATACTCTCTAGTAGCCCTTTATTCTCATGTGTTAATTTTTTTTAAATCCGCCTACTGACACGCCCACAATTAAATAAAACAATTTTATTGCAACACCCAAGTTTGAGCTAGGGAGCGTTTTTTTTTTGATAAAATCCTTTAAATGTTATATAACAAAATATGTAGAGCGTTCTTAACAATTCAACCATACTTAGACTTTTGTCACGCCCACTTATGAGGGATAGGAATAAGAATAGGGTATCCAACAGTTCGCCCAAGCGGACTGTAGCCCGTCCCTATGTTTTTTCATTTTGTTTCTACCTATTTATGTTCGTTATTTGATAAGTTTACTCTGATGAATTATAATTTTTATACCCTATTCTAGGGGTATATTAATTTTGACGCATAGTTTGTAACATACCTTAATATTGCCCGTAGACCCCTAAAAGTTACTATATTTATGATCAGCATCGATAGTAATGTCGATCTAGCCATGTCCGTCCGTCCGTCCGTCCGTCCGTCGGCAAAAATTAGGCCTTTAAACTGGACCTAGAGAGCTGAAATTTTAACCATATACTCTCTAGGGGCCCGAAATAATCAAGTTTAAGAATTTTTGAAATCCGCCCACAGACACGCCCACAAACTCAAAAAAACAAAATTTTGGAAAAAATCGAATTTTGAGCTACAGAGCTGAAATTTTTTATATATGATCTATGGCCCATAAAACTGATTGGGACATAAAATTTTCAAAATCCGCCCACTGACACGCCCACAATTAAATAAAACAAATGTTGGGAAAAATTGAATTTTGAGCTAGAAAGCTGAAATTTTTTATATATGATCTTTGGCCCATAAAACTGCTTGGGACATAAAATTTTCAAAATCCGCCCACTGACACGCCCACAATTAAATAAAATATTTTTTTTGAAAAACCAAAATTTGAGCTAGGGAGCTGAAATTTTTAATATATACTCTCTAGGGGCCCTTTATGCTCATGTGTAAATATTTTCAAAATCCGCTGACTGACACGCCCACAATTTTTTTTTTTTTATTTTTGAAAGTCCAAAGTTTGAGCTAGGGAGCTGAAATTTATAGTATATACTCTCTAGGTGCCCTTTATGCTCATACTTAAATTGTTTTTAAATCCGCCTACTGACACGCCCACAATTAAATAAAACAATTTTATTGAAAAACCAAAGTTTGAGCTAGGGAGCGTTTTTATTTACAAAAGCTTAGTTTTTTTGATAAAATCCTTTAAATTTTTGTCACGCCCACTTATGAGATATAGGAATAAGAATAGGGTATCCAACAGTTCGCCCAAGCGGACTGTAGCCCGCCCCTATGTTTTTTTACTTGAATTAATCTTAACAGTATAATTATCTCTCAATAAGCTGAAATCAAACAAATAAATATTAATTTTCTTGAATTCATGAAATTCTAAATTCTTAAAATGGCTTCTTAAATTTGTTTTCAATTGGCATGAAGTGAAGTAGGTTGGCGTGAATCGGACGTGAGTTAGACAAGGGGGTTACCGTAGCATCGTAGGCAAGGTGACTCAGGTGCACAATGTGCATAGTAGGGTGGGTTAGTCCTACAAGAGGTGTTTTGCATCACCTCTGGTCAACACCAACTGACCAGTCTTAGTTTGGTATTTGTTTTGAGCGTGCTTCCTTCTAGCTGGCACGATAATATTTTTGAGGGATGGTAAGTAACAAAGGACCCCCCCATCAACGAGCTACTGCCGTGCATCGCGAGCGTGCCAACCCTTGTTACATGGATATAGTCATTCAATCCTGCCTCCCACAGTCAAGATCTCGAAGTACTCTAGCCACTGTACGAGTGCGAAACGGGATTGGTCCCATGGAGTATTCTACGCGCTCGAGTTCAGGGGGAGACAAAGCACAATCTGGGAGCGTTGAGCTGACTGCAAAGTGAGCAGCAAGCAGATTGGCCTTATCTGTAGAGCTGACAGCTGGAATGCCGTTGTAAATGAGTGTCGGGATAGATGACGAGGCCGAATTCTTGATGTTTTTGACAAACGACCAAAAGTTTTTACTACCCGTGGAACTTTGTGGTATTTTTTGCCTCAGCTTTTGGTCGTGGGAGAATTTTACACGATTAATGTGGGCATTACAGTCATTTCTGGCTCGTTTTTGAATTTTTTCCGGTTTTCCTCAGATGGGTTGGCCTTATAAGACCGAAAGCTTACCTCTTTTAACCTGATAGCCTGTTTGCAGCTCGAGTCACACCACGCGTTTACCTTGGGTTTGATACTTTTTATCCGGTTAGAGATAAAGCATTTCATACCCAATAAAATCATGTTTGTTATCATATCAGCAGCAGCATCCACGTCGCTGTCGAGGAAGCACAGCGGCCAGTTAAAACACTTAAAGAAACCGTTTAGTTTTTCCCAATTGGCTTTCTCGTATTGCCATACGGTTCTTTTAGGAGTTTGCTCTTTAAATATGTGGCCGGAGTACGAGAGATTAGCTGATATGACACAATGGTCTGACGAACCTAGAGGCGGTAATACGTTTATTTTGTATTTTTCAGGGTGAGAGGTGAGAAACAAGTCCAGTGTGTTGGCGGTTTGACTGCTTATGTCCGGTATTCGTGTTGGCTCATTTACAAGCTGAGTGAGATTGTTAACCTCAGCAAAAATCTCAACATACCTTCCTTCGGGTGTTGTCTGTCCAGAATGTCGAAGCCAATGTGAATTGTGTATATTGAAATCACCCGCAATGACGATTTAAGTACGAGGATGAAGGGTTACAATTCTTGTGATGGAGTCAAACAACGCATCCAATTCATTATAAGTTGAATGTCTGTCCAAATTGGGGCTTCTGTAAACAAAACAAGGGTATATTAATTGCCTACGGACATGAAATTTGAGCCAAATGAAATTAAATTCCGGATTGGAACATTGGCCATATTGAAGCTAAAGTTGGTAGGCTACGTCACTACGTATATAAGGCGTTTTTCTTTTTTAGCCCCGAGCGGGGAACAGAGCGGGTCCCGAGCGAACAGAGCTCGCTCCGAGCTGAACGTAACCTGAGCGCTTCGAGCTAATTAAGAAACAGAATTGAGCACTGAACTGTCATTAGATAATTTTTTTTTATTAATTTTCAAAATAGTCAGGTTTGCTTCTGAAATTGGTGTTTGTCAAGGATTGTTCCATTTAAATTATAATTTCTAGTAAATAAACTATGGAAAAAGCACAAATAATGATTGAAGTCAGCCGCGCTCAGTTTTTCGCTCGATATGCTCGGTCATTTTCAATCGAGCTCATTGAGCGAGCCCTGAGCTAGCTCAGAGATAAAAAAGAAATACAAATTTTGTGCTCAGAGCGCTCCGAGTTAAAAAAGTAACACAGTTCTTTTTTTGACAGCTCAGTGCCCCGCTCGGAGCTAAAAAAGAAAAACGCCTATAGACGGCGAGACCGCGATGCGGCAAGAATAATGGCACTAAGTTGTACCCAGGCAGACTAAACTCTGTTAAATCAGAGCCAACGCTAAACTGAGTTTCGTTAAGTGCCAAAACAGCTGGTTTGTTGTTGAAAGCGTGGGCGTATAACGAAAAAAAATGTTTCCTCAACCCACGAATGTTACTAACATCCACCACAAAAATCCTACACATTATAAAATACAAACATAAACGAAAACACAAACTCCGACGCTACCTAAGCATTGCACCATGTCTCCGTGTCTCCGGCCGAGTCGGGTCCTTCACACAAACAGCAGTTGAATTCCTCTGGAACTGGTGATTTTGGCGTCTTGGTGGACTTGGAGAAAGCATGTTGGCTTTTCTTTATTGGCATACTGTTGCTTGATGAAGTATTCCTTGGAGAATAAAACAAGAGATGTAACTTGTTGTGAACTCGCCGGCTGGCGAGGATTAAAATACGTGGTCCTCGTGGCTTAGTTACAACCTTTATTTCATAGAATTGTAAATGTTAAATCTATATGTACATAAATGTCTAAATATACTTTACTTACATTAGTTTTTCTCTTTTTAATTTTATTGGTATGTATTTCAATTATTTGTTGTGTTAGTTTATGATTTGGTATTTTCAATAATTTTATTTGTTAATTTTCTCGTAAGTAAGTTTTACTGCTGGCAAAAATACAAAGAACAAAAATGCAATGGCGAACGTGAGTTTGAAAATGGCGTCCCCTGACAGCGATCTATTACTTGTGGAAGGAGCCTACCCGTACTAGAATTGCGAAGCGTTGCCAACAAATATAGAAAAGTATTGTTTTTAGACCTTTTCAGGCAATTTTTTAAATTTTTCTATCCGTAAGAACCATCCTCGTACTTCAAGGAATATTATAAAAAAAAGAATTAAAATCTTTTCAGCTGCTCTCGAGATTTGCGCTTAGCAACACATTCAGCGATTCATTTTTATATTATAGAAGATAATCTCATATCAATTTTAATTCACAAAAACTCACAAAATCGCAATGAAGAAATCCGAATCTGTAATGCGCAATGGCCGGTAAACGTTATTCGATCGAACAAAACACGAATTCGCAAAGTGCAATATGGACGCTGAAACAGCAACGAATGAAGAAACTGCGCAACTGAATCAAATGGCACAGTCAACGTGGACAGCGCCACCACACATGAAACATAATTGGCTTCTCCATTGATCGATAATAAATGGCGTTACGTTGCGTATCTATCTGACAGTTCAATTGTTATACGATTGTTACATTCAAATTTGATTCTTTTTTTGGTTGTTGCCAAAATAAATGAATACAAAATGAAAAAAAAAAATTGTAAAAAATTGAAAAAAAAACCTGTCGTAACACGCTAGGTCAAAATAAGACATTTTGAAATTTTGATTTTTTTTTTTTTTTTTTTTTAAATATTGAGAAAATAACTTTCCAACAAAGTATAAATCATCAAAATCGGTTCGGCCAACCTCCAGTTATGGGATTACATCGCTTCGGACACTTTCTTTTATATACAGTCGAACTTCGATAAGTCGAACTTCGATAACTCGAATAGTTAATAACTCGAATGAAATTGGTTGGCAATAGCGCCAAGACTGAAATTTACATGTAATTTTTATTTGATAACTCGAACTTCTATTACTCGAATGTCTTGATAACTCGAAGAGATTATTTGGCGTCACCTTCGATAAGTTGAATTATGAATTGGAATTCCCAAATTCTGCGTGGTTTTCAAGTTCGTTTTATTACGCATCGCTTTCGGAGGCACTGTTGTTCCTATGACCTAGTATACATACCGTCGCTTTAAAAGCAGAGTGACATAAGTCAAAAATTGGCCGTTTTGAGTAAAGTACACAGAAAATTTAAAAAAAAAATTTTTTTTTTTCCAAATCGTCATATTTCTATCTTTTAAACTGACAGGGTGAAGGCGAAGTGTCGTTCTGTATAAAACCTAAACTCTGACAAACAATTTCGGAAAAGTGACACTTCCTTCTTTGTGTCATTCTGCTTTATAATGAGGGTATTAATTTTTTATTGGCAAAACGTCACATTTGTATTATGTCATTTTACCGCGAAACCAAAGCAGTATTGAATTTTTTTGAATACAGAAAAAATGACATTTCTCTTTTGTGTCAAAAAACATATTTATTTCTTAAGCTCCTAAATGTCATAGTTCAAAAAGTGACATATTGCCTGCAAAAACTGAAGCGATGGCAGTATTTAATTTTCTGTAATTACTGTAAGATGTGTCACTTTCAAAAGCAAGATACTCTGTTTTAATATTAAAACTATTCTTTAAGCGAAATTTATTGGTTTTTTAGATTGCATCTTAACCACTTTTTATTGCTTGTGAAGTTTGGCAAGGCGAAAGGGGAATATAAACGCTCAAGAATGGGCAGTTTCAAGCGTAGAACCCCAGACAGTCACAAACTCCATCGTAAGCCCCTCGTCCAGTCCGACTTGCAGTAACAATACACTTCATGACGTAAGGGATGAAATCACTGTCACTCAATCCACTTTTATACCGATGGATCCAAAACCGACGAGGGGTTGGAGGTGGTGTGTTCTCTGACAGGCTAAACCTCAGCCTCTCCTTTCGCCTCCCTGATCGCTGAAGCGTGTTCCAGGCGGAAATCTTGGCGATTAAAGAAGTCCTATCGTGGCTGAAGAGAAGAGTGATATCCGCTATGTACATCTGGATCTTCTCAGATAGTCAGGCTGCGTTAAAATCCCTGGATTCTGTGTCCACAAACTCTATCGTAGTCCGTGACTGTCGATCATCTCTAGTGGAGATGGTGGAGCGTCTTAACATTCACCTATGCTGGGTGCCGGGACATACAGACATTCCAGGGAACTGTAGGGCGGATGAACTCGCCAGACAAGGAACCATACTGCCCCTTCTACCTGGTAAAGGTCCATTAGGCATCCCAATTGCTACATGCAAACTCATGTTTATGAGACATACCGTTGAGAAATCTAACCTTAGGTGGACAAGTGCTAACACTTGTCTAGCGGCAAAACAGATTTGGCCAAAGCTGGATCTAAAACGCTCTAAGTGTTTGATATCTCTGAACAGATTTCACATCAGTGCTATAATTGGTGTGATCACCGGACACTCTCTCATAGGCAGGCATGCAACAAGGCTTGGCGTCCACACAAATGACTTCTCCAGAAGCTGTATGGATGAGGAGGAGGAGGGAACAATTCTCCACCTTCTTTGCACATGCCCTGCACTCTCTCAAGGACGTAAACTCCATTTAGGATCTTTCTTTTACAATGATCTTAGCGATCTCATTAACACCAACATCAAAAGTCTGTCAAGCTTCATCAAAAGCTCCAACTGGTTCAACGAGTAGGAGGGTGATACATCCGTGTGGTACCACAATGGAACTGTCATTGGTCTAAGTGTGTCGGCCTCTGCCGACTGCCACTATAACCTAACCTAACCTAACCTAACCTACTGTTCGTCTGGTAGCTCATCAGGAAGTTCAAACATTTTGCCAGTCTCAAATGAGATACCGGTCGACCTGAACTCCGATGCCAAGGAAAAGTTACAAGGTAAAAAAAGGAAAATGTCGTACCAGTGAGTGGACCAAAAGCAAGGCAAAAGCTTTAAGGTATTTAGGAACAGCTTACGTTTCAAGCGGAAAAGATATGAAGGTTATCGAAGAAAGTAAACTGGGTCCTGTTTGTAAGTATAAGCTCAACTATTCTTAAAAGACTGCTGAGCAGTGATTTAACTTTTTAAGTTTATGTTTAACTTAATTTTTATATGGTTTAAATCAAATATAAGCCGACAGTAATACTTAAGAAATTTTAGAAATATGGCAGGTGAACATTGATTTAAGGTAAAATATATTAAATATACTTTTCTTTGTTTCTTTTTATAAAAAAAAAATATTTTAATTTTGTGTATGTAAAGACATTTTTTGAGCTAAATACAAAGCACTGCTGAACAGTTTTTTATCTTTAATATTTTTATTACATTTGTATATCAACACAATAAAAAATATTTAAGCAGAAACTCTTAAGTTAACTCTTACACTCAAAATAAAAAAATAAATTTGATATTAATCATCAATGGTTTTATTTCTAAACAAAATGACACTTTTCCGTATTGCTGTCTAAATTTATTACATATTATTGGCCGTTTTTTGTGCTAAACGACATAAGTTGAAATCTATTTTCTTAAATTACTTTATTTTTGATAGTTTCACTAATCCACTTGAAAGAAGAAAAAAAAAGAAATTTTTTACCATAAATAACTTTTAGGTTTTCGTTTAAATTCCCAATGAAATAATTTTTTTTGTGTCAAAAATTATTTCAAATACCTTTTCTGAAAAACTGCCTTTTTTGACTTATGTCACTCTGCTTTTAAAGCGACGATACGTGTATAAAGTCGTGATTTCGTTATGTGTGAATAAGAAGTGTCAAATTTCTTGTTAGTAGGGGTTAGAACACCATAACTAGGCCGGTATATTGGTCGAAATGAACTCAAAGCTTAGTTTTTATTTTAAAAAAAATAGCAGGCGCCTAAAAAAACACAAACAGGAAGACAAAATACGTAATGCATACACAGAATGAAGATACGTATGAACAGTGCAGTGTGTTTTAGATGACGATATTGTTACTTCGGAACTTCCCACAGATGAAAATGTTTTCGAGATATTCAGATGTGAATCGGATTCTGCACAGCTTCACAATAACGATGACAGCGAAAGTGATTTAATGGAGAAAGATTTGAAGGATGATTTGATTCAACCACCTTCAGACGAAATGGTTGTAAGTTCGTTAAGCATTTTGCGTTTATATTTAATGACTAACCAGTAACATCGAGAAAATATTTTTTTTTAATTCAATAAAAAAAATTAAAATCCAAGTTATATAACAGACTATTTAAAATAATAATTATATTCCTGCACGTTTTTTGTGTTATATATGTTCGCAAATAAATACATTATGTATTTATATCAATTTTGTATTTTACTTAATAACTTGAAGTCTTGATAAGTCGAAGTTTTGTGGCAAGTGATGGTTCGAGTTATCGAAGTTCGACTGTATATAGATAACTAATTGCTTTTGAAGATAATAGAACGTAAATGACCTCCATGTTCAGTTCATCCACGCATATGCGACACCTGATCAGAAAATTATTCATTGCGGCCTGAATGCTTAAAGTCGGGATCGCCTCAATTATTGTTTTAATGGACTGCTTCAATTCAGTCAAATTCCTTGGTTTCGATTTATACACTTCTTGCTTGACACAACCTCATAAAAACAATTCTGGTGCACTCAGGTCAGGGGACCTTGGGGGCCAGCGGAAAGTGGAGTTTATGGATATTAATTTGTTAGGGGATTTTCGTTGGTGCTCCGCCATAACCGGTCTGGCTATGTGTGCAGTCGCTCCATCTTGGTGGAATCAAATGCTGTTGAAACGGATACTTTTTCGGCGCAGTTCTGGATAAAAAAAACTCCTTCAACGTCTTTAATTAACTGTCCCCAATGATAGTTAGTGTTACACCGTTTTCTTCAAAGGAGTATGGCCCACGGCCCACAATGCACCTTGATGAAACTGCGCACCAAACAGTGACTCGTTCTGGGTACAGTACCGTCTCATGGAGTATTTCTGGATTAGATTCACTCCATATACGGCAATTTTGCTTATTTACATTGCCGTTTAGATCTAGATTCACAGTGAAAACATTTTCAAAACCTGTAAATACCCATAAAGCCCACAGGTAAATATATATATAAATATATTAACACGTCGGCCCAGGTGTCATGTGCTAAACAAGAAATTATGAAACCATAAAAAAAAGAAACAGACAATACCCCTCAACTCTTCATTAATCACGTCCTAGTTAAATTTATCTACTAGAAAAAAAAGAAAAAAGAACAAAAAAAAATTGTTTAATGTTCTAAAATACATACGTTTAATTTTACCTTAGTCTACCTAACCTAATTTATACCTGCCTAGTGCCTAACCTTTTAACAAGTGCCGAGATTTTAATTTCAACAAAACAAAATAACATACAGCAAAACATCTATAAGTCATCAGCGATCCAGAGTAAACTCCTGATTTGCAGTTGATCAAGGTAAGCCCTAAAACATATTTTTTTTTATATTTTCGAATATTATTTTTTTCGCTCATTTTGTTAATTATGGTATCGCCATATATTGGTATTCATTTTTTTTTTTGGAAGTTGGTTAGTAACAACAAGACCCCCCCATCTGACGAACTAGGTGCTTCTTGCTGTTAAAAACACAAATGCTTACGCTTTGTTCTTAGCACTATAAGGGTTCTGTAATAATAGAACCCTTAGCGTAAGCAAATTATATAAAAACATAGGGGCGGGCTACAGTCCGCTTGGGCGAACTGTTGGATACCCTATTCTTATTCCTATATCTCATAAGTGGGCGTGACAAAAATTTAAAGGATTTTATCGAAAAAACTAAGCTTTTGTAAATAAAAACGCTCCCTAGCTCAAACTTTGGTTTTTCAATAAAATTGTTTTATTTAATTGTGGGCGTGTCAGTAGGCGGATTCAAAAAAAATTTAAGTATGAGCATAAAGGGCACCTAGAGAGTATATACTATAAATTTCAACTCCCTAGCTCAAACTTTGGACTTTCAAAAATAAAAAAAAAATAATTGTGGGCGTGTCAGTAGGCGGATTTTGAAAATATTTACACATGAGCATAAAGGGCCCCTAGAGAGTATATATTAAAAATTTCAGCTCCCTAGCTCAAATTTTGGTTTTTCAAAAAAAATACTTTATTTAATTGTGGGCGTGTCAGTGGGCGGATTTTGAAAATTTTATGTCCCAAGCAGTTTTATGGGCCAAAGATCATATATAAAAAATTTCAGCTTTCTAGCTCAAAATTCAATTTTTCCCAAAATTTGTTTTATTTAATTGTGGGCGTGTCAGTGGGCGGATTTTGAAAATTTTATGTCCCAATCAGTTTTATGGGCCATAGATCATATATAAAAAATTTCAGCTCTCTAGCTCAAAATTCGATTTTTTCCAAAATTTTGTTTTTTTGAGTTTGTGGGCGTGTCTGTGGGCGGATTTCAAAAATTCTTAAACTTGATTATTTCGGGACCCTAGAGAGTATATGGTTAAAATTTCAGCTCTCTAGGTCCAGTTTAAAGGCCTAATTTTTGCCGACGGACGGACGGACGGACATGGCTAGATCGACATTACTATCGATGCTGATCATAAATATAGTAACTTTTAGGGGTCTACGGGCAATATTAAGGTATGTTACAAACTATGCGTCAAAATTAATATACCCCTAGAATAGGGTATAAACATAGGGACGGGCTACAGTCCGCTTGGGCGAACTGTTGCATACCCTATTCTTATTCCTATCCCTCATAAGTGGGCTCAAACCTAGCTCAAACTTTGGTTTTTCAATAAAATTGTTTTATTTAATTGTGGGCGTGTCAGTAGGCGGATTTAAAAAAAATTAACACATGAGCATAAAGCGCCCCTAGAGAGTATATATTATAAATTTCAGCTCCCTAGCTCACTTTGAATTTTCAAAAAAAAAAAAATAATAATAATTGTGGGCGTGCCAGTGGGCGGATTTTGAAAATATTTACACATGAGCATAAAGGGCCCATAGAGAGTATATATTATAAATTTCAGCTCCCTAGCTCAAACTTTGGATTTTCAAAAAAATTGTTTTATTTATTTGTGGGCGTGTCAGTGGGCGGATTTTGAAAATATTTATACATGAGCTTAAAGGGCCCCTAGAGAGTATATATTAAAAATTTCAGCTCCCTAGCTCAAATTTTGGTTTTTCAATAAAATTGTTTTATTTTTTTGTGGGCGTGGCAGTGGGCGGATTTTGAAAATTTTATATCCCGAGCAGTTTTAGGAGTCATAGATCATATATAAAAAATTTCAGCTTCCTAGCTCAAAATTCGATTTTTTCCAAAATTTTGTTTTTTTGAGTTTGTGGGCGTGTCTGTGGGCGGATTTCAAAAATTCGTAAACTTGATTATTTCGGGACCCTAGAGAGTATATGGTTAAAATTTCAGCTCTGTAGCTCCAGTTTAAAGGCCTAATTTTTGCCGACGGACGGACGGACGGACGGACGGACGGACGGACATGGCTAGATCGACATTACTATCGATGCTGATCATAAATATAGTAACTTTTAGGGGTCTACGGGCAATATTAAGGTATGTTACAAACTATGCGTCAAAATTAATATACCCCTAGAATAGGGTATAAACATAGGGACGGGCTACAGTCCGCTTGGGCGAACTGTTGGATACCCTATTCTTATTTCTATCCCTCATAAGTGGGTGTGACAAAAGTCAAAGTATGGTTGAATTGTTAAGAACGCTCTACATATTTTGTTATATAACATTTAAGGGATTTTATCGAAAAAAAACGCTCCCTACTCAAACTTGGGTGTTTCAATAAAATTGTTTTATTTATTTGTGGGCGTGTCAGTGGGCGGATTTTGAACATTTTATATCAATTTTTCTTTTTTTTTCAATTTCAATTTATTTATTTGGCAAGGTACAAATAAGAACAAATGTCTTTTATAGTACATGAAAGCTCATAACAAAATATTTTAGCACATAATTGTATTTATAAAGAAAGGAGCACAATTAAAACATTAAGTGAAAGTTCAATTTAAAGGGGTTTAAACTAAATCTAAATAAAATTTAAGATATGCGTATGCTAATACACAGGAAAGGAAGTAAAGATGGAAAAGTTGGAAATGAGCGGGGCGAAAGAGAAAAACTGAAATGAAAAATGAAATAGAAAGAGAGAAGAATAGATTACAATCATGAGAAATGCGCAAATAGTGCACTTTTAAATTGGTTAGCTCCTATTACTTGTTTAATGGTGGTAGGCAGTGAATTCCAAAGTCTGGTAACATGAACAAGAAAGAGGCGAGACGAGTTCATATATTTTGATGAGGGCGTGATAAGATTGAAAGTTCTCGGCGAGTGAACAAATTTTAATTTTCCAAATAAATATGGTGGTGATTGTGTATGTATTAATTTATGTAAAAACACACAGCATCTAATATTCCAAAAATTAAGGAATGAACACCCAAGGACATGCTTATGGTAATGAGATATATGGTCATATCTTCTTACTCCAAAAGCATATCGAGCCATATCGTTGAAAGCGACAAGTAATTTGTGCCGGGAGAGGGAATCTAATTTACAGTAGATAACTATAGCATAGTCAAAGATCGGCAAAAGAAGGCACTTTATCATCCTCAGTTTGGTGTTAGCAGGCGTAAAACTAGAGAGCAGCCAGAGCTTTCGCAATCCTGAATAAATACGGGCTATAATATAGTGTACATGATCCGAGGCGGAAAGGGACCGATTTATTTTATATCCTAGACTTACCACAGTGTCAGAAAATGTAAGCCTCGTGGAATTGAGAAAAATAGGCGGCAGCTCTTCAGTGTTATAAAGTTTCTTTGAAATCAATATAAGCTGACTCTTTTTTGGATTTAAAATCAGACCATTATCTAGAGACCATTTTGAAACAAAAGACAAGTCTGAATTAAAGCTAGCCACAAGATCTTCAACCAGCCCGGGTGGTCGAGACAGGTATATCTGCGCGTCATCGGCGTACATATGCACAGATGTGTTTCGACACACTTGTGGTAAGTCGTTAATATACAGACAGAACAGGATTGGACCAAGAACTGAACCCTGGGGAACTCCAGAAAGTATATTTTTTGGTTGAGAGTATTTAAGATTAGCAATAACCCGTTGAACACGATTAGTGAGATAATTTTTAACCAAACACACTGAGGAATCACTTAAACCAAAGTAAAGTTTTAATTTTGTACAAAGAACCTCATGACTGACCATGTCGAAAGCCTTGGAGAAGTCCAGTAAGCACAGCAGTGACAGATATTCCTTGTCATATTGGATTCTAATATCATCAAGCACTTTGATCATAGCTGTAGAACAACTATGGCCAGGTCGTAAACCTGATTGCACTGACGATAATAAATTAAACCGGTTGAGATGGTTGGAAATCTGTTTCGCAAGAATCTTTTCAAAAATTTTAGAAAGACATGGTAAGATACTTATTGGACGAAAATCAGAGACTAATTGGGCGTTATTCTTTTTGGGCACGGGGATGACCTTTGCTTTTTTCCAACAATCCGGAAAAGTTGAAGAGGTAATGCAAAAATTAAACAAATGTGTTAAAGACCTTATTAAATGGGGAAGGATTATTTTTACAAAACGTAAATCTATTCCGTCCTCACCAATTGCGTTAGATTTCAGTGCATGAATCTCTAAGATCACATCCGGTTCAGAAACTACTTCAAATTCCATCAATGGTGATCCAAAGAAGAAGAGTTGATTGTCAGGCGAAAACGAAGAGTTACAACTATATTTGGGGGAAAAAGCATCACTTAACTCATCTGCATCTGGGACTTTAGTAAGTATTTGACTTTTTCCTATCCCAATAGAACGCAAATTTGCCCAAAGTTTCTTTGATGGCTGGTCAAGGCTTAGCTTGGAGAGAAAGTATCTTTCTTTTGCTCTCCTGGTGACAGAAGAAGAGTAATTCCTTGCTCTGCAAAAAACCTCCCAATTGTTACTGGTAGAATTTTTTTTAAATTTAGCATAAAGTTTTCGACGAGTTTTTATAGCATTATGGACCTCAGTGGTAAACCATGGACATTTACTATTGCGCACTGTAACAGACTTAATAGGTACATGTAAATTAAAAAGATCGTTGATGAGGGTCTGAATGCTTTCTACTTTTGCATTAACATCCGATAAAGAGTAGCAGGAATGCCATGGAAGAAGGCTCGCTTGATGGTGAAGGTTATCATGGTTAATTGAGGCAAAATCACGAAATTGAAAGGAGTTCTGTAGGGGATTGGATGAGAAATCAATGTCATATGTACAAAACAAGAGATCATGGTCTGATACTCCTTCAAATGACAGTTGGTCTTGCAGTAGCACGTTCGTCTTGTCTGCGACAACCAGCAAGTCAAGAAGACTTGGAGGGGTTTCATGACCAAAGCGAGTTGCAAGTGAATTGACAACCACAAGGCCACACGAAGCAATAGCATCAAGGAGTTGACGAGATCTTCTATCATTTTTTAACAAATCCGCATTAAAATCGCCGCAGAGTATAATGTGCTCGTAGGATGCAGAGACTTGTTGTATTGTAGAAAATAATGATTCAAAAGAACAACTACGGTTAGGGCTATAGACTAAGCCAAGAATGCATTTTACATTTCCATTGGAAATTTTTACAACAATGTATTCAGTGTCATTGCCTGATGATTTTTCCAAAATATTGCAGGTCAAACTGGCTTTATGATAAATAGCTATCCCCCCACCAGTAGTGTCAGTAACTCTATTATGAGGGACTACAAAATAACCAGGAATGCCATAAATATTATTATAATCCTTTTCATCATCAAGAGTTTTGAACCACGTTTCGCTAACACAAATAACGTCAACACCCGAATCATTAAAAATATGCCTGGCGTAATCAAGTTTGGATAAATTAAGACTTCGAGCATTGAAGTGGCAAACTTTGAATCCATCATAGGCATTTGATAAAATGTTGACTAGCGTCCGCATATCCACCTCATTCGACGTTCCAGACGTAGAACCATTACGAGCCATTATCATCCGAAACACCACAAACAAGTAATAGAAGCACAACTGGATTTACTAATATGGTATGTTTGTAATCTATAGGAAAGAAAGGAAGTGCGAGACATGCAGGGAAAACAGAGAGAGAGGAAGGAAAAGAAAGGAAATAATATAAAAACAACATTTAATAATATTGTTAAAAATATTGTTATCCCGAGCAGTTTTAGTAGTTATAGATCATATAAATTCGATTTTTTCCAAAATTTTGTTTGAGTTTGTGGGCGTGTCTGTGGGCGGATTTCAAAAATTCGTAAACTTGATTATTTCGGGACCCTAGAGAGTATATGGTTAAAATTTCAGCTCTTTAGGCCCAGTTTAAAGGCCTAATTTTTGCCGACGGACGGACGGACGGACATGGCTAGATCGACATTACTACCGATGCTGATCATAAATATAGTAACTTTTAAGGGTCTACGGGCAATATTAAGGTATGTTACACTCTATGCGTCAAAATTAATATACCCTTAGAATAGGGTATAAAAAAAAAACTGCCGTGCATAGCCAGCGTGTCACCTGTTGTCACAAGGGTAGAATCCACCATAACCCTGCCTGCAACAACCTTCACTCATTAAATCTCTTTCGCACCATTTTGGTTCTATTAAATTCCCTCTCTGCGCAACCGACCGTCGGCCAAGTGATTTGGTTCGAGCTATAGATAGGTTTCTACATATAAACATGCCATGTTTGGACGTTACTGAAAGTGGCTTACATTAGTTTTGTTCAATTTGAGAATCGTGTGGAATTCACGATTGTACGATTTTATTTTGATTATTTGCAGAGATTGTATTTTAAAATCAAATTAAGGTGAATCAAATCAAACAGTGATTAGTGGATTAGTGGCTATTATATCAGGGGATGTCAGATGAAGCAGAATGTTCAGTGATGCGGAGGGAGTTGTTCGAAGTTCTCCGCTACTGCACTTACATGCTGCTAGTTAAACTAAGCTTACCTTATCTCGCGATCAAAGCCTCACTTGTTTCCAATAGCTTTTTTGTAAGAGGAAAATGTTATTGTAGCTTTTTTACTCTTTCTTGTATGTTGGATTGTCAGGATAGCTTCCTTTTAAAAAACGGACCTAAATATTTAACTTTGTCGGAAAATGTTAGCCTTATACCATTGAAAGACGGAGCTTGTTAAGAGCATTTTGCTGGAGTTCTTTCGCGTATTGGGGTACTGGAAGTTCCAGAGAAGAAAAGAAAGGTTGACGACTGCTGACAGGTCTTCTGCCAGATGTTCTGCTCAGTTTTGAGTTGACAATCCGCCTTGTGAGAAGTAGATTTATCAACTCCCCAAGCAATCTGTCTACGTTTAGATCTGTCAGAACATTTGCGATCGTAGATATGTTGATGTTAATCTGGGGTTGAATCGGCTAAGGTGTAGTTGATAGTTGACAATCAAAATCATACGTTTACGTCCACGTAAGGTGATAATCAAATTGACAATCACCTTTTTGCAATGAATTCCATGTGACAGCTATTTAGGTGTCGCTTTCATACATTTTTGTTATTTTCATAGGTACCTATGCACCTCGGCTTCAACTCGAAATAAATTAAATACTTTAGTGAAAAAAGAATATATTAAATAAATTCAAATAAAAAAGTGAAATTGTAAAATTCGTGAAGTGCAATGTTTACTTCATTAGAACTTTTCTTCATAAATGAAGAAAATAATTACAAAAATGTCCAACTACTAAGAAGAAACCTGAGAAATAAAGCAAATATCTTGGAACTTCCTAAACCGATGTATGAATTCATATAATTATAAATATTCATTGTTGATTGCTATCATTTATTATTGTGTATTTTAAATTTTTGAAAAACTTTCGCTTATCCAAAGAAGCGTTTGTGTTTGTTTTGGGACTGCTTGATTTACCAACTGGAATAAGGTCAACACATGTTCCACCCATCCTTCAATTGGCTGCAACTTTAAATCTTCTTGGGGGTGGTGGCTATCAAAGACAAGTTGGGGCTGACTGGGCTGCACCAATGGGTCAAAGTACGGTGGCTGAAATTACTGCTGCAGTCATTAAAAAAATGCAGTCAATACTGTGCCCATTTATGATAAAGTTTTTGCCGTTTTTGCCTAAGGATTCAACAAAATCATATTTGAAATGTAAATAATAAAAAACAAACACACATCAGCTGCTCGGAATGACAACGTCGGCAAGGAAGTGACGTTTAAAACACTAAGTGCTGCCAATAATCAATCATTTTTTAGTGATCGGTTTACGCAGCGCAAAGAGGAGTTGATTATCAAAAACGACAATCCAAAAGCGACAATCAACTATCACCTTAGCCGAGTCCACCCCTGTTTTCAAGTATTTGCTTTTACAGTACGCATGTTGAGTCGCAGACAGGAGTTGCGAAGATGGATATCAATCAGTCGCTGAAGTGATACACTAATAGGTAATATAATGGGTGGCGACGGTGTAGAGGTAAGTGTGTTGGCTTGTGACCCGTGCGGTGCAGGTTCAATCCCCATGGGGAACTACAACATACGCCACCATTATGGAGAGAAATAAATGGCACCTTGTTTTCTCCAACCTCTGCACCAAAAACAGGATTTGTGCCTGGTAGTACAATGAACCGTTACCGAGTCTGAGTGTTCTGGGATTTGGATTTCCTTTTTTATTTTATTTTTTATTTAAACATATAAATAAGTAAGAGATCTTTACTAACATGAGAACATATTCCAGCTTTGGCTATGAACACCGCTTTCACGTCTCGCCATGCAAGAGGAATTGTAAACCATATCCAAATAGCTCTTCAGGATCATTTGATGCACCGTCAGGATTATATCTGAGCTGCATTCTTATTAGCCTTAGTAAATAAGTTATCCGAAAATGGGAGGCCTCCAAATGTTTATTTGAATTCAGCCCGTGAACCCCATAGGCGGACGAGAACTGATCCAGTAAAGTGGAAAAAGAGGTATATTTCATATATAAGCCCGCCGTTAAAACACGAGCTTAAGCGAAATCAAATCTTGAAGCTGGCGGGCTGAAGGCTTCATAATGTGCAATATTGCCACATCTAAATACAGATTATATACTAAGTCGAGTTCTCGACTTTGTTCAATTTTGTTTTCTTCCATAGTTTTGATATCTACTCAGAAAGTATTTTACCACACAGATAAACAGTGGTGGATGCACTCCAAAGTATGGCTTTATACATCGGTTTTCCAGCGCTTAACCAATTATAATTGCACTACCAACTCTCCCTACCTGGCTATGCATTGTGCACCATCCATTATGTCATGTATTCCTCTCCCAACAACCCCACACAAAGTAACTGCAATTGATTAAATTTAATTACAAATCGATTTTCTCGCATAAAGCATTGACCACATTGATTGAGCATATTACACTCTTCACATGTACATACCATCCGCTGCTGTGCAATCCTCTTGCCGGCTGCCGTATCCAAGCACTCTCGTAACAATAATAATTAATAACAGTACACCAACCACTGCCAGAAAGAAAACGTCAGTGGATAATCCGCCTATAGTACCTACTCTTGATTGTATTTTTGTTGAACCAAAATAATAACAAAAAATGGCGTTGGCTATATCGCGAGTATTTAATAATTTTGAATTTTTCAGTGCGATACGAAAAATGGGAATTGGCGCCCAACATAGGACAGCATAGCCATCCCTCCTCTCTGGCAAATCATTATCGCTGGATGAAGCTTATTCGTGGATGAAGCGAACGTGAACCGAACCAGTGCAACTGTTAATGCAGTTAAATGCAAACATGCGGTCAGGAGCATACAACAGACTGGCAAAATAATAACAGCTGAGGTCAGGATGAGTGGACTTGGTGAAGGATGTGCATTGTGCAGCGCAGGTCATGGAGGTCGTGTTGCCTAGTCAGTGTATAAAAACTGAGGTTGCCCGTATCCGTTTTGGGGTAAACTAGGTGGCTTCTGACTGCAGCCACTGACCTACTTGTATATGTGCGGCTAATGAGCTTGCATTTAATTTTCACGCATCGAGAATTTTAACAACCCCATGCTCCAATGAGCATGTTTTTGGTTTCATTTTTATTTACACTCAGATATGATTTTCGAGTACCACTCGTTGTTGTGCTGAAAGGCATACATTTGATTTTAAATAAAAAAAAAACAAATTATATTGGAGTTTATAATTTAATTAATTTCGATTGCGATTACCGAATACAACACGGGGTTTTGTATCCAAGCACACATACTTATTATTAAAAAATATTTGATAAAAAATTATTGATGCAATTATTTAAGCTTGGATGAATTTTGTTGCATAAAAGTCACTGCTAACAACGCTGCTTTGAAGCAAAAAGAATTGTATGAATCGGCCTTTAACTCCGCCAAGTCAAAGTCATAGTCATTGTCGAAGTCATAGTCATAACCATGGTCATAGTCCTAGTCATAATCATAGTAATTGTCAGTCATAGTCATTGTCATTGTCGTAATCATATTCACAGTCGAAGTCATAGTCACAGTCAAAGTCATAGTCATAGCCATTGTCGTAATCATAGTCACAGTCATAGTCATTGTCAAAGTCATAGTCATTTTCGTAATCATAGTCACAGTCAAAGTCATAGCCATAGTCATAGTCAAAGTCATAGTCCTAGTCATAAGTCTTTCCCATAGTCACATTTGTAGTCGTGGTGATAGGAGTAGTCGTAGTAATAGTTCAAGTCATAGTTTCGTAGTCTTGGTCGCATGTTCCGTGTGCAGCAAAATGGCCTTGAGACCATTATTGATAACCTCATCCCCACTCTCTAACATTTCAACTCTTACACTCACTTCGCAAATTAAAAATTCTAAATTTCGCAAACTTATTTCATATAAGAGCTCCACGTTTAGTTAAACATTCAAAACCGCAGCCAATATCTAGGGAATCTTTGAAAGTTTTCCGGCAAAACCTTTCCAAGTTGCTCCTTCGAAATTATTAATTTCCATTACTGTCACAAAACACGCTGTTGTCGATGTGTGCTCTCCAACCCAAACACGTACCTACTAAACTTTTCTCATTCTCTTTCACACGAACAAGAAACAATAAGAAAATAAAAAAAACTGCAACATTTCCATAATACAAGTATCTCAACGATCTCATGGCATTAGTCGTAAACTGCAATCAGGCTTAATTTGCACCTCCAGCTGTCCGCTTACAACCCTTCCATGCGTACTTCACTACATAAATGCCAGATGATACTATCTTTGTAGCTAAATAGTGTTCCCTTGCTATTATGCGCTATGTGACTTGCAATGCGCTGCAGTGTAAGCAGTGAAATTTTGCCATCACCATCAGGCCAACATCTCCGAGTCTCTAACACTGCTACTCATCAACCACGACCACTTTGAACTCCAGCACAAATAGTAAAATAAGACCATCCTCTTGTACGTACGAGTACATGCCGAATAATGTGCTCACACAGGATACTAGAAAGTGAATAAATCCTGTCAGCAGTGTGTCCTTGTGAAATTCACATCGCACATATGTTAAAATGAAATACAACCAGCATCCGTCTTCCCTTTACACACGATAACAAAAGTAGTCGAGAATCGAGGCGAAAAGAGAACCCAAACGAGAGTGTGTGAAATAAATACACACACTCGTTCACCCCCAGTCACATTTTCACAGTTACAGTTCCACTCCCACTCCCAGTTGCCAGCAGTCGTTTAGTCTGTAAAAAAGGATAAACACAATGCAATGTTAATAAAAACGGATGATGACACACCTACATAAACCACCGTAAACCCCACACAAGCGTATAAACATACACGACATAAGGACGACTTTTATGCCGAAAGAAAACCGATATTAAGTTTTATTAGTATCTCTCTCTCAAGAAGCCATCATGGAAAGATTGTAGAATAACGTAATAAGCTGTGAACACACATCCTGCATACACCATATTCCCATTACCTCCTGACGATGGGTGTATTGTGAGGAGTACCTTCAAAAATACTCTACTACCTACCTCAGCCACTCAAACCACTACCAGTACTATATTGTGGGAACAAATTAAAAAAAAAATCCACAAACTTGAGATAGATTCTTTGGAACTCTCTGCTTCGAGAGAAAAGTGCCCCAAGGATAGAACAAGGCAGCCCATGAATTGGAAAAGAAGAGAGAAAAAACACTGCGAAAAAGACGAACGAAAAATTAAAAAGAACAACATGAACGATTTGAGTGGAGCTTTTCACTTATTGCAAAAGATCCGGAAGCAAACAAATAAGACAAATATATTCGCAGCTGCAAAGGATATTCTTTGACATTGTTGGTAGGTGAATGCGCACATATAGGGTAGTTTAGAGTTGGTTTGGTTTCATTCATATCGCTTTATTCTCTAAAGATAGAATTTCATGAAAACATTTGTCGTCGCCTAGCAAGAATGCTACTACAGCTGTGCAATCGTGACTAATTCGATCTTTCTAAGATATTCATAATTAGAATTTGGTGATTGCAATCAATAACCACAATTCAATCTATCACAATATACAATTCTTTAACGTTAGGCAAAAAGGTCTTAAGTTAAAAAATTGCATTTTGGGTTTTTGATTGGGTTGAACTCATTTTTTTTTCTCTTTCGTTTGGTATTAACGACTTAAGTTTAGCACAACTGCTTCCCATCGTAATAATAAATTTAATCCCGATTTGCAAATAATTAAAATATTTTAAATTTGGTTTAACGAAAAACTGCAGTTTCTGACTTAAGACCTTTTTGCCTAACGTCAAAGATTTTTTTTTTTTTATAATTAGCGCGCACTAAAGGGATTTGTTGGGACCCTTATAATGTATTAGCTACACAGCGCGGGAACGTCAAAGAATTATTGTCACACATCTAGCTGGTTCGTTTACCTCGATTAGCCACAAAGAAATATTGAAACAAAAGTGTTAAGTGCAAAAGTGTTACTTTAGGAACACGCCAGATAAAGCAAAACGTGTTTTTTTGTTTATTGAAACAAGAGCACATTGTTTCTTATGAGACTACACACACCAAAGAAAACGAAACAAAACACACGTTTTTGTTTTGAAGTTTTTCGGTGGTGGTTGTTGAAAATACATGCCATTGTATACGAGCAACACACACCGAATGCAACAAAACAGTTTCGAAACAGCGTCGTTGACGATAATTGCCTACTTACTTGTGGCGCATCAACACCAAATGAAACGAAACATAAAAACCAAAGCAAAACAGAAAAACAGGTTTCGTTGCCGATAGCTGACCTGTTGTTTTTTGCAAAACAAAATTTTGATTCCGTTGTTTTTGTTTTATTCTTTCGTTGCACTTTACAGCTTTCTTTGCTTCTATGAAATACCCTGTAAGTATGGCAAAAATTCTACAATTTTTTTTTTATATCGAGCGAGTTGTAAGCATGGAAATGGTCTACATATTGTGGTAGTCACAACGTAGCTATAAGTTATATTCAACTTGTGATCAATCTCATAGGTATATATACTCCTCAATCAGGGTACATTTACATGGGCGCCGCCAGGATTTCTTTCTTCAAGGGGGTGCATAAAGTCCATTTGCATCAGCAACTAGACATTATACTATTTACTGATGCAAAATACAGAATCATAGGTACACAATGTACCTATATTATGTCAAATTCAAATCGCGCCCGGTAGGGTAGGTATTTGTTTGAGTAGGTATAATAAAACTGCAATCGGCTCCAAACCAAATTTTTAAACATACATACTTCCCTTTTGCACTTGCTTAATTCATTTGGCCTTTACTTAACAGCAATTTGCAATTGCAATAACTTTCTGCCAAAAATAAATCTACTACGAATTTTTTTTTTTGTAGTGGCAAGGCAACTTCAAATTTTTAACATCAATCCAGCGAGAACTAGGTAAATTAAAAAAATACCATTTAAGTAGGTATTAACTATTAATAGTTATTAAGTCGGTAAAATGAGAGTTTCTTTTGTATTTTTTCTCTCTAGGAATGATTTAATTTTTTTAACACAAACCTACATACCTCAAACTGACGCAATGTGTATTTCTCAAGTCTCAACTCAATTGCATCCTCAGCCCAGTGAGTGAAAGATACATACAAATTCACCAAATAAGTCGAAGACAATCGGGTTATTTCTGTGCTTATGAAAGCGTTTGTTGAAGAGGGAGATATAGACCGCAGCGAGAAGTAAAAGCAAAATAGGGAGAGAAAACAAATTTGTTCTATCCCGATGAATTTTATAAGTCGACTGTTTCAGGCCAACGTTTTTGTTTACCTTCATGTGAGTAGAAGTAAGTAGATAGATTTCGAAAGCATTAGCCACGTTTTATTATCGCCCATAACCTATATGGTTCACCCCGATAAAATAAAACGATGCGGATCCAAATGAAAACTTTGTTAGTACTCTTCAAGCAAGAGAATCCGTTTTACGTCTGCAAACGGAGTCAATGACATATGGACGACTCCGCATACGGCTCCGCATACGGGTCCGAAAAACGATGGAAAATATGAAAGAATTTTTTAGATCATCTATATTTATCCCATACCTAGATTCTATTATTTCTTCATTAAAAAATCGATTTTCTACAACAAACAAAAAAGCATTTTCGCTTATGCAGCTTCGCCCGGAAAATATGAGAATATAGAATATATACAGAACCTCTACGGAGGTCTTCTACATAATTTTATTGCCGAGGCTACCACATGGTATGAGACGATGAAGACAAATGAAGCAAATAATGCGGTTATAAATGAATCTGTTGTTGAATACGCAGATCTAATTGCTGAAGCCACACCGTTTTACCCTGCTGTATGTCACGCAATCAAAATTGGTTTAACAATTCCAGCAACAACTATGGAAGACGCAAGACTAAGCGGCCTGTGTATGCTTAGTGCTCACAGGAAAAGAGTAGAGGAGGACACTGAATTTATTGGCAAGGTGATAAACAAATTTGGACAGCAACATAGACGCCTTCAGTTTCTATTCAAATAAAATTAATAAAGAACAAAAAAACCTATGTATTTTCTTTCCTACACATGCACCCCCCTGGCGCACCCCCATGCCGGCGCCAATGGATATTTATATGATTTAGCTTATGTAAGTGACTAATGATTAAAACGGACGTGCTTTTTATTCTCGTCTACGGTACAGACTACAATATTTTGTTATAAGTTTTTTCGCCTTTTAATGGAAAAAACATTTATATTAAAAACGCTCTCAGGAGTGGGTCTGACAAACAACTCCTGTGTATGAATGTATGTAGATAATGTTATGTTAGGATTTTGTTGACCGATACAATGGTTTGATCGTCTCAACTTAGCTGAGATTGATTAAGTGCATCATTTATTCAGAAATCGGGAGGGCATATCGTATAGAGCCATTGCAATAGCTACATTTCTCGTGTATTTAATTTTACTTCATTTGCTTTTGCTGACGATACAGTGATCGTGGTTCCCCAAAGGTCTCTGGATACGGCAATGAGGATAATGAATTCATTACTGCAGTATAAAAGTGCCACTACAACAGATTGGTTATCAACACTTCAATAATCAAAATGATGCACATTTAAAGAAGACAATTCAAACCAACACAGAAAACAATATATTTGAGTAATGATACTCACTTACTTACTTACTTACTTAACGGGCTCCTGACCCGTGGAGATTCTCTGTCTAAGACATTCCACCCTCCGCGATCCCCGGCATGCTGTTTCCAGTTGTCCAGACCAAGCGCTCGGGCATCCGATGGGTTGTCTTTAAAACGGAGGTTCGGTCTTCCCTGTCGTTTCGAACGTGATGGCTGGGAGTCGAAGATCCTCTTCGCTGGAGCATTATTATCCATTCGCTCAATGTGGCGGAAGACCAAATGTAAGCTCTACAAATCGCTTATACTGCCATTTCTTCGACTACATTGGCTCATGTAGTCGAAGAAATGGCAGTATAAGCGATTTGTAGAGCTTACATTTGGTCTTCCGAGTCAGGAGTTTTAACCCATTTCTTTTGCCAAACCCAAGTAGCAACGGTTTCCTAGGGTAATTCTTCGTCCGATCTCCATTTAGGTGTCATTTGTGGAGTTAATGTTTACTCCGCAGCAGGTGAGCTCCCTTACAACCTCGAAGCTATTGCTATCAATAGTGACATTTTGTTCTAGTCTATTTGTTTGGTTGTTGAAAGCAAATACTTCGTTTTGTCCTCGTTGACTTCAAGTCCAACCAATTTTGCCTGTTCTTCAATCGCCATGAAAGCCTCTAACACGCTATGCTGAGATCTGCCTATGGTGTCGATATCGTTCGCGTATCCCAGTAGTTAAGTGGATCTTTTGCAAATAGTGGCTTCCGTATTGACACCTGCCCTACGCACTATCTGCTCCAGAGCACGGTTGAACAAGTAACATGACAGCGCATCTCCTTGCCAGAATCTGCTACATGTTTGGAATAGTTCGGAAGAACTGTTTTCATACTGCATATTACACCGCGTGTTTTCCAGCGTCATGCAACACAACCGAATCAGTTTTTCCGGGATCCCGAATTCGGCCAACGCCAAGTAGAGTCTTGGCGATGAATGCTATCATATGCGGCTTTAAGGCAGATTAAAAGATAGTGAGTCTCGACTTAAAATTCATTGATCTTTCCAGGATTTGCCTTTGTGTAAAGATTTGGTCTATTGTCGACCTGCCGGGCCGAAATATATACTGGTACGTGCCGATTAGTGTATTGCAGAACGGCTTTAGACGTTCACATAGTACATTGGATAGGATTTGGTTGATGCATGTATTGTTTACTTTTTATCGGACAAACACGTCGATAAACTACGCATGCACCTTTTATGGCTTTATACGCACTATACCATTTGCGGTATCACGCCACTAAACCTGTTTTAAAGCAAATTTACTAGGCCCTAGTGGAGTCAAAACTACGGTATGATACCTGCACCTGTTTGGTGAAGCGCAGCTGGAACCCACTACCAAAAGCTACAGAGAATTCAAAATTCAGCACTAAAACAAGTAAAAAGCACAAACCAACGAAATAATGAAAGAAGTTTTGAAGTATTTCATGTTGAACACATATTCAAGATGACGATAATACTTCATTATTTCGATGATAGCCATTTAAATAAACACCAAACACAACTTAAATTTAGCGTTTCTTCAATAATCACTGAATTACCTAGAGATCTAATACAAATATAGAAGACGTTTAAACGGGGAAAAAACAAGATACTGTAAACGATTGTAGTAATTGATTTAAAAAACAAAAATAAAATGAATATAAATAAATACATATTTTAAATTAGAGATAATAATCGTTTGCTTTTAAGCTTACTTTTAGTTTATTTATACAAATTGTAGAAAAATTGTCTTGTGCAGACAAGCCAAGGCTTCGCAGGAACTTATCAATTTGGGAATCTGTGTTTTCTATAAGCGATCCTTCTGAAGCTAATGATCAATTTACTTCAATTTTCCATAAGCATATTGAAAATTAAAAGACTCATTTGAATAACAGAAGCAAAACAAAATTTTTGAAACCTTGGATGACACCAAGATTGTTAAAGCAAATAAAACTGAAAAATAGTTTTGCTGTGAAGTGTAAAAAGCATCCACAAAACTTAAATATAACCAAATATTCACCCCTATAATTTAATCCGGCGGATCGATCCACGTTCACTTGCTGTTGGTATCATTTAATCCGTCGGATGCACTGTTTTACCGACCACGTTTTGATTTTTTTCGAAATCATATGTTTTGTCATTGTTGTCAAATAGAAAGAACTCCTGCTTGTCAAAGAATTTCTTTTATTTAAACAAAATGGATAGCATAGCTCTATTTTTTGAAGATGACGACAAAAAAAAACAAAAGAAGTTATCGTGCCAATTTAAGAGCTTCTGGTGAAGATATTATGGATATGTCAGATGCGTCGTGAGTTAAAAAATGTCATTGTTGTTTACAATTTCCATAAAATAAATTTTATTTCAGTTTTATTAAAAACTTTCGACTCAATAAAACCGCGTTTTATTACGTCCTTGAAGAGCTGACTAAAGAGACTCCCACAACCTAAAAATCATTTGCAGTGTCACCCAAGCATCAGCTAGCTGCATGCTTGAAATTTTTTGCGGAAGGTGTTAACTTTTTGTAAAGTATTGGCCAAGGTCTTAAACATTTTAGAAAATGTGCTATGCCCCAAATGGATAAGTTTAGACAACACTGAGGATCAAAAAAGAGAAGCAAAGTTACACTTTTACAAAAACTGTAAGATACCTGGCGTTGTAATGTGTGTTGATGGGACACACATAGCTATCAAAGTTCCAAAAGCCAATTCACACCTGTATTATAATAGGAAAGGATTTCACAGCATAAATGCTATGATCGTTAGTGATAAATAAAGCAGATTAACTGAGGTCATACACTGGGAACTAATTTATTTTCAGATTTGTGATCAAAAGTTATGGATACGGTGTATAGACGCAAGGTTCCCAGGATCTAACCATGATTCATTTATTTGGAATGCGAGTGATGCCTCTACTTACTTCGCAAATATGTACAGTACAACAAATACAAATACAAGGCTTTCTGCGGGCAATCTTGCGCATTTCTCCTTGGTGATTAAGGGTTTCCTGACTAAAGAACTCTACTGTTTGATTGTGCCTTTTTTCTTCTTCCGCGCGGGTCTTCATTATAGCTAAAAGCTCCTTATTTTGGTCAACAATTTTTTCCAACGACCTATACACTCTTTTAGTGCCGTAGTTCAATTCAGTGGCATTCTCTTTTTGCCCTTCCAAGCCGCTGACGATTTCTTTGTAGAAGTTTTCTTGTATATTTACATGTTTTACAAGAAGGTCTGCTTGAATTTGTCGCTTGTTCTCGCTTGATCTTCCCCTGGCATTTTGAGTTTCTATAAAGACATCTTCGGGCAAGTAAGCAGGTTGTTGTGGCTCTGTTTCAGCCAACTGAGGGGACACTGATGGAGGAACTTCTTCTCTTAGTGATCGATTTGATCCAAATGAACGAACGTTTTGGATGCCTTCAACTGACTCGTTCAATTGGATCAACTCAATCACTTCCTCTTCTTCCGCAGAGAAACAAAACTTTTTGTTGGGTCCACCACCAGTTGCTGTAAGCTCCTTCTTGTTGACACTCAGCTTTTGCTTTAGATGTGATTTATGATCACTCCATACCTGCGATTAAATTTTGTTTTTGAAAGCGAAAACATTAAAAGCGCATGATCTACTTACTTTTTTCCACTCTACAACTTCTTTATGTGGTGGTCCAAGGCTATTAAGATTAGTTTTGAGCTTTTCCCAAAGCTCTTTAATTTTTTCCGGCGGCCTTTTAGTATTGTTTTTGGCGATGTCGGGAAATTGCTTCATATTTGCTACCAATTCGCTAAATTGGTCCCTATTTGTTGTCCTATTCCTAAATGTTACTTATATCTTTAATAAATTCGATTTATTACAAAAAATACTTACATTTTGTTAGTCAAATCTTTTAAACGAACCGCGCAGCAAAACAATCCGCAACAATTTTCGTGCGGAAGAGAAATGTCAAAATTTGCAAGGAATGATTCGATTCCCCCGTTTTAAATGATCAAGTGAAAAATGAATTTGCATTACCGACGGGAGGATGTTCACTGCGGATATCTTAAATGATACACAATTTTGAATTTCGGGGATATGTTCCCCCCGGCGGATTAAATGATAGGGGTGATTATTCTAAGCTTTGCAAACGTGTTAAAAATCTAACTGCTGAGTCACGCAATTCATATTACACCAACCGCTTGATACGTTTCAGGAGCAACACTAAAAATGAATGGAAAGTAGTGAATTGTATTTTAGGGAAGCAAATTAAATCTTATAATATTTCTAATATCTTTGCCAATAATGATATTACTTCTGACCCACAATTAATAGCAAATAGTTTTACCAAGTATTTTCTTAGTGTTACCGAAGCTGTAAGAACCCCTGTGCCGCTTCACAATAGTTTTAACTGCACTATTGAAAATATTTTAAGAAAAGAAACAACTTAAAGGAATAGTTTTCGTTTTGAAGAATTCTCGCCTGGAGAAACTTTTAAATTAATTCAAAGTTTGCAAAGTAAAAATGCTTGTACCAGTGATGGTGTATTTGCTCTTTTGTTAAAAAAAATATCTTGGGAAATTGTGGATATTTTATGTTATATTTTTAACTTAAGTGTTAGTATGGGAAAGTTTCCCAATTCTTTGAAAAGAGCTGAAGTTATTCCACTTTTTAAAAAAGGTAACCGTAAAAACGTAGCTGATTATAGGCCTATTTCGTTGCTTTCTACGTTTTCGAAATTTTTTGAAAAATTAGTTAAAACTAGAATGCTTTCATTTCTTGAAAAAACTAACTTTTTTTCTGATGATCAATTTGGTTTCAGATCAGGTAGATCCACTGAAGATGCAATTCTAAAAGTATGTTGTGATCTATACAAGGGGATTAATGATGATCAATCTACGATGGCATTGTTTATTGATATGACCAAGGCATTTGACTTGATCGATCATGAAATTCTTTTAAGCAAGCTATACAATGCTGGGTTTAGGGGAATATTTTATGAATGGCTAAAATCGTATTTGATCAGATGGGAACAAAGTGTGTATGTAAATGGGATTTTTAGTAATGTATTAATGTTGAAAAATGGTGTTCCTCAGGGTTCTGTTTTGGGTCCGACTCTATTCTTAATTTACATTAACTCACTGTTCCACCAGAATTTTTCTGGAAATCGTAGAGCCTTTGCAGATGATATAGCTTTCACTTATATCGAATCTTCATATTTCGAATGTTTTGCTAACATAAGTAATAATGATTTACAATTGCTGAGAGCTTGGTTTGCGCACCACAGATTGATTATTAGTGAAAAAACTAAAATCATGTGTTTTAAGCTATCGGGTGATTTTCCTAGGGAGATTGAAGCATTTTTCCACTCGTATGACTGTCAAAAGTTTGCTTTACCTTTACATGTACGAGTATGTGGTAGAAATAACTTCCTAGAACAAAATCAGTGCTCACGTAATTGTTTTCAAATTGAGCTTGTTGATTACTTTAAGTACTTAGGAGTTATCATCGAC
Organism: Portevinia maculata; assembly: GCA_949715645.1. NCBI lineage: Eukaryota > Metazoa > Arthropoda > Insecta > Diptera > Syrphidae > Portevinia > Portevinia maculata. The sequence continues at coordinate 72,875,399 of OX454527.1, forward strand.
TGCAACCTTAATTGGAAAGTTCATGTTCAATCACTCAAAACTTACATGAATCTGATAACTCGAAAGATGTATCTGTTAAAGCCATTCTGCTCAAAAAAAGTTTTTACAATAATCTACTGCGGACTTACTCAGTCTAAATTGCAATATGGGATAGTGTGTTGGGGAGGTGCTTATATGAACACTCTTAGACCAATCTTGATTGCCCAAAAGCATATAATTCGTATCATTTGTGGAAAAAGTCGACGAACTGGAAGCTGGCCTCTTTTTTGTGAGTTAAGATTACTACCACTACGTCATCTATAGATTTTTAAAGTTTCAAAAGAATTCTATAAAAAAAGTGGTAATATTCCATATAGAAACTCTTCAATATACAACTTACGGGTTAATAATCTGGCACTTGTTGACCCTCTAGTTGCACACAAAACACATTTTATCAATTTTTATTTAATGACATCCGCAATTGTATTCAATAATCTGCCCATTTCAATTAGAACAACTTACTACTTTCATTCTTTCTTGAAAAGAATCACAAATTGATTAGAATTAGTCTATAAAGTAAGAACTTGATATACGAAAAATTATTTTGTATAACTATCTTTATTGTTGTTAATATCAATTATGTTTTTGTATTTTTTATACGTTATGTTTCTTTAAACAACAATTTAAAAAAAAGGACAACTGAAAGTAGGTACCCCACGTCAGTTATTCTTCTAGTTTGAGCCGAAATTTCTGGCGGTCATTCAACTCTAACGATATAAGTTACTGAATGGCACTGATTTATTCTCTTACACTTATTATTATTTTTGAATTATTTTTGATTTTTTTTATATAAACTGTAAATAGCATTAAGTGAAAGTTGAATAAAAATGAATAATCTAATCTAAATCTAATCTAATCTAACATTGTAAACACATTTCCATGAACAAAAAATAAAAAAAATTACGCCAACCGCGTCATCACTATCTCGCACTGAAGCCTCTGTCTTAAATTAATTAGTAGCCTCGGTCACAGAAGGACTGACTGGAATAAATGGAAATACAGGACACACTTTATGGACATATACTCAATTTGAGTTCGAAATTACAGCACGAGTGGAATACGTGTTAAGAAGTATATCTACGTGAAAGCTAACAATTTTCGGGAATCATTCTATTCCTTTTAAAAGTGCACTTATTCACAGAACTTGGGCGTGATTAAGATGATATGGTTAAATAGGTGCCGTTACATAATGTAGGATCAAGTAGATCCCACAAACAATTATGTGCATGGGGGGTATGTGGCCCCCTGCAACCGCCCTAGGGGTCAATTTTGGAATTGATGAGATCTGCAGTTGTATTAATAAAAAATACTTAATTTGCCCCTAATTCACATATTAACTAAAATGGGGATTGTTAATTCTAACGGAAAATGTGAAAATACTTGTATTTTGTCTCTGTACAGACAACCCTTCCTTTTTGCGGCGCTACTATGGGACCAACCAGCAGTTATCGTCTCAAAAATGTTCATATTTTTTTGTTTTTAGTGATAAAAGGGTGAAACTTCGCACACATAATCTGGAATATTTAGGCTTGTAAATAATGTATATATCATATATATTATGTAGCTATGTTTTATTATAATAAAAAAAATCACACACATTTTAAAGTCGTATTTATAGTACACAATTGAGGCTTGGCTAACTGGAGACAGAGCTGGCTGAGGCCGAGGTCCACCTAGGACTGTGACGTCATCTAAAGTAAGTAAGCAAATAATTTAGGCTTGCGATACAATACGATAAATACGATAAATATCACGAAATGAAAGCATTAATTCTTACTTTTATTAGTTACATTGTTCAAATAAATATAAGAGCAGCTTAGCTTCTTCCAACAAATCTTTAGAACCTTTGGCAATCGGTTTTCTCATATTTGAAATAAATGCATCAGATGTAAATAACAGAGTATGGAAAACGTCATGATTTGTTGCTGTTTAACTTTATTTTTTTGTAGTCTTTATTTCGCGATTCCTGTGCATCTTCGGACAACTGTCCTATTGGCAATATCGCGAAATGTTTAATGATTTTTTTCACCATGAACCAATATTTTATGAACTGAAGAGGGCATATAGTACCAATTATATTTTTATACCCTATTCTAGGGGTATATGAATTTTGACGCATAGTTTGTAACATACCTTATTATTGCCCGTAGACCCCTAAAAGTTACTATATTTATGATCAGCATCGATAGTAATGTCGATCTAGCCATGTCCGTCAGTCCGTCCGTCCGTCCGTCGGCAAAAATTAGGCCTTTAAACTGGACCTAGAGAGCTGAAATTTTAACCATATACTCTCTAGGGTCCCGAAATAATCCAGTTTACGAATTTTTGAAATCCGCGCACAGACACGCCCATAAACTCAAAAAACAAAATTTTGGAAAAAATCGAATTTTGAGCTAGAAAGCTGAAATTTTTTTATATGATCTATGACTCCTAAAACTGCTCGGGATATAAAATATATACTCGCTAGGGGGCCCTTTATGCTCATGTGTAAATATTTTCAAAATGCGCCCTCTGACACGCCCACAATTTAAAAAAAAAAACTTTTTTCGAAAATTCAGAGTTTGAGCTAGGGAGCTGAAATTTATAATATATACTCTCTAGGGGCCCTTTATGCTCATGTGTTAAGTTTTTTTAAATCCGCCTACTGACACGCCCACAATTAAATAAAACAATTTTATTGAAACACCCAAGTATGAGCTAGGGAGCGTTTTTTTTTTGATAAAATCCTTTAAATGTTATATAACAAAATATGTAGAGCGTTCTTAACAATTCAACCATACTTAGACTTTTGTCACGCCCACTTATGAGGGATAGGAATAAGAATAGGGTATCCAACAGTTCGCCCAAGCGGACTGTAGCCCGTCCCTATGTTTCTACATACAATTGTGCAGTGTTAAGGCTATACTTGAAAAATAATTCTGTATTGATAGCTATGCCTAGATGAAAATTTTTGTAAAATAACGTGAAACCTTTTTATTAAGTTTTCATCAACTCCAGTTATATTTGCCGAAGAGTGATACTTTTGAAAAAATTTATGAGCCTTTTTGCCATCATTGCTGTTCCCACTACCTTGTGGTGGTTTATCTATATGTAAGACCAGTTCAGTCCAGAAACGATCTTGCACATATTTGTTCTTTTCCTCTTTGCTTTTTTTTGTTCTCAGGTGTTGTGGCAGACCATTTATCGAATGAAAAATTGTACGATTTATGCAAAATGAGCTCCATACACCTGATCCAACAATGCAAAGTTGAAAAGCCATTCTGATATGCATTTATATCTTCATATTTTAATCTCACTTTGTTTAAGTCATTCATTCCTTTTGGTTTTGCTGGACATATACACAGTATACACACAGCACTAGAACTGGTATCAGTAAGAACTTGGGCTACTTTTCCATCAATCATTTTTAAAAACAGTTCGTGTTTGATTTTAACCACTTCACCATCTTTATGTAATAAAGTTGGTTCTAACTCATTTATCTTTGTTCGTATATCATTAACTACAGCTCTTGTTTTGTCGAGAGTTTCTTTGAAAACTCAATAGAAATCGGACAACAATATCTTACCGAAGAACAAGTGCGATTTTGCCAAAGGAGTGAAGCAGTGAATAAGTTTGAGTCAGAAATTAAATTATCTTCCCCTGGCAATATCTGTTTATATTTACTCTGTCCCGAAGACCCATCGCAGCCCGACTTGGTAAAGAGCTTAAGATTTTTCGACTTAGGCTTGTAAATAAAGTTGATCATCAAAATGCGTTCAACCGTATGGTCTAACAGATCTTGAAGCTTAATTTTAGCACTAATATCAGTGACCTGAATGCTCGGTTCTGGTGAATAGCACATTTTTTTTTAGCGATTTATAGCATCTGATAAGACGGAAAGACGAGCAATTTTTTTCAGCCAAACAAGATCTTAGGTGAACATACATTTGTTTTGAAAATCTATATCAATGTAAATACTCACGGCCTCAAGAATAGAGTACGAAGAAACAGTTCCGCTCTTATGAGATATTCGTTTCATTATTTTTTGTTCTCCTCTCTGTTCATAGTCCGAATCTTGTTTATAAGAAAGACTTCTTCTATTTCCCCTATAGCCATTAGGCCTTGTACGTACGTATGCGTTGAGTATATGTTCTAGCCCATACTCTTGAACTAACTCCATATTCTTTGGTTTCTTGGATATTTTAGACAATTGTTCAAACGGTTTTGAATCTCTTCCACGTTCACCAGATGTTGTCCTCATCAAATATCACTTTTAATTCAGCGTCCAACCACGATGAATTACGCTTTTCAAAACTTTCTTTTGTTCTACTTGCTTTCATCCAACGGACCTTGAATTTGGAAAGTAAATTCTTTTGAATTATTGACACAACTATTGGAATTTTTGTGGGCGGGAGATGAAAATTGTCGTGTAGGTACTTTTCAATGTCCGAAATATTTGTTTCATTGTGGATGAAGAAGTTACACAAGTCGCGATTAGAAATCAAGAATTCACTCATTTTGCGAAAGTTGTATTGTGGGCAAGGAAAATAAAATTACACCCGAAATGTTTATTTCTCAACCAGATAATAACGTAAACAATATTTATATAATATATGTACCACGTCTGCCGTTTATCAATGCACACCGTTCCGAGAATAATATGAATTTGTCAAAATTGTACTTTATGCACCTGCGTCTAAGTGACACATTAATAGGTTTAGAACAAAGGGGGGCAGATTGGGGCTGATTTTTTCTTTCCTCATAACTACTGATGACCTAAGGAATAATATATATTATAAACGTCACTGTACAAAGATTTAACTTCTATTAAGTACAATGAGAGAAGAAAAGAATACCATTTGTTTAAATCATTGCGTAAGAGATAAAATAAACTAAAAGAATAAATAAAGTAAAAACTTAAAGCAAAAAAATAAAAACTGCAGCCAAGATTGTAAGACGAGAGATATTAAGTAATTAAAGGACGTAAAAGAAATAAAAACAATTTTAATTTACACCACGAAAATGTTCAAAACATGCATTTAAAAACTGTCTGTGTTCGACCTTATTCCTAACATGAATCGGGAGACCGTTCCAAAGTCTAACAGCATAAATGAAGAATTGTCTGCGAGATGTCAAGCAAGAGTGCGGCGGACACCTAATAACCATAAGACGGATGGAGTTAGACAACGTTATCTTTGCGAAAAGATAATCAGGGTGTTTCCAATTAATTATTTTAAAAATAAGAGCACATGACCGATATTTGAAGAAAGCTTCAACACTGCAGCCAAGTATTTGACGGGACTCTAAAGAGATATGATCGTATCTCCGAAGGTTGAAAACAAACCGCGCGATAGAGTTAAAAGCCACTTTTAATTTTTGCATAGAGCAATAGTCGGAGTCAGCAAAAATCTTACAGCCATAGGAAATAATTGGAACAATCAGAGCTTTTGCCAGCTTTAGTTTTGCTTGGGTGGGTAATAAAGATTTAATGACGGATAGTCAACGAAGTGATGTATAGATCTTAGAAACAACCCTGCGAATGTGGTCATACCACGTCAATCTTGTATTAAAACATAGGGACGGGCTACAGTCCGCTTGGGCGAACTGTTGGATACCCTATTCTTATTCCTATCCCTCATAAGTGGGCGTGACAAAAGTCTAAGTATGGTTAAATTGTTAAGAACGCTCTACATATTTTGTTATATAACATTTAAAGGATTTTATCAAAAAAAACGCTCCCTAGCTCAAACTTGGGTGCTTCAATAAAATTGTTTTATTTAATTGTGGGCGTGTCAGTAGGCGGATTTAAAAAAAAATTAACACATGAGCATAAAGGGCCCCTAGAGAGTATATATTATAAATTTCAGCTCCCTAGCTCAAACTTTGGATTTTCAAAAAAATTGTTTTATTTATTTGTGGGCGTGTCAGTGGGCGGATTTTGAAAATATTTATACATGAGCTTAAAGGGCCCCTAGAGAGTATATATTATAAATTTCAGCTCCCTAGCTCAAACTTTGGATTTTCAAAAAAATTGTTTTATTTATTTGTGGGCGTGTCAGTGGGCGGATTTTGAAAATATATATACATGAGCTTAAAGGGCCCCTAGAGAGTATATATTATAAATTTCAGCTCCCTAGCTCAAACTTTGGATTTTCAAAAAAATTGTTTTATTTATTTGTGGGCGTGTCAGTGGGCGGATTTTGAAAATATTTATACATGAGCTTAAAGGGCCCCTAGAGAGTATATATTAAAAATTTCAGCTCCCTAGCTCAAATTTTGGTTTTTCAATAAAATTGTTTTATTTTTTTGTGGGCGTGGCAGTGGGCGGATTTTGAAAATTTTATATCCCGAGCAGTTTTAGGAGTCATAGATCATATATAAAAAAATTTCAGCTTCCTAGCTCAAAATTCGATTTTTTCCAAAATTTTGTTTTTTGAGTTTGTGGGCGTGTCTGTGGGCGGATTTCAAAAATTCGTAAACTTGATTATTTCGGGACCCTAGAGAGTATATGGTTAAAATTTCAGCTCTCTAGGTCCAGTTTAAAGGCCTAATTTTTGCCGACGGACGGACGGACGGACGGACGGACGGACGGACATGGCTAGATCGACATTACTATCGATGCTGATCATAAATATAGTAACTTTTAGGGGTCTACGGGCAATATTAAGGTATGTTACAAACTATGCGTCAAAATTAATATACCCCTAGAATAGGGTATAAACACAGGGACGGGCTACAGTCCGCTTGGGCGAACTGTTGGATACCCTATTCTTATTCCTATCCCTCATAAGTGGGCGTGACAAAAGTCTAAGTATGGTTGAATTGTTAAGAACGCTTTACATATTTTGTTATAAAGGATTTTTCAACAGGGACGCTACAAAACTAGAGCGACAGGGACAGTAAACGACACCAAATTTCTTGCCGCTCTTTTGACATTTCTCTTCAGCAAGGTTTGCCATTTCACGATGGAAAGATATACGAGCCAATAACGAGACGAAATTATTAAAATTTACTACCGAAATTCGGAGTCAATGATTCGGATTTTCATCGAAAAATCATCTTCAGCGATGAGGCTCATTTCTGGCTGAATGGCTTCGTCAATAATCACAATATGCGGTATTGGTCAGGCAGCAATCCACGTACTCCATGAGTCATCATTGCATCCCGACAAAATTACGGTTTGGTGTGGTTTATGGGCCGGCGGCGTCATTGGGCCGTACTTCTTCCGTGATGAACAAGACCGGCACGTTACTGTGAATGGGAATCGCTACCGTTCAATGATAACCGAATATTTTTGGCCCCAAATGGATGATATGGACTTGGAGGACATGTGGTTACAACAGGACGGCGCCACAAGCCAAACAGCGAATGCCACAAACAATTTAATGGAAACCAAGTTTGGAAACCGTGTTATCTCACGAAATGGTCCAGTCGCTTGGCCGTCTCGGTCGTACGATTTGACGCCGTTAGACTATTTCCTGTGGGGCTACGTCAAGTCTATGGTCTATGCCAACAATCCAGCGACGATTGATGAACTTCGTACAAATATCGAACGTGAAATTGCAGCAGTATCGGCCGATTTATGCTTGAAAACCGTCGAAAATTGGGTCAGCGTCTGGACTTCTGCAAGCGTGCCCTGGGTTCCATGCAAAAGAAATCGAGTTCCATACATAATGGCATCGAACGTACTTTCACATGAATAAAGAATTTCATTTATATCCGAAACCGTTTTTGTTGCATTTAACAAAACTTTTGTAGCGCTCTTATTGAAAACCCCTTTATAACATTTAAAGGATTTTATCGAAAAAAACGCTCCCTAGCTCAAACTTGGGTGTTTAAATAAAATTGTTTTATTTAATTGTGGGCGTGTCAGTAGGCGGATTTAAAAAAACTTAACACATGAGCATAAAGGGCCCCTAGAGAGTATATATTATAAATTTCAGCTCCCTAGCTCAAACTCTGAATTTTCGAAAAAAGTTTTTTTTTAAATTGTGGGCGTGTCAGAGGGCGCATTTTGAAAATATTTACACATGAGCATAAAGGGCCCCCTAGCGAGTATATATTTTATATCCCGAGCAGTTTTAGGAGTCATAGATCATATAAAAAAATTTCAGCTTTCTAGCTCAAAATTCGATTTTTTCCAAAATTTTGTTTTTTGAGTTTGTGGGCGTGTCTGTGGGCGGATTTCAAAAATTCGTAAACTTGATTATTTCGGGACCCTAGAGAGTATATGGTTAAAATTTCAGCTCTCTAGGCCCAGTTTAAAGGCCTAATTTTTGCCGACGGACGGACGGACGGACGGACGGACGGACATGGCTAGATCGACATTACTATCGATGCTGATCATAAATATAGTAACTTTTAGGGGTCTACGGGCAATATTAAGGTATGTTACAAACTATGCGTCAAATTTAATATTCCCTTAGAATAGGGTATAAAAATACTTCAAGGTTTTTCACAAGCGTAACATATTCAACTGGAGTTGAGTTTAATTGAATGGAGGGTAGGTCAGAGAGATGGAGTTGGTGTTTGGATATGGGGATAACTTTTGTTTTTGTAGGGTTGGGCGATAAACTGTTGCGAGAAGCCCAACCGACTAATAGCACGGAGGTCATCATTAATTTTGATGACAGAGTCTTCCACCACACCAATTGGAAAGCTAAGGTAAAGCTGAACGTCATCTGCATATATATGAAAGCGACAATTTGACAACACGGACGGTAAATCGTTGATAAACATGGAGAACAACAGAGGACCCAATATTGATCCTTGGGGAACGCCACAATTGACAGGAAGGAGAGAGGAGACAGTACTATTGAGAGAGACAGCTTGGACACGGTTAGTTAAGTATGAACGGATAAGGTTTTTAGTAGGATTAGAGAAGTTGAATTGTGATGCAAGTTTGTTAGAAAGAATGCACAGATTTACGGAATCAAAAGCTTTAGAGAAATCCAATAAAGCAACAAGAGTTACCTTATCTGCATCCATGGCATTCCGAATGTCATCAGAGACTTTTAAAAGTGCGCTTATACAGCTGTACCCAGAGCGGAAGCCAGACTGAAAGGGTGTTAGGAGTTTCCACCTCTCCAGATGCTCTTTTATGCCAAAGCTTAAAACAGTTTCAAAGGCTTTGGATAAAAACGGGAGAATAGCGATAGGTCTGTACTCAGTAATTTTGGCCTTTTTCCAGGGGGAGGGGTAATTAGATGTCATAAGGATAGTGTTGAAAATATGCGTAATATGAGTCAGGATGATTGGGAGAAGTATTATAACAAAGTCTGGGTGTATATTGTCTAGACCGACGGATCTGCATTTCATTTCAAAAATAGCTGATCCAACTGATAACTCGTCAACTCGAGATATTGCAAATGCGCCATCATTATTATTGTTTGTAATAAGAGGAACACAGTCACTGGTATTTTGGCGAGTCGAATTGGCAAACTTTTGATTTAACTCGTCAAGATTAAAGTTATCGTTCACGGAAATAGTTTTATTACTCAACCCAATTTCACGTACTTGTTTCCACAAAAATTTGGATTTGCGATCAGAATTAAATTTGGTCCTATAATACATACGCTTAGCATATTTGATCATGTTGGTCACGAGATTTCTGCAAGCTTTAAATTCGTTATGCATTTCTACACAGCGAAACCGTTTCCATCGACGGTAAAGAAGATCTCTCTTTTCAATATAATAAAAAGTAGTATAAACTTTTACAGCGGCAAACAGCGCTAAAAGTCAAATCTCTCTCTAAACATTAGACAACGGAGAATTTTAAAGTGCTTCAACAAAGGCTTTTATTTTTTAATTGATTAAATAGAAATTTCCGAATTTGTTTTAATTGGAAAGCAGAACCTATAGGCTTTACAAAAATACCCAACACGTATGAAGTTACATTTGCGAAAACAAAGAATGAAGATGTTAAAGAGTTACTTCACAAAACTATTTTGGCAGCTTAATTTCTTTTAACAATTTATGCATATGTTTTTGGTATAATGCTTGATAGCAAATATAAAAAAAAAAACATTTAAATTAATGGCTTAGATATCCATCTACCCATTTCCATAAGTGCTGGTTGGTCCCATAGTGCGACTCCGCATTAATCGTAATCTCCACCCAAAAGCTGACGAAAAAGACGAAATTTGTAACACAAAATTAGGTTCTATCAGTGGTGATAAGAACCATAATTCAAGTTACAAACCAAGTTTCGTTATTAAAAAATATAAAAACATAGGGGCGGGCTACAGTCCGCTTGGGCGAACTGTTGGATACCCTATTCTTATTCCTATATCTCATAAGTGGGCGTGGCAAAAATTTAAAGGATTTTATCGAAAAAACTAAGCTTTTGTAAATAAAAACGCTCCCTAACTCAAACTTTGGTTTTTCAATAAAATTGTTTTATTTAATTGTGGGCGTGTCAGTAGGCGGATTTAAAAAAAATTTAAGTATGGGCATAAAGGGCACCTAGAGAGTATATACTATAAATTTCAGCTCCCTAGCTCAAACTTTGGACTTTCAAAAATAAAATAAAAATAATTGTGGGCGTGTCAGTAGGCGGATTTTGAAAATATTTACACATGAGCATAAAGGGCCCCTAGAGAGTATATATTAAAAATTTCAGCTCCCTAGCTCAAATTTTGGTTTTTCAAAAAAAATATTTTATTTAATTGTGGGCGTGTCAGTGGGCGGATTTTGAAAATTTTATGTCCCAAGCAGTTTTATGGGCCAAAGTCATATATAAAAAATTTCAGCTTTCTAGCTCAAAATTCAATTTTTCCCAAAATTTGTTTTATTTAATTGTGGGCGTGTCAGTGGGCGGATTTTGAAAATTTTATGTCCCAATCAGTTTTATGGGCCGTAGATCATATATAAAAAATTTCAGCTCTCTAGCTCAAAATTCGATTTTTTCCAAAATTTTGTTTTTTTGAGTTTGTGGGCGTGTCTGTGGGCGGATTTCAAAAATTCTTAAACTTGATTATTTCGGGACCCTAGAGAGTATATGGTTAAAATTTCAGCTCTCTAGGTCCAGTTTAAAGGCCTAATTTTTGCCGACGGACGGACGGACGGACGGACGGACGGACATGGCTAGATCGACATTACTATCGATGCTGATCATAAATATAGTAACTTTTAGGGGTCTACGGGCAATATTAAGGTATGTTACAAACTATGCGTCAAAATTAATATACCCCTAGAATAGGGTATAAAAACACATTTGGGGTAATGTCAAATCAAAATGATTGAAAAATGTTAAAAATAAATAAAGACTTAAAATGTTGGAACATTTTAGAATGATGAATGATTACTTCCGTAATGTGATCACATAAGAAAGAAGTATTGGAGAGTAGCGTAAAGCTAAACTGGAAGCTGTGTGAAAGCGGCACGGCACAGTTTGAATATGAAGTCCAGAGTGGGGAGACTACTCGGAGGTATAAAGTCGATTCCAAGGACGAACGAAATTGAGTGAATTTTCTGGGGAAAATCTAGACCTGCGACCTCCAGGTTAAATTTTTTTTCCATTTTGATAGTTAATATTGGGCTTTATGATATCTATTCAACATTCTTACTGAAAAATAAATGAAAATTCTCCTTTACATCTGCTGCCTCTATCATATCCATAAAGAGGAACAGAGATCGCTATTGTCGAAAGGATGTCGTTCGATAGTTTTTTGTTAAGTGATCAGGACATCTGGCATTGGGCGAAATTTCGAAGGCACTCTTTCCTAATTTATGAACTTTTTGCCATACTTATAGGGTATTTCATCATATCCAAACACCACAAGGTAAATTTCTCCATACTGTTTCTGAATATTTTTCGTCTTTTCTCATTTTTCCACACAATCATCGACATCCTTGCTTGATATCGTCTGCCTTATCGCATTCTTCTGGCTTAAATAGATGTCTTTCCCTGGATGGATATGTACATCTACTTGTGTATAGATATGTATCTCATGACACGCAGCATCTGTACATGTGTCCATATGGTTGCTGAGAGAAGTGTTGTAAGTACCTACAACAAGGATATCCTTCATGGGAAGTCTCGTTTCGCCGACCGCGCATCCCCTTTTGGCATCAATACTATGGTGTATCTATAGACGAAGGTGAACAAAGCTACTCTCTGATTTTGAATCTATCTACCTACATAAACTGACGTATAGCTACGCGAATAGATACCTACACCTACTACCATCGCATCATAAGTCCCAGTTCAGGGCATGTGTTTCCAGGGGTTATGTGTGTGATTTAATGCCATCCGCCAGAGTACGGGCTATTCGTATTCCCCAAAGTTTTCCTCCTTGGTAGGTAGTCCGCTTGTATACATATTTCCTCCTCTATGCTCCAATAGAAAGGAAACTTAACTTAAGTTTTGTATTGTGTTAAGTTATGAATACACAAAGTGGAATCTGTGGGGTGGCCGCTGCCTGTGTGGGTGTATATAAATGCAAACCTAGGAATCAAGAAACAACTAAAGGAAGGAAACTTTTGTTACCAAACTGAAGTACACGAAGACGACGAAGAAGCAGAAGAAGAAGAAGAAGAACCAGCAGCAGATCTATATGTGAACAAGTTTGAGTGACTCTTGGGTTCATTTGTAGAATTCATTGCCGAAGAAACAAGAAGGCACTTAGTTCGGTAAGAAATATATTGTCCTTAAAAACGAATACGTATGTACATACGTATATAGATATATCAATGTACCGTACGTGTATAACTTGAATCCCTTTCCGACAGAGCGGCCGATTTACGCATTGTATGTTTCTGGAATTTTGTGGTTTTGGGAAATTGGTTTATACCATCCGCACTTGTGGACAAGGGTGAAATGCTAAATAGTCAAAATCATGTACAGACACAGCCAAGGATATGGATATTGAATAAAGGATCGGTGATGGAAGTTGAATCTATTGTAAGCGTTTCCTTTTGATTTTGGCAGTAGGACGGGGTTTGATCATTTCATGGGAGATAATGACAACAATGAATGTACCTTAAAATAAAGGCATACTAATTTTCTGACAGAGTATGCTGGAAAATAATGAAATGGATTTCTGAAGTTATTCAGATGACAATTGCAAATGAATGATGAATGCAAAATTAATGTACCTACATATAATAATATACTCATTTTTGTGAATTTGCTTGTAGTCATCGGCCGTTGGTGACAGGCATGTAACATTATTTTAAAGTCCTTTTGCTTCTACAAACATCTAAATTAGTAAATTTTTATTGTTATATGATTCGTTTTTCATTGTCCAACATTAAAAAGTGAAGCATATACATAATAATAAATGTATCTATCATACAAAATATATGACATCAAATACTGCAAACGGGAATCAACCTAAACATCCGAAATAGCTTTTTAAGGAGATTGATCTTCATGTTGATATACATGTACGTACATAACATAGGTATGTATATTTGTATATACGAGTACCACAGCTCAACTAAGTCATCTGGGTTTATCATTTTGTATTATTTGTGGAATATGACTTGAGATAGTTAAGTTTGTATACATATGATGCGTAGGTACTTACAAGGAATTAAAACCAAAGTGTCAAATGTAAGACGCTATATTTCCCTGCGATAATGCTTTTGAATAACAAAACTCTATTGGGCCAGTCACAGTAAGCAATAGAAGTCCATTATCACAATAGAAAAAGCCATGTTTATCCAGTGAAATTAAATACTGAATTGAATTAAATTTCACTTGCTTACAAATGATTTGTTGTATCGTGTTATATACCTGTGGTCACCACGATATCTATTTCAGTATGCCGATCATCCATACCCTGGTGAAAATTAAGCACATTGAGTTGTGCAGATTGGGCCATCAGCAATGCGCCCTTATTGGAAAGTATTTTTTTATTATTATTTATTTATTATTTCAACAATGTCTTGTACGGAGCTTACAAAGAACTTTTAATCTATAAAATTAAATAAACAATAAAGTTTCAAAGTGCCATTGATTTTACAAATGGCGTCGAATGCCAAATCGATTTTGTTAATGGAATGTTATACTGTTAAGGAACGAGGAATAATAGCGGAATATCGAAAAGATTTAAAAAAAAAAAAAAATGGAAAATGCTACAATAAGAACCAATTTTTTTTAGTGAAGGTGAAAATCTCGAAAGACACAATGGGGTTAGAAACCCAGAGTAGTGTGGACTCTAACCGCACTGAAAACTCCTCGTAATCATGACCAATCTAAAAAGATCAACAAATGATTTTAGTTTCAAAGTTCAGTTGCGTTCGATGAGGTGTTCTAATTTAAATACGGGTTCAAATATATATTTTCAAAATATGAGCTCTATTTCCGGATTAATATGCACCCGCAGACAATCGTTGTGACGAATTGCGTACTTTTTAATGACTTCCGTTAAAAGAATAATCTGCAAATCACTATGCAAGTCGTTATTTCTGATATACCATGGGGCATTACTATTCCTCGATGGACTTTGTTTTGAAATACTTGTATTATTTGCACATTCTTTTTCTTTGTACAACCCAATAATTGGACACCATATGTCCAAACAAGTTTTAGTATCTGATTATATAATAGGATTTTATTATCTGTGGATATTTCCGAATTATGTCGTAACAGCTAACAAAGTTTTCTATATCTAATGCTTAGCTTTTCTATTTTCTGTTTTACATGTTCCTTCCATTTCAGTTTAGCATCCAGATTCATGCCCAGATACTTAGATGTATTAGAATAAGGAACTACTTAATTATTAATAACCACACGAAGGTGGCAATGGTGCGATGGTAGTGTATTCACTAAAGTGATTGGCAGGTCGTGCGTTCGAATCCCGACCAGAGCCATGATTTTTATAAATTGAATACACACAACAAAAACTGATCTCCCTAAAACAATTTAGGCGCCACCTGTTGAGAAATAAAAAATCCCATCGCACCAAACTTCTTTCCTATCCTTCTATTCTTTCAGTAAGTAGCACCCAAAAATAGGCAATGAATTGCTGGGAGCTACTTGCGCAACAAACTAAATGCCTGCGCTGTGGTTTTACCATTATAAGGGTACTGTGTCACTACAGAAAAAATAAATCCCTTTAGCGCACGCAAATTATAAAAAAAAAAAAAAAAAACATTCGGTATTTTTTTATTTGTAAAGTTTATATGGGTGGACTTTGACTCATTAAGTTTAATTCGCCTCGTTGCGTCCAATCACATATCTCGTCAATTGCATTTTGAAGCTTTTCTGTTGACCTAGTTACGCATTTATCAGTTGATAGAAGGGCAGTGTCATCAGCGAATGTGGCTATCATCGTATCATTCGTGTGCGGCATATCACTATACTCTATCCAACAAAAATTGTCAGTACAGGCCTTATGGAGGAGCTTTTTTTCTACCAGTGGTGCCTGTAGATACTCTCTCGGAACTCGAACGCAAGAATTGCCACTGAAATAAAAACCAAACCACTGTCATACCAAGGAATTGTTGTTGTAATTTTCCTAAAATTCGCATATAGCCCACCACAACCAGTCTCCCACACAGCCGAATGGAATGCAGCATGATCTTGATCGTCTTGTGTTCGCTTGCTATTATCATCCACCAAAATAAGCAGTGTGTATGACTGAAGCACATCAGAAGAGTATTACCATCTCTACAATGAAGCATATCATTAAGGGTTTTTCTATGGATTTTGTCAAAGAACTTTCGGTTTTGGTGCTTTTGAGAACGAATTATTACGTGGGGTGTTGCCATTCGGTTTTAATTTGATTGTATTTGTATTGCACAGCTGCACAAGTGCAGTTTTTTTTACCATCTGTTTAGGTATACGACATTGCTTCGTGGTTATATAATTTTGTATTCCAATTGCCTGAATGTGTCTACCTTTCACAATATACATATAGCGGAAAGGACTGGGAAATGTTTTTAGAAAATCTTGCTGATTGAGTTTATGTCGCAAACTGTTTACATAAATAAAAAAAAAACATAAATACATTCTTTCATCTCATTATGTACCTGTTTGTATGATGTCTTTGTTTTTCCGATGATGACAAAAGGAAGATCTTAAGTTAGGTAGGGATGGAATCATACAATGGGTTCCTTGAAATTGTTAAACGTTACAAAGCCAAGTATGAAACATACGAGGTGGATGAAATGGCTCAAAATGCGGGACATAAAGTGCTTCGCTTGCCGCCTTATCACTCTGACCATAATCCAATAGAATTGGTTTGGGCTCAAGTGAAAGGATTTGTAGCATGCCAAAACAAGTCATTTAAAATGGCTGAAATAAGAGACTTACTAACGACAGCACTTACAAGGGTTGAGAAGGAAAAATGGCATCGATGTGTCCAACACGTTGAACGGGTTGTTTAGCCAAATATGTGGGAAATGGGCGTCTTTGCCAAGAAAGCAGTTGAAAGGTTAATAATAGACCTAAATTGTGAGAGCAGTAGCAGTAATTACTCATCGGATTAGTTGAGTAGTGATATTAGAAATTAGTATTTTATGTTTTACAATATTCAGAATGAATAAATTGAATTACAGTGATTTTTCGTTTTGATTTTTTTTTGTGTTACGAAATTTATATATATTGTTGGTCTACTGGAGAGGAGATACCCTTACAAAAACGCGCCTATTATTATCTTATCAGAAAAGGAAAATGATAAACGGTATTTATTTCTTTCCGCAATATTTTTATTTTATATTGGAAGATGGTATTTATGGTATGATAGAATTGCTCTCTGAGTTATGGCGAATTATCATACACACTACGGCAACCCTGTGAGAGCTTTAAAGAGGGACCGATTTATGTAAGTCATTGCAACCAGACTGAGAGACAAACATCCTATCTTCCCTGTACTGACAATTTTTGTTGGATTGCGTATAGTATACAATAAATACAGGGTGGGTCCTAGAACACTTCCCTGTGGAACGAATGCTTGTATTTCATTGAGTTCAGAATACGCTGTGCCATAGCGAACTCTAAAGAATCTATTTGCTATGCAGTTTATTCTCTAAGCCCTTATGCCAAACTTTATCAAAAGCCTGTTCAACGTTTAGGAATAATGAAGAACAAACTTGTTTTTCTTCTAGTGCTTTTTCTATAATATTAGTTATACGATGCACTAGGTCTATTGTCGAATGTTTATTTCTAAACGGGTGGGAATAAGCCTTCTCTGCTCTATGATTCTATCTAGTCTTCTAAGGAGCTGTTTTTCGAAAAGTTTTGATAATACAGGCAAAAGTGAGATGGGCCAGTATGAGGCGACTTCTGAAAGGGGCTTACCTTGTTAAGGTATAACTATAATTTCTACTATCTTCCAGTGATATGGAACATATCTTTGTTTAAAGCAAGCATTAATTATCAGCTTGAGTTTTAACAATGCTATGAAGGGTAGTTCCTTCAGGATTTGGGCAGTTATTAGATCATAACCTGGTTGTGAATATTTGTGCTGATCTCTGTATTTGTATTTGTATTTTATTATCATCGTAGCTTGATTTTAAGATTAACATCTTGTTTATAATAAAGCTTAGAATCGGACATATGCATATAATATTTATAACAAAAAAGAAGAAACGATTGTAAATAATAAAGTTAATTTAAACAAAAAAAGCTTAATATAAGGTACAAGGTTAACAATATTTAAAGAATATTTACAATGTTTAAATAAAAAGAGAAAAAGGTGAGGAAAAAAGGAGGGTATAACAAGAAAAGAAAAAAAAAGGAAAAAGAAAAAAAGAAAAAAAAAGAAAAAACATAGGGGCGGGCTACAGTCCGCTTGGGCGAACTGTTGGATACCCTATTCTTATTCCTATATCTCATAAGTGGGCGGGACAAAAATTTAAAGGATTTTATCGAAAAACTAAGCTTTTGTAAATAAAAACGCTCCCTAGCTCAAACTTTGGTTTTTCAATAAAATTGTTTTATTTAATTGTGGGCGTGTCAGTAGGCGGATTTAAAAAAAATTTAAGTATGAGCATAAAGGGCACCTAGAGAGTATATACTATAAATTTCAGCTCCCTAGCTCAAACTTTGGACTTTCAAAAATAAAATAAAAATAATTGTGGGCGTGTCAGTAGGCGGATTTTGAAAATATTTACACATGAGCATAAAGGGCCCCTAGAGAGTATATATTAAAAATTTCAGCTCCCTAGCTCAAATTTTGGTTTTTCAAAAAAAATATTTTATTTAATTGTGGGCGTGTCAGTGGGCGGATTTTGAAAATTTTATGTCCCAAGCAGTTTTATGGGCCAAAGATCATATACAAAAAATTTCAGCTTTCTAGCTCAAAATTCAATTTTTCCCAAAATTTGTTTTATTTAATTGTGGCGTGTCAGTGGGCGGATTTGGAAAATTTTATGTCCCAATCAGTTTTATGGGCCATAGATCATATATAAAAAATTTCAGCTCTCTAGCTCAAAATTCGATTTTTTCCAAAATTTTGTTTTTTTGAGTTTGTGGGCGGATTTCAAAAATTCTTAAACTTGATTATTTCGGGACCCTAGAGAGTATATGGTTAAAATTTCAGCTCTCTAGGTCCAGTTTAAAGGCCTAATTTTTGCCGACGGACGGACGGAGGGACGGACATGGCTAGATCGACATTACTATCGATGCTGATCATAAATATAGTAACTTTTAGGGGTCTACGGGCAATATTAAGGTATGTTACAAACTATGCGTCAAAATTAATATACCCCTAGAATAGGGTATAAAAAGAAAAGGGAAGTAAAGAAAAGTATAGCAAAGTTTAGCAAACCCAACAGAAAACAGAAGCCGCGAAAAAGGAAGGTTATGTCATCAGATAGTGTGTGAAGACATTTTTCTTAAAGGCAATTAGACTATCTGAATTTCGCACATGGCGTGGCAGAGTATTCCATAACCGAGTTGCGTTAACAATAACTATAATTAGGTAAGATCTTCTAGACAACGAGAACTGGATTCTTTCGTAAAGGTATGAAGGTTGGTGCGTTTGGATAATATTGAAGAACATTGTTAGAGTTCTAAGTTTTATAAGGTCTTGAAAAGAGATTCCATATATACTTTTAGAGAATGATGATATGTGGTCATACCGACTTAGACCAAATATATAACGAGCCACACTGTTAAAGGCAACGTTGAGCTGCCTCTGACTTACGCTGTCGAGCTTGCAGAAAATTTCACAGCCATAAGTCAAGATCGGTGTTACAAGGGTTTTAGCTAGCATTTTCCTGGTATCCAAAGGGGTGAATTTCCTAGTTGGCCAAAGCAATCGAAGAGCTCCGTATGCCTTGCCTACAGCCAGTGTGATATGGTTATTCCAATTTAGTGTTCTATTAAAAAATATACCGATGTTCTTGACTTTATCCACAAACTCGACTTGGGTGTTTCCGAGTTCAATGGCAGGAAAACAGGAAATATCTACGATTCTTTTCGATATTACAAGGCATTTAGTTTTTTGGGGGTTTAAGGTGAGGCCGCATTTTAAAGACCATCGTTTAATAGATGAAAGGTCCTCATTAATCTTGATAGCACAGTCCTCAATCATACCAAGCGGACTGCTTTTCATTATCTGAAGGTCGTCAGCAAAAAGATGTGCATCACAGTGGCGAATTACTTTCGGAGCTTCGTTAACATAAATTGAGAAGAAGGTCGGGCCCAATATTCAACCTTGTGGGACTCCACAGGAAAGCGGTAGAAAGTTGGAAATCTGATCTCCAACAACAACTGCTTGATGTCTTCCAGAAAGATAGGAGAAAATGAGCTTCACTGCTTCGGGTGTAAAGTTATACATTTGCAATAGCTTTTGGGACATAATGTTGTGGTCGATGGTCTCGAATGCTTTCGAATAATCCAAAAGTATTAAGAAGGTAACTTTATTATCATCTAGCGCATTTCTTGCCCTTTCGATAACGTCGACTAGAGCCGTTGTACTACTATGACCTTGACGATAACCTGACTGTTTAGAAGTAATAAGACTATTTTGGTTGAGAAAAGCTGTGAGTTGCTTTTGCATGAGTTTTTCAAGGACTTTCGATAAAAAGGGTAGGATTGAGATGGGACGGAATTCAGTATTCGCACTATTTTTAGGAATAGGGATGATTTTAGAGTATTTCCACTGTGACGGGAAAATGCTTTTGGTCAGAATATTATTAAATATGTGTGTGAGATACGGCAAAATGAGGGGTAAGATTGCTTTAAGGAATAAAGGATGTATGTTATCAAATGCAGTAGCATTTGACTTCAAAGAAATGAAGCTTTCAACAACCTCCTCGGGGCTCACTCCAGAGAAACCAAATGCAGGACCAGTGTACAACGGTGTGAACTCTTCACCAGAGAGGTTTTGAGGTATATTATTTCTTTGTGGAATTGATGAAATAAAGCTACTGTTGATTTCATTGCAATTTACATCCTTGCTTTCTAAATTAACTCGTTTGTTAACAATTTCCTTCAGGTTTTTCCACAGTTTACGCCCGCTCAAAGAAAGGTTTAGACGACGCTGATACCAACTTACTTTCGCGGCACGAATGAGATGAACAATTGAATTACGTAAGCGACGATACTCTTGAAGATCATCGGGTATCTTGAAACGCCTCCATTTTTTGAAGGACAGATTCCGTTGGTCTAACTTTATTCGTATTTCACGATTGAACCAGGGGCATTCACCATATTTGACACTTACGGTTTTTAAAGGAACGTGGGCATCGAACAAACCACGTAATTTGCTCTGAAGGAACTCTACTTGTTCGTCTGGTAGTTCCGAAGAGTACACTCTTTCCCAATCAATCCTTCTCATATCAACCTCGAGATTTTGTACATCTATATTCTTAAAATCTCTAAATTGAAATGTTCTTATAGGCCTTCTGAGACAGAAGTCAAAGGAAAGATGTATCAGGTCATGTTTTGAGAAGCCCGGAGCTTGAAGTTGGTCAAAAAGAAATATTTTGCTAGAATCATTTACGAAAAAAACATCAAGAAGAGTACTAGTACTTTGTGAAAAATGTGTGGGGTAAATAGTGTTTACTGGGTGCAAATTGAAGGCCCTCAAGCTGTTCAAAAGACTCTGATCTGTAAGAAGATCACTGTTAAAATCGCCACATAGTATGACACTTGTAAAGCAATAGGAGTTTTCTTCTAGTAGAGTGCGAAGAGGTGACAAGTCAATGTATCGGTTGGGCCTGTAGACTACACCTAGGAGCAAATGTTCGTTGGCATTGGCAAATTCGACACAAAGATACTCTATAGAACAGCCAGGAGGAGACAAATATTTAATCTTGTAATTTATGGAGTCCCTTATATATATAGCCACTCCTCCCCCCATGCGGCATGATCTATCATTTCTTATTAATTTAAAACCCTTAAGATCTATAATGCTGTTACTGATGTTACTATTAAACCACGTCTCACTAATACATATTGCATCATACTTCGAACCCTCAAATAGATCCCTAAACTCGTCTATTTTTTTGTACAAGCTCTGTGCATTTAAGTGGCAAACTTGAAATCCTTCATTACGCGACGTAACTATATTAATCATAGCTCGAGTTATGCTAACGCTACTCAGGTTTAAGCCATTATGATGATTTGGACTAACCAGCATTGAAAGCAAAAATACAATTCCTGCTTGAAAGCATACACATGATCAGAAGAACAGATAATATACAAGAAGGGACACCGGATGTTCTGTTTGCTATATGGGTTGAAAGAAGGTGTTGAAAAGAGGGAAATATATACATTAAGAAAGACAGTATAGAGAAAAAGAAAAAGAAAAAACAAAATATCAGTTTTAATATTAAATAGATAATGGCAAATATAAATCGTTAGAATTAAAATAGAAAATAAATAATACAGAATGAAAACATTTGATAGTCCTAGTGGTTCAACAAAAAAAAAAAGTTTTTTTCCCTCACGATCGGCGGCAAGTTCATCTCATGGCAACTCAGACAGGTTCTCGATTGAGTCCACCGCAATGGCATTGTTGTCATCTTCTCCTCTTTTGATGTATACACACCCGCGCATGGTAAATACGACTGCGATTTGTTTTTGTTTTTTCATAGCGAGTGCAGCGTGTAAAATTCTTTGGTTACTTTCGGTCAAGCATTCTCGCAGGTAAATAGGTACGTCAGATTGAACTCCTATATCGCGTAAACAAAGTTGTCTTTGGTTAGATTTGCGAAAATCTGATATTGATTTTAAAATGCTGTTTCTGTCGTGAGCCGAATTAAATTTAATGATGATCACGGACGAGTTAGAGTTTTTGTTTTTGTTTTTAGTGCGGGTGCGGAATATGTTTTTGAGTGTCGGTGGTTTTATGCATAGCGTAATACATAAGTGATGAAAAACATGGGTGAGATTTTCACCATCTTGCACAGGAATATTATAAAGCACGGCGTCGGATGCTATATTATTGTTTTCCTGTTTTTGTATTGCATTTTTAATTGTTTTCATTTCCGAAAAGAGTTCATCGGTGGTCGAAGAGTGGACGGGTGAATGTAATTTTAGTAAGGAAACCTCAGCTGTCATGCAGTCTACTGAGCTTTTGACGGTTTGTAGTTCACTGCGTATAATTTCATTTTCTTCGGTCAATTTGATGTTATTGTTCTCAATAGCAGAAATGCGAGAGCTCACGTTTTTAATTTCGGATTTGAGTTCTTTGACTTGTTCGTCGATTTTGCTAGCCAGTTTGGTTTCAATTTCATCTAATTTTAATGAGATGTTTTTAATTGACTCACTTTGTTGTTTGAACTGCTTCTGCATTTCGGCTATTATGTTGTTGCTGGTGATGTCGCGGGGGCTTTGATGTGACTTTTGTGTTGGAGGCTTTAATGGTGCTATCTTGGGGGTATCCAAGGAAGTTCGGTATGGCACGGAAGTTTTCACTGTAGGTGTAGCAACTTGTTTATGTTCTGATTCCACGGCGATACATTTTTTTTCAGTGAAAGACATATTTATATTTATATATGTATGCGCAAATGTGGCTAATTTCACAATATTGTACACTGATTTAATGCAATTTCAAAGCAAAAACTCTATAAAACACTTAAAAAAATCCGGTTCATACACTCGTAAGTTTTATTCAGTTGATAAAAACTACAATCTCTTCAGAGTTTAACTTTTTTTTGGGTCGCCGATCCATTTCCCATCAGTTGTTTTTAAATGTTTGGCAGCCTTCCAACAGGAGTAGTCTGATTTTATCAGCCGTTAGGTTACGAATATATTTTTTTATTGATCTATTCTTAAATTCACCGATACTGTTTTTAAGTTTGTTATTTATTCTATTGAATATAGTCGTATCGCCTGGATATCTTGTCATTTGCCATATCCTACGAGCTCTTCTATTTTCTAATATTAGTTCCTTAATTTCGGTGGTATATTTCACCGACGCTTGTTTTTTTTTTTGTTGGTACGTCTGCGTTATATTTTCTGCTGCCTGTTGTATTTCGGCAATAATTGTTCCACTTCGATGTCAATACGGCTTGTTGTGACCAATGGTGATCTAAGTTTAATAAATATTTCGAGTAATACTTTAAATTTATAAGAGCCCAAATGGTAATCAAAAATGGCGGCGGCATAGAGTCATACATTATGGCTCACTCTGTGCTTTCAATCTGCATTTTTAGCAGCTGCTAAATGTCACCATGCAGCGAGAGTGATAGAGCTATAAGAGAACCTATGTCCAAATAGAAGAGGATTGCTTACCTTTGAAAAATGTTGAGTCAAAAACAGCCGGGTTTGATGATCTACCAGCTGAGATTTTCAAATAGGAATGTCATGTTTTGGTTAGACGGATACAAAAAAGCATCAACTAAGTAAGGGTGGATAAAAGCACTAACGATGACTGGAATAAGCCCCATTTAAAAAGGTGATCCCTATATCATGCGAGAACAATCGAGGGGTATCACTTCTTAATACCGCCTTCAAGGTTATATCCAATGTATTGTGTGAACATCTCAACCCGTTGTGCAAAACACTAATCGGCACGTACTATTGCGACTTCCGGATCGGCAGATTCACAATAAAAAAATTTAACCATTCCATAGTTCCAAGTAATTTTTTCAAGAGGATGCGCTATTATGTATCTTATTCAATCTTGTTCTAGAGCAGATGTCAAAACGGATGGGACTATCTTAAACAGATCCGTCCAGCTACTGGACTACGATATAGACGTAATCGGTTTCACACCGATTGAAGAAAATGCGAAATTGGTAAGCCCAATTATGCGGAATCATAGATCTTATTTCCGTTTGAAGCAGTATAACAGAAATTGACTTTGTGATTGTTAACTTATGAACGGTTTTTTGATATATCACAATTCGATCTTTGTATGTCTGTTTTAACCAAATAAAATAACGAAATTTCATGCAAATTGAAAAAAAATATATATACAAATATTATGTATTTTAAAAATCTGAGTTGGTGTCCATTTGTTCTAATTCTAAAACTTCAAACTTCTTTAAAATTATTTTTCCGGTTTTTGAGATATTATCGTGTTTCAAAAGTGTCGTTGTTAAAGTCTTTTGCTAAAAACTGAGTATCCCATTTCCTTACATTCACTTGAAGTAATTAAAACACAAATATTATAAATATTTTAAAGGTTAAAGTTTAAAATGCATTCCTGCAACATGAAGAAGTAATAGAAAGGGTAGAGCCAATGGTAGTATTCAATGTGCATTGAGAAACAGTTATTAAACCAACAACATGTCGTTTCAAAATATTAAAAGTTAATTTATTATACATTTAAATCATTACTCTAAGAAATTGATCATACTTCTGACCTATTTGAATTTTAAATGAGATTCCGAATTTGAAGAACTTAACAAATTTCTTATTAACAATAATTCTAAAAATGCGAAGCTTATTGGTGATTTGAATGTTCGAATGATTAACTACTAAAACTCAACCCATTTATTTAACCCGAAATTTGCAACTGTAAGAAAGTCTTTAGATGAATGCTTAAACAGAAGCGGGAAGCTTCTTGTAGAATTGGTGGAGTATTTTGGTTTCTTTCTTTTGAACCGGGTCTCGAAGGTTGATGTCACATTTGTATCCAATCAAGGATGTTCATTTATAGACTACTATCTAGTTGAAGGTGAATAGCTCAATGTTGTTAGTGATTTTGATGTTTCTCCTGCCTACTTCTCAGCTAAATTGCATATTCTGGTTTCAGTTGAAATGAAACCAGCATGTATTTGAAACACTCAGCGCCCCAGGTAGTTAGGAGGAGTGCAAAAATAGTTAGATTGGTTCAGAGGAATGCTGTTCGCTATAGAATCTGAGCACTCGTTGCCTTACGCAACAAGTGGTCAAAAACCCAATTGCTTTCTGAGCGTCTGTGCAAACGCGCCGCCGTGAGCCGACTGAAGCCTTACAGCATCAATCACCTCCCGGAAGCAACTATCCTGGGAGGGCATGTTTGCCCCTCCCCCCTCAATAAGCCCACAAAATTCAGAGAATTGCTTTTCCGTATCGAATTTATCCCTCCGCTATTGCGGAACTAAAACGGAGGAGCCCATGAGCATTGGCGACGTCCCTGCTGCGCCGTGGATTAGCCGCTTATCTCTCGCGCTACGGTAGCAGTGGTATAATACCGTCTGGCAGGGGCGGACTAAGCAGGGGGCGAAAGGGGCGGCCTCCGATCTTGGGGGGCCCCCAAATGCCTCCGCGTTCCCCTGATCAAATCCTAAACAAGACTTTAAAAATGTGCTTAGTACCTACATAATTTCATCAAGATCAAAACAATACAGCCATCTAGACTACAAAGACCTACGAGTATATACAATTCTGGCTTTCTATACTGGAGGAAGTAAATTCAGTTCAACAATATTTGCAGTCTCCAAAAATGACTCTGGATACAGGAATCACCAAACTAAACGCCTTAAATGAGTATTTAATGACCGAACAAACCACGATTGTAGACAATGCTGTAACTTTTGGCATAAAAAAATGCAATGACATGGACATCAACATCGAGAAACGAGGAAGAAGGAAGGTGTTTAAGAATGATTTTTATTTTTTTTTTTTTTTATAATTCGCTTATGCTAAAGGGGCTTTGTTGTTTCTGTATATGTACAGTACCCTTATAGTGTTAAACACAGCGCATGCATTTTTTGTTGAACAGTAAGCTGCAACATAGCAATGTAGTATTGTATTGCATGCTACTTACTATTCGAAAGAATAGGAGGATAGGAAAGAAGTTTTTGGTGCTTAGTATTTTTTTTTCTCCACGGGTGGCGCCTAAATTGCTTAGGGAGATCTCTATTTATGTGAATTCAAATAAAAATCATGGCCCTGGCCGGGATTCGAACGCACGACCTGCCAATCAGTTAGTGAATAAGTTAAGAATGATAAACCAAAAATCGAATTAATGTACCAAACAACAGTAGTCTTACCCTTTCTTTATCATGTTCTCAATTATAATAAATTTAAGAATTAAATTAAACACGTAGTTTACTTTACACAATACACATCACAAATAGAAGCACATTACACGTAGATTGGGAGCACACAAAACACAAAGGAGAATACAAAAAGGGGTAGTATTTATTACACATTTTAAAATAACATTTACTACATCAAATAAAATCACCTAAACATCTTCTAACAAACACAAAACCTATTCAAAACAGAAGGTAAAAAGAACGATGCCGGGTAAATCAGCTCATGATGCTGGAATATCAATTTAAGAAGAAATACGTCGGTCAATGTATGAATGCATAGACCGATTTATACAAGAATTGTTGACACGATACGGGGCCATGAAACAAATCAATAATATTTTCCAAATTATTGAAACAAAGTTTATGCTTGAAGCTTCAGATGACGCTCTGGCTGTAGCAGTTAACAATCTGATACAAATTTATGGTGAATTTGACAAGGCAAGTTTCCCAAGAAGTAATAAGGTACCGCAGGCATGTAAAAGCCACCGTTACGAGTATGGACGTTGCTGCCAAATGGAGAGCCCAAGACATCCATCAATTTATAATAAAATGGGACATCAGTGCATCGTTACCCTGTATATCGCTCATACCTCAATACTTCTTGACCATTTGCATCTCGGTTGCATCATGCCAGAGGAGTTTTTCGAAACTTAAACTAGTTAAAAATTATCTTCGATCTACAATGGATCAAGAGCGACTGGTTAGTTTATCCGTGCTTTCAATATGTATGTGTATATACATAAACTATTAATTTACAATAGTAATTATAGAACTTACACTATTCAATAACAATTATATACAAAATTTATGAAATCTGATATTTAATGTGTTGAGTCAACAACATTTTGAACGTTCGGAAAACTCTTTTATTTTTTATTGTATTTGGAAGCTCATTAAATAATTTCAACCCCCGGTACATCAACATATTTTTTGTTCTTTCATCTCTGTAGAAGGGTAAACGAAAATTCGAATTTGATCTTAAACTGTAGGGTTGGACATCTTGAATAAACTGCAAATTCGCTGATAGGTAGTTCGGTAATAAATTGTACCCTATTTTGAATACAAAAACCTATTGCATTAAAGTGTATTCGCGGTTAATATTCATCCAACGAAGACAGGATAACATCCATTCAATTGGCGTGTAAAAACTGCATCTCAGAATAATTTGCATAGCTCTGTTTTCCAGAACTTGGAGTCGTCTTATGTTTTCGACATTTCCCATAAACAAGATTCTGGAGCAGAACTCAAAGTGTGGTTTTAATAATGTATTATAAACATTTATTGCACACATTGTAGTGATGTTCTTACGTATTCGCTTCAGGAAACCGTTTTTTTTGGAAATTTTTTTAGTTACATAATTAAAATGTTTTTTAAATTTGAGTTCACAATCCAATATTATGCCTAGATACTTAATTTCTTGGACTTGTTCAATAATTTCACCATATACACTTAGATTCACGTTAAACACCATACATTTCGTTTTATTAACATTTAGTTTAAGCTTGTTCCTTTCACGCCACTGCCGTAAATTATTTAAGTCAAGCAAAATCTTTTCTCTAAGCACATTTATGTCTTTATCACATACAAACATTAAGGCGTCGCCTGCAAATAAGGAGATCTTGCAATATTTCAATATTTTACTGATATCATTTATGTATAGCAGGAACAACAAAGGGCCAAATATAGTACCCTGCGGTACTCCAAATGTCATTTGTGCAGTTGATGATACAGCACTACCTATTTTTGTTCTTTGAGTTCTATTGCTTAGATACGATTTAATCCATTTTAGTTCATTGTCATTAACACCATATTTGAATAATTTTTTCACTAGAATATCACGATCAATAGTTTCGAAAGCTCTTTGAAAATCGAGGAAAATTGATACCTTCATGTCTTTGTTCCTTAAAATTCATGATAAGCCAATTTAACGATGTCTCACATGAATGACCAGGCCTAAAACCAGACTGATTTTCCATTAAAATGATATGTTCCACTACGAAATTAAAGAACTGGTCATAAGCTGTCTTTTCAATAAATTTTTCCACAGTAGGCATCATGTTTATCGGCCTAAATTTATCACAGTTAATTGAATTGTTTTCTTTGGGTATTGGAATAACCATTGTTTCTTTAAAATTACGCGGAAATTCACCACAACTAAACGGTTCATTGATAATTCTCAACACAATTGGGCCTATGATTTCAAAACAATCTAATAAAATTTTAATATTTAAGTTTGTATGATCTTTTTTTTTAATTTTTTTACAAATTTTATAAAGTTCATGAGCATTAATATCACAAAATTTAAAATGTCGCTAACTTTCTTGGAGAAAACTATATTCCATATTTATTGACGGAATCGAGTTACTAATACTCGTACTGTTTATACTTTCAATAAAGTATGAATTAAATTTATTCGCGATTGCATTTTTATCGTTCTCTTTTTTATCATCAAACTAAATTTCATTTATCTCATATCTTTTTATTTTTAAAACTAAGTTTTTTATGGTTGCCCACATTCCTTTCTGTCTTATACTATTTTCAATTTTATTGCAATTACGAGGGCGGGTCAATAAGTCCGTGACTTTTGGAATAAAATACAGATTTTTTGATAAAATTTTTTTTTTATTTTTCAACATAGTCTCCCTTGAGCTCTATAAACTTTGTCCAACGCTTCTCCAATTTTTTTATCCCTACCAAAAAAAATGATTTGTCGAGGTCCTCAAAATAGGCCTTTATTTGCGAGATGACTTCATCATTGGAGTCAAATCTTTTTCCACCAAGCCATTTCTTCAGGTTTGGGAACAAGAAGTAGTCGCTCGGAGCCAAATCTGGAGAATAGGGTGGATGAGGGAGCAATTTATAGCCCAATTCATGGTTTTTTGCCATGGCAACTGCACATGTGTGCACCCTTGCATTGTCTTGGTGGAAAAGAACTTTTTTCTTGGCCAAATGAGGTCCGTTTTTTTTTTTAAATCGTCATTGAATCGGTCCAATAAGTTGGCATAATATTCCCCATTGATTGTTCTTCCCTTTTGAAGGTAGTCAATGTGGATTATCCCGCGTGCATCCCAAAAAACAGTCGCCATAACTTTATTGGCTGACAAACCCACCTTGGCCTTCTATGGCGCCGATTCACCCTTTGAAACCCACTGTTTTGACTGTTGTTTGGTCTCTGGTGTGTTGTGATGGATCCATGTTTCGTCCACGGTTACAAAACGGCGCAAAAACTCCTCCATATTGCGATTAAACAACGCCAAACCTTCCTGTGAAGTTGTTACACGATTGCGTTTGTGGTCGACTGTGAGCAAACGCGGCACCCATCTTGCGGAAATCTTTCTCATGCCCAAGTGATCATTCAAAATTGAAACCACTGAGCCATGCGAGATCCCTACGGCTTCCACAATCTCTCGCACTTTCAATCTTCGGTCGGCCAACACCATATCGCGAATTTTTTCGATTGTTTCGGGTGTAGAGACCTCAACTGGGCGCCCAGGACGTTCGGCATCTTCAGTGCTTGTACGGCCACAACGAAATTCAGTAAACCACTTTTTTACCATTGAAATCGATGGTGCAGAGTCCTCATAGTATTTTTCAAGCTTAGCCTTGGTCTCGGTAATGGTTTTTTTTCGCAAGAAATAATGCTTAATAAGCACACGAAATTCACTTTTTTCCATTTTCTCCTCAAATTAGTGAGTAGTCTGATAAAAATAGCTGTCAAACACAAACTAACTGACGCAGCAAGTTTAAATTTTGACAGGAGTCAACTGACAGATGCCTGTTGACAGGAGCAGTGTTGCCGTTTCAGGAAAGAGGTCAAAAATTCAAAAAGTCACGGACTTATTGACCCGCCCTCGTATATCTCCGTTTAGCTTCTTGGAGTTTATTTTTATAAACGTTTCTAAGCCTACGATATTCGTACCAATCATCTGATGAGTTAAAGATACTTGCTCGTTGATAAGATATGACTTTTTGACAGAGTTGCACAAAAGTTAGCTTAGCTAATAGCTAAAAAGCTACAACTTAATTAGCTGTAGTTTCTTTGCACGTACATAACCAAACCATAATTTCACAAATTTTGAACCTAAATTAGTTATTAGTTGCGAAGTGTAACTAAGCGTGTTTAGTTATGAAAAATTAGTTGCCAGAGTGTAACTAACAATAATTAGCTTTAGTTTTAGCTTTTTAGCTATCGATTGAACACAACTAATAATTTTTTTCAAACTATTTAATCCGAAAAGGCTTACAGGAACAGGAGCGATTCTTTTATTTCGTTATACATTTTCTAGTTTTAATTATGTTTAATTTTAGAGATTATTATGTCCTTACGAAACACGGGGAAATATTGTGGAAGTAGATTTGTCTTCGATAAGTTTTGAATAATTGAGGTTGTATAGCTTGAAGTTTGTTGTACATCAGTTGAAGGTAAGAGGTAACCGATGGCCGATTGAAGAATGCCACTTTTAGTTGTCATAAGGTTATTTACCAAGAGGTCCTTGGAGCACCAAATAAGGTCCTTAAACCCAAAATTTTCTTTTTTTTTCAAAAACTCCAAGAAAACCGCGCCTTATATCTGTGTTCAATGTTATTTGACTAAGAGGTCCTTGTAATAAACAAAAAAGGTCCTTAAAAATCGAAAAAGGGATATTATTCCAAAATATCATTTGAGCCCACACGGTATATCTGTGTTCAGTCTTATTTGACTAAGAGGTCCTTGCAACAACAAAAAAGGTCCTTAAAACTTGGAAAAAGGATATTTTTCCAAAATATCATTTGAAACCACACGGTATATCTGTGTTCAATGTTATTTGACTAAGAGGTCCTTGCAACAACAAAAAAGGTCCTTAAAACTTGAAAAAAGGATATTTTTCCAAAATATCATTTGAATCCACACGGTGTATCTGTGTTCAATGTTATTTGACTAAGAGGTCCTTGCAACAACAAAAAAGGTCCTTAAAATTTCAAAAAAGGATATTTTTCCAAAATATCATTTGAATCCACACGGTATATCCGTGTTAAATGTTATTTGACTCAGAGGTCCTTGCAACAACAAAAAAGGTCCTTAAAACTTGAAAAAAGGATATTTTTCCAAAATATCATTTGAATCCACACGGTGTATCTGTGTTCAATGTTATTTGACTAAGAGGTCCTTGCAACAACAAAAAAGGTCCTTAAAATTTCAAAAAAGGATATTTTTCCAAAATATCATTTGAATCCACACGGTATATCTGTGTTAAATGTTATTTGACTCAGAGGTCCTTGCAACAACAAAAAAGGTCCTTAATAGTCGAAAACAGGATATTTTTCCAAAATGTCATTAGAATCCGCACGGTATATCTGCGTTCAATGTTATTTGACTAAGATAATAAATAATAGATCACAGAGAG
This sequence comes from Portevinia maculata, assembly GCA_949715645.1. NCBI lineage: Eukaryota > Metazoa > Arthropoda > Insecta > Diptera > Syrphidae > Portevinia > Portevinia maculata. Next base: position 72,907,180 of record OX454527.1, read on the forward strand.
TAAAGTTGAACGAGACGAGAAGTGAGGTGCAATTAATCAGGCTTGGGGTACCACAAGGTTCAGTCTTGGGTCCCATTCTATTTTTAGTCTATATCAACTCACTCTTCCACCTCAATCTAAAAGGCTTACCTACTGCTTTTGCTGACAATGTTGGGTTATCGTATGGCGTGAACAGTCCCTTAGATCTTATCGCTGACATAAATAGTGATGTACATATTCTTAGACAATGGTTCGCTGAACACAAACTTGTAATAAGTCCTAAGACTAAATTAATGTTCTTTAATCTATCTGCGTCCATTAATCCAAAACCGGATATATACTTTCATGCACCGAATTGCAAAAAATTTAAATTATATCAATGTAAATGTGCAACCAGTGTGTTTGGTCAATTATTTTGTAATAGTGAAAATTGTAGTGATGGTTGTTTTTTGATAGAGAATGTAGACGAATTTATGTACTTAGGACTCTTAATTGACTCTAATATGAAATTTTCATCTCACACTACTGCATTGAAAAAGTACTTTATTTCCACACTTAGGCATTTCTATTACCTTCGTAACATATGTTCAACTAAGCTCCTAACCACAATTTATTATGGGCTTTTCAATTCTAAGCTTCAATACGGTATAAATTGCTGGGGAGGTGGCTATCAAAACAAAATTCAGCCATTGCTAGTCTTGCAAAAGAATGTTGTCCGGAAAATTTGTCGTAAACCTGCTAGGCATCCTAGTTTTCCTTTGTTTTGTCAATTAGGGATTCTTCCTGTTCGTCACTTATACTGTTTTAAGGTTCTAAAAGCGTTCTTTATGAAGTCTGGTAACCGAAACTTTCGTATAATCCCAAACTATAACCTACGAAATAACTCACTTAATATGTTACAAGTGCCAAACTATCGAACCACCGCATATAGAAATTCTTATTTAGTTATATGTAATCGTTTATTTAATGTCCTCCCGGAAGAAATCAGATGTGTTCACAAGTCCGAATGTTTTCTTAAGCGCGTAAAGAATTGGCTGTTTTCTCATCATTATTATAGTCTAGACTCTCTTACTTCTAATATTTTAATTTAACTGTTGTCTCAACTTTTGATGTTAGTATATAGATTACAAAAATTGTGCATCCTTTATGAAGTGATAACAAATTGTTACCATGTTAAATGAATTAAATCTGCTGAAAATTGCTTTTTCTATATTTTTTTTGTTCAATACCCCACCCCATATGATTGTATTTTTCCTTTTGAAGTGGCATTCAACACTATTTGAACTCACTCTGAATAAAATATCGAATGCCACTAAATTTCTTTTACCTTACTTTGTAATTCCTTACATATTGAATTTTTATATGGATTTGTATTATATTATATTTATAAGTAATTTAAGAGAAATAAATATCAAAATCAAAAAAAAAAAAAAAAAAAAAGAGTTCTTTGGAACAACAAAAAGGTCCTTAAAAGTCGAAAAAATGATATTTTTCCAAAATGTTTGTTGTTTCTAGGACCCCTTATTCAAATAACATTGAACTCATGTATACCGTGCCGTTTCTAAAGACATTTTGGAAAAATATCCTTTTTCGGGATTAAAGGACCTTTATTGTGGCTCCAAGGACCTCTTTGTAAACTAACCTGATGTAAAATAAAAGGGACATTCAATCAATTTTTATTTTAAACGCAATATGCATAATAAATCCCAATAAATTATCGCCATTTTAGCAAAACAATAAATTTTGATTTAGTTATTAGTTATTACCTAGACAGCTAAAAAGCTACAGCTAAAAAGCTAACCAACTTTTAGTTGTCATCCGCAACTAACTTTGGCAACCTAACGTGCTTAGTTACACAACCTGCAACTAATAGCTAATAGCTTAAATTAGTTGTCATTATGATAGCTAACCACCAAATCGATTGCATTTTTAGCGCAGCTAATTTAACTACGTTAGTTACCTAGTTATGGCGTTAGCTAGATAACAAATTAGGTAGCTAACGTGCAACTGTGCTTTTTGAGACCTAATTTTGTTTAAATTCGATGTGAACCATTCATTATTACACTCACTGATATATTTTTTGATTGATTCCACACATTCTACAAGCGAGTTTTGCAAGCTTTCTGCAAGAACATGGAAATCACATAATTGAATTCCAACACATTTATCTCTTAACATGGACTTAAATTCAATACATCTATATTTGAAAACATTAATCACTTTAAGTTCACCATTCCGCAAATTTCTTTCCACAGGTATATTAACAACTAAGGATTCATGGTCACTGACTTTAAGATTAGGCTCAATTATCGCAGTTACGTTTATTTCAGTTGGCACTAATACAAAGTCAATAAGTGAATTAGATGATGAGGTTATCCTTGTCGATTTATTTACTAATAATAGGAAAATTTTCCAAAGAAATCGATTTCACAGACGTTATTGAGGAGTTCAGTAAATTGAAGGCACGAAAACACATATAACAAGCTACAAAAATAAAAAAAAAACTAGCTATATTGGATTTATTTTATCTATTTTTTGTTTGTCCAATGGGTGGATATTATCCATTCCATACTGTAGGTATGTATGTTTATTTAGCCTAAATAATTTAATTCGAATTTAAATTTCACTTGCCAGACGGGCTCTGACGGGCTTAGTCCGCCACTACCGTCTGGACCAGCCCAATATTGCATCAATATTTATAAATGCCTCCGTCGGGATAAAGCCAGACCGGAGCGTACTCTCTATGTACATTTCATTTGGGTAGTAAGCCCCAAAGATCAGGAAGTCGACTGGTGCCCGCATTGCCAAATGGAAATTTCTGCACTACAGACTCAAAAGAACTTTAAAATTATTATTTATAATCACACAAACAGAACAAACGTGAAGGTGATATTTTCATAAAAAATAATAAAAAGTGAATATCAGTATATCTTTAATATTCGAAATAACAACCACACACTTATCACTTACATATATTCAATTAGGTATAGATAAGTAAAAGTTGGGGTAATGTAATGCCTATAGGCAGTCTCGCACACTAGATCTCAAGCGGCTCTCCTTTCCGTGGATCAGGAAGCAATAGCTCTCCCTCCGGTGTCCAGTGAATTGACATCAGCCTAAGACTCGATTGTATCAGTCACCTCACCCTGATCGTCACCCATGGTTCCGGGGGTCTGCCTGAGCTCGACTACAATATCACTCTTAGCATATTGCAGCCACTGTAACCATACTGATACCCACCAGTGATTTGAGCGACGGGTTGGTGTTCGATTGAGTTCAGTTATCCCTGTACCTGTACTCCTGCCAAGGAAAAGAGGTCGGACGGAGGTAAGGGGGATTCGCGACTGCACTAGTCACTCTCAACATATCGCAACCGTTATGCGAATTACAGCCATGCTGCATCCCCTGGCTCTTCATGAGTACCTCCCCCACAACCACTACCTCGCAGTAGGTAATCACAGGGCTCCCAGTATGCCTAGTGACGACCGGCAAAGAACCACCGAGAATATGTTGTAGCTGGCGCTCTTTAGGCCTGTCTTCTTCCACGATTTTGAAAAGTGCCTGCGCCTTCTGATTATAATTTGATCAACCTTTTACGATTACGACACCGGTGATTCCCAGTCGTGTCAATCCAGAGATTTGCATGCACACTTGCGTGACAGTGGGTGTGCTGCAGTGATTGCACGGGAATAAATAATTAACTATCTCTATCTATCTAAAACAGAGATCAAAGTCGTACAAGATGTTTCTCGATCCAGTTATGTCGCATGACACTTGAAAACACGCGGTGTAATGTGCAGTTTGGAAGCAGCTCTTCGGAATTATTCCATACCCATAAATAGATGCGCTATCTCCTGACTTCTTTAATATTCTTCTGGAGAAAATAGTGCGTAGGGCAGGTGTCAACACGGAACGGAAGCCACTATCTTCAATCGATCCGTCCAGCTACTGGGGTATGCGGACGATATCGATATCAGCTGCCGTTCCCTGCGCGCCGTGTAAGACGATTTTGAAATAAATGAAGACCAAGTACATGCTATCAATAAACAAACAAACATTAGTCCACCGCCTAGGAAAAAACGTCACTGTTGATAGCAATAACTTCAAGGTAGTGAAGGAGTTCATCTACCTGGGAGTAAACATCAAATCTACGAATGACACCTTAGTGGAAATCCGGCGGAGAATAACTCAGGAAACCGCTGCTACTTTGGCTTAGCAAAACAAATGGGTTCAAAACTCCTCACTCGAAGGACAACATGCGTGCGCTATCGAATCTTAATCCTTAATCCAGTCCTGCTTAATGATGTCAAGTGCTGGACGATAAGTACAAAAGGGGAGGTAATATTGGGTTCTTTTGAAAGAAAATTGCTCCGGCGGATATTTGGTCCCCAGTGCTAGGAAGGCAAATGGAGGAGAAGATACAGCTGGGAACTCTATGAGCTGTACCAAGATGTGGATCTAGTCCAAAAAGCTAAATCACGTCGACTACATTCGCTCGGCCGCATTGAGCGAATGGACAATAATGCTTCTGCCAAGAGGATCTTCGACTCCCAGCACCTGGTTCGAGCAGGAAAGGAAAACCAAACCTCCGTTTTAAAGACCTAGCCATCGCGGCCAGAGCGCTTGGTCCGGAGAACTGAAAGCAGCGTGCCGGGGATCAAAGATGATTTAAGGCTGCAGTGTCTCAGGCTCCCGACCCGTTAAGTAAAGAAAGTAAGTATACCCCTATCATTGATTATTATTGATTGATCGTCTTTTTACTAAAGGAAAATCGTTATGAGAAGAAAATCGTTGCGAAAACTAAATGGTCCGGCTGAAATATTTTCTTGGTGCCAGAATGGATGGATTTTTCCAGTTAGGGTGCCAGAAGTTATACATTTTTTTTCCAGCAACGAAAAGTTAAGGTTCTAGGAAAAAGGGACCTTACATGCCATCAGATCTGCAGCAGCATTTGCAATGTTTCTTAATATTTCTTTATTTTTCCCAAGGATTTCCAAAAAATTATGGTGGTTGTGCGCACGTTTCGATTTCGATAAAAAAAGCAAAGTATGCCATAAAAATACATAATTCTCCAATGCGTACTTCGAAGCCTCTTCACTGTAACCATCGTCTTTCCAGCTTGTAAAACTCCTACAGGGTGTCATAGAAAATAATGACTCCTCGCTTTTTCTTATTAATAATACATTTTATGAACAATTTTCTTCCTTCGTTTCGTTATATTCGGTGCATGTGTTTGTGTATGCGAGTATTAATGCTATTTGCGTGGCAATCAAATAAAAATTTTTGTGCACGTACTCACATCTGGGGTATCGTATTACTTCCTGCATCTCCGCATGTTCTCTTGTACCAATCAAGGTCCCTTCGTTTTTGTTATGCATAAAGGAACAATTTTGTTTGCCTGCTAATGTATACTAAGGAGTCTGTTTTATGACATCGTAATGAACCTGAATGAGAAAAATTATTGTTCGCTGACGGTTTTTTCCCTCATTTACTCTTATGTAAATCGTTGGGAGCCAAAAAGCGAATACCATTTGAAAGTGCCTCCGGAAGGGAAATTGGAAATTATTTGCTACAATTCAGTTCGTTTGGGGAGTAGTCAATTGAATATACGCTATACGAATACGCCAAGCAATGGCCGAAGGAAATATGGTAAACAAACAAAAATTACAGGATAAGTTTTGCAAGAATAAATTGCAATATTTGGAGTGGTTGTAGAGTGAATGAGTCGTCAATTACGGTAGATAGTAAGAAAATTGAATTTCAGATGAATTCGTAAGTTAAGAAAAAAGCTGGATGAGGTTTCCACGAAACTAAGAAATCGACGTGCTTGGAAGTTCGAAAGCGTATTACCTACATAAATTTTTTTCGAAGCTACATTTTGTTAAACCTAGAACGTTTAGACAGCAACGAAAAAGGAAGGACATACAACATTTTTATGGCTCCGGGAAATAACCCCCCAAATGAAAAATAAAATAATTCCCCAAAATTTATATGGAGGTGGGGATTTATTTCGTATGAAATTAGCCCCCAAAATTGGGGACTTATTTCATGGGTTTTTGGGGACTTATTTCATACTTCAAATTGGGAAGTTATTTCATAGTGAAAAAAGTCCCCAAATTCCAATTTTGCAACAAGGCCAAGTGCTAAAATAAAACCTCGCACCTACTCCAAATCAAACAGTGACCCCAAGCAGGGGAGTTGCAGGGGGGCAGCATGGCCCCATATGCATTGCTCTGTTTATGGGATTAGTTGCGAAATCGCAAGTAGATTCCATAAACAGTGCAATGCCGAAGGGGGGGGAGGGGGGGGGGCATGTTGCCCTCCTGCAACCCACCTGCTTGGGGTCACTGTTTGATTTGGAGTAGGTGCGGGGTTTTTTGGGCTCTTATTTCATACCATTTTGGGGACTTATTTCATCTTCGATTTCACAGTGAAATTATTCTCCAATTTTGGGGAGTTATTTCATTTTTCATTTGGGGGGTTATTTCATTGGGCGGTTATTTATATTTATACGTCGTGGAATTGTAAAACGTGCTTTAACCTAAATAGTATAATTTTATATGTAATGGCATTTACCGATATGACCAAGTATCCGACTTATCTAAGAATCTGCTTTATGTAATACTCGAGAATTTACATTCCAGGTCCGTCGCTTTTATGCGTTGGAACACAGTGAGTAGCGTGTGAACGGATATTCTGTGATCGCAACTCAGCGCGCCTTCCGCAATCGCTTCAATGTAGCCCCGTTGGATCCTGTCCCGGACCGAGAATCAACTGCTACATGGAACACTACGTTGAGACAAACCGCGAGTGTGATAAGACGAAGAACTGGAGTGCCTCGGGCCATCAGATCACCTGAGAAGGTGAGGAACCCATGAGAGGCGTTTCTTGAAATTGTTCCAAAGGAAGCAGTCGATTGTTTTTCTATGGTGAAGCCCATTTTCAGTTGAGTGGATGAGTCAACATATAGAATATGCGCTCCTGGACTGACATTAATCCACGCGAATTGCATCAAAGGCATTTGCATTTTCATAAATCACCATGTGGTGTGCGGTTTCCTCAGCTGGGATTGTTGGTCCCTGGTTTTTTGAAGACAATGAGGTCACACTGACAGTGAATTCAGACTGGTGTGTGGAAGTGATTTTATTTTCCATGACTTGATGATTTGGACTTAGGGACTTTTCCAAAAGGACAGCTCATACATCAAGGCATAGATAGCTGTTTTAAGGCAAATTGGCCAATTCAGTGTTTGGATATTGGGGGCGTCAACTACCCGATATGATTTTAAAAACTGTGTAAAATAAAACTTTAGATGCGTATCTTCGCCTCAAAACTTATTTGCGGTGGACGCCAAAATTCACTTTTTGAACTAGGTATACTTTTTTGTCCTATCTCTTTCCATTGATGAGATATTGAGAATGGTTTTGTCGTTAATCCATCAAAATCATCAAGTTCACGTAATGTTTTGCCGTCAGTGCTAGTTTTTGGCATCAGCGGAAAGTTGTCCATACAATCTGACAATTTTTTTTTAAGAATTAATTTGACGTACAACCACGATTTTTGCTGTGGAAGTGAAGAAAAATATAATAAAATGAAAGGCTTGATTTCCTTGGACAAGCGCTCTTTGGGGGCGCTGCAGTGATATTCTAAGCCCGTCCCTGCACTGGAATAATATTATTATATGACATTATAAAATAAATTATTGTAAATTATTGCCTATAATTATTTTGTGTTTAAATTTTGCGATAGAATATAAAAAAATATCGCTTAAATACGTTGGTTGCAGTATCAAATAATTTCGCTCCGATGAACATTTTTCATTCTTAAAATATCACAGTAGGTAAAACGTTTTTAGATCCTGTAAACACTCATAGATTAATTTTTTTCCGAAAACCCACAGGTAAATATATATACATATATATATTAACATGCTCCCCATGCACCAGGTGCTAAATAACAAATTATAAAACCATAAATACAGAAACAAACAATAGCCCTCGACGTCTTTCATTAAAGACTTGACAAATTCTTTTTTAAATAAAATGCAAAATACTTGAGATATCTCAAAACAAATTGGATTGGCTTGAGTTAGGTTAGGTTAGGTTTATGTGGCTGTCGACACACTTAGACCAATTTAGGTCCATTGTGATACCACGTATATTATCTACCTCAACTCTATAGATGGGACTGGCCAACGACACGCGGTTGTTCTCAAACGGTCCCCCATCTAGGTACTAACCGCGCCCAACGTCGTTTAATTACGGTGATCTGACGAGAACCGATTAACTCGACGTGGTATAGTCGTTGGCTTGAGTTACTATCAAAACATTTATAAATAAAATACGATTTCATTCATATGTCCACCACGGGAAGGTATGCAGCGGTCGAAACGTTGAACCCAATTTTTGATGACTCGGCCGACCATTTCGAGTGATACGGCCGCTATTTCTCGTTCAATAATCGTTCTGAGCTTCTCTTACGTCACCGACTTGTTGGCATAGACCAATGATTTAATGAAGCCCCATAAATAAAGCCTCGAGGCGTTAAATCACACGATCTCGGCGGCCAAAAGACGGTCCGTTTCTCGAGATAATACGTTCACCGAACTGAGACTTCAATAACTCGATTGTTGCACCCGCTGTGTAGCTTGTGGCACCGTCTTGTTGGAACCACATGTCCAATTCATGCAATTTCTCCCAACATGTCTCTGTAGCGAATACCATTTAATGTAGCATGGCGGTCAATTTTATCGACGAAAAAAAAAACGGCCCAATGACGCCATCCGCATGAAAACCTCACCAAACAGTGACTTTTTGCGAATGAACTGCTGTTTCATGAAGCACGTAAGGGTTCTCACCTGTCCAATAACGTATATTTTGCTTATTGACGAAGCCGTTTAACCAAAAATGCGCTTCATCGTTGAATATGATTTTGCGATGAAATTCCTCAATTTCTTCCAGAGCCCAATTCGAGAACGTACGTCGCTTCATATGATCAAGTGGCTGGAGTTCTGATCTTGTAAGGTTGAAGGCCCAGATCCTAACAAAAAATTCGTCATAATGTTGTAATGGTGTAATCCACCAAGATAATAATATTTTACAATAATTTTGTTATTATCGTTCAAAAATAACTGCCGACTGTTGGTCACTATACACGAACCGGATCTTTTGTCGAACACTGCCTTTTCGACCTTTCCAATCAACTGCGACATAAAATTCTAAACGAACCTTTTTTTTTTACACGATCTGGTCCGATTCCACTCTTAGACACACGCAGTTACTCGGTTAGTATTTAGACAAGTTGTTAAGCTAACACCCGCCCTTTTACTTCGCTGCAGTCTCACCGGGCTGGATCGTAAGTGAATCTAACGCAATGTAAGTTTTTCCTATATATATAAAATATCCATCTACCTAAACACAGCGATAGATCTAGCAGCGAGAAACCTGTGCACAAGCTTCGACGCATCAAGATCCACGGACAATATACACATAAAAATATATAACATTTTTTTCAATGTCTTTCGTTAGTGTTCATTTACCCTCAAAGATTAAATTTGCATTTCGACATACTTGAAGTAGCATATTAGTATTCTTACATAAACATACCTACATATATGACTTACCTGCTTAATTGGGATTTAATTTTCATATCATTTTTCTAATCAAATAGATATTTATATAATACGGATCCTTATTACCTCTAAGTTGCCTTACTCATTAGTAATTTTATCCTTTAGCCTCAATGGTTGGCAGCTTGAATTTATGAAACGATCATAATACTCGTAGATATAAATAAAATGTGTTAATTAAAAATCAGAATTGTTGAGATGTGTTGGTGATTTCTAGAGTGCAATTGAATCTTGATTTAGGGGCGGTTCTCAAAGCATCGTGGCGTGAGTAGTCATGGTTAAACGATAGTTACCGTTTAAAGGGGAAGGGTTCCTCCAGGTGTCAACACAGCTAAGACACCACAGCTGATAAAAGTCCATATAATTCCCTCGGTTTCCTTACCCGTATTGATTTCATTTTGTTCAGACACAATGGCATCCGCCATCGATGACCTAAGGTGTGCGAGGTCACGGTCTGTTTCCCTCACCCTTTTCCTTTCTTTCATTTTGAATTTTTTTGGCACGATAAATTTTTTGTTGAGTCAGGATAGCCAATAAGCGGCAAAGACCCACCCACCGTCGAGTGAATGCCGTGCAACCGCAAGCGTGACAGCAGCTGTTTGTCGTGTCGTGTCGCGGATCAGCCATCTCCTCATCGAAAACAGGCTAAAGGACACACCTGACCATTACAATTTGATCTGGGAGAGGCCATTGGAGAACATTGGCGTTAACGCTGTTAAAGTTACCACCACTGACTCGGAATTTCGGTAGTAAATTTTAATTATTTGTAAACATTGTTCATTCGGATACTTCAGCTTGATGAAAATATTGATTTTACTGAATATTTTGACATTGACAGTTCGCTGATCGGCTTAAGGGTGCGTTTACACTGAAAGTTTGAAGTTTTCAAGTCGGTAATAAAAGTCCCTTTACAATTCGTCGATACTAGAGACCCCCAACAAAAAATACTTCATTAGCCTGCCAAGCAATGCATTTTTAGTATATTTACTATGTATTTATTTCTATGAGAAAACTTTAAAACGGACTGATAAAGTAAATAACTTCAAGATATGTACAATGTACATATGTACCTACATATTTATGAAAAAAAAAATATATATTCACTAGCAGGAAAAAAATGTCTTTTAATAACTTATAATTGGAATACCGTATGTGCATATTTTTTGACGTTCGTGTAAGAAAAAAGAAACTTTTTATTTTGATGGCATATACGGCAAACTCATTTTCGACGAAATTCAAATATTTTAAAAACAAAAACTATTTGAGGATATCTGTTACTATTAAAAAACATAGGGAAAGGCTACAGTCCGCTAAATAACCTATTCCTATTCCTATCCCTGATTTAGTGGGCGTAACAGAAATCTAAGTAAAGGATTTTATTAGAAAAACAAAATGTTTGTATAGAAAACCCCACTTAAAAGTGGGCATGAGAGAAAACTTTATAGATTGGAATTGTTCAATACCACTTCAACTATATACCTTACCAATGATTTCAGCAATAAAACGTTTATTTTTATGAAGTGGGCATGTCAGCGGGTGGGTTTTAAAAATATTTGCACATGAGTATTAGGGCCTCTAGAGTGTACGACCCCAAATTTCAGTTTTCTAGCCGCAGTTTAAAGGTCTAATTTTTGTAGACGGATGGACGGACGGATGGAAGACCATGGACAGATGGAAATTACTATCGAAACTGATCACGAATATAGTTACTTTTAGGGGTCAATATTAAGTCAATATTAAGGCATGTTACAAAATATGAGCTAAAATTAATAAACCCTTACAATAGGGTATAAAGAGAATTCCTAAAAATATATTTTGTCAAAAAATTAAAATATACGACCGGTATGTTTTTATGCAAAACAGTAGCCCCGGATCTTAAATTTTTTTTTAGGTGGGGCAAAAACGGAAAAGTTCCGCCCCGCCCACATATATTTATTTTTACCTTTATTATCTATATAATATAATTTCAGCTAATGTATATAGCCTACATAGGCCTTCCGAAAATAATGCATCCATCGCTGTTCTTTCTGTGTTAAGCCTATTTATTTACAGATATATATATAGACATGAACGTGCGGGATATTGTTGCGGTAAAATTTCCCGCAACAAGTTCTACTCTCCATTCCCTGACTTCCTGACCAATTCCCTCTTTTATCGGTGCGCATATGCAGGGTCTGAAGAAGTGGAGGGGCGGCCATGGTTCCATCAGCCATGCGCCCACTTCTCTAGAGCCTTGGGTAGGCGACCACAACAGGTAGACGCGGCCCAACACTGGCAAACCAGATCGACAGGCGGTCGACGGGTCGAGGAAAAGGCCCACCGTAACAGATGGACGGTCTGTCCAGCGAAGCAAGAGGCGGGGCCCCAAATGTCCGGATGGTGAGCCTGACACGGACCGTCAGGAGACTCCCAACGGACCAACGCACTCCCTTACAGACGGACTGTCTGAGGCACAAACGGAGACATCAAACCCAGACGGACGGTCTGCAACGGTAGAGTCGTGTACGCATCTGCCAACACACTCCAAACAGACGGGCGGTCTGTAAAATGCAGTAGTCGACACCTATGACACTGCCACAACCAGACGGTCGGTCTGGGATAGCAATTGGGGAGGGCGAGCGGACGGCCCCTCCTAAAGACAATTGCACCAGAAGTACCATTGTCACGGTACTGAGCCACGCACGATGGGGGGAAGATGACGCTCTGTCCTTCAACTCCGTCGTGGGAGCACCGGAGGAGCCACAGAGACGTGTGGGCGGACGACCACGTATACACACTCTCACAACACTTGCCACAATTGTACGAGTGAATTTACGACGAGAAAACAGTACGAAAAAGAAGAAAAAAATACTAAACAACAAATCAAAATACTTACATACAAATATGTGAGAACTGGCGCAAGATTGGCATTTCCCCTTTTCCCAAATCTGCGCGCGGTCCCACCGAGATAGCTATGGCAAATTAGCGTAGATAAATATAAATCCCAACTTTGAAAATCTCCTGGTCGATTGTCTTTCTGAATAGGATTGTTGGTGCCTGGTCCTAGGGATTTTTATAATCCTATGCCTCCTATTTGTGATTCCTTCAGGGTTGGTTGAATGAGGGAACATGATTAAAATGTATCAATTGATTCTTTTTGGAAAAGTTAACTTTGAATGCGCGAATTAGTGCAATTAATATTTATTTTTCTCGAAAGGTTATTTTTCCTTGTTATTAAATTCGCGAACTGTCAAATGGGAAATGTGTGAGGGTAGATCCAGGGTCGGCCAGAGGGTTCACTTATGGTTGGATGTTTCCAGTGATGGGCGAATTCGAAAGAATGAGAACCGTGAGAGCATTAGCGGGATCATGTTAGCGCATTAGTGTAAAGATGGCACAGTGTAGCGAAAAACGACATGGTTCAGCCAAATGCGTGAATGTGCGTGAATGGGTGGGGGTAGAACAAGGAACAGTTGATACTCTCAGAGCAACAGCTGAGTTATCGTGTGGGAGCTGTGAATTGTCTAGCCCAAGTACGTGTGAGTGAGGGAGTACGAAGCAGTCGACAATTTCAGCGCCACAGCTGAATGGTCACGTTAGGGCTACCGTTAGCTCTGCTTCCCCAAGGGTCGATGATGGTGTGAGTGAGGCACACTGGCCGGCCGAATGGACAAAAAAATCTGGAAAAAGCACTTCTTGGTTGACCAGTCGTGTAGATAGACGTTTTACTTGTTTTAAATAATTTGGAAAAAAATACGCAATTAAAATTAATTAATCGAGAAGGGTAATAGTAGAGTGCCATGGAAAAATAATTGAAGGAACTAATCAGCAATAGAGTGTGCAGGAGATTGCTAAGCGGGACTAAAATCCAAGGCCTACTCAGGAGGAACAGGCGGCTAGGAAGAAGAATAAGGACAAAACAGAAAAAAATAAACTGGGATAAGTATAGTTTTGTGGTAGTGAGAAAAAAAAGTAAAAATAGATCTCGGTAGGATCGGGCTCCGTACAATCCTGGTAAAGAACGGGACACGCGACCATGTTAATAGAATTTTCTTGTTTCGGGACAACGCGATCTTGCGCCAATTCAAACGGCAATTCCGTTATTTCTTTTGTGCGCTAACCCAAAATTTCCGTTCATTAAAAGTAATTTGCCGTGCCCCAACGGGGACTTATAACGTGGTACAAAAAAAAACGGACTTTCTTTTGTTCTGGAACTTTCTTTTCAGTTCGTGATTCTTCTGTGGTCGGAATTTCACTTTTCTTTCAGGTCTTTCAGGTTTTTCAGGTTTCACAATTTCCCAACAAAAATTGTGTGGCGCCCATTGTGCTACTGTCATCGGAGGGATATATTTTTTCTTCCTCTACGCCAGTAAGCACATAAACTTTTATTTTTAGGTTCGCTAATTTCAAAGCGTTCACTAATCTGAGCGCAACTTAGCGCTTTCGTTGAACCTACCCCAGCTGAGCGACCGGTAGACCAGCATATTTTTGTTGGCTGTTGCACTTTTCGCGTGTGTTTGACAGTTTAGTTAATTTTCATTTTACGCATTGATCGCAATCGCAAAGTATTCCGCGTCTTTTATTTCGTTTTCAACCGCGATTAATTAGTAGTTTGATCGCGTAATCTAAAGTGCAACAATATATATTTATACACAGCACAGGATAGGATTTAAAATAAAAATATGTATAATAAAAATAAAAATCAAATATATTATTGCATTTGTGAATTGAAATTACAATTTTACTCTTCGAGCTTTTTGTTCAGCAAATAAATCTATGGCCTTGTCATAATTTAACTCTTGTGCAATTCGATTTTCTATCGCTAAGATTGCAAGACTCGATAAATGCGAAAGTACACGGTGCTTTTGTTCAAGTTTCTTTTAAGCGAGGTTTTCCTTTAAGCGTGTTTCTTATAAGCGTTAAATACTGTATATTAATTTCGACGCATAGTTTGTAACATACCTTAATATTGCCCGTAGACCCCTAAAAGTTCCTATATTTATGATCAGCATCAATAGTAGTGTCGATCTAGCCATGTCCGTCCGTCCGTCCGTCCGTCGGCAAAAATTAGGCCCTTAAATTGGACCTGGAGAGCTGAAATTTTATCCACATACTCTCTAGGGTCCCGAAATAATCAAGTTTAAGAATTTTTGAAATCCGACCACAGACACAAACTCAAAAAAACCAAATTTTGGAAATAATCGAATTTTGAGCTAGAGAGCTGAATTTTTTTATATATGATCTATGGCTCGTAAAACTAATCGGGAGATAAAATTTTTAAAATCCGCCCACTGACACGCCCACAATTAAATAAAACAATTTTATTGAATAGTCAAAGTTTGAGCTAGGGACCGTTTTGTCTTACAAAAGCTTCGTTTTTTTCGACAAAATCCTTTCAATGTTATATAAAAAAATATGTAGAGCGTTCTTAACAATTCAACCATACTTAGACCTTTGTCACGCCCACTTATGAGGGCTAGGAATAAGAATAGGGTATCAAAAAGTTCGCCTAAGCGGACTGTAGCCCGTGCCTATGTTTTTTAATTAGTTTCAGTTTGCTAAGACTTCGCTCACAGCTTGTGGATGTAATAGGAAGCGTAGAGTAAATTCGCACTGCAAATCATGCGTATAGATCTGTTGCAAGAGATAGAAACCGTTAGCTTTTTCTATATCACCAAATAAAAGCGGAGCTTGGTCTTTAAAAACGAAGAGTTCCTGGCAGAATTCAACGGCGCTTAAATCTCGCTCGTATTTTCGAGCCAGATCTGCTCCATACTTTTGCAGTTCTTCAATTGACATTTTTAAAATATTAGTATCATTAAGAAAAGCTAAATTCAAATTCAGCGTAATAGCACAATCAAACCTCTTTTTAATTTCTGATATGATTCGATCAAACACCGTCATTATTTCTTTAGTCAATAGTTGAACAGGTTTTAGTATTTGTAATTCGTCTTCACACATCTCATCGAAATGTTTTTACGCTTCGGAATTCGTTTGTTTTGCAAAATAGGGTCAACACCACTTTTTCAGCAACTTCTCCAGCCTCTTTTATCCAATATTCCGTTGGATTTTGTCACATTTTTTGCCAAGGTTTGAGCAGACCATCCATAAGTGCGGCGGAACGGCATGGATAATATCTTATTTCTGAATTTCTATATTCAGTCGATTGATTTCGCGGGGAATATTCGCCCAAATAGTTAGTGCTGCCACGATCTGCGATTATTGCGGGCGAGCGGGCGCGTATTTTGAACTATGCCTATGCGCCTTGCGAATAATAAATGTTAGTGCAGCACGTCTCACTCCGCTCTCTGTATCGGTCGAGTTGATATGGCCATGAAATTTCTATATTTGTACTATTATTTATTCAATGTTAAGTAAATGATGTGCCGCCCTCTGAACTTGCCGCCCCGGCTTGCCCCTCCCCTTAGATCCGGGCCTGCAAAACACAGCCAAATATTTTAATGCAATTTTCCAAAAACATGGTAAAAAGCGTATACGGCAAAACAATATTAGGGCGACATATTCCATATTATAAAAAAAAAACAAAAATTCTGATTCATAAAATGGGATTGATTGCGTTTTGAAAAAAAGGAAGATATGTTGCCGCACCCTGTATACTTGAGACAAAAGGTTAACTCTTGTTTTTATTAGTATACATTTGTTGCGTACACTTTTAAATATTGTTTTAATGTAACTTCACAATATTATGCGGTTGATTCTTAATGTACGTGCAATATTAGAGAAATAAATAAATACTAAATCATCGCCCGGATTAATGTTTAATATCAATGAACTCCATAGAGTAACGAATACAAATTAACAAGTTGCTCCTTAACAAAATGAAAAATTTTGAACCCCTAAAATAAAGGGCAATCTTCAATAATTTTTTGAACTGCTCATTGTGGTACTTTAACGTCCAAAATCTACTCCTAGATTGTTATGTGTGTCTAATCTGATTATGTGCTCATCTCAAATCCCATAACTGATTTGATGATTTGTATAGTTCTGCATTAAAAGCTCGTATGTCAAATGTACCGTTCCGATTTCCTCCTCCTCCTCCTCAGAGACGAACGCCGTTGTAAAGCCGCTTGCTAACATTCCGTTCCACTGTTCCAACCTACTGAAATACAAGCGATAGAACTAACGCTGGTTGATCTCCGACATCCCAAAACCACCATTGTTGGGATCTGAGAGGACGGAGTGGGTAAGTGACTGAACGTGCGTTTCTGTGTTGCTTTTGCTCTGTTTTGTGGATGCGTGTTATGTGACATAAACGTGTCTATAATGCAAATTACATGACAAAATGACAACGACTACGATTTGCCACCCCACTCTGGCCACAAGGGCATTCCATGAACACCACATTCATTCCTACTTGAGCACCAGAATCATCACTAAATCATTGGCAAGCATACGTATATTCATATGGATGTATGGGCCATAGCTTCCTGTCGACCGACTCAGCCACCAGGGAGAGGCAAATATTTAAATACCTCCGCAGTCAGGGTTCTCAGAAATTGTGTCATACAAACCGAATCGGGATAAATGTCCTTCGATTGTGAATCAAAAAAAAAACAACAAAAAAAGGGAAACAAAATACAAATACAGAGCAAAAAAAAAGGAATTTAATGGGCTAATATGGAGCACAAGGACACTCTGAAACACAAAGGAATGATTGCGGCAGGTACTTGGTATTCTGCTCTTGAACTAGGATCACAAACTCAAATACACACTGGCAGGCACGCAGAGACTGGCAGATAAACAAATTTTGTTGATTCTCAAATGGATTGCGAGTGAGACTGAAGAGGGTACGAGTAATCGAATACTGTCTAAGGGTCTGAAGATTGATCCCATCGTAAGGGTTGTGTTTGTACATTATTTTCGAACTCCAATCATTGCTATGGGGATGCGATTTGGCTGCGAGTTGCTCAATAAGGATAAGAATTAACTGCAGAAAATCTAATTTACTATATCAAAAGGTAGGTACTTTAGTGGTTCGGTTTTCTCTCTTATTAAAGGGAGTGGGGGCTAAGAAGCTGGTATCTACAATTTAATGAGGACTTTACTCTTATCTGTCTTATTAATGCTGTTCAAAAAAGTCACTTTATCTACGAAAGTCGATAGCGAGGGGTCTCATCAAAAATATTGAGAATAATGGAATGGCCATCTAACACATACCTGAATTATTCTTATGAGGTATTCGAATTATGTGGGATATCAAATAAACCTTTAAACATGTTGCTGTCATATTATGCCAGTCCCAAGCATTTTTAGGTTATTTCGCACAAGGCCTCGAAATACGGGTTAAATATGCCCGACTTTATGTAATCCATCAGTCATAAAATAGTCTGCCTCTGCTTAGCTGTCCCCGAATGTCAAAGCGCGTTCACTCGAATGTAGTTTTTTGGCTTTGAAATTAATTTGTTATTGGTTATTAAATATCAAGGTACATACTAGACAAAAATGATTAAGTCTTACTTATTAAAACTAACAAAATACTGTTTCTAAATTAATAGTCATAATGCGGACGCCGTAAAATTAAATATACCCTTGTAATTATAAAAAATATTTAACGAAGTAATCTTACACTTACGTTTTCATCGAGAAAATTTTTAAAAACTCGCTATCTCAAATTTTACATTTTTATATAAAAACAAATTACAAACTACCTACTCTACTTACTAAAACTAGTTAACGAATTCTAAGTATAATTAGGATTCTGAGCAACACGTGATCAAAATCCCTATTTCTTTCCGAGCGCCTTTCAGTCGTCGACGCGCACACGCGAAACCGTGAGCTGACTGAAGCCTTACAGCGTCAGTCACCTCCCGGAGGCACCACATCAAGTTAAGGAGCCCTACCTCTCACAGAAACGCCCTAGCTAGCTTAGTCTAACTTATAAACTCTAGTGAATGTAACATAGGGTCACGCACCGTCTTGTGCGGGCATGTTGACCCCTCCCCCCTCAACAAGCCTCCGAAATTCTTGAAACAGGTAAACGGCTCCCATGCGTCGGCGCGTCCGCGCGTTGACGACTGCCAAATGCTCGGAAAGTAATTGGGATTTGGGAAAATTGTTGCATAAGGCGCGAATGCTCAGAATCACGTTGCTTAAGTTAGTTAAGCTGTGTAGGTAGTTTGTAGCTTGGTCTACATAAAAATATAAAAATTTATAAAGATGGGTTTTAAAAATGTTATCGATGAATACTTATGAAAGGTAAATTCATAAAATAGTTTTTAGGCCGAAAGGTAATAATTATAAATTTATAGCTAAACTTGGAGCGTTCGCATAGGAACCAATAACTTACAATATGTATTCTGTTGGTTTTAAGTTAGATTAAATCATTTGTGTCTAGTATTTAAGTTGTTTTAAGCCATTAATTAATAAAAATGATTTTAAAAGTCAAAGTATTTATTATATTCCTTGATTATCTGCTTAAGGGAAAAGTGAGAGACTCCATATGGCATCAGTTATTCTTTGCTAACAATAGAGCCATCGACGATGAGAAGTCCCTGCAACGAGCAATTGATGAATGGGTGGATGTTTTGGAGGGGAATGGACAGTGCCGGATTTAGGGGAGGGCAGTCGGGGCTACAGCCCTGGGCATCCAGAAAACAGGGGACAAAACATTTCAAAATCCGACGAGTAGTGGATTCTACTCCCGACGAATCTCATATCCATCAACTAACTAAAGTTGTTAGATATATTGAAGGATCGATGCCAAAAGAAAGATATCTCACCTTTTTACCTAACTGCGGCCGAAAATGATTCTTGAATCTGCAATGCGTACCTTAGAATCATCGAAATTCGCTGCATCCAAAAGAGGCGATTTTGATCAATACGAGAAAGCAGCTCAAGAAATATTTAGTACTTACCAATCACGCACCAGAACAAGAAATGCGTTGAATCCACTCGATTATGTAAAAGCACAAGACGCAAATATGTCACCAAAAGAGAAATTCAAAGTATCCGGTTTTATCCCACTTATCGATCAGATATGTGTTTCTCTTAATGAAAGATTGCATGCATACGAAGCTGTACGTTCGCGATTTGGATTTCTCAATCCCATAGAGATGAGGCATAGGTGAAAGTATACAAAGATGATTTAGAGCCTAGTCTTGGTAATGAGTTGGTTCAATTCCTATTTTTGATCAAATTATACAAAAAGGATTATAGAAAAGACCAATCTACCGAGCTATTTCACTATCACATTCTTAAAGGTCAAAATTTTAGAGCTATATTCCCAAACATTGAAATTGCTCTCAGAATGTATTTGATTTTGGTGGTGTCTAATTGCACTGGAGAACGCTCATTTTCAAAACTGAAAATTATAAAAAATAGACTTCGAACTATGATGGGACAAAACCGTCTATCAAAGCTATCTCTACTCAGCATTGAAAGCGATTTACTGCGGGAACTGCATTTCAGCGAAATCATCACGGATTTTTTTTTTAAAAAAATCTCGCAAGGTTCCATTTGTTAGCGCTTTAATATAATTTCATATAATTCTTATTTTTGTCTATATTTATATATGTATGTTTGTTAAGATAATTCACTTGGATTCGCAATAAATTATTAAACGTTTGACTGAATTTTTTTTTTTCATTTTATTTGGAAAATAATAAGACAGGGGCCTCTACTCATTTGTTGCCCCAGGGCCTCCAGACCTCTAAATCCGGGCCTGAGAATGGATATCGTACTAATTCGAAATGGCAATATACCTGTCCGTTCTCTGACCCACTCTGTGATCCCCGTTCTCTGACCCACTGTGACCCCAAGTGCGAAACGTACAAGCAAAAAATTGTCATTAAATAAAGCAATGACGTGCGACGTATAAGGAAAAACACCAAATATATTATATATTATACTTAAATGTAAAAGTGTTGGTGCCATTTGCTCGTTTATGCTATTATAGAAGCCGCAAGCTTTCCCTAAAATGAATAACAACATTCATCGGGGTCCTTCCACTGTTGAACTCAGAACCTTAGTTAATATCGTCTCTAGACAAAGAACCGGAATTAATATATGCCACTTAAATGCATAGTGACTTTCCATGATTTCTCAAATATTAATGTAGAAAACCTGTTCAGCGAATGCGCAAGTTTAAATTGGGCACCGTTATACACAACCAACGAAACCAACAAACGAAAGTTGATTTCTTCCACTCTAATATTCCCTATCTTTTTAATATGTATGTACCACTAAAAACAAAAAAGACGCGAAATGGGAATATTCCATGGTTTACCGAAGAAGTCCGCGACCTTATCAGATCTAGAAATCTATTACTCTACAGGTGGAGAAGATATAAATGTTCTAGCACGATACGATGAATTTAAACGCACCCGTAATATGGTAACTGCTTTGATCCGTACGAACAAAAGGACCTTTTATGAAAATAAATTTAATGATTCCAGCAATATTTTCTGGAAAAATATTCGCCAAATAGGCAATAATAAAGAAAAGCATATTCTACAGAATAATGTAAATCTCAATGATCTAATTTTAATAATAATAATTTTAATGTTTTCTTTGTTGAGAGTGTAAATAGCCTGAATAGAAACATCCCTAGCGCCCCCTATGTGAACTATATTAAAGAAGTGTTGAGTACTTTTGAGTTTGGAAATGTTACTCTAAGCGAGCTGAAGAGTGTAATGAAAAATATGAAAAATAAGAAAGATGCATATACTAGGTGGCGCAAAAGTCATCACCCAGTGGCGTTCACCAATCCGACGGAAAACTACATAGGATAGATGTCAAACGTCGTGGATCATTTAGAACATTGGCACACAGAATTGCCTAAGGCACACCCAAGGGCTGAAAACCCTATCGGAAGATGGTATAATTTTTGCAAATGGTGGCAAATGTCAATTTTACTTTGACATTTGTGAAGTAAACAGATGACAACTTTTGCGCCACCTTGTATGTTAAGTGTTAGTATGTTAATTGACTCTTTCCATATTACCGACCCGCTATTGTATAAGATAATAAACAAATCATTGACTGAAGGTGTTTTCCCTGATTGCTGGAAGGAATCTATTATCGTACCGATAGAAAAAGTAAAGAATTCCGCCAAACCCGAGGACTTCAGGCCAGTCAACATGCTACCCAATGTTGCCAAAATTCTGGAGAAGGTTGTGCAAGCCAAGCTTCAGAAGTATATGGAGGAGAACGACCTTTTTTCGGATTGCCAATCAGGATTTCGAGGAAGGCACAGTTGTGAATCCCTCCTAAACCTGGTTAGGTATAGCCGGTTGGAAGAACGAAAAACATCTAAAACATAGGGGCGGGCTACAGTCCGCTTGGGCGAACTGTTGGATACCCTATTCTTATTCCTATATCTCATAAGTGGGCGTGACAAAAATTTAAAGGATTTTATCGAAAAAACTAAGCTTTTGTAAATAAAAACGCTCCCTAGCTCAAACTTTGGACTTTCAAAAATAAAAAAAAAAAATTGTGGGCGTGTCAGTAGGCGGATTTTGAAAATATTTACACATGAGCATAAAGGGCCCCTAGAGAGTATATA
This sequence comes from Portevinia maculata, assembly GCA_949715645.1. NCBI lineage: Eukaryota > Metazoa > Arthropoda > Insecta > Diptera > Syrphidae > Portevinia > Portevinia maculata. The sequence goes on from OX454527.1 coordinate 72,929,289, forward strand.
TTAAAAATTTCAGCTCCCTAGCTCAAATTTTGGTTTTTCAAAAAAAATATTTTATTTAATTGTGGGCGTGTCAGTGGGCGGATTTTGAAAATTTTATGTCCCAAGCAGTTTTATGGGCCATAGATCATATATAAAAAATTTCAGCTTTCTAGCTCAAAATTCAATTTTTCCCAAGATTTGTTTTATTTAATTGTGGGCGTGTCAGTGGGCGGATTTTGAAAATTTTATGTCCCAATCAGTTTTATGGGCCATAGATCATATATAAAAAATTTCAGCTCTCTAGCTCAAAATTCGATTTTTTCCAAAATTTTGTTTTTTTGAGTTTGTGGGCGTGTCTGTGGGCGGATTTCAAAAATTCGTAAACTTGATTATTTCGGGACCCTAGAGAGTATATGGTTAAAATTTCAGCTCTCTAGGTCCAGTTTAAAGGCCTAATTTTTGCCGACGGACGGACGGACGGACGGACGGACATGGCTAGATCGACATTACTATCGATGCTGATCATAAATATAGTAACTTTTAGGGGTCTACGGGCAATATTAAGGTATGTTACAAACTATGCGTCAAAATTAATATACCCCTAGAATAGGGTATAAAAAGACTATCGTTAATGTTTTCATTGATTTAAGGCGAGCATTTGAAACCGTGGACAGAAACATTTTACTTGCAAAATTGGATAAGTACGGAGTCAAAGGTAGAGAGGTTAAGTGGTTTGAATCTTACCTTCTTTCACGCAAGCAGAGGACTCAAATAAAGGAAGTAATTTCGAACACAATAAACGTCAGTCTTGGGGTCCCGCATGGATCAGTTCTTGGAGCTTTGCTATTTATAATCTATGTGAACGAGATGCCAAAGGTGGTGAAGTACGCAGTATTGAGATTGTTTGCTGACGATGGGCTGTTGTATATTTCCGGTATAAATATTAATAAATGTGTAGAAAAAATTAACATTGATTTAAATAACCTTAGTGAGTGGTTTAAAAGTAATAAACTAAGTTTGAATATAGGAAAAACTAAATGCATGTTTATTAACGGTGAATCCGAAAACAGAATTTTAATTAATAATGAAAATGTTGAAGTAGTAGATCAAATCAAATACTTGGGAATTGTGATAGATAGAAACATGAACTTTAAAGAACATATTAACTATATATCTAAAAAAATAAGCAAAAAAATGGGATTTTTTGCTAGAATTAGAAAAAGAATGTCAACGATTTGTGCAATTAACGTATACTCGTACAATGCTATTATAAAACCGCATTTTGAGTATTGTTCGACTGTTATTTATTTGGGAAACATTTCAATGATAAATAGATTGCAGAAATTGCAGAACAAAGCAATGAGAATAATTTTGAGATGCAACTGCCGAACCCCGATTATTGTCATGTTAAATATACTGAAATGGTTAAGTGTAAACCAAAGAACCTTAATGAATGTGTTGATCTTTGTATTTAAAATGAAAAATGGGTTGTTGCCACGTTACTTATGTGATAAATTATCTTATGTTAGGGATGCGATATAAGGCTTCCATTATTGAGAAACCAGTCTGCACAAAATAGTTTAATGTTTAATGGTTTGAAGATATTTAATGAACTTCCCAATGAATTATGTGGCGAGCTGGTAAACCTAGGTAATTTCGAATTCCACACTCCACTTCCCATGAAACAAAAATACCCACCTGAACACTGAATGTGTACCGGTTCGATTTCTCTGCCATTTTAGCACTAAACCGCTCAACCATTTTATTTTCGAACTCGACGTCACCCAACCGGCAGCCTACATAAGTTCAGGCAAATTGCATTCGCGCCCTTTACATTTTTGCACTTTCTACGCGCTAGCATCAGCCTGCAACCAAGTAAGTGCTGAATTTTCTTTGCGATAATGCAAGTTACCAATAATTTTATATATTTCAGTTGGTTATCAAATATAGAATAAATTTTTTCTCCGGCGCATTAAAATCCTTTTTGTGAAACCAATTTTTGTGACCAGCAACAGTGCTGCAAGGTGTCCACTCACGTGGTAAAGACCACGTAAAGGTAACATTTTTGTTCTGAAAATGAGTTTAATCTAACGCACAGTAATTCCTACAGATAAAGTGCGGATGTCCGAAGGAAACGTCCAAACGCTCCTTGCGGCCGCACAAATACGCCGACGCAACTTGACGGCACGTGGTCCGGACGCACAAGCGCTACCTCCTACCAAGGCATCCGCATCAAAAATAAAAAAATAGAGAAACAGAAAAAAAAAAACCGAAAACCCGTGAGTCACGAAAAACAATAACTACCCTGTCACCCATCGGGCAACACGCTTTTCTTTTCATCAATTCAATTACCCACAGCCATCTCTACTCTTCTCCCTGCCATCGCCACCAGCATAGCAATTAATTGAACAACAAATCAGAGCAGTAGTGAAAGTGCGAAACAAGTGGTCAAAAATAATTAACATAAAGCGATTAATTAATCAAGCTAAACTTAGAACTAGAATTTTTAATTTGCGAAGTTGCTTGGAAACATGCTTATTGTCTAGATCTTAACCCTAAAACACACTTAATGTGTAAATCGTATTGCTTAATTTTTAACCTTAAACACACAAAAAGCCTAAGAATAGATTGCATTTTCTTAATTAATACTTTTCATCCTAATCTTTGAACGAAACTGCTAAAATTTGTGCACAAACTTCATCACATCGACATCATCATCAAGTTCAAACAAAGTGAGTACAAAACTTTTATCTTTTCTAACCCAAAGAAAAGACTCAATAAATTTAACGTTTGATATCGTACATATACTTTGAAGTGAAATACGTCATATACTAAATATATACCTAATACTTAAAATCTTAATGTTAATGCTCATACATCTTATAAATTACCAAATTAACTGCTTATCAGTTATACTCGTTATAAATTTTTTTTATTTATTTATTTTTATTTATTTATTTATTTTATTTATTTATTTACATCATCAAAGCTCAATTAATGGCTTTCTTAGACACTAACACTATAATCTAATCTTGAGCATACAATCATGACTGAGTAAGAGCATTAAGCAAATTCTTTTTTTAAATTAGTAACCGATAAATTGAAATCCATTCAGTTAACGCTAGCATTATAAATCAACATGAGACCATTTATTGAAGATGAACGGCCATAGTTAGTACGTGAATGTGCTATATTAAAAAATCGATGACTTCTGAAACCCAAAGCAGGTACACATATATAGAGAAGGCTCAGAACTTCGGGGGAATCAATCTCACCAATGAGTAGTCTATGGATGAAAATAGTTCTAGCCACCGTTCGTCTAACTTCTAGAGACTCTAAACTAATTAGTTTAAGTCTTGATTGATAAGAGGGTAAGCTGATGGAGCTAATCCAAGGGAGCCCTCTTAGAGTAAATCTAAGAAATTTTTATTTCAGTAAGTCGTTTAGGGTGACCCCTCTTCACATTGATGAGCAATATTTTAGTTATCTAACTAGCTGTTCCCAAATAAGTTTTAGTAGCTTCTCATTTGACTTGGAAACAATTTTAAAATTTATTTCTTCTCTGAAGAATGATTATTCATCAGGTCCTGATGGCATTGCACCGATCGTTCTTAAAAAATGTAGTCATGCAATTGCTCCATATCTTAAATATCTGTTTGAATTGTCCATTAGTACTGGTAAATTCCCTTATGTATGGAAAAGTGCTTTTATCACACCTGTATTTAAAAAAGGCGAACGTGGTGATATCACTAATTATAGGCCTATTTCAAAGCTTTCGTGTATCCCTAAGCTTTTTGAACAAATTGTTTGCGAAAAGTTAATATTTCTTTGTCGCAATTTAATTTGTATTGAACAGCATGGATTTGTAAGAAACAGATAAACTGTCACTAATCTGTTAAGTTTCTTGCATGATTGTTCTAATGCCTTAGAGAATAAGGACGAAATGGATTGCATATACACTGACTTCTCTAAAGCTTTCGACCAGTTGTCCCATGAAATAATCGAGTTTAAGCTCAGGGCTTTTGGTTTCCCACGAAGTTTCATAAAATGGGTTAATTCATACCTTAGATCAAGGGTTTATCAAGTCAAATTTAGAGGATCGCTATCTGTATCGTTTACAGCTCAGTCTGGAGTTCCCCAAGGTAGTCACCTCGGACCAATTCTATTTATACTAGCCATTAATGATGTTAAAGCATGTATAAATCACAGTAATATCCTGATCTACGCTGATGATATGAAAATATTTAAATCTATCACTAGTCAGCAAGATAGAATTTTTCTTCAATCTGACATTAATAGCTTCGCCAATTGGTGTGATAAAATCGGTTTATCCCTGAACCCTACTAAATGTCAACATATGACATTCTCTAGAAAGAATATACCGTCCACCTTTCAATATTCTCTGTCTCAACATATTCTTTGTAATGTTGATAATTTTAAGGATCTTGGGGTTTATTTCGATCCCAAACTGGTTTTTGCCAACCATATCAATTTTATTGTTAATAAATCTAATTCTATGCTGGGCTTCGTAAAAAGGTGGGCGAAAGAATTTAATGACCCATACGTTACTATGTCATTGTACAATTGTTTTGTCCGTCCGATTCTAGAGTATGCTTCACAAGTTTGGACGCCGTTCTACAACATTCATTCAAATCGAATAGAGGCAATTCAACGTAAATTTATTCGATTTGCACTTAGAGGACTTCCATGGGATGATCCTTTTAACCTTCCTCCTTACAGTCAGCGTATTAAGCTTCTTCAAATGTTACCCCTTTCTCAACGAAGGCTTAATAGCGATATCATTTTTTTACAGCAGCTTATATCCGGTCAAACAGATGCACCTGACTTGCTGTCGTCTATTGGCTTTAATTTTCGTGGTGGTGCCCATAATTTGCGCAGTGTTGAACTATTGTTTAGCCCCCATCATAGAACGAATTATGGGAAGCATGAGCCTATTAGTCGCATGAGTAGAATCTATAATCTAAATGATCATGTGATTGACTTGCATGTTAGTAAAATTAAGCTACAAAATATTTTGCGTAATAATGCTTTAATGTCTTAAATTGTTTGCATTATTTTGTGTCTGTGTTAGTATTTTGTAGGTACATAATTATTGTATTTTTACTTGTTTTGTCCTTACTAACACCTGCACTAAATGATGAGCCTGTGAGAGCACTTTTTGTACCGGCAATTTCTGCTCGTGATAGTTGCTTGCTTTAAGCACTCCACGACACAGAGCTGATAGTGTAGTGTAGTAAAGAAATCTCTTTTGAATTGATTCAATTTTAAGAATATGTACATTGTAGTATGTATACCAAACAATGGAAGCATATTCTAAAATGGATCGAACAAATGATACATATAACGTTTTTATAACGTATGGGTCAGAGAATTGGCCAGCATAGCGTCTTAACATACCCCATTTTCTGTTAGCCTTATTAGATATAAATATATTCAACGTGACTAATATAAGATAATTTAGTGTCCAATAAAACACCCAAATCTTTAATTTTAGTAACACGGGGAATTGGAAGACTGCCAAAAGTGTAAGTGTTAATAAGAGGTGATTTGCGTCGAGAAAAAGTAATCGCAGAGCATTTATCCACATTTATTGACAGCCTATTTTTGGAGCACCACAGGCAAAATTTTTGTAGATTAAGACTTAATGTATGAAAGCTGTGACTGTCTTTACCTGACGAATAAATTTTAAAATCATCAGCGAACTATTACATTGAGGTAAGAACTTAACAACATCGTTTACGAACAAAATAAACAACAATGGACCTAAATGGCTTCCCTGGGGGACACCAGAAGTTACAAAGATTTTGTTTGAGATTTTATTCCGAAATCTTACGTATTGATATCTTTCGCTTAGATAAGAGGATAGCCATTTTAAGAATGAAGTCGGAAAGCCTAAATGTTCTAGTTTGAATAGTAAGATTCTGTGATCCACACGATCAAATGCTTTGCTAAAGTCCGTGTAAATAGCATCAACCTGATTACCTTTACTTATTTCGGAGATTACAAAGTTAGTGAAAATGATTAGGTTTGTCACGGTTGAACGCTTTTTAATAAACCCGTGCTGGTTGTTACAAATTAAAGATTTGCAAAAAAAGTTTAATTGCTCCGTGACCAATTTATCGAATAATTTAGGATAGCTGACTGTTTACATATACCCCTATAATTTTCAACTTTATTTTTTCTACCTGATTTGTAAATAGGTACAATAAATGAATCTTTCCAAATCGATGGGAATGTTTCTGTTAACAGTGATAGATTAAATATGTGGCAAATAACCTTAGATAATGATTGGGCACAGTGCCTTAAAAAACCGGAAGGTACGCCATCGTGGCCAGGATTATAATTTAAGTCCATTGAGATCAGATTCTCCAATGTGCTTTCTTCAGAGATTTCCAGCCTGTTAAAAATCGGAGTATGGGATACATTGAGATGGCTAAAGAAGTCTTCATCAATGTTTGGGACTTTGTCTGAGTAGACAGATTGGAAAAACGAACCAAAATTGTTACAAATGGCAGAAGACGAATCGGCAAGTTGACCATTAAAAGAAAGACTGGCTGGGTAGCCGTCGCTTTTATTTTTTGAATTTATGAACTTCCAAAATTCGTTAGGCCTATATTTAATATGGTTTTGAATATTATTTATATAGATAATATAAGCCTGATGTAAGGAAGTTCTGAATTCAGACTTCAATTTTCTATACAGCGAATAGTCGTCGACCAATAGAGTCCTACGCCATCTCCTATACGCAATGTTTTTTTGAGTTTTCAGAAATCGCGTTATTTCGTTGCTAAAAGGACAGGAGTCTATCAGATAGTTTCGCACGCGAACTACAGGAACATGTTTTGAAATTATATTATTAATGACCCGGTAAAATTCGAGACAAAGTAAGTTAATTTCTATTTCTACATTATGCAATGAAGTTGCACAATTAATAATTAAGATTTCCTGATAACATTTTGTTATGAATTTGCGATACATTCATAGTACTTTTACCTGAAAAGTTTTAAATAAATAATCATGTGTTAAACTTATACCTTTTAGTTGAGATGTGTTATTGAATGAGTGTGGATGAAGTGCATTAGGGACTATCCCAATATAAGTTGAGGAAGGGATAGTCACGGTGAAATGGCGAAGCCATTTGCAAGGGGAGGGACCCCTCCAGGTGTCATTAAACCGACGACACCACAGCCGATAAGACTAGGTTCATGTACCCTTACTTTCTCTTCACCTTCAAACATTTTAAAGCATTCCTTACAATGGCTTCACCACTTCAGGCAGTGATGTACCTTGGACATCCGTTTCTTTTCATTCGCTTTCTCGGCACGATATAATTGTAGGCAGGCTAAGTAGGCAGCAAGATCCCACCCCACCGACGAGCTGATGTCGTGCATCCGCAAGCGTGCCAACCGCAGCTTCTACATAAATTGGGATCATTTTTATACGATCATGCATCCGCTCTTGCTTCGACTTAAGCAAGTCGAACAGCAACGCTGATGCTTCATCCCACCTGTACGCTACAATTAAAATTTGAGAATAACCTAGTTCGATTTAAACAAAATGTTGTTAGTTACGTTAAGAATAAATATGCATAAATATTTATAGAAGCATAAGTGTTATTTATTAATTTCTATATTTCTTTTTTATTTTAATAGTTATTGTTTATCTGAAATTGTTAAAATAGCTAATTATTGCTAAATAAACGTATGAAATGAAATGAAATAAATGCACAATTTGTCCAACCAATTATTTCCGCACCAGTTTCAAATATTAATACTCCAATTGGAAGCATGAATTGTGGGTTTTCGTTGTCTTGTTTTGATGAGGTATGTGTAGGTTTAGCCATTCTGAAGATCAAATCCAAAGCTATAGGCTCGGACAATATAAACCCAGACTTTGTAAAAGTCTTACTACCAATCATCTTACCTCATATCACACATATATTTAATACAATATTAACAACAACAACATTACTATCATTACTTTACTATCCTTCCTTTCCTAAGCAAAGCTTTCGAAATTCTTGTAAGTAGACAAATTAAGACTTATCTCAACGAGAATAAGTTGATTACTAATTTACAATCGGGTTTCCGTGCAAATCATAATTGCACCACAGCTCTGCTTAAGGTATGCGAAGATATACGCGAGGGTCTAGACCTGAATATGATCGGTTGTATTGTCTTTTTAGATTTCTCCAAGGCATTTGATTGCGCTGACCATAGTATCTTGTTGCATAAGCTTAAGCTACAATTTGGTTTCGAGGATAGTTTTCGTCGGTTAGTAAAATCATATTTATCCGATCGTTATCAGTACGTAACACACCGAAATGAATGTTCCTCACTTCTACCTCTCCACTCCGGTGTTCCTCAAGGCTCCGTATTAGGGCCGCTATTATTTTCCTGTTTTATAAACGACATTGCGGCGAGTTTCTCCATATGTAATCATCATATATATGCAGACGATGTGCAACTATATTTGATGTTTCCGGAATCACATATAAATCGTTCCATAGCCACAGTAAATCAGGAGCTCGATAAAGGTTTTCCTTGGTCCCAATCAAACAGACTTCAACTTAACTCTAACAAAAGGAAAGCTTTGATTATCAGCAGAACCTACCATAGCCGTGTGACGCCACAACTTGTTCTCAACAATTATCCAATAGAGTGCGTTGAAAATATAAAAAACTTAGAAATCCATTTTACCCGAAACTTGACGTGGAACTTAACAACAAAAAAGTATCTTCCGGTAGGTGCTAAACTTAAGCTAGTCAAGGCCTTTCTTCTGCCAATAATTCTTTACGGTTGTGAAATTTTCTCCATTATGGACTCCGAGTCCAAACGAAAACTAAATGTTGCCTACAATAGCTGTGCTAGGTACATCTTCGATATAAAGAGACATGAGCACATCTCCGGCTACACCCAACGAATTACTGGCTGTTCCCTAACAGCCCTTTTAAAATATCGGACCATTCTATTCTTACACAAAATCATTACCACAAAAATATCAGAATACTTATACAATAAAATTAGAATGGGGCGAACCCACAGAGCTATGCAATTAATCCCACCTAGTCATAAGTATTTGGTCATTTCACGGCAATTTTTTGCTTTTCTTTTCATTTTAATTTCCTTTTCATTTCTTTTTTCATTTTCTTTTCTTTTCTTTACTTCCTCCTTTATCTATACTTTTTTTCTTTTATTTATTTTGAATTATTTCATAGTTTCCCATAAAAAGCATGTACAATATTTTATAAGATTTTATCTTTTTGTAGCATGAATTCAATGGATTAATAAATCTAAATCTAATTCTATAATTCTATGTAATTCTATTCTAAATTTACCCACGAAAAATGTATACTTTGTTTTTTTTTGCCTGAGGAAGTCGGATCTTCAGCTACCGAAACAAGGCAAATGTTCGGTTTCTTTAAGAGCTGGATTTAAAATTGAAACAAAACACACACAAGTTGAGCAAAGGAGCCAACAACGCTGTTATATATGACATCAATTATAGACTCTATCCTGGTGCAATTGAGATTGTATCTCATAAATGGTGCGCTCTATGGTGTCTTACTAGGCCGAAACATTTGATGGCTTTCCCGCACAAACCAATGACTTCAAATAAATCGTTTTAAATCTGAGAAACCACAACCCAAGTCTGGCCAATTTGTAGCTAGGCAAATTATAGAAAATTCAAGCTGAAATATCAGTTAAAAGTTTATTTTAACACGTTATACTTCTTAAGGTGGTAATTTATTTATATTGCGTTAGCAAAATTAAAACAATGGAAAGTGTTATAATGTCATTTTGGCCTTAATACCCAAATATGTACAAAGTGAAATAAAACCAATTCATAAAATTTGTTCTTATTTCAACTTCCTTCATTTGGCCTTAATTTACTTGTTCTTATTTCACGGCACCATAACTTCCTTCAAATACCCTATGGTTTGCCAGCATCATGGCATGTAGCACCACCCTGTTGAAACCAAGTGTCCTGCAGACTAGGTTCGCGCACTTGTAGAAACAAAAATCGTTGATCATAGCACTGTAGCGGGCGCCAGTGACGCTGACATTTTGATTTTTTAAAATTTTTGAAGAACCACTGCTGTTATGCTGACGTACCAATGATGCCGCCAGACCATAAGCTGCACCAAACAGTGATTTTTTGGGGTGCAAATTTGACAATTTTGCTTATCAACAAATCGACTGAGACAGAAGTAAAATTTATTTATTTTTCGAAAAACATTTCCACAATTTATACATATATCCTGCTCGTGTGTAATTCTTGGCACGATGATTGCCAAACATGAAGCAACATTTTTTTTTTTTTTTAATTAACCCTTGCCCAAGGGCCGACACTGCGACCTAAAAGATCTTTTGTGTCACAAGGTTGACTTAATCCAAAAGGCGACTGACTTCCCTAATGAAACTCAGCACGTCTTTGGTGACAGAGTTGCGAAGCTCCACCAGTGATAACAGCTCTCTGTGGAGAAGGCGTCGTCTCAACCAATGCAGAGCCGGGCATTCACAGAGTATGTGTTCTGAGGTTTCCTCGTGCTCCATGCAGAATCTACATTCTGACGTTGGACTAAGATTTATTTTGTTGGGATGATATCTCAGACCGCAGTGGCCAGTGAGAAAGCCAACCAGCCTTCTAATGTTTTCCTTATTTAGTGTAAGGATTTCCTTATAGGAGTAGGGCTTAATTAAGCGTTTGGATTGTCTCAGACCAGGGGCGTTTTCCCAATGTTTGAGGCGAGTCTGTTGCTCCCATTCTTTGAATAGCCCTAGATCAGTAGTCCATTTGACACCGCAGTACGGTTCGGGACCGACGAATGCGGCTTCAGATCCAGCTCTAGCAAGCTCATCTGCGGATGCAAAACCTCGGTGGCCAGGCACCCATCCGAGTTTAACTTTATTATTATTGGCTAGCATTTCTAAGGCGCTGCAGCTGTTTCTAACAGCCAGAGAGTCCATTGTGTTGGACGACAGTGCCTGTAGTGCCGCTTGACTATCTGAACAGATATTTATCTTTGCGCCTTTTATATCTTTGTTGGAGTTTAAGATAGCGCAGATCTCAATGGCATGGATTTCCACCTGGAACACTGTGGGGCACATCCCCATAGGTATCGAGACCCTGGTGTTGGGTCCAAAGACACCAGCACCAACTCCAGACTCCATTTTTGATCCGTCGGTGTACCATATCAGACTATTTGGGTCCACAACTGGAACCCCCGAAACCCATTTAGAACGGTCCAGTATTTCTACCTCAAATAGGTTATTGAAACTATATTCCTTTACCATTAAGTCAGGGATGGTGTAAAACATGTCCAAATTTTGGGTTAAGTTGAGTATTTTCAGGTGACGCACATGGTCATTTGAGTTATACTTGTATTCAAGCTGAAGCTTGATAGCGCATCTAGCAGCCGTCTTCTGAATGAATACTTGTAACGGTGACAGTCCAATAATGGCTTCAAGTGCTACCGTAGGACATGTGCGCATGGCACCAGTTATTCCCAAACAGGCAACACGTTGTAACTTTTGGAGCCTGTTAGCCGTAGTACGTTGAAGTACTTTTGGCCACCAAACGATGGAGGCGTACGTGATGATGGGTCTTACCATCATGGTGTACAGCCAATGTATCATTCTGGGGTTAAGATCCCAAGTTCTGCCGTATAGGCGTCTACAGGCCCACATAGCTCTTGTGGCGCCCTCAGTGGCGGCATTTACGTGTGAGTTCCAATTTAGTTTCCTATCCAGGATGACTCCCAGATATTTGACCTCATTGAAGTAACTCAAGGGTGATAGGTTCAAAGTTAACCAATCTTTTTCTCGTAAAAGGCACCAAGATGGTTTTTAGAGGGTTGATGGAAAGTCATTCCTTAATACACCATTCTGAGACATGTAGCAACGCTTTTTGCAGTAATGGTTGCGCTACGCTTACCATTAATAATAATCGCCAGGTCATCAGCATAACCAATGGCGTTAAAGCCTAGTCTATGTAGACTGGCCAGTAGGCTGTCGATGACTAGTGACCATAAGAGGGGAGAGAGTACTTCTCCTTGGGGACAGCCTTTGGCTGCCGTCACAGACACCGTTTTACCTCCAGAGGAGGAGGTAATAATTCGACTTTCCAGCATGGCTCTGATCCATTGGTTCTCCAATACTTCGATACCTTTATTACTGATCGCCCTGGCAATCGAGTCGTATCCGGTATTATCGAAGGCACCCTCAACGTCCAAGAAGGCACAAAGTGCAATTTCCTTTGACTTGAAAGCCTCCTCTATCTTTTTGACAAGGCAGTGAAGAGGACCTTCAGTGGATTTGCCCTTTCTGTACGCAAATTGACTTGAGTGCAGGGGACTTGATGATACTATCTGCTCCCTAATATGAACATCTATAAGTCTTTCCATGGTTTTGACAAAGAAAGATGTTAGACTGAAGGGTCTGTATGATTTAGACAGTTCACTTGGCCTGTTGCCATTTTTGGGGATAAAAATCACGTTGGCCTGTCTCCAGGAAAGTGGAATGTATCCCCAGTTATAACTTGCTCTAAATAAAGCAATAGTCATCGGCAGTATGACATCACTAACCCTCTGGATAAGTGCCGGAAATATGCCGTCAACACCTGGGGCTTTAAAAGGTTTGAATGAGCCAATTTCCCATCTAACCTTATCTAGACTGAACATTTTTCCAGATAAGCTATTTACTCTGGTATCTATATGTAACTTGGGGTCCACATCGTTAGAGTTACCACTTATATCGCGAATAGACGAACCTGGGAAGTGAACCTGAAGAAGTGTTCTGATTGAATCTTCTCGGTCCGTCGTGTAGGTAAAATTTGGTTTCTTTAGTAATCGTACACCGAAGCAACATAAGCAGATGTGACGTAACCCGTAGTCTGTGATCTGCAACAGATGTTTAAAGATCAAAAACCCTCGTATCCTTTGATAGATACAAAAGCCCTGTACTTGTCATGGTATTAAGAGGGCACTGCATCATCGGAAGCATGGTAAGAAGCCCTTGGCATCCTTACAATAGACTTCTGGAGAAACTGCAGAGATGAGGAGAAAATAGAATCTCTGAAACACCAATTTTCAGCCCTTCAAGAACGCCGCTTCTGTTGTATGGCAGCATGTTGACATCTTGGATGAAGTGGCATTCATAAATCTATCAACATGTCTGGTAAAACTTGCGCAAATGCGCATCGTAATCTTACCTTACCTGGAGAAGCATAAATTTGTTGATCTTATAAATTATGCTTTAACCCTAGAATGGTAAACATATTTTTAAACTCTTTATTGGTAAACTTCGCCTGTGAGGCAACTTTTATAAAAAACGCACATTTCAACGTTAAAAAAAAAAAAAAAATATTAAAACAGAAAGAAAAACGCATTTATTACATACATACATATTTGGTTACAAGAATTGACAAAAAACAATTCGTTATTAAATTTCTTAAAAATATTATGGGAATATTTGGAGATCACAAAGAGATCTTTGGAGATCTTTTACAAAAAAATTAAAAAAATAAAAAAAAAATCAGTTTGAAATAAAAAAAAGTCTGTTTCTTACAGCCCTTTAATCTAATTAACATATTTAAAAAATAATATAGTGTATGACTTCAAAAAAACTTGTCCAGACAAAATAAATTTTGTGGATTTTCCATCTACTTTTTTACGTCACATTTCGCAATTTTGCACAAATTGCACGAACAAATTTGTTAAAAAAAATTACCTCTATTGGTAAACTTCGCCTCACAGGCGACACATGTGTGTGTATATATCGGCAATGCAATTTAGAAAAACAAAGCACGTTTGCGCACAAGCACGTACAACACTCAACAGAGTTGGCACGAGCGCATGCTTTGATACGATTAACCGATTCGGAAATATCGCAAAAAAAAATTGTTGCGCCTCACAGGCGATGATTATCGTTCAAGCGATAATCTTTCTTTCTAGTGTAAAACAATTTGCAAGCAAATCAAAGGTAGTGAGTATAGTTGCGTGGCTTTTGCTCGTATTACGAGTAGTTTTGACCCATTAAACAAGTTGCCAACTCAGTATCGTTTGAATTAGAATGCTGTTATCCCCAATCTAATCCCCTAAGTTTAACAGAATTATTAACAATTAAACCCACAAGTTGTTCAAAATAAATTGGTTATCGAGTGGCGGAAAGCAGCGTTCCTATCAAACAAATTGCGCATTGCACTGCCCATACTTGACCTATAAAATACGTCCACTTTCAATCCACCCGAACATTTTTTTAAGATCAAACATTTCAAATGAATACAGAATATAAATACTTTAAGGATTGACCATATAATGCACTTTAAAAATCGAAATTCATTCAACATAACCCTCCTGCAACTATGAACAACTATCGGTGGCATATAACTACACACACATATACGATACATACGAATATGTACTTCCAATATGAATATAATTTCAATAAAATAATTGTAATTAATGTTTGCCACAATACAAACTGCAGATTAAACACTACCCTAGTTCTCCACAAGTACACATACTTGAAGTTATCGGTTCCAGCCGTACCTGATTAAATTACACGTAAACATAGCTACATAGCTTTAGGTGTGCATGCGATATACTTTAACGACAACTTACCCTTGCCGTTGTGCGTCGTGGGGTTCACGTATTCTCTGCTAATAACTCTTTGTAGGTAAATTAATTAATCATATAAATGTAACGGGGATGATCGTTAAACAGATAATGCCTTCCACTTTCAGTCGCCTTCACTTGCATGAATACCGCACGAATGCATTCTTGTCCATGCGTTTGTGTTTATTTTCTGTGACAGTTCAAACGAAAACACCATCACCATTCCGTGTCATCATCATCAACAGTAACCAGTCAATAAATCGTTCCTCGATGACGGTCATAATGTTGACGGCGGTAAATGAGAGGGTTAAGGTGGTGGTCGTCGCGTCCGCTCGGTTGTTGTTGCTTTTGGTGATTATGTGCACACACACCACACGCATAACCCTCTCCCTTGACCCATCATCAAGGATAAATTGAATTGTTTATTAATTGTAATTTTAAAATAAGTCAACGATATGAATTTTAAAATTGTCCTTCAGTAGCTTCCTGCCGTCGTCATTCCTTCAATATTATTATTGGTTTTTGATAAATTATTGAGTTGTAATTAATTAATAAAATATTAAATCAAATTAAGAAACGAATTTTTGTTTATTATTTTTAAAATAATATTAATTTCGCTGCAAAATGAAAATCGGTTTTCAGTTTCAATGATCCTTTACCAGAACTCAACATACAAAATATCAGGCTGTGTGTAGCTATGTGTGTGTGAAAATTTATGTAGATATATTCGATGCTATGAGAATGGTGGTGGCAATGGAGACCATCCAAGCACACTATCATCCGTGACAGATTTAATTTAATTACATTTTCGAGTACAATATTGAAATTTGGTGTATATATTAAAAAAAGGAAATATATATATACCTATATGGAAATGAAAATGGAAATGGAACGAACGGTGATGGTTGTCTAGCACATGCCTGACGAGTGTGCGGCCCAGTTATATTGAAAAATATATCCAGGCGACTCTGTGGATATAAACCATAATGGATACAGACAATGTGTATTGTACACTGTGATATTTCAACGGTAAACATACAATCGCATTTCAGTTCATTGTGAATACTAGGGGATGCATTGCAGGCAGTGTATCCTTTAAAGTTACGTATACGACACAGTTATTACTTTAATACACGAAATACACGGAGAGGAATTTTGTGATAAACAATTTTTTTTTTGTAAACTTCTGACACTATGCGGCAGGAAGTTAGGCCCAGGTAGTAAGTAAGTAAGGCCTTGAAAATTATACTCGCAGTGCAATAACAACAAAAATATGACACTTATTTGGGTGAAATTTAGTTTTTTGGGACTGTATTTCATTTTTAGATTCATTTTGAAATAAAGCCCAAATTTCTGAGAATGAAATTAGACCCAATGGATATTTTGTGGGCCTTGTTTCTCTCCGGAGAAAAATTCGAAATCAAAAAAACTTATTGAAATAAGAACACATTTTTGGAAATCAGTTTTTAAGGCTTTATTTCGCATTCAAAATAGAAATAAAGCCAAAGCATTTCGAATTTTTCACTATTACTTTTTAAACTTCCCAAAACCGAATCAGCGAACAGTTCTAGGCCCAGTTTATCGCCCAAATATTGTTCGGCGATTCTTTGCAAGACAGATCTAAAAAAACAAACGTTTAGTTGTAAAGGTGCTGCGAAATTACGCCAAATGAAATTACGTCACCAAAAACATGTGAAAAAGGCTCAAAAATTTGACGTAATTTGGGTGAAAATTATTTCGTTCGGCTTTTTTTAATTTTTTGAACATTGGTGCGATTTCAATTTTTCACAAACGAAATAAAATTCCGGATTGGAAAATTTACCATATTGAGGCTGAAGTTGCTAGGCTACGTCACTACATATATAGACGGCAAGACCGCGATTGGGAAAAACTTAAGGCACTAAGTTGTACACAGGTAGGCCAAATTCTGTTAAATCAGAGCCAACGCTTACCTGGACTTCACTGAGTGCCAAACAGCTGGTTTGTTGAGTTGAACATGAGCGTATAATGGAAACCAAATGTCATCAACCCACGAATATTAGTGATATCGACTACAAAGTTCTTACACATTATAAAAGACAAACATAAATAAAAATACAAGCTCCGACGCTAACTAAGCATAAGCCGTGAAGCCAATATGTTAGATTTTCAAAACCATTTACCGCAGGTGTTATGCGGTACGGTAATTTGTTTTGGTCCACCAACAAAATCAACACCTCACGACCTACTATCCACCAGATGCTGCCTCTACCCAACCATTGCATGTACACATGAAAATCGTTCTTCACCTGCAATAGTCAAGCAAAAGAGGCAGCGATGGAGTGGAATGGAGTATGATGGAATACCCAACGCTGTGGCTTTTTTTTGGAATCTTATTTGGAAATACCCATTGACTCACCCTTAAGCAGCAGTTTTGAGCAAGGTAGGAAATTGGCCTCATTTTGGAGAAAACATGACCTCCATGAATGACACCTTAATGGAGAACTGACGGAGAATTCCGCTGTTGCTTTGATTTGAATTCAAAACTCCTAACATAAAAACCAAGTGCAAGGCATTTAAAACATCCTGCAAGTTCTGTTTTCATGCGTCGAGTGCTGGAGGTTACGAAGGAAAGGTGAGCTGCTACTGCCCTTCTTCGAAAGGAAATTATTTCGTCGGATACTTGGTACTTTTTACGAGGCGAGCTAATGTAGGGAATGATTCAACCGCTAACTCCAAAAAGTTAAAATATATCTCGATCTTATCGAATTAATGGACTATAATTACTTCCAGCTCCCAGGCTCAATAGGACAATAACTGCGCAAGTCGTCTAACGAAACTGGAGATAGCTGACTGAACTGTTGTTAAAAACGCATTCAACTCAGCCACCTGGAGCTGCATAGTGAGAGTGTTTCGCATCCTTCATATTTCGGAATACCTGCTGAAAATTATAAACAATCGAACCGTACAGTTTGGCACGAAAGATGGAGCCGGTCTTGAACTGGAAGACTATACGACGAAAGCAGTGCTTATAAGTAGCAAGAATAAGATAGATAGATTATCTAACCACACAGCTGGACGGATACGCCGCCGAATCGAACAAACATATGAAGTAGATAATTGAGAATGATATTACTTCACAGGCTCATCTTTAAATGGATGAAATGATGGATGAAATGGATGGCATGGATTTTTTTGGCATTCGCACATACATGTTCACGCAGCAATAAGTTTGGAGCCCATGCCATAGCAGGTGGCAATGGTGCGATGGTAGTGTATTCACTAAGTGAAGGTCGTGCGTTCGAATCCCGAGCAGGGCCATGATTTTTATAAATTGAATACACACAACAAAAGCAGATCTCCCTATAGCAATTTAGGCGCCACCTGTGGAGAAAAAAAATCCCATCGCCACAAACCTCTTTCCTATCCTTCTATTCTTTCAGTATGTAGCACCAAAAATTGGCACTGCATCATTTGCTGGGAGCTACTTGCCGCAATAAACAAAATGCCTGCGCTGTGGTTTTACCATTATAAGGGTACTGTGTCACAACAGAAAAAAGAAATCCCTTTAGCGCACGCAAATTATAGAAAAAAGCTGTGAAAAAGAATGGGCGAGATGTAACATTTGGACATATGCCAAACACAAATCACACAGACGCAACAGACCGACAAACACACCCACATAAACAATCGTTCGAAAACGGGTATTCAATGACTAACATAACCGTGATGAAATGCCGGCGGTACCAGTAGGGGGAATAAGGATTCGCTGCGGAGGTGGTTTTAGCTCGGGTTTAAGTGTCACACGTCGGCTTTCGATGCTATCAAACCTCTCACAGTGAAAAAAAGACCCTCGAATGGAAAATCCATTAAACTTACCATGTTTTAGTCAAAAGAATAAGCTTGTCGTAAAAAGTTTTTTTTTTCACTGTAGATCACTGTAATCTATGTACTTTATGGCTGTATGTCAACGAGCACATATAGATGTAGACATTGTTTCTCTATCCAGTCGGATTAATTCAAACACACTTATTGCCTCCGATGTGCACTCTGACTACGAGTATGTGTATGAGTGGGTGTGTTGGTCTCATGATGCAAGGCGTTCGCCATCTATGTATAATAGTAAAAGCAATCTACAATGGATATGTGTTAAGGACGATTGCAATTGTATGAACAGTAATAAAATGAGCGAAACATTTAATGCAGCTCATTTGACGATGTGCAAATGCGTTTAACTGGATGTCATAATGGGTGGGAGATATCAAATACACACGAACATGTCGAGATATGTCAGATTATATATGTGTGTCAGTTCCCTCATATCGGTAACTTATTTATTTAACAAATGCATACAGGTAAATATAATCTCATCATCACAAGCCAGGATACGATGGATCCATCTACACCCCTGCTTTGTTTGAGGGGATTTAATACTCTGCTCCTGTTCTGGAGTGTGACTATTATCGAAGGAGTACTGAGCCGAACCGATGTATATGTTTGAGAATCAGATGAGGGGGGTTTTGTGCTTTTATATTGGTGCAAGGAAGATAAATTGTCAATTATTGTAATGTTTGCTGATTTCTGTGAAATCGCAGCTTGTTGGGGCTGTGGCATTGGTGGTATTTAGCAATGAATTAATTTATAGCTTAAAGGAATGTGCAGAGGAATAAGGGTATAGGGAAGTGACCAATCAAGTATGTATATGAACGATTGGACTATTAATTAAAACAATATTGCTCTACGACAATTATTAGAAGTGAACTGTTAATTGTAAAAAAAATATTTGAAATTAATTTCATCTTATTTACATGATTCTTTCAATCGTTTCGACTCGATTAATAATGAAATCAACAATTATTCCTGTATTAAACTTACCTTTGGTTGGTGTCGCATCTTATCACTTTTCTGAGTAGGTACGAGAAAACCGTGTGGGGTCTTCTGCGAATCAATCGAATTCATAACTAAAGTCTGAAGCGTCATGGCTGAAAAAATTCCTATCAAGAGCACCGATGCCGATATCTCTGCTAAAAAAGATCGGCGGTAACTGTTTCCTAGAATGCAACGAAGCATCTATGGAACGACAGTGCTGTCGTTGTACTGCAAAAACATATTTGTACAGCATTTTGAAACCCTGTACTACCTGCACTGCTTACATCACCAAAGTACTGCTTGTTTCCTTAATTTTTTTGTACAAACATTAACACTATTTCCTTTCAAGTAAAATCAGGAATATTACTTTTGTATATTTTTTTTCAAGCACATTTTTTTATTGATTGTAATTTATAGGCCACAATAATTTGTTCGACTAGTTCCGGTTCGACTAAAAGACAGAGGTAGGTAGGTAAGTAGGTAAATGGAGGGCCCTTGTGACGGATGCATGGCTCGCTTAGACCATCAATTTGGGTCCCATGTGTCCGTAGTTGGGATACTTTAAAAATTTTGAATTTTGAAAAGAAACAGAAAGATACCGTTATTTACCAGTTAAGTGATCCGCTGTATTAGAACCACCCGGTTTTATATGCAAAATCTCAGGAGTTCCCTCAGCTCTATATCAATCAGATCTTCCAGCTCGTCTCTGCAGCTCCTGCAGTAATCGCTTTGCATTATGCCCAGCCGCTCCTGATGTAAGCCCACTGTAGAGTGTCATGTGAGATCCCTCCTTATTGTGCGAATATCTTTGCGGTTAAGACCGATCACGACCTTAGATTTCCCTTTGTTTACCGCTGGGCATGGGCTCCTTGTGTATCTGCATGTTTCGAGGTTGGTCCAACGTAGGTTTGTAATACGCATGGACTCAACATTGATTTTCCGTGATAGTGTACTTAGCGGCCCTCGTATAGATTGTAGGGTCAGATATGCATCCATCTGAGATCCGTATCTTGCCAGCTTGTCCGCTTCCTCGCTGCCCGAGATGTCCTCGTACCCCGGTATCCAGAATAGGGTCACCTTTTTTTCCTTCGATATAGATGTTTCCTGCACTTGATTTGACTACTACTACTGACTCCATGGCCTTTATAGCCGCTGGCTGTCAGAGTATATGGTGATCTGTTTGTCGGATTGTTTGCGCCTCTTCACCTCCTTGGCGAGCTGAGTGATCGCAGCTGTCTCTGCCTGAAATGCGCTGCATTCATTGATATTTCTGAACGATTCATCCAGGCGCAGAGCCTCACAGAACATGCCTGAACCTGTACCCACGTCCATTTTGGATCCGTCGGTGTATATAGCTATCTCGCCTTCTTCCGTGACCGTATTTTTAATCCATTTGCTTTCTTTCGGGGATTGGTAACGAATCTCTTTTTGAAGGCGAAGGTGGGTAGTTAATAGTCCCTAACTGTTGTTTCTTTCGAAGCACTCCATCGTGCTTCGTGCCTCAACGGATGCGTGTCCGTAGGGCTTAAATACCATTGAACTTTTTCCGGCTTAGCAATTTTGTCAAGTTTCTGTAGGAGTATTCGTTATCCACATTAATTTTAACATCATTACTATTTAGGAGAGCTGTATTGGCTCCTATTTTATTTTCCTCTAGAACATACAATAAGCCTTCGTACTTCGTAATACAGAGCACTATAATTGGTGGAGGATTTATTGATTTGAGTGGTTTGGTTTCTTTATCTTTCACCTTTTCTGCGCTTTTCTGGGTCACTTTTAGCGGTAAAAGCTCCGGGGACATGCTCCGTTCCTTTTTATCCTACTAAGGGGTGGTTCTTTTTTGCAGTTCTTCTTCATCCGTAGATTGCACTACAGTTTTAGGTATCTGCTCATTTTTATTGTTATTATTGACCTGTTCTTTAAGCTGCTGTAGCTCAAGCTTTAATTTATTAATTTCGCTTTCCAGTTTTTCACTGAGTTGCGTAACATTGTCCCTTTCTCCACAGGCTTTTTTGTAATATGCTTCCAACATAGAATTTCCTCTTGTTGGTTGGGATGGTGGTGTTCTTACCAATTTATGACTCTTTATGAAAGGGTCATATTTTAGCAATAAATGGTTCCCCCCAGAATCCATGGAACTGGACTCCGAAGAGGGTGGATTCACCAGTTTACCACCTAGCGTATCACCTGGGATAGTTATATTATTAGTTTTGTTTATTGCATATTTTTTATTTTTGGTTAACTTTTTTTCAAAAAGTTTAAAAACTTGGACTTTAGTTGCCTCTTACGACAGGAATGCCTACCTCGGGTTAATTCTGACCGCTACCCGAAGGGGTGTTTAGATTTAAGTCTCCTCTTACGATCGGCATGCCTACCTCGGGTAAATTCTAACCCCTATCTCGAAGGGGGCTTCTCATTGCATTTGATACCCTTGAATATTTGTCAGACGTTCGCAAACGATGAGGCAGTGGAAAAAACCTTCAGATATTACTTGGCCCCAGCGGGGTTTGAGTCTGAGACCTTTAAATTAGTAGTGAAACACACTAACCTCTGCGCCACAGCACCTACAACATCAAAAACTATAGTAGAACTTTATCTAACACAGATACCTAAATGAAAACATTGCATTGACTTGTTATTTATTATTGCAAGACTGCGAAATATATTTCGTCAAAATAAAAATATTATTAATAATTTATAAATACCTTTCCATGCAAGCTTTGATGGCAACATTAAGCATCGCGTAACTCAGGGTGAATGAGATGGCTGAAAAGCTCAGTCATCTTCTCTGAACGAAAAACACCCCCTAAGCTGAAAGGAAGGCTATACACCGCAGTTGTGCGCCCGGCGCTCACATTCGGTTCTCTATTGATAGGATAAGCAAAGATTAATCGAATAAGGAGTTCCAAGATCCTAGGAAGCTTTCACATCAAAGAACCTATTTCGAAAAACATGGAGCACTACCAGCTCATTTGGTACTGTCATGTTCAACGGGGAGACGCAAGTTCACGTTTTACCCTTATTCTTTGTTATTTTTGTATGGGTTGCGTCGGTTTTTCGTACAGCGCTGGCTGTGTTCATGCTGCTTGAGTAAACAGGCGTGCTGATGAATATGATATCATGTAAGATCGTTTTTTTATAAATCGGCGAAGCATTCCAAATAAAAATAATCAATTTATTTAATTTAATACTCAAATCAAAAAGGCGCTTTGTAAAAAAATACCAAATGAATTCAAGGTTGTGAAAATTGCATTTTGAAGTAAAATGTTTCAATCAAAATGTTTGTATATATACGAGTATCTATTTTCATTGTTGTTTTTCTTTATGCTAAACGAACTAAGTAATTGAAAACAATTGACTTTCAAAACTCTGATGTTTAGGTTATCTGAATGGCCGATTTAAATATGCCGTCGTCGATTCGAAGAAGTTTATCATTTACGTACAAAAAAAGGCATGTCCTTTTAGGGGTAAGGAAGAAGAAGAAGGATAAATACATTTAAAAAAAAGTTTAAGTCGTTAACTGTTCTGTACTGCTTTTTTCGCAAAATACTGCTTTCCCTGAGACTGAAACGACAGCCCTGGGCTGGGAACGGATGAAAGGGAAACAGCATAAGGTGGGATTCTGTAAGGCGTAACCTTTAAAATTGCTGTTACCAACGTTATCGTTTCGAAGATTTATTTTCAATTTCACGTAACAGACAGAGCTGTCAAATATTGTAGTCTTGAAGATTAAATAGGGCAATACCTAAATCATTATCGTCTTGCATATTTTTGTGTGTTAAAAGTAGTATTTGCAGATTCTTAGCAAATAAATAAAATATAATCTAAAGCAAATGTTGACACATTTGAATATTTTGATTTTGGAAACGAGTAAAGAAAGTGAATAACAAGTGTATTTGTCGCGAAGGCGAAGAGCACTAAGATATCCGTCGAATCAAAATATACTATTTTGATGGATGCAATCACTTCCATCAAAATAGTATAGAATATATATAAACTTGTTTTTATAACTCCTTTCCTTTTATTACAGCTTTACTCAGAGATTTCGTTTATCTAAGAATGGGGGAAATCGATCCACAAACATCACTAAGATATTGTTATAAAGTAAAATAACAACTGTTTCTCCATGTAGCCACAGATTTTGTAGGTACCCCAGATGCGTTTACTAGGCCGGTCAAATCATTCCAAAGCGTGCTTCTAATATGTCTGCCTTAGACCGATTAAGGAACAGTGTCTCTAGCCATGCTATTAACCAATATTTCCATTTGCGCTGGTGTAGCAGATCTTGATGTCTATTATTAAACTGTATGACTACATAATTTAGTATAGTACAAGTGGGCTAAGTGCGACCCAGGAGGTCAACATGATCAACTTCCCAGTGTGATACGAACATGAAAATCAATAAAAAACATAGGGACGGGCTACAGTCCGCTTGGGCGAACTGTTGGATACCCTATTCTTATTCCTATCCCTCATATGTGGGCGTGACAAAAGTCTAAGTATGGTTGAATTGTTAAGAACGCTCTACATATTTTGTTATATAACATTTAAAGGATTTTATCAAAAAAAACGCTCCCTAGCTCAAACTTGGGTGTTTCAATGAAATTGTTTTATTTAATTGTGGGCGTGTCAGTAGGCGGATTTAAAAAAAATTAACACATGAGAATAAAGGGCCCCTAGAGAGTATATATTATAAATTTCAGCTCCCTAGCTCAAATTTTGGTTTTTCAAAAAAATTGTTTTATTTATTTGTGGGCGTGTCAGTAGGCGGATTTTGAAAAATGTTTATCCCGAGCAGTTTTAGGAGTAATAGATCATATATAAAAAATTTCAGCTTTCTAGCTCAAAGTTCGATTTTTTCCAAAATTTTGTTTTTTTGAGTTTGTGGGCGTGTCTGTGGGCGTATTTCAAAAATTCGTAAACTTGATTATTTCGGGACCCTAGAGAGTATATAGTTAAAATTTCAGCTCTCTAGGTCGAGTTTAAAGGTCTAATTTTTGCCGACAGACAAACGGACGGACGGACAAACGGACGGACGGACGGACATGGCTAGATCGACATAACTATCAACGCTGATCATAAATATAGTAACTTTTAGGGGTCTGCGGGCAATATTAAGGTATGTTACAAACTATGCGTCAAAATTAATATACCCTTAGAATAGGGTATACAAATTAAGACTAAAGTTGAGAAAAGAAAATATGTATTGTTTTAGCGGGTATGCTATTAACAATATTAATAATAATAAATGACAGTACGCGAAAACTAAATAAAACTAATATTATTTGATTGTTCTCCTCATTCATTATTTATAATGATTATTATTTAATGTTATGTTTACGTTTTTTTAACTAGTACAAGAAACTGTTAGCTGCTTATCAACGCCCAAGACGTTCCAATGAACTGGTTAAAGCGGTAAGAGGGAGTGTTGCTGAGAACCGGCCTGTGTCGTATCGTCACCGGGCTCAGTATTTCGGCGTCAGTGGAACCATCTTACTGCGCATTTTAAAGCATGATGTGAAGCAAATTTTAATAACCGACGAAGCCCATTTCACAGTCTCTGGCGCCATTATCAAGCAAAATTGTCGCATTTGGGTAACAGAGAATCCACACGAGATGCTTCAAACACCATTGCATCACCAAAAAGTGTCTGTTTTGGCCTAAAAGTCGATGGGAATCGATATCGGTGGATGATGGCTCATTATGTCTGCCAACAAATGTGTGAAAAAGTTCTGAACCGTTACTGGTGCAAGACGGTACGCCATGCCACAATGCAAATCAAACAATGCAGTTTCTGCTACGAAAATTCTCTGGACGTGTGCTGTCAAAACTGATGCTTACATTCACCGACCATCCAGATCTCCTGATTTGACTCCTCCGGAGTTAAGAAAAGGTGTACGCCAGCAAGCCTCAGACCATTGACGAGTTCAAGGCAAACATTCGTGCCGAAATCATCGCTATACCCTCCGAGATGCTCGAAAAAGTGATAGAAATCCGCAAAAAGGGTCGATTTTGCCTCGGTCAATAGAGGCGGCCACTTCATTGATAGACCAAGAGCCGATAGCATATTTTGGAAGTGGAGGTATAACCAAAATTCATTTACTTGCTTGTAAAAGTGCTAGCATCGTGATATCAAATGCAGTCGTCTGGCAGGGTTTTTTTTCGCCAGGGCTGAGGGTGGGGGTGTAAAAACGTTGATTTTTCAGCCCAGGCGAAAAAAAATCTGCCAGACGACTGCTTTTGATATCACGATACTAATACCTTCACATACAAGTACCTAAATGAATTTTGGTTATACCTCCACTCCCAAAATATGCTGTAGGCTCTTAGACTATGATGTTGTATTCAAAAACTAGTCCAAATAAATTTTAAAGGACCAAATTAAATAGAAGATGGCACACCCGTTTCATCTCCTAAACAACATTTGAAAAAAATATTGTGACCATCAAGTTATATATTGTAAATTACTATTTCGCTTTTGAACCAATTTTAAATACACTATCAGCTCTGTGTCGTGGAGTGCTTAAAGCAAGCAACTATCACGAGCAGAAATTGCCGGCACTAAAAGTGCTCTCACAGGTTCATCATTTAGTGCAGGTGTTAGTAAGGACAAAACAATTAAAAATAAAATAATTATTTACCTATAAAATACTAACACAGACACATAATAATGCAAACAATTTAAGACATTAAAGCATTATTACGCAAAATATTTTTTAAGCTTAATTTTACTAACATGCAAGTCAATCACATGATCATTTAGATTATAGATCCTACTCATGCGACTAATAGGCTCATGCCTCCCATAATTCGTTCTATGATAGGGGCTAAAAAATAATTCAACACTGCGTAAATTATGGGCACCACCACGAAAATTAAAGCCAATAGACGACAGGAAGTCAGGTGCATCTATTTGACCGGATATAAGCTGCTGTAAAAAAAATAATATCGCTATTAAGCCTTCGTTGAGAAAGGGGTAACATTTGAAGAAGCTTGATACGTTGACTGTAGGGAGGAAGGTTAAATGGATCATCCCATGGAAGTCCTCTAAGTGCTAATCGAATAAATTTACGTTGAATGGCCTCTAGTCGATTTGAATGAGTGTTGTAGAACGGTGTCCAAACTTGAGAGGCATACTCTATAATCGGACGGACAAAACAATTGTACAATGACATAGAAACGTAAGGGTCATTAAATTCTTTGGCCCACCTTTTTACGAAGCCCAGCATAGAATTAGATTTATTAATAATAGAATTAATGTGCTTAGCAAAAACCAGTTTGGGGTCCAATTAAAAAACATCCCAAATTCTTAGAAGTTAGATCAGATTATATTTACACCAACACGCGTAGATTGGGACCATAACGAAGTCGATATCATTTATACGCGAGAGAACGTGAACTTAAATGTGTTCACGAACGCACGTCCATACACATGCACAGACGTTATATCTTCTTAAAAGGATTTGAAAAACATAATGTGAACCTTTAACATTTTTTTTCCCCCCGAGGAAGGTGGAAATCTTCTAAAACACACTATGATGACCGTCGGCGAGTGCTCCTAGTAGTGTGAGGTTTTTACTCACTAAAACCACCTCCTACAAATTTGTTTTCTACTGATGCAACTAAGTTAATACTTATCAAGCAATTTTGTTCTCACGAAGTTTTAAACATTTGGCAGGCAACTTTCCAGCGATAGATCCAGCTAGTTCCGCAATTTTATTGCGGTTGAAGGTTATCGGGCTAAGTCAGAAGGTTTAAATCGTCGTAATCGCCGCAATAAATTTGTTTCGTCTAGAATTTTAAGGACCGAGTTATTGACGTGTTCTAATAATCTATTTCTATGCTTTAGAGCGCAATTTCTAGTTTCTTCTTAACCGTGGGAATTCCGAGATCTCTATGGAGATCTTCATTTCTAATGTACCAACGGTGCATTGACGAATGATCTTATCACTTTATTTTGAAAAGTTTGTAAAGTGCTTATATTTGATTCACTGGTAGCTGGTACAACCCCATAGTTATATACCATACGTCCACACGGGCTTTAGCACTTTGCTTATATAATAAAAGCTTTTTCTCAAGGTTAGGCTTGGATTATTGTCCGGGTAACCAATAAAGTTCTCTATATTTGTTCTTAAGTTCTTTGCATTTCTTTTTTACATGCCACTTCCATTTCAACTTTGCGTCGAGAGTTATTTGATCGTTTATATGTAAAATCCATGTGGACCTATTTCGTGTCATTAAGAGCGATCGTCCATGATTTTGTCCATTCATTAACCCGGTTAAGTGCGCCTTGTAGTAGTTTTTTTGTTTCTGTGGTCGTTGTACCAACTGCTAGTATGGCAGCGTCGGCGAACATGGCTCCTGTAATACCTTCGGCTTGCGATATATCACGCGTAAATAGCAGGTACAAAAGTGGCCAGAGAACGCTTCCTTGCGGCACACCTGCCCTTATTTCTTTAAATTCTGACTATTCGTTTCCGTGTTTGACACGAAAGAGTCTACTCTGTAAGTAAGATTCTATTACTTTATATAACTGTTCGGGGAGAACTTGTCTTAATTGGAGCTTGAGGCCTTCATACCACACCTTATCAAATGACTGCGAAA
This sequence comes from Portevinia maculata, assembly GCA_949715645.1. NCBI lineage: Eukaryota > Metazoa > Arthropoda > Insecta > Diptera > Syrphidae > Portevinia > Portevinia maculata. Next base: position 72,957,358 of record OX454527.1, read on the forward strand.
CATCCAAGAATACAGCGGAGCAGATTTTATTTTCTTCGAGGGCTTTCTCAATTAGGTACGTCAGTTATCCGATGCACTTGATCATTCGTTGAATGTTTGCTTCTGAAACTTCAAAATTTAAAATATGTTGCAAATCACGATTATCATTTTCGGAATAAATACAATAACTTACCCAGTAACTGGAAGTTCGCTAAAGTTCTTGTATGTGGCTTTCAAACTGCTGGGGATAGCGTTCGGTGCTCTTTTCGATCTCCCACGAATATCATAAAATGCTCTACCTATCAATAATCGAATATCATATAATGCTTGACCTATCAGTCGTCATCATCTTAAATCTTTTTCACAAAGCATTTTATTTGCTGCAAGAACCCAATAGTTTTTTGTAGTCTATCGACGCTACCTCCTCTACTTTATGTTTTAAAAAGAATAATTGCCCGGGTATTTCTTTCTACAGCGAGAAATTTCTTACATTCACATAGTATGTGTGTGTTATGTCTTCTGTACTGTAACGTATATATCATAGGAGTATCAATTTCTGATAGCTCCAGCATTCTGGTAGGGTTCTGCAGAAGGACAAGTCCTAATAAACTGAAATCTACTTAGATTTCAAGTCACCCTCATTCTCTTGTAGTACGTTGATTAGCTATTCGTGCAGCTTCCAATACCTTCTCGGGGTGGTGGTAACTCATTACCTTTTATGTCACAGCTCCTCGGTGCCCAATACAGTCTAACACGATGCTTCATGCATAGTGCCTTGATCATTGTGCGACCAGTTCAGATCTGATGACACATGATTTTAGCGGCGTGAGTTCATTATGACTAAGAGTATATACTGTATATGTTGAAATCCCTATCAGGTATCGACTGCCTAATTTACAGCCAGAATCTTCGATTCGAAGCACTGCAAATGCTTGGGCGCATCGTTTGGATTCGGTCGGTTTTGTTTCACAGACTAAATCTGTTTAAAAGCCAACAGTGAAAAAAAAATGTCTCCCCACTCCAATCTATCAGGCTAAACCACTGGGAATGTGATCCTGTTTTGTTCGATTACCGACATTAAAAGCTGTGGAAATTCCTTTAAGTCGTAGGTGGAAGCCATTAACTCTAGTTTAATAAAATTCTATAAAAAAAATCCCACAAGGCAACGCGTGATAGCAATACTGGCCGTTATTTTTATGGTTAAAACTTATTTAGAAACTCCCTAAAAATGTTGGAATTCACTCAAGTTTGTTACGCATAACCAGTTGTTGGGTTGAATAATCGAGCATCTACTGTAGTCCAATCTTATATTGATTTAAATACTTCCTTTTCCATTGAGCGAAAAGGAAGTATTTAAATCAATATTAGCTTGCAAATATTTATTAACAATTATCAATTAAACTACAAATTCATTAACCTCTCACAACTTCTTTACACAACTCTAGGGAAATATTGCAAAAAATGCAGTAACCCAACACCGAATCGTACGCGAATATAGGTCATGATGCAGGTCAATCGCTGCGTAACGCAGTTTTTCAAACAATTACGAAACCTCCATTAATTTCCTAAATCATTTGTTTCTTTTTTTAAAAGTGTCATCATCTCCTTACCCCCGTTCATTGGAATACAGTGGCAATGCTTGAAGTACCTCATTGCAAGCTTAGCAGATTTGCCTTGATTACCCAGAAATATGGGTCGAGTTATGCTTTATTTTTTGTTTTTAAGCCGCGATTTCAAATAATCGAAAACCTTGAGTGCTATGAAGTGCCGGATTAGTTTGAAGGAATAACGCGCACGAATAAGACGGGTCAAGTGATATCCAAAGTTTGTACTTTTTCCTAGTGATGGTGAAGTTGAATTATTGAATTATTCACTCCAGTGAGAAAGTAAGCGAAAAAATTCATATTATAAACTACATCTCTAATACCAGTGCTACAGTGAACTGCATAACTAAACAGCAACATACAGATGTACTGAAAAAAAAATAGAAACGAAAGTGTCAGGTTTCGAGATGATGACGACGAAAACTCATATCTTACTCGAGGAAGGTATGTACGTATAGTTGATTAAGGAAATATGTTTTTCTGTTTCGTTTCCAGCGAAACTTCCGGCAGTGAATACGAGCTTGTTGAATGATTAACAAATATTTTTAAATAATTCATTGGAATAAACTTAACTGAATTTGGCCGGGCGAAAATTGCATTGCGAAGAAATATTAATTTTGTCTGCTTTTCGGGCGTGTTTTTTAGTGAAGTCGGATATTCAGCACATTTGTAACGCATTCTTTTATAGTTTTTAAAATTTACTTCGGCCCATTAAGAAAATATTTCCTAATGTAACTCCCAAAATGCATGCAGATACTGTTTATAGGACTGAAATTTGTGTTTCTGTAAGGGATCTGTTAAAGTCGGACTGTGTGTGAATGTGAATATGTGCTGCGACGTGTGTATTTATTGGGAAAATAGTTAAAGGGCAGATTAAGGGAGGTATTTGAAAGTCTTAGTCTGATTTGTGCCCCAGATGAGAAAAAGTTAAAAACATCTATCATCTATTAGGCTTCGGATCATTACTAAGTTATTGAGTCAATCAATCGGAAGAGTTAACGATGTTGCAAAAACTTAAATAAAAGAGAGAGATTCCGTTGGATTCCGAAACGTCGATGCGGCATTAATACTGCATTGATGCAAAGTTTCACGTTAAACAGATGCTTTGATGAATAGATTAATTAAATTTTTTTTCTGTGACATTTTGGAACGATTTTGTTTTGAATTGAATTTTATGAATTGTATTTTATGTAAAGTAATCCTACTTCCCTTTTTTGTTGACCAAAACATCTCGGAGAACCATAATTTTTCCTAACACATTAGTGGGAAAATATTCCCTCAATGTCAGGAAAACTTGATGAATTATGATCCGCTAAACAAAGAATGAAGCAGAACAAATGCATCCAAAAAATTATCGCTTCGGCTCCTGCTTGACTGATGCGCGTATGTGATATGAAAACAAAATGCGTTATGGAACTGTTTGAACAGCATCGCATTGTTGCCAATTGTGTTGGAACGGTTGATGTTGCTTGGAAACCGAATCGAAACCTTTCGGAACCCAACCAATGTGTCTTCTTATCCCGGCATTGCAGAGGATGGAAGGCAGCAGTGTCTCAGGCAGAGACTGTTCACGGATTGGAGCCCTTTACGTAAGTAACCGCAGTTTACTCTAAGCCGGTTTCACTTTGAAAAGCCGTCGGCATGGTTGCATTTGAATGGTACAGGAGTTTTTAGGTCTGCTTAATTTGTTTACGGTTTCTTCACTTCTATGCTCCTGTTTATGGTTGTTATTTTATCTTTGTTTTACGACACCGACGATCCCCTTTCCTATCAACCCACTGATTCTCATGTATACTTGCGAAGCGACAGCTTTAAGATTTTGATAAACACCTGCAGTTGAAATGACAACTAATCAAAAGAAACGCAAATTTATGTAAGATTATTGATATAAACATTAATGCCTCCATTAAGTTTCTTGAGAAGACTTTATAGCTCAATCGAATTTGACTCTGTAATAAAGTTTCTATAGGTACAGGGTGTCCCTTAATTCGTTGGCAATAATTCAGGGCATGATTTATGGGTATATTCTAAGGAAAAAATTGTTCTACAGTAAGGGCCTATCTCTAATTTTTATATCATTTATTGAGGATTTAAGAAAAGGCTTACTTGGGTGTACCCTGATCCATGTTAACGGTAATTGCGCTGTTAGTACTAATGATAGAAATTTCGTTTATGCCTCTATTTTTAGAAGAAATATTAGCCTTTGTAATTGCATTTAAATAAATTTTATATCTTAACTCAGTCTTGATATATCCAATTTTTAACCTGTTCCATTTTTCCTGCCCATGCTAATTTTTTGACTTTCGGTTCAATTTTCTCCAGAAAATGCGTAATAAACATAACGTTTTAATATTTTTTTTGAATGAAGGTAACAATAATAAAAATAAAAGCTTACGACAAGTTTCTAGAAAAACCCATAGATTTTATGATACTTGGAAAAACATGGAACAGGTAAAATTTAAAAAAAGGATTTTTTGCACGATTACAGATTTTCTCCATGCAGGACATCAGAAATTTTATATCTGGAAACATTGATTTGCAAAGCTAAGCGACTGATGCTGATTGATGGCTCATTTGTAACAGCTTCCAGTATTCTCTGATCAATCGAAGTTCTTCTTTCTTGTGGAGCTCCCGCGTTTGGTCGTGTATTTGAAACTGATCCCGTTTCTCGAAGCCTTCGATATGTATTTCCAACTACATTTCTACTAGGAAGTCGTCGGTTTGGATAAAGTTCATGGTATCTTTGTCGCACAATATTTGAAATTTCATTGCGCAGCCCATAAACGTAAATAATGTCTGCGTATTCTTCGTATGTAAATGAAGACATTTTAAAAAAACTTTCTTATCAACTAACGGCTTGCCTAACCTAACCTAACCTAACGGCTTGCCTTGGCGTTTACGATTAAACTGATGAATCAATTTTGATTTTAAATCTTTTATACCATTTTTTTTAGGTAATTCCTGACAGGTACTCAAATAAACCAACGGAAAACCGCTCTTATTGTCAACTGTTGTTAGAAATGTAGGTACAAAATAAGAAACCCCTTTTTTACCTGCTGCAGGATTTTGTAAGTATCATAAAATCTATAGATTTTTCCTGTTAAAGTACACACATTAAAACAAAAATTATCTAAACCGGAAAAAAATCGTTTTCATTCATAACTTTTGCAACTTAAAGCAATAAAACCTTTTTTGCTCATGTTTACCTGTTCCATGTTTTCCCAAGTATCATAAAATCTATTGGTTTTTCTACAAACTTGTCGGAAGCTTTTATTTTTATTATTGTTACCTTAATTCAAAAAAAATATTAAAACGTTATGTTTATTACGCATTTTTTGGAGAAAATTGAAAAGAAAGTCAACAAATTAGCATGGGCAGGAAAAATGGAACAGGTTAAAAATTGGATATCTTAAGACTGAGTTAAGATATAAAATTTATTTTAATGCAATTACAAAGGCTAATATTTCTTCTAAAAATAGAGGCCTAAACGAAATTTCTATCATTAGTACTAACAGCGCAATTACCGTTAACATGGGTCAGGGTACACCCAAGTAAGCCTTTTCTTAAATCCTCAATAAATGATATAAAAATTGGAGATAGGCCCTTACTGTAGAACAATTTTTTCCTTAGAATATACCCATAAATCATGCCCTAAAATATTGCCAACGAATTAAGAGACACTCTGTATATCAGGCTTTTCAATAAGGACATAACGATTTCGTAGTAAAATAAACACGGAATAATTGAGATATCGGGTTTTAAGTGTGTAATAAACAAATTTGAAATTTAAGTATGGAATTCATTCTCGTTCATATGACCATATACACTGGCGATCACAAAGATGAGCCCATACATTTTCCAATCGATTTTCAGTCTTTATACCTGTTGGAAATTTTATTCCCAAAAACTTTTACTACATGTGAACAGGTACATATTTCCTAACAGTAAGTCATTAAAATAAAGGGTAAATAAAAAACGACCGCTGGAATTTCCCAAGATTAAAGAATGAACCACTTAAATAGCATATAGAAAGATGCTCCTCTAGGGTGAGGCCAGATGCAAAATTTTCGAAAAAAAAGAACAAATGAATAAAAATTTTACATTTTATGGTTCTAAAACATTTATTTATTGTTTTTCTACATTAATAATGAGTATGCCCGCCATTTTTCGATATGGCATCTATAACATGGTTTGGAATAGAATCATACAGTTTTTTTATAGAATTTGATGCAAGCCGTAGAATAACCCGCTTTTCTCACAATGTTGTTCTTTCTGCCGTGCGTCCTTTTTCATTTTCCACATAGTGTTGTGAATCCGCAAGAAAACTGTTTACAACAGTCTTACTTCTATTTAGCCTCCTTGCAGTTTCTCGGCCTGAGAGTCCTAACTCCTTGAAAGAATCCATTTTTCCTCTTTCTGTCGCTGTCAAAGTTTTACCGGAACCCTTTTTTTAACTAAACAAAAACAGTTCTTTTCAACGCTTTTTTAAATATTCTTAACAAAACTTTGAAAAAAATTGCTGATGTGAACTCCTGCAACGAAATATTCGCAATGGCCTCATCCTAGCGGCGCACCTTTTTATACGCTTTTCAAGTAGTTCATTGTTGATCTTGGGAAATTCCAACGGACGTTTCTTATTTACCCTTTAATTTTATGACTTACTGTTGGGAAAATATGTACCTGTTTACAGGTAGTAAAAGTTTGTGCCGGGAAATAAGTCCACGGGAACTAAGGCCACTGAGGGACTTAGTTCCCACATAGTGGGAAATAAAACCACTTTGGCGAAGTGGACTTAGTTCCCATGTAAAGTGGGAAATAAATTCCGAAAACTCTGAGTGGTTTTAGTTCCCTTATAATATGAAGTAAATTCTCACTGTCGACTAAGAACAAAATAAAATTAAAGAGTCAATTAGGTACTTTGAAATTTTTATTAACAAAAGGAAAAATTAACCACACTGCTTGTAGTCACTGCTTGATTTGGAGTAGGTGCGAGGTACCGTTTTGAAACTTTGGCTTTATGTCACCATGATAAGCTTACTGGGCTCCTCCGAAAGAAAAATTCTTCGGCGGATTTGTGGTCCTGTGTGCGAGGAAGGCGAATGGAGGAGAAGATACAACCGCGAACTCTATAAGCTGTACCAAGATGTGGATGTAGTCCAAAAAGCCAAAATACGTCGACTACATTGGCTCGGCCACATCGAGCGAATGGACAATAATGCTACAGCTAAGAGGATCTTCGAATCCCAGCCCCCCAGGTTCGAGAAGGCAAGGAAGACCAAACCTCCGTTTCAAAGACCAAGCCATCGCGGATGCCAGAGCGCTTGGTCTGGACAACCGGTAGAGGATGGAAGGCTGCTGTGTCTCAGGCAGAGACTCTTCACGGGTCGGGAGGCTAGGTTTTAGGCCCTGTGTTATTATTAAGGGTTTGGCGATACCATCAACGCCATCTAGTAGACACTTGGTGAAAACAACGACATCATCCCTGTTATACTTTTTATTTATTATTAGTTTTGTTAGATTGAGAACCCTGGATTATTTTCCTTTTACATTTCATATATACTTAGGTGGTGGAAATAAAAAGATCCTAAAGAAAATATCTGCTTTATTATCCACAAGTATCCACAAGGGTATTCATGCAACGTCATAAAACTCATAAGTTTATCACGTGATTAATGAACTATCAAAATTTGTATGGGAAATCTTTTCCAGCAAGGTACCACCTTGACAGTTCATTTACCACGACTTACGACACGAATTCGATACTTCTTTCCCGTAAGCAAATTATAAATAACATATAGCAATGGTTTGTGCATCCCCCGCCTGGTCAACTTGTAGAAAAGTCCCTCTAACCATACGATGTCGAAAGCCTTCTCAAGAAAATCAACAATCAATTGGTTCTTGCATTTATACCATTGAATGTCGGAAACCAATTTCGACGCGGCATGAATAGTGCCATGCCCCGCCCTGAAACCAAACTGGTTGTCCGGAATGATGCAATTGTCATCGACAAAAAATATCTACGCAGTAAAAATATGTACAGCATCCAGAGGCAGGTGTCTTAATACGACGTTTGGGACACCATCCACCCCGTCGACTTTTCATTTTTTAGTGAATCAAAGATGCACAGAAGATCATCCTTCGACACGACCAAGTGCGATGTATCGCGGCCATTGGCGACAACTGCATTAACATGGTTTTCATCATTGAATACGGTGAATCTGTTATTCTCAGATCGCCAATTCTCAAGTTCGGTGCGCAGATTCGCAATGCCGTGGTTACGGCGAACAGGATTGTTGTCTACACGTCCTCGAAACAAGCGACCAGCAAATCCACTTTCTCCTGTGGGTCCTCGAACACGAAAAAGCCGCCGGCCGTTTAAAGTGACACTTCGCGGAGATATTCCAGCAGTCAGTACTGTGTATTTGTTCTCTATTGTCTGGTAGATTCGGACACAATTAATATCATTGTGATCCTTTCCCCTGAACAACTTGTTTATCTGTGCAACGTCATTGTTATGCATCCCTACAAGCCAATAATCTATATGTGACATGAGTCATAATATAATACGCATAATGAGAGCTTGCACGTGTTAAAATCCCAAAAACAAATAGATAAGCAAATGCAACACCACGAGCATTTGATTCGCCGCAGTTATGAAGTGATTCGAAACCACGAGATCTGCCAATATTCATTGAGGTCGAAACGGCAAACCACAAAAGCGGGCCAGTAGAGATGTAGTTAAATTGGGCTATGATTCCTCAAATCGCTGTTAGCGATAAAGAAGAAAGAAGAGTCGGCTCCAATTCCTCCCCAGTCCCAATAGCAATAATAAAAACTTGAGCAAGCGAAAACAGTGCACTGGAATGTATTGTGATCACTTGTTCATTGGCATTCTGACTCAATCGAATTGAATCTGAGTTCACATGAATCTAGATATTAATTGGAGCAATTCTGCGGTGGGATTGCCATTATTTTCAGTCCCAAGAAGAAGAAAACATCTGCCATGCCAATTCACTTAAGTATTCTCTTTGATTATTAAATAAAACTAAATTCCTCTTAACTTCCTGTTTTTAGAACGGAAAACAACAAAACCACACTCAAAGCGGAAATGTTCAAAGTATAGTTATACGAAGGTTATCCTCCTCACAGTCAGTGCATTACTTGCATTGGGATTCTTTGCAACTTACTATGGGGTATTTTTGGGAACAGAAGGTAACTTCACAAAGTTTTGAATCATTATTATCATTAACAAAAATGTATAAAACTTCTCAGAAATTCTTCTCAAAATTATGCAATCCAACTCAATTCAAGAATCGTTTAAACCTTCACCAAGTGTTGAAAGCAGTCCTACGACGGAACCACCAGTGATATTCCATAGGAAAGCAGTATGGCGTAGAATTTACCGCAAGATTCATCGTGCTAAGCGTGAAACAGACATAAGCCCAGAGGACGCCCAACTCGATCCTATGGAATCGGATTTCAATGAGCTGCAAGCAAAAATACGCCTTAAACGAACGAATATTGAACTATCCAAGCTGCAAAAGGAGTACGCTAAATGCAAAAAGGAAACCATGAGCCGCAGTGAGTGCATGGATACATTTAAAAAAATGTACAAAATTGCCAAGGATATAAGTGAGAAAATGGAGAAAATGAAAGAAATTTTTCGAGACAGTGAGTTGCATTTGAACTCGACGTCGATGTCATCTTCGATGGAAAAGTACTTAAATATTGACAAACCACCGAAGAATATGAGTGAGAGTATGCACCCGCTGTGCGAAGGATGTGCGATTCCGTCTCATAGAAAAGGTAAAAAAGTGTTGGATAAAGGAATTTCAACGACTATCAAGACGGAGGATTACGGTGCAAATGAAGGAACAGAGAATATTCTATTTGAAAGCTCTACATTCAAGGCGATAACTGAAAAACTTGAATCATCAACAATCACAAGAGTTCACACTTATGCGATATCTGAACCATTGAAACCGCTGCCGCATCTGCCAAACGCCACAACTAGCCATGATCATACAACGCCATCTCCAATACAGAACAAAACCACTGAAGGAGCTTACACCATCACTGACAACTCAAAGAAAGCTACGGACTATGACAAAAAAATCATTGAAGCCCATGCCACTCCTGAGATTGATTTGACAACTGTTCGCACAACTTTATGGAAGAAGACAAATGTAGACGAGACTACCTTAGCAGCGCTGAATACTACCGCTGAAGCATTTCACACAAAACAAGAACACTTGCAGGAGATGATATATACTACTAAACCACTGCCAACTACAAATCAGTCTTTAAAGACGGTGAGTCTTGTAGTGGCGGAAGGAAATGGGACCGCATCTGTGGAACTGAGTGCTACAACTGAACTAATGAATGCAAAAAGTGAATATTCGCAGGAATTTAAGGAAACCACTACCCCACTGCCCAGTACGAATCACTCTTTAACAACGTTGAGTCTTGTAGTGACGAACGGAAAGGTGACCTCAGCTGTGGAGCTGATCGCTACAACTGAACCATCGAATTCAAAAACTGAACACTCGCAGGAACTCAAGGAAACAACTAAAGCACTGCCAACTACAAATCAATCTTTAAGGACTGTGAGTCTTGTAGTGACGGAAGGAAATGTGACCTCATCGGTGGAACTGATTCCTACAACTGAAGCGTTGAATTCAAAACCTGAACACCCGCAGGAACTTGAGGCAACCACTAAACCGATGACCACTACAGATCATTCATCAGCGACTGAGAGTCTTCTATTAAATGCTACCACTGAAGGTTTGTCAACTACAAATGCAGACCTTCATGAACTCCAAGTTGTCAGTGTAGCAACTCTCGTTGACACAACTATACCGATTGCTCAGGATACAACAACTAAACGGGCTCAACGACGTGAGTTCGAAACGACTGTCAGTCCAATTACGGATACCACAAAAGACCACCCAACTGAATCAACTTTAGATTGGGGATACCTAAACACAATAACTACAGAACTGCCCGAAAATGCCACCACCGAAGTACAAAGTCATCGCGAACGATCCTCGGGTCCCAAACATCCGATTCCGGGTATTCATGCAACCATTTCCAATCACACTGATGTCAAAATCACCTACGAAGGAAATTGTGGAGCAACAAACTTCGAATACAAGACGCCTTCAATTGATGCCGGGTCCAAGGACTGCGCCGTTCTAGACAAGAATGCCCAAGTGACACCGTCGTTTGACAAACTCCCCACGAAGAAAAAAGACCAGCCTCGGGAGAATGAAGACCATCCCCTGGATTTCCCAAGTAGCCGAGAGAATATGCTAGACGATCAAGATCAGGATACTTCGAGTCCGAGGCCCTCGGAAGTAAAAGCGGAGTGGAAGAAGAAGTTTGAAGCCGGCAGCGTTGAGCGAGGTAAAAATACCTCAACCACCGCAACACAATCGGACATTATGGAATCTTTTGACGAGTTTGGACCGAAATTCAATCCCAGTAGCAAAACATATAAAGGTAAGGCCACCATCTATCTTTTTCTCTCTCTATCTCTCTCTTTCTACAGAGGACAATCCACAACTAATGAGTTTGTGTGAGCACTTGGCGAAACAAATGCGCAGTAAAGTCACATCTTCTCCAGAAAAGGCGGACGTTATAACTCCATCGCCGGGTGCCCAATTTACCAGTCGCGGGCCAGGATTTCCAGTCACCGGTGAAACGATGAAAGCATCGGCACAATTCCTTATCAATCCGACCTTCGGTGTGCCTTCGATCCCGGTTTGCTTTTACATAACTCCGGCCAGCTTCCGAATGATGATGCAACCTTTGTGGTCGCCGTTCTTTGGAATGCAGGGTATTGGCGGCAGTAGTGGGGGAAGTTCAGGAAATTCGGCTGCCAGCGGCATCTTTTTCATTCCCCCTTCGTTCAATAATATGCAAAACAATGGAAACTTTTTCGGTCACTCAAGTCCAACCGGAAGCGGGTGAGTTTTGTTATCTCTTTCTTAGATTTCGTTTTAGTGTTGGTTCTATCCAGTTCACAGAGCAATATTCCCAACATATTCTCAAAAAGTGCCTCCTCACAGCAGCAGAAACAACAGCAGTTCTTTTGCACTTACATCAAAAATGCTGGGAAACAGTCTCCGGGCTTGGGGTCAGGTAGCAGCGGCTTTGGTAATGTGAACTTTAAGCTGAGGAATTCGTCCGGCAACGACTCTTCACCGACTGAGATCATCTACTCATCGTACTGGAACAAGATGCCGGAGTACTATGGTCTCAATCCAAGTGAAAAGGACCGCTCTCGATGTCCTATGGATGGAGATGTTCCTTGCTATGGTGGCAATGAGTGTGTTCCAGAGAGAAAGTGGTGTGATAGCACTGTAGACTGTTCCGATGGCAGTGATGAGGCGGCTTGCACTTGTCGGAAGAGAATGCAGGAGCATAGAATTTGTGATGGTTATCAGGATTGTCCATTGGGCGAGGATGAGGTGTGTATGGGTGAATATCAAGTGTGGAAGAAACAATTTACATGTTCAATCATTTCAGATTGGCTGCTTTGGTTGCAACAATTATATGTACTCGTGCTATGACAACAAGGAGGAGTTCGAGCGAGTGAATCGTTCCACACTTGCCATGTGCTACAGTTCTACAGAACGCTGCGATGGAGTTAAGAATTGCATTAACGGAAGGGACGAGAGTGGATGCAATTTGATTGTTGGCGATTTGACACATCATATGGTGAGCATGAATGAGGGTTTCCATAAGGAAACCTTTAAATACATTGACCGATAGTTGAGACTCAAACCAGCGGAATACAGAACATTTTATTACACGGGTGTAGGAAGGGCATGGTGTCGTCGTGCCAGTTGATTTGTCATGTCTTAGTTCGATGTTTCCATCCTTGTATTATGCGTCTTTATTTTTGCAGATTTTCCCTCGTTTGGAACTTGTCCCGAGAGGTTGGGTTAGCTTTGGCATATGCCAGCGGTGGGCATGAAAGGAGTCAAGTCGTATATCACAAAGTGTTGTTTTTCTGGGCTGTTTAGTTTGAATTAGGATGTTTCTTACATAGAACGACTTGAACAGCATAGGGAAGATGTAGTTGGAATAGCCTACTTAACTGCTTGGAGTAGTATTCAGACTTTCATTGGAATTACAGTACGAAATCGGTTACCGCAACCCTCAATTCGCGCAACTCCTTGATTTTCGCAACACTAAAGTCGTCGCATTTCTTGACTCTATAAGTGCAACTTTTCAACACAGTTACCTCGATTAGTGCAACTCCTTGCGTTTATTCATATATTTTTTATTTGCATGTTCTCCTTTTGGTTCGTTAATTATGTCCTTATTTCAAAGTTATGTAGTTTAGTTTTTACCTGGCCGAATTTCTCTGTAAATACAAGGTTGCGCAAAAGTTGTTACCCGGCTGTAATTTTTTTTTTTTATAAAAAACTTCGATTCTGCTTTTGGATTCTGTCTATTGATGTCTTAAATTTTAGATAAGCTAATGACATTTGCGCCACCTAGTACATCCATGTTATTATCTCTACAGAAACATAGTAAAATTGCCATGTCATCATTTGTATACCCTATTCGAAGGGTATATTAATTTTGACGCATAGTTTGTAACATACACTCCGTTCCAACTGAATAGGTACAAACTTTTTTAAATCTATATGGCTCATTATTTCCACATAATGTACATGAATCTATAATTTGATGCTGCTAACTATTTGTCTATAATGTTGCCAAAAGAAATGAGAAAGAATAATTAAAAAAGCACCGTTACTTTTTCTCTCGCAAAGCATTTCATACGGAAAAATGCAGTTTTTTTTTTTGCGCTGCAGGGAAACAAGTCCACGGGAACTAAGTCCACTGAGGGGAAATAAAACCACTTTCGCGAAGTGGACTTAGTTCCCATGTAAGGTGGGAAATAAATTCCCAAAACTCTGAGTGGTTTAGTTCCCTTAGTTCGGCAGACGGCTATTTCTGCCATGCTCGTGTACTCAAACACAAACTATTGTACATATATTTCATTAAATAAAGAATCTAATCTAATCTAATCTAATCTAATCTAGTTCCCTTTTAATGTGAAGTAAATTCTCACTGTCGACTAAGAACAAAATAAAATTAAAGAGTCAAGTAGGTACTTTGCACTTTTTATTAACAAAATAGAAATTAACTTCTAACTGAGACAGAGTAATATATGTACCGTGACCTCGCACCTACTCCAAATCAAACAGTGACCCCAAGCAGGGTGGTTGCAGGGGGGCAGCATGCCCCCCCATATGCATTGTACTGTTTATGAGATTAGTTACGAAATCGTACACTTCCGCTGATGGTTTAACGGTGTTTTTTTCTAAATTTTAAGCCGTTTTAAATGATTGGCACTGTTGATCACTCTTCTTACCATCGAAACACTAGCACTAACGCCCGCTTTTTGCTTTATTTTCGCAGCTGAGTCGCAGGAATTGGACGCACCTCGCAAAATTGCTTTTCTATCAGCCGCTGTTGTGGCCGTTTTATAACCTCCTTTCATATTTTTCCCGTACGACTCTTTATTTCTCAAGTACGAATAGATCAAGTTAAAGCTTCGTCCAATTTTGGTAGCTATAGCACACCCGGTTAATCCTTGTTTCTTAAGTAAATCGATCTTAGCCTTCTCAACACTGCTAAGTGATTGATTGACACCCATGAACAACGAAGATAATGACTATGTACCTATTCAGTTGACGCAAAAAAAAACTGCATTTTTCCGTATGAAATGCTTTGCGAGAGAGCCAGAGAAAAAGTAACGGTGCTTTTTGAATTATTCTTTCTCATTTCTTTTGGCAACATTATAGATAAATAGTTAGCAGCATCAAATTTTAGATTTATGTACATTATGTGGAAATACTGAGCCATATAGATTCAAAAAAGCTTGTACCTATTCAGTTGGAACGGAGTGTACCTTAATATTGCCCGTAGACCCCTAAAAGTTACTATATTTATGATCAGCATCAATAGTAGTGTCGATCTAGCCATGTCCGTCCGTCCGTCCGTTCGTCCGTCGGCAAAAATTAGAAGTTTAATCTGGACCTACAGAGCTGAAATTTTAACCATATACTCTCTACGGTCCCGAAATAATCAAGTTTACGAATTTTTGAAATGCGCCGAATTTTGGAAAAAATCGAATTTTAAGCTAGAAAGCTGAAATTTTGTATATATGATCTATGACTCCTAAAACTGCTCGGGATATAAAATTTTCAAAATCCGCCCACTGACACGCCCACAATTAAATAAAAATTTTTTATTGAAAAACCAAAGTTTGAGTTAGGGAACGTTTTTTTACAAAAGCTTCGTTTTTGTTTGATAAAATCTTTTAAATGTTATATAACAGAATATGTACAGCGTTCTTAACAATTCAACCATACTTAGACTTTTGTCACGCCCACTTTTGAAGGATAGGAATAAGAATAGGGTATCCAACAGTTCGCCCAAGCGGACTGTAGCCCGCCCCTATGTTTTTTAGTTGTTTTGCCTTCTCCAATGAAGACATTGTGTATCCGGTTAGAGAATCGTTGATGAATATTCTGTTGCCGCTACTGTTGGTCTTGCTACTGCTGCTGTTCATGCATTAGTCCTCAAAGATATTTGAAAACAAACTTAATTTGCTGCTACGGATTTTATTAATGATGTTTTTGTTGAATTTATTAGTTTACCTTTAGATAAAGCTGAAAAGAGTTCACCTTGAAATAGAAACGCAGACAATTAATTCAGATAGTTTGAAAGTTTTTAATGAAACAAGAAGTAAAAAAAAACTCATATAGCGTTACATATTTTCACACAGTTTTAAATTATATAATATGATTTACTGTAAGCGGTGTGATGTGTGCAAAAAGAAACAAATTAAGAAGGGAACATTTGGGTGGAAGTAAAAGAAAATTTGACGAAAGTTATTATTTTTAACACTCCCACTTTTTGTCAACATTTAAACCTTAATCTTTATAAGTCTAGAATGCACCACACAAAAAAATAAATTAATTCCCAATTGAGGCAACTCCCATCAATGCACGCAGGAACTGAAATCGCTCTTTCGGTAGAGCTTTGGTTAAAATGTCTGCAATCATTTCCTTTGTTGACACGTACTGAAGATCAAAGCAACCTTCCTCGAACTTCTCACGAATGAAATGGTATCTAACATCAATGTGTTTACTCCTCCTGTGGAATTCGGGGTTTTTTATCAAGCGAATAGCACTTTGATTATCCATGAAAAACGATGTGATATTATCAATCTTGTTTGGTATTAATTCTCCAAGCAGCCGTTGCAACCAGACTAGTTCCTTTATTGCCTCAGATGCTGCGATGTATTCTGACTCTGTCGTAGAAAGCGAGACACATTTCTGTCGCGTACTGTTCCAGCTTATTATACCATCGTTGTACTTAAAAACGAAACCTGACGTTGACCTTCGTGTCACGACATCACCAGCATAGTCCGCGTCGCTGAAACCACACAAACGACCACTTCCACTACCCTTGTACAGCACTCCGCAACTGATCGTGCCCTTTATATACTTCAGTATGCGCTTGACTGCATTTTCATGAATCATGGTTGGTTTTTCCAAGTACCGACTGACGTTACCGATTGCATAGCTTATATCTGGCCTTGTTGCAATGGCTAGGTACATAAGACTTCCAACCAACTGCCGATACGGGAATTTACTTAGTTCTGATTCATCGTATTTTGAAAGTACCTGATTTGGGTCGCTGGGAACAGAAACTAAATTGCATTCCTCAAAGTAAAACCGTTCCAAAACCTTTCGTGCATATGAAGTTTGATGCATGAAAATAGAACCATCGCCTCGCTGATCGATCTCAAACCCAAGAAAGCAACCCACTTGCATTGTTCTTATTTCGAAGTGCTCCTGAAGATGTCTAACTACTGATGATATCATTGCCTCATTATCGCCTACCACAATCCCGTCGTCGACATAAATCGCCAAAATGATAGAGCTCCCATTTGTATGACTGACAAATACACATGGATCTGAATCGCAGACTTGAAACCCGAAGAGTTCGATGAATGACTTGAATTTGCGATTCCAGCAACGCGAAGCTTGCTTCAGACCATATATACTCTTCTGCAGTTTACAAACGCGTCCGCTATTGTCGTTGAAACCCACTGGTTGTTCCATATATACGACTTCTTCAAGATCGCCGTTAAGAAAAGCTGTTTTGACATCAAACTGCTTCATATGCATCCTCTTTTCAGCAACAAGAGCTAGAATCGTTCGCAATGATGTGAATCGAACCACTGGACTAAATGTCTCCAAATAGTCTATCCCGTATTCTTGAGTGAATCCACGACATACCAGACGTGCTTTGTAGCGTTCAGTCAACTCACCAGGATTTTTCTTGACCTTGAAAACCCATTTATTGTCCACTAACTTTTGACCATTTGGTTTTTTAACCAGCACCCAGGTCTGATTTTCCAACATCGAATCTATTTCCTCCTTCATCGCATGTAACCACTTTTCACTTTCTGATGAGTTGACTGCCTCTTCATACGTTTTTGGCTCCTCGCTAATTGACAATAAAGCCATCGCCATTGAAGCGCTCTCCTTCCGATTACGTAAGCGCGTCTCCAAAATATTGTTTTCGTCAATGTCGTGCAATGCTGTCGGACGTCGTCGCAAATCTGCTGTATTGTCTTCCGCTTCATTTTCCTGATGATCTTCCCGTTGGAAATTAATATTTGCGTCACAATCTGCATCATCATCCTCGATGATTGTGACTGCGGCCGGTTCTTCCGCCAAAAACTTTACATCACGAACTACCAAGATGCAATTTGATTTGTCCATAATGCGATCTCCCTTCTGACTTTCATCGTAGCCGACAAAAATGCATTTCTTGGATTTTGCATCAAGCTTACTACGTTTTTGTTTGGGTATATGCACATAAACCTCTGACCCAAAAATACGGAAGTGTTCCACCTGTGCAGCCTTACCGTGCCATAGTTCATAGGGTGTTTTGTTTTTAATTGTACTGGTACCCGTCCGATTCAGGATGAAAACAGCTGTTTGTACTGCCTCTGCCCACAGCTTTGGACTTAGACCCTTTGCATGAATCATGGATCGTGCCGATTCCATTATTGTTCGGTTTTCTCGCTCAATACATCCATTTTGCTCAGGTGTATATGCGACCGAACGACGATGATGAATACCATTTTCTTCCAACAATTGTTTTATGGAAGAATTTACAAATTCTAGACCATTATCTGTTTGAAGATTTCCAACTGAATGCCCACATTGCTTCTCAGCAATTTTGAGAACTATTTTTAACTTGTCAACCACTTCAGACGTTCTTGAGGAAAAACACAAATCGAAACTTCGAAAAATCATCTTTGAAGAGTACAAAATACCTAGACCCACCATATGAATTTTCCTCCATCGGTCCGCAGACATCCGCATGAATCATCTCTCCACATTTTGTAGATCTATCCGGTCGCAAACTGAAGCTTAATCGATGTTGCTTCCCGAATGCACAACCATCGCAGTCAAAGTTTTCGTCGATAAAATCAATATTATGGTTTCGCAGGAAACTGCGGACATGAACCACATTTTGATGACCTAAGCGCTCGTGCCAAATACGCAGAGAGTTGTCTTTAATAGCCACCATTGATTTGTCATCATTCGGTTCGATGACCCTGAGAAGCATTTGAAACATTCCACCCTGCCTTGCTCCCACTGCCACAACACTGTCACCATCTAAGAGCTTAAACACATCTTTATTTGACCAACTAGTATGCCCGCTATCCAATGCCTTTGTCGAAGAAAATAAGTTTGCAAACAGACTAGGTGCATACAAAACATTTTTCATTGTTTTCTCGATCCACTTAATCCCATTAAAGGACAACACTCGTAAATCACCGCGGCCAGTTGCTAGCATTAATTTTCCGTCTCCAAGTAACACATCAACCGGCTTATCCAATAGAGTGAACGTCGTAAACCACTCACGGCGCTTGCACATATGGTTCGTGGCACCCGAATCAACAAACCAAGAATCACTTTTGGCCAAGGACTGAGCAATGTTGCTAAAGAAAGCTTTGTCCCCATATGATTTCTTCGGCTGAGCAGTCTCCGGTGCAAATTGAGCTTTGCAATCCCGTTTCCAGTGTTCAGTTGACCCACATTTGAAGCATTTGCCCGTTCGTTTTGGTTTAACTTTTCTCTTATGATGTTCTGTTTGATAATTCTTCCGCAGTGCACCAGTGTTTTGTCGGGCCAACAGTGCCTCACTTGTTCCAACTTCGCTCAAGTTTCGGCGTTGAATCCCTAGCCGACTTTCCTCAACCATGAGCCGATTTGTAAGGTTCGTAATCGTGCGATCCCCCTTCGCAGTTGAGTCCCATGCAGTTGAAAAGTGCTGATACTCTGACGGCAACGTCATCAAAATCTTTGTTAATAACATGCTGTCATCGATCGTAACACCCGTGGCTTTTAATTTTTGTACCAAGTTTTCTATGGACAAAATGTGCGTAGCTATATCGTGCGCCGGATCCCTTTTGTAAGCGTAATACTATTCTTCCAATAAATGCTTAGCTGAGTCGTTACTCTGCTCATATATTGAATGTAGTTTTTCCCACATTTCGTTCGAAGAAGAACAGTTGCACAAATGAATGAGTACCTTCGATCCGCAGGAATTCACGATAAGTTTTTGTGCCCTAGCATCATTCTTACCCCATTCTGCAAAATCTCTCGCGTAGTTTGCGTCTTTCATATCAGTTGGCTTCCTTTTTGTTCCATCGACGAAGCAAAACAATTCCGATGCCAACAAATTCACACGAACCTGAAACTTCCACATCATCCATTGCGATGGGTCAGTGAATTTTTCAATTACCGATGCTTCCTTTTCCATTTCAGTTTTTTTTTTTTTTTTCGCTTACAATAACGCCTATGACCGATGCTCCCGAAATTTGTTTAATGCCTCCAGCAATTGTTCCAAAAATATGTAATCGCAAGCACAGACTACACAATTTCGCTATCGATGCACAAAAAGCGTTAATCCAGTTCAGCAAAATAAACTCCTTTAGTTAATATAAATTTTTCCAGCGTCGACCTGGGCCCATAACCTGTTGAATTTATTAGTTTACCTTTAGATAAAGCTGAAAAGAGTTCACCTTGAAAAAGAAACGCAGACAATTAATTCAGATAGTTTGAAAGTTTTTAATGAAACAAGAAGTAAAAAAAAACTCATATAGCGTTACATATTTTCACACAGTTTTAAATTATATAATATGATTTACTGTAAGCGGTGTGATGTGTGCAAAAAGAAACAAATTAAGAAGGGAACATTTGGGTGGAAGTAAAAGAAAATTTGACGAAAGTTATTATTTTTAACAGTTTTCCTTGCGTGCTAGCGAAGAAAACTTTACACACACAATGTTTGATGCACCACTCTCTCTCCGAACTCCGAATTCAGCGCGACTGGAAAGCCAGCTTGCGATAAATTCTCTGACCGACCTGGAACAACGTTCCAGGTCCAGTCTGATTGGGTTTTCCCGTTGTTACAAAAAATCGCTAAGGCCATTTTGCTGAACGACGTTCCAACGTAGCTGAAAACCACTATTTGGGGCCAAGGGGATCTGTTGATAGCGTGTCATACCTTACAACATGCGATCATTTACGTTGGGCTCTCGGCCATTCTGGTTCGAAAGTTTGTTGTACTGGTGTCATCTGGACTTGGCATCCGTCATTTCACATCGGCTAATTCGGTGTCAATGTGCTCGTGGTAAGCTGTCCACGGTTATTTGGTGTTGGAGGGTGTTTATTTACTAAGTTGTCCGCCTACACTCCTCTGCTGCTCCTCCGGTGCTCCCCCGACGGAGTAGAAGGAGAGAGCATTATCTTTCCCCCGAACATAACTCCCTACGTTTACGGTGGTAGTTCGCGCAACTGACTCATGGGAGTTATTTGACTTGGGCCGTCCGCCCACACCTCAGTTGCTTTTTGGATGCCCTTCTGACAACTTGCCCTTCCGGAAAAGCCTGGTGTGCTGTGGTGTTCAACTGTCAAAAGTCGTCCGCCTTACCACACGCACGTCATCGTACGGTCCGGTGGAATGATTGGCCTACGTTCATGGTCACTGTCCGTCCTATCCCCATTCTCCTGGCCGTCCGTCAGGCTGAGGTAACTGGAACCTCCAAGCTCGTTACCCTGTTGTGGTTGCTCATCCATGACTCGCCGAAAGTGATCAAATGGCCATGGGTGCCCCTATCACTTTCCAAGACCATGAACTCGCAGCCGAATAAAAGAGGGACCAGGAAAGGAAAAGAATAAGGACTTAGAGCAGGCCTTGTTGTGGGAAAATTTACCGCAACATACTGACACTGCTAGTTCTGCAGAACTATGCTATAATCCAATCTAGCTCTAAGTGTGGATGCTGAATAAAGTCACTGTTGCAGTCTAACCTCACGCAGTCCTCTTTTTTGGCAGGAGCACAGGTTGGGATGACTAATCTCAGTCGAATCCCAGCCTGTTGCTCATGCTGGCTAAATATTAAAGCTTGCTAGGTGAGTCCCATGTCCACCTCGTACTCTAGCGTCACCTTGAGTATATCAGTTAGGTGAGAGTTGTTAATTGTCAGTGATGTCTAATGAAACGCCTTGCATCCTTTGTAAGAGTTCAATGTTAATAACCCTTTTATAAATATTAGTCGTTGACCTTATCGAAGGTTAACTTAAGAGAAAAGCTCGCATCGTTGTAGTATATTAGACATTCTTTCGTGTCGCCTAACGATATAAACCTATTTCTGATTCTGGCCTAATCCCTTATTAAGAATACTTCCGGCTTTATGACCTAGCACTTTCACATGTTTTAGAAGGTGTAAGTAGTAAGTCATTGTACGAGTTGTAGGAGCCACTTGAATTTGAACCCATAGCTTTTTATTTTCCTTGTTTGTCTACGCTTTTCCTGGCTCGTCTCTTCTGGAGATCGTATATTTTTTCTTCTTAATCACTAGTATTCCAAATGTATTTTTTTTTTCAGTCTCATGCGGCTTCGGCATCTGCGGGTTATCTTTACCGCAACCATCATGGAACTTGGTTTCCAGTTTGCAATAATGCCCTAAAATGGGCTCGAGAAGCATGTATCGAGGAATTGGGAGATCTAGATGAAGACCCAAACCTTACCTTTCAAGAAGTTGAACTACCAGGCCCATTCATTGAGCCGCACAATTTGCGAGAAGCTCACTTCCCACAATCCTGCCAAAGACGAGAAAAAGACCTTCTCAGCGATCACGTAACACATGTCAGATGTCCGCTGCCGAAATGTGGAATTGTCCAAGAATCCTCGTCACCCTTAATGCGTTCCAGGAGACGACGTCACACCAGACGAAGTACAGATGACGAAGATAGCCGAATAGTAGGAGGTTCTTATAGTAAACCGCTACAGTGGCCCTTTATTGTGGCGCTTTACCGAAATGGAGATTTCCACTGCGGCGGTACCATTATCAACAAACAATGGGTGAGTTAAAGTTGCATTTTGCTGTGCATCAAACTTAGGTATCCATTTTGATTCATAGATAATCACTGCCGCTCACTGCACCATCGGATTCCAAAAATACTACTTCGAAGTGTATGCGGGAATATTGCGGCGTTCCAGTTTTTCCTCATCAACTCAGATTCATCATGTTACCCATGTTGTCGTCCATCAAGTGTACGAAAAACGAACCATGAAAAACGACATCGCTCTGATGCGATTAGACACTCCGTTGCGTTACAACAGGTGGGTGAAACCAATTTGCCTGCCCGACATTGGCCGGACAACAATGGGTGCCGATTGGATCTGGGGGCCGGAGAAGGATACCATATGCACTGTGGTTGGTTGGGGTGCGATTCGGGAAAAGGGTCCAGGAAGTAAGTATGTTTTGCCGTACCGATTCCAACTAAAATACTGAGTACCCGTCCTGTATCTAGGTGACCGGCTAAAAGAAGTCCGGGTACCCATACGTAAGCTCTGTACCGAAAAAGATGACCAAGAAGCTGAGGCTATTTGTGCGGGCGATGAGGTAGGCGGGAAAGATGCATGCCAGGGTGATTCGGGAGGTCCACTATTCTGCCGCAGTGTCTCAAATAGTAAGGAATGGTATTTGGCTGCGGTGGTTAGTCATGGAAACGGGTGTGCTCGTGTGGGCGAATTTGGGGTATACACGCGGGTGGCATTGTATCTTGATTGGATTGAGATGGCAACTAAGCCTGAATATCTACCAAAGGAGCAACCAAAACAAACATGTCCTGGTTATGTCTGTATATGGGGTGGAAAACGATGTATCTCGCAAGCGAAACGATGTGATCGTCTGGTGGACTGTCTGGGTGGTGAAGATGAGGTAGGCTGTATCTACAATTTCATTCCAGATGTTGGTGCTGCTCTGAATACATCAACGATTCCAATGATAGATAATGAAGCGTTCACAGATCAAGCAGACTCCACAACAACTGAAAGTGCATTTAATTCGGACGTTCTGTTGGGAGATGTTGGCGGCGGAGGGGGTGACACGGACCCAACGTCCTTGGAAACAATATCTAATAGAACGACAACTACTATGGAAACAACAATGGGTGTCGAAACAACTGATACAACGATGGGCATCGAAATCACAGCAACATCTACAACAATGGGCATCGAAGCAATTGAAATACCTACAGACTCACCCCATCCTGGACTGAAATCGCTGGTTGATTTGTTTGGCGAATTAGTCGTAACCAATCCAGCAACGACAACTGCCGCCACCGTGTACACGGAATGGACATCTACACAGTCTGTAATAGAAACCTCAACTCCATTATCGTCATCGCCGTTTCCTACATCGGTTGCTGACTTAATTAAGTTGCAGGAGTTAGCAGTGAAATTTCTCGACGAAAAGGTAACTGATGCTCCATCTACCACATCTACAATCGGAACGACTGCTGACTTAATTAAGTCGCAGGAGTTAGCAGTTAAAATTCTTGACGAAAAAACAACAGATATACCCGCCACGGTAAGTACCCCCCTGACTATTGCCCAATCCACGACACAGTCAGTCGTTATGACTTTGCCAACTGCATTTGGAGAATTCAAGCCAGATTTGCCGGAAATCACCTCAGAGATTCCTACGCCAGTACATAAACGAGAAAATGCAACCGATGAGGGCATTTCAACGGTGCAGCCAAAGATGATACCAAAGAAGATGCCAAAGACCATGCCGAAAAAAATCGCCCAGAAATTTGTGTGCACAAAGTAAGGCTGAGAGAAATAGAGCATTCCTTGGGATTATTTTATTAAGATTTTTTACTTGCAGGATCCCTCAAATAGTTAACCTCAGCAATCGGTGTGACAGGATCGCAGACTGTGAAGATGGGACGGATGAGGAGGGCTGTACGTGTCGGCAGTATTTGAAGGTAATTAATAGTAGCGTTGTTTATATCAAGATCTTTGTCCCCTTAACTGAAGTTTACCTTATCTGAGAAAATGTTTGACGAGAATGAAATCACCAGCAGAATCGGGGTTGATTTCATCAAATAACTGCCGTCTAACTGCTGAACCCAGAACTGAGTTTGTTGTGCCGTGCCATGTCACTTTTAAATTTTTAGAGGTGTGGAGGCCCTGGGGCCCTAGGGCAACAAATGCGTTGAAAACCCGCTGGGTTATTGTTTTCCAAATAAAATGAACAATTTTTTCCAGTCAAATGTTTAATAATTTATTGCGAATCCAAGTAAATTATCTAATCAAACAAATGGAACCATGCGAGCTTTTTTCGACGAAAAATCCTTGATGATTTCGCTGAAATCCAGTTCCCGCAGTAAATCGCTTTCAATGCTGAGTAGTAGCTTTGATAAACGGTTTTGTCCAATCGTAGTTCGAAGTCTGTTTTTTTACAATTTTCATTTTTGAAAATGAGCGCTCTCCAGTGCAATTAGACACCATCAAAGCCAAATACATTCTGAGTGCAATTTCAATGTTTGGGAATGTAGCTCTAAAATTTTGATCTTCAAGAATGTGATAGTAAATTAGCTCGGTAGATTGGTCTTTTCTATAATCTATTTTGTATAAGTTGATCAAAGGTAGAAATTGAACCAACTCATTACCAAGACTAGGCTATAAATCATCTTTGCATACTTTCACCAATGCCTCTGCTGCAGCATGCAAATTTGCAGCATCCATCTTCCCTATGTGATTTAAAAATCCAAATCGCGAACGTACAGCTTCGTATGCATGCAATCTTTTAGTAAGAGAAACACATAGCTGATCGATAACTGGGATAAAACCGGAAATTTTGAATTTCTCTTTTGGTGACAGAATCGAGTGGATTCAATCTCACATTTCTTGTTCTGGTGCGTAATTGTACATATTGGTCAGTACTACATATTTCTTTAGCTGCTTCCTCGTATTGATCAAAATCGCCTCTTTTGGATTCAAGGAATGATTTAAATGATTCTAATACACGCATTGCAGATTCAAGAATCATGTTCGGGTCCAGCAACATCTTGTTTGTAGCTTCGAATCGCTCTAAGATGTCGTTCCAAAAGATAGCAAATAGAGCGGTTTCGAGACAACTCATCTTTCGTAAAAGGTTCGATGCTTCATTCCTCACGATGTGTTTTTGCTCCTTAATAGAAGATAAGCTGGTCAGAGCTCCTTCGATTTCAGAATAACCATCGACAATAGCTTTCGTAGCTTCAGCTCGACAAGACCAACGAGTATCGCTGAGCCTTATTAAAACGAAAAATTGTCCGCTTTTCTTCTGCAACAATTTTTCATTCAGAATGTGGTATCGCTCTGTACTTGCTGTGAAAAACGTATAGAAATTCTGAACGAAATCGAAGAATTGAACAGCCGATGGACAAGAGTTAGCAGCTGCCTTTCCAACTAAATTGAGAGAATGACCACAACATGGTACAAACGGCGATAAATGATTTTTCTCCAAAATAAGAGCCTACATTCCTTTGTATTTACCATTCATGTTTGCAGCATTTTCACATGATTGGCCGCGGCAATCCAAAAAGTCTATTTGATGATCGCCTAAAAATTTTAGTAAAGCGTTTGCTATGGCCTCGCCGGTATGGCCGCAGTTTGGTAAAAAGGTGAGAAATCTTTCTTTTGGCATCGATCCTTCAATATATCTTCTTTTTAAAAAAAAAAAAAGGAAATCCAAATCCCAGAGCACTCAGACTCGGTAACGGTCCATTGTACTACCAGGCAGAAATCCTCCTTTTGGTGTAGAGGCATGGGAATGGGTGGCGTTTGTTGTTGTTCCCCATGGGGATTGAACCTGCACCGCACGGGTCACAAGCCAACACACTAACCTCTACACCGTCGCCACCCCTTTCAATATATCTTACAACTATAGTTAGTTGATCGATATGAGATTCGTCGGGAGTAGAATCCACTGACACCGAATAATATTTGGATTTTTTTATTCTGGATACTATTTCAGTTAGCACTTTGTCACCCATAGACGAAAGGTAATGCTCTTGCAAATGGGTTGCCAGGATTGGTTCATACTCGGCTAGTAATTCCAAAATTCCCAGAGAATTTCCATTTCTCGGTGAACCAATAATTTCATTGTCACCTCGAAAGGCTAATCCACGCTCAGCAATGAATTTAATAGTACTAACAATAATTCTGAAGATTTTTTGCCAATACTGGATTTTTCTTCTCCACTGAGTTTTGTGTTTTGAGTGGACATTAACTTACACGCATAACAATATATTTTCCCCGTAGTTGGAGAAAAGAAAAGCCAGAATCGATTGACGGTCTCTTGATTTTTATTGTGGCGTGTAAACATATTCTTTGAACATTTCCGAACAAAGTTGGAACTATCTCGCGACTGATCTGAACTGAATTCTGCAGAGATACTTCATCGTAATTTTGAAGTTCTGTGGAACCTTTTTCAGC
This sequence comes from Portevinia maculata, assembly GCA_949715645.1. Lineage (NCBI taxonomy): Eukaryota > Metazoa > Arthropoda > Insecta > Diptera > Syrphidae > Portevinia > Portevinia maculata. Next base: position 72,983,837 of record OX454527.1, read on the forward strand.
CCAATTTGTTATGCGGTCAGGCCAAAGACCAATGTCATTTTTGAGACCACAAAATTCTGCTTGCTCTTGATTCTCATAATCAGTTTTAGAAAAATGTGTGTTGTCGCCTGATGAAACTCCAGGATGATCTTGGATAGTATCGAAAACATCTTCATCTACTGTAGAATCTCCTGTTGTTTTTTTAGTGTTTTGAGGGATTCCTTCTTTATTTGACGACGTAAAATAATTGGTCAATTTTGTGTTTTAGCTAAGTTTCTTCGGATTCGTGTTCACGTTTCGCTTGCAATTTCCTCTTCTGGAAGCCACTAGCAAAAACTCGAGGAGTTTTGTGGCGATCACTCATGATTCGACTAGAAAAAAAAAGTTAAGACTTAAGAAAAAATGCGCCTAAAAAAGCTTTTTGGGGGGTTAAGAGCAGTTTACATTAGGCGTGTTTCTTTGCACGCGGATATAGGGATAATTTGAAATTTGCATGTAAAATACAACAACAACTTATCCTATATACGCTTACTTTAGCGGGGATAGCTATCGCCGCTAAGTCCTTTAGCGGGGATAAACAGTGCTCCAAAAACCCATTTTCTTCGTTTCTGATGAATCGGTGCGATGAACTTTTCAAGAAATGTCAAAGTTTGACATCCCGCCGACCACTGGCACATCCTGCCGTATATTTTGTTCGGGATTTTATTATTATTATTTTTTTTCAAAATTTAGTAAATCTGTGAATGTGAAACTGTTTTCTATAATTTTAGAATATGTTTGGCATTAATTTCAACTGTCGGAAATTAATATTTGTGAATTTCACGATTTTCAATACAAATTTCTTAACTCAACTTCCAGCTGTGTCACTAATAAACGTCATACGTGCATGTGTGCTGCCAAGTTTTTTTTGATGAATTCTTAAGCGGCGATGGTCATTTTTTAATGCTATGCCTATAACCGCGTGCAAAGAAACTCGGCTATTGTAAAATGAAAAGAAAATAGAAGCTGCGAGCTACGAGTATATATTAAAACCTGTCCAGTTAAGTGCATCATGCATGCACTCAAAAAATAAAAGATCATACAAGATAAAACTGAAAATACTCACTGGTGTCCATACAAATTCGAAAGGATTTAAATTGTTGAACAATGTACGTAGCTTTTAAGACGCACGCAAATTATTTGAAAACTTGCACGAACACTTCAATAGAAATATATTCCAAAAACTAAAGTCAAGAACAGGAAAGGAGAAAACTAACACTTGCCGCTTGGAGAAAACTATACTTATGAAGGGCTAGTAGGCAAGTGCAGAGTATATTATTATATAATGAGTAGGGACACTCTCCACGCAAAGAATAAGTATTTATTTTCATAGTTTTGACTGAAGGGTAATTGTAGAGGTTCATAATTAGGTGTAATCAGTACAAAAAATATAATCAGAAAAACCAGCCATAAACCATTCAAAAAAAAAGTAAAGAAGGTAGCACTGCACGAAGTGAAAAGTTACACACAACGAGGATCAAGTCAATGCGCTTTTAAAAAAAACATTTTGTAAAAACCCACAATCATTCGTCTTACGAAGCACGCCACATGTAGTGGTACAGGCAAAATATATTGTGTACCCTTTTTTCCACAGCGATCGTTCCAAAAGGGTTAAAAACATATCCTTCCGACCTGCATACACGACCTGCTTCCTTATATTGTAGGGTTTTTTCTGCATTTTGTTTTGTAGTAGTAGGAAATGCAAATGTAGAGAGAGTGTCATTCATGCTCATTACGGATATACTCTGGGCAAGTGTCGTTTAATAATGATGCGATCCGAATCACTAATAACGCAATAGCCTGTTGCTTGTGTAGGTATATTCATTTTGCATTGCACTTTTTCCAGCGTGTTGATGACATGTATAGTATATACGAGGGGCGTTCAATATATTCTCGATATCGATATGAAGGAAAATGCGAATTCAATTTAAATTGTCTTTATTTTTCAATATAATTTCCCCTAACATCAATGCATTTGTTACATCTTGAGATAAGCTTTTTTTAAACCCTCAAAAAAATAAATTTCCTCTTTCTCTGCAAAATACCCATTTATTGCCGACTTGAGTTCTACATCATCCGAAAATCTTTTTCCACGAAGACATTTTTTCAAATCCGGAAACAGGAAATAATCACTAGGGGCAAGGTCTTGACTATAGGGTGGGTGTTGGATTTCTTCGAAACCACAATCTCGCGCAGCAGTTTTGGAAACTCGCGCCGTGTGAACAGGAGCGTTGTCATGAAGAAGCAACACACCCGCTGCGAGTTTACCCCGTCTTTTCTTTTTAATTTCCTCCCGCAAATTATGCAAAGTGGAAGCGTAGGATGTGGCGTTGATGGTTTCACCTTTTTTTTTGTACTCAATGAGTGAGATTCCCTTTGAGTCCCAAAAAACTTTGGCCATGAGCTTCCCGTCAGACGGAGTGACTTTGAACTTCTTCGGGTGGTCTGTTCCTTTTTTATGCCACTGCATGGACTCTTGTTTGCTTTCAGGGTCATAGTGGTGGACCCATGTTTCGTCCCCAGTAACAATTCGATCCATAACACCGTCCGCGTTCTCACTACACATCTCCGAAAGCTCTCTACAGCATGCGATTCTCACTTTTTTCTGAGGCGCTGTGACCATTCGTGTCCCCCACCTTGCACTGACCTTTGAAAGGTTAAGATGGTCATGAAGAATGGTGTGAATGGTACCAATTGAAAGCTTGGTGATCTCTGCCATCATTTTCACCTTTATTCGGGCATCCTCAAGAACAAGTTTTTCGACTTCTTTGTTGCTTTCTCCCGTACAAGCAGTAGCCGGGGCGCCGGAGCGGGGGTCGTCTTCAATGCTCTCTCTGCCTCTCTTGAACTCACTTGACCACTTTTGCACAGTTGATAATGAAGGTGCGGAACCATGAACCAGCCACCATCTCTTCATGAATAATTTTTTGACTTTTTCCTTGCTTAGTGAGAAATTTAATTACAGCGCGATACTCAATTTTCACCATCATCGCCCCTCGTATTTATTCCCTAGTCTAAGGGTACCTATATTAATTTTGACTCATAGTTTGTAACATACCTTAGTATTACCCGTAATGTAATGTACAAGGTGGCGCAAAAATAACCTTCCGATGTTTTTTGGCTGTAATTTAAAAATTTGCTCAAATAAATAGTCACCAATATTCCGCGTTCTGGAGCATAACATTGTTTATTAACGTGTATTTCGCATGTGTTTACTACACAAATGTCAAAACAGAACTGACATTAGGGGCCAATCATAAAAATTTATAGCATTTTCTGATAGGAGGATTACTTTTGCGCCACCTTGTATTTGTTGTTGCTTAATGGTCGATCCCAAATGCAGCTGGTTGCTGATTTGAAATGTATTTCTTGCGCCTCTGCAATTTACCGCTGTTTAGGACAGAGAATATTGAAGTTCTAGTTCGAAGATGTTGAAGATGATGTTCACCGTCTTCGGTTCTGTGTTTGATAATTTTGGCGCTTTGGTTTTAATTTTTATTTTTGTGGTGTTTACTCGTCGGAATTTGAAATATTGGGTCCTCTGTTTTGTGGAGGCCCAGAGCTATAGCCCCGGCTGCCCTCCCCTAAATCCGGCCCTGCTTCAGACAGCTGTCAAATCAATAGAGATCCCAGCGTGACTGTTTAATATTTTTTTTTTGTGCCAAATGTCAGAAAACGATTTGGAGGGTAAACAAACAAAATCATTGGCAGTAGAATCATAGGAATCAGTAAGGAAAAGTAAGTTTTTTTTATTAATAATCAATAGTTCCTTGATATATTTTCAGGAAAATGGATTCATTTAAATATGCAAAGAAGTTGAAAGCAGTAAATAGAAAGAACTGTACTGCAAAGTGGTCTTTATTTGCAAACTTTCAGGTGATGGCGAAGAAGGAGCTGTGGCTTCGTGGGATTAAAGTGTTAAAGGCAGGCTTCTTAAAGATAAATTTAATCCAAATACCGAAATAAAGAGAAAATGCTCATCATCTTTCAAACGGCTGGTTAATGAATTTGAAAAAGACCTATATGGACCCAATAATCATCTCGTAGATTGACATCGAACGTATTTTACTCAAGAAACTGATGCCGTCCAAGAGAAACAACCTGGTGATATAAACTTTCATTGTACAATTCGCTTTCTATTTGACTATCTGCCATTGCATTTAAATTTGGACCCAAGTTTGGCGCGTTTGCTTGGAGTGCATACTCAAACTCGTTCGGTAAACATATCAGGCCTTTGGCAATTTATTAAGACATATAAATTACAAGATGCAAACGAGCGTGGATCAATCAACTTATTGATCCCAACTATATCTGGGGATGAAGCAGTGGGTTCAAACGCTTCGGTGATCAGCAAACTTCTTTCGTGTTTAACCAAATATTTGCTCCAGATATTTGTCACAGTTTATTTATTGACGCTCGCGTGCATCTTGTAATCTATATGTCTTAATAAATTGCCAAAGGCCTGATATGATTACCGGACGAGTCTGAGTATGCACTCGCAGCAAACGCGCCAAACTTGGGTCCAAATTGAAATGCAATGGCAGATATTCAAATAGAAAGCGAATTGTACAATGAACGTTTGTATCACCAGGTTGTTTCTCTTGGACGGCATCAGTTTCTTGATTATTGGGTCCATATAGGTCTTTTTCAAGTTCATTGACCAGCCGTTTGAAAGATGATGAGCATTTTCTCTCTATTTCGGTAGTTGGATTAAATTTATCTTTAAGAAGACTGCCTTTAACACTTTACTCCCACGAAGCCACAGCTCCTTCTTCGCCATCACCTGAAAGTTTGCAAATAAAGACCACTTTGCAGTATAGTTCTTTCTATTTACTGCTTTCAACTTCTTTGCATATTTAAATGAATCCATTTTCCTGAAAATATATCGAGAAAATATTGACTATTAATAAAAAACTAAGTTTTCTTTACTGATTCCTATGATTCTACTGCCAATGATTTTGTTTGTTTACCCTCCACTTCTATTTGTTTACATTTGATTTGGCAGCTGTCAAACAAGTTTAGAGCCATATTGTCAAACTGTCAGTGTCATTTTTGTTCAGGTGGTCTTTGTAATTTGATCGCGATGACATACGCGCTTCAACCATGTTTCCAAATTTTAGAAATTTTGTCCCAAAGTTATGGTTCTGTGCGCCAAACTTACTGAGCACTTGCACTATATTACACCCGACATAATCGACCATCTGAGACCGCCGTATTGCTCACATGTTCACCGTTTTCGCACAACATTGGGCGCGTTCAATTTTCAAGGCAGCTACAAGTCCTTAGTCTTTTAACCTTTCTCATTGATCGAATAACTCATGCGACCATCATTTGGCAAATGATATGGGGTTAACTAGTAGGGAACTCGCAGTTGCCTTGCAAATTGAAAGTGCTCATTTTCCTTGCAAGATGTAGTGGCACCGAGACGCATAAGAAAAGTGCATACTGAAGAAAATATTGCATCAGTTCACGAGATTGTTGAAGAAGATCCAAATTTGTGTCACAACAGCTCGGTCTTTGCACGGCCACTTTATGGAACATTTAACACAAAGATCTTGGTTCTAAGGCTTCTAAGATCCAGCCTGTGCAAGAATTCAAGCCGGATGACTATCGTTTGCGTCGAAATTTCGGTGAACGGGTCCAAAATCAACTGGCATTGTTTTATCAAAAAATTGTAATCAGCGATAGTAGAAATGAGATTATCGAAACGTCGCTTAGCGCAGTGAAATCCCGAAAAATTCATGGTTTGGTAAAGTCTGTGGGCTGGTGGAGTGAACCGGCCATATTTTTGTCAAAAATGATGTTAATCAGCGCATCAACGGTATTCGCTTTAGAGCCGTGATTAATGACTTTTTCGTTCCGTTATTGAATGACATGAATATGGAAGACATATTATGGTTCCAGCAGGATTACGCTCCGTGCCATACAGCAAACGAAACAAGCAATTTATTGAAGGTAACATTTGGTGAACGCATAATTTCGCGTAATGGGCCTGTTAATTGGCTTCCAAGATTTTGTGATTTGTCGCCTCTTGATTATTTTCTTAGGGGATACGTAAAGTTGTAATCGACGCATTGGAAGCCAACATTATTCTTGTTATTGAGGACATTCGGCCACGAATGATTGAAAAATTGGTCGAAAACTTTGTCTCTCGGATGCAATTCATCATATCCAGCCGTGGTCGGAATATGCCCTATGTTGTGTTAAAAAACTAGTTGACGAATGTAGTCTCTCGATTGAACACAAACCTGGGTGGACGTGGGCCTCAACCAATACGCCTCTCCAGTTAGCACGATCATTGGCTAACTGTCTCCAGTTGCGCATTCCAAGTTGGTTGAGATCAGCTTCGAATTGCGCGCGCCACCTAAGGCGAGGTCTTCCTCTACTGCGTTGTCCCACTGGGTTGGAATCGAAGACTCTTCGGACCGGAGCGTTGGTGTCCATTAGGTCTACATGTCCTAGCCATCTAAGTCGACTGATCCGCACTTTTTTGACCAGGTCGATGTCGCTGTACAGCTCGTAGAGTTTGCTCTTAAATCTCCTCCTCCAAAGCCCGTTCACGCAAACGGGACCGAAAATCACTCGAAGAATTTTGCGTTCGAAACGACCAAGAAGATCTTTATCCGCTTTTGTTAATGACCACGCTTCTGCGCCGTAGAGCAGGACTGAGTTGATGAGGATCTTATATCTTTAACGTTAGGCAATAAGGTCTTAAGTCAAAAAATTGCATTTTGAGTTTTTGATTGGGTTTAACTCAATTTTTTTTTCTCTTTCGTTTGGTATTAACGACTTAAGTTTAGCACAACTGCTTCCCATCGTAATAATTAATTTAATCCCGATTTGCAAATAATTAAAATATTTTAAAATTGGTTTAACGAAAAACTGCAGTTTCTGACTTAAGACCTTTTTGCCTAATTTCAAAGATATAGAGTTTCCTTGGTTTTTCTTGACAAGGCCTTAGGTTAGGTTAGGTTTATGTGGCTGTCGGCAGAAGCCGACACACTTAGACCAATTTAGGTCCATTGTGATACCACGTATGTATTATCTACCTCAACTCTGTAGATGGGACTGGCCAACGACACGCGGCTGTTCTGAAACGGTCCCCCATCTACGTACTAACCGCGCCCAACGTCGTTTAATTACGGTGATCTGACGAGAAGCGATTACTTACTTTACTTTACTTTTAAATTCATTTTTTAATTGTTACTGAATATCAACTTCCGTACTAGACAAAAATGATTAAATCTAACTTAAAATTAACAGGATACTTATTCTTATTTATTGGTCCTTATGCGGACGAGTGAAGCCTTACAGCGTCAGTCAACTACCGGAAGCACCACCACACGTTGGCGAGCCCGGCCTCTCCCAAAAACGCCCTAGCTAATTAAACTTATAAGCTAAGAGGATGTTACCTAAAGTAACGCACCGCCCTGGGAGGGCATGTTGACCCCTCCCCCCTCAACAAGCCACCAAAATTCGGCGAATTGCTTTTCCGTGTCGAATTTATCCCTCTCCGATATTGCGGTACTAAACGGAGGAGCTCATTAGCATTGGTGACGTCCCCGTCATGGAGAAGCCGCTTATCTCTCGCGCTGCGGTAGCGATGGTATAAGACCGGAACACCATCCCTCGTCTGTACCAGCCCTTTTGCATCAATATGGATAAATGCCTCTGGCGGGACAAAGCCAGACCGGAGCGTACTCCCTATGTACATTTCATTGGGGTAGTAAGCCCCAAAGATCAGACTATTGTCGCTGGCCATCGCCCTTGCCACGTGCCTTCGAGTCACCTTAATGAGGAAATTGTCAATCCTATTCAACTGAGCCCCATCGTATAGGACCTTGTTGGGATAGTATTTTATATAGTTGGATTCAGGCGTCCGGAACAACCGGAGACAGGTCCTAAGACATTGTCTCTCCAAAACCCGAATCTTTTCCATATACTAGGCGCTATATTAAACCACAATGGACAACCATAAGCGATGATCGGCCTTATAAGGGCCACGTAGCAAATGACCTTCACTCTGGAGTCAAGTTGACTGCTATGAAACAGTCTCCTTGTCAGAGCATAAGCCCTCTTGGCCCCAGCAAGACAAGCAACTATATGTCTATCGAAATATAGATACTGGTCAAGCCAGATACCTAGATATCTCACTACGCTTCTCACCGCCAATGGCTGCCCATTTTGTCCAATAATGGCCAATTTCTTCCAGTTTTTTCTGGTGTCCCTAGAGGCCCCAGCCAATGGAGTTCTGAACAAGATTGTTTCCGTCTTCTGAAAGTTGATTTTCAACTTCCAGTCGTCGCAATATCGCTTAATTTGATCGAAGTCACGCTGCAACAGAATGTTAATGACCTCGATTTTAGGACTTGATCTGTATGCCACCAAATCGTCGGCATACGCTATAGCATGTCTGAGTGAACCCACCAAATAATTAGTGTAAAAGTTGAACAGGATCGGAGAATTGACCGCCCCCTGCTGCAAACCGTTTTTAATTTCAAAGACTCTGCTCGAAGTCACGTTGCCACATTTGACAACGAACTTCTTTCCCATAAGCATATTACGAGTATAAATTACATATAGCAAAGGTTTGTGCATCCCCACCTGGTCAACTTGTAGAAAAGTCCCTCTAACCATACGGTGTCGAAAGCCTTCTCAAAATCAACCAGACAAGCACCCGTGCATTGCTTCTTGCATTTATTCCACTGAATGTCGGAAACCAGTTTCGACGCGGCATGAATAGTGTTATGCCTCGCCCTGAAACCAAACTGGTTGTCCGGAATTATGTTATTGTCCTCGACCCACTTTAACAGGGCTCTATTGACAACCTTTTCAAAGACCTTGCTAATATTCGGAAGCAAGCTAATTGACCGGAGATTGGCAGGGTTCGTCCTATCTTTACCTTTTTTCGGGATAGGGTGCTACCTTCCAATGCGCCGGATAATGTGCATTATTCAGCGCATTGTTAAACAGCGTGGTGAAAATATCTACAGCCTCCAGAGGCAGGTGTCTCAATACGACGTTTGGGACACCATCCATCCTCGCCGACTTTTTATTCTTTAGTGACTCGAAGATGCACAGAAGATCATCCTTCGACACGAACAAGTGCGACGCATCTCGGCCATTGGCGACAACTGCATTAGCATGGTTTTCATCAGTGAACACGATGAATCCGTTATTCTCAGATCGCCAATTCTCAAGTTCGGTGCGCAGATAGAAGTGGCTCACCATAGCCATATTCTCAATGTCGTGGTTACGGCGAACAGGATTGTTCACCGTATACACGGCCTCGAAACAAGCGCCCAGCAAATCCACTTTCTGCTGTGGGTCCTCGACCACGAAAAAATCGTCGTTTGAAGCGACACTTTCTGGACTTATTCCAGCAGTCAGTACTGTCTGTCTGTTCTCTGCTGTCTGGGAGATTCGAACACAAGGAATATCATTGTGATCTTTCCTCCTGAACAACTTATTTATCTGTACGAGAAGCGATTAACTCGACGTGGTGTGGTCGTTGATTCCCTAACTACCTCAAAATTATAGCTGCCTATAGTGACGTTCTGTCCGATTCGTCGATGTTGTGTGTCCCTTCTGGTTGGCAGCATATATTTTGTTTTGCCCTCATTCACCACTAAGCCCATTTTACTTACAAACGCACCAGTGACAGCTCGCTGTGTTCTGCCACAAATAACACAATAATGGCTATTTAAAAAAAATCATTTTTCATGTGATTCAAAATCAAAGTTACTGGCTCGACAACAACTCTAAAGTTCTAGCGGGGCGTTTTTGGGTCGAAAGGGTAAAAAAACTCCATTTGTGTTGCAATCGAATTTCCTAAATAAGGTCGACAAGCTATTTTCTTCGAACAGAAACCCACCTATAAATCCAGATAAATACATTCGATTAAAATTCCAGGGACCCCTGAACATCCTAATCTGTGATGGAAAGATCGACTGTGAGGACTTCACCGATGAAGATGACTGCAGTAAGCTTTCAGTTGGTTTTTTCTTTGAGGCCCAACTAATTTGTCTCTTTCTATAAAGATAACTGCACAAAAACAGAGTTTCTCTGTCCAATTTCGAATACCTGCATTGATGAAAAGAAACGATGTGACAACACTATAGACTGTCAGTTCAAAGAGGACGAGAAAAATTGCTGTAAGTACACCCCATTGCCTATACCATTTCTTTTTTTTTTGTTCAATTTCGGCTCCATCTTCACAGTTGCCCTAACCAACGGAAAGGAAATCCACCTGGATAGCAATAAAGAACCAAAGTTCCAGAGCGCCGGTATATTTTCACGCAACACTCACGGCGTATGGCGTGTCGTATGCACTCATGCGGCTGGTTTCCATATTAATGGTGCAAAGACCGCTGAAGAAGTTTGTTCGCTTTTGGGTCTTAAAGGACTTACATTTTTCAATGCAACGGAAATAACTCACCACACAATAGTACCAATCGAGCCAACTCTTCAAATGGCCTACCTACATGATTCATCTCCCGTTGGAGATAGTGTCCATTTCACGGTTGATAGCAAACGTATGCCGTATGTTGCGTCATCGCTCAGGGAACACATAGCAAAGATTCCAGAAAATTGCTTGGGTTTATTCGTTGAATGCGTGCCAAAGTCACACGGAAGTGCGCCATTGAAAACTATTACCCCTGGTGAGGCGATTAGTCCAAAAAACGTGCATATTCATGGACACAAACCGAAGGTGAAACCAAATCTTGTGAATGTTTTCACGAAGAACAAGGATAAGATATTGGATGAGCTTACTAAACTCATCGAAACGAAGAAACCGATTCTGGTACACGATAAGCTGCATGAAAGCTTGGAAAGCTGGCATTGGCCATGGTTGGTAGATGTATATGCTAATGGTAAACTGTGGTGTATTGGAGTACTGGTCGATAAGCATTGGGTTCTGGTGCATGAAAAATGTTACAATGGCGTGAGGTGAGTAATGTGATGAAGATGGATGGTGTTACCACTTTAATATGAAGGCATTTTTTTTTTTAAATAATTTAAGAGTGAACTGTGAGATTTGGTTTCTCATAACATGCCGTCTCCACTTACTATAATTTTTTAGCAGACAGCAGCAAAAGCAGAGGAGCTGTCTTATTTTGTTTGCTCGCCGTTTGTGACAGAGAGAGGCAACGAATGTTATGTCACTGCACTTAAAGACAGGAACTTCCCTTTTTTTTTGTTTTTGGCATTTCTCTCGCAAACTATCAAAATATTGTTGCAAAAATGGTCTCCACTTGAAAAAAAGGCAGCATGCATTAGTTAGTGCTATCAATTTATCGCAATTGGAGACCGCGTGTTGAGGTGGCTGGAGCTTAAATACGATGTAAAAGAGCTACTTTGTTACACAGCGCTATTTTCAATGCCTGAAGCTACGATTACAGAGTGCGCGTTTTCGTTGATAGCCGCATGAGTTCGACAGAACAGATCGATCGCCTAAATCAATTCACTTTCCTTGCTACAGGGTTCTACTTCGACGGAACTTGAATAGATAAACGAAAAATGAAAATTGAGTTTTAGCTTGACCATTTTCGTCCATACCTTGGTTAGAGAAAATATTGAGCGACTGAGTTTCTCTGCAAGGGAGTATTGCATCCTAATAAATTGTCCCAGCATGCCCTAAACGTATTTGATGGGATTTATTGCGGAGCTCATTCCAGGCAAAGTCCTTACATCGCTGCACACTTTTTAAAGCTATTTAGTAATGTGCCTATCGAGTGACATGCGGCCTTGCATTATTATGGTGGAAAAGGAACAAAATTCTCCCCTAGAATGTTGCTTACCTCATACCATACTCTATGGCATCCATTTGATGATCGCAAGCAAAATCAAAAATAATAAATTAACTCCACACAGGTTCGGGTAAGATCTGCCAAATTGAAGGCAAAATTGCCTATGTTGCACGAACAGTCTCGGTTCAAGAGCAGGTTTTCAAAATTTCAGACAATTTCTGACTAACCTCCGCCTTACCATTTGAGCATTTAAAGCTGTCCCTCTATGGCACTTATTCTCTGTTATAGGTTAACTGCTGCTTGGTGATCTCTAATACCTTGAAATACCAAATATCGGTCATACCTTGTAGATAGTTGTCTGGGGGCAACCTATGACTTGATATCGGGTAGGTTCACGAATTCGTTTCTACACAAGTTTTTTTTTTTTAATTTTTTCGCAAAATACTTAAGATTTTTCAATCGCACCGGCCGGTATATGCATAAATCACCTCGCGTATTCTCTTTTTTATACCCTATTCTAAGGGTATATTAATTTTGACTCATATTTTGTAACATACCTTAATATTGCCCGTAGACCCCTAAAAGATTTAGGATCAGCATCGATAGTAATGTCGATCTAGCCATGTCCGTCCGAAGGTCAGTCTGTCGCAAAAATTAGGCCTTTAAACTGGACCTACAGAGCTGAACTTTTAACAATATACTCTCCATGGTCCCAAAATAATCGAGTTTAAGAATTTTTGAAATCCGCCCACAGACACGCCCACAAACTCAAAAAAAAACAAAATTTATCGAAAAAATCGAATTTTGAGCTAGAAAGTTGAAATTTCTTATATATGATCTTTGACTCCTAAAACTGCTCGGGAGATAAAATTTCTAAAATCCGCCCAGTGACACGCCCACAATTAAATAAAACACTTTTATTGCAAAACCAACGTTTGAGCTAGGGAGCTGAAATTTATAATACAAGGGTGTCCGTTAATTCGTAGACAATATTTTAGAACATGATTTATGGGTATATTCTAAGGAAAAAATTGTTCTACAGTAAGAGCCAATCTCCAATTTGTATATCATTTATTGAGGATTTAAGAAAAGGCTTACTTGGGTGTACCGTGACCCATGTTAACGGTAATTGCGATGTTAGTACTAACGATAGAAATTTCGTTTAGGCCTCTATTTTTAGAAGAAATATTAGCCTTTGTAATTGCATTTAAATAAATTTTATATCTTAACTCAGTCTTAAGATATCCAATTTTTAACCTGTTCCATTTTTCCTGCCCATGCTAATTTTTTGACCTTCGGTTCAATTTTCTCCAGAAAATGCGTAATAAACATAACGTTTTAATATTTTTTTTTAATGAAGGTAACAATAATAAAAATAAAAGCTTACGACAAGTTTGTAGAAAAACCCATAGATTTTATGATACTTGGGAAAACATGCGGCCTTGCATTATTATGGTGGAAAGGAACAATATATTCTTCTAGAATGTTACTTACCTCACACCATACGCTATGACATCCATTTGGTGATCGCAAGCAAAATGCCTATTTACTTACAAAAGATAACAAAAGAAATCAGGAATATACGAAGCCTTATTTATATACGCAAATTAGGGGAGCATTATCTTAATCAATGAATGAATTAAATTAGAAATCTTCTTAATAAACATGCAATCAACTAATTCACCAAAGTTGGTCAATTAACAAGTAATTAATTTGAAATATAACTGACAGCATTTTTGACATCAATTTGGACAACTGACATATTATTTATTACTAAATGACAATTTGCTAATGCATGGACCCTATTTTTATACCCTATTCTTCGGGTATATTTATTTTGACTCATAGTTTGTAATAATGTACGTTAATATTGCCCATAGATCCCTAAAAAATACTTTATTCGTGATAAGCATGGATAGTAATGTCGATCTAGCCATGTCCGTCCGTCCGTCGTAAAAAATAGGTATTTAAACTGGAGCTAGAAAGCTGAAATTAACCATATACCCTCTAGGGGCCCGAAATAATCAAGTTAAAGAATTTTTAATATTCGCCCACTGACGCCCACAATCTCAAAAAAAAACAAATTTATCGAAAAAACTAATTTTGAGCTAGAAAGCTGAATTTTTTAAATATATATATACTATGTATATTATAGTCCTTAAGGGCCCAACATTTTCTTTCCTTTCAAAATCCGCTCACTGACACGCCCAGAATTAAAATAGAAGTACGTACTATCGAATACTCCCCTCAACACAAGGAGAACTCGATGGTTGCTTTCCTAGATATAAAAGGCGCATTTTATGTCCACAAATCTGCAATCGCAAATGCACTAACAGAGCAGAATGTGGATATCTGGCTTGGTGAATTGTTCAATCTACTGCTCGGAAGTCAGATTATCAACTCAAAACCGGGCGAAGCATCTGCCAGGAGGTCTGTCAGCAGAGCCACGACGCAAGACGGCATCCTCCCCCCCTTCTCTGGAACTTGGTGGTGAATGAACTTCAGATATACCTGGAAGGGTAGGGTTGCAGGGTGATTGCCTATACGGATGACGTTGCTATTGACGTCTCTGGAAAACACCTCAACACCTCAACCTCCTGCAAAACGCTCTTAACAAGCTTACGAGATGGGCAAATCGTTGTGGCCTGGGTGTAAGCCACACAAAACCCAATTTGTCGTCTTTTCCAGGAAATACACATTGACCCTCCCTCTATTTATGGTACAAGTACTTTTTCCGACGTTTCTTAATTCTTGGGTCTAATCTTCGTGAGGAAGTAAGCTGGATACCCAACAAACAGAAAGAGTTAAACAAGCTACAGTAGCACTTTTTCTTGCAAAAAAAGCCATTGGCAACAAGTGGGGCTTACAACCAGGCATCACTATATGTTTCGGTCGTAAGATCAATAATTCTTATATATACGGGGTGGTTGTCTAGTGGACTGCCTTAGACAAAGCGATAATTCGTGATAAACTAAGCAAGTTTAACGCACAGTTTGTCTGTGAATTAGCGAAGAACTCCGACCAACTCCATCCGCAGCTCTCTACATTCTACTTCATTTCACACCAATTGATATATTCAGCAGGCAAACTGCTGCCTGTTCCGCTGTCCGGTTAAAAGCTTCCTCTTAGTGAATCAATAAGAATATTGGCCACTCCATCATCATGGACTCATTTGGGTCTCTATCATGAAACACAGACTACACCATACCCCAATCACAGTTTCTGAAGAACTTCTGAAGCACTACCACTACCAGATCATTGTGGGAGGATGTTGCATTTAAGGAATATAAATTGATCCACTTCTACACCGATGGATCAAAAATTGTGTCGGGGTAGGTGGAAGCGTTTCTCATTAAGAGTAGATCTTAGTCACTCTTCCATCTTCCTAATCATTGTAGTGTGTTCCAGGCGGTAATTATTGCGATAAAAGAAGGCTTGAGGTGGCTAAAGAGAAATGTAATATCCACTAAGAACATCCGTATCTTCTCGTATAGTCAAGCCATGATAAAGTCCCTGTACTCAGTCTCTTCAAACTCCATCGTAGCGCTAGAATACCAAACATCTCTTAAGAAAATGGCGGAGCAGTTCAACATTCACCTCTGTTGGGTGGTGCCGGCGAATAGACACATTATAGGGAACTATAGGGCAGATGACCTTGCCAAAAAGGAACCTCCTTATCTGTTTTACCTGATAAAGGTCATCTAGGTATACCTATCGCCCTATCGCCACATGCAAACTAATGTTTAAGCAATGCGCAATCGAGAGAACAGACCTTACAAGTAGTGCTACATGTCTAGCGACTAAGCATATCTGGCCAAAGCCGGACCAGCGATGTCCTTAGTGTCTAACCTTTCTAAGCCGACTGCATATTAGCTCCACTACAGGTGACATTACAGGGTTCTTAACCAACGACCATACAACGTCGAGTTAATCGGTTCTCGTCAGATCACCGTTTGAGAACAACCGCGTGTCGTTGGCCAGTCCCATCTACAGAGTTGAGGTAGATAATATACGTGGTATCACAATGGACCTAAATTGGTCTAAGTGTGTCGGCTTCTGCCGACAGCCACATAAACCTAACCTAACCTAACCTACAGGGTTCTGTCTAATAGGCAAGCATGCATCAAGGGTTGACTTTTATTAAAACGACTTCTGTAGAAGCTGCATGGACGAAGAGGCGGACGAGACTAAACTTCACTTTTTTGTACATGTCCTGCTCGCTCTCTCCCATAAAAGAAATCTCTTAATAGGAGCCTTAATGATCTAAGTGAGTTGGCTAGTTACCGAGTACCCCAGTCATTTTAGGCATTTTAAACCCTAATCTGCGGAAACATTTCTAGTGAGCTGAATTATTGTATACACCATTATTACGGCGTTGTAATGAGGATGTGAAAAATCGGCATTGATATCGTGCCGGCGAAAAAAGTTATAAACGTTAAAAGGACACGAAAATCAGTTTTTCGCAAATATCTCGCGATCTATTGCTCGGAGGTCGTGAAATTATCTACAAAAATTGCCTCCTGCATTTTTCTGTAAAATTAACCGTTTTTGGAATACTTAGACCGCTCACACTAGATTGCACTCACATACGGTATTGTAACCGTACACCAAGGCGTAAACTCTATTGCTTTTTATTCATGTTGTTCATGTTGTCTTAAAAACTTCTGTCTGATACTTGGGCGTTTTGTGAAAAATATACTTATATTATTATAGAGGTTTTGGAATTTAGTAAAATCTACTATATACCTCCACTGGTAGATGTTCTGTATTTTATTGTTCCGAGACCCGTCCCTTTATAGCTGCTGTCTGTCGGACTGTGTTTGTTGAAAATATTTCTTGAGTGTTAAAGACGTTATTTTAGTAGTTTCATGCTCTTAAACAGTTTTCATAATGAGTGATACATGTTTCATATGCAATGAATTGTTATCGGATGGTGATGTAGTAGAAGTTAGGCGTGGTCTACAAACATTAAAAATGCTACTACCGGTAGAGGTGATGGTAGTATTGAATATATAAATACAATCACTGCGACTGGCTTATTTGTTACTGTCATGTTCAAAGGAGGGATCTTACGAACCCTGTCAAAAAGGCAATATCAATCAACGTTCCCATACGAACGCGAAAGAGAGGCAGGCCATAAAATTATTGGCCTCACTGATGAAGTGATTCAAAATCGAGAGGACTGCTGTTATTTCGTGAGGTCGAACCGGCGAACCCCACAGGCGGACCAGTGGGGATGTAGTAAAGTGGGACGGTTATGATCCCTTTAATCCTGATCAAAGCCTCACAGCCTTTAAAGGAAGAAGATGTGAAAGTTCAAAAATAAGCCTTCTGTCTAGGATTACTGCAAGATAATTGACTTCTTCGAAATATTTAACGATCTCGTCGTTTTAAAATTTGAACTAGGTTAAATTTCTTCTTTTGGTTAAGGAGCTAGGATAGCCTTGCTTGGATTGATGGAAAGATTTTTCCTGTTGCACCAGTCTGGGCCGCCTTAAGGGCGTTTTTCATACGTGTTATGACTTCGTTATCATCGTTGCCCCTAATAATAATGACTATGTCATCGACCCAAGGACCCCACTGGCCAGTAGGGATGCAGTTGAGTAAGAGGGTAATCATCTTTTTAATCCTGATCATAGCACTGTTAATGATATAGAAACTGAAGATATCGACAAGGAATGACAAAAACAAATTATGTATATACAAAAGTTTATTTTGTTTGTATTTTTCAGTATTCAAATAAAAAATTATTCACTCTTAATTATAAAAAAAACCTCTTATTACATATCACGGATTATGCCTACGAGGGAAACCATGTAAAAAAAATGCGCCTTGCATTCTACCTCGCATGTGGTTAGGAAACGAGTGCATCGTCATAATGTAGTCGCTTTCTCAGCGCTCTACTCCAAAAACCGTTAATTTTACAGAAAAATGTAAGAGGCAATTTTTGTAGATAATTTCACGACAAACAATTTTTATGATGACCTCTATTGACCTCCGAGCAATAGATCGCGAGATATTTGCGAAAAACTGATTTTCGTGACCTTTTGACCTTTATAACTTTTTTAGCCGGCACGATATCAATGTCAATTTTTCACATCTTCATTACAACGCCGTAATAAAGGTGTATACAAAAATTCAGCTCACTAGGAATTTTTCCCTAGATAAACCTAAATTGACTGGGCTAGAGAGTTCACTGTATTTACATTCCGATTTAGAATTTGTGCATTCCACTTGGTAATAGATTTACCTACAAACAAAATAATTTAAATGAAATTAAAAACCAGATTATTAAAAATAAACTTTTATTTCAAACAAACCGTAAAACAAGTTAAGCAAAAAACATTACTCCTTTCAGAAAATATAAAAATATAATTGCAAATAAAAAGATGAGTTCATTACTCTCATTAAAAAAATGTAAGAAGTTCAAGGTTCATAATCCATTTGTTCATCTTCTTTCTGTATTACACAAATTAAAATTTGAATAGATTAAGTAAGGAATTGACTTTTTAATGAACCGATCCATTCTCGATGCATTGAATAAAACACAGTAGGCCATTGCACACGGATTACTTCAACCGGTAAAAACGCGGTTTAATTGTTTAGATGAACCCCTTTTCACTGTGATAGGTCACACAACACGTTTGAGAGTCGAATGACTATACATTTTTCAGAAGTAAATTGGTGAAAGTTGTGGGTGTATTAGTTTTCAAACTCGGTACAGCATTTAATGACGATTCTTAAGGCAGCCTCAGTCCCCTTCCCAACAAACCAGCTTTTATACCGATATAAATTCAACAATTGGAATATTATAGTAAAATACGGTTGCACTGGTTGAGAAACTACTGTGATATTTTTAGCCGGGACACACTGGTTGAACAACATATATTCAAATATCAGCTGTTTATCTTCGACAGAAAACTCAATAATGGGCGCATTCAATTTGCATTTCGCAGGCCAACTATGAGTCCATACTAGTTAACGCTCTGTGATTGAATAAATAGCTCACATTACTATCAGCTGTTCAGTGAAGATTTTTCCTTCGAGCAAGTAAATGATTTATTTCACCCTAAATGGCAGCACCCAAACAATCCGTCAATCCGTCGGATCACTTGATTCAACAGAGAGCAATATGAAGGGTCTTTCAAACAGTGACTTTTTGCGGATGAAGTGCTGTTGCATGAAGCACATGAAGGTTCTCACCTGTCCAGTAACGCATACGAGTATTTTGCTTATTGACGGAGCCGTTTAACAAAAAATGCGCTTCAATTGCGAAATTCTTCATTTTCTTCCATCATGTCCAGAGCCCATTCGAGAACGTACGTCGCTTCATATGATTAAGTATCTTTAGTTCTTGAGTCAGCTTGATCCTGGAAGGGTGTAAGCCAAGATCCTTGCGCAAAATTCGACATAATGTGGTTCTTGAGAACGCCGTGAAATTCACTGATTTGGCTGGTTTGCGACGGACGCCTCTACGGCAGCAATATTCTCCACACCTCCGGCAAAACGTAGTCTCACTGGTACGGCAACATCAAGCAGCGAATATTCTCACTCAAATTTGTTCACTAGACTATGAATTGCTTGTCTACTGGGACTAGAATTAAGGCCGAAAATTGGCGTTAACGCTCTTAAAGTTGCGACCACACCGACTCGGAATTTCGGTAGTAAATTTTAATTATTTCTAAACGTTGTTCTTGTACTTCACGATGATAAAAATGTTGATTTTACTGAATCTTTTGAAATTGGCAGGTTTAAGGGTGCTTTCACACTGAAAGTTTGAAGTTGTCAAGTCGCTAATGAAAGACCTCTTACATATAATTCATTACAAGAATTCTCCAAAAAAGAGTCGATTGCGTATTGTTGGGCAAAGAGGAACGAATCTTGTTCGCGTCATGATGCGCAGAGGGCAAACGTTTTCCCTTTTTTGAAAATCAAAAAAAAAACTCTGAACTTTGGCATTAATAACAGATGCTAGGCAATGCATTCAAATACGAAGTCGTATGTTAACTTGCAGGCAACTTGTGATGCCATGGAATGTCCATTTGAACTTCGTCATGTGAGTTGTTATTTGTCCTATAGACCATTTTGGCCGAAAATGAGTTATAAATGCCATCTTATATTTTCGAGCATGCTCTTTCGATTGGTGAAATCAGAATTGTCCTATATCTTTTAGTTTTCGAAATAAAAAAATTGATTTTGTCCTATAGACCAATTTTTGTCGATCAATTTTATGCTTATTTGTCCTATATATCCATTTTTGTATGCAGTAGGACAAATTTTATACTGGCAATATAATTATGAAAAGTTTGTGCTTAAATGTCCTATATGCAATGACATATGGATATAGGACAAAATGTATATGATAATTTTAAGATTTGCACTTTGGAGTTGGATTGTGACGCCTTTTAGGACGGGCTGAGTCAACCCGATCAGCTTCCTTCTTCTCGTGAAGAGAACAACCTCAGTTTTAAGAGGATTGATCAAGAGCCCATTCCTAGTGCACCATTGGTCGATCACGTCGCTAGGCATGTTCTAAAAGAAAGCACGGCAACATCATCCGCGTACGCCTGAGCGTATACATTAGAGCTGTTGAGTGCGTTTAACAGAGAGTCGACCAGCATATACCACAGCATTGGAGACAGAACGCCGACTTGCGGGCAGCCTCTGTTTACCCCCGCGATAACATAACGGCCACGATCCGCATCCGCAACCAACATTCAATTCATTAGCATTGCTTTAATCCACAACACCAATGGTTCTTCTACGCCGTGTTGTCTGGCAGAGCTGCACATACTATCAAAAGTCGCATTGTCAAAAGCACCCTCAATATCGATGAATATGCCCATCGCGTATTCTTTTCTGTCAAGCGCGCCCTCAATTCTACCACGCGCTGATAGGCATGTTGCATCTGAGATAGTGAGTGCAATCGCAAAGCAATTTTGCGCACGTAAAGCTCGACCAGCATTTCCATGCTTTTCAGCCAGAAGAAAGTCAGACTGATTGGTATGAAGCTCTTGGCGAGCGAGTAGTCACTTCTGCCAATTTTTGGTATAAATGCCACTCTAACTGTACGACAGGGTGTTGGAATGTATGCCAGTGCTAGGAGAGCGGTGAAGATTTTGTTGATAGTCGGTAGCAACTGGTTTGTACATTGTGGCAGCATGGCTGGGTACATTCCGTCCGTATCAGGTGACTTGAAGCAGTCAGAAGACGCAAACGCGTATTTAATGGCATCATCCGTTACCAAGGCCTTCGCAACATACCAGTTACGCCGAGATGTTTGTCGTCGCTCACTTATAGTATCGGTGGTAGGGGCTGGTTGTGAACCAATTGTAATCTGGTTACTCGGAAAGTTAGACTCCAGCAGATGACTGAGAGTTTCCGCTTTCGTCTCAGTGAAGGTGCCATAAAGTTTTCTAAGTGATTCCAGTTTGCCTTTTTTCAGAACTTTAACCACCCTACTAGTTTCACCCAGTGTTTCAATCATTTCGCAGAAATTCCTATAAGAAGCACTTTTCGATACCCGAATTAGCCTCTTATATTCCATCTGCTTCGATCTATAGGATTCCAGTCTGCCTCCAAATCAGTCTTGAGTGACCTATTTAGAAGCTTTCTAGCCTCTCTTCGGATTCTTTGCAGTTCCGAGCTCCACCAGGGAACCGGCGTTCTGCCACGGGTTTTGCTTACCGTGCACGTCAGTTCAAAACAGCTAGTAATGACACTATTTAGGTGTTGAACAGCTTCCTCTACCTTTTGTCTCGTCCTGAGTTTGTTTGGAGTTTTGAGAGTTTTTTCCCATTTCCTCCTCGAAGCGTATCCAGTTGGTTTTTCTCGGATTTCTCGCCACTTGCAAAGTTATGGCTTCGCATTCGTTTTGGAATTCGATATATCTATGGTCTGAGAGGGACACTTCCGAAGAGACCTTCCAGTTGGTAACCGCCTTAAATCGATCACCTCATGTCTTCTAGACGTCACAAAAGTTGGCTGCGAGCCAACATTGTTGATAGTAAGATCAGATGATCGCATGTTGCATTTGCTGCTTCCCCAAACAGTGTTCTGAGCATTGGCATCGCAGCATATAACTAGGCCCATCTTCCTGGTGTCTCTGTTTTAAAACTTACCCAAGTTACTAAGTTACATTACACACACTATTAGTGATATATGTACAATATGAATAAGAATTGTGTTTTTGTTATTTTTTTTCTAAATTAATTTATTAAGCTAGGAGAAAAAAGTTCCTTTTATTTATTTTTACTTTGTTGAGAAACTTTATAAACATTATAATATTTTCGTTTATTTTTTTTAAACTTAAATAAAGAAAGAAGAAAGAATTTTGATTTCAATAAAAATATTTGATATCTTAATTTTTGTATTTTACTGTGGGTCCTACATCCAATACAAATTCCACTGTTGACAATATTTGTAATTGTGGAGCCGATTTATTGAGATGGCTCAAACTTCGAGAAATATATTTAAATGCAAAAACCGAAAGGATGTTTTAAATAAACTAAGATTTATTAAACGTCAAAAAGAACAAGTTAACTTACTTCAAGCATTGAAAAACGAATAAAAAATCAAGTCAGAATGACAGACAGAAAAGAAAAACAGAAAATGTTTGTATGTATATATATGTAGGTATGCATGGGCACGAATTGGCAGGGATGTCCAACAGTAACTTTGATTTTTAATGTGTCCGCAACTGTATGGACAGGTGTCCTATATCCATTTCACTACTTTTTTCTTAAATTCAATTAAATCAATGTTCAAAAACCATAAAATGCAAAATGCTTTATGTACTCGTATGGTTGGCCGAATACCCAATCTTTCAAAAAATATAAAGAGATTTTGCGCAAAAAAATAAGCAAACCACCACTTTTAAGTTTAAAAACGCTCTCCTGAAAAGTTACGTTAGAGGTCTATAGGACAAATAAGAACTCACATGACGACTTGCCAAATATCAGCCTTATACATATTGTTCACAACCTTCAAATAAAATATCGTTAATTCAGTCGATCTTGCTGAAAAATCGCAAAGGCAAAAGTATTGCAAACAAAAAAGAAATATAGACTTTACTGCGTTTGCTTCCAAATACTTTCGATATTGTGAATTGTTCCCACTAGACATTCCAATGTCTGGCATTAACGTTTTCCTCCTTCTTAACTTATCAGAAGGCGAATTGCTATCCATAACCCATCGCGCTGGATAACCTATCCAAAATGAAATTTCAAGGAAAAGGAAAAAATTACCAACAAATCTATCAATGTCCTTTTACAAGGTTGAAAAAAAGAAAACCGCTGTCGGAGAACTCCTCCTAAAAAAAAAATCCTTCACAATATACGAAAATTGCATTCCACCTCAAAGCCAAGAATCAGTTTTTTCTCCTTTTGTTTTAAGAGTCCATGAGTCGAAGCGCACTCATAAAGTCCTTAACAAATTATTTTACTAAACAAATTGTCTGTATTTACTACTACCCTTCCATTCCAGACTCGATAAAGACTACGTGACCATTTTACTTGGCGGCAGCAAGAGCAAGCACACTCTCCACAAAAGTCCACAAGAGCAGATTAAACGCGTCGACTGCTTCGAGGACGTCAAAAGCAGCGATGTACTATTGTTGCACTTGGATTATGCCACACACTTTACCCGTCATGTCCTGCCTACTTTCCTTCCCGATGTGTAAGTAGCCTTTCTTCATCCATTTTTCTGCACACAAAAAGCCCGCTAATAGTGACGGTAATTGAATGAAGTGAATCCTGCAGGGGTTTACAACAAAATTACAAAATTGCCGCCATTTTATTTTACCCGATATTAACAGTGGCATCCTCTTTTTTATACTGTCTGGTTAACTAGATCATTGACGGTAAAGGAAAATGAGAAAACTTCGGACAAACGAAAACTCGAGTGTATGTCAGTTGTTCACGATAAATTTGGCGGGATTAAGGTAACTCCGACCGTTGAAAAGTCTGCTAAAGGCAGCAATGAGTCGTCGAGCAGAGTATGTGGCGAGGATAATGAGCTTTTGTGCTATCAGTGGAATCCGGCGGGCATTGTCGACTTTAAATTAAAGCACCTCGGCGAAGAAACTGTCGCATCAGCGAAGCAGGATGTGGGAGCGAAAAGTTTGTCCGGCTTTTGTGAGGACCTTGATAGCAGTGCTAGTTGTGAGCATTTTTTTTTTAATCAGTAGTCTTGTGTTATAACAAATGTATATGTATGCATTTTCTCTCTTTCAGATCCTCATAATCAGGGAGTGTTAGTCTGTCGAGAGGATAAGACCGGCTGGTATCCAATGGCCTTTTACACATACAACGCTAGCCAGTGCAACAATTTAAAGGATCCATTTCCCGTACGGACATTGGAGAAATACTACAGACACATTCAGGATATCATAGGTGGGTTCAGGGAACCAGCTGCTTGAGCAACTTCCTTGTAATGATTCTAATCAATCATGCATGTGCAGCATAAGTGTCCAAGCTTCCCGTTCTCTTGTCATGGCAATCATTTAACAAAAATGTCCAGCTCTTGTTGGTCTGTTTTTAGCATCCACTTAATCGGAGTGCTTGTCAATTTTGATTTGCACAAATATTTATATCCTGTTTGTGAAGTCCACTTTCAAAATGACTTTTCTTGTACTTATTCTCTTTCGTCTTCCTTCAGATCAACCGAAATGCGGAAATAGACATCCCATGCCACCGTGTCCGACACTGCGATGTCCTTTGGGCAATTGCCTGCTAGAAGAACAGATGTGCAATGGTAAGGTCGACTGTCATGATGGCAGTGATGAGGACAAGGAATTTTGTCGACTCTACAGGAATGGTAAGTGGTGTAAAGGAAGAAGGAAAATAAAAGTGAAATAAATATTTTGGAGGAAAATTCCTGCCGGTTGCTTTGCTAGGGAAAATAGTATTTGGACAGGAGATGCTTAGTTGTTTTCCTATTTTTAATTTAGTATACTAAAGATAAAGATATTGCAATCGTGCTGAAATATTGAACTAATAAGGTATGATATTACGATTTAAGAGAAGTCCAAAAACGTTTGTCCCGAATTTCAGTCCGTCTATCTCTCTGTCCGTCTTTCGACGAGGCCCAGCCACAATGGGTAGACGAATTTATTTCAGACATTATATTTGGGGTTTGTACTCGTAGGTCTATATCTCGCGGCCATTTTTCTTTTTTCTATTCTTTTGAATAACGGTACCTACCATACAAATGGTTTTTTCAACACCGATTTTCTCAAAAATGGTTCTTGAGATTTTGTTCATATTTGAAATATAAGTTTGATATGTATACGTCTGAGTAGGCTGCTCTTTAAATTCGTCCGGCGGAATTATTGAATTAAGTGTGTTTTCCAACCGAATTTTTAAGCAAAAGTGCGCGAAATTTGTATTGAAATTTGCTCATTTAAACAATAACAATCTACTGAGCTAAATCACGGTCTAAGTTTAAAACTACCTTGAATTTAATCATTCAACTTTTTGCCAATACTTCGCCATTTTTCCCGCAAATACCACAAACTCACACACACATACCATGTCATCCACAAGATCGAAGGCACTACAATCAAAAGGTGCTCTTTCAACGCCACCAGTTCGCAACAACTCTCCAGCGCCTAAGCAGACCATCGAACCTAGCAGTTTATTTCCCGTAGTAAACAACCTTGATGATCGTTTCAATAAAATGACAGAAATTCTAGTGGAGCGAATAACACAGGAAATGTCTAAGGTACGAAATGACCTCTTACTCAAAATCGAAAATATTGAGATGAACTGGTCTGATGAAGCAAAGTTCGAAAGTCTGAAAAATACTGTGACTGACATAGTTGACCATATTGGAAAAATTGAAGCTGAGGAAGCTGATAATTCGCCTGAGGTGAAAGAGGAGTTTCGATCACTGCAACTGCAGATAGATGCATTAGAACGACAAAATGTTGCTGCCGACGCGGTAATGTTTGGTATCCCTGAACTGCCTGAAGAAAACCTAAAACATTTGTTTAACCACTTATGTCATATAATTTATCTCAAGGCTCCACCATTGAAACAAATATTCCGTGCAAAACATAACAACAACACCTCTCTCAGACCATCACCATCACCAGTCATTTTGAAGTTTAATTCATCGCAAGAGAGAAACTCTTTTCTTCGATCAGCTGCTTTCCACCGCAAAATCCATAAACATCTCTCGCTCAGTGACATCGGCTTGGATTCAAACGGGAACAGTCAATGCAAAATGTACGTTCACGAGAGTCTAACAAAAAGAAATCGTGCTCTCTTACAGCAAGCGGTACGTATGAAACGTCAAAATCAGCTGCCCTCCGTGTATGTAAAATTTGGATCTGTGTTCGTCAAGTTTGCTGCTAAAGACAAAAGTATTCTTGTTGAAAGCTCCGATTGTTTGATTGCTGCCACTGCCACGATGACATCTATACCAGCAAATTAAAGTGTTGCCACTTAGTTCTTTTTTTGGAATCATTTTTCTTTTTATTATCGTTTTATTTTTCTAACTTTTTCTTTTTCTTTTCTTCTTTTTTTTTTTTGTTTGTTTCTTTACTTTGTGAGTGAAAATGGCCAAATCAAATTTTCCTAAATGTAGTTCACCCAATTTTTATATAACTGCTTGCGTTTCTACTTCTTCTTATTTCCCTTTAAACATGTTACCAAATAAATATGATAAACCCTTGCGGGTCTGACAGACAAAGGGGTTGCACGGATAGTGGCAGGAATGGAACTCTACGCAATATGATACGGGTACTGAATGCACAACACAATGGTTTGCATATTGTCCATATCAATGCACAAAGTCTATATCCAAAAATTGATGAGTTTCGGTACTTGTTCGTGGGTTCGAATGTTGATATTATTTGTGTAACAGAAACTTGGTTTTTTCCCAGCATTCGTGACAAAATACTCTCGTGTGGGTGGTGGCGTAGCAATATACACTCGTTTTGGTATTAAATTTAAATTTCTGTGCAAGTCCGAAGCTGATTCCCCGATTGATTATTTTTTCCTTAATGTTGTGTGCGACACGGCGAATATTCTCTTAGGCACTGTTTATAGACCAAACAGCAATATACCCTTTACCTATCTGTTCGACACACTCGAACAGTTGTCATGTTACACGCCCCATATTGTTATCTGTGATGATTTTAACTCTAACTTACTTGACGCTTCCAAGTCTGCTGACCTATCTGACTTTATGACATCACTAAATCTCTTCACGGTAAATAAGACCTCACCCACTCATCATTCCAACTATGCCAGTACGCTGCTTGATCTGTTTTTCACTAGCGACTTAGACAAAATACTCCTTTATAACCAACTTCTTGCCCCAGGATTTTCCAAACATGAACTGCTATATCTAACTCTAGATTTTGCTAAAAGGCCTCATGCTGATACCTACCAGTTTAGAGATTTTAAGAATATCGATTATGTTCATCTCTTACAAGATCTGCAGAGCTCAAACTGGAACGAAATCTTCTATACATCTTCCGTGAATGACCAAGTACAGTTGTTTCAAGGAGTTCTAAATAGGCTCTTCGACACACACGTCCAACTCAAAACGAAAAAGATTAAACTTAACTCTTCATCGTGGATGACCAACAATATTTTAAAGATAATGAAGGATAGAGATTTCGCCTATTATCGTTGGAAGCGATACAAATTGGTGAGACTATACGATATGTATCGACAACTTCGAAATAAGGTGGTCTGCCAGGTAAAGAAAGCAAAAGCACGATTTTATAAGGACAAACTTGATCCATCTGTAGCGGGGAAAAACCTCTGGAAGAATCTGCGAGAAATAGGAGTTGGCAAGCAAGAGCCCATGCTCCCCGATGACTTGGATTGCAATGCACTTAATAAAATATTTACATCATGTCCGTCGCCCAATCCCTCCCGTGCAAATCTGGCCTTTGAGGAATCCCCTGGTAGCACCAACAATTCAGGAAGCTTTTCCTTTGTGAGATTCTCAGATCTTGATGTAGTAGAGGCGTTGTTATCAGTGAAGTCAAATGCAACTGGGTTAGATGGGATAAACCCTAAATTTATTAAGCTATTGTTGCCAATTATTTTGCCTTATATCACTCACATTTTCAATACCATTGTGACTACCTCTGAGTACCCGATCGAATGGAAAAAAGCTAAGATAGTACCCATACCTAAAAAAGTAAATAGTAGCTTATCTGAATACAGACCAATTGCAATTCTGCCCTATCTCTCTAAGGTATTTGAAAAAGCTCTGCTTGCACAATTACGTCAGCACCTGGCAGAACATCAGCTAAGCTCATGTCAATCGGGGTTTCGAAGAAAGCGGAGCTGCAAAACGGCTCTCCTATTTATTACGGATGAGATTCGAAATGGTATTGACAAAAAAGAACTTACCCTTTTAACCCTTCTCGATTTTTCAAAAGCTTTCGATACGGTAAACCACACACTCTTATGTTCTAAACTGATAAACCATTTTAATTTTTCAACCCAATCGGCAAAACTGATATATTCATACCTAACTGGTAGACAACAATCCGTAGTCATTGGAGATCGAGCATCTGAAATGCTGTCAATGACAACTGGTGTACCGCAAGGTTCTATACTCGGGCCCATTCTTTTCTCAATTTACGTGAACGAGCTACCTAATGTTGTGCAACACTGCATCGTTCATATGTACGCAGATGACGTGCAACTATTTATACAATGTCCTCTTAGTTCGTTGAAATCTGCGGCACTAAAAATGAATGAAGATCTCCATTATATACTAAACTGGGCGCAGTCTAATAACCTTTGCCTAAACCCGAGCAAATCAAAAGCCATTGTCATCTATCGGAATAACGTAGATCTGACCTCCTTTCCTTTGTTGCAACTAGGTGACTCAAACATCGAATATGTTGAGTCTGTTCGAAATCTAGGCATTACCTTTAATCGTTTGTTATCGTGGGATGCTCATATCACTGCAACAATTGGAAAAGTTTATGGCTGTCTCCGTCTTCTCTGGGCTTCACACACTTATACACCAACAAAAACGAAAATGCTTCTCGCAAAAACCATACTGTTGCCAATTTTATTAAACTGTTGTGAATTATTCGGCAAACTTGACTACAGGTGTAAAAGAAAACTAATTGTAGTTTACAACAATATTGCACGATACATATATAACCTGCGTAGATATGATCATATTTCATCCTATGCCAAAACAATTTTCGGGTGTTCTTTCGTAAATGTACTACAATATTTTTCATTAACGTGCCTTTATGACATTATTCGAACACAAGAACCAGACTACCTCTACAATAAGCTTAGGTTCCCAACATCGCAGAGAACCCTTATGCTAATTCAACCAACGTACTCCTGCTTAACATCAGAACGCCAGTTCCTAGTCCATGCCACTCGTTTGTGGAACTACCTTCCGATGGAACTAAGAAGG
The DNA here is from genome assembly GCA_949715645.1 of Portevinia maculata. Lineage (NCBI taxonomy): Eukaryota > Metazoa > Arthropoda > Insecta > Diptera > Syrphidae > Portevinia > Portevinia maculata. Next base: position 73,013,017 of record OX454527.1, read on the forward strand.
ATAAGAAACGCAAAGCTCTTCAAAAAACATCTTCTTACACATTTGGCCATTGATCACAATTAACTTACATTCTTTTAAAATTTAAGTTTTTTCTCTCTTTTTCACTCTCTTATCTTATCTTATCTTATTGTAGTTTCAACTTAGATTACCTTTTGATAAAAACACTCTTTCTTTTTATACCCTATTCTAGGGGTATATTAATTTTGACGCATAGTTTGTAACATACCTTAATATTGCCCGTAGACCCCTAAAAGTTACTATATTTATGATCAGAATCGATAGTAATGTCGATCTAGCCATGTCCGTCCGTCCGTCCGTCCGTCCGTCCGTCTGCAAAAATTAGGCCTTTAAACTGGACCTAGAGAGCTGAAATTTTAACCATATACTCTCTAGGGTCCCGAAATAATCAAGTTTACGAATTTTTGAAATCCGCCCACAGACACGCCCACAAACTCAAAAAAACAAAATTTTGGAAAAAATCGAATTTTGAGCTAGGAAGCTGAAATTTTTTATATATGATCTATGACTCCTCAAACTGCTCGGGATATAAAATTTTCAAAATCCGCCCACTGCCACGCCCACAAAAAAATAAAACAATTTTATTGAAAAACCAAAATTTGAGCTAGGGAGCTGAAATTTTTAATATATACTCTCTAGGGGCCCTTTAAGCTCATGTATAAATATTTTCAAAATCCGCCCACTGACACGCCCACAAATAAATAAAACAATTTTTTTGAAAATCCAAAGTTTGAGCTAGGGAGCTGAAATTTATAATATATACTCTCTAGGGGCCCTTTATGCTCATGTGTTAATTTTTTTTTTTAAATCCGCCTACTGACACGCCCACAATTAAATAAAACAATTTTATTGAAACACCCAAGTTTGAGCTAGGGAGCGTTTTTTTTGATAAAATCCTTTAAATAACAAAATATATGTAGAGCGTTCTTAACAATTTAACCATACATAGACTTTTGTCACGCCCACTTATGAGGGATAGGAATAAGAATAGGGTATCCAACAGTTCGCCCAAGCGGACTGTAGCCCGTCCCTATGTTTTATATTATTTTTATAGTCAATTTCTTTTAATTTTAAGTTCAATTTTTAGTTATTATTACCACTTTTAAAACATTGTACAAACTTATAAGATTCCTGTTATCTTAATGTACAACTACATTCTTGAATAAAGTACGAGTACGTATGTATGTAGGTATGTACGTTCGTATGAAATGCATGTTAATATAACAAAATGAAAAAAAAAAAAAAAAAAAAAAAAAAAAAAAAAAACAATTGAAGTGAGCGTAAGAAAATGGCGTACTCAGTTTCTGCGAATATAGTCGAACTTTGCAAATTTGGTAAAGTTATTTGAAAAAAAATGTTCACACCGACTTGTAGTACTATTTGGCACGAATTTGTATATAGAAATTGCTGAGGAATTTTTTACAACTTTTTTATACGTATTAAAGTTTAATTGAATTTCTGAAAATTCAAGTTTTTTCAAAAGCGGTTCTAATAATTCTACTCCGTTAATCGAGTAGATACTTTGGGAAACCAAAAATATTTCAAAAACGCTCGATGTATTTTCAAAGAAATTTTATACATACAAATATGTAGACGAAATCTGCGTATGATTTACGAATAATCTTTTTAAAACTTTTTATTAATGTTTGTTTTAAAAAATTGCTCAAATTTTGAAAAACATCACTCTTCTTAAAAACGGGCAAATGATTTTGATGATGTTTAGGGTTTTTTTAAAATTCCGAGTAAATGTAAGAACATGGCATACTCAGTTTTTACCAAAAGACTAAACCAAATATACTTTCGAATCACGGAAATATCTCAACAATAAACAAAATGATTTATTTGCTTCATGCTATTATGATAAATCAAATAACCGTTCATAACATCAGAATCAAAAAGCCAATAACCGTTATGCCTTATTTTTTTCAGTATAAGAAAAAAATCTATGCCGTCATGTTACAAAATAAAACGGGTGACATCTATTACGTGTAAACATTTTGAATATTCATGTCATGCGATTTGGATCAGTGTCGAGCATACATTTTTCATTAAAAATATTTACATATACTCGTACCTACATTATATTAAACATCATTATGCATGTTGTGCATACTCATACGTCGTACCTCTGATATACATTTATTTTCAAGATGATTTTAACGTACCAATTCACAAATGCAATTCAGAAAAATGAAATATAGCTATCTACGGTTATCGACATTGTTACGGATTTTTTTCCTGATTTCACAATTACAGAAAATGGCTAATAAAAACATAGGCGAACTGTTGGATACCCTATTCTTATTCCTATCCCTCATAAGTGGGCGTGACAAAAGTCTAAGTATGGTTGAATTGTTAAGAACGCTTTGCATATTTATATAATATATATATATTATATTTATATATATATATATATATTTATATAATATTTAAAGGATTTTATCAAAAAAAAACAAAGTTTTTGTAAAAAAAAACGCTCCCTAGCTCAAAATTTGGTTTTTCAATAAAATTATTTTATTTAATTGTGGGCGTGTCAGTAAGCGGATTTAAAAAAAATTAAGACATGAGCATAGAGGGCCCCTAGAGAGTATATATTATAAATTTCAGCTCCCTGGCTCAAACTTTGGATTAAAAAAAAAAAAAAATTGTAATTGTGGGCGAGTCTGTTGGCGGATTTTGAAAATATTTACAAATGAGCATAAAGGGCCCCCTAGAGAGTATATATTATAAATTTCAGCTCCCTGGCTCAAACTTTGGATTTTCAAAAAAAAGTTTTTTTTTACATTGTGGGCGTGTCAGTAGGCGGATTTTGAAAATATTTACACATGAGCATAAAGGGCCCATAGAGAGTATATATTATAAATTTCAGCTCCCTAGCTCAAACTTTGGATTTTCAAAAATTAATATACCCTTAAAATAGGGTATAAAAAAATTATTTTATTTATTTGTGGGCGTGTCAGTGGGCGGATTTTGAAAATTGTTTATCCCGAGCAGTTTTAGGAGTCATAGATCATATATAAAAAATTTCAGCTTTCTAGCTCAAAATTCGATTTTTTCCAAAATTTTGTTTTTTTGAGTTTGTGGGCGTGTCTGTGGGCGGATTTCAAAAATTCGTAAACTTGATTATTTCGGGACCCTAGAGAGTATATGGTTAAAATTTCAGCTCTCTAGGCCCAGTTTAAAGGCCTAATTTTTGCCGACGGACGGACGGACGGACGGACGGACATAGCTAGATCGACATTACTATCGATGCTGATCATAAATATAATAACTTTTAGGGGTCTACGGGCAATATTAAGGTATGTTACAAACTATGGGTCAAAATTAATATACCCTTAGAATAGGGTATACAAATGTGATTCGAAACCAATTTTTATAAAAGCCGTTATGTAATGGCGTGGGTGAAAGGACTCAACAGTTCAAACGTATATGCTCAGGAGTACGCGGATGATGTTGTCCTGCTTTCTGTTGGATCATGCCTAGCGACTGTCTGCGCCAGGACGCAGGCGGCCATAGGCTTGATCGAAGAGTGGTTCACGAGGAATGGGCTGTAGGTCAATCCTCTCAGAACTGAGGTTGTTCTCTTTACGAGAAAGATTGGGTTGACTTTGCCAGTGCTAAAAGGCGTCAGAATCCAACTCTCCAATGAAGCAAAATATCTGGATAGCAACCTTCTTGCATCATGTTGAACTAAAGACTGCCAAGGCGCTGTCTGCCAGTACAATGGCATTTTCGGCAAGGCATGGGGCTTATCATCGAAAAGAGTCCTATGGATTTACACGACTATGATAAGACCATTTCTAGCATACGCATCGGTTGTTTGGTGGCATAAGCCTCCACGTACATACGTTACTACTGCTTTTGCCAAACTCTACAGGAAGGAATATCTCGGCTGCACGGGGGCCTGGCTCTGGGCTAGATGCATTATTGAACCTCCCGCCCCTTGATGTTTACATCATGGGTTCCACAATCAAAGTTATCTCACGTTTAAACAGAGATGGCTTTTGGTAAAACTGGCACTGGAGTTTTGATGAACTTGCGCAACGGTTGTCTATTATTATTTCATTATTATATAATTATCCTTAAATTGTAAACTTTTCAACCTGTCAACTCATTTCTTTATACTTATCAAAAGATATTATATCTTGTAGTATTATGTAAATTAGATTTTATTCAATAAATAAATTCAAATTCAAAATTCAAATTGTCCTTCGACTATTGTCTCCATGCAATGACACCGGAACTTCGGCTGAAGCGCAACTACGAAGTTGATTTTCCTCGTGTTCAGAACTGGCTCTGGCCAAACTCAGAGCCTGGAAAGGAATGCAGTCGAATCTTCACGGATGGCTCCAAAACCGATCAAGGATCTGGTACTGGTGTTTTCATGGAGAGCGACAACATTAGACTTTTCTTCTCGTTAGGCAAACATGAGTCAGTCTTCCAAACAGAGACCTATGCTATCCTAATGGTTATGGACTATGTTGCGAGGAACAATTGGAGGGGGCGAAGTATCTGCGTCTATAGCGAAAGTCAGGCTGCGCTTAAGGCCTTGCTCAACCCCTTAACCACCTCCAAAATAGTTCGTGGATGCAAGATCTCTATGAATTCGGTCGGAAGTCTGAATTCACTTAGACTTGTCTGGGTCCCGGGTTATAACGGGGTCCCGGGAAATGAGATCACCGATGAACTTGCTAAACAGGGCTCAGAGGAGGACTTATCAGGACTTGAACCAGCGATATTTCTGGGCTTCCATTGACGGTTGGGATTCAGATGAACACAATCGCCGATGGCATGATTCTCCAGGGTGCAGACAGACTAAACGAATTCTCCCCGAAGTCTGTAAAAAATTTGCGGCATTCTTGTTGTGTCAACAGCAAAGACTGCAGACAAACTAGTAGCGTTCTTACGGGCCATAACGCTTTTGCCAAACACCTTAAGGTGCTAGGCCTAAGCGATACCACCAACTGCGAAGCCTGTGGATGATTGTCCTGCTTTTGCTCGTATCAGGTGGCAGGTGGTGATGTGGTGAGTGCTGTAAACCTAAGCTCCTACTTGTCGCTCTTAAGAAAACGAGTAAATTTATAAGTAAAAGTGTTGTGTCTGGCTGGTAGTACAATGGACCAGTATTGAGTATGAGTGCTCCAGTGTAGAAAGTCCGATAAAAAACATAGGGACGGGCTAAAGTCCGCTTGGGCGAACTGTTGGATACCCTATTCTTATTCCTATCCCTCATAAGTGGGCGTAACAAAAGTCTAAGTATGGTTAAATTGTTAAGAACGCTCTACATATTTTGTTATATAACATTTAAAGGATTTTATCAAAAAAAACGCTCCCTAGCTCAAACTTGGGTGTTTCAATAAAATTGTTTTATTTAATTGTGGGCGTGTCAGTAGGCGGATTTAAAAAAAAACACATGAGCATAAAGGGCCCCTAGAGAGTATATATTATAAATTTCAGCTCCCTAGCTCAAACTTTGGATTTTCAAAAAAATTGTTTTATTTATTTGTGGGCGTGTCAGTGGGCGGATTCTGAAAATATTTATACATGAGCTTAAAGGGCCCCTAGAGAGTATATATTATAAATTTCAGCTCCCTAGCTCAAACTTTGGATTTTCAAAAAAATTGTTTTATTTATTTGTGGGCGTGTCAGTGGGCGGATTTTGAAAATATTTATACATGAGCTTAAAGGGCCCCTAGAGAGTATATATTAAAAATTTCAGCTCCCTAGCTCAAATTTTGGTTTTTCAATAAAATTGTTTTATTTTTTTGTGGGCGTGGCAGTGGGCGGATTTTGAAAATTTTATATCCCGAGCAGTTTTAGGAGTCATAGATCATATATAAAAAATTTCAGCTTCCTAGCTCAAAATTCGATTTTTTCCAAAATTTTGTTTTTTTGAATTTGTGGGCGTGTCTGTGGGCGGATTTCAAAAATTCGTAAACTTGATTATTTCGGGACCCTAGAGAGTATATGGTTAAAATTTCAGCTCTCTAGGTCCAGTTTAAATGCCTAATTTTTGCCGACGGACGGACGGACATGGCTAGATCGACATTACTATCGATGCTGATCATAAATATAGTAACTTTTAGGGGTCTACGGGCAATATTAAGGTATCTTACAAACTATGCGTCAAAATTAATATACCCCTAGAATAGGGTATAAAAAATAAAAACGAGAAAGTTATTGTACGCCCCAGTCGTGCACTTTATGTTATCTGAGGCGTTGCTAAAGTGCATTGTGGTCGCAGAATACAATTTCAACTGAAGTGAAATATTAATGTGAAACGTGAGCTAGTTTACAATTGTTTGGGTATTAACCGACAAAAAAAATAGTAAGTTTACCAATTATGAGAAAATGGTTCCAGGAAATATGGACGCTGACTCGAAAGTAGCACTGGATGTGGAAGCAATTTGATGTTCAACATTGTTTGTAAGGCAACAATTTGAATCGATAACCTTATTATCCTGAATTTCCATAACAAAGCTCAATTTAATTCAATTGTTGAAGTCTGTAACGCTAGGTCTCAGATCTCACATTTTTGTAGTTTAAAAATTTGGCCATTTATATTCACCTCATTTGAATTGGGAAATATTTCTAAATTTTTAGCCGGTTGGGTTTGTGTGTCACAAACACAAAACCCAATTTTATCATTAAATTCGAATTTATAAAGGCAGGTCGTGATGTTTTTTTTTTGTAACGTCAGTCTTTTGATTTACTTTCTATGCAAATTCGTTCGTTTTTGAATATTATATTTGCTTTGGCGCATTTAATCATTTTCTAGCCCGTTATCAGAACTTCGTCTAGCACCAATGTCCTGTGAGGGGAAGCTGACTTCTCTGTAGTTAATTAAGGCATTAATTAAGCATCAAACGTCTTACTTACTTATCGGGCTTCCGACCTGTGGAGAGCCTCTGCCATCATTAAATTTTACTTCTGCAGTACCTAAATATTGCTTTTGCGGCTCTCACACTGAATCAATCTTAAGAAATGAGATATGAAAAGAAAGAGAATTTTCTGTAGCAACATTCACTTTACACATAAATAATTTATAATGTTTATATTATGGAGTGATTAATTAAAAGAAAAACAAAACAAAACGAAGTTCCAAAATAGCCAACCCCATTTATTTTATTTTATTACCTCTTTCTGTCGTTTACTGACTTATTTAACTGGCACTCGAGCCGTGGAGAGTCCCTGCCTGAGACACTGCAGCTTTCCATCCTCCGCGATCCCGGGCACAGTGGTTTCAGTTTCATAGATATACACGGTTTCCCAGTTAACCAATATAATCCTTTAAGGGGAGACTTTTGAAGTTCCGCTGAACAAAAAATTGTACGGAAAGTGCGGCGGGCGGGGGGGGGGGGGGGGGGAGAGGCTCTATTATCACCTCATTTCAAGTTCCATCAAAGAGGGTGACCCATAATTTGGAGGTGTTACCATTTTAAACGCTATAAACTATTACAAAAGGTATTTTGTACATTTTGGTAAGACAATTTATTAGGGCATACAAGTCTTAAAAAACTTTCGGTAGATTTGTGCAGCTACAAAAAAAGGTTATGCTGGTTGTCTGAGTTTCTCGGACATTTTTCCCAAAAACATTGGGGAGGATGAGGCAACTGCGATCTTACACTACACAGAAGTCACTCTTTTACTAACCTTGAGGAATGCTTAGGGCCGTTGCCTTTACTAATATAAACTCGCGCTGCCTTTTAGGTTATCTTTCAGAATTTGTAAATACTTGTGCTTGTCCATTGTTGTCTCAACAAAAACTAAATTTCGCACTCCATGTACATGCCAAGTTCATCATATTCGTTCACTATTTCAATTTTTGCGGTATTGTAGAACCATTTCTCTTTAGATCAGTTCCTCCATCCATCCAATTTAAAATTCAAAATTTTCGACTTATCAAGATTACCAAGTAGACTCCATACATAGCTTGCAAAAGCAGCAATCGCTTCACCATCAGCTGAGAAGCAAGCATTACTATGTCACCAGTAAAAACTAGAGTCTTAAATAAGACGCTTGCAAATTCAATGCCTCCTGGAAGAAAATCGCTGAATTCCTCGATGAAGAGCGCAAATAAAACTGGACTCAGCGAGCAGCCTAGCCTCAGTTTTATATTTTATATTTATTTATTACTAAAAAATGGTCCAATGACGCCACCGGCATGAAAACCGCACCAAACAGTGACTTTTTGAGGATAACGTGTGTCATGTAGCACATGAGGGTTCTCACCTGTCCAGTAACCCATATTTTGCTTATTGACGAAGCCGTTTAACCAAAAATGCGCTTCATCGCTGAAGATGATTTGGGATGAAATTCTTTATTTTCTTCCATCACATCCACAGCCCGATTCGAGAACGTACGTCGCTTCATATGATCAAGTGGCTTTAGTTCTTGAGTCAGTTTGATCTTGTAAGGATGTAGGTAAAGATCCTTACACAAAATTCGCCATAATGTGGTCTGGGACATGCCTAACTGATTTGGGTGGTTTTCGTCGGACGCCTCTACGGCAGAAATATTCTCCACAAACGTAGTCTCACTGGCACGTCAATATCAAGCAGCGAATATTCTGCCATTGAATTTAATATACAAGGTGGCGCAAAAGTAATCCTCCTATCATAAAATGCTATAAATTTTGCGATTGGCCCCTAATGTCAGTTCTGTTTTGACATTTGTGTAGTAAACACATGCGAAATACACGTTAAGAAACAATGTTGCGCTACACTGCTCCAGAACGCGGAATATCGGTGACTATTTATTTGAGCAATAATCGGTCGGTGACTTTGGCACAACGTGAATTTCGTCGCAGATTTCCTACCCGTGCAACGCCTACTGGTGAAGCACTGCGATGTTTAGCCGCTCGCCTCGAAGAGACTGGCACAACACGAGATGCTGCCAGGCGTGGCAGACCCCGGAGTAGCCGTTCTGCAGAGAATATTGCTGCTGTAGCCGAAGATGTCATGGAAGCGCCGTCGACATCGACCAGACGACGTGCCACGCAAATGGGTATCAGTCGACGGTCTTTACAGCGAATTTTGGTACAAGATTTGAAGATGTTTCCGTACAAAGTCCAGACGGTGCATCAGCTGTTAGCTGCTGACCGAGAATCGCGTCTAACATACGCTCAAGCCATCCTTAATCACCACCAAGAGGAAGATGATTTTTCATCAAAAATAATCATGTGTGATGAGGCCCATTTCCATCTTAGCGGGTACGTAAATAAGCAAAATGTACGCTTCTGGGGCACTGAAAATCCGCGTGTAACCCACGCAGAGCCATTACACCCGCTTAAAGTCACTGTATGGTGTGCCGGAAGTTTTGGCCAAAGTGATGGAAAATGCCATAAAAAGGGCTCAAATGACAATCAACTGTGGCGGCGGCCATTTACATGACATCATATTCTCGACTTGATGTAAAAAAAATTAAAAGACCAAATAAAAATAATCCACAAGAAGAAGAAGAATCAAAGTTTTTCATTTTTTTTAAATTACAGCCAAAAAACATAGGAAGGTTATTTTTGCGCCACCTTGTATATTGTGACACTCCCTAACGGACAGCATCTATCTGTAAAACTTTATATAAAAAATAACGTACGTATGGTGTGAATATTGGCTCAATCGGCCTATTGGTATAGAAATTATATTGTGGAGCCACATACCGGGGCTACGTCTAACTATAAACTATTTCTCAAACCTAACATAAATGTTTAAAGTATTAGTGATTTATTTTCTTTACTTATAATTTTCTCTGAAGCTTAACAAACATAACAAAAAAACATAGGGACCAGCTGCAGTCTGCTTGGGCGAACTGTTGGATACCCTATTCTTGTTCATATCCCTCATAAGTGGGCGTGACAAAAGTCTAAGTATGGTTGAATTGTTAAGAACACTCTACATACTCGTATTTTGTTATATAACATTTAAAAGATTTAATCGAAAAAGACGAAGCTTTTGTACAAAAAAAAGCTCCCTAGCTCAAACTTTGGTTTTTCAATAAAATTGTTTTATTTAATTGTGGGCGTGTCTGTGGGCCAATTTTAGTAATTTTATCTCCCGAGCAGTTTTAGGTGTCACATAATATAAAATTTCAAAAATTATTAAACTTGATTATTTTGGGCCCCTAGAGAATATATGGTTAAAATTTCAGCTCTCTAGTTTAGTCCAGTTTATGGGCCACATTTTTTGCCGGCGGAAGGACGGAGAGTCATGGCTAGATCGACATTACTCTCGATGCTGATCATAAATATGCAACTTGTAGGGGTCTACGGGCAATATTAAAGTATGTTACAAACTTCGACTCAAAATTAATATACCCTTAGAATAGGGTATTAAAAGAGTCAACAAAATGTCGAGAGTGCATACAAAAATTATGATTTTTGCAGTTTATCTGAATTTTCCGACTTTTCTTTGTAATTGGCTTTCTTTGCTTGGACCGTAATGAACTAAACAAAAATAGAGTTACGCAAATCCATCGTTCGGATCGTAAGCTATGGTTGCGAATTCATATAAAAATTCCATTGAAAAAAACACTTTCAGCTTTTCCCAATTTTTTTAAATTTCCGTCAACTTTACCAAAAATGTTCTTTCCGTAAAAATCTTATTCGGCATGTTGCGAACATTTAAAAAAAAACAAGCAAAATAGGTTCAGCCGTTCTCAAGTGATTTGCTTACCAACGAATAACATTTTATTTAATTTATGATTTTTAACGTCCATAACTCAGTTACAAACTTTTTTAAACCACCATTATACCTAAACAACATATCTAACCCCGTAAAAATAATACATGTTTAATTAATGACTTTTAGAAAAAAAAATATTTAAATCTAATTCGGTTTAAATCAAGATCGACTACATTTGCCTAGCGGTTAAAAGTTGAGCAGGTATTAGCGATTGGTTCATATCGACCAGAGATTCTCGCGTGCAAAGAAATGCAGACAAATTCATCAGCACTTATAGAAAGAGCATAGATACCAAATAGAGCTTATAGAGATTCACAGTCGATATGTCCCGTTGTGACATCTCTATCAAATGTGATAAAAAAGCCCGTTCGTCTGCACCAGGACGATAGAGTCTTTTAGCCAATTAAATCTAAATTAAATCTAATTATAAGACGGTAATGGAGCGGACTAATTTAATTTTTAAAGCGCATATCTCGTAAATTTGTTTTTGAATTTTTTTAATACGGGGCAGATCCTTGTCGAAAAGGTAACACCATACTACGCAGCAATATTCAAGAATTGAACCTACGAAAAGCAAGAAAAATCTGGCAAAGAGTACGAACATCTGAAAATAAAACAGTCTATAACGCACTATGCTATGAACTAAAGATGCTGTTACAAAAAGTTAAAAACGAGTCCATCGGAAAATATCTCCATAGCCTCTCTGCCCATAAAAACGCAGATTACTCGCTTTGGAAGGCGGTGAAAGGCCTGAGAAAACCAATGTAACAAGCCCCACCTATTAAACAAGATAACGGGTCTTGAGCGAAAAATGCCAAGAAAAAGGCAAATCTATTTCCTGATCATCTTGAGGAAACATTCTAACCATTTCCTAGACAAACTACAGAAGAATATTTGACTGTTGTTGGAAAAAACTATCACAAAACCATAGAAAAAATAACACTGCAAGAGTTACAGAACGAAATTAATCACAACTTAAATGCAAAAAAAATCACTTATGACTTGATAACAGGGCAAATATTAAAAGAATTATCTGAAAAAGCTATGCGAAAACTATTACATATAATTAATGCAGCTTTGAGACTCATGTATGTCCCTAGTCAATGGAAGGTAGCAGAAATGATTCTGAAATGAAAATAAATCCTACAGACCGCTTTCTATATACACTTCGCTTCTACTGAATAAGCACAAACATTTTCTAAGCTACGTTGTCAATTTTTCCAAAACCTTGTGCTGTAGGTAATATATCATTTGATGATGCTAACTGTTTGCTTATGATGTTGAGAAAATAAATTGGAAAGAATAATTCAAAAAGTACCGCTATTTTTTCCCTGGTTCCCTTGCAAAGCATTCAATATGGAAAAATGCAGTTTTATTTTGCGTCAACTGAATGGACATATTGAAATTGGAAATAAAAGTTATTGGGATTAAATGAAACAAGTTATTCTTAAAATAGTTTTTTATTGGTTAATTTTAGTAGTGGGTACTGCTGTTTTGTAAATTCGATCCGGCATGGAATCGTACAGCGTCTTTATTCAGTCCAGCGAAATTTCCCTTCAGGCCAATTTAATGGCTGCAATGAGGGATTCTTTGTCCTCAAACTTGGCCGTCAGTTTGAGGACAAAGAATCCCTCATTGCAGCCATTAAATTGGCCTGAAGGGAAACTCATAAACTTTTCGTACTAATGATCCCCAAACGTTTTCTATAAGGTTCAGGACCGGTGAGTACGGCGGCCATTGAAGCAATTCCACATTCTGCTCCTCTATCCAATTTTTTACTATGCGCGCCGTGTGGATGGGGGCGTTGTCCTGCTGAAAAGTTTAGTTTATGGGTCCAAAAATAGGGATATTTCTTTTCAAATTTCCTTTATGACTTAATGCAGTCATTTTTGAGTTTTGGAACTCAAGCTCAACAGTGCCATAGTAGCTAACTGCTCCCCATACCATAACACCACCTTCTCGACTATGATGCCGCGCTAAAAATCGTTCTTCTTTTCTCACATCGTGGAAGTAATAATTAAACCCATCAGGAAAATCAAAATTAAACTTTTTCTCATCCGAAAAAACTACGTGAAGCCATTCATTTTTCCAACTCATATGGAGTCTAGAGAATTCTAGGCGCATAAAATAAATTACTAAAATCTTTTTAAAAAATATTACTTTATTAAGTATCTTAGGAGCTAAAAAAAACGTAGTATTCGTGTACGAAGAATGATGATAACTCACTTAAGAAAAACTGCAGCATGTTCTTATACATGTCTTCTTATCGTCTACATGGACAATGCTGCATAAATCAAATATGTAAGATTAAATCGATAGATAGCCTTAATCCCTGCATCCGGTCGATATGAGTGTATTCCTTTTATCATATTGTAAATACACTTGGGATGTCCGCTTGTTTATCTCTCGGCGTCGAGGGTATTTCGTCGACATGTTTTATCGGTAACAAAGACGTTTGTTTGTCTATCGGCGGCGTCAACGGTATTTCGTCGACATGTGTTATCGGTAATATAACTCATACACTTCCGTTTCTCGTTGAGTGGTGGTTTCTTTTGAATTTTCAACCGTTTGAGATGTTTGGCAATATTGATAACCCTTCGCACTGTTGAAACGCTTGCAATAACACCGGGTTTCTGCTTTATTTTTGCCGCAGAGTCGCAAGAATTGGAAGCACATCTTAAAATTGCTCTTCGATCAACTGTTGTTGTTGCCATTTTTTGACCTCCTTTCATGTTTTTTCCGTACGAATCTTTGCTTCTTAAATAAGAATAGACCACACTAAAACTTCGTCCTATTTTGTCAACTATAGAACGCCCGGTTAGTCCTTGTTCTTTAGTAAATCGATTTGAGCTCTTTCAACACTATTTAGAGATTACCTACCCGTTTTTCTTTGAAATACAAATAATCAAATAAAATTCACTTAAGCCACTTCAACTGTTGATCTAATGTGTCAATCTCCACAGAATACTCATAAGCAGTAAAAATAATGACCTTGTGTCTGTCTATTCAGTTGACGCAAAATAAAACTGCATTTTTCCATATTGAATGCTTTGCAAGGCAACCAGGGAAAAAATAACGGTACTTTTTGAATTATTCTTTCCGATTTATTTTCTCAACATCATAAGCAAACAGTTAGCATCATCAAATGATATATTACGGCACATGGTTTTGAAAAAATGGACAACGTAGCTTAGAAAATGTTTGTGCTTATTCAGTTGAAGCGAAGTGTATATAGCTACCAATAATTTCAAAGCTATTTGAAAAATTATTCCTAAAGAGACTCAAACTAATAATAGAGGACAGGCATTTAGTCGCAGTCCACGAAATTCGGTTTAAGGAGAAACACTCGACTATTCAACAAGTGCATAGAATTGCGAGTGTTAAAGAAAAGGCACTGGAAACCAAAAAAGTTTGTTCGGCCATTTTCTAGATGTAGCCCAAGCATTTGATAAAGTTTGGCATCAAGGATTAGAATCTAAATTGAAAGCGGATCTTCCTGATGAGTTCTGTTGCATTCTTAAATCATGTGTTTCAGACAGGTATTTCCGTGTAAAATATGAAAATGAATACACGGTCCTGAAGACGATAACGGCAGGTGTAACACAGGGCAGTGTCCTGGATCCAATCCTGTACCTTTTGTATATAAGAGATTTGACTGAACAAGAAGAAGCTAGCCTTGCCACTTTTGCTGATGACACAGCAATAATGGCAATTGGGGACAATGCAGAAGACGCAGCAAACAAACTGCAAAGATCCATAAGGTATATTAGTGACTGGACGAAAAAATGGAGAATGAAACTCCATGAGACTAAATCCGTTCATATTAACTTCACCAAAAGCAAAATAAATACGGTAAGGTAAGAGTTAATATAGATGGAATAGAAGTACCGTATGCAAATACGGCCAAATACTTAGGTATGACGCTAGATGCTAAACTTAAGTGAAAGAGCATGTCAAAAAGAAAAAAGAAAAGCTAGGCATTAAACTAAGGCCGGCCATTCACTATACAAACCCTATACAAAATAACTGCGCAAATTGGCGTTTGCGCAGTGCATTTGTATTGTGAATGGCGGTTTTTGTACAGTTAACTGTGTAAAAATCAAAACAATTTTGATTTGTACTCAAATCTATTTGCGCAGTTATTTTGTGTCGTGAAGAAATATGCATTGGCTAATGGGAAGTAGCTCCAAACTTTCAAATGAGAACAAACTCCTGATTTATAAGCAGATCCTAAGACCCGTATGGACATATGGAATTCAGCTTTGGGGTATTACCAAAAAATGGAATCTACAAATGATTCAAACTCTTCAAAACAAAGTGCTAAGAGGTAGTATTAATGCTCCATGGTACATTCGAAATGACAATCTACACAGAGATCTAGGGGTAGAGTATGTCAAAGATATACTAGAAAATATGCGGTTAAGCATTATGACGTAATCCACGAGCATGTGAATACTGCTATACAGCACATGGTGGAAGAAAATCATAATAGATTTGGTTATGTAATAGCTATAGTTAGAAAACGAATAACGACCCATTTTCCTTTCCCTTTTAACCGCCCATCCTCAATCCTAGTAGCATATTATTATCTAAATCGGGATAGTTTAACGCCAATAGACGCGAAATAAGAACAATAAAGTTAATTTAAATAACTTCGGGACTAGCCATTGGGCTATATCCCACCAACCGTTCTCAAATACGATAAAGTACAATAGAATTTGCTAAATGAGTCTAACTCAGTCGTAAATAAAAAGGGGGGTGGTTTTAGTGGGTGGCAGGTCCCACACTACTAGCTTCACTAGTATCTTTCAAGATTTCCACCTACCCTCGGAGAAAAAAAAAGAAAAAAAGAATTGAACCAACTAACGCGTTGAGTAGGGATTTTATTAAATAAGGGTCTCGAAAATCAAAAGATTTCCTGGATGAAAATCCATCGAAATAATGCTGATCTAGCCATAGCCGTCCGTTGGTCCAGCATCATACCAATACTCTCTTGATTCCCGAAATAATAAAGTGTAAAGATTTTTCAAATCCGCCCAATAATTGAAACGCTTTATCGAAGAACTTTGAATTACAATCTCTTAAGCAGTAAGCACGCTGCAATATTTATTTGATAAATAATAAAAGATTTTGACATTAGTTAATTTGTAGTGGGATGCAGACTATTGTATTGTATTTTTTTTTTCCTTCGAAATAACCCCATATAAGCTCTTCTCCCCTGCTTATTATCCACCAGTCAGCATAAGATTGCTTTTGGTGGTTTATCGGATCTTCACAAAGGTGTCATTTATGGAGCTGATATTTACTCTGATTTAGGCAAACTCCTTAACTACTTTGAAGTTGCTGAAATTTGTTTGTGAAAAGCATAAACATATCTGTCCTCGTTGACTCCAAGTCAAATCCGACCAAGTGAACAATTGCTAAGGTACAATCAATTCTGCAAATTATAAAAGAATACAAAAATCCACTCGAATTCTACCAAAGCTAGTATAGTTGCCACATGTGGAGAACAAATTAACCAAATGATGAGTGCACCTAAAAGTATATATTTTTAATTACGCTAAACAAATAGCGAAAATAGTGAAAGATATGAAATATAAATTGCGTGCGGTATGTCCTGGTTGAATGAAGTGAGGTCAGGTTAGTCGATGTTGATGTGGCTATCAGCCGGAACCGACACACTTGGACCAATGTAAGGTCCGTAGTGATACCCGTACCACATGGTTCTGGTGGTGATTTTATCCCTACTCATTTAATCAGTAAGAGCTTCTGATGAACCGTAAGATACTTCTTATGTCAATAGTAGTTAGATCGTTGTAGAAGAAAGCATTTACATAAATGGAGTATTAGAGAGCTTGACATATACAGAGAAGGTGCTTTGGCGTTAGAAATGTGTAGCTACTTGTCACTAGTTGACTGATTCGAAGGACTCCATGGTAGCTTGGCGGCCAGAGAAAATGCGGAAATCTTTAGCGGTTATCAGGTTGTCCCTCAACTAAAAAAAAAAATTCTTTACTTGTTATAATTTCCGCCAGAAACATGCCACAGTGATTTGGTAGACGGAAGGAGAGTTAAGTTTGTGTGACAAAAAACAGTTATTATGCCATTGCAGGATCACAATTGTAAAATAGCAGAATTCATTTTAATTACAGCAACGGATATTGGCCTTGATAGTTACCAAAGCTTTTTTTTATCGAAACACAAACTACTCGTAATATTATTCAGATACTATATTTGCAAGACCACAATTAAAGCACGAGTAACCCAATCGAATTTTAAATTTTTCTCTTAATCATGCTTATGAACTTATCCGGCAAACCAGAATGCAAGGCATCAGAACTTAAATGCCGATCGAATGGCAAATGCGTCCCGAAGAAAAAGTTCTGTGACCACATTGCCGACTGTGAGGACTTGACTGATGAGCCGACAATTTGTTCCTGTTTCACGTACTTGCAGTATGTACATATTCAAATGACAACACAACGGACGACGCATTTTTATTTTCTCTTCTTCCCTTTTCATGTTCACACATTAATCCCTGTCCAATACGCACGTCCCTCCTCTATGGTACAGAGCAACGGATCCGAGCAAGATATGCGACGGCATACGCAACTGCTGGGACAAAAGCGACGAGAGCCCGGTGCTCTGTAATTGCACATCAAATCGATTTCCATGTGGAAGGTAATATCCAGTCTCACTTTGTATGTTTCCATTTCTCAAACCCAAAGGGGGTGTATTCTTTTGATTGTTAACAGTTCAAGAAGCGAGTGCATCCCCAAGGACTTTGTATGCGACAAGGAGCTCGACTGTCCCAATGGTGAAGATGAACACTATTGCTATGGCATTGAACATCCCATTAACATGGCGCACAGGTTAGCATGCATACACATTTTACATTTTTTAGATGTGTCAAGAATCTTTCTCTTCCATTTCAGCAGCTCCAAATTTCCAGCTGGATATGGGCAGGTGATTGAGCAGACATATGGACTTTGGCATACGAAATGCTTTCCACGTCAGCGGCCACCGGATAGCGCGGAAGTTGTTGAGATATGCCGCAAGCTTGGGTATCACGGAAGCAGACCACCAAGCTACCGTTTAATCGATAACAGCGCCGATATCGTGGCAGCTGCAGAGGTTCAAGATACGTCAAAAGATCCACCCGTCAAGTACCGTGAAGCCACCAAAGCTGTGGTGATTAACAAATTCTCACCCGTTCATCTGAACGAGGACCTAACACTTATCCTGAAACCAAGTCGACCGATAGCCGAGCTGGTAAAGTGGAACCACACCGATTCAAGCACCTGTTATCGGCTTGAAATTAAGTGCGGTTGAGAGGCTTCCATTTAATTTGAAACACAAACCATTGTTGGCTGCCCATGGCTGGATTAAGGAATAAGGATATTAATTCATTTTATTTTCATGCTTTTTTTGTATAAATGGAGCGGTGACTTTTGTCTAGACGGAGCCATTTTCCTCTGGGCAGGCATCCAGTGACCTTAAAAGAAATTTGTTTTTTTTTTTTGTTGTTTTTCTTCAAGCAGCTACGTACACGGTGGAGGGGACGACTGAATTTCACTTTTTCAAGAAAGCAAGGACTAAAACTTATCTTATATGCAAGACATTTATAAAGATGAGAAAAGGAAACAAAATATTTTCTTGTTCAGTGTGGGTTGAGTTGAGTCCGTAAAAGTTTTCTTCGAAAAGTAAAAGGATCAGTTTTGTTGTCTACGGGAAAAATGCATGTGTTGAGTTATTTTGGGGAAGCGGGGAAATTCACATTGTTGATTGCGGCATATGTTTTTGTTTAAGGGAAGTTCATTCAAGTTGAATATACAGGGTGTCCCTTAATTCGTTGGCAATATTTTAGGGCATGATTTATGGGTATATTCTAAGGAAAAAATTGTTATACAGTAAGGGCCTATCTCTAATTTTTATATCATTTATTGAGGATTTAAGAAAAGGCTTGCTTGGGTGTACCCTGACCCATGTTAACGGTAATTGCGCTGTTAGTACTAATGATAGAAATTTCGTTTAGGCCTCTATTTTTAGAAGAAATATTAGCCTTTGTAATTGCATTTAAACAAATTTTATATCTTAACTCAGTCTTAAGATATGTAATCTTTAACCTGTTAAATTTTTCCTGCCCATGCTAATTTTTTGATTTTCGGTTCAATTATCTGCAGAAAATGCGTAATAAACATAACGTTTTAATATTTTTTTTGAATCAACGTAACAATAATAAAAATAAAAGTTTACGACAAGGTTGTAGAAAAACCCATAGATTTTATGATACTTGGGAAAAAATGGAACAATGACATGTAGCGCACCTTGTCGCATTGCGTTGTACCGCGTTTATGTCAATTACTTTTGACAGATACACGGCAAATATTCACCGAAGCCCTCCGACAACCAATTGTTGCGGAATATTTTAATAAACAATGGAAACTCCATCAAAATTGTAAGTAATGAAACTAAAAATAAATGTTTGTTAAGATTTATTTCAGTGATGTCTTATTTCAGAAAGAAAACAACAACGAGGTCGCAACAAGAGCGATTGGTAGAAATGCTATCTACCAAAGTGGATATAGCCCGCAATTTAACAAAAAACCGGCTGAGGAAGTTGCAACTTTTTGGGAAAGCATCGCAACTGAATTAAATGTGTTGGGTCCACCAGTTAGAGATATAATTGGTTGGAAAAAGGTATATAAAATTAAAATCTTAAAGCGATATAACAAAGAACTATAATTTTTAATCCAGGTTTGGAGCGACTACAAAACCTATATAAAAAAAAATTGGCAGACACCAAAAAAGAAGCATCGGTTACAGGTGGTGGCCCTTTTAAAGTAAAAAGTTTTACTTCCATTGAAGAAGCGGTGATAGCAATCATCAATATGAAGGACAGCATAAACGGAGTTGGAGCAAGGACATATTGACCCGATGCCAAGAAAAATAGTTTGGCAGAGTCTAATCTAAATGAAAATGATCATAGAAAGGAAAACAGTTCATCGGCAAATTTGGAACTTGGTTATGAATCATTTGAAAACAGTGATGAAGACGACCTAATTGCAGCACCAAGAACAATTGTATATAAGTTAAGTGAAATGAACCTAAAACTTTTATGTATGCCACGAAGGCAAGTTTTTGTTGACTCTTTTTATTATATATTTATTAAAATAAAGTGTATATATGTTATTCAAATTGCATCAATATTTCATTTCTCGTTGCAATGGCCTCACTATGATATGAAGACCTCTGAAATGCTCTCTATTTCTTCAGAATCGTCCATGCCTGCAGTCTCTTCCTCAGTAGAGAAATGAAGACAATTGTTTTCATCTTTTGACAACTCGGTAATAACATATGTTTGAATTATAGAGATGGTATTTTCGGAAATATATCGATATTTGACTGAATCGATATATTTTAAATAGAAATTGATTTGTGTTCTAGTTAACGATAGCGTACAATTTATTAGCAAAGTGACATCCTTCCTTGTTAAAAACTATGAAATTAAACTCTCTTTATTGATATATGATAATTTAAAGCTCGTTAAGTCTTCATTATATATAAGTATCTAAAGATATATTGACTTATCGATATTTAAATGTACTTTACACATCTCTTTTAGAACCTTAAGCCTATCGCATATCAAATCAATGCGACGCGGTGCGCCATCGCAATTATATATAAATTTTCTTCCGAAGTCAGATACCTCGAATGCAATTTGAGTCTCTGAAAGAGTATGCGTTGCGGAGAATTTTCCGTTCCGACAGATACCTCGATAGGGCCGTATAATTTCCATGAATGTTTCTACGAGCGTAAGACACACCCCACATCCCATACATAATATACTTATCCGTAAAACAATATTCCATCTACATTTCCCCACCAAAAAAAAATCATCGTTCTTCTCGTATTCATTATCGTCAGACAATTTTCCAATATATTTTGTAATTTTCATGATCCCACGCAATTATTTATGCTCCTTTTTGTTTTTCTTCATGAAATACATAATTTTATGTCGCTGGCTTATTACATGGCAAGGCACCGTTCGTAATGACACTCATGTACATCATACAAAGTCTGAAGACATGAAACGCTGAAAGTGAATACCTTTACCTACATTTTTATACAAAATATTGTAGGAAAAAAATCGAATATCCTTTACGAGCATCCTTAAAAGTGCGTAATGCTACTTTTATTAACGGCGAAACTTAATATAGACAGGTTCTAGCTTTAAACGGTGGTACACGTTCAATGGAGAGCAAAATCATAAAATCCTCCTCATTGGTAGCACATCATTATATCCCAACGCATATTGAGCTATAGAAGGTTGTACGAGAAAGTTTTCCGTATCTATCCACATAGAGTCCGTACCTCTTCTTAAAAGAAAAGTAATTCTTGGTTGAAAATGTTACGATAATTTTAAAACCATTCACTTATCTGGGAAAAATCTTTTTCGGAAGGTAAGAAGGGTAGGTATAAGTTAACAGAACAAGCATTACATCGGAATACTCCAGAGAATTTTCCCACTAACTTCCTGCTGACACTATGTCTGGGTGCATCGGATTGCAGCATGCTTTCGTGGGAAACACTGAATATGGGAAACAGCGGGAAATCACGCATCCGTCGCATGGGCATACGAGTCCAGGTGAAGTTTTTGTTCTAGGTATAATGAAATTGTTAAGAAAGTTTTAAGTTCTAGTTTGATCTTGAAGCAAGAAAGGTGCAAATAGAATATTTCTTTTTTTAAAATAACGTAAGAACTTTTCACTTATATAGCGATCTTTTGTAAACATCAATTCACGTTTAGGTTGAAAATGTTTAATTTTATGACCAATTTCTTTTTATACCCTATTCTAGGGGTATATTAATTTTGACGCATAGTTTGTAACATACCTTAATATTGCCCGTAGACCCCTAAAAGTTACTATATTTATGATCAGCATCGATAGTAATGTCGATCTACCCATGTCCGTCCGTCCGTCCGTCCGTCGGCAAAAATTAGGCCTTTAAACTGGACCTAGAGAGCTGAAATTTTAACCATATACTCTCTAGGGTCCCGAAATAATCAAGTTTACGAATTTTTGAAATCCGCCCACAGACACGCCCACAAACTCAAAAAAACAAAATTTTGGAAAAAATCGAATTTTGAGCTAGGAAGCTGAAATTTTTTATATATGATCTATGACTCCTAAAACTGCTCGGGATATAAAATTTTCAAAATCCGCAAACTGCCACGCCCACAAAAAAATAAAACAATTTTATTGAAAAACCAAAATTTGAGCTAGGGAGCTGAAATTTTTAATATATACTCTCTAGGGGCCTTTTAAGCTCATGTATAAATATTTTCAAAATCCGCCCACTGACACGCCCACAAATAAATAAAACATTTTTTTTGAAAATCCAAAGTTTGAGCTAGGGAGCTGAAATTTATAATATATACTCTCTAGGGGCCCTTTAAGCTCATGTATAAATATTTTCAAAATCCGCCCACTGACACGCCCACAAATAAATAAAACAATTTTTTTGAAAATCCAAAGTTTGAGCTAGGGAGCTGAAATTCATAATATATACTCTCTAGGGGCCCTTTATGCTCTTGTGTTAATTTTTTTTAAATCCGCCTACTGACACGCCCACAATTAAATAAAACAATTTTATTGAAACACCCAAGTTTGAGCTAGAGAGCGTTTTTTTTGATAAAATCCTTTAAATGTTATATAACAAAATATGTAGAGCGTTCTTAACAATTTAACCATACTTAGACTTTTGTCACGCCCACTTATGAGGGATAGGAATAAGAATAGGGTATCCAACAGTTCGCCCAAGCGGACTGTAGCCCGTCCCTATGTTTTTATATCAGCTGATTAACAGCGGATGCACAATCTACCTGATTCGACATTCGGAATTATATAAAAGCGCGTGTTGAGTAAAAAGGACATATCTTTATTGTATCAGCAACTATTTGAAAAGGAAAGACATAAACTAAAATTAGAAAAATGGCAAACTCCAGCCAACAAAGAGCAGAGGTAAAGTTTCTTCTTCGTGGGCCAAAAAATTGGAAGAGACCATAGAGTTGTACACAAAGGCCCTGAAGATGGACACATCATCTCATACCAGCATTGTACTCTAGTATATATACAATGATACCAGTGATCGATGCATGGATTAAACCAAGTCTTGGTGAAACAAACTTCTATCTGAATCAGTTCCTGACGGGTCATGGCAGAGAATATCTCTTTAAACGCGGACATGAATCCATCGCAAACTGTCCATATTGTTAAATAGTTTCGGAAAACGAGGAACATGTGTTCTATCATTGCCCACGATACGAAACCGAGAGGATCACCCTACGGGACCAATTTGGGGTGTGACCCACTCCCGATAATGTCGTAAATCACATGCTTCAGGATGCTGAAAACTGGACCACTGTAAGAAACGTGGCGGTGCGCATACTTAGCGATCTAAGGCGTTTAGAGCGCCAACGTAAAGAGGATAATGTTAATCATAGAGTTAGATTAAGCTAAGGCTCTATACCGACCCTCGTGAAGTAATGCCTAATGGCGGTTCCGCAGGGGATATATATAATCGGTATGTTCAGGAAGGAAGGTTGTTTTAGCCAGTAAGAATCCGGCACTACCAGTGGATGTCGGACCATTGGTGCCTCTGCACGGTTTCCACCATCGCAAAAAAAACACCCAAAGGCCCTGCAAACCATGCAAAAAATCGCAAAGGACATGGTAGCAACTCAAAAAGACGCAATACATATAGCTGCTTCCAATTCAAGACACTCTATCGGAAAAATCAAGGCTTAAACCGGGGTTAAGGCCAGTAGAATATAAGTTTTGTTTAAGGGTTTTCAAGTAGATACAAAAATATGTTTGCGCTCTCGTAAGAGAGCACCACTAAATAAAAGACGAACTTTATTTTTTTATAACTGTATTTTTATTTAAGTCAAAGCTTCAGATTCCTTACCCTGGTGGGGGGAAATCCTCCGCTATATGGAGTGACTGTACTGAAATACGATAGACTAAAAACCAAATAACTTGAGATACATCGATCCCTTTTTATATTACTTAATTGCTAGCGCAGCATTTTGACTGCGGATCGTATGATGATATTCTCACACCAGTTGCTGAGGGCAAAAAGTGCTGAGTCACATTTCTTTCTCATATCATCTTTTGTAAACATTGAAGCAATAGATCTTTTGTAAACATTGAAGCTATGGAAAAATGTTTAATTATTGATGAGGGCAAAAAGTGCTGAGTTACAATTCTTTCTCATAGCATCTTTTTATAAACATTGAAACTATGGCAAAGTTTTTAAGTATTAAAATCTAGATTTTGTGTGGGCTTTGGTTCTGTTATTATTTGTTGGAGCGCACAAGTGGGTTCCGATATAACATATATTTACCGCGTCTTACAGATAGTAACACATATTCAGCACAAAAAAAAATGAAAATGAAGCCACCACTGAATGCATCACGTAGAATTCAGTGACTTGGCTTAGCAATATGGTGAAGTCGGGAGTCGTCGTCTTTTTCGACGTAAACAAGTTTTATTTGAACAGACCTGATGGACAAAAATATTATTTCCAATAATTGAAGAAGGATGAACTACATATTCACGGACGGCACAGCAAAGGAGGCGGTATAATCGTATTGGAAGCAATTGGCTCTAGCGCACAGCAGCACAGTAGAACTGTATTTTTAAAGCTCAAGAATGACCGCGAACACATATCCTAACAACAGCTATACTCGAAAGAGCTTTTCCTCATTTTGGTGGACAACGATGGACTTTAAAGCAGAATAATGCCCCTACCTATGCACACCGCAAGGACAACCAAAACCTTGATTCTACCCAAAATGTAGACCTATTAAAATGGCCACCATAGCTATTCGCCTGACCTGAATATCATGGAAAACGTGTGGGGATGGCTTTCAATGAAAGTCTATGAACGAGCCAGGCAATATAATAATACGGACGTGATAATCGAAGCCATAAAAAGAGCCTGGTCGGAAATTTCCTCAATTATTTAAAGACCCTTTATGAATCTCTACATAATATGTCTACTTGAAGCGATTCAACAATCCGGAGGTATGACCCTATCGGAAAGTTCCATTGATTTTACAAAAGCTGTCGAATGCCAATTCGGTTTTGACATTTGTAAAGCAAACAGAAAAAGAAATTGTGTGAATAAACAATGGAACGCTATACTCCCGAAGAACCGCGAAATAATCGCGGAATATCGCAAAGCTCTGAAGAAAAGCTAAGAAAATGGTAATCGTCCACTTAAGCGATATCATTTTCAAAACATAATGGAAAAAAACTTGAATTCCCAAATAAATATGTATTTAAAAAAGCCCATTAGTTTTTTTTTATTTTTTTATAGGAAAATATCGTCATACATTATGGCCCACCCGCTACAAAGGTAGTAGTGAGTTGCGTATCGGCCTTCTTTTATGGCTTTTTGTTCTTGTGTTACGTCGCAGGTAAGAACCACGATTTGCCCATTAAGAACTTAACTTGTGAGTAATTAGAATTTACTTCAATGCATTGTCCATCCTGACATACGGCTGGATGTATTCATTGAAATGGTAAATGAAATAAGTCACGGCGAATGGTTGCAAAGAAAATTGGACCTAGTGCAAATTATTTATTTCAAGCTTAAAACATGCGAAGCCTTTAATGAACATTTGAGAGCAGATGAAGTAAATATGAATACTCTTAGGATAGTTTGTCTGTTTACAAATGGCGGTGACTGCAAGCGATGAATACGCCACATGAGGTAACAACGAATCGGGATATGTGTTGGGAATTTTCTTTGTCCCATATTCGATAGTGTTATTTTGTTTGAGAAGACCTTAAGTCATTTATCAAATCCGTTATGAAATAATTGAAATGACAGATGGATTTGTAATGTCAATAAATAACACCGCAGATATACAATATAATTATTGACAAAGGCGAAACGTATGCATTGTGAATATATACATATAGCTGTTCCTTATCGTGACGAAACGTTTGTAACGTAAAATATGATATTCGATATAATCTTTATATAAAGGGTCTTTCATTAGCGACTTGACAACTTCAAACATTCAGTGTGAACGCACCCTTCAACCTCCCTTCAAGCAAGAGACTCCGTTTTACGTGCGCAAACGGAGTCAGGAGTCAATGACATATAAGGCGTTTTTCTTTTTTAGCTCCGAGCGGGGCACTGAGCTGTCAAAAAAAGAACTGTGTTACTTTTTTAACTCGGAGCGCTCTGAGCACAAAATTTGTATTTCTTTTTTATCTCTGAGCTAGCTCAGGGCTCGTTCGATGAGCTCGATTGAAAATGACCGAGCACCACGAGCGAAAAGCTGAGCGCGGCTGACTTCATTCATTATTTGTGCTTTTTCCATAGTTTATTTACTAGAAATTATAATTTAAATGGAACAATCCTTGACAAACACTAATTTCAGAAGCAAACCTGACTATTTTGAAAATTAATAAAAAAAAATTATCTAATGACAGTTCAGTGCTCAATTCTGTTTCTTAATTAGCTCGGAGCGCTCAGGTTACGTTCAGCTCGGAGCGAGCTCTGATCGCTCGGGCCGCGCTCTGTTCCCCGCTCGGGGCTAAAAAAGAAAAACGCCTATAGACTACTCCGCATACAGCTCCGCATACCAATTAGTATGGAAATTGTAATAGCCGCGGACTCACATGTGTATGTATTGTGACAGATAGAGTTCGCTGTGCTCAGCAAAAAATGAATCCAAAACTGATCCAAAAAAAAGGTACAAATCGAGGCTAGATAAGAAGAGAAACGAGAATCGAGTATCGCTAAAATAAAAATTAGAAATGTTTGTTCATGTTTATTTTATTTCTTAAAAAAAATACATTTTTCCATTTGGTATACCTGCAACCATTCCTCCTTCTCCTGCTAAATAAATGAATCAAATAAATGTGCATGTAATCTATACATATTATGTATGTTACTTACTTTCAGCATGAATTTGTGTCGGTAGCATTAAAATCATCGAAATGCGGCCCACAATTGGTAGTTTCGCCTTCATCGGTTGCAATTTTTTTTTCTTTGATTTTGATAAATCTAAATTCAAACAAAGTTTAATTAACCAAATAATTGTGTGCAATAATAAATTCAATTTTAGTTTACCTTTCAAAGAAAATTATATCTGCAGCTGCAGCCAGAGACAGTGTCAGTGACAGATGAACGAATCGCCATTACAAATAACTACTCTCAACTCTCGCTCTTCTTCTTATTTTCACTATCAGTTCTGTGTCGTGGAGTGCTTAAAGCAAGCAACTATCACGAGCAGAAATTTGCCGGCACTAAAAGTGCTCCCACAGGCTCATCATTTAGTGCAGGTGTTAGTAAGGACAAAACAATTAAAAATACAATAATTATGTACCTATAAAATACTAACACAAACACAAATCATGCAAATAAATTAAGACATTAAGGTATTATTGCGCAAAATATTTTTCAGCTTAATTTTACTAACATACAAGTCAATCACATGATCATTTATATTATAGATTCTACTCATGCGACTAATAGGCTCATGCCTCCCATAATTCGTTCTATGATGGGGGCTAAACAATAAATCAACACTACGTAAATTATGGGCACCACACCGAAAATTAAAGCCAATAGATGACAGCAAGTCAGGTGCATCTATTTGACCGGATATAAGCTGCTGTAAAAAAATGATATCGCTATTAAGCCTTCGTTGAGAAAGGGGTAACATTTGAAGAAGCTTAATACGCTGACTGTAAGGAGGAAGGTTAAAAGGATCATCCCATGGAAGTCCTCTAAGTGCAAATCGAATAAATTTACGTTGAATGACCTCTATTCGATTTGAATGAATGTTGTAGAACGGCGTCCAAACTTGTGAAGCATACTCTAGAATCGGACGGACAAAACAATTGTACAATGACATAGTAACGTATGGGTCATTAAATTCTTTCGCCCACCTTTTTACGAAGCCCAGCATAGAATTTGATTTATTAACAATAAAATTGATATGCTTGGCAAAAACCATTTTGGGATCGAAATAAACCCCAAGATCCTTAAAATTATCAACATTACAAAGAATATGTTGAGACAAAGAATATTGAAAGGTGGACGGTATATTCTTTCTAGAGAATGTCATATGTTGACATTTAGTAGGGTTCAGGGATAAACCGATTTTATCACACCAATTGGCGAAGCTATTAATGTCAGATTGAAGAAAAATTCTATCTTGCTGACTAGTGATAGATTTAAATATTTTCATATCATCAGCGTAGATCAGGATATTACTGTGATTTATACATGCTTTAACATCATTAATGGCTAGTATAAATAGAATTGGTCCGAGGTGACTACCTTGGGGAACTCCAGACTGAGCTGTAAACGATACAGATAGCGATCCTCTAAATTTGACTTGATAAACCCTTGATCTAAGGTATGAATTAACCCATTTTATGAAACTTGGTGGGAAACCAAAAGCCCTAAGCTTAAACTCGATTATTTCATGGGACAGCTGGTCGAAAGCTTTAGAGAAGTCAGTGTATATGCAATCCATTTCATCCTTATTCTCTAAGGCATTAGAACAATCATGCAAGAAACTTAACAGATTAGTGACAGTGGATCTGTTCCTTACAAATCCATGCTGTTCATTACAAATTAAATTGCGACAAAGAAATATTAACTTTTCGCAAACCATTTGTTCAAAAAGCTTAGGGATACACGAAAGCTTTGAAATAGGCCTATAATTAGTGATATCACCACGTTCGCCTTTTTTAAATACAGGTGTGATAAAAGCATTTTTCCATAGATAAGAGAATTTACCAGTACTAATGGACAATTCAAACAGATATTTAAGATATGGAGCAATTGCATGACTACATTTTTTAAGAACGATCGGTGCAATGCCATCAGGACCTGATGAATAATCATTCTTCAGAGAAGAAATAAATTTTAAAATTGTTTCCAAGTCAATTGAGAAGCTACTAAAACTTATTTGGGAACAGCTAATTAGATAACTAAAATATTGCTCATCTATGTGAAGAGGGGTCACCCTAAACGACTTACTGAAATAATCTGCAAACATATTGCTTGCATCTAGCGAATCAGCAGTTGTAGAACTATTGTAAGTAAGCTTCGATGGATAACCATCGGTTTTTTTCTTAGAATTGACAAATCCCCAGAAAAGTTTGGGGTCCACTTTTAAAGAGCATTCCATTTTACTTATATAGTCAATATATAAGTTGCAGGATAAAGATTTGAACTCATTGAATAATGTGAGATAGAGTTCAAGATCCGAATGGCAGAGACTTTTTTAATAGTTCTTCCAAGCCCTATTACGTCGGTTTCGTATCGATTTGAGCTCTTTAGTATACCAGGGATGGGACGTTTTCATATTCCTAGAGGATTTGACAGGAATCACTTTTTTCATGCAGTTATCCATCAAAGAATAAAAAGCACCGACTGCATCTTCAATATCAGATAACGCAGTAAGATTAAAATTAAGGCTATTAATTTCATCAGAAAGCCTTTGAAAATTTGCTTTCCGAAAGTCAAAAGATTGCGAACGGTCATACGAATTACTGTTTTCGTACAAATGTGCGCCCAGTTCAATAAATACATCCAAGGGTGGATGATTGTCATCTATGTTAGTTATACTGAAGTGGGATGCCAGAACCACAGTACTAACAGAGTCAGAAGAGAAAACAAGATCGAGAGTTCGATTTCTGAAATTTTTTATACAGCTTGTTTGCTGTAAGTCAAAAGACAAAATGTTGTCAAGTAAAGCGAGCTCTTGTTGGGCAGAGTCAAAGGATGGAATGAAATGAGAATCATCCTCAGAAGGTACCCATCCAATATGTGGCAGATTGAAGTCGCCTATAAGTAAGATAGTGCTGTCACAACAAGATATGTCAAAAATATGGTCAAGTGCCATAGAAAGTTCAGAATACAAAGAACATAGACGAGACGATGGAATGGATGGAACAACATATAAATATTTGTTCTTAAGTGTAATTTTTACACAGATAATTTCGACATTTAGTGGAAATGGAAAGTCAATCTTTCGTGACTCAAAGTTGGAACGAACAGCAATCAGGACACCTCCTCCAAGCGCTTTCAGGTCCTTTTTATGACGGTCGTTTCTGAATACGGAGAACTAATGATTGAAGAGTTCCGTGTCTAAAATTCCGGCATTAAGCCATGTTTCCGTCAAGGAGAAGATATCATGAGAGAGGGCTTGGGAGTTTAAATATATTTCAGCAGTTTTTGTGCGGAGTCCCCTTACATTTTGATAGTAGAGGGACAGCCTATTGGGTTTTTTAACACGGACGGACAGTCTTTCCTACGACTTTTTGTCGAATTCTTTAACTAACGTATTTTGAGGCCTTGCAGTGTTATTGCACAGTATTTCGAAATATTCTGAAGGGGCAACAATTTTGAATGACGCAACAAACCCATCAGCCTTGCTGATTTTGGTGCATTTAATTGAGTCATTTTTTGGAATCAAGTTTCTCGAGACCAAGTGGTTCAAGACTTCGTCTGAAGAGGTGTTTGGTTTTAGCCGAGAAATGAAAATAGATTTTGGCCTGGGAATCGATTCAATAGTTCCAGATTCAGTACCTAAGGAATGATTGATGCCTGTGGGACTAAAATTAAGGGTGGCGGCATCGTTTAAGTTTTTTCGTTGACTCCTGAGATTAAACCGTTTAGCGCTTGGATTTAGCGCAGAGGAAGGCATATTACGTTTCCTTTTGTCTGCGGGTAGATTAGATGAAGACGGTGCTAAACTAAAAATGGGCTCAGGGGTAGATTCAACAGTTGGGGAACCTGTTGTGTCAACCAGAGTCAATGTATCCATGGCCCGTTGGGTACACAGCTTTACTACGTTAGTCGGCAACTCAAGGTCAGTAGACGTTGAGGCGTCTGCCGAAAGATGAAGGTCAGACAATGTTGATACGTTGGAGACAGTTGTGTTGAAATTGTCGAGTAAGTTTTTAAACCCCTTAGATAATTTCAGTATGTCAGCCTTGAAGACTGACATCTTGAAAGCAAGGGTGGACAATGACAATTTTTGACACGGGGAGCAATACCATAAGGCGATCTCAGAAGCTTTAATTTTATCCATAAATGCATTGGTTGAACCAACACATTTAGCATGGAACATCATGCCACAAGGGCCATAACAGGCAAAAAGAGGATTGGAGGAATGTTTAGATTCCAAGCATTTATCCGCGCTGCAATCCATTTTAAAACTGGGATTATAAAGAGAAAAAAAACGAAAACAATAGAAACAGAGAAAAAAAAAGAAAAAAAAAATGATATTAATGACTCGTCGTTTGTGTGTATCCCGCGAACCCTTTGCGCTTTAGCCGAAGTTCCGGTGTCATCGCATCAGACGGCATATCCATAAGACAGGAGTCGCACGGCGGATTTTAATGAAACTTTGTGAGTGTGTTCTGTATGGTGTCTGGATTAATCTTAGGTCATACGTATAATGAATAGATCGACCCAATCCCTCTCATACAATGTTGCTTTTGAATTATTTGACGTAAATGTTACAAATAATTAAGAAATTGAACATAAAATTGAATTGAAAACGAGTTCAGACAATTCACTGAAATGATTCAAATCGTTCCTACGATGTGTTCGCTTAAATGTGTGAGCCTTTAAGAAAGTTAGGTTTATTTACGATTGACAATGGTGTTAGAAATTAAAAAAAAAAAAACGTCAAAGAGAACACTTTAAGTGATAAAAAAAAGGATAATTTAAATTTTAAAACAAAACAATAATATTTAAAAATAAATAAATAGGTTGGGTCCAGCTTAAAAAACGATGCCACCAAAAAGAGGTAAAGAGGGTGCAACTGAGAGAAAATCGGAAAACGATGAGCAGCGCGCCAGGAAGCTGTTCGAAGCAAAAAGTAAGCTGACATAGGCGCCTGCCAGACAAGTATCTACCCTAAGCGGGGCAACCATGCGGAGAAAAGGGTTAAACCCTAGTTACCCACGAAGCGGTCTACCCAAATACTGTTTGATTCGAAAAAGTAAGATGACATAGGCGCCTGGCAGAAAACGAAACAATTTATTTATTTACGCTTAACACAAGCAAACTACTTAAGTCTAAACAAACAAGATTAACAAGATAAATAAATAAATATGTACTTAAAACTAACATTGAGTATAAGTATGATCAGGAGGAGGGTAATGTTTGGAGGGCATGTTTTAAGGAGTGTCTAAAGTGATTCAGGTCAAAGGAATTGGAGTTATTTACTTTGCAAAGCATTCTAGTCATAGGTTCGTGTTGGCCACATTCGGTGCGATGGTAGGGAAGGGAGAAAAATGGTACAGATCTTAGACGACGAGAGTTCGTATTAAGAAATACTTTTTCGAGGAGGACTGGGCAGTGGATACAGCTGGTTAATAACTGATATACGAAAAGAATGTCAGCATTATCGCGACGTGAGTTTAATGTGTGACGATTTAAGACGGTCTTCATAGGGCGGCAAGTTATATGGGTCAGTCCAACCCAGCCCGCGTAACGCAAATCGGATAAATCTACGCTGAACGGCATCAATGCCTTTAACAAGGATGTGATGGTACGGTGACCAGACCTGGGAGGCATATTCAAGATGAGGTCTAACAAAAGTTACATAGAGAGACTTAGTGACATAGGGGTTACAGAATTCCTTGGACCAACGTTTTACGAATCCAAGGGTAGAGTTAGCCTTACATATGATGCCGTCGATGTGAGCTCGGAAGTTAAGCTTATTGTCACAGATTACACCTAAGTCTCTAATCGAGGTTACATATGGGACAGGCACGTTGTTGAAAAAATACTGCCGTTGAGACAAAGGATGGCGTTTGAGAGAGTAGGTTATAGCTTGACATTTAATTATATTTAGTTTAAGGAGATTTTTTTGACACCATGTAAAGAAATTGTTCAAGTCGGACTGCAGCTCATGAGCATCAGCGTTACATGAAATATGATTAGAGATCCGCATGCCATCGGCGTAGATTTCCAGGTCATATCTTGAAAGAATAAGCTCGACATCATGGATAGTTAGCAGGAAAATCAGTGGTAATAAGTGGCTACCTTGCGGAACTCCTGAAGTTGCACGAATAGGATTTGAAGCACATGATCTGGAAAGGACTATGTAAGGACGATCATTTAAATAGGAACTTAGCCATGATATAAACAGGGGTGGTAAACCAAGCATTTTTAGTTTGTAAAGGACAACATTATGGGATATTTGTCGAAAGCTTTACTAAAATCGGTTGCGACTGCGTCTTTTTCTTTGCCAGCCTCCAGGGCACATATGGTATTGGACACGAATTAAATAAGATTAGTAACCGTTGATTTGCCTTTCAGAAAACCTGTTGCCTAGGGGAAAAAAACTGAATTGCAGTGAAAGTAGAGTGTGTCGTAAACTATGCTCTCAAAACGTTTAGGTATGCGGAAAAGTTTAGCTATGGGACTATAGTTGGAGACGTCGCTCTTAACGCCTTTCTTATGAATAGGAATTATGAAGGAGTCTTTCCATAATTTTGGAAATACACCAGATCTGATAGACAGCTGAAAAAGTGAAATAAGTGGTTGGGCTATTTTTGAAATACATTTTTTGAGAACAGCTGCAGGGATACCATCTGGGCCGGGTGAGAAATCCTCCTTAAGCTGGGAGATATTGTCAACTACTGATGATAGACAATGTTCGCCGGTTTCCGCTAGTAACTCTATAAAAATAACTCCTTAAAAACAAAGTCGAAAACAATTAAATAACCAAACGTCGAAATTGTGGTCAACACTAGACAACAAGCACTTACACCCCACGGTCTTATGTACTTCAGCAAAGCTGCCCGTTCGCTACTTACCAGCTGTAAGCATTAGCGTCAGTATTAAAAAACCTGCCAGAGGCCTAAGCAAGGTAAAGGAGACTAGCGAGCTTTATTTCACCCCAACAATAACCCAACTTAATGAAAGAAGTGTTTACCTAAAATATTCAGCCTGCTTCCGTCAAAAGTAGAATATTGGTAAATGAAATATGATGCCGTTTCGTCGGTTTCCAGGTAGCATTCACATAGGCCCACGCTTCTTAGCCTGAAAACTTTTATTTGCTTGTTGAGAGTACAGAAACCAGTGCCGACACCAACTATGGATCTCAAGTCGTTACTATTCAATCCGAGCAGATACTTTGCTCTGCTTGTTTTGGGACCGTGCGTCAGCTTCGTGCAGCTTATTCAAATGTCTGCATGAGGCAAGATCATACCAATACTCGGTTTGCTGTTGACATAGTGCCTAAGTCATATCAGATTTGTGAACAGACGAGCAGCATCCTATGGATGGTTGTGGACCATTAACGGCCGACGATGACCCTTTCCTGGCCAGAGCATCTGCTCTTTCATTACCCTGGATGAGTCCACATGCTCAGTGTTACAATGTTGTTACGCCTTCTCAATTTGTTCAGCTTAACTATGGTTTCCTGAACAGCTTCATTGGGGAGAGAAGGCTTGCAGTAGTAGCGGCTTGACTATGAGCAGGTGTTCAAGGTAGCAAACCTTTCTTCTTAAGACGATATTATTATGTGATACCAATGATCACATACGGAGCGATAGCATGGGCGAAACGAACCAGTCTAGCCACAACAAGAGGGACACTCAGCAAAGTGCAAAGACTGGCGTGCCTGTGCATTACCGGAGCAATGCGTAGCTGCCAATCCGCAGCCATGGAGGTGTTATTGGAATTGACCCCTCTACAAATCGTGGTGATGAACGCGGCAGACAAAATAATCCTAAGGATGCCAAAGGAGGGAACTGGAAGAGGGAAATGCATCGGTTCGAAAGAATACGGTGACTTACT
The DNA here is from genome assembly GCA_949715645.1 of Portevinia maculata. NCBI lineage: Eukaryota > Metazoa > Arthropoda > Insecta > Diptera > Syrphidae > Portevinia > Portevinia maculata. Next base: position 73,047,582 of record OX454527.1, read on the forward strand.
CAAAAAAACTCCCACTTCTTGGCATACCTAGGGACGACAGCATCTTCGAGAAGAATTTCCAGATAAAGCTCAGCAATAAGGAGAACTGGAGCAATGCATTCACAACTTATGGACTGAGCAACCACAAAACAAAGTGGTACACGGAGGGCTCGAGGACCGAGAAGGGAACCGGTGCAGGAGTATTTGGGCCAGCAACTAAGCACTACGAATCCATGGGCAAATGTACCAGCATCTTCCAGGCATCTTCGAGAAAAACTGCAGAAATTGCAATATAGCAATAATGTCTGACAGCCAAGCAGCCATAAAAGCTCTTGACACCTACGTCATCAAGTCTAAACTCGTGTGGGAATGCCTACACGGACTGAATAGATTATGCAAGAATAACAGAATTTCCATCTGCTGGGTACCTGGCCATGTTGTCGTTACAGGCAATGAGGCAGCGGACTCTCTGGCTAGAAAGGTTGCAGAGGAATCCTTCATAGGATCTGAACCGTTCTGCGGGATAGGAGAACACACTCTACGCGAAGAGTTCAGGAGACTGGAGAAAGAAACAAGTGCCTAAACCTTTCTTAACCTCCAAGGTCTTAGGCAAGCAAAGAAACTCTTAGGAAATTACAACAAAAAGAGATTCAAAACTTGTACCAGCCTTAACAAAAACATCCTAAGAATCCTAACAGGCCTCCTCACGGGGCACTGCAGACTCAAGGAGCACCTGAGGGAAATGGGTATATCAGAGGACGGGCTCTGCAGATTCTGCAGTGAAACCGCCGAAACTCCAGACCACATACTGAAATCCTGTGGGGCACTGACAAACAAAAGGATGAGATATTTGGGTGACACCAAATAACAGACAAGGACCTACAAGCCATGGACCCACAGCTCATTCTCAGATTCGACAAAGAAACTGGACTGGATGCTGTGCTGTAGAGAGTGTGTCCTGCCAAGGATAAATCAGAGCAATACCTCGACACGCTTCACAGAGGGTTCTGAAAAGGGGGATTGAACCTCTCCGAGGCACAAGCAGGGAACACAATAAACCAATAGGTCGCAGTGTAATATACCCTAACTAAATATTATTATTAATACGATATTATCAGCAGTGGCCATTGCAAAGATTTCTGCCTGAAAACAGTTGTTTGTCCACCTAAGGCTACAGATAGTCCTATGTGGCAGTATCAATAGTAGACTTCCGCTTGATGACAACATCAGGCCTAAGCCCATTCCACCCCTCACTGTTCCATTCCAGTCCAGCAAGAAGACGAGCTCGAAAGCGGAGAACAAAAATCAGTTTGGCCTGCCGTTCAAGTACAACCTAAGGTATGTATGGTCGATTTTCTGGCCTCGCTTTCAACATAGAACTGTTAAGGTAGTAAACAGAGCAGGATATTCCTCTCATCGCAACTGTAATGCATAAGGTATTATAGTTTACATAGGTGATGTCTCTAAAGGATGTGAGCTGTAGAATTGTGGTTCTTAATATGCTCAAGACGCGCAATAATATGGGATTTTGAAAATTGCATCCACTAAAAAAAGGAAAAGAGGGTGCAAACTTTTCTTTTATTACTCGTAACATCACTTCCTTCAACTTACCATTACTTTCTAAAACCTCAACCAATTCAACAGAGCACCGAAATCGTATTTAGGCAACACTCTCTCACTTTCTCACTTGAGAGATACTTATCAAGCTACACTCAAAAAAAAAACATAGTTATCCGAAGAATTTTCAGTTCTTGTTAGATTGTGAGTTCAAAATTGTTTACTCAACAAAAGGTTCTTGCAAACAACAACTAATTTTTGATTTTTTAAGAATCGAATTTTCGGTTTAAAAATATATTTCTTGCAAAAATTGAAAACTGTTAGCCCAACAGTGAAGTTGTTGTGCAAAGTATTTCTACAGACAATATATCCCTTCAAAAATAAAATTTTTGATTCAACAATTCGTTCTTAAGGTAACAATAAATTATTATCAAGAATCTATTTAATTTTAATAGGAGCGAAAATAAAAATACTAGGAATTAACGGCCTTACAGGGCCTGAAACCAAGCTTGTGAAAGGACCTACAATTTTGAGTCAAATCCGAAATTTGAGAAGAGTATGACAATTGATACTCCTGTATATTTTTTGAACGGGCGTGCGGCGTGATGTGAAGCTGAGACCTTGTTGCTCAAAGGCATAGAATTAGGCTTGTCAACCAAGTAAACACAGAAATAACAGAACTTTTAAATAATGACAATGCAATCAGGAGATTGAGACGGGTAACACCTTTTGATCTACAAGAGTTAGCTAGGGCGAAGAAATCAGGTATTGATTTCAAACAAAAAAAAAGTTTAGAAATCCGACAAACGGCGGATTTATCTCTTAAATTCAACATATAGCTCAAAAACAAATTGCCGATTAGTCGTCGACTAGGTGCAATCTCATTCGGGATGGCGAACGTCAGTCCCCCGGGAGTTTTTATACTCTATTCTAAGGGTATATTAATTTTGACGCATAGTTTGTAACATACCAATAGCCGCGTTTTATTATCCCAATGATCTTGATACGGATCCGATCTGATAATAAAACGATCTGGATCATCAGTGGCAAGTTGTGGCAACAGTTGTTTTTAACACATAACAGACAATACCAGGTATTTCAAATTTCGATTGGAACTCAGCCATATTGCAAATATAGGGTACAATGTGACGTCACAATATGATCGCTTGTTGTGTCGGGGGTGTTGCCATTTGAATACAAATCAACATACATTTTGCACTCAATATTTTTTTTTCAGAAACTATGTTCAAATGTTATGTTCAAATATGCAACATATTAACAGTATTGTACTGCTAATATTTCCATTAATTTTTGTGTATTATATTACGAAGCAAAACGTCTCAAAAGTCGCAGTGGTAGATTATTCGAATATGAAAATATGTTAATTGATTTTTTGTGTTATTAATAGTGTTTCATATTTTGGTCTGGCAATATTATTGTGTTCCTATAATTTCCTATAATTTAAATAAGCAACGCCACGAAAAAACAGGTAGTGAGTTTTGTAATTACATTTTGGATCACGGTTAATGATCCCGATAAATAGCAAGATCCTGTGTTGTTTTTGTTTTACGTATTAAATTGATCCAGATCCAGATCCGCATGGATAATAAAACACAGCTAATAGTAGTGTCGATCTAGCCATGTCCGTCCGTCCGTCGGCAAAAATTAGGTCTTTAAACTGAACCTAGAGAGCTGAAATTTTAACCATATACTCTATAGGGTACCGAAATAATCAGCTCTAAGAATTTTTGAAATCCGCCCACAGACAGGCCCACAAACTCAAAAAAACGAAATTTTGGAAAAAATCGAATTTTGATCTACAAAGCTGAAATTTTTTATATATGATCTATGGCTCCTAAAACTGATCGGGAGATAAAATTTTTAAAATCCGCCCACAGACACGCCCACAATTAAATAAAACAATTTTATTGAAAAGTCAAAGTTTCAGCTAGGAAGCTGAAATTTATAATATATACTTTCTATGGGTACTTCATGCTCATGTGTAAATATTTTCAAAATCCGCCCACTGACACGCCCACAATTAAATAAAAAACTTTTTTTGAAAATCCAAAGCTTGAGCTAGGAAGCTGAAATATATAATATATACTCTCTAGGTCTCTAGGGGCCCTTATGCTCATGCGTAATTTTTTTAAATCCGCCTACTGGCACGCCCACAATTAAATAAAAGTTTGAGCTATGGAGCGTTTGTTTACAAAAGCTTCGTTTTTTCGATAAAATCCTTTAAATGTTATATAACAAAATATTTAGAGCATTCTTAACAATTTAACCATACTTAAACTTTTGTCACGCCCACTGATGAGGGATAGGAATAAGAATAGGGTATCCAACAGTTCGCCCAAGCGGACTGTAGCCCGTCCCTATGTTTTTTAGATGAGTTAAAGTCCATCACTATTGCAGAAGCATCCCTCGCGTACTAGCTCTGCAAATTATTTTGTACATCCAGCGAATTCCCAACACAAAAAAAAAATAGAACCTGAGACCTTTCGGTTTTTAATAATCCAAAAAGCTAACCACTGAGCCACTGCGCCTGTTTGCTAACAGTTTTATTTAAGCCTTTGTTGGGATTCCAATGAGAAGTCAATTCGTTACAATGTCTCTATTTGTTCCGATAAGCTTTATATGTTTTCACCTAGTCGACTGTTAATCGACTGATGTCATAAAAATAAATTTATATTTTATTCCCTCAAAACTGAACGAATGAAACCGTTAGGCCAGGAAAATGATTCGAAATTTGTCGATACGCATTTCTCTTTCAATAATTCAGGTGATTTGTAGTTTATGCAGTTATCCTGCAAATGCCTGTTAAAATTTATAATACTCAGATTGGGCAGGCATTGCTGCGTAGCCCTGCAAATTTTCTGTAGTTTTGTTTTAAACTGCTGATTGACGGTTGAAACTATGCAGTCACCTAAGTTTTTGAATGCAAGGTATAAATGTCAACTGTGAAACCAAATTCGAAAACTTAAATGAAAACACTTTCCACCGGGAACTTCCAAGCTAGCTCATTTCATCCGCAATGAAAAGAGACCGTATGTCCGAGTTCAGATGTATAATTTTTTAGGTGGAGATAACCGAAGTTCCAGCGATCAAAAAATTATAGGGCGGGGGGTCTATTTTCTCCCCCTTTATAGTTATAGTCCGTCGAAGTGAGGTACCACCGACTTGGATGAAGAACTTCTTTAATTTTGATACAATTTTTCACTTGAAATACATTTTTCTTTAATCTCTTGCCTGAAAACTTTACATTTGGTGTGTGTTAGCCCTTACCTCGCAGCCATTTTGATTTTTTTATATTTTCATTTTTGAGATAAGACAATTGAGGTGAGCATAGGAAAATGGTGTAGGTACTCAGATTTTGCGACAATAGTTGAAGAACGGTACTTAACAAAAATGCTTACATCTCAAAAACATGTCATCCATGAATCCCTCCTCCTATTCTTATCCCTCATTAAGTGTGCATGACAAAAATCTTAGTAAATTATGTTATTGGAAAAAAACTAAGTTTTCTTTTTGTAAAAAAAACGCCCCTTAAAAGTGGGCATTTCAGAAAACTTTATATATGTAAAGGAATTTCTCAAAATGACTTTAACTTGGCAAAGTATGTGCCAATGATTACTTCAATAAAACGGTGGAATTGGGCGTGTGAGTCGGCGGATCTTAAAAGCATTGGTTTTTTTCGAGATTGTGGGCGTGTATATGGTTAAAATTTTAGCTTTCTAGCTCCAGTTTAAAGGCCTAATTTTTGGCTACGGACGGACAGACATGGCTAAATCGAAATTGTTATCCTTGCAGATCATGAATATAGCAACTTTTAGGGTCTTACGGGCATGTTACAAACTATGATTCAAAATTAATATTCCATTTGAAAAAATGCACCCCAGCTTATACTCGTTTTGAAAAATTTGCCATCCTCAGAATTTGCAAAATGTTTTTAGACATATTTTTTTATTCTTATAACAGTTTTTAGAACTTTCTGCTTTTCTGCTACAACGACTTTAATGATTAACATCAGTTTTATTGTTATAAATACTTGAGGCTATGGTCAGGTCTTGGTTGTCATGATTTTTATTTTCGAGATTTTCCTTTTCCGCTTCCTAGATTCCAACGTCGCTCATTGCCGTGCCCAGGTTTTTATTTTAATTGGCATCCTATCATAATCCATCGTGAACAATGTAGGTATATAGGTAGACTAAATCTGACTCGTCGAAAGGACTCATTTGTAGCTGTGGCATAATATAAATACCTCGTTTGTTTATGCATGTTAGTACTTTCATTGCAACTTCAGTGTATAACTTTCTGAATAATTCTAAAGCAGATTTACGACTAGGCTAGGTTATGGAATGATTTATGCATGCATTATTAATATCCGACTATAACAATCCCCGCCGACAACCAATGAATAAACAGAGATAGCAACGATACTGTATGAAGAAATCTGCCATATGAAATGAGTGTAGTTGATTTGCTCAACGCGAATATTAAACTTTATATAGGTAATGACTAGTTTTTAATAATTCTCGAAGTTTCATGGATTCATATTCCCTTTTCTTTGCATCACCGCTCGCATTCAAACTGCACGCTCAGGCAGACGAGCGTATGTAAATGCAAACGAGGAACACGTTATGGTTCACGTCGGATGGTAGAATTAAGTATGGCATTTTATAGGCAAAGCTGTTTTGACGCGAATCAACAATTTAATGGGATCATTTGGTATTTGGGGTGGCTGACTATACTCTATCCAACAAAAATTGTCAGTACAGGCAAGTTAGGATTTTTGTCTCTCAGTCTGGTTGCAAAGACTTACATAAATCGGTCGCTCTTTAAAGCTCTCACAGGGTTACCGTAGTGTGTATCATAATTCGCCATAACTCAGAGAGAAATTCTATCAGGGTTACCATCTTCCAATTTAAAATAAAAATATTGCGGAACGAAATAAATTCCGTTTATCTTTTTCTTTTTTTGGTAAGATAATATGTAACAGGCGCGTTTTTTAAGGCTATCTCCAGTAGACCAACAAAATATATAAATTTCGTAACACAAAAAAAAACAAAACGAAAAGTATATCACTGTAATCCAATGTATTCATTATAAATATTGTAAAACATAAAATACTAATTTCTAATATCACTACTCAACTAATCCGATGAGTAATTACTGCTACTGCTCTCGTTATTTAGGTCTATTATTAACCTTTCAACTGCTTCCTCGGCAAAAACGTCAATTTCCCAAATATTTGGCTCAACAATCTGTTCAACGTGTTGGACACATCGACGCCATTTTTCCTGGTTAACCCTTGTAAGTGCTGTCGTTAGTAAGTCTCTTATTTCAGCCATTTTAAATGACTTGTTTTGGCTTGCTACAAACCCTTTCACTTGAGCCCAAACCAATTCTATTGAATTGAGGTCACAGTGATATGGTGGCAAGCGAAGCACTTTATGTCCCGCATTTTGAGACATTTCATCCACGACGTATGTTTCATACTTGGCTTTGTAACGTTTAACGATTTCAAGCAACCCATTGTATGATTGCATCCCTACCTAACTTGAGATCTCTTTTGAGAATTCCCGTATTCATTGGCAAAACAGGCGTCATTCATCGGAAAAACAAAGACATCATACAAACAGGTACATAATGAGATGAAAGGATGTACATGTTGTTTTTTATGTTTTTTTTTTTTTCATTTTAACAGTTTGCGACATAAACTCAATCAGCAAGATTTTCTAAAAACATTTCCCAGTCCTTTCCGCTATATGTATATTGTGAAAAGTAGACACAATCAGGCAATTAGAATACAAAATTATATAACCACGACGCAATTTCATATACCTAAACAGATGGTAAAAAAAACTGCACTTGTGCAGCTGTACAATACAAATACAATCAAATTAAAACCGAATGGCAACACCCCACGTAATAATTCGTTCTCAAAAGCACCAAAACCGAAAGTTCTTTGACAAAATCCATAGAAAAATCCTTAATGATATGCTTCATTGTAGAGATGGTAATACTCTTCTGATGTGCTTCAGTCACACACACTGCTTATTTTGGTGGATGATAATAGCAAGCAAGCGAACACAAGACGAGCATGCTCATTCCCATTCGGCTGTGTGGGAGACTGGTTGTGGTGGGTTGTATTTTATTTTGTTGGTTTTTATTTCAGTGGCAATTCTTGCGTTTGAGTGCCGTGAGCGTATCTACAGGCACTACTGGTAGAAAAAAAGCTCCTCCATAAGGCCTGTACTGACAATTTTTGTTGGATAATGTATAATGGGTTTAATGCTCCTTGGAAATGCAAATTCAATTTCGTTCTGTGGAAGTATATTAAAGGAATAATATGATTTTAAAACCATCCGGGGGGTAATTCTGTTACAGGGTTATAGGTATAACTTTAGGATTTTTTATTTTATCTGAGTTTACACAAAGCCTTGGCCGCTGGTAAAATGATATTGTGTTGGGGTGGGTAGTCCTTTGGGCACTTGTAAGGTGTTTATTATTTTAATTATTTGGTTGAACTTCAACGCGTAAGCATAGGGTGGATGAAGTGGAGGGAAAACTTAATAACCTTCTATGACCGAAATATGTCATCCAACCTCATATACCGTTTACACAAAAAGTATGAGGACAATTGAACCGCAGCTGAGATGAAGGCAGCGGGAGTCCTCACGTTAGAGAACCTATCTCAAAGAAATTTGACCGCGACCGGATTAGTTTGTATTGTCATGTTCAAAGTAGAGACTAATTGGCGTCAGTGAAGAACTGATTAGAAATCGGGAGGAATGCCGATGGCTTTTAAGGTCAGACCGGCTACCGAACATCCACGGGTGGGCCAGTAGGCACGCAGTGAAGTGGGAGGGTCCAGATCGTAATTTCGTCGTTAAAGAAAAAAGAAGATTTGGTTGCATTGAAATATGAAGTTCTTCAAGTAGATTGCTCGTTAAAAAGCAATTTTGTTTTAAGGTAGCATAGCATGGTATTTTCCTTGAGACACGACTCAAAGAAGGTATTGCATTTAGTACCCTGTCACGGAAGTAGAGAAGTATAAGCTTAAATCGGAGCTCAAGAAGAGAATAGAGTGTAGGAAAAAGTAGAAGTCGACTTACCTCTCAAATATACAGCTTGAAGGTGCTCCCTTTTACCTGTATATGTTTTGATATTAGTTGGAACTGAACTCTTTACCGGGGCGGAGATTTAACATTTTCCATTCTATCTTCAGCAGCATACGTTATCAATCTTCTTTCTAACGACGAAGTTTTGATCAGGATTTCGATTAGAGATATCAAGCTCTCCCTTTTACAGCATCTCTACTGGTCTGCTTGTGGGTATCGCTGGTTCAACCCCAAATGGTATCGACAGGCCACCCGACTTCGGATCACTTTGTCATTGAGCTTAATCACATGCATTATTGTGTTACGGAGGTGTTCCCTGTTTAGGTCTAACAACTAACAGATATGTGATTTTTTATATATCCATGCCCAATTGGCTGTCACTGCGATCTGAAAGATCTTTAGTATCAAAAGGGATGCCTTAACCTAATAGACGAGTGACTTCCCTAGTGTAGGCCTCTACAATTCTTTCCTTTTACTTTCCAGAAGATGACCTGTGAGACTTGCTTCGGCTAAAACGCCAGTCAGCGTAGAAATTTGCTATCGAAGTATCGGGGTAATATTATTTCTAAGCCTTTAGCTAAGTGGTCGCTGGTGCGATCCCTTCACAGGCCGCTACTTCTTTCGTGGGAGGGTTTCGCTCCACCTTTCAACGTATCGCCCCGTGAAAGATACGCCGTCTTAACCAATGAAGTGCCAGGAATTTTCAAAGAATTTGCTCAGAGGTTTCTTCATCCTCCAAACAGAACGTGATTGTTGAAATTTTGTTGAGATGATATCTCAAGCTGCAGTGGCCCGTGAGGAAAACCGCAAGCTTCCTAATATGTGAGTTAGCCTTAAAGCAGCAGCCCAATTGACTCTGCAATAAGGTTCTTGTCCTAAGAACAAAGACTTCGATCCAGCTCTAGCTAGTTCGTCTGCAGATTCATAGCCTGCAAGTTTAACCTTGTTGTGTTGGCTAGACTCTGCAGCGTAGCAGTTGTCTACAGTCATAGAGTCAATTTTATTGGAAGATCGTGCTTGTAGCGTTTATTGAATTTAGTTCAGCGCAGATATCATTGCTCATTGGCATGGACTTCTGACTAGAATACCGTGGGACACATTCCAAAATATAAAGAGACTTTCATGTTGGGTCGAAAGACACAGGCTTCAACTCCAGCTTCGATTTCGATCGATCTGGTCGGTGTATAAAACCAGACTTCTCGGCTCCAGTACTAGAACACCATTCAATAATCAAACAATTTCCCAAGACTGTATTCCCTAACCATAGAACCTGGGAAGGAGAAAAACATGTCCATGTTTTTGATTGAGTTAAGTATTTGCAGGTGACTTATCCACGCTGCAGCTTAATCTCGCATCTAGCAGCGATGTTCCTAATGGAGATTTGTGAAAGGGGGAGCCCAATAAAGGTTCCAAGACTTCTTGATCGTATTTGCCGTTGTTTGTTCTTTCAGCCACCAAACGATGTGTTAATAGGTCTAACCATCATAGCATACAACCAGTGTATCATTGTGGAGTTAAGACCCCAATTTCTGCCGACCAGACAGCTAGTGTCACGCTCCGTGGCGGACATAATGTGCGAGTTCTAGTTCAGTGTGATATCTAGGATGATACCGAGACTTCGTTATAAATTGTATTTCATGGTGATGCTTTTTATGGTGACAGGTACAAGATTAACTAGTCGTTTCCTAGTAAAAGACCCTAGCATTGTCCATGGACATTATGTCCGGGTCAAACTCTAAATTTAATGTCCGTTTGAAGAAGACATAATGTCTCTTACTTAAAATGGCGGAATGAATAAGTCCACAGTGCAAAATAGCCCAGAAAATGGTGAAATGTTTTCTGTTGAATTAATTCTTACCTTATCAGCTTTCAGACATGATAGATAGCGGCGCCATCAGCACCTGCATGTGAGGCTAAATGCCAGCAGGTGTATCAGTTGAAGTGGTGTAGATAGTTTTTTAAAAAATTGTATACCAGGGGTATATGAGTGTTGTCACTACTCACGAGTGAGTGTGAACTTATTTCCAATTCAAATGTTCCTTCAGATTTGAAGAATAAAAAAATAAATGTTTGGTCAGCCTATTGTATGGCTATGACTGAAAGTCAAAAATTAATATATATATAGTCAACTATTACTAGTATGACTATGTATATTTGTGGAGTTTCACCCAGATGTGGTGGTTTGGGATCATCAGTAGATTACCACAAACACATCAAATCCATACTCGATTTTAAAAAAGATAGTTTTTTAACCCTTTTTTCCGCGAAGCGGTTCACCTAGCTCTGAAGCTCGACGCGCAGTGTCGCCCTGAGCACCTGCATGTGAGTCCGAATGCCGGCCGGGGTATGAGTCGAAGAGGTGTCCAGAATTTTAAACCCTTTTACCCGCGAAGCGAATGACGTTGCAATTGTCGTTTCAGGAAATCACCTAAACATCCTGATAGAATTTCTCCAAAACGATCTCAACACGCTAACGAAATGGGCAGATCGTTGTAGGTAAGGTGTCAACTCACACAAAACTGAGCTTGTTCTCTTCACCGGGAAATTCAAAATTACATTAATTGACCCTTCCTCAAACAAGGGTACTAGTTAACTCTTTTTTGATGAAGCTAAATATTTGGGTCTCATTTTGAATAAAAAACTAAACTGGAAAAGCTTCGGAAAACTACAGCAGAACTCTTCTCTTGCAAAAAGCCATTGGTAATAAATGGGATCTTTAACCTCGTACTACCAACAACTGGCTTTACATGTCGCTTATAAGACCAATACTTATGTACGGCGAAGTTGTTTTGTATACTTCCCTAGACAAAGCGTAAAATCGAGACAAGCCCAGCAAAGTCTAACGATCAGCGAAGAGCACTGCACATTACTCCCTCCGCTGCAATGGACATTCTGTTTTACATGACACCCCTTGACATCTTTACTATTCGGCTGATAGAGCGGCTGCCCGCCTAAAGCAACTTTCGAGTGGATCGAGAAAAAAATCAGTCACTTTTTTGGTTCTTAAAAATTTCAGAATCAGAATCCTCGCTAGCAACATAGACTACACCACCCCTCAGCTACGTTGTGACAAAAACTTCCAAGTCACCATCCCCCCATATCATTCTGTGAGGAAGGCCTGAGATAAGTCGATCTACTTTTAAGCTGATGGATCCAAAACCACCGATGAGGTTGGGGGAGGTGTGTTCTCTGACATGTTGAACCCCAGCCTCTTTGCCGTCTCCCTAATCACTGCAGTGTGTTCCAGGCAAAGATTAAGCAATTAAAGACGTCCTATCATGCCAGAAGAGGAATGTGGTATTCGTTAAGGACATCATTGGATTCAGTCTCTACAAACTAAATCGTAATCCTGGACTGCCGATCATCTCTCGCGGTGATGGCGGAGCAGTTTAACATTCACCTGTGTTGAGTTCTGGGGCACACAGATATTCCAGGGAATTGTAAGGCTGATGAACTCGCCAAACATGCAACTGCTGATACTATTTTTCACCTTCTCTGCACCTGTCCTGCTCTCTCTCAAAGACGAAAACTCCATCTGGAAGCTATTTTCTATAATGATTTAAATGATCTCAATGATGTTATTAACATTCGCATTAAAAGTCCTTCAAACTTTAATAAAAGCTCCAACTGGTTCAATGGGTATGAAGATGATAGATCCACGTGGTATTACAATGGAACTTTTAATAGTCTTAGTGTGTCACCGTCGGCCGACTGCCACTTCAACCTAACCTAACCCAACCTAATCCGCGTGCCACCCAGGTACGGTTGGTTATCCGTACCCAAGCAGGGGCGTTGTAAACACATAGCACATAGTTTATTTGATCTACTCGTAATACTCTACTGCATTCATACGTTTCTATGGACATTTTGACTGTGGAAATTATTGCATTGCAATTAAATCTTACCCCAGGCCCGATGATAGTAGAGTGGTTTCACCACAAAATTTATAGCTCAAAAAGGTTCTTAAGCAACTGTTGAAAAAATCTTTAAAAAGTTAACGAGAAAAGCAGAACACAATTTACTACTATCCAAGAGAACCAAATGTATGGGCAGCGCTTAAAATACAAATTTTTGTTGAAAAGAAATCCAAAGTTCATCAGACTGTGATAACTTTATATTTCCAAATCTAAAAATTACTATGACTAGGTATATGCCAATATGGCGCATTCATATATTTCCGTTGCATGCCCTTATTTATCGATGATTTTTTTTACAACAAAAGACCGCCCTCTGCCGTTTCATCATCGAGTCCTTGTTTGGTTATTGTAAGGCAATACGAGCACAATACCCTATCTGGTAACTGGTCGTGCACATATTACATTTCTATACAATCTCTCTCGCACGACCTATTCTACTCAAACAATAGTTTCACAGACAAAAAAGGATCCAAATAACGGAGATGTAATAAAAATAGAGATGAGTGCTGGGAAAAAACGCGTTACATTAACACCATGGCATCAAATTCTCCTCCAACTCCTCCAACTCCTCATCCGCCTTCTACGAAATGCATCAAGAGAAGCTGGGACACGAGAAGAGCACTATAACAAAGAATAATCATCTCTGCTGCAACCTTTTGTTATTGTGCACTAACCATTTTATTGCATGCACGTAACTTTACTACCTATGTTCGTTAATGTTCATGATCTTTTCGCTTGAGCTGTCCTCTGTTCCTCGTACTCCCAATGGTGCTTCTCGACAATTGTAAATGTGCGCGCCATGTTCACTCAAGCTCCTCCGGTGTGCATTGTTATACATTTCGACGTGTGGTTTGCACAAATCGTGGGGCTATTATCTCCTTCAACTTCATGACTTGGCACAACGATTGATAGAAAGGACACATAATTACCAATTACAATGAACACTCTGTTAAAGTTTGATCTCAATGAAATGCTCAAAGCAGACATCAAATTCTGAGTTGCCTTATAAAAGACATTTTTTAAAATCCAAATTACGGTTGCGTATTTGAAAAAGGGAAACGGTAAAAAAGTCCTTACCAACGAATTGACAATTTAAAGTTTCAAATGGTTTTCGTTTCGAAATTGTCCCGCTTTTTTAACTTTTTCGTTTTTATTTAGTCTTTGCATCGATTGACGAAGAAGCAACATCGTCGCGCCGCGTCGCCTCAAAGAGACCATTGTACGAGTGTCCTCTTAAAAGTTTTACTAGGCACTTTTCTACTCCTCTACCAGGGCACATATGCTCTTTTGTATGTGTGCTTAAATGTATTGAATGTCCCCCCTTCTAAGAATAAAGCGGAAATGATATACCTACAGACAAACAATTACAGATAAATTGCTAAACTTTTTCAAGTTTTTGATTGTCCTTGTTATAGGGATGTTCTGAATACGAGTATCATGTTGCCGTGCGAGTTTGAATGTTGTTGTTTTACTTTGATTTTTATTCAAATTTCATAGTCTGTAGAACACCACTTAGAGCCGTTTTATTCAGTCGAAGTTGAACTCAACTTGCGGATTTTTAATGTCAACTTGAGAAATTGCTTTTATTCACTCAAAGTTGACTCGCTCAACTTTAGATATTCCAAAGTTGAGAAAAGAGAAAGTTTGTCAACTTCTAGTTTGCTCAACTCCCCGAAATAGTAGAAACTAGCAGCAAACTGCTGGTTTCCTGTCAACTTTTATATATTTTTTTCATTTCGATTTTGACTGTTCGCTTTAAAAGACGAATACAATTGAAATAATAATTTGTGGGATTTAAATAATGTTTCGTGGCAATTATTTTTGGGAAGATTGGCAATCGTCCGATTCAAGCAGCGACAATGATGGAGAAGAGGAGAATAGTACGCACGGTCTTTAAGCGTCTGTTTAAACTTCTGGTACTTCTCTCACAACGACTTAACAGTTCTTTCCTGCAAAAACAACGGATAATAGTATGTAATTGAATGAGCAAACAAAAAACCAAACTGCTGTGACACATAATATGTACGTACACGGAAACTTACCCGGCCGGGGCGCGCATCGTTGAATGCCTTCGCTACTTTATCCTATGCCCGTTCCTTGCCGCGATTTGTGGCACCATCTGTTTTTCTATTTTCAATAATGCTACGGTATTACATAACATTATTGACTAGTCAATCTTCCTCCTCGGGGGTATATACTATTTTCGGCATTTTTTTGAAATATTCCTTTGTTCTGCCATTTGTCTTTCAGTTTTCGATTCACACAAAACAAATAACGGCCGAAATATAAATCGAAAGTTGAAACTATCATTTTTTGTGTCATCTGTCGCGAATATCCCAAGGATATTTCTGAAACAGCAAGTAGGCAAACTTCTGTTTTTCAACTCCGGAGTTGAGAATTAAAGTAGTTAATAAAAATAATTTTCAACTTGCCGTTCAACTCTAGAGTTTGAATCAACTGCGGAGTTGGCCAACTTCGGAGTTATCGGCAAGTTGAACAATAGTGAATAAAACGAGCCTTAATCCGAGCATAAGGGCCAGCTTTTCTGCGGAAAAATATTTTTCGTTTTATTGCCAGATGTTGCACATAAATGTACGCCATGTGGAACGTGAAACATTTATTTGCTTTTCGTCGGCGTTTGGAATGAAGAAGATCATGATGTTTAACCTTCCAACCACACACTGGGGTATGAGACACCCCACATAGATTTCAAAAGTGTGCAGGTCCCGTTAAAAGTTTTCCTAAGGATGCCATACCTATGTATATTTAATTTTAAACTCTCTGCAGTAGCAGGCGAGGGTGTTCAGTTCTTAGATTTTTTTAACGTGCTTAGTCGTGCTTCGAAGTTTTAGCTTGGGTATCATATACCCCAGTGTGCACTGCGTGTTAGTATTTTTTGGAATTTTTGAATACATTATTTTAGTGAAATGTTATCTATTTTAGTTATTTTGGACTAAAAATTAATAAAACAAGTGTGGGGTTTATTCAGCAATAAAGGAAGTTACTGTGGATGACAATATTAATTATAGTTTTACAGCAAAATGGCTTTTCTTCGAGACGAATACATTGAAAGGCTTTTCCTTGATGCTGAATGTATGAAGCCAAAATTGAAAAAGATTCGAATCTTGAAAATGAACATTAAAAACTGTGTATCTTCTGTAATCGGAACAAAAACTGAAAACGTGACATGCCGACTTACCATGTGCGAGGATCATCACTGATCACTCACTGCAATGCATAGAATGCAGTGAAAAAAATTGAATTTTTGTGTTTAAAAAAGCAAACATTTATCCCACTGTTAAAACAATACATTGGAATTGGAGTAAACATTGAAGAGTATTAGAAAGCGTAATGCGACAGTTTTTAAAACTATTATTTTAAACTTTTTTATGAATTTGACTGATTTTAGTTGACAACTATATATCAACTTTTTTTTTGTAATCTAATTTGGAAATTATTTTTTTTTAAGTAATTTTATATTTTATTTTATTCATCGTATTGAATTTTGTTTAGATGAAATAAAAATATGGGGAAAAAAACATATTATATATAAAATGACATTTTGTTTAATACTTTTGGGGGTGGGGTATGTGATACCCCAGTGTGAGGAACGCGTTAGAAAAAATATGTGTGAGGACGGAAGGTTAAGTGAATGTGTATGGGGGCTAAGAGTTGAAATTCAAAACAGGAATGTTTTTAGCTCAAGGCTTTTGTTACTTCAAGATATTTTGAAATGAAAGTCAATTACTTCCGTGAATTAACTGGTTCTTCTGTGTCAAGAGTTTTTTCTTGGAAATGGTCAATATGTATTTGTTTTATTCGTAGGAGCACAACTATGAGATTATTTGTAATTTTTCAGTGTAGCGATTCGAGGAGAGGCCTCGCCAAGAAAAAGTAAGCCCAAGCTCAAGCAATGTGTATTGAGTATCGGAATTTGGAACAAATGTTTTCTTTGGTTGCTGAAACGGCTGCGCCACGATACACGAACTGCGACACACCAAATTATACAAGGGCACATCCATCTTTAAAAATAGCCGCGCAAATAAGTAGAAATATTAAAGAAATTAATTTTTATAATTACCAGAGTATGTAACCGCCAACGACCTTGCCACGTCGAATCAATCGGTTCTCGTTCGATGGGAACGTCTAACAAACATGCAAGAGTATCAAATTGTCATGAGAAGCTTCTCAAATTTGCCGTTCGGATTCGGCGTAAAACTGTAGGTCCCCTCCACTTTGTATGAAAGTGGTTGGAGAAGCTAGGTTCTAGGCCCTGTATGGGCCTGTTAAGGTATGTAACCACACCAAATGTCCTGTAGCTGCACGTTCTGCGAAACATAGAGCGAAGTCGTTTGTCAACAGCAGACGAATAAGCTACTATCGTTCTTAAAAGGATCTCACAAGACTGAAGAGTGATTTTTCGATGGAAAGCTAGTGTCGTGAAGCTTTTGCAATGCTCTCTATAATAGGCGGCTTGGCAAAGAATGTATAGTCAGCGGTTGAGTAAAGAAAAGTCGTAGTTAGAATTTAACAATGTTGTTGTTTAATGAAACAAAATAATTACACAAAATTCTGTATAAACTCATATATTCAGCGTTAGAGCGTTAGAAGCTATACTTCGTTGGTGTAATATTTGTGTCCATAATGTACTTGTTTAAAATGTATACCAACAGAATTCATAGAAGGATGTGTATGTGTTCAAATCTTTGAAATACAGTCAAAATCGGTTATAACGACTTTCACGGGACTGACGAATTTGGTCGTTATAAGCGATAGGTCGCTATAACCGATGTCAAGTTAGGTATATACAAGGTGGCGCAAAAGTTGTCATCTGTTTACTTCACAAATGTCAAAGTAAAATTGACATTTGCCGCCATTTGCAAAAATTATAGCATCTTCTGATAGGGTTTTCAGCCCTTGGGTGTGCCTTAGGCAATTCTGTGTGCCAATGTTCTAAATGATCCACGACGTTTGACATCTATCCTATGTAGTTTTCAGTCGGATTGGTGAACGCCACTGGGTGATGACTTTTGCGCCACCTGTTATTTACTTTTTATACCCTATTCTAAGGGTATATTAATTTTGACACATAGTTTGTAACATACCTTAATACTGCCCGTAGACCCCTAAAAGTTACTATATTTATGATCAGCATCAATAGTAATGTCGATCTAGCCATTTCCGTCCGTCGGCAAAAATTAGGCCTTTAAAATGGGACTAGAGAGCTGAAATTTTAACCATATACTCTCTAGGGTCCCGAAATAATCAAGTTTACGAATTTTTGAGCTAGAAAGCTTAAATTTTTTATATATGATCTATGACGCCTAAAACTGCTCGGGAGATACAAAATAAAATTTTCAAAATCCGCCTACTGACACGCCCACAGTTTAAAAAAAAACTTTTTTTAAAAACCAAAGTTTGTGCTAGCGAGCTGAAATTTATAATATATACTCTCTAGGGGCCCTCTATGCGCATGTGTTATTTTTTTTTTAAATCCACTTACTGATACGCCCACAATTAAATAAAATAATTTTATTGAAAAACCAAAGTTTGAGCAAGGGAGCGTTTTTTTTTACAAAAGCTTGGTTTTTGTTTGAAAAAATCCTTTAAATGTTATACAAGGTGGCGCAAAAATAACCTTCCGATGTTTTTTGGCTGTAATTTAAAATATTGCTCAAATAAATAGTCACCAATATTCCGCGTTCTTCCGCAGTGTAGCGTAACATTGTTTATTAACGTGTATTTCGCATGTGTTTACTACACAAATGTCAAAACAGAACTGACATTAGGGGCCAATCGCAAAATTTATAGCATTTTTCTGATAGGATGATTACTTTTGCGCCACCTTGTATAACAAAATATGTAGAGCGTTCTTCACAATCCAACCATACTTAGACTTTTGTCACGCCCACTTATGAGGGATAGGAATAAGAATAGGGTATCCAACAGTTCGCCCAAGCGGACTGTATCCCGCCCCTATGTTTTTCCATAATTTGTCTTTGATTTTGAGCCATAAAATAATAAGAATACACATTTACAAATATACGTTAAATGTTTATTAAAAATAGTGGAAATATATTGCTTAATACAGATTTTTCTATTTTGACTCATTTTCCGATTAGAAGGTACAACTTTTCGCCTCACAAAATTAAATTAAACTTTTACAACCACTTGTCACACTGAAAATTTTGCACTGTGTAAAATTTCCCCAACGTAGAACAAACTCAATAAACGCAAAATCAAAAAAATAACGTCTACAAACGGTAACTGTAACATATCTCAGATTCTACGAACTTAGATACATCACATCTACAGAGAATCAGTTTACCGTTCTAGAAAAAAAAATCAGTTGCGCAAACAGCTGCGTCGATTTTAGTCGTTATAACCGATATTAAATTTAAAAAAAGGGTAAAATCGGTAGTTGTAAGCGATATGTCGTTATAAGCGATGTCATTATAAGCGATTGTCGTTCAATGGAATTGCAATGGCGCTGATTCGGGACCTAAGAATTTGGACCTTGTAACCGATACGTCGTTATAACCGATGTCGTTATAAGCGATTTTGACTGTATAATTAATAAATTATCAATTTAGTAAAAAAAAAAACCTACAATACAGAAAAACTGTGCGCACATCTAAGGACATTTTGGAAAAATATCCACTTTTCCGGTTTTAAGGAATTTGTTTGGGGTTCCGTGGACCTTCTGCTAAGATTGCGGTTTTTAATTCTTCTTGGTAAAACAATATTGAAAACAGAAATATTGTTCAGTTTCCTCGTTTGAGGACCTTCTTTTAAAGTTCCAATGACCTCTTTGTAAAATAACCTTGCACAAAGATATACTGCGCAGTTTCTATATGCATTTTGGAAAAACCTTTTTCTTTTCGGGGTTTTGGGGTCCTCTTGGTAAAACAACCTTGAACACAAAAATACGGCGGGGTTTCTAAGGCCATAATATTAGAACAAATATTATTTTTTGGTAACAAGGGAAGAACATTCTCAAATCGGCCATCAGTCTCCACGGTAAAAATAATAATAATAATATCTAGTTAGGTTATGTTACACTGCGACCTATTGGTCTATTGTGTCCCCTGCTTTTGCCTCAGAGAGGTTCATGAACTCTTTCAGAACCCTCTCTATATACTTCTTTTGTGAAGCGTGTCGAGGTATTGCTCTGATTTATTTATCCTTGGCAGGTCAGACTCCTTAGAGCACAGCGTCCAGTCCAGTTTCTTTGATGAATCTGAGAATGAGCTGTGGGTTCATGGTTTGTATGTCCTTGCCTGTTATTTGGTGCCTGCCCAAATATCTCATCCTTTTGTGGGCAAGTGCCCCACAGGATTCCAGTATGTGGTCTGGAATTTCGGTGGTTTCACTGCAGATTGTGCAGAGCCCTTCCTCTGATATACCCATTTGCCTCAGGTGCTCCTTGAGTCTGCAGTGCCCCGCGAGGAAGCCTGTTAGGATCCTAAGGTTGTTTTTGTTAAGGCTGATACAAGCTTTGAATCTCTTTTGGTTGTAATTTCCTAAGAGTTTCTTTGCTTGCCTCAGAGATGGAGAAAGGGTTTGGTCCTTGTTTCTTCCTCCAGTCTCCTGAACTCTTCGCGTAGAGTGTGTTCTCCTAATCTCTGCCACTTTTCTTGCCAGAGAGTCCGCTGCCTCATTGCCTGTAATGCCAACATGGCTAGGTACCCAGCAGATGGTAATTCTGTTATTCTTGCCTAGTCTATTCAGTCCTTGTAGGCATTCCAACACGAGTTTTGACTTGATGACGTAGGCGTCAAGAGCCTTTATGGTCTCCACGGTAAAAATTAAAACTTTTCCTCCGCTCTTCAATACAACAAAATTTCATTTCATTTCCGCTGTCGCAATTTGTTGGATTTCGGAGTCCAATTGATTTGTCGCTATTTGTTGAATTTTTGTTTCTATTATCGAACTGTTGGTTGCGTTTATATCTGACAGATTCCGTTACAAAGCTTCCGCTACAATGCTTCCGTTACAATTCCAATGTTACCCTCAATATGCAAAAAACAGGCATAACTCCACCCGAAATTGAATATTTCAACACAAAATTTCCGTCTTTTCCACGGAACGGAGACGGAGACACACATATGACAGCTAACGTCAAAATTTGGTTACATGACATCAGAAGTGGTTGCACTAAAATATTTAATTCTCAATGAAGTTTATGTGAACATAAATTGAATGATGTGATTTGAGTCCATGTCTGTCCACTTTCTCATTTTCTAATATTTGTCGGTTCATCTTTATCTTTAGTGTTTGAAATGCTTTGTTGACCAATTCAAAATTTCGAAATAAGTAAAATTGTCAGACCGCTATCTGGAAAAAAAATTGTCCGGTGTATTAGAATCGTTCGCTTGTGCAGTCCCGCTGCCCCGCAAGTCCCATAAGTGTGCTTGCAAATCCGTTGCTTGGCATGACTGGAGATCATGGGTTTTGTTAAAAGAATATAAACACGTATCGAAATATTTAAAAATAGGCCTACAAATCCTGGATCACACTAATGTAACACCTCATGCCCTCAATTAGGAAGTGATCCGAAACCTGGAGGCATCTCAATATTCATTGAGGTCAAACCGGGTAGACCCAGAGGCGGACTAGTAGGGATGCAGTTAAGTGGAAGAGTTATGGTCCCCTTAATCATAGCTTCGTGGTTAAGGAAAAAGAAGATGTTACAATCGTGAGAACACCCTTCTACCTGTTTCTTGAAGGTGTTCGAAGATTCGTTTTTTGTGGTCGACCAAAAGTCCAAAATTGACTTTAAAGTATACCAGCTGCACCTAAACTTCTTCGTCTTCAATCAATTCCTTTGCAAATACAACACAGCTTTCATCGTCTTCTAGGCCATTGACGATTTTTTTTATAATATATAACATAAAGCTGCCTCTAGTCAAGTACCCCAGCGAGTCAATATAGGAGCAAAATAAGTTCATTCATTTAAATTTAAATTTCATTTCAAGCAAAGCTACGGGCTGAGACGGTAACTGAAAATCAGGCTCCTTTTCCTTAAAAATGTCAATCCGGGATCGAATTTGTTCACACATAATCGTCAAATTTTGGGTAATTACTGAGTATGCTTTCACAGACTAAATGCCCACCGTGAGCGACGTAGGTTACGTGAACCATTTTTGAAAATAGTGTTCGCAGTGGTTTTCCACTCTGTTTTATGTAAGATGCAGCGTCTGTTGCGAACAGCAAATCTACCTTTCGCTTGAGTTCTTCTGGCCACACCACCATCTAGAATCATCAAATAGCTGGGCAATGGTTGTTGAGTTTACTTTTGTAGAAAATTGGTAAAACTCTAATGAAACTTCCCCATTTGTAACTGTCATTTAGTTTTGGTTAATTTGTATTAACTTATGTATACATACATAAATTAAAGCTCTTGTAGTAATTTGCCTATAAAAGGCAATACATGAACTCAATATAATTACAGTCTGTTATAAATCTCGATTGAATATACTGGTTATAATATTGTTCTGAGTTTAATAAACTATAGGTTAATAATATAAATTTGTAGCCAGGTCTTTTAATGCGTCAACAATAATGGATTTTTCAATTTTGATTTCTCTTTGCAAGCCGTTTTAGTCATTTAACAAACACTACTAGATCTGGCCACTCGACTAGGTAAAGAGGCACCTTTGAATCAGTGGTCAGGGGGGTACACCCCCCCCCCCCCCTTAGGAATCGATAATTGTTCAACATAACCAGTCATGAACCAAATAAGTTAAAGAAACGCAATCTGAAATTTTTTTTTACATCTCTCACCAATTGATAATAGGTAAACGTGCAAGAAAAAAGTTTCCATCCAGCTTTCCATCACATAGCACAAAAGCCAACACCGACACAAAATATGAAAATTATTTGGATTTCTTCGCACCGTGTGGCACATTGTTAAGTTGGTGTAAGGAACCACCCCAAACACGCAGCACACTCATCCACACAAACACAAATGTTCGCACAACTACGGTGTAGCTAACGCGAATCCTAACGGTAACGATAACTCAAACTCAAACTCATTCATTTTGACCAGAAAGCAAAATGCGCTATTACCCATTACATAAAGCATGCCTTACACAAGCGGCAGATTGACTGTCATTCGTCGTAATTTTGCGGGTTATTTGTGCAAAGTCAAACCAATTTTGCTGAAAAAAGTTGTCAAATGTATGACTCCTTAAGCTTTTCTTCTTACGCACACCAGGCACAGTAGGAGTAGAAATAAGAAAAAAGAGGGACAAACGTATACGACTACTAGATGCATGATTTTTTTGTGAATGAAGTGTGAATGTATGTATGATGATACTAATTAGAATCACTAATGTACTGTATTTAACTGCGAGCTGTCGAAATATTATAACTACTGTGTACGTGAAGTGATATATTTTAGTGATTGAAGTTGTACCTATTTAAGTTCAAAATGAAGAGATTTTTAGTGCCAATTAAGCCAACATCATCTGCTGAAACGGTTTCAAAAATACCTCGTTCCGATGTAGTGAGCATTGACAATAAAAACAATGAAAGTTCCACAAGTGACAAACATTTTGAGCAATGTCCCCCTAGTGAAATTGAAAAAAAAAATGATATTGGAAATTTTGTGGATAAGGTGTTAACTGATGCCCAACGACTCGTTTTGTTAACAAATGTCTGGGTTCCACCGAAAAACTATACATTCCTATTGTTGCAAAAGTTTGAAACTCGCAAACTAAGGTTTCGTTGTAAATGGCTTGAAGAGTTTTCCTGGGTTGCTTATTCTGAAATATACCGAGGTGCATTTTGTGCTCCGTGCGTTGCCTTTGCTAAAAGCGGTGGCAGAGGATCGCAACCTTTACATCAGTTAGTAAAAACAAAATTTGATAATTGGAAGAAAGCAAAGGAGGTGAGTTATCAAACGAAAATATATGATATTTATTTACGTGTGGCATCGAAAGCTAAAGCCTTTTCCAAATATCTAAACATCAATACAATGAAACAGAAAAATTCATAATTAGTGTTGTGATCTCTTCTGTTTTCATTGGATTTGTTCTTTTTACAAAGATTTTTTTTTGGAAATTATAATATTTTCTTTGTTTATACATATTATGTACCTATGAATTTTTAGAAAAAAGTTAAATCGTGAGTCGTAGTCTTTTTCAAATTAATCTTTTATAAATGTATGTATAAAAATTTAAAATCCGATTACGTTTGGAAAAGAAAATGTTGATGCTGGTCTAATATTACTTAGAAATTAAAATAAAATAACCCTTTTCTGAAACTTCAAATTTTTAAAAAAATATATCGCCATAAATGCTAAGACAAAGCTTAACAAATATTTATTTTAAAACAAAGAAACAGATTTACTACATGCTATGAATGGTTTGTTTTTCTCATAGATTTTCGAGGAGCATCAGAAAAAGACATACCATCTTGATGCATTATGTTTCAGCGAAAAATTTTCTGCGCAATGAAAAAGATAAAAACAAAAGTGTTGAAAATTTAATTGATAGTTCACGAATTGAAGGGATTTCCAAAAATAGGCAAAACATAACGCCTATCATCGAAGCAATCATTGTCCTAGGGCGACAGGAGTTAGCCTTACGTGGGCATCGTGATAGTGGGCCAATAATTATGCAAAACAACTTCACTGGACCGAACGAAGGAAATTTTAGAGCTCTTTTGAAATTTCGAGCAATTGGGGATCCGCTCCTTCGTGTGCACTTAGATGGTCCGGGGAAACGCGATAAATATACAAGTCCTTCTGTACAAAACGAGATTATCGAAGCTTGTTTTGAAATTTTGACAAGAAAAGTGTTAGCTAAAATCAAAGATGCAAAATTCTTCTCTGTGCTGACGGATGAAACTCAGGACTCAGCCACTGTCGAACAAGTTTCAAATTGCGTTCGATATGTCTATAAGAACGAAAATGGTCAACATATCATACGAGAAGATTTTTTAAAATTTTTTCCAACAGCTTCCACGACAGGTATGAATAAAATTGTTTCTCTTAAAATCTCTAATACAGCAGTTTACCAAACCTTACTGTATTAACAATCCAGGTGATGCTCTTGCAAAGCTTATAGTAGAAAATCTTCGAAATTGTGATCTAGACATTTCTTTTTTGATCGGCCAAGGGTACGACGGAGCAAGCAATATGTCTGGTCGATACAATGGTGTTCAGGCAATTATTCGCCAAAAATTTGCTCCGCATGCTCTGTACGTCCATTGTGCAGCACATTCTTTGAACCTTGCTATATCTGTTTCCAGCAAAATACCAGCCATTAGAGACTGCCTAACCACAATTGAAGCAGTTTACAATTATTTCAATACACCGAAAAGAAAAGATATGCTGCAAAAAACAATAAGCGAAAGCGAAGAGACTCCACAAAAAAAGACATTAAAAAGGCTGAATCTGACGCGATGGATCTCAAAATATCAAGCAGTTGAAGATTTTGAGGAGCTATTTCCGTTTGTGTTCGAGACTCTTGACCAAATAAGAACATTGGAAAGTGACGCAAAGAACTTAAAAAACGCTATGGATTTCGAGTTCTTGATTAGCTTAAAGGTTATAAGTATGGTTTACCAACTCTCGTTGCCATTAAGTCGTGAGTTTCAAAGAGTGAATGTAGACTTGGTCCAAGCTATGGATCTCGCCAAAGATTTAAGGGATCAACTAAAAATTAAACGGGTAGAAGACGACTCCTTTTCGAAAGTGTTTGAAGATGCAAAAAAATAGCTGAAGTCCTTGACATTGACGTTAAACATAAAAGAATAGTGAACCGACAAAAGAATCGTTCGAACCCTTCGGTTCAAAGTACAGAAGAATATTTTCGTGTTACTGTTTTCAATCCTTTTCTCGATTTCTATGTAATGGACCTTGAAGAAAAATTTACAAACCATGAAAACATACTAGAAGGGTTTTCGGTTCTTTTCAATGATTCTTCGTCTGAAATAGACAAAGCAGCTAAAAAATTAAATGAAACTGTTGAGTTTTACCAAACATATTTTGCTGCCGGACCATCTTCTATTCTTGAAGAATTAAAAACATGGACGAGATATTTGATCCGAAGGAATAATACTTCCTCTAAAAACTCATTGGAAGCGCTCGATAGCTGCCCCGAAGAAAGCTTTCCTAATATATATATTTTGTTAAAGATATTAGCTACACTGCCGGTTTCAACGTCAACTCCCGAAAGAACTTTCTCCAGTTTAAAGAGAATAAAAACAATACAAAGAAGCATGACCAATGAAGTGAGATTATTAAAAATATGTCTATTTTAATAACAGTGTGATAAGCTTTGGATGTTTACTTATTTGCAGAATCGTTTGAATGGTTTGGCTGCTCTAGCTATTCATCGCGAAATACCTATAACAGCAGACGAGGTTATAAGTGTTTTATCTAAAAAGAACTGAAAACTGAATTTTATTTTGTGATTTATTTTTTAAATTAATGTATTTTACTTACTATATTAATATTTTTTCTAGTTCATATTCAAATAAATGCGTATAATATATTATCTTTAAAAAATATAATTTTTTTATGGCATACATAATGAATTCAATGAAGTCTTGTTATCTATCTACCCCCCCCCCCCCCCCCCCATAGCGAAAAGCTATCTACGCCACTGCTTTAAATAAATGAGTCTGATTCTTCATATTCAGCCATAAAAAAAAACGTATTCACATGATATTTTTCTCCCACATAAAGTTTAAAGGATATTAAATGAAGTGCACCCAAACTGACATATTGTTTCAAACCAGTTCGGGACATGATGTCACATTACTATGGTAAACTGTGGTACATTCGGCACCTTAAGTTAAAGGCTTCATATTTTCGATATTTACTAACGTATAAGATAAAATTTATACTCAATGAAAGTTTGATATTTATAGTATTAAATAAAATAATCATTGCCAGGGGCGCATTCGGCAAAGATTTTATCAGTTCGTAAACATATTCGTAAACAAACTTTTTGAAAGTATGATAAGTTAGTCCATGTTGATAAAATGCACATTGTTTTATGTATATAAAAATAACTAACTCATCTTCTTGTTTCTGTGTCAAAAATTGCTGGAATGTATATTTTGATTGAAAGGTTTCTTCTGTACCATTCTCTGAATCTGTGCATAGTTTTAGAGGATCACGTTTCTTTAATCTGGACTGTAAGGTCGTGCGTTTTATATCGTACTTTCGAGAAGCTAAAGCAAAATTTTCTCGACCACATTCTACATCCGAAATAGCATTTTTTATATCAGTTTCATTTATTTGGACTCTGTCAGTCTTTTTCTTATAGTTTCGAACCATATCTATACATTAAAATAAATAATCAATAGCTTTATAAAATTTCTGCTTAGTATTTTTATTATAAACAAACGCCGAATGTGCCCCATAAACAAACGCCGAATGTGCCCCGAAGTCTAAAATGTGCTCTTTCAAATTATCTCACAAACACTTATAAGACTCGGACAGATTTGGGCTGTTTACCTTCAAAACTAAGGTTTAATCTTACTTTTTACAAAATATCACTTTCATTAACTCAAAAATGACATAAAAAATTGCTTACCCACCTTCGGTAGAAATTTACAGCCAGCAGCCCAAAAACACACAACCACTTGTAACTTTTTTTGCACACTGATTAGGACTGTCAAACTACAAAGCATCTTGCGGTTGCATAGAAGGGTGCGTTAAAAAAACAAACCATCGGTTTACACCCTGGCGTTCTCGGTGAAAATGACGATGCCGAATGTGCCCCGAAGACGAATGTGCCCCAGTTTACCATACTTAGTTTAGTTAACGGGATCCCGACCCGTAAAGAGTCTCTGCCTGAGACATATCAGATTTCTATCATCTGCGATCGCGGGCACTCTGCTTCCAGTTGCCCAGAGCAAGCCGCTCTGTCATCCGCGATGGCTCGGTCTTTAAAACGGAGGTTCGTTCTTCCTTGTGAAAGAAATATAAAATCAATAGAAATAAAAAAACTAAAAACTTTTTTTTTAAAGGGAGTAATAATTATTTTCATTAATCCATTCAACATCATCACAAAACCTTAATTAGAACGGCGTTGTCGCTTCTGGTCGAGGCAAGGAGTCCGTCACAAACAGCTGCAAAACTGAAATAGAAGAATAGGCCATATGAGCACAGATTGTATTTAAATTTTTCTTAATATACTGAAAGTGCTAAAAACAAATACCCAACAACGTTCTAATACGTCAACTAGTGGAGCGGTGGTCGAGAGATGTCGCAACAAAAGTACGAAGCACACGAGGCAGGAAAACGCACATCCCCGTGTGATGAGGGATATCTGGCAAGCGGAAACACCCAGCAAGCCGATCTACATTCAACCACTGGCGGCGGATAGGGAGGAATACGCACCCCTAACCACGCTCGGATGGTTGGCTCGCCTCACTTCTCGACGTACACAGCCCACAGAGCAGGAAAACGCACATCTCCGTGAGCCAGAACAAATTGTCGGACAAGCGGAATCACCCAGCGAGTCGACGAAACAGATGGTTAATGGGAGTACACCAATCATATAGCTCGCGATGGCTAGGGAGGAAAAAGAACCCCCAACCACGCTCAATGAATGGACACTCTAACACCACCAACCTTAGATTAAGGAAAATATACTGTTCACAAGTTTCTCACTCATCCACTCCATTGTGCCAAATGCACTATTATCTAATCAAGACAACCAATTATCTACAATTTTACATCCGACAAACACTCGGCTGTACTTTAAATAAATTTAACTACAGGAATACTTAAATCTACCACACAAGTACTCAGTGAATAACTCACACTTCGTTCGCTGAAGATTTATTTCATTTAAATTTTTTTTTTCACGATCACAAAAACCACTTTTACTACTCCTCACTCGATTTAAACCAAACCGCACAGCCCAAATGTACTTTACTAAGTGACCTGATTCTCCTAACCAACTCAATCATCCCTTTGAATAGGAGATGGATTGGGATTGGGAATCAACACATAATCACCGTACGGTGCCTGGTCACAAATTCCTCCGTTGCGATAAGGAGTGTTTGGCTGTGTGCGATTACACATTCTCCCTGGTATGAACCAGTTACAGGAAATTATCTCCTTAGAAGGTATGTGGGAGATAAGAACATACCAAAACACCGATCGATGCCTGGCTAGAGGGATGATTGTCCTTGCACGTATGCGGTATGCCCGATTGCTTTAACGGGGTGCAGGTACTAGCATTGGCACTTCTGGTATGCATCGGCGGCTTTTCTTCTTGCGATTACCGCTAACGGCAACCTTCGAAACAAATATCGCATGATCGGAGTAATCCCGCAAATCGCTATCGTTAAGGGATGGAGGATTACATTTTGGAAATTTGAAATAACAAAAACAGCAGAAAAAGAAAAGACAACATCTCCCCCTTTTTTTCTGTCTTACACTTGTCGTCTCGAACCTGGAGGCTGGAGCATTATTATCCATTCGCTCTCATATGGTCGACGTATTTTAGCTTTTTGGACTACATCCACATCTTGGTACAGCTCATAGAGTTCGCGGTTGTATCCTCTCCACCGTTCGCCCACCACTCACATAGGACCAAATATCCGATGGTGTATTTTTCTTTTAAAAGAAGGCAATATTAGCTCCCTTATCGTCCAGCACACGACACCATAAAGCAGGACTGGTAGGGTAATGCTTCGATAGAGCATGCACTTCGTCCTTCGAGTGAGGAGTTTTGAACCCATTTGTTTCGCTAAACCGAAGTAGCAACGGTTTCCTAAGTTAATTCTCCGTCGGACCTCCACTAAGGTGTCCTTCGTGTAGTTGATGTTTATTCCTAGGTAGATGGACTCCTTAACTACATCGAAGTTATTGCTATAAACATTTGCGTATTGTCCTAGGCGGTGTTTGTTTGTTTGTTGATAGCATATACTTAACCTTGTCCAGACCTACCAATTTTGCCTTTTCAGAAATCACCACGAAAGCCTCTAACACGGCAAACCGGAACGGCCGATGATGTCGATATCGTCCGCATACCCCAGTAGCTGGACGGATCCATTGAAGATAGTGCCTTCCGTGTTGACACCTGCCCTTTGCACTATTTACTCCAGAAAAAGATTGAAGATGTCATATGATAGCGCATCTCCTCGCCGAAATCCGGTACATTGCAATACAATGCAAATGCAGAGGTATCGATATAGTTTTCATGAGAAGGAAAAACAAAAAATCCAAGACCTTTCATTCAAAAAAGGGAGACTATCTACCTGTTTATACCCTATTCTAGGGGTATATTAATTTTGACGCATAGTTTGTAACATACCTTAATATTGCCCGTAGACCCCTAAAAGTTACTATATTTATGATCAGCATCGATAGTAATGTCGATCTAGCCATGTCCGTCCGTCCGTCCGTCCGTCCGTCGGCAAAAATTAGGCCTTTAAACTGGAGCTAGAGAGCTGAAATTTTAACCATATACTCTCTAGGGTCCCGAAATAATCAAGTTTAGGAATTTTTGAAATCCGCCCACAGACACGCCCACAAACTCAAAAAAACAAAATTTTGGAAAAAATCGAATTTTGAGCTAGGAAGCTGAAATTTTTTATATATGATCTATGACTCCTAAAACTGCTCGGGATATAAAATTTTCAAAATCCGCCCACTGCCACGCCCACAAAAAAATAAAACAATTTTATTGAAAAATCAAAATTTGAGCTAGGGAGCTGAAATTTGTAATATATACTCTCTAGGGGCCCTTTAAGCTCATGTATAAATATTTTCAAAATCCGCCCACTGACACGCCCACAAATAAATAAAACAATTTTTTTGAAAATCCAAAGTTTGAGCTAGGGAGCTGAAATTTATAATATATACTCTCTATGGGCCCTTTATGCTCATGTGTAAATATTTTCAAAATCCGCCCACAATTATTTTTTTTTTTTTTTTGTTTGAAAATTCAAAGTGAGCTAGGGAGCTGAAATTTATAATATATACTCTCTAGGGGCGCTTTATGCTCATGTGTTAATTTTTTTTAAATCCGCCTACTGACACGCCCACAATTAAATAAAACAATTTTATTGAAACACCCAAGTTTGAGCTAGGGAGCGTTTTTTGTGATAAAATCCTTTAAATGTTATATAACAAAATATGTAGAGCGTTCTTAACAATTCAACCATACTTAGACTTTTGTGACGCCCACTTATGAGGGATAGGAATAAGAATAGGGTATGCAACAGTTCGCCCAAGCGGACTGTAGCCCGTCCCTATGTTTTCATTATCTTTGGATCCAAGTAAACATGTTTTTCTTGTGTGTATGAGATTGAGTTGGGTTCATGCTTTAAAACCAAAGATGCTTAATATGTAAAATTCCATGCCGAATTGGCTTTAAATATTTTTGTTAGGTACGAGTACTACATATTTTGGTTTATTTCGATTTTGAAAAACAAGAAAACGTAGAAGTAATGACAAAATTTTGAAAAATGGGCAAAAATGGCAAAAAATAAATTTATGGTATAAAAAAGCAAAATAAAATACACATATTTGGAATCAGGGGAACAGGAAACAGATTTTTATGAAATCCATATTTTCTTAAGACCGAACTATCAAAAAAGGCAATATTAGCAAAATTCTATCCCTGGTTATAAGGTACTTCTTTTCATAATGGTTGGAGTATAAATGTTTTACTATGAAATGTTATATTGAGGTGGAAGACTTCTTGCCTTGGTTTTTGGGGGGTTTCCGTTTTTTATTGCATTCACAATAATTAATGGGATTCCTTCACAAATGGCATGCAATCATTGCAGATAATAACATCGTTGGTGATACAATTTTAATACATCCTGCAATAATTGCAAAGGTCATAAAAACGTTTTTAATATAGACTAATCCTGCTCAAGAATCTGCGGGCGTTAATAGAGGGAGCATTAAAAAAATGTGCAAACCTACAACTGTAAAATAAAAATCGCATTACAGGCTTCTAAATCTTGTTTCGTTTATTAAATAAATTAACAAATAAAGTTACGAAATAGAAAACGATCGATTTGGATAAGGGAAATAAAAAAATTAATCCGCAATAATTTTTTATTTATACCAGGATGTCACGTTCAACTCATGACAGTGTGCTAAACCGCAGAAAGCTCACGTTGTTGACTACCCCTAACAAAATTATCAATTCCCCATAGATTCAAAAAAGTAGATAAATATTTAACTCAAAATCATGCACGGATAAAAAAAATACCGATTTTACCTGCAACTCTCATCCGCAAGAGTACATCAGTATAGGGTTGATTCGTCCCAAGTAAATACGAGTACTTACTCGATAATTTTGATTCGATACATGTAAAATAAGTATCGATACCGTTTTAATTCGATGCAAGCAAGTATCGAATGGTGCTCATATCGTTACGAATTGTATATGCGATCATATAAAATGTCCGTGGTCATGTTGTCCCTTTTCTACCTCCGCAAATTCAAGCTCTGGGTTGTCTCCTTTTTTTCTCACACAAAACAAAAATGGACTGTTGAAACTATTCGTGAAGTGAGAGTGTCAAATATCATGAATGAAACAAAAGTATTTGTTTGATTCATGCGAAAATACACCTAAGAACATCGATTATCACCAAACGATGTTGTTCCGGTAGAAGCTTTCCTCCTCATATTCGTAGAAATAGATGAACACAGCTATTGCCCAAGGGAAATCGTCTGGCGATTGTTGTCTGATTCACATAACCACACAAATGTGATCCATCACACTATTGTTAAGGAAAGTATTCCTATCGATACGAGTAGGTATCGATACATTTGATTTAATACTCGATATGCATTGATACCCTATTGTGAGTACTTGAATTAGCACTGATATAAGTACTGCACTGGTATCGAATCAATCCCACATCGGTGACTACAGACCCAACCATAATGACTTAAGTGGGATTAACCTTATGTCAAAACCGAATGAAAGGCCAACTCAATTTCTGTCAAATGAGTTAGTTGCCCATAGTGTAAACAAACTTAATTACCTGTCAACTAAATTACATTTGGTTTACGCCTGTCAAATTTCCGTACGTTAAGTTATGGGCCATTTACACGGTCACACATTCCTAACATGTAAGATTAAAGGGATGCTAAATACTAAATATCCTTGTGACTGAAAGGGACAGCATTACCTAACATGCAAAAAAACGTGACACGTATTCAGGTCGGCCATCTTGTTTACGTGGTAGGAATTATGGGAAAGCTATTAATGTTGATATTTTTATAGCGATGGCTTACGAAATTTTGATTTCCTATAAAACAAAATGGGCGCTGCTATCATATGTTTTAATCGCCATAATACATTTTTGACATTTCTCTGCTTCACATCGCCGATTGTACCTATAATCAAGATGGAAAACACGATTGATGGTATGGGTATGGGAAGCATGCTCATAAGGAATGATGCGACCATACAATATTCCTTATTTTAAACCTTATTTTAACCAAGGCATGTCATTGGACCTAAGGAATAAACTCAAACTCCTTATTTTAAGGCTTATTATAAGGCATAAATAAGCCGTCTGTACCTTATGAACACCGTATAATAAGGCATAAAATAAGCCATCTGTACCTTATGTACACCGTATAATAAGGCATAAAATAAGCCGTCTGTACCTTATGTACACCGTATAATAAGGCATAAAATAAGCTATCTGTACCTTATGTACACCGTATAATAAGGCATAAAATAAGCCTTTCATAGGCATTATTATAAGGGTTACTATAGGCATATTAAGAATTACGCAGCTAACAGGATTTAAAATCAAATAACCATTACATTTATTATACCAATTTTCTTTTATTCAAATTTATGTAATTCAATTTTTATTTATAACTATATAAAAAACAAATTTTATTCACTTTTACTTAGAACTATATAAAAAATATTATTTTACTTTTATTGTAGGTACATAAAAAAAGATTGAAAAATCATTCTTCGAATGACATATATGCACCGTGAACGGAACCTGCTTAGAGAAATAATAAATATATTATAACAAAACTTTGTAGATTAAATGTGTAAAAATTATGAACTTACCATAGAGCGTCGATTTTGCAACCACAATGCACACAAGATTTCACTGAACTGCAATCAAATCGTCAACAAATAAAAAACAAAATATAAATTTCGTGATAAACAGTTAGGTATGTCTGCGAAATGTGCAGAACACCTGAGTTAAGACATATTATAAGGCATAACTAAGGATACCCAAAAAAACAGACACCTGTGAAGGAAATCAAACAGTTAGGTTGGCGCCATGTACTGACTTGTTTCTGAGCACCTTATATTATAGCTTATCATAAGGCTTAAATAAGGAAACGCATTATTTAGTTCTTGAAATCAGGCATAAATAAGAGACAATACTTGTAATCTTATTTATACCTTATAATACGGCTTATCAAAACCTTATTATATGGCTTATTTAAGACTTTTTATGGTTTTGCAATCAGGGTCATACTTTTCCTTTACCTTATTTATCCCTTAGCCTTATAATTTTTACTCGATTTTCTGTTGGGCAGTCATTCTCAAATACTTGAGGAAAAGTTGCGTATCATTTGTTTCGCATATAGATCCAAAAACGGATACAAATGCTCCATCAAGCATTATGTTCCTTAGGTTATAAGGATGCACCCAATACTTCCTCTTCGTCTTCCTTTTTACCCGACTGGTAACTGGTTACACATTTATTTTCCACTTCATCATCGCTACTATCGAAAACGATATCTATTAATACGGCAGCATTTACGAGATCCATGTTTTTATTTATTTTTTAATTCTACCACAACAAAACCGATGAAAATAAATTTGTTTGTTTACATGTGATCTGTCAAATCTCCATAATAATGTTATAGCAAGTTAAATTCAACTGCTAGGTAAGTGATCTCACTCTTACACCTTATTAGCAATGACCACGGATAAACGGATCTCTCTTTTCGGTTTCGTTGCAAAAATGCGCGTGCGTGATGGTGTAAATGCGCTATTAAGGAAAACTTGACGAAACCGAGCATAATCCCATTATGGTCATGCTATACTATTTGCATGTAATTGGTCGTTTCCTTGAGTTGGCGTAAGCCAAGCAAAGTCATTTATGGTTGGCCCTTAAGTTATTTGAGAAGTTGGGTTTCTATAAACGCGTCTTATTGGGAACGTATATATATCAAGCTCAGCCATGGAAGTTCCAATAAAACGATATGATAGTTTTTAAACCGACATTTAAGTTTAATATCAATTTCGATATACAAAGAAATCATACACAATGTCCCGCTGTTAGTGACGTTGTTTCTACTCTTTTGTGAAAAAATGTGTTTTAAACGCATATTCACGAAACCAAGTCTAACATTTATTATTCCCCTAAAATGAATCTAAAATTTGCTTTTAAAATCGATTTTCCTTTCCACTATGTATCCACAGTGAGTAACCATGCAGACAGTCGAGGGAGCTTTGGCTTTTACGATTACTGCAGCAGCTGTAGAGACGTCAAAGAGATAGAATCTATTCGTACTACTATGTGAATGTTTGCTGTTGTTTAAGGTGTCAAATTATGCTGAGCTGGGTAAACGCTTCCCAATAAGACGCGCCTTTTGTATATGTAGCCGCGTAGAAAAAAGACAGCAAGATTTAGATTCTGACGTCGTCGAATAGGCGAACATTAGCTTCCTATCGTTAATATAATCAAGCCTCACTAAGCTAAATCTTCTACCAGAACTACCTTGCCGGTTGGCAATATTTTTCATCTTTTATATGGTACTTATCGCAGTATAGCTTGGACATTTAAACTGGGAATTGAATATTATCGGACCATGGTACTCGACATTTGTGATGTTCTTTTGATCGTTATTTCTCTGTTTATGTCGCAAAACCAAACGAAAGTGATTACCAGCAAATAGATTTGGATTTTTGCTATGGAATAGTAAGCATATTCCAATAAAACGCCCATCAAACTCAGAAAGTTAGGTCTACTGCTGCAAACATTTCTTAAGCATAGTGCTTATGGCGGTTTGTGATTCTAGATGTTGGTGCTTTTGGTAGTCAAAGTGATGTTGGTAACATTCATTTATCTCTTTTATTATTTATTTATTTTTTTTTTCATAATATTAATTTCTTTAAATTGTATGCATATACATTTTTCAATTAGCTATCCAGTTTTTGAAAGAGAGTTCTAAATTACGAAGTTCCATTTCCTCCACCAAAAGGCTTACCGTATAATAGTGAAACAATCACGAAATACTTTATCGGTGACTCAGTATTTTCACTGGGACTTATATTTAATGCGACCACATCTTGGCAGTTTGTAAGATTATACAGAGCTCGTCGTATTATCGAAAATGCCTTTGAAATACTTGTAGCAAGGTGGAGAATTCTCTTGACAAACGCAAAGCTGAGCGTGTGGTTTTAGCTACATATTTTTTTGCGACACAACATCGAAAACCAACAAAAGTATAAAATCCAAACAATCACAATGGGCCTTTTATTGATCTAAGTATGTCAGCCTCGGCCGACTGCCACTTTAACCTATTGTCCAAATCCAAATAACTTCGTGGACTCGGAAGATGCCAATTTTGAAGTAAAAGATGGACTTTGGCGAGCGGAGGTTGCGAATAAATTGGAATCAAGTCAACCATCCAGCAAACCACATAGTTACAGACGAAATGCATCGAGCAAAAGGAGGAACATTCAACTTCGATTGCCGTTGTCATTTTTGACTTCAAAATATACGACTCTTTAAAATCGGTATTATGCTTGTCGTTTTACGCGACAAAGGTCGGATGAAAATATCAAATGTCTTTTTGTACTAGGTTTGAAGTCGCCTTTACTTTACTTTGATAACCTTAGAACCCTCAACACTACTAAGTTGAGTTGTACCAAATTGTGCTGTTCGGTGCATCAAGATTAGAAATGGAGAGAACTTGCATGAAGAATTGACATGCAGTAAGCAATGTGTCATTTTACATACAAAATCATCCTGCTGCACTGTTCTTGCTGCACATGGGATTCAGCCATCAGTTGTTTATAGAATAGCTAGGCTGTCCAGAAGAAAAAATTCAAAAAATTCCCTTACCACATTTTTGATGAAATGAAATGTTTAATGCTTGTCTCTACTTTATCGCTTTTGTTAATTTATTTTGCCACTTTATTTTATTTTCAGAAATTTTCAATGAGAAATATGAAAAGGATTAATATGTAAATAAAACTTCATAGACTATTTTAGAGTTGTAAAGATCATGAAAAAAAACTTGCGTGGATAGGTTAGGTATGTACAAATACTGGCGATCACAAGGATGAGGCCATACATTTTGCAATCGATGTGCAATCTTTATACCTGTTGGAAAAGGTGCCGTGACATAACCCCAAGCGTCATAAGCCCAAATTTTGAAATTTGGCCTTATGTCGCATTGTGAAAGTGACATAAGGCCAAATTTTAGCATTTGGTATTATGACACATTGGAAAAGCGTCATAAGGCCAATTTGGCTTTATGACAGTTTCGCTTGGTGCTGTTTTCAACAATTTGCCCTCGCACCTACCCCAAATCAAACAGTGACCCCAAGCAGGGGGTACATTGCAGGTATGCATTGCACTGTTTATAGTATTAGTTGCGAAATCGCAAGTAGATTGCATAAACAGTACAATGCCTATGGGGGGGGGGGCATGCTACCCCCCTGCAACCCCCCTGCCTGGGGTCACTGTTTGATTTGGAGTAGGTGCGAGGTACGGTTTCGAAAATTTGGCTTTATGTCACTTTCCGGATTTGGCCTTATGACGCTTTGTGAAAGTGACATAATACCAAATGCTGGAATTTGGCCTTACGTCACTTTCAAAAAGCGATATAAGGCCAAATTTCGCGATTTGGGCTTATGACGCTTGGGGTTATGTCACGGCACCGTTGGAAAATGTATACCCAGAAACTTTTACTACCTGCGACCAGGTACATATTTTCAACAGTAGTCTTAAAATTAAAAGGTAAATAAGAAACCACCGCTGGAATTTCCCAAGATCAAACAATGAACTACTTTATAAGCGTATGAAAAGATGCGCACTAGGATGAGGCCATATGTGAAATCTTTAAGAGAAAGGAAGAAACGAATAAAATGTTTACATTTTATGGTTGTAAAACCTTTATTTATTATGTTTTTCTACATTAATAATGAGTATGCGCGCCATTTTTCGATATGACCTCTATAAGACGGTTTGGAATAGAATCATACAGTTTCCTTTAAATAATTTAGAGAAATTTGGCCCAGGCATCACGAATAGCTTCGATTAAAGTGTCCTTGTCTTCAAATTATCTGTCGCCTTCATACACTTTACAAGATAACCATGCCCAAACATTTTCGATTATGTTTAAGTCCGAATAGGGCGGCCATGGCAAAAGCTCCACGTCTTCTGATTGAATTCAACTTCTAACAACCCTGGAAGTGTGGATAGGGGCGTTTTTCAGTGAAAAGACCGTTCCAGCAAACATTTGTAGTTGTTTCCTTTCATTCTTGTGGACAAAAATTCCAACACGATTGTGCCGTAGTGGGTATAGCTCCCCACACCATTACACCTGATGTACGGCTGTGATGTCTTGCCAAAATAAGCTTCACCTCGTGGAAATAAAAGTTGTAACCATCGGCGCCGTCAAGGTTAAACTTTTTTTCATCCGAAAAGACAACACGTTTCCATTCACTGCTCCATTTTCTTGCAAAATTCATTCGATGCTCCTTGTGTACTTGCCTCAAAACAGGTTTCTTTTTAAGTTTTTTTCTCTATATTGTACCTTTTTTTCATATTATCCTTCGGACCGTTGCTATGCTGGCTGATACTCCGCTGTTGGCCCTTATTTTAGTCACTGGTAGAGTAGAATTTGAGGCAAGCCGTAGAATAACCCGCTTTTCTCACAATGTTGTTCCTTCTGCCGTGTGTCCTTTTTTATTGTTACCATAGTGTTGTGGATCCCGCAAGATAAGTGTTTACAACAGTCTTACTTCTGTGAATAACATAATATACTTACAGGAGCAAGTCTGTCCAAGAAAATCAAAATAAAAACTGGATGAACTCGTGGCTTCAAATGGCACAGTGCATGAGTGCTTGCATGAGAAGACGCTGGTCTAGGTTCGAATCCCAGTGGAAGAAACGGATTTTCGTGATAAAATGAAGGAAAAAGACAGACCAGGACCACAGAAGGAGTCTGATGATCGGTTGTGGCTGACCGTGAAACAGTGCTGTAACTCCAGCCGTCCACTTCACGTTGTAACGAATGTAAGGTGGTTATTCATTCAAAACAACATAAAAAAGGAAATTGACGGAAAACAAAAATTAAAACCAGGAAAAATTGTGTGGAATCACATAAAAAACCATTAAAATCGTCTATTTAGCCTCCTTGCAAGTTCTCGGCCTGAGAGTCCCAACTCCTTGTAAGCATCTATTTTTCCTCTTTCTGGCGCTCTCAAAGTCTTTCAAGAACCCATTTTTTTAACTACATAAAAACAATTCTTTTCAACGCTTTTTTAAATATTCTTAACGGAAAATCGCTCCTGCAACGAAATATTCGCATTGGCTTCATCCTAGTGGCGCATCTTTTCATATGCTTTTCAAGTAGTTCATTGTTTGATCTTGGGAAATTCCAGCGGTCGTTTCTTATTTACCCTTTAATTTTACATATGACTTACTGTTGGGAAAATATGTACCTGACCTGTTCACAGGTAGTAAAAGTTTCCGGTATAAAATTTCCAACAGGTATAAAGACTGAAAATCGATTGTCAAATGTATGGCCTCATCCTTATGATCGCCAGTGTAGAAAAGTTTGTAGATTGTTCTAAACACTTACACTTCGATTTTTGCCAAGCTCACTTTATGAGGGATAAGAATAGGGTATAAAAGAGTTCGGCCAAGGAGACTGCAGCCCTTCCTTATGTTTCTTTTTAATTTCCTTCGCAAACCTTTCACGTAATGGCGACATTTTTGTTTACATTTATTTCCTATAAACAACATACATAATTGTAATAAAAGTACTTATATGGTCCACCTGTGGGGGGATGTTAAATCATCGACGACTGGGGGACTCCTTGAACAGCAAATTTTGGAGCAAAGCATTTCCCACCAGTAGTGACCCTTTCCAATCTTCCTGACAGATAATCTATTATAAACTTATATGCCTGATCCTTGAACCCAAAGAGTTAAGCAATTTTCACTTGCGAACACTGTGATTCAATTTGTCGAAAGCGTAAAAAAATTAAGCAGGCGGAGGAGATTTGTCATATCACAAGAGCAGCTGTTATCCGCTCTGATGCCCGATTGTATTTCCTATAGCAAATTGTTTTTTGAGAGGTGTCTTAAAATTGGCTTATCTTGTCAGGGACTCATGAAAGGCAAGGCAGGATGCTGATTGGTCCAAAATCAGCTGATGAGGTTGACTCTCGTTTATTAGCAATTTTCTCTGGCAATTTTCGAAGACTGGGGTGAAAGTAATTGTAAAAATGCACCATGAGCAAGACGGGTTGTCATTATTGGCTGAAGAAGTTTAACAAAAGGATACTCAAACGCTACTAATGAAATCAGACTTTATGGCCATCACAAAATACCGACTACCGATAAAGTAAATGTTGAAATAAGCGTTTTTTGTTCCTTACTGTACATACTCGTATATTAAAATTGAACTTATACTGTATACTAGAATTGAACTTATACTGCACCAATATTAATTTGACAGGTCTCACATGGCCTTTTTTATTTTCTTTACGCTTAACCCTGAAATCATTTTTGTATTATTGCTTTTCTTTCTTTCTAATAAAGTTCATACTTTTGACAGGTTATGGGCCCAGAGCACTCTGTCTCAGAAGGATAAATTGAATATAATCTAATTAATTTTATATCGTTTATGGATAGGAAAGATTCTGTTGCTGAGAGTTTTTTTGATTCGGCCATCGACGACCATACTTTTATAGAAGGGGAAACCGAAGGCGATTTTGGTGAATTTTCTACAACAATAATTGAAGAACGAGATATTATGTCTGAACCTAAAATTTATCACATTCATCGATTTAATGGGCAGAATTATCAACTGTGGCGTCGGCAGATGGAGATTTACATGACTGAGAATAAACTCAAGCAATACATTTTGGGAACTTTACCTCGTAAGATTACAAATTTTTCTGCTTGGGAAGACAAAGATGCAGATGCGCAGGCTTTTTTGATGCGTGGTCTAGAGTTGGAGCAGTTAAAATATTTGTCCGACTGTACAACGGCTGCTTAAATGTGGTCGAGATTAAAGACCGTGCATGCAGAAAAAAGTGACCAGTCTGTTCAGGTACTTTTAGATAGATTTATCAACAGCAAGATGGAAGAAGACGAAAGCATGGCAGATTACGTGGCTAAGGTTATGTCTCTCGCTCAGCGCTTGAAGGACATGGATCTTGAACAGAAAGATCAGGTAATCATGGCTAAAATTATGGGAAGTTTGCCGTCGAAATTTGACAATGTAAGAACTGCATGATATGCTGTGCCAAGAGCGGCTCAAACTATTGAGAAACTCACCGACCATTTGGTTAACGAAGAGGCTCTTCTGAAATCAAGGTCAAATGGAAGTAAACGCGGTAGTACTTCTGAAGCTGCATATATGGCACGCAGTAGCTGGAAAAATACTAACAGAAGGCGGAGTAACAATAAAAATAAAGATAATACCACAAAGCGCAAAGGTAAATGTAATTATTGTTCCAAGGAAGGTCATTGGGCTGGAGAGTGTTTTAAGAAACAACGAGATCAGCAAGGAAGAAACAATGCCCAGTCATTTATAGTTGAAACAGGTTCACGCGCCGATTGGTGTTCAGCACCTTCTGCAGATAGGGCAGAACTCTTTACTGTTGGAACATCAGGGGCTTGTACTAAGATGCGAGATATTTGGTTTGCTGTTCAGGGGCCACAGACCACATGTCTTTCCAGAGGGAGTGGTTTACAAATTTTGTTGCAATTGACAGTAAGAGTTTTCACGTTCGAATTGGTGATGGTTTCTCTTTAAACGCGGAAGGTATTGGCGATGTCGATGTGCAGGTTACTAATCACGAAGGGTTATCTTCAATACACACCATAAAGGATGTACTTTACGTTCCACAGTTAGACAAGAATTTTATCTCTGTGCTAAAGTGTACCGAAAAGGGATTTATGGTGATTTTTGAAGAAGGAGCCGACCGTGTTAGCTTTGTTAAGGGTGGTAAACTGGTCGTTGATGGTGTCAGAGATCGCAAGCTATATAAAATGAATTTCAACCCAATCAGGAAAAATTTTGAAGTAAATTCTGTATCTTCCGGATCAATAATGCTATGGCACGAGCGAATGGCACCAAAAGCGAGTTGTCGAGGGTTTAAAAATAAAAACTACCACCGAAAATGATCCGTTCTGTGAGAGCTGCCTGTATGGGAAACAACATCGTTCGAGCTTTCCTAAGGAGGGTACAAGGCGTTCTGCGATTCCTGGTGAGATTTTTCATGTCGATTTATGTGGCAAAATGAGTATGGCTTCCATTGGTGGAGCTAATTATTTTATGCTATTAAAGGATGATTGCTCCAGATACTGTTTTGTATTTTTCTTAAAGAATAAAACAAATGTCTTACAGAATCTAATGCAGTTTTATGCGGATGTTCAAGCAGATGGACATCAAATTAAAAGATTGAGAACAGATGGAGGGTTGGAGTTCTGCAACGATGGAGTGAAGAAATTTCTATTATCCAAAGGCATCAAGCATGAGTTATCAACACCAAGAGCTCCTGAACAAAACGGCTTTATAGAGAGACAAAATAGGACCATTGTTGAGAGTGCTAAGGTAATGTTGCATGCGAGAAATTTGTCACAATATCTTTGGGGTGAGGCAACTAATACATCTGTTTATTTAAAGAATAGAACGGCAACTCAGACACTCAATGGTATCACACCCTATGAGAAATGGCATGGAGTAAAACCATCCGTGGGACATCTTAGAGTTTTTGGCAGCAATTGCTATATTCATATCCCAAAAGAACAGCGTACAAAATGGGAGGTGAATTCTATTAAATGTCAGATGGTAGGTTATAGCGAGGGAAACAAGGCGTATAGGGTGTATGATCCTGCTGGAAGGAAGATTTTGATCAGAAGAGATGTCGTATTTGATGAAATATCTATTGTGCCTCACGTTGTGATTGATACGGCGACCAGCTCTAACGACGTGTGCCATGAAGACCAGAGGAAAGACGAACGGCCATTGCATGCAGAGGCGGGAGATCAAGATGGAAAAGTCAACCAACACGGAGAAATCCAAGGTTACCAATTCCAAGGGACCCATACCCAAAACGGAACGCAGTGGATAGTGACGAGTCAGTGACAATGGCTGAGTTGTGTGTCGCGCAATTAGATCCAGTTGATCTTGAGGAAGCGATGGAGGCTGATGATTCTGCGAAATGGCTAGACGCAATCAATGATGAGTTAGATGCATTAGCAGAAAACAAAATTTGGATTTTGGTTCCAAGACCAGCTGATCAAAATGTCATCACAAATCATTGGATTTTCAAGAAGAAATACAAAGCTGATGGAGAAATTGATCAGTACAAGGCTCGACTGGTAGCAAGGGGTTGCTTACAAAAGCGGGGATTGGACTACGAAGAAACGTTTGCGCCAGTGGTTCGATATGATTCAGTAAGAACGCTTCTAGCAGTTGCAGCAGCTTTTGATCTCCACATTTACCAATTTGACGTTAAAACGGCATTCTTACACGGCGACTTAGATGAAAATATATTCATGGAACAACCGTATGGTTTTGCAGAGGATAATCGTGTATGTCTTTTAAAAAGAAGCCTGTATAGTTGGAGTTTTGAGCCGATACATGGAAGACCCAAAACAAATGCACTAGAATGGAGTCAAACGAATTTTTAAATATTTAAAGGGAACTCTGCCACATGGGATTACTTACGGTTTGGGCACAAACAAAATTGAACTGGCTGTTTATTCCGATGCTGACTGGGCAGGTGACGTTGATACCAGACGCAGTACTACCGGATGAGTGTGTTTTATCAACGGCGGACCTGTTGCTTGGAGTTCTCGAAAACAAAGTGTAATAGCAACATCGACAACAGAAGCCGAGTTTGTAGCACTATGTTCGGCGACGAAGGCAACTGTATATCTGGGGAGAGTTTTATCGGACTTTAACTGCAAACAGATCGATCCAACACCGATATATTGCGACAATCAGAGGGCGACTACAATTGTTAAGAATCCAGAGGCATCAAAGAGAACTAAGCATATTCACACACAGTTCCTGTATACGTGTGAACAACAACACAAAGGGGAAATAAGTATTCAGTTCGTTTCTACAGATGACCAACTAGCCGACCCGTTGACGAAGCCGCTTGCTAAAGAAAAATTTTGTGGTTTAAGGAGGCGATTTGGAATTTGTTAAACTTCTTCTTCAGATTATGTTATATTTATATGATTTTAAATTTAAAAAAAAAAAACGAGAGGGAGCGTTGAAATAAGGGTTTTTTGTTCCTTACTGTACATATATTAAAATTGAACTTATACTGTATACTAGAATTGAACTTATACTGCACCAATATTAATTTGACAGGTCTCACATGGCCATTTTTATTTTCTTTACGCTTAACCCTGAAATCATTTTTGTATTATTGATTTCCTTTCTTTCTAATAAAGTTCATACTTCTAACAGTAAATAATCCTTTTAAATTCAATAATCGCAAGCAAGACCTTGTTCAAATAATTTAGAGGTATTATCCATATTTTGTAGCAAAGAAACAATTTTATTGCTATGATATTTGGGTGAAAACTCCTCGTATCTTATGGATATTTTGCATTACTGTTTGGAAGATACAATATAGACTATTGAGACTGAATATTATGGCATACCCCAGAGCTTACTACATTCTTATCTTTTCAGCAGGATACGCACACTCATTCTGTGTCATTGCTACATTGCTACAAGGCCTATTTTTTAATGCCCAAGTTGTTGACCAACGCTACTTTGACATAGGAAATGTAGAGTTTCCTAAGCATGAAGATTTCAGATATATCTTTTCCTGTTCATTAGCAATTTAAAATCTTTTACGGCGTCAACCACTCGGTTCACGAGCTATAAAGTGAAATTTTGATTGCCTATTCAATATTTTTAATACATTTTTTTCCCTTGTATCAATGTGCAGATCCAGAGCTAGGCTATGTTTTGAAAATGGCCCATTACACAGGTTTCTTAAAAAGGCATAAATTTGCCAACAGAAAAAAATATTACAGCAGCACGTGAGAATCGTTATTTTAAATGAAATTACTTTTATAGTCCCTTACCACCACTTTACCATACAGCAGCGTACACATTGCGGAAGCACGCG
Source organism: Portevinia maculata (assembly GCA_949715645.1). NCBI lineage: Eukaryota > Metazoa > Arthropoda > Insecta > Diptera > Syrphidae > Portevinia > Portevinia maculata. The sequence continues at coordinate 73,092,507 of OX454527.1, forward strand.
CTACCAGAAAAACATATAAAATGCTTTCGAAAACACTAAAAAGATGGCTTTCTTAATGGCATTCCCGGCCCAGTCCTCGGTTTCACTTTTTCAAAAATGCAAATCCTAAAATGTAAATTGATCACCACTTAACTACTCTTCGGTGTGCTTTGTTCTTTTACCGCTTCACAACCCCTACTTTTATGAGATTTTCCTTAAATTGTTGTAAACACGAAAAGTTTGCAACCATTCTTAGATTCCTACGGAACTTTAAGATTTCTATTTCCAAACAATTGCATGTCAACAAAAATTGGATACCGCAGTTACTTTTAAATTCATTTTTATTAATTATTAGCTTATATCAACTTATATACTAGACAAAAATGAGTAAATCTAACTTAAAATTAACAGGATACTTATTCTAGATTATTGATCTTTATGCGGACACCCTAAACTTAACTCTATCTTATAATTATTGCCTTTCGGCCTAAAAACTATTTTACGAACTAATCTTACATATTATGTTTTCATCGAGAAAATTTTTAAGAAAACTCGGCATCTTTATCAAATTTTATATTTTTATATAAAAAAACAAATTACAAACTACCTACTCTACTTACTTAAACTACTTAACATATTCTAACTATAATTAGGATTCTGAGCACTCGTTGCATTACGAAACAAGTGGTCAAAATCCCAATTGCTTTCCGAGCGCCTGGCAGTCGTCAACGTGCACATGCGCCGCCGTGAGCTGACTGATGCCTTACAGAATCAATCACCTCCCGGAAGCACCACCACAAGTTGGCGAGCCCGGCCCCTCCCAGAAACGCCCTAGCTAACTTAATCTATCTTACAAACTAAGAGGATGTTACCTAGAGTAACGCACCGTCTTGGGAGGGCATGTTGAACCCTCCACCCTCAAAAAGCCACCAAAATTCGGCAAATTGCTTTTCTGTATCGAATTTATCCCTCTCCGCTATTGCGGTACTAAAACGGAGGAGCTCATGAGCATTGGCGACGTCCTCGCCGCGGATGAGCCGCTTATCTCTCGCACTGCGGTAGCGGTGGTATAATACCGGGATACCATCCCTCGTCTGTACCAGCCCTTTTGCATCAATATGGATAAATGCCTCTGGCGGGATAAAGCCAGACCGGAGCGTACTCTCTATGTACATTTCATTGGGGTAGTAAGCCCCAAAGATCAGACTATTGTCGCTGGCCATCGCCCTTGCAACGTGCCTTCGAGTCACCTTAATGAGGAAATTGTCAATCCTATTCAACTGAGCCCCATCGTATAGGACCTTGTTGGGATAATATTTTATATAGTTGGATTCAGGCGTTCGGAACAACCGGAGACAGGTCCTAAGACATTGTCTCTCCAAAACCCGAATCTTTTCCATATAGCTAGGCGCTATATTAAACCATAATGGACAACCATAAGCGATTATCGGCCTTATAAGGGCCACGTAGCAAATGACCTTCACTCTGGAGTCAAGTTGACTGCTATGAAACAGTCTCCTTGTCAGAGCATAAGCCTTCTTGGCCCCAGCAAGACAAGCAACTATATGTCTATCGAAATATAGATACTGGTCAAGCCAGATACCTAGATATCTAACTGCGCTTCTCACCGCCAATGGCTGCCCATTTTGTCCAATAATGGCCAATTTCTTCCAGTTTTTTCTGGTATCCCTAGAGGCCCCAGCCAATGGAGTTCTGAACAAGATTGTTTCCGTCTTCTGAAAGTTGATTTTCAACTTCCAGTCAGCGCAATATCGCTTAATTTGATCGAAGTCACGCTGCAAAAGAATGTTAATGACCTCGATTTTAGGACCTGACCTGTATGCCACCAAATCGTCGGCATACGCTATAGCATGTCTGAGTGAACCCACCAGATCACTCGTGTAAATGTTAAACAGGATCGGAGAATTGACCGCCCCCTGCTGTAAACCGTTTTTAATTTCAAAGACTCTGCTCGAAGTCACGTTGCCACATTTGACAACGAACTTCTTTCCCATAAGCATATTATAAATTACATATAGCAAAGGTTTGTGCATCCCCCGCCTGATCAACTTGTAGAAAAGTCCCTCTAACCATACGGTGTCGAAAGCCTTCTCAAAATCAACCAGACAAGCACCCGTGCATTGGTTCTCGCATTTATTCCACTGAATGTCGGAAACCAGTTTCGACGCGGCATGAATAGTGTCATGCCTCGCCCTGAAACCAAACTGGTTTTCCGGAATTATGTTATTGTCCTCGACCCACTTTAACAGGGCTCTATTGACAACTTTTTCAAAGACCTTGCTAATATTCGGAAGCAAGCTAATTGACCGGAGATTGGCAGGGTTCGTCCTATCTTTACATTTTTTCGGGATAGGGTGTACCACAGCTACCTTCCAATGCGCCGGATAATGTGCATTATTCAGCGCATTGTTAAACAGCGTGGTGAAAATATCTACAGCCTCCAAAGGCAGGTGTCTCAATACGACGTTTGGGACACCATCCATCCCCGCCGACTTTTTATTCTTTAGCGACTCGAAGATGCACAGAAGATCATCCTTCGACACGAACAAGTGCGATGCATCTCGGCCATTGGCGACAACTGCATTAGCATGGTTTTCATCAGTGAATACGGTGAATCCGTTATTCTCAGATCGCCAATTCTCAAGTTCGGTGCGCAGATAGAAGTGGCTCACTAGAGCCCTATTCTCAATGTCGTGGTTACGGCGAACAGGATTGTTCACCGTATACACGGCCTCGAAACAAGCGCCCAGCAAATCCACTTTCTCCTGTGGGTCCTCGACCACGAAAAAATCGTCGTTTGAAGCGACACTTTCTGGACTTATTCCAGCAGTCAGTACTGTCTGTCTGTTCTCTGCTGTCTGGGAGATTCGAACACAAGGAATATCATTGTGATCTTTCCTCCTGAACAACTTATTTATCTGTGGGAACATATTCGGACTACAGGTTTTAATAGCCCGAATTTTATTGCCCCAATACAGACTTACAAATTTTCTGTAATTTTCTTGTATCAGCTGTTTCAGGATTCGGATCTCTGAATTCAGCATCCTTACCTCCGGGTCGTTGCGATCAGTAAATTGCCTGTACAGCCGTTTAAGCCTCGAGAGCAGTCTACTTTTCTGTCGGTATAGTGCGTCGATTGTAGGGTTTCTGTACTTTTCTGTCTGGTCGTCGTCGGAACGTCCTACCCGAGGAATAGTTCGTTCCATAGTTCGTTTGATGGCGTCGTTCATTTGCAATAAATGGCGATCAATGTCATCATTTGTCATGTTACTGTTTGTCGGTGGGTCGATCCCACTCGAACGTATATCTCGCTTTAAAAATCTGGAGAAGCGCGACCATTGTGCCCTCCGATAATCGAATGAACACACTGCTTCGTACTCCTCCAGCAGCGTTTGCTCGTTCGGGATCCGTATTGCGGCGGCGAGTCCGTAGTGGTCACTATCGTACTCAAACGCACGCAAACAGTTCCGCGTGTTTTGATCTATGTTCGTCAGTTGAAGTCTTGCGTCCGTTAAGGCCAAGTCCAGGAAAGCACCGCTTCTTGGGAAAGAAGGGATATCCGTCGCGTATAACTCGAGGTTGTACTCAATCATATTGAGGCGCCACCAGTCGTGAAACTGGTTGCCCCTGGGATTTGCAGTAACATTTCCCCATGCCGCATGTTTGGCATTAATATCTCCGGCCAAGAAGTAATAATTCTCCTCCGAGTTCAGCTGCAGACTACGAAAAAGTGTCTCGAGCTCTGTCATAAATTGGTTTGGTGGAGGTGCAGCAGGTGCGTAAAGCGACACCACATACATTCTCCTCCGGCTATGGAGAGGAATGCATATGATGCATGCACAACAACTGGAACCTACGCACGTCCCCGCTATATATAACCCTATGGCGCAAGCCTTTTCGAATTAAGATTCCAACCCCACCTCCTTGAGTGGAGTGAGGCCGGTCTCTTCTTATTACATGATAGTCTTTGTATCCCAATTTGTGCTTCTGATTTAGCTTAGTTTCGCTAACCAAAAGCACATCCGGGTTTTCGGTTTTCAACAAATTGGCAAGTGACGTTCTTTTCTCGATCCTGACTAGTGAATTAACATTCACAGCAAGGATCTTTAAGTTTCCCTCATCCAGCGTAGCCATTAGATTTATGGCACACCAGACCCCACAAACAACTCCGAATAGATAAAGTCAATTCGGGCCGCTTGTTCATTTAACTGTTTCTGGAACTTATCGATCTTTCCGTGCAGAGACAGAAGGATCGATTTTAAGTCTAGATCCACCTCTGGTGCCTTTTGGGCTACCTTTGGCTGGTTTAATGTTATTTGAGCTTGACCCGGTCCAGCTGCCATTTGGGCAAAGGACACGTTGGGTGCCACAAAATTTGTGAACGAGCGACTCTTCTGACGCCTATCGCCTTCAGACTGCTGTTTGCGGGCCTGGACTCGCTTTTTCAGTTCTTGGTACTTTGGGCAACCCCTGAAGTTGGCGGGATGCCCAGAGTTCCTGCAGAGCACACAGGAGAGTACACTCCGGTCTTCGACTCTCTCCTTACCTAGAGAGCATTCACCATGTATGTGGTCCTTATCGCACTTGACGCATCTAAACTGCATGTTACAGTTAGCTGCGGCGTGCCCGAACCTTTGGCAGCGCATACATTGAAGTATGCGATCTGACCGTTTTAATTTCTCCCATCTAACAGCATGATAGTACAGGAAGCGGATATTTCGCAGCCTGTCAATTTTGCTGTCAGGAGTAAGCTGGACCAGGAAAAATGGTAAGTAACGGTTACCACCACTTGCCACAGCCGAGGAAAACGGCTTGACCCCCACGAACTTGAGGTCGTCGCTTTCAAAATTCTTAAGCTCTTTTTCGAGCTCCTCTGTTTTAATTGAGGGATCGATTCCTTTTAATACCACGGTTTTAAGCTTTTTCTCCCTTGGGGTGTACGTAAAGTACTCGGTCTTTACCTCTCCCAAGGCGGTGCGCACTCTCTGGTACTCCTCAATATCATCACACATAATTACATGTTTACTGGCAGAAAGCCTCTTAACATAAAAATTCTTAGTAATTAACCTACATAACCTAATACTATCACTAATATCGAAGTTACTTACATTAATCGGGGGAATTTTGTCCTTCCTTGCTGGCTTCTTCTGCGTCTGCTGCTTTGACTGCTGTTGCTGATTTGGCTGCAGTTGCTGCTTTGGCTGCTGTTGTTGCTGTTTTTGTTGGTTTCGTTGCTGTTGTCGTTGTTGTTGCTTCTGTTGATATTGTTGCTGGATTTGCTCCCTCAGCACTGTTTGTTGTTGATGTTGCTGCACTTTTTTCAGCCTCAGCTGCTCACGCTTCTCCAAGAGCTCTTTTATGAGCTTGTCTAGCTCAGCTACCTCATCCTCTACATCTCCATCCTCCATTTGGATGGCATTGCTTCCATCGTCGTCGACCGGTAGGTCCCTGAAGGAGTTTCCCTCTCCGACGTACCGGCCCGCTCCCCCTTCAGCTTCGGAGGAACTGGTATTATCCGTATCATCATCGGTACCAGCCACCGATGATGCTACGCTAGGGCCCGCCAGGTTCGCCCTTCTCTTGGCAGCAAGATTCGGCTTCGGATTTACCTTCCGTCGCCTCTTCTCCACCTTACGAAACTCGTCATTCGCTACTTCTGTAGCAGGTTTTCCAGCTGCTACTTCTGATTTTGTTGGTTCTGGTATTGCCTGCGAAAGAACTCGTCTGGGCAACGACCGGCCCGTTGTTGTTGTTGTTGCTGTTGTTGTTGTTGTTGGTGTTGTTGTTGCAGTTTTGAATATGCTTGCAGCTGATGCATTTGGCATACACGCTGCTGATATTGTTGCTGCTGCTGCTGTTGTTGTTCCTGCTGCTGCTACGGTTGCTGCTGTTTTTGGTGTTGATGATGCTCTTGATGTTGTTGGTGTTATTACAGGCGATGATTTTTTTGCCGGCTCACGTGTTTGCACCACATGTCGCAACGGCACGCCCACACCCGTACGCGGGACCACCGTTTTCCGGGGGTCCATCCTACACCGTACGGAACTTTTCACACTTTTTTTTGTTGCACTTTTATTAAATGTTTCTATCACCGTTTCTTAATAAATTATAAAAATTAAAATTCTGCTGGGAATCGAACCCACGCTTCTGGCGTCAGAGGCAGAGGCTCAGACTACCAAGCCAATTACACAAATAAAAATACTAGGCTTATCACCACTAATTAAACACTTTTCCGCTTACGATCTTCACTAACTAGCCGACCTGTCTCTAAAAGAGTTGCGGAACGACTGTGGATACCGCAGTATTCGGAGTAAGGTGGTTTCGAACAGACAATCAATCATGGCACTCCTCGTAATACGATGGAAATCATAAGGATGACACGGAAAATTATGATTTCTTGGAAGGTCTTTAATGTATACCTATACCTCAATCAATTTGATACGTCGGAATTGAAATTAAGTTGTGATAGCAAGTTTGTTGTCATGTTCAAAATTTGTATCGATCGTCATCGGGCCTGCCGGCGCGACGGTGAGAGATGACTGTTTCCTTATAATATAAAAATGAGATTTTATTTGTTGCTCATGAATAAATCATAATATAGTTCTGCCTTCTGCGTGAGTGATGATTTGCTTATATTTTTGTTTATTTATTTATTCAGACTACGATTTCATATTTTTAATCCACGAGTACAGACTGTGAAACAAAAAATATTTAAATTAAAGTATTTACATAATTCGTGTGTGTCGATCTAAAGTCGGCATCAAATAAGGCTTAAAATAAATTTTAGCTGTTCTTATTAGCTGGAAGGCGAGCATCCACCCGCTTGTCACATGGTGAGATTTTTTTTTTTTTTTTTTGTCGGGGTGTGTGAGACTTTCTGCACTGGAGCACTCAGACTCAATACTGCTCCATTGTACTACCAGGCAGACACACCACATTTTACTGTGGGAATTTACTCGTTTTTCTAAGAAAAACGAGAAGGCGCTTCAATGATAAGGAGCTTAGGTTTACAGCACTCACCATATCCGCACCAAATACCTGCAACCTGATACGAGCAAAAGCAGGACAATCACAGAGGAAATGTTAAATGTTCCGCAGTGTCGTCGCTTTCTCCACAGGCTTCGCAGTTGGTGGTGTCGCTTAGGCCTAGCACCTTAAGGTGTTTGGCAAAAGCGTAGTGTCCCGTAAGAAGGCCAGTAGTCTGTCTGCAGTCTTTTCTGTTGAGAGACAACAAGAATGCCGCGGATTTCCCACAGACGTCGGGGAGCATTTGCTTAGTCTGTCTGCACCCTGGAGAGTCATGCCAACGGCGATTTTGTTCATAGGAAACCCAACCGTCAATGGAAGCCCTGACCGAGGACGCAGGCAGACAGATCGCTGGTTCAGGTCCTGAGAGGTCCCCCTCTGAGCCTTGTCTAGCAAGTTCATCGGAGATCTCATTTCCCGTGATCCCGTTATGACCCGGGACCCAGACAAGTTTAAGTGAATTCAGCCTTCCGACCGAATTCAGAGATATCTTGCATTCACGTACTATTTTGGAGGTAGTTAAGGGTTTGAGTAAGGCCTTAAGCGCAGCCTGACTGTCGCTACAGACGCAGATTCTTCGCCCCCTCCACCTGTTCCTCGTAACATAATCCATGGCCATTAGGATAGCATAAGTCTCTGTTTGGAAGACTGACGCATATTTGCCTAACGGAAAGAAAAGTCTAACGTTATCGCTCTCCACGAAGACACCAGCTCCAGATCCTTGATCGGTTTTGGAGCCATCCGTGAAGATTCGACTGCATTCCCTTCCAGGTTCAGAGTCCGGCCAGAGCCAGTCTTGAACGCGAGGAAAGCCGACCTCCTAGTTGCGCTTTAGCCGAAGTTTCGGTGTCATCGCATCAGACGGCATTTCCATAAGACAGGAGTCGAAGGATAACCGTTGCGTAAGTTCATCAAAACTCCAGTGCGAATTATACCAAAATCCACCTCTTCTTAGATGTGAGATAGCTTTGATTGTACAGCCCATGATGTAAACATCAAGGGGCGGGAGGTTCAATAGTGCATCTAGGCCGGAGCCAGGCATACTGCGGAAGGCCCCCGTGCAGCCGAGACATACCTGCCTTTGGAGTTTGGCAAAAGCAGCAGTAACGTATTTACGTGCAAGCTTATTCCACCAAGCAACCGATGCGTATGCTATAAATGGTCTTAACATAGCCCTATACATCCATAGGACTCTTTTCGGTGATAAGCCCCATGTCTTGCCGAAAATGCCTTTGCACTGCCAGAAAACAGACAGCGCCTTGGCAGTCTTCAGCTCAACATGTTTGGACCAAAGAAGTTTGCTATCCAGGATGACTCCCAGATACTTTGCTTCATTGGAGAGTTGGATTGTGACGCCTTTTAGCACTGGCTGAGTCAACCCGACCAGCTTCCTCCTTCTCGTAAAGAGAACAACCTCAGTTTTAAGAGGATTGACCGAGAGCCCATTCCTAGTGCACCATTCGTCGATCACGTCAAGGGCCGCCTGCGCCCCCGCCATTGCATAGCGGCCACAATCCGCATCCACAACCAACGTTCTATTCATTAGCATTGCTTTAATCCACAACACCAATGGTTCGTCTACGTCTACACCAGGGAACCGCTGTTCTGCCAGGGAGTTTGCTTACTGGGCACGTCAGTTCAAAACAGCTAGTAATGGCACTATTCAGGTCTTGAACAGCTTCCTATACCTTTTGTCTCGTCCTGAGTTTGGTTGGAGTTTTGAGTTTTCCCTAATTCCTCCCTGAAGCGTATCCAGTTGGTTTTTCTCGGATTCCTCCTCTCCTGCAAAGTTATGGCTTCGCATCCGATTTGGCATTCGATATATCTATGGTCTGAGAGGGACACCTCCGAAGAGACCCTCCAGTTAGTAACCGCCTTAAAGTATCTATTTGATAAAGTTAGGTCGATCACTTCATGTCTTCTTGACGTCAGAAAAGTTGGTTGCGAGCCAACATTGTTGATAGTAAGATCAGATGATAGAATGAAATCCAGGAGATGGTTGCCTCGCATGTTGCATTTGCTGCTGCCCCAAACAATGTTTTGAGCATTGGCATCACAGCATATAACTAGGCCCTTCTTTCTGGTGTCACAATAGTCAATGAGTTCAGCAATTGCCCTCGGTGGTGGAGGCACTACCGAATCATAGGGGAGATAAGCTGACGCCACGACGAAGGTCTTCCAATTTCCATTCGTTTCGTAGCTAATGGCTGCAGCAACCAAATCTTGGCCACAAAATTGTCCAAGCTTAGTCGCTGAGAGAAGGTTCGACACAGCAAGACAAGCCCTTGGTCTCTCAGACCGCTCGTCACAGAGTATCGTAGTGCCACGGACACCTCCAAGGCCACAGATGCGATTTTTCCACACCCATGGGCGATGGCTCCTGTATGGATGTTATGTGGGCTTTTGTATTCAACACAGAAAGCTTCTTACTGATGAGTGCAGTAGCAGCCTTGCAGTGTTGAAGGTGAATCTGAGTAAATCCAATCATTGGAAATACATCAGCTGGAAGTGTTCTAGTGGAAGGGCACGCAGAAGGTGCCCGCGCAGTTCCACCGACAGGAGTGCTTGAGGTCTTCTTCCTCCGTTTTTTCCTGTTCGAGCTATTGGAAGGGGAGGCAGCGTTGGTTTCAGTCAGCTGGCTGGTTTCGGTTGGGGTAACCTCTGCCGACCTGCATCTCTTTGCCGTCGCCGCCGGGGAAGTGCCGTTCTCAGCGCTTGCGCCTTCAACTGGCGGTGCAGTTTCTTTGTGTCGCACGATAGCCGCCTTTCGCCTTTTCCTCTTTCGCTGGCTCTTAGATGGACGCTGACCAGTGGACGCCGCCTCTGTGGCCCGTTTCACCTGTTCGGTTTTACAGGCCTCGTCGGCAGCATCGCACCTATCGGCTGTCTGTCTATTGGTCTGAAGATTAAGCGTATCAGGTTGAACCTCTCCGCCACTTTCTCCATTTTTCCAGCCCAGTCTACCGAACGTGTCGGAGATAGAGCTGCAGGAATCTTCGGAAGCAAACCTTTTCACAACTCGAAGGTCAACGCATGTACAGGCGGGGGTATAAGTATGTCGGTTGGGGCCTCCAGAATCCGTGCCCCGACCGTGGTCGAAAAGACCACGAGTTGATTTTCGCCCATGCGAGTACCACCTGGAGTAGTTATATCTTTTAGTTGTTCCTGCATACTTGTTTTTGGTTTGGTTCGCGATAGAGCTTTGACGGTGTATAAAACGCCGCTATAACTCTAAAATCTCGGATCACGAACGTATCGTACCGAGGTCCCCCTATCCACCACCGGGGGACGCGCCTGGTAGGTAACCAACCCGCAGGCACATGGTGAGATACAATCATATCTGCCAAAGGTTTCATGATTACGTTTTGGAACTTGACAAAGGGCCCGATATAATTTGGGTGGAAACAAGCCATTATTATACAGGGTGGCGCACAATAAGAAATTCAAATAACTTTTTTTTTAATTAATTTATTTCATTTATTTTATTTTACTTCATAGAAAATTTAATTTGATTTTTTGGCCAAAGGAAAGTGAAGTTTCTGGATATTTGGGAATTTTCGTTGGAGCGCCGCCATAACCGGATCTGGCTATGAGTACAGTTGCTCCATCTTGCTGGAACCAAATGCTGGTGAAATGGATATTTTTTCGGCGCAGTTCTGGGTAAGAAAAAACTTCTTCAACATCTTTAAATAACGGTCCGCATAGACAGTCACTGCTACACCGTTTTCTTCAAGGAAGTATGGCCCCACAATACACCTTGATGAAACTGCGCACCACACAGTGACTCGTTCTGGGTGCAGTACCGTCTCATGGAGTACTTCTGGATTAGATTCACTCAATATATGGTAATTTTGCTCATTTACATTGCCATTTGGATCAACATGGGCCTCATCAGACATGAACAAGCAATTCATCAAGCTGATGTCTTCTTCGGTCGTTTTATTGATTTTTTGGCAAAATTCCAGGCGAATAGGCAAATCCAGAGGGTTTAACTTGCTTGCAATTTGGACTTTGTACGGAAACAAGTTTTAGTCATAATGAAATATCCGTTATAATGACCAACTGCTAACTCCAATTTGCGATGATAAGTTTCGAGTCCAAACGCTTGGATTTGCCTGAATTGACGATGTTACAGTCGCGATTGTGTCTTGAACCCAAACATAGGGATCTCGATGGTCTTCGTGCGATGCTTCCAGATTCGGCAAAAATATTTACAAGCCTCATAATGGTCAACTCGACTGAGTGCCGCCAAACTCTAGCCTAAATTCCCATCGGATGGAAATGAAGGACTGCAAAGCATGGTACCGCTGCACTATCCAAATCCTCTTTTCGGTATCCCAATTCAATGAATATTTCAATTAGTTGCCAAACCGAAAAAGGTTCAGTCCAAAGTACACGCAGGCTCTATTTTATAAGGCGAAACAAGCAAAAATGCATAATAGAGATAAATACGTTTGGTACAAAGATAGCAAAATTCTTGTGAGAAAGGTTGAGGATGGAAAAGTCATTTTAATTAGATATTTTAATGATCTTACACTCATTTAGTGCACTTTCGTTTTTTTTATGCATTAAATGAATGACGAAAATGATTTTGTCGACGACTTTTCTACCCATGATCTTAGTAGTACCAACTATAATAATTTATTTAGAAATAATTCCTACTGCGACGATAAATTTGTTATTATTCACCAGAATAATAGAAGTTTAAGAGAATTATCAAAAAATTTAATAATTGTTGGGGATTTTAATCTCAACAGTTTCTAGTTACTTGACTTTACTAGCATCGAATGGTTTAACTTGCTTTATAAATGAACCTACTAGGGTTGTATCTGGTAGATGTTTAGATCATATCTATGGACGTTTCAAAAATGCTTCGTTCGGTAACTGTGAGAATTTTGTTCTGGACTTGATGATCACTGATCACTGTATGACAAGACTCTTAGTAAACATCAATAGCAATAGTAGAAATAATCCAAAATCGGTCGACAGAGTGATCAAAATTAATTTCAGCAAACTTAAAAACTATCTTTTTTGTGAGTTTTGGGAAGATGTTTATTCGTGTAGAGATGCTTCTAAAGCCTATACTATATTTATCAATTGCCTTAAGAAACATATTCACAGCTGTTCGTCAGTTTTGCCCTCAAAATAGTGTGTAAAACGGGTTAAACCTTGGATTTCAACGTATCTATTAAATAAAATAAGGGGTAAAAACAAACTTAGAATTAAGTGCAAAAAGTACCCTCATAATCTGAGTTTAAAAAGAAAATACAAAGTATTGTGCGATGAACTTAAAAATGAGATTTTGATTTGTAGAGATACCTATTATCGTACTCAATTTAATTCTGCCAAGGGAAACTTAAAAAATGAATGGAAAATAGTGAATATCTTGCTTAATAAATCGCCTGTTTCAAAAAAAACCCTACTCTGATACGTGTTGATAACGTCGACGTTTCAGACAAATCTATTATTGTTGATGCATTTAATTCCTATTTCGCTAATATAGCTACTAGTTTACAACCTTGTCCAGTACTACCGCTATGTTCCTCTTGTTCGTCCAGTTGTAGCTCTGCTGAACTGTTCCAAAGAAACAGTTTTTGTTTATAAGCCTATAACGTCTTTTGAGATATTAAAAGTTACTGGTACTTTAAATAATTCCAAGTCGTGTGGATATGATGGCATTTCGAATATGTTTAAAAAAAAAGTTGCTTGTTTTCTAGTGGATGTCTTGGCAGATATTTTCAACCGCTGCATATTTTCGGGGGTATTTCCAGAAGCAATGAAATGTGCAGATATTGTACCATTGTTTAAGAAAGGTTCAGCCGCTGAAATGTGTAACTACAGGCCAATATCACTTCTTCCAGTTTTCAGCAAAATCTTCGAAAAACTCGTAAAAAATAGAATAATAAGCTTTCTAAATAGAACTGAGTTTTTTAACCACTATCAATTTGGATAGAAGATCTACTGAAGATGCTCTATTGGAGTTTTGTTCTCAGATAATGTCAAACCTTGATGGAAAAAAGTGTACTGCCGGTTTATTTATTGATATTACCAAAGCTTTCGATATGGTAAATCATAATATTTTGCTGAGAAAATTGGAAAAAGCCGGTTTCCGTGGCCTCATACTAGATTGGTTTAGGTCCTACTTAAAAGATAGGTCGCAAAGAGTGAAAATAGATGAGATTAGGAGCGAAATTAAGTTCGTCAATTTGGGTGTACCCCAAGGCTCTGTTTTGGGACCAATTTCGTTTCTCATTTATATTAATTCACTCCTTGAACTTAACTTCAAAGGCAAACATACTGCTTTTGCGGATGATGTAGGCTTTTCTTATGGTTTGAACAGTCCGTTGGATCTAGTTTCAGACATTAATTGGCATCTGAATTTATTAAGAAACTGGTTTGCTGAGCACTATTTGATTATAAGCTCCAAAACTAAAATAATATTTTCCAGTTTGTCATCCCTCAACAATTTGGAAGCGAATGTTTTTTATCAAGCACCTGAGTGCTTAAAATTCAGACTGAGTTTTTCAAATCACGCAGAAACTCTACGAAAATATTTTCGTTGCACGCTAAGACATTTCTTCTATTTGCAAAATATCTGCTCAACAATGCTCTTAAAAACAATTTATTACGGAATTTTTCATTCCAAACTGCAATATGGAATTGCTTGTTGGGGAGGTGTTTACCTAAATAAAATTAAACCTCTGTTCATTCTGCAGAAATATATTATACGGAAATTATGCCGTAAGCCTAGTAGACATCCGAGTTTTTCATTGTTCTATGACCTGAAAATCCTTCCAGTACGTCATTTGTATTGTTTTAAAGTGTTGAAGACTTTCTTTACGAAATCGAAATTATCGCTTAATTTCAAATTATAATTTTCGTGGAAACTTTTCGTATACCGTATCTGTACGAAATTTTCGCACTACTGCGTATCGTAATTTTTATTCAGTCTCATCATGTCGTTTATTTAACAAGCTTCCTCAATCTATCAGAACAATAGAAATGCCTGGAATGCTTTTAAAACTTGTAAAGGATTGGCATTTAAATTTGAATTATATTAATTTAGAAACTATTCTTTCTGATGTTCTGGTTTAATTTTAGTATTTTCTTTTGAAGAAATTGAGTATTTAAAGTTCATTATTTTTCTCCTGTATTAAATCATTTAATTTGTTCAGTATTGTTAGTCTGTTTTAATACATTTTTGTTAATTATATTATTTTGATAATGTATCTAAATTGTTGTAATAGGGTCACCCCACCCAAAACTAATACTTATTTTAATTTGAGTAAGCCCACTGAAGTGGCATTCAAAACTATTTTTAATACTTTGTATACAAAAAATACAGAATGTCGCTACTATTTCTTATATTTTATGTTTAATGAATTCATTTCCTTTAAAAAAAAAAAAATGTCTGAATTGTACAACGATCTTATAAGAAATAAAAATTCAATCAATCAATCAAATCAAATTCGAACGCATTACATTATTGAACAGCTCATTGCGATAAATAGTCAACCCCACCCATAGCCCCAATATTCATATCCGTTGCTAATTATCTGCTACATAATATAGCTACAAAGCCGTAACAATGATTCTACATACACGCACTCTGGCACGTACTGTATACTCAATCAAATCTATTCGCCATTCTCCCGGAGATGTATTCGTATCACTTTGGTTAGATTCCGATTGACTAATCGTCTCGGTAGCATCCTACCTAGGTGTCATTTTCATATTAAGCAGAGCAGTTTCTGTTTTCAACTTTTATGCCAACAACATAGCCCAGGCATTTAGTGTCAGTTTGACGGGTGACCATGCCGACCCAAATCATTTAACACTGATACTTCCGACATAAACCACTAAGCTGGATTTAAAACAAAAATACTTCATGGTGGTAGTGCACCTCATCCTCCCGTTTCGCATACACACAGGCACATGAAAAGATGATCCGGATTTGAATTCATATTAATTTTTGATACCTCCCGTGGATTCCATCATTCAAGTGATTGTTTGTGTGCTCCAAACCGACTTTGTGGCTGGATGGCAAGGATTCTCACACCACAGAAGGCTGAACCATAATGAGGGCAATGAAATCAAATTTCGATTGGTGTACGAGCTTACGTAACTCGAGGGAATGTAAGTAAGATTTGCATTTCCGTTTTAATGAGGCGATAAGGATGGTCTCTCCAGGAGTCGTTTTCATTTATTTTTAAACTAATAACCATCCTTACCCATTCTATGCAGATATAATGCTCACCATCGAGTCCAACAATTAGAGATGTCATATGATGAATCAGTTAAACAAAAGCCAAAATGATAAATTGTTTCCTCAATCCAGTTAAAATATTCCCTTGGGACCAATTAATTTTATCCCAATGCGCGCACACTGTACAGAAGAAAAAAATAGTACGCTAGAGTATTCCGGAAGTTAGTACACAGATGTTGGTCACTGGTTTTGGCATGCAGTTGTGAATTTATCCTTTGGCAATGGAGTTGGTGGTGATTCTTAAGTTCGCCTTCGCCTTCTGTAAATAAAAATTGCAGAGAGAAAGGGAAAATTGATGATCAGCAGGAGGATGGGGTTTTAATTATGTGCTAATCGGTTAAGGCGGGCTGTGGAAGAAGAAGTAGATTTGTTTTGTTGCGGACGCAAATGTTTTCCGAAGTTTTGAGCTCAGATTTTATCTGGGTTTCTAATTGCCTCAAATCGTTTTCGATATGAGATTATAATCAACAGCACTACGGAAGCAGAGGTTATTTATTTGGGGTTTGTTTGTGGATACATTTTCGATCAGTAGGTGGCCGCACTGGCTGTTAAGGTAACTATGTTGTCATAGTTATAAATGTGAACATAAAACGAATAGTAGATACTAAGTCGGTTTTTGTTCGATACTGAACAAATTTGAAATAAAATATGGGCACTCATCGCCTAACGGGGTTGACCCCAGGTTGATAGTCCTATATGCGGGCGTCCGAATCAACACCTTCATTTGATGACATTTCAAAAACAATTAAAACTTTAAACAACCAATACTTACTCGAGTGGCCATATATTTTTTATATATAAAATAATATATATATATTATATATAATAAAAGAAGAATCCCACTTACTGACTCGCTCATAGCCGCATCTCAATAACTACCAGGCTATTAAGCTCTGTCTTCTTATATTGAAGTGGTGCACTAAGAAAGGTTTTTTGGATATGACTCCCGGATGCGTATTGCCAAACTGTATACCAGCACAGACATTGGGCGCTCTGCAACATACTACAATAGGCGTTTTTCTTTTTTAGCTCCGAGCGGTGCACTGAGCTGTCAAAAAGAGAACTGTGTTACTTTTTTAGCTCGGAGCGCTCTGAGCTCGATTAAAAATGACCGAGCACATAGAGCGAAAAGCTGAGCACGCTGACTTCATTCATTATTTGTGTTTTTTCCATAGTTTATTTACTAGATATTATAATTTAAATGGAACAATCCTTGACAAACACCAATTTCAGAAGCAATCCTGACTATTTTGAAAATAAATAGAAAAAAAATTATCTAATGACAGTTTAGTGCCCAATTCTGTTTCTTAATTAGCTCGGAGCGCTCAGGTTATGTTTAGCTCGGAGCGAGCTCTGATCGCTCGGGCCCCGCTCTGTTCCCCGCTCGGGGCTAAAAAAGAAAAACGCCTAATGTGTTCATGCAAATGTAGAGCAAAATGTATACCGACTCAGAGAAAACTAGATTTGCTCTGACACGGTATACATTTTGCTCTACATTTACAAGAGCAAAGTACCTGTTATTACAGACACTTCAGTGAGATTCGAGAGATTTCCACGTATCTACACACGCGTTTTATATTTATGGTTTCTATATGTATGTATGTATTATTCCAATGCTACTATACTGGTATTTTTGTACTTTGATCGCTTAGCTGATATGTTGGAAACAGACAGCTCAGTTTCCAATATCCTTATTAGCAATTGAACAAAACTTGTAAAAACGTACAAAACATAGAACAAGCACGAAGTTTTGCTCATCGAAAAAAATATTTGTGCAACCAACAGCGATAGCAAGGAGGAAGAAATAACGTGGCGTAAGTGGAGGAAAACGCCACGGTGCAGGGAAATAACTTCACGGGCAATAACTTCACCTGGGCAAAAACTTCACCTCGAGTGGGGAATAATTTCACTTTTTTTTGTGAACTTAATGCCCACTGATGGTGAGCAATAACTACACTTTTTAGTGGGAAATAAATTATGATAATTGAAGAAACGTACCTCGCACCTACCCCAAATCAAACAGTGACCCCAAGCAGGGGGGTTGCAGGGGGGCAGCATGCCCCCCCATATGCATTGTACTGTTTATGGAATCTACTTGCGATTTCGCAACTAATCCCATAAACAGTGCAATGCATATGGGGGGCATGCTGCCCCCTGCAACCCCCCTGCTTGGGGTCACTGTTTGATTTGGAGTGGGTGCCAGGGTCTTTAGTTATAATAGACAAATTCTCAAATTATAGGTGGGAAATAACTTCACAAAATGTTGGGTGAAGTTATTGCTCACCATCAGTAGGCAATAACTTCACAAAAAAAAGTGAAGGTATTGCCCACTCGAGGTGAAGTTATTGCCCAGGTGAAGTTATTGCCCGTGAAGTTATTTCCCTGCACCAACGCCACAACATTGAAAGGAAGTAGGGCATAAGTCCACAATTATTTACCCAAAGTGCAATAAGGCCAAGTGCTAAAAGTGGCCACAAGCAGGGGGGTCTTATGGATGCACTGATTATGGGATTACTTGCGAACTATCTTCTCATTCGCTTATTTTCTTTTGTTTATTATTTTTATTCGGTTATTTATTGCATGTCCATTCCTTATTAATTTAACGTTGTTTATGTCACATATCAAAAACGGAAAATAATATGAATTTAAAAAAAAAAAATTGAAATAATTTAATTGTTCATTACTAAACGCTGTTTTATTTCAATTCTATAGAAGAACTCTACGACCACAAAACAGAATGATAAACAACGAATAGTTGTATGCCCACGCAATGATCTGTAGTAGCATATAGTTTACTCCTGTTTTTTCTTCAAATTACAAGCAAACTATATGCTACCACAGACCGCTCTGTGGTAGCATACTGTTTGCTATACAATGATGGTGAAATTGTTGAGCACAAAATAGTTCAGCACAGACTATGTGTGTCTGTGCCAGGGATGGGACTTTTCGAAAAGATGTCCGCAGTAGATTTGACAAAAAAACGCAGTAGATTCAACTGTTTCGCAGTAGAATTTTATATTTTCAAAATATAAATAAGACATAACATAAATAATTTAAAATAATAAAATAAACATTGATTTTTCTTTAAAACATAACAAAACAAAAATTCATATGCATATGTATATTCATATATTTTTTTCTAATTTCTAATAATTCTTCGTTTTGATTTTACAGCAAAAGTAAACAAATTCATTCTTTAATATCACACCCTCGCTCAAATAGTGTCATAAGTCAAAAAATCATTTTTTCGAGAAAAAGCTTTCAAATGTTTGGGCCGCCATTACTTTTGGTTTACATTATAATGAAATATTTGTGTCATCTAGGGACAAATATTCGAACAATGAATATGACACTTTTTGAGATAATAGTTTGAAGTATGGGGGACGTAATGGTGCAATAAATGATTTTTTTTAATTTTTTTGAGTTATGACACTATTTGAGCGGAGGTGCGATATATTATACATTTTCATTTCAAAATTATTACAAAAGTACAAATTGGGAAAACGAGAAATAAATTGTTACTCCAGGCTCTGTATCGCTTCTAAAAACTCTTGATAAGAGTTTCTTTGAAATCTGTGAATATGGAGGAAACACTACGTTTCTGACTTAAAATCAGCTCACGCTTGTGTTTTTGACGTTTTTTTTTTTTAAATGTAGCCTGCAAAATAATAAAACGCATTTTCGCTACCGAAATCAACAGTTTTATAGTCAGATTGGGGTTTGAAAATGTTTTTCACATTGTCCTTCTCTTGTGATGATTGTAACGGCATTTCAACGTCGGGAAGCTCTAAATTCATAGTTGGCTGCAGTTTTATATTCTCCGTGTACTTTCCTGAAAATGTTCTTTAAAATGAACAAATGAATTGAAATGAATGAAAATCCATTTTTACTTCCACTGGGATTCGAACATAAGACCAGCTGCTTCTCAGGCGAGCACTCTTCCACTGTGCCATTGAAGCCACGAGTTTCAGTTCATCCAGTTTGTATTTTTTTGATTTTTTTTTTGGGCAGGCCAGCGCCTGTAAGTATATTATGTTATTTATTCCGGAATAATTAGAGAAAATATAGAAAGAAAAACCTGAATAAATAACATAATATACTTACAGGCGCTGGCCTGCCCAAAGAAAAAATCAAAAAAATACAAACTGGATCAAGTGAAACTCGTGGCTTCAATGGCACAGTGGAAGAGTGCTCGCCTGAGAAGCAGCTGGTCCTAGGTTCCAATCCCAGTGGAAGTAAAAATGGATTGGATGGTATCCCGATACAAGGAAAAAACACAGACCAGTCCATAGAAAAAGGAGTCTGATGATCGGTTGTGGCAGACCGTGAAACAGCGCTGTAACTCCAGCCGTCCACTTCACGTGGTAGCAATTGTAAGAATTATGGTTGTTCATTCAAAACAACGCAAATATTTTTAAATTAAAAAAACAGTTGAGCTTTATCTTTTAAAAAACACGTACACTCTTATTTGTTTGCTTTGAGTACTAAAACGCGTCACCCCGTATTGTGTTTTCTTCACTTGTTTCGCACGACTGCCAAGAATCTAAGTCAATACGCCTTTAAAAATACATTATGAAAAAACGCCCTTCCTAACCATATTGCAAAACCAGTGTGACCAACAACCATAAAAACTAGCAAATAATGATTCAAATCATTTTTATTGTTACAACGCCGAACACCGGATTGCATTATTTTTAACGAAATCAAAGCAAAGAAGAAGCATTTATTTTCATATTTTTGACTGAAGGGTAATTGTAGAGGTTCATAATTAGGTGTAATCAGTAAAAAAAAAAATCAGAAAAACTAGCCATAAACCATTTAAAAAAACATAGGGACGGGCTACAGTCCGCTTGGGCGAACTGTTGGATACCCTATTCTTATTCCTAACCCTCATAAGTGGGCGTGACAAAAGTCTAAGTATGGTTGAATTATTAAGAACGCTCTACATATTTTATTATATGACATTTAAAGGATTTTATCAAAAAAAAACGAAGCTTTTGTAAAAAAAAACGCTCCCTAGCTCAAATTTTGGTTTTTCAATAAAATTATTTTATTTAATTGTGGGCGTGTCAGTAAGCGGATTTGAAAAAAAAATGAACACATGAGCATAAAGGGCCCCTAGAGAGTATATATTATAAATTTCCGCTTCATAGCTCAAACTTTGGATTTAAAAAAAAAATAATTTGTGGGCGTGTCAGTAGGCGGATTTTGAAAATATTTACACATGAGCTTAAAGAGCCCCTAGAGAGTATATATTGTAAATTTCAGCTCCCTAGCTCAAATTTTGGTTTTTCAAAAAAATTGTTTTATTTAATTGTGGGCTTGTCAGTAGGCGGATTTTGAAAATTGTATCTCCCGATCAGTTTTAGGAGTCAAAGATCATATATAAAATATTTCAGCTTTCCAGCTCAAAATTCGATTTTTTCGAAAAATTTGTTTTTTGAGTTTGTGGGCGTGTCTGTGGGCGGATTTCAAAAATTCGTAAACTTTATTATTTCGGGACCCTAGAGAGTGTATGGTTAAAATTTCAGCTTTCTAGGCCCAGTTTAAAGGCCTAATTTTTGCCGACGGACGGACGGACGGACGGACATGGCTAGATCGACATTACTATCGATGCTGATCATAAATATAGTAACTTTTAGGGGTCTACGGGCAATATTAAGGTATGTTACAAACTATGCGTCAAAATTAATATACCCCTAGAATAGGGTATAATGAACAAATGAATTGAAATGAATGAATATCCATTTTTACTTCGACTGGTATTCGAACATAGGACCAGCTGCTTCTCAGGCGAGCACTCTTCCACTGTGCCAATGAAGCCACGAGTTTCAGTTCATCCAGTTTCTATTTTTTTGATTTTTTTTTTTGGGCAGGCCAGCGCCTGTAAGTATATTATGTTATTTATTCCGGAATAATTAGAGAAAATATAGAAAGAAAAACCTGAATAAATAACATAATATACTTACAGGCGCTGGCCTGCCCAAAGAAAAAATCAAAAAAATACAAACTGGATCAAGTAAAACTCGTGGCTTCAATGGCACAGTGGAAGAGTGCTCGCCTGAGAAACAGCTGGTCCTGGGTTCCAATCCCAGTGGAAGTAAAAATGGATTGGATGGTATCCCGATACAAGGAAAAAACACAGACCAGTACCATAGAAAAAGGAGTCTGATGATCGGTTGTGGCAGACCGTGAAACAGCGCTGTAACTCCAGCCGTCCACTTCACGTGGTAGCAATTGTAAGAATTATGGTTGTTCATTCAAAACAATGCAAATATTTTTAAATTAAAAAAACAGTTGAGCTTTATCTTTTAAAAAACACGTACACTCTTATTTGTTTGCTTTGAGTACTAAAACGCGTCACCCCGTATTGTGTTTTCTTCACTTGTTTCGCACGACTGCCAAGAATCTAAGTCAATACGCCTTTAAAAATACATTATGAAAAAACGCCCTTCCTAACCATATTGCAAAACCAGTGTGACCAACAACCATAAAAACTAGCAAATAATGATTCAAATCATTTTTATTGTTACAACGCCGAACACCGGATTGCATTATTTTTAACGAAATCAAAGCAAAGAAGAAGCATTTATTTTCATATTTTTGACTGAAGGGTAATTGTAGAGGTTCATAATTAGGTGTAATCAGTAAAAAAAAAAATCAGAAAAACTAGCCATAAACCATTTAAAAAAACATAGGGACGGGCTACAGTCCGCTTGGGCGAACTGTTGGATACCCTATTCTTATTCCTAACCCTCATAAGTGGGCGTGACAAAAGTCTAAGTATGGTTGAATTATTAAGAACGCTCTACATATTTTTTTATATGACATTTAAAGGATTTTATCAAAAAAAAACGAAGCTTTTGTAAAAAAAAACGCTCCCTAGCTCAAATTTTGGTTTTTCAATAAAATTATTTTATTTAATTGTGGGCGTGTCAGTAAGCGGATTTAAAAAAAAATGAACACATGAGCATAAAGGGCCCCTAGAGAGTATATATTATAAATTTCCGCTTCATAGCTCAAACTTTGGATTTAAAAAAAAAAATAATTTGTGGGCGTGTCAGTAGGCGGATTTTGAAAATATTTACACATGAGCTTAAAGGGCCCCTAGAGAGTATATATTGTAAATTTCAGCTCCCTTGCTCAAATTTTGGTTTTTCAAAAAAATTGTTTTATTTAATTGTGGGCGTGTCAGTGGGCGGATTTTGAAAATTGTATCTCCCGATCAGTTTTAGGAGTCAAAGATCATATATAAAAAATTTCAGCTTTCCAGCTCAAAATTCGATTTTTTCGAAAAATTTGTTTTTTGAGTTTGTGGGCGTGTCTGTGGGCGGATTTCAAAAATTCGTAAACTTTATTATTTCGGGACCCTAGAGAGTGTATGGTTAAAATTTCAGCTTTCTAGGTCCAGTTTAAAGGCCTAATTTTTGCCGACAGACGGACGGACGGACGGACGGACGGACATGGCTAGATCGACATTACTATCGATGCTGATCATAAATATAGTAACTTTTAGGGGTCTACGGGCAATATTAAGGTATGTTACCCTTAGAATAGGGTATAAAAAAGCAAAGCAGGTAGCACTGTACGAAGGGAAAAGATACACACAACACAAAATATACTGTGTACCGTTTTTTCCACAACGGTCGTTCCATAAGCGTTAAAACACATGATTTTGACCTGCTTCCACAATCCACATATTGTAGGTTTTTTTCTGCATTTTGCTTTGTAGTAGCAGGAAATGGATATGTAGAGAGAGTGTCCCTACTCATTATATAAATATACTCTGGTCACTTGTCATCAAAATATAGCCGATTGCCGAAAGCCGTATGAACATTATAATTAGGTAATAGGTGGATTTCATTAGGAAGAATGAGACTGACTGCATTCAGTGATGGTTGGTTGGTTGGTTGAAAACCGGCCCTCGATGAGGATGCACTTAGACCAGAAGTAGGTCCATTGTGCTGCCGATGTGTAAGGTGGGTGGGTCACCCTCTTACTCAGGGAACCATTTGCTCCTCTGAATGAAGGAGCTAATCCTTGCTGTGCAGGCGTTGTTAAGATCGTTTAGATCATTGAAAAGGTATTCACCCAATGTAGCCTTCCTAGTGTTGGCGAGTGCAGGACACGTGCAAAGGAAGTGACTGATGGTCTCCTCTTCTTCCTCGTCCCTACAGCTTCTGCAGAAGTCATTGTAGGGGATGCCCAACCTTTGGGCATGTCTTCCTATAGCACAGTGCCCGGTGAGGGCGTTTACTAATTTCGAGAGGGTTCCTCTCTTATGCCTCAGAAGTCCGATGGACCTGGATTTGTTTAATGTCGGCCAGAGTAGCTTGCGGTGTTGCACTGGTCGAGTTGGTGCCAACGATGGTTGGCTTCGTTCACCGCATTGGTGTCTATGAGGTTTTTAAAATAAGACGTTGGCGCCTCGATGTCGGTGACGCTTATGCTATTTAAACCAGAAGAGCCTCGTCGGGCCAGTTCGTCAGCTTCACAATTCCCTCGTATGTCACAGTGACCCGGCACCCAGCAAAGGGTGAGGCTATACTGACCGGCTATCTCGTTAAGAGATGCACGGCAGTCTTTCACTGCCTTGGATCTTGTAATGCTGGATGCAAGGGATTTGATGGCCGCCTGACTGTCGATGTATATTACAATATCTGATTTCGATATCGTATTAACCGACAGCCAGGCAGCGGCTTGGCGGACGGCGGTGACTTCGGCCTGAAAAACGCTGCAGTGTTCTGGAAGGTTAAAGGAGAGGTGAATGTCCAGGTCTTCAGAGAAGACTCCGGCACCGACTCCGTCCTCCGTTTTGGACCCATCCGTAAAAATTGACAGCGATTCGTGGTGTAGGACATGACGTTGTGTCCACTCGGTTCTGTCTGGGATTTGATGTTTGTAGCCCAGGTTGAAGTTGTATTCAGTGGGCAGGTGGTCGGTGACCTTAGGGAGATGTCGATACATCGATAGTAAATTGGCATGTCCAGTTTGTTGCTCTGTCAATTGTTTGGAGCTTCTCAGTCTTATTGCTGAGCTGGCAGCCAACTGTTTGCCGACGATGTCGGTCGGGAGAAGGTGGAGCATGGCTTGGAGCGCCGCAGTGGGAGAGGTTCTCAGCGCACCGGTGATGCTGAGGCATGCAACTCGTTGAGTTTTGTCCAGCAAGGTTAGGTTGGACTTCTTCTCCAAGGCGGGCCACCAGACCAGTACTCCATAGCAGAGAATCGGTTTAACTACCGACATGTATAACCAGTGCATAATTTTTGGTTGTAGGCCCCACGTGGAGCCTACCGCCTTTCTGCAAATGTAAAGAGCAGCTAGGGATTTCCTGGCACGTTCGACTACACTTTCCCTCCAAAGTAGCTTGCGATCAAGCTTCAGGCCTAAATAGCTAGCGCTATTTGAGAGTGCCAAAGGAGTGCCTCTAATCTTCGGGGGAGTGAACTCAGGGAGTTTATGTCTTCATGTGAACAGGACCAGCTCAGTCTTTGTTGGATCGACTGACAGGCCGCATCTTTCGGTCCAACCTGTCAATATGTTGATAGCAGATTGCATGACATCGGCCAGCGTCTGCGGGTATTTCCCTGTTACAAGTATCGCGACGTCGTCCGCATAGGCGATAACTTTGCATCCAGTATGTTCAATGTTCAGAAGGGCTTCGTTGAGCACTAGATTCCACAGAAGCGGAGACAATACTCCCCCTTGGGGGGTGCCTCTGTGTGCACGTCGTTTGACAGTGCTACTTCCGAAGGATGCGGTTATTACCCTGCCTTTGAGCATGTATTCCACAAAGCAGCAGATTGAGTCGTCGATGTTGAGCCTACGTAGGGCGTTGGTAATCGAATTGGTTTCAACGTTGTTGAAAGCTCCCTCTATGTCGAGAAATGTCACTAAAGCAAGTTCTTTGATAGAAAGGGATTTTTCGACGTGGTAGACGATAGAGTGCAAGGCCGTTTCAACAGATTTACCTTTTTGGTAAGCGTGTTGTGACGTGGATAGCAAGTTGCTATCAATGGTGGCCTTAATATGAAGATCTAGAATTCTTTCTAGAATCTTGAGGAGGAAGGATGTTAGGCTTATGGGTCTAAGGTCCTTCGGGGAAGTGTGCGATGTTTTTCCTGCCTTGGCTATGAATACCACTCTTACTTCAGTCCAGGCGGTCGGCATTGTTCCTAGCATCAAGCAGCCCCTCATAATATGTGACAGGTGCTGCCCTATTATGCTGAGGGCCGCCTGAATTTGTGCCGGAAAAATGCCGTCTGGCCCCGGGAACTTGAATGGCTCAAAGCTGTTCGCTGCCCATTTCAGTTTTTCCTC
Organism: Portevinia maculata; assembly: GCA_949715645.1. Lineage (NCBI taxonomy): Eukaryota > Metazoa > Arthropoda > Insecta > Diptera > Syrphidae > Portevinia > Portevinia maculata. The sequence continues at coordinate 73,118,119 of OX454527.1, forward strand.
GTTTATGAGGTCCTGAGGTGACGGTGGGCGTGCAGCGTTTACCAGGGCAGGGTTTTCGCTAGGCACAGGCGTGCAGCCGGGGAAGTGAGTGTCCATAAGCAGACCAAGTGATGCTTCATCTGATTCTGTCCATGATACGTTGGGATTCATGAGGACACTAGGTATGGTTGGGTTCTTAGAAAGGATTTTGCGTAGCCTAGAAGATTGAGACGTGTTGTCAATACTCTGACAGAAACTACGCCAGGATCTACGTCTGGCCTTACGAACTTCCGCTTTGAAGCTCTTAAGGCTTGCTTTGTAGATATCCCAGTCCAGAGGTAGCCTCGTTGTTTTGGCTTTGTTGAATAGCTTCCTGCTTGTGTGGCGAAGCTTGTTAAGTGCTGCATTCCACCACGGTGGACGATTGTCTGCCTTCCTCGTAGTAATGCGACAAGATTCGTCGAATGCTACGTTTAAGGCGGAAGTTAGAGCAGCGTTAAGCTCATCTAGTTCCAATTGTGTTTCTGGAGTCTTATGTACACGATTGGACAGTTTAGCAGAGAGGATTTCATTGTGTTTACACCAGTCAGTTTTCCGTCGATTGCGAAAAATTGCTGGTGAGGTGTTATGGCGTATTTCCAGTTCATATTCCGGATAGCGGTGATCGGAAAAGGAGTGGCTGTCAGATACAGTCCACTTAGAAATCACAGGGTACAACTTCATAGAGGCGAAGGTAACATCTAGTACCTCTTGCCGGGTTCTGGTTATAAAGGTGGGACTATTTCCCCTATTGCATACTATTAGGTCGGTGCCTACTAAGAATTCAAATAGGGACTCACCTCGGGGGTTAGTGTCGGTACTACCCCATAGTTCGTGGTGCGCATTGGTGTCGCATCCCAGCAAAATTTCTTCTCCTCTCTTCCTGGCTTCTTCTACCACTACTCTCACCTCCTCTGATGGAGCTGAATTGGGGTCCTCGTAGAGTAGGTATCCTGAAGCTAGCCAGATGTGGGCTTTTGCAGATTTTAGCAGTGTTACTGCCAGGTCATTCGTGCTGCGGTGAGGAAGAAAGGTTAAGTTTAGTGTAGATTTAGCGAGAATGCAAGCTCGAATGTTACCTGCGTTCTTGGTGTGGTATAGCGTGTAGTGTGGGTCCCTCAGTCCCATGACGTTGTCATTTCTTATCCAAGGTTCTTGGATGAGGGCGATGTCAAGGCCTCCTTCATTGAGGCGGAGCAGCAGGTTAGCGGATGCTAAGGTGGAGTGATGGAGGTTAATCTGTATCAGTTTCAGCATCATTGCTAACTGATACAGACCTCTCCACAAAGGTAGCGTCAAGGTTCTCTGGCGATGATGGATCATCATCGGGGATCTTGTCGCAGGGGGAGGCGGGTGTCGCCGGTTCAGAGGGGCCAGCAACGCTGTTGCGGTCCGAAGCAAAGAGTCTTACCTCCACCTCTTTAAGACCGCATCGGATCTTAAAGTCCTTAGCCCAGAGCAAGGGGAGAGCCTCGGTGGTCAGCGAGACGACCAGCGAACGGCCAGTTTTCTTCACTACTTCCGGTTTCTTGGAGCTCGGTGTCTCCTCGATAAACTTCCAGTCTTTGACTGGAAGATCCGGGTTTTGGTATGTGACCAGACTTTGTAGTTTGGCTGGCTCGCTGGGTTCGATTGGAACCCAGATCCTAGCTCTTGGCCTGTGGGGGATTTTGCTCCGGTCCACCGCCTTAAGCTTGGCACCTGGCCAGATTTCACCAATACCTGCAATGGCAGTGGTGATGAAATCGACCGAAGTTTGGTCGTCACAGGCTAGCAGCTTTACGTAGCCCTGGTGCCAGCCAGCGTCCTTAAAAGTTGGAGGGGAGTTGGGATGGGTGGTGATATGCTCGCAAAGGCAGTTCATCATTCTGCCTTCAATGAGCCTCCATTTCTCGTATGAGATTCTCCCTTCATCGTCAGACAGATCCACTATCGCGACGACGAGGCTATCCTTTACCGTCTCAGAGAAGGGTTTGGAGCTCGTTGAGCTCTTGGTCTTCTTCGAGGCGTTGGATTCCTCATCTACGGATCTACGCCGTTTGGGCGCAGCTCCTGCCGCGAACACGGATCGGCTCCCAGCTTGGTTCGTTGAACCATTGCGACTCGTTGAGTCCTTAGCTTGGGTGCTGCTCTTCGGATGAGAGGGATTCACTCTTTGAGTGGTGGGGTGACTACTGCCACGAATGGTGGGTTGGTGTGGGTCCCGGGTGAAGGGGTGGCGTTTGCCACGAGAGGGGGGGCGTCGTACGCCATGGGTGACTGGGCGTCCGGTTTTGAAATGCCGTAGAGGCTGCAGCTTAATCAGTTCGTTGAACTGATTTGCCGTGTCGGTTGCCCAGGTGTGGGATTCTCGCTCCTGCTGGCTCCAATCCTTTTCCGGCTTTTTGCCTAGTCGGTCTAGGATACGGAAAGTCGCTGAGGTCTCTCGACTTAGCGACTTCTTCTCATGGCCAGAGAGCTTGGGGAGAGTTGGAAGAGCTGAACTGCACGACGGTGTCGTGTCAGCGAGCTCGTCAGAGAGCATCGAGCACTCGCTTGTGGCGTCGTCGATGCAGAGGTTCTGCAGGTGCTCCTCCACACGTGAAGTGCTTTTGGAGCTGCTGGCGGTGCCAGCTGTTTCCGGATTTTGTTGAGGTCCGGCCTCTGAAATTTCTTTTTTTTGTGTTTTTTCAGTTTTTTGGTTTTTTTGCATTATAGATTTTGGATCCCACGAGTAGCTAGGGAAGGGGTGGTCCATCCGCACAGAGCACCGCATATACGGATAAGGCAAGCTGATCCAGAGTGCGCCAGTATCTCTGGATACACCGCTTGCGACTGAGCTATTTTTGTTTTCCCAGGGCACTCAGCCAGGCTGATTCTCGGCACGGTACGGTTCACACCTTAATCCAGCCCAGGGTGAAGAAGGAATGGAGGAAGGAGGAAGGATGGGAAAGACAAGGTGGGATGTGATTTCTGGGGTTTACTCCCTCTAAACACTCTGACCCAGAGTTGGTTTTGGTCCACGATGGGTTTTACAGTGGGATTCTTGGCATCTTCACTGCTATAACCTCATTACCCCGGATCACGAATCACTGTGAAACTTACACTTCATCGTACCGGGGCATCCCCTTATCCGCCACCCAGGGACGCGCCTGGTAGGGGACCTACCCCCCCAGGGCATTCAGTGATAGAATTAAAAAAATATTTTATGGATTACATTTACATATTGCATGATTTTTTTTTTCGTAAGGCCAAAAGTGCAGTAGATTTTATTTAAAGGCAGTAGATCTACTGCAATTGCAGTAAAGTCACAACCCTGACTGTGGTGGTATACAGTTTGGCAATACGCCTGCCGGACACCTTTAAGGGGCTTTTTCCATAATTTCAATAAACACTTTAACTCACCATTCGTTTGAAATTTTGTGTTTTGGTAGAAAAGTAAGAATCATTAGACAGCTATTTATGCATTTTTTTTAGTTTAGCTACAATGCAGAACAAGCCTTAGTCACAAAAGAATAACTTTTCAGTAGAGCGATTTGAAGTTTTAAAACGCTTACACCAAAACCAATAGTGCTGAAGTTACGAATTCAAACTGAGTACCTATTGTTAGAAATGTGTACCATTTGGGATGTATCAACTGTAGCCTTATATATATATAGGAATAATGTAAAACTCTAATACAATCATTTATATAGTTTAGCAGTCTCAAAATTCAGGCGAATTATGACTTCACTCTATTACGGTTAGCGAACGGTCGACCAGAACTTCATTTCTTATGTTTTTTTTTATATTTTACGCGTACTAAAGGGATTTTTTTGGTACCTTTATCATGTATTGGCTACACAGCGCGGGCGTTAGGGAAATTAGGATTAGAAGAAAAGGAGAGTGCCGATGCACGTTGGTTTTGAATGTTTGTAGGTTATTATGTAAAGGAAAAATTGAGCGTGGAAGAGTATTCCACATTCGTGTTGTACGGCTGAGGAAAGACTTTTCGTACTTCACTGTACGTCCGATTACAGGCTTGAGGGTGAACTGATGGGCATTCATTGCATGGCGGATATTGCGGTTGAAATGTTCAAGGGGTGGAATGCAACTGGCTATTTTGTTAGAGCACTTACGGATGGAAATACCGATAAAATAACGAAAGACAGGAGACATTGCGACCATGACTAAGAGAGTCAATCGATCTCGTGATGTCTCGGTCGCCAATGAGTTTTATCGCGCGTTTTTTGATCCTGTCAAGTAGCTCCAAATAAGTTGTTGGTGCACCGGACCAGATATGAGCGTTGTACTCGAGTTTCGGGCCAATAAATGCCTTATAAATTGTAGCCAGATCAGAAGGGGTGAAATATTTCTTACAACGCTTAAGGAAGCCTAGACATTTCGCAGCGTTCTTGTCGACATCGAATATGTGGTCATTCCAATGAAGGTTGTCACTGACACACATACCGAGAATGGAAAGTCTTTCGGTTTCAGCGATGCAAGTGCTATTCATGGATAATGGCAATGTGTGTGGTTGGTTTTTGCTTTAATGACAGGAGACAGCATTGTGTTTTGGAAGCATTAAATTCCACTCTATTGGTTGTAGCCCACTGAGTTATGCTGTTAAGATCGGAATTTAATGAGCTTAACATATGTTGCCGTTCCAGTTCCACACCCGAAGAACTGGGGCGTGACCCAAGAAACGAGTATGAAAAGCTGAGGGTATTGTCATCAGCAAAGGAAAGGATTGGATAAGAAGTAACAGACAGGAGATGATTTATAAAAATGCGAAAGAGAGTCGGGGACAGGGCGGAGCCTTATCGAACACCAGCATTTATTTGGTGAGTTGCACACTTGAAACCGTCCAAGACAACTTGAATTAAACGGTCCGAAAGGTCATTTCTAATCCATTGAAGAAGATTATCATCGATTCCAAATGCACGCATTTTCGACAAGAGAGCTTGATGTCAAGCTCTGTCAAATGCTTGAAATATCCAGCGCAACGATCTTACTTTCACCACCTTGGTGAAGAGATTAGTTCCACTTTTCGGTTAGATATGTCATCAAATCACCGGTGGACCTTTTGCCCCGAAAACCGTACTGCCGGTCATTGAGAAGTTTTCGAGATCCAAGATATTTCATTACCTGACGGTTGATCAGCGTTTCCATGACCTTAGAAAGAAGGGACGTATATGCAATTGGTCGGTAGGAGGAGGAAGAAGAAGACTCGCCTTTTTTTGGTACAGGCTGGACAAATGCTGTTTTCCATCTGCCCGGGAAGTGCCCTGAAGAATAGGACAAATAGAAAAGCTTACGTAGTGGTTTTGCCAGCGTAGAAGAACACCTCTTTAGCACGATGGGGGAAATACCATCTGAACCAGCAGATTTGTGTATGTCCAGATCTCGAAGTACTCTAGCCACTGTACGAGTGCGAAAGTGGATTGGTCCCATGAAGTATTCTACGCGCTCGAGTACATGGGGAGATAAAGCACAATCTGGGAGCGTTGAGCTAGCTGCAAAGTGAGCAGCAAGCAGATTGGCTTTATCCAAAGAGCTGCCGGCTGGAATGTCGTTGTGAATGTCGATGTCGGGATAGATGACGAGGCCGAATTCTTGATGTTTTCGACAAACGACCAAAAGTTTTTACTACCTGTGGGACTTTCTAGTATTTTTTGCCTCAGTCGTGGGAGAATTTTACATGATTAATAAGGGCATTGCAGTCATTTCTGTTTCCGGTCATGTGTTATGAACTATATTATAAGATACTTATAACAGAGAATTCTATTTTTCAATTGAAAAGACAACAAAGGCCTTGCCATCTTAGTTTATTGAAAAATTCCAGCATCTCTTTCACACTGCATGAGTACATACGCATTCCTTTCGATTTACCCTACATACTAATAATCATTAATGTAAAGAATTCGAATGCTTTGTTTACATACCTTCTGCAAAAAAATAATTATTTGATACTGGAAATTCTGTATTCAAAACTTTGAAGTCGGTGATCTTATATTGGCAGAAAATTCTTGAATTCTCTGACACAAAAACAAAGATGGACAGTGTTTGATGGCGCTCATCCCTTACAAGCAAAATAAGTCAAATTTGTTTAGGCAGGGCAAACTTAAATCAATACTTTTCATGTGGAATCGTTTTCCTTTCGCTATTTTTCTGCCTGGCTGGCGAGATGACTTTGTATTATGTGCATCCATCATCACACTGATTGATGGCAAACATGAAAATAAGCTAAGGCTACGATAACGGCCTGCTCATTATGTTGCTGCTTGAAGCTCCGACAACAAGCGGTAATGTCCTTGTGCAGGCACTACTTCCCTCTCTTATGTAAAAATGATTGATGAACCAAATCAATCAGTTGCAAAAGCTTGGATTTTCCAAGGGAAAAATAATTTTCAATTCAACTTTGTTTTAATATAATAAATCGCGGGCGGAATTGAACGACCTCATTTTCCGTCAGACAGTGTGTCATTTACTCAAAGTCCTTAATATGGTTCGCAGACCATATATGATGGGTCAAATGTTAATAACGTCCTTTAGAGTAGTAGATATGTGTTGCAGTCATCATCATTATCAGTATTTTTTGGTTTCGTTTACTGATGTGTTTGGTAGGCTGGTGCCCATCCTACGCAACAGATGTGTTCTCTTCGGCGGAAAAATTAGGTCATTTTGCAGAAAAAAATTATGCGATATCGAGTGTTTGCGTTATGCTTGCGTTGGGTTGATTATCAATTCATTTTGTTTCAGTTAAGGGGTATACTTCTTGACATTATTGAGCATTTGACCGATTTTTTTTTTTAAATTGAAAAATTGCAAGAAACTAGAACTAGTTTTAAGGGTAGGATGGCATCAAAAGTCAGATTGGCAAAACCATGCATCCCTATACTATATCCAACAAAAATTGTTAGTACAGGGAAGATAGGATGTTTGTCTCTCAGTCTGGTTGCAATGACTTACATAAATCGGTCCCTCTTTAAAGCTCTCACAGGGTTGCCGCAGTGTGTATGATAATTCGCCATAACTCAGAGATCAATTCTATTAGGGTTACCATCTTCCAATTTAAAATAAAAATATTGGGGAACGAAATAAATTCCGTTTATCTTTTTCCTTTTCTGGTAAGATAATAATGGGCGCGTTTTTTTAAGGGTATCTCCAGTAGACCAACAACATATATAAATTTCGTAACACAAAAAAAAAATCAAAACGAAAAGTATATCACTGTAATCCAATGTATTCATTATAAATATTGTAAAACATAAAATACTAATTTGTAATATCACTACTCAACTAATCCGATGAGTTATTACTGCTACTGCTCTCGTTATTTAGGTCTATTATTAACCTTTCAACTGCTTCCTCGGCAAAAAAGTCCATTTCCCACATATTTGGCTCAACAACCTGTTCAACGTGTTGGACACATCGATGCCATTTTTCCTTGTCAACCCTTGTAAGTGCTGTCGTTAGTAAGTCTCTTATTTCAGCCATTTTAAATGACTTGTTTTTTCCTCCTTGCGGGGTCAGTCACCTTGACGTGTGCACCATCATGGAACGCAAATTCGATGGTGCCGGTGCGGAGGCTTACGGCGTAAAGAGTCATCGGGCTATTTTGGTAAGGGACAGGCCGTCTGATGAGCGTCAACTAAGAACTGACCAGGACTCCACGTCCGCCCCCTTCTCCTCTCTCTCCCCAATTACCCCCTACAACCCCTCCCAGAAATCCCAAAGCGCAAGCGCCGAGAGATGCATGGCTAAGAGGGTGCTTAGTCGTTAGTTTGCAAACTTCGTGTCAATTATGTATTATATCGCCGTACATTCTTGCAGCATACACTAATACATTCATGTTATTATTTCAAACATGTATAAACTTATGTACCTATTGCACTCCTTTCATACTTACATAATATGCATTCTCGAATAAACCGCCGTTCAGTTAAGATCGATTTGTCTTTTATTTCCCGCTAAACCCAACAGGTTATGGGCCCAGATCGCGCGGTCGGAACTAATTTTATTTAGCTTATTGAATTATTATATAATTAAATTATTATTCGAGAATCGTATTTTTGGTAGATCCTAAAGCTAAGGATTTTGTTTGTTTTTTTTTATTTTACCGAGCACCACGTAAATCGGTTAAAACAAAGACCTGTTAAAGGCACGTGCTTCCGTATTTTCCGAAAAATATAAGCGTTAAAATGAATTCAGCAAACACTTCGCACATAGAAAAACTCGATGAGGAAAATTACGAGTCCTGGAAGCTTCAGATGAGAAGCGTATTAATTTGCCACGATCTTTGGGGCTTCGTGAACGGATCAATTCGTCATGAGACCAACGATGCAGCGGCCAGCGCTCAGTGGAGCAATAAAGATGCCAAAGCTCAAGCAATGATCTTTCTTGGCGTCAAGGAGAGTCAAATGGGCTACATTAAGAAGTCGACGACATCAAATGAGGCATGGAATGCTCTCGAAAAAGTGCATAAATCAAAAGGACCTACAAAGAAGATCATGCTGTACAGGCAGTTATTCCAAATGAAGAAGCAACATCAGCATAGTATGCAGCAGCACCTTCGCGATTTTCAGAGCAGCGCAGACCAATTGGAGGAGTCAGGAATTATCATTCCGAAAGAACTACTCGCTATAATGCTGCTCAACAGTTTACCTGAGGAGTACGAAAATTTCTGTGTTGCAATTGAGACGAGAGATGATTTGCCAGAAGTTAACACCCTTAAGGTCAAGTTATTAGAAGAGGATGCAAGGAAAACGCAAAATATACCAGCGGTAGATAACACAACTACTCATACATTGATATCGCAAGACAAATTTCGTAACAAAAACAAGTCGAATTTAACAGGAGGCAAAAATCAACCGCACTCCCACTGGCAGCGGCAAAACATAAGTGCTAACATAAAGTGCTATACCTGTGGTAAAATGGGCCACATGGCAAGTGAGTGCCGTGGAAAGAAAGCGTTTAAGCCAACAAATGGAAGATATGAAAATGCGATGACATCTGTAAACGATGATACACATGATATCGGCTGGTGCTTAGATAGCGGAGCAAGTGCACATATGTGCAATGACAAGAGCAAGTTCTTTAAATGGGATAATAAATCGCTCAAAAATCAAAACTGCTGGTAACGAAATCATGGAAGCACATGGGAATGGAAGTGTTTCAATAGTGGTAAAATCGTCAGATGATGAAGCTGTACATGTCAAGTTGAGTGACGTCATGTATGTACCAACACTGCGACATAATCTGTTATCCGTTGCACAAGCTACGAAAAATGGATATTCATTTACATTCGAGCAAGACAGTGCTATTGTACGAAGATTTGACAAAACTGTTCTTTTCAGAGCAACCAAAAAAGGAAAGCTGTATATTGTGAAAGAAGGTGAAAGAGAAAAATATAGCGGGGGACGTTATAAACCTATAGAAGAAGCGTTGGTGTGCGTACCAAAACACTACTCGGATTTAATTCGATGGCATCAACGACTTGGACATTTAAACTTCAAGCAATTAAAAATGTTGAAAGGTGATAATTTAGTCAGCGGACTTAAGGACAAGCTTTCGGATGTGAATGTGAAATGTGCAGTGTGCGAACGAGGAAAAATTTCACAGAAACCATTTAACTCTTCAAATCAGCTTGACGATGAGATTTTGGGAACTGTGCATACAGACATCTGTGGGCCAATGAACGTTAAATCACTGGGAGGCGCCAGATATTTTGCAACTTTCATCGATGACAAGTCGCGTTATGTAGAAGTTGTAGTTTTAAAAGCTCGAAGCGAAATCTTGAATGCTTTTAAGAATTTCAAATTGCGAGCAGAGCGGCAAACAGGCAAGAAAATTAAACGCATCCGGAGTGATAATGGTGCGGAATACCTGTCAGCGGAATTCAACGAAGTTTTAAGACAAGAAGGTATACAACGACAGCTTACCATCCCACATACCCCACAGCAAAATGGAGTTGCTGAAAGATGCAATAGAACACTTCTAGAGATGACCAGGTGCATGTTAATCGAAGCTGAACTTCCAAAGTACCTATGGGCGGAGGCTGTTACTACTGCTGCATTCATTCGCAACAGATGTCCCACAAGTACATTAGGAAATCAAACGCCGTTGGAAGTATGGAGCGGTAAAAAGCCAAACGTAGGTTTTCTTCGATCATTTGGAAGCAAGGTCATTGCGCTTCAAAAGGGACCTGGAAGGACGAAGCTTGATCCGAGAGGAAAGGAGTTTCGCCTGCTGGGATATTCCCAAGAGTCTAAAGCATATAGACTTTGGGATGTCAACACCAAAAATGTAACGAGAAGCAGAGATGTAAAATTCTTTGAGGAGATAAATCCAAAGAACTATTCATTCGGCGACAGCTCACTACTGGAGATTGAGGGAACCATATTATCATATAACGACGTTGAACCTGAAAAACTCGAAACGCTCGAGGTCAGCAACAATGAAGACATCATAACCATGACGACACCCAAAGCCGAGGAACACGAGAAGTCAGTTGTCGAACTCAATTCCGAGGATGAGTATGAGGATTCACACTCTCAAATGTCCCCAAACAACAACACTGAGGGAGACGATGTGGAAGCAGCGCGAATCCCCGTGATGACTCTTCGATGCGGAAAGAAGATTTTCACTAACGAGGTAAATTTTGTAGCCAACAATGATCTAATTGAGCCTTTATCTTTCAAGGAGGCCATGAGTAGCAGTAATCGTTTGATGTGGATAGAGGCGATGAACTCTGAGCTGATGTCTTTACACAAAAACAACACTTGGGTGCTCGTTAACCGACCAGTCGACAAAACCGTCCTAAGTAACAGGTGGGTGTTTCGGATTAAGCGGAAGGATGATGGAACCATCGACCGTTATAAAGCGAGGCTGGTTGCCAGAGGCTGCGAGCAGAAAGCGGGCATAGACTACGATGAGGTCTTCGCTCCGGTGGCGCGCTATGAGACCATTCGCGCACTATTTGCCGTTTGCGCTGCTAAGAGTTTTCATCTGCACCAAATGGATGTCATAACCGCATACGTGCAAGGGGAGCTGAACGACGAAATTTATATGGAGCAGCCCCAATATCCGAGGAACGAAGGCAGTCATCAAAAGGTGTGCAAACTTCTTCGTCCACTTTATGGGTTGAAACAAGCCGGACGACAGTGGCATACGAGACTGGACGAGTTTCTAAAGAAGATGGGTTTGAAACAAGCCCTGTCTGATGCATGTCTGTATATGAAGAAAGACAAACACGGAACCATCATAATCGTGATATACGTAGACGATTTACTGATTGCGTCAGATAATTTGGAGCAGTTAGGGAGGACGAAGAAACATCTAGCTGCAAATTTTCAAATAAAAGACTTGGGAAAGGTGAGAAGTATTCTGGGAATACATGTAAGCAGAGAAGGAAGTACTGGAAAAATTGAGATTAGTCAACGAAAATATATAGAAACATTGCTTGATAGATTTGGTATGGCAGATTCGAAGCCGGTTGCGACGCCTATGGACACCAGTCAAATGGTCAACAACTATAGCCAAGGAGCAGAAGATATTGAGACGGTGCCATACAGGGAGCTGGTTGGCTCTCTCATATATCTTTCAAACGCAACACGTCCAGATATTGCTTTTGCGGCTGGTTTTCTCAGCAGATTTTGTTCCTGTCCAACAAAAATTCACTGGATTTCCGCTAAGAGGGTTCTTCGGTACCTTAAAGGAAGCATCGATTTAAAACTAACCTTCCACAAGCCAAACGAAGAACTCATTGGATATGTAGATGCCGATTGGGCTAACGATCAAGCAGACAGAAGATCGTGCTCTGGATACTTATTGATTTTGGCAGGAGGTCCCATTTGTTGGAAGTCCAGAAAGCAGAAATCTGTAGCGCTATCTACGATGGAAGCGGAATATATGGCGCTTTCTGAAATTACTAAGGAGGTCATACATGCGAGAAGGCTTTTATCCGAAATGGGTCTTAATAAAGTAACTGAAACTCCAACTAAAATATTCTGCGACAATCAAAGCGCTATAGGATTATCAAAAGATAGTGTGCAACACGAAAAATCTAAGCACATAGACATCCGTTATCATTTTTCTCGTGAGGCACAGCAAAATAAAGAAATAAAAATAGTTTATACCTCCACTTGAGAAATGATTGCGGATGTTCTAACAAAACCATTAGATAAAACAAAACATATGAATTGTATCAAATTAATGAAGTGAAAGGAATGATTAATATTAATATGAAGTTTTTTTTTGAAATCAAATATAATCACAAAAATGTACGTTGATAGAGGGAGTGTCAATTATGTATTATATCGCCGTACATTCTTGCAGCATACTTTAATACATTCATGTTATTATTTCAAACATGTATAAACTTATGTACCTATTGCACTCCTTTCATACTTACATAATATGCATTCTCGAATAAACCGCCGTTCAGTTAAGATCGATTTGTCTTTTATTTCCCGCTAAACCCAACACTTCGGATACCAGGCGACCTCCGATTTTAAGATAGCCTTCCTGTGGTTAGACGGGTAGACCACGGGCGACACAATATCCCGAATACTCGTGGGAATCAAAATTGATCCAAAAAACGAATAGAGAATGATGCCTCTCAGATTGCATAATCAACTAGGGATGTTTTAGAACACTCTGTCGATGACGACACGACATCTGTTAATTGGATAGAGTCGGTAATCATCGACTCTGAAATGGGGGAACCTGAAGAGAAGTTGTCTCAACTCAGTGACTCTATTTCAGAATCTAGCACCATATGCAACAGCATATTATCGGATGAAAGACATCCCGATATAGAGGACATACCTAAGACAGTCGGTAATGTGGCACGGACTGAGTCTGGGTACGTAAGGTTCACACCATCTGAACAGCGCAGAAGAAGGGGAGCACCATTGAGCAGGCACGAATCTATGCGATCCAAACGATGGTTAACAAGGGTCCCGAGGTGAAGCGAATGCGATCCGAGGATAATACCCCGCCTCAATCCGAAGCGAAGCGAGGTCGCACTGGGAAGACATCCGTCGACAAAGTCTCGTATAGCAATATAACGAGCTATGTGAGACTGAGTGTTGTACCAGTGGACATCGATCGTAATCATCTCTCCAACGAACAAATGGGTTTGATACAGGAGAGGATTATGGATATCACGATCGAACAGCGTGACGAGGTCAAACCAGCCTTCCTCGGTACTACCTACAAAGCCGGATGGCTAATGATCGTATGTGCGGACGCCACCACTGCAGAGTAGATGAAGGCAACCTTCGCCAAGCTGAAAGACAAATGCGGGTTAGAGGTGATGCTTGTGGGAGAGGAAAATTTCCAAAACCACATGTCATCAGAGGGTTCTTCCCGCAGAGTGCCGGCGTAGCTAGCGAATGGATCCTAGCCGTATTAGATGGCCAAAACAAAGAGCTGAACACGAGAACGTGGAGAGTTCTGCAAAGATCGGATGAGCGAGACATCGCACATATGGTCTTTGCTATTAATGACAGCACCATGAGGAGACTCGTGGAGCTGAAGGGTATGGTCTCTTTCCGATTCGGACAGACCAAACTTATGCTAAAAAGTGCTGACAAGACGGCCAAACAGGGCCCTAAAGATTAGAAACAGCACGTTTTGGGTAAAAATGTTATCAGAGCTCACGGCAGGACCGCAACTGACCCAATTGGGGCCAGCACCAGCGCTGCCGCTAAGGCTGCAGCTTCAAGCACGGGAACACCTGTGCCAGAAAAAGCCGATAGTGCCCACAGCACTGCCAGAGAAAACCTTAAACGATTCAGGCCTAAGTTAGGCATGGATCGTAAGAAAGCACTGGCACAAGAAGGACATAAAAACAAAAGTCCTAGAGGCAGACAAAGTGGTCTTCCTCAACAGGGTATCGTACGTAGGAGAGGTGACAACAAGCCCAATAGAGTACGAAACCCTGAATACAGACGCAAATGATGACCACCCGTCTCAGCGTTTTGCAGGCCAACCTACACAGGGCTATGCGTGCCTCGGATACCTTTAGCCAGCGATGTGCTATTGGACTAATCCAGGAACCATGGGCAACCAATGGTAAGATATCCGGATTAAATTGAAAACACAGAGAGCTAATTTTCGCCAAAGGTGCTTTTAGACCAAGGGCGGCTATCACTATTAAGAAAGATATAAAATTTTCTCTCATCCCAGGTTTCAAAACTAGTGACCTGGTGGCGGTCCTAATAGAGCACCACAAAGGCCGAGAGCTGCATAAATTTGTATGCGCATCGGCGTACTTTGCTGGAGACACGGATGTAGTGCGTCCCTTATCAGTACAGAAACTTGTCCGGTACTGTGAGGACCAGAAAGTACATATCCTAATCGGCTGCGACGCAAACGCACATAATACTATCTGGGGCAGCCGAGATACAAACAACAGAGGTGAGTCGTTATAAGAATATATTTATATAGCAATAACCTCGTTTTTCTAAACAAGGGAAATAGTCCTACGTTTAGAAATTCCATAAGAGAAGAAGTTTTAGACCTTACTATCTTATCTCCTTTTATGAAGGATATTATAGAGAGCTGGCTTGTGTCTGGCGAGGCATCTCTATCGTATCATATGCACATCCGATTCGAGATAAGATGCAATGCCGAACACGCGCCAGTCCGTTATGACAACAGACTGACTAATTGGAGAACTTACCGCGAAAATCTTGCGGTTAGATCTGACATGCTGCCAGAAGCACCATCAACAACAAATGATGCAGATGCTGCGCAATGTCAAATAAATGATATTATTCTTACCTCATTCAAAAATAGTTGCAAGGTTAAAAGAACCGTGGTTAAAAGGTGCGTACCATGGTGGAACGATAACCTTGAGTCTATTCGAAAGAGAGTGAGAAAGCTTTTTAACAAAGCAAAACGCACCGGCACATGGGAACAATATAAATCCATGCTGACCATATACAACTTAGAGTTGCGCAGATCCAAAAGAGCCTCATGTCGTGCATACTGTGAGAAGATCGAAAAACTTTCAGAGGTGGCACGCCTCCAAAGGGCTCTGTCAAAGCATCAAGCAAAAAGCATGGGATTGTTAATCAAGTCAGCTGGTTCAATCACACGCGACCGGGAAGTAACGCTGAAGACTTTGCTTCAGGCTCACTTTCCAGGGTCTCACACAATGGTCATTACAGATGACCATATAGCGGAGGTCTCAATTCCAAGAAACCTCAGCAGAATTAAGAGTTTATCGGGAACACTTTTTACTCCGGATAAGGTTAAATGGGCAATTAACTCATTTAAACCATGTTTAATGTTTGCTGTTTGCTTATCATGCGGCTTGGGCGTGTTGTGCCAAATGCATATACATATATGTATATATTTAGTTATATGTAACTCAAGGGGGAGTACTTTCACCCCTTTTGCGGTCATTGGTCATCGATGACCTGCTACACAAGATGAGCAATTTGGGCTACACTACAATTGGGTACGCCGATGATATTGTCATCATAGTCAGGGGCAAAGACTCAATCAAAATGAAAAATGCTCTAAAGACAGCCGTAGACTTGTGCATCAAGGAAAATCTTTCCATAAATCCCAGTAAAGCCGTCATCGTTCCTTTCACTAAAAGGAGGAAATTAGACCTAGGCCTAATGACAATAAACGACACGGTCGTAGAGTATTCCCATGAAGTCAAGTAACAAAATCACTAAAGCTAATAGAGCTTTATGGGCCTGTCGTCGCACATATGGCAGAACCTGGGGAATCTCTCCAAAGATCGTCCACTGGATCTGCACAGTGATGATAAGACCCATTATAACATACGCCTCCATAATATGGTGGACAAAATCCACACAAAAGGTCGCAATAGAGAAGCTCAAAAAGTACAACGGCTTGCGTGCCTTGGTATCTCCGGAGCCATGCGAACCTGTCCAACAGCTGCCATAGAGGCAATAACAGGAATTACACCTCTTCACATATACATTCAAAAAGTGGCGATCCGCAGTGCAATAAGTCTAATACAGTTAAACGAGATAAGTCTTAATGATCATCCGGAATTAAAGACCCTTCTCGATGAACTGCCAGAACTCAACATGAACTGCGCGGTCACAGACAGCATTCAAAAAACACTTCAACAAACGGTTCTCCACGGAGATCCCCAAGAGAGAAGCATGGGTTAGTAATAACCCACCAAACAGCCACAACCGCATAAAGTGGTATACGGATGGTTCTAATATGGAAACGGGGGTAGGAGCGGGAATATACGAACCACACAAACGCTTCACGATACAGTTACGGATTTTACCTTGGTTGATCAGAAAAAAATAGATTACTCCGGAACCTCCCACTGGTTCGCATAGAAACACATTCATTTAGTTGTACATTGGTATGTTTTTATTGATCAATACTTTCGACTAGACAATTATAAATTCTTTTATATGTATAAATTTCAAGTTAATAATCAAACGATAATATGTTTTTACATATATCCGATTTTACGGAGCGAGATCACGACAGCACTCTCGGACCGCCAAACTAACAATGCCCAAAGTTAAATTCCTAATTTCAATCCCTAGCCTATAATATCTACTGATCTGCAGTTCCCATGCAGATCCACTTTATCCAGCCGGATCGTATGTCACGGTGGGAATAGCCTTCTGAGGTGCACCGGATGCGCTCGTGCTTCGGCTGCACTTTTGCATGCGCTGGGTGAATGTTGGGTGAATGCCCGAATATGATAACTGCTTCGGTTGCACTCTTACACGCGCTGGATGGATGTTGGAATGTGCTAACTATACCCATGGGGAAAATAACAATAACAACAACATCAACACCACAGTTACGGATTTTACCTTGGTTGATCAGAAAAAAATAGATTACTCCGGAACCTCCCACTGGTTCGCATAGAAACACATTCATTTAGTTGTACATTGGTATGTTTTTATTGATCAATACTTTCGACTAGACAATTATAAATTCTTTTATATGTATAAATTTCAAGGTAATAATCAAACGATAATATGTTTTTACATATATCCGATTTTACGGAGCGAGATCACGACAGCACTCTCGGACCGCCAAACTAACAATGCCCAAAGTTAAATTCCTAATTTCAATCCCTAGCCTATAATATCTGCTGATCTGCAGTTCCCATGCAGATCCACTTTATCCAGCCGGATCGTATGTCACGGTGGGAATAGCCTTCTGAGGTGCACCGGATGCGCTCGTGCTTCGGTTGCACTTTTGCATGCGCTGGGTGAATGTTGGGTGAATGCCCGAATATGATAACTGCTTCGGTTGCACTCTTACACGCGCTGGATGGATGTTGGAATGTGCTAACTGCCCCCCTTCTAAATGTCTGCGTCCCGCAGATCACCCGATGAGCAGGTGGATGAACTTTGGTTTTCGTTGGTTCGGTTGACCTCTAGAGGAGGTCGCGGCAAAGGACGTGGGACTGGTCTTCGATGAAAGGATAGTCGGAGCTCTGGGAGGTTGGCCCTTCCGTAAATCTTCTTCCAGAATAGGCAGATGATGACAAAGACTGCTGTGATAATGGAAATTTCTGCAAGAATAGAAGAGTTAAGGTTTTTTCTTAAGGTGTTAATGAGTTCAATGTTTTTTGCGCTGAGGTCATGCACGTATTCCAGGTTAGGTTTGATTTTTTTGCCCGTAACCTTAGCCAAGACGGGGGGAAGTGCCTGCGGACTGAAAACCATTCTGCTGTAATATGTCTTCTCCTTAATGTGGACTGTGTCATTGTCCAGCTGGATCAGGTAAGTACCGTCTAAAGGAATAGAGGAATTTTTATTTAGAATCGTCCCGTTGAAGTTCGTGAGGAAGATCGTATTTTCCCCGATGAGTTCGACTATCTCCTCGTTCGTTGTCCTGTAGTCGCAAAGTGCGTTACCACCCTTAAGGATTTCGGGCAAGCAAGAGTCCTCTGGTATTTCCCTGAGATTGCCTTCTTCGCACACGGATGTGTTACCTATATTTAGACATTTACCTTTAAGTCCGTACGTCCTGTCGTGGCTAATAAGAAGTCTTGAAAAGTCTATGTCAATTTGTCTCTTGTTTCTTATCGCTGCGCGAGCGGTTATTAGATGGTATGCCTTCGGGTCGATTTTAGGCATGGATATAACATATAGCATCAATGTTCCATTACAGTACACTGAAGGTCGACCGTATTCAACGGCTTCTACAACGTTTTGATACGGTAAGGTTTCGAGTTCGTTTATGATAGTATTTATCTCTTCTAAGTCCAAAAGGTTGCTGTTGACTATATCATTCTTAGCCATTTGGCAGGCTCTGACTATTTCGTTCACCCCCTCTTTTAATATAAGTATCTTGTTTAATAAGTCGTGCTTAAGTTTGTCCGTCTCTCCTTTTTGTATAACGTTGTTATAGTGTTCAATTACGTCGTTAATTCGTCCTGTTATTTCTCGAGTCTTGTCCAACAGTTTTTCGTTAATAATGTATTGTCGGTTATTGTTTTCTACCATGTCTGTCTGTTTTTCCAAAAGGTTGTCCCAGTCAGTTGCGTCAGGTGAACCGCCTATCCATTTCCAGGCTGTTCGCAGCCAATTTATTGACCTAGCCCTTCTCGTCCTGGCGTCTCTCAATTCGCCAAGACGATCTTTGATTTGATTTAAATGATAATTTAGAACAAGTCGCATTTCTTTGTCCTCAATGTATTTGAGCATCAGTTTTTCGGTGTCTTGGACAAGTCCGTCGTATTTCGTTAGGTCAATTACATGTACGAGTTTAAAGAACCCATTTGCCACCCAAGCATTTCCCTCTTTAACCGTGACAATCGGGGATTCGTAGGCGAAAATATGTGGAGTCTGCATGGGAGTGAAAAGAGCTACTAATCTGCAATATAATCAAAGTTTATTAAAAATGAAGTTACAATTTTATCTTAAAATCTAAGTAATACAACTATGACATTTATGTCGGTTCAAGGTATTTGCAAGGACATTCTTGCTCTAATGTTTTTTTTTTTTTTTTTTTTTTTTATTTAATTTGTGTGCCTTTTGTGTGTCTCTTTATTCTTTCTATCTCATTTATTACTTAGGATTTTTTTCCTTTTTTTTTTTTCCCCCCCCTTTTTTTTTCTTTTTAGATGCTCGATGAGGTAGCCCTCCATTAAATTTTCGGGGTAGCCACTCCGGATCGGAAGGTTCGTATTGGTCCGCTTTGGTTTGTAAGGTTATAATTTGCAAACAACCTACTAGGGTACGAAGAACAACACCACCGTAATTATGGTTAGATAATTATTTAGTGAACCGGCCCCTTGTTTCGTGAGAGCTACACTCCGAGGCATATCAGTTTCTTCTTCATACATTGTGTAATTCATATTTTTTTATTTGAGTTATTTAATATTTTTTAGGTGAGCCTTATGAATTTTTTTCCCGCTCACTGTCATTATAGTTACCCGATTATTTTTTGCTACGATTTCCCTCCTATACAGAGGCTTGTTTTTACTTTTCCTGCCCTTAATGGCTGTGTATACTTCATCCCCTGGACAGTATTTTCTCGGGACCACTCTTTTTAGGTTTAGCCTTTTGTTCCTAGCCTCCATATTTCTTTTGATAAGCCCCCTAAGATCTTTGTTAATTTTAGAACGGATGTTCAACAGATTTTGGTAATTAACTCTCTGTGACCTATTGTAGAATACATCGCAGGGTTTCCTGTTGGTCACCGAGTGTACGGTGTTGTTATACCGGTCAACAGCCACGTAAACGAGTTCCTTGACTTTTAAGTCTGAGTGTTCTGCTCTAAGGCACCTGTATATCTCTATAACTGTTGAATGTACCCTCTCTATTTGGCCATTAACCTCACTTCTGTGGGATGGCGTAAGGTACAGTTTAACCCCTAAATTTCTAATCAAATTTAAGACAATTGGGCTGAGGAAACCCCTTTCGTTGTCTGTGACCAAAACTAGAGGGACTGTAAAGTAGTGCAATATCTTAATGATTTTGGATCTTATGTAAATAGCTGATTTGTCTTTAATGTGAAAGAATTTTGAAAACTTGGAGAACTTATCCACTACAGTCAGGAATTTCTCATTTTGAATTTCCATAATGTCCATGTGTATTATCTCGCATGGATATTTGGGAACAGGTGTAGCCTGTAATTCAGGGTTTGCGGGATGCCTGTCGTATTTATTCAGATTACAAACTTCACAAGAGGAAACGAATCTTTTTATACTGGACATCATTCGTGGGAAGTAGAATTGCTCAAGGATCTGTTCTTTGTTTTCTCTGGGAGCGCGGTGAGCTCTTCTATGTTGTTTCTCAATAATAGAGAACCTGCGTTCTGCGCTGGCTACATCCTCCACTACCCTCTGTGTTACCCTGATTTTATATTTTTGGAAGCTCCCGAGGTACACATCTTGGAGCATTCCAAGGAAGTCTTCAGGAATTTTTACCCCATTGATTACATTCGGGTTAAGGTTTGTTTTCAAGGCATCGGTAAGTTTAACCTTGTCTAACTGCCTTGTGGAAATATAGTGGCGGTGATAGCCGGGGTGTGGCTCCTCATGGGAGCAAAGGTCAATGCCGATCTTGAAGATTATCTGGTTGCGAAATACATTAATCGGAGCCTCTATATGTGGTATAAGGTCTGAGCTATCTTGGTCGGCGCTGTGCATTGTGCCGGAATCTTCACTGTCGGTAAGAGTATGCTCACACAGTCCTTCTTCGGCCGTGCCTGTTTCGACCTCGTCTGTCCTTACGCTTCGTCCCTCGTCAGCAGTATTCGTATTTGTCTGTGTTCGTCCTTCGTCCGCACTGTCTGTGATTGTCTCTGCAGGTATGCTCGCTGTATCTGTTCGAGAGGAAGAGGAACCAGGACCTGAAAGGTGATTGATCTCCGTTCGGAGTCGCGAGAGAGCATCTGCCACAAAGTTTGATTTGCCAGGTGTGTAAATCAACTCGTAGTTGTACTCTTCAATTCTGGATTTCCAGCGCTTAAGCTTTGCATTGTAATTTCTATTACTGAGTGCGAAAGTCAATGGCTGGTGATCAGTGAATATTCTGATCTTCTTTGCACCATATAGGTAGTTCCTCAAGTTATCAAGCGCCCAAACTATGGCAAGAAGCTCCTTCTCATTTGTTGCGTAGCCCTCTTCCGTCTTGCTTAGTGAACGGGAGATAAATGAAATTGGTTTGTCCTTACCGGGCTCGCCTTGGGACAGTACAGCGCCAATGGCATAATCTGAAGCATCTGTTGTTAAGTTAAAGGGTTTGTCAAAGTCGGGAAAACCAATACGTCTGCCGATGTAAGGAGTTGCTTTAGAGTTGCGAATGCCTTAAGTCCGGCTTCATCGAGTTGAATGGGAACTTTCTTAGATTGGTTGGCCCTTACCTGTGATAGCTCACCACGAGTCATGTTTGTTAGAGGTTTTGCAACTTTAGCATAATCTCTGATAAATCTTCGGTAATATGAGGTAAGTCCTAGAAAACTCTTCAACTCCTTTAGGGTGTTCGGAGGAAGAATTGCTTCAATGGCTTTTACCTTCTCTGGATTGGGAAGAATGCCTTCGCAGGTCACGAGATATCCCAAAAATTCCACGCTTGTGTCTAAAAAGTGTGTTTTTTCTAGGTTGATTTTTAATCCGGCTTCATGAATTTTGGAGAAGACTATCTCTATGTCTCTTAAGTGATCGTCTTCAGTCCTACTATAGATAATAATATCATCTATATAGACATAACAATTTTTCCCGATCAACTCCTTTAGGACGTCATCTATCATTCTTTGAAATATCGCCGGGGCGTTCTTGAGTCCAAAGGGTAGTCTATCATATTCGAATTTACCGTTCATCGTAGAGAACGCGGTCTTAGGGATGTCCTTTTCCCTCATGGCTATTTGGTGAAAGCCAGAGGTCAAATCCAATGTGGTGAAGAATTTGGCATCCCCAAGGCTTGCAAGTGTGTTATTTATATCTGGAATAGGGTAAGTGTCAGAAATTGTTACAGAGTTAAGACGTTTGTAATCTATAACCATTCTGTACTGTTTTTCCCCATTTGGCTTAGGTTTCTTAGTGACAATCCATAGGGGTGAGTTATATGGGCTGCTCGATGGTCGGATGATGTTCTCCGCCAGAAGTTCGTTAACCTGCCTTTCTACCTCCTCTCGCATGCAAGCCGGGTATGGGTAACTTTTTGTGTAAATTGGTTCGTCTGTCATAGTACGTATTTCGGCCCTCACGTTGGTTTTGACCTTATCGTTGTTAACTGGACCGAATAGATCACTGAATCTGTTACAGAGAGATTCCAATCTGAGCTTAGCTGATTCAGAAACATTTTTATTGAGTATAACCAGACTATTTACGACGTCCGAAGATTTATTTTTAAGGGGAATTCTTATATTTGGTTTAATGATTAGTTCATTATTTTCCCTATCGATGACGGCTCTCAATTCCTTTAAGGTATCGTCGCCGATTATTCCATCGAACGAATCTAGCCGGGGGAGAATGAAAAAGGTAACATCTAAATCGCAGCCAGCAAAAGAGAAGAATTTGCCGCAAATTTTATTTTCCACTAGGATCTTTCCAGCAGGGCTGTTAATATAAAAAGGTTTTCGGACGGGGAAAGATTCTGGTGCCAGGGTTGGTTTAATGAAGTTTTTATTTGCACCAGTATCGACAAGAAAATCTAATGTTTTCTCGTCCCGTGTAGCGTACTCTATATATGGTACGCTGGAAACGAGGCGCCTTCCATAAAATTTTCCCCATTTAGTTGAACCCCTGAACAGGAGGCGTTTGGCTCCTCGTTCGTTTCGGGAGCAGGTGGCAATGGTGCGATGGTAGCGTATTCACTAAGTGATGGGCAGGTCGTGCGTTCGAATCCCGACCAGGGCCATGATTTTTATAAATTGAATACACACAACAAAAACTGATCTCTCTAAAGCAATTTAGGCGCCACCTGTTGAGAAAAAAAACCCATCGCACCAAACTTCTTTCCTATCCTTCTATTCTTTCAGTAAGTAGCACCCAAAAATAGGCAATGAATTGCTGGGAGCTACTTGCGCAACAAACTAAATGCCTGCGCTGTGGTTTTACCATTATAAGGGTACTGTGTCACTACAGAAAAAAGAATTCCCTTTAGCGCACGCAAATTATAAAAAAAAAAAAAAAAAAAAAAATCTGTCACCATATGGTGGAGTCGTTGTTGCTTCCTGCGACTACTGTCTGAGTCGGCCTCCCGTTTAACTGGGTTGTTGGGTCGATTCATGTAATTAACATTTCTCGATTGGAATGAACGGTCCACCTCCATTTTTATTGCAGGCTTCGGACCCTTCGGCGGCGGGTATTGGTTATTTTGATACCCTCTATTCCAGGGGGAATACAACCGGTGCCCGAATCCGTTATTCTGAAACCTATTTGGGTTTCTTGAGGGCAGTGAGGGTCTATTCTCGGTTTTGAAGTTATAATGGACTGGAGAGGATATAGTGTTCTGTGCCCGTACGTGCACAGAGTTGTTTCTGAAACTTAAATTTTGCATCTCGAGGCAAGCGGAGTATGCCTCGGGGAGAGTTCTTGGCTTCTGGATTATGAGAAGCCTTGAGAGATCTTCGTCTAGCCCCCGCACGAAAACGTCCAATGCCCGATTTCGGTAGGCTTCCACCAGAGCATCTATGGTCTCGGGGGAATATGTTTCGGACCGGATCTTGCTTATGATCAATGAGAACTGGTGGTTCACAGTGGCGTAGAAGTCGTCTACTTTGGAACTACCTTGCTTCAGCTGACTTAGCTGATGCTCCAGTGTCCTAATGTCCCTCTTGTCCGCGTAATGGAGAGAGAGGACCCTTTTGACCTCCGTCCACTCACCATCCAGTACATTGTAGGATACTAGAGCGGAGTCGGCCTTACCCCTAATCTTCTGCCTTATGTTCTGCAGAATGGCCCTATAAATGGGCTTGTCCCTAACTATCTCGTAATCCTTTAGCACAGTTTCTACGCTGTGCACCCAGGATACGTAATGTACTGGGTTACCCTCGAAGACCTGGAACTCTTTTACAGAGTCTGGTAGCTTCGAGATTTCGCGTAGCTCGGCCTCATTGACCGGGCCTCGCAGCACCTCTCTTTGTGGGATTCTTTGTCTGTCTGACTCTCTCGAACCCATATTTTCTATTGTTATAACCCTATTTTCGAAGGAGCTCAGCCTCTCTATCAAATTCTGGATAGCATGCGGGGAATCAGCTTGCTCCATACGTGCGAGCCGGCCCTCGAATCCCCTCAACTGCTCAAGGACAGCGTTGACCGCCCCTGTCAGCTGAGTGACTGAGTTTTTAATTTCTTCCATCCTAATAGAGTGGTACCAAAGATTGTTTTCGTTGTATATTCGCGAGAGTTCGATTGGTTCTTTCTTTCTAAACTATATAATTGTTAACACCCTCTGTATATTTAGGGAATTATTATTATTTTTTTTTTTCAAAAGCAGTCTTATTTCTTATTTTAGATAATTAATTCAATGGATGGAAGAAACGTCTAGGCAGTAATACGTGTTTATGTATTTGTACAAGATAAGAATTTTTAAATGCTCTTACTCTGAAACTTTTGTGTTTCAAGAATTATATATGTGATTTAAATAGATTTAAACTAATTCGATAAATACTCTTACAATATTCCCAGGAGCATTTTCTTCTGTTTCTGTTGGACTTCCTTCTTGTTTGCTATGTTGTTCAGGCTTCTCTTTTGGTAATGTCTTTAGTTTACTTCTTCACTAGTTTTCGGTTTCTAATTCCGTTTTGTTCACTTCCAAATTTTGATTTTTCTAATTTTGTTATATTCACAATCAATTTTCGGTTTTTAATTCCGTTATATTCACTTCCACTTTTTGATTCTTCTAATTTCGTTATGTTCACTATACTCATGGGTCACTGAATTTTAATGTTTTAAAATTCTCACTGCTCGGGCGCCAGTTACGGATTTTACCTTGGTTGATCAGAAAAAAATAGATTACTCCGGAACCTCCCACTGGTTCGCATAGAAACACATTCATTTAGTTGTACATTGGTATGTTTTTATTGATCAATACTTTCGACTAGACAATTATAAATTCTTTTATATGTATAAATTTCAAGTTAATAATCAAACGATAATATGTTTTTACATATATCCGATTTTACGGAGCGAGATCACGACAGCACTCTCGGACCGCCAAACTAACAATGCCCAAAGTTAAATTCCTAATTTCAATCCCTAGCCTATAATATCTACTGATCTGCAGTTCCCATGCAGATCCACTTTATCCAGCCGGATCGTATGTCACGGTGGGAATAGCCTTCTGAGGTGCACCGGATGCGCTCGTGCTTCGGCTGCACTTTTGCATGCGCTGGGTGAATGTTGGGTGAATGCCCGAATATGATAACTGCTTCGGTTGCACTCTTACACGCGCTGGATGGATGTTGGAATGTGCTAACTATACCCATGGGAAAAATAACAATAACAACAACATCAACACCACAGTTACGGATTTTACCTTGGTTGATCAGAAAAAAATAGATTACTCCGGAACCTCCCACTGGTTCGCATAGAAACACATTCATTTAGTTGTACATTGGTATGTTTTTATTGATCAATACTTTCGACTAGACAATTATAAATTCTTTTATATGTATAAATTTCAAGGTAATAATCAAACGATAATATGTTTTTACATATATCCGATTTTACGGAGCGAGATCACGACAGCACTCTCGGACCGCCAAACTAACAATGCCCAAAGTTAAATTCCTAATTTCAATCCCTAGCCTATAATATCTGCTGATCTGCAGTTCCCATGCAGATCCACTTTATCCAGCCGGATCGTATGTCACGGTGGGAATAGCCTTCTGAGGTGCACCGGATGCGCTCGTGCTTCGGTTGCACTTTTGCATGCGCTGGGTGAATGTTGGGTGAATGCCCGAATATGATAACTGCTTCGGTTGCACTCTTACACGCGCTGGATGGATGTTGGAATGTGCTAACTGCCCCCCTTCTAAATGTCTGCGTCCCGCAGATCACCCGATGAGCAGGTGGATGAACTTTGGTTTTCGTTGGTTCGGTTGACCTCTAGAGGAGGTCGCGGCAAAGGACGTGGGACTGGTCTTCGATGAAAGGATAGTCGGAGCTCTGGGAGGTTGGCCCTTCCGTAAATCTTCTTCCAGAATAGGCAGATGATGACAAAGACTGCTGTGATAATGGAAATTTCTGCAAGAATAGAAGAGTTAAGGTTTTTTCTTAAGGTGTTAATGAGTTCAATGTTTTTTGCGCTGAGGTCATGCACGTATTCCAGGTTAGGTTTGATTTTTTTGCCCGTAACCTTAGCCAAGACGGGGGGAAGTGCCTGCGGACTGAAAACCATTCTGCTGTAATATGTCTTCTCCTTAATGTGGACTGTGTCATTGTCCAGCTGGATCAGGTAAGTACCGTCTAAAGGAATAGAGGAATTTTTATTTAGAATCGTCCCGTTGAAGTTCGTGAGGAAGATCGTATTTTCCCCGATGAGTTCGACTATCTCCTCGTTCGTTGTCCTGTAGTCGCAAAGTGCGTTACCACCCTTAAGGATTTCGGGCAAGCAAGAGTCCTCTGGTATTTCCCTGAGATTGCCTTCTTCGCACACGGATGTGTTACCTATATTTAGACATTTACCTTTAAGTCCGTACGTCCTGTCGTGGCTAATAAGAAGTCTTGAAAAGTCTATGTCAATTTGTCTCTTGTTTCTTATCGCTGCGCGAGCGGTTATTAGATGGTATGCCTTCGGGTCGATTTTAGGCATGGATATAACATATAGCATCAATGTTCCATTACAGTACACTGAAGGTCGACCGTATTCAACGGCTTCTACAACGTTTTGATACGGTAAGGTTTCGAGTTCGTTTATGATAGTATTTATCTCTTCTAAGTCCAAAAGGTTGCTGTTGACTATATCATTCTTAGCCATTTGGCAGGCTCTGACTATTTCGTTCACCCCCTCTTTTAATATAAGTATCTTGTTTAATAAGTCGTGCTTAAGTTTGTCCGTCTCTCCTTTTTGTATAACGTTGTTATAGTGTTCAATTACGTCGTTAATTCGTCCTGTTATTTCTCGAGTCTTGTCCAACAGTTTTTCGTTAATAATGTATTGTCGGTTATTGTTTTCTACCATGTCTGTCTGTTTTTCCAAAAGGTTGTCCCAGTCAGTTGCGTCAGGTGAACCGCCTATCCATTTCCAGGCTGTTCGCAGCCAATTTATTGACCTAGCCCTTCTCGTCCTGGCGTCTCTCAATTCGCCAAGACGATCTTTGATTTGATTTAAATGATAATTTAGAACAAGTCGCATTTCTTTGTCCTCAATGTATTTGAGCATCAGTTTTTCGGTGTCTTGGACAAGTCCGTCATATTTCGTTAGGTCAATTACATGTACGAGTTTAAAGAACCCATTTGTCACCCAAGCATTTCCCTCTTTAACCGTGACAATCGGGGATTCGTAGGCGAAAATATGTAGAGTCTGCATGGGAGTGAAAAGAGCTACTAATCTGCAATATAATCAAAGTTTATTAAAAATGAAGTTACAATTTTATCTTAAAATCTAAGTAATACAACTATGACATTTATGTCGGTTCAAGGTATTTGCAAGGACATTCTTGCTCTAATGTTTTTTTTTTTTTTTTTTTTTATTTAATATGTGTGCCTTTTGTGTGTCTCTTTATTCTTTCTATCTCATTTATTACTTAGGATTTTTTTCCCTTTTTTTTTTCCCCCTTTTTTTTTTCTTTTTAGATGCTCGATGAGGTAGCCCTCCATTAAATTTTCGGGGTAGTCACTCCGGATCGGAAGGTTCGTATTGGTCCGCTTTGGTTTGTAAGGTTATAATTTGCAAACAACCTACTAGGGTACGAAGAACAACACCACCGTAATTATGGTTAGATAATTATTTAGTGAACCGGCCCCTTGTTTCGTGAGAGCTACACTCCGAGGCATATCAGTTTCTTCTTCATACATTGTGTAATTCATATTTTTTTATTTGAGTTATTTAATATTTTTTAGGTGAGCCTTATGAATTTTTTTCCCGCTCACTGTCATTATAGTTACCCGATTATTTTTTGCTACAATTTCCCTCCTATACAGAGGCTTGTTTTTACTTTTCCTGCCCTTAATGGCTGTGTATACTTCATCCCCTGGACAGTATTTTCTCGGGACCACTCTTTTTAGGTTTAGCCTTTTGTTCCTAGCCTCCATATTTCTTTTGATAAGCCCCCTAAGATCTTTGTTAATTTTAGAACGGATGTTCAACAGATTTTAGTAATTAACTCTCTGTGACCTATTGTAGAATACATCGCAGGGTTTCCTGTTGGTCACCGAGTGTACGGTGTTGTTATACCGGTCAACAGCCACGTAAACGAGTTCCTTGACTTTTAAGTCTGAGTGTTCTGCTCTAAGGCACCTGTATATCTCTATAACTGTTGAATGTACCCTCTCTATTTGGCCATTAACCTCACTTCTGTGGGATGGCGTAAGGTACAGTTTAACCCCTAAATTTCTAATCAAATTTAAGACAATTGGGCTGAGGAAACCCCTTTCGTTGTCTGTGACCAAAACTAGAGGGACTGTAAAGTAGTGCAATATCTTAATGATTTTGGATCTTATGTAAATAGCTGATTTGTCTTTAATGTGAAAGAATTTTGAAAACTTGGAGAACTTATCCACTACAGTCAGGAATTTCTCATTTTGAATTTCCATAATGTCCATGTGTATTACCTCGCATGGATATTTGGGAACAGGTGTAGCCTGTAATTCAGGGTTTGCGGGATGCCTGTCGTATTTATTCAGATTACAAACTTCACAAGAGGAAACGAATCTTTTTATACTGGACATCATTCGTGGGAAGTAGAATTGCTCAAGGATCTGTTCTTTGTTTTCTCTGGGAGCGCGGTGAGCTCTTCTATGTTGTTTCTCAATAATAGAGAACCTGCGTTCTGCGCTGGCTACATCCTCCACTACCCTCTGTGTTACCCTGATTTTATATTTTTGGAAGCTCCCGAGGTACACATCTTGGAGCATTCCAAGGAAGTCTTCAGGAATTTTTACCCCATTGATTACATTCGGGTTAAGGTTTGTTTTCAAGGCATCGGTAAGTTTAACCTTGTCTAACTGCCTTGTGGAAATATAGTGGCGGTGATAGCCGGGGTGTGGCTCCTCATGGGAGCAAAGGTCAATGCCGATCTTGAAGATTATCTGGTTGCGAAATACATTAATCGGAGCCTCTATATGTGGTATAAGGTCTGAGCTATCTTGGTCGGCGCTGTGCATTGTGCCGGAATCTTCACTGTCGGTAAGAGTATGCTCACACAGTCCTTCTTCGGCCGTGCCTGTTTCGACCTCGTCTGTCCTTACGCTTCGTCCCTCGTCAGCAGTATTCGTATTTGTCTGTGTTCGTCCTTCGTCCGCACTGTCTGTGATTGTCTCTGCAGGTATGCTCGCTGTATCTGTTCGAGAGGAAGAGGAACCAGGACCTGAAAGGTGATTGATCTCCGTTCGGAGTCGCGAGAGAGCATCTGCCACAAAGTTTGATTTGCCAGGTGTGTAAATCAACTCGTAGTTGTACTCTTCAATTCTGGATTTCCAGCGCTTAAGCTTTGCATTGTAATTTCTATTACTGAGTGCGAAAGTCAATGGCTGGTGATCAGTGAATATTCTGATCTTCTTTGCACCATATAGGTAGTTCCTCAAGTTATCAAGCGCCCAAACTATGGCAAGAAGCTCCTTCTCATTTGTTGCGTAGCCCTCTTCCGTCTTGCTTAGTGAACGGGAGATAAATGAAATTGGTTTGTCCTTACCGGGCTCGCCTTGGGACAGTACAGCGCCAATGGCATAATCTGAAGCATCTGTTGTTAAGTTAAAGGGTTTGTCAAAGTCGGGGAAAGCCAATACGTCTGCCGATGTAAGGAGTTGCTTTAGAGTTGCGAATGCCTTAAGTCCGGCTTCATCGAGTTGAATGGGAACTTTCTTAGATTGGTTGGCCCTTACCTGTGATAGCTCACCACGAGTCATGTTTGTTAGAGGTTTTGCAACTTTAGCATAATCTCTGATAAATCTTCGGTAATATGAGGTAAGTCCTAGAAAACTCTTCAACTCCTTTAGGGTGTTCGGAGGAAGAATTGCTTCAATGGCTTTTACCTTCTCTGGATTGGGAAGAATGCCTTCGCAGGTCACGAGATATCCCAAAAATTCCACGCTTGTGTCTAAAAAGTGTGTTTTTTCTAGGTTGATTTTTAATCCGGCTTCATGAATTTTGGAGAAGACTATCTCTATGTCTCTTAAGTGATCGTCTTCAGTCCTACTATAGATAATAATATCATCTATATAGACATAACAATTTTTCCCGATCAACTCCTTTAGGACGTCATCTATCATTCTTTGAAATATCGCCGGGGCGTTCTTGAGTCCAAAGGGTAGTCTATCATATTCGAATTTACCGTTCATCGTAGAGAACGCGGTCTTAGGGATGTCCTTTTCCCTCATGGCTATTTGGTGAAAGCCAGAGGTCAAATCCAATGTGGTGAAGAATTTGGCATCCCCAAGGCTTGCAAGTGTGTTATTTATATCTGGAATAGGGTAAGTGTCAGAAATTGTTACAGAGTTAAGACGTTTGTAATCTATAACCATTCTGTACTGTTTTTCCCCATTTGGCTTAGGTTTCTTAGGGACAATCCATAGGGGTGAGTTATATGGGCTGCTCGATGGTCGGATGATGTTCTCCGCCAGAAGTTCGATAACCTGCCTTTCTACCTCCTCTCGCATGCAAGCCGGGTATGGGTAACTTTTTGTGTAAATTGGTTCGTCTGTCATAGTACGTATTTCGGCCCTCACGTTGGTTTTGACCTTATCGTTGTTAACTGGACCGAATAGATCACTGAATCTGTTACAGAGAGATTCCAATCTGAGCTTAGCTGATTCAGAAACATTTTTATTGAGTATAACCAGACTATTTACGACGTCCGAAGATTTATTTTTAAGGGGAATTCTTATATTTGGTTTAATGATTAGTTCATTATTTTCCCTATCGATGACGGCTCTCAATTCCTTTAAGGTATCGTCGCCGATTATTCCATCGAACGAATCTAGCCGGGGGAGAATGAAAAAGGTAACATCTAAATCGCAGCCAGCAAAAGAGAAGAATTTGCCGCAAATTTTATTTTCCACTAGGATCTTTCCAGCAGGGCTGTTAATATAAAAAGGTTTTCGGACGGGGAAAGATTCTGGTGCCAGGGTTGGTTTAATGAAGTTTTTATTTGCACCAGTATCGACAAGAAAATCTAATGTTTTCCCGTCCCGTGTAGCGTACTCTATATATGGTACGCTGGAAACGAGGCGCCTTCCATAAAATTTTCCCCATTTAGTTGAACCCCTGAACAGGAGGCGTTTGGCTCCTCGTTCGTTTCGGGAGCAGGTGGCAATGGTGCGATGGTAGCGTATTCACTAAGTGATGGGCAGGTCGTGCGTTCGAATCCCGACCAGGGCCATGATTTTTATAAATTGAATACACACAACAAAAACTGATCTCTCTAAAGCAATTTAGGCGCCACCTGTTGAGAAAAAAAACCCATCGCACCAAACTTCTTTCCTATCCTTCTATTCTTTCAGTAAGTAGCACCCAAAAATAGGCAATGAATTGCTGGGAGCTACTTGCGCAACAAACTAAATGCCTGCGCTGTGGTTTTACCATTATAAGGGTACTGTGTCACTACAGAAAAAAGAATTCCCTTTAGCGCACGCAAATTATAAAAAAAAAAAAAAAAAAAAAAATCTGTCACCATATGGTGGAGTCGTTGTTGCTTCCTGCGACTACTGTCTGAGTCGGCCTCCCGTTTAACTGGGTTGTTGGGTCGATTCATGTAATTAACATTTCTCGATTGGAATGAACGGTCCACCTCCATTTTTATTGCAGGCTTCGGACCCTTCGGCGGCGGGTATTGGTTATTTTGATACCCTCTATTCCAGGGGGAATACAACCGGTGCCCGAATCCG